>CM063448.1:28868907-33668907 GCA_032191425.1 Lymantria dispar
AGTTTGTTGTTAGAGTGTAGCAAAGTATTTAGCAACACATTTTCAATCAAATATTGCTGATTACAGTTATTGCCCTGGCAATATATGTAATTTTTAGTTTAGTGAATACCCACAGTCAAAATAACAGTCAGGAATCATATTTCAATATATATTTTCATTAATAACTAAGAAAATACTAATGACTTCATCATAACTTTGCACCAATAGTTGAATATTAAATAGAAGACAAAAAAAAATAACCTCTAAGCAAGTAATTTCTTAAGGAAATTGCTAACTTGTGTACCTGTTTGAATAACATGTTCACCCGTCTTGACAGAACCTGCCACTACTGTTTTTTATCGTTAATATTGCCAAGTGTTAATTTTAAATTCATTATACATTAACCATAACTGTATCTCATTAATTCTATTCGAACTAGAATAATACCATTTACAAACTTCGCAATATTTTTCTAAACGCGGGCAATCACTGTCACTGGGCAATCACTGTCACTGGGCAATCACTCTATGGTTTACAATATATAAAAAAAATCTCGATCTTTCTCACTCGCTTGCGCCCTACTCTCGCCCTATGGCTGTGCTTCGTGATGTGTTCGCCCTTTCTCTCTCTCTCTCAATCGGTCTCTCCCTCTTCGACAAAAACGCTGCACATCTTCGTGACACGTTTCATCCGTAAAAAAATTACCCTCATGCGCGCAAAGAAGTTTCACTTCAAAAACTGATTTTTCCCGCAATTATCTTTTGAGCTATAGGTATGTACTAAAACTTTGGTATTTTCGCCCAGGCGGATCGGATGTAATCAGATCAAAACCTGTCCTACAAAAAAAAACAAATATAGTAAGAAAGAAAGAAAAGATCTTTATTTGTTTATACAATTCAATAAAAATATACAAAAACAAAAAGTAAAAACAAAATGGAATTGGGCTCAACTTATGGCTGTATTACGAGCGCACCCCAGCCGTTGATTTTCAGCCTAAGCCAAATTTACAAACTATATAATATCCGATATTATACTGCCCTCCCGAACATAAAACAAAAACAAAAATAGTGGACCATTCATTTTTATTCCTTGTAATAAATACATAAGGAACTACAGTGGATTTCATTAATAACGACCTCGGTTGTAACGACTTTTCGGTTATAGCGACGTCGAACTTTCGTCCCTAGAATTTAAAGCATACTTTCGTAGGAAATTAATTTGGTAATAGCGACTCCGGATATAACGTCTAATTCGGGTATACCGACTTGTTTTAAAACTATTTGGGACAGATTCCTAGAAATTCCTTGCGGATGTTGCGATTGAGTCGGCAAAGGCACAAAGTCTCATTCATAAGCTTTAACTATTAAACTTTTTTATCCTTTGTTTATATTCACAGATAATACATAATATGTCACATAGACATCATGTCACACAAAGTGAAAAAAACACTATGAAATACTACACCGACAAAGAAGGCTTTGAAAAACAAGAAAAAAGTATTTAAGTAAATAAGCTATGAAACATATTAAACCTTCTGTAGCCTACGTCTATACTAATATTATAAAGAGGTAAAATTTGTAAGTTTGTATGCAGGGGGTAATCTCTGGAACTCATAATCTAATTCTAATTTTATTTTAACTGGCAGAAAGCTACATTATTCCTGAGTGCTATAGGCTATAAATTGTTTCTATAACATGTATATTAACCGAGCTATCACAACTTTTGTCTGGCAAGTCGGAAAAAAATACCTCGTAAAACAGAATTATTTGCGTGCGCTGCCTAAACAGTTGCTTAAAATTAAAAAGAATGTATGGCTACCTGGTTCATCTTAATTATTTCTACAAAAAAGTCAGCGATACCATATCTCTATCTTTTATATTTTATCTTTTATACTTCTATTATTGCATTAAAAAATTTTTTTTTCGGCATTGTTACGTTTGGTTGATTATTTGAGCAACAAAATATTAATTCTTATGACAATAAATTATTTCAGTATCACAAGAACATCATACAGATAAGATTTGCCATTTACAGTATATCAATTGGTCATACAGTTTCGGAGATAATATAAAATTACTAAAACGCAAAATGACCCTAGCATAACTTTCATTGTGCAGACGTTTTACCTATTTGCCCATAGATGGCGTTCTGCAATGACGTCATTTTTCTGAATCGCGGTGTTAAGACTTTCCGTGGATTGATGACCCTCTCGAATTATTATGCCCACGTTGTCGTTAGTTGGAGTTCTAAAAATTACATGTCAGTTGGTTATTGGTTTCGGTTGTTTCGTTCGCATGGTTGTTGTTGTTGATAGATACCTCATAATCGAAAATATCGTAATTTCGTTGTACGTTTGTTTTGTATGTTCGTAGTTTCGTACTTCGTTCTATCGTAATAATCGACACGAGTTATTCGATATTACGATTGTTTTGTTTTGTAAAGGCGGACGGTGTTCGAGTCGCTCTCCCTTTGTTCATAATTGTTTTCAAGTCTGTGCGTGGTTTGTTGAGAGCATGCCTAAAAGGAAATCTCAACTGTCTCGGCAGACATCACAGACAAGAGCCGCTCGAGTACGCCGTACGGAAGAATCTGCCCCTGAAAATGAGCAACGCCTCTCGAGAAATAGAGAATATATTTCGCAAGCACGCGCTAGAGAATCTAGCTCCGAGCGCTCACAGCGCCTCGCAAGCCAAAATGTGAGGACGACGCGGGCCCGTGCTCGAGAAACTAGCGCTGAACGTGCGCAATCATTTGCCCTGACTATTAATAAGTCCCAGGGACAAACATTCTCTTTGGTTGGCATTGACCTACGAAAAGAATGTTTTTCCCATGGGCAATTATATGTTGGTCTATCAAGAGTGGGATCATCCGAAAGGCAGATTATTCTGTTACCGGAAAATAAAACAACCTCAAACATTGTATATAGAGAAGCTTTAAATTAAATAGATACCTAACTTAAACAAATAAATAAAATAAGTAAAAGGCAACTAAGGGTTAAGTTACCTTGAGCAGAAAATAGAACTTCGGTAATCTTTTAAGTTACTGATCTGATTCCAAAAAATATTTTACTAATAAAATTAAATACAGTAATATCAATCGAGTGTAATCTTATGTTAAAACAAGAAATTTTCCGCGGACGAAGTCGCGGGCAGAAGCTATTATTTATAAATCATGGATGGACGTATCAAATTTTGTTTTTAAATGAAGGACATAGCTAATTTTGTTGTTAATTAAACGGGACATATCCATGTTTGTTTTAACGTATTATACAGGGACAGATTTTGTAACCGATACCCGCTAGAAATAAATACATATTAAATATACGTACAAATAAATAGTTGGGGTTATAATACAACATAACTATTTTTTGCAAAATAAACAAAGACTGTATAATTGTCTAGCTTACCTCTCTTTGCCACATTTGCCTTCCATTTTTCGGGTGGTGCTTGCTTTTTCCTAGCTTTATTTTGTAACATTTTGCAAGGCTGTTTATTCATATTAATAATAATAAGGAAATCTTATTGTAATTTGTTGATATTTCACTCAAAATCTTTAAAATATCGCGCGACTAAACTCAAAAAAAAAACCTATGCGTGGCCTGTACTGCACTGTAAATGAAGCAATTCCATTGGCTGAAGTGTACTTTACCAGTTTTGTTAGTTTTTTCTAGGGACGTAACCAAATTTATTTCTAAACTGTGATTTCAATATAAAATATCTAAGGAACGTAACTTGTAAGACTCTTAAGTTCATTTGATTTTAAAATAAGAATCACAGTTGATTGTATTGGTATAAATATCTAAAATTTACCCATATAGGACTTATCTACTTTTGTTTCTAAACCCCTGATTTAATCCCTTAGTTGTCTCTTACAACACCCGTGGCATGGGCAAAATAGGGAGTGAATTGTATTCTTACTCCGTTACTACACGCAAATAAACTCATTTGCAAAAAAAACGGGCGGTTTTGATTTTCATTCATATTTAAAAAGATACAATACCAAAAAGGTTTCAATCGTTTGTACACGTTACTGGCCGGTTTTAAAAATGCTGTGGTATTTAAAAAAGTACGTTCTAAATTCAATTTTTCATTTGATGTTCATTTTTACAGAAAACCCCTTTTTATCCTACATTTTTGGCGCGAAGTTCCAGAAGTTAACATCGACTTTCATAACTTTTATTCAATTTTTATCGATTAATTTCATATCCTTGACTGTCAAAGCTTTATTTAATGCTGTTTGGCTGTATCAAAAATGGTAGATAAAGTGGTAAAAGCTACCAAAATTATCGCGCTGCTTGAAGAGGGTTGCAGCCAATGTTTCGTGGCTAGGAGGCTAAATGTTAGTCGCTCGACAGTCCAAAGGACCTGGCAGCGATATCAGGAGACTGGTTCCGTCGAGAGAAGGCCTGGTTCTGGAAGAAAACCATGTACCCAACCACGGGATGATCGTTTTCTTGTGAGTCGCGCATTGAGAAATCGCAAATCTTCGTATGTGGATCTTAAGAACAACCTCCAAGAAGTAAGAAATGTGCATATTAGTCTATGGACGGTCAGGAGGAGGCTTCTCGCTGCCAATATACGCAGTCACCGCCCGGCCCGCGGCCCCAAATTACTCCGTGAGCACAGAGTTCACAGGCTTAGGTTCGCTAGAAATTGTGAATCATGGACTCAAGACGATTGGAATGGGTTTTGTTCTCTGATGAAGCCAGGATATCTCTGTTCGGTGAAGATCGACGTCGGCGAGTGCTAAGAAGACAAGGAGAACGCTTTGCAGAGGCATGTTTCGAAGAAATCACACCTTATGGTGGGGGCTCTGTTATGTTTTGGGCAGGAATAAATTCAATGGATCGTACAGAGTTAGTCTTCATTGAAAACGGCTCACTGACTGGGCATCGATACATAACGGAAGTTCTAATTTCTCATGCACAACCCGCATTGGCCGCTCTAGGTGAAGACTCGATTTTTATGGACGACAATGCTCGCGCCCACCGATCCCGCGATGTTAATGCGTATGTGCAAGAGGTCGGCATTCGTCGTTTGGATTGGCCAGCTCGAAGTCCCGACCTCAATCCCATAGAGCATGTCTGGGACGTTCTGAAACGGCGTGTGAGATCAGTACACCCGGCTCCGCAGACCATCAGAGAGCTGAAGAATGTGATTACTGCGGAGTGGGAACGTATTCCGCAAGCAAGTATCCGGGATATACTCGCTAGCATGCCCAGACGAATTCAAGCTGTGATTTTAGCTAGAGGGGGTCACACTCGATACTAAACATTTATCTGCTTTTACTTTATTAAAGAAAAACAAACAAAAAAACTTTTTTATTTTTACTTCATGAGCATATGCACTACTAGCGAATATACACTACTAGCGAGGTTTAGCATTATTTCCCATAAATTGTATCTAAATTTTATGAAATACTGATGAAAACGATTATTTTTTTATTAATTTAGCAAATTGTGTGGATAAAACTACCTATAATTATCAAACAAAGAAATATTAACATTTGAAATGGTTCATTGCTTAGGTGCCCGTTTTTTTTGCAAATGAGTGTATATTTTGACAGAGAAAATATTATAAATGGCTCAATTTATTTTTATTCAATTATTATAAAATACAAATGTTACATATTGATAAAACATAGTCCCACAAAACCGTGTTATCGGTTTGACTGTGGAATCGACGACTCTTTAAGTTACATCTTTAGTATAAGACCTACGTAACAATTACACTAAATATTTAAAATAATGATAATATTAAACATGCAAATACTCACACACACACACAATTGCGATATAGTATTCCCTTTTTTTTTTGGGTGGGTTACGGTCGGCGCGCTCCTTGCACCACTCCGTCCGGGGCGACAGAGGGCCGTAAGCACGCACACCCGTAACACGTCGCCTTCGTGGTTGGGCCGACCTCGGAGCAGGGTGAATTGACGTCAGTGGTCGGCCCGGCGATATAGTATACCCTGGGTGACATTTACTATAAGGGATCATTTATAAATTACTGTCTACGTCACAAAACCAAATATTATGCGACTCCAGTCCAGGAGCACGTGGAAAGTGGAGAAATTATAGTTGATTTTTGCTTAAAGGTATTCAACGGTTCATTGCAGCTTTTATATAGTCACTCCATCTAATAGGGGGTCATATTGCGCTGCATCGTCCGATTCTTCGGTCATTCCGTCTAAAAGCCTGACATCTTCCAGCGTAGTGGTAAAGAGTGCGGGAGGTATCACGTCTCCCTGTCTTACACCTTTCTGCAACTGGATCGATTTCATATTCTTATCCGGGATACGGACGGACATGATAGTGTCTCTGTGAAAACACTTCAGCGCTGCAACGTATCGATAGTGTATTTAGCCCCGCCAAATTGACTGCAGAACTGCACTAGTTTTAACAAAAACAAAGGCTTTCTCATAGTCCAGAAATACTTGATGCAGGCCGACTATACTCCTGTATAATCTGGAGTAACGTTGGTTGTGGTCTATGGTACTATAAACTTTTCGGTATTCGGCTTGGTGAGGCGACTGGAATTCGATCAGTTTCCGCGCGAGTCGATTCCTAATACCTCATGAAAACACGTGACTCAAGTCTGATTCATTTAGAGCCATTCCAATTTTGTAAAATCTGACGTCTGGGCTTTCTTAAGGATAGTGCAGAGTTAGCTTGAATACAGTCTTGGATCAAGCCAGCAACAGTGTTCTGGGATGGTTGCTCATAGAACTTTTCGATTTCTCCCAAGATCCTACTTTAAGATGAAATGATCGTCGCTCTTCAGCTTAGTCATCTGGCTCCGCCCAACGACAAATGTCGTATGTACACTTTAGAGCTAGGGTTCCTTTCGATCGCCTCTTCAATACGCTATGTATTGAAACGGCAAAAGGCGCATCACACAGACTTGGTAATTTGGCCATTTACCTGCCTTTGTTTGTACCACTCAGTTGAAGACTGCAATAACATTTTCTGTTGCCGCTCCATGTACTCGAGAAAAGATTTTTTGAGTCTAATACAGTGACGGGCCTTGGCGAATTGAATTTTGAACGTGACTGCGTGGACATGAATCATCCTGTCTGTGAATCACCACAGTCTTTTAGACTAAGTGATTGTGTGATTCGAGTTGTAAGTTTTCGGGATTCTGGCATTGGACAGAAGTAGATCGGAATGTAAACTTCATCAAGTAAGACCGCTTGATTTTCTTACAAAGATGTATTTAATGTACCTCGTACTATCTGGTGATTCATTCCCAGCTTTAATCCTGCCGCTCACAGAGACATCACTGAATATTTGGCCGACAAGATAAAGTAGACTTTATCTTGTCTTGAGATAGATCTCATTGTAGATGGTCCTCCGGAGCTAACTCAGGATTACTTCCATTATGGCCACTCCTTGAAGGAGAAATTCATCATGAAGAGTTCTTCTTTCTTCAAAAATTTGCCCCGGTTTTGGTCCCTTCAATGTCTCTGTCTAAAGCTCTGGCTCAGCTTATCGTCTACATTTTAACTAGTTTCGCGTTGAAATCTCTAATAACCACACCGTGAAGATCTTGGATTTGTGACGAGATGTCCTGGTATAAGGCCTTCATTACATCGTCGGAATATGTCAAGGGCTGCGGGTAAACCCGTATGACCTTTAAAGAATAGGTACGGTTTGGTAAATCTGAGTAGAAGATACGTTATTCTTGGCAATACTCTATCGATCTTCTCCACGTTGTTACTTACGAACGATAAACCCTACACCACCTTGGGACTAATCACCTCTCTCTCGGTAGAAGAGCAGACTCAAGGATTATCGTGCCTTTGTCTCTCTTCACACTTCTGATAATTCTATAATGTCCCACCTGATTTTGATCAATACCTTTTGTCCGAATGTTGTTTGTTATTAAAGCCAATGGTGGCTTTTATTTGGTAGCTGAATCGCGGTCATTACGTTTGTTGTATCCAGGTAGGAGTGTAATAATGCCGTAGGTAATCGCCACACTTGCCAGACACGTAACTCGCAGTAAGTGACGTTTCCTATGAGATGGTTGTTGCCCACATTCCTGGTTCTTCAGTTCATAGCCGATTTTTACTACTCCTACGAGCAAAGAGGGCGAAAATTATATTCTTATCCCATCGCCACGCGGGGATTGGGGATGTTTTACTTTGCTGTTAAAATAAGCGATAACAATTTATGATTTTATATACAATTAACTACTGATCCGCGTAACTTTGCGTTACAAGAGTGAGAATTAGAGAAAGTGCGTCCTAAGCACAGCAATATTATTAACAAATTGACTGACAGCTGCGCAATATTACGTATCACTTCGCCATGAGTTAAATGGAAAAGGCATCCCATCGGCATTCAATGTGTTAAGTATTAACATTTCTATGGTCGTGGGCACTTACCACGCGCAAGACACTCAATAAAAGCTTTTAAAGACAAATACACTTCCTAGTTTCGCAACATTTTTCATTGATGCTTCTATTTGTCGCAGTGTGATGTTATATGTAGGCTAAGCTTATCGTGATAAATGGCCTGTCCAAAATTAAAAGAATTCAAATCGAATCAGTAGTTTCTGATATTCGACCAAACTCTATCTTTATAATAAAGTATAGATTAGGTTCCCGAGAATAGAAAGCTACTTCATACAACCAAGTAAAAAAGTTCAACCTTCGCTATTTACTTTTTATTTTTAATTAATCGTGCATCATGTATCCACATTTTAGGATATTGGAGATTACTCCAGTATTTCCTTTCATGTTAGGCTCCCCGTTACGAATATTATATGAGTGAAATTAATACAAATGCTAACTAAGCGTTAAGATTTTTTGTTTGCGTGTGCATTCATACACAAAAGACAGATATGGGTTATGATGCAAGACTTCAAAGGATGGATGTACGGATGGATGAATACCATTAGAAGAATGGAGTGGGGATGATGACTTTTTACCTAAAATTGTGGCTAGGGAAACAGATCGTATTACCTGCCATTAATTATGACATAAAAGCTTTCAGTCTGTCATATTTAACCGACTGTAAAAAATAAGTGTTATACTTATCACTACGAAATCAGTCCAGTACTAATACTGCTGTAAGATAAATCGCCAAAGATAATAAATAAAATCCACTGATATATGAATTAATTAAAATTTTAATTATAGGAAAATAATGCAATAAAAATACTAATATATAGAATATTACTACAGTACATAATTGTTTAACTTTCAAAATGTTCTCACATGAAAATAATTTGAGTCAACTTTATAGTGCATAACAGTGGGAATGCTTTAAAATAACCGATAGAAATTCAATATGTGTATATAAAAATGTTACAAAACAACTCATTAAACATATCTATTCCATGATTACATTTATTCATTTGAAAATATTTACATTGTGTAATCAAGATATGATATTGCACATTCAACACTTAAAATTACATTGCATGAATTCATATTATTGGTACATTGCAACCTGTATTACAATAATTATAATAACATTTCCATTACAAAATGTCTATTTAGGTTTTTCTTTACTTCGAATTGTTATACGTTTAGAATACGAGCAGCTAACAGTTAGGTTGCAATAAGTGTTACCTGATGAACTTCACGCAAAATTATGTGAGGTAATATCACATTTGGGACTATATATAACTATTATTACATAAATAATTACGCTACCTATTACGTGCACGATATTTTATTGACACTTTTATAAATTTGAATAAATCTATTTTATAATGTATAAGTTTCGAGAAAATTATTCGCGGAATTTTGATTTTATATTCCATCTAATATAGTGAATAATAGTGGGCTATGAATTGTGAACCAGTACCGTCTTTACTATAAGAGCAGATAAGACCCGTGCTCAGAGTCCACGTTCTAACGAAGCCTCCGAAAACGCATAATATGCACTTCACTATACTTTAGGTATGTTATTGCTATTTCAAATAGATCGTAAAAATTAATCGTAACCAATTCAAATCTGCAGTAATTAATCAACAAAAATATTTTTGATTTATACCACTCAATCATTCAATCATGATTTCTTGTTTTGAATTTTCCATTGGGCCATAAATTCTTGTGACTAAGTGTCCTGACAGGGGGGTAAGACGGCCCTGGTGCGCTACACTAAACACTTAATACGTGTTACTGACAAGCGCAGACCTACTACTACAACAATGGGTCAGGCACATCGTGGCGTCTCCTGCCACTCCATTAGAAATTATATGACTACCCTGTACTAACTACCGCGTTACCTATCACATGGGCCTACATAATTTCTAATAAAGAGGTTAATATATATCGCTAAATAAATTGTGTACTATGCATACTAAATGCAGATTCATCTAATTGGTAACTTAACCTAACATTTAGTTACAGCTGAGATTTTATTTTTAAGAATATGTTGGTTACACACGAACTATGAGGGACTTAGTTGTGATATTATCAAAATTAAATGTATTTATTATTTGTTGCAATATCTACATAAAACATCTATAAAATATGATAAAAATAATAATAAAATTATTAACTTACATACTATTCACTATTAACTATAATAAAACATTCATATCTAAAACATTTAAATTCAATAACAACTTTTAAATCGATTTAATATTATTTACAAAAAAAAATATTTCCGATTGATTTCCTTGACTGCAATTGTAATTAAAAAGTATAATTATAGTCATTTAGTATAACTGATATTGTCTTATTCATAGTTTAAATCACACGTCAGCTTTGTGAGAGTGAAATATGTCTATTTCTTGATTTAATTTATACACAATACAATCGCTTTGGTACATAAAACTAGCTATCATAGCCTTCACTATGCTAATATCGACCACAACGGTGTATAACCTAGAACCGAGGTGGGGGCAAGTTAATTCACTTCATGGTGTCTAATATGGTAAATCTGTGGCTTTCATACTTATCAAAAATCACGAAACAATATTCAAATATAACAATAAGTTTACCGTGCAGTTTAAGCCACAGCCGTTACGTTCGACTTCATTAACTGAAGCGCATACAATTATTATTTTATTACTAAATTTATTACCTTGTGATGATTATTCTCATAAGTAAATTACGTGTTCATATATAATTTATTAGCAACCAATGTTAATTATACTGTCTTTATAAATGAACACCTAAATTACTTGTCAGTCGTCAGCTCGTCGTATATTTTACAATTACACATGTTTGATAACAAGTGGACTCCTGTATAATATTTAGTTCATCCATTTGCGACAATTGGGCGCACCGCACATACACATTATCTTGTGGGCATCGTCTTCTATATCAAATTTGTAATCATACGCCAACTGCAATAGAACATGAAAAGGTAATTTTTATGTGAAATTTTTTCATCTTATACACAATCACACTCCGATCCAAATCTCTGTTGGGCACGTTTTTTCGCCAGATGGGTTAAATCAGCGTTATATTTAGAGTTTTTGTTTCACTTGCATTCATGTTATCTTATATTCCTTAAAGAATTATTACGATATCTACAAGCAAGGATGGTTCGGCGCCCACTATATTATACATACGGATATCAAAATACTGGAATATAAAAGGACCATTTTTTTTAGGGGCGGGCTACTGCCAGCGCACCCGTCGCACCGGCTCCGTCCGGAGCGACAGAGGGACGGCGCGCGCAGCCCCGCAACCCACCCGTGACACGTCACCTTCGTCGTTGGGCCGACCACCGGTGCAGGGTGACTTGTCGTCAGTGGTCGGCCCGAGGGAATACTCTTTGAGTAGTAACCTCTCCTCGACCGAGGTCTCGCCGCTGTTCGGAGACTTTGGTCTTCGTCGCGCGGTCGTCCTCTCGGCGGGTGACGGCATAACTCCCCGGTTCAGTCACCCGTGGATATAAAAGGACCCTAACCCCACTTTACGATAAGCAGCAACCTCATTATCAACGCCATTGTAGAGGTCCATGAGTGGTAGTTGCTATTTACTATCGTCTGGGCTCACTGCTCGCCAGCTACCAAAGGCAAATAAAGAACGATAATATAATTGATAAATAAATGTCGACGCTGGAACACGAACTTAGTAAAATAGAATAAAACCCTTTTCTTTATTTCAATTAAAGATCGCAAGTTTCGTGTGTGTCGTTCGTGCAATTTAGAGTTGCTGTTTTTGGATTATTATCCAAATCGTTGTTCCCTTTTTTGTGGGTTATTACGTTTATTTATATTTTTCTTAATTTGGGGGTTTATGCTTTCAAGCGTCGATATGCGATCACTTTAACAAGCATCATAATGTTGGAGCATAAGAAATATCTATGTAAAATTGGTATACTGACTATTGTCAATCTCTATGGTCCGGGATTTAAATATCGATGTGTTATCAATTTCAATTAGCGAGCCAGTGTTATTTTTCACCAAGAATAATTAATTTGAATGATATCTAGACTTACTATATATTTAATTATTATTAATTAATTTGGTTGTGAAATGAAGTTAACAATTATGATGACAATGTAATGTTTACCTCCTCCCCACGAGCGATGCGGCGTTTGGCGAAGATTATTATGCGGAGATGGCGATCAACCTCGACGGTCTCCGCCACACAGTTGGGCTGACATGAGTGGTTGATGTAGCGCGCCAGACCACCAGACAGTGTGGCGTCCACCACTCGTCGCTCGTCCAGGCGGAACATGTAGATGCCACGGTTCTGATACATACACACCCATTTTAAAACTAGTAAACCTACAACTGTTACTATTCTAAATAATACATATTGCTATTAAACTCATTGAAATAATATCATTGAACTAGATAGATTTGTGTAGTGACGGCATAATAATCATAGGTGGGCACAGTTAATCCAAAAGTTAACTTCGTTAATCGTTAATTAAAATGTTAACTTCGATAATCGTTAAAGCGTTAAATTTGCGAAAATTTAACGCAAGTTAAAGTTAACCGTTAAAAGTTAACCATTTAAAACTTGTACTGCTACTGGAGGAGTAAGAATACAATTCACCACTCCCTATCTTGCCCGTGGATGTCGTAAAAGACACTCGAAGGGATATAATATGCATATCACATCTGTCTTGCACAGTAGATAGTAGTAGTGTAGGAAGACTTGAAATAAAACCCTATACCAACATGTCTGACCAGCATGGTATAGTAGGTCAGTTTCCCTCATATTGGGGAGGAAGCTCAAGCCCAGCAGTGGAACATGTTCCAGTTGAGACGACGACTGCTTTTAGGCTGAGAGAAATAGATAAATTCGACAGCATATAGTGGAGTTATGGTGGCATGCATCTGTCCACACTAGCTTGGGATACGTTAGTACCGGTAGCCGCGGTACCAAAAGATTCACCAATACTTTACGACGCTTTTTGACGTAACAACCAGGTGAAGGTGAGAACATATCACTTCTGCTATACTCAGTGCCACATAACGTGGCAAAAGACGACCTTCACCACGATATCTTAAAATGCAAAAAAATCTATCGCTTACCATACAAATCTATCGAAAAGTTGTATCGCAAAATTCTCTTGGTAGATGCCTACCAGGAAGCAACATTACAAACAGCACAACCCAAAATTTTACGAAATCTAGTAAAATTACCATAGAAAATATGTTTTTAATATCCTATAATCATGTATTTCATTGTTTTAAAATACCAGATTAACCTGTAACTGGTGACATTTCATTATTTTATAAATAATATCATTGATAACAATGCCAAATTACTTTCAAATGTCTGAAAATCAAGTTTTTAAGTAACATTAAAATTAAAGTACCGAGAATATTTATATAAATTCAATATAATGTAGATCCTATAATTAAATACGTAATTAGCATCGAAGAATTATGTAATATTTAAGTTATGACACATTTCTTTCAACTCATTTTACCGTCAGGTGTAATAAACCTAAAGGATCGCACAAGTAGATGCAAGATTTTAGGTTATGTGTATCAAACATAAAATCTTTTCTTAACTGATTTTAGCGTCAGGTGTAAGAGATCAGTGGCGTCGTGTGGCCCAGTCGCCATTTTGTTTGACATTCCGTGTGGAGCACGTAAAAGACATTGAAAAAAAAATGATGGGCCTCGATGACAGTATATACCGAAAGATTGATGCATTCATAATTCATGTATCAGACAGCAGTGATAGTAACAGTAGTGGAAGTGACGGTCCAGAACTATAGATTTTTGTAAAGTCATAAATAAATTATTTTAGTATATTATTTTACCTCACCTTACGTTTTTAACAAAAAGTTAGCCTTAAGATAGGTTAGCTATCAGTTTCATGCTAGGGCAGTGGTAAGGTAGGTAACGTGTACGTATGCTTTATTATTGCACGTGTAAGTGTTTAATAATTTCTTAATTAAAATTCTAAACAAATTACACGCAGACAAATGTTTGTAACCTCTGTACGGTCTAGACACCTTCACCACGATATTACAACGATAAGACGGTTTGTATGGAAAGCGATAGAATTAGCGATAAATTACTTGGATTTGATGATATCGTGGTGAAGGTCACCAAATGACCTCTTTTGCCATGCTATTTGGCAAACACTATACTATCATAATCTACAATAGAATAATTCACAGCAATTGAAGAAAGCTCGGGCTCAGTTTTCTTTATTGCGGGGAGCGGCGGGGAGCGGCTTAGTCTCGTTTAGCTAAATGGCCGCCTGCCGGAACGACGCCCGTCGTGACCTCATTGTCCGTTGGGCAGTCCGGTTGGAGGCATCGGTCGGACCATCGCGGCTTTCCAGCCGGTGCTGATGGAGTGATTGGGTCGGCGGCTCGGGGTGGTGGTCCGTTCCGACTGGTGCAGGTATTGGCGGAGCATGGTAGCGTCGTCAAGTAGCTGCCCACAGTCGTGAAGAAGGACAGCACACCGTCCTGTCACTATTACGATTGTAACGAGGATACGAAACAGTACACGCTCGAGGTATGTGTCACGTAGACAGAGCAGCGCCTTGAACTCGTCGCAATTATCAGTGCCAACCTGAAGCTGCCGACTATCGCTAGGGTGGTGCTCGACGGCGTCAGGAACTGGGACGCAGTCGCCGCCTTCCATATGGCAGTTATGTCAAGGAAAGTGGCGGCGGATCCTGCGCGGGAGAAACTCCTCTACAACACGATCCGCCGCCGGCGACTTGGGAAGCGTAGGTGTCGTGTAAATTACGAACGTGGCGTAGCGCGTATTTCAAACAAACATAATGACAGCATGTCAACAAACGACTAATGTAACGGACTAAAGTTAACGGAAGTTAACAAGAGCGTTAACATTTTTTGAACTTAAAAGTTAATTCGTTAAGCACAATGTTAACTTCGTTAATTAACGATTAACGGATTAACGCCCACCTTTGATAATAATACAATTCACCACCTCCTTCCTTGCCCGTGCGTGTCGTAGAGGCAATTCATCTTATCATCATCATCTCAGCCCATACACGTCCCCCTGTTGGCCTCGGGCCTCCTCCGCTAAGGGAGCGAAATTGACCTACTATACCACACTGGTCAGACGTGTTAGTATAGTTTTGTTTCAAGATTTCCTTGTCTTGCATAGGCATTGTATGCATAATATATCTTTTAGTCGTCTTTTACGACACCCACGAGCTAGAGAGGGGGTGGTGAATTGTATTCTTACTCCCACACCACACGGATAAGAGGTGATTATCGGATGTAATCCACAGAGATAATACCTATAGAAAAAAAGGAAAACGAAACAAATCCATGTCCGATCCGTCTGACCAGGGCGGTATAGCGAATTCACAACTATTAAAGTGGAGACTCAAACCCAGCAGTTGGTGTATGTATATGAGCTGAGATTATTATAATTATGAAACTAGACACGCTGTATCGTAAAAAACACAGGATAGAATTGTTTTTTTTTTGTATTATAGGGAAAAACTTTAATTATTAACCAATCACATTTGAATATAGAGAACATAGATTGTGTGAATGGTAAATTCACTTGTTTAAAGAGAAGAGCTTATGTCTCACTCTTAGGTTCGCAAGAAAAAGCTTACGCGACTGGAGACACACTTCATTTCAGTGTGTGACGAATACGTGAAGTCCGCGATATGGCACTGACCATCACACAAAAAGGTTGCAGAATAGAATTTCAAAATTCTTCAATACGAAGTTTCACTTCAAAATTCCAGAGTAACTATGGGTTAAGAATGTGTCACCATCTTATTGTCTCTGGGGAGTCTGCAAAGCCAATTGAGAAACCACCAAAGGAATAATCGGCAATACTTTTTTTGAAGCTTGACATAAATAAATATGTCAGTCACCCGCCTGCCAAACGTGGTTCTAACTTTATCTCTCAGTGGGCTCCCCCAATGTATCCAAAAGTGGACGGCGATGGGTTGATGAACCAATGTATATCTTATAGTTTGTGCTGTACCTTAGCTTCATATTGCTTTTCACGTATTTCAGATAACTCGGAGCGAATGATTTCGCCGATATACTCGATGACCATAGTGTGCTTTTCTAGATCACGGGCGGCGTACAGACCCAATCCCTGTATTTTAGATCTGAAACAGACAATTTTTAATATTTTTGAATCCGTCTGATGGAGTGAGATTAAAATAAGTCCCTATTCTTCCTTAAGTCTAGAGAGACCTTTATAGATGATGAGTAAAGAAAATAGTAGTAACAGTAGTAAACTCGAAATAAAACCGCACACTGGTGATGTTGTTTATTACAGAATGAGTGTTTTATCTTGTTGTTAGAACCAACCGTGAAATATCTTGGTGTTGGACGATATGGTGTTGTGAAGATAATTGATCATTTTCTACTCTTTGCCTCATCATATTAGTTTCTGAGGCAGCAATTTATCTGAGTTTTTAATATTGTTCATGTTGGTTGCCATTCTAAAGAGAAATTAGTTTTATTAACTTGTGTTATAATATAGCTAAGCATACAACTTTGTTCCCGCCGTGTTTCTATAGATGGTTTTAGCCACAAATAGATATCGAGTACATACATTATAGACAACTTATAATTCTTTGTTAGTATCTTGTGAACATAACTCGAAATCAACTGATTTGTGTTTACATGATATGATTATTCTAGAATAAAAATGTCACCTTATGAGTCGAATCCTCGTCATTTGCAGGAAGTGTTTTAATAGTAAAAATTCTGCGGCCGAGGCTCACCTCAGACGCTTATGGTGAATGAGACTGCTATGACTGAAAGATGTCGTGAGTGGTTTCAACGCTTTAAGAGCGAGGATTTTTGAAGAACAAGAGTTTTTGGATTGTTTTGTGACTGGGGACGAAAAACGGGTTTTTTTACGATAAGCCCAAGCGCCGAAAATCATGGCGATCGGGATATCTCTAATATTTTAAAATAAATGTACCTTATAGTCAGTTATTTACAGTACAGCTTTAATGTTTGAAAAAAAAATTTAATATTTTGAAACATAAATGTACCTATTCTAGTCAGCTTTTTTAAAATAAAGCTTTGAATTTTAAAATAAAGAAAAGGCGGGAGCAACATTGTAAGCCTCTGTATTTCTTATAGCCCTATAAACTTAGTGAACTATACATGAGATGTTTTACTATTTTTAGCGTACTTAATGAAAATTAGTAGACAAGGATTAGTAGGATAAAAACTAATTGTATACTCGTAATATTGATGTTGATGGCAGCGCCAGTCGAATAAATAAATGTGCACGTATCGATTGTCTTTTTTGTACCCCGAGCCCTGTAGACTTAACATTAATATAAGTAACATTCAACTATCATAACATAAATGAATAATACCCTAGTCAGTGAAAAAAAATGCCGAGCGTTCAGTCGTTTTCGCCATATTCACAATTGCAACCAGAATTGGTTGCAGTTGTAAATATGGCGCTTTAGGATTAAAGCTCACATATAGGTCCCTTAAGCCTTGTTAAACCTGTGGTGCTGTACTACTGCGCTTCACGTAGTTGTATATCCTCTTATTTACTGGCTTATTAGCCTACTTTGCTTCACGTCTTCTGTTTTTGCATAGGAGGGAAGTGGATTCTTTCCAATTCCTTCTGTTATTTCTTTTCTAATTAAACTTGTTGCGGGTCGCAAGACAATTAAAAGCGGACTTCCTGAGGGTCAAATCTCGGTGTCTTATATGGAGACCATTGTGAATTCTGGCTTACAGGAATTAAAATGGTAGGATTAATCCCATAAAAATAACCCTAGTTAGCGTGATGATACGGCGATCTGGCAGGATCAAGCAAAGATTACGGAAACGACCAAAGAGGTCATCCAAGTCCTTTTATCAATTATCATGTCATTTACAGCAGTCGCATCAATGAATACATTAAACGGGCAATCTTCGGAACTCCTCAAGAACAGCTCCGATTTTGATGATCAGAAACCTTTTGGAGTGGGGAGGAAATTATGTATTTATTTTGTTTAAATACTATCTATGATATTTATGCAGGAATAAGAAATATACAGGGTATTTTTTCAGAGGGTACACAAATTTGCAGAGGTTCAGAATCGACTTGAAAATAGAGATATTTATGTTTTTTTATATATTCCCATTGTAAATATTTTTACATAAAATATATAAATATAATAATAACTGTTATAAGCAATTATCTTTAAGTGCTTATTGCTGCATTTTCTGTCCGAAGTAACGAACTAAGTTGTACGCTTCTATTTTAGAAGCTAATAGCATTAAAGGTTTATATCGCAGTTCATTTAAGTTTTTGGCAATTTTAGCTCCATACTTTGTAAGAATACAATTGAAAAGCACTTCTTCACTTTGCTCTTCAATCATAGAATTATTAGCTATTGCACGTAACTTCTGATCATCATTGAAAAATTTTATAAAACTGTTTTTACTTTTGTTATAAAAAGCGCATGTAGTATCGCATCCAGTAAATTCATGAATAAAAAACAGATACTCTTTTTTAATATTTACACATTTCTGTAACATTAGTTTTGTTGAATAAACTCAAACTACATGATGACTACATTGCAGGATTTTTCATTATAAAATTAATACATGCAGAAGTTTTGCAAAAATTTTAGATCAAACTGATTATACATATGTATATGTAAATGCCGTAGATATTGTTTAAACAATATAAATAACTCCCCATTTCAGAAGGTTTCGAATTTTAAATAATATATAAAAAACAAAATTTTTGACGAAAAGTCATCAAGATCATCAAGAGCTGTTCTTGAGGAGTCCCGAAAAATGGGCTTTATTGACGCGACTATAGCAATAGTCCTTCAGTAAGCAAAATTTCACCTACAACAGCGCATGGCACATTACCAATGCTATCTTCTGGATATTTTGGTGGAACACTAAAACATTTCTTATTCATTAAACTAAAGTGCTTTCTCTGCATAACATTACATAAAATGTCATGCAAGTTATGTAACAAGTAAATTACGGAAAATTTAAAAATTCACTACCCTTTCAGGTTCCCGTCGGCGAGAAAACTCGATTTTACTTATTTACGTACTTACACAAGCACATAAACAACAAAATTAAACAATCACTCATCTGTCAGTGATAAAGGTTTTATACTCACAATCGGATGCTAGCTATACGTACCTGGCGAGATAGACGTTGTTGCGCCATTCGGACTTCATTTTTTTGTATTGTGAGCTTTTGGTATGCACAAACTGCTTGGAGTAAGGGCAGGCGAGATGTGCAGGATCTGCAGCGGGTGGAGGCGCCGGTGCGGCTGGCAGTAAGGAGCGCGCGGCGCGACGCCAAGGTGCTCGAGCCCTAGCTTCTGCACGCGCACACCCTGACGGGTTCACGGCCAACCCACCCTCCAACAGCGCTGAACGACCAAACTTGAATCTGTAGTCCGTCAGAGTTTCGATACCTGGCGCCACCACACATAATATGATTAGATTATCAAAATATAATTTTCAAGGGAGAGATTAATTTATAGATACAGTCTGACAGACACGGATTGTATAGAACTATCAAAAAAGGTTTTATAAGACTTTTAAATATTTCCTCTTCTTCTCAACCTTCTTCAAAGGGCCTTTCAAAAAGGCTTTTGTAATATTATAAATGCAAAAGTAACCGTTTTATCTCTGTCTGTTAAACTTTCACGTCTAAACCACTAAAATTTGGTGAGATGGTACAGAGATGGACTGAAGTGTGAGACAGGACATATGCTACTATTTATCGCGAAAAAGGCATAGAAGGGTTGAAATAGGAGATAAAATTATGTATGGAAATTCATCAGAGTCGACGATAGAACCATGAAACTTTGGATTAAACCACTTGGTAATAAATAACTAAATATTTGTTTGATCGTTTCTGAAATTTCTTGCCTAGAAACTTGAATTTTACACGGTTTTTTTTCTTGGGTTGCACGGTTGCATTTCTTGGGGTACACGAGCACTAACGAATTTTTGGAAAATCACACCCTTAAAAGGGGGTGAAAAGCGTATAGCCGAAACCATCGAGGTTAGGAATGTAAATTTTATTAATATTGACTTTTTTAGGGTAAGCGAGTACTAAAAAGTATTTTTGGAAATTAAACCCCTAAGGGGTGAAAAATGTACAGCCGAAATCATTAGGCACAGAAACGTGAAATTTTGTACAAAGTTCTCTTCTCTCTTCTTGGGGTAACTGGTCACTAAAAAGATTTTTTGGCAATTCAAAGTGCACAGCGTATAATCGAAACCATTGGGCCTGGGAAACATCATTTTAGTACACGGCTTTCTTCTATGTGAGTGAAACCGCGGAATGGTGTCAATTTTCCAAAAATCGTTTACCAATGGAAAGCTACATTATCAGCGACTAAGAAAGGCTATATTTATCATTGTATTGCCACGGGAATCTGAACTCGCGGGTGGAAGTAATATTATAAATGTGAAAATTTGTGAAAATATTTGGATGTTTGTACTGATTCACACATAAACTGTTGACCAGATTGGTATATAGATAGAATATTTCTAAAATTAACAAATAGAATACTTTTTATTCCGATAATAATTTCGCTTGGGATAATAGTTCAGCGAGTAAGTTCATTTTTACGGGCGAAGTAGCTAGCAGTGGCGGCTGTACCTTAAGTGCGCTCGTGCGCTGAACCACAAAATCAAACGATTTAAAAATTACAAAATATTACTTCATCTTTATTTTTAACCATTACCATATTAATATTTATTCTTTGAACAAACAAAAACATATAACAAATAAAATTTCAAATTATGACGAAACAATTTAAGCGCTTTACTAAACTATTGAAACTTATTTACCCTGTAAAAAAAAATCTCGTGCGCTTGGGCGAGTGCCCGAGGACTGCCAATACAACTTCTATTAGTTATGAGTTAAAACGCCTGGCGCGTGAGACAGAAGATAATTCATAGAAATATACTAAAAAATGAGTCTGTTCCCGTGCGCCGCACAGTGGGTCGAAAGCAAGATTTTAGTGACTTAGGGACCAACTTTGGTTTTTTATTTTTTTCTTAGTGCGGATGGATAGAGCTCGTTAACGTCAATAATAATTGCCCTTAGAAGATTTTTCCTAAACTTGATAGTTTGGGCAGAAAAAAATATTTTGAATTTTTTTGTATGGAGCTGATCAGATAAAGTTAAATTTCTGCTAAGTATCGTTAGATCCCGCTTTTAAACCTTTTGTTCTTTAAACCTTGTCTAGTCTACTATCATTTGATGCTATGAACATGTGCATAAAGTTGCAATTCTCCGAAATAATTGGATCAAAAAAATGAAAAAATATATTAATATAAAAAGCTTTATTTTTATTTTTTTAAGTTATTTTAAGTTAAATTTAATATGGATTAGTAAGTGTAAGCACGTAATAATACGCATAAATACTTAACAACTAATAACAATACATTTAAAAGGTACCTAATTAGCTTTTAAAAATGTGTAAATATTTATCTATAAATGTCTAATTGTCCATTTAATGACTGTAATTAGATTATAAAATGTTCTTTTAAATTAGATTTAATACTGAATAGTAAGTACAGATACATAATAATAATACAAATATATAATTAACAAATTAATAAAGGGAAACGTAACTTATTACTAACAAAAGTAAACTTAAAACTAACAATATAACAGTACAACACAAACTAAAATAAAAAAAAAACTTAGAATCCTTATTCACTGTCGCTATTATTATCCTGTAAATTATCTACATTAATAAAATCTATATCGGCTTCTGTGGGAAAACTCAGCAGAAGCTCTTTGACTTTTGGAGAGAAAACTATTCTATGTTGTTTTACCATTCGAGGTCTTAGACTTGTGATCTTTGGATCAGACGACAAAAGAAGATTGTTTAAAATATCCTCATTTGTCGCCGTTCTACTTACCTTTCTAGAATGGCTCTCTCTATATTTCCGGAAATCTTTATTGCGAGCTTCCGCTGCCTCTTCCGACAGTTTACCTATAGGTATGGCACCAAACTCCTTAATTATATCCGTCCCATGTACTAACAATTTATGTACACTGGAAGGCATATAATACCAGGGATATAACTGTACATACAATTTTGCAGTATCTTTACAAAAATCAGAAAACTTACTTAGGTCTACGTTCTCTCCAGATCCAACAGTCTTAAGAATCACGTGAAACCTTTCAATTAAATCTTTACTAATTCCTGTCATACGGGCTGTTGTTTCTGCATCTCTAAAAATCTTCTGGCAGTTTTGCCATCATTGGTTGTGCCTACTCCTTGCTTAACTATATCAATAAGTAACCCGCAGTCCTTTTTAAATGCCTGGTGTATAGCGCTCTTTCTAAATGCCATTTTTTCTGTGTCATCCTCCCTGCAACTCCATTTTTTAAACTCCAAACGATAAGCTGCAATTAAAAAAAATGTCACTTAGAAAAATAATGTCACAGGATGCATAAAATAACAAGATAATAAAGTATGAAGTAAGAAATATTTACAGATGTGAAGCAAGCATTCCATGCATCTTATCCAGGCATGTAAAGATGAAATTCCGTACTGGAACATTTCGTCGTTCCTTTCTCTATGAGCAAGTGATTCCAGATTGTTCATCTCTGTCGGTTTTGCTTTGCAAATATCACAGACAGCTGAGGATGTGGTCTGACAAATACGAGGTTATTTTGCCGTCTATCATTGTCATGAGCAATTGATGCTTAACTTCAACTTGACTGATTCTTGATGGCTGAAGTCTTTCTATTTCTTCTGTTATGCCAGCTTTTATAGTTGCCACTGTTGACTGCGTTTCTTTGGTAAATTTAAACATAATCGGACGGCAATAGAAAGTCGATGAAGGTCGGTCGTTTTCCCAAACAATTGTTCCATCACAGTTTTGAAGCCTAATAGGAACTAGACTGGCCATAAAAATAGATGAATCATCAAACTCTGTTTCAGTCTTTTGTTTGTAATTACTTTGACCCGAGGCTCCATCAAAGCCCCATTTGCTTATAAGCAGAAAATCTGTTGCTGAGTTTAAATCCAAAGCAATTACATCTAAAAGTCTTGAAACTGTCAAGTTGAGTAAAGCTTGCAGTTTAACAGCAGCTAATTCTTCAGTTATAATTATATCTTCTTTCCCTGGATAACATCTTTGCTTGTTTAATTTTATAATAAGAAGGATATAAAACTACTTTTACGGATTCTGGGTGATTTAACAAATGGTTAATTATTTTTCCTACATCCTCATTTCCCGTGTTTCTTAAACTAGCAATTGTAGCAGCTTTCACTTCATCAGGGCATAACGAAAGCGATTTTTTAATTTCTTCTACGCGTCGTTCGTTTTTGCCTGGAGCCCAATTCTTCGAAAGGTTTTCGATGTGTAAATGTAGATGTCGAAGCTTCTGCTGTAGATGGTGGTAAATTTTCAACATTATCAGTATCACAAATCCCGACCCCTTCCTGTTCAGTGTTCACAGCTTCAGGTATCACTCCTTCGGGCCAGATTATTGCACGTTCTAACCAATCACCATTTTTTCTTATAAACTGTGATAATGTGCGACTACTTCGTTCCCATCTTGCACTTATATTTGAATAATATCGCGTACAAAATTTTTGGAGCTCAGCACTGTTCTTTTCTGCCACATTGATTTTATGTTGTAGGAATTGGAAAAGTTTTTTACTATCCGACAATGATTTCAGTTGATCTCTTAAAATCATAAATAAATCTAAATTGTTCACTAAACTCTCCATTATAGCGTAAAAGGGACGATCACAATCACGAAATGTTAGTAGTAGTACGAATAAACGAATACTAGCTAATATATAATAAATATGGTAATTTTATACTTCCAGTAATAAATTTTTTTTCTACTACCCTCATTAACTAATCATCCACATTAAAATTACAGTAATGGCTAAAAGTGACAACACATTTTTTTAATATGAAAGGTTAAACTAATTACAGTCATTAAACGGACAATTAGAAATTTCTAGATAAATATTCACACATTTTTAAAAGCTAATTAGGAACCTTTTAAATGTATTATTATTAGTTGTTAAGTGATTATGCGTATTATTACGTGCTTACACTTACTAATCCATATTAAATTTAACTTAAAATAACTTAAGAAAATAAAAATAAAGCTTTTTATATTAATATATTTTTTCATTTTTTTGATCCAATTATTTCGGCGAATTGCAACTTTATGCACATGTTCATAGCATCAAATGATAGTAGACTAGACAAGGTTTAAGGAACAAAAGGTTTAAAAGCGGGATCTAACGATACTTAGCAGAAATTTAACTTTATCTGATCAGCTCCATATAAAAAAATTCAAAATATTTTTTTCTGCCCAAACTATCAAGTTTAGGAAAAATCTTCTAAGGGCAATTATTATTGACGTTAACGAGCTCTATCCATCCGCACTAAGAAAAAAATAAAAAACCAAAGTTGGTCCCTAAGTCACTAAAATCTTGCTTTCGACCCACTGTGCGCCGTACGACTTACGGGCGAACCGAACATTGCCGAGAGAACTCGACTTTCGACGAAATTCGCCGATGACGTTTCATTAAGTACATTAAATAGATATATGTAGTTTCGATGTTTCTCAGACGCTAAATATAGTTTGTTTACATTAAGTAATTATTTTTTTTTTTTATTTTGGTGTTAGTTCTATTTTATACTGCGTATACAGTGTGGTGTGTGTGAAATTGAGCATAAATATAGACTGTAATAAAGACAATAACAAAACTTTTCAAAATAAAATTGATATAAATTGGCAGGCCCGCCAAGGCCCTCTTTTATAAATATTTTTTGATGTGTCAGAAACAAAAATAATATACTTTTCTTCGCAAGTACACCTACAAAATGTAATGCGTTCAAAAAAAAATAAAAACATGACCTTTTTTTTGTAAATTGTTGTTACTTTGCAATTTCTGAATACTTAGTGAGCAAGTAAAGTGCACCACCACTTTGATGACCCACCAGCCGCCACTGGTAGCTAGTATTAAATAATTCAGAACTCATTAAGCTTCAAAACATTAGTACACATTCGACTGCAAGATCCTTACACACGTGATAGTTGGGTCGTCATAACGTTAGATAAACTAAAATACCCGCCCATTGTTTTTTTTCTAAACAATCCTAGTAAAAAATGAGCGTCACAGCCTATTGCAGTTCTGATAAGTGTAATAATAAATATTTAGTAAAATGTTAAACATTGTTACTCACCGGGTAAGCTCTCCAGTACTCTGACAACGGCAGGTTCTGTCAATCCAAACAGATCTTCTCCGGTTACGTAATTCGGCCATAGTTTGAGCACACCTTCCTCGCTGCGACCCTCGTTGAGTGCTGCCACAGCATCCAATACCTAGTATAAGCATATGATGCCGGATAACTTAGAAACATTAGCAAAACTTATGCTGCTACTTATGATTTGTATGAAACAAATCCAAAACAATAATAATTATACACTCGATGCTATGGACATGTTACAGCAGTTTTTGTAATAATTTTGTTATAGTCATTTCCGTGTAGAAACAGAGTAAAAATACAATTCACCGGTTCTTGCGCATGTGTGACATAATAAACAAATTGAGAGATGGACATATAACATCTATGCAAGAGAAGGAAAACTCGAAATAAAACCCTATATCAACCCGTCTGACCAGTGTGATATAGTAGATCAAATTTCCTACTGTTGTGGTGGAGTTATAAGCCTAGCAGTGGAATTGAGCTGAGATTGATAATAATGCAATGGTCAAAGCGACAAAAATATAAATCAGCACAATCTTAAAATATCAAGTTCGCTCAGGCGACTTAAATAACGAAGTCTAGAGATAATAAGGCATGTTCTCCTTTTCACATGAAGATAAATTTTGTGAGCCAATTTGTAGCAGGCTAAGATTTGACAGCACCTTGTCTATTCGCCTCGGTGATAGCAAGGCGGCCTGGGCGCTACAAACAACCGTAAGACCTAGCAGGATTTGACTACAATAACTCACTTGGCCTTTTAGTGAGTTAATCTATTATGTACCTAACCCCTGAGCGATATCCAGGTGAACTCTGGGGTATTGCATTTAAGCAGAATTATCTCAAGTGCAAATGTAGTAGCAAAATACACCAACGACCTCTAATACTGATTCTTCTCTTGTGCTAAAAGAGACGATATTGTACTGATGGCAAAAACAAATGATTCTTTTGAATCTGGTTATGTGTGCCCATAAGTCGTATATTTGTTAAGTCTAACAGGACACAAAGATATATTGTTTTGAGTAACTTGATTTGAATAACTCTTTGAAAATGATTTTCACCCACATCTAAAATTAAAAATTTTAACACCTACCAAAGACCAATGACGATGCAATAATTTAAAAAGTTAGTTTTTTATCTATGGTTAAGATTTTAGCATGACTCAATAGATGTCGCTATTACTATTTTCTGTGCAAAAAAGGTGTTCTCTTTTTTTAAATTTACATACTAAAATTAAATTAAATTTACATACTAATATATTAAAAAATATGATGAGTGTACATACATTGGCCCATGCGGCGCGTGGTGTTGCGGCTGCGAGTTCGTCGCGCGGCTCGTCCTGTGCTCGCACGTGGAAGCGAGGCCGGCCCTCCTCCTCTGAGATCCAGCATAGGTATCGGCACCGCGTGTTTGCACGCGACATCGACCAGTAAAAGCGTACCTATACAATAACATAAGCACACATAACCATCTATATTATTTATTTATTTTCAAATCATATACGCTGCGTTGTTGGGCCTCATAGTAGAAAGAAAATTAATGCACTATTTTTTTTTTATTTGTCAATATTTTTAAGATTTTTCTTCTCTAGTAATATTAATTATCTTTAACTATGTAATATTATAAAAGATACAAAGTCCTGAATTTGATATATATTTTAATAATAATTTAGTTGTACAGGTCTTTAAGTTTTCGCAAATCGAAACTTCATCACAAACCGAAGAAATTCTTAATTACATTTTTTTGTTAAAATATACTACCATTCTATCTACAGCTTCCGTCGTAGGGATATCGCTGTTATCATAGTTATAATAATAATAATAATAATAATTTATTCAGTACTCTTACTTATATAGCTAGCTTACGAAACATATTTTACTTTCTATACTAATTAACATTTTTCATAAGATTAGAATACTCTGCTCTTAAACTAGACCGAGGCCTGTGCTATAAGTATCAGAGCACCTGCCCCCATATATAACTTAATTAATGTGTTATTAATGTTTATGGAACTCAAGAGTAAGAGTGTGCGATTTATTTTGACTATATGAGAGTGAACAGCATGCAGCAGAATGTAGATATTTATGAAATAAATAGGATGACTGTGAGGTGCGTGAGGATGAGTCAGTGTGCAGGTTATAAGAGTATTGATAGTGTGAGTATGACTGTGTGCTATTTGAGAGTGTGGGTATGAGTGTGCGTTTGCGTGTGTATGTGTGTGTGTGTGTTTGTATATCAGAGTATGTAATAGGTTCATTACTTTAGAAATTGTAACAACTTTTCTGTTTCAGCGTAGTTTAAGCTATGCAACCAGTCAAATAGTGCTATTTTGCTATTTTTGTAATTCATGATATGCAGTTTTAATTCTTTGTTTATCTTATTAAAAAGAAAACCACCCAAGAAACAAGAGAACTTATTTGAGAATGAAGTTTTAAATTTGGGTATCTGAAATAATTTATGTCTATTGCGCTTATTAAAGGTATTATTTACGGTTACTAGGTCAATACGTTTATGAAATCGTAACACCAATCTCTGTACTAAGAGTTGTCTCACCGTCAGCACACTACTTTCCCGATAGAGATGGTAGGTTGGATATAAGAAAGGACGACATTGACTTATTTTAAGAATAGCCCTTTGGGCTCTCTCAAGTATGATTAAGTGGCTCGCTGCTGCCCCACCCCAAGAGTCAATGCAATAGGTGATCAAAGACTCACATAGAGCTTTGTAGATAGTCTTCATGAGTTTAGGGTTTGCAGCATGGCGTATGTTTTTGAAAACTGCTATTAATTTACGAACACGGGTAGTTATGAGATGAATATGTGGTTCAAATGAGAGCCTATTGTCTATTATAACACCTAAATATTTTGTAGTTTCAGTTCTTTTGATAGATGGGCAACTGCAGGTGCGTGCATTTATGAAGGAGCAAGTATGGGAGTGAATTAGGATTTTGTGGGCACTCACCGATGGTTGGCCATTACTTCTCATGGAAAAAGTTAAATACTCGGTTTTCTCAGAGTTTAGACAGAGTAGGTTGTTTTTTAGCCAATTTAAAATTTTATTGAAACCAACCTGAGCACTAGTGAAAGCTTCCTCCCAATTGTTACCCCAGAAAATACAAGCAGTATCATCAGCGAAAGCGATTAGCCGACCATTTTGCAATGGTATGTCACATAATTCATTTATGTATGCTAGAAACAGAGTTGGACCAAGAATGCTTCCCTGTGGAACACCACAAGAAACATCTAGAGGGCCACTAGTGTTTTGATTAATACGCACGCACTGAGTTCGTCCATTTAGATAGTCCCGAAATAATGCTAGTGGAAGGCCTCTTACTCCCATGTGTTCAAGTTTGTTTAACAACAAATCAATTGACACGGTGTCGAACGCCTTGGCAAGGTCTATAAAGATTGTTAAAGATTTTTGACCTGCATCTAGTTTTCTTACCAATGTATCTGTCAATTGGAAAACTGCGTCAGAAGTTGATCGCGTATTTCTAAAACCATATTGATTTTCTGAAATCAAGCCGTTAGTTTCAAGGTAGTTCATTAACCTGTTATTAAGAATACGTTCGATAATCTTTGAGAATGTTGGCAATATAGAAATGGGTCTTTATTTATGAACTAATGTTTTATCCCCATTCTTATATATAGGTGTTATTACAGATTTCTTGAAGAAGTTTGGGAATATCCCGTTCGATATAGAAATGTTGCAAATATGTAATAAAAGAGGGGCCAGGACTTTCTTGTTTTCTTTTACTGTTTTTGCAGAAATATTGTCCCATCCATTTGAGTTGGTATTTTTGAGGTTGCTAAGTAGGGCCAGAACTTCACCAAGGTCAGTGTTCAGAAGCGCAAACGATGAAGAAGGAGATGGTGAAACATGAGAGTGAGTACCTAAAGACTTAATTTGTTGAAATGCAGTACTTGCTAAGTTTTTGCCTACGTTCACAAAATACTCATTAATTGAATCGACTGCATCCAGTGGAGTGGAAAAGTGAGTTAATAACTCATTAGTGGCGTGAGTCTTTCTTTTATAGTTAGTGATAGAGTTTATGATTTCCCAGGTCTTTTTGATGTTAGTTTTAGCAGCAACCTCCAGTTGGGATTTTTCGAATTGGTTTTTTAGTTTCCTAAGCAATGCAGTGCAGTAGTTTCGGTATCTTTTATAGGTTACGCTAAGAATTACGTTTTCAGGATCATTTTTTAGTTTGGCGTGCATTCTATCCCTCGTCCTCAGGCAGCGTAATATACCAGGGGTAAGCCATGGTTTTATGGGGATTTTCTTGCGTGACATAGTTGGTATGCTGGAATATTTATTTATAATCTTAGCCAGGATATCATTTAGTAATTCAACAGCTTCGTTCGGGTCACTTGAATTTAGCACTGGTAAAAAATTTGTATGGTTCAAACTAAACGTTACACGACGATAGTCGATTTTCAAATTATTTGCTAGACTTCTTTTAATTTGATTTGAGCACTGTCTCGGATACATAGACAACAGCACGCCATAATGATCTGTTATACTATGTTTTATTACCAAGGTGGAACATGGGAAAGAGGACTTTATAAGAACGTGATCCAAACAATTTTCGAGTCTTGTAGCTATGGTATGCACTGGAAGCAGTCCATGCATAGCGGTTAGATTTAAATAGCTTTGCGAGCTATGATCTGTGCTCTGTGGTTTAATATCGATATTTATGTCGCCAATAATCACAATGTGTTTAGTGCCGCTTAGGGTTTCTAAGAGATTATTTAGGCTATTTATGAAAACGTCAGGATTGCGAAACGTTGGAGGTCTATATAAGGCTATGATAGTTATGGTGTTCTGTACTTTGGCCACAATACAGTTAGCCTCAGGAAAAGTTGGCTCGAAACAAGTCAACGTTAGGTCCTTTCTAAAGTATAAGATGATGCCATCGTTTTGATTATAGCAAGTTTGAGATGATATTGATGAGTAATTGTCTATTTGAGGTATGTTATTATTACAGGAAAGCCAACCTTCCGTTAGCACTATAATATCCGGTGGAATATTGACTCTAACCAAGAGTCCCAAAAAATCAGGCAAATTTTTACCTATGCTTCGTATATTTTGTGTAATTATCGTTAGGTTATTTTGGGATGCTTTGACATACGAGGTGCACTGCTCGGGCTCGCAGATAAACGACTCAAACAAATTCATTTCATCCAGATTTATCACAGTAGATATTGTATCAGCCATTCCTATCGATAATTAAAATTAAAATAGGAACTAAGCATACTGTCTCATAGGATGTTAGTAGTCCGGTGTAACCTTCAGTCGTTTGGAAATGGAAAGGTTTTAATTTAATTATTTTGCATTTTCTAAGAAATTTAAAGTTATAATTTACGTTTGAAACCATACCAAGTGAATCTATTGTTCTCTTATCAGTTGAATAGTATAAAATAAGAACCTTTTCAGTATGAGTAAAACATGTATAGTTTAGTGTTATGTAGTTTTGTAAGTTATTTGGGTAATTTTTGTTATGTGTAATATAATAATATATGTGTGATGTAAATATTCTAGATGAAGTAACATAATTAATAAACAAAAAAGGTAACATAATTAACAAATCAGCCAACATAGACAATAAACTGGGCAACATAATCAACAAAATGGGTAAAAACATTTTAAAGATATATAGTAAAATTAGTCAATAGGTATTTAAATTATATATATATCCGTCTCACAATTTACCAATATAGAAGACATACCTTCTTTCTGCCTCAAGTACAGCTTACCAAATGTTATCCAACAACTGGCATTGTGGTGTTTTTTAACATATTCTCTTGCTAGATAGTAGAGGCGCCTTGTTTTGACTGTCAAGTTGTCCATTACGTACACAGGTTTACATTCACCTTGTAATTTCAAATGAGTGGTATTTAGTTTATTTGCATTATTTTTATTGAAATTGGCTATGGATTTCATAAGCTTTTCTTTTAGAATATTTGAGGTGAGATCTACAATTACTGAACCTGGCCGGCTTGATTTAGTTTTTATGCGAAAAATGTCCCTAATTGCAGCCTGTTGAATAGGCTGCCCAACCGTTTCCCCCAAGTTATGAACCAATGTACACAAGCTCTCCTTTGTTTCAGTGTTGGAAGGTGGAATATTACGAATTTCCACTGAAGAGGATTTGATATTTTTCTCAAGCATTTCGACTCTACTTTCTAGATTTTGTATTTGGATTTTGTAGGTCGTATTTCCTTTTCTACTCTACCCAATTTTTGTAAGAGCTCGTCATATTTATTAGAGAGAAAATCAAGAGACTTTTGAGAGTTGTAGTTTTGTTCTTTTATTGTGTTAATATCCTGTTCCATTTTGCTGTACTGCTCGTTTTGTCTTCTTTGCATCTCACACAATAAATCCTTTAGTTCAGCATTGGCCACATCCTCATATTTGCGTTTGATTCTTCTTGGGGCGTGAGTTGAGTCCAGCTTGTTAGTGTCACAGTTTGCTACATCAGAGCCCGTATCAGAATCATTTGAGTGGGTTATAGATATTTTGGGCATGCAGTGTTTATCAGCCATTGTGTGTGAAATATATTTTGTTATGCAATAATCAATTGGATGTTTTGCTATGCCTTTTTATATAGGCGTCTTGGTAATATAATGCTGCGTATTGCTGACAAAATTTTTGCAGGCGTTTTAGAAAATAATATTCTTGCAAATGGAGGGTACCTTTCTTGTAGTGCGCCCAAGCAATCCTCTTATTATTGATTACTCACTTTGCATCACTTCTAATATTACAAATATGCACTTATCACGCTTAATATCAATAAATCAGACACGCCAAATACTTTTTATATTGAGAGAATCACTTAAATCGTACTAAGAAATTAAAAACTAGGAGCTAACACAAACACGTCTATTCTGGTTGACAGTTGGAGCCTTGGGAGGTTGTTGTTATCATAGTTGCACGGCAACTGCATTATTTTACGAATTTCGCACAAAACCGTGGAGCTGACAAATACATACGACTTTTATAATATTAGTGTGATAATACTTACAATTTTGTAACCGATAGGGTAGATATAATTCGGTGTGTGGAAGGCAGCAAGCTGATGTGGCAGCAAATGTCCAGGACTAAGGAATATGAGTCCTCCAACGCGGATCAGGTGGTTGGTGTCAGAGTGTAACATTACTGAGGCGATCTGGCGTTGTTCGTCACGCGATATATACACACGACGTTGTACGCTTAACGTCGTTAACTCGTTGTCCTTTTCATTCTGTTCACAAATAAATACGTTAAAGTAATAGAAAAATATGATAAGATTATATTACTTATATGGCAATCATTCTAAATGACATATATTTTCGGTATTTTGTTTATAGATTATGAATCTCGCTCATCGGGATTCCACTGAATAAACTATTTGCACATATATACTCGTACATAAATAATAACCATATATAATTTAAAAAATAAACATATCACTCGTACTTTTTTAAATTTAGATTTGATAGAAAATATATTTTTCCATGTGGAACACGGGAACTACACACACGGACACATTCATTATCCCTTGTCATGCCCGTGAGTGTCGTAAAAGACGACTATGCGCATAACATCCAAAAGAAGACTAACTCGAAATAAAACCCTATAACAACCCATCTGACCGGCGTGGTACAGTAGGTTAATTTTTCTCCTATTGTGGAGGAGGCTCGTGCCCAACAGTGGGACATATATGAGTTGAGAAGATGATGATGACATACGCAATAATTAAACTAACCTTAGGAGCATGCGACGTGCAGAATGCAGTTTTATTTTTGTAGAATACGCAGTTATCCTTGACAGCACAGCCGAGATGGTACACGCTGCCGCATCGCACTTTGAAACATCTGACAGTGGCTCCTAATCGCCTACACATAGCGCATGTTGCATTTGAACCAGCCGCAAGGGCTGTCTCCACATTCATTAAAGCTCCGCTGACAGTCTCATACACACCTTCAGACCACAATGCACAGTTCAAATGTACCCAACGATTTACATCACAATTTAAAAGTCTTGACACACCATCGCCAACTCCGTCGCCTTGAATGCCACACAGTTCACATTTCCTAGTATCTTCATTAGTTACGGGCATTATCGCTACTCCAGTACGAAAGACCAATTCAGTAAGCTCTCTATCTGTTGGGCGTTTATATTTAACTGGAGGACCAATACATCCTGGCGACCAAGCCTTATAACGAATTCCTCTGAATTTTTCCCTTTCAATTATACTTTGATTACTTTTCTCATCTTGCTCACTTTTGAGATCCTCATCCAAAGCACTGACATCATCACAGACTTCTTTAATTAGTTCATCATTATCAAGAGAATCCATAAACGATAAATCCATTTTCTCATCTTTGATATCTGGTTTCATATCCAAATCATCAGTTTCCATACTTTCAGTTGATGCAGTGTCGAAATCATCGCGGTCTTTAGACATGTTGTTGTCAATATCGGCCTTAATATCTGTCTTCAAGGCAGTCTTTGATTTTCCATCCAATATGATGTTGGTAGGACGCCATGCAAAACTTTCATAGCATTGAGTACTACAGAAATACAGTTCCGAGTCACTGTCACACAAGATTTCACCCGCATTACCTTTGTTCGCTGATAATAAAGGAAACTCTGAGGCTTTCGCTCTAACAACCGAATCTAAAATGACAACATCACAATGTCGGCAAAATTTAGCTGCTCCATTTAGAATACTCTGAATATCAATAGGTGTGCCTTCTTTACCATCTTTTCCCTTAGATCTATATAAGCCAAGTTTATGTGATGGTGGAGTAGCAGTTCTCTCTATAATCTGATATGAGGTTGGTGGTGGAATGTGTAAAATACCAGCAAGTTCTTTCAATACACCAAGAATATCTTCAGCCGCGCCGGAAGTCAGTGTAAGAGTTACTGTAACATTTTCATTTGTTTCTGTACTACCCGGTGAGTCCACATTCTTAGATTTTGCTGGATCCGCTTCAATAAGTTTTTGTAATTTTTGAGTATCTTCTTCTTCTTTTATTTGATATAACGATACGGGTTTTATTCTTATTGGTACTGGAGCAATTATTGGCACAGCAGGGGAAATTCTGCCGGATGCGGAATCACTGTCTTCCTCCTCTTCTTCATCATCAATGAGTTTGAGTCCGGGGAATCTATTAAGAGGCTCTACATCAATACATTCAGGACTGGAACAGCTAACTATACTGTCAGGCGTGTCGGTGTCACGTTCTTTGCATATAAAGTCTAATTTTTTGTCCTCTGGATCTTCATCAAACACAATAGGTGGAAATTCTTGATCATAAAATCCTCTCTGAGTAGACGCTGGCGGTTTTTCTGGTAACGGTTCCTCATCCCCAAATGGTTTTGTGTTGTAATAATCCGCAACATTTGGTATTTTAGCATTACCAAATTCCCCAGTCAAATCGCCTTTCAGTATGTCATAGTCTTTATTTTTTAATTTAGTAAGATCTCCTGAGCCAAAAAGTGGACAGACAGCGAAGTTTGTAGTCAAAGCAGGTTCTTGTATTTGCATCGCCTGCATTGCACGTAATTGAACCATCAAGTTGTCAATAAATGTGTCATAATCCTCTTCATATCTTGAGCCTTTACGAGGTCTCTTCTTGACGTTCGCCGCGTTTAAATTATTCTCAGCAGCTTGTTTCATATTCAATTGGTTTTTTCTTTTCCTTTGTTGATATTCACGCCGTTTACGTTTTTTGGCTTCTGATGGTGTTTCAGGAGCAGTCTCTGAAGGCACATCCATAGCTGCATTCTCAGGAAATTCTTCTTTCATTGGTTGATCAAGTTTGCCTTGGTCAGATGCAGTTGATACTCCTGATGTTGCCGATTGCTGTGAGCTCTCATCAAGGAGTTCTCTCTTAACTTCCAAAGGTGAGAACCTATTAACAGGGCTTTGTTGTGGTGGTGCGATTTCCTTCTTTATAGCTTGATGAAGCTGCTGATTGTCTAAATTCATTGCATACATGTGCATAGATTTTATTGTAGGTGAACTTTCTGGCACTGGTGTGGTTTCCTCTTTAGTCATCATTTTCACAGGAGGTTTACGTACGTCCATTAAAGATTGCGTGCACGGTTGTATTAGGGGCGATGTAGTAGATGTTGGAATAGACGTCTGTATGGGACGAGAGGTAAATGGGGAATTTGCTGTTGTACAATGTATGTGCCTGGGCGAATTTTTTGGTATTTCTACTTCTTGTGTTAAAGCTAGTGTAGGCGGCGGTATTGATGGTCTGGCTAGTTGAGCTTCTAAGGATGGAATGCTACCTAGTGCTGGAGCAGTTCGTTGAATAGTCATAGTGCGCTGAGGAACCACTGTTGCTGCTGTTGTGGTCGTTTGTAGCAGTTGTTTCAATAAAACATTTTGAGACTCATCATTCTTTTGATTAGTGGTTGACGGTTGAGTATTTATATGTTTATTGGTAGTGTCGGCAGAAGCTGTCGAGGTATTAGGATCCTCAGTTTCTACTGGTTCGGATTTCACCACAACTGCTTCTACACTGTGCCGTTTAGCAGGTTGAATATGTCCCACAATTACTTCCGTCTTAGGTTCATCGGTGGATTTAGATCTTTTAAGAGGTGAAGTCAATTGAGTATGTAATAATTTTGATGAAGTAATAAAATTTAAAGAACCTTGAGGTGGTTTTGTTTGCATTTGATTGATTCCTGCGCCAACAATGCTATGTGTGCGTACAGTAACATTCGGTGGAGGTTCTTTGTTGCCTATTATTGGTCTTGAAGTCATGACTAGAGCAGGAGGCTGACTAGAACTAATGCTTTGTTGACTAAATGTCAAATTACTTGTGTTTATTTGTCTCGTAGGTTGTAAGAGCGTATGACCTAATATACTCGAAGGCAGAGGCTGATTTTTCTGTTGGTAATTTGTTATACTAGTAGTCATTGTATTATTTGAATGTATTATAGTACCTGCCGAAGAAGAACTATGTATTTTTGAGAGAGCCGGCATTTGTATTATTTGTGAAGGTAGTGATGCTGGTAAAGAATCTTCCATAGATGAAAATGGTTGTTGATTTGAGATCAAGGGTGATTGAGCAGGTGATTTCATTAACGAATTATGTATACTGACGGGCGAATTTATTGGCGAAACTGTAGGGGACTTCCTCAATTGGCCAATTGTCGATAATGTATTGACTCGAGAGCCGATTGCTTGAGTGGCATTCAAAGGCAAATTCTCTGAACTGGGATTAGACGTAATAGGCTTCTCTATTCTCCGTATAGGAGATGGTCTAGACGCTGTGACTTCTACTTTGGAGGAAGGTAACAAATTTTCAAAGTTAACTTGAGTCGGAGTTGTTGCGTCACTATTCTTTCTCATAATAGTTTGTGTTTCTACTTTAGAAGTATTGGTGTTTAGTGAAGACATAAAAGTGCATAACTGCTGAGATACACTGGCCATGTTTGAAGTTAGTTCTGCCGGCTGTGACAAAGGCGATAGCTGAGGAACAGTAGCCGATTGTAATGCAAGCCTATCTGGCTCTCTTTTAATGAAAGTTGGTTGCTCTGGATTTTCTTTTGGTGCTTGTTTGGGTGCATTAATATTTTGATTTTGGGTTAGATTTGGTTTTGGTGGTTGTTTTGCTCCATAATTTTTATTGTCATCTGTAATTTTTTCAAAAATACATAGCATATCTTCAAACTCGACATGTTTATTATTTCCTTCAGTTGCTTCAGAATGTTCTTGCATTGTTATGTCGTTTAAATATCTCTCTTGTGAAGGTGTAGGCGAAGGTATGGATATTTGAACAGATTCCTGTGCCATATCCGACGTTATCTGCATATTGGAATCTATGACCATTTCCTTCCTCTGATTAACTATTGCCTTAATAGTTTTGACGACACTTTCGTCGGGTTTGGTTTCAGGTATGGGAGGTTTTGAAGCCTGTGCATCAGATATACTTTTATTATATGATAGCAACAAATTATTTTGTATGTTATCTTCTGGTTTATCTTCATCATCTCCTTCCATGATGTTATCAGGGATTTTTTCTGGTACTGGATCCGGACTTTTTATATCAGCTTTTCCTAACATTAGTGGTGCGCGATCTGTAAGGCACAATGTATGGGGCAATTCAGTTTGTTGACTAATTTCATTCTCAATATCAATGTCCTTATTTGGTTCCTTAAATATAGAACAAGTTCGTTGATCCATTTGTGATGATCCTTGAGATACAGACGTCAGTTGCTGTGAAGCATTATTCATTGGTTGACCTTGATCCCTGTCAGAATTATTCTCGGACATCACTGTACTGTCTGGGGATGCCGCATCGTCTTGGAATATTTTCGCAGGGAGTGTAGCGTCGTGAGTTACAGCCAAACTAGATAGTTTCGAATTTGATAAGGCAAGCATCATTGGTTTTTCTATCGTTTTGACAATTTTTTGCTTCACTTGATGCTGTGTGAGTAGCATCGGTACCCGCGGTTGATTGATATTAGCTACTTTAGATACATTAGATGATATAACACTTATAACCGAATTAATCGGCTTAGCAAGTGCTTGTGTCGACATATTTATAGACAAGGGTGGATTCGAAATATTTAAAGGTACTTTCTTTAATTGAGGCTTCGTACCACCGACATGCCCAGCTACACTAGAAATAGGCATTGAAAGATTCTTTAATACCGGCACAGATATTGTTTGATTCGCAATAGAGACAGAAGCTACCGTTGCTTGGGATACCTCATCGAGTATTTTAGTGTTAGTATGAGGTGATAACATAGTGGCATTGAGCACAGGTAAACGTGCTAAGGGCGAGCCCGCTGCAGGATTGACTATCTTATACTGTTGGACATTGGCTGAGGGTTGCTTGCCAGTAGAGAGGCTAATAACAGCTACAGTTTTGGTTGTAGTTTCTGTTCTAGTTTGCGATTGAATAGTCTCTTCATCCTGTTCATCTTCAGGTTTACCGCTATCAATTAATTCTTCAAAGTCTTCCTCGGTAGCAATGCGTTCTTCGGGCGAGATTGCGTCTGGTTCAACAAGAACTATATCATCATCATCTAAATGCTCTGTTAACTCTTCGACGTCATCGTCATCTTGCCTTCGTGCATCATCAGAGTGATCATTGTGAGAGTAATCTAGCGCATCCTGTGAGTACAATACATAGCTACGCGCATCGCTGGACGTAGCTGGTGAATCTAACTCATCATTATGCGCCGGTCTTAGTCGTGGTGGACTACGCCTTTTTAATATTGACACTTTTGTAAGATGTGCTGGACGCCGTCTTTCATCTTCTCGTGGTGGCCACGGTGGGGCACCACCGAATAGGCCAGGTTTGAAGTAACGATAACCAGAAGGTATAGGTGCGGGTGCATGTGGACCATGTAGGCCGCCTCCATGATCATGGTTAGGAGCAGGGGAAGCGGCGGGTGAAGCAGATGGAGTAGGAGTTCGCGCCACATGTGGTGATCGTGATATCGATGGCGAAGACGGAGCACCGCCCATAGGACTATACTGCTGACGTTGTAGCATTTGTTGACGCTGAAAAAGATTTTTTTTAAATATATTGTATACAAATCTATTACAATTTACTAAGCAATTGTTATTTTGATATAAGATCTATTAAACTCCTATTGCGAGAAGAAAGTTTTAAAATGTTGCAATTGATGTGTTTATTATTAAGTACTTGAAAAGCGAACAGGGGTATTATATAATCCACAAAATCGATTTGAAATTGTGCCAGATTCCGTTAGTAAAATAATAAATTACATAAAAATATAACTTACAGCCATCTCATTAGCAGGGTTTCCAGGCGACGGTATTGGCTGAGGACTGCCGAGCGGTGAAGTCTGTTGGCGTCCACCAAAGGGTACTCCTACTCTCATTCCTATATAATATCAATATTTATATTAACATGGTATAATCAGCACGCAACTTAAAGCACGGAAACCTGGTCCCTAAATGTAGGTCTCATAACCAAGCTCAAAATCAGCATGCTATGGAGAAGGCTATGCTCCAGATTTCTCGGACGGAAATCCGTAGAAGAACGATGTCGGTTACACCTCACCGCACACCCGTCGGTACACACCATAGCACTAAGAAGTAACATGCTGAAATGACAATGGGGAGGTCAAATGTGAAAATTGAAATTATTTTATGATTAAATACTAATTTCTACCACAGGGCACCTCCGAACGATAAAAAGTGGCAGTTTGGGTAAACAGATAGACTTCATAAGACTGTATGACTTTTTTTTCAAAGATGTTATCTGCTTATCAAGGGATGTACCCTTAATAGATTCGTACGGTAAGAAATGGTGACCATTGTATTCTTACAATACTTGAAATTATAAAAGGAACATTTTATTTTATATCTCTGTCATCATCATTATGACGCCCGTCCTCATCCCACGTAAACAATTTTTTTATAAGATAATTAAGTCACCATTTAATGAGCCAAATTAATTTATATACATATGTGGAGACAGAGCTGTTTAATTTAAAAAGTACCTTGTTGATGATGCGGTGGTCTGGCAAATCGTGTTGGTAGAGGAGAACAACCAGGTGCAGGTCGAGGGAATCTACCCGACGCATAATCAGACTGTAATAAAATAAAAATGCAAACATTCAATATCATAGATATGTTCGCAATAGGCAAAATATTATTTCACTCGTTCTATGCACATATCTGGCTGAGAACTCCAGAGGAGCTGTACTGTATGCATACTCGCACCCATTTCTTCGGCGTTCACACGCACAGTGTATGTATATTAACTATCATGAGTGAAGTAGAAACGCGGAAGATTTATTTTTAGTGAGATTATAATACGCTATTTTACAAAGTACCAATGATGCGGCGTAATGACCTTAATCGGATGAGAACGAGAATAGTAAATGAGAAACTTCGTCCCGTGAGACTTTTCACTGTGTCTGTATGGGATATTAAAAATAATATTTTTGTTATTACAAGATTTTGTAATTTCGCTTAATTAAGCGAATTTACAGTAAATTTACAGGACTCCCTGTTACATTTTTGCTGCATCGGTGTAGCGTTAAATCTAACCATAAGTAATTAGTACTTAAAATTAACACTGTTTGGAATTGCATTCTAGCCGATTACATTTACAGTGAGAATAACGCTCTCGTTAAGCCTCGCACAAAGAGGCGTGCGAGAAGCACCACAATAGATAATTCTCTTAAAAGCCTAAACCAATGTGATGATGTAATCATTACATTGAAGAAAGGAAATCTCTAGTCATGCTGCTCTGACTACATAGGCGATATATCAGTCGTTCACATCAATATGTATGAACTCTGCTCTGGCGCCAACTATACTGAATTCCTCCATAAGTATTGTTCAAATTTAGTATCCTCACTGTTGCCGAGGTCAAATTATATGTAAGGGTTTATACTTACGTTTTGTAACTGTGGCGAATGCGATGCTACAGGACTTTGTAATTGAGATTGTTGATAAATCTGTAATAACAAATCATTATGTTAGATAAATAGAAGAACACATACATTATTATCTTATAGGCGTGTTTGTCATCTAGCTCCTTAACGGCTGGACCGATTTGGTTGTAATTTTTATGTATATTTCAATGGACTACTGGATAGTTTGAAAACACAATTGGACCCAGTAGATGGCGCTGCTGTTATAATATACATAATATATTAACGAATCAAACAATAAATGTAAATTCACTTAAGGGGTTACCCCCACTTGTGACTTTGAAAAAAAATCGATTTTTTTTTAAGTATAAGTATCTGAGAATATGGCCTGAAAATTTCAAGTCGATCCGAAAAAAATTGACTGAGATTTAATGGATTCTTCTCTTTCAACGCTCATAGCGTTGAAAAAGAAGAATCCGTTGTGTACGACCGACTAGTCTGTCGCCTGGTGCGCTCGACCCCCTCTCCGGTTTTAGTCCATTGTTTGATAAAAAGGGTTGTTTGCCTGGCATTTACAACTCCCCACTACCTCGTAATTATCATACGAGACTTTCTAACAAATCGTAGCTTCCGCTACAGAGTAGAAGGGACACTCTCTTCCCCGCACCCGATCAGAGCTGGCGTACCGCAAGGTTCAGTCCTCTCTCCCCTTCTATTCTCGCTATATACTAGCGACATCCCCAAGTCTAAGCTCGTGCAGTCAGCTCTCTACGCTGACGACACAGCTATATTCGTATCCGGGCTTAACCCGGACGCCGTCACTCGAAATCTCTAAACTGCAGCTACTGCCCTTGGCAAATGGTTCCGGAAGTGGAGAATAGACATTAACCCAGAAAAGAGTCAGGCGGTCATGTTTCACACGAGACGTGCCGACCTGTACTCCCCGCGAGAGCTTCACTCAAGTCCGCATTTTTGACAAGCCCATCCCCTGGGCGTCAAATGCCAAGTACCTAGGCGTCACCCTTGACAATCGTCTCAGCTTCGCTCGACACATAACCACTGTGCGCTCGCGTGCAGCGTTCGTTATGGGTCGTTTACACAACTTACTCAACCCAAAGAGTAAGCTGTCGCTCAAATGCAAAATCCGCCTTTACACTGCCTGCATACGCCCCATCATGTTGTATGCCAGTGTAGTATTCGCTCACGTTAGGCCACACAGGATCCATAGGCTACAAACACTTCAGAATAGGTTCATGCGTAAGGCTACGGGCGCACCGTGGTTCATACGCAATGCCGATCTCCACATCGACTTGCACTTGTCGACCATCAGGCAATAGATGAAACAGTGTGCCCGTAGATATTTTGATTCTGCCACAACACACCCCAACCCCTTAGTGGTCGCTGCGACCAACTATATTCCGTCCCGCATCTCGAAGGTCACTCGATCGAGACTTGCTCTCGACGAGCCCGACGACGAGATCACGATAGCTCAGAATACAGCATACACGGCCCGCCAAGCCGCAACAAAGAAAAGACCACAGTTCCGTCCTCGCCGTCGAGGTGCGAAACTGCCCTTGGGCCCCGTTGCTTAAATTTTTTGGGTTGAGAGCCCTCACCGCTCACCACTAGTCCGCGTAAGGGTGTAACAGCCATCTGAGGCTAACACTCCTTGTCAGGACAAAAAAAAAGGCATTTACAACATTCATAGAATAGAATGGACTTTGTAGAAACGAATTTTCATTGCCTTTTATGGTTTAAATTCGTCAGTGAAGCTTGAAAGTTCGACTATATGACACGTCTTCATTTCCGCCGTTCACAATATTATAATCGTAGTTTTTATTTATTTTACATTTAAAAATGGATCGGAAAAACAAGAAGCAGTGATAATTTACCGCAATCTCGACCAAAAAAAAGGAAAGGTATTTTTAACCCGAACCTGGCCGAATCGTCGTCCTTCTTTAAACGAGGTTTAAGAAGAGTATTTCCTTCACGGTAGGCAGCGGCCTGGCTGTGCCCCTGGTATTGCAAAGGTCCATGTGCAGCAGTTTCACTTACCATCAGGTGTGCTGCTTGCTCGTTTGCCACCGTTGGCAATCAAAAAAAAAAAATCGGATACTGAAAGTTTCAGCACGTCTGCGAAGAAACTGGAAGATAATATTGATATGACGGCGGCGGAAGAATTTCTATATGGACCCGGAATAGATGACTCTATGTAAGTTTACAAAAAAATATATTTTCTTCGTGTAAACTGAAATTGAAACTTTAAACGCGTTTTTCTCAAAATGGCATTTCTGAAGTCGGTGACCAAGATTACTCGAACACTAATGAACCGATCTTCTTGAAATTTTGCAGGCTTATTTAATACATAAAAATCTAGTCTTTAATCGTTCGATTTTTTATTTCGATCAAAAATGGCCGTTTTAAAGCCAGAAAACAGCCGTTTTTTTTTTCGTTAAAATACAACTATTAACTTTGACTGTCTGCCATTTTGTGAAAAATTAATATTTTTTTAAATCCTTCGATTAAAGACTAGTTTATACTTATATTTATCTAACTCCATCCGCATTTTTTATTTTACATGATCCACTTAGCCGCAATGTTGCTCACCGCAAACCGTATAAATAAAAACATTATTTTATTGAAGGCCTTTGCCACTTAATAATGTAATATTTTTAATAAAAAAATTAGTGAAAGTTCTTCAAGATGTGTTCTTTAAGATGATATAATTATCGGTTTAAAAAGTTTTGTAGTTTTCTTTAAAAAATTTCATGAAAAAGGCCTTTTTTTGCGCTACAAGTGGGGGTAACCCCTTAAGATCAAAATATAACCTAAAGTCATTACGACTTCTAAGGCTTTATTCGAGACGATCGAGAAGAATATTTTCCACTTAAGTAATATAATCCTAATAATCCTATTCTTTACTCTTAGATAATTGTTTATAAGCCGTTCTACTGTTAGGCATTTTAATAAATAGAAATCTACTAGAACATACTCGCCAACTGGCTAGGCATAGTTTTAATTGGAGCACTAAAATAATTAAAAAGTTAACTTACCTGTGGACTTCGACTGGGCGTGGGTAACTGAGGACTGGTTCTCTGAGCTTGCAGTTGTTGTAAAAAGTGTTGAGGCGACATCGAAGTCTGCATAGGTGATTGCTGTGTATGCATTGGTGATTGTTGCAAATGCATTGGCGATTGTTGCGAATGCATCGGCGACTGTTGTGGCATAGGAGAATGTGAAGACATCTGAGATTGTTGAGCGTGGAGAGCCGCTTGTTGGTGCATAGGGGACTGTTGTGGATGCATTGAAGACTGTGGATGCATCGGACTCTGCTGCGGATGTAACGGTGACTGTTGAGGATGTATCGGCGATTGTTGTGCATGCATCGGTGACTGCTGTGATAAATTTGTCTGTTGCACATGCATTGGTGACTGTTGAGAATGCAGCGGCGATTGCTGCGTATGCAATGGCGATTGAGTTGAAGGATGCAGCGGCGACTGCGACGTATGATGTAAGGGTGACTGTTGTGAATGCAGTGGCGACTGCATCGGTGACGTCAGATGATGGAGTGGAGATTGTGGTGCGAGAGAATGTAACGGAGATTGGGAATGAGGAGACTGTACGTGTAAAGGCGACATGGCCGGTCTTGCGCTTGGCGGTCGCGGCGTCTGAGATCCGGGTTGCATAGAGCCCCTCACTCCAGCTAGCTGCTGTTGACCGAACTGCACCATTCCTCCTACACTCTGTGGTCTTTCTTGTACGTTCGATAGCTGCCTTACTAACTGTTGCTGTGGGGCTCCAGCTTGCTCTATGACGAGAGTGCGAGCACCCTGAATCAATCTGCCTTGAGCGTTTAATGGTGATGTCACCAAACCTATCCTTTGCTGTGATATAGACTGTCCATCAGCACCAATGACTGTTTGCTGAGTTCTAATAAGCGTCTGTTGCTGTTGTATGGTAGCGCCCTGGAGGCCAAGTTGCATTGGCCGGTTAATAGTTGTTTGTTGCACTTGTTGAGCCTGATTTAGATTTTGGTTTTGAGCGAACACAGTTTGATTGGTCGCGATCTGTTGTTGATTAATTACAGTTTGTTGAGATAATTGCGGATTCTGTTGGCGTTGTTTAGTCTCGTATTCCTGTGAAATATAAAAGTCTAATATTTTACTTTTTCATTTATTTTTCGAAGTGAAAACTTTATTAGGCGTGTTGAGCACTTTTTGGGTGAACAAAAATTATAGAACTTGTGTCATCGTCATCGAATAGAAAGTTGGTCTGCCGGCTCTCACGCTCCCCGAACGAAGCGCAGTAATAAATTGCTACTACTCGGACGTCGATTTTCTGCAAGAGTGTGGTACTATCCCGGACGGACCAGCCGGCGGCTGTAGACAGACAACTGTCAACAGTGAGGGCCTACCACTATATACCTAATTGAAGATCCAAAAATAGTAACTGTATGTTCATAATTTTTAAGTTTTCACTTTTGCCGGCAGTCCTCTTGACTGCTTTAATTTTTGTTTGCCCATATGAGATTCTGTTTACGAGACATATTCCTGTGAAACATAAAACATCTAATCTTCTTTTATTTTATGTCTATCCATATTGGAAAAATTGTAATGTAAAATTTTCTTTGTAATAATGAATTCTATTAATAATATCATATTTGTTATTTTTATAATTTTCTAGAGATGGAATCTCATTCTAAAAGCAGATCTATTTTTATTGTATGTATTGTAAATTATATTAAACATTTTGATTAATTTTCTTAATGATGTGAATACCCCATCATTAAGAAAATTAATCAAAATGTCATACGATCATACTAGTCATTTCAAGCGCCAGTGTAACTGGACGCAATGGGCGACTAACAGCGTCTGGCGGTTTGATACCTATAGGGTTTTATTTCATGTTTTAATTCTCCTGCACAGATAATATATTAAATATACCCTAAGCCGTATTCTACGACACCCATGAGCAGGATGGTGTGGTGATTTGTATTCTTACTCCGTCACCACATGGAAAATTAAATACCCTTTTACAAATTAAAGCAATTTCGTAGGTAATGTTGACAGATCAATTGAAGAACAAAAAGTCCATTTACTTATACGATAAGGAGACTGTTCTTACAAAAGCAATGACAAATCACTATGACTTTAGCCATATTATGAAGAAGTCACATAGTCAACTTAATTTCGATGTATAAACTTTATTTATACAACTTAATTTCGATGTATAAACTTTATTTATACAACTAAATGTCCTCAAAAAAATATTTGCTTTAAAGATTTATTCACGTGTAAAATAAATAATGCACAAATGGCGTAGTGGTTAAGATAAGACCCGGTACCAATGCCATGGGTTCTAATCTCTCGCCACTAGACAACACTGTGCGATCCACAAATTGTTGTTCTGAATCTGGATGTAATTTGCATCCGATTATTATATGTTTGTTACGTGTTCCACGATTCAAGGATAATTTATTTAGTGCAATGTGTTGGTCTTTAAAAAAAAAGCAAATGAACTACATTTAATAAATTATTGAAAAATAATGTTATGTAACTTTTACATAACTCCAACGCACATTATAAGCGCGCAGTTGAAACCAAAGAAAGTCTAATAACGTCTTAGGTGAAAAATAAGACGTTAATATTTTTTCTTTTCTCACAGTTTAAATTGTTTTAAAGTAAATTTTCCAAAAGTAATTAACACACACACATACCTGCATAAGCATGCTATGTTGTCGTGCCTGTTTTCTTGCAGCCTCGAGATGCTTCTGCAAAGCCTGTTGTTCTGTGGACACTCGCTGCAGCTCGGCTGCGTCGTTCGGCAACAGTTCGTTACCGGACTTGCGCAGCTGACGCTGTTTACTGTTCAGCGACTGCAAATCGAAACGCACGTGTAACATCGAGCCGATTGCTCGTTAACGCTAAACCCCTGAGTTAGTCACAGGATCGTTTGGTGAGTAAACCTGAAAATATATCTACAGGCGGCCGGGAGGACGGCGCCACTACTAAGCTCACGATCACGAAAGCGCACTACTGCTCACCTTGCGTATCTTGCGAAGCTTTTGAACTTCGACCTCGTAGTAGCGCTGCTGGTCAGCAACGAAGGCGTTGTATTGTTTCAGCCACTGCTCGTACAGCAAGCGTGCGTGATGGTCCGACTCGTTGGCAGGAGGGGGCGGGGCCGGCGGCGCCACGCCTGCGTACAGCGGCACGGCAGGCGGGGCGAGCGGCGCGGGCGCTGGGGGCGGAGCCGGCGTGGGGCAACCACCCCCCGCCCACTCACTCCCGTCGCGCTCTTGCTCCCGCTTCTCCTGCTCCAGAAGCTCCTCGAGAAGCAATGGTTGCTCCTGGTTTACGTTCTGACGGTTAAAGTTAGCCTGTTGACGACCGGCTTGCGCACTCGCCCGCCACCGTCACCAGTCACGATGCGATATACTTTTAAATTTCCTGCACTATCATAGTTCCCACAGCCCTAATGTCAAGACCAATATTTTTGCTGTTCATAACCCTCTCCTACCCGTCTCATCTTGATATACATATATGAGCCGAATGAATAAGTATCAAAATGCAAATTGACAATACGAGAATATACCTATAACTTGGGCGATTTTTCGACTAGGACAACATTACATTACAACATCTACATTCGACTCAACAAATATTACCTACATTATAGTTTAAAAAGTAGATCATAGACAGATATAGTCAAGATTTCACAAAATATGTAGTGATAAAAAGATCTATCTAATTATTTAGTGCATTTTAAATACCTATAGATAACTAAAAAGTGAAAAACAATACTGTGCTTCAGTCTTAATACACTTCTAGACTGTAATTTATAAGAGCAACAAAATAACCATCTAACAGCAATTGACTATTAAATAAATAAAATGTATGTTCATGTCATAGTGTGTAGTAAGGTGTAACTTTATCTATAAACCTACATAGTATCAAACTGAATATTTTTAAACTATTAGAATTCTATAACTCATAATATAATTTCCTATAACATCTTTCAATAAGATTAAAGCTTTCAAAATATTTTAAAATATCAATAATATAGCGTAACACCTATATGCCCCATATTTAACAGCTTTTATATGAATATCCACCACCTCCAAATACCTAAATAAACAAGATGAGACCAGCAAAACTACTAAACTAACATCAATTTTCTTTACACTAGATTCAGAATATTATCTTTTTTTAATAAATTAGTGCTATTAAATTTGTTATAGAACATTAATGTAGTGTTAGGAAGGATGCTGAAAAGGTACAAAGGTTAGTAGTCAGTATGCATGCGTGCGACGATTAAGCCAAGTACAAAGCGTTATTACGCGAACAGTTGGTTAGCAGTAACAAAGCTCACTATAGTTCGTTTTGGAACATCTACACTAATAGAAAGGAGGCTATATTGGATGGGATAGGATAGGGAAGAATTTCTGTGATGTATTCCATCAGAAAGTTCTAAAATGTTTATTAGTGGTCTATAGTATATCTATTATTTCTGTAGACTTTAATAAATGTTCACAATATTAAGTAATAATCTTATATCCAGAAAATTTAAGAATATTTCAAATAATTGACACTAGGAATGTTGAATCACTATAGTCATCAATTATACTACAGTTATTGTGTGTAATGAACTAAGTTTTTATTATAAATTTACTTTTTTATTTTATTATAAATTTAATAATTTACTAATTAAATTCTATTTGTGATTTTGAGAATTCTACGAGGTAGTGTGTAGGGGTGTGTCGTTCGTGAGGTTAGGGGGGGTGCAGGTAGATTGTGAGGGTGGGGTCTGACCTGCAGCAGCAGCGGGCGGCGGTGCATCCAGTCGCCCCACTCCGCCGGTTCATAGCCCTGCCCGCGCCAACAACCATCAATCACCGACATGCAAACAACACGCATGTACTGCCGCCGTACACATACAACCTACCTACGCTCTCACTATACCATTCATACGACACTATAACAACTATATATTATATTGATCTGTACTTGGCTCCCAAAACTAAACTGACTCTTCTACTTTAGCTAAATCAACTTACTCCTAAAATTTCAAGTCTCAATATGTATGAAAGTATTTTATGTATAGTTTTAATTGTATTACACATGCAATTAATGTTGTATTGGATAGTTAACGAAACTATCTCTTTATTAATTTTTAATAAATAAACTTAATAAAAGAATAATAAATTCGTTATTAATTTTTTCAATATAACTTACTACTAATTTGCTACATTTAGTAGCAATTTATGAACTGTTAAAGCACCGGCGTAGCCAGGGGGTTCTGGATCTTCAAAACAAATGTTTGTTGTTTTATAATTTTGAAGTCTCTCCGATATTTCGATCCGGTCGAGATAATTAATTAATAGCCAAGTTTGCCCATGCTCTCTAGACCATAGTGATAAGATATAATTTTACATATAAATACGTCCGGTAATTTATTAGGACCTTTCCATTCAAGAACTTAAAATCGAAAAATTAATATTATTTTTCAAATAATTGACATGCTGACTCAAATGAAACTATTCGTTTAGTTTTTTCATTGTCTAAAGACTTTGAAAGATTTAATGTTAAAGATTTCTAGTATACAGCAAAAAGATTTTATAATAACCTCACTTGCATGTACTGCTACACTGAATAGCAATGGACTCCCTATATATTTCCTATTATATATTGATATATTTTGTTATCGTCTTAAGGAAGATGTTACTTTTGATAAAAAAAATAAGATGTAGGTACCCATATATTGCAATATTTATGTCAATAGTCGTATGAATCGTAAGCGATTGATTGATATACCCATGCAATATTAGTCCTCTAAGCTTGTCATGAGCGAAACAAGCTACTTTTTATATTGTGTATTTACAGTCTGAAGACCGCCACCAACGCATAGACAAATTAATATTGCCATGGATATGATACGTCCAACATTGTCTGTGATGCTATGTATCGAAGCTGATGATCAAATATAATAAGTTCACATTTAGTACGATCCTCTTGTAGCTTCTGTAGTAAATCGACAATGTGAACCAAGCTTACTGCGTACATTTAAAGCTTATGAATTCCATTTGACAGTCGCGCGTCAAAAAAAATTCATACAAAAAACACGTAAATAAAAAATTCATAAATTACTGCATGCACGGCAATGTATCCAAAAATCCTCCAAGACTATATCAAATTACTTAATTATTAGTAATATTACTTTGTTAAGCTTCATTCAATTTTGTGAGTATCCATTATTATTTCACATGTGAGTTGCTTTTGGTAGTACTTGATGTCACAAACTAGTTTTGTATGGTATTTCTCAGCTACGAGTTTCCTTCACAATAATAGGGAATACACCATACCACATTGGCTAGATGGATTAGCATTTTTTTTTTAATGGGTGGGCTATGGTAAGCGCTCGCGCGGTCCAGTCCGTCCGGGGCGATGAAAGGACGGCGCGCGGGCCCATAACCCACCCGTACCCACGTCACCTCGATGTTGGGCCGACCACCGGAGCAGATGTGACTTGTCGTCAGTGGTCATCCCGACGGAATACCCTTTCGGGTACCCTCACCTCTCGACATCCTGGGACGTCGGTCGCCGTCGCGCGGTTAGCCACACTGCGGGTGACGGACAATTCCCCGGTCCAATCACCCGCGGCCTGGGCTAGGGCGGAGATGGATTAGCATAGTATATATATTTGAATTTTACGTTTAATATAATTATATTATCTGCTAACACCAGTTAAGTCATTTACGATACCCCTGGGAAAAGAAGTAAAGAAGATGCACTGTTAATGCATCAAGATACGAAAAATAAAGTAATTGAATTTTTAATAATAATACTAACACACAATATTTTGGTAGTTTCCAATTTCAGTTTCAAATGAAACAACTCAATTAAAAACCTTTCTTTTTACATTTAATATGTACATAATTTAAAGTAAGGAGTAAGTGATTGAAATATAATTCGTTGATTGATGGTATGTAAATTAATATATGTATAATTCTTTGGAATCAATGAAGTCTTTGCTGTATAGAAAAATATATATAAATGTTAAAATATGGTGGTAAAATAGGATGGTTTATGACATCAAGCGCTGTATTATAAACAAGTCACATGTGTGGTATAAGTGGTTTTTACCACGGTGTGGGTACATACCTGTGGGTACGGCGGTGGTGGTGGCTGAGGCTGTCGCAGTGTGCCCGGATAGGGTGGCGGAGGCGGCGGCCGTGTCACGCCTGACACTGTCGCTGTTAACATCATTAAACATTTATGACATTTGCTTTTGACATTCGTTTATTGGTGAATTAGTTAGTAAACTTAATTATTATGAAGGAAATTAATATTCAGTATGTACGGTCAACAGGTGACCTTCTATAATGTTGGACTGTTTTTAGGAGCAAAGTTGATGTTTTTACACTTTATCACAGTGCAAAGATTTTCAAAGATGTGTTTTCGAAACGGTGTAATTAAAAATGAAAATAAGGTATGGGTAAAATTGCATTTTTCACTGAGACACATCTACACTACACGTTGTATATGGACAAATTGAAAATAATTTATTTAATTGCAACATTTGATTTGAAACAGCAGTTGCCTGATATACATCATCTCGGCTCATATACGTCCCGCTGGGCTCAAGCCTCCACAACAAAAGGAAAATTGACCTTAGACAGGTTAGTTAATCTTTTGTTTCGAGTTGTCCTTCTCTTGCATAGATATTATATGCGTACCGTATCCCTCAATCGTCTTTTATTACACCCATGAGCAAGATAGGGAGTGATGAATGGTATTCTTAATCCATCACCACATGGAAAATTTTGTAATTGCCTGATATACACGAAATGTATTTAAATGTACAATTATATTTTGTCTAGGGATGATCGATATTAGAAAAACATCGATGATTTTTGCATTAATAATTGACAAAGAAATAAAATATAGTGAAATCGTTACGTTTTATTTTGTTTTATTCAATAATCAACAGGTGGAAATAGCTACCCGCCTGAGGATAACTCCGTTCATAAAAGACAATTTGTTTCGCGTGCGGAAGGTCGTGAGTTCACATCGATGATTAATTCCGTTAACATCGATGATTAATTCTGTTAACATCCATGTTACGATATTTTTTGTATAGCAACATCGATGTTTTTTCTTTCAACATCGATGATCATCGAGCATCCCTAATTTTGTCTAATTGTGTACTGACCAGTATATGGTAGGTGTGCGAGTGCAACGGTCCTGTCGGGTCGTACGACGCCCACGGAGCCGTCGGCGGCGAGTAGGCGAGTGCCTGCCACGATGGTGCCGCGGCTGGCCAGCACCGCGTTCACCTGTTGCGTCATTGCCGCGTGTACGATACTCGCTGCGTTGCTCGCAGCCTTACCACCAACCGGCGACGACGAACCAGCGCCAACTCCACCCTTAAAATATAAAAACACATTTTTTTAAATATTGTTTTCTCAGCCCATATACATTCCACTAATGATTACTATCATTATCTCAACTTATTTACATCCCACTGCTGGGCTTGAATCTCCTCCACAATTTGAGGGAAACTGACCTACTATACCACGCTGGTCAGAAGAGTTGGTATAGGATTTTATCATCGTTATTCTACTTTTTTTGCGATTTATTGATACTAATTATCTAACTAAACTCGAATAATTTTCATAACGTACTGATTTTTTCCTTAAATAGGCTCCTTAGCGCAAAGCAATTTATCAATGTTGGATGGTTGGTTTCCGAGTGTCAAAAAAGTTACATAATATCAATGCAGATGAATAATACCTGTGCGAAGTGCATATGCTGGCTGGATGCGAACTGCACCTGCGGCCGTTGCACAACTTGACTCAACACTTGTGGCTGACCTCCCTGGCTAAACTGCGTGGGTCGTTGCTGCGGTACAAAATTGATAAATAAGACATAATTAACAATAATCATTTCATAACATTTTCAATCTTATTATCAATCATTTATTTAAATTACATAATTACATACTAATATTTCTTTTGAGGTATGAATGCACTAATTTTATTGTTTTATTAAAAGGATATATAATAGAAAACCACTAATATATAATTATACACTAATTCTTACTAATAACAAACAAGTATGTTTATAGTTTAGACATATGTAAAGAATTATAAACATTACCTGGGATATAGTATAAAATTGAAAGTATTTTAGTTTTTAAATCACATATCTCATTCTACCATACTTTACAATACACTTTGAGAAAAAATCGACTTCTAATTACCTGATGATGTAGCTGTAGTCGTGGACCATTGGTGAACATTTGCGAGAACACCTGCCGTTGCTGCGATTTTTCCTCTCCTTCCAGTTTCACTTCCGATTTGATGGCTTGCATTGCATTCTAAATATACCAAAAAATACATATTATTGTCAATATTACACTGTAAACGACTAGTTTGACCACTAAAATCAAGGAACTTGCACCGATAGCCGGCCCAACGACGAAGGCACGGCTATACGGGTGGGTTACGGATGTGCGTGCTTGCGCCTCTGTCGCCCCGGACGGAGCCGGGCGAGGAGTACGCCGACCGTAAACCCCCAAAAAAAACCGACTATTTTGGGATGATCTATTTCTTTTTCAACCAACATACATCTCAATACTGGACAAAGACTTCCTCTACAATAGGCAACAAATTAACCTGCTATATTATTGGACGCTTTAGTCGTCTTATGTGTTACTTACAAATTTTGTAGATCATTTAAATGGCAAATGAAATAGTTGATTATAAGGAAAAAAAAAATAGGAACAAACAAAGCGAACCTGTACCTGTAATGCGATCTGTTGGTTTTGCGTGATCACCCTATGTACGCCTTCACTGAACATGCTCGGAGGCGCTGGTGTCGACGGTTCGCTCTTGGTCTGATGAATATCTGGTTTTGTATCGTCGATCTCTGTCTTCACTTCCGTTGGTTTAGTTTCTATATTCTTGACAGCTTTGTGGTGATCATTATAAATTTTGCTACCGCGAGCTTGTTCGGCTTCAATCCTGTAATCATAATATAATTTTAAACAATCCATTCTCCACCATTTCTATTTTATTATTCTAGTAGAAAAATCTTTAACCTAAAATATACACAGGACTGACCACTTACATTAATATAATAACTGAATAAATTATTAGAAATGTAATAAAACGAAAATAAATATCAAGTAAGTAATTTAATAATATTTGAAGATTTATTCATGTTATGAATGACATTTAGTTCATATAGTTGATTTTTAAAATTTTAACTTAATGTTTACACTTTTATTTTGCCATATTTTAAAAACAAAATCGCACCTTTATTCCAATACCGTCACTACCCTAAATAAGCAAATTATACAGGAGAGCTATTTAAAGATTTATGACAAATATTAAGTAATATAAATAAGAGTATATTAGCGTTTCAGTAATAATTCTCTCTTATTTTTATTTTATTAACAACTATTAAAACACTTTTTTTTTTCATTTTAATTATAATTAATTAGTGGATATAAAATATTAGTGACGTACAATTATCGAAAAAATTATAGTTTTTTTTTTGCGTGTATTTAGCTGTTGGTCGCAGATGACCTTGACAGCTTAACGCGGGCAATGGGCGAGCGGAAGGCTCTCAACCCGGTAAGTAAGTTAAGCGAACATCGCCCGAGGGCTCCCCCTGTGGGGAACGGACCTCGGCTCAGGGCGTCGCTGAAAGCAAAGTGGGCGTGGCCACGTTTAGGTTAATGACTTTTACGCGCCGCGGTTTTCGACCTCGTCGGCGAGGCCGATACCGCGGAGTCTTATGTGTTATCGCTGCGCGAGCTGTGTAGGCCCTTTCTTGGGCGATCGTAATAGCATCATCCCCTTCTTCAAGGAGATGACGGGGTCGTCGGACCGCGGATATTTTTGAGGGGACGTAGTTTACCGCCCCAACCACTAGTGGATTGGGGTGAGTCATGGCAGAGTCAAAATAGCGCTGGGAGCAACGCTTCATATACTGCCTGATGGTCGGCAATTCGAGGTCGATGTGTAGATCGACATTACGAACGAACCACGGTGCTCCCGTAGCCCGTCGCATGAATCTATTTTGTAGTGTTTGTAACCTGTGGATCCTGTTTGGCCTAACGTGCGCGAACACTACACTGGCATACGTCATGATCGGCCGTATGCAGGTAGTGTATAATCGGACTTTATAAAGTTAAGTGAAATTAAAATATATAAATTGAAGCAATGTGTAAATTCGGTGCTCAGCAAATAGATGGCATTAAAAACTTACTATACGAGAATTTTACGATGCGCGCGCACAAACGTCACGAAAAACCGACACTGAATTTAGCTAGTCGAACATTGTTTACGATGCGCGCGCACACACCGTTACAAATGTCAACAAATATAATGCGTTATTATAATATGTACTTTCAATGTATTAAACACCTTATTTTCTATTATTAGGGTTTTATTTCTACAAACGTAAGATAACGCGAAGAATAATATTTTAGAAAGATTTTTCTTCTTACGCCAAAGAAGTATAACTTCTTACTAGCATACGTATTTTTTTTTTGTGTGTGTATTTAGCTGTTGGTCGCAGATGACCTTGACAGCTTAACGCGGGCAATGGGCGAGCGGAAGGCTCTCAACCCGGTACGTAAGTACAGACACTTTTTTATTGACTTACATCGCTTTGCCCCGACTATGGGTGAAAGCTGAGGGCTCTCAGCCCGGGTACTAACAGTGTATTGTAACTTCTCATTCTATATTTTAGTTACGTTATCCATTACATATGTATATTATATTTTTCAAATAAAGCTTAAGGGAACAATGTGTATGTTCTGAATGTGAATTTATCAGAGATTCCAACTTGGTGAAATTAGCCAAATTTTTGGATATTTTACTGTTTTATACGTAATATTATTAATATGTCAATTGTTATATGGTGGACTAGTCCCTTTGTCCCTGTGTGTGTGTGACTGTATAGTATATATTTTAATCGGAAGTTATACATTAGTAACATTGATAAGTTCTCAATACTGTTCTTTTTAACACGCTTTTATTAGTTTCACCTGTATGTTTGTTTGTAACGTCCACCTTTGAGCTCGATTATGCCCTACTTTGAGCGATTGGATTTTCTTTAAACTTTGCACATCTATGAAAGACCGATGACAATGCAATAATCCACTTTTTTTTGTGGGGTGGGTTACGGTCGGCGTACTGCTCGCCCGCTCCTTCCGGGGCGACAGAGGTACATAAGCGAAGCGTGTTTTTTAGTTTTTTTTAAACTATATGTTATTATTGTGTTATTATCCTGTCTAAATAAACTTTTAATTTGCTTTGCCAAATAAGTTACAAACATACTTAGATTATTTCTCTAACCTACTCTCTCTCTAACCCTAATGTCTAATTAAAATAATCTGATATTTATATTGCCTTAGTTGTTATCTAAAATGAAAAGCCATAAATGGCAAATGTATAAGATTTTAAGGACGAACTAAAGCACTCACTCTGGCTTCCTTTTAGCATGTCTTTCCGGCATGCCATCATCAGCTAACTCCAATCCATCCAAGATATGTTCTGCGTCATTGAGTGCGGCTAGTTCAGGATCTGCATATTCAAGTATATTGAACTGCTCTCCTATTTCTGCTGTTAAAGTCTCGAATAGTTCCTCATCATCCTCACCACCTAAGCCAGTCAGGATATCGCCAACCTTTAAAATAAATGTCCATTTAGTTTTGTATTACAATTTACAGTCATTTTTAAAGGGCTGTTCCCCTATGATCAGTCTGATATGGACACTACAAACATGCAATTCAGGAATTACATACATACTCAAAGGAATCATTTGTAATCAAAGAATTAATATGTGTGGGGAATAAAACCCTCAAAATGAGGGGTAGACTTAGGCGTTAATGCACGTGACAAAGTAAAAGTATAAGAAATAATTGATACTGTACCTCGCCAATATTAGCGGAATCTTGTTCAAGCTTGTCCATATCGCCCATATCCATTTCATCTGAGCCCTGGTCTTGATTAGATTCTTGTTTAATTTCACTAGCTTGAACTAGAAAATAAATGGGACTCTTATTAACCTAATATCATTATTGCAATAAGTTTACATAATTTTAAGCAGTATTCCATTATATACATTAAATATTTTTATCTGTGTAGGGACGGAGTTGTTGTGTGGCGACGGCTAAGAAGATCAGGAACCCTACATTGATCGTGAGGTCATAAAAGGGGACTAGGAGATCTACATCAAACTGTGTTAACTCCATCTGATACCATCCTCGTCCACATTTACATCTCCAAGGAGGATAAACATCAGACAAGCGGCCGGTCATAAAAATATTGTCAAAACTTTTGCATTATGTACAATGGAAGAATATACATTGTGTGGAACAGCACATAACAGCAGGATGATGGTGTCGATCGATTAATAAATCTGTAATCATCCATTCAATTTCATAGGCAATCCATAAAACATGTTAAAAAAATGTAAGTAGATAAAATCAGGAGAAACAAGAAAAGTAAAATACGAAGTACCAACACCTAACGCCCTCCCATTGTGGACAAGTTACATAATATATGCGGGAACTATACAACAGCAGGAAGTTAATATTTTGACAATGAATACTTTAATAATTATTATATTTTTTATAAATGATGAACAATGTAGATAAACATGTAATAAGATCAATGCTAAAGGACCCTCATTTGAGGCAAGCAATGATTTTAACACTATCCATAGTATGGTACAATGTTTATCACATAATGTACTCCACAATAAAAACAAATTGACTATATCTGTAGTCAACTTGTAGAACGTTTGTGGAGATAAAATTAAAGATTTTGAGGAGCACCCCAACACTAACAAAAAAAAGCTCTAAAAAGGAGGCATTATAATCCTTGTCACCAGGATAAATGAACAGAACTAGTTACCAAGAAACCAATACTAAGAGGCAATCCAGGACTTGTACTCGTATTCAGAATAGTGTTGCTATCATACATATTTCTAATGTTTGAAAATAAAGTAAATACCTATTATGCATCTAATAATAAGATACTAATGGTTAACAAATCTTGAAACACGTGAAACCATCTCGATCACGTCAGTTTTCAAACAAATAAAACGCATACATATCATCTATATTCTCCATGAAGATTAGTGAACGAGAAGATTTTGTATATCTAAGCATTAGCGTGCCTAAAGGCTCAGCGTATAGTATGTGGAATGAAGATATTTTTTATTTTTTTTTCGCCCGTAATGCCCTTAAATCATTTTACAGTCTTGTCCAAAAAATGTATTGCTGCTATGTAAAAATAATATTATTACCATTTGACTGAATCACATTCTGCTTTTGCTCAACAACTTGTTGTGAAGGAGCATTTGATTGCACGGGCGCTTGTTGCATCTGACCGCTGTCTGTCGCTATAATGCGTTGTTGCATTATCACTGAAACAAAGATTTTAAAGGCATTTTTAATCAAAGCTAAATAATTATAAAGCAAGCAGCCAAAACATAGCAAGTAGTTTTAACTTCTATCCATGTGGTGACGAAGAATACAAATCACCACCTCCTCTCATGCCGTTGAGTGTCGTAAAAAACGACTTAGGGATAATATATACATATAACTTATATGCAAGAAAAGGACAGCTCGAAACAAAAACCTATACCGACGCGTGGTATAGTAGGTCAATTTTCCTCTTATTATGGAGGAGGCTTGAGCCCAACAGTGGAACCTATATGAGCCGAAATCATGGAATAGAGTAGAAACTCGATTAACCGGACGGATTAAAAAATCCGGATAATCGAATATATGAAAAACCTCCTTCGGTTTTGTGCATATGTAGTATGTACATAATTTTATGCGTTTATTAAAAGACGAACATATCCTGCGGGGCATGCACCTCAGTGCGGCGTAACAATTACTAACTAAAACAATAATGAAACCCGTGGGGCAGCGATCCCGCGGGGCGCGACAGACGCGTTCATGCTTCCATAAATTCAATTTGTAGGTATAATAAGGTCGCAGTTGGTAGTCCGGATAATCGCGATCAAATTCAAATCATTTATTATGCATAAACCCCGAGAGGGCACTTACATATTGTCAAGTTTACAAAATTAAATTAAATTATCAAAAACAAACTACCACCGGATCGGAACGCGACCGCTACTGACAAGGAGACACTCAGACGTGTGTGTCGGAGATTTCCATGATTTTTGTGTGAGGTGGTAGAGGGACCCGAGGGTATCACAACTACCAAATATTAGGGTCAACTGGGCCTTCATTAAAAAGATATTAAGGGTCAAAGTTGGATGGGTAATTTATGTACTAGAGAAATTCAAACACGAACCGCAAACTAATGGTAGCTTAGTGGTAATGCTCTCGACTGCGGGATCTACGGTCTCGGGTTCGAGACATCACAATATTGTGTAAAATTTGTTTTTTTCATAATTTTACGTAGAATATAGATTATGTTGCTTTTTTTCACGATCTCCTCCTTTTCTCGCTCTCTCCCATGTATCAACTCTTCAATATGAAAATTGAGGTGTTACGGAACGAAAATAAATAATTATAAAATTGTGAAAAATCAATATTTATATTTATCGTATAAATGTACATTTTTCATACATTCTTATCTTCCTTACAAATTTTTGGATGGGATTCCTCGTAAAAGCACACAAAACAGACATTGTCTGCACCGGCTACATTTTATTGCTGCGCGAATCCCCTTCGAGAATGAGCGGAAAAAACGAGATCGTGAAAAAAGGAAAATAATATATAATTTTGTGTAAAATTATGAAAAAAAAAACTAATTTTACACAATATTGTGATCATTTAAACAAAAAAACAAATCGTCGGGTCTCGAACCCGAGACCATAGATTTCGTAGGCTAGCGACCTTACCACGATGCTACCACCAGCTTGCGATTCATTTGCGAATTTTTCTACTACCTACGAGTAAATTACATCCAACTTTGACGCTTAAAATCTTTTTAACGAGGGCCCAATTGACCCTAATATCTGGTAGTTGTGATACCCTCGGGCCCCCTCTACCATCCACCAAAAATCATGGAAATCCCCGACCCACACGTCTGAGTGTCTCCTTGTGAGAAGATCCGGCAGGAAAGTCAGCGGGCTTGTCTATTATTTTTAATTTTTTTTTTCTTCTTACTAGATATAAAATTGTGTACAACAAGTTTTGTAAGAACTAGCTCCAGTGTGATGCCCTTTGAACCACAAGATACGTGATATAATTCAAGCGATTATGGCTGGACCAGATCCCACAAGCGGCACTCGATCACGAGTTAACTACTAGAGCAGCCATGAAGGAGGAGCTGCTCACAACTAACCTGTATTATCATCTACATAATCCGAGATTTTATAATAATCTTTTTTACAAAGTCTATTCTTGATGGCTTTTTTAAACTTTTTCATTGGCAGGTCTCTGATATCCTTGGGTAATCTATTGTACAAGCGTATATATTGCCCCATGAATGATTTGCTAATTTTTTGGAGACTAGTAGTGTGTGTATATTTGTCCTTATTCCGAGTATTCATTTCATGAATGTCACAATATCTTTTAAAGTTAGCGATATTTTTTTTGACATATAATATATTTTCGTATATGTATATATTGTGATACAACAGTTAGAATATTTATTTCTTTGAATTTCTCTCGAAGTGAAAATCCGTATAACCGAGGGCCCGGATAATCGAGTTTGTACTGTACATATGTTGTCTATTATAGAAGTAACTTAAATTGTATGTATCGGTAGACTTACAATGTTGTTCAGGTCGCTGGGCATGCATGAGAGGTACTCGTGCCCGCAAACCGACAGGTAAAGGTTGACGGAACGGCTGGCCCTCTCCAACTCCAGGAGGTAAGGACGGGCCATCTGATTCTGAGAAAAAAAGAATACATTCACATATTTTACAATAATATTTATTATATAAATAGGTATGTCAAATGTCTGTGTGAATTTGTCTCAAATTTTATTCTTCAGATTTTTTTTGACATGTTCGCTCGTCCGCTTTTCAAAAAAATATAAATCGATAACTATAGTAGACGTGTATCGCATCACCTTTCACTAGATTAGGCGATTTAAATGATTTATATTTTTCTTTATAATACTTTAAAAATATTAGTTCTGAAATCATAGTAAAAGCATAATATATATTCAAACTCACGTGGCGGCCATATTTTATCACTATTTCTCTGCAATAGATCTCTTAATTGACGGTTTATATCTTCGTTATTCCCATAGTGCAACGGAAACCTTTGAGCAGGGAAAGCACTTCTTGGCGCTTCCGTTGGAGCTGGTGAAGGGGGCGGCGGCGCGCCAGGGTGAGGACCAGGTCCCACTTGCACTGGACCCATATTGCCAGGCCCGGCGGGAGGCGAGCTGCCGTCCGGCGCGCGGAGCCGTTGCATCGCTGCTTTTGGTTTACAAGAGTACATAGATAAGGACAAGCCTCAAAATATTCTGATTATAACTACACTAACACGTCATATTTTTTGTTTTTGCAATAGAATGCCGAAATTGATGGTTACTGTAAACTCTTTTATTCGATTAAAGGAGACTAAAAATCTGTTGCCTTTTTACTTCGCGGGCACTCTACGAGTATTACGCGAGTGGGTCATTTCGATGAACAGCGAAGGGGGCAGTTGTCTACGGCCTTTACCGCCAAGGGCACACGTGCCCCAAAACCCTAGTCTCATTCAAATTCACTCCATGATGCATGATTCTAAGCCATTTTATACAAGTTTGTACATTTGATTTTGATGCTTATAGTTCGAAGGGCAATAACCCTGCAGATTGCACTGCAGGAGCATATGAATTATAGACATTGTAAAGCTCCATAAACACAATAATCGATAGAAGATTTCGCGTTCACTCACCTAGTGAAAATTTGCTTGGTAAATTTGTGTGCGCGCTTCTTAAAAAATTGTATTTATTATTTTTAAATAAAACAAAAAAATCAAGGCCACTAATCAAGTGGAATATTTAAAATTTTAGAAGACAAAAATGCTCTAGATCGTGACGAATGTCATGTTGGCAGAGTAACTGTTCTAAATCTAATAAACAGTTACCTTGCATCCTCTGATCGTGTATAATCTGTTGCTGATGTTGCGTTTGTTGCTGACGCTGTTGCTGTAGATGTTTCCATTGCCGTTCTTGTTCCGCCTCGCGGGCGCTGCGCTGTTGATTACACGCGCGCTCTTGCTCCTACATCCATACCAATTACGTCAATAAAAATATTCTGATTTAGACAAATACTTCAATGTTTGTCATTGTGTAGCGACAGAAAATATGTGCGGTACTAAAAATCTTTTTTAATTTTAGGCAAATGAGTGTAGTTTTTTTATAATGAATTTAAGATATAACGCACGGAGTCCAATGCCATATGTATCGCATCATCCAATTGTTTCTGCATAGCACCGTCGCGCCAATCCGCGCTCGGTTTCTGGAGCTCCTGGGAGAGAACTAAGTATTAGGCTGCGGCAAAACTTCGTCTCCAATCAGAATTGAGATTACCTAATGACGTAATCATGTTTACACATATTGTTAATTATAAATCATTTACATTAAGTAAGAGGCTGGTATCCTTCAAAACTTATTGTAATATTTCACTTTATTAATAGATATAATAATTATTCTTTTAAAACAAAACGGCTAAATGAATCATGTCCATGAACCGTGTATTTTTTCTTTTTATGACCACGCACTATAGTGCGTATACTTATAAGTAATCCTGGTCCTCCTTCTCTACAGGGCATAAATACAAAGTTAACGGTAAAAAATTTCACTCAGACTTTCGAACATGAAATACATGGGAATCTATACTATATTAACCACAACGCCGTGTACTTGTACAAAGAATGATATGTAGTAACTGCGACAGCAAAATGAATGAATGAAAATGATGAACAAGCTTTAGGTCCACGCAACTCTTAATTGTATGCAAATATGATTATCCTATAAGGTTTACTTTTACGCCCCTTGTCAGTTTAGAAGTATGCTTGCAGTATACTTGCAGTTTGAATGTTATAAACTTGTCTCATTTAATTTACATAAGAAAAGTAAAAAATATCATACCTCGGTCAATTCAAAATCAATTTGTTTATAGATACTATATTGATAATTCTTTTACAGTTTTTATATCATTTAATTTAGTTATTACAATCCTAACTTTACAGTTAACTTACAATATCTGTGGTCATTCACGATATTTATTATTTACCTTTTCTATTTATATTAAATCTCCAAGGAAGTGTAAATATAAACTTTGAGGCAGTTAGAAATCGGTATGCATAAGTGAGTATATAGCAGTCTAATATGACAAACTTCGCGTCTCACAAGACTGTATACCTTTTCCCTTATTGCTTTCAGTATAATCTTAATTTTGATTATGTGCATACCAAACATTTATCTTTATTCTCAGAGGTATTTCCCAACCACGGTTACGATACAATTAAATAATTTATTAAATCGTAAAATAATCTAATACATTTTAAGGTATATGTAAATTCAACCAAATACTAGGCCATAATTATAGACAGAAACAATAGCTACTAATTTTAATGAGAATGTCAACCAAAATGTTGATATTTTAGGTCATTTAAAAGTCCTTTGAGTCTGGCAATTAAAATATGGGACCCTACAAAAGTTAATAACGTCTTATATGCAATTGTATCAACCGAAAAAAAAATTGTATCCGGGACTAATGTTATACTTATACAGTTTTTGGTCTCATCTGTTTATGGTCTATAGTCAGATGTAACCTAAGCAGCATTTAAGGCTGGCATAACAAAAATTGTCTCAGTCACAAGTCTATCTTTATACATTAGTTTAATAATTTATAACCTACAATTTTAATATAATCTTCATTAATATTATAGAAACGGATAATCTATTCAGGCACAATGTAATTTTCTATTATTTTACAATAGCAAATCTGCTTTGGAGGATACTCGGCCTCTTTTCTTATTTATTGCATAGGTTTTAAACTTTAAAATACATACAATTTTCTGTACAAATGATTATGTCGATAGGTATTTTAAATTTGTATCGTGCTAAGTACAGCCACAGCCTTATATTTATTTTAAAACAATTACTGTCGCCATACAATGATCCAAACCAACTCCGCGTACCTATGTACATACAATTTGTATAAGCATGCTGTAACTACGCAGGCAAATATTTTGTAATTCTTTGTACAAAACTGTGTACAGTTTACAGGGAAACTATAAAAATCCTATTATATTTACATTATCTATTTAATAAGTAATTTTTAAAATAAATTATTAAATGACAATCCAAAATTATTGCAATTGTGAAATCAATAAGTTTTACGATATTTTCACAACAATTAAATGTACTAACTATTAGTATTTCATTCTTCAAAGGAAATTTTCATGCATATGTTAATTAAATATTTTGAGACACATAGTTCGTATGCATTAAGTTTATATAACCCAACTATATTAATAATAAAACAAAAAAGTTAAACTTAATGAATAATAATATGATCTCATTAAACATGTTACATCATGTTAATAATATTATTTTAGAGTATACATAAACGAGAAATTATAACTATTATTTAGACTCAAAATTTACAAAGAAAATTTCACTTCCTACACTCAAAATAAGTATTGTCGATAACCATTTAGGAGTTTGCAAATTATATAAATTAAAATAGAAGATAATATGTACCTGTGAACTTACAAACTAAATCACAAAGCTTTTATTTCAATAAGAGCAAAAAGTCGCAAATAAATTGTGAACTACATCGAACTGTGTTAGAATTGTTAGCACACCACAACCAGCCACCATCAGCGTCCAATGTTAAAGCCAAAACTACCAAGGCAAAGCGAAAATAATAAATTCAACATTACGGAAACAGTGGACACGAGTCCAGGAGGCTTTTCGATAAACGTTTGGGCAAACGAGGTCTTGTATCAAAATAAAAAGCTAAAAGAACATAAAAAGAAAAATAATAATCACACAGCGACAACGCCATTGAACAGCCAAAGATTATTGTTGGGTGATGACAAGAATTTAGATTGAAATCGTAAGAAGGATGTGCTCAGGACCGCGTTGTGAAGTCGCGCGATCACCCAACAAGTCAACGAAACGTATCTCGCATATACACACACACGCCCTCTGTGCTTAGTATATATCTGTGTTTTATGTATAATGTAATTTTAGTATTATTAAAGTAGAAATATGTTTATTAGAGAGGGTGCCTGTAATACGGATGTATTACATAACAATAGCAAACACAATAGTGTCTTATCAGCTAGGTTTATTATAAAACGAAATTATTTTGTTCTTATAGTTAAGTTTTGTAAGTTTCATTATATGTTTATATTAGTAAAGAGTAAACTGACTGATTATGATAGACTATTTATTTTTCTTCCCACAAAAATATTGACCCTTTTTAATTTACACAGAAGTTTCGGTTTCTGCCGAAACTGAGACTGAAGCCGAAATTCGTTTTCGGCCGTAAAAAGTAGTTTCGGTCGGACACTAAAACAACCTGTCCGACTAGAGTGGTATAGTAGGTCACTTTCTCCCTTATCATGGAGCTAGCAGTAAAACATTCACGAGCTGACATGACATGACTATTTGACTGATTAAAACAACTTCTTATATCATTTGACAGAACATTCCGGAGTCCATTAGCTAACATGTTAAAGGGATAGAGAAGATATTTATGAATATAATGTATGAATGGAATATGCATGACCTCTCTCTCGCGTTTGTGTGTGTATGCGTGCTTGCATGTGTGTGTGTGTGTGTGTGTCTGTTTGTATGTGTGATGGGTGTGTGCATTAAGGCGAGACGTGGTACGCGCGCGTGTGGATACCGTGTTGCGCGCGTGTGCGTGCGCGAGTCGCGGCAGCGTGCGCATGATCTCGGAGGGGGTGAGCACGCGGATGTGCGCGTCGGCCTCCAGGAGTCCGCCCGCCGTCACCGTCACGTTGGGCGCTCGCACCCCAACTGTCACAGGCACCACGCTGGCCGCGTTTGTCGCCGCCACGGGCACTGGCGTCGTCGGCAACGCCACAGCGCCGCTCGCCGTGGTGCTGGGAGCTGGACTGGCGCCACCCGCACTCCCCGCGCTCTCCGCCTCGCTCGACGCACCAGAGCTCTGTCGCCGCCCAACCACTTCATTACATCTCCCACGAGCGATACGTATCACCGTACTAATTTATAGTTCGGTCACATCCGACGTTGCTCACCTCCGTTATAATATGTATCGATAACCTACAGACTTATCAACGCCTCGGTGTGCTTAATGACTGTACGAGGTGTGCTAATACGATAATCATCGTTTTGACTAAATGCGACAATTACATATATGTTACAGACAAAGTGACATAATATAATAAATTAATTTGATTTTTGCCAAAAAGTTATTCAAAACTTTGATGAAAGAGTCGACATCTCTCAGCGTGGTCGTGGTGGACATTTGCCAGATATAATTTTTCATTCATAATTGCCGAACTTTTCTCTTCGTAATACAATAAAAATTTGAATCATCTTCATCTAAATTTCTTGATTTAATTTTGTTTTAGAAAACAAAGTTCTTGTTGAAAAACCCTTAATAATAGCGATCACTTGAGGTCCACTCATCCGTCCAGTATATCTTTAGTCCTCCCGTGATCACGTAGGTATTACGAAAAGGATTTGAAACTTCGGTCGGGACAGTCAAAATTTGTTTTGACTATCACATTAAAATTCATAGAAAAATATGTGAGTTTGTTAAGACAATAAAAATATGCAACCTTGTTTTTAATAGAAATCAATATCCATAAATTTATAGGTAAATTCAACAGGATATCGTATTTACATTTCACCAACGATATCTAAATAGAAGTAACTTAAAATTAAGAATTGATGGTGAAAACTGTACTGTATTGTGAAGAGAAAGTATAAAATATAACGAGGAATATAATTTAATTACTTTGGCTGGAACATATATGTATACCTCAGACAATCTATGTATCAAAACACATATTAGTGTACACATGTAATCAATCTTTAGAGTATACCACTACAAAATATGTATGTAATTTAAATATAACCCCGAAGAAATATATATATTACCCCTTGGATTAACACAATTAGAAGTGACTGTAGATCCTATCACTCACTTGGTCATTGAGAGTTCAAAATTGATATTTGTACAACACAAAATGACAATTAAGTGCTGTGTATTCTGCAGCTGTTATATACACATGTGCTAGCGTTGTAATAAGCGACAGAATCTACAGCTTCGTGGTACAATATAACGGGTACTGAAGTGAGCGACACAACGTATGTAAAGGCCTGTGCAATTATTCATATAATTTGATAATTTTTATATTACATTGCTTTTTTATTTGATTAGCTATTAATAGAAATCCTTGTTGCCAGAAGTTACAGCTTATAGACAGTTAATTTAGTTTATAAATTTGTCTGGCAATAAGTAATACTGTCATTAGTAGAGCGATGATTACACCACTAAAGTTATCTCTGTATATTTTGATAGAGCGAGAAAATAGACGTAAAAACATTATTTTTAATTTGTATAATGAATAATTTTCAACTAAAACCAATATTTCTCTTTTTACGTATTAAATATTAGGAAAAATTAAATAAACTCGACATTTCTTGAGCAATATAGTTGTAACAATTCTATATAATGAAATAGCAATAATCACATAAAATTTATCAAATTATTTTTATGTTACAGGCCCGTTAACATGAATAAACACAAAGTGTTTCTGTGGAATAAATAAGTACTCAAAAGATCAAGCTGAGCAATATTAAACATGTATATAATATAACTTTTACAACGTCACTATGTAAATAATATTATTTTCAATATTTTTCTGTTGAACTTTTAGCATTTAAAACAATAACGAGCGTTAAATAGCTTAAAGATATGTGAAATAGTAGCAGCCCACCCTCGCTTCGCTTCGGTTTCAGTCGCCTTACCCGCGTAGTTCCCAATCCCGTGGGAATACCGGAATAAAATGCCTATGTTACTTCCTGATATTATAGCTTTCTATTGGAGAAAGAATTTTTGAAATCGGTCCGTTAGTTTCGGAGCCTATTCAATACAAACACACAAATAAATCTTTCCTCTTTATAATATTAGTGTAGATAATTACACTTTGCAAAAAAGGAGGCTGGTTAAGTAATGGCGATTAATTATAAGACGATTGAAAGTGAGTACACCATTTATTCTTATGAGAGATTTTAAGTACACAAGTAAAAAAAACAAACTATGTGTAGCTTATGTTTTTCTTTCAATTTTCATTTGGCAGTTTAACCTTATGTTTCTATTTGAAACAACATTATTTTTCCCAGTGGCAACGTTAAGTAAAGTGAAGTTAGAAGCTAAGATATACACGGTGATTTTTTTATTGTCTTACATAAAAAAAAACATAAATGTATCCGACCTAAGAAACATATCTAACATATTTAAACGTTCAATAGTGGTGGTTATAAAAAAATAATAAAATAAAATAAATTAAAGTTAATATTTTGTTTATCATGTTTACGTTTTAAACAAAAGGAATCATGCGGAATTTTGTTAGCCAATCATAGCTACGAAGTCCACGTGGACGGCTATTACAAAGCGTAATCCCTACCTACCCAGGTATCCTTGGCGATCCCCGATTGGCCGAGAATTGTTTTAGTATCGACCGGAGTGCGAACGTGCAAGGTCAAGCGCATGAACTTACAATTTCCTTACAAGTAATTAAGTATTTCGCGACGTCGTTGTGTTTTTGTGTTGTTACGAAATGTCTAATAGACATTATCAATACTTGAATATCGTACTAGTACGCACAAATGGTCGTTTATGCATAGACAAAAAAAGGGTGAGCAATTTGAACAGTACTTTCAATATCGGTAGAACGATATTCTTGTATACCTATTCTTGTTACTTTGTTCGCAATTATTTATAAATAGTGTAAATAGCTTATTCCATTTCATCTAAATACATCTGAACCAATTTACTTTATTGAAATAATGACCTACTAGTAGACTAGTAGATACCAAGTCTCTCACTAACACTTTAAATAATTGTTTTTGACGGTCCTAAGTGCGTAGAAAGTATTAAGGAAAAAATTGGACTCCGCACTCACTGAATACGTAGTGGTATTTCTGAAAAGGACGTAGGTAGATTATGGTACAATTTTACAAGTTGACAATCGAACTTTTTCTAAGGTGTAATATGAATGATCCGCGCGGGCGGCGCGGTACAGTGCTCATAGTACCTACATAGTACAACAGCTGTGTTAAGTACCTACGCGCTCGCCGCGCTCGCTACATGCTGTTTCCTTACTATTTTAACTTGTAATTATTTATAATCATTATAATTAAAAAATATTCTAGTAAATATTTTTTTTAACCTTTTAACTGTACGAATGTATAGTAGATACTGGATACTTTAATTGGCCTGCTTTTGTAAGACGGCATAAATGTCAACATGTATAAATGTGAACGATCCCTGGAATAGATGTGCGTCCTAACTAATATTATAACTTCAGAAAACAGCTCGTTTCTCTTTCACGCCTAAACTACTAAGCTGATTTTAAAAATTCTCTCACATGGATAGGATAATTATCAGCAAATAAGATAGGCTACATTTTATCCCGGTATTCCCTTCGTGGGAACTATGCTGTTGAAACTGTGGGTATTTGTTGATTTTAATAATGCTTCCACCAATGGAAACCTAAATTACGATTAACTCTTACTCTCGTAACAGTTAATCGCTCTATTCACAGGGGAAGACAACAACGCGGATGAAACCTTGGGCATTAATAAAGCCTAGTTAGCGGCGAAATGTAATTATTTCGGAGTAACGCTTGGCAAGACAAAAAATCATCTCGTTATAAATATTACAATTACAACAATGTTTAATATGATCTCAATACATAGTGTGAAAGACACACAATATAAACACAGTGGTAAGTGAGTTGGGTTAGCACACACCACATCTAATGACACACAAACACACATACCTGTTGGGCTTTCTTCATTCGTATCGCGCTTCTATTATCCCTTGCGCGTTGTAAATATGGTGTTTTCTGATCCGGTGGTAATGCACGCCATTTCTTGAGTATTTGCTTACAACGGTCCACCCAATTTGGAAATTCCGTTTTCCATTCTGGATGGCTTGTGTTTGCGTATAGCACGGCTGATATTGTTGCGGCTGAGCCTAAGCCTATGGATATTGCAGTGGTTATTATACTTTTCATTGAAAAAGCCAGGTAAAAAAACGATCAAACATAAATGCAGGGTGCTTCTATAATCCGAATTAAAAAATATGATGAATCAGGTAGTGGACATGATTAGTTTTGTCAAAGGAATCTAATTTTATCTTCCTTTTACAAACTTTCCGGAGTTTATTCAAGAGGCAAGCTGACGAGTAACGCACGAACATTTTGCCCTACAACTTTTACATGATTTTATACCACTGATCCAGCAGTTTTAATTTCTTTGTTATTGACCACAAAAAGAGCTGTGCTATGGTAGGGTCGAATCCACTTAACTGGGTGGTCACTGAATCACATGGACGTAATAAGAATACCTCCACCCTTAATTGCCCGTGGGAGTTGTAAAAATCTATCACTGCGTGAAGGATGCTTTCATGATAATTAAAGTTTTAACGTCTCTAGCAAGTTACTGCGACAATTTTAAATAAATGAAATAATTTTTATGGACTTTATTGTGTTTGTATTTGTTTCGAACACTTCAACGTTCGTGGTCACAGGAGGACTAGTGAAGAGTTCGAAACGTCGGGCAATCAAAGATCAAATACAAACGTAATAAAATCCGTAAAAACAGATTCATTTATAATGTGTAATACTCGCGCAAACATCACAAATCAAACTGTATAGTTTAGCGTGTATGAATCGATCGTCTAAAAAGTTACGTTAATGGGATTACTATCATTCGAATTAATCGCTATATAAAACTGCTAGGCATAATTGAATTAAATATGTACTTTCATCCGCTCGCATTTTATCAGCACTGCGCTGGTTGTAAGAGGATGGTGGTGCTGTCGTCGTCTCGGGCCAAGGTCCCGTGCCGCCAGAGCCGCTGCACTCGCTGAATAATGGACTCATAGCGCTGTTACTACTGTAAAATACACAGAAGAGATTGTAAACAAAATTACACTTTAATTTTTAACCTTAAGAAAAGGAGGAGGTTCTCAATTGAACTGTATTTTTTTCTTGTTTGTTTATTCAGAACTTTCGACTGAATGAAACGATTTGAGGAGTCTTTTTTTATTTTAAAGTGCCTCCAGTGGGGTCCCATTTCAACTGACAATGTCATTCATGAGAAAACGGTTGAATTCAATTATTTTTGTTTAGAATTATTATCTATACCAATAAATAAAATTGGAGTGTCTGTTTGTAATGTCAAAATAATAGGCTTTTTTCATGCTCACACGGTTATTTGCACGACACCTATGCCTAAAATAGCAATTAAAAAATTTTTGTCTGTCTGTTTGTTCCGAGTAATCTTCAAAACGGCTGGACCGATTTCAAAAATTCTTTCACCAATGGAAAGCTATAATATCAGGGCGTAAACTAGGCTATATTTTATCCCGGTATTCCCACGGGAACGGGAACTACGCGGGTATAACGACTATAACCTATAACCGAAGTGAAGCGAGGGCGGGTTGCTAGTTAATAAATATATAAAGAATGAATTGTTGTAACCTGCTGCCTCCAAACTCGGTGTAAGGTGATTGATATTCCAGGGGACTCTGTAACTGTTGTCGTTGCTGGGAGTACGGTGTGCTCGCCATTGAATTCACATAAGACACAGACGATTCTTGAGATTCCTACGGTAATAAAGCGATATATATATATATATATATAGTATAAAAGCGATACATATAGCGTCTGAATTTACATATATTAACACCAGTCCAAATATGCCTTTAATCATCTCATTTCGGCTCTTATAAGCCTCACTGCTAGATTTGAGCCTTCTTCACTATGGAAAGTAAATTGACATATTATAGACTGGTTAGATGGGTTGCTATAGAGTTATTTCTATTTATTTTTTTTCTCTTGCAGTGATGGTATATGCATATTACTTATTTATTTATTCAAACTTTAGCACACAAAAATAAGGTACAAGGCGGACTATTAATGCCTTAGACATTTTCTACCAGTCAACCCAGGGTGGAGCAGAAATAATTTAGGCAGGCATTTATCTTATTGTTAATTATTTCATTTCTTTTCTTGTTTGTCTCTTTTCGTTATTTTTCTTCCTGCCCTGCCATATGCAGGGCAGGCAGGAGAAACGACAGCCCTGCATATGGCAAAATATGTATTGTAATTGTTAATATGTGATAATAAATGCTATTCTATTCTATATTTTGCTATATCGATATATAGTTGTATTTTTACGAAACCTGCAGACAAGGACTGGGTGGAAAGCTGTCTTCTTACTCCGTTACCACACAAGGATAGTTTAACACAATATCTCGGCTCATATCTCGTTCTCATTTCACTGTTAGAATCGAGACTCCTCCAAAATGAGAGCGAAATTGACCTAGTATACCATGCTGATAGGATGCATATTATATCGCTCACTTGTCTTTTACGATACTTCACAGAAAATATAAGATATGAAGTACTTTTAAACTAGTTAATGTCACAAAGACTATCATTAAATATATTTTTATAACAATTCGATGCTACTCTGTAACAATTCTCTTGCAATAAAACATTTTACAATAAACAAACCTGCGAATCATCAGTGAGTACTCCCTTGAAGATTTCGTCAACATCGTTACTGTCCATGTCAGGTAGTCCGTCTCGTACCATCGCATCTAAACTGACACCTAATAAAAGATCGTCTTTAGGTGATATCGTAGATGCTTGTGATGACCCACCCGTTTCTAAAATGCGATCAATAGTGTTTTTAGTTTCACGCTTTTATCGACGCAGTGGTAGACAGAGACAAAATTCACTTACAACTGATCATATAGCTTTTACAAAGCAGTAGGCACAATCTACTACTGTTGACACAACATGATTTATATTCATGAATATTCTACGCGTGTACATTTTATGCACGTACACAGCAAAGAAAATCTATGTAGGTATATTATATTTTAATTCTTTTAGGTTTTTTTTTTTTATATAAATTATCTGCCATAACATTGAATCAATATTAATGGTCGATAAGGTACTTTGCTTATTACTTCCTTTTTAATGACGAAAATTAAGTAAATATCTCATCTCTTTTTGATTCTCTCGCGTGTTTATCAAAACTGTATAAATATATTATTGCTAGGTTACAGTTATATACGAAAATATAGTTTTACTATGGTGCGAAATATTTGTATAAATTATAAACTTAATTCATCATCATCATCTCGGCTCATACGCGTCCCACTGCTGGGATCGAGCCTCTTCCACAATAGGACGAAAATTGACCTTACTATACCATTCTGGTCAGACAGGTTGGTATAGGGTTTTGTTTCGCGTTTTCCTTCTCTTGCACACGTTATATGCTTACTATATCGTTTAGTCGTTCTTTTACGATTATCCATGGATTAGATAGGGATTGGTGAATTGTATTCTTATTTCGTCACCACCATACTTAATTATTTTTGGCTAACTGCGAGACGAGTATGAAAACCTTTTTTAACTTTAGTCGTATTTTACGACACCCACAGTCAAGAAAGGGAGCTTCGAATTGTATCCTTACTTCATCACCACACGGAAATATTTATCTGTAATTCTATAGTAATATAGACTATACACTGTGTGCTTAAGATACTGACCTACCGTGCCAGTGTCGTGGGTTCGAATCCTACGCGGGACAACACTTTGTGCGATCCACAAATTGTTGTTCTGAGTCTGAGTGTAATTTGTGTCCGTTAATTATATATTTGTGAAGTCTCCCGCAACACAAGGATTATTTCCTTAGTGCAAATTGGGTGCTGTTTTTAAAAAAAAAAGCTGATTATTTTGGTTGAACGCGCTAATCTCAAGAACTACCTACAGGTTCGAATTAAAAAAAACTAATGTTGGATAGCTCATTTACCGAGGCAGGCTATAGCCTATATAAGCATTACGCTACAAATAGGAGCGGAGAATCACGAAAAATTTAACAAAAACGGAAAATTAGTTTCCTTTGGTAGCTTCCATTGTGAGTGGAGCTTTGGATGCTTCCATAGATGCCGTGACAAACGAAGTTGCGTAGATCAGCTAGTAGTAGGTATCCTATAGACATGGAAAATTAATACTAACCACTACTTATTAGCTCTGCCTTTGTACTATGCACGGTGGGTATACTCTCTGTGGCCATAGTAGGTGGTTGCTCTGCCTCCGCTGGTTGAGGACCGAGTATAGCATTCTTCAAGGCAGTGGAATCTTCCGTATGTTTCAGATGACCATCATCTACGTCTGTCCTTAACTTACTTGATCCATCCATATTTATTGCAGTGGATGGATCTTCCTTCTCTTCCTTAGGTTTTAATGATTTTAGTAGTTCAAGTTCCTCCTAAATCATAATTAGAAAAAAGTTTTGTTTAGTCATTTCTTAATTTTTATAGTCTCGATATGCATCACATAAGCATTATGAATAATTGCAAATTACTTGCCAAATTAATCCTTAACATTGTAAATCTAACTAATATAAACATTAAGTATATGCTAAAAGTCTTTAAATCAGTATCAATCTTATAGTTAGCAATCTATATAATTTCAATAGTGAGTTGATTGAGTAAGGGGGTCATAAATGTAAGAGCAACAGCACTCTCCTGGAAGACTGTAACACCAACTGCGTTCGTCAATCCGCTTGTCGATTGATCGCAGAACGATGGACGATGATATGCTGATGAAATAGGCTGCTTTCCACTAGGCACACTATCGACATTGTAAAAGTTGCCGGGCACTGTTGACTGTATTGTTCAACGCCTACTTGTGGGCGGTCTCGATCCATCTTTGGGCGTCAAAAAGCTAATAGATTTAACAGCTAAAGACCTGTATAGTGTTTTTACAAAAAATGATGGGTAGGAAGAAATAAGCATTTTCTAGGGTCTGATTACAGCGTACACCTCGAAATATAGAAAGAATATAGAATGCTACATTTGAAATAAGTAACACTCGCAATCGTGTGTGTGATGAGGCGCTATTATAATTCAATTTTGTTTCATTTCCAAACTATTCAAAATAATAATTAATGGTAAATAAAATGCACTGCCTCATCTCATTTCATATACGTAACTCTATTGATCTCAGGTCTCCTAGGTAGGTAGGTAGGTAAATATTCTTCTGATTGTGGACAATCAGAAGAATATTTAACTACTACCCCACGCTAATCAGACCGGTTGGCAAAGGGTTTATTTCGAGTTTGTTCTTTTTGCATGGATGTTATATGCATATCCCTATCCTTAGTTATCTTTTAGGACACCCATGGGTAAGAAATGTGGTGGTAATTTGTATTCTTATATTGTCACTGAACTAGATCCTATCGCCTAATTCAATAAATTAGCATGTATCTCACACTCCATAGTCACCATAGGTCTGAAAGTGTGAGCTATTACTTCCATTATTATAAATAAGTAGACCAGGCTAATGTCAACATTACGTGTAATAATTTTATTGGTGACTCACCGTTGTAAGTGATATGACTACGGAGTTGTCGTGATCATTGAAAGTAGTCAATGCTACAAGCACATCCTCGCCATCACTGTCCGAATTTTCAAAGTCCCATTTGAAATCACGCAGTTCTCGATAACCTTCAGGTGTGGCAGGTCGGAGGGTACCGCCTGGGCTCTCCGCAGGATTAGCTGTACAAGTGAATAGTTTTATCCATCTAATCATCATCATCATCATTTATCCATCTTTTATCTTTAAACGAGCAATTCTGGTATAATTCTATATATATACAGAAACTCGAAAAGCACTCCTATGATTGCCATGAAATTTAATAAACATAAGGTTTCGGGGGCTTATCTATAAAAAATCTCTGTCAGTGTTTTGGAGCAAAGAAAAACTTACTTACATTATGAAGGTAATTTAACAATTGCCATCAAGAGTGACGGTAGTGAAAGCGAACAGTTGCAGCCAGATAGCCGCGACTGTTATTTTCCCTTTTTAAATTTTTCATTCATATTTTTTTTTCAATATTTCATCAAATATTTTTTTTTAATTTACCAAAAAAAAAATATTGAGCGAAGCTCGGCCATCCATGTGCTAGTTTTTATTCAGGCAGATATAAGCATTATTATTTTGTGTCATAAGAAAAGATAAAACTGGGAACAAAATCGATAACACTTTATACTTAACTTGGGACCGCATATTATCGTCAGTTGGTATGCCAATATATATATATAATAATTTCTAAAGCCATGATTGTAATACCAGAAATATTCTTTTAAAAAATTATTTTCCTGCACATATACATTCGAGAATCATGCCAATACTAATTAATAGATTCTTAAAATTTTCCAATCATATTCTACAATTATTCTACTGTCCTGGTTGGTGCTAGATGGAAATGTCTAAGCTAAGTTAGACAGTGTCTTCAAACTTTTATGTAATTATATCCCTAACTGGTAAAGAATTCATCATTGCAATATTTCCAGCAGTAAAATATGGTGTATGGAAATCATTATTTAGAAACAGAGAGAAAGTGAACCTCTTTTAAGTTAAATTAGTTACTAATGTATTAGATCAAAGTAAAAATACAAAATAGAATTATCAGTAAATTACATTATTGTACCAATAACCAATCCATAACCTTGTGACTGCTACTAGTGACATCCTGGGTTCAAACACCAGGGCGGCAAAATTGTGAAAACCCTTTCTACATATTTTCTCTATATTTCATGAGGTAAATAATAAACCGGATCGTTGATTGATAACATGCTCTTTTAATGATAATAGGCTCTATCACTAAAGTGTGACTATACCTCTGCTGTAAGGCCATTAGATCTTAAATAGAAAAATGGGGAAGTATTGAATAACGAATCAACCAAGTTGATGAATGACTATTGTTTCCATTAATCTTGGTGCTATCAAATAAAACAAGTTACTTAAATATTATAAGGTATACAATTATACATAGTATCATATTTTTCAAATATTCTTACCCGTAGATGACACAATCTTGCTAGGTTCCAGCAGTTCTTTGCCAAAAAATGCTTCCTGCATATATGACGGAAATTGCTCCATTAATTTCGAGCGGGGTTTGCGCCGTGGCTTACGTTTGTTGCTCGGTGACTCTGGATTAAGAATAACAAATACTAAAGTGCTTAAAATCGATACAAATAAATAAAATTGAAGTATCTTTTTATAAAGTCAAAATAAGGTTATTTGCATGATACCTAAAACCCGGTTTAAAAATCTTTTGTCTGTACAAACAGTTTGTTTTGGGTAATCTTCAAAACGGCTGAACCGATTTTAATAATATTTTACTACCAGGTAGTTGTTTATGTAAGGAGTAACTTAGGCTATATTTTATTCCGGTATTCCCACGGCAACGAGAAATACGCGGGTAAGGCGACTGAAACCGAAGTGAAGCGAGGGCGGGTTGCTAGTAGGGAATAAACTTGTATAATGTGTCGGTAAACCGCGGTAAACCGCAGTTTTATTATGTAATATACATATATGCTAGCACAGTGAAAACTCAATTAACCGGATTAAAGTGGTTAGGCATTCGAACAATCGAAATAATCGAAAAACGAAGAAAAGCTGTTTTTGTGCATACTACATATTGCACAATATATAATTCAACATGATGCATAGCCACCTTTTTTTATTTAGCTGCAATGCTTTTTTACAGAGCGAAGGACCACACATCGGGTGCCCAATTGATCGTTTCTATTATGGAAAGGGAGTGAAAGTTCAATTAGGAAATGAAACGAAAAACAACTAACAACTTTAATAACATTGTTAGTAAGTATATTTATATCTCACCTCCAGATGCTTGGGTCCCATCTCCATCTTTGTCATCATCTGCTTGCGCCTTAGCAGTAGTCTGTCTCTGTCGCACCACAAACCCGCCAATACCAAGCTTATTCAAGTTTCTCTGTCTCTTTCTGCGTAAAACTGTGAGACCCGAGTCTGTTGTATATATGGTGAAGCCTTCCGGAGGAGGGCCGTCATTGGCAACATTCCAAAGAATGCCTTCTTTAAAGTTTATATTCCCTGACATACCTATAAGAAAATGTTTGTTTTTTTTGTGACCTTCATCTCCTAGAGAAATGGTCATTAGAATAATAATAGTAATTAAATAAAAAAATAAGCTTCTGCATCAATTTAAAATGCATGGTACATCAACTTTCCCAATGCTCAATAGAAATTCATATGTAGGTATATTTCTATAATACATATTATTTGAAAAAAAAAATAGAAAATTAGTATAATAGAAGTGCTGAAATGGATTGCACCAGCCATGCTAGCACTATTAGTGAAACATGGATATTTATGATCTTTTTTAAATTCCTTCATATACACTTCATCATCATTTACCTGCCCTCATCCCACAATAAGTGGGGTCGGCATAACATGTAATTACCTTCCATAACCTCCTATCAGCCGTCATATCTGCACTCACCCTTTTCATACGCATATCATTCATTTCTCACCTCATTCACACAGTCCATCAATCTCTTTTTGGGTCTCCCACGCTTCTTACGTCCATCCACATTCATATCGATAACCCGTCTCATCACATGTCTTACATCCCTCCTCATCATATGTCCATACCAAGACAACCTCGTGCACCTAATCTATCACTGGTGCCACTATCAGGCTTTCCCTAATACTACTCCATCCAACCATCAGCCTACAGACGTCCACTGCTGGACATAGACCTCCCCACGAGAATGCCACTCGGAACGGTCCTGCACCACTTGCATCCAACAATACTACTCACCTCTTATTTAACCTTGTGACCCGACACATCCATCTTAACATACGCATCTCTGTGGTATGCAATCTTCTTTCATCCGTCTTTTTCAATGCCCAACATTCAGATCCATACATAGCAACAGGTCTGATGACACTCTTGCATATTTTCCCCCTTAAGTTTAAGGGGCATCCGTGCATCACAAACTGTTCCCGAGACCCGTCGCCACTTCATACATCCTACGATTTACCTCCCGGTCCCGGTTGCCGTCGTCTTGGAGAAGGGAGCCTAAGTACTTAAAGTCGGAGCAAACCGGCAGGGATAACTCATCTAAGCCAATGTGAGAGAATTGGAAAGAGTCACCGAAGTTGCAGAACAGATGTTCAGTCTTTGTGAAGCTGATCCTAATTCCTACTCTTTCCAACCTCTCCCGCCATTTCTCCAGTCTGCTCTGTATACCAGCTGCCTCCTCTCCGACGAGGACAATGTCATCTGCAAACAGCATACACCACGGTGCTGCCTCCTGTATGTCTGATGTCAGAGCATCCATCACCAGGAGGAACATATAAGGGCTTAAAGTCGAACCTTGGTGCAAGTCTACAGTGACACTGAACTCATCAGTGACTCCAGCTTCGGACTGGACATTCGTGCGCGCTTCTGCAAACATAGTTTTCACTAATCTTACTTCCCGGCACTCATCGTTCTTTCAAAGCCCACTACAGAACTTCCCTGGGAACTCGATCGTATGCCTTCTTTAGGTCAATAAATACTATGTGCTGGTTTTTATGCGCACTTTGGTATTTTTCCATGAGTTGGCGTAAAGGAAAAATTGCATCCATGGTGCCCAGTCCTGGCGTAAAGCCAAACTGGTTCTGGGTTATTTCACTTTCCTCTCTCATTCTTTTCTCTATCACTTTCTCCCAAATCTTCATGCTGTGACATGAGCTTTATTTCTCGGTAGTTGTTACATTCTTGTACATCACTCTTATTTTTAAAGATGGGCACCAGTGAACTGATACGCCATTCGTTCGGGATCGACTCTTCATGTAACAACTTATTAAAGAATGAAGTCAGCCCCTTCCATCCATCTGCTTGTAAAACCTTCCATACTTCTACAGGTATACTGTCTGGGCCAATATATACTTTAAAAAAATCGGTAGGACATAAACTCCCAAAAAAAAAAAAATTTAATCTGATAGATTTAGTGACATCAAACTCTAGTAATTTAGTTGTAATACTTTTATAAAAGCTTTCTAGATCTCACCAGGCTCCTCTTTGACTTCAGCAGTGCTGTCAGGCTTGGAGTCATCGCCCATCTCGACGTCTGCATTCTGAACCACTGTTTCAATAGATGCCATTATTTCTAATCCACAATGCCAGCATCGAACAACAAAAACTCGTGTTAGATACACATCGTAAATTAAATAAACTATACTACTTTATAAAATATAATAAAAGAATATATAAAATATGCAAAACAAACAGTAATAGTTTTTAATAATTTAGTTTTTAGCTTTAAAATCGCGTCACGAAATTATGTTGTGGATTTTTGGTATTGGTTTTTTGGCCAAACATAAAATATATGTAAAGGTTAACTGTGAGTGGATTTTTGGTGTTACATTATTTTTAACCATTTTCAAACTTGCGCCCATTACAAAAATTGAGAGTACGATAAATAGGTCCTACATAACACTGAGATGCGATGTGTAATGCCATTGTTTGATACGTTAGTTTGTAGTATACGGCAATATATTTATTTATTTCTCAATTTACATAATTATGTTCGATTGTGTTACAGCAAAACGTCATTTTAGTATTTTCATAAACACAGCAAACATAACTATTTAGATTAGCGATGTATTCCATTGCGCGCTGTTATTTTTCGTACATATTATTAAAAAAGGATTCTGAAATATTATTTTAAATCAACAATTGTTTTATTTAAAGTTATTTTAAAATATATTACTGTTAGTTTTGATTTACCATGCTTCGTTAAACTACTATACCAATAATAAATATACTACATTATAATAATAAATAAAGATAAATAAATTATTTTCTACTAGAACAACAGAAATTCAATTTAAACATTCATACTATTTTTTTTTAATTATACTACACTATTGTCCTATCTAATAATGATACTAATATAAAAACTATCCACTCCGTCCACTAAGAAAATCATTTGAGACTAAGTTAAGAAAAAAAAAGTATTATATTCGAAACAAGTTTGATTGTGATTTTTATATAGAGCATAAGTACTAAACCATTTCATTCTAATATCAAAGAGATTGTTGTTCATAAATTTGGGTTTAAATTCAGAAGTGAAAAGACATCTATCAAAACAGAGTGGATAGTTATTTATTTTGATATCATGGCTGACCCTCATATTAGTATGGCAATGGATTTTTGTAATAAAAGAATCACCTGCATCTTTCTCTGTATTATCATTCTTGTAACGTCTCTTGCGGCGCGTATGAGTGATACCCATATCAGCTTCAAGTTGTTTCATGTGATGAGCACCGCGATGTGATAAACAGACATCGTCTACGTAGTATTCGCCCGCCAGTCCAAGTGATTGAGGCGTGGGGCGTGGCAATACACGAGGCGGTGGTGTCGCCACAGCACCACTGGTTGGACCGACCACGCTTGCGGCTGCTTCGATAGCTCGCGCCACGTGTGGTGGGGGGACTTCACGACCTCGGCACAGTACGCATTTGTATCTAATGAGATAGTTAATCCAAATATTAATAACTTTATAATGTTGCAAGATTTCAACTGCATACTAAAACAGAAATATACATACACTAGCAGCGCCCCGCGGTTTTACCCGCATAGTTCCCCTTCCCGTGAGAATATTGCGATAAATTATAGCCTATGTGTTATTCTGATATGTAAGCTGTATTATCGTGAAGTTTCATCAAAATCCATTCAGTAGTTTTTGCGTGAAAGAGCAATAAACATTCTCATATACTTTCGCGTTTATAATATTAGTAGGATTTAAATAATATATATAATGTATACATAACTAAATAACTATCGAAAGTGGCTTACAGGCTTTAATTTGGACTGATAAACTTAAATTTCAATATACTGTATTGAGAGGATAAAGATTTCTCATATTTGAAGTCTATCTACAAACATCAGGGACTTGCCCGAAATATGCCCTTATCAGGGTTGCATAATTGCAATTCACGCACGACCTTCCCTGCGTCACCTCTGACGCTTCAGAAACAGTAGCATCACAAAATTGCTTTTCAACCTGACTTGATATAATTTTCTTCAACTTGCGACTACTATTTTAATAAGTGGTCAAGTTAGGTGGTATAGAAGTCGGAGCCCCATCACATTCCAAACACGACACTAACGTGAGTATACGGCATTATAGGAACGTCAATATAAAATAAAGCATATTTATAAACTAGAAAAATTATCTCTTGGTACCAAAATTTCTGTTCAGAAAGAAAGAAATTTTGCTCAAAGTTCCAAAAATAACTTACATTCTCCAAAATGTAAATAAATAAATAGTTCTAACCTATACATAATGTACAATTTTGGCAGTTAGTATATAGTTCTAATTACCCAGCACGACAGCATACTTCCGCGTCATTTTCACTTCGTATATTGTCACAGGAGGCGTGCAGCCAGCGACGGCATCCCTCGCACTGTATTATTAATTCACCATCCGAATACGGCTCTGAGCAAACACAACACATCACCAGGGAGGCACACGGCGCACATTCTGTTAAAATTTTATATAATCATTAATTTCATTGTGTGCTAATTGATAGCATAGTGATACAGTTATTGTTCTAAGACTATGTTATTTGCATTCATTAATTGTATTTTCATAAAGACTCCAAAGAAATAATTTCTTAATGTGGGATATTATCTTAAAAATAATCATTGCTGCGCGGCAGGCGGATCGCAGTCGGTTTATGAGTTTTCCAAGAGAACGCCGCTGCCTACTGTTTTGGTTTTCCGTGTGGTGACGTATTTAGAATACAATTCACCACTCCCTATCTTACCGTGGATGTTGTAAAAGACGAATTAGGGAATAAATATGCATATAAGATCTATGCAAGAGAAGGAAAACTAGAAATGAAATCCTATACACGTCATGGTATAGTAGGTTAATTGCCCTCCTATTGTGAAGCAGGAGCCCAATAGTGGGATGTATGTGATCCGAAATGATTATAAAAATGGTGATTGTTTTGGAAATAACTTAATATGACACATTGTATTATATACGTTAACAACATCACCTGTATAGTTATCGCACCAGGCGAGTGTGTCTCTAGTACCGCACGTAAGGCACCGGCGGCACCGCTCGCATCGCCAAGCGCCTCGCGGTACGTCAGCTAGAGGTGGTCGAGCGCAGTATGTATGCCACGTCGTATCGCAGTCGTCGCACAATAGCAGCAATGTCTCGTCACCGCGCGCGCCACAACCCTCGCATACAGTACAATCCAGGCAACGCCAACCCAATGTCACTATCACTTGCGACACCTGGCACACAAAAAGTAGGTACCACTATTTAGAGGTACGCATTTTTTTATTGTCTTTTTTGACAGAGGAGCAACCAGCCCGTCTGATTATTATTTCAGCAATTATGAAAAACGCGACTGCGCATAAAACTCTATTATTATTATATTTTGCTGATTTGTTATCCTTTCAAATACACTGTTCGGTTGCTATTTATCGCAGTATTTTCTATACCTTATAAAATATGATAAGGTATACAAAATATTGCGATAAATAGCAACCGAACAGTGAACCGAAGAGAAAAAAGTCTGTTGACTAATAAGTCAACATTTTCGTCATTTTTTTTGGGATCTCCTCACTTCCCAAGAAGCCTTCAAACAAACGACTAAACAAACAAAACCTTCAGCTTTATAATAGTAATATAGAAAAAAGCTGTAATGAGCGATAATACTCTGTGATCGTAGCTACGAAAATTACCTACATAAAAGACGACTATGAGCTTTACATCGACCTGGACAAACTCCATCTGGAGGAGGTGGTAAGGCAGGCAGTCATAGAATCATTGTCAAAATTTAGCAATTTTTACGCTGGTACGTATTGCGACCAGTGGCGGCTGTACCTTAAGTGCGCTCGTGCACTGAACCACCAATTCAAAAGATTTAATAATTACAATGTTAGTTCATCATTATATTTTAAATTACTATATTAATATTTATTCTTTAAACATACAAAAACATATAACAAATATAATTTCAAATTATGACGAAACAATTTAAACGCTTTACTAAACTATTAAAACTTATTTTCCCTGTAAAAAAAAAATCTCGTGCGCTGAGGCAAGCGCACGGAGACTGCTAATACAACTTGTATTAGTTATGAGTTAAAACGCCTGGCGCGTGAGACAGCAGATAGTTCATAGAAATATACGGACAAATGAGTCTCTGCTCGAGCGCCGCACGGGCGAACCAAACACTACCGAGAGCACTCGACTTTCGACGAAACTTGCCCGACGACGGCGGCGACGGGCGACGACGTAAGTAGATATAGTTACGATGTATCCTGTGCCGCGTTAAATATTGTTTGTTTACATTAAGTAATTGTTTTTTTTTTTTATTTTGGTCTAGGTTCTATTCTATACTTCGTGTACCGTGTGTGGTGTGAGTGTAAATGAGCCTAGCGTGATAAAACTTTTCAAAATAAAGTTGATATAAAATTGGCGGGACCGCCAAGGCCCTCGTTAAATTTAATAAAAAAGTTCAAAATATTTTTTGAATTGAACTCTTTTATAAATATTTTTTGAAGTGTGAAAAGCAAATAAAACCACATGTTTCTTCACATGTATACCTACAAAATGTAATGAGTTCGAAAATAATAAAAAATGACTTTTTTTTATAAATTGTTGTTCCATTGCAATTTCTGATGTTAATACTTAGTGAGCAAGTAAAGTGCACCACCACTTTGTTGACCCATCAGCCGCCACTGATTGCGACGCCCTCAAATAGGATAAGAGCAAGAAGATAATCAGTTGGTGATATTATAAATTCACTATTAATAATTTACTATAATATATATAAAATCTAGAATATAAAGAGGCACTAACCTTTATGTTCACACAATAAGGATGATATGTCTGACCGCACTGTGCGCAAGCTATAAGACAACCCTCGGAGTCCGTTCCGATTGCTCCACACATAACACACAAGTCTTGTGTTAATACAAATTTGTCCTTGCTCGAACACAGTATAAGTTTGTTCTCCACACCTGAAATAAGTTCTATTATTATAATCGAAGAAACAATTATTTTGAACTAATATTATACCTATACTTCATCAGTATGGTGACGGAATATGAATACAATTCACCACCCCCTTTCTTGCCAGTGGGTGTCGTAAAAGACGACTAAGAGATATAATATGATATATAACATCTATGCAAAAGAAGGAAAACTCGAAATAAAACCCTATACTAAAGAAAATATCTGCCAGGGGTAGTGTCAGAAACAACGGACTTCACATTCACAAAAGAAATCTATCTACATTTCTTGGAGTGAAATAGTACTATTTTAATTTATAAAAAAAAATAAGTATAGATAAAAATAATAACATACCTGGATCATCTTCTGGTGCCTTATTGTCAGGCGCTTGAGGCCTCTGTAGACCTAGGCCAGGTACACCAAAGACACCTCGCATTTTGGGCTTCGACCCTCGTTTCCGTCCAAAATCAAGCATGTTGCGTTGACGTTTAGTAAAACCAACTTTACCAGCAATAGGGAAACCGCCCTTCATTTTGTAACCACCAATTTTTTTCTTAGCCACTTTCGAAGAAACAGTAAAGGGTTTTCCTTTGCCAAGTCCAATATCAGACTAAAAAAAAACATCGATTGCTACAGTATAGTCAATTATAAAAATACATATAGAATACGTCATTGTATGGCTAACAACAAACAATTTTTTTTCTCCCCAACTAATATATGTCGGTTCCACTGTTATGAAAATAGAGAGGAGGCTCTACAATGGAAGGGAATGCTATCTCACAATGATTACTTCGATGGACATTGACTTCGATGACACGATTTTTGTTCTTCCATTATACCCCTAGTTTTCTATGTCACCCGCGTTACCTACATACAGGCTGTCCAAGGTCATGGAATAACTGTTCGAATACGTTATAGTTTAACAGCTTATAGTCTTGCAGTAATAGGTAAAACTCAAGACTAAAAACCTAAAAAAAAACGAAACACGTCGCCAGTATAAGAGATGATCATATATGCTTTGTTTGCAATAACAAAATACGATTGGCAACAACGTTTATCGTTGTACTGGCAACCTAAAACCGGACTGCCCCATTCATAACAGTACGTATGGTTACATTATACTACTTAGACCACTACGCCAACTGCACAGAACATGAATTTTTGAATTACCTTTGGTTCCATAGCAAGTGGATCTTGTTCTTGCTGCGAATTTTCGTCGCCGAAGGAAGAGTCTTGTGATGTTGATGCCACCGTGTCTTCATCAAACGCTATAAAAAACAACTTCATATATCATACTATGGTATACACGGCTTCTTGCTCTATGAGCGGTATGATAGGCATTTAGAACCCAATTTAAGTTAATCAACGTAATTAGCTGACAGTGGTTTTAACCTAAATTATTAAATTATAAAGCCATCATCTCATTTGCTGTGATGTCAAAACCTATATTTTTTAACAGAAACTTAGTAATGGTGAAATTATCCCATCCTGCTATTCGCATTTTACCTCGAATGTAAGCCAGTTGACATACTTCACTTTTAACTTCCCCCGTGTGGCGATGGGATACGAATACAATTGTCGCCACCCCTTGCTTGCCCGTGGGCGTCGTAAAAATTGGTTAAGGGTTCTTCACCAGGAGAGTGGGCAGCAGCTCTCTCCTGAAAATATAAAGCATCTTTCTACGATCGCCAACCCGCTTGATAAGCGTGGTGATTACGGCATTATCTCCTTTTATGAGTGAGGCCTAGGTCTAACAGTGGACGGCGATAGGCTGAAATGATGATGAAGACTTTTAATATAATATGTAAAATAACAGTAATCAATTTTCTAGCAACATAATTCTTTTCACGCCCCCCTTGTATCTCGCTTTTAGATAACATATAACACACAACAGCAGTGTGACAATTAGAAATAATTTTGATTAATCCTGCCTGGGGTGCAATTCTCATCATACGAATAGATGACGAAATCGAGACCAAAAATTAGAACTTTCCACAAGCTGATATGTTTCCTATGAATCTTAAAATTCTTCAAAAAATTACTCCTAGACTATATTATGTTCCTGTATCATATGTTACACTGCATGCTTCTCTAAAAAATAAATATTTTACTTACATCCAGACTTGGAGCCGGTCAATTGCATTTGATTCTTACAAATTGGACAGTTGTATTCGTACGAGGGATTTTGGTCCTTTTTCATTCGATAATGCATTGGATCAGCTTCTTGATCGCACATACCGTGCACATACCTAAAATGATAATTACATTGTTAATGTATATAAAATTACATATATGTATTTTAGAATCACGTCTTTAACCTTTTTTTTAGGCCGCCTACGGTCTGGCCACAACTCTTTCAACCGACAAAATTCATTATCACTCTGCTCTTATCCCAATTACTTGGAGTAGACTCAATATGTACTTTCATTCCTAGTGCATATTACAAGTTCTTGGCAATAGTTTTATGACCAGCCGCCTGCCTGACGTCAACCCTCCTTAGGAATTGACGGCATCAGATGGAGTTGGTCCAGATCGTCTAAAAAATCGTTATTTACGATCATCATCATCTCAGACTTGGACCTTCTCTTGCATTGATGTTTTTTGTTACATCCCTTAGTTGTCTTTTACGACTCCCACGGGCAAGAGGGGGTGGTGAACTGTATTCTTACTCCATCACCACAGGAAAGATTTACGATAGCAACGAGCAATTAGTTGGTAGTTATTGGATTGGTAGTATTCCAAGCCGCCACACAGCAGTATTAATAATAATAAAAAAGTAATATAATGTTTACCTCTTACACAGCACGCATCGTATCATGTCCCTGTACGCGGCCGCTCTGTAAGCTCGACGGCATAGAGGGCAGCACGAGCCCTTATTGCGCTGTTGGTAGCACGAATCGCAGACTGTGTAGTGTGCGTGCCAGCGGGACGAAGGGCCCGCCCCCGGCGACCGTGAACCGCAATCCGAACACACACGGCAACACTAAACACATTTCTTTAGTATTTTACAGTGTTATATTAAATAACTAGCAACCCCCTCACGCTTTGCTTCAGCTTCACCTTACCTGCGTAGTTCCCGTTCCCGTGGGAATACCGAGATATAATATAGTCTAAGTTACTCCTTATATAGACAGCTACCTGGTGGTAAAATATTATCAAAATCTGTTCAGCCGTTTTGAAAGATTACCCAAAACAGAGAAACAAAAATTTTTTTGATCCTGTTTTAAGCATAGGTATCGTGCACATAACCATACAGCATGAAAAAAGCCCATTATTTTGACATTACAAACAGACTCTTCAATTTTATTTATTTATATAGAGTATAGATGTATAGATTTTGCAATGCAGAGAAAGTTTTGAGGTGTAGTGAATATGATATAATATTGAAATACGTACACTTTCGTGTTCTTCCAGAATTCCTAATGAAATCACAACTAACGACTTGACTTACTGACAGACTATTTATGTCAATTGTGATTGTGAGAACTACAATGTATTCGACTAAAGGACTTTGTTTCCATGGTCATGAATTAATTTTAACAACAATAATATCAGTTCATAAACGTCCCACTGTTGTGCTCGAGCTTCTTCCACCAAACGTGGAAAATTGCTCTACTATATCACGCTGGTCAGACGTAATGGTATAGTTTTACTTTCAAGTCAAGTTTTCTTGTCTTGCATAGATGTTATATGCATATTTAAACTCTTAGTTATCTTTTACAACACCCATGGGCAAGTGAGAGGGTGGTGAATTGTATTCTTACGCTGTCACCACACATAAATAACACATTTCATGTTTACAATACATTACTCAGAATAGTATGATATGCCAAGTATTAAATCTCAGTAATTTAGATTATTCGATTGTTTTATCAATTAATTTAACTCCAGATGAAAAGTTAAGAGTATTAAAACGCAACAATGTGTGAACATTTTCGGCTAGATAACGTGGAAACAGTCTCCGGTAAAGATTAATGATTATCATCTCATCTCATGTACGTCCCACTAATGGGCTCGAGCCTCCTCTATAATGGGAGAGAAATCAATCACCTACAGCACGCTAACCAGACAGATTGGTGTAGGATTTTATTTCGAGTTTTCCTTCTCTTGTATAAATATTATATGCATATTACATCCCTTAGTCGTCTTTTATGATATTCACGGGTAAGAAATAGTAATAATAGTAGTAATAGAAATAGGGTGGTGAACTGTATTCTTATTCTGTCACCACACGAAAAGTCAAATAGATATAGGGAAAAGACTAATAGATATATGTTTGTTATTTTGTTATATGTACCCTACCCGTATGGGCCTTTTATGTACCCATGTGTGCTAATCATTTTTAAAATCTAACTCCTTATAAGCTCATATATGTCGCATTGCTGCAGGGCCGGATTATCCATAAGGCGGATTAGACAACTGCCTAGGCATACCCATTGGCATAGGGATTGTCACATTTTCCTCTTTTGTACGTCTATGCAAGGAAAGAAATCTGCATATTATATCCTTCAGTGTATTTTACGACACCCACGAGCAAAAAGGGAGGTAGTGATTTATATTCTTACCCCATCGCCACACTGTATGTAATCTATACCAATAAATAAAATTGGAGTGTCTGTTTGTAATGTCAAAATAATAGGCTTTTTTCATACTCACACGGTTATTTGCACGACACCTATGCCTAAAATAGCAATTAAAAATTTTTTGTCTGTCTGTCTGTTTGTTCCAGGTAATCTTCAAAACGGCTGGACCGATTTCAAAAATTCTTTCACCAATGGAAAGCTATAATATCAGGGCGTAAACTAGGCTATATTTTATCCCGGTATTCCCACGGGAACGGGAACTACGCGGGTAAAACGACTATAACCTATAACCGAAGGGAAGCGAGGCGGGTTGCTAGTATAAATTAAACAAGTTTACTCTGTAGAGCTCAGATTTTAACATACATATATCGTGAAAACACATACCTTACACTTCCATCCATATTTAGGTACGGTTGCCATGACAGGTCTGAGGCAGATGGCATGGTATACTTTGTCGCAGTGCTCGCAAGCGACTGCGCGCGACTCGTTGTTTGCGGCGGGGGCATTCACATTGGCCTCACCACGACACACTTGGCATACACGGCACGATCGACACGACCACCCAGAACGAACGCCTACATACATGAAATATATGTAGTAATGTTAGTCTGCAGTTTTATAGACCGAACACTAATACTTTACGACGGGTCGTGAAGCATTTGGATGTTTTTTTTTTTCAAAACTAGCTAGGTCCAGTGTTTGAATTGCTCACAAGTATCAGTGAATGGACCATTGTGGTCGCAATTAGAGATTAAAAGTTATTGTTTTTAACTGATAAAATAAAATTTTAATTTCATAGATTTTGCAATAATCATTGTTATAAACGTACATTTCTCATATTAACTAATGTAATTATAAAGGCAATGATATAAAAAGCCAGACTTATAATTATTACTGTGCCATTTCTGTACCCTGGAAGTTGATCAATATTATAGACTTGCAACTAAAACAGAACTTTTAACATATCTGATGTATAGAACTTTATGTCTAATATTTCTTACTTTAGTATCTGTCAGAACGTCAAAAATTTTTAAGTATATTTAATGTCACTAAATCTCAATCTTTTTTCTTTTACTGCATTCGCAGTAAAAAAGGCACAGTTTGAGAATTAGTAGCCACCATTGGGAGGCTAACGAACAGACAGCACATCCAATGGTAAGTAATACTTCCATATAAAAATATTTGCATTATCAGGGATACACCTAGGTGGCTGGCTGCCGTGAAGAAAGTGATCTTCTTAAACCTCTTTTAAAGTGCTTTAAATCGTGTCATAGCACTCGGGGAATACATCAGCAGGTAGCTTATTTCAGATCATGCCCATATGTGGGAGAAATGATCGCTGGCAACTTACAGTTGAAGACCATAACGTTTGAGCATTTAGAGAAACGATAGCAAATCTTTATCTTCAAGTGTATAAACGTAGTAAAGTAAATTATACTGACCTGGTAGTTGCGCGAGACCAACGCATGTACCGTGGTAGTGCGCGCCACAAGTCACGCACGTCATCAAATTGGCAATATCGCCGATAGTTCTACATGTTCTACAATCTATATCCGGAGTACCTGTATACAAACAATAGTTTTATTTTACATAATTACATTACGTACACGCATTTATCGCTAATATTTTACGTGTTGTAACTGGGTAAGTCTACACGGGAGTAAGAAATGAGAATACGCAGAATTAGAAAACCTCTGAGATTCGATTCGATATTGTTATTAGGGGTTTACAAGGTGTATCAGGTTATGGGGCAACTGTTCAAGTATGTTATAGTTTAACGGCCATAGATCGTAATTAGAATGTATATTACACAAAAAACAATAAAACATAAAAGTTGTAGTGATTTCAAAAATGTATTGAATTGCGCAAACGCTTCAATGGTAACGTAGATACAAAGGCGCCTCGTCAACGGTCATCGCCTGTTCAGCTGATTTAAAGCGAAGTTTGTCTTGCTTATGCGAACATAATCATTGATTTATTCAATTTCTAATGAATATTTAACAAAGTACGAATATGTTGCAGATTAAGTATCACTGACTTTATACATTTAAATCAGATTTACACGAAAAAGCGATGGCAAATAGAAAAATTTATATGTCTCAAATTCATTAACGAATATTTTTATTTAAATTTTTTTTCATGAGTGCCTACCACCATTGCCTAACTTCCGTTTGACCAGTTGCCCATAGATAACCTGATACACCTGTAGGTATATTTAAAACTTAGATGAATACATGTTGAATACTTACAAATAAGAGGCACTTGATAAAGGTGATCTTTGCAAAAGGAGAACTTTGATTGGAAGTCTATGAAGCCACCAGAGGCGAGAACACATGGTAAATGAAAGTATTTACTGCAACTCATCTGTAACAGAAACATAACATACATTACGTAAACACCTAAGTAACAATTTTTTTAATACAGGCTAAGGTCTTCTTATACCAGGCTGTAGTCTGGACACACCTTATCCATTCTGTCATAACCCACCCCGTTCCCTCGTAATCGCCATTGGGCCTACCGCCGGTAGGCACCGATTCCTTGATATCTGTGAAACAGTCAGAGCAGAGCGTAACCAACAAACAAACTTACCTTCGCATTTATAATATTAGTAAGGATATCAAAATTATCATCGTATTCAAAGCTCTCAAGATGCTAGTTGTGCTTTCAACTTGGCTCGCATTATTGTAGATGTTGTGAATGTTTTTTTTTAGATGAATGGTACATCATGGGCATATGTGTACCCTTGATAAAATAGTTAAGTGTTGTGTGTGAGGGATTATGAATGCAATTCACCACCCCGTATCATATCGAATCAATTCCAGCATACATAAAGACTGATTAATGTTAATGAAGCAAAAGAAATGCATCAGAATTACGGTAAGACGAAATCTGTAATTACTATATCTATGTATGTATTTATGTAAAAATCTGTTTATAAATGCGAAAATAAACTACGTATAATAAAAAATTCTAATATATCGAACTTTAAATTAATATCGTAGATCTACGATATTGATTTAAAGATATTATATTTTATAACTGTAAATGTGTGAAGTCAATAAAGACCGTTAACTCGTTAATTTCGCATTAACTTGTATGAAAAGATTGACCCTTAATATACCATGCTGGTCAGACCGATTGGTATAGTTTTATTTCGGCTTTTCCTTCCCTTGCATAGATGTTATATGCGTATTATATCCCTTAGGCCTCATTTACGGAGACGCGGCGCGTCGCGCGTCGCGATAGGCTGCGCAGCCCGCACTAAATTCAAAAGTAGGGCGTTGGATGAGTGCGTTTACGGAGAAGCGATTTTACACGCGTTTGCTTGAAATGGAGCGTGTTCTACGGCCGAGCCCGCGGATGGCATCGTCACGTCTCACGCGGCGTTATTCGCGGCGGCGCACACAGCGGTGATTCTCGATGAAGCGATGCCTGTGGCGGAACCTTCTGCCAGTCTCATTTGCTAATCGTGCAACACAGACGTAGTTACCGTCGCAACGGAGTATGATATGATAGACTTTTTAGAAGAAAATTGTATTTTAAAAAGTGAGTTATTTAATATAAAGAGTGGCCCAGTATTTATAATAGCGGAACATGAGAAGTTTGGGTCGGATTAACTGAGAACCCCGCGTGCGCCGCAGCGATGCTCGCCGCGTGCTCCGCTACACGCTTAAGGATACGACGCGGGCGCAGCGGCGGGCATCGCCACTCTTCCCGCCTCGCGTCTCTATAAACAACATCGCATATTGCTATAAGTTTGTGTTTACGCGTGCGATGATACGTGCCGCTTCACACACCGCCGCTACGTAAACAATAATAACGTTCGACGCACCGCGAGACGCCACGCCACGCGCGACGCCACGCGTCTCCGTAAATGAGGCCTTAGTCGTCTTTTACGACATCCACGGGCAAGATAGGGTGAATTATACTCTTACTCCGTCATCATACAGAGAACACCTCCTTTAGCTAGTAAAAAGTTAATTGGTTAACAGATCGTTGAGCAATTTAACCTTTTTTTATTTTTGACGCTGTAGAAATGCTGTTTACGCACTACTCCCGCCGGTAACAGCGTGTGGGACTCGCCGGCTGCCTGTCGGTTATACCCGTTCTTCTATGAGTTTACGTATGTCAGATCCCTTCTCACATCCGCTCCATAATACACTGAGCGACTTTGAATTTCGTTATGAGACCTACTTTTACGGGCCTTTACAGACCATTTTTGTACAGGTTTTGATTAAACAAAAAACTAGAAATTTGGTTACTCACTTTACAAGGAATGCTAGCACCGTGTCTAGTGCAAAAGGCACATTTTCTTGTCAGAGCGGCGGTCACAATTCCTTTAACTCTGGCTTCTTCCAATTTTTCTTTATCCTCAGAATTTGCAACGGCCATCACATGATCTTGTAAAGGTGGACTAAATTCTAGGCAACATCGATGAATGTACAATGCACTTGATGTAACTACTCCTGCTAATTCTAATGATTCAGTATGACCAATTATGGAGAGTTCATCAGTATGTTCCATGTTATATAAAGGGGTCCTACAAAAAAAATAACATATTAAAATACACACATTTTATATTAAAATACACACATATAATAATAATAATACATAAATGATGAGAATGGATAAAACATCATCACAGCTTATACACGTCCCACTGTTGGGCTCGAGCCTCCTCAACAATGGGAGGAAATTGACCTACTGTACCACGCTGGTCAGACATGTTGGTATAGGGTTTAACTTTGCGCCTGATGCCACTCTAGCAGAGGCTGCGGGTGACCGGACCGGGGATTTAGTCCGGTACCCGCGGAGAGGCTAACCTTGCGACGGCAATCGGCGTCCCGGGAAGGGGTCGTCGATGGGAGAGGGTTCTCCCTGGGGGGGTATTCTGTCGGGCCGAACACTGCAGTCAAGGAACTCTGCACTGGTGGTCGGCCTAACGACGAAGGCGACGTGCCATAGGGTGGGTTACGGGGCAGCGCACCGCCCCTCTGTCGCCCCTGACGGAGCCAGGTGGCGGGTGCGCTGACCGTAATCCACACCTAAAATAATAGGGTTTTATTTGGAGTGGTATGGTAAGTCAATTACCACAGTGGAGGAAGCCTGAGCCCAACAGTGGGACGTTTTTAGGCTGAGATTATAATGATAATGAATCTATAAATAAAAATAATAAGTAATTTTTTATTCATGGCTATTGTAAAGGGCTAAGGTTTAAAAACATATATTATTCAAGGAGAGACAAACAATTATTCGACTCACTTGCACTTATTGAATGCTTTCTGGCGTCTACTAAGTGGTAATGCTAGTGGATGTTGATTCGGATCTACGAGTTCCGGCGGTGGCGACACCAAGCCAGGTGTGAGGGGCGTGCTCGGTGTACTTAAGGGCGTAACTGCATTTGTAGGTGTTGCATTTCCAGAGCTTAGGGCCGGAGTGCAGCTCCCATCACTGTCATTCAGCATACAAGCAATCTGTCGCATCTCGCCTTGTCCTAACTGACTGCGTTCACTAAGATTGCACAATGCACATACTTTTCCTGGCCTGTATAAATGAAAAGAAAAATATTTATTGATAAAATAATATAGCTATAAAGTCATGACTGTATGTTTCAACATACAAATCAAGAAAGTGCACATTAAGAGTGTGGTGTCATCAAATTTATCAAGCAAACTTATGAACTATTTTGTACAGCAGTGACTGCAAAATAAACACTATTTGCGACAGTAGTGAAATAAATATTATTTATAATCTATTCTAAATTGTCTACATACCATTTTTCAGGCATGTATGGTGGTTCTTCTGGCAATGGCGGTATAGGGAAGTCATCTTCGTCTATCATGTCTTCAAGGGCATCATCACGACTTCCTCGATGCCGCTTTGCACCTCTAAGTGAACCTGCACCTCCCCTATATCTATAAGACAAACGTTTCTTTATAAAGCTTAGTAGGACATAGTGCCAGTTAAATACACCTCAATCAAATGTTGATTAATGATTTCTGACGTTTACGCGTTCATTGCACATTGTAAATAAATCTATTTTACGAACATCAGACATCTTAGCCCGCCCATGACCATGAATACTGCAACGTGTTCGAAATATCCAGTAATCAAAATTCAAATACAAACGAGAGATAAAATCCGTAGAATAGTTTTATTTACAAATGTTGATTGTTGTCAAAAATATAATACAAATAGTAATTGTTACTCTATATGAACAGAGCCATGAATACAAGAAATTTAACAAAGGTGTACAATTTGGCTTTATATCCTGTAACTCTTTTGTGTTCTATAATCCTTTGCCTATATATAAATCTGTTTTGTTATAGAATATCTCAGAGTTCAGGGTGAGTTTTGGCAAAGAGGAGGGTCTAACGCCTTCAATTGCTTCCTATCTTTTGCAACCCTCCTCAAATTGCTATTTACTGTCACTTTAAAGTTCATCCTCCCATCTTTTACATTATCGACCTCTATTGCATTCATTTGGAAGATACCATTCAGTTAAGATTTTGCCCCATTTATCATCAGTATGCCAAGGCATATGACCTGTCCATCTTCATCCACTTTCTTGGTGAGGATATCCGTAACACCCGTCTTAATTATTATGTTATTTTTGTGAGTTGCTTCCCAGCATGCTTCTCTCCATAGTTCTATGGCTAAAATATTCTGTAAGAGTCTAAGTTTTACATTTATAAGTGAGGCAAGGTAGGATACAAGTATTGAAGACTTCCTTTACAATTAAGATATATATTTTTAGAAACCAGGGAGTTTATGAAACCACTGGTAACGAATTCCTTAATGTCCGTGACTAACCTGGCTGGCGTTGTCATGTCAAAGGAGATTAAAACCCTGGGGCTAACGATAGATAGTGGTTTGTCGTTCGGCGCACACGTTACCAACGTTTGCAGGAAAGCGCTGAACATCTACAAACAGCTATCGAAAGCCGCCAGGGTGAGTTGGGGCCTCCATCCTGAGATAGTGCAGACAATATACCATGCAACTGCCGAGCCAATAATCACGTATGCAGCCAGCGCTTGGGCTCCCGCCACTAAGAAGAGGTACATCCAGACCCAGCTGAACACTCTGCAGAGATTGTTTGCACAAAAAATGGCCAGGTCATATCGCACGGTGTCCCTAAACGCGGCCCTGGTGTTGGCCGGGGCACTTCCCCTTGACATACGCATTCGGGAAAATGCCTCCCTGTACGAGGGCCTGCAGCGGCCGATACCGGATCGCGAGCTGGAGACGCCGCTACCTCATAGCGAGAGACCACATCCATCGGAGGACATCAGTCTGCGGATTGTGCACATTGCAAATGCTGAAGAAGTGGAGGAAAAGGTGGGCAGTGCAGTGCGAATTTACACCGACGGTAGTAAAAATGAGGGTAAAGTCGGAGCCGCGTTAACGGTATGGGAAGGCCCGACTGAAATCAAACATCACAAATTCAATCTACCATCGTACTGCACTGTCCACCAAGCCGAGCTGTTGGCAATATGTAAAGCCGATGAGGCAAGCGTGATCCAAAAATATAGCCATTGCGCCATATTAAGTGACTCACGATCAGCCCTGGAGACAGTCACCAACAAAAACTCCACCCACCACCTAGCCGCAAAAACAAGAGCGCACATAAAGCAGGCAAATCAGCAACAGAGAGACATATTGCTATACTGGGTAAAAGCCCACGAAAACATTGAGGGCAATGAAAGAGCCGACCACCTGGCCAAAGAAGCAGCACTCAAATTGAAAACCAAGCCTACGTACGACAAGTGCCTTATCTCATACGCCAAGAGAGAGATCAGGAGATGCTCTCTTGGCGAATGGAACATGAGATACCAACAAGCGCAGGTGGCGGCGACTACAAAGGTCTTCTTCCCTGATGCTATAGATGCATATGGTGTAGTCAGAAAGATTAAAATAGACCCAGTGCTCACGCAGGTCTTGACGGGGCATGGTGGGTTTGCCGAATACCTGTATCGGTTTTAATGTAGGGACAACCCATCTCGTATCTGCGACCCAGAAGTTGAGCAAACCATACTACACCTCATCGTAGAATGCCCAAAATACACTACACAGAGACACTACATAGAAAATAAAATTGACACACAAATCTCATTACACAACAACTCAAAAATAACACATAACAAACACAATAGAAAATACTTTTTTGAATATTGCACATACATAGCAAAGAAGACGATCGAAAGCAATAAGTAGATGCCATTGGCTGCCGCTACAACAAACACCTCTGGTTACCATAGTCTGCCCTTTCAAACTGCAACACATTAAGACTAAAGAGACAGCAAGAAATCAAAATAAAGAAAATAAGAAATCCGTAACAGGATTATGAAAATAAAAAAACCTTGACAAAAATTAAAAATGGACAGCCAATCTGATCCTTTCAGAGGCATTCGCGGGCCGGGTCATAGCACCCGGTTAAAAAAAAAAAGAAACCTGGCTGGATACCCTTTCGGGTAACATCTGACAAGCATTGCCCTAGTGATGGTACACCCTTGACCATGAATGCTGTAGTGTTCGAAATGATAGGCAAACAAATACAAACGCGATAAGATGCGTAACATATTTTTATTTACAATGTTTAAGACTAGTGCAAATGTCAGAAATCATTATGTTAATCAGTTTGGTGTAATTGTTTTTTATATTAAATCCTTCCCTTTCCGCTATTTCTGTTCTTAGATTTGGTGGCATATACTGTTCTAGGGAGGGCAGTGCGTCGTCTGAGTCTTGGGAAACACCATTTTAAGTAATACTCTAACCATGTGGTGCTTGGTGTTGAAGTTTAATATTAATATACTTGTTAACTTGCTATACTTGTTAATATTTTTAGGTGACTACTTATAATCTATTTCATTTCTGTATTTTCCATCAGGAGAGACCCATGTCCATTTTTTATTAGTAATCTTTTTAAAGATGCTGTTTAAAATAGTAAGATTGTTCTAGTAGGTCAATTAGTTGTTGTCTGTTGGTACTTCTCTTTTCATAACCAAATTCTCTGTGTCAATTAGTTGTTGTCTGTTGGTACTTCTCTTTTCATAACCAAATTCTCTGTGTACATATACGTCTTTGTTTGGCTTATGCTAGCCATGCCTGTTAAAGTCCTTCATTATGTTTTTTTGAGTATTTTTAATATTTTTTTCTAGTATGGTAACTATTTGCTCCAATTTAATTTTTAAACGTTGATTTTCTGCCATTAATGTCTTAATTTTTCCATCAAGTGCTTTCATATTTTTAGTAATTGCCATTGCTATCGTATAAGTTTGCCAATTAAGTTTTCAATCAATTTGGCATGATGTTTTGAAGACTCTAGCTAGATAGCTCTATTTGTTCAAATTTAAGCTTAGTGTCATAGTACTCTTTTTCTAATGTACATTAATTTTTTTTATGATGGGTGTATATTTTGTTGTTACAGCATTTATTGTTGGTTGTATTTAACAAAGTTATTAAAGCACGATAACGACAGGATTTATTGTCTATCATTGGCATTATATTAGCTGTAAGTTATATTTTTAATACAATACTCTAAATACAATAATAATTATTAATTATTATTATTAATTAATATTAATTAATATTATTTAATTAATTATTTATTTATTGTTAATTAATATTATTTAATTAATATTATTATTATTAATTAATACAATAATAATTTTTAATACAATACTCCTTCTTTAAACGAGGTTTAAGAAGAGTATTTCCTTCACGGTAGGCAGCGGCCTGGCTGTGCCCCTGGTATTGCAAAGGTCCATGTGCAGCAGTTTCACTTACCATCAGGTGTGCTGCTTGCTCGTTTGCCACCGTCGGCAATAAAAAAAAAAAACTCTGCACTAACAGATTATTCTTACACATTTTACCCAGGCATGGAAAATCAAGCTATTTATTCAGTATAAGCTCCTTCAGGGCACTTACATATGTATGAACTTAATCTAATAATCTACCACCGGATGAGAACATGTTCACTGTTCACAAGCTGAAAGTATCTGGCAATATACTCAGCAAGCTCATCAGTTTTTAAATTAAAGCACACGCACAAATAATTGTTCTGTGTAGGAATCGAACCTGGAATCATTACATACAATCACACCTGCAGCATTGATATCTTAACCATTACACAGTTACACAGTTTTTCCATGAGTGTTGCTTTTTCTGTGGAAAGCTTATCTATTCTTTTTTTCACTATTTGTTTGCTAAGATAATTTTCAAATATAAATAGAAGTTCTTGATATACATCCAGAACATTTTAATTTTAATGAGGTCATATTCATTTTTGCAAATAAATTTATTTAAAATGTTCTTAGTTGATTTTAATAAAACATCCCTTTTTAACCAATTTCAAAAAAGGAGGTTTCTTAATTCAACTGTATATGTATATGTTTCTTATGTTTGTTCACGAATAACTTCATCATTTATGACCCGATTTTGATGATTCTTTTTTTATTGGAAAGGGTATATATACCTACTTCCCAAATGGTCCCATGAAAATTTTATCGAAATCAGACAAGCGATTTTTTAAAAACTAACAAAAATCTGAAATTTTGTCTACATTATCTACATTATTGTAAAAAATAATTGTTAGTAACATAGTTTTTAAATTATTTCTTAATTTTAATATTAAACCCCTTTTAATGAGAAAAGTTAAATGTGAATCATTTCTACATAATGTGTTATGTTGGGTCGTACAAGCGCCTTATACAAGAAAACTCCTACAGTGCGTTTTCCAATACCATAGAATAAATCTACTGTGTTATAAGGAGATTACTGTATAATAATGTTAAATTTATATATTAAAATAAAGAGTATAACAGTAATGTAAAATAAAATGTTATTATTAAAAGCAATTGAGAAATTTTAATAATATCTCAGACAAGTACATAAGAACTACTTACCTTCTAACTATCTTTCCCTCACGTACTAATTTTGGTCCCTCCTTCCTTGGTCTACCTGGTCCTCTACGGCCAGATGTGAAAAATGGCCTAGTATAAGACTGGTGGTGAAAGAAAGAAGGCTGCGAAATAACTCCATGGGGAGATGCTGGTTCTTCACCTCGTGGGGATGATGCACATGATGTTGGAGTGGACCCCGGACCAGGATAGAACTCTTAAAAATAAACAATTTTTCAAATACATGACCAGCTCGATCTAAACTATGTAATTTATTACTTCTAAAGCTTTCTTTTTTTATTTAGATATTTGACTATAGTTGTTTTCAACTTTATGTCATAGTAATTAATTTTTTTGTGCCTAAATTTAGCATATAATAAGCCTTGTCTCTACTAACTACACCAATGAATATAGCAAATGTATATTTAACCCTTTCCTAACCGACGATACCAATTTGTACCGGGTGATTCTTCGTCTATTATTTCTACAATATGATCACGTATTAAGTATTTGACAGTGATGACCCTTTTGGGTACTACTACGCTAGCTAATTACAGTGATTTATGTAAATTTTGCCGATTTACCGCCAGCAAGTGACACTTTCAAATTTCGACCTGCTTCAGATTTAAGAACTGCGGATTGCTTTTAGTTTTAGAAAACATTTAAAAATAGAAATAACAGGATAATTGTTATTGTTTTATATTATTACATTAGATAGTAGTTTTAACTATAGAACTAATAAGATTTTAGACTATAATTTTGAATTTTAGTACTAAAATAACTATAAAAATGTACAAGTACTTATGAGTACCGTCGGTGACTGGTTAATTTTTTTGTTAATGAGACCGAATATATTATAGTAATTGTTTATCCTATATAATAGATATTTATAATGGATATTGCAAAGAATACAGCTTTGATAAAAGCTTTACTTATGGAAGATCTTCCAGATTGTTCTGAAACTTCAGATGTGGAATTGTCTGGAGAAGAAAATATTCCTAAAGTACAACTACCCTCAACTAACAAGTTTGATGAAACTTTGGAGCAGCATTATAAGAATATATGCTGATTCAAGCTGAACTTAATAAAGAATATCAGTCAGAAGATCCTAGTGCAGAAATAAACCAAGATGTTATTGTATATTCTATTCCCAACACTTTTCAAATATTTTACAGAAACTGTTACGTGAACACATGCACAATCCAAAAAAAAACTATTGATCCTTATCGTAAGTGGAATAAATGCGATGCAGAAAGGTATTTACCAGATATTCTGCAAACATGGAGGGTAGTTGACTAATATTTTGCTGAATGCACTACGCCAACTAATATTTTTTAGTCCTGATTAGTGATGTACTGGACAATATTGTGTATCAAAGTGACTTATATGCCACATAAAAAGATAAAATTCTGAATTTGAAAAAAAGAACTACTGGCCTTTATCACAATGAACTTCTATATGGGGTACACACACCAGACTTTCGTGGACAGAGCATTATTCATCGGCACCTGATATGAATAACCCTCTCATATGAAAATCTATGCCCAGAGAATGGTTTGCAGCAATTTTGAGACATATTCATTGCAATGACAATATGCAAATGCCTTCTAATTTTCAGGATAAAATATATAAAATCAGACCTATAATTGATGATGTTAATAAAAAAACTCAAGAATGTTGATATGGAATCAGATAATTAAGTGTAGATGAATCTATGATTGAATTCAAAGGCACGTCGGTATTAAAACAATATCTTCCTATGAAACTGATAAAAAAAGGGTAAAAGCTATGGTTTCCGTGTGGTGACGGAATAAGAATAATAAGAATACAATTCACCACTCCCTATATTGCCCGTGGATGTCATGAAAGACGACTAAGAAATATGATATGCATATTACATCTATGCAAGAGCAAGAAAACTTGAAACAAAACCCTATACCAACCTGTCTGACCAGCATGGTATAGTACGGTTGAGCTAATGTTTAATTCTATTTTATTGTATGATTAATTCAAGCCAAAAAGATTTACTACTTAATGTTCCTATTAGTAAGTAGTTATTTTGTAATTCAAAGTTCCTGACGGTACTTAAAAGTCTAGGTTATAAAAATAGTACCTAGATATACTTAAAAAAATCTGAAAAAAATGTTTAAGTTTTCTTTACTAACCCTCACCCATATACAATCATAAAAATTTAGGTTTTCATTATTTTTGGTATCATGGTTAGGAAAGGGTTAATTAAAAATGGATGTAATAGGACATATATAAATAAAGAGTGCATTTATAAGTAATGGTATAATATAATTATTCAAATTCGTACCTGACGATGGCGGGGCTTCGCCTTCGTCTTCAGATCCATCGTCAGCTAACAAATCGACGTCCAAAACATTGTCGTCCTGTACGTCCATCTAAAAAATGAAAAACACCAATGATACAAAGAGCACTGTTCAACCTCTGTTTTGTTACGCTGATGAATATATTTACAATATTATCAAATGAAAAACAGTGAGACCGCCATAGTTAACAAGTAATGTAACCCAAAGTAAACTTCTGAACTTACCGCAAAACGTTACGACGGATGAAAAATTTGTTTATTTTAGATATCACAACTGAAATTTAACAACAAAATCATTTTATTATCATCCTAAAAGTGGTTACATTGAAAATACAAAAACAGAAAATACTACAATCCGCTCGCTACAACGCGCACAGATTAGGGTGGTGACGGGCGATCTTTATCGATATTATAGAAGCACCGATGAATTAATATCGATTTTAAATACACAAACAGTAAAAGTACAACAATAAATAAATAATGGTCATAAATTTATAATGGAGTAATGTTAAAAACAAAACAACATATTATTTAATTTATAAATATTACATAATTAATAATAATAAACATTTAAAAAATGTACTATTATACTAAATAAAGACAGATATTACTCTTCTATTTAGTTAGGACAGATTTCCAGAAAAATTACAAAATGGAATTAAACATTCATCACAAGTTCTTAAAAAAATATTTGCTGTCTGCTGATCATCTTTTGCAGCTATAGCCATCTATGAATAGGTCACCTCGGCCAAATTGTACAATACTCTCCTACATCGTTCAAATGAACAAGAGACTCAAAGGGACAGGTTGACAGTAGTAATCATTTACAAAAAGGCGCTTGCTTGTCTGGCACCAAAGGCAAAATTGCTATCTAGATACTAGAAATAAATCGATATAATATCGATGCTTTTTCAACATGATAACTTGGTAAGTTAGTGCTACATTAGCAGGGCAGTGCTGCCAGTAGCGATACTGAAAAGTAACCTGGAATTACTTAAATAGTACCTATCTAGGTAATACAACCTGAAGGAAACGAGAGTTCTACTAATTTTTATTCTAGTAAATAATTTAGTAAATTACAACGCGCAAAATAACACTTAAATAAAAATTATATCATTCTATTTTTCAACTCATATCAAAAGTTCTTGTATACTTTATGTAATTCAAATCGTTTAAAAAGATATTTATTTAATTAGTTTTATGAAATACGCTAGCATAATATGTGACTCTTTATTCCTAGTAATCATTTTACGACCGAATGCCTACCTCGCAAGATAGACCAGACAATATCAAATGGAACCGACTTAGGTCAATGTAAAGGTCTCAGTCGTCTTTTACGCCTCCCATGACCGTTGTAAGGGTTGGTAGTATTCCTTGCCGCCACTATACAGCATATAATAAAAGTATATCATACTTTATATTACTAAAAAAAGTATGAAAATTCTAAAATAAATCTTCCACAGCTGTCTGAATAATTTAGTATAGCAAGCCAATTTCTTAATCTTCCTTGTTGCCCTTGCTTAATAACAGGACGTGTATGTGCGGTAATATGTTCTTCATTTCGCGACTAAGAGTTCTCTACCAGTCTACACTTAGTAACTGGTACCTACAACAGACTAGTGGAGAACTGAACAATATAAGGATCCAGGCCCGCCGTAAGCGGGCGTGCAAGGCGTGCACCGCACGCGGGCGGCACTTCCAGGGGGGCGGCAAATCGAGCGACGCATCACGTAATTCATGTCATAATATTCACCCTACCTTAAGTATAATAAATTTCATCGCATGGAAAAAAACCGACCGATTGGCGTTAACACCGCTATCAATTGGCATCCATTAAATCTTTAATGTAATACCAATTTAAATGTTGTCTGTCAGCAGGTTGAACCACCCGCCCTCGCTTGGTGGCACCCCAAGTATCATCCTATTGAAAAGCAGGACTGTAAATTAGGGCAATTCCCTCTGAGCTTATTTCTCAGTGGTTAGGTTAGGTACCTAGGTACTTGTACACATTCGAAGAGAATTATGGTGGATCAACAATAATGATGGCATATTGAATTACAATTATTTTGTTCTTTTGATAATTGATTTGTTAATAGTTAGTACACACGTACGTGTGTAATCGTCTACGCGCCATTAGTATTTTTAGATTCAAATTTTGAAAGTTCAAAGTATTGACACTATCCTTCTATACGTTATTATTCTAAGAACTACCCCTTGTAAATGAACATCTATCAAGTTTCGAATTGATATGGATAACTTTGAAATATGAAAGTATATTATTTATGAGTACTATTATCCGTAATTGAAATGTATAGGTCGTTAGACGGTAGACTTGCGTCATCAATTTATTACAGGTGACCAAATAATTGCAATAGGTTCTGTAACAGTATTACTGCTAATGTCATTTTATTGACTAGACTAGGTTTAAAAAACATGGTAGGTATACGGAAGTTGTTGGAAAGAGGAGAGGCTGGTTCTCCTGCCGAAGCCGGGACGGTCCCCCGAGTCGACCTCGGCCTACAGGCCCATCGTGCTGCTCGATGATGCGGGCAAGCTGCTGGAGAGGGTCTTGGCTGCCCGCATCGAGCGGCACCTCGTCGGGGTCGGGCCTGATCTGTCGGACGCCCAGTTTGGTTTTCGGAGAGGGCGTTCGACGATCGCGGCCCTGCTGCGCCTGAAGGCTGTGGTTACGGAGGCCGTCACCGGCGGAGGAGTCCTGTTGGCGGTGTCCCTGGACATCTCCAACGCCTTCAACAGTCTGCCATTCAGCTGCATCAGGGAGGGGCTGAGGTATCACGGGGTGCCCGTGTACCTCAGGCGGCTGGTGGCAGACTACTTGGAGGGGCGCAGCGCCCTCTACGTTGACCGAGTAGGGGACGTTGTGCGAACGCCCATGACATGCGGTGTCCCACAGGGGTCGGTTCTGGGTCCGACCCTGTGGAACATCGGCTACGACTGGCCGTTGAGAGGAAGCCTCCCACCCGGGCTGGGCGTAATTTGCTACGCCGACGATACACTCGTCACAGCCCGGGGTGAGACGCTAGAGGAGGCGGCACGCCTGGCAACTCTCGGCACCGAGGAGATTGTCAGGCGGATCGAAGCGCTGGGGTTGAGGGTAGCCCTGGAAAAGACGGAGGCCCTTTTGTTCCATGGCCTCCGTACCGCCGGGCCTCCCGCCGGCGCTTCGATCACCATGAAGTCGGTCACCATCAGCATCCAGGCCCACATGAAGTATACTTGGGCCTGGTGCTCGACGGGCATTTCTGGTTCCGGGAGCATTTCCATCGTCTTGTTCCCCGACTTGTCGGCGCGGGCGTCCGCCCTTTCGTGGTTGATGCCGAATGTGGGCGGACCCAGTGCTACGTGCCGACAGCTATACGCGGGGGTGATCCGGTCGATGGCCGTCCGCCTGAGGGCACTTTTGTGGCGGCCACAGAGGGTCATGGCGATCAGGGCCATACGCGGTTACCGCACGGTGGCGACGGAGGCAGCGTGCCTCCTGGCCGGTACTCCCCCGTGGGACCTGGAGGCGGAGATGCTCGCCGGAATTTACCGGCGGGTGTCGGAGACGTGCGCCCGCGGCGGTATGGTCTCGCTGCAGGAGATTACCGCCTGGCGGGTCGACGCCCGTTGAGAAGTCATTGCCCGTTGGGCAGCCCGACTGAAGAGTCCTCGGTATGGTGTCAGGACCGTCGAGGCCTTCCGGCTGGTGCTGATGGAGTGGTTGGAGCGGACGCACGGGGTGCTTTCCTTCCAACTGGTGCAGGTGCTGACGGGGCACGGTTGCTTCGCGAAGTACCTGCACAAGATTGTCAGGAGGGAGAGCACACCGTACTGCCACCACTGCAGTTGCGACGAGGACACGGCGCAGCACAAGCTCGAGGAGTGTGCTGCGCGGGAGGGAGAGCGCCGTGAACTCGTCGCGAATAGGGATGCAAACAAACATCGATGTTTTCAAACATCGATGTATCGTTCATAAACATCGATGTTAAAACATCGACGCTGCCGACCATCGCCAGGGAGATGCTCGTCAGCGTCAGGAACTGGGACGTGGTCGCCGCCTTCTGTGAGGCCGTAATTTCAGTGCGAGTAGAGCTAGTATTCGGCGACACGTTCCGCCGCCGACGACTCGGGCGGCGTAGGCGCGAGTATCTGCGCCTAATGCAGCCCTAGCCGAGGCCGCGGGCGATCGGACCGGGGAATTGTCCGTCACCCGCAGAGAGGCTAACCGTGCGACGGCGACTGACGTCCCAGGACGTCGAGAGGTGAGGTTAACCGAAAGGGTATTCCGTCGGGCCGACCACTGACGACAAGTCACATCTGCTCCGGTGGTCGGCCCAACAACGAGGTGACGTGGGTATGGGTGGGTTATGGCCCCGCGCACCGTCCTTTCATTGCCCCGGACGAACTGGACCGCGCGTGCGCTTACCATAGCCCAATCATAAAAAAAAAGGTATACGGAAGTAGGTATAGCATATCTATCAGGAACTATGGAGTGTAGAGGTAAGGAGTGTCATCTCATATGGTAGAAAACTTAAAAAAGTGTCCATCTGTAAGCTATAAATAACAGTTCAAAATTCCTCCAGAATGGCGCTAGCATAGGCACAGGGTATGAATATGAATTGAGCAATTGTTAACTGATTGAAGTAGGCCGAGTTAAGTTAGTGACAGTTGTGACATTGTCAATAGCAATTGTTTTTATATTCTTCATTAATTATTAACGTGAATTTTTACATCTATTTTAAAAGTGACATTTATGAAATTTACTTTTATTATTTTGCTTTTTAAGAAAGTTAGCGGAAGTTTTCTTTCCTTGTTTATTTCTTCCCGAAGAAATAAAAATATGTATTTTTATTTTTTTCAAACAAAACAAAAAGTAAATAAATAGTTTTAAGTATTTACCTACAGTAATAAAATTATTTACTTTTAGTTCTTTACAGAGCATTTGCTTCCCATCATCCAAAGTCTTCGCGTTGAATGAATTGTACCGTTATTGTTTTGTTTGATTGAACCGAGTGAGTACCTTACTTGCAGTAATTTTTTGGTTCGTTCGCGTTTGGGAAGACACACGCACCGCCGTCGAGCGGTTATCCGTCCTCTCTTTGCGTAACATTGCGGATTTGATTTGGAATAAGTATTTTTTTCTCAATCATGCAATGTAATATTTTCGTTCTGTTCCTTACCCGCCACCCCCTTTCCTATGGCACCCGGGGCCATGCACCGAAACACCCCCTCCCCCCTCCCCCCCTCCCGGCACCCACCACGCTACGCCACTGACTAGAGGCTGCTGTCGTTCTTCCTAGCAACGAAGGCGGCAACACTTCTGCCGCAGAATGGGGCAACTGGTCAAACGGGAGTTAGGCAATGGCGATAGGAACCCATGAAAAAAAATTTTAAGGAAAAATAACGATTTGTTAAATTTGAATAAATCAATGATTACACTCGCATAAACAGACAAACTTCGCTTTAAATCAGCTGATCGTCCGATGACCGTTGATGAGGTGCCTTTGTACCTACGCTACCGTTGAAGCATTTGCGCAATTCATACCTATTTATACTGTCGAAGATTTACTTGCTTACGTGTATCCTGTCGGTACATCCCTACATAATACTCTTGGACACACATTTTTGAAATCACTTTTTGAATTTTCGAAAACACACTACAGCATACTCGAACAGTTGCCCCATAATATAGAGTTTTAAGCTAGCTCGTAAAATTTCCGCATTCACCCTGTTCTTTAACTGCCTGTTTGACATGTAGAATTGCAGCAACATGTTCATTTTTAAATTTGTTTCGCACATAATTTTTTTTATACCTACTGTTCAATTGAGAAAATATGCGCTCACAAGATGTATTAAACTTAAGTAAAATCGCATCAGAAGTTCCACCAGCTTATAACAGATCGGCCATTATTTTGTTTAATTTGGGCTCCCTATAAGGTATAAATGACAAACGATGGTCTTCGACCGCGCATTAAAATGTACATTTCATACACCACACAATACACATACCACCATACGAAACAAAATATACATTTAAAGGGTAATTCTATAAGAATGTATATGAGAATTGTCAGTTGCCTGCACACATGCACATGAATTGACTGCACGGATGGCACGGTAAATCGATATCTTGACCATTAGTCAAGATATCGATTTACCGTGCCAGTGTCGCGGGTTCAAATCCCATGCAGGACAACACTTTGTGCGAATCGTTGTTCTGAGTCTGGATGTAATTTGTGTCCATTAATTATATGTTTGTGAAGTCCCCAGCAATACAAGAACCTATTTCCTTAGTGCGTTGCCTTAAAAAAAAAGAAAGTAAAAGTTCAGAAGAAAAAAACTTACATTATTTAAGAAAGATAGATTTTTTAAAATATGTTTAGTATAACTATCCTAGTGAAACAAATTTATTTGTCAATGTCTAACTCTGCTAGTTTCCTGCAAGGCTTTTTTTTAATATTATGCTAAAATTTGCCAAATTTTCGAAATCTGCGACATTATCTGCTAAGCCCTAAATTAGGGATCGAATTCTGCTAAAATCGCAGAATTCTGCTAAATCTGGTCACACTCAACCATTAGCAGAGGCAGCCATCGTTCACTCGTGACTGTCTTCAACGCCCCAGGTGGACGAGGTGGACGCCAAGGCTGGCCGCATTCGCTGTGCGTTAACGTAGATTTGTGATGCAGCCATGCACCATGTGCGGTGTCTCCCCCCGAACAGCGCGGTGGTGCCGAGAGTTGGCAGATCTCTAGGCCACCATCGTGACGCTAAGCAGTAGGCCCGGCTATACGAGGGTTACGCCGTGGGCGGTATGCCTTGAGGTTGGCCGTCCATCTCACCAAAGATATCAGTCGGCAGGAGATGCTAGACAGTCTCGAGCGTGACCCCTGGGATCACCCCTATTGCGCGGCGCTGAGCAAGCTTCGCGTGCGCGCTTGAGAGACCAGGGTCGTCGAGAACCTATTCCCACGCCGGGCGGAGCACACACCCGCGGTCATGGCTTCGCCGGACAGCGTCCGGGAGGCCTGCGCCTGGCCTGAGCTGACTATACTAGACTATATAGTGTTTCGCTAGACATGGAGCCAGAAATGGAGGCGGCAGTGGCGCGAATGCGTGCTAAGACCACCACTCCCGGGCTGGAAGGTGTACCCAAAAGGGAGCTGGCTCTGGTTCTAGAACACCTAAGACCATGCTTCAGGGGACTGTATAACGCTTATTTTTCTTGCATCTGAGCAGCTCCCTTGGAAAGAAGGAGGTGCTCCTGCCGCACACTGCACACGCTCGAGGTCTGCGTGACCTGGGCAGAGCAGTACCGCGAACTCGTCGCATTCATCAGTGTCGACCTGACGCCGCCGACCACCGCTAGAACGATGCTCGACAACGTCAGGAACTGGAACGCAGTTGCCGCCTTCTGCAAGGCAGTTGTCTCGCAGAGGGAGGGGGCGAAGCGGGTCCAGGAGGAAATCCTCTACCACGATACGCTCCGCCACCGGCAGGTTGGGTGGCGCTAGCGCGAGTACCTGCGCCTGATGCAGCCCTAGCTGAGGTCGGACGTGGACGGACCGGGGATTAGTCCTCCACCCGCAGAGAAGCCGACCGTGTAAGGGCGACTCCCCGGTCAGACGGTACCCGAAAGGGTAGCCCACCGAGCCGGCCACGGAATCAAGGAATCGTTACCACTGGGGTCGGCCCACTGGCAACAGGAAGGAAGTAGGTTATGGGGACGACGACACTCATCGTCGTGCGACTCCATAACGTCGTCGGAAGGATTGGGCGGGATGTGCCCAGACAATAGCCTACCAATAAAGGGGCGGCATAATCGTTATTGCACGCGGGCAATGAGACAGCTAGCGGCGGGCCTGTGAGGATCACAAGACGAATTATGTACATAAAATGAAATATTTGCCTACCTATCGCCGTTCCCTGTTGTACGTAGACCAACCTCATATATCGCTATGTGTCGCCATAGTGTGCGGTCTTGTGCCGCCTGTACCCAACGACGCGCATAAGTGTTGGTGGCAACCAATTAGTTCATTTTACTTGGGACCGTTTTGTCTTTTAGGTGTTTTCGAATTAATGTAAAATTTTGAGATTAAGTATTTAATCTTTTTGCAATCGTAAAACACTATAACGATAAAATGGTGCAACTGACTCTTCCATATCATTAATTTGACAATACTAAAATGTAAAATGTAGGCTGATCAAAGCTGTCGTTTTTAAGGTTCCGTACCCAAAGGGTCAAAACCGGACCCTATTACTAAGACTTCGCTGTCTGTCCGTCCGTCTGTCTGTCACCAAGCTGTATCTCAAGAACCGCGATAGCTAGACAGTTGAAATTTTCATAGATTATTTATTTTTGTTGCCACTATAACAACAAATACTAAAAATAAAAGTTTTACTCCCATACAACAAACGCATTTTTTTTGCACTTTTTATAGGTACGGAACCCTTCATGCTGTACTCTGACTCGCACTTAGCCGGCTTTTTAAAACAAAGTACGAAAATAATCTTTCATCCACAAGTCCACTGTTGGACATAGGCCTCTCCACGAGAATGCCACTTGGAACGGTCTTGTGCCACTTGTATCCAACGGTTCCGTGCTACTTTCAAGATGTCTTCTGTCCACCTACTAGGGAGTCGTCATACGCTGCATCGTCCGAATCGTGGTCGCCACTCGGGAACCTTTCTTTCCTATCGGTTCGACAAGCGAAAGATAGCACGTTGACTTTTTATGAAACAGACATTTAGAGACCACGTTTTAATGCCGTATGTCATGTCGTAACGGGACATGCGTTTCTGCGATGAAATACGGCAAAAAATTCTTATTGTAATGAAAAGCCTTTACCATACGTCGCAGTTTCATCAATACTGACCAAGATCCGGTAGAGCGGGTGTAATTAATTATGTTACTCATTAATATGGATAATGGGATATGCAATCCCCAACAGCTTCGAAGTATTAATTTTATTGTTCCGTTTGTATGCATGTTTCATCGTACATTCAGTTTCCCTATGTGTGCGACCATATGGTTAAACAAGTCCGGCGTAGCATACTACATAGAAGTTGCACCAACTAAAGTAAACTTTCATGCTTTTTCGTCATAAGCGTTGAAATCACTTTTAAGGCTTACATATAGACCTCATAAACCCTCTTATATGCGTGGTGCCGCTCTGCTGTGTAGCTATAAATCCTCTTATTAGCCTAATGATAAATTTTTCGTCCTATGCAATTTTGAATAGAAGTAGAATTTTCCAACTTCTGTTTTTCTCTTCTGATTATATTTCTAACGTGTTCCAAGGTTTATAGATAGAGATCATTGTGCAAACTCTGAAATGTATTACAGCGAGATTTAGCCGTACCTATTAACTTTATGGGTGTACCACGAGTTTAGTCGACAAAACCATCGTTCGTGAATTATCTTTTTATTTCTACGTGTACTTCGTATTATCGTCTACCAGGTACCTACTATTCTAAATTTCGCGCTTGAGAAAAAACTCGATACTTGTCTTACCAAAGATTCAAATCCGAGAATCCACAATCAGCAGTCGCACGGTTATACTACTGGATATGACAAAATTTGTAATCGTCATCAACTCAGCCCATATACGTCCCACTGTTGAGCTCGGGCCTCCTCCACTATGAGATAGAAATCGACCTACTATACCACACTTGTCAGACGTATTGGCATAGGGTTTTGTTTCGAGTTTTCCTTCTCCTGCATAGATGCATATTATATCCCTTAGTCGTCTTTTACGACACCCACGGGCAAGAGAAGGGGTGGGGAATTGTATTCTTACTCCATCACCACACAGAAATTTGTAAGGTACATACAAATTATATCTAAGTATGAAAATAAAACTGTTTTCTTTTCACAATATTTAATAAAAACATATAATAAAGTTTTACAAAAATAAAAGACCACAAAAATTATGCTGTTACTGCACTTAAAAGGTACTTCTAAAATTCTTGCTTAGTTAATTATTGGCCAAAGATTTTATATTTATTTAGTCAGTCTTTTGTTTAGTGACATTAAATAGACATACAAGAGTATTTTTATTAGTATTCTTATACAACATTATCATTTTTTATATTTAATGCTTAATAACTACATATTAAGTAACGAAAATATTTTGTATTTGTGATGATAGTTTTAATTGTATATAACTATGTAGTATACCTACAGTTAAAATAAGTAAAATCAATGACCTGGTTGTTATTTTGATAAGAAAACTCTTCCAAGGTGTTGATAATAAGCGTCAGTATTAATTTTATCGTAAAATTGTGACGTGTGTTCACACCCGATATTATCAGACAGCGTCGCTGACCCATGTTCAATAAAGGGTACTGGCAACGAGCAGATAATTAAATAATGCTATCATATACGTATTATGTAAGGTCTGTCAACAGCCTTAGTTAACGAAGTCTTGAAATTGTCTTACTATTTTGACTTAAATCAGATAGCTCACTATTCAGTTAGATTAATTGAAGCAGTACAGGAATCCAATTTTATCGCTTGTCAAAATTCGGAATACTTAGGTAGATTTTTTTTAACGTATTACGAAGGTATTTAAGATTTAACTACACAAGGTTAAAATGGGAATATATATTTTGATGAACAGATTTTGGGGCAGAAAAATGCTGAACAATCACCAGTGAATAATTAATGTAGATCTTAATTCAAATATGAAAAGGGACGAGATTAGCAATTGGAAAGGAAGGGTGTTTTCAAAGGAACTCGCAGCTCCGTTCATTAAAAGTAGTTGACGATAATGTAAAGTCTTCGAGGACAGCAAGGGTGGTAGTAGAATATTGTACTATTGTATCGACTTGTATACCCAATTTTATTAAAAATGCAGTTCTGTAATAATTTAGTGATATTTCTGATCAAAATGGATTCAATACTTTACAAATTTTTAGCAAGCTTTTCAAAGTACTTCTTTTTTTCATCAGGATTTGGTATAATCTGAAATAGATAAAAATATATAAATTATTTTTTATATTTATTAAGTGGGTTTTCCAAGTAGAGATAGGTAGAGAATTCAATGCGTTGCTTGGACTTTTTTTCATGGCAAAAATCAGTGGAAGGTCAAAAACAGTGACCAGCAATGCTTTTCTGGGCACCTCATAACACCAACTGCGATTGCTAATGAGCCTGCTAAATGTGACAATTATGGCGTTATCGCCTTTTCGTATAAAGGCTTATACCCAATAGTGCATTGCAATAGGCTGATGGATGCTAATATGCTATGTATCAAAAAAAAATATTTTACAGATTTTCATTTGATTTTATTACTCAACTGTGGGAAATATCAGAACAACATTGTAATTGACTTATCATCAATTTAGACGTAAATATCTAAAAAAAAAGAGCGTGCGCACAAAATACGCAAACCAGAAGTGAAACTTCTTTGGTGCCACGTCTTTTCTGTCAATATAAAAAAAAAGATAAAAAATAATAGACAAATGATAAAAAATTTTGGACGCTACTCGTTGCTAACGCTCGCGCTGGCCTGTAACAGGTATATTACGCGCATGCGTTCGAGTGCCACGCATTCACTCCCGCTGTCTCTTTCTATTCCCGTAGCGTTAAGCGTTTAACGCAACCTTGTTGGAAGTTGCATTAGAAGTTTCACTTCAATAAAATTAGATTTGTAAATGCAGGTATTCCGCTAAAGCAAGAATTGCTCTGAGCCAGCAAGTGACTCGTATCGGCGAAACATGCTAATTCACCAATGTCACCACCAATGTTGCATGCGAATTCCTATCACAAGCTAGTTTTTCTAGTGAGCAATTATTTTAATTATGTTATTGTTCTTTATCAAATAAAATTCACCTATTGTTTTTCACCGATTCTACCTACAAAATATTTATGTGTTTAATAAAATTTAATATTTTATTCTTGATTTCAATTGAAAACATGTTATTCTTATCTATATCCACTTATAAACACTCAATGGCTTAACTGATTTTGATAAGTTAGTTATTTGATTTATATTGCTTCTTTTTTTTTTTTATTGCAAACGGTGGCAAACGAGCAAACAGTACACCTGATGGTAAGTGTTGCTGCCGCTCATGGACCTTTACAAGGCCGTTGCCTACCGCGAAGAAAGCGAAGGGAGTGTGAATGGGTGCATTGAGGCTCGGTGATACCAAGGGCACCACCAAAACCCTCCACACGCAATCACCCTCAGAAAGTTGGGCTTCCGGCTCTCTCGCTCACCGAACGAAGCGCAGTAACAAATTGCTACTACTCAGACGTCGATTTTCTGCGAGAGCATGGTACTGCCCCGGACGGACCGGCCCGCGGCTGTAGACAGATAACTGTCGACAGTGTGGTCCTACCACTCCTAACAAATTGTTGGCTTTTAGGTTCTTTTAAAATTTTATCAAACCTAAAATGGGGTTTCACAATAGAGCTTAAAAATCAATATCAATAAAAATCTCTATGAATATTCTCTGCAGATTGTTTTATTTTGTTGAGAACTGATATTCTTCTGACTAAAATTAAAATATTGTGGTTGATACTTACAGTATCCTGACCGGGCTTCCAGCCTGCTGGGCACACCTCTCCGTGGTTATCTGTATATTGGAATGCCTGCACAAGTCTTAGAGTTTCATCAACTGAACGTCCCACAGGTAAATCATTCATAGTGATCTGTCTTAAGATGCCCTTATCGTCTATGATAAATAATCCTCTTAATGTGTGACCTAAATCTTCTAAATAAACACCATAATCCTTAGCAATAGAGTGAGTTTGATCACTTAATAATGGAATTTTTATTTTGCCTAAGCCCCCTTCTTTACGTGGAGTGTTTATCCAAGCAAGATGTGTAAAATGTGAGTCAACAGAGCAAGCAACTACTTCAGTGTTAATTTTTCTGAATTCCTCAACTCTTTCAGAAAATGCCAAAATTTCTGTTGGACAAACGAAGGTACTGTAACAAAAGGAAATCTTTAAGTTACTTAAAAATTTTCCAAGAACACAATATTGTCGCGGGTGACTGGACTGGGGAGTTAACCCATTACCGGCCGAGAGGCTGACCATGCGACGACGACCGACAACCTCAAGCGGTGTGACGTCGGTAAAGGAGAGGGTATTCCGTCGGGCCGACCACTGACGACAAGACACCCTGCACCGGTGATCGGCCCAACGACGAAGGCGACGTGCCATGGGTGGGTCACAGGGCCGCACGCCTCCCCACTGTCGCCCCGGACGAAGCCGGGCGGCGGGAGGGCTGACGATAGCCCACCCTAAAAAAAAAAGAAAATATTGTCTCATCATGAATATACATGTTTGTATACCAAAGCCTAGTCATAACTATCGGCTGAAGATTAGTTACAGTACAGCAAGCGAGCTATACCATCAAAAGAAATAGAATATACTCCAGGTATTAGGAGTTCAGTGCTGTAATGTATGTTTCAAATAGTGATAGAAGGAAAAATTTAAATAAATTATTTCATCATCATCTTCCTCTTATCCCAATTACTTGGGGTCGACGCAATATGTCATCTGTTTTGACATATTGCAAAAAGTTTCAGCAATGACTTTTATGACCGGCCGCCTGCCTGACTTCAACCCTCCTTGGGAATGTAATCGTTGACCCAAATGGTACCAGATGGAGTTGGTCCGGGTCAATCTAGGGCTCTTAGTCGTCTTTTACGATGCCCACGAGCAAAGCAAGGGTTGGTAGTATTCGAAGCCGCTACCACACAGCAGAAATAAATTATTATTATTATTTAAATAAATTATTTGCCACATGTAAATAATTTATTTAGATTGTTCCTTCTCTTGCATATGTTATGTGCATCATATCCCTTCCTCGTGTGGTGATGGAGTAAGAATACAATTCACCACCTTTCATTTTGCCCATGGGTATTGTAAAAGATGACTAACTATATTTATACAACATCTATGCAAGAGATGGAAAAGTCGAAATGAAACCCTGTACTAACACGTCTGACCAGCATGGTGTAGTACGTCAATTCCAATCCCTCCTATTATGGAGGAAGCTAAAGCCTGATGGTGATGTTGATGTAAGCAAGGAACGGCAGGTGATAAAGATGTTGCGTTTTGGTATTTAGATAAAGTCTAGAATTCTAAGCTAATATGCTTCATCATCCCTTCATTATTGTTTATATTTCACCAGTTAAAGTTTTTGTTATTACAAAATGCCAACTAACATTTTTGCTCAACTATAGCGAAGCCAAATATATTTTTTAACTTGCAGAACATATACTTACAAATCAAGAGGATAAAAGAAAAATACCAAATATTTTCCTCTGAAACTAGATAGAGAAAGTTGTTTAAATTCTCCATTGATAACTGCAGTCGCCTCCCACTCAGGTGCTGGTTTCGATACTGTAAATAAAATGTTTTACGTATTTACTCGTTTTATTTATTTACTAAGTTTACAAATTAAATAATCACCATGTTAATTATGTTAACGAAACTAAATAAACTTACTCATTGCCTTTGTAAACTGTAGTTTGTGATCAACCTTTCTTGCCCCGCCGGGGAAAACATTGCCGCTACCAAAAGAATAACATGATTCGCTATCAAATAAAGAAGATTTGCACAAACTTGCTAACGTTAGTACAAATATGGCCAAAATAAAATTATAATTCATAATTTTGAACTTTATAAATACAAGATTTGCACGTAAAAAATATAAGATTCACGATTGAAACCTCCCTCTAGCACATTCACTATCACGAAACTGATTAATTACAAGAACAACACGTAAGCACCTACTGGTAAATAGGGACACGAAAAAAGTATCGATACTTTTAGGTATCGAGTACTTTTCTTTCGATACCGATACCTTTGTACTCGATACTTTGGATTCGACACTTTTACTCAATGAGGACTTTATGGCAGGTACCGTATCGAATAAATTGTAGAAATTATTCATGTTAAACTTACCTTACGACTCATGTTTATGGTAACGTCATCTAGTTCAAACATAATGAAGCTTCTAAAACATGGCTCGAAATTTTCACAGACGATCAAATTTCTAAAAAAAATAGCTCATCACGACATAGATTCTAGGAAAAGTACTCAGTACTCGATACTTTGAAGTATACTTTTGTTTCAGTACTTTATTGAGTACGATACTTTTTCTTCGATACTACTCATGAGTACAGTATCGATACTTTCGGTTTGATATAGTGTCCCTACACTCCCTACTGGCAAATAGGATTGTTGCAAAAGTATCGATAAATCAATGTATCGATATTTTTAATTCGATATAGCGATATATTTTGTTTCAAAAATCCGACATTGAAAATTACGATATATTTTTAAATTTATGTAAATTAAGTCGCTAGAATCGAAAACCGTAAAAGATGGGAACAAAAGACAATTATTACTGCATTTTCGATGACTAGTATGTTTTGATTGCGATGCGTTTATGTCTGTCATTTTTAGCATGGACAATTGACAACTGACAAAAATAATAATCAAATTATGTACTGTCGCTTATTATTCAAATGATAATTCGTTAACTAATATTTTTTCATTAATTCAAATGATTAAAAAAATATCATACAGGCATTGTATTACAGGAAACCATGCTTTTTAAAAGTATAAATGTTCTCATATTTAGTAATTTTGCTTTTAATGTAACTTTTATTATAAATAACATTTAAAGACGTGTACAACGTATACTATGTATACTAGCAAGTTTTCGTTTTTCACCTGCGTAGTTCCCATTGGAATACTGGGATAAAATATAGCCTAAGTTACTCTTTGTACAGACAGCTATCTGGTAGTAAAATATTATTAAATGCGGGCCCATTTAAAAGCTTAGTCAGAATAAGAAAAGACTGCACAGAAAATAATTATAATCGTTTTTAGGCATAGATATCGGGTAAATTACTGTGTGAGCATAAAAAATTTATTATTTTGATGTTGAAAATGGACATTCCAATTTTATTTATTTGTATTGATAAGAAATATGCGTAAAATCTTTGATGTAATATAGATTTTCAGTTTTTTTTTTATTTTTCATAATATTTGTCTAGTAAAAGAATACTAAAAAACACCTTAATTTGTTAAAAAAATAGTAAATTAATATAATATACATTTTGTACAAACATTATTATTGACATTAATGAGCTAAACTAAATATATTTGAACTAAAAAAAATTAAAAACGATTGTTCTTGTAGTTTGATCGATATAACGATATTTTGTTCTCAAATTATCGACGAAGATAGTGATATTTTTATTAATATTGATATTTATTTTTTCTTTCGACATCCCTACTTGGCAGTAGGTACTTTGCACCCAACCTACATTCCGTTGAACATTGTTTACAGGGATGATCGATGTTAACATCGATGTCATAATCGAAAGCCCATCATCAATGTTAAAAAAAACATCGATGTTAGGAAAATATCGACGGCATTATCGAAAGTATAACATCGATGTTACTAAGAAATAAAATTCTCTGGGCAAATTTTGATGACCTTTTTTTTTAGGATAATCTGGAGTCGGTTCTTATAATATAAGATGAAATACCAGTACTACTTAGTGTCAGCGCAAAATTGTGATGAGCTTCTTTTTTTAAGCTATTGCATAGCTTCTATCGCGGGCTTGGCGCGGCGACCGAATCAAGAAATTCCGTAACGAAAATAAAACCTCACACCCCCCTACCATGTAGCTAGCTAGTACGCGGGTGGCGGCAGCTCAGCCGAGCGTACGGTCGTCGAGACGTCGACATTCTGCGTTCGTCCGTCTCGGTGCGCACACGTGCCATCGCTTTGCGTAGCTTACGTCAAAAAGTGTTTTCGCGCGTTTTCTAACGGTCCCAACGATCTTCAGCGGAGGACAGTGGTAATCCAAACCGCCTTTATTGTTATACATATAGTATATTTGTTTTCTTATCGGTCACCACGCTCAAAAAGTGTAACTTGAATTAATATCAAAGAAAAATACTGCATAAATAAAAAATAAATAAATAATTAGGTATAATTGCATAAGTTGATAAAAAATGCTATGCAATAGCTTTACCGCAGCTGTCCTCGAGTGCCACACGTTTTCTTTTTTAGGCAAGTTAATACTTTATCATCGATGGTCGATTCCGTTAATATCGATGTTACGATATTGAATTATCATCGATGATCAGTTCCGTTAACATCGATATTACGATATTTTGCCCGTAGCAACATCGATGTTTTGCCTTTCAACATCGCTGTTCATCGATCATCCCTAATTGTTTAGTATTAGAAATATTCTAATAGGAGAACTTGAAAAGATAATTATAACTCGACACTGGCAAAAATGGCTCGTATTTGTAGCTGATTGCCAAGACAAAAAAGAAGAAGAAGAAGAATATTCTAATAGGAGTTTTTGGCGGGAATCTGAAGTGTCATGTGGTGTTCTTGTATTATATTCAATATCTTAGTGTTTTAACGTGTTATGTTAAATAATCTTGATGGCATTTTATGTAATATATAGCGACAGAACTGCTGAGGTGTAGTGAATATGATATAAAACTGCTATACATACCTTTTTATTGCCACCAAAATTCTCAGAAGATAACAGTGGCCATTACACTGTTGAGGGCGACACTTTGACTTACTGATAGACTATTACTGACATGAAGACACTGAGAACTTGAAAAGATAATTATAACTCGACACTGGCAAAAATGGCTCGTATTTGTAGCTGATTGCCAAGACAAAAAAGAAGAAGAAATATTCTAATAGGGGTTTTTTGGCGGGAATTTGAAGTGTCATGTGGTGATCTTCTTCTTTTTTGTCTTGGCAATCAGCTACAAATACGAGCCATTTTTGCCAGTGTCGAGTTATAATTATCTTTTCAAGTTCTCAGTTTCTTCATGTCAGTAATGGTCTGTCAGTAAGTCAAAGTGTCGCCCTCAACAGTGTAATGGCCACTGTTAAAGGTATCTTCTGAGACTTTTGGTGGAAATACAAAGGTATGTATAGTAGTTTTATATCATATTTACTACACCTCAGCAGTTCTGTCGCTATATATTATATAAAATGCCATCAAGATTATTTAACATAACACGTTAAAACACTAAGATATTGAATATAATACAAGAACACCACATGACACTTCAGATTCCCGCCAAAAACTCCATGTGGTGTTCTTGTATTATATTCAATAATGGCAACATTATTCATGAGGTCACTATTTTCACTGATTAAGGTCGCTATTGCGACGTAGGAAGATTTAATAGGTATTTAATAGTCTGTGGCACTTTTGTAAAATAGACGCGGCCTGGCTTAAAGGTCCTAGTAACCGAGCCATAAAGTCCAAAAAAAAAAAAACATATTATACCTGTATCTGTGAAATAAATAAGGTTTTTATTAATTTTATTTAATCCTTACGGTGCTTGGGAAATATATATATATATATATATATATATATATATATATAGATTATATTAAATAGGCATTATTAATACCTACATTGTAAGTTGAATGAAATAATATATAATAAATATATTTTGTGTGGTTTGTGGAACTATACGATATAAATTCAAGTACTAATACTTTTAATATTTATTGAAGCTTTTATCATGTTTATATTACGGCCAATATTGATGATATCTCGAAATGCAGTTGTTAAATCTGATTTACGTACGTATACAATCGAGTTAAACAATTTTTAAACCTTATTATTATGTGTATATTAAACACATTTTTTCCTAGAATACGTATTAAATAATCATAATAAATACTATTCATGACATCATTAGAATATCATCTATTGTACTTATTGTTTAGCTTCTAGATATGTTTTATTATACATTGCTATTTGCTAGTTCTTTACTATAATTAAGTGTGTAGTTATATTCTGTTCTAATTATTCTCTTTTTAATAATTGTAGCTTAATGTGATAATATTAAACTAGTGCAGTGAAGCAGTTAAATACCTAATGGTTTTAAAATGTCTTGTTAGGAAATAATTAATTTCAATTATTACAGCTGCTGTTCCAAATAAATACCAACCACATTGGAGATTATTGGCCACTGATAAATCAAGTAAAATGCCTGTTTCAAATAGAGAAGTAAGTTATGATGATATGCTGAAGATTATCAAAGAGCCAAAGAAGACAATTATAGATGTTCGTAATCCAGATGAAGTAGACTCAACAGGGATGATACCAAGGAGTATTAATATTCCATGTAAATTATACTTATAAAATATTTAAAAGGATTGCAAGGATTAAATGTTATCTTAAAGTTAATCTTTTTAGAAGGTAGTGTTTGGTAGGTGGTTTGCATTTGCACCCGTTATATAAATTAAAACTTGTAAATTTATCTCTCTCCATTGCCACAGCTCATGCCCAGAGCCATGCCAGGCTCGAGCCTCCTCCATGACAGAAGGGAAATTCACTTTTCACAGTTCTGTCTTTATGTGTAAAGCAAACTAAAAATTTGTGAAAATTTTTATAAGAAACAAGGAACTAAAATTTAATTGTGACTCCTCTTACCAAATCCAATGGTTAATAGCCAACTAATAGCTCTAAGTAGAACTTGATGCAGTTTCTAGAGAGGAAAATTCAATTCACATAAAAATATAGGCAAAGCTACATTTAATATTCTAAGAAATTGGTGAAATTATCATGAAATTCTGCCATGTCTCTCCAAAACTTACTAAAGCTGCCCTTTAGTGTGTGTGTGTGTGAAAATAATGAATGGCCAAAAATATATACTTGTTTAAGATTTTTATTAAAGTAATACATATTAGGCTTTTTTTTTTGTTGTGTTTGTTGTATACAGGATGTATCAGGTTATGGGACAACTGGTCAAACGGGGGGTAGGCAATGGTGGTAAGAACCCATAAAAAAAATTAGAAGGAAAAATATTGATTCGTTAATGAATTAGAGACATGTAAAGTTTTCCATTTTGTCATTGTTTTTCGTTTAAATCTGATTGAAATGTATAAAGTCAGTGATACTTAATCTGCAACATATTCGTACTTTGTTAAATGTTCAATAGAAATTGAAAAAATCAATGATTACGGTCGCATAAGCAAAACGAACTTCGCTTTAAATCAGCTGATCGGCCGATTATCGTCGCCGAGTCACGTTTGTACCTACAGTCCCATTGAAGCGTTTGCGCAATAGGCGTGACGAGAGATTTTGAAATCCTATTCCGTAACGTGGGCACACACTTACTATTTACGAAAAAATCTATATTTCGGTAATAAATTTATGTTTAAAGAAGTTTATAACAATTTTTCCAATATATTTTAAATATTGCGCGAAAACAGCTGGCCGGTGTCATGGCGTCGGCTGTTACGTCACGTTAAGGTAAACACGTCCTTGTGTCTATGTGTAGCGAAGAAAGTAAGCAAAACATTAAATTAATTCTTGTGATAAAAATGAATTCCAAAGTTTATAAGTGGTGTGCAGTACCTCAGTGCAAAAATACATCAATAAAAACCCCCAACAAAGTATTTGTACATGTTCCTAACAAGAAAATAATAAGAGTTATACTCGTTCCAACCATTTATTTTACTTTTGGCAGGTCGAATTCTGATCAATTAGTGTTGTACCAATGTATTACGGATACTATGTTTTGTAATAATCGATTTTAGTCAGGAAGCACTTTTAATCGATTTAACACGGATATTTTATTTTTGCTTAAATACATATTTCATATTATTTAAAAACTTCACTTCTGTAAATATATTTGTTATTTGGGCACATTAATTTTTGCATACCCACTAATTCAGTCCTCCCAAAATATTTTACTTTGTACTTTGCAAAATAAAAAATAACTACTTTATGAAGCATTTTTCCATTAAGCGGAGTCCGCTGCTCCAAACTTTACTTAGAGACAATGGCGCCCTCGTCTGCGGTAGTAAATCACTAATTTTCTCATCCAGCCTACCCCTTTTTTTTTAAGCCGAATTGGCAACACTGAACGGCGTGCCGGCGACGCCATTTTGTTATGTTGTCTGTCACTCGCAACAAGACTCCGGTGCTAGTCACATTTCTGTTCGCTGAGTGCTCTTTCATATTTTTCATACGCTGTGTTGAGTATTTATATTCCACCGTATTGATTTCATTGTTCTTACTTTGATTGAGTTGAGCGTATCGTTCCTCCCAGTAAGATTTTACTTGCAAAATGCCGAAAGGTATGGTGCTTAAAGAACAATCCAGAGAGTTAGTGCTGCGGCTTCGTGAATTTTTTGAAAAGGAAAGCCGCAATGGCGGATTCCTTATACCAGTAACCCAAGTTAGAGACCGTGTTGCAGCAGCATTAGGTATTAGTGCTCCAACGGTGGCGAAAATCACTAAAGAAGCCTATGGTAGTAGTGGTATTGAACAGAACAAGCTATCTACGCCTAAGAAAAAACGTCAGCCCCGTAAAGTGACAGCAATTGACAGTTTTGATACTGATGCTATTCGTCGTCATATATACAATTATTACACAAGCAAAGAGTAGCGTAAGAAAAAATTAGTAGCGTCTCTACGAAATTGTGGCTTGTTTCGTGGTCAAAAATCTTCTTTGTCAAAGGTGCTGCACCAAATCGGGTTCTTGTATAAGAAATCCGTCAAAAGAAAAATTTTAATGGAACGTCGTGATATAGCCTTGTCTCGCTGTGAATTTTTAAGAAAAGCGAAGAAAATAGAGGACTGGTCGAATGTCGTTTTCACAGATTTAACTTGGCTCAATGCCAATCATTCCATACCAAAAGGTTGGACTGACAATACTGCTGCTTCTACTTCTGCAGTGCCAATGGGGAAAGGTGAACGCCTCATCATTTGCCATGCGGGAACTACAAAGGGATTTGTACCAGACGCTCTGTTAGCGTTCAAATAAAAAAAAACAGGAGACTATCATGAGGAGATGAATGCGGACGTGTATGAAAAGTGGTTCAGAGAAATGCTTACATCACTTGAAGAGCCATCAACAATATTTATTGATAATGCACCCTATCACTCTCGCCAAATTAATAAAATGCCAACACATGCCAACAAAAAACACGAGATTATAAACTGGCTTCGTGATAATGGGGAAGATGTGGACGAATCCCTACTAAAAGTAGAATTACTTAAAATATTAAAAAGTAAAAAGCAGCCAAAACGATATGTCATCGACGAAATGGCAGCAGAATATGGGCATGTTGTAATCAGAATTCCTCCGTACCACTGTCAATATAATCCAATTGAAATGATCTGGGCACAAGTCAAAGGACACGCCGCAAGAAACAATACAACTCCTCCTTTCACAGCAAATAAAATGCTTGAACTTTTAAAAAACGCATGTGCTAGTGTGACGCCTGAAAACTGGGCGAGTGTCGTCAACAAGACAAAAAATATAATATTCTCTGATTGGGATCGGGAAATTGAATTTGACAACATACCTACACAAGAGTTAATAATAAACACTGCAGATGATTCAAGCGACGATTCGAGTTCGTATGAAGAATCCGACGATTCGTTATAATAAAATAATATTAAAATATTTTGGTTGTTTTATTTCATGTTATAGGTATGATGAGAAGATTTTTATATCTCCCTGATACAATTTTAACGTGTTGTCTATTACAATAATTCAAAACTCAGTTGTCAGCTGACTTAACTGCAAATAAGTGTAATCGATTATTTGCGATTCATTAGTTTGCACCGAATACTTTTGATCCTGTCACTAGATGCGATAGAACGTAACTTTTTTATAACGGAAATGAATTATCACTTAAATTTTATGAATAGAGCTATTTACAGCATATTAATGTATTTAGTGGGTAATAATTAAGATATATAAATATTATTGGGCAGTTTATATATTTCTCTGTTCACTCGTTTCAAAGTTAATAATTGCGTATAATGAAACAGTTACGTCCTAAAGCATGTGTCAAAAGTAAAATAAATGGTTGGAACGAGTATAAGTGGTTAAAGCTCGCAAAGCTGTGAGGGAGCTAACCTCAAGAATAAACAATGACAAGTTTAATGTAAAAATAAGCTATAAAAATAAAATAAACTCACATCAGTTCAAAACGAGTTAGATTATATCTAAGTTGGTACTAGAGATTAGGTTACTAGAAATATGGTAGTAAAGATAAACAAAAATTTACTTACAAAGAAGTTTTTACGTTTCTAAACTCAGGCGAGCAAAATTCTTTATTTGTAGGAAATCACCCAACATCAATACATCAATCCTGGGCAAATTTGAGCTGTTTGCTTTAACAAAGCTTGGTTCCATTGTAATAATCGAGTGGAGTCGGTAAATCACACGTAAACAAATAAAAAATCAATCCAAATGCGTAATCAGTAGTATTGAGAACAACAAACAGAGTAGTTTATCTTAACGTGACGTAATACACTGTGATTGGTGTTTCAGCCAAAATGGCCGAATGCAGTATTTTAATGATTTAATTTATTGAAAATCTTAATAATCTCAATTATTTAGATAAATCTACAGTAGCGTATTAAATTTTTTTGATATCTATTTTCCCCTAAAATCATTAATACATCGATTCTTTTATACTGTCGTCACGCCTATTCTAGGTATGTATGAATGAAATTATACTGTCGAAGCTTTACATGCCTACATGTATCCTGTCTATCCATGCGTAACATTTAAGGCGTAGACTGTTTGACACACATTTTTGAAATTACTATAACTTTTATGTTATATTGTTTTTTTGTGTAATATACATTTTAATTACGATCTATGGCCGGTACACTACAACATACTCGAACAGTTGCTCCATAACCTGATACACCCTGTATATACAGTATGACTGGTAAAAGATTGTACATATTCAAGGAAACGATAGATAATGGCCACATGTAACTAATAAAAGTGTAAAAAGAAGATAATATTAATTAACTATATTGTAACCATCAACAATATTAGTGTTACAAGACTTCCAAAAATATTGTCACCCTACTGGCGATACACCGATACCGATATCGAGTAACAGTTTTGTTAGCACTGTTGTCAAGATTTTGGATATTTATTACTAGAATTACTTAAACTAGGTGTAAGAATAATGTCATAAAACACTAAAGTTATTTGCAGATTCATAGCTCTTACCAATCTTGAGATAAAAGTGATTTGTTTCTAATCACAACAATAGGTTTGCCAGCGTACGTTGACCTCTGTCTGCGGCCCGCGACGAAAAAAAAATACCTACTGGGTCGAGTCGCATAGGTAGAATATTTACCTAAAATGTAACTAGTTCAATGCGCGAACTGTTTAGTACCTACAATTGCTGACGTACGTTGACCTATCCCATGTGTCCATAACTAAATATTTTTATAAGATAATTAGTTCAAAATTTAAGTACCAATTTTTTTTATATATTCCGTATCAGAATCGAGTACTGAATACCCTCCTTCAATATGTACAATCTTTTACCAGTCACCTGTATATATAGTAAATATTCTTTGTATTATTATGACTAGGGATTGCAATCCGGAAAGCGGATCCGGTAATCCGGCATCATTAAACGTTTGCCGGATCTGGTACCAATATACCGGATTCGGCGACCGGATCCGGTGCTAGCAATTTGTGGCAAAATAATAGAAGTGTTGAACTCATTATTGTGATAATTGTGTCATTCATTAGACAGATTCATTAAATCATGAATAATGATGGTGTCTGTCATAAATATAAGACTTGTATGTTAGCATTCTTAAAGACTAATAAATATTGTGATCTTATCTCAGTTAATTACGTAAGGTAAAAAAATTATGTAATTAACATTCGATTTCATAAAGTTATTAAAACAATTGATCTACCTGTGAAAGTGAACTTTCTAATCAGGAAGATTTAGCTACTCGTTACATTGTTAAAATTTTACTAGTTACACTACTACATTTTAATTATTTGCTCGTTGTCTAATCTTAACTTAGGATCGAAAATAAAGTTAAATTTATATAGGTACTAGCAACCCACCCTCGCTTCTGTTCGGCTTAAGTCGCCTTACCCGCGTAGTTCCTGTTCCCGTGGGAATACCGGGATAAAATGTAGCCTATTTTACGCTGGCATACTGTAACAGTCTAAAGGTGAATTATCTAAATCCGTTCAGTAGTTTTTGACTTTATTCGTAACAAACATACAACGTTTCCTCTTTATAATATTAATGTAGATTACGCAGTTAGAGGGTGCAAATTAAAAAATTCTGAAACACGTTAATTTATTTTTATTACAGAGTATTTGTGGAGAAGTTAATGAATATCTATGAAGATTTTTTTTTCATTATACAAACTTTGCTACTGCGGTTTACCCCTTTAGGTGTTGAATTTCAAAAAATCCTTTCTTAGTGGGTTTCTATGTCACACAAAAAAACCTATTGTCAAAATTTCATGTTTCTGGCTTCAGTAGTTTTGGCTCTTTGATAAATCAGTAAACCAACGTCTTTCATCTGTTCTACACCCTTAGAGGATGAAAATGGACAAACACTGAAATACGTGTTTATTTATTTTTATTAAAGAGTATGTGTGCTTAATTTGAAGACAGTAGCTAAAGATTTTTTTTTCATACAGACTTTGCCTTTGCGCTTTACCGCCTTAGGGGTGGATTTCAAAAAATCCTTTCTTAGTGGGTGCCTACATCACGAAATGAAACTACGGTTCAAATTTCATTTTTCTAGCTTCAGTAGCTTCGGCTCACCCTGTTCCTTTATATGTATATTACTGTTAACGCCCCCTTAACACCCCTTCTAGGTGGAATTTCGTAAAATCCGTTCTTAGCTGACCTTTACTCAGCAAAAGGAATATTCCTGCCAAATTTCAAGTCTGTACGCCTTATGGTTGCAGAGATAAGGTGATGAGTTAATATATCGCTGGAAAACTCATCTCTTATATATATATATATATGTTTTATTTTTTATAAACTACCTATATTAAGAACAATGTCACTTGATTAAGTGACTAACTGATCATTTTGACCCGAAAAGTGAAAATCATCCTGATCTGATCAATCCGGCTGGAACTGAAAATGACGCGGGGTGTCAATCCCTAATTATGATTACATAAAATATCAAAATAGTTGAAAAATATATCTCTTGCATATTGAATATTTATTGTTGTTTTCAGTGGATGACATAAGAACTACATTGTCAATGCCTGAAAATGATTTTTTGAGGCGATACAATCATGCCAAACCATCAACTAATGATGAAATTGTCTTCTATTGTAAAAGTGGAAGAAGAGCTGCAGAGGCATTGGAACAAGCCACAGAAATGGGATATGTGAAGTAAGCAACTATTTATATCAAAAACAAGATGTTCTCTCTCTCTTTCTCATTGTTTTTAACAAATTTAATCAGATATTGCTCTCTACAGCGCTTTAAATAGGTACTTAACTTACCTATATTATTTATCTACACAGTGTCACCTCTGTGTGATTATGACGTAGACGCCTCCTTCCTGTACGACCACAATGATTAAATCGGTGTGTAATTTGTGGCTATTACCCAATTGTTAGTAAAGGCCACTATGATTTAATTCTGATATGTGGTTGTTGTCATAAACAACAGAAAGGAAAAACTTAGCTTCATAACAACATAGCTAATTTGTGTAGAATATCTAAATTACTTTCAAAGAAAGAATTTGATCAGTGGAAGGGCGCTACAGATTACTCCACTTGAATACAATTATGTCATTAAACCCAGCTAGTACCCGCGTAAAATTCAGCTTTAACTTACTCTTTTATAGCTTTTTGACAAATATTTTTACATTGTAATATCTTTTTTAATTGACATCAAATTCCAATAAAATAAATCCTAAATTTTATTCGAAGTCAAGCATAGTGTATTTGTAAAAAGCGTGTAATGATCTGTTTAGTAATTTTGAAGATTAGCGTTGTATGTCATCCAAACAGGAAAAATAAATTTTGTTCTATTACTCTTTTTCTTATAGTCCACACTCGTTTTTCTATAAATTTCTTATACGTAGATAAGAATTAAACTTTAAATATCAATTTTTTTACCTCACTGTTTTTTTCCGATTCAGGTCTAAAACATATCCTGGAAGTTGGATGGAGTGGTCAAGCAAACTTAAATGAAAAGTCAAACCTTACTTAGTGTTAAGTAATCTGTAAAATAAATAATTTATTTTTATTAAAAATTTTATATACTACTTATATATTATTTTTATTTAAGTATATGAAATGAACTATTTGACGAATTTGTTATTTACTTTGCTTAAGGCTGTCGTCCTCGAGCGTGGGAACTTTTGATAGAGCACACATTGACATTTTCTACTCACCGGACGCATCGCTCAGTATTAGTATACACACCCTGAAAACAAATAAATCTAATTTCGATGCTTGCACTAGTACGTATTCATTACGCGCTTGTCTTAATAGGATGTTCAAAATGTCACAAAAATAATGCAATGATTTAGGCATTAGCATATCGCATCGTGACGTAGACGTACCGCAGACAGTGCCATAGTGAATAGCCGGTGGCAAAGGGTGGGGGGTCAGTGTGTGTGTACGCTTTCTGGGTATTATATTTACTATTTATTTTTTATGGAGAAATCACAATAACATTATAAATCCGAATGTTTTCTGGTAAATGCTAAAATAATTAGACCATGGTACCATTAGACAATAATGGTAACGGATTTTTTTTTAGATACATAAATAGATGAACATAGGCTTTATATTTTGGAAATAGCTCGGAGCACAGGTAGTTTAACGTATATATGAGCTACTGATGAATGAAAATTATGAATATAAGTCATCATCATCATTTCACCTATCGCCCTCCACTGCTGAACGTAGGCCTCCCTCATGTTACGCCACAGAGTGCAGGCCTGTGTTACCACATCCAATGACGCCCAGCAACTTTCACCAGGTCGTTGTACCACCTAGTGTTCATCCTACACTGTGTTGTTTGATACTTGATCGCCACTCGAGAACCTCACACCAGCGGCTGTCGGTTCGTCGAGCTATGTGGCCTACCTATTGCCAATTCAGCGTGCTAATTGTTCATGTTATGTCAGTTACAATCGTTCTTCTGTAGCTTCTATGACGCAGAGAAATCCCGGGCATAGCCCGCTCCATGACACGCTGAACTACTTTGAGCTTGGATATGAGGCTTACATTTAGGAATCACGTTTCCGTGCCGTAAGTCATCACTGGTAAAACACAATGGTCCTAGACCTGTGTTTTCAGAAACTGAGGTACGTTGGAAGAGAAGATCCTCTTAAGTTCATTTAGATGTATCCGCCTCGTAGGCGGAATAAAAACAAAGCTGTGTCAAGTTAATATAAATATATAAATTTAATTATGAATGATCTTTTTTTATTAAAACACTTAATAGGGCTTAAAAAAATCACAGAGAATTTGACAGCAATTATTTTTAATTTACTTTTTTGTGGGGGATGAATTATTCTATCCCTGTCATACTGTTTCAGTAACGTAGTTCGCACAGACGCCAGGGTTCCCAGAGGCGAAGTAAAGTCGCAGGATGCGTAATACTCGCGAAGTCCATCCCAATCTGCTGACTTATATTGCTAGACTCTGCGAGTCTCAGTTGTCTTAGAGCGACTTGGCCTCACCACAGGAGCTCTGTTAGGGACAAAGCAGTAGTCAGATGACCGAGGTGGCACTTCGACCACTACCTGGTATCCATGTTGGTTTATAATCAGCAGAATATCTAGTGAAGAAGACTCATAGCTCTCAATACCTGGAACACGGGTGGGCTGTGTCACCACTTATGAGACACCATAGGCCGAGGCATATTGAAGAGATGTCGATCCTGGTGGTTAGTGGTTCGTGACCCCCAGCCCCTCTTTATGATGACCGTTAAAGTCTCCAAAAACCATCACCTCCGCTGATGGACACTGCTCCAATATTTCGTCAATCCCCATTGGACGTTCTCAAATAATTGAATTGACCCCGAACCATAGAATTGACAGATCACCATGGTCAATGGCCGTGGAGGCAGCGACAATAGATATCGCTCCGTATGAATACGTACACCCCGGCTTTGAGGTTGCTATATAAACCTAAATGATATTATAAAAATCCAAATCAAATGTGGAAAGGGGCCCGCAGTAAATAAACTTCTCTATTTAACATTCGTCATAATGGGTTTTTTTAAGAAGAGAAGGAAGGAAGTGTGAATGGGTATAATGAGATTATGTGATACAAAAACAGGCGGAGCATAGTGCGTATTTGAGGGGTGAGTTTTGGGAGGCGCTTTTGTGACGAAACACGAAAGGCCCCGGGGCTCCAGGCGAAGCCGCTGAGGTTCACTCCGGTTTCCCACTCTGGCATGACGGGATTTTTGCCAGTCGGTAGGACAGCCTCCAAGGGGGATAATCCTGAACTCGGGTCCCCTGTTGATCGGCATGTGGCCAGCAGTGACCATTCCCATCGGGTCTCCCTGTAAACGATGTCAGTCCCTCATGCTCAGTGCCCCGACCAAGACTACCGCAAATTTCAGATATTACTAAAACCCACCACATAGAAATACACCCAAAAAGTTGGGCTTCTGGCTCTCTCGAAGTAGATCGAATCAAGCGCTGCATCAAATTGCTACTTAGGTGTCGATCTTCTGCGAGAGTATGGTACTACCTCAGACGGATCGTCCCATAGCTGCAATCAGAAGACTATCGACAGTGTGATCCTACCACTCAAAAAGTTCTGATATGCTTTGCTCCGACGTTGCCTGAAATGAATAACGTTTAATATTACTACTACACGGTTATGATTTGAATATATAAGGATTTCAAAGTGTTATTTTTTTGGATTGAAACTTCTTGTATCCTGAAACAATAATTAAAAGGAATTTATTGGTAATAATTTTTTGCTCTCATACCGTTCCCAACTTACTTTCATCCCATTCTTACTTCGCACCTATTTCGCTCGCATCATGGTCTTATCTCACTCTCATCCCATGAACATCATTTCATCAATTCTTCTCTTACTTCATTTATGAAATAGCTTAATAGTTCTGTGCTTTAAAACCATCTTCATTCATTAGTTAATTAAAATCGGGAACCGAAAATACTACATTTCAATTTGAGTTAAATAAGTAAAAGATTTGAAGATTGAATCACAAAAGCTTCTAGTAAAATATCTGACTCTCATTTCTGCACCTTATTTCATCTCGGATGCATTATTATTTGCATATTCATCATTAACCTAAATATGAATTTTAAAATCTCTAACCTTACATTAAAAGCAAATGTTCCATATAAGTTCTCAACTCCATTTGGCTATTTTTACCAGTAAAAAGATGAATAACTTACTGTATTAACATATACTTACTGCTTTAGTTAGAATCTGCCGTGTTTTTTTTTATGATTGTAATAATTTTCGTTCCGTTTCCCCTTATTTACTCGAATTTCGATTTTAATAAATACCTACATTGATTTTTGATAACTAATCTGATGAAAAAAAAAACATATAATTAAACTTGCATATTGCTCTTCCATTTCTCGAAAAATACAAATTAATAATCGTGTCCAACACTCGCGACCCACCTTTAGCTAGTGCAATGACATATGTCACGGAGCAACTGACGGACGTGTGTTCACCTTGGATACTGAGGTGGTACTGATATTTTTCTAAGCGTAGGTTTTATGACAAATCTAATAACGAGACGCTTTTATTTCATAGTAAAATGTATGGACAACTGGGAACGATTTCGGCTAAAAAAATGTATGATGGTTAGGATTAAATAATTATTTTTTGTTATGAATTAGTAAAAAAATTGAACGGTGAATCTATTATTTCGACTTTCGTCATACGATTCGCCCAAAAATATTTTCAAATATAACAATGAAATAGCCTGGATATTTAAAACGGCAAAGGTCGATTTCGATGTTTTTGATCAATGTTTCGAATTTTTTTTCTCGGCAACTAACAATTATTTTAGAATTATAACACGGTGCCTTTATAGGCCCATTCGTTAAGCACTTGAGGTATTTTTTTCGTGTCATTTAATGCAGAGAGTTCCTAAATATTTTTAAAACCGTAAGTGTCCATTCACGCGTTTTTTAGGGACGCGCCTCTTAAGATTCGAACAATTCATGGATCTGATAAGGCTGTCTTTTATTATAAGATAGTGGAATTGGTATTAGTACTATGGTTAACATGGGGCAAATAATGTGAATAGCTACTGTTTAGACGTGAGCGTTATCGGCTATTTCTGGTAACGGCATCTAATCGATATTTGGTATCAATACCGATATCCACAACCGTTGCCGAATATAGGTATCAAAGCGGGTTTTATGCTGATGACTACGTATAAAGCAATCGCAACCTTGTTTCTATTAATGCACGGTTTAACCATTATAACCTTTCGTAGGTCAAACTATAATCAACAGTTCATAGCATAGGGTTGCAAAGAAAAACAAAACTTTTCCCTTTCCATTACAGTTTGATTTACCAAAGAGGTCAATAGCAATAAGAGCTTTGGTTCATAACAATATTTGTGAAATGATGCTTGTTATTAAAGCAGCTAGCCAATAAAAACCCTCTTTGTTTTGCATGTCAGAAATCACGTAAAAAGAGAGAGATGGCATAATTATTTTGGTTATTACACTTAACTAGCAACCCGCCCTCGCTTCGGTTATAGGTAATAGTCGTTTTACCCGCGTAGTTCCCGTTCCCGTGGGAATACCGGGATAAAATATAGCCTAGTTTACGCCCTGATATTATAGCTTTCCATTGGTGAAAGAATTTTTGAAATCGGTCCAGCCATTTTGAAGATTACCCGGAACAAACAGACAGACAAAAATTTTTTAATTGCTATTTTAGGCATAGGTGTCGTGCAAATAACCGTGTGAGCATGAAAAAAGCCTATTATTTTGACATTACAAACAGACACTTCAATTTTATTTATTGGTATAGACTTAATTAGTGATCTTTCGCTTATTAACATAACGAAGCGAAGAATCACAATAAAACCTATTATTGTAGTGAGTTGACAGCGTTACGTCATCGTCAATTGTTTGTAGCTAGCTAACTAATAGTCGTTATTAGTTATATCAATAACGATACGATTCGTTAGAGACACGTCAATCGTTTTGTTTACATTTTGCTATAACGGACACATATATACTATTGTTAAAACCTAGACTAGCATAAAACTGCGAAGTGAAAGAGTTTTCGTCGCAATCATCGGTGCCGACCTGACGCTGCCGGCCATCGCTAGGGCGATGGTCGACAGCGTCGGGAATTGGGACGCGGTCGCAGCCTTCTGCGAGACAGTGATCTCGCAGAAGGAGGCGGCGGATCGTCTGCGCGTGGAGCGCAGCCTCGATGAGGAGATCCGCCGCCGGCGACTGGGGCGGCGTAGGCGCAACTATCTGCGCCTCATGCCGCCCTAGCCGAAGCCGCGGGTGACGTGACCGGGGATTAGTCCGTCACCCGCCGAGAGGCCGACCGCGTGAGGAAAGACCGACGTCCTCCCCGAGGGGGGGACGTCGGTCGATGGGAGGGTACCCCAATTAGGGGTATTCCGTCGGGCCGACCACTGACGACAAGTAAACCTGCTCCGGTGGTCGGCCCAATGACGAAGGCGAGGTGGTTTCCGGGTGGGTTGCGGGAGTTGCGTGCTTAAGCCCCTCTGTCGCCCCGGACGGAGTGGTGCGGAGGCACGCCGACCGCAGCCCACCCACAAAAAAAAACAGTGAAGAGTTTCACGCTATGTGATTAAAAATGCAGAAATAGCTACCTCTATTTTATTATTAACAAAATTAGTATTAACAATTTAATATTTGTAATAATATAACGCGTTTTAATAATAAGAAACAATAATTTGTAACAATAATCAAATATTAAAATTAATAGTAATTATATTTAAAAACTAACTAATAATCTAGTATACTACCACCGGATCGGAACACGGTCACACTGAATTTTTAAATATAATTACTATTAATTTTAATGTTTAATTATTACTAACCATAAACAATATAATTTTTTCATATAATAATCAAATATATTAATGCGTTCTTGTAGCCCAATCTGTCCAACTGCCGAGGTAGTTTTTCGCACTGAAATTACAATACGAGTTAATATAAAATATTACATCCAAGTAGAGCATTCTATCCGGTATATTTAAAGGAGCACATATCTATGCATATATCTATAGAGATTCACCGCAGGTAAGGTTGGCAAAGGAACCTATGGTGCCAAACGCACTAGGTGCACTTTGCATCGGTAGGCACGCCTTGAATATCCGTTTACTGTGGCAGTGGATGCCACATTATGCTTACAATTGTCGTTAAAACCGTTTGCCTTCTCACTTACCGCAAACAAGTTTCTTTGCTCTGTTCCACACTCCATAAAAATGCATGCGGTTTCATAATTAGTAAAGGATAAATTAGATAAGGCCCTATATGCTGTTGTGTTACCCATCTCTACCAATTAACCCAGCCACTGAAACCGATTCCTTCATCATCATCATCTCAGCCCATATACGTCCCACCGTTGGGCTCGGACCTCCATAATGGAAGAGTAATTGACCTACTACACCACGCTGGTCAGACGTGTTGGTAAAGGGTTTTATTTCGAGTTTTCCTTCTCTCGCATAGATGTTATATGCGTTTTATATCCCTTAGTCGTCTCGTACGATCACCCACGGGTAATATAGGGGGGTGGTGAATTGTATTCTTACTCTGTCACCACACGGAAGATTCCTTCACTTCACATTTTTAAATAACTACCTTAAAGGGTTACTCGGACTAAAATTTTGGTTCAAATTAAAAGAATTTTCGAGCAAGAAATGCCAAGTTAAAGCTTAGAATTCTATGTTTTTACGTGTCAATATTTGTCTCAAATTTCATCCATCAGTCAATCGACGTCTTCTGTAAACCATAGGCCTATCCATAAGAAGGAGTAATATTCGCCTTACTTTGCATTGGCGATTGTATATGGTGTTGCAAATTACCAAGCAAAGTGCTGCTACTCATTCTCCAAGTAATACCTCACGCGATTTTCAATCCCACTGGTACGTAAACGTGCGACACATTGTATTCTCGTATCTTTATCATATTTAGGGACACGGTATCGAATAGAAAGTATCGATACTGTACTCGTGTAGTAACAAACAAAAATCGTACTCATAAAAGTATCGATACTTCAAAGTATCAAGTACTGTTCTTAGGGCTTAAAGGGCATGTCAGGATAGTAACGTCAGCTTTACTTATGTAGAACAGAGAAATATTGGTTCTCCGCAACGTGATAACCTTACAACAAAACATTGCATACTTTAATAAATTGAATTGAATGATTATTATTTTGTATATGTTAATTCAAAATTACATTCTTTCCGATAAATTAACATTTATTTTCACTCGTTAATTCAAATATTTTTTTACTTAAGTTATACAGATTAATTTGAGGTAACAATCTCACAAGCCGAATGCTTAGGCCGATCGTGCCTCTATATCGCTTGTTCCAGGATCTTGCTTGCACGCTCGGCTAAGGCGGAATGTGACAATGAGTCATCCTTTTCGTGCGTATAGCTGACGTTCATCGATTTATAACACGTTATCACATCAAAAAAGTGGATAGAAGAAAGGATAGGAATTGAACATCTGATCGGATAGCACTATTTTGAGTCTAGAAAATCTAACATTTTAGAAGATTCACTATGTTTGATCGAGATGGCGTTACCATAAACAGATACGAAGCAAATTTATTCGATGCGATACCTGTCAAAAAGTACTATTGACTAAAAGTATCAAATTTAAACCATTGAGTCGCAAAGTATCGGTATTGAAAGGAAACATTCAATACCTCAAAGTATCAATACTTTTTTCGTGTTCCTACTCATATGGTATCAAATGAGTGGTAGTCTTTTTGTCTTAAAATTAAATGCCCGAAACTTACTTTTTAAATCCTAGATTAATAGCATTTTGTTGTGCTTTTTGAGATCTTTTACCGATCATGCAATAGAATATCATCTCAGTGTCTTCTTTAGGTTTAGATCTCTCATATATTTGATGGAACTCACTTTCTGTTAAATTGCTTAATACAGGCACCACATTAGATACTGAAAATAAATTAAGTCATTGCTTAAAATTGTCATCTAAACACTTCTACTTTATTTCTTGATAAATGTTTGTATAGTCCATACCAATATACACATTGAAAATGGTAGTTACTACTTGTAATAATAGGTTGGACTGTATTTTAAGCTAGGCCCACACAAGTAATTATTAATACATATGTATGCACATATTAGGTACATACAAATAGTTGCGAGATTTGATCCAAATAATACTACTACTATGTTTTGATACTACCTAATATGTTCAGATCAAATCTCGCAACTGAATTGCCATCTAATTGGTTAAGCTAAAATTTTGAAAACAAATTCAATATGAGTGACATTACATAGTGAGATAAGTTGTCATTCTAAATCCAATATGGCGGACTGTCCAAGATGGCAGGTTAGCTATTTTTTGTGCACTCTCACAACATGCATACCTAACAAATGAAAGTGATTAAAAAGAAGAATAGGAAATAAAATTAATAGCACTCTAAATGCAACATGGAGGACTGCTAAAGATGGCGGACTAAATTGTTTAAGTATGTCTACAATATTAGGATCAAATGAAAGGGTGAAACATCTCATAACAAGATTTGTAACATAATAATTAAGTAATGTAACAAATTAATTGGTTTGATTAAATTTAAAGTTTATTTATAAGAGCAGTTCAATTTAAGCTTATTTTGAAATATGACTTATTGCTGGCTATTAATATAACATCCATAGGCTTACTGTATTATAATGGTCAGATGAGGTAGTATAATGTTGTATTTTGAGTATTTTTTCTCTTGAACAGATGTCTTGATCAGATGCATGTCTTTTTTTACAACACCCACAGGCAAGATAGGGGTGGTGAATTCACTACATGGAGAATGATATTCATATTGTCATCAAAGTTATACAAGAAGAAACTTTCATAATCATCACTTCGGCTCATATAAGTCCCACTGCTGGGCTCGAGCCTCCTCTGTAATAGGAGGGCTATTGACCTACTACACCACGCTGGTCAGATGGGTTGGTATAGGGTTTTATTTCAAGTTTTCCTTCTCATACATAGACCTTATAAGCATATAATATTCCTTAGTCGTTTTTTACAACAACCAGGGTAAAAAGGGGAGTAGTGAACCGTATTCTTACTCTGTCATTACACCAACATCAAGCAGTGCAGAGCAATACTTATAAGTAAACTTCATCTGCAGTTCCATGTGAAATTTGAGAGTTAATTAAAAACAGGTGGATGCTCACTTACATGGTATGTTGATACTATTTGGTATCTTGCCATTTTCCTTTACCTCTTCCGGCTCTCGTACATCGATTATTAAGGTACCATGATTGGAAGTTGCCTTCTTCACATAATCATAATCTACAGTCAAATTATCTGATACTGGAGTATCTTGTGAAGACAATTGACGTGTCTGCATTTTGTGTACACTGGAGGGCAAAATATGACCTATAATGATAGTTATGATATCAAGATAAGGCGTTTATTTATATTTTATGACGAATATCGTTTAAGTACTTACCTTTATAAACATGATTATGGTTAAATCTTTGTGTCGAAGTAATTGCCGATTGCACTGCCCTAAATGATGAGCGCTCTATTATTCGAACAACGATTCGTAAACGGTGTAGAGACATTTTTAGTCTTAAATATTCGCAAATTACAATGTATTTAATATTATTATTGTAAAATCAAGATGTTACTAAAAGTTTTTAAATTGTTTCTAGTAAGAGCAATAGTAGTTGAATATAAAAAAAAAAGAAACAGTTTACTCCCAACACTTTTCCTTTCAATATTATTACTTTTACATAAATTGTAACGTAATACTTTTACACATTTGTAATTGTAAATATAAACATTTTTTTTTTTGGTTCTGTTCGTCCATCTGGACAGGCAAAGGGGTCAAAAGCCCATACAGCCAAGTCTTCATTTTTATTATTCTATTCTTCACGTTACACAGCTTGTTCAAAGTCAAGCTAAGTCTTTATATCATCTTCATCTTCAAACATAAATAGTACAATTTCACATAAAAGTAGTATTTCGTGTTCTTCATTTTTCATTTTCTTCATATACATATAAGTTCGCATGAAAGGCCGAAGCCAAGTCTTTTATTGATAATATTCTTGTTCCAATGAAGATCAAGCTTAGCCCGGGGTTTAATAATAAACTTTTATGATATAATACTAAAATATAAATCTCATATACGTTATAAGAAATATATTATACATGAATTATAAGTAATAATGATGAATATTAGTTGAATATAATTATAAGATAATATGAAACTAATTTAAGGTATAACTACAAATATAATATTTACATTTATACATTAAAATTTACATTATAAACACAAGTCCAATAATAATTTATGGACGAATATGTTTTAAGTCTGTGTAAGGGATTGTGTCAAAAGCCAAGCCGTATTTTCAAATTTCGCCTACCGTTGAAACTATAAATTTGTAAAGCGGCACGAAGCAGTCATAAGTTTTCAATAATTGCTGAAGTGAGCGCGGGATGTCTTCAGCATTCTTATAAATATTCAAGAGGCAGTCTATCAATGTAAATCTTTGAAGATTATATTGGGGACAGTCAAAGAAAATGTGATCAAGAGTTTGGATGGATAAATTACAGAATTGACAAGTTGGAGAATCTAAAACACCGATCCTAAATAAATGAGCACCACTACGAGAATGTCCCAGACGTAACCGACAAATTGTGGTGTAAAATTTTCTGTGTAAGTATTTTTTCTTTTTAACAAACCAGGGAGGAGAGATTTCGTTTTTAATGTCGGCTAACCATTTGCCCTTTGTTTGAACAACTTGTTGCCAATAATTCTGAAAGTCTTGCAAGAATGTACGTTTAAAATGAGACAGTGCATCTGTGTGTGGTATGGGAATGTTCAAAGCAGTATGTATCTGATTACTATTCACAATAGATTTAGCAAGATAATCAGCTTGTTCATTTCCTTCCACGCCTATGTGTGAAGGAGTCCAGAATAAAACAATATCTTTTGTTAGGGATAAGCATTGATATTTGTCTCTAATATTGTAAATGATGAAATTAGTTGTAACATTACATTTAGGATATTGTAAAGCTTTTAAAACACTCATGCTATCTGTTATAACAATCCAATTATTATATGACTGTTCTCCAATATATTCTAGAGCAGCATATATGGCAGCACATTCTGCTGTGTATATACTAGCCAAGGTATTTAACCTATGACCAAACCCACTCCGCAGTTGTATGTCATAAACTGCCATAGAGACAGCAGTATTACTTTTAGATCCATCAGTATAAAGTTTGTTATAATTTTGCCACTCTGACAGCATACTATATACATCTTCCTTATATTTTAATGATTCATTAATAATTATTTTAATAGGTGTATATTTTGAATTATAAGAATTTAAATAACATGGCCAAAGAATACTAGTAAATAGATTATGATCACAAGAAAAATGTAACAAATCAGAGATGCCGTCTACTTGATAGTAGGAATTATTGTCAGTTCGGTTAATATAGTCCTGTATCTTTAATAGGAGTGGATGATTATTAATAGAAGTTAATTTGAGAAAGAATTTTGTTTGTAGATATTTGAATCTAAGAGCTAGTGGGGGAATAATACATTCTACTTGTAATGATATAATAGGAGTAGACCTAAAAGCGCCTGTTATGATCCTTAAGCATTTATTTTGTATTTTTTCTAATTTATTCACTAATGTAATTACTCCACCATAACAAAAGAAGGCATACTCAAAATGGCTACGGACTAATGACTTATATAGTGTTAGCAAGATGCGTGGGTCTGCACCCCAATATGTACCAGCTAATGATTTCAGAATATTGCAGGCCTTTAATGCTCGATTTTCTAATATTTCGACATATTTGTGCCATCTAAAATTACTTAAAAACGTAACTCCCAAAAACTTTATTGAATTATCTATTGAAATTTCCTGAGTACCATAATATATTTTTGCATCTCTTATTCTTATAGAATGCTTTGAAAATATTACTACTTTGCTTTTGTCAATACTGACCTCAAGACTAAGATATTGAAAATAAAGCTCCAATTTTTTGAGTGCTACATTAAGATCTAACACAACATTTGATAAATTAAGTCCTGAACTATACACTACTAGATCATCAGCAAATTGGAGGTTAGAAACTCTATTACCCAAGACAATATTTATTTGATTTATGTAGATTATAAAGAGCAATGGACTCAAAATTCCGCCCTGCGATACGCCTCTATATGAATATCGAGGACCTATTAATTGGTTATTGACTCTAACATAAAGTTTACGACCATGCAAGAAATTGAATATCCAACTAACTATTTTTTCAGGGACATTTAAGGATAGAAGAATGGATGATAATTGTTCTAAATCAACATTATTAAATGCTCCTACAACATCCAAAAAAACACCAGCCAATATCTTATTGTCAATCTGGGCACTATGGATGTCAAGACATAAATGCCGTAGACTCTCACAAGCAGAACGACCGCATCGAAATCCAAATTGATTATTAGGTAAGAGGTTGTTACTTTCAATATAAAATATTAATTTCTGTTTTATTAATTGTTCAAAAATTTTACCAACACACGAGCTTAGTGTGATAGGACGATATGAATCAGCTGAACTAGAATCTTTCCCATGCTTTAAAATTGGAATTAGACAGTCTGTTTTCCATTCTTCTGGAATAGTGGATTTGTTCCATAGGAGATTTAATATTTTTAGAAACTTATTTAAGTTTGAAGAGTTTAGGAGTTTAAACATTTTATAGGAGAGCCAATCCAAACCGCATGCAGAGTCCTTTCTTGATGATAGACCAGCTTTTAATTCTTCAATAGTAAAAGGGGCAATCATAAAAGAGTTGGTACTATTTAAAGGATGATTATTGTGAATATTTGTCAAATTTGGTACTGTATCTGGAGTATATTTGTGTAAAAAGTTGGATATCCAATTATTACTAGAGAAACAATTATTATTAGAATATAAGTTCTTAAATTTCCTCATTTTTGTCCAAATCTGTTTCATTGGCGTTAACCTATTTATGGTGGAGCAAAAATCTGTCCAGGATTTACGACGTTCAAGTCTTAATATACGTTTTTTCTTTGCTTGAGCTTGCTTAAAATGAATGTAGTTTTGGATATTGCAATTTGATTTGAATAACAGATAAGCCTGCTTGCAATCTTCTACCACTTTAGTACATTGCCCATTCCACCAGGGAAGTTGTCGCTTTCTTTTAGGTAGATGAGTAATATTGTTACAGTGGTAGTTGGTTTTAGGTACTGAATTTTCTACCGCTCTAAGGATTATGGAACAGAAGTTATTGTAAGACTTCTGTAGATTACAATTATTTATTTCAAATTGTTTTAACAAGTCATTTACTAAGTTCTCATATTGGTCCCAATTTACTATTTTCAGATTACTGTGTGGAGGAATGTTGGATGGAATTGAAGAAGATTCAGTTTCCGACACTACCATGGAAAATTTTGTGATTGTAGGCAAGTGATAGCTGCCCAAAGAGTCCTGATGAACTTGCCATTCACAGCACAGGAATAATGAAGATGATACTATTGTTAGATCTAGTCCATTTGGTCTCCAAGAATTAGTACCTACTGTAGTTGGTTGATCATTATTTAAGAGCATTAAGTCATTATCGTCCATTACATCCATGATGTCTCTACCTCTGGAATTGGTTCTATTACAACCCCAAATGGTATGGTGAGCATTAAAATCACCAGCAATTATTAGTGGTTTTGGAATACTATGCAACAGTCTATTAAATTTAGATTTGTCAAAGTTAGGTACACTGTTGCCAGGACTATAAAAGCTAACAATTGAGATGTCTTTTTGTTTGTATTTAATTTTGATTGCTACATTTTGCAAGGAGTTATCAGAAAATGTTTCTAATTTTTGAAAATAAATGCCATTTCTAACAAAAATTGCTACACCATTGTGATCATTACCGCAATCATTTCTTATTATTGTATAACCTCTGATAGAAAATTGTATATTTGGTTTAAGCCAAGTTTCTGATATAAGTGCTATGTGTATGTCCTGCTCATAAAGTAGGTTTTGAAGCTCAAGTCTGTTACTCAACAGACTTTGAGCATTCCACTGTACTATGTTAAGTTTGTGACAGTTGAATGTGACGTTTTATTTTTAATTTGTATGGTATCTTTAATAGCTGAACTAATTGCGTGTGAGCTAATGCTTTGATTCTGTGTTTTATTTAGTGTAATGACTTTGATTATTGATTCTGTGATTAGGTTCATTGCTGCTGGATTGGATAAAATTAAATTAATGATGTCTTGTGTGTTCTCTGTCTTATTGAGTGATGGAAAGTTTGTTGGATGTTTAAATAAATCTGATAATGGTGTTTTACTTTTATTTTTACTATCCAATATCTTTTTTTGTTTTATAGGGCATTGACCTGATACTGCAAGATGGTTACCTTTACAGTGTACACATACTGCTTTGTCAATAGGTATAGTACATTCTTTATATGAATGAATTTCAGTGCAAATTGAGCAACGCTGAGCATTCTTACAGAATTTAGCCAAGTGGTCAAACCTAAGGCATCGGCAACACTGCTTAACTGGCGGCACATAAGGTCGCACTGGTAGACGCCACATCTTTAAATGAACGTAATCTGGGAGTGAAGTAGATGACGCAAAGGTAATAATGACTGCCTGTGTAGGTTGTAATATAAATCCACTATCGGATTTGTTTTTTTTCATTATACGCCGAACAGAAATAATTTTTTTTGTACTTGACAAAGATTTGAAAATTTTTTTGTTGGACAATCAATAGGTACGGAGGAAATCACTCCAGACAATTCAGTGGCACCAGCTGGGATGGACGCCTTAATATTTTGTTCCCTTAAAAATGTCGTGTTGTCTAGGAATGTATTAGCCAAATTGGGTCGTTCAAACACTACTCCTATCTTATATTTGTTAAGTTTCTTAAGATATTTAATGCCTTTAATGAAGCGCGATAAGCAGCTACTAACAGTTAGCATGTCACGACTACCAAGTGGCTGTTCAGTGACACTCTCTATGAAGACTATAAATTCATGACCGGCACTTGCGTCTTCCGGATATCGGCGACAATAGTCGGCCACCCTATATGGCAAATAAAAGTCCTCGTGGTCTTCCAACACTGTACGCGAATCTGAGTATTCGCTACTTTCAGAGGTGGAATCTAGAATAGACTCACCTTTATCTCGTTCCGGTTTGGTTTTTTTCCGCCTTTTCGACATCTCTTAGCACAGACCTAAATCACTAAATATATAGACTTTTACTTATACTAAACAAATTAAATGATAAACTTATACAAATACTTAGATACTTTTCAAAAATATGAGGATTATATACAAATAATAGAAATATTTAATTTTATAGTTAAAAAGACCGCCCTAAGCATTCAAGAGTTCCCGCGCTTTTCGTAAATATAAATAATGGACGCGTCTATTTTTTTTTTTGGTTCTGTTTGTCCATACGGACCGGCAAAGGGATCAAAGCCCATACAGCCAAGTCTGATACAAATTTTTCTTTACATATTATTTACTTCTTTATATTGTATAACTTATTTATAGTCATTGTCCGTCAGTACGTCAAGTCGTTATCATTAATTAGGCGCTGAAAACCTAATTAGATGATTTCTCTGGGAATTCCGGTTGAATATGAAAATACACATAAACCACTCTTATATCACATTCACCACACTTCAGCACCTTAATTATATTATATTACATAAAATATCAGCAAAATTATTCAATATAACACTATAAAACACTAAAAAAATGAATATAATACAAGAGCTTAACATGACATCTCCAAATTCGCGCCGAAAAACCCGCGTCTATTTTACAAAAGTGCCACAGACTATTAAATACCTATTAAATCTTCCATCGTCGCAATAGCGACCTTAATTAGTGAAAATAGCGACCTCACGAATAATGTTGCCATTATTAACTCGGCTAGTTGGACTTTTGACGCAAGTGTCATATAGCGCTTAATATTTTATTCATTATTTTAGTGTTTTACAGTGTTATATTGAATAATTTTGCTGATATTTTATGTAATTTAATGCGAATAAAATTCTGAAATATATTAAATATGATATAATAGTGAATTGCGTGCATTTTGACATTCTGGCATAATTCCCAGAGAAGGCAGGACTTGATCAGTACCAAATCACGCCAACAACTGACTAAAAGACGAAGACTTAAAGACGTGAATAACTAATATAATACTCGACAGTCGACACTGGCACCAATAGCTCATATTACTGTAGCTCATATACACAGCACAGCACCGCTAAAAAACCCTTGGTGGTGAAACAAAGAATACATTATCGTCCATACACGTACACAATAAAAAGTAAAATTGGTTTACTATACTTCTTCATCAATAAAAAGTAAAATTTGTTTACTATACTAATCTGTTCAGAAGCCTGTAGAAGATTTGTTTTTATTTCAAAATTTCATACTTCTTAATGTATGTGATATTATACTTTAGTTAGGTTAGGTAGTCGAGGTAGGGACACGAAAAAAGTATCGATACTTTTAGGTATCTTGTACACTTGTCTTTCGATACCGATACTTTTGTACTCGATACTTTTACTCAATGAGTACTTTTAGGCAGGAATCGTATCGAACAAATTGTAGAAGGTATCCATGTTAAACTTGACCTTACCTTACCTTGCTTATGGTAACGTCATCTAGGTAAAGCGTAACAAAACTTCTAAAAAGTGGCTCGACATATTTTAATCCGAACACAAGTGGATAAATTCATAAAAAAAAGTATCGATACTGTATTAAGTACGATACTTTTTCTTTGATACTATTCATGAGTACAGTATCGATACTTTCGTTTCGATATTGTGTCCCTAAATTGATGACAGATACAATAAAGAATAAAACCCATACTATAGATACTAATATAAATAGGCTTTGGCTTGATATATCTACTACAGCACTACTTGTACCTACTCATATACGGACGTAAACATACGTATACATGTATATATACCCACTAACCATTAAACTAACGAATCGATTTACATACTGCCACGTTTACTTATTGTTATAAGATGAAGTTATTTATTAAAGAATTATTAGAAAAGCTGATTTTTGTTTTTATATTTATATTTTTATATATTAGATACCAACTCCTTGTTAATTAATTCCGTGAAATGGAACATACTCATGATTCGTATATAAAATGACAGGATCATATCTATAGCACACTAATGAAATTTAGAGATAACCAGGCACATGACCCCTTAAATACTATGAATTCAAATACCATCAGAGCTCATTCTATATTGATAATACTGCGAAATAGAAATAACAAACCCAATTATCTGTCAAAATCAAGTCTTGTGTGAGACAAGGATGAAAAATATATACACATTCTCATTTATGCACGCACACGTATGCAAACCTGAATTATTTTATTGCTAGTCTGCAAAACAAATAATCGCTTATACATTTTATCAAATTATAATATCTGAAATAAAGGCAATTGAAAGGTTTTATGAAATGAATAATGTTCAGCATAATTTTTTAAGTTATTACGACCATCAAGAATATTTTATTATTGTTATTGACTCAAACTTTAAAATAGATACTATTATAACGTTTGTGTTAATAGCTTTCCCCATAGATTAAATTAGAAAATGGCGTAGACAGGTATCATTGACAGTAACTGTCATTTCTGCATTTTCACTTTTGTAAAATAGCCACTGCGATAAATAATTAAATAATAGTTTTTTTTTGCTTTAATGTACTAAACATTCGGACTAGCAAAGGAAACTAAACCCATACAGTCAAGTCTTGTACAATATTCTTCACATATTACCTATTTAACACTTTTTATATTGAATATCACCATTAGGTAAAGTCGTTACCAACAAGTGGCTGAAACCACGGAGCACATACAAAGCACTTTGTACTTACTCCGTGGCTGAAACCAAATGATTTCTCTGGGAATTTTGGTAGACTATGAAAATACACATAAACCATTATAATATCTTTCGCACCTCACTTCAACACTTTAGCTGTATTATATTACAAAAATCTTCAAAATATTTCAATAGGTATGTATAACATTACAAAATACTAAAAAAATAATATGATTCAAAAACATGAATGATATGATATTTTCATATACCCGCCTTAATAGCATAAATATTTGTTTTTGGTTCTGTTTGTCCACTGGGACAGACAAAGGGAACAAAGCCGATACAGCTAAGCTTAATACAATTATTAATGGAAGGTGTATAATTAAAGTAAGTACTTTTTTAAGGAATATTATGCCATACTTACGTAGACTTTTAGGCCAAATCACACGTACAACTTTTCTTTGACATTCATTTTAAATCAATATACTTTATTTATATAATAATTATTGTAAGCACTCTAACTGTAATCTATTATTCAAAGTCATAGTAAAAGCAGTTTCATTGAAATCCCGTAGGTAACCACAAAAATTAAATACTTTTATTATGCTTTTTTAAAAATACTCTCAATCAATATTTATTTTAAATAATCTGTGGGTTTCATTGAATTTAAAAAAAAGCTTATTAAAAATGTGTTTATTAACCTTGTAGTCAATTACTTATTTCTAATCAGCCTATCGCCGTACATTGTTAGATCTAGGCCTCCCTCATATTTCGCCCCAAAGTGATCGGTCCATCTAGTTGGGGCGGTGTCTTACTGCTTACACTGCGTAGTGCGATACGTAGTCACTACTCGTGAAACTTTCCTCCCCAGCAGTTGTCAGTTCGTTTAGCAATATGGCCTGCCCATTGCCACTTCAGCGTGCTATGTCGATTATTCCTGTTCGTTCAAAAAGTGAGTAATAAACTTATTAACTGAAATTCTCGTTCTTTTATGGATTTCCATAGTTCCTATTTTATCTCGTAGAGAGATATCTCAAACATAGTCGGCCTTTGTGAGGTTTCTATTTAGTGACGTGCTGTAAGTTATCACTGGTAACAGTGGTAACACATTGCTTATACACACGCGTGCAAGTAAATTGACTCAAGCGTCAAGTGCGCATAAAAAGTGATTTATCTTAACAATGACTCATTTTACCTCTTAATAATGTTTTACATATTTAAAGCCTAGGAATTGGGCTTTAAAATGGTGTAAATTGCATGAAAATCGATTCAGTAGTTTAGTAAAAAAGGTGTATGTCAATGATATTGTAAAAAATATTGAAAATTCATACAATTTCACAGTATGAGGTTATTGTGAATAAATGAAACGAAATGTGTGTAAGAAAAAGAATTTATTCATGTCAATACTTGGTATTCCCTCCTCTAGCCCTGATTACTGCCCTCATGCGATTCTCCATAGACCTAATCAACTTTTTTATTGATGATTGTGGTATTCGACCCCACTCTTCTACCAATGCAGTCTTGAGCTCATTTATGTTTGTAGGAGCTGGATTCCTCGCTCTAACTTTCCTTTTGAGCTCGTCCCATATGTGCTCAATGGGATTCAAATCGGGGCTGAGCGCTGGCCAATCCATAGTGTCAATTCCAACTTCGTTCAGGAACTCACGTGTCGCCCAAGCAGTGTGATATCGGGCATTGTCATGCATCAAGATGAAATTATCCCCAATAACGCCTTGATAAGGGACAACTTGATCCCGTAGAACCTCTTCAATGTAACGATCACTGGTCAGACCTCCTCCCCGGCCTCCCCCAGGAACGAAAACAAGATCCGTTTTTCCTTCTAAGGAAATTCCAGCCCACATCATGCAAGAACCGCCACCATATGCCACGGTTTCAACAAAGCAGCACTGTGAAAACCGTTCACCGGGACGCCGGTACACCCGGCCTCTTCTATCGCTGCCATGGAGACACATCCTCATCTCATCAGTGAACAGGACTGACTGCCATTGCTCTATGCTCCAATGCAAGTGTTCTCGAGCAAAGTGATGGCGTGCTTGACGGTGAGCTGTGGTCAACTTCAGGCCTGTAGCGGGTCATTTGGGAGTAAGGTTGGCTTTCTTTAGCCTTCTAACTGTCCATTAACTGACAGTCACCCCGCGAACTTGACGTAGCTCCTGCTGCACATCTTCGGAGAGAGGTCGAGACCAAAAACCGGTCGTCACGCTCCGAGGTGCACCGGCGTCGGCTGGTATTAGGCCTCCGAGTGAAGGCACCAGTCTCTTGAAACCTTCTGTACACTCTCGAGACACCAGACTGACTCATATTCAACCGACTAGCGACTTCTCGCTGGTTCAACCCTTGTTGTAACAGATATTTTATGTAATATAATGCAGATAAAACTCTGAAATGTAGTGAAAATGATATAATAGTGAATTGCGTGCATTTTGATATTCTGCCCAAATTTCCAGAGACGCATGACTTGGATATCAGCACCAAGTCATGCTAACGACTGACTGAAAGACTAATCAATATAACTAAACTATAACTAAACTAATCAATATACTCGACACTGGCACCAATAGCTCATATTATTGTAGCTCCAAATGTCTTCTTCTTATTTAATGAAATAAGAAGAAGAAGAAGACATTTGGTCTTACCAATGTAATTAGTGATGAACCATACGACTCGGTACTCGATACTCACGATAAATCGATTCAAGTTTGCATGAGTATATAATCGATTTGAAAATGTATTGTAAAGTGCATTGGATTAAAGTTCTAATTTGAAAATTTTATTGAAACTGTGATATTGTAGGTATTTTGAAATGATACAATGTTACAATGTTACGAATGGTCATTCTTCTATAATTTAATATTTTTGTTAAAAATATCGAGAAAAGTGAATCTTCAGTCAATCATTTTCTTAAGATGATGAGCCAAATTTGTCAGTTGAGCTATCGTCACCCATATTATACAGTATGACTGGTAAAAGATTGTAAATATTGAAAGAAACGATAGACAATGGTCACATGTAACCAATAAAAATGTAAAAAGAAGACCATATTAATTAACCACATAGTAAACATCAACAACATTAGTATCGCAAGACTCCTAAAAAGTTGGTCACCCTATAGACGATACGTTGATTCTGATAGCGTTACAATTACAGTTTTGTTAGAACTGTTGTAAAGATTTTTATATTTAACACTAGAATTACTAAAACTAGGTGTAGGAATAATGTCATAAAAATCATTAAAAGTTGCAGACTCAGCTCTTTTCAATCCCGAAATAAGGTGATTTGTTTCTTATCAAAAGAATAGTTTTGCCAGTGTACCTTGTTACGACCATACGTATCACGACGAGGGCGTATTAGAAACTGAAAAACACTACACTTAACATATGATAACACACCGAATCTCACTTAGTCTTTTCTAGATTTATGTGGCCAAATTGCACTCGCGGGGAATAATCCCGTTCACCAAAGTCTTAAACACGTTGAAAATGACATATGTGTAATCGCTGCTAAATTGTTACTGACATAATATTAAAAAAAAAAGTGAGCCGTCGCTCAGGACGCCTGGCAGATGTGAAACATCGAAATTATTTGTACAAGTATACATGCATAAAAGAATAGATTACGACAGAACTAATATGGCAAGAAGTATTGAATAAAATAATACGATTTCGATTAATATTCGAAATATTACACAGCAAAAAAATAAAATTAATCCGCCGCAGAGCCGCATCGCTCCTTTTTTTTTATTTATTTATTTTTTTTTTTTTTTTTTTTTGTGTGTGTACAGCTGTTGGCCGCAGATGACCTTGACAGCTTGACGCGGACTATGGGTGAGCGCTGAGGGCTCTCAACCCGGAGAAGAGTATGCTAAGCGACATCGCCCAAGGGCTCCCTCTGTGGGGAACGGACCTCGGCTTGGGGCGTCGCTGGAGGCAAAGTGGGCGTGCCCACGTTTTTGGTAGTGACTTTTGCGCGGCGCGGTTTCGCACCTCGACGGCGAGGGCGGAACCGCGGATATTTATTTGTTAAGGCCTCGCGGGCCGTGTAGGCTCTTTGTTGAGCGAGTGTGATATTGTCGTCCTCTTCGTCGAGGACGTGACGAGGACGTCGGATGGAGGAGATTTTGGAGGGTCTATAGGAAGCCGCCCCAACCACTAGTGGGTTGGGGTGTGTCATGGCAGAGTCAAAGTAGCTCTGAGAGCACCGTTTCATAAACTGCTTGATGGTCGGCAGTTCGAGGTCGATGTGGAGATCGACGTTTCGTATGAACCACGGTGCTCCCGTAGCTCGGCGCATGAAACGATTTTGAAGTGTCTGTAGCCTGTGGATCCTGTGTGGCTTAACATGCGCGAACACCACGCTGGCATAGGTCATGATAGGCCGTATGCAGGTGGTGTAAAGTCGGATTTTGCTACTCAGGGGCATACGCGACCTAGAGTTGAGTAGACAGTGGAGACGGCCCATCACAAAGGCTGCCCGTGCGCGGACTTGCTTTATGTGAGGGGCGAAGCTGAGTCGATCGTCAAGGGTCACACCCAAGTATTTGGCCTGCCTGGTCCAAGTGACCGGCTTGTTGAAAATTTTAAGGGAGGGAATGCTGTCGATAGAGTAGGAACGGGCAGTTCGTCTAGTGAACATGACCGCCTGACTCTTCTCGGGGTTGATTTCTAATCTCCATTTCCTAAACCAATTGGCTAGGGCGGTAACCGCTGTTTGGAGAGTCTTGGCTACTGTTGTCGGGGATCTACCAGCACAAAAGAGTGCGGTGTCATCAGCATAAAGCGCTTTATGTACCCGGTTGAATTTGGGCATATCGCTAGTGTATAGCGTGAAGAGAAATGGGGAGAGGACCGACCCCTGAGGGACGCCGGCCTTGATAGGGTGGGAGGTCGACAACGTCCCTTCCACCCTGTAGCGAAAGCTGCGATGACTTAAGTAGTCATGTATAATGAGAATTAAGTAGTGAGGGATCTTGAGGAGATAGAGTTTGTAGATTAGGCCTTCATGCCAAACCTTGTCGAAAGCTTTCGCTACGTCTAGGAATAATACACCCGTATATCTGTTCATGATGAACTGACTACTTGTGTATTCTACCAAGCGGTGAACTTGTTGTACGCAGCTGTGTTTAGCTCGGAAACCAAACTGTGCGTCGGGAACGAGGTTGTTAGCCTCGGCGAATGTGCGTAGTCTACTGAGAACTATTCGTTCGTAGATCTTACCTAGACCTTTTAGTAGACTAATCGGGCGGTAACTACTGGGTTCGGTACGGCGCTTGCCGGGTTTATGGATTCCTATTACCACGGCCTCTTTCCATTGCGCGGGAAAGATGTTATTATTTAGTGCTGCATTGAAGATGCAGCACAACAGGACTATCAAGTGGGCGGGGAATAATTTAATGACTTTATTTGAGATTCCGTCCGAACCTGGGGCTTTTCTGGTTTTAAGACCCCTGACTAACGATTCGACCTCATCGGTGGTTGAATCGCTCCTTCTCCCTCACACACTTGTACGTAGTTCAAAGGGATCGGCTAAGAAAGTGTGATCTAGGAAATAGAAAGAGCGACATCTATCGAGCCACTAAGTACTAGTATCGAAGGACAATAATCAGTATCAATTGAAAAGTATCGATACTTAACAATCGAATCGTTTTGAAAGCATTGAGTACTTTTCATAGAGCCTATCGGATAATTTCTTGCCGGGATTGTTTGTGATGAGCTTTTTTTCTTTGGTAAGTTTGAGAGAATGTAATATTTGCTACTGAGTACTAGTATTGTAGCAGTAATGAGTATCAATTGACAAATATCGAAACTTACTGGTATCGAATAGTTTTCGAAGCTTCGAGTACTTTTCATAGAGTTTATCGGATACGTTTCTCGCGGGATTGTTTGTGATGAGCGTTTTTTTTTTTTGCTAAGTTTGAGAGAAAGTAACATTCTATAATGAGTACTAGTATCGAAGGAACAGTTATAAGTATCAATTGAAAAGTATCTATACTTACTGATATTGAATCATTTTCGAAGCATCGAATACTTTTTAGGGAGCCTATCGGATACGTTCTTGAAGGGATTGTTTGTGATGAGCGTTTTTTTTTTGGTAAGTTTGAGAGAAAGTAACATTCAATAATGAGTACTAGTATCGCATGAACAATAATCGGTATCAATTGAAAAGTAACGATCTTTACTGATATTGAATCGTTTTCGAAGCATCTAGTACTTGTCATAGAGCCTATCAGATCGCGATCGCGGGATTGTTTGGGATGAGCTTTTTTTTACCAAGTCTGGGAGGAACTATAAAGAACTATAAGTGTGATGTTTGAAGTGATGGTAAAATGTAAAATTACTCGGCAGGAATATAATGCCATATCACATTACTTCGCGAAGCACTGTTTCGTGCATGTCTACTTGATAACTCTATAGTGTTTGAATGAAATCTAACCGATTGGGTAAAAATTGAGTTCAAATGGGTCAAATACATGAAAAAGTGCCATGTAGAAATTAGAAGATCGAATTAGCGACATCTATCGAGGCAAGCCTAAATGTCAACTACAAAATATATTTTATAAAGAAATCTCTAATCCTATGATGATAATAAGACAAGCTATCTAAATTATTTTATACCTTGTTAATCCTACAAATTTTAAATGAAATCTAACTCTTTAAAGTGGGTCAAAATACAATTCCTAGGAGTCGGTAACATATAAACAAATAAATATACAGCTGAAACTAATACAAAGCCTATAAAAAGCGGTTGTCCAGTTTTCGTACGTGAAAATAAGGTAGTTATGGTATACTTATGTTAAGAAGTTAGAAAATTATACATTATTTTATAGAACAAGTACATACGCATAAAAGAACATATTACGACAGGTATTAATATAGCATAAAGTATTAAGAAAAATAAAGTTACGATTCTTTTCCAGAAAATTATGTTTTTTATTCAATAAACATTTATTTTCATTAGAATACATTATAGGTAACAATTTACTTTGAGTTCACTAGATGGCGTTGTACAAAATTTTAAATCGCACCATGGTTTCGTTACAAAAATGTAGATATGTGTCCAGATATTTAATTTATAGTTAATTTATTCCATCCGACGACCTCGTCACGTCCTCGACGAAGAGGACGACAATATCACACTCGCTCAACAAAGAGCCTACACGGCCCGCGAAGCCTTAACAAGACTTCCGGTTGTCAACTCGTGCGACATTCATGTGTGTTGAGTAGGTCGGGAGAAAAATATTCCAAAAATTGTTTCTGATATTAGAGGTTGGTGGAGATTATTTGTTTGTGATCGTTTGTGTATGTTTCATTACTTGTGGTGAGCTGTACGGATATTGTTAAGGAAAGGTTGATGGATCGTTAGATCTAGGGATCAACGATTCATCAACATGGAAATTGACTCGGATGGCAGAGATAGCCAGATTAATCTGGTTGTCCCTGTACACAATGGTCAATTAGTAATCAGTGACAAGGGAGCAGAGGTATATCCCGTAGAACGACCTCCCTCATTGGAAGAAAACATGGATTGGGTATCGCAAAATAAAAAAAAATCTAAGGAACCAAAAAAGAAATGTAATCCTATTATATTAAAATCTATTGCTAAAAAATTGCCTATAATTAAAATACAAAAGTCTCAGCTGGTCTCAGAGATTGAACATTCCTTTGTTGTCCCCGAAATGGTCCCAAATATATCTGGAACCACTACAATCACCACCTCTGCAGTAAATTCCATTAATTCAAGGACAAAATATCAGGCATCGGACTGTGGCCCATATGTAGTGTATGCTGAACTAATAAGTGACACCTCCACTAATAAGACCCTGCATCCCCTCAAATTTGGTGCTTTTCTATACAAAAATCAATTAAAGAACATATTACAGGATGGAATAAAGAAAATTGGTAGAAACCGTCTCTCTGTTACCTTCAGGACAGCTAAGGATGCAAATGAATTTCTAGAGATCCCCATATTTAAGGATAACGGGTATAAAATCTATATTCCTTCCTTTAATATTTCCCGAATGGGTATTGTAAAAGGCATCCCTCAAGACTGGTCCCATGAGGAAATTATAGACTCTGTTAAACTCCCTCCTGGTGTAGGCCATATAATTAGAACACGCCGAATGAATAGGAAAGAAATAAATCAAGATGGTGTCAACTGGATCCCTACACAAACAGTAGTTATAACTTTTGATGGCCAAATCCTACCAAAAGAAATTTATTGCTGCTTTACAGTTATGCCTGTTGAGCAATATGTGTATCCTACAATACAGTGTTATAACTGCTGTAGGTTTGGACACACTCGCACTCAGTGTCGGTCTAAACCTAAATGCTATAAATGTGGCGACAATCACTCTGCTGACAACTGTCTGATAGAAGAAACTGATACAATTTGCTCTTTTTGTTCAGGTCAACACTATGCGATTAATAAAACTTGCCCTGAATATGCTAGACAGTCAAATATAAAACATCATATGGCTCATTATAATGTTTCATATCAGGAAGCTATGACACACTTTCCTCAAACTAAGAAATCCTATGCTGAAATTGCTTCCTCACAGGAGGTTCAACGGTCCCTCAGACATCAACAAACAACCTCGGTCATCAGGCCAGTCAGTAAGAGTCAGCAAGACCGTTTATCTTCTGTTCCTAACTTCTTCCAATCCTACAAAAAAACTGTTACTTTGAAACCTCCATCTCGCCCCACTCTTAATCCAGGTTATGATCAGCAGGCCCACAAGAATATTATAAAATCTTTTGAAATGCCTGAGCCCCCAAATGGATGCGCTCTTAACAACCAGGGTGATAAGGATATACATAATGAAGAATCACTGCCACAAATTAAATCCATACAAGAGTTGCTCTCTTCTCTAGTACAAGTAGTTTATAAATCCAAATTACCGTCCAACGTAGCAAGTCACATAATCCATACTATCTCTGTAACAATTTTCCAACTACTTAATGATGGATTGCATTCTTCAGTGGAATAGCCGAAGCGTTATTAAAAACAGATCTGATTTTATGTACCTACTTAATAAATACTCGCCTTTTATTTCTGTTATTGCTGAGACATGGTTGAGGCCAGGTACCCCATTCTGCGTGCCTGGGTATGCTGTTCTCCGAGATGACAGAAGTGATGGCTGGGGGGGTGCAGCCCTTCTCATTAAAAACAATTTGAATTTTCACCATCTTCCAACTACTTACTGTAATAACTTTATTAATATTGTGGCAATACGTTTTAAAGACATCTCTTTCATTTCTGTCTATATATCTAGAAGGGATAATACAGCCTTTTCTTACCTACGTAATTTCTTGCTCTCTGTCCCCCAACCAATCATTTTGTTGGGAGATTTTAACTGTCATCATCAACTCTGGGGTGCCCCTAGTAATGACTCCTTTGGTAACAAAATGTGTGATCTAATGGATGAATTTAGGCTATGTGTGATTAATGATGGGTCTCCAACTCGTCGATCTTCGCCCATGGTTAACCCTAGCTATGTAGATATTTCCTTTTCTTCTTCTTCTCTGGCTAGCTTACTGAATTGGTTGAGATTAAATTCTACCCATGGATCAGACCACTTTCCTATCCTTATTACATTTCCCACACTACCAATAGCTGTCCCTACTCTTCCTCCTCTGTTGCCTTATAGATTAAATATGGATAATTGGGATGCCTATTCAAGAAACTTAGATGAGAAAATTGCTCTCCTTCCTGTACCTAATCCTGTAAACCTAACTGAGTGTGCTTCTCGTTTCTCTAATAACATAATTATGGCAGCTGATGAATCTTTTCCAAGGAAAAATAGCTGTATGGGCAGAATATCTTCTCCACCTTGGTGGGATAAAGAGTGCACTGATGCTATTAAAAAAAGAAAAGTGGCTGAACAAAATTGCAATTTCGAAATCAACTTATACAACTACCTAGAATACAAAAATATTGGGGCCGCCACCAAAAGATTATTGCTTAAAAAAAAGCGGCAGGGGTGGAGGAAATTTTGCTCATCATTATCCCCAGAAACACCCTCGGCTTCAGTATGGAAGAAAATAAAGAGCTTTAGGTCCTCTCGTTCACATGGTGGAGCAACATCACGCTCAACAGAATGGGTGGAGAGTTTTATGTCCAAACTAGCTCCACCATATGTCCCTGCTCAATCACAACTCCCAACGCCGTACTGCAGCACACATATTGATCCACTTCCCTCCTCTTCCGCCCTAGATACCCCATTCACTCTTCAAGAATTAAAATACATCCTAGATTATGTTAAGGATTCATCTCCGGGTCCCGACGGTATTCCTTATTCATTTATACGCAAGTCCAATGAAAATACCATTAAATACTTCCTTGAAATAATAAATACTGCAATAGACTCTGGTAATATACCCAATTCTTGGAAGCAACAGATTATTATACCTATATTAAAACCAGGTAAAGCCCCATTAGATCCAAATTCGTACAGACCTATTGCTCTCTCTTCTACTATACCTAAAATTATAGAACATTTAATTAAAAACAGAATAGAATGGTTTCTGGAACATAATCAGTTGCTGGGTAAGACACAGTATGGTTTCCGTAAAGGCAGAAGTATAGCCGATAGTCATGCTATATTTCAAGCTGATTTAGAATTGGCTTTCTCTAGAAACGAATCTATTGTCGCTGGTTTCCTGGATATCTCAGCAGCATATGACAATGTCGATCTATTACTTCTTAGGCAGAAGATGCAATCGCTAAGAATCCCTAATAAGATGGCCCATTTTGTCTTTAACTTGTTTTCAGGTAGACAAATCTGCCTGAGATATCCAGGAACGTCCAATTTGCAACAGCACACGGTGTGGAAAGGCTTGCCACAAGGTTCTGTTATAAGTCCTTTACTATATGCAGTATATACAGCTGACATGGAATTATCTATTACAACTGTCTGTAGAGTCTTGCAATATGCAGATGATGTATTGATTTATATAGGAGATCCATCTATAAACCACTCTGCTGATAAGTTAAAGTTAGGATTAGAAATAATATCATCTTGGCTCCAACAACATTCATTAAGCTTATCTGTAACAAAAAGCTCAATAGTAGTATTTACTAGGAAAAGGGATATCCCAGTATTAAATATAACCCTAGATGGTGTTAATGTACCAGTTTTGAGAGAAACTACATTTCTGGGTAAGGTTTTTGATAGAAAATTAAATGGCATTGCGCATATTGACAAACTTTTATCTAAATGTGAGCAAAATATTAACATTATTAGGTGCCTTAGTGGTGTTTGGTGGGGTGCTCATCCATCCTCTCTTCGGATAATTTATAATGCTATGGTGAGAAGTCACCTGGATTTTGGTACCTACCTTTTGGCACTAGCTAATAAAGCTGCTTTAAAAAAATTAGATGGAGTACAGCTAAAGTCATTGAGAATTATACTTGGAGCTATGAAATCTTCCCCTACAAATTCACTGCAGGTTGAGGCTGCAGACCCTCCTTTAAATTTAAGACGACAATATTTGGCAGATAGGTTTCTCTTCAAAATTTCACAAATTTCAGGACATTCCCTCCTACCTAAATTAAAGCTCTTAAGTGAATATGTTAGAACCAAACAGTTTTGGGCTCATAAGAACATCCCCTGCTTAGTCAAAAGCTATAGGAAATTTAATAATATAACCTGCTCATTTAAAAAATTCCCTGTACATCCACTAATCCTACATGATTATTCTTCTAAATTATTTGTTCCTAATATAATATTAAATTTAGGAATAGACAAAGACTGCTCTAATGCAAATAGCGAATTACAATCACTTATATCTAAATTCTGGCCGGATGCTGATATCTTCTTCACTGGTGCGTCTAAGTTGGACACTTTAGGATCTGTAGGGGCTGCCTTTTGGCATTTAAACACAGACTTGCACCTTCAAGTAAAATATCCTCACTATAGCTCTGTTTTTTCAGGTGAATGTTTGGCTCTCTTAGAGTGTGTCAAATTTATTAAAGCACATAATATTGAAAACTCAGTAATCTTCTCTGACTCCAGGAGTTGTGTTCAATCTCTGACTGCTAATCCCTTCTCTAAAAACTTCTTATGCCCAATAAGTCTGGATATAAAACATTTTATCAAAGCTTGCTCGGAGGATTTATTGAGAGTCACAATAGTTTGGATACCTGGTCATGTGGGTATTGTTGGCAACGAAAAAGCAGATCAACTTGCTAAGCGGGCCATTGTTCATGGTAACACAAGTGATTTCTCCGTATATTCCTATGATTTAGTTGCTACAGCTCGCCAGGATCTGGAAAAATCATGGAATAGTTTATGGAATACTTCTAGCCGTTCCAAAGGTTCTCATCTACACAATATCCAACCAAATATTACATTTAGACCATGGTTTTCAAAGATGAGACTCCCAAAACAAATGTCTTCTACCATCAGTAGGCTCAGAATTGGACATTGTTCCAGCCCAGCACATCTCCATAAATTACGAATTAGGGACTCCTCACTATGTGAATGTGGATTGGATGAGGGTAATATAACCCACATTCTCTTCACTTGCCCTCGATTCTCGGTACCCTCTCTCTACAATCTCTTACGTAAATTTAAAGCTCCACTACCAGCTAATCACTTTTCTGTTCTATCCCTCAAGAATAAATACTCAACAAAAGCTCTTATCAAATTTATAAGCGTACATGATATTAAAATTTAATTTTTTAAACATTAAACTATAATGGCGTAACCATAAATGTTTTTATACCTTGCTTCCTTTACCGTCCATCTCGTATTCTAACTGTGTTCTAATCTCTCTCGCTATTTTTACTAACAACTGGTACTTAAAATATTACAGTTTGTCCTGTCAGGTATCAGCAACAATTACTCGTTTAGTTTCTTCGTTGCAAAAATTAAAATTAATAACAAAAGTTTGCCCATGAATAACGTAACTTGACACTGGCAGTAATGTCTCCAACCTTCTAAGGGAGACCAGTTGCCATGGGGAAAAAAAAAAAAAAAAAAAAAAGCCTTAACAAATAAATATCCGCGGTTTCGCCCTCGCCGTCGAGGTGCGAAACCGCGCCGCGCAAAAGTCACGACCAAAAACGTGGGCACGCCCACTTTGCCTCCAGCGACGCCCCAAGCCGAGGTCCGTTCCCCACAGGGGGAGCCCTAGGGCGATGCCGCTTAGTATACTTTTCTCCGGGTTGAGAGCCCTCAGCGCTCACCCATAGTCCGCGTCAAGCTGTCAAGGCCATCTGCGGCCAACAGCTGTACACACAAAAAAAATTATTATTGTTAATTTAGAGTGGACCGCGAAGCGTGGCGTTAAACGCCACGCGACAATCGTGGTCACTCTCGGCTATAGATGTTTCACATCAAAAAAAAAATAACGAACGTGCATAAAAAACAATACAGCGTGCGGAGCTACGCAAGGATTAGAAATACACTATTACGATTCCGTAATCTCGGACGACTAATTGTTATCTTAGGTTGTTTAGGTAAGGATTTACGTACGAGGCGAGGGACCCAACGGGGGTAGCGCGTGCTCATTGGCTGGCTCAGTACGAGGCCAATGAAATGGCATGACGTATTTTACCTATAACTAGTTCAATGTGACGCAACTATTTATTTCAAGTGCGTTGACCTATAAAGAGGTACCTATAATACAGGTGTTTCAGCTGTGTCCATAACTAAATACCTTTATAAGATAATTGGTTCAAAATTTAAGTACCATTTTTTTACATATTCGGTATCAGAATCGAGTACTGAATACCCTTCTTCAATATGTACAATCTTTTACCAGTCACCCTGTATATTATTTCATTTTCATATTGCCAATATTGACGTCTCGAATTTTCAGTAAAAATCACTACACAGCTGGTAAAATTCTGTAATTATTTGGTCTAAATACTAGTATTAAAATTAATAACACCGGCCAAGAACGAGTCCGCTTTAAAAAATATGTCTTGATCGATTTATTTTTCCTTAACCGATTATTAATAGTCTGCGGACAATATGAAAAAATCGTTATGCCACAGCACTTAGCCCAGTGGGCAGTAGCTAGAGTTGCCAACGTAGGCGATTTGTCGCCATTTAGGCTACTTGTGCAGAAAATTTGCGACGAAAAATTATGAAAGGCGACTGGTCACCTTTTTGCCTTCTTGCTCGCCATAGTCTTTGAATAAACTGAACGAATGAATCACAACACAATTTTTTTTTTATTTATAAAAGGCTTTGGTAGAGCCATCAGCCTGACAGAAACTTAAAAACTACATGAGTAGTAATATTTACATTATACGAAATCACAACACAAATAATCATAAACAGATAAAGAATAATACTCGCGCAAACTCGAAAGACTGCGATTAATAACTAAAAAGAAATAAGCCACATTTTGTTAGTTTTGGGGGATAATAGCCTCAAACCTAAATCATTTGGCAGCTCCTTAGTTAAACATTCATGAAAAGAAAAAACAATGGAAATATTTCTTCTTATATCGTTGTTTATATAGTTGCTCTATTCACAGCATCGATCATGAGTCAAAAGTTTTGAAAACATGTAGGAAAGCCTTTTGAAAATGTACAATTACACAGATTAAAATATTCTGCAATTATAAAGAATACTTCAGAATCTGCTATTATATTAGAACTCTTAGGAGAAGTAGATAATCAGTTATTCTATAATATTAGATGAATCCACCGATATGACAACAGAAAGATACCACTGACGACAAGTCAGCCTGCTCCGGTGGTCGGCCCAACGGCGAAGATGACGTGGGTACGGGTGGGTTATGGGCCGGCGCACCGTCCTTTCGTTGCCCTGGACGGAATGGACCACGTGCGCGCTTACCATAGCCCACCCATAAAAAAAAATGACAACAGAAAGGTATATGACATATTATATACGATACTATAATTCAAAATTGGAAAATGGGTTGTTGATTTTTTGGGCTTTCAAGAAATATTTAAACCAAAAACGCACGCAGTAGGAACTGATGGAACTTTTGTGGCAAACATAACCTTTTTTTCACTCTTTTACAAGTAGATATATCAAATTTGCAGCTATTGAAATGTGTATGCCACTCTTTCAGCTTATATGCATTCAAAGTATGCACTGAATTACCGTCTGTTCTTGAAAAGTTTTGCCGTTTGGGCTATTTTAGGCTACTTCGACTCAAATTCGGCTACATTAGGCTACTTAAGGCGAGAAAAATGGCGACATTAGGTTCCGAGTCGTTGGCAACACTGAGCAGTACCCTTCAATGAAAAATATAATTACCTGTAAAACATTTCAATCGGTTAAAAATATAAAACTTCTTGGGCGTGAACTGTCAAAACGGGCCTTTTATTTTGTGACAACTATAATTGCCTAAAAGAAATATAATTTTGCATTAAGACCTTTGTCACTATATCATAAAATTTCTTAAAAAGATTGCTGTCAGATTTTGACAGATGTTACATACGATATCATTGGTTTGGAAGCGAAATATTTTTAATATAATTGAAATCTATAACTCCTTATATGTTGTAAGTGTAGCTGCAATAATGCTCTAAAAATCTCATTTGTAAATAATATATTCTTTATAGAGTGCAAGAGTTGGTTACTCTTTTCAACTCGAATCTGTATTTATATTGTGATAATTAATTTTTAAATTAATATATTAATTTCTATCTAGAACAGCAGCATCAATAAACGAAAATAACATATTTCGTTTCCAGATGTTGGACGCATAACACACAGGAGCGTGAGAGTGTTGTAGTGATATGGTGTGAAATGGTTTTATGTTGAAATCTATTAGGTCAATACGTTAACAAATATGGGTTCTATGCGACCGACTGGGCGATTCTTATCGTTCACGAACAATATACAGAGGACACAGAAGCAAACAGGTAATATTATTATGTCGCTTTGTAAATAAATTAATCACATTCCTTAACTATGATTCATAGGCATGTCCTTGTTTGTTTTGTAAATGCTCTTATAGTGTATGTCGAAATATCGTTTTGGTCTAGTAATGTCAATGTTAAAGTTGAGTCTGTTTATTTATCTAATTGTTATTTGTTTATATAAGAAAGTATATTTTTTATTAGTCAATTAATCAGAGCTTTTAGAATATTAGGAATTATAATCTATTTACCTGATTTATGTTATCTTTTTTGTTTTGTTGTTTTTGTTACCCAGAATGATATTTTTTTAATGTACTTATTAATAATAAAAAACAAATTTATAACACCTAGAAACGTCATCATTATCATCCAGCTCTTATCTCAATGACTTGGGGTTGATATAATATGACCTCTTTTATTGTACATCCATGCTAATATTATGAATGCGAAAGTAAGTTCATTTGTTACACTTTCACGCTTAAAGCACCTTACCAATTAACCATCTTACCATCAAAACTTCTTTCTCCAATGGAAAGCTATAATATCAGGGAGGAACTACGCAGGTAAGGCAACTGAAACCGAAGCGAAGCGAGGGCGGGTTGCTAGTCTTATATATATTCCATGTGGTGACAGAGTAAGAATACAATTTACCAGCCCCTGTGGGTGTTGTAAAAGGTGACTAAGGGACTATAATATGCAACAATATCCATGTAAGAGAATAGTTAATCTAAACAAGTAGATAAAATTGAAGAGTCTGTTTGTAATGTCAAAATAATGGGCTTTTTTCATGCTGATACGGTTTATTGAACGATACCTATGCCTAAAAACTTGTTTAAAAATTTTTTGGCTGTTTTGTGTAATCTTCAAATCGGTTGGACCGATTTTGATAATATTTTACTACCAGGTAGCTGTATATATAGGGAGTAACTTAGGCTATGTTTTTCCCCGTATTCCCACGGGAACAGTCCCAGAACGGTCGCCGTATCCGCATAGTAACTGTACTATACAGGTACGGTGACTGAAACCGAAGCAAAGTGAGGGTGGGTTGTTAGTATTACATATATTCATGTAGTATTCATTCCATGTAGTAACACAGAATACAATTTACCACCCCCTGTGGGTGTCGTAAAAGGTAATTAAGGGATTTTAATATCATCATCATCATCTTGCTCTTATCCCAATTACTTCGGGTCGACGCAATATGTCATCTGTTTTGACATATTTGCAAAAAGTTTCGGCAATGACTTTTATGACCGGCCGCCTGCCTGACGTCAACCCTCCTTGGGAATGTAATCGTTGACCAAAATGGTACCAGATGGAGTTGGTCCGGGTCAATCTAGGGCTCTTAGTCGTCTTTTACGACACCCACGAGCAAAGCAAGGGTTGGTAGTATTCGAAGCCGCTACCATAAATTTTTTAATATGCATGCAATATAATAGAATACCGTGCAAGAGAATAGTTAATAGTAAATAGTTTTATGACTAACCAACTGTCTGATGTCGACCATTCTTGGGAATGTAATCATTGTACAGATGAAGTTAGAGTCAGTCCTGCTCAATATATAGTTCTTAGTTAACTTAAAAAACATTTTATGACACCTATAATAAATATAAGCGTTGATAGTATTCGTAGCCTCCACCACACAGCCATAGAGTAGATCACTTGTAAACCCACTTCAAAAAATGCATGTGTAACTTGTATGCAGATGGAACAACCTACTATACCACGCTGGTCAGACGTGTTGGTATATTATTTTGTTTAGAGTTTTCCTTCTCTTGCACAGATGTCACATTCATATTATATCTCATATTTGTCTTTTACAACACCCACGGACAAGAGAGGGTGTGGCGAATAGTATTCTTAGTTCATCACCACACAGAAAGAAAATAGAGAATACTCAGTATGCAATTCTATGCCAACATGTCTGACTTGTATTGTATAATTTATCAAAAAAATGGGAGGAGCCACTAGAGTCGGTCTGAACTTAACATGTATATGTGGACTGAGAAAAAAGAATAGAAGTGATAAAGTATAATTATAGTCTTCCCTTTTATAGTGCCAAGTGGATTTCCTCAAAGCTTGTCAGGCAGTGAGACTGACGTGTCTACATCTAATGAGAACTTGTCTAGAGAAGAACGATATGTGGTGCGGCATACAGCGAGAGTGGAACCGCAAGGCCAAGAGAACCAGAGTCAAACTAATAATAATAATAGAAACTCCTTGAAGGTAAAATAATTATGTTATTTTTTATTTATTAGTCTTAGTTAATGGTAGTACTCTATAAATAAATGTTATTGGTGACTTTTTAGGCCCCACCAACTCGCAGACTTCATGTGTAGTATCGAAAATTTGGTTTGATGAAAGTTTGATAAAACTTGTAGGAAAAAAGATCTTATATTACAATAAAACTCTTTTATTGAAACAATAAAATAATTAATAATTTTGATTAAAGAATTTTTGTTATTAAACTAATTTATGGGTATTCATTGAGATATATTTCATATAAATTGGAAGCTTAACATCTTTAGGTTCTTAAATTTATTTTAATTGTAAATTAGCTTATAACTTTCAATTCTTTATATAATTTATTTTGAGGCTACAAGTCCTTGCAATTTTTTTTAAAATACATTAAAATAATAATAATAAGTATTTATTAACTCAAATGATTACACATTTTATAATATATTGAACACTTAAATTATTTACAATATGCATAGCACTATTATAACTTAGTCTCGTAAACTATGTCAAGCCTGCATCATACAAGGCACAGTTAAATAAAAGTTGTATTTAAAAATGATAAAGTAAATAGTTTAGTTAAGAAAAAGGAATTAAAATTAAAAAAATGTGAATGATATATGAAGTTAATAATGAATAAATAGAAATTGAGAAAAGTATATGAAAACGATGACACAGTTCTGGAAAATGCTAAGCAAAGCTACAAATAGGTGTCATTATAACTTTATTGGTTTTATAGTCAATAGTTCTATATTTATAGTTAAAGAATATGCACTTTCTGATTTTATAAGATGTATTTCAAGTCATTGTCATCTCATTTATAATATAGTTTGAAAGAGTGACAGATATAGATTGTGCATTTTCGTGTTGTTAACTTGCCCTTTTCTCATCACATAAGTATGGCCATAATTGCTGCGGCCAGAGTATTGGACAGGTTAAATTTTAGATGGCAGATTAAACTTACTCGTAGATTGAACTTTCGAATTTTGTGCATTGCTATTATGTTAGTGACAAACTTCTTTTAGGTTTATAATCAATGGTCATCACTTTGTATTGTTAAAATAGATTAAGGCACATAATTATATTCTTTTTTAAAAGAACATCCTGCACTAAGTAATAAATTCTTGTTTCAATAAGGAAATAACAAACAGGATAAACAGACCAAATATGCAAATATGTAACACAACGTTATCATTTAGGAAAGCGTAACTGGCAGTAATCGCAATTCACTGAAAGATTCTGTGGGTGGTGGCAATAGCAATCGTAGCTCGTTGGATGTGTCTTCATCATCCTACAACACTCTCATCATACATAACCAGGACGACTCGTGGCCGCCAAGACCAACGCCCATTCGGTAAGTAACTGTATAAATCTTAGTACCAACAGTGCTCTGTTCAAATCCCTTGGGAGGCATGCTCGAAGATGCAGTTGCCGCTTTCTGCGAAGCAGGCGTCTCGCAGAAGGAGGCGGCAGAGTGTGTTTGTGAGGGACTCTTCTATAGTGACAGACGAGCAGTTGCAAGTACCTGTGCCTGATGCTGTCCTAGCCGAGATCGCGAATGGACGTGGGTTAGTCCACTACCCACAGAGGTGCTCTTGGGCGATGCCCTGCGTCATCCGCCGCGTGAAGGCGATCGAGTATTCCTAGTTACGACAGCGTATGCCTAAGCCTGAGGCAGATGTCGCGAATCATTCGGACCGAGCTACCGCACATTGTCGATATTCAAATTATTTTTATTTTATAACCCTATGGAAATGATATTAAATACTAGCAACCCGCCCTCGCTTCGCTTCGGTTTTAGTCGCCTTACTTGCGTAGTTCCCGTTCCCGTGGGCATACTGGGATAAAATATAGCCTATGTTATTCGGGGATACTATTACATTCTAATGGTGAAAGAATTATTGAAATCCGTTCAGGAGTTTTTGAGTTATTTCGTAAGGAACGTTTCCTCTTTATAATATTAGTGTAGATTACACCCTCAGAGGGTGAAAATTAAAAAATGCTGAAACATGTTGTGGCAACTATCCGCCACTAAGATAACTTGGACCGCAACCCAACAATGCGAAGCAATCCGCTTCGCTAATGAAGATTGGCCCATACAAGAAGACGCAGGTGCGAGGCAGCTGGCGTGCACAGCTGACAGATGTGCGACACACCTGACACCTGCATTCGCACCTGCGGTGATATCATTTGCACCTGTTGGAACACGTGCACATTCGGATCACACGCAGACTGAATGCTAGTATATATACACCGCCTTTTGCTGTCTATTCATTCAGCGACGCCCCAAGCCGAGGTCCGTTCCCCACAGGGGGAGCCCTTGGGCGATGTCGCTTAGCATACTTTTCTCCGGGTTGAGAGCCCTCAGCGCTCACCCATAGTCCGCGTCAAGCTGTCAAGGCCATCCGCGGCCAACAGCTGTACACACAAAAAAAAAAAAAAAATGTCTATTCATTCAGTCGACATACGATATCAGCTCGCACACTTGTACGGCCGTCACTAGTTCTATTATCAATTTATTGTACATAATTTATGAAATGTAAATAAATCGTCAGTCTTAGAAATAACTCTCTTCGTTCTTCTTCGCCTTCTTCTCACATCTTCATTCGCTAACCACAACACAATTGTAGGGTGGCTAATCTCCACACGCCATCCTACACATGTGTTTATTTATTTTTACTAAAGAGTATTTTTGGAGAATTTGAAGAAAATCGATGTAGATTTTTTTTCTCCTTATACAAACTTTGTTACTGCGGTTTACCCCCTAGGGGTTGAATTTCAAAAAACCCTTTCTTAGTAGGTTTCTACGTCACGCAAAGTAACTAATGTCAAAATTTCATGTTTCTGGCTTCAGTAGTTTCGGCTCTGTGATAAGTCAGTAAACTGACATCTTTCTACCTATTTTACGCCCTTAGAGGATGAATATGAACAAACGCTGATACACGTGTTTATTTATTTTTATTAAAGAGTATTTGTGCTTCATTTGAAGACAGTAGCTAAAGATTTTTTTTTCTTTCCATATAAACTTTGCCGTTGCGTTTCACCCCCTTAGGGGTAGAATTTGACGTCGGTCGATGGGAGGGTACCCCGCGTAGGGGGTATTCCGTCGGGCCGACCACTGACGACAAGTAAACCTGCTGCGGTGGTCGGCCCAATGACGAAGGCGAGGTGGTTTTCGGGTGGGTTGCGGGAGTTGCGTGCTTAAGCCCCTCTGTCGCCCCGGACGGAGTGGTGCGAAGGCGCGCCGACCGCGGCCCACCCACAAAAAAAAAAAAGGGCAGAATTTCAAAAAAATCTTTGTTATAGAGTGCCTACGTCACAAAATGAAACTACTGTCTAAATTTCATTTTTCTAGCTTCAGTAGCTTCGGCTCACCCCGTTCCTCTATATGTGTATTATTGTTAACACCCCCGCAAAACCTTTTGCAGGTGGAATTTCGTAAAATCCGTTCTTAGCTGACCTCTACTCGACGAAAGGAATATTTTTGCCAAATTTCAAGTCTGTACGCCTTATGGTTCCAGAGATATGGTGATGAGTCAATATATCGTTCGCAAAACCCGCCTCTCCTATATATATATAGATTATACAAATTTTGTATTGCAGGGGAGTCTCAATCTAATCTATGTAGGTCTGCAACAATCAACCTACAATCAATTTGACTGCATAGATGGCGTAGTTGTTATGATATTGGCGTACTGTGCCAAGTATTGCGAGTTCGATTCTCATACAGAATCGATTGTGCGATCCACAAATTGTTATTCTGAGTTTGTGTTTGATTTGCGTTTGTTAATTGTATATCTGTGAAGTCCCCTGCAATAAAAGAATTAGTACTTTAACACAGGTTGCCTTTAAAAAATCTACCTGCGGATAGTGGCAATGTGGCATTGCTAATGTGTATCACACCCCATGTGACGACTGCTTAAGAATACATCATATTACCATCCCTATTTTGAAATGGCAGTCGTACCATCAACTGAGGTCTTTAATCAGTCTGGACTAAGTGCAAAAATGGGCGCCAATAAGCTAATGATGAAATGTGGAACGGAGAATGGAAGTTGATTTTATTTACAGCCAATATTGTCATACATACTATAGCTAGGCACTAAACTTTTTCATAGTTGGATTGAAGTTGGTCTACTAACTAAACCACGTTGGTGTTGGCTTTTGTTTTGAGTTTTCGATGCCATTTTCGTAGTTCTCTCATTCAACACCTATGGGAAAGGAAGTCGTCATAACAGTTTACTTATTCTTAATCCACACTATAGATAGTTTAAACTTAGCATATATTTTCGTCTCCATAATAACTAGTACTCTAGAGATCCAGACTCTAAGGGCCGGCGATCACTTGACGGGATGACACGGCAAAGGATTTTTTTAAGAAGAAATTATCATGAATCTTATTTTTATACAATTAGCACATAAGATTTGTTAAATCTTTACAAGCAGACTGAGAATACCAACAACAATTATTTTATCTTACCAAGTCCTTTACCGTGCTATCCCGTCAAGTGATCGCCAGCCCTAATATTTTAGTTTAAACTACTATTATAGTTTACTTAAATTCACTATTATAGTTTACTTGATTCATACAACCTAACTTCTAAATTCAATAGAGAACACGAACGAACAAGTAGCGAAGTGAAACACTCCACTACACAATCTTCTCCGTATCACACATTGAAGAAGACTGAAGGCGTGAAGAAACCTAGTGGTATACCTGTGCCTAAAGTACATAAGGAACAAACTGTGACTACGACAGCTAATTATATTGATATTGGAGGTCAAAGGATTTATACCAGCCCGCCTGATCATGGAGTCCAGGTAAAATTTTTCGACTCAATCTTACAGCCTAATACTGAATTCTTGATTATTTTTGCCTGCAAACAAAGTTGTTCGGGAATATTATCTATTTTCGAATAAGTGTGGCTATTATTGGTTATTGTAACTTCTGTAGCAATTTGTTTCGTATTTACTTCCTATGTTCGTTTTTAATAACAATTATTTAATACATATGCATTTATTTAATACTACGCCTACGACTTCGCCCGCTTTAATAACGGTTTCGACAAGATGACTTTCATCAATTTTTTTTTTACTTAAGTATAATATAATCCGTTGAATTATGCTTCATTTAGTAAATAAAGTTGAACTATTATTCCAAGGACACAGTCATACTATTGGAATAAAAAGTGATATAAAGATACATCCTATGTGTTAATTTAGGTTATGGTATGTCTAAGTGCCAACGGTATACCATTGAACAGGTTTGAATTAAAATTGCCCGGGATTAAGCAACAAACATCAAAAGAAAAAGCTTGAGTTGCTCCTCATATAGACAGCTATCTGCTAGTAATATATTATCAAAATCGGTCCAGTCGTTTTGAAGATTATCCGGAACAAACAGACAAACAAAAATTAACCTAGTTTTTAAGCATAGGTATCGTGCAAATTATCGTGTGAGCTCATACTAAAAATAAAAGCTTGTAAAAACCTACTATTTTGACATTACAAACAGACAAATCAATTTCATTTACATATTTGTATAGATGGAGGCAACAACTAATTAGTTTCCTTTGTAGACTTGTTTTAATCACTATACTGCACAACTCATGAACTCAAGAAAGGAAAGAATACGGCATAGGCTCAAAATGTGTATATAAAGCCGAACCGTATTGCTTCCTTTCTATATAAAAACGTCACATTAATATATACCATTCGTTACACGCATGTCTACAAATATATCTTTATAGACACACACTTAGTAGCATAACCTTAATATGCACTTGCAATATCCAACTATTTCACTGCTTCCTTGCTTTTGCTATTAAATCACTTAATTGTAACGCTCAGCAGCTACGAATTTTGCCAGAGCATACTTTGAGTTGCCGCCTTTCGATGGGCGATAACGTATAGGTGTGTGGTATATTGATAAAACGTGGGCAAGCGGAATATCTGTCTTCGTAGTAATAAGCATGATGATATTTATGTGTAGGAAATAACTGAAATCCCTGACGATTTCCTGAACCAATCATCAGTACTGAAGCATTTGGCTAAAGAAGTAGCTCAATCGCCAACTCCTCGCGGACCTACTCCTCCTGCGTCACCTCGAGCACCTGCGCCTCCTAGAGACGATTCACGGAAGTCTAAGAGCAAATGCTCCAAGGCCAAACTTAGTAAAGAGAAATTGAATTTGTCACGATCACAACCTGATCTTACAAGGTAAGTAGCGTTTTGGATAAACTCAGTTACTATTCGACTGCTGTGAATCTCATAGGAACAGTTATGGGTTTGATCTATACGCATAGCACGAATATTTGGGTCATAGTATTCGTAACGTTATCGAGACCAATTTGTATGAATTTGGAGCAGTGGTTCTATCGTCCGACAGAGGCGCTGCTTCAAATCCTATTCAAATTCATCTCGATAACGTTACGAATATTTTGACGCAAATATTCGTGCCAAGTCCACTGATGTATTTACATATATATTTCTATTCGCTCGTACGTAACTGCTCAATGGCTTAACCGACCTTGTTAAAGTTATAACTTTCGCGGGGTGCATAAAACAAAATGTATGCGCTTTAATGTTCATTTTTTTATTAATTTTAGCGCATATTAGTTCTCATGTTGGACTCTTGCCTCCTCCTCGATAGAAGTGATATTTACTATACCACCCTGGTCAGACAGGTTGGTGTAGGGTTTTATTTCGAGTTTTCTTTCTCTCGCATAGGTATTATATGCGTTTATCCCCTAGACGTCTTTTACTTCACCCACGAGCAATATAGGGGGTGGTGAATAATATTCTTACTCCGTTACCATACGCAAAACGCTTTAATGTACCGGCTAAAATTTTTCTAAAGTACCTCGCTGGAGGCGTTGTAAAGGAGTTTAAAAGACGAGTACGAAAATGTATACAATTTATATGGTTTTTGTATTTCAGTCGGATTTATTTTCTTTTCAAAACTATTTTATTCTTCCTTGCCGTGGTGTGAACGTTTTTTAACCGCCTGAAAAGTCATTGAACGTAAAGATGATATTATCTGAAACCACAACTTTGAGTCATTATTATATTTATACATGAATTTTCTTAGCATCCACACATCCCATTGTCAGACACTGGCGACATATTGGAGGCTGAATTAGCTTGCTGTACCTATACCATGCTGAGGAAGTGGGTTGCTATAGTATATTATTTTGAATTTACCTTCTTTTCCGTCTTTAATGTGTTTTTATGAGCCTTAATCGTCTCTTACGACGCCCGCGAAAAAGAGTGGCAACGCGTTGACTTCTTATTCCGTCACTATACGGCGAAGCTTGAGCCCAGCAATAAGATGTATTTGAATTGAGATGATGAAGATTTTTTTTGGGGTGAGCTATGGTTAGCGCACCCGCCGCCTGGCTCCGTCCGAGGAGATTAAGGGGCGGCGCGCGGCCCCGTAACCCACCTGTAGTACGTCGCCTTCGTCGTTGAGCCGACCAGCGGTACTGAGTTCCTTGTCCTCCGTGGTCGGTCCGAGAGATGATGACGATGCCGCGACTTCATATACGCCTTATGCCCAAAAAGTGTTTAAAAGTTATTATTTTACAGGCTATAACATTACTTTTTTCTGTACGAAAACTGTTCTATGTCCATTTATTCCCTGCATACACATTATGCAAATTTACATGATGATCGGTTAGGTAGATTCTTAGGCATATATGGCGAAGAAACAGACTCACATTAATGATGTTTTTTAATAGTGTTGGTGTCCGTGCGGTACCCGGTGGTTCAGAATCAAGCGGTTGGTGCAGTGGCGGTGAAGGAGAGCTCGAGGAACCCGATGATGCATTTACAGCGGTATTAGACGCTCTCGCGGCAGAAAACCATCAGCTTAAGAGACAATTAGCTGATGCATGTGAGAGAGTCGCTAAGACTTCAAAGGTGTGTATATATTATAAAGATCAATTATTTATGACACAATTGTTATGTTTTATTGAATTAAAGTTAATTTTAGTACAAACAATGTTATCTGATACTGTTTTGATCCTTAGAATAATAACTCATAAAAGGCAGTTCCGCACACAAAATATGATGCCTTTAAATTGGAGTCTATTGGAGCTTACGCCGGACCGCTCCATAGCATACAATATAAGGTCACGGCGTAAGCAATGCAACTCTATTGTATAGTGGTGTGCGTGTGTAGGTACGTTTGTAATCACTTGCCCACATGTACTATTTTTGGCTTCACGTTTTTGATCGCTTAAGTACCGACACTATCCTTCTATACGTTATTTTTTTTAAGGTTTTGATCAAATAAACCGATTGATATATTCCGTGTGGTGACGGAATAAGAATACAATTTACCACTCCCTATCTTGCTCATGAGTGTCGTAAACGACTAAGGGATGTGATATATGCTGATAAAATCTAGGCAAGAAAAGAAAAAATCAACATACAACCCAACACGTCGGACCAGCGCGGTATAGTAGGTCAATTTCCCTACCATTGTGGAGGCGACCCGAGCCGAACAGTGGGACTTATATGACTTGATATGATGATGTAATATATGAAATTTTCCGTGTGGTGACGGAGTAAGAATACAATTCACCACTCCCTGTCTTGCACGTGGATGTCGTAAAAGAAGACTATGGGATATAATATGCACATAACATCTGTGCAAGAGAAGGAAAACTCTGAATGAAACGTCGCTGGTATAGTCAACATGTTTTACCAGCATGGTATAGTAGGTCAAATTCCCTCCTATCGTGGAGGAGGCCCAAGCCCAACAGTGGGACGTATTGGGCTGCGATGATGATATGAAATTCGTTTTATAGTTAGAGGAAGAGGTGGAGAAAGTTCGAACGGCTCATGAAGAATTAGTGGGTTCTTGTGAACGCCGTGAGCGATTAGAACGAGCGGCGCGGGTACGACTGCAGGCAGACTGTCGCCGCTTGCAAGAACTCAACCGTGCGCTCAAACAACAGGTATCTATATATACCTACGAGTTGATCCAACAGACCCTGTTTTATACAAATCTGAAAAAATGTGAATAAAATTTACGGATTTTATCGCATTTGTATTTCATTTTTGAATGTCCGACGTTTTGAACACTTTACAGCGTTCCTGGTCGGATCATGTCCACAAATCAAATATAAACGTGATAAAATCCGTAAAATAGTTTTATTTACAATACTCGCGTAAATTTCAGAAACTATTACAAAAAAAATATTGAAATGCTTGGTGCCATATTTTAATCATATACAGGTGTATCTGGTTATGGGGCAACTGGTCAAACGGGAAGTTTTTCGTGAATTTCTAATTACGATAAATATGACCGTTAAACTACTACATACTCGAACAGATGTTCCATAACTGGAGATAATCTGTATATGTAAAACCATTATTAGAGTTCTGATATATAATCATAATCTCTGTAACTACTCGCCCAGATTATAAAATTATTTCACCTACCAAACAACTCATATTATTAAGAAAATTATTTACGGATTTTGAATACTTTTCAGTATTAAAGGCGAAAGTTCGTTTTTCTCTTTGGATAACAAGAAAGACATGTGCTAATATTTAACGGATTGACAAAAAATTACAATAATCTAAATAAAATTGCGGGGAAAAATTATTACACGAAAAATAAATGTACATTTGGGCCAAAGTTAGCCTCACGCGTTACTACCAAATTTTAGGAGCGGCCCGTCTTACTCAATGTACAAAGTGTAAGAAGAAAAAAAGATAAAAAAATCATTTATTCTGTTCACATTAAACGGTAATCAAAAACAAACATAACTAACTAAAGAAAATAACTTCTGACATAAATAATCTAATTTTAACGAGGAATAAAAAGACAAGATTAAGCTTGAACTACTTAGCTGTCATGAAATACTACACATACAAAGAGTGATAACAATAACATATTTTTGATATTGTAGTATTTTATGATCTAAGACCGGGGACACGGGGTGGCCTGCCACTAGGGTTGCCACCCGTACTTTATTATAAAGTATTGTACGTTATTTTGATTAATTGTACATATTTTATACTTTATGTAGGGAATAAAGTACGCGAAAATACTTTATTTCGCAGAAACTGATTTCTTGAGATAAAAACTAAAGACACTTTTTTTAAATTTGTATAAAATAGTTACATATTTAATGGCGATTCCTGCCACAGCAGCGTTCATATGGAGAGATTTGCATGTGATGTACAATATATTATTTAGTTTCACTTAAATTAATAGGGCAAAGATGCTGTGCAGATGTTTATTTGTGGTAATTATGTGTTTGACGAAAATTATGAAATAAAATCAATCGTACTTTATTTTGACACAATGTACTTTATTTTTCTAATTTCATTAACCAATGTGCTTTATTTACACGAAAAAAAGGTGGTAACCCTAACTGCTACTGACCTTAGTCCGTGCTTTTAGTGTCAATATATTTGACACACTTTAAATATGTTACTTATTCTTAGTAGTACACACCTTTCACGATTTATTTTAACTTTATAAAAATTAGAAGATCATTCCGCTGTATCTCATTCGATATAATTATAACCTCAAGGATATTTTAGATATAGTGGCGTAAGCGACATCCACAATTATATCCATGAGTAATAAACGATGTGGGACTTGTGACGAATCATTTCATTCACATCCACAGTTAGCATTTATTCACAATGCTCTCAATATATTGTTCGGTAACAATATATTGAGAGCGGCAGATACTTTTGTACTTATGTTATTAACTAAATCAAAATTATCTTATTTTAGTTTTGAGGCTTTATTAATGATTTTGGTTGTTTGAGAGAAAATGAATAACTACAATTGCTGTGATTGAATAAAAAATATCTAGTAATGATGTCGCGTTGGAGATCAAATTATTTAATGATGTATTTAATTAAAATACGTAAACAATTTTTAATAACAAAATATATAGAAAATCAATACACATCACTTCTGGTTGTATATTAAATCTATGGTAGATTTCAATTACTACATATTTACCATTTTCTTTTTCTTGTATTAAATTGTTCATTATCAAGGAGCATAAAGGAGAATAAGAATAGGAGCACCCATTCTAATAAAAATATTCGTCTAAATTGGTTCATAAACAATTTTTTTTTAGGAAATCCTAATGATTTCTTATGTGCTCTAAATAAAACTATTTTAATATTATTGAGTTGTTATTTGATTTTATTTCTTTTAAGACTTTTTGAACACCAGTGTTCTTGGTCAGAAGAGGACAAATTATTAAAAAAATATTTTAAAAAGCTTTTAAAGCCTATTTATTATGATAAAAGATGCTGTGTGGTAGCGGCTTCGAATACTACCAACCCTTGCTTTGCTCGTGGGTGTCGTAAAAGACGACTAAGAGCCCTAGATTGACCCGGACCAACTCCATCTGGTACCATTTGGGTCAACGATTACATTCCCAAGGAGGGTTGACGTCAGGCAGGCGGCCGGTCATAAAAGTCATTGCCGAAACTTTTTGCAATATGTCAAAACAGATGACATATTGCGTCGACCCCAAGTAATTGGGATAAGAGCAAGATGATGATGATGATATTATGATAAAAGTAAGAATCCAAAAATGAATTTACGCAGGTGGTGAAATGTGATCTGATTAGCAGTTATTATATTATAGACCCGAACTTTGAAGTATTTCGATGGGTTTTTTAAGACAGTTTCGTCTCCATTCTTCCAATCGTAATGTTGGAACTTTCTGTTGGGTAGTGACCTCTTTGTATTGTTAATTCCGTAAGCTGCTTTAATTATATGAGGTAGCTAGCTTGGTGGCAACCATTGGCAATACATCAAGCACCTGTATTAGTCACTCTATTCAGTGCGTGTTGGAGAAAAACTAATTTTCCTCTAACACATTTCCATGAAGGAGTGCTTACTATGTACATATGTTAAAACATATCCTATGTGCCAATTATGCGTAACGTGCCATCTTTCACAATACGTTCATCAATGTATGTATTCTTGATTGCATGGTCATGTGGGTGTCTTTCAGGCAAAAGTAAATAAGTTTTTTACCATTTCAGATACCATTGCTACTCCATCATCATGAATGAGCAGAGGAGGCTCGAGCCCAGCTCGAGCCTCCTCTGCAGTAGGAAATAAATTTACCTACCCTGCCACGCTAGTCAGATGCCGTGATATAGGGTTATTGCCGAGTTTTGTTTCTCTTGCTGTTTGCGTTCCTTAGCAGTTATTAGGATGACTCACAAAGGAACGGGTGATGACTGTGTTCTTATTTCCTTACCACATGGATATCCACTTAAAATAAGTTGCATAACAAATGATTTAAATCACTATCATTTAGGTGGCCATTGTATTCTGACTCCGTCATCACAAGGATAGCCATTTAACATGAGGTCCAAGCACTTGTTTTATCACAAGTTAGAAAATAAATTACTTAAATTGAGTAATTTATTACTGCACATATTTAAGTTATTTAAATAAACTGATTTGCGAACGAAAAATGATTACCACATGTAGGATTTGAACTCTCATATAATAGTGCTATAGTTTGCGCAATTAGGCTAGTACGGGTGTGATGTGGTAACCATTTTTATCTATGTGGTGACGGAGTAAGAATGCAATTCATCCCTTAATAATTCACCATATATCTTGACCACGGATGTCGTAAAAGATGACTAAAAATATAATATGCATATTAGGGTGGTTCATTTCCGCAAACAATTTTTTTTTCGTTGCTCATGCAAAATATTAATCTACATGTAGAAAAAATAACTCTCACCAAGTTTGAGCTCTTAATATTAATTTTAAGTACTTACAATTTAAATTTAAAGTTTTACCATTGAAAATGCATGTAAAAAAACCTCTTTTTTTTTTCAAATTTCTAATGCTTGCCTGGCTTTTACAATATTGCAAATCAGTTTGATGGAACTTGTGGGGAATTTCACGCTCTTCAAAATAGTCTTAGTGTTTTTTTGTGTAACTCGCACTGGTTCATCAGTAGGAGTCGACAAAGTACAGTGTTTGAAAAAAATATATTTTCTTTTAATTTTTCGAGCAAACCACCAAAAGTATGAAGAAAAAAGAACTGACTCATAAAAAAAGTTATCCGACCAATATTTAATGAATTTACAGCCATTTTTATACCGGAAAATGTAAGAAATTGATAAAATAATAAAAAATCATACTTATTTTAAAAAAGTTAGTGTAGGGAAATATAATGGTAATAAATAGAAAAAATGAATCTAAATAACATTGTGAGTTAGTATTTAACAATTTATTACATTTTCTCGAACGATATGAGCAACAGGTTCGTGGAAACTGTCCACGCTGTCGGGTCAAAGTTTTTTAAGACCCGTCGCGCAAATAGACCAAAAAAACTTTCAGACCAGACTCTCAAGCTCATGGAGCGGAGAAAGGAAATAACGGTGCAGTCTTCAGCTGACTGGTCCACACATAGGCAGCTAAATAGACAAACCTCAAAGTCCGTGCGTCGCGACGTTCGCCGATTCAATACGCAGCGCATTGAAGAGGCAATAGAGCGGAACCGTGGCTCTAAAGTGTTCGCACGTGATTTGTCTATCGGGCACAGCCAAATGACCAAGCTGAAGACCGATGACGGCACTATTATTTCATCCCAGGGTGAGATCTTGGGAGAGGTCAAAAGGTTCTATGGGCAGTTGTATAGATCATCCCAGAATCCTGTTGCCGGCTTGGTCCAAGATCCCAGATCCAAGCTAACTCGGCACTACACCGAGAAAATCCCGGACGTCAGCTTGTACGAGATCAGAATGGCTCTGAAACAATTAAAGAACTGGAAGGCACCGGGAGATGACGGAATTACCACAGAATTCCTGAGGGCAGGCGGTAGGCCAGTTCTAAAAGCCCTACAGAGGTTGTTTAATTCTGTCATTCTCGGGGGCGACGTTCCAGAGTCGTGGACCAGGAGTGTGATGGTGCTGTTTTTCAAGAAGGGCGATAAAACGCTCTTAAGGAACTACAGACCCATCTTGCTCTTGAGCCATGTCTACAAGTTGTTCTCAAGAGTCATTACGAACCGACTCGCGTGCAAGCTCGACGACTTCCAGCCGCCCGAACAAGCCGGCTTCCGAAGAGGTTATAGTACCATAGACCACATCCACACGCTACGACAGATTATACAGAAGACCGAGGAGTATAATCGGCCTTTGTGTCTAGCGTTTGTGGACTATGAGAAAGCCTTTGATTCTGTCGAATCTTGGGCAGTACTGCAGTCCCTTCAGCGGTGCCAAATTGACTATCGATACATCGAAGTGTTGAAGTGTTTGTATAGAAACGCCACTATGTCAGTCCGCATCCAGAATAAGAGTACGAAACCGATCCAGTTGCAGAAAGGTGTGAGACAGGGAGACGTCATCTCTCCAAAACTGTTCACCACTGCGCTAGAAAATATCTTCAAGCTCTTAGACTGGACCGGACTCGGCATCAACATCAACGGCGAATACATCACTCACCTTCGATTTGCTGAAGATATCGTAGTCATGGCAGAATCCATGGAGGACCTTGGCACTATGCTCAATGACCTCAGCAGGGTATCTCAACTGGTGGGTCTACAAATAAACATGGACAAGACGAAAGTCATGTCTAATGCCCATGTCATTCCTGTACCGTTCCTAGTTGGGAATGCGATTCTCGAAGTAGTGGATCATTATGTTTACCTAGGACAAGCAGTCCAGTTAGGTAGATCCAATTTCGAGAAAGAGGTCAGCCGACGAATCCAACTCGGCTGGGCAGCGTTTGGGAAACTTAAGAGGATCTTCTCTTCCAATATTCCGCAGTGTCTGAAAACAAAGGTTTATAACCAGTGTGTGTTACTAGCGATGACTTACGGCACTGAAACGTGGTCTCTAAATGTCGGCCTCATAAAAAAGCTCAAAGTCGCTCAGCGTGCTATGGAGAGGGCTATGCTCGGTATTTCTCTACGTGATAAAATTCGGAACACGGAAATCCGTAGAAGAACGGGTGTAACCGACATAGCCCGCAGAATTAGCACGTTGAAATGGCAATGGACAGGCCACATCGCTCGTCGAACCGACAACCGTTGGGGAAGAAAGGTTCTTGAGTGGCGACCACGAATTGGACGGCGCAGCGTAGGACGACCCCCCACCAGGTGGACTGACGACATTCTCAAAGTCGCAGGGAACCGTTGGATGCAAGTGGCGCAGGACCGTTCCGAGTGGCATTCTCGTGGGGAGGCGTATGTCCAGCAGTGGACGTCTATTGGCTGATGGATGGATGGATGGAACTTTTTTTTATGAGTCAGTTCTTTTTTCTTCCTACTTTTGGCGGTTTGCTGGAAAAATTAAAAGAAAATATATTTTTTTCAAAAACTGTACTTTGTCGACTCCTACTGGTGAACCGGTGCGAATTACACAAAAAACACTTAAGACTATTTTGAAGAGCGTGAAATTCCCCACAAGTTTCATCAAACCGATTTGCAATATTGTAAAAGCCAGGTAAGCATTAGAAATTAAAAAAAAAAAATTTTTTTTTACATACATTTTGAACAGTAAAACTTTAAATTTAAATTGTAAGTACTTAAAATTAATATTAAAAGTTCAAACTTGGTGAGAATTTTTTTTCTATATGTAGATTAATATTTTGCATGAGCAACGAAAAAATAAATTTTTGCGGAAATGAACCACTCTAATGCATATAACCCTATACCAACATTTCTGACCAGCACGGTATAGTAGGTTAATTGCCCTCCTATTGTTAAGGTGGCTCGAGCTCAACAGTGGGATGTATATGAGCTGTAATGATAATTATGTGCATGACAGGTGGAGTTACTGTCTCAAGGCGTGAGGATGGAAAGCGATGGTAGTGCCGATGCATTACGCAAGGAGTTGCAGAACAGAGAGATGCTCATAGCACAACTCATTACACAGAGTAAGATATTGTTTTATAATTTTTTTTGAGCAGATTATAAAAATAATCGATTAATTAAAAATAATTAATCGATTTTTTTTTTGCAACTCGATTTATTTTAAAGAAAGCAAGTCACATCCCTAGTATCACCGAACCTCATTGTACGCATTCATTCTCCATTTACTGTCTTCACGGTAGGCAGCGGCCTAGCAAAGTTCAATGAGTAGCACTATCACTTACCATCAGGTGTGCTATTTGCTCCTTTGTCACAAACGCCAATTAAACAAAATAATCTGAACACAACCCGCTCAATCCGTCTGATGCGACGAAAGAGCTACATGCGGCCCCAAAATCTACCATGACCATTCCATTCCATGACCTCAATGGAAATATATGTTCGCTTACGAAACTTTATGTTTAACAGCAATGGCAATAATTGGACGTTTGAATGTTTTGTAGTTATTAGACGAGGCACGTTTTATCCTCTTTTTCCCCAAACGATAATTTATTTCGGGCAGTGGTTATTTGATATGAAGATTACAATTTATGACGTTAAATCTTGATATAGTTCTCTGTGACAAATCAGTAAAATTAAAGTTCTTGCTCGTAAACTAATACGTGTTCTTTTTTTCACAGTTTCTATCCAGGTTTTGTCATTGTTTTTTTTTATATATTATACATCATAAAAATGTCAATCCATTATGATTTCAACCTACATAAGTTCCACTTTTAGGCTCGGGCTTTCTAAACAATGGAAATAAAATGAAAATAGAAAATATATATATTTATATATATATATCGTATTTATGTGTTTTTATCTATGTATATTTGGTATGTATTATGTATTCTTGTATATTCCTATTCTCTTTTCTTTTTTAATCATATGACTTTCTTTCTCGACGCATGTGCCTACCAATTATTATCTCTGCACTGCCTATGGTTGACTGGTAGAGAATGCCTTTGGCATTAAGTCCGCCATTGTATTCAATACATGAAGTTTAATAAATAAATAAAAAATAAACTTGACCTACTATACTGTCGCGCTGATGTGTTGGCCTAAGGTTTTATGTCAAATTCTCCTTCTCTTACATAGATAATAATAATAAAGCCAATTTATTTCTTATTTTTACAAAGTTTGAGTACGTCATGGAAGAATATATTTAAGAAAATAAAATGAATATAAATGTATGTAGGTAGTAATTACTCTTATATACTCTTTGGTAGTAACAGTTGTGTGAATTAAATTAATAGTAATTAAAATACTCTTACATAGATGTTATCTGCATATTATATCGCGCGGCTCCATAACTGTTATATTTTCCCTATCGCCTTTGAGGCGACTGCTGGTACCGAACCCTTGACATTCGTGGCCAGTCCAACTCCATTATAGATAGGGTTAATATATATTATATATATACTAAAAACTTTTTAAGACAAAAAAATTGATTTTATTACGAATTTTCTACAATGCAAACTGTGTATTTTAAGTTTCAGCCATTTGAATGCAATTCTACACTAGACGTGTCGAATCAATATAAAGGATATTTCCTTGATGCAGACAAGGAGTTGGCATGTGCGAAAGAACGCCAGGAGATTGAAATGGCAGCACAGCGAGCCACATTGCAGGAACAACGCACACATATCGATATACTAGACACGGCGCTTACTAATGCACAAGCTAATGTTGTTCGACTGGAGGAAGAGGTAACGTTCACATAGTTTTATAACTAGCTACACCATATCATCATCATTATCACTTAAATCACCATCATCATTGTCACCATTATTATTATTACCATCTCTCAATTTCACGGCTATCTTCCAAGGGAAGATACCCGGTCCTTTGAAAGGCTTACATGGGGATATGGATCCAACACGCAGAGGCCTTTGGAGAAATTTAATGTAAAAATGGGATGGGACGTCTACCGATGACACTCCACGTCTGCACATAACACACGTGGACTGCCAACGGTAGGTGTAAAACTATTGTGTGATGATGGTATCTAATAACTGTTATATCTAATGCCAGTCCATCAAACCTCCAACCACATAGGTTGGAGGTTTGATGGACTGGCTAAACTAATAACTATTGATTGAAAAACTGTCGTCTGCCTTCAATACCTTTATCGTCTTGAACTTTGGCAGACGGTGACTCGCCAACTCACTGAATGGGCCCCCCCAAACGGTCGCCACAGACACGCAGGCCATTATTACCATAATTATTATCATCATTATCACCATCATCATCATTATTAGCTAGCTGGGCTAGCCACGGACGATACTTTCTTTACGGTAGGCAGCAGCCTAGCAGTGCCCATGGAATTGCAAAGGACCATTTGTGGCAGTATCATCAAGTAAGTCAAGCAAGTAAAGTTGTTCACTTGCTTGCCACCTTAACCTAATAAAAAAAACTATCCCCACACTTTATTCAGTCAGTGATGCAAGTAGTTATTTCTTAGGATATTGTCTTTTATAAAATATAACGGAAAGGCAAATGTTTTATACATTATAGTGTCGTCATGCCAGCGGTTATGTTGAACGAGTGATGGGCTTGCAACGTGCCCTCGCATCGCTCCAACAAGCATCAGACAGGCGGGAGCACACCGAGAGGAAATTACGTGCTCAACTAGAGAAAGAACTTCAAACACTGAGGTATGGCACCTTGACTTCATTTTTTTAAGACATCATTTCTAAGTAATAAAATATTTTATACTAGCAACCCGCACTCGCTTCGCTTCAGTTTCAGTCGCCTTACCCACATAGTTCCCGTTCCTGTGGGAATACCAGGATAAAATATAGCCTAAATTACTCCTTATACAGAGTGTATCAGGTTATGGGGCAACTGGTCAAACGGGAGGTAGGCAATGGTGGTATTAAGGACACATATTTGATTTAAAAATATCGATTCGTTAATGAATTAGAGACGTGTAAAGTTTTCAATTTTGTCATCGCTTTTTCGTGTAAATCTGATTGAAATGTATAAAGTCAATGATACTTAATCTGCCAGATATTCGTACTTTGTTAAACGTTCATTAGAAATTGAATATATTGCGTTCGCATAAGCAAGAGAAACTTCGTTTTAAATCAGCTGATCGGCCGATGACCGTTGACGAGTCGCCTTTGTTACGTTACCATTGAAGCATTCCGTAAATAATACCTTTAATAAGCGCAATAGACATAAATTATTTCAGATACCCAAATTTAAAACTTCATTCTCAAATAAGTTCTCTTGTTTCTTGGGTGGTTTTCTTTTTAATAAGATAAACAAAGAATTAAAACTGCATATCATGAATTACAAAAATAGCAAAATAGCACTATTTGACTGGTTGCATAGCTTAAACTACGCTGAAACAGAAAAGTTGTTACAATTTCTAAAGTAATGAACCTATTACATACTCTGACATACAAACACACACACACACACACGCAAACGCACACTCATACCCACACTCTCAAATAGCACACAGTCATACTCACACTATCAATACTCTTATAACCTGCACACTGACTCATCCTCACGCACCTCACAGTCATCCTATTTATTTCATAAATATCTACATTCTGCTGCATGCTGTTCACTCTCATATAATCAAAATAAATCGCATACTCTTACTCTTGAGTTCCATAAACATTAATAACACATTAATTAAGTTATATATGGGGGCAGGTGCTCTGATACTTATAGCACAGGCCTCGGTCTAGTTTAAGATCAGAGTATTCTAATCTTATGAAAAATGTTAATTAGTATAGAAAGTAAAATATGTTTCGTAAGCTAGCTATATAAGTAAAAGTACTGAATAAATTATTATTATTATTATTATTCGCGCAAATAATACCTATTTATACTGTCGAATCTTTACATGTATCTGTATCCTGTCTACATGCCTACATAATACGTAACATTTAAGGCACAGACTCCTAGACACACCTTTTTGGCATCACTATAACTTTTATGTTTTATTGTTTTTTGTGTAATATATGCAGATAACGTATGTGCAAGCAAAGGAAAATTCAACATTAGCAACCGTATGCCAACACGTTTGCATTAACGACGGTATGCTAACACGTTTGACTAGCGCGGTATAGTAGCTCAAACTCAATGCTGGAACTTATTGGGCTGAGATGATGATGATTTGTGTTGCAGGAAACGTGAATGTAATTGCGGAGGTGCTGGAGGTGGCGGCGGCGGCGGTGAGGCTGAACTGCGACGGCAGGTTCGTGAACGTGACGAGCGTCTACTCGCGCTCGAGGGCGAGTGCGCCAAGTGGGAGCAGAGATACCTTGAAGAAGCGGCACTGCGACAAGCTGCCGTTTCAGCCGCCTCTATACCCAAGTAAGACTATGATTTTATGTACATACTGTAACTTATTAAAGCTGATATCAGACAGTTAACTCGAGTGAATGTTCATTTTTCTTTCATTCTATGTTCACACGGCTAAGAGGGAATGATTTAAAAAAGAACATTCACTATTCTTTTTTTACACAATATGTCATCGAATGAAGTCGTGCGACTTGGAATTAATTTAATTTGTGATCATTTAATCAAAGAGTTGACAAAAAAAGAAGCAAAAGAACGTCGACGGTGGTGGTGACCATGGATTGAAAGAAGAAATTTATTAGGAAGAAATGTATTCATCATTTTTGTAGTTCCAAAGACAATGGTAGTTTTAAAGTTCTCCAAAAAAAGTAATGTATTTTGTTTGTGTCATTTAAATATCATTTTTCCGCGTGCAACCAATGCAACGCATCGCAGAAAAAATATCAACACGTGACGTTCTTCGGGTACAAAACTCGAAACATAATGGTCGAACCCGAATGAAAGTTCTCTCAGTATTCAGACCGTTCATTTCTCGTTCATTCGGAGTGCGAGTGAAAGATGCCGGATGCCAATATCCAACACAGTTGGATCGGTTCACTAATGAATTCATTCGGCACTAATGTTTTATTTTGTGTTTAGATGCGTCACTTCGAATGAAAGATGCAAAATGAAAGACAAACAAAAAATGACTCGTCTGATATCAGCTTTACACTAAGACGGTGTAACAATACAATTCACAATCTTGCCCGTGGGTGTCGTAAAAGATAATTAAGCGTTGAAATATGCATATAACATCCATAGATGTCTGAATAGCGGGGTATAGTAAGGTCAATTTCCTTTCTATTGCGGAGGAGGCTCGAGCCTAAGAGTGGGATGTATATGAGCTGAGATGATGTTCATGATGACTGACTGACTGCAAAGATTGCGTAGTGGTTAAGATACCAACTTACCGTACCAGTGTCGTTAAATTGAAATTCCACGCAGGATAACACTTCATAGCTGAGCTGGCCATGCACATCAAGGAACTCGATACCAGTGGTTGGCCCAAAGGTGAAAGAGTGGGACTACGGTGGGTTATATAATAGTCTACCCCTGTAGGCTACAGTGGCGTATAGGGGTACATATAACATTTTCTCTTCTTCCTTCCTACCTTCCTCTTTTAGCCCATATACGTCCCTCTATCAATACATGGATTATCTTCGTAATGGAAGAGGAATAATCTTGTCATATCACGATTATCTTCATTTGTCTATTAATATAAGCCCCATATCTGTTTTTCTAGAGATGCTAAGATAGCGGCATTAGAGAAAACATCCGCGGAGTCGGAACGTCTAATGGCTGAAGCGAGAAACGAGAAAATTCGACATATGGACGAGCTACACTCTGCACAGAAGAAAGTAGCTGATTTAGAGGGCAGGTAACGAAACGAAATCATAATTATAATGTAAATTTTTATATTACTAGCTGACCCAACAGACGTTGTTCTGTTCAAATAAGTGCCACCTACCGGGTCCAATTGTGAATCTAAACCATTCTCGAATCCTCTTGAACATACACAAAATTACATCAACATCGTCCAGCCATTTAGGAGGAGTTCAGTGACATACACACATACAAAAGAAATTTATATATAAAGACTAGCTGCGCCCTGCGGTTTCACCCGCAGTTCCTCTTCCCGTGGGAATATCGGGATAAATTATAGTCTATGTGTTATTCTGTTATTTAAGCTATATTATTGTGAAGTTTCATCAAAATCCATTTAGCAGTTTTTGCGTGAAAGAGCAACAAACATCTTCACATTTTCACATCCTCACATACAAACTGTCGTGTTTATAATATTAGTAGGATTTAGATGATATTTACCCATGCCAAGCCGTCTGTATAACGTGGTACAATAGGTCAATTTCCTTCATATTGTGGATCCACTCCTGGTCATTGACTCATTTTATGGGCGTTTATTGTCATAATTTTCATGCTAATTAATCCATTTATTCACCCATCAGTCCGCAGATGTGCACTGTTGAATATAGGCTTGCCCACGAGAATGCCACTCAGGACAATGACATGCCACTGGCACCCAATAGCTCCCTGCGAATTTTGAGGTGTCATCAGTCCCAGTTTTTGGATGAACGACGCTACCAAAAAACCCAATTTTGAAAAATGTTTCCATCTGACTAGCGTGTAGATAGTAGCTCAATTTATAAATGACAAGCGTGTAGATACTAGATAGTAGCGTATATGGGCTGAGATGATGATGATGATTTCAGAGTAAAAGAATTGGAGTCGAAGGTAGCTGAGCGCGATGCAATGATCAAGGTTCTGCAAAAGCATACCAGTGCAGCATACGACAGTGGCGCCTCGCTGAGAAATAACTCCAGCCGTGAAGAACTAGGTACGATGTGAATGTTTTATTTAAATTTTAACGAACTTATTTTATACGTACGTACTCTTAATAATATCTAGCATATAAATAGATATCTCCGCTAAACGTAGGTTCCCCAAAGTCGGATGATACCGTATTCGCCACGCTTATAGGACGGGATAGCGATCGTAGTTGGTGTTATAAGCTTCTCAGGAGAATGCTTTTGCACATTCGCTTGGTAAATCCATAGCCATTTCTACAACTCCCGCGTGAAAATAAGGGGCGATGACGTCATGATCATCTCAGCCAATATACGTCCCATTATTGGGGTCGGCCTTCCTCCACTATGGGAAGGAAATTGACCTACTATACAACGCTGGTCAGACGTGTTGGTGTAGGGTTTTGTTTCGAGATTTTCTTTTCTTGCGTAGATGTTATATGCATATTGTATCCCCTAGTCGTCCATTGATGAAGAAGATAATAAAGCCTACTAAAAACTTAGCTCAAACCCCAGGCACAATGTTCTGCTTTAATACATGTAGTATTAGAAGTAGAAGATATGCACTTATTAGAATTGTCATTTTAATATTGTATTCTCTAGTGGGCCTGTCATCTGGCGCATCGTTTTCAAGTGCAGAAGGTGTAGGCACCGGCAGTGTGTCGGGCCGATACAGACATCTGGGACGAAGGAACTATTCACCGCATAACGATAACTCAAGTGGTAAGCAATCAATACCAGCACATTTCTTGCTCTATAGAAATCCATAGAAATTCGCCATGTGATGCGCAAATAATAATTCTAATTAATATTATAAATTGGTATGTGTTTATTTATATGTTACGGTTTCAGACCTTACGTGACTGATCATCATGATTTTTTGTTCACCTTGTCTTGGATACAAAATGGAATGTGTATTTATGGAAACTAATGGTCGCCGAGTGGTCGAAATTCGGCTATAATTCATTTAAATAAATTTTTCTGCTACACACTTTTCTAATATATGACTATTATATATATAAAGACATATTAATTTGTTTTTAACTTGACACTGGCACCAATAGCTCATATAATTGTAGCTTATTGCCAATAAAAAAAGAAGAAGAAATGTAAACAATAGTGTATAAGCGCGCGCGTGTACGTGTGTGCGTAGCAATTGAACGGTAGTGTGCGTAATGCCTTTTTTAATGAATTTAATGTATTTCTAATCCATTATTGTATGAAATTTCAGTTTTATGCACTTCTCCTCATTATATACTTCAACTGTGCCAAATTTCATACTTGTCCATCCACATAATTTCCGTAAAAAGGGGTACAAAGTTTTTGCGTGACGTATTAGTATTTAGATACGCGTTTTCCCATCCATATCTTTGTTTGAGAATCTTCAATTTACCAAAGTTATTAGACTACCAGTGCTCGTTGTTATGACTAACTTAAATATATGTATATTATTTTTTAATTAAGCCTTCTTTTGTTTGAGAGTTGATTAAAAAGAAGTAGTGAATAAATCCAAATTTACTTATATAAATTTAGGTATCACTTAATGACTTTACAATCTTTTTTCAGCTCTTACTAATTATATTTTCTGTTATTGATTTTATTATTTATGCTCCATAGGTTGCGGTTTCGACAGCACGTCTTTACGATTAGACGAACAACTGGCAGCGCTAGAGTCACGTTTGGAGCGCCCACCGGTGCCCGCCGTGAGTTATCTGCCGCCCGACCTGCGCCCCCCTACCAACTACTACTGACACTTCACTCTAACTTACACGCAACTATAATTCAAACAATATTATCGAACTTCATCGATATCGACAAAATTACATATACGACCGACTCAAAATTCGATATTTAAAATTTTTCGAATATTATCGATATTTAAAATATCATTCGTCTGCCGATATCATATTCGATTTTCAAAATCGTAATCGATATATAAAAGTAATCACTCGACTACGGTTACAATCGACTATTAACAACATTCCCGAAGTAAAGATTCCGGTTTTCACACAAACATTCCTTAGGACATTACATAACCGTGTACAAATTAAAAGCTTTGTTTTGTGTTCTGTGTGATTTTAAGTCGTGAGTTTTTAACAGTAACTGTAATATAACAAAGAGTTATCTACAATGCTTGCTCAAGTTTTATCGATTATTTGGCAAACATTAAAAATTGAAAAAGTTTTTTTTTTATTTTCATTGAGGTATTAAAAAAAATCTAAATCAATGATGAAATGCCTCACAGTCGTTTCTTATTATTTTTTAATATTTGTTAACTGTAATTTCTAAAACTATGAGCAGGTATTCAAAAAAGTTTTTGAGCGCTTCATCTCTTTCCTTCATAATACATATGTTGTTTAATAGAGAGAGACGCAATGCTGAATATGTTGTGCCTTTAACCGTGTCTTAACAATGCGTGTTGTTTAACTTAGAGAATAAGAATCTCTTATCTTCGATCAAATACAACTTTTGGGCGGAATGTTCTTACTAAAGTTGTTGTCAATAATATGAGCGCCGGCTTTCGTAATAAAAGTTACATTTATTTTATAACTTTATAAGTTTAAATGTATGTTGTATATTCAAAGGTATTTATAAGGTCTTAAAAATACTTTAAAAGTATTTCCATTGTAACGTAATATGCATCATTATTCTGGGCTGGCACTCCTAGGCTCGAGTCTCCTCTGCGGTAGAAAGGAAACTGACATAATATACCACGGTGGTGAGACAGTTTAGTATAGTTTAATTAGTTTCCTTTTGCGTGCAAAGATGTTATAAGCATATTATAATATGCTTATAACATCTGCTATGAAACACGACTAAGGCTAAGGCCGCACTACGGTTTTTATCCGCGAGCGGTTAACCGCTGTAACCGCACAACCGCTCGAGGTGCACGCACTACGATTTTAAACCGCAAAACCAGCCACGATTTGCACAATTTTAAGATAGATTTCAAACGAGCAGTATATATTGTCGCTCGTCGAACAAAAAATTTGCAAATATTGTGTTCATTCATTCAATAGCAATATATGTGAAAGGTTTCTTTTTCAGAAAATATAAAATTTTAAAAGAATATCTAGAGATTTTTTTACTAAACTACTATCGAATTCAGCCAGTAGCCAGCTTCCATAAAAATTGTATAATGTGTGTTCAGACATCACCTTCATAGATACAAAATATAATTAATTCAATTGAAACGAAACGACAATACGACCATTCTTTGCGGCGGTAGGCCGAATACTAGCCAAAAAACCGCTCGCGGTTAACTCATAATGCGTGTGCGCCCATGTAGTTCTATAGATTACAAATTTTGCTGCGGTTTTTTACCGCAACAATTTTGTAACATTTTGCGGTTTTTAAATCAGTCGCAGATAAAAACCACAGGTGTGGCCGCTTGCATTCGTTTTCCTGTTCCACAAACTCACGCGGTTAAAAACCGCCGCGGTTTCACCGTAGTGCGGCCTCAGCCTAAGGGATATATCCCTTAATCGTGTTTCATAGCAGGCAGGGGCAAGATAGTGTGGTGAAATGTGTTCCTATAAAATATCTTAATGAAGTATCTCTGGTACATTTTATCTATGTGAAAGCTAGAGGCATATATAAGTTGAGATGATAATGATTAAAAAACAGTCCGTCTACAGTTTTATTTGGTCGAAGCGTATTATATTGTTCTCGCGAACTCCACTAGTTAAACCTAGTCTTTAAGAATAGTTGTAAAATATATTGTCAAGTGATACCTATTTAATAAATTATTTTTTAAAAATTTTATATATATGTGATATTATACTCGGTATATTTTAATATACGCCAGTTAATTCTGTACCTTACGGTGTTGATACAGCCACTCTTCTCGAAAGTTTCAGAGGGTTTTTTGGAATATTCTAGAATTTATAACCCATGCTAACGGTAATGACATCCTAATGATACTATTATGATAACCATTTTGATATTGGATATATCTCTTTATTATTCTATATTATAAAACTCAAGAGTTAAACGCGTTAATCTCAAGAAATGCCAGTTGGATTTAAAAAAAATAGACTATTTATTTAAAAAGATTTTTGGGCAGTATGACGCGATATTGACGACGTATAGGAGTTAAACAGTGCCTTTAGATGTTAGCAAAGCCGGCAAGATATAGCATCAGACTGCGTAGTCGCCGACGTCATGCTAACTGTTGGGATAGCAAAATTGGTAATAGATGTATATAACATATATACATTAATAATATTGTTACTAATTTCACGGGATGACATATACGTAGGCAATTCGCCCCGGGCAAGGTGCTAACACAGCTAGTAAGTAAATGTTTAAAGCAAAGATGCAATTAACTTAATAGTTGTCATATTGATCCAGTAATGTTATTGTATTAAATAGCAAGTCATGTTTATAGTACATTTTATACAAAAAGCTCACCCTTATATGGCAAGCTTAACATTACAATTTCTAAGAACCCATATCCTCCTAGTGTTGTGAGGATAAGAGATAATAAAATAGATAGAGATAATAAAAATACGCTATTAGCCGAATTAAAAAATGCGACGTAAAAATGTGAATAGCGACATCTATCGAGTCACGCCAAAATCTCAACCATGGATATAAAAAATCCCCAATTCTGTATTGATAATGGAACAAATTATTTAAATCATTGCATTATCATTGGTTTTTGATAACTGTGCTAAGTTTCAAATTAATCCGTCGTTTAGAAGGGGCTGTAAATTATCTTAAAAGATTCCGTTACATACGAATCAAGTTAAAAACCCGGGTTCAGATTCCTGAGCGCTCACCGATAGTCTGGGCTAAACTATGAAAGCCATCTGCGGCTAAAAGCTACACACACAAAAAAAATCAAGACACTATCTATTTTTATTGTACCTAGGCGCTATCAAACTTGTACATAATTCGATTTGAAATGATAATAAGTTTGCCAATTGGAAAATTCCATTTATCAGCTTATCGACGTCCAATGTTGCATATAGGCCTCACTAAGGAAAAGTAATGCCATAATCGCTACGTCTGCCAAGCAGGTTACCAATCGCAGATGGTGTAATTGAGCATCTATCCAATAAATATATTCTAGAAGGATGCTGCTGCCCATTCTCTTGGTGATTCATGAGCCCGTTTTACGACTCCAATCATTTGCTGATTACACAGGTTCACAAAAAATGTATAGGGCTAACTATGATTTTCTGACATATTTTTCCCCGTTGAAGACTGACTGAACTGTAAAGTATAGAGAAAACTAAAAAAAAAGGTACAAATCACAATCCTGTTGGTTCTGTATGACGTAAAATGTTATTTTTAGAATTTTCGTCGTTTGCTGGAACTTTTGTCGCATCGATCGCGGCTGTGACCGGCGTACTAGGGTTGACTCTCATACTTCCCAAGACTTTTAAGTCTTCGGACTTTAATCAGGATAAGTTCAACTCGTCGTCAAATACTACCCACATTACAGCTTGCCTTCGCTGGTTTCGATAACATGAAATGTTGATTAGCGAATCATTCTACACATCTCTTTAAAAGACAGTTGTCATAGCTCGATTATTTCGCGATAGCAGGTTTCTGCCGGTAAGTGTACCTATATTTAACTTTTTTTAACACAAACTAGAAGACATAGATATCTAAATAAGACACTATAGGTACGGCATCAACAATTTTTGAATTTGCCGTTGGAGAGAAGAAGCAAAAATTGCGTAAGAATATCATTCAGAGAAACTACAAGATCTTGGTTTTATCGTTTTTTTTTTGTATAATTCTGATTTTTTCATAATATGACCTCAATTATGACTTCAGATTCGTGATTAAAGGGCAAAAATACGCCATAAAACCATAGACATATCGCTTTTTTGTGAACCTGTGTAATTTTTCTACTATATAAACTTTATTAAGTTTAATTTTTATTGAAAGTTACGATTCCCTAAGCAACTTTTTGTAAATGTATATTTATATAATATTAATATAGTATTTTTGCTGTTTAAATTCTAACTCAGTGCCTGTATGAAATTAAAAGACTAACGATAACTTTAAATCACATAAGTTTCTGACTTGACCGAGGTTGATTTTATAGTGTAATTTAATTGTACTTCAATTTTAATGATTGCAATGAAATAGCAACAAATATTACATATATTTAGGGCCACACGCGTGACTATAAAATCAGCTAAGAGTTGATAATGCATTATTAGGATAAAGGTATTATTAATTATTGTGAAACAAAATGCTATAACAACTTAAAAGTTGGTCAAGAAATTGGTATTTATTGGAGGTCCCTCGTTTGATAGCACACGTCCTAATCGAATTTTATACATATCTTATATATTCTTATAATGCTTACGTGGTTCTGCTATTAACCCGGAAGACTGGGTGCGAGTAGAGATTCTCATAATACGGAATAGATAAAAAAATCGGGATAAAAAATCGAATTTAAATATATACTACTTAGAAAATATTATACCATACATTTCTGAAACACTGACGCTCGAATTATGACTCACTTATAGAGCCCGTCCCTGTTCCGCTTGTAGAACAATTACAATTCGATTTTTTATCTCTGTTTCATAAGTTATTCATATAACGAGAATAGCCCTCCCAGGCTCTACCACGAAATCCGAACGAAGACAGATTTGGCTTTATGAATCATTTGTTTTCCTAACGCCAATATCTTTCGGATTCGACCATTGATCCTACGCTTGCGATATGCCTTACATCGTCCATTCGAACAATTAACGCATCGCAAACGAAAGGACATGTAACTGAAATGTTTTGGTGGTAGGTTTTTGGACGATGATAAACGAGTGTTTATTTCGATCCGAGGCCTTTTTGAATTTGGTAATAGTCTCAGATCCTGCATCAAAAAGGCTTAAAAATGCTACTTTTGTCGTTTTAGCGGTTGTGAAAGGAATATTAAGGCAATTTGTCTGAGAGAATGACACGTCGAAGAAAATATATTATTTCCATTACTCCGCCTAATAGCAAATAGTAATCCAGTGTGGATGGTAAATTAAACTCGATACTAATTATGGGTTCCAAATAAGGAATACTATCTGTGGTTAATGGTTAAATGGATGGTAAGTAAACTTATACTCTAAACCTCTCATCAGTGTGCTTACTCTTGAATCTCGATTCCAATCGAATTTGAGCAATTTTGTACTCTTGAACTAGCTCACGATTGGAATCAAATTCGGTGGAATTTTGGAATCTAAATTAATTTGACTCTCGTCGATTAAATCAAATATTTGCTGCTCCCGGCGTGATTCTGACGTAGTTGAAAATCGTTAATGTTGCACAATTTTAAGAAGGCGTCTTTGTGGTGATTGAGTTCGGTAACGTTATTCATTTAGAGTAATAAAATATGGCACATTTGGTGAAGATAACAACGGCAAACGCGAAGAATTCATTCTCGATTTTGTTTAAGAGTACCAAATATAAGTTTGGTGAGATTGGAATTTAATCGGATTTGAAAATAGAATTGATTTCAAGAGTAAGCTCACAGGTATTGGTGTGAGGTAGATGTATCTACTAAGAAGTTCTCGAGACAAATCGTACAACACCAAAAAATATATATTTAATTAGGACGTGTGTTTTTAGGAACTTGGTAAAGGTGCAGTTAAATAGAATCTAATTCCAAAAAATAATATAATTACTATAATTATAATGAATTGTAAACATATATTTTTGATAAGTGTGTATTCGATGTAATATTAATACGTTTTCTTTTTTTTATAAGAAGCATGTTTTCTAGAATAAATATCATGTTTTGTTTGTTGTGGTTTTAATGGCTGTGTTTACCTAACAAGTTGAGCTTTGAATGGAAAGTTTCTCAAGCTTGAGTGAGACGCTGGTGTTGTCTTACTAGGTTTTCAATCTTTGTAGCTAAGCCAACAGCTTCCTCTACAGGCTGTCTGACCTGAGAAGATCTTTACCAAGACCAAGTCCTAGATGTATTATAACCCTCGAAACATAATATAGTAGAAACTCGATTAACCAGATTAATTGTTGTAGTTAGGCATTCGGATAATCGAAAATCCGGATAATTGAATATATGAAAAACCTCCTTTAATTGTGTGCATATGTAGTATGTACATAATTTTATGCGATTATTAAAATACCAATATAAACTCATTTGCAAAAAAAACGGGCGGTTTTGATTTTCATTCATATTTAAAAAGATACAATACCAAAAAGGTTTCAATCGTTTGTACACGTTACTGGCCGGTTTTAAAAATGCTGTGGTATTTAAAAAAGTACGTTCTAAATTCAATTTTTCATTTGATGTTCATTTTTACAGAAAACCCCTTTTTATCCTACATTTTTGGCGCGAAGTTCCAGAAGTTAACATCGACTTTCATAACTTTTATTCAATTTTTATCGATTAATTTCATATCCTTGACTGTCAAAGCTTTATTTAATGCTGTTTGGCTGTATCAAAAATGGTAGATAAAGTGGTAAAAGCTACCAAAATTATCGCGCTGCTTGAAGAGGGTTGCAGCCAATGTTTCGTGGCTAGGAGGCTAAATGTTAGTCGCTCGACAGTCCAAAGGACCTGGCAGCGATATCAGGAGACTGGTTCCGTCGAGAGAAGGCCTGGTTCTGGAAGAAAACCATGTACCCAACCACGGGATGATCGTTTTCTTGTGAGTCGCGCATTGAGAAATCGCAAATCTTCGTATGTGGATCTTAAGAACAACCTCCAAGAAGTAAGAAATGTGCATATTAGTCTATGGACGGTCAGGAGGAGGCTTCTCGCTGCCAATATACGCAGTCACCGCCCGGCCCGCGGCCCCAAATTACTCCGTGAGCACAGAGTTCACAGGCTTAGGTTCGCTAGAAATTGTGAATCATGGACTCAAGACGATTGGAATAGGGTTTTGTTCTCTGATGAAGCCAGGATATCTCTGTTCGGTGAAGATCGACGTCGGCGAGTGCTAAGAAGACAAGGAGAACGCTTTGCAGAGGCATGTTTCGAAGAAATCACACCTTATGGTGGGGGCTCTGTTATGTTTTGGGCAGGAATAAATTCAATGGATCGTACAGAGTTAGTCTTCATTGAAAACGGCTCACTGACTGGGCATCGATACATAACGGAAGTTCTAATTTCTCATGCACAACCCGCATTGGCCGCTCTAGGTGAAGACTCGATTTTTATGGACGACAATGCTCGCGCCCACCGATCCCGCGATGTTAATGCGTATGTGCAAGAGGTCGGCATTCGTCGTTTGGATTGGCCAGCTCGAAGTCCCGACCTCAATCCCATAGAGCATGTCTGGGACGTTCTGAAACGGCGTGTGAGATCAGTACACCCGGCTCCGCAGACCATCAGAGAGCTGAAGAATGTGATTACTGCGGAGTGGGAACGTATTCCGCAAGCAAGTATCCGGGATATACTCGCTAGCATGCCCAGACGAATTCAAGCTGTGATTTTAGCTAGAGGGGGTCACACTCGATACTAAACATTTATCTGCTTTTACTTTATTAAAGAAAAACAAACAAAAAAACTTTTTTATTTTTACTTCATGAGCATATGCACTACTAGCGAATATACACTACTAGCGAGGTTTAGCATTATTTCCCATAAATTGTATCTAAATTTTATGAAATACTGATGAAAACGATTATTTTCTTATTAATTTAGCAAATTGTGTGGATAAAACTACCTATAATTATCAAACAAAGAAATATTAACATTTGAAATGGTTCATTGCTTAGGTGCCCGTTTTTTTTGCAAATGAGTGTATATCCCTCGGGACATGCATGTCAGAGTGGCGTAAACAATTACTAAATAAAACAATAATGAAACGCGTGGAGCAGCGATCCCGTGGGGCGCGGATATGCCATTTCTGACGTTCATGCTTTCATTTTATTTTTATTTCATAAATTAGATTTTTTAGTACTATAGGTTGCAGTTGGTAGTTCGGATAATCGCGAATCCGTATATCCGAGGGGCGGATAATCGAGTTTTTACTGTAACATGAAAGCATACTCGTCTGCCTAAAACACTACTACAAAACGTAATTAAAAAACTGACAACAACAAGGCTTGAAATACTTGGTCTTCCTTAATTACGTAATGACATATCTGGCACATAAAAATCGGATGAATTGCATCCCTGAATCTAGATCCATATAATATATTATGCCTTAAAAATAATATAAGGTATTATTTTTAAGGCATAATATATAATAATGTTCATCCCCGAAAGTGAAGTAGTGAAGATTAAAACGATGAATCTATGTTATCAGAATTCAATTTTTAAAGATAAATATTTAATAATGCGGAATTAGAAGCCGCTATTTATACTAAAGCCAATATTTAATTACAAAACTTGTTTGCCTAGTGGGGTCATGACTTACCTACTCTGAATATAGATTTAAATAGAACAAAGACGATTAACTTTTTGCCTTTGAATTAATAACACTAATGTATTCGCTTTGTTTGACGTATTGCAGTGATAGCCTACTGACACTTATACTATAATAAGACCACTCTCGATACACTAATAGAAAGAAAATTATTAAAATTTACGTTTTTATATAATCACTAGCAGCGCCTTGCAGTCTTAACCGAATAGTTCCCCTTCCCGTGGCAATTATCATCGCCATCATCTCAGCCCATATGCGTCCCACTGTTGGGCTCGGGCCTCCTCCATAGTGGAAGGATAATTGATCTACTATACCACGCTGGTCAGACGTGTTGGTATAGGGTTTTATTTCGAGTTTTCCTTCTCTCGCATAGATGTTATATGCGTTTTATATCCCTTAATCGTCTCGTACGATCAATATATTGGGATAAATTATAGCCTATGTGTTATTTTGATAAGTAAGCTGTAGTATTGTGAAATTTCATCAAAATCCATTCAGTAGTTTTTGCATGAAGGAGTAACAAACATACATACATGTGTGGTAGCGGATCCGAATACTATCAACTATTGAGCCCTCTTCCGCTATGGAAGGGAAATCGACCTACTATGCCATCCTAGTTAGACGTTTCGAATTTCCCATCTCTTGCATTAATGTTATCTGCATATCATATCTCTTACATCAACTATTACGATATTTACGGATAAGAGAGGAGGCGGTGAATTGTATTCTTAGATACTTCATCCTTGCACACAAAGTGTGTTTATATAAAGAATTAACTGAAAGACAAAAATTGTTGTGTCCTCTTTCTCATTCCTAATATTTATATCTTATACTAGCAACCCGCCCTCGCTTCGCTTCGGTTTCAGTCACATTATCCGCGTAGGTGCCGTTCCCGTGGGAATATCAGGATAAAGTATAGCCTATGTTACTCCCTGATATTATAGCTTTCCATTGGTGAAAGAATTTTTGAAATCGGTTCGATAGTTTAAGCGTGAAAGTGTAACAAATAAACAAACAAACATACTTTCGCATTTATAATATTAGTAAGGATGACCATTATACAGACACCGCTTCCTTAGAAATCTATAAAGATATGGCAAATGTATCTAATAGATGGCTTTTTGATTAGTTTCGCTATTTTTTTTTATAACGATTTCCTGTTACATTAGCTAATATTTATTTAATCAAAGATTAATTTATAAACAGTGTGGCCATATTTTTTACGTCACAATGAGACAATTGATTGACTAGGCCGTCATTTTTGTGTCAGAACGATACTTGGAAAAATACGTAAAAGTATGAAATTAAAAGCTAAAAAATAACAAGAACTCGTAAAATGGCGTGCGGAAATAGGGGAAATTCATCATCATTTAACCTTTCACCGTCCACTGCTGGACGTGGGCTTACCTTATGTTTCGCCACAAAGTGCTGTCCTGTGCTGCCTGCATACAACGACGCCTAGCAACTTGTACGAGGTCGTCAGGCCATCTGGTTGGCGTCTTACACTGCGTCGTCCGATACATGATCGGCACTCAAGAAACTTATTCCCCAGCGATTGCTAGTTCGTCGCGCGATGTGGCCTGCTTATTTATTTTGTAGGACCACACTGTCGACGGCTCGACAGTCTTCTGTATCACATAATATAATACAGATTTCTGTGGTGATGAAGTAAGAATACAATTCAGCATCAGCTAACTTGACCGTGGTCGTAAAAGACGACTAAGGGATATAATATGCACCTAAAATCTGTGCGAAAGAAGGAAAACTCAACATGTAACCGTATATCAACATGTTTGACCAACATGGTATAGATCTGTTTCTCTTCTAATGGCGAGGAGGCTCAAGTCCAAACGATTTAAATTTTTTTCAGTCATTAGATTCGTTATATTTCTCCGTTCCTAACGACATACATGTATAATGTAAGTTTTAACAAAAGCCCTGTTTATTACAAGTGGTCATAACAGCGTGGTCAAATTGTAGCTTTCTTCGGCCGGTGTATTAACGTAATAAGGTAAGTAATAAAATAATTAGACCGTATGGTATTCCTGTTGTATTATCTTAGTTTTTTCTCTCTCTATTCTTAGTTAAGGAATTAGAGACATGTAAAGTTTTCAATTTTGTCATCGCTTTTTCGTGTAAATCCGATTGAAATGTATAAAGTCAATGATACTTAATACGTAACATATTCATACTTTGTTAAATGTTCTTTAGAAATTGAATAAATCAATGATTACGTTCGCATAAGCAAGACAAACTTCGCTTTAAAACAGTTGATCGGCCGATGACCGTTGACGGCTCGCCGCCGTTGTTACCTACGCTCATTAAAGCGTTTGCGCAATTCTAGGTATGAATGAATGAAATTATACTGTCGAAGCGTTACATGCCTACATGTATTCTGTCTGTACATGCCTACATGCCTACATAATACGTAACATTTAAGGCATAGACTCTTAGACACATTTTTTTGAAATCATTATAATTTTTATGTTATATTGTTTTTTTGTGTAATGTACATTCTAATTACGATCTATGACCGTTAAACTACAACATACTCGAACAGTTGTCCCATAACCTGATACACCCTATATATGATAAGGGATATACCGTAGTCGACTTTAAAATATGCAGTTTCGTGTCAATATGGCTATTAGAGGTCGGTTGATCATAATACATTTGCCAGATTCTGTTAAATTGTTACTTAATAATTTTAAGCGCAGTAGAGTGAAGTTCCATTAGCTTCGCTTGAATCAGGCACTATAAACAAAGTAAGTCTTCTTTCACTCACTAAGAAAGGCTCTTTTACTAGGTACCTATTATAGTAGTACCAAGTGTTACCTGTCTTAATATAAATTAATTCAAGGAACATGATTTCTTACAAGGAATATCAATTTTAACATAGTAATTTCATAAGTTAAGCAAGAATCCCACGCAGTATCGTCCCATCGCGATAATCTTTCATGCAAGCCTACAGGTTTTCGCACGATGATTATTATCAAGTACATCATAATAGTTAAACATTTACGCGGAACTCTATTGGTAAATGCAGGAATGAGTTTGATCAGGTATTTAGATTTGATGCTAGCCAGTGGTAGGTATATACTTAATCTGTGAACTAAAATAATTGTAAGAGTTTATTACTATTTATATTTAAATGTACATGTGTCTTGCTAATTATATAAGCGATATAATTTTCTTTTTGGCTTTTGCCATGGATGGCGCCAGATTCACTTGCCGTCAGTCAGTCAAGTCAGACGGTCACCACAAGAATGTATCTCGGACTATCATAAATACTCTTAACGCCTTAGAATAATAACGTATAGAAGGTAAGTCCGCGCACAAAAAATTAAGGATTTCAATTGGAGCCTAAGGGAGCTTACGTCGGAACTGTTCCGTAATATTCATGGTCACTGTACTGCACGTACGTATGCAATTCTTAAAAAATAAATAGGTTATTATGACGGTTTGTGCATTGAAATGGTGTCACAACACATTTGAAAAACATAGAAAGGTTTTTAACATTACTTTTAAAAGTACATATTTCGACGATTTATGTTAATAAAAACAAAATTTGATTTCATAATTTGTATACGTGTACGTGTGTAATCGCCTGCGCGTATGTAGTATTTTTGGTTTCATGTTTTCGATCGCTTGAAGTAAGTAGCAACACTATCCTTCTATACGTTATTATCTACTCTAAGCTTAACGCCTTATTATCTGAGACACAGATTCACTATTTACTAATGACATTATTCAGCATTCATCATTATACATTTCTATTAATGTAAAGACAAATAAATAAATACTTGTTGATTATATAAATTGATAAAATTTACAAGATAATAAAATATGCAAATTGTATGTTTCCGGAATGTTATTTAATTATGACAAAAACAAATTAACAACATTAATATCGTATGCGGATAGCGAAATTGCCGAATAAATATAACCTGATTATTTTTCAATACGTCCCGCTATTGGGCACAGCCACACGAAAAATTCCTTTATATAAGCAATTAGAAAATTGCAATTATGTATTTTCTATATTTTGAACATCAATCCTTCATTAGTCTTAGCCTTCCTTATTTCTGGGAAATATTAAGGTGGTGATCGCCACTTCACATGCCGAACGTAACGATTATGGGATATGTCATGGGTAGGCAGGCCAATATTTGTCATCAATAGCCTAATGAATGAAGGTTATTAAGCATTTGTTACTAGTGAACACGGCAAATGCCGCATTCAAATGAGAAATGCGTGAGTTACAATAAGACATATTATGGATTAAGTTACGTGTCTTTCTTAAAATAATAGTAGCCTTAAAAATATGTCTGCTATTGCCGTAGCCAAATATAATGATAGTTAACGTTTTGGTGGTATGGACGTGTGGAAATAATTCCATCAACAATATCAATATTTTAAATAGAACCTAAGGTAATTTAAACATCAATATTAGATGTTCTATTGGTTTGTGTTGTTGGCAAAAACGAGCATAAGAATCCCAAAATATAAAAAATACACAAATAAAAATAATTGCATACAGAAATAGTTTTTTTTTGTGTAACGAAAATGAATTTAGTGACCTTTTCAATATCTGCCATTTAATCGTATTGAGAACATAATTGTAATGGTTTTTGTGAAGTGTGTTCCATCATCATACTTTTTACATCATCTACAGCGGCCTTCTTTTGCATTGCAGACATTACAGCTGTCTTAACTAAACGTTTTCCTGTTATTTTCAGTAGATAGCTTCTTTGGCTCTATATAATCTAATAAAATTTAACTAAATAAATTCTTTATATGTTTACAGAGATACTGATCAGAGTGTTTTAAACCTTGTTCAAAAACTATTATTATGACGGCACAGGGCCTATTAGACCCGGTTACGTCTTAAACTTAAATTCTGTATTGGCAATGCTATACTAGGTCGAAGTTATTTTTATTAAATTAGATGAACTATAGTTACCGTAGTCTTGGTTGATGGAATCCAGAATATTCAAAAACCGGCTAAGTGCGAGTCGGAGTCGCGGATGAAGGGTTCCGCGTATCATTATCTATAAAAAATAGTCAAAAAGGTTTTGTATGGGAGCCCTCCCAAATATTTATTTTAATTTTATTTTAAGCCTATCTGTTGCCATTATCGATATCGAGCAAAAAGGGGCAAAAAAAATCGCGTTTGTTGTATATGCCCCTTAAATATTTATTTTATTTTGCTTTTAGTATTTATTATTATAGCGGCAACAGATATACATAATTTGTAAAAATGTCAACGGTCTAACTATCGCGGTTCTTGAGATACAGCCTGGTGACCGACAGACAGCGAAGACTCAGTAATAGGGTCGTTTTTACCCTTTGGGTATGGAACTCTAAAATGGAGTTTGTCTTTTCAAAAGGTAACAAGTGACTTAAAACGCTAATAGAATAAAAAAGGTATTTACTTTTTAAACAGCGTGGTCTCTGCTGCTTCCCGGGTTTGGGTACAGTCGGTGCGCGCGGAGGAAATGGAAGAGGCGAAGAAGCACTGCTCCTCGAACGCCAAGGGAGAGCATCTCAGCAGACCAGGTCATCAAGTCTACCTCCACCACCGTCGGCGTTACCGCGTCCACCGCGAAAGCCATCCGCAAGGACTACGAGATACGACCGTTTGGAACACAGGGATGCTCGGAAGGTAAAGATAATTTTAATCATCTCCTTCTTTTTCTTTAGCCCAGATATGTTTTACCATAATTTTGCATGGGCATTTTAATTTGGCATGGGCTCTCTCAACATCTTGACGAAAAGAATAGGTGGTATTTATATTGAATTCTTAAACTATGACCAATCAGGTTTACAACAACAAATTTGTTGACGGAGTAAGAATACAATTCGCTATTCCCTATCATTTTTGTGGGTGTTGTAGAAGACGACTAAGATATATAAGAATAATATAGTGTTTATGTAAGAGAGGCAAACCTTGAAAGAACACTATACCAAACTCTTTGACTGGTGTGGTATAGTAGATCTAATTCCCTTCTATTATGAAGCCTCCTTCAGCTTTGAGTCCAGCAGTGGGACGTATATGAGCTGTGATGATGATAATGGTTACAACCGTCGGTCGGTTAATCCAACATGGAAACTTTATGTAGAAATCTAGATCCAATATGACGACTGATGCGATTTTCAAAAAAAATATGTTTTACTTTGGGATAAATCAATATATCACTTTCGCAGGATTCCGATGGTTCTGGTTCTATAGCATCTACTGCATCTCGGAGTTCACCTCTACCTTACGATACTGTTCGTAAATTGCCATCTGTGCCTACCTCCGCTTCGCTCCCTGCTGCAGAGTCCAGAGAATCTTTAGTCCGGCCCAGAGACTCTAGTCTGCCTTCACCATCGAAGCTCGCTGTGTATGCAGCAGCAAGGCGGCGGTCCACGGAGTCAGCAAAAGATAACAAACGCACACATCATTATCGAATTCAATTTTAAAGATTCTATAATAAGATTTGATTTTGCAACTATCCCACCATCGACCGAATTGTTCTGTCTCTGTGTTCCTTGGTTTTGACATAAATTAATTCATTTACTTATTTTAATCGACAATTTATATGTACGAATGTTTAAATGCGAAATATTCATGTTTCAGATTTCGTAAGAAATGGTGCTTGTATCTAAACATTTATTTCAACTAAATTTAACACCATTAGAAGATATTTCATAAGATATTTTCGAAAGATATTTATTAACCTAAATATTAAATTACTTCCATTCAGAGCATTGCATAGAAATTTACCGCAGCAAGAGTTTGGCTTTGCTTGGTCTTGCCGTCAGGATTTAATGTTTTCTTGTATATATCCTAAAAGCTTAATCTCCGAAGAGTTTGCCATAAGTATTATTATAACATTGTAAACCCCCCACCCACCTCTTATATTCACTAAGCAACGAAAAACTAGTAGGGATTATGGAGCTCCGTAACCGTAACCGAAATTATCGGATATCCGAAGTGAAAATATAACTGAAACCGAAATCGATATAAAAGTTTTGGAAATTTTCGGATTTTATGAGGGATTCTTCGGATTTTATTAGGCTCGCTGTCTGTATGAGACAGGTTATGGCAAATTTTCTGTCTACCAGCCGACCTCACAGCTTAAACATAAGCATATCTAAAGGGAAACGATATAATGATCACCACAATTGGGTAAATCATTTTACAATTACCTAAAAAATCAATATCCGTAACCAATACTATCCGAAACTGTCGGATAATCTGAAATAAATATATATCTAATATGTGTAACCGTATCCAGATCCGAAAATTTATACCCATAACTCCCTATTGTATATATCCATTCTATGTTTTAAGGCCATCATTTGTGTGATCAACCGATAAATATGCATTTATAATGAAAAATAATAGCTGTGCTGTAATAATATTATTTAAACAATGTAATAAAATTTTTAACTACATAATAATGAATAGAAACAAGCTGTTGAAGTGAAGTATTCAGGGCAATGGTTCTAGAACAGGGTTCGTTTAATACAATTAACCACTAACCTAGTGGTTTAATTCTTAAGTTACACGTTGTAAATGGTGTCAATGAATTTGAATCATAAAACAAAGGGTTAAAAGTCTTTTGTAAGCAATAATAAATTCTTTTGGGATCAAAATCTTTTGTGAGCATTTGGGCACGCGCTTTTCTTCTCTCTCAAAAGATTACACGTATAAAAAGATAAACAGACATAATGAATTTGTTTTTATGACAACTATTTTTATCTCTTTTTTAAATATACAAAGCAAGAATTCTAAATAAGCAACAGTAACAAATTCAGATAAGTTTTAGAGGAGGAACTTCAGATATATTTTTAGTTTCATATCGCAAAACTTTAAAATAAATATATAAATATCACACGACTAAAAGTTTTGCAGTTTATTTTTTCTAGGCTCATATTTTTTTGAATCTTAGAAAATCAAAGAGTTATGTTTACAATTAGAATCAAATTACTAGATGTACTCGTATGGTCACTTTGTTTATTTTGGGACTGTATGTCGCCCTTCTGTCGTCCCAGATGGTTCAGGAGGTGTGTCGAGACCATAGCCTATAAAAAGATGTCTATTCAAATACAGTAGAAACTCGATTATCGAGCCCTCGGTTAAACGGATCTGCGATTATCCAGACTACTAACCGCGCGCTTATTGTACCTATAAATCGAATTTGTGTAAGCATGAACGTGTCTTCCGCGCCGATTATAGTTACGCCGCTCTGAGGTGCATGCCCCGCGAGCTATGTATTCGTCTTTTAATAAATGCATAAAATTATGTACATATTACATATGCAAATAACTGAAGGAGGTTTTTCATATATTGCCTAGAATGCTTACCGACAACAATTAGTCCGGTTAATCGAGTTTCTAATGTACCTACAATTAAAGCAAAGCTTATATCAGCATCCATCTCAGCTCACATACGTCTCACTGCTCAGCTCAAGCCGCCTCCACAATAGGAGGGAAACTCACCTACTTACCACGTTGGTCAAAAGGGTTGATATAGGGTTTCATTAGGAGTTTTCCATCTCCTGCATATATGTTAATATCGGGTTGACCGAGCTTCGCTCGGAATATTTTTGTTGTATTTGTGTCGAATTTATTTAGATATATATTAATAAAAAATAAAAATTAAATAATGAACAAAATATATAAAAAAATACAAAAAGAGAATAATAATAACACCGAGATTCGATCCGACGCTGTTTGAATGTCAAAACAATACCTACTAAAAGAAAACTGGGCGACTGCCCAACTGAGCTATCGTAACTCATGACGTTGACAGCGAAATTTGAATTCATATTCTTTTAAAATTTTATGTCATTGTATTGTTTTGCTAAAAACACCGACAAAACAACATTTTCTATAAATAAAACCTAGCTAGATCGATTTTTTTGGCCTCGAAACCTCTAGTATGCCAAGTTTCATCAAAATCGTTGGTGCCGTTTCCGAGATCCTGAATATATATACCTATACAAGAATTGCTCGTTTAAAGATATAAGATTTGCATGTATCCCTTAGTTGACTTTTACAATACCCACGGGCAAGGTTGGGGGTGGTGAATTGTATTCTTAATCCGTCCTCATTCGAAAAAGCGTCTATATCATACCCTTAGAAGAACTTGAAAATCACCAAGGACGCTACAAAATATCCGAAACTTTATAATAAAGCAATTAATTATTTCAGAGAAGCTCTCTATAATAATTAAGATGTAGTTTCGAGTGAGATTTGATCCTATTTAATTAAATCAAGCCTCAAGACATTTGAGATTAAGTCAATATGTCCACCCTTTTCAATTGTGCAGACAATGGCTTGTATTATACGTAATTTATTTACATAAAAAACCAATCGGATACATCTATAAATAAATAAAATTTAAGTGTCTGTTTCTTAGGTCAAAATAAAACGTTTTTTTTTCATGCTTACAAGATTATTTACACGTTACCTACGCCTAAAAACCAGTTTTTTTTGTCTGCCTGTCTGTGTGTCTGTTTGTTCCAGGTAATCTTCAAAACGGCTGGACCGGTTTTGATAATAGTTTAATATCAGGCCTATATAAGGTGGAACTTACCTTAATTTGCTTTACCTTACTAAATATTTCGTTCCGGTATTCTCACGGGAACGGGTACTATACAGTTGAAATCGGGGGAATTTACTAGTCGTATATACAAATGCATGTGGTTACTGTTAGGTCAAATTAAATATTCAATTACTGTAACAGAAAAAAAAACAGTTTTTATTTTAATTATTTCAAAATTTTTTAATATAAATAAGTAAAAACAACTGCGCTTAAGTTATACAAAAGGGATACATGTTTTTTGATAATTTTAAATTATTAACTAAGAAAACAAATAGTAATTGAATACTCTTACTTTAGAGATCTACTAAGTCCTTAATCCGGGTATTCAATGAATTCCCTATCTTTTTATCAGCCTCAGTAAACCACGGCAATATTAATAAGTATTAATATTTTAGAAAGTACTAGCAACCCGCCCTCGCTTCGCTTTCTGTCGCCTTATCCCCGTAGTTCCCGTTCCCGTGGGAATACCAGCATAAAATATAGCCTAGTTTACTCCCTTTATAGCTTTCCATTGGTGAAAGAATTTTTTAAATCGATCCAGCCGTTTTGAAGATTACCCGAAACAAACTGACAGACAGACAAAAAAATATACAGTGATTTTTAGGCATATGTATAGTACAAATGGTTATTTGGTTTTACCGTGTGAGCATGAAAAAAGCCTATTAGTTTGACATTACAAACAGACACTCCAATTTTATTTATTGGTTATAGATAATTATTACATGTGGTAGGACCACACTATTAGTGTACCTATACCCTCACAGTTATCTGTCTACTAGTCTGTAGATGCTGTATGGGAGTTTTTGGCGGGAATCTGAAGTGTCATGTGGTGTTCTTGTATTATATTCAATTATCAGGTTGACCGAGCTTCGCTCGGAGTATTTTTGTAGCATTTATTTAGATATATATTAATAAAAAATAAAAAAATAAATAATGAAAATTATATAAAAAATTACAAAAAGAGAATAATAATAACACCGAGATTCGATCCGACGCCGTTTGTCGCCGATGTCAAAAATAAAACGAAACCTGACTACTTCGTCACTGAGCTATCGTAACTTATGACATTGATGGCAAAAATTGAATTCATATTCTTTTAAAATTTAATATCATTATATTGTCTGCCAAAAACACTGACAAAACAACATTTTCTATACTTATGTATAGAAAAACTAGCTAGATCGATTTTTTTTAGCCCGAATCCTCTAGTATGCCAAGTTTCAACAAAATCGTTGGAGCCGTTCCCGAGATCGTGAAAATATATATATTTTCAAGAATTGCCCGTTTAAAGATATAAGATATCTTAGTGTTATATTCAATAATTTTGATGGCATTTTATGAAATATATAGTTGCAAAACTGCTGAGGTGTAGTGAATATGATATAAAATTGCTATACATACCTTTTTGTTTACACCAAAATTCTCAGAAGATACCCTTAACAGTGGCCATTACACTGTTGAGGGCGACACTTTGACTTACTGACAGACCATTACTGACATGAAGAAACTGAGAACTTGAAAAGATAATTATAACTCGACACTGGCAAAAATGGCTCGTATTTGTAGCTGATTGCCAAGACAAAAAAGAAGAAGAAGAGAAGATGCTGTCCGTCTGGGAAAGTAGGTACCACACTCTCGTAGAAAATCGACGTCTGAGTAGTAACAATTTGTTACTGCGCTTCGTTCGGTGAGCGAGAGAGCCGGAAGCCCAACTTTCTGAGGATGTTTGCGTGTGGTGGATTTTGGTGATGTCTTTAGTTTCACTGAACCTCGTTGCATTGCACGCATTCACACTTCCTTCACTTTCTTCACGGTAGGCAGCGGCCTAGCAAAGGTCCATGGGCGGCAGCAACACTTCAGGCGTACTGTTTGCTCGTTTGCCACCGATTGTAATAGACAAAAAAGTATTAATATTTCTGTGCAATAAACAAACATTTCGTCATATAACTTTTTAATATAACCATATGAATTAACGGCAAGAATTTAATTAAAAATCAATTTTGATTGCAATTATCAGTCAGAGTATTTATTTATTACAGTAGACACAGTTTTATAAAATACAATGCTTAATAATTTATACGAATTATACTCGTATCGTAATATAACTTAGCGACTTAACCAGTTAGTTAAGTGCAATTATTAGTTTTTTTTTTTTAATAAATAGCTATTTAAAATAATAATTATAAACAATATTATAATATTCCGGTCTAACAAATAGGTACGTGGTGACCTAACTCATGAATAGGTACCATATTTAAAAATGGAATCGCCTTAGTTTAAATATTGACAGAATGTATATTTTATTGCCGATATAAATAATAAAAATAAAACCACTTAAAAAATTAAAGAGGGCCACAAAAGAACCGTCCTTCTGGTGTGTTTTTCTTAGTTTTAATAATGCAAATACAAGGAATGCACAAATGAAGTTTAGTTAAGATACTGACCCACTGTTGCAAGCTTTTCGCCTACGTAGCAATTCTTTGCGAGGTCCGTTAAATTATACGCCCCACAAGAGACAAGAATTATTTGCTTAGGTACTGTAGAGTATTGTTCCTTTTTTGGGTGTGTCCAGACCATAATCATTCAAAATAGGGTTGTCTTTTTTAAAACAACAAAATATTATAGTGAAAATTATAGAAAATGTAATTTACAAACATTTACGTACTTCTACAGCGACTATCTTGTTTCATTTACAAACTCCGAAATAAACCCTTTGTAAACGACTCAGACTATTGCCGATTTTATAGATATGCTCCTACCTTTGTCAGTGTGATTTTAATGACATGAAAAATGAAATACTAATAATGACATAAAAATGCAAAACTTATAAAATATGTTAAGTATATAGCGTATAGTATATCTGAAGAAATATACCTACATTTTTTTTGTGGGGTGGGCTACGGTTAGCGCACCCGCCGCCGTTCCGTCCGGGGCGACAGAGGGGCGGCGCGCAGCGCTGTACCCCACCCATATAGCACGTCGCCTTTATCGTTAGGCCGACCACCAGTGCAGAGTTCCTTGACTTCAGTGGTCGACCCGACGGAATACCCCGAGGGAGTACCCTCTCCCATCGACGTGCCCTATCGGGTCGCCGATCGCCGTCGCGAGGCTAACCTCTCCGAGGGTGCCGGACTAAATCGCCGGTCCGGTCACTCGCAGCCTCTGCTAGGGCGGCATCAGGCGCAATATACGTACTTAAATACTTATTAAAGAAAATGTTTTTTAGTGCTTTGCTAGGCAATACTCCATCAGGCAATAATTAATAAATAATAATAATTAATCTTCTAAAATACTTATTCACTTCACCTTTAAGAATTTAGAATAGAATTTGCCAGGAACACAGATGATGCAACTGTAAAACACATTATAAATATATTTACTTTTTACTGTGGTGACGGAATAAGATGAACTACTCCACTACATATTCTTTTCCCGTATGTACTGTAAGAAATGATCAAAATTTACATTACCTAGATCTTTACTGCAAGGCAAGGACACTCGAAATAAAACGCAATGTCAATCCGTCAAATCAGTGTGCTATAATAATAATCAAATCAATTCCATTTGCGGAAGGCGCTGAAACATAAATACCTGAGAATAAGTGTATCATCAATTCAAAATTAGAATTTAAATTGGAATGAAAATGAATGATCAATACCCCACTCCCTATCTATTTGGATTATAATTACTTATTAAAATTTGCACAAATAAAATCGTAGTTCATAATTGAACAAAATAAGTATTTCTATAGTAATTGTACTTATTTCAATAGGTGTGGTAGTCTTATAGCAATATTATGCTCCTTTTAAAGTAAATATATATATGTATGTATCAACTGTGAATCAGACCGTAGCGCTGAGTAACTGTAGAATAACTTTCAAATTTATAATTTTTAATATAATTAACGAGATTATAATTAAATAATGTCAGCAGCGTTCGTGATAATAATGAAACTAATTATGTACACAGCAAATTTAGTTTAATAACTGCTATTTTCACTAGCTATAAACCTCAAGACTTTATACATTATAATATTGAAAAAGAAACAAACTTAATGTCACACAAGAGTACGATGGCCTACCATCTAATTAGCGGCAATGAATAAACGTTTCTTTTTTCATAATTCATTAATTTACATTATTTTGTTCATTTTTTATCGGCAATTAAAATAATCACACTAAAATGTTTATGGTTAATGAAAATGGCTGTAAATATTAATGTGTTGAGTTCTTGTCATTAAATAAGTACCTAATTATAATGAAGTCTGAATATTGAATACTATTTTATAGCTCAATTATTTAGGTGTTAAATGTTCTATCTGCTAGGGAATATTATGGGCATATTATTATTAGGTAATCCATCCTAACATCTGCATAATGGTCATCTTTTCTACTCTCCTCATAGACAGCGACGAAAATAGAGTACAAAGATAGAGTAGTGCCCTAACTTAGGGCCCCTAAGGAGTACCGTTCTGGTTTCGTTTCCTACGTAAAACAATTATTTTTGCGATTCATAAAATGATCGAGTGACTCGCATCGCACATAATCACCCTTATAGAGTACAATTTGTGTTACTTAATTGTATTGTCAAGTCCTCCACAACACAAGGAATTAATGCATAGCGCAGTATTTTGTATTTCTAATAATTTCGTAAATACCCAAGATAACGTTTAAATTAATTAGTAATTAATAATTAATTAATTAATTAGTAATTAATTTAATTAATTAATTTTAAAGCAGTATCTACGAAACCAAAACATTTATTTACCGTATTAATCTAAATTGCCCAATTTCCTAGTAGATACCTATTGAAAGATCATGGTTTTTATGGTTAGAAGCTTGATAACCGTTGCATCTATTTCGGAATGAAATTGTTTGTGAACGGCAGTGTCGGCTACATTGCTTTGTTGACGGTTTAGCAGTTATAACAGCCGTTTCATATCATGATTATAAAACATTATTTTATTATCATTCTGTTACATAAATATGATAATATGTAAAATTTTTAATAACTCTTTTTAATATAATTTAACTAGCAGTTGTGTCTGCAGCTTATATAATTACGCAACATAATTAAACAACGAAAATGGGGCGGGAATGCATTTTGAACGGTCGTTAACTATTCTATGCATACTTTTATGTTTATTATTCAGTATATACAACAACTACAGCATTGTTAGTAGACCAATGAATTGTCACGCAATTTAATTGTCTCAGATTCGAAAACATTTCGCACAACTCCGCCTTCTCGAAGTAAATTAATGATTAATAATTAATGTACATAAAATAGAGAAAATGTTAAATTATCTTTTAAGTTGAAAACGTCATCAGCAAAGAAATATATTTGGGGATTTTGGACACTTGAGGGTATTAAACCCTTTAAGGGCTCAAACTTTTTATGTCTCATAGAATATCAATTGTAGGATTGGATGGTAGTTCCTCCACGTGAAAATATGTTCTAAGTAATAAATTAACTTAGAGATCATATCTCAATATAATTAAAGGCTATTGTTTTTATCTATGATTAATTTCTTTAGTCTTACCATAAATATAGATGATGAACATGAGGTCTAAATTACTGATGTTAGAAAATTTATGAACTTAGGCTGGTCAAATAATAGATATTATACTAATTTCGAGCGTTTTGTAAACATATAATGCGTTATAAAACAGAAAATGATGGAGTGTGATTAGAAAATTAGTAAATGCATAGAAATTGCTAACTTTCTTGTAAAATATAAATCACAATCATTTAGTAGATTTCAAAATATGAAAGAAGCTGTTATAACTGAATGGATTTTGGTTGGTAATATTAATTTTGTAGTGTTAATAAGTTAATGTTTTTTTAATGGATTTCATGTGAAAATATTTTCATTATATCGACTTTACTTATATTTATGTTTTCGAATCGAATAAAGTACAACATACCAAAATTATTTTGTTTTTTTTTTATCTACAGCTAGATATTTCAACTGGTCATTGACAGTGAAACATGTTTCTTATTTTTGGTTGAGCTATTCACAATACAACCAACCGGCCTACTCTTGAAATTAATTCTAATTTCGAATCGGATTCGATTTCTATCTCACCAAACTTATATTTGGTACTCTTGAACAAAATCGAGAATGAATTTTTCGCGTTCGTCGTTGTTATTTTCACCAAATGTGCCATGTTTTCTTACTTTAAATTAATAACGTTATCGAACTCGATCACCACAAAGACGTTTTCTTGAAATTGTGCAACATTAACTATTTTAAACTACGTCAAAATCACGTCGGGAGTAGCAAATATTAGACTTAATCGACGAGAGTCGAATTCATTTAGTTTAGAAACGTTCCACCTAATTTGATTCCAATCGGGCGCTAGTGTCGCTTTCAAGAGTACCAAATTTGCTCAAATTCGAGCTGCAATTGGATTTAGGATTGGAATCGAGATTCAAGAGTAGGCACACAGATCCCAGTAATGGTGCCTATTTTTTAAGATGTTTAGACATCGACCTGTTACAATTTTATATGCATAAAAGATAGATTTTTGTATAATTATTATGGAAATTGTACCTATCAACCTCCTCTTAACCTACTTACTTAAGTTCGACTTAGTTAATATGTACTCTTCTATCATAGTACATACTAAATTTCCACTGTTTCACCTGCATAGTTCCTGTTCCCGTAGGAATACCGGGATATGTTTATGTAAATGATTTAAGTAGATATTCTTCAGCAATGGTGTCAGAAGAACAGTATCTCACTCAATTAAAAAAAAATGACAATTTATTTCATTTACCAATAAAGTAAACTATGTATATACAATTTAAATATCATATAGGAGGTACTGGTCTAAACCGAGTCTCTTGATTCGCGACCTAGGAGTATTATTTGATACATCACTATCGTTTTGCGAATATATAGACAGTATAATCGGTAAGGCTAGAAAAAGACTTGGATTTATAATCCGAATATCGAAGGCCTTTAGTAATATTGATAGTATTATAATACTCTACAATACATTGGTACGAAGTCTATTAGAGTATTGTTCTGTTATATGGTCTCGGTATTACTCGACTCATATAGATAGAGTAGAATCTATCCAGGTCCATTTTCTGAGATACTTAAAAGGTATAAGTAAAGCTCTTCCAGAGTATAGTACTAGGCTAAAATACTTTCATATGCTAAGTCTAAAAACACGAAGAAACAACTCTGTTCTACTGACTCTTTACAAGATCATAAATGGTTCAATAGACGCTCCGCTAATCAACAGTCTGCAATTCAGAGTCGCCACGCGAACTCTGCGTCAACCCTGTACATTTGATATCCCAGCATCTACCTTAAATACCACCTTCAACAATCCACTTACACGCGTGGCAAGGTCATATAATATAAGGTCTTTTTTTTTTTTTTTTATGCAAACGGTGGCAAACGAGCAAACAGTACACCTGATGGTAAGTGTTGCTGCCGCTCATGGACCTTTACAAGGCCGTTGCCTACCGCGAAGGGAGTGTGAATGCGTGCATTGAGGCTCGGTGATACCAAGGGCACCACCAAAACCCTCCACACGCAATCACCCTCAGAAAGTTGGGCTTCCGGCTCTCTCGCTCACCGAACGAAGCGCAGTAACAAATTGCTACTACTCAGACGTCGATTTTCTGCGAGAGCATGGTACTGCCCCGGACGGACCGGCCCGCGGCTGTAGACAGATAACTGTCGACAGTGTGGTCCTACCACTCCTAAACTTCGACATATTTTCAATGACATATGCAACATACAGACACTACCTTTTAAAGGGCGAGTAGTGGCTTCTTTGTTATACTTTGTCTCTTTTTTCCTGATACTCTGTTACAAATAATTATAATACTCTACAAAATTACAAAATTATTAGTCTCTAATCTAATGTAATAATGAATGTCATGCATACCTATCATCTGTATAATTACTACTAAGCTAAATATGTTAATAAATTTGTTGTATTAGTGCATTGGCTGTAATTGTACTGTTGGTGTGCTGAATGAAATAGAATAAAATAAATAAATAAAATATAATAATAACTAAGTTCCTTCTTGTACAGACAGTTACCTAACAGTAAAATATTATCAAAATCGATTCAGCTGTTTTGTACTCTACTGGATTAGCCGCAACAAACATAGATATGCAAAAATATTTAAATTTGTTTTTAGGTAACGGTATAAATAACCGTGGAGAATGAAGAAAAAGACACGAACCCGACGATATTATTACTCTCGCCCAGACTGAGGCATACACAGCCCGCGAGGCCTTGACAAATAAATATCTACGATACCGTCCCCGCCGCCGGGGACGGAAATTGTGCCGCGGTAAAATCATAAACGTGGGAGTGCCCACTTTGCCAGCAACCCTTTGAGCCGAGATCCGTACCCCACAGGGGGTGCCCTCGGGATCGGTCGCTTAATTTTAAACGGGAGAGCCCTCAGCGCTCACCCACCAGTCCGGGTAAAGTTGTCACAGCCATCTGAGGCTAACAACTAAGTCACACAAAAAAAAAAAAGAAAAAGGCGTTATTTTGATATTACAAATAGACACTTCAATTGATTTATTTGTATAGATTGCAAAAGTTATTGGCAATTAATTTTATAACCGGCCGCCTGCCTGACGTCAACTCTCCTTGAGAATGTAATTGTTGACTAGACGAAATCAGATGAAGTTTACTCAGTTGACTGATGGCGTAGTGGTTAAGATATCAATATACCATGTCAGTGGGTTCGAACCCCACGTAGGACACTATACCGGACCATGTGCGTGATGAACGCCTCCACGCCGACACGGTCCTCCGCCGGCGATTGGGTTATGGGGCCGCGCGCCGCCCTTCAGTCGCCCCGGACGGAGCCGGGCGTCGGATGCGCTGACTGTGGCCCACCCCAAAATAAAAAAAGGACACTTTATACGATCCACAAATTGTTGTTCGGCGTTTGGATGTAATTTGTGTCCGTTAATTATATGTTTGTAAAATCAATCGCAATACAATGATTATTTTCTTAGTACCTACTGGATGTTGTCTTTAAAAAAGAAACTGTTAGTCATCGTTCGACGACATCTACGAACAGTATAAGGATTGGCCGCCACCGCACAGAATTATTAAAATCAAACATAAAAACTATTCTTTCTTTCTAAAAAATCTACTTCAGTGCAAATAAACCATATTCTGTATTCTGTGAATAAACTAATCGATAGTTTACAACCATTGCATATTAACGACACGTTACCATATAGGAGACTAGATTATTTCTAATGATGAGTACGTATTAGTACTGTGGCAATTCACGTGCAATGGTTATTGTGTGGTTATTATGAACCAGCGATATGTCATTATCAGATTTATCATGAAAATGTCGAGGGCGTAGATTTACGCACGTTTTATTGATAAATAATTAGCTGCCATAAGCAATTGAGAGTTGTATGTTACTATAATAATTCCGGTAGCGTCATGAATTTGTAATGATCGGCAGTTTTTTTACTTCTTTTCAACTTTCATTATCATCATCGCAGCCCACATACGTCCCACTGTTGGGCTCGGGGCTACTCCACAATGGGAGGGAATTTGACCTACTGTACCATGCTAGTCAGACATGTTGGTATAGGGTTTCATTCTCTTGCACAGATGTTGTGTGCATATTATATCCCCCATAGTCGTCTTTTACGACATCCACGAGCAAGATAGGGAGTGGTATATTGTATTCTTACTCCGTCACCACACAGAAAGCTTTCAGCTTTACATGCGAGTTACAGTTAGTCCTAAATCTCCTCCTAAAGAAGAACATTAGCCTACTACATACTGCACACTGACGAAAGGATTGGTAGAATTTTTTGTTTTTCGAGTTCGTCTTTTCCAATGATGTTATGACCTCCCTGTGGTGATGGAATAAGAACATAATTTAAAACTCTCTGTCTTGTTCGTGGGTGTCGTAAAAGATGACTAGGGATATGATATATACAGGTAACATCACTGCAAGAGAAGAAACGTTCGCAATAAAAATCTATACCAACACCTCTGGTCAACGTGGTCAATTTTCCTCCTATTATGGAGGAGGCTCAAGCCCAGCAGTGGGTAGTGCATGCACTGTGATGATGATGAGTAATGCTTATAACCTTTAATCGATTTTAACTGTACCGCTGCAATCGAAGGAGTGCTGACCAATGTATATCTATCTCGTCAACACCCGGTCAGGCTGAGAGACTTAACGTGGCTAACTACACTGGTATATTTAACAATAGACCGCATGTAGGTTGGATGTCCTAGGGCGTGATCAGCCTGTGTTTAAATAACATGTTAGCCAGGAAAGTAACGAGGCAAATTTAACTTAGGCGACGTCGAACTCGTTTGTGGGGGGGGTCCTGTACTGGAATCCACCTCTAGATGTATATATGAATCCTATTTGCCGAATCCTCTAAATCTGAGTAGCAATTCTCGTCCTTTGTATTTTATTTCGATTTTGTGATGAGAACTTTTTGATTCTTGAAATGGGATTGGTCGGTTCTCGAAGACACTAGATACCGGACGAATCCCACTTGTGAAAAATTCGAATTTTTATCTCAACAACACGAGCTATCCGTGTGACTAAAATTGCCCCACTAACACCAAATTTTAATTAATATACGTGTAAATATATACAAAAGTTTAATATACCTATTATTATCGTTTACAATTTCCTGATACAAGTAAATGGCAGGAAAATAATAACTGTAGCGGATAACGTATTATCTGGTTAATTAATGACATAGCTATAAATATAATAAGATTCAACAGGAAAATAGCATTATTCTCACTAAACTTGATACTTCATTAATACCTAGCTATTTATTTATAATCCACATATTTCCTAGGTTTTGCCCGCAACTTCGTCGCGTTGAAAATGTGTAAACTTACATACATACAATACTCACGCCTCTTGCCCATAGGGGTAGGCAGAGAATCACTTCCTTCCACTTACTATGGTCTTGACATACTACTTTCTCCTCTTCCACATTCATCAATCTCCTCATACATGTTCTTCGGTTCAGGGTACTACGAGTAGCCTAGGAGTACATTAGAGTTGGGACAAGCACTCCTCTATGCACAGCCAGGCGAGCTTTCTTAGACAGGCTGCCCATAAAGGTGCGCAAAGCACCATTCACCATATTACCCTTACACAATCTTCTTTCAATATCACTTTCAAATTTACCATCTCTCGCAAATGTAGATCCCAGATATACAAACTCTTGCACTTGTTCTAATATTTCCTCTTCTATGTATATTGCACTCCGTCATAACTTTTTCCCTTTCAAATACCATAACTTTCGTCTTCATGTGTAAACGTATCCGTGAAATATGATTTTATACACCATATGGGAACCATTTTCATCTCAAATAATAAATTATTAAATAGCCATACTGGTTTATATTATAATTCAAGGTTTCAGATTCAACATCTATTCAAGAGAAGGAAAACTCGAAAAAAAACCCAATACCGACCAATTTGACTAACATGGTCAACTTCCCTCCTATTGTGGAGGAGGCTTGAGCCCAACAGTGGGACGTAGGTATATGAGCTGAAATGACGGGCAGGCAAAACTGGTTTATAATATATAATGATAATTTTATCCGATTATGATTAGTGGTGAAGATTTTACAGGGAATCTTACCTTCGCTTATTCTGTTCTAATACTTTTAATAAAAACAAGAAAGAACGTTTTCATAAAAGACTTTATGTACCTATTAAATTTACTTCTCAACAATATATTGTTTATTTTATGCTCTATTGCCTAGAAATGGTTATTAGTCTATGCTAATTTAATACTTAATTGAGAATATCTAATATAGTACGGAGATTTCACGGCAATACGAAAATGCATGGGTTATATATGTGAAATATAGTGAATACGAAATAAAGATGTTTCAAAATGTTTATACACGTGATAAATAAAGATTTGGCTTAAAGGTTTATTATTATTGTTAATAAAACAATGTATTCGACAGAAAGGATTTGCCCTACTAAGGTATCGTTCATTTCATCGAATCCACTTTAACAAAATCAATTGCTTCACGTACAATAGTTAAATGTGAAAAGAAATTAAATGAAATTTTTACCTAGAGAATTCAATAAGAAAGACTATTGAATCTGCGAAATTGTTATAAATGTGTTCAAGATTCTTTTGGAATTTCACATATTAAAATTGTGTGTAATGTTATGAATGCATATCTATATACCAATAAATAAAATTGGAGTGTCTGTTTGTAATGTCAAAATAATGGGCTTTTTTCATGCTCACACGGTTATTTGTACTATACATATGCTTAAAATACACTTTATATTTTTTTTTGTCTGTTTGTTCCGAGTAATCTTCAAAACTCGGCTTCGGCTGGACCGATTTCAAAAATTCTTTCACCAATGGAAAGCTATAGTATCAGGAAGTAAACTAGGCTATATTTTATCCCGGTATTCCCACGGGAACGGGAACTACGCAGGAAAGACGACTGAAACCGAAGCGAAGAGGGCGGGTTGCTAGTGTGAAAATAAAATTAGAAGAATGAAATTAAAACAAACAAATAAGTTTATGTTAGACATGTTAGTTTATTGTGGTAAGACCACATTGTCGACAGTCATCTGTCTGCAATCTGAGACCGGTTAATCCGAAGTTCACACTCTCGCAGAAAATCAACGTTTGGGTAGTAACAATTTGTTACTGCAGTTGGTTCGGTGAGTGAAACAGCCGGAAGCTCAACTTTCTGTGGGTGTTTACCTGTTGTGGGTTTTGGTGATACATTTGGTATCACAGAACCGCATGGCACCCACACACACCACTTTTTTTCACGATAGGCAGCGTCTTAGCATAGGTCCTTGAGCGGCAATATCGCTTAGGGATGATCGATGTTAACATCGATGTCAAGAATGTCAACATCGAAAGCCCAACATCGATGTTCGCTGTTTATCGAACACCGAACATCGATGCTACAGAAATATCGATATCATCGAAGTTGTATACATCGATGTTATATAAAACTCGTGGCATATTTTGATGAGCTTTTTTTTTTTTTAGGTAATATATCGAATGTTTTTGACATCGATGTTACTACGAGGACATAAAATCTTCTAGGCTTTTGATGACCTTTTTTTTTTTAGGGCATCTGTCGAATGTTTTTGACATCCATCCATGTTACTACGAGAACATAAAATCTTCCAGACAAAATTTTTATGACTTTTTTTTTTAGGAACTCTGTCGAATATTGTAACATTACGGCGGGAGTTATGACATCGATGTTACGGCGACGATATAAAATCCTGCGGGCAATGAGCTTAATGAGCTTTTTTTTTTAATTTCCTTCGCAGCTGCGTTTCCGTCATTACCCCGACATTCCACGATGTTGCCTTTTCGACATCGATGTTTTCCTTTCAACATCGATGTTTTCCCTTCAACATCGATGTTTCCCTTTTCAACATTGATGTTTTCTTTTCAACATCGATGTTAAAACATCGATGTTTTTCCTTTCAACATCGATGAACATCGATGTTCGATGATCATCCCTAATATCGCTTTCCAGCAGGTGTGCTGCTTGCTCGTTTGCCACCAATGCCAATAAAAAAAGCATTGGTTTGATATTTTAATTACATTATATATTGCCTCTACCACATTGGGAGGGAAATTGACCTACTATACCACGCTGGTCAGGCGGGTTGGCATAGGGTTTTATGTCGAGTTTTCCTTCTCTCAGCGTGGTATAGTAGGTCAAATTCCCTTCTATTGGAGAGGTGGCACGAGCCCAACAGTGGGACGTATATGAACTGAAATGATGATAATGATAATATAAGCTTAGGTACTGTAGGCAGAACTAACAACTGCAACAACACAGAGGAGAGAAAATTTATTCATTTTATGTATTTTGAGAATAAAATTGCATACAAAATATCGAATGTTCATATAAGTAACCGGCCTTGATCCTGACATTTGTGAAGTGCGAAGAATGAGGCCAAGTGGCGGCCTCGCGAGTTAGCTAGCTGCGCTTGCGCAACTCCCTCTGCCACTGTGCCGATAAATAACCTCCTAGTACAGCGTAAAATTATGAATCAACATAGGCCCATATTTACATTAATAGGTTTTACAGTAGTAGAAGAAACTTTCTTTAAAATTTTTGGCAACACGGACAAATAATTTTCCTAAAATCGAATGTTTTCTTATCGATAGTTGTGTTAAAGTTGGTTTAGTTGGTTGGGTTTTTATTTGTGCGTAAACTTCTAAAAGTATGGTGAGCGACTAAATATACATACAACCATCCATTACTTTTCCGTGGATGATAGCAGATAGAACACCACTGCAAGAGAAGGAAAACTCAAAAGAAAACTATACCAAACTATCTAATGAACTTGATATAGTAGGTGTCCTATATCAAGCTGATCAGATAGATCTAATCTTGCTGTGGGGTAGGCTCGAGCCCAGCAGTGGGACGTATCACATAGGTGAGCTAAGATAATGATGATAATAATTATGGTGATGATCGTCACCTCGTCATTGTCGTCTCAGCCCACATAAGGCCGACTATTCAGCTGGAAATTGATCTACTATACCACGCTGGTCAGATATTGCCATAGGGTTTTATGTCGAGTTTTTCTTCTTTTGCATAGATGTTATCTGCATATTATCTCCCTTTTACGTCATCCAAGGGTAAAAGAGGGGGTGGTGAATTGCATTCTTACGGATAATCATGATGATTGTTGAAATTTTTTACGTGTATATAATTTGAAACATCGAAGTGCAGAGGTTCTAAGTGATTTTAACCTAAAATTTCTACATAAGTATTCTTACAACCCCTATCTTGTTCGTGTGTATCGTAAAAGACAATTAAGAGATATATTTGGCATACTAGCAACCCGCCCTCGCTTCGGTTTCAGTCGTCTTTCCTGCGTAGTTCCCGTTCCCGTGGGAATACCGGGATAAAATATAGTCTATGTTACTCCCTGATATTATAGCTTTCCATTGGTGAAAGAATTTTTAAATCGGTTTTGAAGATTACCCGGAACAAACAGACAGACAGACAGACAAAAAAAATATAAAGTGTATTTTAGGCATATGTATAGTACAAATAACCGTGTGAGCATGAAAAAAGCCTATTATTTTGACATTACAAACAGACACTCCAATTTTATTTATTGGTATAGATAACAGCGAAGGAAAGGAAAACTCGGAATAAAATCCTTTAGCAAACCATCTGACCAGTGCGGTCTACCTAGTAGATAAATTTCCCTCCCATTGTTAAGAAGTGTCGAGCTCAGCAGTGGGATTGATGAAAGGAGACCTCATTAGGTCTTTTTTAGTATTTCAATCGCGTATACAATCAGCATTTTGCTGAAATTTTGCCGAAACCGAAAGCACATCTTCAGTCGGTTTCTAGTTATAAATTAGATGTATTTGTGTGTTTTTATGTCACATCGTAACTCCAAGTGGATTGGTTATGATACGGTTGTTTTAATTTGAAATCTGATATAATCGAAATGGTTCTTAGTTACCATTTATAAATATCATCGGTTAACTATTATCATTTAAAAATGATCAGTTTAGACATATGAAGGTTGTCACTCCTTATATTTCTACAGCAGCTAAAAAAAAAAAAATACCTTGAACTGATATTATTGGCAAGTAACCAAATATATGTATAACAAATACCATCGTTAGCTTACACTATTGCGAAAATTAACTGATATTGTAAGAATCAACTCGTATCCAGCAAATTTAAAGCAAAAGATATCAGATAAAAACTTTTTATAATTACATATAGTTTTTACTTTAGTTTAACTAATTAATATTATATGTAAAAAAACAATTAAAATTCAAACTCTATGTAATGTAGGTACTAAATATTTTAACTAAATTATTGTCTTAATTATGGGTATAAATAATCACCAACTGTGACGTTGGTTCTATAAGTGTTGAATTTATTATTGAACACCCCGTAATAATCACTTTCGTTATTTTAATTTTAGTGATATATTCTAGAAGGAGCGGAGGGCATTTTGCCTAGCAACTAACTGTATTAAATTTTACTTCCATTCATCCATCAGCCTACGGACGTCCACTGCTGGACATAGGCCTCCCCACAAGAATGCCACTCGGAACGGTCCTGCGCCACTTGCATCCAACGGTTCCCTGCGACTTTGAGAATGTCGTCAGTCCACCTAATGGGGGGTCGTCCTACGCTGCGCCGTCCGATTCGTGGTCGCCACTCAAGAACCTTTCTTCCCCAACGGTTATCGGTTCGACGAGCGATGTGGCCTGCACATTGCCATTTCAACGTGCTAATTCAGCGGGCTATGTCGGTTACACCCGTTCTTCTACGGATTTCCGTGTTCCGGATTTTATCACGTTGAGAAATACCGAGCATAGCTCTCTCCATAGCACGCTGAGCGACTTTGAGCTTTTTTATGAGGGCGACATTTGGAGACCACGTTTCAGTGCCGTAAGTCATCGCTGGTAATACACACTGGTTATAAACCTTTGTTTTCAGACACTGCGGAATATTGGACGAGAAGATCCTCTTAAGTTTCTCAAACATTGCCCAGCCGAGTTGGATTCGTCGGCTGACCTCTTTCTCGAAATTAGATCTACCTAACTGGACTGCTTGTCCTAGGTAAACATAATGATCCACAACTTCGAGAATTGCATTTCCAACTAGGAACGGTACAGGAATGACATGGGCATTAGACATTACTTTCGTCTTGTCCATGTTCATTTGTAGACCCACTAATTCAGATACCCTGCTGAGGTCATTGAGCATAGTGCCAAGGTCCTCCATGGATTCTGCCATGACTACAACGTCGTCAGCAAATAGAAGGTGAGTGATGTATTCGCCGTTGATGTTGATGCCGAGTCCGGTCCAGTCTAAGATGACGTCTCCCTGTCTCACACCTCTCTGCAACTGGATCGGTTTCGTACTCTTATTCTGGATGCGGACTGACATAGTGGCGTTTCTATACAAACACTTCAGCACTTCGACGTATCGATAGTCAATTTGGCACCGCTGAAGGCACTGCAGCACTGCCCAAGTTTCGACAGAATCAAAAGCTTTCTCATAGTCCACAAAAATTTTACTTATACACTTTAAATAGGTTTGAAATACAAAATTACTTGTCCTGTTGTCGTTATCTCAAATATTCCACAATTTAAGGATACATAGTGTCCTAAAACTTAAATACAAGGAAAATATATATCTAACATTGATCGTTTTCAGAAAAAAACATCCTAGTACTATGCTTTTCGTTATCATCATAATCTTATTTCAAATACGTCCCACAGCTGGGCTCGAGCCTCCTTCACAATAGAAGAAGGGACGTGTTGAATAGAGTTTTACTTCGAGTTTTCCTTCTCTTTCTATTATATGGATATTATAGCTTAGTTGTTTGATATGACACCCAAGATGGGGTGGGGAAATGTATTCTTACTACTTCACCACTCGGAAAATCCTGTGCTTTTAAATAACTTTCAATATTGCAATATGTGATATGTACCTATATATCACAAAATCACTCGTTAAATTACCTGATTAGGAAAAGAGAACGTTGCAATTTATAATTATAAAGTAACGGAAGAAATTAAAAAAGTAACCCAATTTTTTCATGCTTGCATTCGAGAAACCAACTTTTTGATTTGACCTGGAGTTTCGTGACAGCCTATACATATAATACAGTTGCCATGAAACTATGTTATTGGACTGTAGTTTTTATAAATCAGATAAAGTGGACATGTTTTCCTTTTGAACAAGGCTGTATCAGTAGGTATTTGTACAGTAACGACCTGTTTGAGCGAACTGGTTAAGGATGTTGACCTTTTGAAAAACATGTACCTATATTTAGGCTCAATCATTTATTTATTTAGACTGTAAATTTGTTTTAATCGTTTAATTTATTTTTTGGCACTGTCATATAGTATTTAATCAGAATAAATTTGTATTAATTATAAAAACGGACGTTCATTTATTGACTTTTTTATGGTACTTATCCCACCACACATTCCCACCACTGTAACTCCTGTAAGACAGGATCCACAATGGTCTCCGTATAAGACACCGAGGTTTGGCTCTCAGGAAGTCCCGGGCAACGCTTTCAATTGTCTTGGGCACCGCAACAAATTTAATTAGAAAAGAAAAGCGAAAGATTGCACTTCCCTCCTATGCAAAGCGAAATATGAAGTAAAGTAGGCTAATAAGTCAGTATATAAGAGGATGTACAACTACGTAAAGCGTAGCAGTACAGCACCACGGATTTAACAGAGTTTAAGGGTTCTATATGTGAGGATTGGTTACAATAGTAGATATGACAAAAATGCCTGAACATACGGCAATATTCTTGAGTTGCTGCAAGGTCTGTGTAATATACTACCAAAGACGTGACTTGCAGACTGTCCAACATGAGGACCCACTTGTTATGTCAGAGAATGCAGAGTGCATGGGGTGAGTTGTTTGTTCAAAAACGGAGTAAGAGTTTAGAGGTCAAACATTGAAAAAATAGTGAGGCTACTACTTTAAAGTCGAATTATATGAAATATTCCCATGGCCAGGGTGGAATTGAAAAAAATAATCGTTGTTCATGTTTTCCTTAGTGGAATAATAGGTTGAAGCGCGCCTTTGTATCTCCAAGTCGACCGGGAGTATGCCTGCAAGTACTGATAAGTCTTCAATGCTAACTGTTCGATATATCTTACATAGGAATATTAGCGCTAATCATTGACTGTGCTAATCCAAGCCGAGCTGCGCCTATAGCGCTGGTGCACCATAACAGATACAACTCAGATATGTTGCTGCATATATAATTTTAAGTGTATTAAAACAAAGGCCCCAGGTGGAAGTTGAAATTCTAGTCTAGGGAGTGGGCAAAACCTGCTTAAACCTAACCTGCCCTTATGGCACTTCAGATAGCAGTCACCGCTCTTGCCAAATGGTATAGGAAACTAGATATATCCTGGTCAGCCAGTCATGTTCATGAAACGAACTATTTGTTCATACTGTTCGGATAATACTAAGCTGTTGCGCGAAAATATCTATGATACCGTCTCGGCTATAGGGAATGGCGAATGCTTAATAGTCAATAACTGAAACGGCCACTTTGCCATCAGCGATAACCTAAGCCGAGCATCGTACCTACAGATGGCGCTCGCGGGCAATGTCGCTTAAAGATGTTCCGGGTTGAAAGCCTTCAGCTTCGGCGCTCAATCAGTTTGGTCAAAGCATCTGCGGCTAATAGCTAAATACACACAATAAAAACAAAGTATTATATCCTAAGAACAACCAGTCTAACATACACGCTTTATACATATAATCTATTAAAATACCTGATAGGGTTATAAACAAAAAAAATTGTTAAGGAATGTAAGATAATTGTCACCCTTTCCCTTTTAATCGTCCTAACAACTAAACGAGTTTAGGCTTACGTGTGATAACCAAGTTCAAGGGTTCGAATCACGAGGCAATAATTTTTCGCTGTTAAATAAGTTTTTATTAATAAACTAGCTAAAATGGTAAATCGCGGTAATTTAGTAGGTCATAAAAGTGAGCATTTTGTTGCCTATAAAATATAAAAAAATTAATATACGTTGCAATTATTTCTAATTTTTAAATAACTGCAGTAAATCAGTATCATATCGTGTCTCCTTGTAAAACTACTTTAACAAATTTTAAATAACTGCAGTAGGTACTTAATATCATTTCCGTATCTCCTTGCCGCCCTTACTTCACCACGGATGGCGTGCGTCTAGGGCATAGCTCGCCCAAAAAAAGGCCTCCAGGTATCTAGATTTACTACAGTACCTAGTTTTTTTTTTTTTTTTTTTTTTTTTTTTTTTTTTTTTTTTTTTTTTTTTTTTTTTTTTTTTTTTTTTTTTTTTTTTTTTTTTTTTTTAGCCGAGGCCGCGGGTGACGTGACCGGGGATTAGTCCGTCACCCGCCGAGAGGCCGACCGCGTGAGGAAAGACCGACGTCCCCCCCGAGGGGGGGACGTCGGTCGATGGGAGGGTACCCCAATAGGGGGTATTCCGTCGGGCCGACCACTGACGACAAGTTAACGCTGCTCCAGTGGTCGGCCCAACGACGAAGGCGACGTGGGCTTCGGGTGGGTCGCGGGAGTTGCGTGCTCAAGCCCCTCTGTCGCCCCGGACGGAGTGGTGCGGAGGCGCGCCGACCGCGGCCCACCCACAAAAGAAAAAAAGTACCTAGTTTTTACAACTGGACGTGAAGATTGACATTGATTGACATTACGTTACATTACACTTAGCTATTATTTCCAGTTACAACAGGAAAATATAGACACAAACCTTGTACAAATTAAGTATCAGTAAATAGAGTAATAAAATTAAACATTATTAAATCTTATAATGGAATAATAACTACAGAAAATTGTCTAGAGCACTGTTAATTGTTCAAATGACGTTGCCGCTTTGTTCGACTAGGTAGATACATAAATGAATAATCAGATACCAAAGAACCGTTTTTTCGTACTGATAACCTTACATTTTACGGTATAACGTTATTATTACCGTTATATATAGTGTAACACCATCAAAGAGTTACCTAACATTACTGGTGTTGGCAACGTATTGCTAACTTACACTACGTCTTTTAATTCAATAAAAAACCGGTCAAATGTGAGTCTGACTCCTTGACGAAGAATATCATCTTACTTGTGCGAGAAATTAACGTTTGAGTTAACAACGTCGAAAATCTCGTTTCATAAATGATATTGAAATTTTTAACCTTATTTCTAAATTATGTGTTATAAAATGTTCTATTATCGTTTTATTGGGAAGTCTGAAAGTGGCACCAGTGGTAGATTTATTTATTTATTTAAGGAAGGATTTAGAGAAGATTAAAAGCGAGAGTGTTTTGGTATGGACGTGTGATGAGGAGGGATGGATAAATTGTGTGAATGAGGATATACGTATGAAAGTAGTGAGTGCAGATGTGACGGCTGACAGGTGCCTATGGAAGGTAAAAACGTGTTGTGCTGACTCCACTTAGCGTGGGCTGAGGGCAGGCAAATAATAATGATGCTTTACGTCATTAACAGATGAAACAGCACGGTTGACGGACGGCGTGGGCTTAGTTATAGGGTCCTGTTGTCATCTTAAAAAGCAGCGTAGACCTTTTGAGGAGATGAATAGACTGCAATGCGGCGTTTACATTGCTTTCAATATAATTTTCATCTTAATTCTTATACATCATATTGTTTGACTCGAGTCTCCTCCAAAATAGAAGGCAAATTGCCCTACAATAACCAACGTGGTACGACGGGGATTGCAATAGACACAAGACACGTATAGAGATTTTTTTTTGTTGTTTGTTCTTTTGTAGTGACGTTATCCGCTTGCTGTAATTGATTGCGTCCCTTAGTCGTCTTTTACGACACCTACGGACAAGAGCAGGGGTGGTGTATTTATTGTATTCTTACTCCGTCAGCACACAGAATAATATTATTCAAGAAATTAATACCTATTTGTCAAAATTTCAATTATGATGAGAACAGTCGTAACGTAGTGACCTTAGGTCACAGAAAGAAATTATATTTCTGTGCCTTAGATAGTAAATTATGCTTGGAGCGGGACACTCGATTTGACCACACGCGTACTTACAATTTTAGTTCCACAAAAACGTAAGGCAATCCCTTACGTATAATATGTTTAAAAGAAATAAAATTAATTGTTAAGCACAATTAAAAAAAGTGGAAATCATGCACAAAGATTTTCATCACAAATATTGCCCAACTTATATTATAAAACCAAAGATAAAACTAGTATAACAAAACGTCGATAAAACTCATTAGTAACTCTAATTAATAAACTAAATAAGAATCGAAACAAGGTACGGAAAAGATATAACCTATTTAAAATGGGACTCCAAATAGTCATTATTATTCTATCCAGTTGGGGCTGTGACATGGCTTTGACCCGCTCGAATGTGGGTCAAGAGCTTGAAGGGGATCGATTTATAACAGACAAGTTTGCACTATACACACACCTATGTAATTGAAATGTTTATTATCATTGAGTGAAATTATTGAGCCAAATCTTTAAAGCGCTTATTACACTACACGATATTCAGGGCCCTGAATCACTAGGGGTGCTGTACAACAGCTAAATAGTGAAACCTGTTTCACCTGTATCAGTTTTAGCGAAATAAAAGTTTCATACTGTTCCATATATATATATATATACATAAAATAAATACATGCTTAAATATATTAGACGTGGGTCGTTGTGATTTTTGTAACGACTGATTTGTATACAGCTACTTTGATTGTTTGCATATTGTATGAATAGCTGCACTAACTATATACAGTTACACGCGAAACGAAAATAAATTTGTAGCTATACAGTTAAATCAATAAATTAACTTCCTTTCATACTTTTTTCAGGCTGAGGACTGATTGCATTATATGTATTTACGATTGATTAGAGGTTATAATTAAACTATTATTTTAATTAAATTTGTATTAATGCAGACGTATTTAAAAGTAAATTGATTGTATATATAATGATTATATTTACAGTTTATTTACACTCTTGATATATTTACAGTTTTTTTCACTGTTATATGCACTTTATAATGTATGATGTTTTTATTAATAAAACAACAAACTAAAACAATAAATAAATTAAATTCTTTACTTTAAATTCAAATTTCAAAGTAACACTCGCGTCGTTCCCCGCAAACAATCAAAGTAGCTGTATACAAATAAGTCGTTACAAAAATCACTAGTTTTGAAACACGTGACGTCGACCAAGTCACTAGTTTCGTTACGTTTCTTAAAAATAACGGAACGACCCACGTCTAATAAATTTAAGCATGTATTTATTTTATGTATGTATGTATATATATATATATAATATATATAATATTATTATTACATACAATAGTTTATGTAATTAATTATTATTTATGCATATATATATATATATATATATATATATATATATATATATATATATATGGAACAGTATGGAACAGTTTTCTGAACCTGTTATTTCGCTAAAGGTGAAACAGGTCTCACTATTTAGCTGTTGTACAGCACCCCTAGTGATTCAGGGCCCTGAATAACGTGTAGTGTAATAAGCGCTTAAGTCGTACATGATATTCACGGACAACTGAATGGCAGATATTTACTAATAATCGCGCAGGAACTTGGAGCTCATCTTTAACATCATTATCTCAGCCCACAGAAGTCCCACATGCCTTCTCCAAAAATATAAGAGAAAGTGACCGAATATACCGCGCTGGTCAGTGATGTCGGCATAGGGTTTTATGTCAAGTTTTCTTTTCCTTGCATTGAGATTATCTGCATATTATATCCCTTGGTCGTCTTTTACTGCACCCACGGGCAAGAGAGGAAATTATGAATTGTATTCTTACTCTGAGACTATACGGAAGAGAAGAGAATGTGAGAGATAGTCATTAACAGGTCAAAGGCTAAAATAAAAGTAAAGCTTAGTTGCTTTGAATCGTTGTAATTAGTTGTAATCTATACATTTATACAAATAAATAAAATTGAAGTGGGCTTTTTTCATGCTCACATGGTTATTTACACGACACCCATGCCTAAAAACCAGATTTTATTTTCTCTCTCTCTGGCTGTTTGTTTGAGATAATCTTCAAAACGGCTGGACTAATTTTGATAATATTTTACCTCCAGGTAGCTGTCTACATAAGGAGTAACTTATACTATATTTTCTCCCGGTATTCCCACGAAAATGGGTATTACCTATGCGGGTAAGGCGACTAAAACCAAGGCGAAGCAAGGGCGGGTTGCTAGTTGAAATATAAAAACCGACGATCCGACGGACTTGAAAACTGAACGAAATGACAATTTTACGTGACACGATAGCACAAGTGGTTATCAATTTTTATTACATATATAAGTCAATGCCACGGTGGTCAGACGTATTATAATAGGGCTTTGTATTAAATTTTCTTTATCTTGCATCTTTCTCTTGTTAGGTAACAATGCAGGTGCAATTTTAGTACTTATTTAACAAATACTTGTGTGTACATAAGTAGATCTTTTAACAGCCTGCCCAAGGGAATAAATCCTAAGGTTTCATTGGACTTCTTAAATATACAGTTAATGAATACACATTACATCCGGATTTGGGAGAATAATTTATAGATCGCACAAAGAATCAGCCCATATACGTCCTACTGTTGGGCTCGAACCTCCTCTTTGTTGGAAAGACTTACTACACTGGTCAGACGTTTTGGCATAGAATTTTATGTCGAGTTTTCCTTGTCTGCATCGATGTTATCTGCATATTACTTAACTTAGTCGTCCTTTATGACAACCACGGGCAAGAAAGGAGGGTGATGAATTGTATTCCTACTCCGTCACCATATAGAAGACTCCCGACGCCACACAGGCGGATTGGATACAAGATGTGGGCATCGAAACCATGACACTCAGATTTAGACTTAGGGCATCACACTGGAGCTATTAATAGCCATGATGTTGTATTTAATTTCATTTGAAAGAAATTAGTAAGTAAATAAAAAAATAGACAACTCGCTGAGTTTCTTGCTGAATTTTCTCAGTGTGATCGCGATCCTATCGCGTGGCAATTTAAGGTAAAATGTAAAAACGTACAATATGTAATGTGCATGTGGTTTATGCATAATAAATGAATTTAACTTGAAAGTAAGAATAATCTTTCTGGACAAGACGAACTCACAATTTATTTCTCAATTGGACCCACTAAGCTGCTTATCTCACGCATCATAAAATGCACGTAAATGTGGATAATAAACACATTAGTTCTTGTTCTTTATTGATTTTTCTTTGCTATTTCCTTATTTTACATTAATATGCGAGAAATACCTGATACGCCCATGCACCTTTAATGTATTCTAAACAGAAATTCTTAGAATATTCAAATGAGTAGTTAATGAAAATTGGGTTTTTATTTCGTGTTATTATATCATCGCTTTATGTACATAAATAGAAGCCAAAAATATTTGGTTTTCCCTTCCATACCCGATTATTTTGAGAACAATTTTAATTTTTTTTTTGCCAACGGTGGCGATCGAGCATTCAGCCCATCTAATGGTAAGTGATACTACCAAACATAGACCTTGGCAAGACCAAGGGCACAGCTAAGTCGCTGCCTACAATGAAGAAACCCTTATTAAACCTTGCTTAAAGAAGGACATATTATAGCGCTCGGAAAATACAGCAGCAGGCAATTCAATCCAGATCCTGCATGTTAGAGAAATCGCTGAAAACGTACGCCAGAAAATAATAGTTTCCAGGTGAAATGGATGAAACCTGTTACGGTGGCGAGTGGTATGTTGGTAAAATGGTGATGGTGGTAGCAAGTAAAATAGTTTTTTAAAGCACTCGCAATGGAAGAGCAGGTGGAGCACACAGTGAGACCGAAAGTCTCTGCACCACTTATACCGCTCCAATTTGTCCATGAGCTTGGGATCATCGAAGATTCGAGCAGCACGTTTTGGCAGGGAGTCAAAAGGTTCTAATTGATTTTTTCACTCGTGGTTGAAGAAATAAGAAAAGTAGACCACACTGTAAATATCTTGGAATACGAATAAGGAGCAGTAACTAACACTTGCTCTTAGATTTTGTTTACGTTTTACGGCTTTTGTTTGGGTGGGCTATGATCAGCGCATTCGCCGCTCCGTTCGGGGCGACAGAGGGGCGACGGGGCGACTGCCTGGCAGAAGGCGGCAACCACGTCCCATTCCTGATGCTGCCAAGTATCTCCCTGGCCATGGTTGGCAGCGTCAGGTCGGCCCCTTCGCTGCTCGGCCCACGCGACACAACCTCGAGTGCGTGCTGCGCTGTATCCTCGTCGCAATCGTAGTGGTGGCAGGACGGTGTGCTCTCCCTCCTAACGACCGTGTGCAGGTACTTGGCGAAGCAACCGTGCCCCGTCAAAACCTGTCCAAAGGAAAGCATCCCGTGCCGCCAATCCAACCAATCCATCAGCACCGGCCGGAAGGCCTCATGGTTTACGGTTCCCGCTTGCTTGACCTCAAACCTATTGTATTATAAATCATGAAAAGAAATACATAAAAATATATAAAAAAAGTGAGCCGTCGCTCAGGACGCCTGACAGATGTGAAACATCGAAACTATTTTGTACGAGTAGCGACACGGTATCGAATATAAAGTATCGATGCTGAACTCATGAATAGTATCGAAAGATAAGTAACGTACTGTTTAAAGTATCGAGTACTTTTATTTACTTTATCTTTAGGTATCGAGTACTTTTCTTTCGATAACGATACTTTTGTATTCGATATTTTAGTCAATAAGTACTTTTTGGTAGGTATCGTATCGAATAAATTATCCATTTTAAAATTGACTTTACGACTCATATTTATGGTAACGTCATTTAGTACAAACGAAATGAACCTTCTAAAACGTAGCTTGAAATAATTTGCGATTTATAAACCAGAAATAGCGGCATCTATCGAGCAAACGACCAACTCTAAGCTACAATATATTTTATAAAAAACTCTCTAATCCTGTAATGATAATAAGACAAGCTGTTTAAAGTGAGTCAAAATCCAATTCTTAAGGAGTTGGTGACATACAAACAAATAAATATACAGCTGAAACTAATAAAAGCCTATAAAAAATGAAATGCTTTCATCCGTTCGCAGACATTCTTTCCGCACGAAGAGTGTGATTTAGGAAACAGAAATGGCGGCATTTATCGAGCTAACGACCAACTCTCAGCTTCAATATATTTAATAAAGAAATTTTTAATCCTGTAATGATAATAAGACAAGCTATCTAAATAATTTTAACGTCATTGGTCCTCCTTAAATTTTCAACTTTTAAATGAAATTTGACTGTTTAAAGTGAGTCAAAATCCAATTCCTATGAAGTCGGTAATATACAAAGAAATAAATATATATACACCTGAAACTAATAAAAGCCTTTAAATTTTCGTAGCTGTCGTATCTTTTCGTAGCTGAAAGTAAACTAAATACCATACCTACTGGTATATTTATATTACTAAGTTAGAGAATTTTACATTAATTTATAAAACAAGTATATATGCATAAAAGAACATTAGATTACGACAGGAACTAATACGATAAAACTAAGGCATAAAGTATTAATAAAATATCACGATTTTTTTCCAAAAAATGATGATTTTTTTCAATAAACATTTATTTTCATTAATATACATTAGTAATGTAACGAATATTCGCATTCGCGAATATTCGCATGTTTTTTGCATATTTGCATTCGCATTCGCGAAATTATTGCGAATGTTTTTGCGAATATTTTTGCGTGTATATTTTTTTTAAGTAGGTAATAATAGTTGGTTAATATAAGAAAATCCAATTCCATTAATTTCTTATGTTTTTAATGCAATAAAAATAACTTAACCTCGTAATCACATTATCGGTCTTCACTTTATCAATTGGCATTTATTTATTTAACTTTAGGCAATGAAACTTAACAATAAAACTTATAACAATTTAAAAAACAAAACTATATACTAAATGGCCTAAATGCAATGTAATCAAACAAAAATAATCTTCTATGAATTTTTACCAAAGTTTAATGTTATAATTATCTTCTTGAACAAAACTAAAAATACTTCTACAATTAATATTTATTTAACTTTGGGCAATGAAGCCTAACAATCAAATTTTCAGAGAATTTAACAAAGAAAACTATATAGTAAATGGCGTAAATGCAATGTAAACAAACAAAAATAATCTTCTATGATTTTTTACTATAATTAAAATCAAATAAAAGCTTAATATGAGTTGCTGTCATCATAATCACAAAGTGTTTATAGTATATCTATATTATATAGTTTATAGTATTTATAGTATAAATATAATCATTTTACATAAGAGTTAACAGTTAACACTTTAAGCAGACAAGAATAAAATTAAGTCTTTTCCTTTAATAAAGCTAAAAAAAGTAATTGTTATTAGAACTTGTGACACAAAATTTTAATGCAATTGAAACTAATAAAATTAAATTCTTCTATTAAACTTTTCTCAGTCTTTAGATATATTTTTAATATTTAAATTATCAAACAAAAATTATATTCTTCTACAATAGACCATTAAATAGTCTAACGCTAAACAAACAAAAAAATAGATTCTCAATCAAAAATACTTCTCTCCCTCAAAAAAATAACAGTTAATTATATATATTATTTATATTAATAATTGAACTTCAGTAGAGAAATATTAAACTTTAAAAATAGTAGTTTTGATGCCTTGTCTGCTTCAAGTCTGTTTCGATGTGGCGTGTAAATAAGTCCAGCACCACTAAATATGCGCTCGCTGGGGACACTCGTTGGTGGTGTAACTAAATAATGCCGAACATTTTTTTTTAGGGGTGGGCTGCGGTCGGCGCGCTCCTCGCACCACTCCGTCCGGGGCGACAGGGAGGCGTAAGCACGCATACCCACTACCCACCCACGATACACGTCGCCTTCGTCGTTAGGCCGACCACCAGAGGAGGGTTACTTGTCATCAGTGGCCGGCCCGACGAAATACCCCCTACTTGGGGTACTCTCCCATCGACCGACGTCACGCGGTCGGCCTCTCGGCGGGTGACGGACTAATCCCCGGTCACGTCATCCGCGCCCTCGGCTAGGGAGGCATGAGGCGCAAACACTCGTGCCTACGCCGCCCCAGTCGCCGGCGGCGGATCGCCTCATCGAGGCTGCGCTCCTCGCGCAGGCGATCCGCCGCCTCCTTCTGCGAGACAGTGATCTCAACCGCGTCCCAATTCCTGACGCTGCCAACCATCGCCCTGGTGATAGTCGGCAGCGTCAGGTCGGCACCGATGATTGCGACGAGTTTACGACGCTGCTCTGCCCAAGCGGCGCAGGCCTCGAGCGTATGCCGCGCCGTGTCCTCGTCGCAATCGCAGTGGTGGCAGGACGGTGTACTCTCCCTTCTAACGACCTTGTGCAGGTACTTGGCGAAGCACCCGTACCCCATCAATACCTGCACTAGTCGGAAGGAGAGCACCCCGTGCCGCCTTCCAACCACTGCATCAGCACCGGCCGGAAGGCCTCCACGGTTCGCACCCCGAATCGAGGCCTCTCCAGCCGGATTGCCCAACGGGCAATGACGTCCCGGCGGGCGTCGACGCGCCAGGCGGTGAGCTCCCTTAGTGAGACCACACCGCCCTCCGCTCGCACTCGCAACACCCGCCGGTACAAGTCGGCGAGCATTTCCGCCTCCAGGTCCCACGGGGGAGTCCCGGCCAATCTGCTACCGTGTGGTATCCGCGTATGGCCATGGCCCTCTGTGGTCGCCACAAAAGAGCCCTGAGTCGAACGGTCAGGGACCCCGCCCACACCAGGGCGCCGCCGTACAGGGCCATCGACCGGATGACCCCCGCGTACAGTCGTCGGCACGTAGCGCTCGGTCCGCCCACGTTCGGCATAAGCCGTGACAGGGTGGACGCCGCGCCGACGAGCCGTGGGGCGAGCCTGCGGAAATGCTCCCGGAACCACCATTGCCCATCGAGCATCAGGTCCAAGTACCTCATATGGGCCCGGATGCTGATGTCAACCGAATGGATGGTGATCGAGGCGCTGATGGGAGGGCTCATATGGCACCCATGGAACAAGAGGTCCTCCGTATTGTCCAGGGCGACCCTCAACCCCAGCGCCTCGATCCGCCTGACGATCTCTTCGGTGCCTAGAGTCGCCAGGCTTCCCGCCTCTTCTAGCGTCCCACCGCGGGTTGTGACGAGCGTGTCGTCGGCGTAACAAATCACGCCCAGCCCGGGCGGGAGGCTCCCCCGCAACGCCCGAGCGGGAGGCTCCCCCGCAACGCCCATTCGTAGCCGATGTTCCACAGGGTGGGTCCGAGAACCGACCCCTGTGGGACACCGCACGACATAGGCGTTCGCACAACGTCCCCTGTTCGGTTGGTGCAGAAGACGCTGCGCCCCTCCAAATAGTCTGCCACTAGCCGCCTCAGGTAAACTGGCACCCCGTGATACCGGAGCGCCTCCCTGATGCAGCTAAATGGCAGACTATTGAATGCGTTGGCGATGTCCAGGGACACCGCCAACAGCACTCCCCCGCCGGTGACGGCCTCAGTCGCCACGGCCCTCAGGCGCAACAGAACCGCGATCGTCGAAAATAATGCCGAACTACAGGAAGCAGAAGAACGTATCTTTCTTTGATCACTTTCCACCAAGTTAAAGGGTCAACGTCATTTGCCACACGTTTATACTGAATATTCGCATTTGCGAATGTTGGCAGCAGATATTCGCATTGGCATTCGCATTCGCGAATGTCCAAAATACGACATTCGTTACATCACTAATATACATTATAAGTAACAATTTACTTTGAGTTCACTAGATGGCGTTGTACAAAATTTTATATCGCACCATGGTTTCGTTACAAAAATGTAGGTATATGCATCCAAATATTTATTTAATATATAATTAATAGGGGACCGGCCGGGACCGCGAAGCATGGCGTTAAACGCCACACGACGATCACGGTCACCCTCGTCTATAAATGTTTCACATCAAAAAAAACTAGACAGTGTGACACGATACAAGTGAAACTTTTATATTACATGGAAACATTTTAATTATTCATTAATCAACTAAGAATCGCATGGATTGTCATTTGCCTCCCTTCATCCCACGCTAAGTGGGGTCGGTATAACATGTACTTACCTTCCATAACCTCCTATCAGCCGTCATATCTGCACTCGCCCTTTTCATACGCATATCCTCATTCACACAGTCCATCCATCTCTTTTTGGGTCTCCCACGCTTCTTACGTCCATCCACATTCATATCGATGGATTGTATTTAACATTAATTTATTTACATAAAATTATGAAAGCTAGAAAACCATGTCTTACTCTACTCTCGATGACAAGCGAGAAACTACTTCGAGTCTACCCCACATAATGTTTTCCCATCACTTTTTGTCACCCGAAAAGCTTGCGTATCAGAATTTCAAGGCCCTCCCGAAAAGTTTCAATTAAAAAAATAACTATAACTTTTGATGCAAATAGAAGCGTAACATCTTTATCAAAGTATATTACTTCATATAGATACATTCCAATCCGAGCGAGTTATTTTGAACAAAATATCTTTCTATATCATACGCTGCTGCTGACAGCATTGAATACAATGGAAACAGCGGACCTGTGGCCTTCACCCACTAGAAACCAGCTGTTTGCTTCCCTCTGTTGTAGTGAATGGTTCATGATAATACGCCGTTAGTGTCATGTTAAACGTCCGATGTGTGCAACCCGCAGTGGAATACTAATTGATGATAAACATTCAACATACATGTTATGCGCCACGCATGTGACTAGTAGCTGTCGCCGGTCGACTCGCGCGCAGCTAACCCAATTCCAGCGGATCGGCTTTCACAACTAGTTACGTCATTCAACACAATGTAGAGATGTGCGAACTACCGAACATGTTATATAAAATTAATTACTTTGTGCATACAACCTTCACTAAAAATTTTGCGAATCGAGTTTATGACGATTTTTTTGGCCACGTCTTTTGAATTTCTTTTACATTATAATCGAAATTTGGATTAGGGCTAATGTATCAATCCATCAGCCTATCTACCTTCCTAGGTTGAATATATGTAAGTGTGACCACAAAGGGGGTTCATGCCATAATCGCCATCCTCGGCATGTGGATTGGCTACGCAGCACAGTTGGTGTTATAAGGCTTTCCATAAGAGCTCCTTGGTGATCCCTCAGCGGCTTTTACGACTGCAGGAAACAAGAGGTCGTCACACTTGACTAACTTTTGTATACTTTATGTAATTTACCATGGATCGACAAACATCTAGAGTCATTTTTGTTTCATTTTAACAGATACTTTAAGATCGTTTTTTATAGAAGCTTATAAAAACCAGTACAAAAAGTAAGGTTTAATGTTTAAAATCACTCCTCGTCATTTGCACTGCAAATTACGTCATCGCTCGCATAGACCCCTATTGCTTTTTTTATTTAAACTTGGATGATCTAATTACTTTGTCAGAATTGATGTGAAAGTGATAATTTCGAGTATAAACAATAATCTGGACGGTAATCATCGCTATATGATGCATGATGCATGAACACGCCTCTACCTTTATTGCAATTTATTTGAGATTTGAGTGTTAGAGCCATGTAGCTCACAGTTTTCTACCGGCTACCATAAATTTATTGGCTTGTCCATGATTTTTCGAAGTAGCAAATTGCCTCAACGCTTCGTTTAGTGAACGAAAGAACCTGTAGTTCAAACTCCACACAATACAGATACCTGGCTGTGCTCCTGGTTTTACAGAGGCCTTTGTGCGAGTGATACCACCTACTATCCGGTGTGTTGCTTGTTCGTCTGCCATCGAAGAGAATAAAAGAGATGTGTATTGTTCATCTCACATATTTGAAAAAAAGACTAGAATATGTTTAAATAGCGGCATTAGCCCAGATCCATGCCACCACAAAACATAAAGACCCCACATTATAGTACCTTAAAAATAAACTAGTGTGCTATTTTTCTTTTTTTTATCGATACGCCTATAGTCTGATTATACCTACACCGCCCAAACCGACCGGTGCACTGAAAGGGCGATGCTTTACCCCATAACCTGCCGATCATCCTGTATTACCCTTCACCACCTATTAAGCGAGAGACCGGCTCCGAACGTTGTTAACCAATTCGGCGTTCTATTATATCTCGTCACTAAATGACAAATTTGTCGCACGACCGTGTGAAATTTATGCTTAGGTTCATAAATTTATTGAAGTGATAACTTCTTGTGGGAGTTTAAACTGCTTCGTTACGTAACGCGTTACGGTGCCAGTCTGTCTGGTTTCCTTTTCTCTCATGCATAAAGCAGGTGTAGATAAAGATATTATTAATAAATAACCCTTCATATGCATATTATAACCCTTGGTGGTATTTTACGACACCCACGGTCAAGAAAGGGCATGAATGACAAATTGTATTCTTACAATATCAGCACAAGCAAAACGTTTTGAGCATATCAAAATAAAAATATTCATAATCCATTTAATTGATGTGATACAGGCGACTATTTTCCTTTATCTGAAGGAAGTTCATGACTGTGGGGCGTCTATGAGCTGACATGAAGAAGGTATTTATGACTTTATCACTGCTCGACTATTATTTTATACTCTTACCTCAGTAATCCTATATTATAACTTCTGATAATTCTGTTCTAATTCAAAGAAAGTATGGTAATTGACTAATTAATTGTAATTAATTAAATATTTACAATGTTACTGACATAACTCGTATTACGCAAAGTTATTATTATAAAGCTAAATAGTCTTTTGGTTTGTTTGAACGCTTAAAAGACTATCAAATATTTTTGAAAAATTAAAGTTTAAAACCAAAAACCTTTTCTGATTGTGAAACTATATATAAAGTAAAACATGACTGGGTAGATATTCTTAAATCATAATTAAAAACACTCTAAAGGAATCTCTTTTCGAAGGAAATACGTAATCAAGATCGGTGTATGTGTTTTGGAGATAGGATGTTACAGACAAGTAAACAGAACCCATAACAATTAGATAAATATACTAAAAACGCACAAGGGACACTACATTCAATTTTATAAGTCATCATCCTCATCACCATCTTCATAGTCATTACCACTCATATACATCCACCTCCACCATCCATCCACCATTGGGTCTGAGTCTTCTCCATAATAGAAAAGAAACGGTTCGGACGGAAACAGAGTCATTATTTGGTGTTTTCCATCTTTTCAGCATCATCATCACAGCTCATATACGTCCCACTACTGGGCTCGAGCCTCCTCCACAACAGGAGTGAAATTGACCTGCTATACCACGCTGCTCAGGCGGGTTGCTATAGGGTTTTATTTCGAGTTTTCCTTCTCTTGCATAGATGTCATATGCATATTTTATCCTTTAGTTGTCTTTTACGACACCCACGGGCAAGAGAGAGGATGGCGAATTGTATTCTTACTCCGTCACCACACGTTTCTTCTTTTGTAGTAATGTTATCTGCTTGCTTTCTTTTGGCGAAGGGGTGGTGACTCATTGTATTCCTATTCCATCATCAAACGAATACTTTTACCTACGGGTTTATTAATAATAAATAATGCTACACTTTTTAATATTTTTGGGAACAAACTAAGGAATCATCACGTCCCGTCTCATCCATCCGGGATGATGAAGGGGACGTCGCCTAACCCCATAAACCATCGTAGACAGTAACTGTCATTCACCATTTGGGCGGGCCACCGTTACCCGTCTTTGTTATCAAAGGAATCTAATTCTACATTTTTTTTGTGGGTGTGCTATGGTCGCACACGCTGTGTGCTCCGTCCGAGGGGGACGAGAGGGCGGAGCGTGGCCCCATAACTCACCGTATTCTATTACCTCCGCCATTGGGCCGACCACCGGTACCGGTACTCTTCCGTGAGATGACTGCCTCACAGAGGGCAGCGAATGCATCCCAATTTCCGGGGCTGTCGAACATCTCCCTAGCGATAGTCGGCAGCGGCGGGTTGGCACGGTTGATTGCGACAAGTTCACAGCTCTGCTCTGCCCACGCAGCACTCACCTCGAGTGTATGCTACCCCGGGTCTTCGTCACAATCGCAGCGATGGCAGAACGGGGTGCTCTCCCTCCTCACGACCATGTGTAGGAACTTGACGAAGCAACTGTGCCCCGTTAATACCTGCAGCAGTCGGAAAGAAAGCACCCCCTGCCATCGAATCAACCACGCCATCAGCACCGGCTGGAAGGCCTCGACGGTTCGAACACCGTACCAAGGCCTCTCCAACCGGACTGCCCAAAGCGCAATGACATCGCGGCGAGAATCTAATTTTACCTAAGAGAACTTCCATGCTATATTCGCCACACATAGTTATTCCAAATCCGTGTAAAGTAAAATAAACATTAATCTTAACACGGGTTGTTCCATAAAAAAATGAAACGTTACTTTAGCGTGTGTGGATCCGCGGCCATTTAACTAGTGTATGTATATGAACCAGGTATGTAGGTATGCCTTTTACGGATTAATGCGCATTCGTTATTGTTTCTAGGTCAAACGAGACACGAAATAGCCAATTATACAAATTACTAAAAAGCTGAACAGTGTTTGTTTGTTGTGTTATTTGCGAGGACTAAAAAATATCTCGTGCTTTGTAATACCTTCCAATTGCCGTGTGGTGACAGAATAAGAATACAATACAAAAAGGTGGTGAACCTTTTTTGCCCGTTGGTTTCGTAAAAGAAGACTAATATATAGATAACATATTATAATATATAGATAACATCTAAGCGAGAGAAGGAAAACTCGAAATCGAGCATGGTATAGTAGGTCACTTTCTCTCCTATTATAGAAGATGCTTAATCTCAGCAGTGGGATGTATTTTATCGAGAAAGATTAAAGATGGGCTATATAACACAACCCTGTGACAAATAATAGCAGAGCAGTCACCATAAATAATAATAGGTGTTGTCATAACAACTGTTGTAACAACATATTAAATCATTATTTTCATGTTGTGACGGATCAAGAACGCAATGTATCACAACGCCTAGCTTATCCGTAGGGGTCGTATAATTTCCGCCGGCGACTTGGGCCGCGCAGGCGCGAGTACCTGCGCCTGATGCCGCCCTGGCAGAGGCTGCGGGTGACCGAACCGGGGATTTAGTCTGGGCACCCGCGGAGAGATTAGCCTCGCGACGGCGATCGGCGTCCCGGTAGGGGACGTCGACGGGAGAGGGTACTCCCTCGGAGTATTCCATCGGGTCGACCACTGAAGACAAGGAACTCTGCACCGGTGATCGACCCAACGACGAAGGCGATGTGCTATACGGGTGGGTTACGGGTGTGCGTGCTTACGCCTCTCTGTCGCCCCGGATATAACCCTCCCACAGAAAAAAAAGGACTCGTAAAATTCGACGCACCGGGAATTCCATGGAGAATTGGCAACAGCGGTATTCCGGCAAACTGCAATGATTGACAAGCCTATTATTAGGGGTGAGCTTTATTGGGGAGACCTACATACGTCCAACAATAGATGACGATAGTCGATGTAGAGATTAAAGTAATATTAAAAAGTTGCTATATACTTTAAAATTCAGTTTTAATTTTTGCTCCGAATATACATCATCATCATCATCTTGCTCTTATCCCAATTACTTGGGGTCGACGCAATATGTCATCTGTTTTGACATATTGCAAAAAGTTTCGGCAATGACTTTTATGACCGGCCGCCTGCCTGACGTCAACCCACCTTGGGAATGTAATCGTTGACCCAAATGGTACCAGATGGAGTTGGTCCGGGTCAATCTAGGGCTCTTAGTCGTCTTTTACGACACCCACGAGCAAAGCAAGGGTTGGTAGTATTCGAAGCCGTTACCACACAGCACCGAATATACATCCAGAACAAAAATAATAAGAGTGATCAAAATAAAAGCAATGAATATATAAAAGCTCAATGCTAGCGAAGCGCCAGCATCAGCTAATATTATAGGTATACTTTGTATTGTTTATATACTAAGCGTTTCCACGAATTACCTCGAGTTACGATTTCTTGATTGATCGTTTCAATAAAATTTAATAATCACTAAATTACCATCAATTAATTTAAAAGATAAACGAATCTGATTGAGGGGGCGGGCGTCTATTTTCCGTGTAAATAAAAATATGAAACGTCAACATGCCTTCACTTCCCGGGAAAGACATAAAAAACGCTTCAGGGCTTGATAGGATCTAGCTATGGCAGCGGGTAACTGGATCAGGAAACAGTATGGTCGTTTGTGGTACCTAAGGCCGATTGCGTGAACTTGACGCGCTCACAGTGGCGCCGCCAGGGCTCTAATTGGAGACGGTACCCGAAAGGGTAATCTGCCTGGAAGGGCCACTGATGGTAAGGTCAGGTACCGGTGGCCCACCCACTTGGCGCTTAAAAGTATGCACCTGGAGGCCTATGTACGATGTACTCTCTTCACCCCAGACGGATCGGACGGCGAGCAACGCATCATGGTCTGCTACCAAAAAAAAATCTGATCGCTAGGAGATTGGGAAGCGGCATTCTTCTGTGGAGCATATAACACTAGCGATCGCCATCGCGTCTGTTAAGAGTGACGATTATTACTACGCATTCCTCCCTGGGAAGGTCTACATGCAAAAATGAATGTCAATAGGCTGTTAAATAAATTAATTTATCGTCAACCTTGTCTAGATTTATTGCTGTTTTAGGTTTCTTTAGAGGCCATATCATCATCATCATCATCATCTTGCTCTTATCCCAATTACTTGGGGTCGACGCAATATGTCATCAGTTTTGACATATTGCAAAAAGTTTCGGCAATGACTTTTATGACCGGCCGCCTGCCTGACGTCAACCCTCCTTGGGAAAGTAATCGTTGACCCAAATGGTACCAGATGGAGTTGGTCCGGGTCAATCTAATATTATTTTTATTTCTAATATTATTATTATTAATCTAATCTTTACAGGCCATATGTCCCCATGGAAAAAAATAGGTCTAAATTTTTCTCTGGGGATGCATATATGGCCTTCTGATCGATATAGGCTAAAAAGACGCAATTTTGGCTTTTAATTCGAATATTTCGTCTCGTAGATAAATTTTATGTAAATTCATTACATCTCGAGAGCAATGGATTTCTATTATAACAATAAAATATATGTAAAAAACAAACTTTTATTTGTTTGAAAAAGAATTAAAAAGTTAAAAATATCTATTACCAAAACAAACTGTGTTACATTTAAAGTGAGCAGATTGAGACAAAACAGAGGACACTTTATTTTTAACTTTGTATATGTTATTGATAGTAAAACAACTAGTAAAATATTAAAACCGAGAATAAAAATAAAGCGCTAAATTCAAACGGCGGCCATCATATTGATTATTATTTTGATGTTTAGTATTAATTTATGTTATCAGAGTTTGCATTGTTTTCATAACTAAAACTGTATACATAATTTCAGCTTAATCAGACAGTTTGTAAAATTTAACTTACAAGTTTACATTCAAACAGACAGACATCAGGACAGATAAAACTAAATAAAAGCTTGTATTAACGATGATGTTCATTAACAGGAAGTAAATAAAATCTTTGTTTGCAATTAAATCTGCGAATAGCTGATAAACCCGGAAATACATTTCCATTAATTTAGATGTTTATTAATATGAAGTTAATGGATAGACTTCTTATTACCCCACGCAAGTCATCGACTTCGAGGCTAATGTAATTTATGTTTTTATATACTTATTCAAAGATTGGCTTTGAAATTACAACCCACGGTTGTTCCCTCTAAAAGTTATTTAAACGATATATTTTATATTCCATTAGAAAATGTCTGTGGTTTTACGCCCGTAGTTCCCATTCCCGAAAGAATATAGGAATAAAATATAACCTATGTTACTTGCTGATAATATAGCTTTCCAATGATGAAAGATTTTAATGAATCGGTTCAGAAATTTAGGCGTGAAAACGTTACAAATAAACTCACATTCACATTTATAATAACGTATTAGTTAGAATCTAGTTACGTTTTCCAAGTGGTGACATAGTAACAGTGAAATTGAACCGATCACAGATGGCGTAGTGCCTAGTGGTTAGGATATCGACCTCAAATGCCAGTGCTATGAGTTCCATTCTCATACAGCTTTACAAATGTACTAGTAACGGATACAAATTACACAGAGTCTAAGAACAACAATTTGAGGATCGCGCAAACTACATTGTCCTGTGTGAAAAACGAACTCGCGACACCGTGCATAGTAGGTAGTTAGGTAGGTCATCTTACTAGTGGTAATCGCCATCTGTGCAATACAAAGTTTTTTTCAACCATCACAGGCCAAAATATATTTATATCAGCATCAACCTGTCGTAGACCACTATTGGGCGTGGGCCTCCCTCATGTTTCGCCACAAAGTGCGTCCCTGTGCCGCCTGGATCCAACGAACAACTTTCATCTTCGTGCTATATTAGTTACATCCATTCTTCTGCGGATTTTCGTATTTCGGATTCTATCTTGCAGAGAAATCCCGAGCATAGCCCGCTTATGAGGCCTACATTTAGAGATCGTGTTTTCATTGCCAATATATTTACTTCTACATATTACAGACTTAAAATATGCCTAGACTCAAAGCACCCATTTGTGTTGGAGGCGATGAATACTTGGAACGAGAGGTCACTACATAGACCTTGGTTGCTTAAAATAAAATAAAATTTATTCGTTAAAATTAAGTAACTTGAATAAGGTCAAATATGTATATATATTATAAATAAAATTGAAGTGTCAAAATATTAGTTTTTTTTTATTGAATAAATATGATATATTTGTGTATACAAGGTATGAAATAACTGTATGGCTACGAATTATTTCGTGTGGTGACGGAATAAGATTCCCCACAGCCCCTCTTACCTGTGGGTTTCGTAAAATACGACTAAGTGATTAAATATATATATATAACAATTATATAAGAGAAGAAAAACTCGAAATAAAACCCTATTCCAATTCGTCTGACCAGCGTGAAATAGTAGCTCAATTGCCTAATACGGAGGAGGCTCGAGCCCAACAGTGGGATGTATATAAGCTGAGATGAATGATGAATGAAAACGGCTACGAATATTACCAACCCTTACATTGCTCGTGTATGGCGTGAAAGACGACTAATAGCTTTACATAGACCTGGGTCAGCTCTATGTGATACTGTCTGGTCAACAATTATACTCCCAGGCGGTTATAAAACTATAGCTGATTTTCAATATGTACTGACCAAGCTCAAAGTCGCTCAGCGTGTTATGGAGTGGATTATGCTCAGGCTTTCTGCGAGATAGAATCTGAAATGTGGAAATCCGTAGAAGAACTGGTGCGACTGACATAGCACGAAGAATCAGCACGCTGAAGTTGTAATGCCCAGGCCACATCGCTCGATTCTCGATTCAACTGCTCGCTCGATTCCACCGATGGGGAAGAAAGCTTCTTGAGTGGCGACCACGTATTGGACGACGCACTGTCACAATACAGCACAGCATATCTAGTTACACCCACTAGATGGGCTATGACAACCTGGTGAAAGTAATTGGGAGTTGTGGATACAGGGTGAAAAGGATAAACTCGATTAAGGTGGACCGCGCAATTTGAGCAGAGGCCAATACAGTAGGTTTTGGGGTACACCCAAATACAGCAGGTTTTGGTGCCAAACAGCTTGTCCAAAAGTCTGAAAACGTACGATATTGTTAAAAATTTCTATTGCAATAATATTATCATCCTTACCTTTTGACAAAGTCGTTGAGTCAACATTACGTTCCATACTATGGAATTGTTCCAGAAAAAGGAATATAAATACCAATTATTGGTGTTCCAAAAAAAGGGATCTATATAAATACAACGGGCCATACCTATGATACGCAGTGCTAGTTCGTGATAAAAGTATTATCGTTTGAATTAGGCGATACATGGCGACAATCCATTATTATTTTAAAATGGAAGGAAGGAGGGCGACGCACTACTTTCCTACGGGTAATCAATATACCGCGCACCACAATGGAATGGAAGGAATACGGGATAGGATCAAGGTGGACTAGGAGATCTTACTCTCACGTGATGAGCACCTTCCAGAACTCGTTTTGCAAATTAATGCTTAGTTCAATCAATCAAGCTGAATTCACCCTTCGCAATTGAATCAAAATCCTCGTTGGTCTTTGGCCTCGAAGTGTGGCACAATATGGCAGCCATTGTTATTATTAAACTGTTATGAAATAATAGTCTTACATAATTTTTTATAACAGGTTTACAGCTAAACAGGAAGTATTAGTATTATAATATGAAAACCAATCGTTCACGCATATATAAATTGACCGCACGACCTTGTAGCTCCAGAGAATATTAGACTTTATCGATTAGGAAATAAGTATTAAGTATAAGATTTGATTGCAATTTTTAACAAGTTATTAATAATTACATTTTGAGGTTATTAAAAAACTATAAGTTTAAAGAATATTTATTAAATGAAATACAATTTGCCGTCTCTTTTTTGCGCGCATTTGTATCTGTGATATTAAGCAGATAACTCAAAAGGAAAACTCGAAATTAATAGTCTATGCTAAACCGTCTGATCACCGTGGTATAATATGACAAGTTTCCTCCCAAAGTGAAGGACGCTGGTACTCAGTAATTGTATCCGATAACTTTAATATGAATAGATATATTGTCCGTATGGAGACGGAGTAAGATTGCTATTTACCACCTCCTATCTTGTCCCTGGATGTCGTAAAAGACGATTGCAGGATATAACATGCATATAATATTCATGCAAGAGAAGGAAAACTGGAAATATAACCCCGTATCGGCCTAATATGGTGAGTCAATTTACTTCCTCTTCTGGAGAAGTCTCGATTCTCGTTGATGATGAAATATAAGAATTGTAATAATATAATCAAATGCTGTACTTGCACATAATATGTATATTCATCATTAGGCGATTCCGCTATAGACGACTCTTGACATTATTTTTTTAATCTCGTTATTAGTTGTTTATTTTTTAATATAATGCAAGGAAGAAAGTCAAAATTTAATGTTAAATGATTTCTTTTCGATTTTACTCCATAATAAATTCTTTGGAGCGTTTGAAAATATTACCATCCAAAGAGTTGGTATGAACCGAAAATATACCATTTTTTTTTTTTGGTGTGGGTTGCGGTCGGCGCGCTCCTCGCACCACTCCGTCCGGGGCGACAGAGGGGCGTAAGCACGCAACTTCCGCAACCCACCCACGATGTACGTCGCCTTCGTCGTTGGGCCGACCACCGGAGCAGAGTTACTTGTCATCAGTGGTCGGCCCGACGGAATACCTGGGGTACCCTCCCATAACCGAAAATCATACCTAGCAAAACTGACGCTAAATAGCCGTTGTTGGCAGTTTGTTGTTGAAGTTATGTTTTACCCGTTAAACTTGAAGTGACAATATTCATTTATCTTTCTGTTTCAAAAAAGGTAAGTACCTATATGTTGTTATTTATTAAGGATTATTGAGTGCTAGAATACATTGTTAATTTGTTGCACCCGCGATACAAAAGATAAGAAAGTTTACTTATTTCACAGAAATTAAGAGCTAACATTTTGAAACTTTGTAAAAGTAAGAAGGAACCAAAATTCAACTTAAATTAATAGCTTTTTAGATTGTAATGATTGTTAGATTAAAATAAAAGTTAATTTAAATTGGTTGCACCCGCGATCTTAATGTTAAATGGCGAGTGCAACTTTTTGTCACTTTACCTTTTTGTGTGATTAATTATATATTTTGTTGTTTTTATATAAATATTCTCCCGCGCTGTCTCATTTCAAATGCAAATTGGTTCTGAAGTCGTCAAGAATCACCACTAATACAGAAATTGATTGGATTGATGATGATTTGGCACCGCTTACGAATCACAAAATACAAAAAGAAATTCAGTGTCCTGATATATCTGTGCCTTCAGTATCGTATCAGTCTGAATATTTAATTCTTTTAAATAAGAATTTGCGCGTTTCTGATGTTTACAGTGATTCAGACAATTCTTACTAATATTATAAATGCGTAAGTAAGTTTGTTTGTTACGCTTTCACGCTTAAACCATCAAACCGATTTTAAAAATTCTTTCACTAATGGATAGCATAGCTATCCATCTATATTATAGAATATCAGGGAGTAACATAGGCTATATTTTATCCCAGTATGCCCACGGGAACAAGAACTACGCGGGTAAGGCGACTAAAACCGAAGCGAAGCGAGGGTGGGTTGCTAGTTGTTGAAATTATAGATGACGAAATTCCATGAACGTCTCTTTATGGTGCAAAATTATCATCAGAAACATGTCTTGCAATTGCTACTGTCCAAGCCGCTATCTTACCAGAAGATATTTGCGCTGGTTTGTATGTGCTCGTGCTATTGTTACGGAAAAAAAATCACTCAATACCGTTATTATACTCCCAGTATGTCAGAGGGATATGGATGAAGGTGGGGAAACCAGAATACAATTTATGATGACGATTGATAACAGACGTTTCACAGAAATTGTGAATGACATAGCAGACGTGCAATTTGAAGATATCACGAAATTGGAAACGCCGAGAAAAAAACAGATGGAAATAATACGTTCATAGAATTTTCGGCGAATATTGACGTATTTAAAAAGAAATAATTAATTTAAGCGACAAAAAAGTGTACTAATTAGTAATAAATATTGTTCGATCTCTCATTTTGTTATTATATAAGTTAAATTAACGTTTAGGTTCACATCAATTAGACTGGTTGCACCCGCGATAATTTGATGTTGCACCCGCGATTCGGGCAAAAGTGAATAATTAATTGTTTATTTTTCTTTTCCTTAGATTTTTTTTTATATTCATGGTTATTTAAACAACTTACGAAATATAAGGAGAAAATTTATTAAATGTATCACAATTAACAGATTTATCATGTTTTTATCTATGTTCTGGAATGGTTGGGCCAAATCTGTTGCACCCGCAATGGCAATTTGGACCTTCCTTCTGGCTATTAAAATATTATTTTAAAATCTTTGTAAACGAATATTGAAATAACATATTAAAATGTAATCTTTCAAAGTTGAATTCAATTAAAAATGTTTTTTATTTAAATTCATGAAATTAAAACATGCGTCTAAATGTTGTACCCGCGATAATGGAATGACCCCATTAACATCTCAGCCCATATACGTCCCACAGTGGATGTGAATTTGATGAGTTATTCTTTCGCTTGTATATTATATGACTTAATCCTCCTTTACGATACCACCTCTACCAAGAGAGAAAGAAGGCGGTGAATTGTATTACTTTATCACCACATGGAAATTTGCATTAAACGAGGTTTATAATAATTTATAACTAAAAATATATATAACATATAACTATGATTTCAAAATACATATTCAGCGGTTTTTTTTCACGTAGTATTTTGTGCAACGCTTGCATTTAATAATTCGTTTTGAACGATCAGCAGCGTTTCGTTGCCGTTCTGCCGAGGTCAAGATACGAAGGTGTTTGTGTAAAATTATTTTCGATATTATACTTCGCTCACATTAATGTCACAAACCACTTATACTGGTCTATGTGTTGACTCACAGACTAACTCAAGAACAGAAATTTTGTCCTTTTTTTCACGTTTATATTAACTGTATTTACGCATGTACTGAAATCTTAGACCAGTCTTTCGACCGACCTTTGAAATTTTGCACCCTTATCAAGGAATAGTCTACCTTACATTTTTTTCCGTCTTATCACATGCCTAACATTTGGGAAACTTAAGAGAATCTTCTTGCTGACGATTTTTTGAAAGTCACAGGGAATCGTAGGATGCTAATTCTGGGCAGAGCAGCATAGTGAACTCGTCGCAATCATCGGTGCGGTCTTGAGGAAGGAAACGGCAGAGCGCGCGCGCGAGGAACGTCTCCTCGACGACACGTGCCGCCGCGGGCGACTGGGGCGGAGAAGGCGCGATTACCTGCGCCTGCGCCTGATGCCGCCCTAGCCGAGGCCGTGGGTAACTGGACCGGGGAGTCCGTCACCCGCCGAGAGGCCGACCGTGCAACGAAGACCGATGGCCTCCCCGAGGTAGGACGTTGGTCGAGGAGAGGATACTCCTCAAGGGGTATTTCATCGGGCCGACCACTAACGACACGTCACCCTGCACTAGGGATGATCGATGAACATCGCTGTTCGATGATCGTCGATGTTGAAAGGAAAAACAACGATTTTTAACATCGATCATCGCTGTTTTTAACATCGATGTTGTTATACGAACAATTTCGTAACATCGATATTAACGGAATTGATCGTGTTCGGTACCAAACATTTTTATATTAGTTTAATAATTAAATCCATGTAGGGTAGTTCTGATTTTTGTGGTTCGCGGTTGGCTCGGAGCCAGCCGCCACTTTCACTTTCACTTTCACTTTGGTGCGCGGATGGCACGGGGCCGGCGCGTCGGCCGGCCCCGGGGTCGTTTTGTTTCCGCCCTTTTTGGGACTAAAGCTGGACTTTGGTGCGCGGATGGCACGGGGCCGTCGCGTCGGCCGGCCCCGGGGTCGTTTTGTTTCCGCCCTTTTGGTTACTTTAACCTTTCACTTTCGCTTTGTTGGCGGATCGACTTGCGTTGGAAGTAACGGTCGCGTACGCACATAGTTTGTAATTGCTATGTCTTTTGTGGACTAAAGCCGTGAAATCGTGGTATTTGTAATATTGCGCGCCACCCTTTGTTTGTGTACCGCTTATGTACGCGAGTTAATTAGAATTAAGTATATATTTGTGAACATTAAATTGTGTGTACGAGTAGCAAGCCTGAGTCCTTGAAGTGTACGAGGCCGTTGTCAGCACCGCGCTTTTGGATACAAGGCTAAGTAACCCCTCAGTTAGTTTCTATTTGTCTGGCCAGACCGAACGCTGAGTTAGGTTACGTTATAGCTACCTCCGCGGTATCTACTCGTAAGTGTTAAAATCTGTTCTTGTACTATCATTTAAGAGAACTTAAAATAGCCTTGCGTAATCGCAAGCCAATGTTATTACCCATTTGATATCCCTCACTGGCCTGGTGTCCCCTTCCACTGCGCATCCTAGGTCAGTAGGGAACGGTAATGAACAGATCGGATTGATGATAACTCACGACCTCACGCACACTAGCAATTTATAAATTTCTGTTTCTTATAGGGATGAATCGATAATAATGAGCACTCGTCGATCTCATCACAGTACTGCCCGGAGCAAAATACTTACTACTACTGGGACTCACTCCTATATTACAACATGCTACTCAAATTTCCTAAAAAAAAAAGGGAAAAAGCTCATCACATTTCTGAGAAAAGTACTTACTACTAACATCTATCATCCCTAGCAAAAACCGAACATCGATGTTATCCAACATCGATGTTGGGCTTTCGATTATGACATCGATGTCAACATCGATATTTTTCTAACATCGATCAACCCTACCCTGCACCGGTGGTCGGCCCAACGACGAAGGCGACGTGCCACGGGTGGGTTACGGGTCCACGCGCCGCTCGCCTCTGACGGAGCCGGGCGGCGGATGCGCTGACCGTAGCCCACTTCAAAAAAAAGGCTGCTAATTCTGAATGGCATTCTTTTGGAGAGGCCTATGTTCACCAGTGGACGTCTACGAGCTGATGGATGGATCAAGGTCCGATAAGAAATTAAAATTTATATAATACTTTTTAATACTTTCGCTCTATTTTCTAATGTTAAACTAATTAGCAAGTATTTTTTAATTTGCGTTAACTGTTACAATGTTTTTTTTTAATATTGTTTATTTTATTAACATTGGCGCTGTAACGTCAATGCGAAATTTAATGACGATCGCTTAAGTAGTGAAAGTGAAAAAAAAACAAATTGGCATTTATAATAATCGTTAGAATTTATTTTCTTTTATCATTTTATTAATAAATGCTATTGAAGAAGGCGTTTTTTTTTTGTTATCATGGTTTTATTGTTGTTATCGCACCACACCTATACCTCTGACTATATATAAGCCAAAAGTTTTGCTATTTACCATGAAATGGTTTTTTTCAGGCTAAAGTATAAAAACGTTTAGGATAAATAAAATGCTTGGGGCATTTTATAGCATAACGTCACTCCATTAACTTCCCAAATTTAAGCAAAAACGGGAAAATAAAGTATTAAATATAATAGACAAGCCCGCTGAGTTTCTTGCTGGATCTTTTTAAAAGCGATCGTGTTCCGATCTGTTGGTAGTTTACTAGCTTAATCTAATTTAATTGAATTAAAATTGACAATAAGTACTCACTTATTGTATATTTATTATGCATAACCCCTCGCGGGTGTTATGCATAATAAATGATTTGAAATTGAATTTAAACTACGTGGTATAATTGCTCTACTAAACTATTGAATGGAAACCATTGGCTTCCTAATAATATAAAACCACTTTCAATTTGATGCATGGATGGCGTTGTGCTCTACCATCCATCGCCGATATGACACTCACAAGAAACAATACTTTGTGTGATCCACAAATCATTGTCCCGAGTCTAGGTGTAATTTGTGTCCGTAAATTATGTTATGTTTGTAGTCCAACACAATACAAGAATTGTTCCCTTAACTAAGCGTGTTGGTTTTCAAATAATGCTAATATAAATTGAAATTACAAATTAAAACTGTAATTAAATATTTAAAGATATATACACCTTTAGAAATGGCACAATAAAATTGCATTTAATAAATATTTAATAACAAAACTTCATCGTAATTGTTAAATAGAGATGGAACAAAAATAAAACCTTCCCACGTGCACAAGGAGAACAATCACATCGGAAAGTTGTGCGAACTCACAGCGATTGATAGTGAAGAAAGTCGACAGAAGAACTTTAGAACATCAACCAACACATAGATTTTATTAACAGTTAAAATGAGTTAACACAACTTTATATTGCTATCTCTGTCCTACTCGAGGATAAGTAAGTTTCCTGGCAATACCGCGGAACGCGATTCAACCGTGAACTGTGCAAAAAGTCAGCGCGCGGAGAAATTTGCTTCGTATTCAACTTTTTGTTGCGTGTTGATTGCTTCATAACGGACTTGTTTTTATACTGTACGAGGTATTGTGATAAACTTGACAAATCTCAAGAGGAAACTACTTTCAACAACATGAGGACCTAATAAATTATTTTAAAGCCTACCTATTATTCCCTTTTCATTTTAAAATTAATTTATTCCAAAAAGTTTAATTAGGTACCTATGCAATAAATAAACTTCTGTAAATCCATAACGCTTATCCATAATCTTACTAGATATACATAGATATTGTGCTGTGTGGTAGCGGCTTCGAATACTACCAACCCTTGCTTTGCTCGTGGGGTGTCGTAAAAGACGACTAAGAGCCCTAGATTGACCCGGACCAACTCCATTTGGGTCAACGATTACATTCCCAAGGAGGGTTGACGTCAGGCAGGCGGCCGGTCATAAAAGTCATTGCCGAAACTTTTTGCAATATGTCAAAACAGATGACATATTGCGTCGACCCCAAGTAATTGGGATAAGAGCAAAATGATGATGATGTTGAAATCCATAACGCTGTTTGATAGGTTGCTGGCAGACAGATTTCTTGAAATTATCTAGGGGTAGAGGTACTTATTAAATGGAGAGTACACCCTCCTGCCACCACTGCGATTGAGACGAGGACACGGCGCAGCACACGCTCGAGGCGTGTGCCGCGTGGGGTGAGCAGCGTCGGGAACTCGTCGCAATCATCGGTGCCGACCTGACGCTGCCGACCATCGCTAGGGAGTTGGTCGGCAGAATGAGAAACTGGGACGCGGTCGCCGCCTTCTGGAAGGCAGTCGTCTCGCGGGAACGTCGTGAGGAGAGGGTATTCCGCGAGCGGGGTATATCGTCGTGCCGACCACTGAAGACAAGGAAGTCTGGACCGGTGGACTAACGAGGAAGGCGACGTGGTGCGGGTGGGTCATGGGACCGCGCGGCGCTCCTCTGTCGCCCCGGACGGAATCGGGCGGTGAGCGAGCTGGTCATGGTCCCCTAAAAAAGGATTTATTCAATAAAAAAAACAACAAATGTGCTACCTATCTAATCTAGTACTTAATTCAGATTCTTGAATGATTACCCACATAGATAGCTGATTGTCGGTCGGTTGGTCGATGTTCGATCTCAATGCACGTGGACGCTTATTAGAGTTATTTAAGTACGAATCTCAGATTTTCCTACTAGTAGTTATAAAGTGACTGCACAGATGGCGTAGTGGTTAAGATAGCGACCTACATTCCCAGTGTCAGGGGTTCGAATCCCACGCAGGACAACACTTTGTGCGATCCACAAATTGTTGTTCTGAGTCTGGATGTAATTTGTGTCCGTTAATTATATGTTTGTAAAGTCCCCCGCAATACAAGGATTATTTCCTTAGTGCAGGGTGTGGTCTTAAATAAATAAAATAAACATACTTCCTCAAACGAAGCAATGATTATCGCTGCACTGATAGTGAGATTAGTGCTCTTCGGTTCGTTTCCTTTCGGCTTTGGCAGTTCAGCTTGCCTCATGTCCTCAGCGTGGCTTAAACGTGGATATGATTGTGGGACTCTATCAGGTTTCGTTCTCCCTCGTACTTCATTGATTCAAGGTGCACAGCAACTAGATTAGCTACTCACTCACTCAGTAATCACTTCACTACTTCAATTCAGTCACTCAGTTTGTCAGTTTGCTTCGAGCTTTGTTCGTGAATGGACGTGTTGTCGTTTTCCGACACGATTTAGCCGTCTTTTAATTCGTGTATCTGCGGATTACCTTAAAATTACATTAATAACTGGATTATGTGTATAACAGGAACGCTGTTAAAGTGAGCTAAGCTAATATTGTGTTGAATTGAAACTGTGACAGTGAATTGGAGCTGCTCGCGCTACGTCCGACGTCTTGGCTGAGTTGGCGTCGTCCCTCCGATTCACGCGAGGTAAATGTCGAGACTCCTGCGAGAGGGATCGCATACGCGTTCCGAAACCGGATTGCGATTTAGTACTTCTATTGAAATCTAATATACTTAAAAAGTTACGACAAAGTAATTGGATTGGATTTTATGACTTGTCACGATTGGCATCAAGCTGTTGTTATACGCTGATCTAAAGAGGTGTACCGTTATACAACGTCGCGGTCGATGCCTGCACGGAGGCTATACTTACAATTGTATGTTCATAAACGCAAAGTTTAAGAAAAGTTATAACAAATTCGGTTGCTTTATAATAATTTAGAATACCTTATTTGCTAACACATTTATGGTGATCCGAAATGGCGATCGCTTGCGCGGTTTGTATTTTATAATAAGGAAATGTTTAATGTGTTAGCATGTTTCAATGCCATTATCTTGGTAAAGACGGTTACGTATGCGGAAATGGCGATGAGCAACTTTTATTGTTCCTTAATAAGCGAGTAGCGAACATCTGGCCTTTGTGTAGGTTCCTACCTATTTAGGAGAAAATTACGAAGTATTAAGTACTAAGTTACAACAGAAATACAAAAAGCAATGCGTCTTATTTAAATAGGTTTCTAATTGGAACATTTGTGTATATGTTATTATTAGCATTTCCTATCTATATATATAAAATTTCTTATGCACGTGTACAGTGTATGTCACTGAACTCCTCCTAAACGCCTGGACTGATGTTGATGAAATTTTTTGTGCATGTTTAAGGGGATTCGAGAACGGTTTAGATTCACAATAGGACCCGGTAGGTGGCGCTTATTTGAACCGAACAACGTCTGCTGGGTCTGGTTAGTTATAGTAGTTATAATATGCACAAAAACATCAATGGGCGTGGTTAATGGGCTTATACTTCAAGGTTTACGGACTGGTTTATAATCGTGCTCTATGAGTTACCACTTTAAAATTTCATCATCGTAGAGTATTGGGTCACTAGACACTTGAGCATATTATGATTTTATTTAAACCTTTAACTATTAATCTAAGATTTATTTGGAACCGTTTTAAAGATACCTTAAACAATAAACAGGAATGCTTTGTTGGTGACAAGAGACTCTTCGCCTTTAAATTAAAATAGCTCAAAGGGATGAGAAAATTTGTAATCATTACTAGGTAACTATTAAACTTCACTACCAATACACGTTTATTTGGAGGAGCCGCGATGAGCGAGTGGAAGATCATAAGCTAAGCATAGTTCTCGGGTTCGATCTCGACGCATGATTTTTTCGGAGCTATGTGCATTAAATTGGCTTTAATAGTTTGCTTGCTTTTACGTGAAGGTCAACATATTTATATAAAAAAAAAACCTTTTTACTGATTTAATCGCGTTTGTGTTTGATTTTTTATTTCCTCACGTTTCGTGCATTTTCAGCGTTTGTTCGTAGTCACGTGAGACAATAAAATTCGTAAAAATTGTTATATTTATAATGTGAAATACTAGCGTAAATATCGAAAATCATTAGGTTAATATATGACATCGTGTGGCAATTTACTATATATCTATTTAAAAAAGTTCTTGTGCGATATCCGTGCCTTGGAGAGCTTATCATGTAAATCTATGACAGTCGATATGGAGAACCCTAATCTAACTCTAATTCTAGAAGTTCTATAGTAGCAGAGATCAGGTGGCAATTTTTTCGTGTCAGCATAATATTCTCCAGACCCTGATTATATTGGTGCCGACCTGACGCTGCCGACTATCGCCAGGGCGATGGTCGGCAGCGTCAGGAATTGGGACGCAGTCGCAGCCTTCGCAGCGAGGCAGTGATCTCGCAGAAGGAGGCGGCGGATCGCCTGCGCGAGGAGCGCAGCCTCGATGAGGCGATCCGCCGCCGGCGACTGGGGCGGCGGCGGCGTAGGCGCGAATACCTGCGCCTCATGCCGCCCTAGCCGAGGCCGCAGGTGACGTGACCGGGGAATTAGTCCGTCACCCGCCGAGAGGCCGACCGCGTGAGGAAAGACCGACGTCCTCCTCGAGGGGGGGACGTCGGTTGATGGGAGGGTACCCCAAATAGGGGGTATTCCGTCGGGCCGACCACTGATGACAAGTAACCCTGCTCCGGTGATCGGCCCAACGACGAAGGCGACGTGCATCGCGGGTGGGTTGCGGGTGTGCGTGCTTACGCCCCTCTGTCGCCCCGGACGGAGTGGTGCGAGGAGTGCGCCGACCGCAACCCACCCCCCAAAAAAATAAAAAAAAAAGACCCTGATTATATTAGAAAACCAACCCCAATATAATAGAAAATAAAAATTTGGACTATTATTTTTAAAGATAGTGAAAATAAGTGTTAAGTAACAAGTACGCAAAAGTTACTAATATGTAATAATATTTTAAAGGCCTTTTTTGAACAAGTTGACAACCTTTATTTTGCATACTATCTTCCAAAATTAGAAAGGCTAAAGGAAATGTCTAGGATTTTCCGAAATAGGAAAGGCCAAAGAAAATTTCGTTAGATACTCGATGATGTAAGCTCATAGAAAGACTACTTACGAATTACAGGCTCATTAACTGTTACATCGCTTTGCTGCATGCAAACTCTATAACCTATAGGTATAAATTTGAACACGCAAGTATCGTAAGGTCAAGTTTGAATTCGCGAATTATAACCTACTCACCGCTAATTCTATTGAAATCAAAATACCTGCATCAGATAACTTTTGAGAGAGCATATTATATGACGTTGATCGTACTTTCTCAACATAGCATCTATTTTTAGCGGAGCGTGCCACGCGTGATGAGGCAGGGTGGCCTGCGCCAACGAACTAGGTCGCGATATTTGTAGTTCTACCTGAATATAGTATGCGCAAGCGACGCCAACGCCTAGTCAATGACACTGTGCGAAGGACAAGAAGAATACACAACTAAATAGGCCACCTTAATATCAAAAAGAAAACAAACATTTGTTTCATAAATCAAAAACGTATATTGACATGATTTATAACTAGTAAATGTTGAAATTATTGGTAGAGGCATACCGGACGAGCGGGAATGTTTGATTAATTATAGTTATTGGATATGTATTTCAAAGAATGTTTACGGTTAAACAGGTCAAATACCCAAAATAACATCAGTGTAATAAGTCTTTAGTGATTCATGCTTACATTTGAGCGTTGTATAGAGTAATTAATATTTGAACTTTATGGATACAGTTCATCGATATTTTATTAGCGAACAGGTAGGAAAGGGGGGGGGGGGGGGGTGGTTGGTTAGTGTTATTTTTTTATTACTGCTAATCCTTTAGATTAGGTATTATATTAGGTACAACAACAACATAACAACACTATCTGGTAGATAAAGATGCGTTTTAAATACAGCGTCAAAAAAATTATTGTCTCAGAATTGAAAATTGTTGGAAAAAGAAATTATCTTCCTATTTGATTCGAAATTACTCAAAATTCCAGGGCATTTTTTTTTTGTTCGTAATCCATTTTTTTTTTATTAAATTACAGTTTATGTCTTTATCAGCAATTTGCTAGTTAAAATCCTCTTAAAGGCGGTCCAACAGTTTCAAAGATTGCCCGAAACCAACGGAGTGACAAGAATTAAAATTTTTCTTAAGGGATATACCTATATACTAACATGTATTCAATAAAAAATGTTGCTTTGTTATTATAAACTTACTCTTAAATGCTATTTATTTATTTAAATAATAGATATGTACCTAGGTAGTATCTATATTGTGCATGGGTATCTAAACAGAACCTAGGTGCCCATTATATGAATATACGAAATTCAAGTAATTTGCCAGATATTTTAAGTAAGAATACCAATCACTATCTCATATTTTATCCGTGGATGTCCTAAAAGACGATTATTGGATATGATATGCAGATGACATTTATGTATAGAGAAGACAAACTCGAAGTAAAGCCAACAACTGACCAGCGTAATACAATCAATATCTCGCAGTTGGAGGACGCTCGAGTCCAACGGTATGAGCTGAAGTGATGATGAATGGTAAATTATCATAATTATCAAATTATATTATTATTTATAAGGAAAACTTGAAATGAAACCCTATACCAACATGTCTGACCAGCATGGTATAGTAGGTCAAATTTCCTCCCATTGTGGAGGAGGCCCGAGCCCAACAGTGGGACATATGTGGGCTGCGATGATGATGATTATTATAAAGTGTTTTGGGCGAATAATTTTCGCGATGAGGAAAATCAAGAATGTTAACATTGCTAGTCTTTTTCTCAATGAGAATTAAATCGTCATTTTAATTATATTCGCAGAGTAACGATCGAAATGTGGTGTGAAAGATAATTCCCCGCGTTTGTACCGATGTCGTCAGCTGATAGCCAGAGGTTAATGACCTCGACTTTGTCTCGGTGCTCGCGTTCGTCTCGGTGCTCGCGTTCTTATCGTCCTAGTCCTCATAAAATAAGGTCGATAGGTTATCAGATTATTTTTATTTAGGTTCGATTTACGATTAAAAGTTTATGTTGTACAAGAATGAAGTTATTATTCTTTAAGTTTCATTGGAAATTAAATCTAGGTATATTATTTATTTTTCTGTGTGGTGACGGAGATAGTATACAGCTTATCCCATTTATGCCCATGGGTGTCGTAAAAGATGACTGAAGCATATGATTAGTACATTGCAAGCGAAGGAAGACTCGAGTTAAAACTGTATACCAACCTGTGTGACCAGCGTAGGTCAATTGGCCCCCAAATGTGGAGGAGACTCTAGACTAACAGTCGGGTGTATATGAGCTAATTGGGCTCGGGCCTCCTTTGCGAGGTAAGTTGACCTACTATATACTACGTTGGTCAAACGTGTTGGCATAGAGTTTTATGTCGAGTTTTTCTTTTTTTGCATAGAACATCTATGCAAAAAAAGAAAAACTGCATAAGATATTCCTTAGTCGTGTTTTACGACACTCACGGGCAAGAGAGGGGGTGATGAATTCTAGTTTTACTCCATCACCACACAAACATGATGATTATTATTGATCTATTTATTTTTTGACTACTAGTTGATACAGCAGAAATTCTGTACACATTGAAAAAAAATAGCAAAAATAGCATTCCTTGAAATCGATCGCAGCGCCGCTTACCCGAGTGCCTATGCATTGTTTTATTAGTTTAAAACCATCCGCATTATTGCATTTCCAATGATATCGGTTTGGGACACATCGTTTGAATAGTTTGAAAGACTAATAACCGACATAGAAACATTTTTTGGTGTTTATACTAGCGTACCCGGCAGGTGTCTTGAAAATTCGCAATTATCCGAATCTTTTTGTATGGGTTCCAGTTGCTGTTTTGCATATAAGTACATATTTTAATTTTGGATATCCGATAGTAAATACAGATTCGGAGCTCCATAATATCCTGGATTAAGAATACAATGTCGCCATCCTTTAGTTTTGGCTGTGGTAGTTGTAAAACCAGCTAAAGGCGCAACAGAGAAGTATTAGTGTTTGAATGGGAAACAGCATTTGCGATCGCCAACGCCTCCTTTTATCGTCAGACTATGATCAGATTAGGACTTGGCTAAACCGAAAGGGGAAAGGACAACAGTCCCGTTCTTCTATCGCAATTTTGATGGCCTATCGGGCCGTCGGGATATGCACCTTCCACCCTGCTAATAGTGTCCCCGGTCATGGCTACGCCAGACAGCGACCGAGAGGCCGACGATGACAGTATTCCGCCCATCATGGAGCCGGAGATGGGGGTGGCGGTGGCGTGTATGCGAGCCAAATCCACCGCCCCCGGGCCCGACGGTGTGCCCAACCGTGTACTGGTCCTGGTCCTCGAGCACCTGGGACCACGCCTCAGGGGACTGTTCGACGCTTGTTTGGCGTCCGGGCAGTTCCCCGAGTGCTGGAAGGAGGGGAGGTTGGTACTCCTGCCGAAGCCGGGACGGTCTTCCGAGCCGGCCTCGGCCTACAGACCCATCGTACTGCTCGATGGTGCGGGCAAGCTGCTGGAGAGGGTTCTGGCTGCCCGCATTGAGCGGCACCTCGTCGGGGTCGGGCCCGGACGTCCAGTTTGGTTTTAGGAGGGGGCGCCCGGACGTCCAGTTTGGTTTTAGGAGGGGGCGTTCAACGATCGCGGCCCTGCTGCGCCTGAGGTCCGTGGTGATGGAAGCCGTCACCGGTGGAGGGGTGCTGTAGGCGGTGTCCCCGGACATCGCCAACGCCTTCAACAGTCTGCTATTCAGCTGCATCACGAAGGCGCTCCGCTATCACGGGGTGCCCGTGTACCTGAGGCGGCTGGTGGCAGACTACTTGGAGCGGCGCAGCCTCCTCTACGTTAACCGAGTAGGGGACATTGTGTGAACGCCCATGACGAGCGGTGTCCCACAGGGGTCGGTTCTGGGTCTGACCCTGTGGAACATCGGCTACGACTGGGCGTTGAGAGGAAGTCGCCCACACGGGCTGGGCGTAATTTGCTACGCCGACGATTCTCTCGTCACAGCTCGGGGTGAGACGCTAGAGGAGGCGGCACGCCTGACAACTCTCGGCACCAAGGAGATTGTCAGGCGGATCGAAGCGCTGGGGTTGAGGGTAGCCCTGGACGAGACGGAGGATCTCTTGTTCCATGGCCTCCGTACCGCCGGGCCTCCCGCCGGCGCTTCGATCACCGTGAATTCGGTTACCATCAGCATCCAAGCCCACAAGAAGTACTTGGGCCTGGTGCTCGACGGGCATTGGTGGTTCCGGGAGCATTTCCATCGACTTGTTCCCCGGCTTGTCGGCGCGGCGTCCGCTCTTTCGTGGCTGATACCGAATGTGACCCAGCGCTACGTGCCGACGGCTGTATGAGAGGGTGATCCGGTCGATGGCCCTGTACAACGCACCGGTGTGGGCGGGGTCCCTGACCGTCTGAGAGCCCACTTATGGCGACCACAGAGGATCATGGCGATCAGGACCATACGCGGTTACCGCACGGTGGCGACGGAGGCAGCATGCCTCCTGGCCGGAGGTCCTGGCTAGCGGGTTGACGCCCGCCGAGACGTCATTGCCCGTTGGGCAATCCGGCTGGAGAGGCCTCGGTACGGTGTCAGGGCCGTCGAGGTCTTAACGCCACGACCATCGGTGCCGACCTGACATTGCCGACCATCGCCAGGGAGATGCTCGACAGCGTCAGGAACTGGGACGCGGTCGACGCCTTCTGTGAGGCCCTCATCTCACGGAAGGAGGCGGCGGATCGTGCGCGAGAGGAGCTCCTCTTCGGTGACACGTTCCGCCGCCGGCGACTCAGGCGGCGCAGGCGCGAGTACCTGCGCCTGATGTCGCCTTAGCCGAGGCCGCGTGTGACCGGACCGGGGATTTTAGTCCATCACCCGCAGAGAGCCTAACGGCGCGACGGCGACCAACGTCCCGGGACAGGGACGTCGAGAGGTGAGGGTACCCGAAAGGGTATTCCGTCGGGCAGACCACTGACGACAAGTCACCCTGCTCCGGTGGTCAGTCCAACGACGAAGGCGACGTAGGTACGGGTGGGTGGGCCCATAGGCCCGCGTGCCGTCCTTTCATCGCCCTGGACGAAATGGACCACGTGTGCACTTACCATAGCCCACCAAAAAAAAAACCCTGCTAATAGTAGTTTAAATTATATAATTTTAGCTTTTTAGTGAAATCTATGTCCAATAGGCATTAACAAAGCTTATGAATGGAAGTATGGAGAAATTTAAAGTTATCACTTTTACTTTATGCCAAATGAAGCAAATAGATATAATATTACAAGTAAAATATGTTTACTAATAAAATAATCCTGTCTACGTGGTATTGCGAGAGCCAATGACGTCATAACTCAGCGAAATAACAAGGTCAGTCCTTTGCCGCTAATTGAACAAGATTGCCTTACACGCATCTATGAATCATAATTCATTGGCAAATTACATCTCGGATTTATGTCCAAATATTCGGGCAATTAATGCATTTTTTTTTTATCGACAGCTATTTGCTTCGACGATGTCAAGATATCACCCTACAGGCAACCTCGATCCTAATAATTTGCAATCTCTTTAGCAAGGAAATACCGTAGATGCTATATATTTATTTTCTGTATAGTGACGGAATGAGAATTCACCATCCCATTTCGTGCCCATGGGTGTCGTAAAAGTCTACTAAGGGATATGATATGCAGATAACATCCCGGCAAGAGAATAAAATCTCGAAATGAAGCCCTATGCCAACCCGTCTGACCAGCGTGATACGATAGTAGGTCAATTTTCTTCTGATCGTGGAGAGGGCTCGAGCCCAGCAGTGGGACGTATATAAGCTGGGAGTATGTGAGACATCTCGCTATAGCTCAGCAGCCTTTAATTTCTCTTTCTCTATTGAAGTCCATTATTGGACATAGGCCTCCCTAAGAGGAATAATGTCATAATTCGTTCGCTTAGCAGGCGGGTGAAAAATATTATGTGTCATCATAACAATTTTTTACGTAGGATTTCCAAAAACCGACTGGAGGTGATAGCACCTGATAGCACCACTCTCGCCCATCGCCAACTTGCCTTCTAAGTGTAGCTTTTATTATATTATCCCGTGGAAAAGTAGACCGATAGATGAATAATGGGAATTTCTTTAGAACTAATGTACGCTGTTGTTTTAGAATACGGTAATAGCACCAGACTCTCCTATCCCGTGGGTGTACAACTCCAAGACTCCTACTTTAAAATATATTACAGTCATAAAAAGCAAATTCGCTATAAAATCATAAATCAACCCGTCTAGCCGGGCGGCGTGAAAGTGGCTCTTGTCCTTTTTGAATTGAGACAGTGTTCCATGACCATCAACGCTAATGTTAGAATATTAAAAACCGATACGTGAAAAAATCCATAAAAATAGTTTTATTTCAAATATGTAATACTCGCGTAAACATCAGAAATCTTATCTTTTTTTTTATTGCCTTTTCATGCTAAATGAGCAAACAGTCGACACGATGATAAATGGCAGGTGCCGCTCATGGACCTTAGCAATACCAGGGACACGGCCGATTTTGCTAGCTTTCATAGGTATAGACCTCTTAAAACCTGATTTAAAGGATATGTCATTGAGAAGGCGGCTCGTGGTAAATGAGCTGACTAATATATTTCTTTGGTGGTGGTTTAGTAGTCCACTTCGTGGCGTTTTATAGCTATCACTATTAAAAGAAACTTACTGAAATCGCTGTCTGCCATTGGGGAAGGATTGGAAGAAATGAAATGACAACAGGAAGAAAGTGGCCCTCCGCCTCATTGAACCACAGAATTGTAATAAGACGTATATTTATATGGAGTAACATAAAATAATTGAGGCTCCTGTCAATGTCATTATACGTTTTTCCTTAACAAGGTATGGTCCATAGCAGTGCATTATTCATGGTCTCCGCCGCTAGCGGTAGGCATCTAGACGCCGGACGTAGTTTGAGCGAGGTCAAGGCTAAACTCCATATAATATTTATATTCACCGGTAAAATAGATCACAGCGTCTCAAGCCTGGCTATTATAGCGTTATCTCCCATTGGGGAGAACTACAACAGCAATGGTAGGCAGATGGATGAATGGTCTTAAGCTGGCTAGATGGGTTAACATAGTTTTGTTTTAAGCTTTCCTACACTTGCTGCGATATTATATTCTGAGAACACGTATTTATAGTGACGGAGTAAGAATACAATTCACTACTCCCTCTATTGACAGTGGGTATCGTAAATGACGGTTAAGGATAGGATCGGACGACGAAGGATATATAATATCTAGCAGGAAAACTCAAAAGAATAACAATACGTCTGACCAGCGTGGTATAGTAGAGTAATTATCCTCCCATAATGGAGAAGACCCGATCCCAACAGTGGGACGTGTATGTAATGAGATGAAATGCGTATTCCCTCACCAGTCTTCTGCGCCTGTCGCCGGTTTAGTAAAGGATTGAAATTACAATTCACCGCACCGCATGTTTTAACGGACTTAATTTCTAAGTTAAGACAGACTTTAATAAATATTTCCTATAATATATGTAATTATTTTCCGAATCATTAAATATGTTACATGTATTTTATTCTACTTTCTTCGATAAGTGACGCTGTACAGAAATTTTCTTTCAAAAAAGGTCTGACAAAAGGCAGCTTAATACATTTATTTGCCATTAACAACAGAGGCAATTTGCGACGTATTTGACATCTAATAGCCCGTCCACATGTTGGCCGAGCGTAGGCGAGCGATGGCGAACGTCAACGTGTGTACACCCGATTTGCCTTAGTTGGCCAACGCTCGCTGTCGCTCGCCTAGATGGCCGAGTGAATACAAGCGCCAACGTGTGGACAGCTGATTTGTCTTCACTCGCCGTCACTCGCGATAACTTGCCTCACTTCGCCTCGGTGTCGGTTTTTGTGCACAAATCAAAGGAACTCGTCTACGCTCGGCCAATGTCGTCCACCCGTTAGTCTGCTCGCCATTACACGGTTGACATCCATCGCGGTTAGACGCGTTTAATGTGATAATGTCGCTCAACACAAATGATTATATTTTCAAATTTGCATCACTAGTTCTAGATATGCGACGTAAATAATTAGATCCAAGTCACCCTATATGTTACCTATAGTATCTAAAAGTATCTTAATCGTTCATCATCATTTCAACTCATATACGTTGGGCTCGAACCTCCTCCACAATAGAAGGGAAACTGACCTTAGTATTCCATGCTAATCAAACAGGTTGGTATTTTTTTTTTTTTTTTTTTGCGTGGGCTATGGTAAGCGCACGCGCGGTCCTGTCCTTCCGGGGTGATGAAAGGACGGCGCGCGGGCCCATAACCCACCCGTACCCACGTCACCTCGTTATTTGTTGGGCCGACCACCGGAGCAGATGTGACTTGTCATCAGTGGTCGGCCCGACGGAATACCCTTTCGGGTAACCTCACGTCTTGACGTACTGGGACGTCGGTCGCCATCGCGCGGTCAGCCTCTCTGCGGGTGACGGACAATTCCCCGGTCCGATCACCCGCGGCCTCGGCTAGGGCGGCATTAGGCGCAGATACTCGCGCCTGCGCCGCCCCAGTCGCCGGCGGCGGAACGTGTCGCCGAATAGGAGCTCTACTCGCACACGATCCGCCGCCTCCTTCCGTGAGATTACGGCCTCACAGAAGGCGGCGACCGCGTCCCAGTTCCTGACGCTGTCGAGCATCTCCCTGGCGATGGTCGGCAGCGCCAGATCGGCACCGATAATCGCGACGAGTTCACGGCGCTCCCTTTCCCACGCAGCACACTCCTCGAGCGTGTGCTGCGCCGTGTCCTCGTCGCAACTGCAGTGGTGGCAGGACGGTGTGCTCTCCCTCCTGACAATCTTATGCAGGTACTTCCCAAAACACCCGTGCCCCGTCAGCACCTGCACAAGTCGGAAGGAAAGCACCCCGTGCGTCCGCTCCAACCACTCCATAAGCACCGGCCGGAAGGCCTCGACGGTCCTGACACCGTACCGAGGACTCTCCAGCCGGACTGCCCAACGGGCAATGACTCCTCGGCGGGCGTCGACCCGCCAGGCGGTGATCTCCTGCAAGGAGACCATACCGCCGCGGGCGCGCGTCTCCGACACCCGCCGATAAATGTCGGCGGGCATCTCCGCCTCCAGGTCCCACGGGGGAGTTCCGGCCAGGAGGCACGCTGCCTCCGTCGCCACGGTGCGGTAACCCCGTATGGCCCTGATCGCCATGACCCTCTGTGGTCGCCACAGGAGGGCCCTAAGACGGACGGTCAGGGACCCCGCCCACACCGGTGCGCCATACAGGGCCATCGACCGGATCACCTCCGTGTACAGCTGTCGGCACGTGGCACTGGGTCCACCCACATTCGGCATCAGCCGCGAAAGGGCGGACGCCGCGCCGACAAGCCGGGGGACAAGTCGATGGAGATGCTCCCGGAACCAAAAATGCCCGTCGAGCACCAGGCCCAAGTACTTCATGTGGGCCTGGATGCTGATGGTGACCGACTTCACGGTGATCGAAGCGCCGGCGGGAGGCCCGGCGGTACGGAGGCCATGGAACAAAAGGGCCTCCGTCTTTTCCAGGGCTACACTCAACCCCAGCGCTTCGATCCGCCTGACAATCTCCTCGGTGCCGAGAGTTGCCAGGCGTGCCGCCTCCTCTAGTGTCCCACCCCGGGCTGTGACGAGTGTATCGTCGGCGTAGCAAATTACGCCCAGCCCGGGTGGGAGACTTCCTCTCAACGCCCAGTCGTAGCCGATGTTCCACAGGGTCGGACCCAGAACCGACCCCTGTGGGACACTGCACGTCATGGGCGTTCGCACAACGTCCCCTACTCGGTCAACGTAGAGGACGCTGCGCCCCTCCAAGTAGTCTGCCACCAGCCGCCTGAGGTACACGGGCACCCCGTGATACTTCAGTCCCTCCCTGATGCAGCTGAATGGCAGACTGTTGAAGGCGTTGGCGATGTCCAGGGACACCGCCAACAGGACTCCTCCGCCGGTGACGGCCTCCGCTACCACGGCCTTCAGGCGCAGCAGGGCCGCGATCGTCGAACGCCCTCTCCGAAAACCAAACTGGGCGTCCGACAGATCGGGCCCGACCCCGACGAGGTGCCGCTCGATGCGGGCAGCCAACACCCTCTCCAGCAGCTTGCCCGCATCATCGAGCAGCACGATGGGCCTGTAGGCCGAGGCCGACTCGGGAGACCGTCCCGGCTTCGGCAGGAGAACCAGCCTCCCCTCTTTCCAGCACCCAGGGAACTGCCCGGACGTCAAACAAGCGTCGAACAGTCTCCTGAGGCGTCGTCCCAGGTGCTCGAGGACCAGGGCCAGCACACGGTTCAGAATACCGTCGGGCCCGGGGGCGGTGGATTTGACTCGCATACGCGCCACCGCCGCTCCCATTTCCGGCTCCGTGGTGGGCGGAGCACTTTCATCTTCGGCCTCCCGGTCGCTGTCCGGCGAAGCCATGACCGGGGGCGTGTGCTCCGCCCGCCGTGGAAAGAGGTCCTCGACAACTCTGGTGAGGAGGCTGGGCTGGAGAGTCTCGGTGAGGGGGGGGGGCCCCCGCCCGCGGAGCTTGTTCAGCGCCGCGAGTTGGGGCGACCCCGGGTCTCAACCTCCTCCTGGACGCACCAGCTCCTCACACGTGCTGCGACATTAGGGCTAGCAAACGACAAGTCCACTATCGACCCGCCCTGCTGCCGCACGCACGTTTGCACCGAGCCCCTGTTCAGCAAACAGAGGCCCAGTGCCGCCGCCCACTCTTCGACCGCCCGCCCACGGTCATTCGTCCTGGGGGACCCCCACGCCGTGGACTTGGCGTTGTAGTCCCCCAGAACGAGGATTTGGCGCGGTGCCAGTCGCCGTATCGAGGCCCCCAGGATGGTGAGGAAGGCCCCGAAATCCGTCGCGCTCCTGTTAGGGGAGAAGTAAACACCAAATAGCGTAACCTCTCCCCATTCCGCCGCGACATACCCGTCGCCCCTGTTCTTGAGCAACAAAGGCGGGGAATGCCACGACGTAGAGGCGACGATTGCCACAGAGCCGTCACTGCTGCCCAGCCAATTGGGCCGGTCAGGCACCACGTACGGCTCCGCGGCTACGGCTGCACCGATCAACCACTCCGCCATGGCTTGCAGGAAAACGTCCTGTGCCTCGGCGGCGTGGTTGAGGTTGGCCTGCAGGAGGTGGTAGGATTCGGTCGCCATTACTGGGCCGTACCATCACCTCCTCCACGCTGGCGGGCGATCGGGTCGCGCTAGGGGCGGGAGCGGCCGGGGTCGTCGGGCCGCTCCGCCCCTTTGGAGCCGAAGCCGGGGGTCTGCACTCCCTGCCCCCCATGCGGTGCTTGGCGGGCCTATTGCCCGCCGCACACGCGGGGCAGTGGGGAGTGGCGGCGCAGGATGCCGCCTTGTGCCCGGGTTGACCGCAGCGGAAGCAGAGATCGCTGCAGTCAAAGCAATTGGTGCATGTCGGCCGAGTGTGTCCGACCGCCATGCACTTGTAGCACCTCGCAGGCCGGGACTCCAGCACGGTCACCCGCGCCGAGCTCCAGCCCACGAGGAGCCTGCCTGAGTCGGCCAATTGCTTGGCCGACTCCACCGGGCACTGCACCCAGGCAGCACCGACGCCGCCCGGACCAGGGCGGATGGCGCCAATTCGGACGGTGTCCACGGGACACCCGGTTTTCGAGACGATGGCCTCCCGGATGTCATCCACCGTCACGGAGTCGTCCAGACCCGCGACGCGTAGTTCTGCGCACTTTACGGGTCTGGCGATTTTGACGCCACCCTCCTCTGCGAACAGACCCCTCAACTTGGCCGCCATGCTATCGGCCGTCTTGGCGCCCTCGGCCCCAGGGAACTCTAGAATCCGTGCCCCTGTCCGGGCCTTGCGGGTCCTGGCTTCGACGCCTCCTAAATCGGAGACGTCAAGCTCCCGCCGGGCGCGCCGTAAGACGGCCTCATAGCTGAGGCCGTTTTCGGCCGCCTCAGGCAGCACGGTGATCACCACCGCGGCTGACTTTGGCGGCCGGAGCCTCCTGCGCGACCTCTTATTTGCGGCTCCTGCTTTGGGAGCGGAGGCTTTGGCGGCACTTTTGGCCTCCGCTCTCCTCTTCTGGCCGCGACTTTTTCGGCTGCGCTCGGCTGTCTGCCAACCTTCTTCAGGTGCAGCGGAGGGGCCGGGCACAGCAGTCACGGCCGCGGCTGCGTTGGCTGCTACCGGCGGAGCATTTGCCGGCAGCGGCTGAGGTCCGGCCTGAGCAGTAGCCGGTGCCACCTTCTTCCTCGCGGCGGGCCCTTTGGACTTCGGTCCAGCAACGGCCGCAGCGTAGCTCCCTACGCACCCGCCCTGACAGGGTAGCGCATCAGGGGCTGACACCGCGGCCTTGGGCCCAAACAGGTTGGTATAGGGTTTTATTTCGAGGTTTTCTTCTCTTGCATAGATGTTATGTGCGTATTATGTATTATATCCCTAAGTCGTCTTTTACGACATCCAAGGATAAGATAGGCACTAATGAATTTTTTCTTACTCCGTCACCACATGGATATATCTTACATTGTTCTATTTCTGTGAATACTCAGTATCAACCGAATACTCAGTATCAACCACCTTCTTTTTTCCCCACTTTACTGCGGTATACACTGAGATAATAGTTATATACGCTCGTTAAATAAGTAGCCGAAGCTGTAGCGACGTCTATTTCAACGTCCGTAGTGTTTCAGTGCACAATGAACACTGACCGAGGCCAACGTGTGGACAGCTCTACAAACACTCGTCTACGTTGGTCACTCGCGTTAGCGTTCGCTGCACTTGGCCAACGTGTGGACGCTTGCACTCGCCTTGTACCTATTTGCCGACGCTCGCGCTGGCCTAGACTCGGCCAACATGTGTACGAGACATAACAGTCTAATAAATTAACAAACGACGGAATAAATAATAGATATAGCAATTCTATTACAAAGTATCTTTTAACAATGTTACATTGTTTAGACCAGACTTCCCATTTTATTAACGGTGTAATTATTTTATAAAGGTTATTATATTATGGATAAAGTTTCCCTTTTAACTCATAATTGCATGCTTTTTACTCTGTACGCTCTACTAAATCAACAAAACATAATTTGATGCTCTGCAAACCAAACTCCATTTCAAGAAAAAATGTAGGCGTGATTACTTAAACAACATGAAGAATAATTTTAAGAAATCAATTGTGTCTTCCCACACAGCTATATTTCATCTGCAGTTCAAAGATGATGTAGATTTATTGCTTGCGACAGGGACTGATGCGACCGAACGGCTTATCATGATCTCAGAGACGTTGTGACCCCACAACGATAATTTACCTACTCCACTCTGTAAGTGAATCGTTAATAATAAAATAATTGGTGCAAGGTTCAAATGGCGGTTACATCCTTTGCTTATACATATCTATTATAGTATGTATGATGTGACCATATTTTTTTACGTCGAAGGGACGTTTGCGTAACGCGACCGTTTTTTTTTTGTAGCAAAGTGTAAAGTATCAAATTAAAAGGTAAAAAAAAAAACATGAACATGTGAAAAGTTGCAGGAATAGGTAAAACAATGGACTTGAAACCTAAAAAAAACGAAGAACACGTTATCAGTATAACAAAATAAATGATCATTTATGCTCTGCTTGCAAAAACGGTATATGTTTGTACGGCTGGGAACAATAGGACAGACAACTTGTGGTCAGTTGGTCACATTAAGTAATTAACGTATTTCCTACGTCAGCACACGGTGTATCTATGATTATAATATTAAACTATTTATGCAGTTCTAGTTTTTTTAAGACAACAACCCGCATTAAGGAATAAATCGTTGCGTGGCCGAAAACTTTACAAATATACAGAATGTATCAGGTTATGGGGCAACTGTTCGAGTATGTTGTAGTTTAACGGTCATAGATCGCAATTAGAATGTATATTATACAAAAAACTATAAAACATAATAGTTACAGTGATTTCAAAAATATGTGTCAGAGTATTCGCCTTAAATGTGACGTGTTGATGTTACGTAGGCGTCTAAAGCATGCTCTACACGGTTTGAAACAGTGTAGATAGATGTTTTATGCCAAATTTCGTATGACCTTTAAACGCCCTTGGTAGCGAGGCTTGCGTTTCAAACCACTGGCCAAGCGGTGGTTTTAATTTTGTTTGAAACCGTCTAGCCGCTTGCTTAAAACCATTAACCATTGGTTAATAACCAAGCGAACGACAGTCACGCTGCAGAGGTCAACGCAGACGCACGCGACGACGGTCTGTGCACAAAATGGCGCGTGAACAGACAGAACGCGATCGCGATGTTATTACTCAACTTCTCGAGTTATACAAAGAGTTGCCCTGCCTTTGGGGCTTAAAATGTGTAGGGTAAAAAATAAAACAAAGAAGAAATACGTGGGATATTTTAATTTTTTCCTTCATTTGCACACAAAAGTGCAAGACTTACTCCAACTTTTTGTTGTTTTGATAGGTAAGGCGCCATGACGTCGTTGTAGTGAATATACGGTTCGTGAGCGTAAAGACGTCCTATCCGCGCCACGTTCTGTAAACACTTAAGTTTCAAACTAGCTTTAAACCATGTAGCAAAGCGCTATTCTGCTTTTTTGTTTCAAACCGTGTAGCGCATGCTTAAGTCGTCGCCCGTCTTTATACCTAAATAATGTCGGTGTGCTAGGTTTGGTTTATAATAAACTCTTGTAGGTAAAAAGTAACATAAGTACTATTAAATTTGACTGCACAGATGGCGTAGTGTTTAAGATACCGTCCTACCGTGCCAGTGTCACGGGTTCGAATCTCACGCAGAAAAACACTGCGATCAACAAATTGTTGTACTGAGTTTGGATGTAATTTCTGTCCGTTAATTCTATGTTTGTGAAGTCCCCTGGAATACAAGGATTATTAACTTAAAAATAAAATAGAAACTAGATATCTACCTATTTTTAATAAAAAGATGGACTACCTTTTTCGTGAAAGTTACCGTAAAGGTAAATATCCCATATCGATAACCGCAGTAATCTAGATAATAGGTATGTGATATTAACATTCCGAAATTAACAATTGCTAATATTTCAGACATTTTTAATACCGCACATCGAACCGGGAAAAGCCATATTTCAATCACTTTAAATCGCGGACTTTTAATACGCGAAAAAGTCGTAAGGAGATAATAATGCTAGCCGTGCATCTAGACCGGACATCCGAGTCAGACTAAAATAAAAACGAATAATTCAATTTCAAAAACCTATATCTTTTGTGGGCACTAAGGGCCTGTCCGCACAGCGATATATCACCATGCGGATTTTTCTTCGCAATTCTTTAGCATATTGAATCTTATGGAAGTATCCGCACCGGCGGTAAATTATTCGCGCGGGAAAAAGTCTGATTGGATGCAAATTGTACGCGGTGCAGTGCGATTTATTTTCGCGCGAATATTCTGTGCAGTATGTATTAAGCATGGCTATGTCCGCACTACGGAATAAAATTCGCGCGTTTCACTCAGTCGTGCCACAAAAAATCCTTTCATGGGTCTCAATGCAATAAGTGGGTGAATCCAATGTTCGTGACATCATTTAATACGTCTGTTACGCCGCCTTAGTATTGGATAAATAAAAAATTTAGTTCGGTTGTCCATCTTATTTCCGTGTAGTGACGGAGTAAGAATACAATACACCACTCCCTATCTTGCCCGCGGAAGTCGTAAAAGACGACTATGGGGTATATATAATATGCACATAACATCAGTGCAAGAGAAGGAAAACTCGAAATGAAACCTTATACCAACATGTCTGACCAGCATGGTATAGTAGGCCAAATTCCCTCCCATTATGGAGGAGGGCCGAGCCCAACAGTGGGACGTATATGGGCTGCGATGATGATGATGTTCATCTTGCGTCTCAGCTGAGAACCGAATTAAATTATCAAAAATCGTACGAAATTTTATTCACAGTGCGTACTAAGTGCAATTTCGATCGCGGAATATAAAACGCGCAAATAAAAACCTCATGATGAAAAATCGCAGTGCGGACAGACCCTAAGCGCGCGACTGTCGTCGGGCGGCCCCTTTGACCTTGTTCGCGGGTTTTATTAGCCTAAAATATGTAAACAGAGACGAATTTCATTTTCGATAAAAGTTACAGTTTAGGTTTTATTGTTTTATTTTGCCTACAAGATATAGGTAATTATTTCATTTATTTCCCTTTTGCTTAATACATCCCTGTATTTCTTTCAATAGCTGTGGCCACGCCTCTTGGTCCTTGCCATGAATCAGCTGATTTTAAGGCGAAGTTTGTCTTACTTATGCAAAAGTAATCATTGATTTATTCAAATTCTAATGAACATTTAACAAAGTACGAATGTGTTGCAGATTAAATAACGCTGACTTTATACATTTTAGTCAAATTTACACGAAAAAGCGATGGCAAAATTGAAAACTTTACATGTCTCTAATTCATTAACGAATCATTATTTTTCCTTCAAAATTTTTTATGGGGTCCCACCACCATTGCCGAACTTCCGTTTAACTCGTTGCCCCATAACCTGATACACCCTGTGTATTTAAAAGATACAAATTACCCGTAGACTTAATTACATTAATTTGTTGACGGTACAAAGATTTGTCATTTTTGTTTGGGGGGTGAGCTATGGTTAGCGCACTCGCCGCCCGGGCAACAGAGGAGTGGCGCGCGGCCCCATGACTCACCCGTAGCACGTCGCCTTCGTCGTAGGACCGACCACAGGTGCCGAGTACCTTGTCCTCCTGCTCAGTGGTCGGCCCGACGGAATACCTTGCTAGGTACCCTCTCCTCTCAACTTTCAGGACGTAGGTCGCCCTCGCGCGGTCTGCCTCTCTGCGGGTGACGGACTAATCCCCGGTCCAGTCACCCGCTGCCTCGGCTAGGGCGGTATCAGGCGCAGGTACAAAGATTTGTCCTAGGTAAGAATCGAAATTGTATTTATCGGTACTGCAGATAATTAGTGTACTATGTTAGGGAACGTACCCCCTACTTATACAATTCTTAGTACACGAAGTTTCAAATTTGTTCAAACGTAGTATGTTTGAAAACCCTCCTAAACAGGTCATGTAGGTACATTCCCTTATCTGTGCAATCAATTGATATAGATTAATCTGTATCTGTAGATTTCTAAAGTTTTCAAGATTATAAATCCTTTATCAGTATATATATCAGTATCGGAAGTCTAAATAATATTTCCTGAAACATTACGCAAAAAGACGATGAATAAACCATTATCTACGGGGTTTAGTTGTTAATGTTTGAAGTGTAACTCAATTTTGTACTACGTCTAAGTTTGTAAGCTTACAATGAAGAAAAAGGTTTCACGGTATGGAGCCCCCAATCCATCTTAAATTATTTGTTTCACTCATAGCTTACCAGAAAACAAGACCTGCAATTTGTTAATATTCATTTAATATTTTTCATTGCCGTGCTGGTAAACGAAAAACCAGCACACCTGATGTAAGTGATACTGTCGCCCATGGACCTTTGCAATGCCATGAGTATACCTAGGCCACTACCTACCGTAAAGAAAGTGCTCTTCTTTAACCTTGTTTGAAGAAGGACATGTTATAGCGCTCAGCAAATACAGCAAGTAGCTCATTCCAGCTCCTGTCCGTACGCGAGAGAAATGATCGCTGGAAACTGACAATTGAAATCGCTAACGTTTCCAGGTGTAATGGATGTAACCTGCTACGGCGTCGAGTGGTACGTTGGTAAAACGGTGAAGGTAGTATGAAGTCAAACAGTTCCTCAGAGCACTCCCCATAAAAGAGCCGGCAGAGTACACAGAGTGACCCAAAGTCTCTCCGACACTCCAGCGACTCCAATCTTTCCGTGAGATTGGAATAACCGACAATTCGAGCATCACGTCTTTGCAGGGAGTTTTGCACTGAGATGCGAGCAGTGCTCCACAGGGGGTAAAACTTAACGGGTCCTTCTTTGCAGTAAACGTACAAACTTGTCTTTGTGGGATTGAACCGGACTAAGTTCTGTTCACCCCATTCTGAGTATATCTGAAGCCCACCCGAGAGAGCGCTCGACTTCAGACACAAGTTGAGTCCTTCTTTCCTGTAACATACTCCGAGGGATATTCTGTTGTTCGGTATACCATTCGTCACCCGTGCTGTCATCTGGATAGCAACGCATATTTTCTACGAGGAACATGTTGTTGATATGCAAGGTAAAAAACGGGGAGAGCACCGACGATCTTTAGGCTCCAACTATCCAGAAAGCTGGCGATCCAATTACAAAGTCCCTCGGGGATTACGTATGATGGTAGCTTCGATAGAAGTGCCCTGTGCCAGACCCTATCGAGCGCTACGCTGAAACCTAGCACTTCCTGCAACTAAGGCTCAATGGTGTATGAGGTGTACAAGAAGATCACCAGCTGACTGACCATGCCGAATGACGTATTGGCGTTCACTGATCACCTAGTGATCCTCAAGGTACTACAAAAGTTGGCGGTTTCTGATTTTCTCCATTACCTTGGAGAGCAAGGATATTGCCGCAATTGGCCTGCAATTCGATGTGTCCGACCGTTCTCTGCTTTTATAGATCGATTGGACATAAGCCTCTTTCCCCGAAAGCGGCACCCTATTAGTATATAGGCGTGTAAGAATGGGGGTCAACTCAGAGACACATGTCTATAGGACAACTGCAGTGATGCCACCCGGCCCACTCGACTTATGCACGTTTAAGAGTCGGAGCTTCCGCCTGAATGAACGCTAACTGCGTGATGCGGGTTTCAAGTAAAATGCTCCGACGTTCAAAGTCGGTTTATAGGCAAATAATTGACTCAGAAGATCGGCCTTCTGTGCGCTGTGGACTAGACTGCTATTGTGTTCCTGTAATGATGGAAGATTGGAATGCCAGAAGTTGCCTTGGTGAGCGACCAGAATGCACTCCTCACGAATTGATGAATATCATCATCATAGCTCATATATGTCCCACTACTGGGGTTGAACCTTTGCCACAATAGGAGGGAAATTGGCCTAATATATCACGGTAGACTAGGGATGTGAACAAATAATCGATTTTTTATAAAAATCGATTATTTTTTGTAATAATCGATTATCTAAATAATAAAAAAATGATTTTTTATATTAAAATTAATCGATTATTTTAGTATTTGCTTTTTTGTTTAAAATAAAATCATTACCAGATTTCCTAAAAAAAAAGGTCATCATAATCATTAATCGTTTATTTTATAATCGATTTATTTTAAAGAAAAAAAATCGATTATCTATTAATCGATTAACGTTAGACGTGTTAATATAGAGTTTTATTTTTAAAAATATATTTCGGAGTTTTCCTTCTCTGGCATAGATCTTATTTGTATATAATAATCCATTAGTTGTTTTTTTACGACACCCACAGATAAGAAAGGGTGATTTGTATTCCTACGCCGTCACTACACGCCAAAATATACCTAATAATTATGATTCAACATAGATAATTTTGATTTATGTAACATGTACGATTATGAATGTAGGTCTGTGGCAAAATACATTTTGGAGCGTATGTTCCGGATGCGATGTGTGAGCGCATTGCACGTTGCGAAAATGGCAACGACCTCAATTTAATATCAGGGTCATTTTATCACTTTAAATCAAATACTTATTAGTTGACGTTTCTCATCATCACCATGCTCTTATCTCAATTAATTGGAGTCGACTCAATATGTACTCTTATTTCACAGTACATATTGCAAAAACTTTTGACAGAGTTTTATGACCGTCCTGCGTGACGTGAACTTTCTTTGGGAATGTAATTGTGGACTAGACGGAATTAGATGGAATTAGGCCAGATCTAAGTACAATACACCCACGAGCAATGTATTCGTATTGGTAGTATTCGTAGTTGCTACCGTATAGCTTTGTTAGTAAATGTTTCTGCAATATAATAATCATATAATAAAATGTTATGTTGATTATTGTTTTATCCTTGATAAATCCAAAGCCACATAATTTTTTCTTAGTTTATTATAAGGAAATGAAATCTATTAAGTGCTTGTTATAAATAGTAATAAAACTGAATATGTTGTCATAACCTATAATAAAATATATTTTATTCTATGTAGACTTTCTAATTGCTATAAAGTTAAGTTCCGTTCAACACTTTGAAATATAAGTAATTTTTATTTATTATATTTTAATGATTTCTGATGTTTACGCGAGTATTACACGTTGTAAATAAAACTATTTTATAAATTTTATCGCGTTTGTATTTGAGTTTTGATAGTCAGTCTGCCCATGATCATGAATGCTGTGAAGTGTTCGAAACGTCGAGCAATGCTAAATCAAATCATCATTTTCCTGCCCTCATCCCACGCTAAGTGGGGTCGGCACAACATGTTTTTACCTTCCATAGCCTCCTATCAGCCGTCATATGAGCACTCACTGCTTTCATACGCATATCTTCATTCACGCAGTCCATCCATCTCTTTTTGGGTCTCCCACGCTTCTTTCGTCCATCCACAATCATATTGACAACCCTCCTTGTCACATGCCTTTCATCCCTCCTCATCACATGTCTGTACCATGACAATCTCGCGCTCCTAATCTTCTCTATCACTGGTGCCACTTTTAGACTTCCCCTAATATACTCATTTCTTACTTTATCTAACCTTGTAACCCCCACACATCCATCTTAGCATTCGCATCTCTGTAGCATGCACTCTTCTCTCATCCGTCTTTTTCAATGCCCAACGTTCAGATCCATACATAGCAACAGGTCTGATGACACTCTTGTATATTTTCCCCAATGCAAAACCAAATGTATACCCGAAAAAATACGTAAAATTGGTTCCATACAATATTATATTTAAATGGCGCCATAGTGTAAGTTTTGAATTCTTGTAATGAGTGTCATGGGTTCGATCTTGTTCTGAGTCTGGGTGTGATTCGGTTAATTGCATGTTTGTAGAGTTCCCAGCTACAAATGGATTTATTTCTTAAGTGTCTTTTACTAACAAAAAAAAAACATTAATAAATATAGCAATATATGATAATTTTCTGACAATACGAGGATAAAAGCATGAAGGTCATGAAATGATTATGATCGTATTTACTTGCGTGGCGATAAAAACAACTCTTTTTTCCTTTGGTATACCTACATGAGAGAAGGAAAACTCGAAATAAAACCCTATACCAACACGTCTGACCATCGTGGTATAGTAGGTCAATTACCCTTCCGTTATGGAGGAGGCCCGAGCCCAACAGTGGGACGTATATGGGCTGAAATGATGATGATGATGATACCTACATGCACAGTACACACATTAAAACTGATTTGCAAGGGAAGAAAATCAACAAAATATAAAACCATTAACACTTTTAGCATAGTCTAGAAGACCAGTTCATCTCGTTTGGAAGAGCTCCTTGCCAGGCAATACATTAAGAAGGAGAATCAACATGGGATTGTCTATACATATATTATCTACTAGCTTATGCCCGCGACTTCGTCCGCGTGGAACAGTTACTTTGGGCTAATGCTAACTTTAACCCGCGGCTTTGTTTACGCAGAAGGTGAAAATATTTTAAAATAATACAATTCCGTCAAACGTGATTTTTGCAAAGCCAAACCGTTTATATAGTGCACGCAGCGGAAGCTCTCAAAAGGGAAAAAAACCCGATTCTGAAGCATTTTTTCATTGTTGCTCCGCTCGTATTGGTCATAGCGTGATAATATATAGCCTGTAGCCTTCCTCGATAAATGGGCTATCTAACACTGAAAGACGGACCAGTAGTTCATGAGATTAGCGCGTTCAAACAAACAAACTCTTCCGCTTAATATATTAGTAGGTATAGATTTATAATATGATCGTAGACCTTGAATCACCATGCATCATAACTTAGAGCGTAATTTGCATACAGTTTCGTATATTTTACGTAGGTTTAATGAGTTTCAAGGGAATGCAGCTGTCTTTTAATAATAATGTCTTATCTTCAATTTATGATTTTTGTCTGTAAGACTTAGGTATTGCAAAAATAAATGTGATATAAGTACATTTATTTTTGCTTATCCAAACTTATCCGTAATTTTATTATTTAAAACTTATCTATTTTTTTAACATATCCATTTTTTCTATTTATACTTATTCAAAATAACTTTGGATTAAGTTAAAAAATTACGAATTAATAAAACTACGTCTTCAATAGAATAACCGGCCGGTATTAGTTATTAGTTATAACTGTTAAAGCAGGTTGTGCAAAGATTAACCAAGACGACGGCAACGACCATCGGCCACCGGTCACTTTCACCAGCGCCATTTTGCGGCGGCCACGTCGTGCGTTTGCGCTAGTCATTTCATTGATTAATAGTACAAATATTGCTGTTTTTTGATCTTACATTTATGTCATTATTATACATATAGACGTTACAAAAAATCCGTATTTATAATTAGGAATTAGCGATGTTTACGCATTTACATTTGACGAGAACGTGATGTTGAATTTTTAGTGAATCTTGCCCGTTCGTGTCCGGGGGTTAATCATATTATTTATTTTGTTATATAATTTTACGCCTTTATTTTCGAAGATGTACATCATCTACGACGAGTGTGTGTTACCAGTGATGACTTACGGCACGGAAACGTGGTCCCTAAATGTAGGCCTCATATCAAGGCTCAAAGTCGCTCAGCGTGCTATGGAGCGGGCTATGCTCGGGATTTCTCTGCGAGATAGAATCCGGAATACGGAAATCCGCAGAAGAACGGGTGTAACTGACATAGCACGAAGAAATAGCACGCTGAAGTGGCAATGGGCAGGCCACATCGCTCGACGAACCGACAACCGGTGGGGAAGAAAGGTTCTCGAGTGGCGACCACGTATCGGACGACGCAGTGTAGGACGCTCAACTAGGTGGACCGATGACCTAGTGAAAGTTGCTGGGCGTCGTTGGATGCAGGCGGCACAGGACCGCACATTGTGGCGCAACATGAGGGAGGCCTATGTCCTGCAGTGGACGGCAATAGGCTGAAATGATGATGATGATGAAATGATGACATCATCAGAGCTCCTTATATGCTTATACTTTATACGTCCTTGACATACTACTGGGTTCGAGTCTCCTCCATATTGAGAGGGAAATTGAGTTACTATATACCACGCTGGTCAGGTGGTTGGTATAGAAATTTTTTATGAGTTTTCCTTCTCTTGCATAGTTGTTATATGCACAAGATATTCCTTAGTCACCTTTTGAGACATCCACGGGTAAGAGAGGGTGGTGCATTGTATTCTTACTCCGTCACCAGACGAAAAGACGTACATAAAGAGTAATTACTATTAAGAAATGACGTAAACTGTAATGGACATATGACCGGTACTTTTGTGTGGCATTTTATGCTCCATGACGCCATAAACTGCCCTATTAGCCTTGTTCGCTTTTTAGCGGGCCAGCGAATTCGATTTATATATCAGTCGCCCTAATTAACATAATTGTCGATTTTATAAATTTCCAAGATTCAAGGAACATACTCTCTTAAATAAATATAAAGTAATTAAATAAATATGTGTATAATATTTAACATTACAAGAAATAAGGTTGTTGTAAATGTCAAGTCTCAATATTAACAAATATTTTAATCACGAAGTTAAAAGCGCAATAGTGAAAAATCATTTAATTTAAATTTCTTTTTTTATTCGAAGACAGTTCTGCACTAGGGCAATAATGATAATCGAAAAGCAAATAATCCTTTACTAATATTATAAATGCAAAAGTAAGGTTGTTTGTTTGTTACGCTTACACGCTTAAACCACAGAACCGATTTCAAAAATGCCTTCACCAATGGAAAGCTTTAATATCAGGGAGTAACATAGGCTATATTTTATCACGATATTCCCACGGGAACGGCAACTACGCGGGTAAGGCGACTGAAACCGAAGCGAAGCGAGGGCAGGTTGCTAGTCAATGAATAAAATTAATATTATTAGTTTGCCCCACTCCCTAAGTTAGCTATCTAAACATAAAAAATATGGTAATTAACTGCGTTGCTCTCGTAATTTTTTTTATTATATTACGTCGACCCCAAGTCCATAATTGGGATAAGAGTAATATGATAATGGTCACGATGGTTCCTTGTGGTGACGGAGTAAGAATACAATTCATCACTCCCTATCTTGCCCGTGGTTGTCGTAAAAAACAGCTGAGATATAATATGCACATAACATCTGGGCAAGAGAAGAAAAACTCGATATGAAACCCAACATGTCTGACATGGCGATGATGATAATGGTCAACTAGAATAAGATTGTATATAACCTTTGTAAACACATTTGTATATAAAGACATTTTCAAATCAATCAAAATCAATATGTTTGATATCTCGATAAATATATTAATCGTGACCCTGATTCGCTATGCATGTGGAGATAAGACGTTTGTAACGCATCAGAACACAGTCTTGAAGAATGATATTGCAGACTTGTATTCAAATCTATACTAATATATAAAGCTGAAGAGTTTGTTTCAACGCGGTAATCTCAGGAAATACCGGTCCGATTTGAAAAATTCTTTCAGTGTTAGATAGCCCATTTATTGAGGAAGGCTATAGGCTACATATCATCACGCTAAGACCAACAGGAGCAGAGCACCAATGAAGAATGTTTCAAAATCCTTTTTTTCCTTTAGAGAGCTTCCGCTGCGTAAACGGCTAAATTTTCCCTAAAAATTATTTTCACCTTCTACGTAAACAAAGTCTTAGGTTAAAGTTAGCGTTAGTCCAAAGTATTTATACCACGCGGACGAAGTCGCGAGCAGAAGCTAGTCTGTCAATATTTATCATAACGAACACTGGTTTAATATAGATATATCTAGCCGTGTTAAATGTTTACTTAGTCATAGTGAATGAATCCGTGTGGTGACGGAGTAAGAATACAATTTACCACTTCCTATCTTGCCCGTGGGTGTCGTAAAATACGACTAAGGGATATAAATAAGCAATTTGAGTAAGAAGTGGAAAACTCGAAACAAAACCTTAATCTAACATGTCTGACCAGCGTGGAATGGTCCATTTCCCTCCCATTATGGAGGAGGCCTGAGCCCAACAATGGGACATATATAGGCTGAGGTGATGATGATGAATGAAGCCTCGACTGGTAAGTCGAAAGACTATCTTCATCAGATGAGCTCATATAAGTCTCTGCTGGGCTCGAGCCTCCCCCTAATAGCAGGGAAATTACCCTATTACACCACCCTCGTCAAACGGATATAGGGCTTTCCTTCTCTTGCATAGATTTTCATTCATTCATTTGATTCATCATCTCAGTCTATATACACAGTGTGGGGCTCAGGCCTTCTCCACAATAGGATGGGAATCGACCTGCTAATGCCACCATCGGCAACAAGAAAAAAAAGAAGTGTGGAGTGATTAATTGTAGTCGTGCTTGTTTCACGGATAAAATCTACGCGTAGATTTTAATATACCCACGGGCAGGAAAGAGGGTGGTTAATAGTATTCTTACTCCGTCATCACACGCAAAGCTATTAATATGAAATAAATGTACGAACTATTCATTCAATATTGAAATAGAATCTTTAGACATTAATTATTATGCTATAAATAAGTAATATGCTAACCGCATTGTAAAGTCGCTTGGTAAATGTAAAATAATCAACATAGTCAATAGGTTGGAATGTTTGATGTAGTTGGTATATTTTTTAACCCACGACGCTAATAGAGGGCTATTATAAGTTTGGTGTGTCTCTGTGCCTGTCTATGGCATCGTAGCTCCTAAACGAATGGACCGATTATGCCATTTTTTTTTGTTTGAAAGCTGATGTGATTGAGGTGGTTATGTGAAAGAACCGTCTTTGCTACATCATCATCATTTCAGTCTATGGCCATTCACTGCTAGACGTGGGCCTCCCTCATGTTACGTCATAAAGTGTGGTCCTGTGCCGCCTGCATCCAACGACGCCCAGAAATTTTTAGCAGGTCGTCGATCCACCGAGTGCGTGGGCGTCCTACACTGCGTCGTCGCCGATACGTTGTCGCCACTCGAGAAGCTTTCTTCCCCAGCAGTTGTCGGTTCGTCGAGCGATGTGGCTCGTCCATTGCCACTTCAGCGTGCCAATTCTTCGTGCTATGTCGGTTATAACCGTTCTTCTGCGGATTTCCATATTTCGGATTCTATCTCCCAGAGAAATCCCGAGCATAGCCCGCTCCATAGCACACTGAGCAACTTTGAGCTTGGTTATGAGGTCTACATTTAGGGACCACGTTGCCGTGCCGTAAGTCATAACTGGTAACACACACTGATCGTAGACCTGTGTTTTTCAGACACTGAGGTATGTTGGACGAGAAGGTCCTCTTAAGTTGCCCGTTTTTGCTACAATTTATGAATATCTGTTCAGGTGTTTCAAAGTCATCAGCTCTTGCAGTTTGTGTCTCTTACATTCAGTCTTTAGTCAATTCCATCACCTGCTAGCAGGTAACATCTTATCTACTACACTAGTCGCACAGTAAGGACAATAAATTTTTGGGGCCAAAATGATAGTCGGTTTTATCACTACGTTATTGCTATCTACTTATCTACCAGATAAAACGTATATATAAAAAAAATAATTTATCTGTGCATGCGCCTTCATGATTTAGAATCGAGAACAATGACCCATTTCCGATAAAATATATTGATGTTACTGGCAACTAGTGGCAACAATACCTTACTTTTAAATTACCATTATCATACATAGTTAATTAACGATTAAAAACAATACTCTATTTATATAGAACAGGCTTAACTAGTGTTAAGGTTGATTTTTATCTATTGTTTGAAACCAGAATATACTGCACAAATTTGTAACTAGGCCCTGATGTTGGCCTAGCCGAGGTCGTGGGTGGATGGACCGGGGTTTAGTCCGCCACTGGCAGAGGCTGATCGTCCCGGCAATACCGCCTTGTTGCGTTGAAGGAGCCGGTATCCGAAAGAGTAATCTGCCTGCTGGTCACAGATGTCACTAGTACCAATTGGTACTAGTGGTCGGCCCAAAGACGATTGAGAGGGAATACAGTAGGTTATGGGACCGCACGTCATCCATCCGTCGCCCCGAGCATCCATCCATCAGATGCATACCTAATATCGACAATTTTTTGGAATTGTTGTCGCTCCTCATTCGGTATTAAATGGATAGATCTGATGCAGTTATACGACATCTAAAAGAAGTTATGGTTTGCTACAACATGTACACAAAAAATAATATATAATATACAAAATCAAATAATTTTGATAAAATAAAATATTATAAGAAATATCACTTAACTCTTAAGGGTTTTGTTTACAACAATATTGCGTCCTCGTTTATATTTCAAGAAACGAACAAAATTCTAGAGAGCTCTCAGAAATTGTTATTAGGAGGGAAAAGAGAATTGAAGGCCACTTGCCATCGTTAGCCGAGAGTACAGGCTACTTGAGACTACTTATATAGTTATAACAAAAAATATAATATAATTTTTATTGTTGTGTAAGGAGTTATTTTAGCTACTTAAAGTTGAGTGGCAGTGTACTTCTATTATGAATCGAAAAATATTTTATGATAGACAGCATTTCACAGGGCATTGATGCTGAAACCATATTCTAGGCTGGCTACAATATAATCCAAGTGCCATATTAACAAGCTCTCCTCAACTTTCTTTCCTTTAGGTATCGTAAAAAGTGCTTCTGCATTTGAGACCAAGGAATTTGGGTTTGATTGCAAAGATGGCGTAGCGGTTAAGACTACATGGTGTGGTAACAGTTAAGGTAGCGATTAACCGTGCCAGTATTGGGGATAACACTGTGCGATCCACGTATTATTGTTTCGAATCTGGGTGCAATTTGTATCTGTTAAATTATATGTTTGTAAAATTTCTTTGCAATACGTACAAGGACTTTAGTACATGATGTTGTCTTTTAAAAAATACTCTACTCGGCTATTGCAAATACCGTTCTTTAATGCAAGTCATAATTTGTTGTGAAAGTGAAACCCAAAAACCGAAGCTAAATTGCTTTATCATTTAGAAAAGCTTTATTATTTTTATCACTGGAATACATTTTACAAAACTGTTCTTAGAATAATGGCGAATAAATCCTTTTCCATGATCACGTAACCGGTAACGTAAGGATAATCCCTTACAAAAGAAATGTTGCTGATTTACCAAGTCTTGCTAAGTTTATATATAAACCTTAACGTGTACGTTCAAATTTTAAATTGCTTGTAATTTTATGTGACGTCATTTTTTGTGACGTTTGGACTATTTGTGTGAAATTTATTTATCACAAATTCATAAATAGATGACCAAAAAATATTTCGATGAAATAATCCCGAAATAAAACACATAATAATAATTCGGTTTAGCTGCGTCGGGCAACGACAACTTGGTTTTGACTTGAAATAAAACATTGCAGAGCTTGGACGATGACAAATTACGAGGCTCTTGGTGAAGCTCTTGAAAATCTCTCTCGCCCCGCGGTGATCGTTTCAACGTTGTTTAAAATAACTTGTTAGTACATTGTTTGTTTTCAGTGAGTACTAAACTTAAAAGTCGTAACGATGTCTTTTCCAACCAGTGTGTTACGATTTAAGTTATGAATACAACTAACTTGGCCAGATTTATTCTCTGTACTTTCGTCAATTTGTATACCAAATGCTCTCAAAATGTATTATACGTTTAACTTTATATATATACATACATGCACATGTGTCTGTGCGTGTATATGTAACTGAACTGATTCTGAAACGACTGGCACGATTTTAGATCAACAGTTGGACCTTTTCCGTGTGATGACGGAGTAAGAATACAATTTACCACTCTCTTTCTTGCACGTGGAAGTCGCAAAAGACGAGATATTTACGAAATAACATCGCTTCTTCAGGGTCAGCTGGTATGTTATAAAATAAGAAGTTCTTAAAACGAGGCCATTTAGACTAATCCATTATGCTACATGCTTTGGTGCCTAATGGTTTTAAATACAAAATTTAAAATGAAATGAATATTTAAATATTTTTCTATATTAGAAAATTTGCTTCATACTTATATTAAATTTAGTGTTTTTCTTTTTTGTTACAGATTTTTAAATATATAGAAGCTTTTAAATTACCACATACAGGTGAGTTTGGCATATTAAATCTATTGACTATTAAGGTCAAGTCTTGCGACGGTTTTTGCATGAGATCCTGTATTAGAAACCTGGGTCAAGCACTCAAAAATTGTCGTAGACTTCTTTGGTTTTCGAATATATTTTCATGGAATTCGAAATAGTGAGATCGGAAGTTCGGGACTGTGCCTGATAATCGACAATAGACTGGTCTCCTATTGCGTTAAATTAAAAACTACGTAATTAAATATGTTTTATAAAGGGGTAACTTCGGAGATGAAATATTTCTTACTTTCTAGTTTGAAAAATTTCATGTCGCGAGGTAATCCGCGGTCCCTTATCATCTAGCGCTTTTTCGTGTTGCCGCGCTGTCTCAAACATACATCATGAAAGATCTTTATGCTTAATGCATATGGTATAAATATATTTATTTTAGAAATCGTATCATACCTATAAAAATTTGCAATATTATGATATTCATGGCCCTAAATACGTACAAGCTGTTGAAATTAAATAAGCAGATAATTACCTTTTAAACTAATAATGCTCATCATTTTTTTCGTCTTGGATAGGTGATAAATCCGACCACAGATAAGCAACCAGTAAACATCATTAACATCGACGTCATCTTGTTTTTATTTTCGAATCTTCCTTGCTGCCTGTTATGTTAATATATTAATTTTATGTTATTGACGAATGAATCGTATTATTGGGATCATATACCATATTCTAAATCTTCTTCTATGGCTTGGACATGCAGTCTTTCTCTGAACTTGACTCATAGATATACTCTATTTAAAATTACCATATCAATATATGTAGATCCAATTTCGAGAAAGAGATCAGCCGACGAATCCAACTCGGTTGGGCAGCGTTCGGGAAACTTAAGAGGATCTTCTCGTCCAACATACCTCAGTGTCTGAAAACACAGATCTTTGACCAATGTATGTTTCCAGTGATGACTTACGGCACGGAAACGTGGTCCCTAAATGTAGGCCTCATATCAAGGCTCAAAGTCGCTCAGCGTGCTATGGAGCGGGCTATGCTCGGGATTTCTCTGCGAGATAGAATCCGGAATACGGAAATCCGAAGAAGAACGGGTGTAACCGACATAGCACGAAGAATTAGCACGCTGAAGTGGCAATGGGCAGGCCACATCGCTCGACGAACCGACAATCGCTGGGGAAGAAAGGTTCTCGAGACAGGACCGCTCATTGTGGCGCAACATGAGGGAGGCCTACGTCCAGCAGTGGACGGCGATAGGCTAAAATGATGATGAAATGATGAATATATGTATGTCATTGGAATCTCGTTTTGAATTTCCATCTACTTCAAATTTATTTTACCTTTAACCCCACTTAGTAAACCAAGCTGTTGCCTTAAGTAAAACGATAACTGAGATACCTACTAAAGGTTGCCTTCGGGAAATTCGGCTAAAACTAAAATTACATGAAGAGCTGTTTTGTATGTTCACAACTTCTAGCACTACTTCCATATTGCATTAGGTACATAAAATGTTGCCAAAATTACTTAAAATAATAACTATAGTATAAGCCCAGCTTTCTGAGGGTGTTTGCGTGTGGAGGGTTTGGTGGTGCCCTTGGTATCACCGAGCCTCAATGCACGCATTCACACTCTCTTCACTTTCTTCGCGGTAGGCAACGGCCTTGTAAAGGTCCATGAGCGGCAGCAACACTTACCATCAGGTGTAATGTTTGCTCGTTTGCCACCGTTTGCAATAAAAAAAAAATTATCGCCACTTGCTTATCGTGCCCGTCAAAACTTACATCCCACGTCTATGTTGATTAGCAATTAGTACGTTGTCTTATTAGACACGGTAAATGTTTTATAATATTATTCAACTGTAACGGTAATACGTACATTTGTGTAATCTCTATTCGGTCACGAGCATCGATCATGCTTGTGATTATTATTATTTTGACCACTAAATTCCATTTAAAAGAGTGTTCTTTATCGCCAAGTTTTATTGCAGTCCTCAATCAATATGAAAAGAACGAGGCTGAATACAAAAATAACGCGGTTCGATATTCAAAGTAAACGTTTGTGCTATTTGTTTTTCTTTAAATTTATGTTTTTTGGAGTTTTAGCGGGAACATGGAAATGTCATGTCGCGCTCTTGAATTATAGTGATTTCGTTTGTTTTATAGTGTTATATTGAATAATTTAGCTGGTATTTTATGTTATATAATACAGATAAAGTGCTAAAGTGTGGTGAATATGATAAAATAGTTAAACAACGTAAACACGTGGTTAGTTAGTTGTTGTTGTTGCTTAGTTACGTTGGTTAGTGCTGTGTGGTAGCGGCTTCGAATACTAACAACCCTTGCTTTGCTCGTGGGTGTCGTAAAAGACGACTAAGAGCCCTAGATTGACCCGGACCAACTCCATCTGGTACCATTTGGGTCAACGATTACATTCCCAAGGAGGGTTGACGTCAGGCAGGCGGCCGGTCATAAAAGTAATTGCCGAAACTTTTTGCAATATGTCAAAACAGATGACATATTGCGTCGACCCCAAGTAATTGGGATAAGAGCAAGATGAAGATGATGATGTTGAGTTGTTTACGTGTATTTTCATTTTCTATAATAAATTCCAAAGTAATCACTAATTTGGTTTTCAGCATCTAATTAATGGTATGGCTTATTTATGGTAATCTAATTATAGTGAAATAAATTATATATAAAATTAAGTGACTTCGTTATTATAACTGGGTTTTGGTAAACAGTCTGGTATTTTTTTTTGGCTTGAATATGTAGGTTATCTAAAGTTGTCATTTCATTATGTCAACAGGAACCTTGCGCTTGTATTTGCACTGTCATCTTACAATATATATTATTGCTTTAGTAGGCTGGAAATCGTATCAGGCACGATTATCCAGTAAGACAAGGCAAACTCGAATGGAAAACTCTACACGTATGTATGTATTTCGAATTTATTTATACATACCCTTATATTCCGACAAAGTTTTACTCGAAAAGAATCAAAACTGTTTATGAAAAATAATAGAATAATTTGAAAATTTTAAAGCGCTTCATTGCACTTCTGGGCCTATTTTTAAAATCACTTTATATTACTTCATTACAATGTTTTTTAAATGAGACATCTGTGTCCTTCCTCATTATAATTATGCAACAATAATAGGCAATACATATAATTATTCTGCGTTTATTTTTTTAAGCCTCAAACATTATTCCTTTATCCGCGCCACGACAGCTAAAGAGACGTTACATGCTTTTGCTAACGTTGCATAGGCGTGCGTCTGCGCGTGCGTGCGTGCGTACACACTAACGCACGAGCCCATGCTCGTGCGTTAGTGTGTGTGTCCGCGAGCACGTGTGCGTCTCTACTTTTCTCTTATAAGTTTAGACGGATTATGTAATAGATTGTATACGTTATATTCCAGAACATGTTCTTAACTAAGTTTTAACGTTACAGATTGATCGGAGTCGCGTCAATAGGTATGTTTGCCAAAACAAATGTTACAATCCATAGGGACGCTACGGTACATAAGTTACTCTAAAAGTGCTAAACATATTTTTACTTAAATCAATATCTTGCATTTACTATTAAAAATAAATAAGGCTACAAATATAATATAAATAGAAAATTAAAAAACCCTTTAATGCAAAATTTAACTATTCACAAAAAGCTTGATATTTTTAGAAAATTCCAAAGACCCACGGCTAACGCTTAATATGAATTATATTAATAGACTTCCTGACCTATTTTAGAATGTCCATTAATTAACAATAAATTATACTCTCTCAGCTCGTATAAGTGTCACTGCTGGGCTCTAACCTCCTCCACAATGGAAGGGAAAATTATGCGCTGGTCGGACGGGTTGGTCACATCACATGTCCTTCCATAAGGGTTTATTTCGAATAACACGAACTATAACACGAATTTCTCTTAAACGTATTAAGTAAAATTAACTAAATTAATTTCTATTTTTATTTATTTATAACGGAAACAAATTACGCTAGGAAATAAACGATATTATACATACAATGTTTTATACATACTATGTCTAGTGAATAATTTACTACGTTCTACTTCTTTCTTTATGTAACTTTATATTTAGGTTAGAAATCACTTTCCATTTTCTATATTTGTAACGGGTATCAAATTTGAAATTAGAATCTCCCTCTGTCCTATTATAGTGGATAATGAACTTGACCCAGTGGGTTGACAATCGGCGGGTTTAAATGTGCTCACCGACTTTGGTAACTTTTTTAACTTGTATTCTTCGTTTGCGCATCGACTTTGGAGGTAAATGACTTGTCTGTGGCAGCTCAAGATTTTAATTTAAAAATAATGTTATTGGCATTAGAATTTGGAATAAAATTTGAAGTATGGTACAGCTTCATTTATTTTAACTATATCCAGATTAAGAATTATGAAAGCAGATATTCCATAATTTCTAAATGTTAGTAATTTTGGTAAATTATCTACGAATTTAGCGATGCCTACCTAACCTTCGTAGTCCAAAGGGATGAGAATATTCTTAGTTTACACCAGATTTAGGACAAACATACGATATATTTAGAATTAATCACTAGGCGTATGTGGAACTCCTCCAGCGTTTATGAGGCTTAAAATGCACTCAGAATCACGAATTTTACATTAATGTTATACAACAAATTTTAATTCTCATCTGCCAATTTATCTATATATATATAGGAGAGGCGGGTTTTGCGAGCGATAAATTGACTCATCATGATATCTCTGGAACCATAAGGCGTACGGACTTGAAATTTGGCAGGAATATTCCTTTCGCTGAGTGTAGGTCAGCTAAGAACGGATTTTACGAAATTCCACCTGCAAGGGGTGTTGCGGGGGCTTTAACAATAATATACATTTTAAGGAACAGGGTGAGCCGAACCTACTGAAGCTAGAGAAATGAAATTTGGACCGTAGTTTCATTTTGTGACGTAGGCACCCACATAGAAGGAGTGGGGTGGTAGGACCACACTGTCGACAGTTATCTGTCTACAGCCGCGGGCCGGTCCGTCCGGGGCAGTACCATGCTCTCGCAGAAAATCGACGTCTGAGTAGTAGCAATTTGTTACTGCGCTTCGTTCGGTGAGCGAGAGAGCCGGAAGCCCAACTTTCTGAGGGTGATTGCGTGTGGAGGGTTTTGGTGGTGCCCTTGGTATCACCGAGCCTCAATGCACGCATTCACACTCCCTTCGCTTTCTTCGCGGTAGGCAACGGCCTTGTAAAGGTCCATGAGCGGCAGCAACACTTACCACCAGGTGTACTGTTTGCTCGTTTGCCACCGTTTGCAATAAAAAAAAAAAAAAGAAAGGATTTTTTGAAATTCCACCCCTAAGGGGGTGAAATGCAATGGTAAAGTCTGTATGGAATGAAAAAAATATCTTTAGCTACTGTCTTCAAATTAAGCACAAATACTCTCTAATAAAAATAAATAAACACGTGTTTCAGCGTTTGTCCATTTTCTTCCTCGAAGGGTGTAAAATAGGCATAAAGATGTCGGTTTACTGACTCATCACAGAGCCGAAACTACTGAAGCCAGAAACATGAACTTTTGACATTAGTTTATTTGCGTGACGTAGAAACCCATTAAGAAAGGATTTTTTGAAATTCAAACCCCTTTTTTTTTTTTTTTTTTGTGGGTGGGCTGCGGTCGGCGCGCCTCCGCACCACTCCGTCCGGGGCGACAGAGGGGCTTAAGCAAGCAACTCCCGCAACCCACCCGAAAACCACCTCGCCTTCGTCATTGGGCCGACCACCGGAGCAGGTTTACTTGTCGTCAGTGGTCGGCCCGACGGAATACCCCCTACGTGGGGTACCCTCCCATCGACCGACGTCCCCCCCTCGGGGAGGACGTCGGTCTTTCCTCACGCGGTCGGCCTCTCGGCGGGTGACGGACTAATCCCCGGTCACGTCACCCGCGGCCTCGGCTAGGGCGGCATGAGGCGCAGGTAGTTGCGCCTGCGCCGCCCCAGTCGCCGGCGGCGGATCTCCTCATCGAGGCTGCGCTCCACGCGCAGACGATCCGCCGCCTCCTTCTGCGAGATCACTGTCTCGCAGAAGGCTGCGACCGCGTCCCAATTCCCGACGCTGTTGACCATCGCCCTAGCGATGGCCGGTAGCGTCAGGTCGGCAAAATTCAACCCCTCAGGGGTAAACCGCAGTAACAAAGTTTGTATAGTGAGAAAAAAATCTACATCGATGTTCTTCAAATTCTCTAATTCCTATGTTATTAAAATGGGAAATCAAAAATCACAATGAGCGACCTCTTAATATTAATATTAAGGGCTGAAACTCTACCAGGATTTTTTTATCGTCATCTTGGACGATATTTTCGTAGTAGCTAAGAAAAAAAAATTAAAAGTTTTTTTTTTTGGCCCACCTTAATGTACATATAATACTAGTCCGCGAAAGTGCCATCAATTGCAAGATGAGTCTTACAAATGTTTACCGGTGTCTCTTATACTTTTATGACATAAATGCCTCACCGCTCATCATGATATTTTGCAAGCACGTCTTTCTCTTCTCCAGGCATTGTTGCATTATTTCCGAGGGATATATAGATAAACCGCCGCGCCGCCCAGTATAAGACATGAAAGATGACTCGGCTATAGCTGTGGCCTTAGAATAATAACGTATAGAAGGATAGTGGCGGTATTTCGAACGTTCGAAACATGAATCTAAAAATACAACATGCGCGCAGGCGATTACACACGTACACACGCACACCACTATACAAATTATAAAATCAAATTTTGTTTTTATTAACATAAATCATCGAAATACTTTTAAAAGTAATGTTAAAAATCATTTTAAGTTTTTCAAATGTGTTGTGATCTATTTATATTTTAAGAGTTGCGTACGTACGTTTGTAAAATGGCCTTGTACACTACGGAACGGTTCCGGCGTAAGGTCTAATGGAGCTTACGCCGGAACCGTTCGGCTCCAATTGAAATGCTTCACTTTTTGTGCGCGAACTTACCTTCTATACGTTACCATTCTAAGGCTGTATCATAAAAGAGTTATTAACGAAATATATGACGTTTCTTTGTTATACGTGTAAAATATGGGTCAATAAACTGTGTTTTCGTGCCAACTATATACGTACGTCATTTACCGAGAAAATCTTCGCGTGTTATGCTATACACGTGAATAATCACGTGACCGTATGTGGTACCGGTGCGCTTATAGTTTCATGATCAGTCATAATATCATTGCTAAAACTTTTTTGGCTAGCGGGCTATACAGGCAAAACCTATACATCGACTGTGACCGTAAGGCGATGAAGCCTCTCGTATTCGAACACTGGTATCGTGGGTATTCAACTTCTATGACCTGTCCGGCTGGTTACCCTATCGGGTATCTAAACTTTCTTCAGCTACCCAATACTTTACATATAGCTCCTACGCGTTATTCTATTGCGAGTCACGTACAGTCTTATTTTATACCAGTTCGTTCACCCATGATCTCCAGATAAAGCATTATCAGGCGCAGTTACCATTGCTGTTGACTCATCGTGGATCCATTTTCATCGCTTTAATCTGTCCCTATAACCTATAATCCTCCTGACAAGCTGCCATAAAATATAGCGTCCGATTAATAGTCTCCACTCGAGAACCATTCTTTCACAATGGTTTCGTAGATGTGGCTTTTTCTTCACCGTTTTAACGTGCTAATCCTTCGAGCTATATCACTTACAACTGTTTTTCTATTCCTAGCTATTCACTGATAATGTTTATTTACAAAGAAAATCTTAAAAGTATTTACTTATTTTTATTTTAAACGCCTTATTTATTAATATGTTACGCTTTAGCCACCGTAGGTCCTCAAATGCGGTGACGGAGTAAGAAAACAATCCACTCCTCCTTTCTTGCTTAACCACTGTGATGTGTTATGTTAATTTGCCTACTATGGCACAGCAGTAGGATGTATATGGGGTGAGACGAAGTTATAAAATCGGTAGCAACCATAGCCGGCCAAAAAAATAATCATCGTTATTAGATGTCTTTGTGGATCAGCCCACATAAGTCATCTAATAACAGGGAATATGAGGGAAATTGACACATTATAATCACGCTGGTCAGACGTATTCGTATAAAGTTTTACTTCTCTTGTATAAGGCAAGAAAAGAGTGGTGAATTGTATTCTTCTTCCGCCACCACACGGAAAGAAAGAAAAATATATATGTACTAAATGACCCAACAGACGTTGTTCTGTTTAAATAAAAAAAATAGTAAAAGGAATTCTTGAAATCGATCGCAGGGCCACCTACCGGGTCCAATTGTGCATCTAAACCATTCTCTTATCCCCTTGAACACACTTAAAAGTCAACAAAAAATTCGTCAATCGTCATCGGTCCAGCCGTTTAGGAGGACTAAAGTGACATACACACGTACACATGAAATATATATATATATATATAAACTAGCTGACCCACCAGACGTTGTTCTGCTCAAATAAAATAAAAAGAATTCTCCTTGAAACGACAGTAGCGCCACCTAACGGGCCCAATTGTGTAAACTATTCTCGAATCTCAAAAAAAAATTCATCAACATTGGTCCAGCCATTTAGGAGTTCAGTGACACACGAAATACACGGTGACATTTATGTCGTCTTACAAAAGCAGGCCAATTAAAGTATCCAGTATCTACAATACATTCGTACAATTAAAAGTTTAAAAAAAAGATTTATTAGAATATTTTTAATAAAAATGATTATAAATAATTACAAGTTAAAATAGTAAGGAAACAGCATGTAGTGAGCGCGGCGAGCGCGTATGTAGGTACTTAACACAGCTGTTACCTCGCCGCCCGCGCGGTCATTCGCTTTACACCTTAGAAAAAGTTCGATTGTCGACTTGTAAAATTGTACCATAATCTACCTACGTCCTTTTCAGAAATACCACTACGTATTCAGTGAGTGCGGCGTCCAATTTTTTCCTTAATACTTTCTACGCACTTAGGACCGTCAAAAACAATTATTTAAAGTGTTAGTGAGAGACTTGGTAATTGGTATCTACTAGTCTACTAGTAGGTCATTATTTCAATAAAGTAAATTGGTTCAGATGTATTTAGATGAAATGGAATAAGCTATTTACACTATTTACAAATAATTGCGAACAAAGTAATAAGAATAGGTATACAAGAATATCGTTCTACCGATATTGAAAGTACTGTTCAAATTGCTCACCCTTTTTTTGTCTATGCATAAACGACCATTTGTGCGTACTAGTACGATATTCAAGTATTGATAATGTTTATTAGACATTTCGTAACAACACAAAAACACAACGATGTCGCGAAATATGTAATTGTAGGGAAATTGTAAGTTCATGCGCACGACCTTCAACTTTCGCACTCCGGCGGATACTAAAACAAAAAGGCAGCCAATGGGGGATCGCCAAGGATGCCTGGGTAGGTAGGGATTACGCTTTGTAATAGCTGTCCACGTGGATTTCCTAGCTATGATTGGCTAACGAAATTCCGCAGGATTTGTTTGTTTAAAATGTAAACATGATAAACAGGCTGTTACAAAATATTAACTTTACTTTATTATTTTTTTATTACTACCACTACTGAACATTTAAATATGTTTCTTAGGTCGGATACTTTTATGGTTTTTTTTTTTTTGTAAAACGATAAAAAAGTCCCCATGTATATTATAAATAAAGATATACTATACACGAACCTTCTTTAAAAAAATATCCAAATGATAGATAAAATCATTTGTGTTTGCTTTAAGCGGAGATATAGACAAGCGAACAATAACTTGTTTTATATTATTTAGAGATGTACAAAACACTAAGTTTTTTTTTTAGCTCAAAACATAAAGCACACTTGTTTCGATAGTTGTAGCGCAAATACTTGCTGCTACATCAAATTTGATTCGCAGTGCAGCGATACAATGAAGTTACGGTGTCGGGTGAGTTGGTGCGAGGGGGGCGAGCGGCTCAGGTCAATGACGTTCCTCGTCTGGGGCCCGCGCCCCACTCCTAGCTGCGCGCACACCCGCCCGTCTGAACCAGTTCTGTCTGTAACTTACCGTCATCTCTTACTAGTTTATATCCACTACTTACCTGCCCAACGTTCTCCTTAGATCCGAGTCTGCCCTCTCACTGTAAAGGTTTACTGTCAAAATGTTACCTTTTTAAAAAGTTTAAACAAATCCACGCAAGTCGCAGAACAAGTGAGATTTAAATCTAAAATTGAGTTTTTCATTAGTATACTTTTTTATCTTTGACAGGATCTTTGAAATTATCAGAGAGCCTAAGGGAAAAATTAAAAAGTGAATGAATAATTAAAAAATTGTCCATGGTGGTCGTAGATCTCCATACTAAAAGTAAATATTTTATGACCGCGGAGTTTACCAAACAATTATGGGTTCATTAATTTCACCTAGAAACGTTATGGTCTTAAACTGTACGTTTTCAGCAATCAGTTTGCCCACTTATGTGCAGGATCTGGAACGAGCTACCTGCTTCTGTGTTTCCCGAGCGCAATGACGAGGTTTAACGAGAGCACTTTCTTCACGGTAAGCCTATCTGTGCCCCTGGTATTGAAAAGGTCCATGTTGCGACTGTATTACTTACCATCAGGTGTGCTGATTGCTCGTTGGCTACCATCAGCAGTAAAACAAAAAATTGGTTGTCTTTGAAGACAATTTACGGACGTAATTTTACGTCATAAAAAAACGAATAAAAATGACATACTTGAATAGAATTATAAATACTGAATTATCATTATTTTAATGATATCTGATGTTTACGTGTTATGTGTAGTGTACACATTGTAAATAAAACTACTTTTACGGATTATATCGCGGTGTATTTGATTTATGATTGCCCGACGTTTCGAACACTTTGCAGCATTCATGGTGACGTGACCATGAATGCTGCAAAGTCAAATACAACGCAAAATAATCCGTAAAAGTAGTTTTATTTACAATATCATTATTTTGTTAAACAATGAAGTTTCATTGAAAATTACATTTTTTTTATGCTTTTTACTTAAATTAGAGATAACCGTGTCACAGCACACGCTTTCGGCCTATCATGCCTCTCTATTGCTTGTTGCGCGCTCTCGCTTGCACGCTCGGTTCAGGCGGAACGGGACAATGAGTCATGCTTTCTCATGCACGTCGGCATTCATCGTTATCACGTCAAAAATTAACGGATCTAAATCGCACTCAAACTCGCAACATATGTACCTGCTTCTAAAGGATAGCGTGTTAAAAAAAGGGTTGATTAGATGATATTTCGTTTTTATTGGTTTTGGTGTCTACTTGATAGTACCCGAAAGGGTAACTCACCGGACTGGCTACGGACGTCAAGTATTCGATGGCAGTGGTCCCAAGGCCCAATGGCGATCGGGAGGGAATACGGTGGGTTAACTTATTTAGATATATGCATATCAATAAAAAATAAAAATGATGAAATAATGAAAATAATATCAAAAATTACAAAAGCAGAACTATAATAACACCGAGGTTCGATCTCGCGCTGTTTGAATGCGACTGGACAACTTCCCAACTGAGCTATTGTCATTCTTGACAGTGACGGCGAAATTCGAATTACTATTCAGAGAATGTCAATAACATTTTATGTCGTTGTATTGATTAGTTAAAAACACCGACAAAACAACACTTTCTATAAATAAAACCTAGCCAGATTGATTTTTTGAACGAAACCTCTAGTATGCCAAATTTCATCAATGGAAATCAAAAAATCGTTGGAGCCGTTGCCGAGATCCTGAATATATATATATATATATATATACATATACAAGAATTGCTCGTTTAAAGATATCCATATATATAAAAATTAATTGCTGTTCGTTAGTCTCGCTAAAACTCGAGGACGGCTGGACCGTCCAGGGACAGTCCAGGGAAAGTTTAAACGGTGAGAAAATATGGAAAAATTGCGAGTAAAATACTAAAAAACAACAATTTTATTTGCCCAAACAAACTGTTCCTCTTACCTGTCAAACATTTGATGTTCGTCCCGACGGTTTAGCATTTTTGGCATAATTACATGTAGATATAGATTAAAAAAGGTTTTGGAATCGATAAGAAAAAGCGGTATATTAAATAGCTTTAGCCTGTCCAGAATGGAAGAATAATATTTGTACATAAAAATGAATCACCTAAACGTATGTACACGCATGACTTCCGATCGACTGCACCAAATTGGATAATTCTTTTTTTATTGTATTTGTTATTGTTAGGACAAGGTTTGTATAGAAGAAAATTAATAGAAAAGATATTTTTATTAATACTAGCTGACCCGGCGAACTTCTTGAATGTGACTCTATCACTCTCCGGCCAGACGGTTTACTCTAATGGGTGCTGGCACTAACTAGTCCTTGAGCACTTAGTACCACATCTCACGGGTCTGTACAACGCTTGAATAGCGTTTGGCTAGTTCCCTGGGTGTTGGAAGGAGGAGAGGCTGGTGCTCCTGCCAAAAGTGGGACGGTCTCCGGTCTCGGCCACAAACATGTCAATATAATGGAATTATTGATAATCTAACTGGATTAAATTTACGAAAAGTGTTATATTTCCTTAATCCGCAATTTTACGCCGTTTGTAGGAGGCTGATAAATCATCATCATAGTCTCAACTCATACACGTACCACTGTCGGGCTCCGGCCTCCTCCACTATGGGAGGGAAATCGACCTACTATACCATGCTGGTCAGACGTGTTGGTATATTTCATATTATATCCCTTAGTCGTCTTTTACTACACCCACGAGTAAGAGGTATGGTGAATTGTATTCTTCCTCCATCACCGCACGGATAATACAGTAATAAACAATAAAGCTGATAAATATTAGAACAAAATAATTACGAAAAAAAGGCGGTACGAAGTTCGCCGGGTCAGCTAGTAAGATATATAAACAAACTTATCGTGTGGAAACATAAATTTGCAAAAAACACGTTTTATATGCGTGTTAAGTGAGTACCTAATTAATTGTCCCATTTCGCCGTAATGGGGTTACTCACATTTATTTATACACTTAATCTTAATGGGATGATATCTAAAGTAAATGTATTATTTAATTAATAATCTGTTTTCGACCCGTTTATCTTAATTTTTTAAATAAGTAGACTATACTATCTACTGTGCTATCATCTCGGCTCATATACCTACGACTGACTGCTGGACTCTTGCCTGCTCTACAATAGGATGGAAATTGAATATACCATATTGGTTAGACAGGTTGGTATAGAATTTCCCTTCTCTTGCATATTTTTTCCTCAGTCGTCTCAGATTGGGGGCCTTGTGTACTTATTCCATCATCACACGGATAGACAACAATAGATACAATACCGTATACCATGTCAATGGTAGCGATTTTCTAAGCTCAACTAAGCCGTGTAACATCCCTTGCTTTACACCCGCCGCACATGCCCACACTCACATTGGCCGTCACGAGCCGTGTGCGAGTGGCAGTATTTAAAATCTATGGCGTATGGTGTACACGCTCATGTACATGGGCATTTTCATAAAAATGTACAAGGGCGTTTTCAGGCCTGTCCCTCTAAAACATTACCTTTTTTAAACAATTAATTCTATTTGAAACTAGCACAAAATTTTACATTAGGTCTATTGTACATTTAAGTAATATTTTATAATATTATTTAAGCCAATTATAGTATAATTTTTCGATTAAAAAATAATATAACAACAGATTGCTATCATTTTATCGTGTCCCGTTGTAGCCAGACGATATTTCAACACTGAATTTACATATTAGTTGTAATAATTGCCGTATTTTATTTTTCTGTTAGATAGTGTAGGGTCAATTTAGATAGTGTATCTACCAGAAAAATAAAATACGGCACTGAGCAAATTATTACAACTAATATGTAAATTCAGTGTTGAAATATCGTCTGGCTACAAAAGGACACGATAAAATGATAGCAATCTGTTGTTATATTATTTTTTAATCGAAAAATTATACTATAATTGGCTTAAATAATATTATAAAATATTACTTAAATGTACAATAAACCTAATGTAAAATTTTGTGCTAGTTTCAAATAGAATTAATTGTTTAAAAAAGGTAATGTTTTAGAGGGACAGGCCTGAAAACGCCCTTGTACATTTTTATGAAAATGCCCACATACGTGCTTGCGTCGACACGTGAGAGCAAATGCGGAGTTTGGTACTGCCCCTCGCACACGGCTCGTGACGGCCAATGCGAGTGTGGGCATGTGCGGCGGGTGTTACTGTAGGAGTCTTTGAACTGGCTGATTACCAAAAAAACGGGTAATAATTTTCTCCTGGGAAAGTTTTACCAATTATTGTGGTGGTCAACACGCCCGCCAGGCGTGGTTTATGAGATTTTGCCTCTTAACGAGGCCTATGTTCAACAGTGGACGTTGAGAGGCGGATGGATTATGAAGTTAATAAAATAAGGTGACAAATTTATATTGCTAGTCACAGCTGCATCTGTTCCGTATGGTGACGGAGTATGAATACAATTCACCACCCCATTTCTTGCCTCTGGATATCGTAAAAGACGACTAAAGCATATAATTTGCATATAACATCTATGCAAGAGAACAAAAACGCGAATTAAAACCTTATACCAACACGTCTGACCAGTGGGGTATAGTAGGTCATTTTCCCTCCTATTGTGGAGGAGGCTCAAGCCTAACAGTGGGTCGATTATAAGCTGTGATGATGAGCTGTGGCTGCTAAAGGGGTAATAACATAACCTTATAGTTGTAATGCAAGTACGTAAGTATGCATGTTACTAACAATACGGCCAATATTTGAGATTTTTGGATCGCCACTCTTAAGAACTCTGCCCATTACACCGTGTAACTTTATTACAGACACAGAAAGAAACACTACCCGAACTATTATTATCATTAGAACGGAACGGCACCGGCATGTTGGTCTGTTCATGACAGCCAACGGTGTTGGTCGTGCCGGAACGGTTTAGTGGACATAGTCACTTATAATTCATCATCTCGGCTCGGGCCTCCTTCACAATGGGAGAAAAATTGTCCTACTATACCGCGCTGGTAAAACGCTTTGGTATAGGGTTTTATGTCGAATTTTCCTTCTCTTGCATATACATACGTTATCTGCGTAATATATCCCTTAGTCTTCTTTACGACACCCGCGGCCAAGAGAGGGGGCGGTGAATTGTAATTACTTATAATTCAATACAAATAATATTCTTATGTCCTTGTACCTAGCACGGTCATAGTATGAAACAGTGTAGTGGACAAATTACTTTAAAACACAACAAATTTATGCATTTATACGAAATGTAAATGTATTTATTGAAAGCAGTTGTTTTCCCTCATCGAATACCAATAAACTTAACTGACATAAACAGTGACACGTAATAAGAGGCTGAACTTATTACAATGGATTTAATTATCTTATCATCATCATGACACCACATTTTGATTACTCAAGTAGGCTCAGTGGTTACAATAACCCCTAGCCGAGGCCGTGGGTGGCCGGACCGGGGAATAGTCTGATATCCGCAGAGAGGCTGACTGCCTGAGGGCGGCGGCGCGAAGGGCGTCGGTAAGGGAGGGTACCCGAAAGGGTATTTCGTCGGACTGGTCACGGACATCAAGGATTCGGTAGCAGTGCTCGCCTCAATAGCGAAGGGGAGGGATAACAGCGGTTTATGCGCGCCACTCACTCGTCACCCCGGATGGGACGGACGCCGTGCGACCGCAACGTAGCCTACCAAAAAAGTGAATGATCAACAGTACCGATGATATGAAGAGTCGACGGCTGCCCGTTGATGTCGCAATAAACGCTTTCGCAAATGATTTCGTAACACTCAATGCCAAAAATAGTTGAAAGTTACTCCATCGTTTTTGTCCGCACGCAAGGCACGCTTTCCGGCCGTTTTGTTAAAATCATTTTTCATGACTTTTAATAGGCACGGTTTATTTTTGATTTGTTTGAACGTGAGCATAACTTCCTAGAGAATTGTTTTTTATATTAATTACGTGACGATTCATTCATTAATATCAAATAACTGAAATGTTTTCATTTAATAAAGTTTCTAATCGCGAGAATGTTTAGTTAATGCGTTACGGAATATGAACAACAGAGATGGTTGACCGTTCGATATTGGCTAATGGGCTAGTTGACCGCGACAATTTCGCGCGCGACTGCGACGATTAAAAATAAACTATGATAAGTATATATCTATACCAATAAATAAAATTGGAGTGTCTGTTTGTAATGTCAAAATAATAGGCTTTTTTCATGCTCACACGGTTATTTGCACGACACCTATGCCTAAAATAGCAATTAAAAAATTTTTGTCTGTCTGTCTTTCTGTCTGTCTGTCTGTCTGTCTGTTTGTTCCGGGTAATCTTCAAAACGGCTGGACGATTTCAAAAATTCTTTCACCAATGGAAAGCTATAATATCAGGGCGTAAACTAGGCTATATTTTATCCCGGTGTTCCCACGGGAACGGGAACTACGCGGGTAATACGACTATAACCTATAACCGAAGCGAAGCGAGGGCGGGTTGCTAGTTAAATATATGATGGGAGGGTTATGAATACAATTTGTCACCTTACTTATCATGGGAATCGAAAAGCCAGCTGAGGTTTCAACTAGGTATTCTAGGGGAATAGAAAAAAAAAACTGGTTAAACTGGTCTTGAAATAACATCAAATGCCTCAATTCGAATCTAAGATGTGATGATTTGATAGATGAATGGATCCAAATAAAGAATATTACAGGTTACGCAGCCTATATCTTTCCTGTAAACATTTTTAGCTGTCCCAACAGACGCCGTTCTATACAAGTCTAAAAAAAAGAATGTGCAATATAGTTAGTCTCAACCATTCTTGAATCTTATCTAAAAATTTTATCAAAATTTTGGTGCAGCGATTTAGGAAAAGGTTAGTTACATATACCTGTAAAAGAATTATATGTAAATACAAAGATTTTCTCAAGTTAATGCATAGGTATATAAAGTTTTATTTACAAAAACTGAGTTTGAGACCGCACAGTCTGAACAAGTAAATACTAGATCGTCGACTTTCTCAAGTTGTCCATGCGTAAGTATATATTTTACCCCTTTCTGTTATTACGTAAAGCCGTCCATGTCGCTTATCCAGTTTCTCAACTTGACTACATCATCACCCACGTGGTGCCTCATAGATTAATCGTCGCTACATCTTTCTAAATACTCTGTTATATAAAAGTTTTTAACGTTCTAAAAACGTTAAAGTTCGTATAACCTTGAGTTTTTAATTAATATCTAGCAATAATGATAGATGGTGTAAACAGCGATTACAGGTCGCATTGACTCTACGAAGTCCATCTATCTCTCATCGTTTACAGAGTATATAGAAATGCATAAGAAGGAATAATCTAAAGGAATCGAGAAAAATATACAAATCTGGAGGATCTTTAAGGAATCATCCTGTGGTGACGAAGTAAGAATACGATTCACCATCCCCTCTCCTGCTCCTGGATGTCGTAAAAAACGACTAAGGGATACGATGTGCAGATAATATCTATGCAAGGGACCGAAAACTCGACGTAGACTCTATGTCAACACGTTTGACTCCCATTGTAGGATCCCGATCCCAATAGTGGGACTCATGTGGGCTGAGATGATGTTGATAATGATGAAGGAGGAATAATGCTATTGTATTATGGCAGGTGGTTTAACAATCGCAATTACTATTTATAAATTTTTCAGAAGAGTTCTGATGACCGTTTTGCTGGTGATCCGTCTAAAGGCTTCTAAGACTCCTACGGCAAAGTAAGAGTTTCTAAAGTGATTACGACACGAAAAAGTAAGAGTTTCTTAAGCCATCACGATACGTGCGTTGATATTTCTTTTTCTTATCAGACTTACTTGGACAGCTGCTTTTTTACTCATTGAAATTTATTTATTTGAAGACTTATTGACAGCTAATTATAATAGTTTTTACATATAACCCACTTCTAGAGGCTGAGCTTTGAAAATTAATTTCTGAGGATAAATTCTCAAGTAGACGCGACTGCGTTCAGAATATACGTCAATCTGAAACTATTTACCTTGTGGAACATTGGCTCCGACTGGGCGTTGAGAGGAAGCCGCCCACCCGGGCTGGGCGAAGTACTTGGGCTTGGTGCTCGACGGGCATTGGTGGTTCCAGAAGCATTTCCGTCGACTTGTTCCCCGACTTGTCGGCGCGGCGTCCGTCCTTTCTTGGTTGAAGCCGAATGTGGGCGGAGCCAGCGCTACGTGCCGACGGCTGTACGCGGGGGTGATCCGATCGATGGCCCTGTACGGCGCACCGGCGTGGGCGGCGTCCCTGACCGTCCGACCGCCTGAGGGCTCTCTTGGGGCGACCACAGAGAGTCATGGCGATCAGGGTCATACGCGGTTACCGCACGGTGGCGACGGAGGCGGCATGTCTCTTGGCCGGCACTCCCCCGTGGGACCTGGAGGCGGAGATGTTCGCCGAGCTTTACCGGCGGGTGTCGGAGACGCGAGCCGGGAGCAGCATAGTCTCCATCAAGGAGATTGCCGTCTGTCGGGTCGACGCCGGACGGACCGGGGACTTTAGTCCGGCACCCGCAGAGAGGCTGACCGCGCGACGGCGACCGACGTTCCGGGCCATCGAGAGGTGAGGGTACCCGAAAGGGTATTCCGTCTAGAGCTTGCAAACCGGGCCCGCCCGGGCCCGGTATAAGATCATTCTTTCAGACTGAAAAATAATTGTTTTGCCTTACGAAAAATAAAGCCTAACTTGCATAGTTAGAATATACTTTTTGTTTAGTTATAATCCTTACTAATATTATAAATGCGAAAGTAACTCTGTCTGTCTGTCTGTCTGTCTGTCTGTCTGCTACGCTTTCACGTCTAAACCACTGGACCGATTTTGATGAAATTCGGTACAGAGATGGATTAAAGCTTGAGAAAGGACATAGGCTACTTTTTATCGCAAAAAAATGGGTATAAGGGGTTGAAATAGGGGATGACATTTTGTATGGAAATTCGTCATTTTCGATGATAGAACCACGAATCTTTGTATTAAGACACCTAATAATAAATAAATAAATATTTGTTCAAGCGTTTTGGAAATTTCATTTACATGGGGATGAAATTCAACCCCTAAAATACCAAAAAGCATACAGCCGAAACCACTGGACCTAGAAACGTATTTTTTTTTACACCGTCGTATTTCTTGGGGTGCACGAGCACTAGCAAAGGATTTTTGGAAATTCACCCCCTTAAGGGGGTGAAAAACATATAGTCTTTCACGTCTAAACCGATTTTGATGAAATTTGGTACAGAGATGGACTAAAGCTTGAGAAAGGATATAGGCTACTTTTTATCGCAAAAAAATGTGTATAAGGGGTTGAAATAGGGGATGATATTTTGTATGGAAATTCGTAATTTTTGATGATAGAACCGTGAATCTTTGTATTAAGACACCTCATAATAAATAAATAAATATTTGTTCAAGCGTTTTGGAAATTTCATTTACATGGGGATGAAATTCAACCCCTAAAATACCAAAAAGCATACAGCCGAAACCACTGGACCTAGAAACGTATTTTTTTTTACACCGTCGTATTTCTTGGGATGCACGAGCACTAGCAAAGGATTTTTGGCAAATCACCCCCTTAAAGGGGTGAAAAACATATAGTCTTTCACGTCTAAACCGATTTTGATGAAATTTGGTACAGAGATGGACTAAAGCTTGAGAAAGGATATAGGCTACTTTTTATCGCAAAAAAATGTGTATAAGGGGTTGAAATAGGGGATGACATTTTGTATGGAAATTCGTCATTTTCGATGATCGAACCACGAATCTTTGTATTGAGGCACCTAATAATAAATAAATAAATATTCGCTCAAGCGTTTTGGAAATTCCATTTACATGGGGATGAAATTCAACCCCTAAAATACCAAAAAGCAAACAGCCGAAACCACTGGACCTAGAAACGTATTTTTTTTTACACCATCGTATTTCTTGGGGTGCACGAGCACTAGCAAAGGATTTTTGGAAATTCACCCCCTTAAGGGGGTGAAAAACATATAGTCTTTCGCGTCTAAACCGATTTTGATGAAATTTGGTACAGAGACGGACTAAAGTTTGAAAAAGGATATAGGCTACTTTTTATTGCGAAAAAATGGGTATAAGGGGTTGAAATAGGGGATGATATTTTGTATGGAAATTCGTAATTTTTGATGATAGAACCGTGAATCTTTGTATTAAGGCACCTGATAATAAATAAATAAATATTCGTTCAAGCGTTTTGGTAGTCTCACTTACATAGGGATGAAATTCAACCCCTAAAATACCAAAAAGCATACAGACGAAACCACTGGGCCTAGAAACGTATTTTCTTTTACACCATCGTATTTCTTGGGGTGCACGAGCACTAGCAAAGGATTTTTGGGCATTCACCCCCTTAAGGGGGTGAAAAACATATAGTCGTTCACGTCTAAACCGATTTTGATGAAATTTGGTACAGAGATGGACTAAAGCTTGAGAAAGGATAGGCTACTTTTTGTCGCAAAAAAATGGGTATAAGGGGTTGAAATAGGGGATGACATTTTGTATGGAAATTCGTCATTTTCGATGATCGAACCACGAATCTTTGTATTGAGGCACCTAATAATAAATAAATAAATATTCGCTCAAGCGTTTTGGAAATTCCATTTACATGGGGATGAAATTCAACCCCTAAAACACCAAAAAGCATACAGCCGAAACCATTGAGCCTGGAAACGTATTTTTTTTTACACCTATTTCTTGGGGTGCCCGGACGGAGTGGTGCGAGGAGCGCGCCAACCGCAGCCCAACCCAAAAAAAAAATAGGGGTTGAAAAGCATATAGCCGTTTACGTGGAAACCACTTAACCGATTTTGATGAAATTTGGTACAGAGATGAACTAAAGCTAGAGAAAGGATATAAGGCTACTTTTTATCGCGAAAAAATAGGTATAAGGGGTTGAAATAGGGGAAAGTATTTTCTTTTTACGTCGTCTTATTTCTTGGGGTACACGAGCACTAGCAAAGGATTTTTGGAAAATCATCATTAAGTGGGTGAAAAGCGTATAGACGAAACTCTTGGAGCTAGGAACGTAAAACTTTCTATGCAATTCTCTTTCTTTTGTTGTAAGTGAGCTCTAAGAAATTATTTTATTAAAATCAACTCCTAAAGGGGTGCAAAATATATAGCCGAAATCATTAGGCCTAGAAACATGGAATTTTGTATAAAGTTTCCTTTCTTGGGGTAAAAGATTTTTACAATTTTAGCCCTAAGGGGGTGAAAAGTGTTTAACCGAAATCACTGAGCCTAGGAAGGATCATTTTATTACACGGTCGGCTTTCTTGGATTACCCCCAGATTTTCTTAGTGCTCACTTACCAAGCACTATGAAACAATTTTTGGCAAGGATAAGCGAGCTCTAACAAAGAATTTTTGGAAATTCAAGCCCTAAGAGGGTGAAAGTGTATAGCCAAAGATACTGGGCCTAAAAATGTGAAATTTCGTATACCGATCGGTTATTTGGGGTAAGCACTCACTAAGAAACAATTTTGGGCTGCCCCAAAAGGATAAAACACATATAGTCGAAGACACCCAGCCAATGATATATCATCATTATCTTGCTCTTATCCTAATTACTTTGGATCGACGCGATATGTAGGTACTCTTCTGCCATCGTAGATATATTACAAAGGTTCTAGCAACATTTTATGACCTGGCGCACGACATTGTTGGCCAGACGGCATCACCGGTCCAGGTCGATTTAAATCTTTGTCTTAGTAGTATTTTGCGATACCCACGAACAATGAGAGCGTGGTAATATTTCTAGCAGCTACCAGACAGTAAGTTACAATCAAGATATTATTACAATTTTCTATCTCTACAAATAAATAAATTTGAAGCGTCTGTTTGTCTATCAAAATAATAGGTTTTATTTATGCTCACACAATACGGTCCAAATTTTTTTGTCTGTCTGTCTATTCGTTACAGGTAATCTTCAAAATGGCTGGACCGATATTGATTATATTTTACCATCAGGTCTACCAGTCGTACATAAGGAATAACTTAGACTATATTTTATCCCAGGTTATATTTTATCCCGGTGTGGCTGAATTAAGTCGGTTTTAAAATTATTTCACTAATGGAAAGCTATTTTTAAGCGAGTAACATATTTAAGCTATTTTTATCCCGATATTCCTATGGGATCGGGTACAATGTCGATGAAATCACGGGAATTTAATGGTTTTAAAAATTAATTCACTAATGAAAAGCTATATTATCAGTGAAAGGCTATTTTCATTCCGGTATTTGCCCAGGAACGAGAACTATACCGGGGGATGTCGAACAATTTGTAAAATTCTTTCACCAATGGAAAGCTACCTATGTTGTCAGCGAGTAACATAGGCAATTTATATCTCTGATATTTCTGGGATTAATATTTTTTTTTTTTGTATGTATGTGTGTAAATTTATAATATCAGCGAGTAACATAGGCATTTTTTATCTCGGTATTGGCATGGGAATTTCTACGTGAATGAAACTGCGGGTGTTTGATTGATATAATTTTTTTTTCACCAATGGAAAAGTACGTTATCAGAGACTAAAGAAAGGCATATTTATCATCGTATTTGCACGGCAATCTGAACTATAAGGCTGGAAGTAATATTCAAATGTGAAAGTTTGTGAAGATATTTGGATGTTTGTTACTCAATCACGCTTAAACTGTTGAGCAGATTTGGATGAAAATTGACACGTAGATAGAGTATTTCTTAAATTAAGAAATATAATACTCTTTATGCCGATAATATTCTTTACGATAATAGTTATTAATATGCAAGTATTAATATGCAAGTAAATTTTTACGCGGGCGAAGCCGCGGGCAAAAGCTAGTATACTTATAAAGCCTACGTAACGTAACCAATTTTACGTTAAATTTTGTTAGTTAAGACTATACAAGTTTGGTTGTTTACAGTTACAATACAGCCTAGCCCATAAGATTTCGCTATCTCCTCATTTAGTAATAGTAACACTCACTAGTCTTAATAACCAAAGTTTAAGAAAAAACATAATACTTTACTTTTAGCAGATAAGAATTTGTTTTGTTTATACCAAAGCTACCAAAGTTTATCTATCTAATCTGTTATGACACGTTTAGTACTTTAAGCTGCGTTATTAGTTTAATACTATGTTTTCAAATAGGTAGACACTATAAGGAGTAAAGTGAAATACCTGCTTGTTTAAACTTATAAAAATGAATATGAGTGAATATGAATGAACTAATACTATTGTTACTTTTCCGTCCATAAGTAAAAGTAATCAATTATGTATTAAGTGTGATTTTGAGACTTGAGTGAGACTGATTATGGTGATAACTGTTTATAAGCCAGTTTGAAATAAATATTAACCTTGAATCGTTGTCTTTTTCCATTAATATTTAGAAAATTTTCATAAAATACTTTAAAGGCTAATATCGCTAATACAACGCGGCCGGGTTGGCGACGAATGCAGCTGGGCCCGGCCGGTTGAGAAACATACCGGGTTGCAATGTCTAATTCCGTCGGACCGACCACTGACGACAAGGAACTCTGCACTGGTGGTGTGCCCAACGACGAAGGCGACGTGGGTATCGGTGGGTTATGGGCCCGCGCGCCGTTCTTTCGTCGCCCCGGACGGAATGGACCGCGTTTGCACTTACCATAGACCACCCATAAAAAAAAAATCTGAAACTATTTGACACTTATGTTTTGACCATGCATAATCACCTTGTAAGCCTAATGTTTTTTTTTTTACGGTGCGGTAGTGATAGGGCCACGTTATCAATAGGCCGTCTCGTCGTTGATAGTACGATACACTAGCAGGAAATTAACTTTTAATTAACAGCAGACTGAGAGAAATCGGAGGACTAAATCCTGACGCCGTACTCAGGAACTGGGACGTGATGGCCTTCTGCTTAGCCTTAGTCTCGCGGGGAGAGGCAATGGAGTGGGTCAGGGAACAGGTGCTTCGCGCTAACACGCGCCGCAGGTAAGAATTGCTATTTCTGCCTCTGATGCCTACCCGTGGCCACGGACTGGGGACGAGGTTCTGTCATCCATAGAGAGGCGATACTCCGGTCACACTGTTATTTGCTGCGCGTCGGGCTGGCCACGGAAGTCAAGGAATCGGTACCAGTGGTAGGTACAATGGCGATGGGGAGGGAATATGGTAGGTTATGAGGACGTCGTCTATCGTCACCTTCCAAATAACGCACAGAGTGTGTTTTGCATGCCAAGAAAAAAGGCCCCAGGTACCAGGCCCAGATTTCACACAATTCCTCCATTTACACGTCGATTTGCCTTATCCTAAAGGATACCACATTTCTTTAGGTATACAACTTAAAATGATAATTGCAAGTCATCCCATTTTATAATTTTTCTTAAGAAATATTTAATTATCGTCTATATTTGTACATAAATATGCCAGATTCCATTATAAAAGGATTATCGAATCTGTTTACAAACTAAATTAGTGTGACTGGGCCGAGGTCAAGGTCCAATTGTTTTATCTTTGTTTATATTACAACACACAACGAACACTGTACATGAGTGACTTTATTACACGCATTGCGTGAATTTCTTAACAACTTATATACATTTGAACATATACTAGAAGCTTTATATCGGCCTGGGCCAAGTCCATCAGGTGCCGAATGGTCAAGGAGAGTTGACGCCACGCAAACGCCCGGTCATAAAACTGTTGCCAAAACTTTTTGCAATATGTACTGTGGAAGAAAAGTACATATTCATCATCATTTCTGCCTATCGCCGTCCACTGCTGGACATAGGCCTCCCTCATGTTACGCTGCAAAGTGCGGTCCCGTGCCGCCTGCATCCAACGACGCCCAGCAACTTTCACCAGGTCGTCGGTCCACCTAATGGGGGGCGTCCTACACTGCGTCGTCCAATACGTGGTCGCCACTCGAGGACCTTTCTTCCCCAGCGGTTGTCGGTTCGTCGAGCGATGTGGCCTGCCCATTGCTACTTCAGCGTGCTAATTCTCCGTGCTATGTCGGTTACACCGGAGTACATATTACGTCGAACTCAATTAGAATACGAGCAGAATGATTATGATGCATTTGAATGTATACATAGACTTTTTATTGCCTTTGGTAGCAGAAAACAAGCAGTCGATCTGTTGGTAAGTGATCTGACTCTACAATACTAGGCTCATAGGCAGGTTGATGCCTACTGTAACGCGAAGTCTCTGGTTCTTTTATTAAGCGTATAAAGCGCAGTACCAAATTGCTATCACTCATAGAACAATCGTCTATGTGCCATTACAGCTTATATATTGCTGTCACTGGCAAGAAAAAGAGTACCCATGCAAAACCATTAGTCTTCTTCTCTTGTCCCCACTCTTCTGCACCAAACTTCACGAAATTCAAGGACCGATTGAATCTAATCCAATTTCATAAAGTTTCGCATTTTGTCATTCAAATATATTTATAAATATGCAATTTGAAGATGTAAATATTATGAAATTTTCAAAATGCAATTTACCGACGCGGAAGAACGAATCAAGCTGTATTTAAGCCGTCCATTTTCTATAACGGGAGTTAACAGCGGTATCCTGAGTTTCCAATCGTTACTACTCTTAATGACCTGTGTGTACTTACTTGCCTGCATTGCGGCCATTTTATTAAGCCCTAGTCCTCTTTCAACTTCTTTTTGATAAAAAATAACTCCCACATTTAATAATAAGGTCAATTCGTTCGAGAATCATCTTATATAGAATCTTTATAAATTTTGCCATATCTTTACCATTTTGGCACAACCAAACAGGCAATAAATATATGTCCGTATATGGTCGACCTATTTGTCAGAATTTATCTCATCTTACATTATAGTTATCTATAGGTACTCGTTTATAGTTAATAAAATAAACTCATTTGCAAAAAAAACGGGCGGTTTTGATTTTCATTCATATTTAAAAAGATACAATACCAAAAAGGTTTCAATCGTTTGTACACGTTACTGGCCGGTTTTAAAAATGCTGTGGTATTTAAAAAAGTACGTTCTAAATTCAATTTTTCATTTGATGTTCATTTTTACAGAAAACCCCTTTTTATCCTACATTTTTGGCGCGAAGTTCCAGAAGTTAACATCGACTTTCATAACTTTTATTAAATTTTTATCGATTAATTCCATATCCTTGACTGTCAAAGCTTTATTTAATGCTGTTTGGCTGTATCAAAAATGGTAGATAAAGTGGTAAAAGCTACCAAAATTATCGCGCTGCTTGAAGAGGGTTGCCGCCAATGTTTCGTGGCTAGGAGGCTAAATGTTAGTCGCTCGACAGTCCAAAGGACCTGGCAGCGATATCAGGAGACTGGTTCCGTCGAGAGAAGGCCTGGTTCTGGAAGAAAACCATGTACCCAACCACGGGATGATCGTTTTCTTGTGAGTCGCGCATTGAGAAATCGCAAATCTTCGTATGTGGATCTTAAGAACAACCTCCAAGAAGTAAGAAATGTGCATATTAGTCTATGGACGGTCAGGAGGAGGCTTCTCGCTGCCAATATACGCAGTCACCGCCCGGCCCGCGGCCCCAAATTACTCCGTGAGCACAGAGTTCACAGGCTTAGGTTCGCTAGAAATTGTGAATCATGGACTCAAGACGATTGGAATAGGGTTTTGTTCTCTGATGAAGCCAGGATATCTCTGTTCGGTGAAGATCGACGTCGGCGAGTGCTAAGAAGACAAGGAGAACGCTTTGCAGAGGCATGTTTCGAAGAAATCACACCTTATGGTGGGGGCTCTGTTATGTTTTGGGCAGGAATAAATTCAATGGATCGTACAGAGTTAGTCTTCATTGAAAACGGCTCACTGACTGGGCATCGATACATAACGGAAGTTCTAATTTCTCATGCACAACCCGCATTGGCCGCTCTAGGTGAAGACTCGATTTTTATGGACGACAATGCTCGCGCCCACCGATCCGCGATGTTAATGCGTATGTGCAAGAGGTCGGCATTCGTCGTTTGGATTGGCCAGCTCGAAGTCCCGACCTCAATCCCATAGAGCATGTCTGGGACGTTCTGAAACGGCGTGTGAGATCAGTACACCCGGCTCCGCAGACCATCAGAGAGCTGAAGAATGTGATTACTGCGGAGTGGGAACGTATTCCGCAAGCAAGTATCCGGGATATACTCGCTAGCATGCCCAGACGAATTCAAGCTGTGATTTTAGCTAGAGGGGGTCACACTCGATACTAAACATTTATCTGCTTTTACTTTATTAAAGAAAAATAAACAAAAAAACTTTTTTATTTTTACTTCATGAGCATATGCACTACTAGCGAATATACACTACTAGAGAGGTTTAGCATTATTTCCCATAAATTGTATCTAAATTTTATGAAATACTGATGAAAACGATTATTTTCTTATTAATTTAGCAAATTGTGTGGATAAAACTACCTATAATTATCAAACAAAGAAATATTAACATTTGAAATGGTTCATTGCTTAGGTGCCCGTTTTTTTTGCAAATGAGTTTAGTTTATGATCTGGCTGTCTTTAAAGAAACAAGTATGAACAGACATTGTTAATAATGTTGCTTTTCATCATATACGTATAACAATACAATTTGATTATCATTATCATCATCTCGATTATGTATATTCCACTGCTGGGCTCGAGCCTCCTCCACACTGAGTCACATAGAAACACATATAGCCATTTATATAGTATATAGTCTTATATCATAGTAGTGTTAGAAACCCACATAGCCATCTACCATTTGGTGAATTATCGTCAAAAATTAAATTAGATTTTAATAGTTTTTTGTATAAGAAAGAATACGATATCTTACCACCATCTTTTTAAAGAATGGGAACATTGTATTCCTAACTGCTTTTAACACGAGTGACATCATCATCGTAGCTCACATATGTCCCACTGTTGGGCTCGGGCCTCCTCCACAATGGGAGGGAATTTGACCTACTATACCATGCTGTTCAGACATGTTGGTATAGGGTTTCGTTTCGAGATTTCCCTCTCTTGCACAGATCTTATGTGTGTGCATATTATATCCCTTAGTCGTCTTTTATACACATATACGGGCAAAACAGGGAGTGGTGAATTGTATTCCTGTTCCGTCACCCCACGGCAACATGAGCGACAAACAGATCTAAATTATACGATACTAGCTGAACCAACAGACGTTGTTCTGTTCAAATAAAATAAAAAGAATTCTTATTGAAAACGACAGCAGCGCCACCTACCTACCTACAAAAAAATTCATCAGCATCGGGCCAGCCGTTTAGGAGGAGTTCAGTGACGTACGTACACAAGAAATATAAAGATATACATACATATTTTATTCTCACTTTTCCACGTGGCATTCTCGTAGAAGGCTTATATCTGTGACTGTGCATATTAATAGGCTGATGTAGGGAGAACACGGGTGTCAATTTAGTACTAATGCTATCACGTATCCGAAGCACGGAAACGGTCAACTCAAATACTATTATACTATTACTTACGAATAAACTAACCGTGCCAAGGCTACTTATTCGCACTATCGCTTAAGGCCATTGCACACGATGAAGATATTAAAAAATTTGATAGTAAGATAAAATATCAAATTATCTTAATCTGCAATACATGATTAGAACGAGATATCATAGAAAATCTTTTAATTTTCTTGATATTTCAGCAAAAAGAATGATGTATCCTTCTATAAAGTGACATATTTTTTTTTACGAAATTTTAATAGCCTTTAAGATATTTTTTAATAACTACGATCACTATAGAATTAATGACATGCCTGCTCTCATTATACTCATTTAGGGCCGACTTAATTCATTAACTCGTACTTCTGTGAGATGTCATTTATGCATTCACTTTCTTTCTGTCCATAAAATCTCCCGTTCCTTGTTCTTTCTTGGTCACAAGAGAATTATACTCACCTAAATATCAGAAAATGTTACGGTCTTCTTATATACTTTATTGTTAAAAATAACATACAACTGTAAAAACAATTAGTAATCATTCTAAATTCGTTCTCACATTCATCCATCCGTGACATAGATGTCCTCTTCAAGAGGGAATAGCATTATCCAAAGCTATTTTAATGTAATCCTTCGTACGAGTACGTATTATTCAATCTAAGGGCACGTATTTACAAGATAATAAATATTTCTGTCATGTCTTTACTTCATTCAAATGTAGAGCTTGTTGTGAAATATGTTCAAAAATAATCTACACGTACCTTCATTGTAACGCTTTTAGAGATAAGTGACCCTAGCCGATCATGGGCGTCTCGAATAAAATATGTATGATCTTAAATGTATAAACGTGTGTTATATTATGTCTTGGTGCAAGAGAGTTGAAATTTCTGGTAGAGCTACGCTGATACCACACTCATAGAAAATTGGCGTCTCAGTAGTACCTAGCAATTTTGCTACTGCGCACAGAAGAGAGAGTCGACGACTCGGATCCATCTTACCGTAGACAGCGATTTGCTGTGCCCTTTGCTAATGGTATAGCGGCAGTTATCACACACCATCAGATGGGTTACCTGTTACTGCCACCAAAGGCGATAAAGAAATTGAAATGTATAGCGTAGGTTTAATTAAAAAGACATCACGAAATGGATTATAAATTTTTAATTAATAAATCATGTAAACCCGTACCAAACGAGTCGAAATATTGACTTTTTTCAGATAAGAATGTTATCCAAATGTTAGGCTTCATCTGACTTCATCATCAGTCTGTTCTTATCCTATTTATTTGGAGTCGATGCAATTTGTGCTCTTTTTCCGTCGTACATCCTTACTTAACCCCTTATTGCATGAATTATGAAGGAGACGATGAAAAAATTTTTTCACCAATAGAAAGCTATAATATCAGGGCAGTACCATAGGCTATATTTTATCCCGGTATTCCCACGGGAATAGGAACTACGCCGTGGGTAAGGCGACTGAAACCGAAGCGAAGCGAGGGCGGGTTGCTAGTCTTTATACACATATTTCTTGTGTACGTGTACTCCTCCTTACGTAACTCCTTCTAAACGGCTGTACCGATGTTGATGAAATTGTTTGTGCACGTTCAAGGGCATTCGAGAATGGTTTAGATTCACAATTGAACCCGGTAGGTGGCGCTTATTTGAACAGAACAACGTCTGTTGGGTCAGCTAGTATTGTATAAATTTTGACAATAGTTTTATGACCGGTCGCCTGCTTGACATTAATCCTCCTCTATACCAATAAATAAAATTGGAGTGTCTGTTTGTAATGTCAAAATAATAGGCTTTTTTCCATGCTCACACGGTTATTTGCACGACACCTATGCCTAAAATAGCAATTAAAAAAATTTTGTCCGTCTGTTTGTGCCGGGTAATCTTCAAAACGGCTGAACCGATTTCAAAAATTCTTTCACCAATGGAACGCTATAATATCAGGGCGTAAACTAGGCTATATTTTATCCCGGTATTCCAACGGGAACGGGAACTACGCGGGTAAAACCACTATAACCTATAACCGAAGCGAAGCGAGGGCGGGTTGCTAGTTGGAAATATAATTATTGACCAGAGGACATCACATTAAGTTAGCGAGGTCTATGTTTAATTTCATAGTTGTCTTTTACGACACTTACGAGCAAGGGCTATGCAAGGATTAGTAGGATTTGCAACCGCCACCACACAGCACCCAGATGTTAGTGATAGTATGTGTAGTGCAGCTAGTTAACTACGTAAGCAAGTATTTTCACCCTAAAAACCTTGAATCGGCATCTAGGAAGCAACTCAATGGTGCGAGTTGTGTTTAGAGTCTTATTATAATAATACGTACGTAAGAATTTTGCAAGGAAATACGGTGAGCACCGCCAGTAATTTTGGCAACGTGCCAAGGTTAATATTTTCAAACAATTTTACTAACACTCATTTGGTATTGAACTGATGAACGATCTTTTAAAATTTAGATGAATCTATAGGATGTCTGATCTGAGTATTAAAAAATATGCATAGTAGAGTGGATTTTAATAAATTTGTTAAATATATGTACATTCGCTGCTCTCCCCAGACGATTGACCGAGTTACGTTCAGATAGCTTGCTAAGAATAAAGAATAAATTTTCGTCCATTGTTGACGATCTCGTACCCAATAACGGCCTGCGCCTGATGCCGCCCCAGCAGAGGCTGAGGGTGACCGGACCGGGGATTTAGTCCGGCCCCCGCGTAGAGATTAGCCTCGCGACTGCGATCGGCGTCCCGGGGCAACGTCGTTGGAAGAGGGTACTCCCTCGGGGTATTCCATCGGGTCGACCACTGAAGTCAAGGAACTCTGCAGAGGTGGTCGGCCCAACGACGAAGGCGACGTGCTATATGGGTGGGTTTCGGGGCCGCACGCCGCCCCTCTGTCGCCCCGGACGCAGTCGGGTGGCGAGTGCGCTGACCGTAACCCACCCCAAAATAAAACTAATAACGGCGAGTATGTGACTTGTAAAGAAAAGCAAGACTGTCTTTACTAGAGGGATAGTGAGTAATTCTCGGCTGCTGGTGGACAGAAACTGTTTGCCTGAAACACAGTTACTTGACCAGCTGGAAGCTGTCTATACCAATAAATAAAATTACAGTGTCTGTTTGTAATGTCAAAATAATAGGCTTTTTTCATGCTCACACGGTTATTTGCACGACACCTATGCCTAAAATAGGAATTAACAAATTTTTGTCTGTCTGTCTGTCTGATTTCAAAAATTCTTTCACCAATGGAAAGCTATAATATCAGGGCGTAAACTAGGCTATATCTTATCCCGGTATTCCCACGGGAACGGGAACTACGCGGGTAAAACGACTATAACCTATAACCGAAGCGAAGTGAGGGCGGATTGCTAGTATCTAATAAAAAAAAAACACACGTCTTGGTTTTACACTAAAACCAAGACGTTCGGTGCTAAGAAATTAAATTCTTAGGTCGTTGTAAATGTTGAAGATATTTTTTTTAACTTTTATAGATATATAGTTTTTAGAAATATTAATCATCATCATCATCACGGCTCATATACATTTCACTGTTGGGCTTTGGCCTCCTCCACAATGGGAGGTAAATTGACCTACTATATCAAGCTGGTCAGACGTGTCGGTTTGGTTTCGAGTTTTTCTTTTCTTGTATAGATGTTATATGCAAATTATATCCCTTAGTCGTTTTTTACGACACCCACGGGTAAGTAAGGGGGCGCTGAATTGTATTCTTACTCCGTCATCACGCGGATTATTAATAGTGAAAAAATATATACAAAAATTATATAGAAGTATAAAGACGGTGTCGTTGTCTCTCAGTACACACGGATGTAGTCGGGGGGTCAATGGTCCTCCTTGGTGGGGGTGTTCACCTCCAACGACCTCATTTACTCTGTATTGTACCACAGTCTACGCGATTAAATAAATTGACAGATTCCTCGGTGTTCACAATCATAATAAGTATACCTACAATTCTTGTAGGTATATAGGGTTGACGAATATTGCTACTGATGTAAATTAAAAAATGCTACTGTGATAAATTCATATTTTTTAATTTCACGTAATATTTCAATTATATATCCATCAGCATGTAGACGTCTAGTTGGACATAGGACTCCCCACGAGAACACCACTTATAACGGTCCTGTGTCACTTGCATCCAACGGTTCCCTGCGACTGGCAGTATGTCGTCAGTCCACCTAGTAGGGACGCACCTCCTATGCTGTGTCGTCGGATTCGTATTCGCCACTCGAGTAACTACCCCCAACGGTTGTCGGTTGGACGAGCAATGTGGCCTGCCCATTGCCATTTCAATGTGTTAATTCTTCGAGCTATGTCATTCGTTCTTCTACAGATATTATGACGTAGAGAAATACTAACCATATCAAATCCTCTCCATAGCAACTAACAAATTTTTAATCATCATCATCATCTCAGCCCATATACGTCCCACTGTTGGGCTCGGGCCTCCTCCATAATGGAAGGGTAATTGACCTACTATACCACGCTGGTCAGACGTGTTGGTATAGGGTTTTATTTCGAGTTTTCCTTCTCTCAAATTTTTAATACTCTTTAATATTCTTATTCTAGTTTTGTTTGTCATTTACTAAATCGAGGTATTGTTGTCAGTGTCGAGAAGGCAAATGTGGCATGAATACTCTTGATTAATCGTTAAAATAAAATTCTAAAATGTCTGTAGAAGCTTAATAGCATTACTTCAACCACTCGAAATGCCGCAACGAGTAGTACAGCCAAGCAAAATTTCTAACTGCGATCAACTTCAAGTCAACTTGAATTCAATGCGTGACACAAATTAAGAAATAAGGAAATTACCCGAGAAAAACTAAGAATGAAATAGCATTTAAGGTGCAACTAAAAAATCCAGGTCACTATTTGGTTTTCTCGTAATTTTTTCTTCGTAAATCTTACTAAACCTATGATTCAAATATCATCATCATCATCATCGCAGCCCACATATGTCCCACTGTTGGGCTCGGGCCTCCTCCACAATGGGAGGGAATTTGACCTACTATACCATGCTGGTCAGACATGTTGGTATAGGGTTTCATTTCGAGTTTTCCTTCTCTTGCACAGATCTTATGTGCATATTATATCCCTTAGTCGTCTTGGACGACATCCACGGGCAAGATAGGGAGTGGTAAATTGTATTCTTACTCCGTCACCACACGGATTCAAATATAAATGTTACGAATTTGCCCAATGTTAAAAATACCTGTTTCACATCACAATGATAAGAGCACGATAAAATTCACAAATTCACTTTTGTTTAAAATAGAATTATCAGTATGATAAGTGTGTTATGATGCATTGTGTCCACGTATAGCCATGCTTTTCTGTCTTAAAATGAGGACAATATTTAGATTGCTTGTTTAATTAAATTTTAAGGTTTACATGTTTGATTTATAATAAGTATCGATTCTAATGTGTTCTACCAACGAGGAATTCAATGCTGTAATTATTATAGATGGGTGGTAATTTTCCTCAAAAAAAAAATGTGGTGTCGTGGGACACCAGGTAAGAACGAAGTTCCTTCGGCTAATGTAGAATCGATACAATTTGCAAAAAAAATGTGGTGTCGTGAGACACCAGGTAGGAACGAAGTTCCTTCGGCTAATGTAGAATCGACACAATTTGCAAAAAAAAAAAATGGTGCTCAATTTTATATAGGTTTTCTTGATTTTTCTCTTAAATTTTGCTGATTAGTTTTTATTTAAGTACAGGAAAGTATTTAGGAAATTCAGTATTTTAGGAAATAATAAATTACGTTAAATAAAAAAAAAATCGTAATTCAAATTATCAATTAAAATAATAAAATATGTCTCTTTATTTTTGTTTGACAACATAAAATTACATAGAAATAATTACAAAAAATAAACGTGGCTACTCACAAGTAAAATGTATCTATAATGTGAGTATTCGCCACGTGCTTGTCCATGAATTCATGAGTATATACTATGCATTGGCGGGGTGGAGTGGTAATAGAGAGAGAAGAGATGAGAGAACGAAAAGAAAGAAGGAGAAAGAGAAAGGTATTATACACTACTCGCTTGTGTATACGACTGTCGCGCCTGCGCACGTCTCATTTAACGGTTTTATTCCACGCACTTTTTCTTACGGTTTTTTACTATCACATGTTTTTTCAGTTCGGTCGCGCAGCAAAATCCCTATCTCCTCCAAGCCTGCCGTAAGGAACTTCGTTCCAATGTCAACCCTATCTCTAATGTAGTGATCAGATGACTAAATTGTCCTACGTCTATGGACTAAATATCACGGCCATTATTAGTACATTGTCCGTAATTGTTTACTAAATAAATTTATGTACACAATAGCTATTGTGTTTATTAAATAGAAAAATGGCTATAAAAATATCCAATGTTTTTACGTATCCAAAAACACTATTATTATTGATTCATTTGGTATAACTGTATTGTTTTCCAACCGTTTGCATCGAATGGTCAAATATTTTGTGGACTATGTTATAACTGCACCCGCACCCGGGGTGGGTTGACCGCTGGTCCACAACCAGACGTGCACCCACTCTTTCGCTTTTTGTTAAATACTGTCACCGTTAGCCAATAAAAGCAAGCTGTTAGGTCGCGATTCCTTCCGATAAAATAACTTAGCGACGTTTTGGCGCACTTCGTAACCGCGCTCGATTCTTTCAATTTAGGGTAAAGCTGCATCAGGCACTAGCTAGTAGTAGCTTGCGCCCGTTCAGTGTTTGGTCTCAAACCGCTTTGAGGAAGAGTCTGTAACCATATAAAACAAGTATCTTAAAAGCTTGAGCCTTTTGTAATGACATAATGTCTATGTGCGGTATTTGGCGGGCACGATTGCCAATACGCATAAAAATATAGGCCTGGGCCTCTCACGCATTCATTCTTTCATTTTTGGCATATTATGAATTTTATTATTTCAAAATTAAGACATGATTTGGTATGCTGGATTAAAATAAATTAGGTTTCTCTATTTATTTCGATTACAATTTCTGCCGCGACCTAAGAAAATACTTTATGCAAAACAGATCTCGTTAATATTAAAATAAATGAAGATAAATAACTAACTTGCCATTTATTATCACCACGCGTTACTTTTTTGTGCAAAAGACTATGTTAGCTTTCCTCAGGAAATGAGCAAGATGTAAGACTATTAGTTGAAGCGGTAGTTTTTATAATAACAGAGTTTATATATCAGATTACACCACGAACACATTGATTACACATCTCGTTGCGGTCGTGGACTTATCGTTCGAGTATTTACACAAGAAAATTGAGTTCTTAGTTACGGTGACCTGCGTTAAATACTAAACAAACTTGAACTCTATCCTAAATGAGCATTACCCAAAAAAAAAGTAAAAAGGTACATTTAAATTTTAATTCATTTATATTCATTATGCTATATTAATGTCTCTTATTTTTATACAAACTGTTACTGCTGTTTCTCTCTTCTATCTCTGGAGAACATATTTCATATTTTTCGAGATAAAAGGTACCCTATATTCTTTTATATATCCTTGATAATGAGTATTGTAAATTTGAAAACAATCGATTGCGTGGGTGTGAAAGTTTAACAAAGAAACTCACATTCACAATTATAAAACTAGTTAGCAATCTATTAATTACTAATCTAAAACGATAGTGGAATATTAAATTCGAATTCCCACAACCTAAAGAATCAACACACACAGGTTTAAAAACCTAAAGGCACGCGCCTCAAGTAAAACTGAACTCAAAGTCACTTCGGACCAGTCAGTCTATTGGATCCTCCACTAATCTCTCTTTACTTTCACAAAATCAAGAATAGTATGTTTACCTTTTACTTATTTAAAATTGTGTGTGGATGCGTACCATATGTACACATCGTACTTCGTTTGTACACCTGTCGTAAATAAAAGCGTGTTGAAAAATGCCGAGCATTATACAAACAGCGTTTGTAAAATCCACGGAGTAAATTCTTCACTGTTTACGTGATAGCCACGTGGTTTTTATGATGCAAATATACGTGACGATTTTGCTAAAGCGATTCAAGGTTAGTAAAAGAAATCATATTACGAAAAGTTAATAGGTTTAAATAAATTATGACTGTACTGTTTTCCGTATTGGCGAATGTTTTGAATTGCAGAGAAATGTAATCCTCATTTATAGATAACAGGGCTAATTATTATTTAAATATGCTCTCAATAGACACATGTCTAACCAGACCATGCCCATTTAATAACAATGATGTGGCGATTCGAGTTTATTAAATTGAATCGCTTGATTCCTACCTAGACAATTTCTGATTTTTATGCTGAATACGTTTTATATTCTCTTTCGTTGCTATCTTCATTAGTCTCGCAGTTTTCATGATTTGTGCTGATTTATCTTTGAGAAGAATCCTAGACTCACCTTGGGGACGCCTTTGTCCAACAGTGAACTCGGATGGTTTCATACGTGGTATTTGGGTTTGCAAAAATCTTGCAGACATTGGTAGTACCTATGTATCAAACCTTGATTCAATACTCTTAGGTCTTTAGCTAGATGAATATTGACGAGCTCTATCTATTGTGTTTCATTAAGGTGGTTTTCCTTGTTTTGTGGAATTAGCAATATTTGTTTATGCTAGTGCTAAAATTGTTTTTATATTTGTTGCAGCTTGTAATTAGCAAAATTTTGAGTAATGTTTTAGTAAATTCAATTGTGATCTACGTCGCTTTCTTATTCTGTACAAAATATTTATTATAACAATTAAATTATTAAAAATATTCTCTCTAACCCACTAAAACTTAGTTAAGTGTCTAGATCTTAGGGCGAGCTGAATAACAATAACCTAAGTATCAGATAAAAAGCTGATTCATGCAGTATTTTGTAACATTTGTGTTAATATACGGCATAGCGATAACAGTAACAACATTTTGAAGGGTTAACGTTTTGTATATTATTGCCATTGCGTGCATTTTACATAAAGCCACCTACATCACCTTCATAGTTTATTGACATTTCGTGACCCCGACAAATAAATTTACATCGAACAAGTTTCTGCTATTTTGCAAATCGATTCGAGCACCTTGAGCTTACCAATTCCGCGAGTAAAGGTTAATAAATATTATTTATTTCATTGTAGCCTCACGACTTTATCCGTAAGTGGCAGGCAGAGTAGTACAATTTTGTCAATTCCCTTTCTTTTAAGTCATTCATAATGTCAGCGAATCTGTCGCTTATTACCGTACACATTCGCAGTCTGCTTTGCGAACGGCAAATATCTATTGCCTTACCCAGGAATCAAACATTGTATCTTACGGTCAGTAATCAAGTAACACACAAACAGTAAAATAAAGGTATCAAGGCAGACTGTTTATCAGTGATTGGAAAAATAGACCTTGCTGCAACTTTGTATATAATCGTAATGTATTCTTCTCCGTTCAAAAGTTTAGGCATTAGAATTAAACATTTAAATAAATAAGAATAATCTTATGTCACTGATCCAGCCGATGCGGTTAATATATGTATAAGCTAACTAGCAATCCGCCCTCGCTTCGCTTGCAATGGTCTTACCTACGTAGTTCCCGTTCCCGTGAGAATACCGGGATAAAATATAGCCTATGTAACTCCGTGATATTATAGCTTTCCATTGGTAAAAGAATTTTTGAAATCGGTTCAGTGGTTTAAGCGTGAAAGCGTAACAAATAAACTTACTTACGCATTTATAATATTAGTAAGGATTAGTTTATAAGCTCTTTGTGGAGGAGCCGTCACTGGGATGTACATAAGCAGGCAAAAAATTTTTATTGGTATATATTTACTTTTCCTTGTGGTAACATCGTAAAAATATAATTCAGCGTTGCCTATACCACGGACATCGTAAAAAACAAGTAAAGAATATAAGCAAGTAATAACACGGCCACAAGGAAAACTCCAAATAAAAATTTATGCCACCGTGTCTAAGAGCGATTGTAGATTATTTTCAACCCTAATTGTCTCGTGCCCAATGTTTCATAAAAGAGAAAAATCACACCCGGCACAAGATACTTAACTGTCCTAGATTTTGTTATTAAACTATTTATTAGTATTAAATAGTTGATAATATAGACGGCACACAAAACTTATAAGGAAGCGTGTTTTAAATATTCAAGTGAATCGAGTTGTTCGGTTTGAGCGCGAGCGGTGAGGCGCCCGCAACCTTGCGGTGCGCGGCGCAGGTCAGATTTTTCGAAGGTCGATGACTTGTGTTCGTAATCGCGGTATTATTATTTGTGAACGCACCCCGGGAACGTGAAGTGTTTCGTATCGATGCGTGAAATAGACCTCTTATTGGTCATATCGCGAGATATATTTTAGTTTATCGCCTTACCTGTTAGGTTATTTAAAGTTTATTTAAATTTATATTTATTTACGCATAATTAATGAATACTAAAATATGATAGTAATTTCCTAATTTATATTTGTGAAGTGTTTGCTGACTTTTATTTACTGTCCCATGTGTCTAAGTTTAAGAAGAGATATAACACAAATTTTGTCCTATAATGTTTAGTCTAACTTAATAAGAAGCGAGCCTATTGTCGTCTAATTAGTGCCAATAGTATCAAGCTATCAAAGCTAGCTTTAAGAATTTATTCAAATAGAGAAACGTATAGGCACTTTTCACAACTTCGGAATCTCTCGATCGCTGTCTTAGCATTGATGAAAATTATGACCTGTTTCGTAAAAACTATCGTTTCGTCGTAGTTTGTTTAGGAATCATCATCTCGGCTCATATACGTCCCACTACTGGGCTCGAGCCTCCTCTACAATAGAAGGGAAATTGACCTTACTATACCATGTGGATGAGACAGGTTATAGGGTTTTATTTTGAGTTTGCCTTCTGCTGTTATATGCGTATTATATCCCTTAATCGTCTTTTACGACATCCACGAGCTAGATAGGGAGTGGTGAATGGTATTCAAATTCGTCACCATAGGGTGAGTTTGTTTAAGCATAAGTATAGTGAACTTCCAAAGATAACTCAATTAACACTAGTGTTGCCCAAAAAAGTCTCGGTCTTGCAGTCTTGGTCTTGCGAGAAATGCGAGACCAAGACCACCTAATTTTTGCAAGACCAAGAGCAAGACTAGCGCTGCAAGACTTGAGCAAGACCAAGACTGAGCCTGCAAGAGTCTCGCGTCTTGCAGTTAAGTTAAATCATCATTTCAGCTTATACACTGCCTACTGTTGGGCTTGAACCTTCTCATAATAGGAGAGAAATTGACCTACTATACCACGCTGGTCCGACGTATTGGTATAGGGTTTCATTTCCAGGCCGACCGCGTGAGGAAAGACCTACGTTCTCCCCAAGGGGGGGGGGGACGTTGGTCGATGGGAGGGTACCCCTCAAGGGGGTATTCCGTTGGGCCGACCACTGACGTCAAGTCACCCCGCTCCGGTGGTCGGCCCAACGACGAAGGCGACGCATCGCGCGGGTGGGTTACGGGTGTGCGTGCTTACGCCCATCTGTCGACCCAGATGGAGTGGTGCGAGGACCGCGTCGACCGTAACTCACACCCAAAAAAAAAAATAGGGTTTCATTTCAAGTTTTCACTCTCTTGTATTAAAACCCTTAGTCGTCTTTTACAATATCTACGGGTAAAAGAGAGGGTGATGAACTGTATTCTTACTCTGTCATCATACAGAAAGTCAATTCAGCCTTGAGAAATCCATCCGTCCGGCAATCGATTTTCGATGTTGGTATTGATCTTTCAGAATTAATCCTCGAAAAGGCTTAGGACCAATAATAGTATAATCGCCACCTAGTGAGTTAATATTTTCAAGTTGCCCAGGAGAGTGCTGTTGCCCAATAAATTCATATCCTAGTGAACTCCCAGCCGATTTTCTCGTACTGGGAAAGGGGTGATGACACTTTATATTTTTAACCATGACCATATGCGATTGAAATTGAAAACCTACCGTAACGAAACCTAATAGTAACGGCCAATCCTAATATAACGTCCGAACCTAATATAACGTCCATATACGTTAAGGCCCATAGTTAATAATAATTCACGACATAACAATTGCAACACATTGTAGGTACCTCCAGCAGAACCGATTTAAAGTAAAGACTGAACTATGATAGGAATCTACCTAACAATGTTTGTCCGTTAAGTTCTTACACGCCAAATCATTACATAATTATTATAAAACAAAACCGCAATGTTTAAAATGATATCAAATTTATTTTATTAACTGCCTCATGTGATGACGGTTTAAGAAGACAGTGTCGAAGTTCCTTCCTAATAGAACACCAGGGGAAGAGGCAAGTAATGAGTTATGTTAAGTAATGTGGTAAGGGTTATATTCGATACGGTGATATGCAGGAAAATGGATAGATGGATGGTATTTTATTAATTTGGTTAGATTTTTCATTTCCTTGATCAATGACTGTAGAGTTATTGTAACTCCAAGACTTTGCGAGACTCTTGCTGCAAGAACAATACCAAGACCAAGACTCGAGTGTGCAAGACCAAGACGAGACCAGGTGTGATGCCGCAAGACCAAAACTAGTCCAAGTCTCATCTTGGTCTTGCATTTGGCAACACTAATTAACACAATCCGTTCAGAAATTTACTTTCAAAAGTACTTATTTATACTATTAAATATGAAAATATCTATAAACTTATATACCTCGAAATATGTAATAGTCTAATAGTGAATAACAGATATTTCGACTTTACAAACATTCAAAATTATTATTTAGTCAAACAAAATACATTTCGTTTGTTGACGACAAAAACGTTTTGTGATATATCGTTGAAGGTCTTTGGGTTGTGTAACATCTGCGTCCATTTGTTTGAACTTAGAAAAAAATGTTAGCTTGCCTCAATGATCTGAACGTTCAACATTGATGAAATATAATGGTTATGAGTTTGAATCTTAGCAAGAACCAAATTTTCACTCCAAGAAATTCACAATAGTAGATAAGCGAGAAATCTAACGTTATTCTCCATGGATAAAATTGCTTAAAGACGAGTTTTATGGGAAAATGCGAGTATATTACACCCTGAAACTTTATTCCACTGGGGAATAAGGCCGTCTTAAAGAATAATAACAAATAGAACGCGTTTAAATTTTATTATAAATTCTAGGTTAAAATGCAAGTAAAAGGGAGTAATAACCTAATTTAAAAATACGATTAATTAAAATTTATAGTGTTGTTAGGTGTCAAAAACACTACAAGAAAGCGAACGGCTTGACGTCTTAACATAATAAAGAAAACACGAGTTTTTATCTGATATTTTAATTATAATCATTCTTAAAGTTTATACCATGGCATCATTATACATATATCACGTCAAGCAGCACTGGGAATATAACGGATACGAATCATCATTATCATCATTTCAACGTCCCACTGCTGGGCTCGAGACTTATACAATGAGAGAGAAATTGTCTTACTATACGCTGGTCACGTACATGGTTTTGATTAGTTTACCTTATCTTGCAGTGTTTTTATCTGCTCGAGGTCCTTAGTGGTCTTCTTAATCACCCACAAGAAAGTAAGAGGTGATAAAACTTCGTATACTTATTCCCTCATCATAAGTAAAACGTATTCATATACTGTACTTATGTCATCACCTCATCATAATCTATAGCAATAAATAAAATTGGAGTGTCTGTAATGTCAAAATAATAGGCTTTTTTCATGCTCACATGGTTATTTGCACGACACCTATGCCTAAAATACAGATTAAAAAATTTTGTCTGTCTGTCTGTTTGTTCCGGATAATCTTCAAAACGGCTGGACCAATTTCAAAAATTCTTTCACCAATGGAAAGCTAGAATATCAGCGCGTAAACTAGGCTATATTTTATCCTGGTATTTCCAAGAGAACGGGAACTACGCTGGTAAAACGACTAAAACCGAAGCGAAGCGAGGGCGGGTTGCTAGTAATTAATGTCTCAACTGCTGCGTTCGAGCCTCCTACATATAATGGAAGTGAAATTGACCTACTATACAACGCTGCTCAGGCGGGTTGGTATAGGATTATATTTAGAGTTTGCCTTGTCTTGTTTAAATGTTATCCGCATAAGTATTATATGGATTCTTAGGACACCCGCGGGCAAAAAATGGGGTAGCAAACTATATTTTTACTTCATCACCCCATGGAAATTTACTAATACACTAGCAACCCGCCTTCGCTTCGGTTATAGATTATAGTCGTTTACCCGCGTAGTTCCCGTTCCCGTGGGAATACCGGGATAAAATTAGCCTAATTTACGCCCTGATATTTTAGCTTTCCATTGGTGAAAGAATTTTTGAAATCGGTCCAGCCGTTTTGAAGATTACCCGGAACAAACAGACAGACAGACAGACAAAAAATTTTTAATTGCTATTTTAGGCATAGGTGTCGTGCAAATAACCGCGTGAGCATGAAAAAAGCCTATTATTTTGACATTACAAACAGACACTCCAATTTTATTTATTGGTATAGATATACTTTCGTTTCGGTCATTAGATTTATTATACAGGAATAGTTATAGTACTGACTTAATCTCAATTAATGGATGTTTAGCATCTTATTATGATGGTATATTAGTTTCAAAGTTATTAGAATAATCCTCCCTTACTCCTTAACGGTAATTTTTAAGTGCGTTCAATAGTAGCTAATAATTAAAAAAAAAAACCATACTGCCGGTTCTGCTCGGAGAGTCTATAAATGAGAGAGTCGTGAAATGTGACCGTGACGCATAGAGTTCAACGATATATTCATGATATAATTATGTGCTGGGAAATCCTTAGAATAGCATTTGCTTGTATATACTTTACATACATACCTAATAATAAGATATATATTCGTAGGAAATCGGATTTGACATGAATTATTAACATCTCCGTTTCTGTAAGTTGTAACGTTTTGGTCTTTTTTTAGTTACGATGAGCATATAGCTCACCTCGTCTGATTAATGACTTAAGTCATCAGCACATTGTGTGCAGTATCAAGGATATTTCCGCTGCTTTCAGTGAGACTAATGCTCGTTCATCCTTTTTTATTATGTGGTAGACTATAGTCTAGACACATTCCTCATAATCTATTCGGGGCGACGGATGGGCGGCCCCATAATCCAACGTATTCTCTCTCCATCGATAGTGGGTGACCACTGGTACCGTGGTATACGTTGACATTCGTGGCTGACCTGAGGGATCACCCCTTTTTGGTACCGTCCGTTTCAATCTCCCGGCAACAAGACAGTGTTGCCGGCCGGGGCGTCGCCCTCACGCAGTCGTCTTTTCTGCGGGTGTCGGACTAATCTCCGGCACGTTCAACCGCGACCTTGGCTAGGACTGTAGTGGAGCGTCTCGTGGTAGAGGAATTCCTCCTAGACGCGCTCCGCCGCCTCCTTCTGCGAGGCAGTAATATCGCAGGCAGGCGGAGATCGTGTCTCAGTTCCTCACGCTATCAAGCATCGTTATAGCGATGATAGGCAGCGTCAAATTGGCACCGATGATAGCGGCAAGTTCACAGCCCTGCTCTGCCTAGGCTACTCGGACCTCGAGTGTCTGCGTTCCGTGCGCTTGTGACCTTGTGCAGGTACTTTCCGAATCAACCATGCTCTGACAAGACTTGCACGAGTCGGAAGGAGATGACCCCGTGCTACCGACCTAACCACTCTATTAGCACCGGTCGGGAGACTTCGATGGTCCGAATACCAAATTTAAGCCTTTCCAGTTGGAACTCCCCGGCGGGTATGCTCGTAAGTTATGGCGGGCTACAGACTAACTGCGCTCGGTTTGCCGAGGTAACAATCAGGGAATATGGACCTCACAATCTACCACGTAATCACTCTCCGTCTTTTGAGAGGACCACAGGCTCTGGGGCAACTTTAGTGGGTCGTTCGGCGACTTACGCAATTTGGTTTAAATCCTTTTTTTTAGACCCTAAAAGGAACTTCTTTAAAAAATTACAATATTACAATGACAACAAATTGAATGTGTATAATTCTTTTAATCCAAACCTTTGTTAAATGACCAACTATGATACAGAAGGACAGAATTTCTATAGATTGTAAAATAAAAATATAATAATAAAAAATACTAACATCCCTTCTCTGACATTGGTAAACGAAAGTAAACTACCTGCTAGGGCTGCGATAACGATTAATGTTAAAGAGAAGGGTCCCAAACTCAGAGTGGATATAGAAAAAAAATCAAAAATAGTGTCTTTGGCGTTTCTCCCTATAATTTACCCAACTGCATGACAGGTCGATTGAGGACAAAAAATCAACTTTAAAAGAAGCCTGATTTTATAGGTTTACGTGTTTACCACACTTGGGGAATGTAAATACTCATATTTCATCAAATAATCTTTAGTACAACGTAATAGGGTCGAAGCTAATATGGTTTAACGGGTGCAGTTTTCAACTTTGAACTAGTTGTTCAGAAATTACCTAGAATATCACTTTGTTAGAGAGTATAAGTTTGTACATGTAATAAGTTAAAATTCCTTTATTCGTCACCTTAGTTCATTTTACGTAATAACTCTTGTTTCTCTATCCGCGTGGTAACGGAATAAGAATACAATTCATCACTCTCTAAACCACTAAGGGATATAATATGCTTAGAATATCTATTCATGTGAAGAAACTAGGAATGAAACTCTATACAAAACCATCTGATCACCTTGGTATAATAGATAAATTTGCCTCCTATTATGGAGGAGGATCCCCGGGTTTTCCCCCTGGGGAGTTAGGCATTTTAAACGCGCAGGAATAAACTCATCTCCCACCATGGCTCTTCTAGCCTTAAACATCGATATGCTCCTCGCCGACGAGGAGATTTACGCATTGCTAAAAAGACGGTTCGGGAATATGATTCCCGACCGCCCTGCGATCGCAATTACCGAGCCCGTATCCGGGCCGGTACATTTTGACTCCCCCGCCTCCCCGGACGAGGAACCTATCCCGTCCGCAAACATGGAGACGGAGTAAACGGATAGCGAAGATGCCAAAACGGCATCCTCAGCTGAGAACTCGGAATCTGAAGCCACCTCGGCAGACTCCGACTACACGGTGGTCAGCTCCCGCAAAAGGGGGCGTAAGAACCGCACAAAGCCGAATAAGGCCGCGCGATTAGACGAGGCGAGCACTTCTGCCGCCAGTGACGTCCCTCCCCCCACCTCATCCCCTAAGCCACAAGCCGCTGTACAGCCGCCCCCGGCGAAGGTATACAAACCTCCCACCCCTCCGCCACTAGTCATCCGTAACAAGGAGAAGTGGCTTTCAATCTCGGCTTGGTGCAACATCAACCGAGTTCAATACCGCACGGCTCGGTCAACCACCGAGGGAATCAAGGTGCAGTTGTCCACTTCGGACGACTACCGTAAAATGACGGCTATGTTACATAGCCAGCACATACCGTTTCACACATTCACCCTGCCCGAGGAACGTAAACTTCGCGTATTAATACGCAACGTCCCCGTGGAACTGGGATGTGATATCGTTAAGGAGGATCTCCTCGAACAAGGACTTCCGGTGATCGAGGTGCACCGGTTGATCCGAGGACACACTCGCCAACCATTCGACCTTGTAATGGTCGTCCTTGACCTCTCTCAGAAGGGCAAGGACATATTCAATATCACCACGGTGTGCGGCCTCTCCGGCATCGTGGTAGAACCCCCGCGCCGGAAGGGCATGCTATCGCAATGCCACCGGTGCCAGCTATATGGCCACTCAGCGCGCAACTGCTACGCGCGGCCCAGGTGCGTAAAGTGCCTGGAGGACCACGCTACGGCGGACTGTGCCAGGCCTAAAGCAAACGACCCTATTAAAAGTACCACACCACCATCGTGTGTACTCTGCGGGCAAGTGGGGCACCCCGCAAACCACCGTGGCTGCCCACGCGCACCACGGCCGGTTATGAGGAGGCCACCAACACCCCCACCACAAAGGTACCTTCCGGCACCTAAACCCACACGCAACCCGTGGGTTAATACTCAAAGCAGGGCGGAATACCCCCCCCTGCCCACCAAATTAGGCACCCCGCCGGCACCCGCGAACGCGACACCGTCGGCAAAGGCCGCTATTAATAATAATAACATTAAACCGCCAACCGCTGGGCAAAAACAGCCACCCGCGGGCCTCCCTAAGCCTCCTCAAGGCAAACCAACTCACACACACGCGCCAGCCGCTAGCGGTCTAGACCCGGATCTAGACCTAGTGGCCAGATTCGCGTCAATAATAGATATTTCTCAGATTCGCGAAATCGCAGCGGAACTGCGCAAAAACGAAGGCAACAGCCTCGCACAATTAAACGTCGCCATGAGGTTCTCATCCGTCCTAGAGAGCCTCGGTTCCTTCAGAGCGTAAATGATGGATACGTACACACCAGGCAGAGTCAAAACACGATCACCCCGCGTAGGGTTTTTTAACGCGAACGGTCTCTCTCGTCAGAGAGACGAAATAGGTACATTTCTACAAGATCAGCAGCTTGACCTTTTACTAGTCCAAGAGACATTCCTTAAATCCTATCAAAGAGGCCCTAAAATTGCAAACTACAATTTAGTGCGCAACGATAGGGTCGGCTCTCCTCTAGGTGGGACTCTCATTTATTACAAAAGGTCACTGCACTGCACACCCTTAGATCCCCCCGCCATGACGTACATTGAAGCCTCGGTCTGTCGGCTGGCCCTCACCGGTCACCAGCCACTGATCATAGCATCAGTATACCTTTCCCCTCCTAATGGGGACACACCAAAAGAGTTGCTTGAGAGTGATCTCCAAGCTCTCTTAAACCTCGGCGACGCCGTCATTATCGCAGGCGATCTAAACGCCAAAAGTAAGTCGTGGAATAACCACACCAACAACCGCAGGGGACTGGCCCTCGAGACTTACGCGGATCGGCTCGGGTTCGACATCATAGCCCCAATGGAGCCGACTCACTTCCCTCACACAGTCGGGCACAGGCCCGACGTATTAGATATAGCCCTATTAAAGAACATAAACCTCCGTTTATGTCTAATAGAGGTAATTCACGAGCTTAACTCGGATCACTGCCCGGTGGTCATTGACTTCGCCCCCCCGATACGGCCCCCCAGGCCTCACCAACTGAGAAAGTGTGCACAGACTGGGAGCGACTGATGGCTAAACTCCAGTCTCCCTCCTCGTCGGCTCATCTTGACAGTGTATGTAATACATTAAACAACAAAGAGGACATCGAATCCGCGATCGACGCCCTCACCGGTCATGTACAATCGTTAGTTAACGATTGTTCACGGAGAGTGCCTGACACGAGCAATCGTAGAAGGCGCTTACCCGCTGACGTCCGCGACCTACTGAGGCGTAAGAACGCAGCCATAAGAGCCTACGACCGCTTCCCCTGCGAAGATAACCGCTATCATATGCGGTCAATGCAGAGGGCGGTTAAAACGGCTATAAACGAGTTTAGACAAAACGAATGGGACGCCACCTTAAGCGAACTGGAGCCTTCGCACCAGGCTTACTGGCGGCTAGCCCGTTCTTTCAATAAGGATACGGTGTCCACCATGCCACCCTTAAACCGCCCCAATCAACCGCCGGCGTTCGATGACGATGAAAAGTCTGAATGTCTGGCGGCCAACCTTGAGCAGCAATGTACGTCGAGTACACAACACACAGACGCGCGACACACCGACACCGTTAACAGCGAAGTGGAACGATGTACATCGCGTACCCGTACACCGCAAACGCTGAGCCACAAGAGCCTATACCAACAGCGACAGTGGAGGAGGTTCAGTCGATTGTTAAAGGTCTCCACCCTAGGAAATCCCCCGATTCGGACGGTATTTCTAACAGAGTTATTAAACTCTTCCCTCATTCATTATTATTAATATTAACAGCAATTATTAACGCCGCATTAGTTAATTACATATTTCCTAAACAATGGAAAAAAGCCGTGGTAATAGGTATACCTAAACCCGGCAAGCGACGTACCGAACCGTCATCATATCGCCCGATTAGCTTATTAAACAGTTTAGGTAAAATTTATGAGCGCGTACTACGTAGTAGGCTAAGAAAGTGCGCTGAGGAAAACAACCTCATCCCGCCGATTCAGTTCGGCTTTCGCACGCAACACTCTTGCGTTCAGCAAGTACATCGAATAGTCGAGTATACAAGTTATAAACTGCAACGCGGTTTATATACGGGTATGCTTCTATTTGATGTAGAAAAAGCGTTTGACAAAGTCTGGCATAACGGCCTTATTTTGAAGTTAATAAAGCTTAAAATCCCCCACCACTTAGTTATGATAGTTAGGGACTTCCTACTCGAGCGTAGCTTTCGCTACAGAGTGGAAGGTACTCTATCAGCACCGCACCCACTAGAAGCCGGCGTCCCCCAGCGATCGGTGCTCTCTCCAATTCTCTTCTCGCTGTTCACCAGCGACATACCCCAACATAGTAGAATTCAAACAGCATTATTCGCTGACGACACTGCCATCTTCTATGCAGGTCAATCTCCCTCAACAGTGATAACCGCTCTCCAAACTGCGGCTACCGCCCTAGCAAAATGGACTAGGAAATGGAGAATCGGTATCAACCCCACCAAAAGCCAGGCGATCATATTCCATTAGGGGATAGATCGCCGCTACCCAATGGCTGAATACCCACAGATAAAGATGTTCGACCAACCCATCCCCTGGACAAGGGAGGTCAAATATCTGGGTGTGACCTTGGACAGACGACTGACCTTCGGTCCTCACATAGGGCGAGTCCGCGCGCGCGCAGCCCTAGTGCTAGGATGGTTACACAGCTTAGTACACGCAAAGTCTAAGCTATCTCACCGCAATAAAGTTAGATTATACACCGCTTGTATACGTCCTATCATGACGTATGCAAGTGTAGTATTCACACAAGCGAAGCCACGCAGGCTACATCGGCTACAAACATTACAGAATAGGTTCATGCGCCGAGCGTCTGGAGCACCGTGGTACATGCGCAATGTGGATCTTCACATAGATCTTGGCTTGCCGACCATCAGGCAATTCATGAAACAGTGCTCCCGCCGCTACTTCGACTCTGCCGCGACACACCCGAACCCATTAGTGGTAAGGGCGGCTTCTTACATCCTCTCTAAAATGTCCGCGATTAAACAACCGCGACTAATACTCGACGAACCCGACGACATTATTACGCTCGCCCAGACTGAGGCATACACAGCCCGCGCGGCCTTGACAAATAGTAATAAATATCCACGTTACCGCCCCCGCCGACGGGGAAGGAAGACGTGTCGCGTTAAAATCATAAACGTGGGAGTGCCCACTTTGCCAGCCACCGCCCGAGCCGAGGTCCGTACCCCACAGGGGGTGCCCACGGGATGGGTCGCTTAACTTTAAACGGGTTGAGAGCTCTCAGCGCTCACCCCGTTTAAAGCCAGTTCGGGTAAAGTTGTCACAGCCATCTGAGGCTAACAACTAAGTCACACAAAAAAAAAAATATGGTGGAGGATCGAGCCCAGCATTGAGACATATATGAGTTAATATAATGATGATCATATCTTTTAACGCGAAATCTGATTTTACGGTGTCGTCGTTGTACGATATCTTTAAACTATATAAACATAAAGTAAGTAGTGCATAATAATAATGACTCCGATATTATGACCGCACCTACCAATTTGCCTACCTGAAATATGTTATTTCATACATAAATCTAACTTAATATTTGCTTACATATATCGTTTAAAACTTTACTATGTCTACTTCTAACAATATTAATCATATTCATTGTAATAATCGAATCTTTTTACGTATTTTGTGGAAGCAATGTTTATCTATACGCTTTTATCCGCTAGCGCATTCAGAAGTTTGATCTAAAGGCGCACCAGGCACCCGGTTGTTTATCTTACCATGTTTTCTACATGGAGGTCAATATCAAATATCGTTGTTACTACTATCAGACATTTCAGACAAGATAATACTTTGTTTGGGCGGGTCACCGAAGCCAGGGAATAGATCGGTGGTCAGCCTAATGGCGATAGTAGGTTATGGATCGCACTTCGGCTAGACCAGATCAGACCGAATACAAAAAAAAATCATTATTTGTACAATCTATTAATGGTTATTCTAGGTTTAGGAGTAATACGTGTACGTTAATTGTTTGTTTATAAAACTACTCGGGATTAACTACTGATAACGGGATTAATTCTAAGCACAGCGGTTTGCTTTTTCTTTTTTTTTTAGAAAAAGAATAAATAAAGAGCTATTGCATACTTATCAAAATACTGTACAAGTAGCCCAGTTGCCCAGTTGCAAACGCGTGTAATACCGTTCTATATGTAAACAGCTTAGAAACAATATTATCACAAAATAAAATGGGACTGGTTAAGAATGTGTCACTTTCTCGTGCGAGTTGTTAAAACCAAACCGCCTGAGAATGGGCAGCAGCAGTGTTCTACGTCATTGTTACGTCATCTGCTATCGTCACCCACCTGCCGACCGTGGCGATTAAGGTAATCGGCCCCTTTAGATAGTAGAAATCAAGAGTCTAATAACAATCCAGCAGAACTAAATTTTAAATAGTCTGCTCATCATGATCATTATTTTTATCGTCATCATGATCTCAGCACATATTCCCACAGCTACTTTCAATCCTCCTCCACAATGTTTGGAAAATTGACGTATTATTCCATGCTGACCACACGCTTCAGTTTTATTCGAGGTTTTCTTACAATGATGTTATCTGCTTAAGTCAAATAATATATAGTTAAAAGTATTTTATTACATGCTAACAACAATTTGTGTTGCCAATCGATCTGCGAAGCTGTCACTTACAGAGCCAACTCGCAATAAGTACGTATAAAGGAGTGGAAGTCTATGAAGGTCGCTTTCGAAGGTCAGAAACACTGAACAAGTTGAATGCTGCGGAAGCGATATTCAACTCAACGACGCATAAGTCGTTTTAATATCGAGTTATTTGAACTTATAGCTACAACGTTAGGTTAATTTTGGCTGTTAATGAATGCTTTGTTTCGATACACAGCACCGGGGTCAAGACAATTATTCGTAACCGTAGTTAATTTAAAAAAAAATAAAAAAAAAACCGTAGTTAATTTATATTTGTTATACATAGAAATATTATACATAGGCTTTCCGTGTGGTGACGGAGTAAGAATGCAATTCACCACCCCCCATGGGTGTCGTAAAAACCGACTAAAAGATATAATACGCATATAATATCTATGTAAGAGATGAAAAAACTTAAAACCCTATACCAACGCGTCTAACTAGCGTACTATATTAGGATACTTTCACTGCTATTATAAACAAGAACTGACGAATAAATGATGCGACGTATGTATTTTATATTCTTTTATGATGTATGTTTTGCGTAAATTGTAGTCAGTAATACAAAATAGAGCTTCTTGAGAAGACTGCACTGACTGACTATTAACAATAGGTACAGCTATGATTTTTCCGCTTCGCCGCCTCCACGATTTCCGGTTAGTTCTACCCTATGGTGATGGTGCTGACGCTGTTGTCAACTGTCGCTTACGAGGTGTTTTATTATACTCATAGATTTTCTCTTTCTGTTTTATAGTTTATGCGAGATTATTGTCGTCTTTCGAACACAATTCACAAAGTTATACGGGGTTCTAAAAGGAGCCTTCACTTAAAAATAAAATTAATATCAGCTGATCTAGTGCTTTTTCCGTTTGGTGACAGAGTAAGAATACAATTCACTACTCAATTTTTTGTCCGTGGGGTGTCCGTAAAAACCGACTAAGGGAGTATTGAATTTTCTGACGGAATAAGAGTACAACATTGCTTTCCCGTGGGTGTCGTAAAAGACGTCTGAGGTATTATATTATACAGATACCATCTATGTAAGAGAAAGGAAACTCAAAATAAAACCCTATACCACCAACCCGTCTGACCAGCATGGTATAGTGGGTGAATTTTCCTTCTATTGTGGCAAAGGTTCCAATCCAGCAGTGGAACTTGTATAAGCTATAATGCTCTAGTGATTCATCTAGACTTCAAAATATAGGAGAGAAATTGTGACTCAGACGTGTTGGGATCGTGTTATATTTTAAATTTTCCTTCTCTTGTATAGATGTTATATGCGGCACGGTGTTATACACGACACCCACGAGCAAGTAAGGAGGTGGTGAATTGTATTCTTCCCCGTCACCACAGGGAATAATTAACGAATATCATTAAGTAAATAACGTCAACGGCCTACACGTAAAATTTAAGCGTAGGTATTGTGTTGGCGGTCCTCGCATTCATTGCTTACAACTTCGTTCATTAGTTTCATTACAAAGCTAATTTTAAACTAGTTAAAATTAGTTCTATGCACACGGCAGTTACAGTGCAAAATTATAGCTTAGGTTTTTTAAGAAAATACCCGCTATGCCGAGTGTTTTGCCAAAGAATTTAATAATGTACATTGAAGGAACATAAATTACAATGTTAATTATTGTGAATCGACGAGATGGTTTTTGTATTTATAAATACGTAAGTCACATCGCGAGTCGTCCATCCGACGTCCTCGTCTCGTCCTCGACGAAGAGGACGACATTATCACACTCGCTCAGCAAAGAGCCTACACGGCCCGCGAGGCCATAACAAACAAATATCCGCGTTTCCGCCCTCGCCGTCGAGGTGCGAAAACACGCCGCGCAAAAGTCACAAATATAAACGTGGGCATGCCCACTTTGCCTCCAGCGACGCCCCAAGCCGAGGTCCGTTCCCCACAGGGGGAGCCCTTGGGCGATGTCGCTTAGCTTACTCTTCTCCGGGTTGAGAGCCCTCAGCGCTCACCCATAGTCCGAGATAAGCTGTCAAGGCCATCTGCGGCCAACAGCTAAACACGCACAAAAAAAAAAAAAAAAAACATCGCGAGTCGTACATTTTTAATTATCGCTCGCATATCGGTGAATGAGAACGTCGTCGTTAGGAAATCTGTATTTCTAAGCGTTGTGTAAAATGATATTCAATAATATCTGTGAAATGCAATGTAATAATAATAAAAATAACCGTTGGCAGTCCACGAGTGTTATGTGTAGACGTGGAGTCTCATCGGTAGATGTCCCATCCCATTTTTACTCGTACATTAAATGTCTCCAAAGGCCTCTGCGTGTTGGATCCATATCCCCATGTATGTAAGCCTTTCAAAGGACCGGGTATCTTCCCTTGGAAAATATCCATGAACTAAAATGAGATACAGTAATAAAAATAAATATTTTTAATTTTAAAAACAAATTAATTTTATATTTGTTACTTGATAAATTCAATATTAGGCATTCAATATATGTGCTTTAAAGCCAAGGACTTACTAGTCAGAGAGTATAATGATAGTCTGTTGGCTGTCTTGAAATTCCAAGGCAGCGTTACATCCAGCTATAATGTTTGGCATCACCTATGGACTAATACTGTAGCCGTCAGTTTTTAGGCAAGCAAGGGCCACTTAGAGTCTAAATGAAGTAAAGGCAAGCCGAACTTCTCCATATTTTTTTTTTCAATATATCATCATCCTCCTCTCCTGGCTGCTCCTCCACTTTTTTTTAAATAAGGCAATTCACCTGTCTTACATAGATGTTATCTGCATAATATAATCCCTCAGTTGTCTTTAACCACAGCCACAGTCAAAAAGGTGGTGGTGAATTGTATTCTTACTCCGTCACCACACGGTAAGTTTTTTTATTTGAAAGTGTTAATTAATCTCGGAAACTGTTCGATTTCATAGGTTATTTTTGGGTTAGATATTGTATTATTCGAAAAATCTATAAGATATCATTTGGTATAGTAGGGTTGAATACCATAATTGTAAACGAAATCATAAAAACTTTGGATTAGCTAGGTAATATTGAGATCGTCTATACCAATAAATAAAATTGGAGTGTCTGTTTGTAATATCAAAATAATAGGCTTTTTTCATGCTCACACGGTTATTTGCACGACACCTATGCCTAAAATACAGGGAAAAAATTGCCGTGGGAATACCGGGATAAAATATAGCCTAGTTTACGCCCTGATGTTATAGTTTTCCATAGATGAAAGAATTTTTGAAATCGGTCCAGCCGTTTTGAAGATTAGGTACCTGGAACAAACAGACAGACAAACATTTTTTAATCTGTATTTTAGGCATAGGTGTCGTGCAAATAACCGTGTGAGCATGAAAAAAGCCTATTATTTTGACATTACAAACAGACACTCCAATTTTATTTATTGGTATAGATTAAATGTTGTGGTAAGAATACAATTTATCACCCGCTCTTTTATCTGTAGGTGTCGTAAAAGGCGACTAAAGGATATAATATGCATATATGTATATCTATGTAAGAGAAGGAAAACTCGAAACAAACCCTATATCAACATGTCTGACCAGCGTGGTATAGTAGGCAATATCTCTTCTATAGTGGAGGAGGCCCGAACCCAACAGTGGGACGTATATGGGGTGAAATGACGATGAAATGGTGTAACGTTGATATTAAGTTTAACTAAAGGGATTCAACATAGAATATCATCATCATTTCAGCCTATTGCCGTCCACTGCTGGACGTAGGTCTCCCTCATGTTGTGCCACAATGTGCGGTCCTGTGCCGCCTGCATCCAACGACGCCCAGCAACTTTCACTAGGTCATCGGTCCACCTAGTGGGGGGGCGTCCTACACTGCGTCGTTCGATACGTGGTCGCCACTCGCCTTTCTTCCCCACCGGTTGTCGGTTCGTCGAGCGATGTGGCCTGCCCATTGCCACTTCAGCGTGCTAATTCTTCGTGCTATGTCGGTTACACCCGTTCTTCTGCGGATTTCCGTATTTCGGATTCTATCTCGCAGAGAAATCCCGAGCATAGCCTACTCCATAGCACGCTGAGCGACTTTGAGCCTTGGTATGAGGCCTACATTTAGGGACCACGTTTCCGTGCCGTAAGTCATCACTGGTAACACACACTGGTCGTAGACCTGTGTTTTCAGACACTGAGGTATGTTGGACGAGAAGATCCTCTTAAGTTGCCCGAACGCTGCCCAACCGAGTTGGATTCGTCGGCTGATCTCTTTCTCGAAATTGGATCTACCTAACTGGACTGTTTGTCCTAGGTAAACATAATGATCGACAACTTCGAGAATCGCATAGAATATACTTGCTTGATTTTAATTATGGCAATATATTCAGTTGTCTTAACCAGAACTTACTTAAAAATTAAATAACTCATTATCATTCTCTCAAATATTATTATATCTTGTAAATATTTAAATAGAACCTAGTATCCTACCTAATCATTTACAGAACCGTTTGTGAGTCAGCCCGGTTCACAATTGGCCGATTTTTTTCACTGGTCATTCACACGATGCTATTACACTTGTAAATAATGAAAGACAATATGTAATTAGAATCGACGATTAAATTAAGTAAGCTTAGATTTCTTCCATTGTATTTATTTCTCAAGGATCATCAGTTTATATCTATAATACCTATTTATAATAGGTATTAGTATGCTCTATTAAGTATATCAGATCATCCGACTAGTTTTTGAAACGATTACAAGCTAGTTTAATTGAATTTCTTATTAACTGTGAATATAAATGTAACATTTATTTTAGTTAGCATGGTCACAGAATACCTAATCATCATTTCAGCCTATTGCCGTCCACTGCTGGATGCAGGCCTCCCATATGTTTCGCCATAAAGTACGGTCTTCTGCCGCCTGTATCCCAGCCCAGCAACTTTCACATTTGCATTATTAATTTCTTCATTTCACAAAATTGTGCATAGCGGCCGAGGTTTATATACATAATATATATTTTTAGAATAAATACGAAATGCTTGAACAATTGTATGAACAATTATCGTTATCAAAAACGACCTTGTTACTAAATGCAATATTATCACCATTTTTTTTTTTGAGTGTGGGTTGCGGTCGGCGCGCTCCTCGCACCACTACGTCCGGGGCGACAGAGGGGCGTAAGCACGCACACCCGCAACCCACCCACGATGCCTTCGTCGTTGGGCCGACCACCAGAGCAGGGTGACTTGACGTCAGTGGTCGGCCCGACGGAATACCCCCTATTTGGGGTACCTTCCCACCGACCGACGTCCCCCCTGGGAGGACGTCGGTCTTTCCTCACGCGGTCGGTCTCTCAGCGGGTGACGGACTAATTCCCCGGTCACGTCACCCGTGGCTTCGGCTAGGGCGGTATGAGGAGCAGGTATTCGCGCCTACACCGCCCCAGTCGCCGGCGGCGGATCGCCTCATCGAGGCTGCGCTCCTCGCGCGATCCGACGCCTCAATATTATCACCATATAGTTTTGCTTCTAACATTAGAACCATAAATGAGTAGGTATCAAGCCTTAAGATTCACCAGACCAAGGCTTTGTCAAACACTAACACATTTAACTCCTACCAAATCTTAAGTGATAAAATTTTAAACAAAAATGCTTTCATTGTCTTCTAATTTAAGTTAAGCGATAAAGTCTTATCGATTATTGAGTCAGGTTTAATCCTATGGACGTTGAGCTTATAGACAATCGAATAATAGATAACAATAGAAATAGGTTCTTATAACGGAAACGGAACTAAGTATTTAAATGCAAATTGTACACTATTCAAGTGACCTTACAACACTAGAATAGAAGTGCAAGAAAATAAATACGCAGTAAAAATACTTGGGAACATTCATTCGTATTTTTTTTATTTTTGGAATAATACAACCGCGACTGTTCAGATGCTGTATGGTCTAAGCACCGATCTCCCGTAACGAGTGTAGGGATTTCAGTTTCTGAGCAGAACAATTTGTACACAATTTATTGCTTATTGCACGATGTAAAAAATATATCTATTGGTATTGGTTTTTGGTATATGGTGGTGGCTAAGAATGCTACCAATCCTTACATTGCTTGCGGGTGCCGTAAAAGTTTTAAAGGATTAAGAACTTTATGGTCAACTCCATCTAATGCCATATGGTGAACAACTACATTCCTAAGGAGAGTTGACATCAAAGACGCAGCTGGTCACTGCCTACAAGGCAGTAGTTTTATGGTGTACCTTTTGCATGAGAGTACACATTGCGTCGAACCCAAGTATTTAGGATAAGAGCAGAAAGATTAAGATGAGGATGATGTTGTGTATAGTTTTCAAAAAAAGAGGAAAATTGGTTTGATAGCTTATGCTGGACAAATATTTTGGCACAATGTTATATCATATTTGCTCGCTCTTGTAACGACATTATCTGCCTACATCCCTCAGACGTATCAAACAACGTCCACATAAAATAAATTGCCATAAATGTTTTTGCAGTAATTGTTGTAAATTATTGCTACATCTGCCTTGGTATTGTAGAGCCTCATAGGCTGAATAGCAGTAGCGGATTTATACATTCACCGCCAAAAGGCTACTTAATTTTTGCCGCCCCTACTAATTTCTGTAATCCAATACTCTAGTTCTCAATCATATTAATAAAATTATCTTTATAAATAAAATTTTAATGTTATGATTTGATACTCTATCTTCAACTTTACATCAACTTTTTGAGATAAATTTGCCGCACCTACATATTTGTCGCTATAACCTGCAGTGGCGACTTTACCACTAGGCTAAGTAGGCTTACTTAGCCTAGTGGTAAAGTTGCCACTGCTGAATAGCCAAACCTTGCTACGGTGTGGAAGTATATTTCATGGTATTTTTACTTTTCACAATACAATTTGGATTTTGGCACCCTAAAATTTCGTTTTAAAAATATAAATATCGCATTTGTTTAATCATTAAAACTATGTCAAATATTATCTCGAACATTAATTTAATCTATGTACCATTTAAACTACAATATCTGACTAGTAATTGTGACAAAATATTCTGACGAAACTATATTCGGCAAAAAAACACGACACTCACTCGTCGCTCAAGAACGCAACAGCGAAAAAGCGCAAATTGGCTGACCCAGTGACCCAAATATAACGTCCGTGAGCGAAGCAAGGTCAGACGCTTGTACATATATTGTAGGTAATCACTTTTATACTAAACTTGTTACCATTTACCTACATAATTCTTCGTGTACAACATTTAGATATTTTAAGTATTGTGTCGATTAGACGAGACCGTATTACTTTTTAATGTCGCAACTTTTCTTTATGTAGTTGCCATCCACAGTGTAATTAAATCTCGATTTTATAAGATATTTTTTTTCGTGCTCTGTGTAACTTGCATTTGTTATTGTCAATGCCAGTATTAGCGGTCTTTTAATAAAATTTAATGAAAATTGATAAAAGGCGCATTGATTTCAAATAATTTTCAGTCGACAGCCTATTTTCTTTATGCTCACGATGAAAATGGTAGAGTAATATAAAAAATAGGCTTATTTATGCCAAGCGATTTGTCATTGAATTGAATTTTATTCCAAACCTATATACATATTTAATTAATCTAAGTAAACGAAATACTTTATACGAACAATTCTAGTAAAACTAATTGGCATCAATCACGCATCGACCTTAAATAAAATTATTTTTCTAGACAAAAACGCTCAAAATTTCGTTTTGACCTCAAATTGGAGTAGGGTGGGTTCCCGATGCGTCAATGATACAGTAACGTTTAAAAGTTTGACCTAGAAGAGATAAAAACTAGTTGCGAAGTACGAACGACCTTGGCACGGTCGCGCGGGTGGTAACGATTTACGGATCAGTAGACTTATTTACTTCAAATTATACTGTTGACCGTAATCACGCCGAAATTTATCTGAAATAATCATAGGTAAACTCATATAATTCGTAAATAGTAGCTTCATTAAAATCGATCAATTTCTAATTATATTAGAATCTAGGTGTGATAAGAGCTTGCTTATGTAGATTACTTACATATTTATTGCTATTAAGTATATTGTTCAACTCGATGTGAGTTGAGATTTTAATAATAAAATCGAATCATCAATATCAGTGTCATGAGTCACTATTTCATGCGAGCTTGTTATCTCAATAGTTGCTAATACGTGGGGTTTGATGCACGAGGCCGTATTGATACAAAATTTTGCTAGATTGCCTGATATTTATAGTTACTGTGTTCCTATATATTTTAATAACGAGGCAATAGCCACAGCAATGCTGTACCACTATGCTCGATAAACAGTTTACCTAGAACAATAGTTATTTCCGAATCCGACTAGTAGTTTCTGATATTAATGCCTGTTGGATATAGGCTTCCCCACGAAGGGTCCACTAACTTGATGTACCAACCATTTTTTTTTTGGTGGGCTATGGTCAGCGCACACGCCGCCTATTGCGTCCGGGGCGACGAAAGTACGGCGCGCGGGCCCATAATCCACCGAAATTCCTCTCCTTCGCCATTGGGCCGACCACCGGTACCGAGTTCCTCGTCGTCTGTGGCTGGCCGGGCGGGATACCCTTTCGGGTACCCTCCCTTCCTTCAACGCTCCTCTCGGGATGGCGGTTGCTCTCGTGCGGTTAGCCTCTCTGCTGGTGACGGACAGGTCCCCGGTCCAGTCACCCGAGGCCTCGGCCATGGCGGCATCAGGCGCAGGTACCCGCGCCTGCGCCACGCCGCCAGCTTGTTGTACCCTAAGTCAATTTTTACGAGTTCCACAGGAATATAAATAACTAGACGACCCGGTGAACTCCGTATCGCCTTTTTTTTTTGTACGCTATGATCTCTAGACACACCCCGCCCTAACGGCCCGGGGCGACTGATGAGTAGGGATGTGAAAAATAATCGATTTTTAAAATCGATTATCTAAATAATAAAATCGATTTAAAAGAAATCGATTTTTTTATATTAAAATTAATCGATTATTTCTTTTGCTTTTTTGTTTAAATTTAAAGTTTTCTATTATATAGAAAATAAATATTAATGTCAGATATCCTAAAAAAAGGTTGCCACAATTCTGCCAGGAAAAGTGCTCGATCGAATGTCAGTGTTTCATACTGTAAAAGGTCATCACAATCCTGTCGTGTGTAAAACTAAAAAAGAACTACAAATAGTATAAAAAATTGATTATAAAAATGATCGATTAATTATAAACAATAAATCGATTTTTTTGCAAAACGATTTATTTTAAAGGAAGAAAAATCGATTATTTGTTAATAAATTTTTCCCCCTCCAAAGTCACGTCCCTACTGATGAGCGGTGCGCGATCCCATAACACACCGTATTGGTGACGGGGAGAGTATCGCCATTGGGCCGAACATCGGTGCGTGGCCTTGACATCCGTGGCCGGCCCGGCGATTTATCCTTTCGGGTACCGTCCACTTTGACGCCCCGGCAACATTGCAGTGTTGCCGACCAGGGCGTCACCCTCACGCGGTCGGGCTCTCAGCGGGTGGCTGACTAATCTCCAGTACATTCCCTTTTTTTTTTGGGGTGGCTGCGGTCGGCGCACTCCTCGCACCACTCCGTCCGGGGCGACAGAGGGGCGTGCACAACCGCAACCCACCCGAACACCACGTCGTCTTCGTCGTTGCACCAAACACCGGGGCAGGGTTACTTGTCATCAGTGGTCGGCCCGACAGAATACCCCCTAGTGAGGTTCCCTCCCATCGACCGATGTCCCCCCCTCGGGGAGGACGTCGGTCTTTCCTCACGCGGTCGGCCTCTCGGCCGGTACATCCCCCTGCCTGCGCGTGTGCGTGTGCGCGTGCGCGTGTGTGTGTGTGCGTGTATGTGTGTGCGTGTATGTGTGTGCGTGTGTGTGTGCGTGCGTGTGTGTGTGTGTGTGTGTGTGTGTGTGTGCGTGTGTGCGTGCGTGTATGTGTGTGAGTGCATAATTAATTTTCGAGTGTAAACCTGTGATTCTCTTCTTTTTTACCGTTATTAGTTCGTGATGCATATTAATTCTTCTGTTTCATCGTACGTAAGGGTCTGTAAGAAAGTAATTAACATTTTCTTACATTGTAACCTAGTCAATGGATATATATTTAGCTTTTTGTTAAGTTTGTTATATAATATAGGACCAAGAAAAATTGAAAATCTCCGTATGAAAGTTGTGTTCGGTTTATGTAGTCTGGGGCATACGGCAAAACTTCTGCGCCTGTTTAATTTAATTGGTTCATAGGTAAGCATACTATGCTGTTGGAGCATAATCTTTAAGACAAATAATTGTCTGATTGTAAGAACTTGACAGAACTGATACAGTAGTGTGGTTGGATATCTAATTGGTTTGGAAATACAAACTTTCAAAACTGCACGTTGGGCAATTTCCAGATTTTTTAAGGTCGACTTTGGTGCTCCACCCCACGATACAATGCAGTACGTGACAATGGATTAACACAAAGCGAAGTATATTTGTTTCAGCAAGGTAGGTTCCGCAACACTTCTAAGCGTCTTAAATACATATATGAGTTTTCGTACTCGAGCATACAGGATCCTTATATGTTCCTTGAAGGTAAGTGAACAGTCTAATATGACACCAAGATATTTAAGGTGGTTGACTCGCTCAATTGGCCTGCAGGAACAATCTGATTTGGAAACACACACATGAGCTGTAATTTTCAAGTTATCAGGCATTGTAATAGTGTTACGGATAGAGAAGGTCATCATTTTGGTTTTATCGACGTTTAGTGTCAAGACATTACATCGTAACCACTTCTGCACTAATGCAAAGCCCTCCTGAGCCACATCAAAGACCTCAACCCAATTATTACCGGAGAAAATCAGGGCAGTGTCATCTGCATATGATATAATTTCACACCCCGACAGTTTTAAATTGGTGAGATCGTTGATGTAGACTAAGAATAGCGTAGGACCAAGTATGCTTCCCTGGGGAACACCATGGGTTATAGGCATTTCCCTGCTAGTGTAATCCCCCACTCGAACATATTGAAAACGACCAAAGAGATAGCTCTCAAGCAGTTTCAAAGATGTGCCTCTGATACCAAGCTTGCCTATTAAAAGTGAGACAGATAGAGCGTCGAAAGCCTTCGCAAGATCAAGGAATATTGACAAACATTTTTTTACCCTTGTCTAGTAATGTACTGATATAATTAGTAACTTTGTTTACTGCCAAGTCAGCAGATCTATTTCTACGAAAGCCAAATTGATTGCCAGAAAGTAGTTTGAATTTTTCTAGATAACTCACTAGTCTAGTGTTAATTATCTTTTCTAGTATTTTAGATAAGAATGGCAAAATAGAGATAGGCCTGTAATTCGAAATTGGATCTTTATCTCCACCCTTATGGATTGGACGAACTTCAGATTTCTTCAATGCATCGGGAAAGATCCCAGTTTGAAGACACTTATTAAAAATGAAAGTAAGCGGAGGGACGCCGGGTCAGCTAACAAGATAAGAACAGGAAAAAGAAAGTTAAGTCACCAATTAAAGAGATAAGTCACCAATTACATTATGTCAAAAAATAATATATATACACTCATTTGCAAAAAAAAACGGGCACCTAAGCAATGAACCATTTCAAATGTTAATATTTCTTTGTTTGATAATTATAGGTAGTTTTATCCACACAATTTGCTAAATTGATAAGAAAATAATCGTTTTCATCAGTATTTCATAAAATTTAGATACAATTTATGGGAAATAATGCTAAACCTCGCTAGTAGTGTATATTCGCTAGTAGTGCATATGCTCATGAAGTAAAAATAAAGTTTTTTTGTTTGTTTTTCTTTAATAAAGTAAAAGCAGATAAATGTTTAGTATCGAGTGTGACCCCCTCTAGCTAAAATCACAGCTTGAATTCGTCTGGGCATGCTAGCGAGTATATCCCGGATACTTGCTTGCGGAATACGTTCCCACTCCGCAGTAATCACATTCTTCAGCTCTCTGATGGTCTGCGGAGCCGGGTGTACTGATCTCACACGCCGTTTCAGAACGTCCCAGACATGCTCTATTGGATTGAGGTCGGGACTTCGAGCTGGCCAATCCAAACGACGAATGCCGACCTCTTGCACATACGCATTAACATCGCGGGATCGGTGGGCGCGAGCATTGTCGTCCATAAAAATCGAGTCTTCACCTAGAGCGGCCAATGCGGGTTGTGCATGAGAAATTAGAACTTCCGTTATGTATCGATGCCCAGTCAGTGAGCCGTTTTCAATGAAGACTAACTCTATACGATCCATTGAATTTATTCCTGCCCAAAACATAACAGAGCCCCCACCATAAGGTGTGATTTCTTCGAAACATGCCTCTGCAAAGCGTTCTCCTTGTCTTCTTAGCACTCGCCGACGTCGATCTTCACCGAACAGAGATATCCTGGCTTCATCAGAAAACAAAACCCTATTCCAATCGTCTTGAGTCCATGATTCACAATTTCTAGCGAACCTAAGCCTGTGAACTCTGTGCTCACGGAGTAACTTGGGGCCGCGGGCCGGGCGGTGACTGCGTATATTGGCAGCGAGAAGCCTCCTCCTGACCGTCCATAGACTAATATGCACATTTCTTACTTCTTGGAGGTTGTTCTTAAGATCCACATACGAAGATTTGCGATTTCTCAATGCGCGACTCACAAGAAAACGATCATCCCGTGGTTGGGTACATGGTTTTCTTCCAGAACCAGGCCTTCTCTCGACGGAACCAGTCTCCTGATATCGCTGCCAGGTCCTTTGGACTGTCGAGCGACTAACATTTAGCCTCCTAGCCACGAAACATTGGCTGCAACCCTCTTCAAGCAGCGCGATAATTTTGGTAGCTTTTACCACTTTATCTACCATTTTTGATACAGCCAAACAGCATTAAATAAAGCTTTGACAGTCAAGGATATGAAATTAATCGATAAAAATTGAATAAAAGTTATGAAAGTCGATGTTAACTTCCGGAACTTCGCGCCAAAAATGTAGGATAAAAAGGGGTTTTCTGTAAAAATGAACATCAAATGAAAAATTGAATTTAGAACGTACTTTTTTAAATACCACAGCATTTTTAAAACCGGCCAGTAACGTGTACAAACGATTGAAACCTTTTTGGTATTGTATCTTTTTAAATATGAATGAAAATCAAAACCGCCCGTTTTTTTTGCAAATGAGTTTATATAAATTTTTGTATTTGACATCAATATATGTAAGATACTAATGTCACTCAATTGTTTTGCCTTTCCGGAAGCGGAACCTCTCCACTAACACTTGAACTTTATTGTATGGTATTAAAGTTCAAATTCACTTTTAAGCATTATTACGATCATTTGTATGGGAGTATAGAAAGGTGTTGCTTTTAGACCTTTTTAGGCAGTTTTTGAATTTTTTTTCTGCGTAAGAACCATCCTTATACTTGAAGGAATATTCTAAAAAAGAATTAGCGTAATCGGACCAGCCATTCGGCAGTTATGCGCGTACATACATTTCGCAAATCCATTTTTATATATGTAAGACTATAAGATTAATAACATTTTCAAATATCCTAAAAACAAAGTTCATCACATATTTACTCTTTAGAGGTCCTAAAACAAACATTCATTTCGGCTCATATACGTCCCACTGTTGGGCTCGCACCTCCTCCACAGCAGGAGAGAAATTGACGTTACTATACCATGCTGGTCAAACAGGTTGATATAGGGTTTTATTTCGAGTTTTCCTTTTCTTGCGTAGATGTTATATGCGTATCATATCCCTTAGTCGTCTTTTACGACATCCACGGGCAGGATAGGGAGTTGTGATTTGTATTCTTACTCCGTCACCATACGGAAAATACTTAATACTTATTTGTCTACAACACTAATACTTACATTTTAATATCGCGATTTCTTTTGAATAAAATGTCCGAATTGAATGATTCAAAAAGTTCTAGAAAGGTATTGAATGCGTCTTAAATATGCAGTAATTTATTTGGGTAAAGATTAATACCAAGGTACAAAATAAAGAGGTTTTAAGCGACGACATTTTAATTAATAAAAAAAATAAAAGAAAAATATTTATTGTGAGATAACTACAATAATTAGACATATGTTGTCGCGATATTTTTTTGTAGAAAATTATATGCTCTGCAAAGTTGTACATTGTTTTGTTCTATAATCAATAGTTTTCGCAGCACACGCGATATAAGGATTTTTTCGGGTCATTTTTTTACACTTTGGGTTACATTATTGGACTTTTAGTACGGATCCCTAATTTTTTGAAAATATAATATAGCCTATAGCCTTCCTCGATAAATGGACTAGGCAACACTGAAAGAATTTTTCAAATCGGAACAGCGGTTTCTGAGATTAGCGCGTTCAAACAAACAAACAAACTCTTCAGCTTTATAATATTAGTATAGATAGAACTTGTTTTCTTAACCCGATACCACACAGGGAGTTTTATAATAGTAATTAAAATATTAAATAGATTCACAAACAATACTACTTATTTCTGAAATAACATAATATTGTATATCTGTTTTTATAAGTTGTTCCCTGTGTTTTCAGCTTCTATTTTCCGCTTTTTTTTTTCTTATATCCGCTCGCTATAATTAATAAAAGAAAATCGTGTCATTTTAGTTGATTACAAGTACCTAGCAGGTTATTTTCTTTATTGAGTATTTTTTCCTTATTGCTAATTAACTCTTATTATGACTACAGATGTACGAAAAACAAAGCTATTCCGGTTTATATAGGTATCAGTAAATCTATAATTAGTAGATATGTGAACATCGTTTGATAGATTACCAGAATGCTCATCAGTACAAAACGAGGTAAGTCTTGCGAGGTTACTTGCATATTGTAGATTTTATCTATACCGATAAATAAAATTGGAGTGTCTGTTTGTAATGTCAAAATAATAGGCTTTTTTCATGCTCACACGGTTATTTGCACGACACCTATGCCTAAAATAGCAATTAAAAAAATTTTGTGTCTGTCTGTCTGTTTGTTCCGGGTAATCTTCAAAACGTCTGGACCGATTTCAAAAATTCTTTCACCAATGGAAAGCTATAATATCAGGGCGTAAACTAGGCTATATTTTATCCCGGTATTCCCACGGGAACGGAAACTACGCGGGTAAAACGACTATAACCTATAACCGAAGTGAAGCGAGGGCGGGTTGCTAGTTGTACATAAGTTTGACTTGCCTGTGTTTGTCTGTGGCACCGTAACTCCTAATCGAGTGGGCCGATTATGATGCGGTTTTTCTGTTTGATATCTGACGTGATCGAAATGTTCCTTAGCTACAGTTAATAAATATCTGTTTCAATGTTTCCAAGTCATCAGCTCTTTTTGTTAGATCTTAGACGCATAATAATATCATCAACATTATCACAGCTAATACTTACACGTCCCACTGCTGGGCTCGACTCTCCTTCATAACGGCAGGGAGATTGACCTACTATATCACGATGGTCAGACGAGTTAGAAAAGGGTTTTATTGCCAGTTTTTCTTCTTTTGCGTACATGTGATATGCATATTATAATCCTTTAGTCGTCTTTTACGACACCCACGAGCACGAAAGGCGGTGGTGAATTCATACTCCGTCACCACTCGGAATTTCAAATATATGTGACCTAAGATTTGAAACACCCATATATGAAATTATCATTGAGCTAATCTGATTATAGAACTCGAAAAATATAAATCACAAATTGCGATCCCCAATAATCCTTCTAAAGTGAAACGATTATGGCATTATGACCTTTCGGGCAGACCTATAATATATAGTAGTGAACGTCGAGAGGCTGATGGTTGGTAGGGAATATAGAATTATGATGGTATATTTAGACGTGGCTTGAATTGGACAGTATAAAGAAAGGGTATTATTTCGTCTAACGCAGCAGTGCATACCTAATAGCTGTTTAAAATATTTATATAACGCGTTATGCTAAAATAACGTGAAACGCCCGCCTAAGTAGCTATTAAGGACAAGTAGCTATAAAAAATATTCCAAGCCTAAATTTATAAATCTATTTAAATTTGTCACAGTTTAGATAAAGTAAATAGCAAATGAATACATTAATATGATAAGGAAGTGTCATTGAACGTTATTTACTTAAAGATATACAACGTTTATTATCATCGTGTTAATGTTGATTATGGAATTGACGTAGGACATTGAGCAAATAGGTTTTAAAGCATTTTATAAACTCGCACCGGATCGACGAAGCGGTAGGCAGAGGTTTATTAATACGACCGTCCGACTCGGGGCTCTTCTGTGGCGACCACAGAGGGCCATAGCGGTCAGGGTCATCCGCGAATACCGCACGGTGGCGACGGAGGTAGCGTGCCTATTGGCCGGGACTCCCCCGTGGGACCTGGAAGCGGAAATGCTCGGCGGATTGTATCGGCGGGTGACGGGGGTGCGAGCGGAGGGCGGTGTGGTTTCGTTGAGGGAGCTCACCGCCTGGCGCGTCGACGCCCGCCGAGACGTCATTGTCAGTCCGGCTGGAGAGGCCTCGGTTCGGGGTGCGAATCGTGAAGGCCTTCCGGCTGGTGCTGATGTAGTGGTTGGAAAGGCGGCACGGGGTGCTCTCCTTCCGACTAGTGCAGCTGTTGACGGGGCATGGGTGCTTCGCCAAATACCTGCACAAGATCGTTAGGAGGGAGAGTACACCGTCCTGCCACCACTGCGATTGCGACGAGGACACGGCGCAGCATACGCTCGAGGCCTGCGCCACTTGGGCAAAGCAGCGTCGTGAACTCGTCGCAATCATCGGTGCCGAGCTGACGCTGCCGACTATCGCCAGGGCGATGGTCGGCAGCGTCGGGAATTGTGACGCTGTCGCAGCCTTCTGCGAGGCAGTGATCTCGCAGAAGGAGGCGGCGGATCGCCTGCGCGAGGAGCGCAGCCTCGATGAGGCGATCCGCCGCCGGCGACTGGGGCGGCGTAGGTGCGAGTACTTGCGCCTCATGCCGCCCTAGCCGAGGCTGCGGGTGACGTGACCGGGGATTAGTCCTTCACCCGCCGAGAGGCCGACCGCGTATGGAAAGACCGACGTCCTCCCCGAGGGGGGACGTCAGTCGAGGGGGAGGGTATCCCAAATAGGGGGTATTCCGTCGGGCCGACCAGTGATGACAAGTAACCCTGCTCCGGTGGTCGGCCCAACGACGAAGGCGACGTGCACGTGGGTGGGTTGCGGGTGTGCGTGCTTACGCCCCTCTGTCGCCCCGGACGGAGTGGTGCGAGGAGCGCGCCGACCGAACCCACCCCAAAAAAAAAAAAAAAAAGAGGTTTAATATAAACACTTTTCATCATTTGCCATATACGTCCCACGTGAGGGAGCCAGAGCCCAAGGTTATGAGGGTGTTTGAGTGTGCTGGATTTTGGTGATGCCTTTAGTATCACCGAACCTTATTGCACGCAACCATGCATACACGCTACCTTCACTTTCTTCACGGGAGGCAACGGCTTAGCAAAGGTCCATGAACGGCAAGCATCATTAACCACCACGTGTAATGTTTGCCACCGTTTATAATAAAAAATAATAATAATAAAAGGCTATCGGGGGTCGGAACCCAACAGTGGGACGTGTGAGGGCTGCGATGATGATGATGAAATCTTTTTTTCAAGAGAAGGAAATCATCGAAATAAAACCTCTTGCAAACCCGTCTGACCAGCGTGGTATAGTAGGTCAGTTTCACTCCTATCCAGGAGGAGGCTCGAGGCCAGCGAGTGAGCTAAAATGATGAAATTTTTTTACTTAGTGATAAACTTAGGAAAAAATATATATCTTCAATTCTGTACTAATTTTATGATTTGTCTTTGTTTAAAAAATGCTACTGTCTGAAAGTTAGTAAAGTATGGAGCAATAAATAAATTAAATCAATCAGTCTCGAAATTATTTCAATAGCCACAAAATAATAACATTCCGCCTACATATATCCTTTAAAACTGAAAATGAGAGTATTGATGAATTTTTATATTAATACCTTAGAATAATAACGTGTAGAAGGATAGCGTCAGTACTTCGAACGTTCGAAACTTGAATCTAAAAATACTAATGGCGCGCAGACGATTACACTCGTACACACGCATACCACTATACAAATTATGAAATCAAATTTTGTTTTTATTAACATAAATCGTCGAAATACTTTTAAAAGTAATGTTAAAAACCTTTTCAAGTTTTTGAAATGTGTTGACACCTTTTGAATGCACGAACCGTCACAATTACCTATTAATTTTTTAAGAGTTGCTTACGTACGTGTAGTATAGTGACTTTGTACATTACGGAACGGTTCCGGCGTAAGCTCCATTAGGCTCCAATTGAAATGCTTCACTTTTTGTGCGCGAACTTACCTTCTATACGTTATTATTCTAAGATTAATACTTATATCTTTTAAACACTCAAGTTTCTCTTTAATATTCTTCCGAATATGAAATGGCAATAATTGAATTGTAATTTATTATGCGATTAAATGTTTCCTTTAATTTTAAATTCGATTAGGACTAATGGAGTGGTAATGTGAAAACAATAGCTTTCTGGTGACATTAATAAATTGTCACGTTCACTCGATTTTCAAAGTACATATTAAACTCTATCTAAATTGGTAATTAACGTTTGATTTAACGATAAAGGGGTGATATTATGTGGAAATCTACGTGTAAGTGTTGTGTTTTTGTCCAAGATTTCTAAAATATTGCCTATCGTCGTCGCATCTCAGCTCATACACTGCCCACTATTGGGCTCGAGCCTCCTCCCCAACAAGAAGGACATCGATCTACTCTACCATGATCAGACATGTTGGTGTTGAGTTTTGTTTCGAGTTTTCCTTCCACTAATGTTAATGCATGTTAAATCCTTTAGTCGTTTTTTACGACATCCATGGCAGTGGTGAATTGTAATCATACTTCATAACCACACGGAAATCTTGCCTACAGATACAGAATCCATCCATCCATCCATCAGGATACAGACGTTCACTGCTGGACATAGGCCTCCCCACGAGAATGCCACTCGGAACGGTCCTGCGCCACTTGCATCCAACGGTTCCCTGCGACTTTGAGAATGCCGTCAGTCCACCTAGTGGGAGGGTCGTCCTACGCCTAGAGACATATTAAATCATTGATTTAGTCTGTCATAAAATATTCATTCAAAAATGTCTATGATAGTTGTTTGATAGCCTGCCAAATCTATTTCAACCACAAAGCAAACCCAAATACAATTGCGGATAAAACATTCTAGTAGTACGTTAAATAATGAAATAACATAAAAGAATTCTAAACATGATATTTTAGTTCACACACACATATTGCTAGGTTGTAATCTGTGAGTTTGTATGCGCCAAGTCTTGTGCGTGCAACATGCTCATACGTAACAGTCGAATTAAACGCGTTGGCCGAGAGAACCGAGAATGAACCGTTTCGACTAACGGAAACGAATACCGTCACACCACACCGAACACTTTTATTTTACTTCTTTAACACGTACACAATTATTTTTTTTTTAAAGTATCTCAGCGTTTTGTTGCATCACACTCGAATTTTTGGGCTATTTCCTGTCATAATACTCGTTGTTGAATATTATTTTATATTGTTACATAACTTGCGCTAAATTATATTCGAGGAGATAGGTATTTACTTAGAAAGCTTTCTCAATTAAGCCCCCAAGGAATAAGCAAGATTTGATCGGCGTCACACAGCCCCGACACCCGCCGGTAAAGCTCGGCGAGCATTTCCGCCTCCGGGTCCCACGGCGGAGTTCAGGCCAAGAGGCACGCTGCCTCCGTCGCCACCGTGCGAATACTACAGCGATGTCCGCAATGTATGTACTTTTTAATTTCATATTATTTGACTTGCCTCTATAACTAAAACCGAATAGTTCTTTATTTATTTTTATTACTGATGACAAACAAGCAAACAGCACATCTGATGGTAAGTGCCCGCACGTGGGTCTTTGCAATATTAGGGACACAGCCAGGCTAATGCGTAATGTGAAGGAAATGCTCTTCTTAAACCTCGTTTAAAGGACATGGCATAGCGCTCGGGAAACAGCAGCAGGTAGTCCATTTCAGAGCCTGTACGTACGCGGGAGAAATGATCGCTAGAAATGTACAGTTGAAGACCATAACGTTTCCAGGTGAAGGAGATGAACTCTGCTACGGTGTCAAGTGGTACGTTGGTAAAATGGTGACCGGTGGTACCAAAACAAACAGTTCCTCAGAGCACACCTCATGAAACAGCCGGTACAATTCCATATTAGTAGTTGTCTATTGAACATTCTTGTGTATGTCACTGAACACCTCTTAAACAGCTGGACCGATGTTGATCAAATATTTTATGCGTGTTCAAGGGGATTCAAGAATGCTTTAGATTCACAATTGGACCCAGTAGGTTGCGCTTATTTGAACAGAACAACGTCTAATGGGTCAGCTAGTATAATCCTAAATTATTACCATTTGGAGAATCTCTTTGCGTTCATTTTATTGTTTATGAATCATTATTAGGTAAAATGTGAATACGTGGTGATGATGATGATGATAAAAAAGTATATAAAAATGACTAGATAACGAAGTCTGGCATTGACTAGGTACTTATGGGATGGCCAATGGAAAATTTACGGTGTGTGAAATTTCACGACACTATTCAGTATATAATAGGTTATATAATGTCATTTTGTTGAATTCAATTATAACAATGACCTTTATTTTAATAATAAAAATGTCCTTTATTTTGTGTTAACAGCACCTATCGTCATTCGTTATGTAACCTTTTTCAATAACATTTAAAGTAAATATAGTATAAATAGCTATTTGTACTAATTAAAACCACATTTCTTTAGAAAATTACTAAGGACGTGACTGATACTGACATATAAAATCGTGCCTCAAATGTGATTAAAAATAATTAAAGCACTTTAATATTCTAAATTTTTATTGCAAAGCAATTTATCCTCAATTTTCTGTTGCGTAATATGTCAAAACAAGTGAAATTTTGTTGCCATCCGCGTGAGGGCGTTATGATAAACTTAAAAAACGCGACCTCGTTACGCAAAAAGGGGGTAACGGTATTCCGCCAGAGTCTCAAGCGTCGACACGCTAAAATTCGACGATCACTTGGAAAGTATACAACTTGGAAACGGTCACTTTCTCTAGAACAGGTCCCAGTCTTGAACCAACCGCCGAGGTACTTACTCGCGCGTAAGCTAACGTCTCCATGTTAATGTACGGTGCAAATAAAAAAAAAAAATTGTGAAGTATGTATGTGTTATACGCCTAACCGGTTGTTCAAAATATTAAAGTGCTGAGCCTGAGGTAAAACTCTGCGTGCGTGGCTGCATACCATGTAAGTATTATTGACCTTGCTAGTTTTGCAATAAGATGACGATTTTGTAATAAATTCAATGCGGATCGAATCATAAATTTTATATTATTGCTTAAGCAATGACTAGCGCTTAAAACTTTATTTGATAGAAAGAATTTACATAATGAAATAAATTGAATTTGAAACTAATATGTTATATATTTATAAATTATCATATAAACTTGTCCCACTTTACAATTTTTGCAATTAATGCTTTCCCATTTGTGAAATTATTTGCGTGTTATAATATTGTACACTTTTGTTTGATTAACCTTAATTAAAACCGTACAGACATAATTAGTCAAAAATAAATAATTAATGTAAATTTGTATGCAAAAAGAAACTTGAAAAATATTTTTTATATTATATTTTTATATTCAATTATAAACGTGTGAGAACACGAAGGCGAGCACTAGTGAAAGGTTCAAAAGTTTCGCCACGTGAACATTTCCTTAATTACAAGTTAATTTCATTAAAACTTAAAAGTCAACGTTTGACAGAAAAAATAAAAATAAAAACGCGTTGAAAAGGATATTGAACCAAACAAGTGCGTTACCCCCTCGAAGATTATCAGCGTATTTATTTTTATTTATCTGTGATGCGTAGTACCTACGTGGCATCGTGGGACTAAACACACCATGATGAAATAACATTTAAATTTGAATATGGCATATGTATATTTTTTGCACTAATGTTATTTTATTTTACATTTATATTATAAACTAGCTGACCTAACAGACGTTGTTCTATTCAAATAAAATAAAAGAAATTCTCCTTGAAATCGACAACAGCTCCACCTACCGGGTCCAATTATGAATCTAAACCATTCTCGAATCCCCTTGAACATGCTCAAAAAATCCATCAACATCGGTCCAGCCGTTTAGGAGGAGTTCAGTGACATACACACGTAGACAAGAAATTCATAAACATTTATAAAGATAAGATAGAGATGACTACCAGTTATTAAATTACTAAATTGATTAAGAATAATATCTCTCGTATAGTATATCGATCAATTAAGGTAATAATTAATGCGCTAATAGGTCTTTGTCGCGTATCGTGTTCTAAATAACTTTGTAATTAGTTTGTATGTAAAATTAGCTCGACCAGTTTGTAAACTAGGAGTATGTACATATGTATAGTAGTTATGAACACATATCGTATACATATAGCAATATCAAGGTTATACAGTTTTTTTTTTAGGGTATGATATGACCACACCTTAAATGATCTGGGCAATGATCGGTGTTAGTTGGTCCTATAATTAATGGAACCGATTCCCTGATTTCGGTGGCGACAGGTTTAAGCTTATGTCTATTATTCACTCGAAATTCTTGGTACACTAATAACTGATGAGATACTAAATGGATATCGGCAAATGTCTTTATTTTAACCTTTCTCTTAATTAATTCTACGACATTGTCTGGCATTCTATGCGGATAATAGATGTAATATATTTTACTTTCAAATAAATGCGTATAACAAAATGTAGAGATAATTACTATAAACGAAATAATTCGAAGTGTGGTAATGCACTATTTAAACTATTTAAATAAAATTTAGAGTTGCATAGATTTGTCTATTCCTTCAGCTTTTACATAGGTAGAGTTATCTTTTCTTATTGCTGGTGAAGTTACATTATTGGTTCGAATACCAATGACAACTGTGATCATCTTCTATTCATATTTATTAAGTTATGAAGAGTAAAGAATATATGCACAGTTCTACTTGATACCAATTGGACAAGCAATTTATGTTCTGTAGCAACTACGCGCTGACCTTTACGCTCGGGCGCTTGACCATGAGATATTATGAAGGTTGCTTAAACTTCTCGGTTTAGTAAATCCTTAAACTGAAAATGAAGATATGATTTTTTTATCATATCAATAACTAACCATGTGGTTATAATGATTATTAAATTTCAACAAACCACAGTACGATATGTCGTAATGCACAAAACAACCGACAATCTTGTCTTACACTACTGCTGTGTGTGTGTCAAGCCAATAAGTCGACCAACCAGTCGACTAGACGCTCTCCCTCCCTCGCTTTGTCCTCCGTCTGCTTGGCCCCCTCTCGCCCCTGTTCCCTCCCTCTTCTCTTTGCGCCAGTCAGTCAGCGTTTAGTCGGCGGGTTGTTTGCACGTCTTAGTGCTTCGCCGCATGTATTTCTTTACGTCATAGTTAATTTTGTGCTCATTTTAAAACTCACACAATCTAGTAAGTGGCACGTGCCTTATTGTGGCGTTTTGTATCCAAGAATGTAGTTTCATATTCGGTGATTACCAGTAAAAATCCATAATACTTACTACCGCTTTGTCTTGTTACAGGTACCTACGTGGAACTGGGTGTGAACCCAGATACGGTGTGTGTGGTTTTATGTAATCTTATTTATACTGTTACTGAAGAAACTAACAGTGGAGTGAATACCTGTTCTGTGTGTGCAACTACAGATACGTATAAAAGCTATATAATAGAAATAGCGATAAAAAGTGCAGTGTACAACATTCTGAACAACAAATCTCTGGAGTGTTATGCTCGTTAAACAAGTGATTCGTGACATTATTGGATTGTTATCTATTTGGATTCTTAGCAGCTAAATGGCTATTGTAAGTACATTTTTCCTTATCACATTTCACATAATTTATGTTCATAGTGCAAGATATCTTTATAGTAAATTACTAGTGGAAGTTACTAATTAGAGTTAAATTAATTGATGTGATTTTGAAAAAAGATATTTTTTATTCTAATAAATATAAAAATACATATTGCAGCTAAACGAAACAAACACTAAAATAGATGAATAGATTCATCAAAGTTCTAATAGATTGAATATAATAAATTAATTACAACAATAAATTTAATTAAACGAATAGGTAGTCATTGTTTCGCACGATGGAAAAAATCGGCATTTTTTACACATGTGGTCCCAGATAATCTTATTAGAAATGCTTTTCAAATTGTCTGGTATTCATAAACAAATAAGTGCCTAGGTACCTAAAAAAAGGCAGACCCGACGGTATCGCTCAGGCTATGGATTTTTTGTCAGCAATAAATTGTGATTTGGAGAGTTCAGGCAGGTGCAGTAAACATTCTATGAATTCTCACGCTCGCCTGCTTTGTTGGCCTTCTGGATCTATAAACTACACGTATAAATTACTCATTGTGAATTGTTGGGCAAGGCTGTAAAGTTAATGAGACATCGAGATTGCGAATATACGGGCGCCATCTTTTATGATTTGACTGACGCGCATCGCGACCTCGTGAGCAAGTTCACTAAATTTAGAACACGGTTGACATTTAGAGCTCCAGATGACTGCTTAAATCTTCAATAGCTATTTTTTTAATTACTTTATGTATCGCTCTTGTAGTGGTGAACAGTTTGTAGTTCGACTAAAACGCGCAATGTTTGTAAACTAGGTACTACTTTCTTGATTAATCGTCTACCAAATAAAATCGTAGCTTAGAACGTTATAATAATGATAATATCGACATAGGAATTAGTGTTGTCTAAATGCGAAAATAAGACGAGTCTTGGGCTTACCTAATAGTGTTGCCCATTTGGTATATCTATTCTTACTACTATTATTTAAAAATGAACAAGACTAAACCGGCATTATAAAGCATATTATAGGCATATTTGATTAGCTCTTTGACCTCAGTCACACACCACCTAAAAGTTCAGCGAATAACAGTATCGAAATTCCTTTGCAATAAACCTTATAAGAACTATCGAAAACTTAAATTTTAATCTTTGTCTATGACATACTTTTATATTATTATAGTTTTTTGCGATGTGCTTTTAGACAGGCAAAGATTTTGTTTTTAGCTGGGCTCACGGCCACTAGACCAATGAGGAAATAGGTAAATACATATTGTAACAAATTGGTTTTTGTTTGGTAGCAAAAGCGCAACTCGATTTACTGTCGGTTGGCAATTTTATTCTAATTTTGAAATACCGTAACGTTGTATTGAGATGTTTCGAAAACGAATTCGACAATGGATTTTTTAAGGTTATTTATTTAAGCTAAATAAAATAGCAAATCAAAAGCCAAAACTATTAAAATAACTTATTTTTTATTTAAATAAAACCAGTATTTGACAACATTCTACTAGTAATAACAATTAATTTGATAAAGCATTAAAAACTAGTAAGTAGATGCTATGAATTTTTTATTTTGTCTGAGAATATTTTTCCAAAAATTCTTAGCATAAAATTGTCTAATTAACACAATATTAAAATAAATATTATATTTGTTGGTGCTAATTTTTGCTCAACATCTATCGCCTTTTTCGTTGTATCTGTTTTTCTAAATGTTATAACTACATTACGACCAATATAATATCTACCTAATATGATACTTAAAATATATAATATTTAATATAATCTTTAACTCTAACTAGATAGTTTTAGAGATTATAGAGTTCTAACAAAGGATTACTAAATATAAAATAATTGGAATTTATTGTGTGACAAAAAACTAAAAATGTAATACGTTAACGCTAAGTAAGAGGATAGAATCGTCCTATTCTCAATCCAAGCGTTGTTCTCTGTGGTGGTTAGCCTCTTTAGTACAGTGTTGCCAACTCCTAGACGTTCGAGTCGCTAGACTGAAATTCAAAAGTCGCTAGAAAGTCGCTAAAACAAGTTACTTATTTTTTATGTGTCGAAAATCCCGACGGGTATTGTCCGGTTAATTTTTGATGAGCTTTTTTAATAAAATCCTATGGACAAATTTTTACGAGTTTTTTTTATAGGACATAATTCGAGGATTCCAAAGAGTGCCAGTAGCATAGCATACTACCACGGAACACTATTACCCGTATCAATTTTTGACTTTAGAGCTGATTCCAAAATTCGCCAGTTTTGTCGCTAAACAATTTTTAGCGACAAAACTTTTTTTTGTCGCTAACACTTGAACAAAACTACTTTACGGATTTTATCGCGTTTGTATTTGATTTTTGATTACCCGACGTTTCGAACGCTTTACAGCGTTCATGGTCACGGGTGGACTAAGATGTCTCACGTCCAACAAGTCATCGTTACTGCAGAAAATTTATAATTATCTACCCGATACAGAAATTAGTTATTAAATATTGACCCACATTTTGATACAAAATTTATTGCCAGTGTAAGAAGAAAATGATTCTATATGAAAAAATAATATTTTTTATGGTTAGTAATAATTAAACATTAAAATTAATAGTAATTATATTTAAAAACTAACTAATAATCTAGTATACTACCACCGGATCGGACGGAACACGGTCACACTGAGAAAGATCCGGCAAGAAAACTCAGGTGACATGATGCTAAATTAATGTTAATTTTGATGGCGGCTTACTTTATGTTACTGAAAGGTTTTAATTTATAAAATTATCTTTAGTTATTATTATTGTGGGTCAAATCTATAATATCTATAATAAAACCAAGTATAAGTAATATCGACTTTGCTTTCTATTTATATGTATATTTGTACTAGTCGCACGCTTATATCCATTAAAAGGTAGGTTGAATTGTAACACACATTCGTTTCGCCTATGTACATCTGATTGTACCTTATTTTAACTCATCCATCCAACTATCATCAGCTTATCGATGTGTACAATTGGCCATATGCTTATTTTAGTGAGGGTAACACCACAATCACCACGCTTTTAAGGCGGCTTTTAGATCGCAATGTATGTTATAATATACCTAAAAACTGATAACGATGGGTAGCATCTATCGTTGGTATTTAATACTCTACTGAAAAGTGGTGGCGAATGGCTAGAGTTTGTGGGTTCGCGTTCATAAAGAGTTGCCTACTAACTGGGTCAAGGCGCGCGCAGGCCGGCTGCGTTTCCTACTCGCTACAGAGAAACAGACTGACACCACAAGGATAGTTCTCGTTATAAACTCGCGTCTTTTAAATGTAAATATTATATAGGAAAGATATACGAAAACAACTTAAAACTTAAACAATAAGCAGTTAAAAAAAATGTAGATGATGATTTTGCGATTAAAGGAAGACTTGCTCATTAGCGAGATCGATGTGTAAACAGTGCCCAGTTAAGAAAAGGGTTCTTCGGCATCTATATTATGGCAACAATTCTGTCTACTAATTCGTGATTAAGGTATGAAACGACAAAAAATTTAAGTCATTTATTTACACATTCAATTTGAAGGATTTGATTAACAGTTTTCAGTTCTAGCGTGAACAATTTTTACCTAAATGTAATTAGCATGTTTTTCCTTTGCAAAGGCCACGCTATTCGCAAATAAGTTGGGTTGTATACAAACAAAACTAAACACTTGTTTAGCAGATAACAGCGGTTTGTGCCAGTTAACGTGTGCGTTGAACATCGACCTACTTAGATACCAACTATCACTTACCGTTACGATAACGCTCAACCACTTTCTCTACATGCTCTATTTAGTTAAATACTTCGTCTTTATTTTTGTTAGCACAGATTGTTAGCACGTTATTAATTTAAAAACGACATTCATAGTCGTTCCTTATTTTATTTTAACTTCTCAGCTTATAGAAACTGTTAGGTGTGTACTTCCTTCTGAGCTCGCCACCGAGGTCAAGGAATCAGTCTAGTACCAGTGATCACAGCTCAATGATGATGGGGAGGGAATACGGTAGTTTATGGAGGCACACGCTGTCTTTCCGTCACCTCAGACGGTTTGTGTGGTGTGTGTTCATAACCTCTAATAAAGTATGAACCTTATCTGTAATAGGAGTGGAATTGGATTATTATACCGCCCTGATTAGTTTCATTGGGTTTTAATTCGGTTTTTAATTCGGTTTTTAAAGAGAAAGCTCTTTCAGTTATGTTATCTGCTTACAGAAATAAGGAGCGAAGGCATGGTGACACATTGTGTTACACAGATAATTTCAGAGGAATAATGTTTGTAACTTCTCTTCTAAATTAGTATCAATAACGCGTCATGGTATTATGGTCACGTTAAATCACCTATTTGCCAATTCACAATTATGTAGCGTCATTATTTCACATTTACATACTAGAAATATTGATATATGTATTGCAGCGTTATGTTTTTGTGACCTAAAAACTTTACTCAATAAACAGTTTATATGTAACTGAATTTTACAGTTCGGTCAGTTTTACAGTACTTGTAACTAGTAATATTAGCGCATTGAAACACGCAAACTTCAGTTTCACAGTTTTTAATAACTACAAAGATTGCTACTAAACATTTATTGCAGACCTGTGTGCCTACTTTTGAAAACAATTCTAATTTCGAATCCGATTAAATTCCAATCTTATATTTGGTACTCTTGAACAAAACCGAGAATGAATTCTTCGCGTTCGCCATTGTTATTTTCACCAAATGTGCCGTATTTTCTTACTTTAAATTAATAACGTTATCGAACTGGGTCACCACAAAGATGCTTTCTTGAAATTGTGCAACATTAACGATTTTAAACTACGTCAAAATCACGTCGGGAGTAGCAAATATTTGACTTATCGACGAGAGTCGAATTCATTTAGTTTAGAAACGTTCCACCGATTTTAATTCCAATCGTGCGCTAGTGTCGCTTTCAAGAGTACCAAATTTGCTCAAATTCGAGCTGCAATTGGATTTAGGATTGGAATCGAGATTAAGAGTAGGCACACTGTTTTATGGCTCTATAGAAATATTTAGAGCGGTCTTCAAGAATTTATCTCTTCATTTACATCGTTTCCTATCTATATTATAGCTTTATAATGTATGTTATTGCGTTTCATAATTTACCAACACTTGAGTTGGTTAAAAGCAATTAAACATAGACTTATTTATGATTGTGGAAAGGAATGTAGCAAACTATTCGCAACCTGAAATAGACTACTGAAAATGTTTTTTAAAAGTAATACCTAAAATTCATCTCTTTATCTAAATTAAAAACTCATTTCAAGATGTATATGACTATTTTACGTAAATCTGTAAAGTGAGTCAAGGTACTTCGAGAATGCAACAGAAGTATTGCGTATGCAAGATGCGTGGTCGAATGAGGCGCATGGTTTAACGGGACCGAAGTAACGGTAACTTACTTTTTTCCGCCAAACAAATTCTGTCTGCCATCATCATGTGTGTGTCGAGCAGCACGATTATCGAATGTAACATTGACTTTCACATTTGTGTCTGGTGACGTAATTCGGCTCGGGCCGGAGCTGCGCCCGCGCCTCGCAAATGCGATTAGGTAAACGTTGCGCTTAGCTTTCACTACACTTTCACCTCCTATTTCCGCGTTGCTTGAAGCCACTCATTGGCGTACACTGATTATTGAATATTGCAACATTAAATGTAAATGCTTTGAATATGTGTTTATAATGTCCCAATTTATTAAAATCGTGTCAAATTTATATCTAACTGCGACTGTCAATACACGCGGCATTTTCTTAACGCGGACCTCTTCTTAAATGATTTTAAATCTCAATTTATGAGAAGCGGTACACTTTCAGATTTAGGGTCTATTTTTCGTCATTGACTAGTAGGCTAAGCAATAAAATGAAAGCTATAATAGCTATATATATAGCCTTTATCTTTTTGAGGATAGGCAGTTTAGTCAGGGTCAAATGAAATATCAGTAGTAACACACTATTTACCTTAAATGGATAAAATATTTATATATAGAAAATTTAATTGTTATTTATTTAAAAATAATAATACCCATCCATATGTTTATTTGTGCATTTCCGTCCTGTATTGATAGTGATTAGTCGCTTCCATAGTAAATATGTATTAAATCATTTTACATTTAAGAATTCAGGAAATACTCTGCTCATATGGAATATGTTCAGATAATAACACAATATATTGAAATATAGGTACATACCGCGGAAAAATATTTATATTTAACTAAATATTCTGTACCAGTCAACAAATATTATTGTGATAGAAATAAATGGAAACTGCCTGAAGAATCTTATGAACCAATAACATTATAACATACTTAAGTATCTACTATATATAAAAATAAAAAGATAATATAATGAAGAAAAATAAGAACCATAAAACATTAATAACACGGACCTATAAAACGTTGCAGTTTTCTACTTTGTAAATAGATTCCTAACAATGTAACTCTTCGATTCTATTGGAAGTTTTGACAACTTTGAAAAGGTTTGAAAATATATGAATAGGAATATTTCTGTAGGGTGACTGAGTAAATGTAAAGTACACCACACATTCTTTCATATGTTAAAAGATATCCAAGGGATGTAAGGAGATATGTTATTATTGAAAGAGAAGGAAAACTCGTAATAATACCTATCTGATGAGTTTGTTATTTCAGATCAGTTTCCTCTTATTGCGGGAAAGTACTGTGTCTAATAGTTACAGTATTTTGGCTGAAAAGCGAGATGACAAAATTATTTGATGGTTATTGCTACTAATACCCCGTCGACCTTAATAAAGGTTCACGAGAGCCAGTACAGCGTATTCTCCAAACTATTACTAGCAACCCGCCCTCGCTTCGCTTCGGTTTCAGTCTTACTCGCGTAGTTCCCGTTTTTTTTTTTTTTTGTGTGACTTAGTTGTTAGCCTCAGATGGCTGTGACAACTTTACCCGGACTGGTGGGTGAGCGCTGAGGGCTCTCAACCCGTTTAAAGTTAAGCGACCCATCCCGAGGGCACCCCCTGTGGGGTACGGACCTCGGCTCGGGCGGTCGCTGGCAAAGTGGGCACTCCCACGTTTATGATTTTAACGCGACACGTCTTCCTTCCCCGTTGGCGGGGGCGGTAACGTGGATATTTATTACTATTTGTCAAGGCCGCGCGGGCTGTGTATGCCTCAGTCTGGGCGAGCGTAATAATGTCGTCGGGTTCGTCGAGTATTAGTCGCGGTTGTTTAATCGCGGACATTGTAGAGGGGATGTAAGAAGCCGCCCTTACCACTAATGGGTTCGGGTGTGTCGCGGCAGAGTCGAAGTAGCGGCGGGAGCACTGTTTCATGAATTGCCTGATGGTCGGCAAGCCAAGATCTATGTGAAGATCCACATTGCGCATGTACCACGGTGCTCCCGTCGCTCGGCGCATATTAGTCGCGGTTGTTTAATCGCGGACATTGTAGAGGGGATGTAAGAAGCCGCCCTTACCACTAATGGGTTCGGGTGTGTCGCGGCAGAGTCGAAGTAGCGGCGGGAGCACTGTTTCATGAATTGCCTGATGGTCGGCAAGCCAAGATCTATGTGAAGATCCACATTGCGCATGTACCACGGTGCTCCCGTCGCTCGGCGCATGAACCTATTCTGTAATGCCTGTAGCCGATGTAGCCTGCGTGGCTTCGCTTGTGTGAACACTACACTTGCTTGCATACGTCATGATAGGACGTATATATGGGCGCATATCGCCCTCTATCGGCAATATTTGTAAATTGTTGATGTATGTGTTATCAAATATAGTTATAAACATGTTTGAAATATTTGCAACTAATATTTAAATAATTATTTGTAGTAACAACACTGCTATTTACCATGCTATGATATTTAAGACACTTTTTCTTTGATTTAATTGTTTAAATATTTATGTAATTGATCAAATTAAAATCGATTAGAATTAATGTAATTATTTGTAACCATATTTAGTTGTTTTTACACAATAAAGATTGTAATTTATTTCTAGTTAGAGCGCCGTCTGTTGAACAATATATGAGAACAATATTTCCTTTAATTACATTAATGTAAATTGTGTAAAATTGACTATTTGGAATTATGTTAAATGCATTAGAATATTTGTCATTATTATTTAGCTATATGCCGATAGTAAAAGTAGTTGTTTTATTTGTTTGTTATAAAAAGTAATTGTAGTTACTAAGACTAGACCGTTTCATTGTAAAGCGGAGGTTATAAAAACATTGTAAGATTAGAATAGAGGACAGTTTTACTTCACTCACTTCTCCGGCAAGAACTCCTAATAAATACAGTGATATAGTGAGTATGTACTCAGTATTTTACTATCATCGTCCAAATTCCTGGCGCAACGCCGACATATACAAGCGGTGTATAATCTAACTTTATTGCGGAGAGATAGCTTAGACTTGGCGTGTACTAAGCTGTGTAACCATCCTAGCACTAGGGCTGCGCGCGCGCGGACTCGCCCTATGTGAGGACCGAAGGTCAGTCGTCTGTCCAAGGTCACACCCAGATATTTGACCTCCCTTGTCCAGGGGATGGGTTGGTCGAACATCTTTATCTGTGGGTATTCAGCCATTGGGTAGCGGCGATCTATCCCCTTATGGAATATGATCGCTTGGCTTTTGGTGGGGTTTATACCGATTCTCCATTTCCTAGTCCATTTCGCTAGGGCGGTAGCCGCGGTTTGGAGAGCGGTTATCACTGTTGAGGGAGATTGACCTGCATAGAAGATGGCAGTGTCGTCAGCGAATAATGCTGTTTGAATTCTACTATGTTGGGGTATGTCGCTGGTGAACAGCGAGAAGAGAATTGGAGAGAGCACCGACGCCGGCTTCTAGTGGGTGCGGTGCTGATAGAGTACCTTCCACTCTGTAGCGAAAGCTACGCTCGAGTAGGAAGTCCCTAACTATCATAACTAAGTAGTGGGGGATTTTAAGCTTAATTAACTTGAAAATAAGGCCGTTATGCCAGACTTTGTCAAACGCTTTTTCTACATCAAATAGAAGCATACCCGTATATAAACCGAGTTGCAGTTTATAAGTTGTATACTCGACTATTCGATGTACTTGCTGAACGCAAGAGTGTTGCGTGCGAAAGCCGAACTGAATCGGCGGGATGAGGTTGTTTTCCTCAGCGCACTTTCTTAGCCTACTAAGTAGTACGCGCTCATAAATTTTACCTAAACTGTTTAATAAGCTAATCGGGCGATGTAGTTCCCGTGGGAATATCGGGATAAAATATAGCCTATGTTACTCCCTGATATTATAGCTTTCCATTGGTGAAAGAATTTTTGAAATCGGTTCGGTGGTTTAAGCGTGAAAGCGTAACAAACAAACATCCTTACTTTCGCATTTATAATATTAGTATGGATGTATTTGACAATTATGTACTTATCGAATTTTCTTTGTGTTTATTTGATTGCACCGACGACGTAATAGTAAGTAGTGACCTGCCGTGCCGAGTAACGTGAATTCGATTCTAATGCAGGGCAGCACTTTGTGTAATTCATAAAATATTTATTACTAGCAACCCGCCCTCGCTTCGCTTCGGTTTCAGTCGCTTTACCCGCGGCGTAGTACCCGTTCCTGTAGGAATACCGGGATAAAATATAGCCTATGTTACTCCCTGATATTATAGCTTTCCATTGGTGATAGAATTTTTGAAATCGGTTCGGTGGTTTGAGCGTGAAAGCATTACAAACAAACAAACAAACATCCTTACTTTCGCATTTATAATATTAGTATGGATTCATATCAGTTATTTGTATGTTAAGTCAGTTTCCTTAGAAACAAGGAATTATTCCTTACTGTTGCGGGTTATTGTCTTCAAAAAATATTTGCATAACACTGTTATACTTGTCAGTTGCTTCTCGATGATTTGCCACCATTAAAACAAGTGATGATTTAAAGTTAAACATCTGAATTGTAGTGGCGTACGAATCTAAGACGTCTGCATGGCACTCTTTCAATATCCCACTATCGTCGCCTCAGCTCGTACATGTCCCATCGCGGGGCTCGAGCCTCCTCCCCAATAGGAGGAGAATTGACCTACTATTAAAAATTTACCTATACTATTGGTTTTATTTCGATTTTTCCTTCTCTTGCATATATGTTATATGCATAGCATCCCAGCATTAGTCGTCTTTTACAATACCCACGGGCAAGATAGGGAGTGGTGAATTGTATACTTACTCCGTCCCATTAGTCTATTAATCTCTTCAAATCATACGGGCCATTACGATAAAATTATATATCCAAGAATTTTCTAGCTTTCAATATTATAGTTTCATTTGCGAATCGGAATTTATTTCGATAACATCCCACACAAAACATAGTACCTATGTTATCAATAAACTCGTCACCAAGCACTGATAATATATATTATGTACATATGAACTATTATGATTGCACAGAGACGATGCAAAGGTTATCTGTGTAGATAACGATATAACGCTTCCTAAACCGAACCCAAGTGTAGTACTTACAACTATATATAAAGACACTCGGTCGCACATATTCTTAGAATTTACGACCGTTTCGTTCGAGTTCTCAAGAATTTACCTGTATCCATATGACGCATGCAATATGGATTATATTTCCAAGAGCCCACACAGAATGATTAGATATTGTGGCATATTCATGTCTTTATTTCTTTGTAGTCTTCTCGCCTTTATACCTGAAGGTATAGGCAGAGATGCAACCAATTATGTGTACATGGTACTTAAGTGGCAAAAGTACATATAGCTGTGAGTTTTTGGGTTCATTTGATGCCCTATTTTACTAGATGGGTGGTAACAATTCAACGGTTGAAATTCCCAACTAGATACGGGATCAAGGACCACCAGACAACTTGTACGACACCTGCCGGAATGAGGTAGTGAATTGGATGTACCGCTGGTATTAATGAAGTATATGACTGGTATTTACGATTTACTAAGTCTGATGGACTACTTGCTCGTCTACCACCAAAGGGTATTAATAAAAAAGAGAGAATGCTTCGGGAAATTCGGTAATACCGCATAATACCGTGACATGGACTCGGTGACCGATAGTGAACTTATTTTGTTCCCCATTTGTTTGCACAACTGTTTTAACTGGTAATGACATCACTACAACGCCGTTATCTTCAGCTATTATGGCGTCATGTTTAACATTAAAAGTATGAGTTATGCAATATTGGATTATATAGGCAGGTTTTATTCTGTTGCATGCAGAAGATCCCTGCCTACCCAACCTTAATAAATGCCGTTCCGAAATCAAGGTTACTCGGGCTATGCCTTTTTTACTATCATAGTATTCTCTGATGACAGCAATTTTATTATCTGCATACATGGCAGTGTGTCAGCGATGTTTGAAATGAAAAAGGGTGTCAATATTTAATTATGAATAGTCAACATTCGTCATTTTTAATACACCAATGTTTGAACTTCGATTACAAAGTAAGAAATTTGATGACGAAATAGAAATAATTGAAGAAGATATGCATTTCTATAGACATGAATAAATGAATTATTATAGAATAGTTTTAAATCTTCTTTGATATCGGCTATAGCAAATGTCATTCCTACCAAACATATTATGTTTTTGTGAATTAATTTGGGAATCTTTTTTTATATATTTTAAGTAAACTATTGACATATGGCTGCCTAGGATTGGATAGCGAGGATTTTGTACGCTCTCCAAGTCACGTATTTCAAACATCATCGAAGATTTTTTTCATAAGACTCAAATATGTAGATTTTATCACGTCTTTGTAATTTACTTTTAAAATAAGTGATTATTAATTGATACCGTTATGGTTTTACTTCAATCTGAAATTTTTATCGACGTATGAACGAAACATTTATGTTAACTCGCTAATTTATTAGTTAAAAATTAATAATACGAGCATAATCCAAGACACCTTTGCTGGATTTCTACGACACATTTGACATTTCATCAAAAGTGGAATAAATATTTAACACATTTTTTTAAAACCCGCATACGAAGCATATTATAATTATTAAAATATGATACATTGTGGACATCAGTGATTATTAGTATAGAAATATTTATAGTCCATACAAAATACAGTCTTTGTGATACAAGTGCCGAACGATTCGAATGTAATGTGACCGTTTAGATTTATATATATATATATATATATATATATAAATAAATATTTCATCGCGTGAGCATATATTCTTAATAACTTACACATGAATTGCAATTAAAGCCATATCTGAAGGTTAACCTCTATTTGAATAATATGTAGGTCTTTTATATAGGACATTAAGCTGTATTAAACGACGCTTTAATAATAGTAAACAGGTTCGTGAGCAGTTTGCGAATTGTAAGTCGTAGCTATTGACCCACTGACACAGAAACAAGCGAAGGAAAACAACTTAGTTGAGTGTCACAATACGAATTGCGATGTAACTATCGAAATTACTTTCCTTAACGCTGTGTGATAAGAAATAATTGATGTAATCAAAAGTTACGTATAAAACTAATTTAGGAAATATTTCCCTAATCCAGAGTCGTAATAACACAAAAGTCACAAAAGAACAAGGGACAGTAATTGCAGTAAAATAAAAAAATAGCTTCAAGTACTGAACAAACATGCTGTAATTATAAATCAAATAACGGAGTGAAAAATAATTCTTAATATAGCATTAAAATGAATAATTAACGAAAAATATTAGTGAAATTGTGAAAAAGGCGTGGGGCGTTTTGTGCCATTCTTTCGTACAATTTTTGGAATAATCGTACGTATCGAATATTTTCGAGAACTAATTTAACAAGCACCCACGTTTTTTTTTTCACAATAATAGTAATATTTCACTTTTTAATTCGCAAAGTTGGTCCGAAACGGTACGCATGCGCAAACCTGAAATTGCTCTACCTCTCTTGCTCCTAAGTCATTGTGAGAAAACTATTAATCCTGGCGATATCTGACCATATAAAATGTGTCAAAATCAAGTTCAAAGGAGTCGGTCACAAATATACAGGTGAAACTAATAAAATCGTGATAATAAACCAAACTGACTAAGGATTCGTTCTTAGCTAGTTTTTAGCATTGTCTCCTCGCGTCCCAAAGAGTTTAGTACGCTACTGATCATTACATATCCTACCCTAGTCTACAATGACGGAGTAGGTATTACAGTTTATTGAGCAGAGACTTATTTCTTTTGTTTTAAATTTTTAGACGCCTAAAGGCGGCACCAAAGGTGTGATACGTTCACGCTTTGCAATATAGCTTTTCAGAGCCACGTAATTTGCAGTATTAGTAGCCATTCAGCGTAACGGTGAAACTCTTATCGCGCTATCGTTCTCTCGTATTACATTTCTTACTGCTTTCATACGTTAGCCACGGGAAAGAAATCTGGAGACATATTATATACTTACGATGACGTGTGGTTAGTGGCTACGAATACTACCAACCCTTGCGTAGTACCTAATTGTCGTAAAAGACGACCATCTGATGCAGTCTGGTCAATACAGTACATTCCCAAGGAGGTTTGACGTCAGGCAGGCGGTTGTTCATTAAACTATTGCCAATAACTTGCAATATTTGCAATAAAAGAGTTACATATAACGTCGTCTCCAAGTAATTGGAATAACAGAAGGATGATGATATTCTTACTCCGTCGTTATAGGGGACTGTTTATGAATAATACATGCCGTTGGTAGCAACTATTTACTAATGTGACTTGTAAATTATCTTTTAAATGATTACAATATTTACTTTTAAGATACGTATTAAACTATTTTTAAACAATTGCAAGCGTGCAAATTGTCTTTATTTGTCGTCGTGGTAACGTAAAACTATACTATTCATTCTATAGTATCGAGTCTTTATTTACTGAAGTTTTAGCCGTAAACCTTAATCTGTCATAGGTAACGGTTATTTATCGTGTTTGGAACATTAAATATCTTGTTATTTATGAAAGAGTTCGTTTCTTAAATCAATTTATTACTTTCGGTATTAGTATTTTAGATGCAACACGGTTCTATTCTACACCCCTTCCCTCTTATAGTCAAATTTGGTAATTGGTCAGTAATTTGAAACACTCGAAGAAAGATTCATGGACCGACGGTATTACGTGATGTATAAATCAATAAATTATAATTTATATATGTATAAAAGTGCAGATAATTTCGAAAAATTATGCGTGACTTGCGTTCAAATTCAAGATAGTCATTTTGGTCTTATCATTAGTCTATCAACAAAGCCGTGTATATTCATTCACTAACGATAATAACTGGAGAATGTTAATACTTTCCAACACATTTTAAACCATTTTTATGAATCTATTTATGCCTCGTAAACTCGTCAGTACAGAAGAAATGTGAGCGAAAAAGAAAATGTTATTTATTAGTTTTTTCCGTTAAGTCTGTCTTAAAGCAGCTATTTAAATGTCAAAAAGTTCGCAATGTTATATTTGGAACTAAGAAGTAGATAGTGAGATGTGGATTATGTATATCTATTATACCTTCGGAACCAAAGGCTTTAGATTATAAACTAGCAACCCGCCCTCGCTTCGCTTTTAGTCGTTTTACCCGCGTAATTCCCGTTCCCGTGGGAATACCGGGATAAAATATAGCCTAGGTTACTCCCTGATATTATAGCTTTCCATTGGTGAAAGAATTTTTGAAATCGGTCCAGCCGTTTTGAAGATTACCCAGAACAAACAGACAGACAGACAAAAATTTTTTAATCTGTATTTTAGGCATAGGTGTCGTGCAAATAACCGTGTGAGTATGAAAAAAGTCTATTATTTTGACATTACAAACAGACACTCCAATTTTATTTATTGGTATAGATAAACATGAGTAGTTCATACGCGGTCTACCGCGAGTTGACCCTCAAAAAACGAAACCTTGAGCGAACAAGAAGAATGTAGGTAGCATCGGGAGTTCTTAAGGTCTAATTACATGGAGTTAAGATAACAGCAAATACTATAGAATACAATTTCATCCTCAATCACATACAAGATAAGTTTTATAGACGTACCCACATAGATGCTTATCTCTCTCTTGTTGCACGGTTTAAGCGGCTACGAATGCTGCCCTTAAATGGCTCGTGGGTGTTGTAAAAGACTCCAAAAGAGAGTTCTCTGAAGTTTGAAGGACACGATAATCGATCGCATGCATGTACTGTTAACAGTTGTGACGTGTTTATGAATTATTGGTAATTGAGATGTGTTTGTGCTATTTCATGATGAACAGACAATTATTATTTAGGATACGTAATTTGTTATATTGTCTATATTAAGAATTGTTGTCTATGACCTCATATTTAATGATGCTTTTCGAGATGAGGTATTGCCAATTTGCAACCGGGATACGTCATCAAGCAAATTTATATTGCATAAACTTAATTCAGCAATATGGATGTTGGCAAGCGCTTCTAAATTATGTGTATTATACGTTCTTAACAAGTCATACTGTATATCATGTCACGGATAAGGAAATAAAAAGCTTAAAAAAAAACACGAAATAGCCATAAAGTTTTACCGCCAAATTTTTCGCGGTTTTCCGTTACATTTCCTCGTTCTAAATATAAACACAGACAACAAAAGGACGATCGCGATCTAAATATCGTTCGTCGAATGTTGGAGACACTCCAAATCTCAGAGTTCTACTTGTTACAATTCCTAAAATAGATCCTAGTAGATATCTCAACCTACTTGTGTCTATGCACAGCTGTTTGCTCCTGTAATTTGAAAGTTTATTTGTCAATACATTTACGTGATACATGTGTGTAAAATATAATGCCAACATTGATGGACTAGCAATTCCCTCAGCTTTGCTTGTATAGATTATTTTTTAAACCCATTCTACATACGTTGTTACGTAGAGCTATGTAAGGTGAGTTGCAATCCTCTTGAACTTTATTATTCACAATGGTGCTTCAATCGTTTCGTTTGTCTAACCATTTTTTTTTTTAATTTTAGAATTTGGGTACCAACCTGAGGCTAGACATTCTGCTGTACTAGACATTCTGAGTAATCTAGCTGCACCTGCACCTGTACCTCTTTTCTAAATAAAAGCGTATTTATGCTGCCATTGAGTCTTATTGTCTGTCATGTTTGCTACGTAAAGAAATATCAAACGCGCCGGAGCTCCCTGGTTGATTGCTCTCCTCAAGAGTAATGAGATTCATATATAAGATATCTTGCGCAGCTGGTTGGTAAATTAGTTGTTGAGTTCAGAAAACGATTAGACCGTCCTGGCTAATTTTATTATTAACTAGCAACCCGCCCTCGCTTCGCTTCGTTTATAGGTTATAGTCGTTTTACCCGCGTAGTTCCCGTTCCCGTGGGAATACCGGGGTAAAATATAGCCTAGTTTACGCCCTGATATTATAGCTTTCCATTGGTGAAAGAATTTTTGAAATCGGTCCAGCCGTTTTGAAGATTACCCGGAACAAACAGACAGACAGACAGACAAAAATTTTTTAATTGCTATTTTAGGCATAGGTGTCGTGCAAATAACCGTGTGAGCATGAAAAAAGCCTATTATTTTGACATTACAGACACTAATTTTATTTATTGGTATAGATATCTTGCGCAGCTAGTTGGTAAATTAGTCGTCGAGTTCAGAAAACGATTAGACCGTCCTGGCTAATTTTATTATTAAAAACATACACATTCCTAAAAAAATAGCGTCTTATCAAGACATGATAAAATAGAAGCTAGGCAAATGCGGGTTATCAATAGTCTGCTGTCGTATTTATATGAATCTAAGTCTCGAATGATTTGATAATTTCTTGGTCCTTTTTGGTCCTATACTATGTACTGTTGTAGATGAGTTTATTGAAGGTTATAAATCATTTAATCATTAATTTTTGTCAATATTTTTTTCTTTTCCTTTTTTCATTAATAAGTTCTAGGAGATAATAATAATACGATTTTTTTTTGTGGATGGGCTGCGGTCGGCGCGCCTCCGCACCACTCCGTCCGGGGCGACAGAGGGGCTTAAGCACGCAACTCCCGCAACCCACCCGAAAACCACGTCGCCTTCGTCGTTGGTCGACCACCGGAGCAGGGTTACTTGACATCAGTGGTCGGCCCGACGGAATACCCCCTATTGGGGTACCCTCCCATCGACCGATGTCCCGCCATCGGGGAGGACGTCGGTCTTTCCTCACGCGGTCGGCCTCTCGGCAGGTGACGAACTAATCCCCGGTCACGTCACCCGCGGCCTCTGCTAGGGCGGCATGAGGCGCAGGTAGTTGCGCCTACGCCGCCCCAGTCGCCGGCGGCGGATCTCCTCATCGAGGCTGCGCTCCTCGCGCAGGCGATCCGCCGCCTCCTTCCGCGAGATCACGGTCTCGCAGAAGCCTGTGACCGCGTCCCAATTCCCGACGCTGTCGACCATCGCCCTAGCGATAGCCGACAGCGTCAGGTCTACACCGATGATTGTGACGAGTTCACAGCGCTGCACTGCCCAAGCGGCGCAGGCCTCAAGCGTATGGCGCGCCGTGTCCTCGTCGCAATCGCAGTGGTGGCAGGATGGTGTACTCTCCCTCCTAACGACCTTGTGCAGGTATTTGGCGAAGCACCCATGCCCCGTCAAAACCTGCACCAGTCGGAAGGAGAGCACCCCGTGCCGCCTCTCCAACCACTGCATCAGCACCGGCCGGAAGGCCTCCACGGTTCGCAACCCGGACCGAGGCCTCTCCAGCCGGACTGCCCAACGGGTAATGACGTCTCGGCGGGCGTCGACGCGCCAGGCGGTGAGCTCCCTTAACGAGATCACACCGCCCTCCGCTCGCACCCCCGTCACCCGCCGATACAATCCGGCGAGCATTTCCGCCTCCAGGTCCCACGGGGAAGTCCCGGCCAATAGGCACGCTGCTTCCGTCGCCACCGTGCGGTATCCGCGCATGGCCCTGATCGCCGTGACCCTCTGTGGTCGCCACAAGAGGGCCCTCAGACGGACGGTCAGGGACCCCGCCCACACCGGTGCGCCGTACAGGGCCATCGACCGGATGACCCCCGCGTACAGCCGTCGGCACGCAGCGCTCGGTCCGCCCACGTTCAGCATAAGCCACGATAGGGCGGACGCCGCGCCGACGAGCCGTGGAGCGAGCCTGCAGAAATGCTCCCGGAACCACCATTGCCCGTCGAGCACCAAGCCCAAGTACCTCATATGGGCCCGGATGCTGTAATAATAATACGATAAGGATTCATTGTTATTATCGAATGATTTTGAATGCTTCAGAAGTTAATATAAAATAACAGCGGAAATTTGTCGAGTTTAATCATCAAGGTCAATTAAATCGACTCCTAGTAATTGATTTCCTCATGAGTTGGAATAATTATAAGAATGTCGCTCAACTGGTAATGTATATTTATTTATCTATTGATTCGATTTCTTTTGTTAGAATGCTTTGATCAGTACAGTCTTTACCATAAGGGGGTTCCTATTCTGATGAGGTAACCCAAAGTACTTAGTATTAGCTTATAGTATTACAACAATATTATTTCTATTTTAGATACATAATTTAGCAAAAAATGTGTGTGGTGGCGGCTACGAATACAACCAACGCTTGCACTTCTCGTGAGTGTCGTAAAAGATGACTAAGAGCTATACACTGATTTAGGCCATTCCATTGGATGCCGTCTGGTCTACTGTCTGTTATTTGGTCAAAAAGAGAAATGGCGTCAGGCGGGTGGTGGGTCATAAAATTATTGCCCTTTTGCCTAAATTTTTGATTATTAGCAACCAATTGTAGAAATACATATGTTTCATTTTAGAGATTTTTTTTGTTAATCTACACTAATATTATAAAGAGGAAAGATTTGTATTTTTGTATGTAACGAATAAACTCAAAAAGTACTGGACCGATTTTAAAAATTCTTTCACCATTGGAAAGCTATAATATCAGGGAGTAACATAGGCTAGGGTACGGACCTCGGCTCGGGGGGTCGCTGGCAATGTGGGCACTCCCACGTATATGACTTAAACGCGACACGCTTTCCGTCCCCGGCGGCGGGGGCGGAAACGTGGATATTTACTTGTTATGGCCTCGCGGGCTGTGTACGCCTCCGTTTGGGCGAGTGTGATATTATCGTCGGGTTCGTATAAAATTAGTCGTGGTTGTTTGATCGCGGAAATTTTAGAGGGGATGTAAGAAGCCGCCCTTACCACTAGTGAGTTAGGGTGTGTCACGGCAGAGTCGAAGTAGCGGCGGGAGCACTGTTTCATGTATTGCCTGATGGTCGGCAAATCTAGATCTATGTGAAGATCCACATTGCGCATGAACCACGGTGCTCCCGTTGCTCGGCGCATGAACCTATTCTGTAATGCCTGTAGCCTGCTTGGCTTCGCTTGTGTAAACACTACACTAGCATACGTCATGATAGGACGTATACAAGCGGTGTATAATCGAACTTTATTACGTAGGGATAGCTTGGACTTGGCGTGTACCAAGCTGTGTAACCATCCTAACACTAAGGCTGCGCGCGCGCGGACTCGCCTTATGTGAGGTCCGAAGGTCAATCGTCTGTCCAAGGTCACACCCAGATATTTGACCTCCCTTGTCCAGGGGATGGGTTGGTCGAACATTTGTATCTGTGGGAAGAAATATTCACCTACGAAAGTGGATGATTTGTTCTTAAATACACAAAATGAAACGTAAAAATTTATGGAATATATTTCTCGTTCGTTCATTAATACTCTCGTCTAGTGTCTAAATCTACATGTAGTGAAGGAACAAGAATATAATTTTCACCAACCCTTCTTTGACGCAGTTCTTGATAAAAGGATCAAAGCCTTAATGATTAACATGACACCAGTTACCAAATACGTAATTTGTCTCCCACTCTGTGGATGAAGCTTATGCGCAGAAGGACGTAGGTTCACTAAAAAGGAGAGCAATGTGTTATAGTTGTAAAAAAAAATACGGTATATTATTTTTATTTTTAATATTCCCAAAACCGTTATCTTACAGTGGAAAACATAAAAACGCAAAAGTATTTTTAATTTTATCGTCATGTTTCCGTATCTTAACTTTCTTGTTACGATATGATTCATTCGAATGTTATGCATTGCGATTCCGATAAATAAAAATAAAGAATGTCTCAAGAAACACCATGGAATTTTAAATAATCTAAATATCATGGTAGAATTTATATAGATGCCTTATACACGGCAATCAATGTTGGTTATTTGAAGTGTTTGTTAGTTAAAGCGCTGAATTGCAAAATTTATGTTTTCATTTCAGATTTTTACTAATCATGCTAACTGTCAAACGCATTCTCTTAGTAGTTAGACTGTAGTAACATTCAATGCAAAACATTTACGTAATTTTGGCTAGCTAACCGCTACGGGTTAGGGCTTGCAGTTCGCATCGAAGTTGCCGAGACAAATTCTACATGCCCGTTCTCCTAGTGATCTTTCAACCGATTTTCACGGTACCAATATAATACGTACCAGATACGGACATACGGACATGAAATTAACTCGGATTATTCGACAGTTTCGCATAGTCTCAGTTACGATTGAGTTTTAGGAAATTATAAAAGGGTGAAAGAAACTTGTTGACGTGTCTCATATAAAACACGAGCCTATCCGAAATTATTCGAAAATATCGATTACAGTGCCGAATTTTTATAGTTTTGGTTACGATTTTCTGATCACCAACATGACATGACATTGTACGGTATGGACATACGATAGCGCAAAAAAAAAAATACTTATTATTTTCTCTACTCATGTACTCGAATCTGTTGCGTTATATGATTCACTATTATTTTTATTAGATACATTGTAAATTATGCAGATTGTATTTTATTTTCAGGATATCAATTACTATATTTCACCAAAGACTGGTTAATATTATCAGGCTGAGACAGCCAATATTTACAAGCCACAGCTTATTGATTAAAGTAATAAAAGGGGCCATCTGATTCTTTGTGATGCGTATGTCGTAAACAAACCCGTACATTGAACCCATCCAAAATTATTATTGGACATGGAAGTGACGCGAATCTAACAACGCACACTTTTTGTAATGATTTAAAATATCAGCCGCATGGTATTCATCATCATCGTTTTAGGTTATGTACGTCCCACTGTTGGGCCCGAGTCTCCTCCACAATAGGAGGGCAATTGACCTACCATACCACGCTGATCACACGTGTTGCTATAGGGTCTTATTTCGAGTTTTCCTTCTCTTACATACATGTTATAAGCATATTTAATCCTTTAATCGTCTTTTACGACACCCACGGGCAAGAGAGGATGGTGAATTGTATTCTTGCTCCGCCAGCACACATAACGGATATTATAGTTAAGAAGGAATTAATTGAAATATTATTTGGGGTTTATTTACTTAATGTTATAACCACTACATTTTGTCGCATTTCTGTATATGGTCGGGATAACTTCGGTTCAGAGAAAATAAAGCAATGTGGGGCCCATACTTCCCTGTATGTGATCAGTTTAATTTAAATAATTTGTTTTATGCTGAATTATTGCACTTTGCATTTCAATATTGAGTATAAATCATAATTTATATTTGATGTGATAATGTTATATGTATTGAGCTATTTAGGCGGTTTCACGTGCGTCACTTATTGACATAATAATATTTATTTGTATGTCACTCTCCTGCAGACGGCGTATCAAACCATCATCACAGACGTCTTAAATCTTTATAACAAAAACATAAACAAATACAGGAAGTTAGAGCAATTGAAACTAACCAATGTAAAGTCGGTTGACGGCCATAAACAATGCGTATCTAATAATAGATGGCGGTAACGCACACTAATGAAAAATAGAACAGAAATGTGGGCCACAGTCGTTCGCGCGCGTTTTAAAACTACACTGAAATCACAGAGTAATTTATATTAGCTCGATTTTACTGATCTATTCTTGGAAGTGAGAATTGTTAACTAGGCAAATGATTTTAATGCACTAAACTTCCGTTTTTGTTTCGTATCTGTAACCTGTGAATTAACAGAATGAAGAATCTCGATTCCAATCCTAAATCCAATCGCAGCTCGAATATGAGCACATTTGGTACTCTTAAAAGCGACACTAGCGCACGATTGGAATCAAATTCGTTGGATTTTTTTTTTAAATTAAATGAATTCGACTGTCGTCGATTAAGTCAAGTATTTGCTACTCCCGACGTGATTTTGACCTAGTTTAAAATCGTTAATGTTGTACAATTTCAAGCGAAAAGCGTCGAAAAGAAAGCGTCTTTGTGGTGATCGAGTTCGATAGCGTTATTAATATAAAGTAAGCAAATACGGACACATTTGGTGCAAATAATAACGGCAAATGCGAAGAATTTATTCTCGATTTAGTTCAAGAGTACCAAATATAAGTTTGGTGAGATTGGAATTGAATCCGATTCGAAATTAGAATTGATTTCAAGAGTAGGCCCACAGGTCTAAAAACAATAAACTCTTTTCATCTATTTTAATTAACTACACGAGCAGAAGTTATTCTTTAGAATTTCAAGAAACTGACACTGCAAGATATCTTGTCATGGCTATTTTGACTGTATTATTTTTATGTACATTCATTGACAAATGTGGTAATGAAATAAGAATACAGATGTCACCACTCTTTATTGCCTTACAGGTACCGATTAAATAATCTAAACAATTATTATTATTATCCTCTCAAAAGAATCCTAGAAGAAAACCTAAATATTAAATTCTACTTGAATTCGTCTGGTATAAGTATTTAAGCTAATTTTCTCACAACTAGAGAAAAGGCTCAACATTTGTGCTAAAATATAGCCTAGTTTACGCCCTGATATTATTATAGCTTTCCATTGGTGAAATAATTTTTGAAATCGGTCCAGCCGTTTTGAAGATTACCCGGAACAAACAGACAGACAGACAGACAAAAATTTTTTAATTGCTATTTTAGGCATAGGTGTTGTGCAAATAACCGTGTGAGCATGAAAAAAGCCTATTATTTTGACATTACAAACAGACACTCTAATTTTATTTATTGGTATAGATAAAAAGGATAAACAAATATTTATATTTGTTTTAGTCTTCAATTAAACGGGACCTTCGGGAAAAATAGCTGTGTGTAAAAGGGATTCTGGATATAATTTAGTTTCCCTTTTGTCCTTGTATCCCCTTTACCAATTATTTGCTTATTCCATGGGGTGGATACTGGGGTAGAACGTATAATTTCACTGCGAACGTGACGTGTTAGAGCGTAGGGAAGATTAATCGTGTCTTAAATTAGTTTTTGCCATTACTTGAACTGCAATTTTATGACTAACAATATTTATTGGATCTTGTTTATTGTATACTCGTGTATATATGTGTTTACGTGTCTATACCAATAAATAAAATTGGAGTGTCTGTTTGTAATGTCAAAATAATAAGCTTTTTTCATGCTCACACAGTTATTTGCACTATACATTTGCCTAAAATACACTTTATATTTTTTTGTCTGTCCGTCTGTTTGTTCCGGGTAATCTTCAAAACGGCTGGACCGATTTCAAAAATTCTTTCACCAATGGAAAGCTATAATATCAGGGAGTAAACTAGGCTATATTTTAGCCCGGTATTCCCACGGGAACGGGAACTACGCAGGAAAGACTGAAACCGAAGCGAAGCGAGGGCGGGTTGCTAGTGTTAAATAAACGTTAAATATCACTGTTATTTTTCGTATGGCGACTGAATAAGAATTATCTTTACCATCGCTGCTGATAAAAAACGTTCTAAGGGATGTAAGCTGATAACATCCACAAGAGGCGAAAACCTCGAAATAAATACCAACCTTGATCCGGCCTTACTTGGACGTTAAGGAACTCGGTACCAATAGTCTGCCCAATGGCGAGGGTGGTTGGAATATAGTCGGTGATGGGGCCACGCACCGTCCTTGTGTCGCCTCGGATGGAATGGATTTGCTGACTATAGCCCTTCAAGAAAAAAATCTATAATAGGTCAATTTCTCTCGGAAGGAATTTCGAACCTAGCAATTTGACGTATACAAGCTGAGATGACAATGATAATGATCCCAGGCATTACGTAAATGCCACGTTTTGATATCTTGTTGGATTTATAGATTTTATCATTTATCGCATCTATGGATTGCCTTTTTCGATAATCATATTTTAAAGTAATCCAACGTGAAATATTTTTTTAATATCTATTAAAGTAATAGTGCATGCGCTCATGTGGAACCAAATCTATCCAGCTCGTTCAGCATCTCCGTCAATACCAGCGCTTGATGCCTAACTAGCCTAGCCAGGTAATTGTGCAATACACACAATAAGGCTTATGACGAAGATGCTACCTTCCTTGTGTACTAGAGCCACAACGAAGCCTATGGGACTCCGATAGTCAAATTCCTGTAGGCGCACGGTGTGTTATGAGTGCCCATGCTGCCTTGTCAACTTCGAGGACGAGGCGGCGTATGATCTGCTCATATCCCACTAAGATAAAGATAAAATGTATGTTACTACGCGTTGTCACAAACAATCGCTTTGGCTTTATAATAGTAATGTAGATATATAAGAAACTAGCAACCCGCCCTCGCTTTGCTTCGGTTATAGGTTATAGTCGTTTTACCCGCGTAGTTCCCGTGGGAATACCGGGATAAAATATAGCCTAGTTTACGCCCTGATGTTATAGATTTCCATTGGTGAAAGAATTTTTGAAATCGGTCCAGCCGTTTTCAAGATTACCGGAACAAACAGACAGACAGACAAAAAATTTTTTATTGCTATTTTAGGCATAGATGTCGTGCAAATAACCGTGTGAGCATGAAAAAAGCCTATTATTTTGACATTACAAACAGACACTCCAATTTTATTTATTGGTATAGATGATATTTAGCCAACATTTATTCTACGTAAAACTGATGCTGTGCCAAGTTATGTATTACGTAAAACGTAACGCTCGTGGAGCGTGTACAATAATTTAATTTACGTCATATTAATTACGCTATATGAATGTAAATAAAACTAATATATTGTTATCTAAAACGACACTACGTCAAATAATTCTAATGCCAACTATATAATCTACCAGCAAAATTATCATATTTATTTATCTTATAGAAGGCAAAACAAGACATGGTCGGTTAGTATTTATGATATGTTAAATTCTTAAACATGTTATATAGAATTATGTATTTTTAAAGTTGAGTGAACGACTTGCGAGGTACAAGTATGTTTCGCTGTTACGGTGCGGTAAGTTTGTTGACGGACCCGAACGGAACCATCGACTTGTGCGTTATAACAAACTATGAAGCATTTAAGTATTATTGCACAAATGGTAGTAGTAAAGTTAATGACCTAACGTGCTAATAGCATGGTTTCGATTCCTATACAGGACAATACTTTGTACGATTCAGAAATGGTTGTTCTGAGTCTGGATGTAATTTGTCTACCTTAAATTATGTTTGTAACAAACATAAGTCTCCCGCAATGCAAAGATTTGTTATATTATAAATTACAGAAAAATGTATAATAATGACCAACGCACCATAGGTCTAAAACGCAGAATAAACATTACATAAATGTAATTAATGTCGGGCACCACTTAGAAAAATGTTCCCGCTGAATTAAAAATGGCATCCAATAACTCGAAAGGAAAACCATTGTCATCCGTTTTGCCAGTGCAATATAATAGAATAAAATATATGGTATGGTATAAGAAAATCCATTTGTTTCGGTCTGTAGAGTAGAGGAACATGGCGATGCTATCCACGCGCCTCTTTGCTGCCTTTTCTTCTAGAAATAAATGTATATATTTATAACTTACTATTATTTATACCGCTAAATTGCTTGGTAATTTCAAAAACCTAGCGGCCAATCGTCCCAATTTTTGAAATATACGTCATCAGTCTCGTTTTCGTATTCATATGAACTTCAGTATTAGAAAATAATCATTTCAGCTCATGTTCATCCTACAGCTGAGCTCCTTACAATATAGTCTTATTGAAATTGATTCAGTATGCCACGCTGATGAGACGCTGGTAACAGGTTTACATTTTTAGTTTTTCTTTTCTTGCATCTACACATTATATCCCTTAATCGGTTTTTACTATACCTACGGACAAGAAAGGGGTTGGTGAATTGTAATCTATCACCACAATGATAGAAGGATTAGAAAGTGCTGGCGTGTAATTGTAAGTACCAAATATCTTGTATGTGAATGAGAACTGTAGCAAGTCTTTTTTGAGACCAATACGTAATGAATGAAGAAAATGTGATATAAATATTGCTTACCTCTACGCATGCGTAGTGTTTATACATTTTACAGAGAGAATAGAAACGATTCTCCTTATGTTTGGTACTAATAACTTCGCGCGGAGTAACCCGCGGAGATCCTGTGGGAATACCGTGATAAAATATAGCCAAGTTACTCCTTATATAGACAACCTGGTAAAAAATATTACCAAAATCGGTCCAGCCGTTGTTAAGATTACCTGAAACAGAATAATCTTGTTGTCTGATTTGAACATGTATATTGTATATGGTGGATTTAAAAAAAAAACAATTCTCACTTATTATCTTTGCACTGCATAAAAAATTACTCCCACATAAAATCCTATATTTGTACCTACATTGTATGTAGGTAGATAACATAGTTACGTTTGCTAGTTACGTGACACCTACATTGAACATATTAATAGGTACATAGATCTTGTGATCTCATTCGTCATTATTAATAGAACTTGCGAAATCGTACGCAGAAAAACATTAGACTCTGGGAGTGAAATACAAAAAGTATAGACATAACGACTTACCTTGTTTCGACGCGCGGCGGGGCCGTTGACCTACACAGCTGTAACGTGTCCGACTACGTAAATAGTCTTTAAACACATGCTCGCTTATTTTCCAACGACAATAATGCTTTTTAACGATCCTATACAATAAAAAATAACAAAGATAGATAAGATTATGATAGTCATTATAATATTATTATTAATAATGTGAAATAAATTATCTTATCCGTTATATCGTAAAAAAGAAATTGCGGCATCATTATAAATATTCAATAATTAATGTCAAATATTTTCTGTTGATTATCTAAGCGGTGACGAACTAAGAATGCGCTGTGTCACCTACCATCACCTAACTTTTTCTCTCATGTTTTTCAGGACTAGCATTATTAATCTAATTGTTCTACCATTGTAGAAAGTGGAATGAAGAAGAAAATTTTATTATGTTCTGTGGCGAGCAATGAGCTTAGCGGTAATTTAAGGACTGCTAAGAAAGAGCTATTTGATGATTGATTTTCGAGATTAATTCATAACTAAGTTTAATTCTAAACTTGTTGATAAAATTAAGCAAATCGGCTTGGTAAAGTAGGTCATTCCGTCATAGTTCAGAGCAGGCTCGTGTCCAACAGTGGGATCATTATGGACTGAGAGGATATTGATAAGATAGATATAATGTTTGTAATGTATCATGATTAATAAATTTTACTGAGTACTGATGTGCTCAGCAAAATTTAAATAATATTAGGTGATATTTAAATTACTGAATAACAAAACAATGAGGGGCGTAGTCATTGCGAAATTAAAACCGTTCGCGAACTAAATTTATTCAACATTGTATATTTTTACATTATATTGTTATTTATAGTGGGTATCTAATTAAGGTTATTTATCGTAATCAATTAAAATCATTAGTAATTTTTATTTTTTTACGAGTTTAATTTGATTTTATTGACTTTATTCTCGATCGGTCCAATTTTTGCATAGACTACTAAAACACAAAGAGCGATGTATACTTATATGTTCTAAGTTTAACTCGGATGAAATTACTTTAGTTTTTGTTTTCCAAACTTCGTCGGGCCATGAAAGGTATTGGTAAGTGCAATGACCTAATACTTTTCTTTGTTAACAAATACGAAAAAGTTAAATAAAAAATAATGAGTTTAGAATTGGTTTGATGCTATATTTATAGAGCGAACATTGACTTTAAAAAAAAAAAATGTTTTACAATTTTCCGACCCAACTACTATCACCGTCTTCACAGGACGATGAACTTTACCCTTTCGATAAGAACTTTATGGTATTGTAATAAAAATAAACCGTACGCTTTTTAAACAAAATTTGTGATTAACAGCTTTTATTTTTACTTCAATTTATTATTTATAATCAATACAACGTGAATGTTTATAAATAAACTTTAAAAAGGACAACTTTTTAAAAAGTGCAAAATGCACTACTCTAAGTACTAGAAATAACAATTATAAATTTTAACCCAAACGCTGACTAGCTGAGTACTGATAGGTTTAACGTCGGTACCAAATCAAATATGTACATAGTAGTCAGATGATAGACTAAGTTTTCCGCCACATAACAACAGCAACAAAATGCAAATCTTTCTCACTGTGAACAAAGCAATTCAAATGGTCAGACGGTAACGATCGTCTCGAATCGGTAAGAACTTCAAACTGATCGTATTTTCTTCATATTTTCAAAGGTCATATGTTAGTTACTAATGTATTAGTTACCTAGATACTATTTGGATCTTAAAAAATAAACCAATTTGAGGCGAAGTTGCTTATCTATGTTATCAGATACTAGCTGGTCCGTCATAAAGATAGCGCAAAAAGTACCTTAAGTAAAAAGTACTTTTTATGCTATCGCCTATACAGATACTTGTTCCTTAAATCAAAAGCGATAAAGATTTATTTATAGTTAAATTACTATAACTTTGTGTGCAAAAAACATGTTCATATCTTTTTTATTTGCAATTCATTTTGAGTATTATTGACGCCATGTTTTTGAGTTTCTGTAGCGATCTACCAATATGCAGATAACATCGATGCAAGAGAAGGTAAACTCGACATAAGACCCTATACTAACACATCTAACTATTGTGGTATAACAGGACAATTTTCCTACCACATTGGAAGCGCCCCAGGCCCAATAATAAGCTTTCAATAGTCGCGGTCGTGTGCCGACAGCATCCAATGACTCTTTACGACTATCGCCCTACTTTACACGATATTACAATAATAAATGACATCCTTTACTAATAATTATAAATGCAAAAGTAAGTTTGTTTATTGCGCTTTCACGCTTAAACCACCGTCTGTACCCATTTCAAAAATTCTTTCACCAGTGGAAAGCTATAATATCAGGCATTGGCTATATTTTATCCCGGTATTCCCACGGGAATGGGAACTACGCGGGTAAAGCGACTGAAAGCGAAGCGAGGGCGGGCTGCCAGTGAAAAATAAATCTCAAATACCCGCCAAAAACTTTTACTCTACAAATCCATAATTATATATCGCATAAAACAAAATGCGTCACATGAAAACAAAACACACGTATTGTATATTTTTTCATTCTATTAAATCGATTTAAAAGTCAATTCGAATGATGTGCTGAATCGTTTGTCAACGGATGTCGGATGTGGGTCAATGTCCATAGTGCATTACTTAGCGGCCTGTGACGTACTCACGAAGCGAACTATTGATAAACTACTCCAATACTAACTTGTTTATAGGGCGTCTTATCAATAATTTGATATTGATGATAATATTATTAGATTACGTTTGGCTTTGTAGCTGACATCGTTTATCTTTTGCTTAGTATATACTAGATAAATAACAGTTATACTAGTTTATCTTTTGTCTTATCGGTTGTTTGATATCTACCTTACATTGGTTTACATCTATCTACGCTTTGTTGAAGCGACCACTTGATGGTTATTAACTAAATGAAATGGACCTTGAGAAAATCGTCCGCGTGAAACGAACGTCGCGGTGAGCTTACAGGTATTTTTTTATTACGGATGTTGGAAGACTAGGCACTCATCTGATGTGAAGTGGTAAGTGCCATTTGGTCATGATAATACTAAGGTGGAATACAGCCTAATGTGATCCATCCCACTGTTGGGCTCGATCCTCCTCTACAATAGGATGAAAATTAACCTAATACAATCACGCTTGTCAGACGGGTCGGTATAGAGTATTATTTCGAGTTTTCCTTCCTTTTTATAGTAAACAGGCACTAATTACACCGAAGATCAGTAATTTTTAGATCGCACAAAGTATTGTGCCGTGGGGGATTCGACCTCGTGACACTTGGGTCATTAGGTCATAATCTTAACCACTAGGCCACCTGTGCCGTCTAACACATATTTGACAACTAATATATGTCCAAGTCGTAGACGTAGTAGTAGTCGTAGTAGTAGTTGTCCAAATAATTCAAACTGTATATGTACAATAAGAGCTATTATTAAATACTAGCAAATTCTCGCGGTTTTACCCGCGTAGTTGCCGTTCCCTTGAAGATTACCCAAAACAGACAAAAAAATTATTTAAACTGGTTTTTTGGTATCGTGTAAATAAATATGTTGAAAAAAAAAGCCTATTATTTTGACATTACAAACAGACAGGTTTTTCGGGACTACTCAGGTTACTTTAACTTTTCAAATCTATTAGTTGCGTTACTTCTCAGTTGCCGCCTAAGACCTGCTAGGATAACTATAGCCAGGATAACTATAGCCCTGGGGCGGCGCAGGCGGGATTACCTGCGTGCAATGCCGCCCTAGCCGAGGCCGCGGGTGACGTGACCGGGGATTAGTCCATCACCCGCCGAGAGGCCGACCGCGTGAGGAAAGACCGACGTCCTCCCCGAGGGGGGGACGTCGGTCGATGGGAGGTTACCCCGGGTAGGGGGTATTCCGTCGGGCCGACCACTGATGACAAGTAACCCTGCTCCGGTGGTCGGCCCAACGACGAAGGCGACGTGGTATTCGGGTGGGTTGCAAGTGTTGCGTGCTTAAGCCTCTCTGTCGCCCCGGACGGAGTGGTGCGGAGGCGCGCCGACCGCAACCCACCCCAAAAAAAAAAAGGATAACTATAGCCTTAATCTATCAATCACTATAACGACATTGTAGTATTTGTAACGCCTTTTAACGCACGCTTTTGTCTCGCGTGGACTTAAATTACCTTAATCCGGTAAATAATCATTTCATGGCATTGTAAATAAAAATTTAAATGTAATTATTAATTTCTTAATTAATAGAATTCAAAACAGGTTACAATCAGGTAATTCAACGTAGTATAAAGACTGTAGTGTCATCATTGTGGTAATTATGACAATTATTTTTACGTAACCACAATTAACTATTTATAGACAGTAAAATTGTAATAATTAAATAAAATTGGAGTGTCTGTTTGTAATGTCAAAATAATAGGCTTTTTTCATGCTCACACGGTTATTTGCACGACACCTATGCCAAAAATACAGATAAAAAATTTTTGTCTGTTTGTTCCGGGTAATCTTCAAAACGGCTGGACCGATTTCAAAAATTCTTTCACCGATGGAAAGCTATAATATCAGGGAGTAAACCAGGCTATATTTTATCCCGGTATTCCCACGGGAACGGGAACTACACGGGTAAAACGACTAAAAGCGAAGCGAGGGCGAGTTGCTAGTTTAAAATAAAACTATACCAACCCGTTTGATCAACGTGGTATAGTAGGTCAATTGCCCTCCCATTGCGGCGTAGCCTCGATCCCAGCAGTGGGACGTATATGAGCCGAGAAGATGATATAAAATTGTAAATGGTTAGTCATTTATGTTTCGCTATACTTAAACATGTTAGATTTCGCTCCATGTGGTGACAGAGTAAAGATCTAGTTCCTTCCTATCATGTCTTGTCTCGTTTGAGGAATTTAAGTTAAAAAAAAATAATCTTATTACAAACGTCCCACGTCTGGCTAATATTCTTCCTATTTCCATAATGCCTCCCGGCCTGACTGACAGGCAGGCAGTCAGTCATAAATAGTAAAAGAACAACTTTCGCTCTCTTAACTGGTAATGAATTTGATATCAAAACACGCGAGAACAGAAAGATTATTTACATAACTTTATTATGATTAATCTAGACTGCATCGTGGCGTAATGATATTTCAAAAAAATTTGACATTTTTTTATGATCGGCCATGCCTGACGTCGACCCTCCTTGGACTGGATTTCATTCAGATCGATATTAGGCTCCTAGTCATTTTTTATGACACCTACAAGCAATGTAGGTATTGGTAGCCGCCATCACAGCAAAAATTACGTAATCACATATGTATTTGCAAATAAAATGTAGTTGTTTTATTTTTTAACAATGTAGCATTGAGTCATCTTGAACCTGATCCATTCAACTCGTATTACTAATTGTATCTAATATCCTGTAATACACGACTGTTATTCAATTTCAAAAATATCACATAACTAACGTCGTGACCATATTTTTTTACGTTAAAACAAGACGCTTGGATGACGTGAACATTATTTTTTCGTGTCAGAATGGGACATTTGGATTGCTCCAAGTAGAATATGACTTAAAAATCAAGGAAATGTGAAAAGTATCGTTTACGTACATGTCTCTACTCTGTTTACGTATCTACGCCATTGCTAAACATTTGTGTATAGGGCAGAGAGATAAGTATAAACAAATGATCATTTGGTTTGTTTACCAAAACGTGATACATTTTTTGGCCGGGGGCAACGTGACAGATAAATTGAAAATGGGACTATCCTATTAAGAACGTGACGTATGATCACATTATATAACTATTGTGTTATAAATATATTTCTTTCATTAACATACAGGCAGTCCTCAACTTAGGTCGGTTCAAGTTACGTCGAACAATGTTTTGACACTATTCCTCAAGCATACGTCAATTGTTTCGATTGCCGGCATAGGAGAAGTCACTTGTCGCGAGGTCAATGTCCGTGGGTTGTATATGTAGGGGTAATCGTTTCTTTAAGCCAAAAGTTTAATTTATTATTTTTCAATAGATATTTTGAGGTAGTAAGTTGAATTAAAGTTTTGTCATTATTATTAAAATTAATAACACACAAATACCAAAAATAACTAGCAATTTCATAAGTACATATATTATAATTATTTTAAGAACTTACTTTTGATAATAAAGTAATGTATATCCTTTGTTATAAAAGCAATTTTTATTTTAAATTTTGAGTCCGTGTGGATCCTAACCCTCGAGTATTACATGTAAACATAGGAAAAAATATGTTTCGACTTACGTCATTTCGATTTATTTCGAGAACATAACATGACATAAGTACGAGGACTACATGTATAATGAAAACATGACAGTTTCAGTTTTGTTATGAATAAAAGAAATTTGCTTTTGTCCGGGCAACCCTCTGTCAGTTAGACGAACTTTTTATTTCTTAAAGCTGGTGGAAATTGTCGTTTACCTTCTAAAACTTCAATTTGTATTACATAGCAAAAATTTACTCAAAAGACATGAACAATATATAGTTTATAAAGATAGATGAGGAGTAACCTCATTCATCTCAGCTCATATTATACATCTTAGCTGAAATCGTCTTTCCTTCACAATAGAATAGACTTTGACCGACTACATCACGCTTGTCAGATGGGTTCGTATAGAATCTTTTACAAATTTTCCTTCTCTTGAATTGATGTTATATGCATAATAAATCCCTTAGTCGTATTTCACGATAACCACGCGAAAAATATGGGTTGGTGAACTGTATTGTTACTCCATTACCACGCGGAAAGATTTTTACGACTCATGCTCGAGTGAAGAGACGATTAACAACTAGTAATAACTAAAAACTTACTAAGTAACAAGGTGACTCACCCGAATACGAGTCACGAATTGAACAAAACTCTCAAGGTAGTTTTATTTTTCGACAATAACAGTCTCGTAAGTTACTTCTATTGTAATATATTTTAACGAATGACAATTTATATCAATAACTGATGTTTACTAACTCCAAAATAACACCTCGTTATAGTTAATGAGTGATGACTGCTATTAGTAAACTCGTGATCGGGTGCCGCGATTGGAATCTGGTCTAGCTTTCTTTATGTATTATATGTGTGAGTTATTGTGATTCAAAGGTCATTATAGTGAAGCTAATACTTATAGAACATGTTCTCACAATCTATACCAATAAATAAAATTCGAGTGTCTGTTTGTAATCTATACCAATAAATAAAATTGGAGTGTCTGTTTGTAATGTCAAAATAATAATCTTTTTTCATGCTCACACGGTTATTTGCACGACACCTATGCCTAAAGTACAGATTAAAAAATTTTTGTCTGTCTGTCTGTTTGTTCCGGGTAATCTTCAAAACAGCTGGACCGATTTCAAAAATTCTTTCACCAATAGAAAGCTATAATATCAGGGCGTAAACTAGGCTATATTTTATCCCGATATTCCCACGGGAACGGGTAAAACGTCTAAAACCGAGGCGAAGCAAGGGCGGGTTGCTAGTTTTATATAAAACAAGTCGATAAAAATATTAGACAAATCCGGAGAATTTCTTGGCGGAGCTTCATATCATGTTTGTCAGTATAAACTACGCCCTATAGGATATGTTATAACATTGTATCAATGTTTTTATGTTACAATAGTTGTAGTATGTTTATATTCGTTACAAGAGTTTTAAAAAGCGTCGTCTGCCAGACGTCAAGCTCCTTGGTAAGACAATTGTGATCAATCGATCTCCTTGGTAATCGGTATTAGACGGAATTGAATCCGGTCGATATAAAGTTCTAAGTCGTCTTTTACGATAGCTACTAGTTAGCTAATGTAAGGGTAGTATTCGTAGTACGCCTTGATACAGCATGCAGCAGCAAACATGAGTAATGTTTAATAACGCAAAATTAGTATTAATTTAAAAAAAAATATTAAAAACTCAGTTTAATCTATCGCGGGTAATAAACATTAACAACATATGTTTGGTGAATTCTATATTTGCACATATCAAATAAAACTATTTTTACGGTTTTTATCGCCTTTGTATTTGATTTTTACTTTCGGGACGTCTGTTTATCAAACATAGCGTTGCTAGGTTACAGTTAGGTGTAATAAATTCTCTACTATTGATACAAAATATTCACACGGGTCTTCTATCTATAATAATTTCCGAAGAGTATTTTTAGTCGTACATTTTTCGTTACACACCCATTATCTTGCCTCACCCATTATCCAGCGCCTCATGCCGCCCTAGCCGAGGCCGCGGGTGACGTGACCGGGGAATAGCCCGTCACCCGCCGAGAGGCCGACCGCGTGAGGTAAGACCGACGTCCTCCCCGAGGGGGGGACGTCGGTCGATGGGAGGGTACCCCACGTAGGGGGTATTCCGTCGGGCCGACCACTGACGACAAGTAAACCTGCTCCGGTTGTGGGCCCAACGACGAAGGCGAGGTGGTTTTCGGGTGGGTTGCGGGAGTTGTGTGCTTAAGGCCCTCTGTCGCCCCTGACGGAGTGGTGCGGAGGCGCGCCGACCGCAGCCCACCCTAAAAAAAAAAAAAAAACACCCATTATCTTGGGTATTTGAAAATAGTTAATTACTACTTGGTTAACGGTATAGAAAAACATTTCTTGGTCCTTGTGTATTGACAAATTTTAAATACAAAATATCACCAAGTCATGATTTGCCGTATACATAGGAGATAAACGGGATGGGTCTTTGTATGTCCATTTACGCAACACCTGATTGAATGCTTCGGTCGCAGATTAGGTTTTACTAAATGAATGACAACAAAATAGAACTCTCTAAGCCAACGTAGGATAGAAACATAATTGCTAGTCAATAACAAGGCCCAAAATCCACAATAGGATTTTTTCGGACTGTAACAAGGAGCAACAAATGACGCCGGTCGTGTTCAGCCTTTCTGCTTTTTGGACTAAATATAAGATAACGATAATCCAGGGTAACGGAACGTGTAAATCCTCCATAACCCCCAACGACGGCTCTGGTTAGAGTAGTTTCAGATCCTATCTACAGATCTGTCACTTTCTACCCATTAGTCGCAGCCACCTGCACCAGCGGGCAGAGGCTTCCAAAACTCTAACTGAAACAAAATCTGTACCCGAATAAATATGAGCCTATGTCAATTCTACGGGCGTCGTCGATATCCCACCAGCAGTTCCGACTAACCAAAGTACCACATTTACTAGTTATAATATAGCAATTTTGTAGAGTAATCAATCTATACTAATATTATAAAGCTAAAGAGTATATTTAGTTATTGCGCTAATCTCGAGAACTACTGCTTCGAATTGAACAATTTTTTTGGTGTTGTATTGCTCATTTATCGCGGGGCGCTGTAGCGTATTACAGCTCATAGGCTATATAAAACCACGCTACGACAATAGGAATCGACAATAGAAAGCTACATCAATAAAGAATATTGCAAAAAACTGGAAATAATATTTCTTTAGGAGTGCGCGGTCTGCCTTCAGGCTGGCCGTCCGTACCGCCAAGGACGTTAGTCGGCGGGAGATGCTGGACAGTCTCGAGCGTGACCCCTGGGGTCGCCCCTACCTCGCGGCGCTGAACAAGCTCCGCGGGCGGGGCCCCCCCCCTCACCGAGACTCTCCAGCCCAGCCTCCTCACCAGAGTTGTCGAGGACCTCTTTCCACGGCGGGTGGAGCACACGCCCCCGGTCATGGCTTCGCCGGACAGCGACCGGGAGGCCGACGATGAAAGTGCTCCGCCCATCACGGAGCCGGAAATGGGGGCGGCGGTGGCGCGTATGCGAGTCAAATCCACCGCCCCAGGGCCCGACGGTATTCCGAACCGTGTGCTGGCCCTGGTCCTCGAGCATCTGGGACCACGCCTCAGGGGACTGTTCGACGCCTGTTTGACGTCCGGGCAGTTCCCTGGGTGCTGGAAAGAGGGGAGGCTGGTTCTCCTGCCGAAGCCGGGACGGTCTCCCGAGTCGGCCTCGGCCTACAGGCCCATCGTGCTGCTCGATGATGCGGGCAAGCTGCTGGAGAGGGTGTTGGCTGCCCGCATCGAGCGGCACCTTGTCGGGGTTGGGCCCGATCTGTCCGACGCCCAGTTTGGTTTTCGGAGGGGGCGTTCGACGATCGCGGCCCTGCTGCGCCTGAAGGCCGTGGTAGCGGAGGCCGTCACCGGCGGAGGAGTCCTATTGGCGGTGTCCCTGGACATCGCTAACGCCTTCAACAGTCTGCCATTCAGCTGCATCAGGGAGGGGCTAAGGTACCACGGGGTGCCCGTGTACCTCAGGCGGCTGGTGGCAGACTACTTGGAGGGGCGCAGTGTCCTCTACGTTGACCGAGTAGGGGACGTTGTGCGAACGCCCATGACGTGCGGTGTCCCACAGGGGTCGGTTCTGGGTCCGACCCTGTGGAACATCGGCTACGACTGGGCGTTGAGAGGAAGCCTCCCACCCGGGCTGGGCGTAATTTGCTACGCCGACGATACACTCGTCACAGCCCGGGGTGGGACGCTCGAGGAGGCGGCACGCCTGGCAACTCTCGGCACCGAGGAGATTGTCAGGCGGATCGAAGCGCTGGGGTTGAGGGTAGCCCTGGAAAAGACGGAGGCCCTTTTGTTCCATGGCCTCCGTACCGCCGGGCCTCCCGCCGGCGCTTCGATCACCGTGAATTCGGTCACCATCAGCATCCAGGCCCACATGAAGTACTTGGGCCTGGTGCTCGACGGGCATTTTTGGTTCCGGGAGCATCTCCATCGACTTGTTCCCCGGCTTGTCGGCGCGGCGTCCGCCCTTTCGCGGCTGATGCCGAATGTGGGCGGACCCAGTGCTACGTGCCGACAGCTGTACGTGGGGGTGATCCGGTCGATGGCCCTGTACGGCGCACCGGTGCGGGGTCCCTGACCGTCCGTCTTAGGGCCCTCCTGTGGCGACCACAGAGGGTCATGGCGATCAGGGCCATACGGGGTTACCGCACGGTGGCGACGGAGGCAGCGTGCCTCCTGGCCGGAACCCCCCCGTGGGACCTGGAGGCGGAGATGCTCGCCGACATTTATCGGCGGGTGTCGGAGACGCGCGCCCGCGGCAGCATGGTCTCCATCAATGAGATCACCGCCTGGCGGGTCGACGCCCGCCGAGAAGTAATTGCCCGTTGGGCAGTCCGGCTGGAGAGTCCTCGGTACGGTGTCAGGACTGTCGAGGCCCTCCGGCCGGTGCTGATGGAGTGGTTGGAGCGGACGCACGGGGTGCTTTCCTTCCGACTGGTGCAGGTGCTGACGGGGCACGGTTGCTTCGGGAAGTACCTGCACAAGATTGTCAGGAGGGAGAGCACACCGTCCTGCCACCACTGCAGTTGCGACGAGGACACGGCGCAGCACACGCTCGAGGAGTGTGCTGCATGGGAGGGGGATCGCCGTGAACTCGTCGCAATTATCGGTGCCGACCTGGCGCTGCCGACCATCGCCAGGGAGATGCTCGTCAGCGTCAGGAACTGGGACGCGGTCGCCGCCTTCTGTGAGGCCGTAATCTCACGGAAGGAGGCGGCGGATCGTGTGCGAGTAGAGCTGCTATTCGGCGACACGTTCCGCCGCCGGCGACTCGGGCGGCGCAGGCGCGAGTATCTGCGCCTAATGCCGCCCTAGCCGAGGCCGCGGGTGATCGGACCGGGGAATTGTCCGTCACCCGCGGAGAGGCTGACCGCGCGACGGCGACCGACGTCCCAGTACGTCGAGAGGTGAGGATACCCGAAAGGGTATTCCGTCGGGCCGACCACTGACGACAAGTCACATCTGCTCCGGTGGTCGGCCCAACAACGAGGTGACGTGGGTACGGGTGGGTTATGGTCCCGCGCGCCGTCCTTTCATCGCCCCGGACGGATTGGACCGCGCGTGCGCTTACCATAGCCCACCCATAAAAAAAAAAAAAAAAAAAAAAAAAAGGAGTTGCCGTGTAAACGTTATAAGTTAACTCCTAAACGTTATAAGTGCCTATGACACTTTTCAATTATATAATACAGACGAAGTTACGCAGTTCAGTTAGTATTGTAATAAAATGATGTCAAGCACAAACTATTTTAAGTAAAATAAATTAATCTTATAGTAATACTTCTAACAAAACACTTCATTTGTTCTCAAAAGACATTATTGAAAATTTTTCACATAAAACAAACCTAGAACGGAATCTAAATTACTGCTGTATTTCCAAACACTTTTAGTATCTTTGCTACATTTAAGTCTTGGCAACACTGTTTAAAAATAATAAATATTAACTGTGTCAAGGCTCAATTGTTATATTTTAAAGTAAAATATATTTCTAATTTTTAACTGATCACCTGAGCGATGCTAAAAGAAATAATGTACCTAGTTGAATAACGCTAAACAGTGAAAAAAAAATAGTCTGTCGTAAAGACATAAGTAGATACGATAGAAGTGAAACTGTTGTATTGTTAATTATTCATTAATCACTCTTGAAAAGCGTAAATTACTCTTAACAGTTACGGTAATTTATGTAACGATAGTTGTGCAATGTGCAGTTGTAGGTGATCCTAAAAGACGACTAGAGAACGTTAGCAGATAACGTAATTACATAGAAAAAGTCTTAATAAAACCTTACGAAGGCCCGTGTGATTAGCGTAGTAAAGGTCGATTTGTTAATTGTTGGTCAATTTCTCTTCCACTATGGAGGAGGCTAGGAGATGTTGATATTTATGGTCACTGTTCCGCCTCTATAAGTTGCTTAGCTATATTTAGTCTTACAACCTTTACGAATAAACGGCATATCCAACGTAGTAAGAATTTTACAGAAGCATTAGCATATAGCAACATACAAAACAAACCGTCTAGCTTTGAAATAGTAATCTAGATTTCAAACAAGAGTACAATACAAAATAAAACTATTTTTAAAGATTTTCTGGCGCTAAAATCAAAAACGAAATTTTATTTTTAATTTGCCGACGTTTCGAACACTTTTCAGCGTTCGTAGTCGTGCCAGAGAACCCGAAGAAGTCCTCCCGTAAAAGTAGCTTTATTTCAAATTTATAATACTCGTGTAAACATAAGAAACCATAATGAGAATACAATTAATAATGCTTGAGTATGAATAAATGTGTTGCGTATGCGAACTTATCCATTGAATACCTTTCGGTCAAATAGTCAGCAAGTGTAATCGCAATCACGCAACGAAACTCGCAAGGCTATAGTTACCTCCATTATAATCATAAAATGGTGCTGAAATGAATTTGTTGCATGCAACATTTTGCTGCGTCTGTTATTAGAACAATATTGTATAATATGCAGCTGTAGCATTCCGGTCGGCATATTGCAGTCGTGTTAGTGTGCCGGAAAACGAACCGGTCAGTGTCATCATCGGTGTTATCTGTCAATATTACGACCCAAATTATATACCCGAGTCCCGTACAGGTACGTAATTCTTTTATGTGTTATACGATCAAACGGCCTTGATTTTAATCCACATATTGACGTGGGAAAGCAATTTTGCCATAAGGAATTATATCTTATTTTTGTTAATGTAGAAACAAACATTTCTATAATTCTAATAATCTTTTCTCTGTCTTTATAATGAAAAGTTTATCACGTATAACGTTAAAAATGATTTCGATTTTAGCTCTGATGAATTTCAATACTTATCCGGGTGGTGATGGAGTAAGAATGCAATTCACCATCCCCTTTCATCCCCTTGGGTCTCGTAAAATCTCCCCTCTAAGGGATAATAATATGCTGATAATGCCGATGCAAGACAAGAATCCTGAATTTAAAACTATATACTAAACTGTCCGTACAAAACCGTAACTAAACCGTTATACTAAACTGTCTCACCAGCGTGGTATAGTGGGTCAATTTCCCTCCCACTATGTAGGAGGCTAGCGCCTAGCGGACATATGAGCGGAGATATATGAGATATCTCTGTACTAATATATAAAGCTGAACAATTTGTTTGTTTGAACGCGCTAATCTCATAAACTACTGCTCCGATTTGGACAATTCTTTCAGTGTTAGATAGCCCATTTATCGAGGAAGGCTATAGGCTATATATCATCACGCTAAGACCATCAGGAGCGGATCACCATTGAAGGATGTGTCAAAATTGTTTTGTTTTTTCCTTGTGAGAGCTTCCGCTGCGTAAACGGCTAAATTTTCGCAAAAATCATGTGTGACAGAATCATATTATTAAAAAAAATATATTTTCTGCTTCTACGCAAACAAACTCTTAGTTAAAGTTAGCGATAGTCCAAAGTATCTAGATCACGCGGACGAATTCGCGAGCTGACGCTAGTAGATAATATTTTTACTGTCACAGTAACAATTTAATGATCTATTTAACGATGCCCGTTGTGAAACTAAAACAGTTTAAATTGTCTACTGGTTATAGATATTTCTGTCTCATCGTTATTCTAGATTTTGACACCTTTGTTGAAATTTATGGTCACCACGTCCCTATTGTGGGTCGTAACTCGTTTATGGGTTATAACATGTTTTATTGTCTACCTCTCTCAACAAATTGGTTGTCTGACGTTTTATTATTTATTTTTTTGCACAAATCAGACGTAAGTCAAGTTTGACTGGTTCTAAACAAACAAACAATTTGTTCGGAATCAGTCGGACTTGACTTACAGGTGACGTAGATACGAATGGTACTATTCATCTTTTTGCGTTAAATAATATATTTATTTAAGAAGTTTGTTTCTGAAACTTAAGTTTATGATGATACGGATTTATCTTGTAGACCATAAATATTCATAAATTCTAAAACAAAAGTAAATAAGTATTTTTTTGTTCTTATATCGATACTATATAAATCTCATGCGCTGATAAACTTACAGCCGTATTGACGTGAGGACTAGCAACACTATACGTTTTCTGATTTAAAAAATGCGGCACTTTGTTACGCACTTTACCTAGGAAAACGGTTAATTGCCAATTAATTTAATCGTGAACTTTATTATTATGTTCTGCCGTAGTCCTAGTGAAGATTTAATTACTACCGCTACCATGTTAGTAGGAACAGTTGGCTTGGAAGAAATCGGGTGTTAAGTCATCTTTAATCTATACCAATAAATAAAATTGGAGTGTCTGTTTGTAATGTCAAAATAATAGGCTTTTTTCATGCTCACACGGAATAACCGTGCACTACACCTATGCCTAAAATAGCAATTAAAAAATTTTTGTCTGTCTGTCTTCGCTTCGGTTTTAGTCGTTTTACCCTCGTAGTTCACGTTTCCGTGGGAATACCGGGATAAAATATAGCCTAGTTTACGCCCTGATATTATAATTTTCCATTGGTGAAAGAATTTTTGAAATCGGTCCAGCCGTTTTGAAGATTACCCGGAACAAACAGACAGACAGACAAAAATTTTTTTAATCTGTATTTTAGTTATAGGTGTCGTGCAAATAATCGTGTGAGCATGACAAATGCCTATTATTTTGACATTACAAACAGACACTCCAATTTTATTTATTGGTATAGATGAGTCCCATGGCTAAATAGTTACATCACATTTTCCCTAAGGGGCGTTGAAAGGGCAGTTGCATGCGCGTGGATAGTACGAATAATTGTTAAAACAACTAAATATTGTAAATATTTCGTGACATGATTATAAAATAGATAACCTTAGCTAAGGATAAATTTTTTTGTTGTTTGTTCACGGTCATTTAATAATTGAACGCATAACAACGAAATAATAAAGTAATTAAATTAATACCAAGGTTTATATAGTATTATAGTTATTATTATTTAGTTTCTTTTGGTTCCCTACATTACCTATATAAGAGCACGTACTCATTCCGTGATCTGTTTATGGTTTTCAAAAATACTAAGCTTGAACAAAATTGGGTATTAATGTGTTCTACGGATAGTCATCGAGGGGAGAGGCAGTTGAAAATTAAAAAAAAAAGTGCCACATAGTATGAGTACATCCTAGAGGGTAACCCGCTGGACGGGCCACTGATGGCACGGGGCCAGTGGCTGGTAAATGGCGAAGTGAGGGTACTATGCTACATATGTAAAGCACGTTATGGGGTTGCGCGCCGTCTCCCGCACGGATCGGATGGAATGTGACTATATAGTAGGCATAGCCTATCTCTAAAAAGAAGTACGAGTACGTTCCCTAATTACTTATACATCCTTAAAATAAAATTGTAGTAGTCTATATCTCTACATATAGTTATTGATGAAAACCTGGTATTTGTCTTTATTATAATACAAAATAACAATAAATCAAAATTGGCGTGTAATTCTACTCACTATGCAGATAAACTTGCTCCGGGTTAGATACTTATGTATTTCTTTAATCGCCTTGAACAACACCCGTGCAAGTTAGTGACATAGAAATCTTCTCATTTTTTCAACGTTTGAAGAAATTCTTCTATATTTTTCAGGTTTTGCTGAAGGAGAAACCGAAGACATGAGCGCGCATAGGGGCTGTCATTCACATCAAGCAGGCTAAATTATCCCACGTAAGTTGATCAAACCTAAAATAAAATACAAAGAAAACTAAAAATTTAAAAGTTATGTGCAAAGGACAATTTCTTTTACAGGTTGTTACAGACTTTTAAGAGTCAAGTCGGAACGGTCACAGGCTTTATTTGGACTGTTGGGTATAGGTCATCTGAAAAGATACCGCGCTAGTCAGATGGGTCGGTATAGGGTTACATTTCAAGTTGTCCTTCTCTTGTATAGATGTTATATGCATATTTATTTCCTTGAGTCGTCTTGTAGGAGGGAAGGGGGTGGGGTATGAATTCTATTAATACTCCGTAAAATTCCTATGGGATCGAATTACTATTTATTTTTTCTGTCAATCTAAACCTCCGAGTCCTAAACCTTAAAAAAAAAACAGGAAGAGAATTTAAAGTCCATTACGTAAATAAAAGCCTAAGCATAGGTATAGTAAAATAGTGTTATCCTGAGGAGCGTAGGCATAATAGCATCCTTATATGTGCTGTTAGCGTAATTGCATTTTGTAACGGATCGATGCCCACGTGCAATGTTCGTTTGAAAATGTACGTCGTCTACAGTATTTCAGACATATTGACTAGGGTTGTTACGGATATGAAGTTTTGGATCTGTTATTGGTTACGGATATGAAATTATTTCGGATTATCAGATAATCTCGGTTACTACTATTGAATATTTAGTAAATTTTAAAAGGAAAATCCTAATTGTGGTGATTCTTGTTTCACTTTCAAGAGATTTACGTTTATGCTCTCAGTTCGGCTGGTTTATAGAAAACGTGTAACATGTCTCATACAGACTCTCACTACATATGAAATTATCCGAAACCTTTATATACAGTTACAGTTTCGGATTTATTTTAATTTCGGATATCCGATAGTTTCGGTTATGGTTACGGAGATTCATAATATCTTAATTCTAATTTTGACCATAATTATAGAAATAGCTGTTAACTGATAAATAAAGACTGCTTATCTGTATAACAATGTTTTTAAGCGATATTTTAATATCTATAAGGTACATGTTTTTCGCGTGGTGACGGATTATGATTATAATTCACCACCCCCTTTCTTTCGTGTCGTAAAAGATGACTAAGGGTTGTTGGGTAAACATTCTTATGGCATATATATTTCTGTGGTTTAATCTAAAATTCCTAGTCAGTTGTATATGTAACATCGTGAACCACGGGCACTCATTTGGTATCTATCAATTCGCTAATCAGCAGCGAACGAAACTATTTGGAACGATGGATAAGAATATTTATTTGCAATTTCATCGATAAAAACCTACTTATGTACATAAACATACCGTGTGTCATTGACCCCGAACTTTAGCTGTCTGGGTGACAATGACCTTCTACAAAATTCTACACCAAGAGGCTCGAGCTTTGATCAATATTTCTTTAGACACTCATGGAACAAGTAATTGACTGCCTTATATTACGTCTGGAATTTTATTAGAATTTTCTAGAATGTCTGAATGCTTGTATCAAGGTGAAAAAGTCAATCACCTTTTCAATAATTTTATTGCTTGTGTTATGTATTTGCTACTAATACATTTGAATGTATAAACAAAATAGGTCTAAATACTTCTTACTCTCGAATTACTTGATTTTAATTATCAAAAATAGTATATTTAAGTTTTATACTAAAAGCAACGATATATTCATTTTACTTCCGTATCATAATTTATTTATTTATTGACGTGATAACGTCTTATAAATCGATGAAGCTGGCTACATGCACGAAAAAGCACGACTCATTGTCACGTTCCGCCTGACCTGTGTGTGCAAGCGAGAGCGCGGCACATGCGATAGAGAGGCACGATGGCCTAAACGTTCGCCCTGTGACATTGTTACTTCTAATTAATCTGTATAATTTAAGTAAAGAAATATTTGAATTAACGAGTACAAATAAATGTTAATTTATCGAAAAATAATATAATTTTCAATTAACTCCTTTGTGTTATACAAAATAATGATAATTGAGTGATAATTAATTCATAAAATTATGCAATATTTCATCATTGTTTTCTTATAACGTTATAGCATAAAATTATAGTCCGATCGACGTAAATCGACTTTGCAGTCAATATTTTTTTAAGAGCACCCAGCTGAGGGAACTTATAATAATGCCTTGAATAGAAACTTAAACCCATTTATGAGTCTCCATATATAACAATTACATAATTAAGAAAACAAAAAGTCTTTTGATACATAAATACAATTAACGTTTGTATAATATTAAAAACTATAACTCATATAACATAATAATACCAAGAAATATCCGAATGCTGTGTAGTGGAGGAATATTACCAATCCCTACATTGATCGTGGGCGTTGTAAAATACGATTAAGAGCTTTACATAGACCTGGGCCAACGCCGTCTGATGCTGTCTGACGCAGTTTGATCAATAATAATTACATTCCCGACGAGGTTTGATGTCTGACGGGCGCACGGTAATAAACCTATTGCTTTTGCAATATGTATGGTGGAAGAGAAGTACATATTTTATCGATTCTAAGTACATAATTGGAATAATAGGAATTCGTTCGTGATTTCCGCGTCATATACGAAGAAGTTTATATATAAGAGTAGTAGAGAAGATTAAGAGCGCAAGATTGTCTTTGTATGGATATGTGAGGAGGAGAGATGAAAGGCATTTGACAAGGAGGGTCGTCGATATGTTCGTGGATGGACGAAAGATTCGTGGGTGACCCAAAAAGAGATGGATGGATTGTGTGAATGAGGATATGCGTATGAAAGCAGTGAGTTAATAGGAGCCTATGGAAGTTAAGAACATGTTGTGCCGACCCCAATTAGCGTGGGATGAGGATAGGCAAATGATGATGATACGATGGAATTTGTAATTAAATAAACGCAGCACAATGTTTATTATATGAATATGGAAATTATTAATTATCTTGTAGGTAACGCAAAATTTCCAAGGGGTTGTTGTTGCTAAAGGGTTGGCAGGTACACGTACCAGGCTATTGTTGAAGTAAGTATATCAGGTTGCCGCTTACCTCTACGGAACAAAGGGATCGCCGTTGCTAACTTATTAATTATGAAAATAGGTATTACATACCTAATATTTGTTTTATTTTATGAATTATATTTTTAATAGTATAAAAAATATATTTGCCCAGAAAATCAAAATAAATGATCAAATAAATAAAGCATTAAAATTTAAGTCAAAGTATTTTAATGGTCATTTATCTCGAAATTATAAATTTCAGAATTATATAAATATTTTTTATTGCTTAAATTTGCAATAATAATTAAAGTTGACATTAATTTATTCAGTTGAAATGTATATTAGTTGAAAAAATATTTGTGCTAATGTAATTTGTTTGGAATATTAAAAAGCTAGATATGCTAAGGAATGAAAGAGATGGAAAACTCGAAATAAAATTCTATACCAACACGTCACGTTACTCGGGCGGCGCAGGCGCGAGTATCTGCGCCTAATGTCGCCCTAGCCGAGGCCGCGGGTGATCGGACCGGGGAATTGTCCGTTACCCGCGGAGAGGCTGACCGCGCGAGGGCGACCGACGTCCCAGGACGTCGAGAGGTGAGGTTACCCGAAAGGGTATTCCGTCAGGCCGACCACTGACGACAAGTCACATCTGCTCCGGTGGTCGGCCCAACAACGAGGTGACGTGGGTACGGGTGGGTTATGGGTCCGCGCGCCGTCCTTTCATCGCCCCGGACGGATTGGACCGTGCGTGCGCTTACCATAGCCCACCCATAAAAAAAAAATACCAACTCGTCTGACCAGTACCTATGTACTGACAAAAAAAATACCAACACGTCTGACCAGCGTGGTATAGTAGGTCAATTACCCTTCCATTGTGGAGGAGGCTGGAGCCCAGAAGTAGGATATATGTATATAAGCTGAAATGGATTAATGAAAAAAAAATACCACAGAATTATATTTACTAATTAACTTAGAAGAAGTATGTGCTTATTGTTGCGGATGAATGTATTTGTAGAAATACGCCTTCGAAAATACATCATTTTACTTACGAAGGATTTAGTGTCGAAAATGCGATAAGTTGTTCATTAAAATAAACCAACTTTACTGTTAAATAAAACTACGGATTTTATCGCGTTTGTATATGATTGCCCGACGTTTCGATCTCTTTACAGCGTTCATGATCACGGGCCGACTTAGTCAGTCCGTAAAGTAGTTTTATTTACAATGTGTAATACTTGCGTTGACATCTATACCAATAAATAAAATTGGAGTGTCTGTTTGTAATGTCAAAATAATAGGCTTTTTTCATGCTCACACGGTTATTTGCACGACACCTATGCCTAAAATAGCAATTAAAAAATTTTTGTCTGTCTGTCTGTTTGTTCCGGGTAATCTTCAAAACGGCTGGACCGATTTCAAAAATTCTTTCATCAATGGAAAGCTATAATATTAGGGCGTAAACTAGGCTATATTTTATCCCGGTATTCCCACGGGAACGGGAACTACGCGGGAAAAACGACTATAACCTATAACCGAAGCGAAGCGAGGGCGAATTGCTAGTTGTAAATAAAATTATTTCACGCATTTTATCGCGTTTGCGTTTAATTTTTGATTAGTCAAGGTTTCGAACACTTAACGCTTTATTTACAATATTTCTGATTTTTCATGTTGTTTGTGTCTGTTAAGGCGGGCCTTGTCCCTGGGTATCCGTGCATTTTCTGGGGTTTTTACGCTATGGTTTCATACTGTTCAATTCAATTATAAGTACACCATCTATTGATCTAGGACATATATTACATAGAGGCAGAATTGGTAATTAAATCTTAATATATATAAATTACGTGTCATATTGTTTGTCCGCGATGGACTCCTAAACTACTTAACCGATTTTAATCAAATTTGCACACCGTGTGCAGTTTGATCCAACTTGAAAGATAGGATAGCTTAGATCTTAATTTATAGTTGCAATATTATTTTATTGCAAATTATTTGTTTATTATTTGACATTCACAATTATTTGTTAACTCCAAACGATTTTAACAGATGGCGATATCTGTTGACTGGATTGAGTAATTAATTAATAAATGGCGCTGCTATGTCAAACCTACAAACGTGTCATATACGATTTTAACTTGCTTTTTTACATAGATGCCATTTGTAAAAAAATATGACTACCTCCATGACAGATGTTCTCCTACAGTTCCACTTAAATAGTTTAATAAAATGTAATATAACAAAAACATTAGCCACAGCAACGCGTGGCCGGGTCTGCTAGTTAGAAATAAACTTCATTAGGTTTTAAAAAGACAATGCCGTGAATTTATGACAAACTGAAATCTTAAATCCGGCGGGAGAGCGAGTGCATCGATATTGCGTTTAGTCGGAGCGCTCTTATGGGTCACAATCAATAGAGGGCGTAACTTGTTTACAGCTCGCGCAGCTTCTACGCGGACACGCTGCTCTGGTAAAGCGCTCATCATGCATGTTCAATTTATAAAACTGTGTAACCTACATGCTAGAGAGTAAAAAAATAATATACGAATAATCTACCAGGCGACGGTGTGTTAAGCGAAGATCAAGCAAAGAGCGTCACCAATGTATATTTATATCAACCATACCGAACCACTTTGTAAAGTTGTATTTATAAATAGCAAACACCTTACTAGAACTAAAACAAAAATTTTTATTTTCATTTCAGAATAATCTACAGAACTTGGCACCCATTTATATCTAGTCTTTTGTCTGCAAATTCTACAACCACGCCATAATTATCATAAGATTGAGCACATATTACGCTATTCGCCTAAATGACTTCTTGTAGACTTCAATTTTTTGTTGACTAAGTATTAAAAGTCATGATGACTTATCTCGTGGTGAAAAAAAAATGTGTCTTTAAAGTTCATCGAACGTTGCTTGTATAGTTTTAGTACATCTCTCAATCAATCTATGTATTAGGTATGCCTCAATGAAAGTAAAAACTATTAATTTTAGAATAATTAAGAATAACACTACCTAGGTGGGCTGATGCCTCAATAACAGGAAAAGTGGCCTACCTTGCCATGCAAGTGAGAGCGATTCACATAGGATTTTGAGTTTTCCTTCTCAAGATGTGAGTATATGTTTACCCCATCATGTATAATATATACAGAATGTAAAAGGTGGCACAACGTGGCCTCACTCTATGCTTTTTGTGTTGTGCTGCTTTGGGTGTTGTAACGCTAAGGCGTGTAAAGGTCGGGGCCAGATTAGCCATATCTCGGCCACAAGGCGATGCAATTAATCTAAATGGAATTGATGTTTTTCTCAAGTCGGTGAAGGGATGTAAATAATTTCTTTTTACATTTTCACTACATGTAAAATTTTAAATTTTTTTAATGGTTAATCCGGCCCTGGAGATAATATCTCTGTGTTAAATAAAAAAAACAAACAAAATAGAAGAGGATAGAGATCCCAATGGTTGCCATTTTGATAGGTCATATTCACTCACACTGTGGAGTACGGACTACGAGGAAGAACTTTACGATAATGATTCTAGAGATTTATTTGAACTGTATAGAAACCCATAACATAATTATAAAATAGAAACACAGAGAATAGGTACAGACATGCTTAGTTAGTAATACATCTCGCCTCTAAAGAAAATCAGTAATCAATTAAAACGGGGTTTTTGACATTCATTGGAATGAAGGTCGCAACTTATAAGCGAAATTTACACGGAAGTTGTAACTGTGTGCGAGTTATCGCGTGGTTATAAGTTGTGTGCGTATGTATGTGTGTGTGCGGGGGCGAAGTACGCTCAAGGGCAACCGCCGCCGGGTAACGACCCAACCACGCACCTTCGGCAAGTCGTGCGTTCAATAACAATATCAACACAATTACACTTACATTTGCACACTCATTCAAAATTATAGCATTATTTTATACATACATTAATTGTGACAGCAATACACCTCGTGCGTGAAACATTATTTAGGTACTTATCAATAATTTATGCGTTAAGAATATATTGTGTCATTACCCCTAAACTTCCCGTGGAGACCTCTCGGTCTAATGAACCCTCAACCTTTTTATGTTTACGCCTACGCGACGCCTCGCTAGTAAAAGTTCTTGTGGCGTCGACCCGTGAAAGTACCTACCGCAAGGATAATCCACTGGATAGGCCAGCAATGATAAGGACCGGACATCGGTGGCCCGCCCACATGGGCACACGCCATCCCTTCTATCGCCCCGTAAGCATAGAGCGGGCTGTGACACAGTACGTCCTCCAAACAAAAGTCCACCAGGAGATTGCACTTTACTTGGGCATATTACAACATCAACTCCGATCGCATAGCCTGCTGCTAAGCATAGTGATTATGACATTATTGATCCTTGCGATGGCTAATGTCTAACAGTGGACATCGATAGCGTGGTGGTTAGATGGATATTTCGTACTATTTAAGTGTCACGAACATGTCTTTTGTCAATTTATATCTTTTTGCCTAGGCTTATAACATGATTCAGTAATGGTTATGGATAACAGAAAATATATATGAAAAAATAACCTAAACGGGCCCTAATCATCTGTGGAGCAAGGCATTGTCTTGTGAGAGAATCAAACTCAGGCGATTCGACACAAGAGGTCAGAACTTGGACCATTACGTCATTTGTGGAACAATTTAAATTTTAAAGACTGTCTAATTCTATATTTTCTTACATAATTTTAAATAAATGGCTTATTGTTTCAGGTGGTGCCCAAAGGAGACGGATTATGGACATTAACAATGTACTGCTTGAGGGAACGCGCCAGTACTTTATGGGACTGCCGAAGCAGGCACATGCCGAGGGGTCTGGTCAGCCGTTATGGCTTGCAGGTGCTCCCCTTCATGAAGAAGGGACTCCAGCTCAATCTGGTGCTCCAGCCCCTTCTTCGCGGCCACCTTCTGCAGCAGCAGCGCCACCATCCGTCCCAACCTCGACAACGATTGCAGCATTACCGCGGCCACCTTCAGAACCAATAGAACCAGAGCCACATATAATCCACAAAGCAACTGTTATGCGTGAAGCAGCTGAGAAGCGGCGAGAGCAGCCTGATACTGAGGATGACGAAGATGCAGGAGGTACACTCTCACCACCGTCCCATATAATACGCAGGCCAACGAGGACACTGCCGTCACCGGCACCAGCGCCAGCAGTTCCGTGTCCATCACCGGCACGCCCTCCGTCAGCTGCACCTATGCCTGCTATAGTAGCTCCGGAGCCCCAGATAGAAGCTCCTGTCCAGTATCGCCCAGTGCATTGTGTACAAACGCCGCCTACAAGGCAACCAGACCATTTTGCTCCTGGCCGACCACCAGACCCTTATCCTACCTCACGTCCACCAGAATCATACGTACGTTATCATTACGAGGGAAATATGACTGAAGCAAACAGAAGCAACCATGGACCTGTAGCTTCATCGCAACCCTCTACGCATTCGCGTCAAAGTTCATTAACTTACTCAAGATTATCGGGATCGGCGCCGCAGCAATCTGCCTCTAGATTGCGGGATGTTGCTGCGCAAAGTCCACCTAGTCAGCGATATTCCATGCAAACTACACAGCCGACACCGCCACCTAACGATCGTGTGCCGCCTATACATCACCCCCAGGTAGTGCCACAGACGCCGAAACATCCGTCTGACGGTCGTTCACCACATATGTACTCAACCTTACAACCACGTCGAGAACCTTCACCATATCATAACACGCGAACGACGTCGCATTACGATAGACATCCGTTAGTGCCACAACGAAAATATGACCCTCAACAATCATATCCTAGTTATCGACCTTCCCCTACCATGCAACCTATTCAAAGTGAACGTGTAGATACGCATCAACAAGTTCAATACAAGCATGCAGTCATGGATGTCGTTGGATGTTATCCATCTGGATCTCAAGAACGTTCACCAGTACCGATCCCTCCATCGCATGAATCGAATCGCTTACCCCAGCGCGTCGACTATCCCAACAGGTCTATGGATGTTCGGAGCGGGTATCATTATCCAGCGCCTTCAACATCCAGGTATGGCCCTACAGCACCTGTCCCTGTTCCTAATACAACACAGTCAAGATCTGTATATCGATCACCAGCTGCACCTAAAACCAATGGCGATTATCGATCATCTCACCAGACATCTCCTGCGCGATCAATAGTAAAACCAGGATACCCTAATCAAGCACGTATGACTGTCTCTGTAACTTCACTTGTAAATGAAATGATCCAAACCAAACAAAAGCAGGAAGTAACGGTGCCGAAACGAGAATCACCTCTGGATCTATCTGTAAAAACAGTTAAAAACTCTGCCGATTCATCAACCACACAAGATGATGGAATTGATTCAGCACCAATAGAAAATAAAATGATAAATTTATCTCATCGCCCTTCATCTTCCAATGGTCGTCACGCGCATGTACCTAATATTCAGACTAACAATTATGTTGGATCCCACAAAGTTGATTTTGCGCCAAATTTCACTCAATACGGGGACAGAAACACCGCACACAGTTGTGCTCCACCATCACAATCAGGTCACATGCCCGTTCGCTATAATGGCACGTACGATACTCATCGACAAGTACCTGAAGGATATCCTGTCGATACACATCATTATCAGGAACGTAATAAATACGTTGTTCCAACAAGACCTGATTATATACACAAAATAGATCTCACAAGACCTGTTAATGATCAGCGTTACTCTGGTAATAGAGTACGGGACGACCGTCATTTTATTATAGAAGAAAGAAAACGTCCTGCTGGTCCAATTGTAAGTAACATTCCGGAAAAACTACGTCGTCATGAAACTTGGACTGACGCTAGTCGGATAGACTCGGCGAGAGAACAGCGAGAACTCATGAAACAGCCGGTCTATAATTATGCTAGTTTTAAGCAGTTTGAATCGTATCAAAATGAAAAACGGTCCTCTATTTCCGGCGTATATCGCGATCATCACTCACATCAAAGTAACAGATATCCTAATAATCTGTACCATCCAGAATTAACTCGTGAATCAAGTGATTACCATGCGTACTATCACGAAAGAAATCCATCTGGTAATAGCCGTCATCACGTTATACAAAAAATGCCGAGTCATAAAGATTCACAGTCACATCATTATGAATCTTCGAGTAGTATACCTGCTGATAAAAGAGTCATAAGTATACTAAGAAATAGTTTAGAAACTAAACAAACTGGTTCTGTAGAGCCTTCTAGAACAAATAAACAGAATAGATCACCAGATCTCATTATCATAGACGATGCTGAAGATTCTGTTATAGAAATCACTGACGTATTAAAAGAGAATGAACCAGAACCTATTAAAAGTGTTGTGCAACCACACTTAAATATTACTCCAAACCTAAATCAACATATTCAAATGCCTAAGGCTATAGATTCAATTTCACGTGATTCCGACTATAATAATAGCCCAGATCTTAAGCGTCGGTCGCCCGAAAATGATGTGGCATCTAGAATACGAACAAAAGCAGAACTTAAAGTAATGCCGCCCTCGGAAGACATCGCCAAACCCGAATCAAAAATCATTACGCCTCCTGAAAATGAGAAACAAATATTACTTCCTAGAAAAACCCATTTATTCAATCAAATTAAAAAAGATAATCTTAGACTGGAGTCTGTTATAAAAAGTGAAGAACAGTTAGGAACAATAATTCCAGAAGTAAAAACAGAACCTATGAATATAGAAGAAATCGAAAAAGATGCTGAAATATCCATTAAAACTGAAAATGTCGTTGAAAATTTAGAACCCGAAAGCATGATTTTAACTAATGATTCTGCATTTGAAGATTTAGATTGGGCTAATGCATGTGATAGTTTTATGGAACAGCTCAAATTAGGATGCCACAAGAAAAAAGTTCACAGGAAGCGAACTGACAACTTTGAAAATGAAAATGAAAACATCATGGTTTTAAAATCTAAACATATAGACTCTGCTGTTCATGATACAAAAATAAATGCTGAAGTTGATACGGAAACTTTTATAGAAGAACAACAGGTTACAAGTGAAATAATGCCTGCTGTAGTAATAAAGCAGGAACCATTAGATGATGATGATAATAATGTAGTAGAAATGGATCCAATACCAGTGTTACAAGATACAGTAACGGGTACCACGTTAGTTTCAGAAAAACATAAATGTAACAATGATAAGACTAAAGGTGATGCTAAAAAAGAGAAACAAACAGAAAAGCCTAAAATGAAGTTAAAAGCAAAAGTAAAGGTTGAGAAACCGGAAAGTTCCTTGCAGTCACAGAATAAGAAAGAAAAAGAATCGAAAGAAAAGTCAGAAATTAAAACTGTGGTAAAGGAAGAATCCGAGTCAACGGATGATGATGAGCCGTTGATAAAAAGTAAGATTCTCAAAGAAAAGGAACAAACGGAACGGAATATCAAGTATCAACTGTTAAAAGATTTGTCTGAAAAATCTGCTTATGTTAAACTTGAAGTTTGTGATGTAGACGTTAATAAAAATACTAGAAAATCATTAGATTCGTCTTTAAAAGATAAAGAAGATACACAACCTAAAAAGAAATTGACAAGACAAGCTTCAAGGTCTAAAACGAAGCCATCGGTTGACAATAGTAAAAATGAGAAACAGGATTCAAGCTCTGATAGCGACGATGATGTGTCTGTAGCAAGCAGACTGCGAGTGCGCAAATCTTTAAAAACTGAGGAAAGTAATAAGGCAGGCGTTATACTTAAAACTCCAGTCAAATCATCACCTACAAAGAAACAAGATAATAGTAGTGAAAGTAATAGCTCTACCCCTGTACGGAAACCTATATTTGGTGACAGCTCGTACTTTCACCCAGGTTGGGAAGAGGAACTTGTTAAATATAAACGTTCACTTCGGATGCCCACTAGGCTTATAGCCGTACCAAGAGGACGTTCTGGAGGACCGTTTATAAGGGGATCTGGAGCTCTTTTTTCTCGTGGATCTACTTCTTTGCCCGATTTGGATCCAGCACCTCTTTCACCTGCTCCATCTTCTGCACCTTCAGCTGCTACAGATGACCTTTACGCTAGACGTCCTGATAAACTTACTGATAGTGATTTGGATTCGAATTCTAGTTACTCTGGGCCGAAGAAATTACACTATGATTCTGAAGCATCAACATCTACAGTGTTCTCTTCAAAAATTAAAAAGAAGGGTAGTTCTATTATTGATGTGCTGATTCAAAAATACGGTAAAAAAGAAGACATAGAAAAAAAGAAAAAGTCTAAAGATAAAGAAGACAAATTACCCAAAGTTATTACTAAAAATGCGGCCAGTGAATTACTGCCCACGCCTAGTTTAGGATTAGTAAAGAATGGTAATAAAGGCAGTTATAACATAAAAAAAGAAAAATTTATGGAAGACATATATTATTTGGGCGCTTTTAGGAAGGAGACTGTAACTGCATTTAGAAATTCGTTTATTAAAGATACAGATGGCCTTATTGGAGCTACTGAAGAATTTGCACCAGTAGTTCTTAAATCTAGAACAAGAACGGAGAGTCGAGTATTAAAACAACGAGCTACAATTAAGGAAGTGTTTGGCGATGAGCGACCGGCTTCAGCACCACCAACTTCTGGTCGGATTGAAGATACTCATGAAGAGAAAGAAGAAAAAGTTGTGGAAATTAAAAAAGAGCCTACTGAAATTACAAGACCTAAACTTAAACCTAAAAAAATTCTAAAAGACAAACTTAAACGAAGATCTAGTTCAATTAGGGATGGTCTTCGAAGTACTAAATCATTAAAGAGAAATGATGCAAAGGGTCGCCTTCTACGCTTAAAGAATAGAAACAGCTTAATTAAATCATTGACTAGTAAAAGAATGAAAGGGTTGTCAGTCAATAAACACAAAAATGAGAATTCAACTTCAGAAGAAAAAGATAAATCAAAAGTAGAAAGCGGTTCTTTGGCACAGCCACCAGAAGTAAATGCCAAAAGGCGATTAAAGCGACTCTTTGGTCGAAGAAAATTTAGTTCTGGATTTGATTACATACGAAAAAAGAAAAAAATAATTCGTCGTGATGAAATCAACCCCAAAATTCGTAGACCCGCTGCGAAACCGAGTCCAGAATCTGTGCATGATATACAGAAAGAGATAAAAGGCTGGTTCATAAATAAGAGCATTGGAGAAACGCATCTACATCGGGCTGCAAGGCTAGGATATACGGTGAGTGTTAATACAATTTCTACTTCATTTTTTATGTTTTCGACCAGCTGTGTTAATAATATAAACTTTTATAGGATTGCGTTGCATACTGTTTGGAGAAGATGGGATGTGATCCATCAGCCAAAGACAATGCAGGATTTACACCATTGCATGTGGCCGCTGCTAGAGGCCACGTCAGGATCGCAAAGCTACTCCTTCAGTATGGCGCTAATGTTTCAGCTGCAGCCCAGGGTGGCATTAGGTAAGAGTTAACAGCAAGTAACTTATAACTTTCATATAATTTTTAAGAATTCTCGTTAAATTTTTGAAATATGATTTCAGACCTCTACACGAAGCCTGTGAGAACTGTCGAATAGAAACGATACGTCTGCTTCTCTCGTATGGTGCGGACCCACTGCTTGGAACTTACGCAGGGCAGACACCAGCTGAAATGGCTGAGGGTCCTGCAGCCTTTCTCATTAGATTACACATAGCTGATGTACAAGGCTTTGCTATTGAACCTTGGAGATTCCCCCCACCCACCGAAATTATAGGTAAGTATTAGTAATTATTATTTCATTTGATAGGTTAATCATTCTGTAGTATAATATAGTAGTCATTCTGTAGACATATACAAAGTTTAAAATTAATTGGCGAAAATTGATAATAGAAATTCCGTCGTAACAGCTTTAATCATCATCATTATTATCATTCAGTCTTGCACTGTCCACTACTGGATGCAGGCCGCCCTCATGATTCGCCTCGAAGTACGGTTCTACGTCGCCTGGATCCAACGATGTTCAGCAACTTTCACCAAGACATCGGTCCACCTAGTTGGGGGGCGTTCTACATTGCGTGGTCGCCACTCGAGAACCTTTGTTCTGCAGCGGTTGTCGATTCGTCGAGCGGTGTGGCCTGTCCATTGCCACTGCCGATTCCGCCTCAGATTATCTTGCAGAGAAATGCCGAGTTCAAACCGCTCCATAGCATATTAAGTGACTTTGAGTTTAGTTATGAGACAACTTCAAGGAAAATGCGGCGACGCACTGGTTGATCTTATGTCAGATAAATAAAATAAAAATTCTTTTCCAATCAAAATTCTTTATACTACCTGTACAAAAAAAAATCTTTACTAATAACAAGTAATCTATTAAGATTCAATTATCTTTCACCTATACTAGGTGTTAACAACATTTAGTTAAAAATTAAAACAATCGGATATAATATTCCAAATTTATTGTTTTCAGATCGTGACGAAATGGGATGCGATTCACTGTCATCACCACCGCCAGCGTCACCACCTCCGCCCCCGGACTCAATGCTGGAGATCCAGTGCACAGAGGCACCGCTACCACCGTTTTACAGCCTTAGAAATACGTCTGGTCAACCGGCTGACGGTCTTTGGTGTTTACTTCAAGATATCACTAATGTTTTACAGGTAAACATATCCGTTTATTGGCATTTATTTGTCTTATCTTTTGGATTCATTACATAATTAATTTTATCATAAAGTTTGTTACTCAAGCCGGACAACAAAACAAGTATGTCGCTCCATAAGGTTCAAACCGGACACGTGGTATAAGCAATTATTCATAAGTACACACTACATCGTACTACTAAAATCTAACCCAGTTGAAATCTCTAACATACACGTTGCCCATACACAGCTAAAGAAACGTTGTTTACTAAATAGAGGAGTTTTATAATGATTGCCTCTAAAATTAATCGTACGTAAGTTAAATATTTTAATAATTATTAAATAATTACAATCACCAAGGTACAGTAATAAAGATATGCTACTTATATCCAAATACATAATAAGCGCGAATTTCTAATATAAGACAATCTTCAAATGTCACATAACATGGATTCTGAGATGGAAAAGTTTAGAATCATCGTTATCTGTCTGTTTTTCTATTCATTCGTGAGAAAAGATTGAAGGTTGACAATATTTAATAAATTATTATAAGGTTTTTTTTTGCATATATGATACATATATCCTGCGCTTACCGTAAATATATACTCCTATATCAATGTTGTGTCCTGTTTCTTACATGGCATGGGACCACCCATTTGCGCGATAAAACTACCAAATACCGATTGCTTTTAAGAAATTTAAAAGCTTACCGGGCTTTCTTTGTAGCCATTTAAACAATTGTGGATAGAATTAGCAAAAAAATATTTGATGTGCAATGGATTTTTTTTTGTGAGAGTTGCGACAGATATATTTCATTGCGTGGTATTGTGATATCTGGTGCAAACATTTTGTATTATGCACGGGAATAAATCGGCTCTAAAAACTAAACCTGTTGCACCTAATAGTAATCTTTGATTCAATCCGAGACAAACAAATATAGATTTTAATTACAATAGCATATTTGCGCTTATTTCCAGATTAAATCGAAGGAAAGTCTACTCAAGCAGATCCACTGTGGTTCGGGATCACCGAAAGAATTACTGAGGGAGATTCGTACTCAGGAGTTTTTAGAGCGCGCCCAATGTCATCAGCTGCTCTGTGCCGGTGAAAAAGTTAACGTGCGAGCCTCGAAAGTGGCCCTAATCAGAGTCACCGACAAGCTTAGGCAACTCCTGAAGATTGAAACCGTACTTGTTAGCTGACACTAGGATAAAATCATAGACGGTATTCGAAATATTTTTAATGACGTTTAATTGAGCGAGGATGTTATCTCAGTGTTAACTCTTCAACAAGCTCAAATGCTCACAGCATAGACAATTTGAACTTTTAAAATTATTTTAACGCACTTATTAGTAGGTGAATGTTATTACGCCGAAAAAATATAGTTAATATTAAAATAGTGTTGATTTACTAAAAAAATGTGACGTTTTGATCAATATAGATGTGACATGATTTTAGGTAATTTCGTGTTAAACATGTTTAATTGGAGACGGCTCAATATCGAGATCTTATTACCAAGCTTGACTGATTATTGTTATGTAACATGTATCTCATTTAAGAACAATATAAAAGAAAAATATATTCTTTTCATGAGACTGTATTAGACTGTTTTAAGGCAGCCATTTCATAATCAATATAATTTTACTCACTGACTTATAAAATGAATTGTGAGAACTTTTGTATACTAATGAACAATTATTGTAAATATTGTATAAAGTTATTATAGGTTATTACGCATATAGATGTTGCTTTAAATGTTCGATTATCTCATGGGTGCTATTTAACAATTGGTGTATGGTGTATATGATAGGTAGGCGAATAAGTAAAGAAGGCGAGATGATTAGTATGTATTATGTATATTATATTATTAGGAAATTAACGACATGTAGTTACCATGCTGTTATTTATAAGGCGTTAGCATAATCTTATACTGTGTGTGCAATAGTATACGTGGTTATTCTTGAACATTGTAGATGATTTTTATTCATTCGGAGTGAAGGTATCAAGTTTAAAATGACAGGGTTGGATGGGCCTTAAGCAGGCGACTGTTGTACTTCATTAAAAATATGACTAAGTACAATCATATCGTATTGCGAATAGACACTGATCAATATACTGCGCTCCTTGTTCTTTATCTATCTGGTTATTCCAGTTTTTTTTTTGTTATCGGTACATCACCATTAAGCTGTTTGAAATCATGTAATGTTTTGAGATTATGCTAGAAACTTTTATATCGAATTCGATTTTTAAAAATGGCATTTTGTTTTGTTATGTTTGCTTATATTTCTTCTCTAAAATGTTTTTTTATTAATATTGTACAATATATTACTGTAATCATAAAATGAGTTACGTTTTTATTTATGCAGCCCTGTAAAAAATAGTCAAATATTTGAATCATATGTATTACGCATATCGCAAAAAAATATTTAAATGTAAATAGAATAAATAAACGTATACAAATTATTTTTAACTTATTGAAGGAGTTATAAAATAACTGGACTAAATAATGTCAATGGGAATATATTGACAATCATTTATTGCAGTTCACAAACTTCTATTTTATATTTTCGGACTATATGTATATTAAAATATTAGCAGTTTTTAAGCAATAGTCAAGGCCATGTTCCGCCCTATCTATTTCGTTGTGGCAACACAAAATGAAGAAGTACATTATTAATCTGTGATGAAATATTATTAGGAGAATATTCTTGAGCGCGGGAAATAGAATGAAAAATAATGATAAATTTTGGATTAAATGTATCTATAATGATTTATAAAAATGTATACTTGCTGGATGATACCGAAATTATGTATGTTTTATTTGTTTTAGCTATACCTACAGTGTAAGTATTACTATAATTATTGACTCTTATTAATTTCTTGTTGATAACATGGAAAATAAAACCTTGAACAATGATAATAAGAATTTTATTTAACCTCTAATAGAATACATTGGATATTAAATCAGGGTTATTACCACTTGGTAACACAAGTATAAATTCGTTTTCGCTTATAATATACTCGGTAACCGGCATTAAAAAAATCTTGAAAATAGCGGACAACCCTTAGAATAATAACGTATAGAAGGATAGTGTCAATACTTCGAAGGTTCGAAATTTGAATCTAAAAACACTAATGGCGCGCAGACGATTACATACGTACACACGCACACCACTATACAAATTATGAAATCAAATTTTGTTTTTATTAACATAAATCGTCGAAATACTTTTAAAAGTGACGTTAAAAACCTTTTTAAGTTTTACAAATGTGTTATGACACCATTAGAATGCACAAACCGTCATAATTACCTATTTATTTTTTAAGAGTTGCGTACGTACGTGCAGTACAATGACTTGTACATTACGGAACGGTTCCGGCGTAAGCTCCATTAGGCTCCAATTGAAATGCTTCACTTTTTCTGCGCGTACTTACCTTCTATATGTTATTATTCTAAGGGGCAACCGTTGGATGCAAGGGTCACAAGCGATAGTTGTTAATGACATACTCGTGGGGAGGTCCTGTCTGACCATGTTATAGCAAGGTCAATTTCCCTATACTGCAGAGGAGTCTCGGCCCAGCAGTAGGTCGTATATGAATCGAGATGACACATACTTTAACACATTAAAATTATATATTTTTCATAAGCAAGACGCCGCCATTTAAATTTATCACGACTTTCAAATATTTTTTTACGAATTTTATCATGTTTTTATTTGATTTTTATTGCCCCAGCGTTTCATACACTGGGCTGTTCATGGTGGACAACTTATTAATGTAAACCTGACAAATCTAATAAGGTAACACCAAATTAGAACACGCAACACCGGGTAAAATATGGCAAAAAAGCTCAAAGGCCATAATACTAATTATTGACTTTTAGAGGCTACTTTAATTTACTGAAAATGGAATAAAATCTTTAGCTATTATATAGGCGGGTCAAATCTATATAATAAGTGCACACAGTGTCTTGCAGTCGTGTGGTGGTCTTCTTGGTTTAATTTTTAATTAGACTGTTTAGAAATATGGATGGTTTGTCTGATGGTAATATTGTGAACACAGAAATTAGTCTTGTATTAATATTTCTGTCACTGTGAAAGCGTTACTTATGTACACTTGTAGAACCTGAGTGTGAGTGACGAGACTGTTAGGACAGTTTCCTCGAAGTACTCCAACTCTATGTCAGCAATAACGAGAGAGACTGGCAAGTCCATAACTACTTCACCTATTGACATAATGGTTCAGCATATTCCAATGGCTTATTTTTTTTTTATTGCAAACGAGCAAACAGTACACCTGATGGTAAGTGTTGCTGCTGCTCATGGACCTTTACAAGGCCGTTTGCCTACCGCGAAGAAAGCGAAGGGAGTGTGAATGCGTGCATTGAGTCTCGGTGATACCAAGGGCACCACCAAAACCCTCCACACGCAATCACCCTCAGAAAGTTGGGCTTCCGGCTCTCTCGCTCACCGAACGAAGCGCAGTAACAAATTGCTACTACTCAGACGTCGATTATATTCGCATATTGTGGTTCAATAGTTTTTAGTTACAGTTTTGATAAAATCGTCCAAAGGTAAACACGTGAAAAGTGATTGACATCAAAACTGGTTAGTTTCATTGTCAGCGAGATGTAGAACTCTTATTTCTCTAACAAAATGTAAGAAACTTTCATAAATGCACTGAGTTGCGAGCGGATCTTCGTACCATTTGAGCTATTTTGTAAGTCGGCTTATCGATTTTACTTACCATTGGTCGCAACGGAGCATTTAGTTTGTTTGTATTCGTCTGTCCATAGCTTTGGACGGTTTGGTAAATAATAGTATAAGGGTTTTGACGTTTAGATTAAATGCGTCTTCTTAGTGTTTATTAGGTATTATAGCAATCTTTTTCATATTATTTAATACGCTTTTAGTGTGGTCTGTTTTGACCCCTTTATAGGTATGTAATTACATCCAATAAAAGTTGGTTGATATTTGCATTTTAATCCGATGTATCTACCAATACGGTAGCATTTTTCTTGTTTGGGTGCAGTTAATTGTTGCTTAGGAAGATTAGGTGCAATGCAAGTAATGTGCTTCAATATAACACAACTAGACGCCTTTTCGAATAGTCTCCATACCTCCTCCTTGTGCATAGTATTTCAACCAATCAGTGGTAGACCCGTTTAACTTAGCAAAAGCTATGAAGGGTTGGTACCCTTTTTTTGGGTGGGCTATGGCCAGTATAGACGCCGCCCGTTCCATCCGGGGTGATGAAAGGGCGAAGCGCGGCCCCACAACCCTCCCCTCCGATATTGGGTCGACCATCGGTACCGAGTACCTTGTTATTCGTAGCCTTTCGGGTATTGCCTCTTCCTAACGCCCCGCCCGGGACACCGGTTCCCCTTACGTAATCAGCCTCTCAATGGGCGACGGACTATTCCCCAGTCCAGTCACCCGCCGCCTCGATTAGGGCGGCATCAGGAGCAGGTACTCGCACCTACGTCGGTCAGATAGTCGGCGGCGGTCCGTGTCGCCGTAGAGGAGTTCCTCACGTGCACGCTCTGCCGTCTGCTTTCGTGAGATTACTGCCTCACAGAAGGCGGCGACCGCGTCCTAGTTTTTGATGCTGTCGAACCTAGTGATAGTCGGCAGCGTCAGGCACCCATGATTCCCCTTAGGAGTCCCATCCTATCATAGGACACCGTCCTACCACCGCAGCGGTGGCAGGATGGTGTGCTCTCACTCCTCATGACCGTGTGCTGGTACCTGGCAAATAACCGTGCTCCGTCAATACAGCACCAATCGGAAGGAAAGCATCCCGTGCCGCCAACCCAGACGTTGGTGCCGAAATAAAATACCATTTTATTTCGTTGTGGCTTGGTATCTTCAAGGCAGAATCTTTTCTGAGAAGGCGGCGTGTATTATTGGATGCCTATCTAAATTCATAGTAAATTAATTTCGATTTCGAGATGTGGGTTGGTTCTAGTTTGTATAACTACTTACGTCCAATTAGTGTTGGTTGCCATATAAAATATTTAACGCATCTCGAAATATCAGTGTCTATTTTATTCGATATGATAATAAGAGCAGATACAAATCTGCAATGGTACTATAGTTTAGTTTCGATATTATCGATAAAATGGATATATCGTTTTTTTTATGGGTGGGCTATGGTAAGCGCGCACGTGGTCCATTCCGTCCGGGGCGACGAAAGGACGGCGCGCGGGACCATAACCCACCCGCACCCACGTCACCTTCGTTGTTGGGCCGACCACCGGAGCAGGGTGACTTGTCAGTGGTCGGCCCGACGGAACACCCTTTCGGGTACCCTGACCTCTCGACGTCGGTCAGCCTCTCTGCGGGTGACGGACTAAATTCCCCGGTCCAGTCACCCGCGACCTCGGCTAGGGCGGCATTAGGCGCAGATACTTGCTTGTCTGCGCCACCCGAGTCATGCCCGCCCATATCCATTATTGTAGAGGAGTCTCGGGCTCAGCAGTAGGACACATATGAACCGTGATGATACAATTTCTATTGCCATTAAAATACATGGATCTACAGTAAAGAAACATGGCGATATATATTTTAAATTTTAATATATAGGCCTTTTCAAATCTTAGAAAAATTCGTAATCTGTGAAGAGTTATTTTGAACAACGATGCCAGTTCCAGTCCTGAACGTCCCAGTTCTTGACGCTGTCGAGCATCTCCCTGGTGTCGCGAAAGCGAAGTAATATGAGAGTAAACACACATAAGATTGTAACAATAACAAAGAATATTAGGCCCACAATGGGCGCGCGCGCGCGGTGGCGCGGCGGCTAAGATCGAACGAGAGGAGGCAGTCGCAGAGTCGAGTGCCAGCCGTCGTGACAGTAACACGTGAGTAATATTTTATTGTGTATACATTATATTCGATCGAATTATATTAGTCACTAGTATAGTTAAGTACCAGTGTTTATCAGAGGCTATTTCAATATAATGGTATATCAGGTATTAGCGAGAGATACCAGCGTTGATATATCTGAATACGAGATTCAAATATATCGGCAGACCGAGTTTAGGCATATCGGAGTACAGAATTAGATATATCTGAATATCAGATTGTGAGAGCGAGGCTCGGGATGGCTGTAAGGGGAGGCAGGCGGCAAAAAAAAAAAAAAAAGAGAGGCAGGAGGCCATTTAAGGGGAGAGCGATCCCCGACCTGAGATCAGTGTTTCTGCGCCAATATATTGAAATAGCTACCTGAACCTATTGGCATGTATATAAAGTGTTATTGTTTAGATATCAGAGTTTAACATATAATATGTTTGCCATGTACTGTGTATTGTTGTACTTCGGCGACACCTGGCGATGGTCGGCAGCGTCAGGTTGGCACCGATAATCGCGACAAGTTCACGGCACTTCCCCGTCCACGCGGCACACACCTCGAGCGTGTGTTGCGCCGTGTCCTCGTCACAATTGCAGTGGTGGCAGGAGGGTGTGCTCTCCCTCCTGACAATCTTGTGCAGGTACTTGGCGAAGCAACCGTGCCCCGTCAGCACCTGCACCAGTCGGAAGGAAATCACCCCGTGTGTCCGCTCCAACCACTCCATCAGCACCGGCCGGAAGGCCTCGACGGTCCTGACATCGTACCGTGGCCTTTCCAGCCGGACTGCCCAACGGGCAGACCCCTCCGCCAGCCCATGGTCCCTCCAGCCATCCTGGCTATATGGACCGAATCACGGGAGAAGCACGCCTTACTTGCGTGTGCTCTTTCGGGCGTGCACTTTCTTGACTCCTTACAAATTGTCTGCCCGAGCCCTCTCCCCTTTTTTGGGCGGCTTGTTCCGCGTGGGTGTCGCTATTGCGACGGATGACACGACGATGGCGACTGCGTCATGGACCCTGTCCTTTCTCCGCCAGCTCGAGCCCGCTCCTGATGTTATGCCAATGGTGCGAAAAGTCTCTCAACCGTCGAAAGTTGGCCTCGGAGTTAACAAGATCGCAATAGTGTATGGGTCCAGGATTGACCCGTTGAATTCCGTCCAACATCTTCATGCGGATTTCATCGTACAGTGGGCATCGCCCATAGCACATGATTCAGACATTCATCCTCCTCTCCGCAGTAACACAGGCTACTCTGACATAGCTTCATCTCATAAAGTCTCCTTCTAAAACAGCCATGACCTGTCAAAATTTGAGAGCACTGATAGTCGGGCTCAACCCAGGGGGATCTGAGTCGAACACGAACATCGGGGAAGAACCGATGGAGCTCCCTACCCTTCTCCTCACCGTCCCATCTTCGCTGCCACTCAGCAACGAGCTCCTCCGAAATTTGGCTTCTCTCCGTCCTAGGGCAGTCCCGGCCAGAAAACCTTACATCGTCTATCCTACCAGCACGGATTACCTCTTAAGTCCGCAGGAAAAACCCCTGCCAAAACTGGCAATGCTGCCGAACTAACTGAGCGGTAAGCCTTTGTGATTAGTATAAGGGCCTGCCGCTGGGTCCTTAACAACGCGCTCCTTACCATGTAAGTGGACGTGCGTCCCCACCAACATCCCGCCGCATAAGTGATGATGGCAACGAATATAGCCTGGTACAGTATTCGAATACCCACGTACCGTATGCCCCAAGATGAGACGGAGACACGCGACATTTTCCCGAACGCTGCTGCAGCACGCTCTCCAATGGACTGCGCGTAGAGCCGGAAGCTCAAGTTAGAATCAATTACGACACCCAGGACAGTCACTGATTGGACGCTTCTTACCGGCTCTCCACCGAGCCTAACAGTGGGCGGTCTTCCACTCAGCTTCCCTTTTAGGGTTATGGAACATGACTTCGTGGGGGAAAAGGACAGTCTGTTACGAAATCCCCAGGCTGTGACAAGTCCGAGTGCCGTGGAGGCCAAAGCCTCTAATCCTGCACGAGAGTTCGACTCGATGGTGACCGTTACGTCATCCGCGTACGCAATCAGTTTGACTCCCTCTGGTAAAGAGAGTTGAAATAGATCGTCCATCAGGAGATTCCACAGAGAGGGCCCCAATACAGAGCCCTGCAGGCATCCCATGGTTAATTGTTTCCACACGATTTAACCTCCAGCAAAGAAACGGCACGCCGGCCGCAAAAATAGGACACCAGCATCCTATAGATGTTCGGCGGGCAACCCCCATTCTTGGCCTTCAGCAGAATCATGGGCCACCACGTGTTGTCAAAGGCACCCGAAATATCCAAAAGAACCGCATGCACATATTTGCAGTTGCTATGAGCCACGGTGTCCAGAAGGGACCGAATAGCCGTGACGGTGGAATGTCCGCATTTGAACTCGTGCTGACAGGAGGAGATGCTGCGCGAGATATTGGGAGCACAGTGTAGCAATATTCTCTCCAAGACCTTACCCAAAACCGAGAGAAGTGTGATCGGGCGATATGCTTTGGGATCAGACAGCGGACGACTATTACCTTTGGGGATAACAATCAACAGCCCGTCCTTCCACACATCGGGAAAAGTACCTTCCTCAATACACTTCCCGAATAAACGCGTCAGCTCGGAGCCAGCCACGCGCCACGCATGTTTGAGCATGCGGGCGGTTACTCCGTCGATTCCTGGAGCCGAGTTCGGTAGGCGACTAACAATACCCTCAATAATCTGTCTAGATGGAGGGGGCGCATCCCGCCCAGATGGGGCGCATGCCGCCATGGTCCGTACCTGGCGATGATAAGGGACATCAAAAACAGCTAAGTGAGGAAGCAAGCACTAAGCAATGTTTAATATAAGCTTGTACTCAATACGCACTAAAGGGAAGTTAGTAACTTACCAGCGCCATCACCGAAAGAAACAGCCGAAGCACGAACTAGTGCCACCGCAACCTACCACTAGCGCCACACGCAAAGTGGTAGAGATCGGAACCACGTAGTCCCGTAAAAACCGTCCTCTACTCACACTACCACTACTACCTATAGCGGCGGATAGTAGAACTAACCTGTCCTTATGTCCCAGTGGCGCCAAACAGTGCTTTTGTGAACTAATTGCACTACACTACTACACTAGCGCTACCACCTATAGCGGCGGACAGCAGAACCAACCTGACACTATGTCTCAGTGGCGCCAAACAGCACTTTGGACTACACTATTAACCAGGGGCGGAACACTGCCACGATGCCTCAAGACTACCCTACTTATAGTTTTATAACAAATTAAAATAGGAAATGCCAGGCCGAGAATTGCCAGGCGTGCCGCCTCCAAAAATGGATATAAGAGATGACTTTCTTTTTTATTTTGCGCTATTAATTATTCTAATTTATTACAACACCCCACACGTACATATCTGGTAAAGTAGCATTAATGGTAGCAGTGTGGTAGTCAATTTTGCAAAAAAAAATTACGATTTCTGGCATCCGCGGTGGGTATAAGAACAATTTTAGGTTTCGTAACTTAATATTTTATATCTAAGCTTTTTTGGTGGATTATAATCTTCTGTTGATTATAAGTTCTGCTTATTCTCTCTGTGGTGATGCAACGTATCTCCTCTCTTTCGCTATTGGGTCGACCATTGCTACCGATTTCTTGACATCCGTGACTGATCTGGAACTTATAATTGAAGTGAAACTTCTTTAGAATCGTTGTGATTTCAAACACAATGAAATGAAAAAGCGAGTCCATAGATTTTTTTTTTTGTGTGTGTATTCAGCTGTTGGTCACAGATGACCTTGACAGCTTAACGCGGGCAATGGGCGAGCGGAAGGCTCTCAACCCGGTAAGTAAGTTAAGCCGAGTCCATAGAGACACAAATACGTAAATGTATAGGATTCAGCAGGCGAGAGAACGAGATAAAGGATAAAAGAGTTCCACTTCTGGTATGCGTACTTTGTACACACATTTATTTTTTAATCTACATACACGAAATTCAGCCAAATCGCAAATTGTAATTGCAAATCACTAAAACTTTCAAAATTGCCTCGTAGGCTAAAAGTGTAGGAAAAATACACATCGTGCTTATCAACTCTAGAAGTATCTGAACCTTAGGGTCAAGTTGTGCGATAGAGAGAGATATCCTTATCAAAAACTATATAATTATATTTGATGACGAAATGTTAAGTATTTGTAATATTTTATTAGATTTAATAGCTATGGATCAACTCTGATGATGTTTTCATAGGTAGTAGAGAATTTCATAAAAAATTAATAAAATTGTATACATATGTTCATTAAATTCAATGCTTTAATAGACAATATGATATACCTATTTTTCTAAAATCTGCCTAATATTGGATATTATGTGATTTTTGTACTATATTATACATAGTGGAGATTGATTACACAAATAGTTGTCTAAGTATCTACCTTAGAGAATTGTTCTGCGTGAGAATAAATACAGTAAAACCCGTTTAAGACTATTTCGCAGGGACCCGACCAAAAACGCGTCTTAGGCGGGAAAGCGTAATATGCGGGAAAGGGAAAAAACGTGCCATTGTTATTTATTATATTCTATTATTATTATATATTCTATTATTATTAAACGTGATCGTATTAAGCAGGTTCTACTGTATTATAGATTCTTCTACGTGGTATCCATAGATAATATGCATATGTGGTATCAATAACAACTATAATAACGATAACTTGTTATAGTTTTAAATTTATATATATTTGGTATATGCAATATTCACGGAAAAACAGAAATAATTCAGCAAAAAAAAAAAAAACATCAATATAATGATATGTCAACGTCAATGTTATCCGTTTTTCGATATATGTATAGTGGATGGATTGGCAACCCTAATGAAGATCCGTTGGGTTGGGCATGCGTAGCATATATTAGTCTGTGGGTTGGGCGAGGCAGGTATTTTTGTAGTGCTTGTCATTCATCAAATTCATTTTTATACCTAACAAAATAATATTAATTAAAAAAAAAACAGCAATGTTTCAACAGCGATAGGCAACTTGTTTGATTATGATATTGTATTATCTACTTTGTGTCAGAAAATGAAGCTTATATTACTGTTTGTTTTATTCACTTTGTGTCGTGTGAGAACGCAAATTCCTGATTCCAGTGGTGTGTACAATCCAAATTATTCTCAACAACCATATCAAGACAACAATCAGAATGTATCGCAATACCGGCAGAATCCTCAGGTCCCTTACGGCAGCTTTCCTGTTAGTGCAAACCTAAACGATTACAATGCAGGACAGAGTTCGTTTTATCAAGATAATTTTAACTCTGATAATTATGGTGATAATGAGAATGAAGTGGATCCTCAAAATACAGCCTCATATTATGCTGGTTTAGATTACGAGGAACGATACAGATGTCCTCCGAATTGGATTAGATTTAGAGAATCATGTTATCGTTTTACTAAGTCGCCGGATCGCCCCAGAAATGAGGCACGTAAAATTTGTTTGGCTTATGAAGCTGATTTGGCGTCAGTAAATAGTCCGGAGGAACATGGATTTATTGTTACACATTTGATGACTTTAGACCCTCAGAAAGGTTCATGGTACATAGGCGCACACCAGCAATCTCCAGGATTCTGGTCTAATGATGCTGATGGATCGCAATTAACTGGTTTAGAAAATGCATTTTTTAATGATCGTGTTGCAATATACACTAGTTTTAACTTATTGCCTCGAGATTACTTAGTGTATAGATTTTCTCATGAGGAAGGTAGGTGGGGTCTATTTCCTGTCGAAGGTACTCAGTATTATCATTTTATTTGTGAAGGTCAAACACAAAGACTCCATTATTTAATTGAGGAGGACAGGTCATTTACTTATGGTTTACCAACATTTGACCTAGAAAGGATTCCTCGGGGACCATACTTTATAAAGGAGCCTGAGGATACAATATATGATCCTAAGAGGAATTACCATGTGCAGTTGACATGTACTGCAGGTGGTTATCCAGCACCTGTATATAAGTGGTATAGGGAAGAATATCAAGTAGATAAACTTAATTTTACTGAAATTGATCCCTTACTTGAGACAAGATTTGTTTTAAGTGGCGGAACTCTGATGATTTACAACCCAGATACTGAAAAGGATAACACAAAATATCACTGCACTGCTTCAAATAAATTTGGTACTGTTCGGTCAGAGTCTGTACGTTTGTCATTTGGTTATATTAGAGAGTTTAATCAAAAAAGATCTATTGAAAGTGGTAATCAATATTGGGGAAAGGTTGTGTACTGTGATCCTCCATCACATTATCCAGATGTTAATTTCTTATGGGCCCGTAGCTATTTCCCGAATCTAGTCGAAGAAGATAAACGGGTATTTGTTTCTTATGATGCAGGCCTTTATTTCTCTGCTTTAGAAACAATTGATAGAGGGAATTACAGCTGCAACGTAATGAGTAAAGTGTCAGACCAGGGTCGAAATGGTCCATTTTTTCCACTTTATGTCTATCCTCATTCAGATTATCAACAACTTAAATTTCCAAATAATTTTCCCAAAATTTTCCCTGAAGCGCCTATGGTAGGTCAGGAGGCACGTTTAGAATGTGTTTCATTTGGTTATCCAGTACCCTCATATAATTGGACTAGGAAAAATGGTGTGATGCCTAGAAAGGCCCGTCTAAGTAACTTTGACCGTGTGTTGACTATTCCCAATGTAGGTGTAGAAGATGAAGGTGAATACACCTGCGATGTTCACAATGATAGAGCCCGCATATCTAACAGTGTTTTCCTAAAAGTGCAGGCAGAACCTAATTTTACTATTCCCTTGGCAAATAAGCACATGGATAATAAAGGTGAATTGCACTGGAATTGTGAAGCATTTGGAATTCCTGATGTTAATTATACTTGGTGGAAAAATGGAGAGAAACTAACTATAGATGCCTTAGATCCAGAAGACAGAGATAGGTATATTATTCAAGACAATGTATTAATTATAAAATATCTAGATCCCACTAAAGATCCAGGTATGTACCAGTGTGAAGCTAAAAATCAGTTAAAGGCCGCTTATTCAACTGGACAATTGCGAGTGTTATCTTTGAAGCCATCTTTTAAGAAACGACCACTTGAGTCTGAAACATATGGATCAGAAGGTGGGAATGTTACGTTGAGGTGTAATCCAGAGGCAGCCCCTAAACCGACATTTACATGGAAAAAAGACAATATTGTGATAGGTGCTGGAGGTAAACGATTTATCACAGAGACTGGTAATCTTATCATAAGACAGTTGTCCAGGGATGATGAGGGTGTTTATACATGTATGGCTAAAAATCAGTATGGTACAGACGAAAGTAGAGGTCGTTTAATAGTATTGCATGCTCCACGATTCCTTGAGCGCCTACCTCCTCGAATCACAACGCAAGTCAATCAAGTTGTATTTTTGCATTGCAATGCTGAAGTAGACCCCATGCTGGATACTGCTTACCTCTGGAATCACAATGGTATTCGCATGAAAGAGGCAGCTGATCTTTATGCAGACAAGAGAATCAAAATAGATGGAGGTGAATTAACTATTCTGAATGTGAGTCTGTCCGATTATGGAGATTATGAATGCATTGTAAAATCTGCCATTGGACGTATATCTTCTCACACTCAATTACGTATAGAAGGCCCTCCAGCTCCACCTGGTGGTTTACAAACACTGAATGTACAACGCTCATCTGTGACTTTAGAATGGACTGACAGTAATTCCAATGGACATCCAATCACAAGTTATATTGTAACTGGTCGTACCCATTGGAACTCTACCTGGTATGTTATAAATAATAATGTAGCTAATGCTATGGAAATAGATCGTTATAATGGTAGAAAGCGCGCCACAATTACTACAACACTGATGCCTTGGGCAATTTATGAATTTAGAGTACAAGGCGTGAATCTTTTAGGACCTGGTAAGCCATCAGCCCCTAGCCCTCAGTTCTCCACTTCTGCAGACAAGCCTTATCAGGCACCAGCTAATGTAGGCGGTGGTGGTGGCACGACAGGAGATCTTACCATTACATGGACACCTTTACCACCTTCTTTGCAGAATGGACCAGGTATCTATTATAAAATATTTTGGCGTCGCAATGGAACAGAGGTGGAATTTCAATCACTGTCTCTTAAGAAATATGGTAATACTGGTATACATGTTGTTCATATATCAACATCTTACATTTATACTCCATATAATGTGAAGGTTCAGGCTTTCAATGATCTAGGAGCAGGTCCAGAAAGTGAGATAGCTACTATATATTCTGCAGAGGATATGCCTCAAGTGGCTCCACAATTGGTATATGCTAGGTCCTTCAATTCTACTTCTTTGAATGTGACATGGAATCCTATTGATCAGTCACGGGAAAGACTTCGTGGCAAATTGATTGGGCATCGTTTGAAGTACTGGAAACAGGCGAATAAAGAAGAAGAATGTATCTACTATTTGTCAAGGACGACGCGCAACTGGGCCCTCATTGTTGGATTGCAGCCTGACACATACTACTTTGTTAAGGTTAGTAGTTTTCATTTTCTTTCTCTTTGCATGAGTAAATAGAGTATAAATATAATTCATCATTCCCTTTCGTGCCTGTGGGTTTCGTAAAAGGAAAATTAAGGAATATGATACAGATAACATCGATGCAAGAGATGGTAAACTCGACATAAAATTCATCCACCCGTCTGACTCATGGTATGGTCATTATCCGTCTCAGAGGAGGCTCGGCCCAATGCGAAAGTGAAAAAGAAGAATTATATTTTATTTACATTGTTTTTAGTTCAATATTACGAAAAATAAAAAGGATAAGTAGATAGTTACTTAAGTATGAAATCAAATAATCTTTTGATATGTCTGAGAATACTCAACAGAAATCATAATTTAATATATTAAAATGGTAGGCAGACATTTTAATTACTTTCATAGATCTTTTTAATTTTAAGCAGCTAATAAATCTACTTATATCTAATTTCGATTATCGTCTAGGTAATGGCATTCAACTCTGCTGGGGAAGGGCCAGAGAGCGAGCGATATTTGGAGCGAACATTCCGTAAGGCGCCGCAGAAACCACCAGCGTCTGTCAATGTATGGGCATACAATCCCACGACGGTGCGCGTCGTATGGAGATACGTACAGCCCACTGATGAGGAAGAACCTCTACTTGGATATAAGGTATATACAATATTCTTTATTTGTTATTTGCAGGAGACCGTAAATATTAAAAGATTTTTGGGTTCCGTACCCAAAGAGTAAAAACGGGACCCTATTTCTAAGACTTCGCTGACCGTCCGTCTGTCTGTCACCAGTATCTCAAGAACCGTGATAGCTAGACAGTTGAAATTTTTACAAATTATGTATTTCTGTTGCCGCTATAACAACAAATACTAAAAACAAAATAAGATAAATATTTAAGGGGCTCCCATTCAATAAACGCGATTTTATAGGTAATGGTACGGAACCCTACGTGCGCGACTCCGACTCATACTAAGCCGGTTTTTAGTGTGGATTTACTAAGCTTGGGTATTGTTGATTTCATCGGAACTGAGGAATAATAAAGCCAAATGTCGGCGTCACCTCAGACCTTTCGGGTGGGAGGTGACCAGACGGTAAAAAAGGATATCGTTGAAATAAGTTCGTTGTCTATAATTGGCGGTGGTCGATTAGTATTTTTATTCCATCAGTTAGAAGACAATTCACTTACTTGCCCATAGAGTCGTATAAGACGACTAAGGGATATGATATGCAGATAACATTGACGCAAAAGAAGGATATCTTAGTATAAAATCCTATGCGAACAGGGCCAGATTATCCGTAAGGCGGACTAGGCAACTGCCTAGAGGCCCCGCATCGACTAAGGGCCCCAAGCATGTGCCAAGAAAAAACAAATATCATCCATTTCATTCATTCATCCAACGATATTTTTGAAAATTTGTATACGGCCTCTATTTACTATTATTCCTTTCTTTATTGCTGTTGGTGGAAAAAGAGAAAACAGCATACCTGATGGTAAGTGATACTACTGCTCATGGACCTTGGACCATGGACCTGAGAATTGCATTGTCTAGGGGCCCTGATAGGGTTAACCATGTATGCGAACACGTCTGACAAGCGTGGTGTAGTAGGTCAATTTTCTCTCATTATCCACGAAGATCGAGCCCAATAATAGGGTTTATATATCTAGAAAAGGACAACTCTAAACAAAACGATATAAAAGCCCTATGACCAGCGTGGTATATGTGAATTTCCGTCCTATTAAGAGACTCGATCCCAATTGTTGGACGTATATGTATAAGCCGAGATGTTGATAATGTTCAAACTGCATTCAAAATAACATTGGGAGAGCGTGATTTTAAAATCATTAATACGAAATTGGTGTTGCCATTGTGAAAGTACGATAAAAGGGAGCCGTCGCTTCGGACACCTGGCAGATGTGAAACATTGAAATTATTTTGTACACGTATATATGCATAAAAGAACAGATTACGACAGGAGGTAATATGGCATAAAGTATTAATAAAATATTACGATTTTTGTCCAAAAAATGATGGTTCTATTCAATAAACATTTATTTTCATTAGTATACACTATAGATAGGTTTAGGTTAATAATTTATTTTGAACTCACTAGATGGCGTGGTACAACATTCTAAAACAGGTTATGATTTCGTTACTTAATGTTTTCTTAAATTTAAAATCGTTTTAATATTTAGTTACGGGTTGAGAGCCCTCAGCGCTCACCCACCAGTCCGGGTAAAGTTGTCATAGCCATCTGAGGCTAACAACTAAGTCACACAAACAAAAAAAAAAAAAAATTTAATACTACGGGTTGAGAGCCCTCAGCGCTCAACCACCAGTCCGGGTAAAGTTGTCACAGCCATCTGAGGCTAACAACTAAGTCACACAAAAAAACAAAAAAAAAAATAATAATATTTAATACTAAAGACATACTTTTATGTATTTTCAGGTAAGAGTATGGGAGATAGACCAAGACATGAGCACTGCAAATGACACTATAATCCTAGTGGAACATAAATTAGAAGCGTACGTAACAAACCTAACACCGGGCAAGTCTTATAACTTGCGTGTACTCGCCTACTCAAACGGCGGTGACGGTAGAATGTCCTCACCAGCTATCACATTCCAAATGGGTGATTATCACACAGATGCCTTAGGATATTCAGGCAGAAATGCAGCTTATACACAAAATGTACAAACTAAAATATTATTATTTATTATATTTTTATCTTTCTCTTGGCAGCTAATCTCGTGATGTTTATTTATTTTTACATTCGTTCAGACTTAATTTACAATATGATTTACATTCCTTTTTTATAGCGATTAGTTTGTGATATTTATCCGGCCGACAAGTTTTGAAATATATATATGTAAGTAATACTTGATCGATTTTAAGGTTATTTTGTGTCTTTATCTTAGAATAATAACGTATAGAATCATAGTGTCGGTACTTAAGCGATCAAAAACATGAAGCCAAAAATACTACATGCGCGCAGGCGATTACACACGCACACCACTATACAAATTATGAAATCAAATTTTGTTTTTATTAACATAAATCGTCGAAATACTTTCAAAAATAATGTTAATACACTTTTGTGTTTTTCAAATATTTCAATAAAAACTTATTTATTTTTTAAGAGTTGCGTATGTACGTGCAGTACAATGACCTTGTACATTACGGAACGGTCCGGCATAAGCCCCATTATGCTCCAATTTAAATGCTGCTTTTTTTGTGCGCGGACTTATCTTCTATACGTTATTATTCTAAGGTCTTTATATAATTTTGTGGATTTATATCTTTTTTAATTTAGACCGGCGTCATCACACGTAATAAAAATAATGCCGAGTTTTTTCTATCACAATTTAATTATAAATAGCACAAAATATTTTTGTACTGATGTTTCATTGATAAATGAGTCCATATGACAGTTGTGTATAGTTGTAGCTAGTTCGTACAGGTTATATTTTATTTTTATATTTTGGAAAAATAAATTATACGTCAACTTTTTATTGACAATAAGTAATTTTAATATTTGATATTACTAATATAAGATTTTGTATGTAATGTCTATCATAAAGTTCATATCACATATTGTTAGTTTGTAAGACAGGTATATTTAGGTACCACCAATCCGAGCCATTTTATCACCGATCTGATATTATTGAACATATCTACCTAGGTTTTTATTTTCTATAAATAGGTATCGTAAAAGTTTTCTGTATATGTTTGCATAGAATAAAATACAATGTTTTATATATTTTTTATTAATATTTCGCACTTTTACAATTTTATTGATCTGATGTATTCACAAGATTTTCAAAGAAATTTTCGTCAGTATCTATCTGGTTTCCTATGTTTATTTTATTTATTTAAAAAAATAAAAATCAAGTTTTTATTATTCTAGCCGTGCGATGATACTATCGAACCTAAATCACTGAATGATTAGGTATAATTTATCAATATAACATGCTTAAAACAATTCTAACAATAATTGGTCCAATTTTATAAAACTATGATTTTTAACCTTAGGAAAAATTTGATTATTAACCTTTTCCTTGCTAAAGGAATCTCAATAATTAAAAAAAAAAATGGTTCATTAGAATTGACAAAAATAATATTAAATGCCTTATAAATGTTGAGATGGTCATTGTAATCTGTATTTATTTACAGTAATAAATATTAAATAAATTGTTTTTTATGAAGTTTCATTTGTGTTTGCATTCCTATATCAGCATGTTAACGAAGTAAGAATACAATTCTATTATTACATGCTCATTCATGGGTGTCGTAAAATACGACTACGGGATATAATATGCAATTAATATATTTGTTACTAGCAACCCGCCCTCGCTTCGCTTCGGTTTCAGTCGTCTTTTCTGAAGAGTTCCCGTTCCCGTGGGAATACCGGGATAAAATATAGCCTAGTTTACGCCCTTTCTTTTTTTTTTTTTTGGGGTGGGCTGCGGTCGGCGTGCCTCCGCACCACTCCGTCCGGGGCGACAGAGGGGCTTAAGCACGCAACTCCCGCAACCCACCCGAACACCACGTCACCTTCGTCGTTGGGCCGACCACCGGAGCAGGGTTACTTGTCATCAGTGGTCGGCCCGACGGAATACCCCCTACCTGGGGTACCCTCCTATCGACCGACGTCCCCCCCTCGGGGAGGACGTCGGTCTTTCCTCACGCGGTCGGCCTCTCGGCGGGTGACGGACTAATCCCCGGTCACATCACCCGCGGCCTCGGCTAAGGCGGCATTGCACGCAGGTACTCCCGCCTGCGCCGCCCTAGTTGTCGGCGGCGGGTCGCATCATCGAGGCTGTGCTCCTCGCGCTCGCGACCCGCCGCCTCCTTCTGCGAGATAACTGCCTCGCAGAAGGCTGCGACCGCGTCCCAATTCCTGATGCTGCCGATCATCTCCCTAGCGATGGTCGGCAGCGTCAGGTCTGCACCGATGATTGCGACGAGTTCACGACGCGGCTCTGCCCAAGCGGCACAGACCTCGAGCGTATGCTGCGCCGTGTCCTCGTCGCAATCGCAGTGGTGGCAGGACGGAGTTCTCTCCCTCCTAGCGACCCTGTACAGGTACTTGCCGAAGCATCCATGCCCCGTCAAGACCTGTACAAGTCGGAAGGAGAGCACCCCGTGCCGCCTTTCCAACCACTGCATCAGCACCGGCCGGAAGGCCTCCACGGTCCAAACACCGTATCGAGGCCTCTCCAGCCGGTCTGCCCAACGGGCGATGACGTCCCGGCGGGCGTCGACGCGCCAGGAGGTGAGCGCCTTCAAGGAAACAATATCGTCCCCCTCGCGCACCCCCGACACCCGCCGATACAAGTCGGCCAGCATTTCCGCCTCCAGGTCCCACGGGGGAGTCCCGGCCAATAGGCACGCCGCCTCCGTCGCCACCGTGCGGTACCCGCAGATGATCCTGACCGCCATGACCTTCTGTGGACGCCACAGAAGGGCCCTAAGTCGGGCGGTCATGGATCCCGCCCACAACGGTGCGCCGTACAGGGCCATCGACCGGATGAGCCCCGCGTACAGCTGTCGACATGCCGCGCTCGGTCCGCCCACATTCGGCATCAGCCATTGTAGGGCGGACGCCACGCCGACGAGCCGCGGGACGAGCCTGCGGAAATGCTCTCGAAACCACCATCGCCCGTCGAGCACCAGGCCCAAGTACTTCATATGGGCCTGGATGCTGATCCCAACCGAATTGACGGTGATCGAGACGCCGATGGGAGGGTCCATACGGGGCCCATGGAACAAGAGGGCCTCCGTCTTGTCCAGGGCCACCTTCAACCCCAGCGCCTCGATCCGCCTGACGACCTCTTCGGTGCCTGAGGTCGCCAGGCTTACCGCCTCTTGTAGCGTCCCACCGCGGGCTGTGACGAGCGTGTCGTCGGCGTAACAAATCCCGCCCAGCCCGGGTGGGAGGCTCCCCCGCAACGTCCAGTCGTAGCCGATGTTCCACAGGGTGGGTCCGAGGACCGACCCCTGTGGAATACCGCACGTCATGGGCGTTCGCACAACGTCCCCTACTCGGTTGGCGTAGAGGACGCTGCGCCCCTCCAAATAGTCTGCCACCAGCCGCCTCAGGTAAGCTGGCACTCCGTGGTAACGGAGTGCCTCCCTGACGCAGCTGAATGGCAGACTATTGAACGCGTTGGCGATGTCTAGGGACACCACCAACAGCACTCCCCCGCCGGTGACGGCCTCAGTCGCCACGGCCCTCAGGTGCAACAGGGCCTCGATCGTCGAACGACCCCTCCTAAACCCAAACTGGGCGTCCGACAGATCGGGCCCCGTGCCGACGAGGTGCCGCTCGATGCGGGCAGCTACTACCCTCTCCAGTAGCTTGCCCATATCATCGAGCAGCACGATAGGCCTGTAGGCCGATGGCGACTCCGGAGGCCGTCCCGGCTTCGGCAGGAGAACCAGCCTCCCCTCCTTCCAGCACCCAGGGAACCGCCCGGACGCTAAACACGCGTCGAACAGCTCCCTGAGGCGGGGACCCAGATGGTCGAGGACCAGGGCCAACACACGGTTTGGAATACCGTCGGGCTCAGGGGCGGTGGATTTGCCGCGCATGCGTGCCACCGCCGCCCTCATCTCCGGTTCCGTGATGGGCGGAACACTGCCACCATCGCCCTCCTGGTCATTGTCTGGCGGCGCCATGACCGGGGTCGTGTGTTCCGCCCGTCGTAGGAACAGGTTCTCAACGACCCGGGTGAGGAGGCTGGGCTGGAAAGTCTCGGTGAGGGGAGGGCCCCGTGCGCGGAGCTTCCTCAGCGCCGCGCCATAAGGGCGACCCCAGGGGTCACGGTCGAGACTCTCCAGCATCTCCCTCTCTCTCAGCCTGAAGGCCGACCGCGCATTGCGGTAGCCCTCGTAAAGCTGGCCCTCCAGTTCCGCGCTGCGATTGCGCCGCCGGCTGCGGGTGTAGGCCCTCCGGGCACGAATACACGCGGCCCGGAGATCCGCCAGCTCCCGGGACCACCAGTGGATAGCCCTCCTCGGGGGCAGACGCCGTACCCGGAGCATGGCCGCATCACAGATCTGCGTTAAAGCACTGCGGATGCGGCCAGCCTCGGCGTCCACCCCGTCCAACTGGTTGGCAGAGGACAGCCACGAGTAAACGATGGCTGCCTCCGCCAGCAGGTCCCGGTCTAAGCGACCCACAGCCCATCGCGGGAACGCAGGACGCCCTACCGCCCCGTGACCCCTGCCGGGCGCCGGGATTGTCAGGGAGACCTCTATCCGGATATACCGGTGGTCCGACAAGGTCTCAACCTCCTCCTCGACGCACCAGCTCCCCACGCATGCGGCGACCTCAGGGCTAGCGAACGAAAGGTCCACTATCGACCTGCCCTGAGGTCGTATGCACGTATGCACCGAGCCTCTGTTCAGCAAACAGAGGCCCAGTGCCGCCGCCCAGTCCTCGACCGCCCGTCCTCGTTCGTCCGTATAGGAGGACCTCCACGCTACGGACTTGGCGTTGAAGTCCCCCAATACGAACACCTGGCGCGGTGCCAATCGCCGTAACGAGGCTCCCAAGATGGTAAGGGAGACCCTGAAATCAGCCGCTCTCCAGGCAGGGGAGAGATATACTCCGCGGAGCGTAATTTCTCCCCAGACCGCCGCGACGTATCCGACGCCCCTGTCCCTAAGGATCAGAGGCGACGAAGGCCACGACGTGGAGGCGACGATTGCCACGGTACCGTCGGTGCTGCCCAACCAATTTGGCCGGTCGGGCACCGCGTACGGCTCCGCGGCTACGGCTACTCCTATCAACCACTCCGCCATGGCTTGCAAGAAAACGTCCTGCGCACCGGCAGAGTGGTTGAGATTGGCTTGGAGGAGACGGATGGATACGGGGTCCATTAACGGTCCGTATCCATCGTCACCTCCTCCGCGCTAACGGGCGATCGGGTCGCGCTTGGAGCGGGGGCTGGCCTGGTCGATGAGCCGCCCCGCCCCTTTGGGGCCGATGCCGGGGGTCTGCAGTCCCCAGAGCCCATGCGGTGTTTGGCAGGCCTGTTGCCTGCCGCACACGCGGGGCAGTGGGGCACCGCAGAGCACGATGCCGCCTGGTGTCCAGTCTGACCGCAGCGGAAACATAGCCCGCTGCAGTCAAAGCAGTTTTTGCATGTCGGTCGGGTATGCCCGACCGCCATGCATTTGTAACACCTCGCGGGCCGGGGCTCCAGCACGGTTACCCGCGCCGAACTCCAGCCCACGAGGAGCCTGCCTGAGTCGGCCAATTGCTTGACCGACTCCACTGGGCATTGCACCCAGACAGCACCGACGCCGCCCGGACCAGGGTGGATGGTTCCAATCCGGACGGTGTCCGAGGAACATCCGGTGCGCGCCATAATGGCGTCCCGGACGTCCTCCACCGTCACGGAATCGTCCAAGCTCGTCAGGCGCATCTCTGCGCACTTGACAGGCCTGGCGATTCGGACGCCATCCTCTGGCCCGAACAGCCCCCGCAGCTTCGAGGCCACACTATCGGCCGTCTTCGCGCCCTCGGCCCCAGGGAACTCGAGAATTCGAGCCCCTGTCTGGGCCTTGCGGGTCCTAGCCTCGACGCCTCCGATGTCGGAGACGTCCAGCTCCCGCCGGGTTACGCCCTGTCTACCGATGACGAGCATATAGCTCGTCATCGGTAGACGTCCCTTCCCATTTTTACATTAAATTTCTCCAAAGGCCTCTGCGTGTTGGATCTATATCCCCATGTAAGCCTTTCAAACGACCGGGTATCTTCCCTGGGAAGATCACGTGAAACGAAGATAATAATATAAATAAGTTTTCAGTTAAACCAGTCCATCGAACCTCCGTAAATCAGATATTAGATACCATCATCACGCTAGAGTTTTACACCTACCGTTGACATTCCAAGAGTGTATACCAATGAAAATTTAACAAAGTACGAATATGTTGCAGATTAAGTGTCATTGACTTTATACATTTCAATCAGGTTTACACGAAAAAACGATGACAAAATTGAAAACTGCACGTTAGAGACATTAACGAATCGATCTTTATTTCAAATGTTTTTCATGGGTTCCTTCCATCATTGCCTAGCTCCCGTTTGAACAGTTGCGCCATAACCTGATACAACCTGTATACGCAGGCGTGGAGTGTCCGTCCCATCTCATTTGTAGATTAAATTTTCCCAAAGGTCTTATCGTGTTGGTCCATATCCCCATATAAGACTTTCAAAGGATTGGGTCCTTAGGAAGATCGCCGAGATACTTTATAATAATGGTGCCACCAATATGTGTTACATGACATTCCATCTGCCGTTTTTCCACAATGTCAATAATAACATAAGAAGCAACCGAGTCAGCAGGTATGTAATCGCTGGTTTCACAAGAGCGTTTATCACAGAAGTCAAGAGTTCATTCTAGTAACAACGGGCGGAGGAGGCATATGGCAGATCAGATGCCTACGCCGCCCTTCAGCAGCTGCAGATAGTTTGAGAGTGGCTTCCCTTGTCGTTTTTATTGACTCCCAGGTGAAAGTAAAGTATCATTCATCATTTTAGCTCATATACGTCCCACTGTTGGACTAAGCCTCATCCACAATAGAAGGAAAATTGACCTACGCAGGTCAGACATGTTGGTACAGGGTTTTAAGTTTTACTTCTCTTGCATGGCTGACCAATATGCATATTCAAGCCCTTAGTCATCGTTTACGACACCCACGCGCATGAAAGGCGGTGGTGAATTGTATTTTTACTCCATCACCATACGATTACATTATTAACTTATTATTATTATATTTTATCGAGTTATGGTTTTGTTTTCAAATCCAAACCCTACTAATTACCAGTAATAGAAAGCATTACAAACATGCACTTTATTTATAGTTATATGTACATTCATAGTTTCTTATATTTTGTCTTGCGTTTTAAACATTTCGCGTCAGCCTTCTGCAACGAATCAATGTCCGTAGAATTTCTTCTTTTTAACTTTTCCGTGTGTTCCGTTGGCTGTATCTGCTTTAGAGGAAGCAAACCAACTGCGAAAGGAATATCGTTTTGCACATTAGAATTTATAGGACCATCATTATTAGTTGTAGGTTCGCCATTTTCTTTATTAAAACTATCAGTTTCATTTACAATATCTCTCCAATTATTCTCCGATTTTAAATTGACAGAATTTGTCAAATCTATTACAGATTCTTGATTTTGAGATTCATTTACTGCGTCTCCTACCTGAATATCATTACTTTGATTATTGCTTCCTGTATTATCTTTCTGTATTTCAGTTTCTTTGGCCCCTATATCTAAGCTGTCCCACTGCAACTCATTTGCAGTAACAGCTGTTATTTGTGATGCATTTATTTTCAAAGTATTTAGTTCTTCCATATTGTCTGTGTCGTTGTTAAATACATGATCGTTTGTAAGATCCACATTAAGCATATTAGAACTGTGGCTAGTATTAACGTCATGAGCTCCGCTATTATGATTTTGACTCATGCTCATCTTGTTTTCAATGTTCATCAGATCTTTTATAATTTCATCTCTCTCTTGGGTATGATGCCCTAGTTGGTTATTGTGATCGAAATTATTTTCTTCATCAATGTTACGTTTTGGCGTAGCCATTAAACAATCTAATGCATCTTCCTTAAATACTGCACTTTGTGGCAGTTGCAAGCTAAAGTCGTAGCAATCTTCGTTTCTTCGAAGATCTTCAGAGTTTAATGGATTGTATTGCTGGTTTAAATTTGAACTTTTGGTGTCAAGCAAAGACATACTAAAATTAGTATCTAGAGTATTACTAACAGGACATAACTGTTCTATATCTCTAGCGTCATTTAATTGTTGATCTTCGTAATACTTTTTGACGTCGTCACTCATGGACTTAGTAAAAAATTGCATGTCCCCGTCTATACAGGAAAAGTCATGCGTATTTACGTTATCCATAGAATTATTATTATTTGTAAGGTGAGGGTCTAAAACCACGTAGTTTTTTTCATCTGCAAAAGATTCAAGATTATCTGGTAAAATGGCATTAAGACTATTTATAGCATCTTCATTGCTATTATATTGTGTTCTATCTTTCACATAATCATTACTATTATAATCTTTTCTGCCTAACATTATTTCTCCTCTTTCGATAGATTTCGATAGGTCATCAATACTTTTAATTTCGCTTGGGTCGGCAACTTTTTCTATAATATTTGGTTGTTCTATTACTTCATACTGTATTTCGCTGCTTTGGACCATGTCAAGCAAAACTTGCTCATTAACATTTATATAAGAACCATCGCCAGATTCAAATAGTATGGGTAGATCAGTGGGTAAGCCAGCACTTTTTAAAGCATTGACATACTGTGACATTGCAGTGTTGATGCTGCTGGATGAGGTATCCAAATTGGAATTGGTAGGGTTGGTATTAGCATAACTAGTGAGGGTTTCATTGCCTAACGAATGTTCTTTTTTGAAAGCAATCGTGGGTTCAAGTAAATTTGAGGAACCTGTCTGGTCCATATATATTAAATCGTTGTTGATGTTCATATAGCTGCTTGATGAATCTGGACCACAAATGCTATCCACAGCTTGCGATAGAGTCACCCTTTCCATATAGTCCTGAAATATATGTAGTGTATTGTAGAAACAAGTAAATTTTAGATACTAATAAAAATTTCATTTTCAGCCTCTAATTTTAGTATGAATTTTGACGTAGAAGATTATCCAAATATTTAAACGAGTGATATAAGTATCAATCAACTTTGTATACTTGAAATCAAAATATTTTAGTGACGCCGGACTTATAGACTAGACTTATAGACCACTAGCAACATGGGGCTTGATTTTGGAGGCCTAATCAATATCTACACTAATCTTTAATAACTTCCTCTGAATCTATTTGCTATTGGTTACCTAGAGTGCTGGAGTGTTTATCTGTGATGCTGAATGCACATTGAAAACTTATAAGAAAGGTCCAGAACGATAGTAGACATTAGCTGGAAGTATCCATTTTATATTTGCATAAAGGCTCCTCAAAGCGGATTTTGCCTAACTAACCCTGGTTAGATACAGCCTAGTATACGCCTTTGTAGGGATAAGTCGTGAGGCAAGAATTAGACTTACCTAAATTATATTTAACTTATGTTTCCCCATGGTGACAGAGTAAGAATTCAAACCACCACCCCTTTTCTTGGATATAATAAGAAAAAAGGGAGTAAAATCAATACAAAAGAGGAAAACTCGACGTCCTATATAATCCTGTCTGATCAGCATGGTACGGTAGGCAATTTTCCCTTTCATTGCGAAGGAGGCCCGAGCTCAGGAGTGGGAGATATATTGCTTGAGAAGAAGGAGTAAATGACACACCTGCATATGTCTTGTCTGTAGATGTTTCAAATTATGAATAGCTTTGCGAGAGTCCTGTTCACGTCGTAGGAGTGCGCGCTCGGCAGCGCGACCCAAATGGCCAGCGCCTTCCCATGGGCCAGTTCGCTAGAAGATCAAGACATAACCAACGAATTATTATACTACTACTAGCGCAAAGCATAGCAGTACAATTTACGTATACTCGCCGATTTGTTGACGGTCCGTGCAAGGCTCGCAACGGAATCGATCGGCAACGGAGCAGTCCAGTGATTACGGTCGTGTAATTTTCAATATTAAAAATACTTTTTTACCGTTTTATAAAAAACGTTTCTTGCATGGTCATATGGAATCTGTTACTTTATCATCCAAAACCGTTGAAAGGATTTCAATGAAATTTCGTGTAAGGTAATAAATTTTTCTGTTATTATTTCATAGACAATCTCGAAATTGGTACGAGAGGTTGGTTCTTAGACCACTCCACCATTTGTGTAGTCAATATTGAAGAAATAAAATAAAAATTTTAGGATTTAGCGTAACATATCGTCACTATTTCATGGCGATTAGTTGTCTAAAATCAGAAATACTACAGCTTGACTACTCAATTGCTTGAGCTTCAGTATTAATTAGTTGTATGGGTTAAGAGAGTCCAAGAGAGTGAAAACTCCAAATAAAACCCTATATCAACCCTTTGACTAGTGTGATACAGTAGGTTAATTTCTCTCCCATTATGGAGGAGGCTCGAGCCCAGTTGTGGATCATATATTAGCTGTGATGATGATGGGTTAATTGTTGTTCTGAATCTAGACGTAATTTGTGTTCGTAAACTATATGTTCGTAAAGTCGCCCGCAATACAAGGATTTATTCCTTAGTGCAGGGCGTAGTCTTTAAAAAATATACTTATATGAACAATGAAGCATATTGCGTCGACCCCAAGTTATTGAGATGGGTGCAGAATAATAATGAAAGAATGATTATGTATTAATGTGCTGAATGATTATGAGTTATCATGAATTGGAAAGTAGATATAAGACATATAAGCGAAACTAAGACAAAAGTAAAATTATCATTATTCATAAGTAACCTCGTAAGTAATTTGGGTTACGATTGTTGTAAACAGATTGCAGTAAACTCTACTTACTCTAACGCTAGGTCTTCCCCGTCGTGTTTTGATAGCACGTGGTGTATCAGAATAGTCCTTTGCGTTTGTGCCATTACCATTCTCGATGTCGAACGGTATACGTACCACCATATCCTGATATGGTATAAATATCATCAATTAAAAGTCAAGGTGAGGTTAAAATTAAGGAGTAGATGGCCTAAGGTCAAGTCGCCGCGAAGATTACTCATGCCGAATAACAGTGTTAATTATATAAAACTACGGATTTTATCGCGTTTGTATTTGATTTCAGTCCACCCGTGACCAAGAGCGCTGCAAAGTGTTCGAAACGTCGGGCAATCAAAAATCAAATACAAACGTGATAAAATCCGTAGTTTTATATACAATGTGTTATCATCATTCATCATCATTTCAGCCTATCGCCGTCCACTGCTGGACGTAGGCCTCCCTTATGTTGCGCCACAATGTGCGGTCCTGTGCCGCCTGCATCCAACGACGCCCAGCTACTTTCACTAGGTCATCGGTCCACCTAGTGTTGGGGGGCCCACACTGCGTCGTCCGACACGAGGTCGCCACTCGAGAACCTTTCTTCCCCAGCGGTTGTCGGTTCGTCGAGCGATGTGGCCTGCCCATTGCCACTTCAGCGTGCTAATTCTTCGTGCTATGTCGGTTACACCCGTTCTTCTGTGGATTTCCGTATTCCGGATTCTATCTTGCCGAGAAATCCCGAGCATAGCCCGCTCCATAGCACGCTGAGCGACTTTGAGCCTTGATATGAGGCCTACATTTAGGGACCACGTTTCCGTGCCGTAAGTCATCACTGGTAACACACACTGGTCAAAGACCTGTGTTTTCAGACACTGAGGTATGTTGGACGAGAAGAGCCTCTTAAGTTTCCCGAACGCTGCCCAACCGAGTTGGATTCGTCGGCTGATCTCTTTCTCGAAATTGGATCTACCTAACTGGACTGTTTGTCCTAGGTAAACATAGTGATCGACAACTTCAAGAATCGCATTGCCAACTAGGACCGGTACAGGAATGACATGGGCATTTGACATGACTTTCGTCTTGTCCATGTTCATTCGTAAACCCACTAGTTGGGATACCCTGCTGAGATCATTAAGCATTGTGCCAAGGTCCTCCATGGATTCTGCCATAACGACTATATCGTCCGCAAATCGAAGGTGAGTGATGTATTCGCCGTTAATGTTGATGCCGAGCCCAGTCCAGTCTAGGAGCTTGAAGACATCTTCAGTGCAGTGGTGAACAGTTTCGGAGAGATAACATCTCCCTGTCTCACGCCTTTCTGCAACTGGATCGGTTTCGTACTCTTATCCCGGATACGGACTGACATTGTGGCGTTCCTATACAAACACTTCAGCACTTCGATATAGCGATAGTCGATTTGGCACCGCTGAAGGGACTGCAGCACCGCCCAAGTTTCGACTGAATCAAAGGCTTTCTCATAGTCCACAAACGCTAAGCACAGGGGCCGATTATACTCCTCGGTCTTTTGTATAATCTGCCGAAGCGTGAGGATATGGTCTATGGTGCTATAGCCTTTTCGGAAGCCGGCTTGTTCGGGCGGCTGGAAGTCATCGAGCTTGCGCGAGAGTCGATTGGTAATGACCCTCGAGAACAACTTATAAACATGGCTCAGGAGTGAGATGGGTCTGTAGTTCTTTAGAAGAACTTTGTCACCCTTCTTGAAGAACAGCACCACCACACTCCTGGTCCACGACTCTGGAACGTCTCCCCCGAGGATAACGGAACTAAATAGCTTTTAAAGGGCTATTAAGACTGGCTTGCCGCCCGCCTTCAGAAGCTCTGCCGTAATTCCGTCATCTCCCGGTGCCTTACCGTTACGTAGTTGTTTGAGAGCCATTCTGATCTCGTACAAGCTGATGTCCGGGATTTCTTCGGTATAGTGCCGAGTTAGCTTGGATCTGGGATCTTGGACCAAGCCGACAACAGGATTTCGGGATGATTTGTATAACTGTCCATAGAACCTTTCAACCTCTCCCAAGATCTCACTTTGGGATGAAATGACAGTGCCATCGTCGGTCTTCAGCTTAGTCATTTGGCTTTGCCCAATAGACAGATCTTGTGCGAACACTTTTGAGCCACAATTCCGCTCAATCGCTTCTTTAATACGGAGCGTATTAAATCGGCGAATATTGCGACGCACAGACCTGGAGATCTGCCTATTTAGCTGCCTATGTTTGAACCAATCGGCTGAGGACTGCACCGTCATTTCTTTTCTCCACCCCATGAGCTCGAGAGTCTGGTCAGAAAGTTTTTTAGGTCTATTAACGCGGTGAGCCTTGAAAAATTTCGACCCAACCGCGTGGACAGTTTCCACGAAACTGTTGTTCATATCGTTCGGAGATTCGCATTCGTCCAGACATTGGAAGCGATTGTGTAATTCGAGTTGAAAGCCTTCGAGGTTCTGGTATTGGACAGATGTAGGTCGGAGTGTAGACTTCATCAAGCGTGACCGCTCGACTTTTGTGTGAATATTCAATGTGGCTCGTACCATCCGGTGATCGCTCCCAGTTTTAATCCTGCTGATCACTGAGACATCATTGAATATCTGTCGTTTGTCTGACAAGATGAAGTCTATCTCGTTTTTTGTTGAACCATCGGGGCTAATCCAGGTCCATTTCCTTTGTGGCTGCTTCCTGAAGAAGGAATTCATCATAAAGAAGCTTTCCTTCTCCAGAAAATCAGCCAGTTTCTGGCCCCTCTGGTTTCTCTGTCCATATCCATGTTTCCCCACTCTCAACTCATCATCACTCCCTTTGCCTATTTTCGCGTTAAAGTCTCCCATGACTACCGTGAAATGGGTTTTGGACGTGTGTATGGCTTTCGAGATGTCCTCGTAAAATGCCTCCACCTCGTCGTCGGAGTATGTCGAGGTCGGTGCGTATACCTGTATAACCTTCAGCGAATACCTCTTGGTAATTCTGAGTATAAGGTACGCTACCTTTGTCGACACACTCTCGATCCTCTCCACGTTGTCTACGAGAGACCTACGAACGATAAACCCTATACCACCTTGGGACGGGTGATCGCCCTCCCAGTAGAAGAGCAAGTTTCCAGACTGGAGGATTATCGTGCCCTCGCCCTCTCTTCGCACTTCTGATAATCCTACAATGTCCCAGCGGATTTTGCTCAATTCCTCTCTTCCAGCTCGATGACCCTCTCGTCAGTCCTGAGTGTCCGAATGTTGTGTGTTACCAGGGCCAAGGGTCGTTTTTCTTGGTAGCCGGATCACTGCCGGAGATTCCTCGCACCCCCCGCTCCACCACTACTGGGCCCGCCACCAAAATGAGCCCGTAGAGTACCGGAGCCGCCGTGACTGGGGGCCATTTTTTTATTGTACGCCATTTCTAACAAAGGGGATATTGCCGTAATCGCCACGCTTGGCAGGCGGGTTGGCGATCGCAGTATAAGTGTTTTACGTTTCCCAGGAGAGAGCTGCTGCCCTGCTCTCCTGGTGAACCCTCAGCCGATTTTTACGACTCCCACGGGCAAGTAAGGGGTGGCGACATATGTATTCTCAATGTGTAATACTTGCGTAAACATTGGAATTCGAAACAGTGTTAATGATCCGCTCAAAGCGGATTCACATATGGAGCCTTACGGCCCGTTCACGACCTTGCCGCTGTGAGCGGCAGCTAAGCACGGAGCGGCGCACAGTGGAAAAATCGCGTATGTTTCGTCTCAAAACACCGTATCTCAGTTGTTTCAAAACTAAATGAGCTGTAACTTTGCACACATATACTTGAATGTTTAAAGTTTATAGGAAACAACTTTGATTTAAAAAAAAACCGGTTTATAAATTAATTAAAAAAATAAAATTAAAAATACATGAATTATATTAAAAAAAAATACAAAATATGCTTGTTTAATTTACATAAAATGGTAGAACATAGTAATAACATATTATAAACGTATATTACACTACTATATATACTAAAATGGCAGACCAAACTAGAAAAAAAAATTGTAAATAAAACTACTTTTACGGATTATATCGCGTTTGTATTAATTATATATTATATATTAATTTATAAATTTTATTCCATTACAACGACTTTCACATGAAACGGTTTTGAGACGGCTTTTTATGGGGCTGTACCAGCGTGCGCCGCTCGGCACGCCGCGCCGCTCGCCGCTAAGACCAAAGTCGTGACCAGGCCGTTACGTTGTCCCTTCTGAAAGTGACGTACCAGTATCCCGGAATAATAACCACACGTATTGACATGCGGTTTCATTTTAAGATATCCTTCTTTCGCAATGTTATCTATTACGCTCCTTAGTTGTCTCTTACAAATTCGATAGAAAAGCAAGAGGGGTTGTCATCATCCTAATTTTAGTTGTTACACGTCCCACTGTTGGGCTTGAGCCCCCTCAGCAATAAGAAGGAAATTGACCTGCTATACCATGTTGGTCAGTCGTGTTGGTATAGGGTTTCAAGTTTTCTTTCTCTTGCCTAGATGTTGGGTATATACTTATTTAATCCCTTAGTCGTCTTTTATGACACCCCGGGCGAGACAGGGGGTGAATCGCATTCTTATTCCGTTAACACACAAATTAAAATTACAATATGTCACGGGGGGACATATGGTAATTTTAATCCATCACTACATTCTTTGTGGTAGGCAATGATTTATATGCTTCGCCTAAAAGGCCACCTTACCACCTATTCCTCCCCATCCTCATTGGACTGATCACTGGTAGGGATTCCTTAACCTCGATGGAACCATCATTACATGGGAGATATCAAGATCGTAAGTACCTACGGTAGTACATAATCATAATTTTACTAACTTTATTTGTGTTTGTGAATTCCTCCATAGACTGACTTGTGCTTTTGGGCGGTATCAAAAGAGAGGATGATTGACTTTTCGCGTCTGTATCCTAAAAGAAAAGATTATTTAAAAAAATATCCGATTCAAATTTTCAATCAAATAAGTATAGATTATCTGCTTCATATATACATTTCTTGTGTACGTGTGTATGTCACTGAACTCCTCCTAAACGGCTGGACTGATGTTGATGAAATTTTTTGTGTATGTCCAAGGGGATTCGAGGATGGTTTAGATTCACAATTGGAACCGGTAAGTGGCGTTGCTGTGTTATTTGAGTAGAACAACGTCTGTTGGGTTAGCTGGTATAAATATAAAACATATTTACATAATCTATACTTATCTAATAACTATAAATTACGATCTATTTGACAGTTTTATATATAATTATGAACAGGATATTCCTTCAAAAACATAAATGTAAGTGAAATTCTGAAAAGACCAATTCGGTAGAGGAGACGTTTCAAGGTGTGGAATATCTATACCAACAAATTGGAGTGTCTGTTTGTAATGTCAAAATAATAGGATTTTTCATGCTCACACGGTTATTTGCACTATACATATGCCTTGAAATCACTTTATATTTTTTTGTCTCTCTGTCTGTTTGTTCGGGGTAATCTTCAAAACGGTTGGACCGATTTCAAAAATTCTTTAACTAAGGGAAAGCTATATTATAATATCAGGGAGGAATATAGGCTATATTTTATCCCGGTATTCTCATGGGATTGGGAACCACGTAGGTAAGACCACTGAAACCGAAGCGAAGTGAGGGCGGGTAACGGGTTGCTAGTAATTAATAAAGAAACATGTATGAGTGATCATCATCATCCTGCTCTTAATACAATTACTTGAGGTCAACGCAAATTTTACTTCTCTTTCATCGTAGGTACATATTGCAAATTTTATTGTCATAGACCAGCCGCCCGCCTGACGGTAACCCTCCTTGGCCTTGTAATTGTTAACCAAATAGCATTTTCTTTTCTTGCAAACGAGCAACAGTACATCTGATGGTAATTGTTGCTGCCGCTCATAGACCTTTGCTAGGCCGTTGTTATCCCATAGGGGTAGCCAGAGACCACTTCCCTCAACTTGTTACGATCTTGACAGAGCACTTTCGCCTCCTCCACAACCATTAATCTCTTCACGCATGTTCTTCGGTTTAAGGTACTTCTAACCTGGCCTTTCCTAAGAACGTCCCCGATTTAATCGTTGAACGTCCGTCTTGGTCTTCCCCTTTCAACACTTCTGTTCACATTCGCCCTATAAATTCTTTTTGTTAGTCTCCTTTCATTCATTCTTTCTACATGACCAAACCAATGTAACATACCTTTCTCAATCCTTGTCACTCCATCTACTTTCATACCACAACGTTCCCTAATCACTGTTTTCTTAATTCTTGTTTGTTACTACAAGGTAGAGGATCTAATAGTAGAAAATCTATTTCACATCAATCATACTCCTCAGCGCTCTCTTTTCCACAGCATTTATCCTACTTTCGTGCTTCTTCTGCCTACAGCTGTCACTTCCATACACTAGGGTTGGTATAAGCACGCCCCCATGCACAGCCAGGCGAGCCTTCCTAGATAGACTCTGGCTGGCCATAAAAGTGCGCAAAGCACCATTCACCATATTTCCCTTTCCCTTTTAAAATAAGATTCAGATATTAAAAGTGTAAAATTATTACCTGTGGATGGAGATCGATAAGTGATTGGGGAGGCCTATTTATGACCACCGGAGGAGTGAATACAGGGATTTCACCTAAAATTAATGGCAATGATTACATGCTATTCTTTATTATCTATGGTAGCCAACGAGCAGTTGATGTGATGTAATGTTAACTGCCGCTGTTGGAAATATCAGAGCAGTCAGGCTACAGTTCGCGTATAGTGTATTTTTTAATCCTCGTTTAAAGAAGGATATACATATAGCGCTTTGGAAGGAGCACTAGAGCACTAATAGGTACTTGAATTAAGTAATAAATATCTATTATATTTATTTCTATTTTTCCTATAGCTTTTTAAGTCCATGTTGAGCAGGAGCCCCTACCAATTGCGTGAGAAGTTTGGCTATAGGCACGATTTTGGCCATACTGGGTGTTACGAGTATAAGGTTTAGTTTTTCTTCTCCAGAGATGATTAATCTTCTTACGTCCCTTAGTCATCTCATATGATACCCATGGGAATGGAAGGAAGTATCTGTTTCTAATCATCCATTTATCAGCCCGTAGACATCCATTGCCATAGGCCAGGAGGGTTGTTCCACATTGCATCGTCGGATTCTTGGTCGTCACTCGAGAACCTTTCTTCTCAACGGTTATCAGTTGAACGAGGGATGTGACCAGCCTATTGCCATTTAAGCATGCTAATGCTGCCGGCTATGTCGGTTATACTTGTTCATATAAGGAATTTCGTATTCCGGATTTTATCACAAAGAAATACCGCGCCCTCCATAGCACGTTGAGCGATAGACATTTTAAGAGACTGACATCGGAGACCAGGTTTCTATAGATCTGTTTAGTTATAATTAAATGTTGTATGGCTATAGAAATAGAACGCCATGTGTAGTGATGGGTTCTGAATACAATATCTCACTCATGCTTTCCCATAGGAGTCGTAAAAGCGCCGGAAGATTTGTTTGAACTAGGTTTATCATCCGCTCGTGTGGTGACGGAATAACAATACAATTTTCCACCCACTTTCTGCCCGTTGGCATCGTAAAAGACGGCTAAGGAATATAATATGCAGATGGCAGCTATGTAAGAAAAGGAAAACTCGAAAGGAAACCCTATACTAATCCTCTGGTCAGCGTGGGTCAATTTCTCTCTTATTATAAAAAGGCTTGAGCCTAGCAGTGGGACATAGATATATGAGCTGATGATGATGACGGTCTTGTGGAAAAAAAAAATAAATTTACCAAGTACGACCGATGTAGTCTTTTAGGTGAATTTTATACATATTTATACCCATATAGAAATATATAGAAAATAAATTAATCAAAACGTTAAAATTAATTTTTATATATGTAAAGTGATACTTACTGTTATTCGCAATACCAAGTCCTTCTTTTGTAACTTTTGAGAGACCTTTAATTTTCAAGAATTGTGCTGCAGAGACCAACTCATCCAAGTTTTCTTCTAAACATTGCGTTTTACCGCAATACATGAATTCTACTAAACATTTTAATACACTGAAGCGCATCTTTAATATAATTAAAGGTTCGTCAGTCTGCTTTTGTAACACCTCCTATAAGATTAAAAATCGAAATCGGATAGGAATAACACGAAGACCATATTCTACCTGAAGAATTCTTATAGGTTTCTATGCTAAAACAGATATTTTAAAACTACGGACGGAGTAAGAATACAATTTCCAACGCCTATCTTGCCCGTGTGTATCGTAAAAGACAACTAAGGGATATAATACGCATATAATATCTATGGAAGAGAAGGAAAATTCGAAATAATAACAAATAATAAGCCTATAGCAACCCGTCCGACCTGCGTATTACAGTGAGTTAATTTCTCTCCTATTGTGGATGAGACGAGCCCAAATAGAGGGAAAAATATGGACCGAGATGATGGAAAATACTTTTTACCTGGAAATAAGCACTGCTTGCAGCGAGTACGGTTTTATGTACTCTCAATGTATGCGAACTGCACATAAGAGTCATATCCACCATTGATTGCGTTTGCAACAATTTACCAAATCTTGACATTAAATGTTCAGAATAATCTTCATAGTGTAAACTATAGCGTATAGGAGCCATTGTAATGATAATTTAATAAATATTCAACATATTATAAGTTCTTACATAAAACATCACTTTGATTGATATTTTGAAAAACAAAAGCTTAAAAAATATTCCTTTTAGTTTTTAAATTATTTACGGAACATGTCTATGGCATCATTAAAAAGGATTAATATCTTAATACGGTATCATTAAAAAGTTTAGTTTTGATGATGATTCAATTTTTATTTCTATTTTCATTTTATTTTAAATCTCGGACATATTGAATGCGTAAGCAAGTATTATTAATTGGCAAATTTGTGGATCTAATATAGTCGCTGAAATAAAAAATGTTTGTTAATGTTGGAGTCTTTTTAATCCATTAAAAATGCAGAAAAAATAATAGTAGAATGTTAGAAAATGAATTTATTACAAATTTGTATTCGTCGTGATTGATTACATAGCATAAAATTAAATAAAAAGTTAGATGTGTGTATGAAAAACAATACAATGTATAAAACAGTATAATTTATGAAAAAACAGTGTAAAGAATTTTGAGTTTCATACATATTCTATCACAGACTTATTTAAGTACTCAAGAAGTAGACACTTAAAATCTTTATTTTTGTAGACAATTACTATTATAAAAAAAAGAAAAGAAGAAAAACATTTCAATTTGGAATGTCAGTAGGAATGTAGGTAGTGATTTGTTCATAAGGCACTTGGAACAAATACAATGAGAATATAATTAATCAGATTCATTATTATCACAAAGTACTGTATGCATATAAAATGAAAATATAAAGTATCCTTTAATATCCTTTTATGGAAAACTTTTATACGAACTATAAACCATTAAATAGTTGTATAGAATCTACTCACATTTAATTATATAATATGAAAGTCACAATTAACATGTAGATACTTAATTGAATACGTTATTAATGAAGAATTAATCATATACTTACAAGATAATAAAATCAAGTGTTCACAGAAATCTTTATTTATATATATATAGTTTATATACATATATTAGTTATGTATTATTAAATATTTTTATGTGAATTTTACACTTTAGTAGGCGTAGAAAAGCTGCCGTGAATTATATATAATTTGTTAGTTGTCGTTGTCGTCCGCAATAGTATTTTTATAAAATACAAATTTGTAACATTTCCAAATATGTTATGATCGTCTTAGAAATCAGTTCCTATACAATACAATAGCTATTATGTTTTACCCTTACTTCCCTACGACAAAGCTCATAAACGCTGTGCCACAGCCGCGAAGCTTTCGCACGACTCAAAATACTGAAACATATTCTGATTAATATCTGAGATAGAAATGAAACATCTTTACCCCGTGTTGTTTGAAGTGAAAACTTCTATAATAGGTTTGGATGGGAAGTCAAATCATGTAAGTCATCATTGACATGGTCACGTCGCTATGTACTATATCTGTAGCTATGTTAATATCACTATATCTGTGTCGATAATATCAAAACCAAATAAATGTAAAAAAAATACAAATTTTAATGTAAGATCAAACAAATAATTTGGATATCCAAAAAATAACCACTTTGTTTAGAGTTTTAAGTTTTCACTTCTGTCGGTAGTCCGTCATGACAGCTTTGTGTTCTTTTTTATACACACTTTTTCGTTTGACCGAGACGTAATTTATTATATCGAAGCGAAATAGCAATCAATATGTTTGTTATTGGAATAGTTCATAAATATGAACGTAACACAATCGCTAAGATGACTATTTTATGTCTATGAATGTCTGATTAATTAACGTTTTAAAGTTTCCAGTTTAATTCAGTATTATAATTGGAATGTAACGTACAATTACGGATATTGATAGGACGTTACGTTAAAAACTTTTTTGCAATTTCATGGCAAATATTATTTTATTAACTGTATCTAAAATATTAAAATTTCTATTCATAGACATAGTAAACATTTTAGGGAGAAATTAGGGACAATAAAATAGATTCAAATTAAATCACATTTAGATAGCATATTTTACGTTATAATAATTTAGAAGTTATATGTAATTATAATTTACTTAGATTATTAATTATAATTACTACGATATTGTCATTCTAATACATGAATGAACAAAAATACATTTCATCCCAGATATCGCAGAAAAAAAACGTTAAGAAATCGCCAAGAGTTCGGTTTGTTATAAATTACAACATTAAATTAGGCTTTTTAGTTCAGTTAATCGATTATTGATAGAAAAATATTTTTATATAAAACAGTTTTGTTTCTTCATTTTACAAGACGTTATTATAATTTCATGTTTTAACGAATTCTCGAAATGATGGGTAATGTGTGTAATTTGTCGTGGTATGGTTAGTAGGTAATTAATATTAGAATTATCCTGGCTCCTTCAGAAACTACAATGATTTTTTTTTTGAATTTTTTCGTTGCAGAGTCATCATTATCATCAGCCTACTCTTATCATAATTACTTGGAGTCGACTCAATGTGTACTTTTTCATAGCACATATTGTAAAAGATAATTACAATTACAATAGACAATTTATGACCAGCCAACTGTCTGATGTCAAACTTCCTTGGGAATGTATTGTTGAACCAGACGGCATCTGAGTTGGCCTACATCGATAAAATCTTTATCTTTAATAAAATGCTACTAATATTGACAGGATGATTATCGGTTTCGTTAGGTTTCAATCAAGAGGAGCAGATAGAAACTGCATGATATATGTATCAAATGGATAGAATATTTAAATCTGTCGTTTGTCAAAGATTACACAGAGTATTGGCAAAAACAACATTTTCTTAACCTATCGGTAGTATATTTGTTTTTAACATTTTTTTATTAATAAAATATGACTCCAATGAAAGCTTTATTTAATGTAGTTATTTTTAAGATTACGGCATAGAGTTGAATGTATTTAACAACTATTTATAGTAACAGATTGACATGCTAATTGACAGCTATCTAAATAAAAAAATATAAGTCAAAATAATAAAAAGTACAAAAAAATATTAACTAGATTGTTAAAATAATTCGAAAGTATTTAAACAATTTTATATGAAAACTTTACAAAGGTCCGAGTAAATTTGTACAATACATAGCATGTAGAAAAAATAGAGATTCATTTTATAGAGATCGTTCAGTGAAACTAGATCATTGCCAGTTAATTAAACTATTACGCCATTAAATAACTACAAAAATAATTATTTGATTTAATTTAATAATAATATTAAAAGTTATAATTGTCGATTTAGAACTAAATACGAAAATACAAGTATAATCACACCAAATATACACTTTTCATGATTATTATAAATATAATCATATAAAATAGACATTTTTCAAATGCCCATGTCATTCCTGTACCGGTCCTAGTTGGCAATGCGATTCTTGAAGTTGTCGATCACTATGTTTACCTAGGACAAACAGTCCAGTTAGGTAGATCCAATTTCGAGAAAGAGATCAGCCGACGAATCCAACTCGGTTGGGCAGCGTTCGGGAAACTTAAGAGGATCTTCTCGTCCAACATACCTCAGTGTCTGAAAACACAGGTCTTTGACCAGTGTGTGTTACCAGTGATGACTTACGGCACGGAAACGTGGTCCCTAAATGTAGGCCTCATATCAAGGCTCAAAGTCGCTCAGCGTGCTATGGAGCGGGCTATGTTCGGGATTTCTCTGCGAGATAGAATCCGGAATACGGAAATCCGCAGAAGAACGGGTGTAACCTACATAGCACGAAGAATTAGCACGCTGAAGTGGCAATGGGCAGGCCACATCGCTCGACGAACCGACAACCGCTGGGGAAGAAAGGTTCTCGAGTGGCGACCACGTGTCGGACGACGCAGTGTGGGCCCCCCCCCCCCCACTAGGTGGACCGATGACCTAGTGAAAGTAGCTGGGCGTCGTTGGATGCAGGCGGCACAGGACCGCTCATTGTGGCGCAACATGAGGGAGGCCTACGTCCAGCAGTGGACGGCGATAGGCTGAAATGATGATGAAATGATGAGACATTTTTCATGATTATTATAAATATAATCATGCAAAATAGTAATTTCTCATGACTCTTATGAATATCATCATGCAAAATAGACATTTATCATGATTATTCATGTATTTAGCAAATCAAGCCATAAGATAGCGTAATAGCGCGATAATTTTATATACGCATTCAAATAATTGTACTTAATAGTGTTATGTATTAAATTTATATATGTATGTATATTTCTTTTTTTTTTCAAGAAACCAACTGAGCAATGGTCTGTTTCAGTGGCGGGTTATATTATAATACTAATATTAAAAGCAAATTACAATATTTACACCAGCCGACGAAGTTATATCTTGCGAACAGGTATCTAATATACATGTTAAAAATTATTTGTTCATTATTTAATTAAAATAATCACTTGAGACATGATAATTAAAGTCCACACTAACATATTAATTATCAATTATATTTAAGAACTCCTCGGGCGAAACGTGGACGTCTTCGGCAGGCGATGCGTCTGTCGCATTTGGGACGGTGTTTTTAAGTTCACCGAAAGTATATGTAGTCCGTTTCTTATTACGGGAATTGCTAATGCGTGGACCGCTGGGCAAGGAAGCTTCACAGTCGAGACTAGCACGCTTGTTCCAACAGAATGGCTGGCGTGGTTCTGCACCAGCAGACATTGGCATCGCCAGATGAACTCTAGATCTACACAACTCATTATCACTTAGCTGGCGTTTTAATTTATCTTTCCCCACTACTAATTGGAAGCCCTTTAGTCCACCCTCGCCACGTGACTGTGATTTAGGCAGTTCAGCTTCGCTAACTTGTCGTTTTAATTTTGAAGGATCGGTTGGACTTGATCGAGCTGGCTTATCGACTAGACTATTTTGACGCGAAGTTCTCATACCACCTTGACGGGAACCTGAATTGTTTTTTAGAAGTGCAGTATCATGGCGACTACTACTTGAAGAGCTACTTGTATTGGTGTTATAGGTATTTGCATCGCCTGGGTTATTTCTTCGTAAAGACTCAATAACGTTATAGAAATGTTCAAGTTCGGATCCGCTATTGTTTCTGGATCTGTTTATATTGTTTGTACTATGTCTGTGTGGGCGGATTTGAGGTCTAGGTAAATGACCATAACTGCTTTGTCGTGATATACCGACGTTGGTTGTTCGGCGAGGCATACTACAGCTTTTGGGAACGAATGCATCTTGTGATATAACCACATTCTCGTAAACGTGTGCGTTATCAAATTCTTCCTGTGCTATAAGATTTTGGCGGCTTTCAGTTGTTTCCTTCTTTTGACCGACGGAATTGCTTTTTTTATGTCCACTACGTATTTTAACTTCTGGAATATTTTTCGCTAATTTACAATCACTGGCACTTCGAGGGAGCATATTTGCGTAACAATGTTTGTTTTCTTGGACTTGTGGCTTTTCTACTTTTGGAGCATTGGGATTGGGTAAGCCTTCTGAGTTTCTAGTAGAATTAGAATGTTTGGATGTTTTACTGGATGGATTGATTTTCGGGACATCTATTGATGACTGTTGAGGTACATTTTCGTGACGTTTACGATCCATGTCAGGCTTAGAGGATTTGTCCAAGACAACCTTAGTTTTGTCACTTTTGCATATTTTGACACTGAATCTAAATGGCGGTTTAAATACAACTTGAAGTCGGGCTTTCTCACCAGATAGAAGGTTGGTGGCACTTTTGGACGGTCTTGTTTTTCTGGTACCTTTTTGGACTTGTCTATGTGTTCTATCTGTTAGACCAATAGGAATGGACTTAGATTTTGGAAGGGCTGTGGGTTGTGGAGAACTAAGCAACCATCTTTGGACTTTACTCAGGGCTTCTGAATCTTTAATTGGAGAAGATGGGTGCTTTTGCATAGAACTGTAATCTATGGTTTCTTTCTTCAGTTTGGTTTTCCGTTTTTTCACTTTTCCTTTATGTTTGGAAAGTATGACATGTTTTGGTGATTTCCCTTCAAGATTAGTAATTATAGCTGTGCTTTCTTTTGTTACTTTAGGAACCTCGTCCAAGTTTGCTTGATTGCTGGGTTTCTGCGAAAAAAAAAACAATATAAAATAAATTAAAAGGAATATTTTTAATATAGTTCCAAAAACTCATATATATATTACTTACTCTCTTCTTATTGGTACTGTGAAGCGGAGAAGCTTTGTCACCTAATTTCTTATGATCTTTCTTATTTCGGTACGCTCGAGTTCGAAGTGCCACTTTTTTCTTAAGTGGTAATTTTGATCTGTAACGAACAGTGTCTAATTAAATATAGTTCATCAGGCTCGTTTAAAAACTATTGGCAATCATGTTTGCACATAGGTACAATCTATTGTGCTATTATCTTGTAAGGCCAATGATAATAATGATGTAGACACAGCTACGATAAAGGTACCAGTAAATCATCACAGATACAGGCGATATGAACGGTCTTATTTGTGAATTATTCCAATAATATGTCAGAAAAGCCAGAATGCATGGAAATTACCCCGAATTACTACAAAGTCCGTATAGTATATTACTTCAGAACATCATGATCACCCTGTTCTTATCCCAATTACTTAGATTCAACGCAACATATCTTCTCCTTCTACACAGCTTTATCAGACGTCATCTCTGTGGTCACTCCTTGTCATTCTTCAATCAGTCCATTCATATTTACCCTTAAAGCCTTTAAAATTCATGCTCTCCTCACAACATTACTTTTATTCCTTATATACTACTTTCATATACCACTCCAAATGTGACTTGCAGGCTATTTAACATAATATCGGGCTTTACGCTTGAGATTGCTCTTTTATGTAATTGAAACATTGACATCATTATGAGAACACGAATTTAATCCTTACTAATATTATAAATGCGAAAGTAAGTTTGTTTGTTACGCTTTCAAGCTTAAATCTCCGAACCGATTTCAAAAATTCTTTCAACAATCGAAAGCTATATTATCTGCGAGTAACGTAGGCTATATTTTATCCAGATATTCCCACGGGAACGGGAGTTACGCGAGATTATTCCTACATGAAACCACGCTCGATGTTGATTGATTTAAAAAAATGTTTCACCAATGGAAATATACATTACAAAATAATTTCCTTTAGAAGTATAATTCGGTATTCCTGAAATTGTGTATGGGGAATTTTAAAACTATCGGTTCGGTATTTAAGACGTTTTACGTGCTTTGAACAATAAATAAACTCACATTCGCATTTATATTATACATATAATTCAATACTTTAGGTTAGAATTAGTTAATATTCTTTGATACTAACCTCACAGCCGTATGAACTATCAACCCTTGATCGGTCGCATCGGGTAGACGAACAGTTTCAGTAGTTGAAGAGTGAATGATTGTGACCGATTTGAGTTTTTTACCATGGCGACCGCAGAACCGTGTACTAGCCACCTGAAAAATAAAAAATAAAAGTTAAACGTGTCATTCATTATATGTAAAATTTTTCATTATTTTATCAAGGTCAAATTTTAGACATTGTTAAAACGAAATAAAATTCTCCGTAAGACTACGGGATAAGGATACAAGTATTACCAATTCCTTTTTGTCGTGCGAATAGTAAAAGCCGGCTAAGGGTTTCATTAGAAGAGTAGGCAGCATTCTGGGTAATGTGTAATATCCCACTACGATCGCCGAGCCAAGTTTAGCGTCTGGAATTCTATCAATTGTTAATGCTTGTGTCCAGCAATGTATATTAAGGGTGTGGTGACGGAGTCAGAATACAATCCACCAGCCCCTCTCTTGCCCATGGCTGTCGCAAAAGACGACTAAGGGATATAATATGCAAATAACGTCTATGCAAGAGAAGGAAAACTCGAAATAAAACTTTATACCAACACGTTTCACCAGCGTGGTATAGTAGGTCTATAGCCCTCCCTTTGTAGAGAAGGCTCGAGCCCAGTATTGGGACGTATATGAGGATGTATATCCATCATAATGGATGAATGAATGATTAAGGTAATCATTAATATTAGCAGTACTACTTAGCTATAGTCGATCACAAGTTTTCTATGAATACATGTCCTACTGCATTTTTAAACTCTTGAATTTTAGCTACAACAGTGATTACAATACTTTAAAAACTTTTCTGGCTAATAAAAATTACATAGAAAATACGTAGCGTGATCTATTGTAATTCATAATACCTTCCCTGAGGAGTTTTTAATATTTCAAATTAGACACTAGCATTTAGTGTCTATTTCTATATTAACATCGAGGGCGCTGCAGGAACGCTAAAGAAACAAAATGAAAATAATCTCTATAAAGAATCCGTAATATTAAATAAAAAAAACGTATTCATAATTTACCATTTAAATAAAATATTAATTAAAAACATTTTTAAAAACGAGCTTTTATTAAATGCTCTAAAACGAAGAAAAAGTTCTTGTCAAGACTATTCAAACGAGTCCAAACTCGACGGCTTTATCTTGTTTAGTTTAAGAGTTCCTATGGCCACCTTCCGACGCCATGTTGAGATCAGCTTCATGGTACCATATTATTGCATTATCACCGAAGTTACGTAAGTAAACCACAACCTAATCTAACGACAGGAAGTGGTTCTAATTTAACTTGCAAGATTTGTCCCATACTAACATACTAACAGGGCAAGTTAAAGAAAAGCTTTTAAAAAGAAACTAGAAATGTCAATATGATGTAAACCAATATTGAAATTAGTATTAGATAATGAGTTTATTTCACGTGTGGTGACGATTTAAGAATACAATTACCACCCTCATTCTTGCCCGTAGAGGTCGTAAAAGACGACTAAGGGACTTACAGATAACATCTATGCAAGAGAAGAAAATTTTGAAGTAAAACCTATGTAAAATTATGTTATTAAGCTTCATAACACCTTTTTACAATCTGGACTTAATACGTCTATACTAGAGAAACACAATTTAGAATTCCTTTGTAGAGTAAATGCATAGAGGTGTTTTTTTGTGGGTGTGTATAGCTGTTAGCTGCAGATGGCTTTCACAGCTTTGCCCGGACTATGGGTAAGCGCTGAGGGCTCTCAACCCGGTAAAGATTTTAAGCGACATCGCCCAAGGGCTTCCCTTGTGGGGAACGGACCTCGGCTTGGGGCCTCGCTGTAGGGAAAGTGGGCGTGGCCACGTTTAGTTTAACCACCTTTGCACGGCGCGGTCGCCGACCTCGATGGCGAGGTCGGTACTGCGGCGTTTTATTTGTTATGCTGCGCGAGCGGTGTAGGCTTTTTCCTGGGCGATCGTGATGTAGTTAGAGAAGGTGTATCATCCACCTGTTCAAATAAAGAGTGGTAAAATGATTTAATACATACCAATAATGCGATGACAGCAAGTAGTATAAGCACCACTGCGTACCAATGTTTAAGCACCCATCGTTTGAAACCAGCGATACTTTCATCTGATAAGAGTAGCTTGCGTAACGTTGCCAAAGGTCCGGACGGGTCCACTTCACGACAACGTTGAAACACGTCGCAATAACTGAAAATACAAATTTAATTCAATTTAAATATTATACAATATAGCAAGACTTTATTCTAAACTAGCTTATGCCCGCGACTTCGTCCGCGTGGAACAGTTACTTTGGGCTAATGCTAACTTTAACCCGCGACTTTATTTACGTAGAAGGTCAAAATATTTTTAAATAATACAATTTTCTCACATATGATTTTTGCGAAACCTAACCGTTTATATAGTGCACGCAGCGGAAGCTCTCAAAAGGAAAAAAAAACCCGATTCTGAAACATTTTTCATTGTTGCTCCGCCCCTATTGGTTTTAGCGTGATGATATATAGTCTATAGCCTTCCTTGATAAATGGGCTATCTAACACTGAAAGAATTTTTTCAAATCGGACCAGTAGTTCACGAGATTAGCGCGTTTAAACAAACAAACTCTTCCGCTTTACATATTAGCATGATGACCGGTATTGTATAACGTCATTAGATAAGAACTAGCACGTGCGTAACGACCTTTTTTCTTATGTGACCTCCGCCGGGTAATTTGAGGAGGGCTCCATAAGCCTGTTAAATAAGGCTTTAATAGGCTGTTGTTTTTTCTATATTTACCTATTGTAAAACTCGAGCATTGCGCTCACGCTTGGAGATTTCTTAAAATTTAGGAGTTACTAGTGAAAATAGACATTTCATAAACACTTAAATTGATAGCTTACCCATTGTAATCATTGCATGGAGTTCCCGGTTTGGCGTACATGTCTGGAACGTCATAGGGTGATGTGTTCCAGTCGAAGGATGACATGCAAGGTCCGCCTGGTTTGCGACAACAAAGCTCGCATGCCGAACGAGGATCGTCCTTTCGTGGAGCACATTGGCAAGACTCCAGACCGTAAGCAAGGCAAATGGAGCCGGTACATTCCTGAAAATTTCGATTGGGATTGTTAATTAAATATAACATAAATTTACAAAACAAAACTTTATTTATATACGTAATTCGATTAAGCTTATTTATCATTGACGACCATTATTAAATTATTTCTAAGCCATGGTTTGGATGGCGTCATTTCTGGCGGCCCGCTTAGCAGCCGAAGAGTGGAAACACGTGGTTTATGGATCTCTCCGACTCGAGGTACTGAATATTACCTTTTAAAACGAAAAAAAAAACTATATACATATTAATTTAATACGAGTAAAAATAAATCTACTTACTCCCATATAGCACACAAGCTCCTTGTCGCATCTAGTCCTGTTAGGCTTGTGTCTGCTGGCAGGACAGCCAGCTCTCTTACCATCACAGAACGCGGCATCTCGGCAACCGTTGTCAGAGCGACATTTATCTCCAAACTTGAGAGTACACGATGCCGTACAGCAAGGACCCTGAAAATATATTAAAATAAACCTTCAAAACCGTTTAGTGAAGCTTTGATGAAACTAAAAGTTACAAGAATCAATCATTCATTAATATCCAGCAAAATATATTCTTTTATAAAGACAAGGCTCCGTTGTATGGAATAAATATTTGTGAATATGTATCTTTTGTGTATGTGTGTATGTCACTGAACTCCTCCTAAAGGGCCGGACCGATGTTGATGAAATTTTTTCTGTGTGTTCAAGGGGATCCGAGAATAGTTTAGATTCACAATTGAACCCGGTAGGTGGCGCTGCTGTCGATTTCAAGGAGAATTCCTTTTATTTGAACAGAACAACGTCTGTTGGGTCAATTAGTATTTTATAAAAATACAATTATGGTTATTATATAAGAATTGTACTTCATGCATGGAAATTGCATATACGACACTCGACATGAGCGATTGTTTCTTAAACCACCATGTTATCTATGCAGTCAAAATTCAGTTATGTGAATAAAAATCTCCTTTATACAAATTTTTAATTACGTTGTTACCCTATTTAATGACGGGTTAAGAATACAATGTATTGCCTTTACTTGCCCGTAGGAGCTGTAGTAATCGGCCGAGGAATTAAAAGTAGAATGGGTTGCAGCAGCAGTAATCTCTCGATAAACTAATAACGCCAATTGCGATCGTTAATCCGCCTGTCCAGAGTAGCTATTATGAGATTATGCTCCTATTAATAGGCTTATGTCCAATATTGGACGACAATATTAGTGGTTAGAGGAATAATATTCACATGGACACAAGACTTCTGCAGGTCACTGAACCGGGGAGTTAGTCCGTCACCCGCCGAGAGGCCGACCGCGCGAGGAAAGACCGACGTCCTCCCCGAGGGGGGGGACGTCGATCGATGGGAGAATATTCCTCGGGGGGTATATCGTCTGGCCAACCACTGACGACAAGTCACCCTGCTCGGATGGTCGGTCCAACGACGAAGGCGACGTGGTGTCACGGGTGGGTTGCGGGTGTGCGTGCTTACGCCCCTCTGTCGCCCCGGACGGAATGGTGCGAGGAGAGCGCCGTAAGCCATCCCCAAAAAAAAAATGGATGCAAGACTTCAGAACATTGCTCTATATCTTCATCATCATTGCATCTTCGTCACGTGATCACAATAGTGGTAAATAATCTAAACATGCTAATAAAAAATATTGAGTTACCTGACTAGGGCTGCAAACACTGTGCTCCGTAAGCGTACAGGGTTTATAGTGGGGTCTTGCCGCTTGTGGACGACAACACACATCGGTACATTCAGATGCCCATCCGCAGTCACACTCCTCACCCTCTTCGACTACACCATTGCCGCAAATAGCTGGTTGAGGTTCTGTAATAACATATTTATTTTCTCATCTCTGTAGGAAAGGAGCATTTCATCATTTCAGCTCATATACGTCCCACTGTTGGGTTCGAGCCTCCTGGAGAACAGGAGGGCAATTGACCTAACTATATCACGCTGGTCAGACAGGTTGGTATAGGGTTTTTTTTTCGAGTTTTCCTTCTCTTGCATATATGTTATATGCGTATTATTTCCCTTAGTCGTCTTTTATGATATCCACGGGCAAGATAGGGAGTCGTGAATTGTATTCTGAATCCGTCACCACAAGGAAGCATTTATCCGTATTTTAAAAAAAATTGTAAGTGATGTAAGCAAATAGCAGAGAGTGAGAAAATTCTGTAAACCCGTCTGACCAACGTGGTGTAGTTTATTGCCCTGAAGGAGGCCAGCGTCCAATAATAAGCCATATCATCATTTCAACTTATATAGGTCCCATTGATGGACTCGAGCCTCCATAGCTGGCCATATACGCCTCAGAAAAAAGTTTATTATTAATACGTATCTAATAATATATATGCAAAAGATATTAATTATTGTTTAAATTACAAACGCTTAAATTACGGTAAGGGTAACAGGTATAGCAGCTTGTAGTGTATGCTACATTTTAGTAGTTCTGGAAGAATTGTGTGAGATTTGATTTGCCTATTTAAAAAAGGAGGCATATTGCAATATCTAATGATAGTTTAACATTAAGTAAATCGCTGCATTGGCTGTCAGTTTTGTCAAATTCAAATGAACCTGATTTTTATTAGCAGGTCTCTCCTTTTCTTCCAATGTGGTTGAGGGGAGGGACGGCTACTGTAGTAGCTTATCGTAATTCGGGTGCTGCTAGCGGGATCTGTTCTAGCTTTATATCTTTTTATTTTCCATTATATTTTGAAAGACAATGTATAGTGTGAAGTAATGTATAGTTTGAAGGAACTCGCGCTGGATGTTGTATCATACAATTTCATTTAAAGAAGCCATTTAAAAACTGACGAGTGACTTTTTTGCCAGATCTTCTCAGTCGTGATCGAGTAATTTTAAGCGAAATGTAAATTTGATAATGTATTAGTGCTTATACTTTGTAAAGGATTTGATTTAAATACTCTAGAAACCTATTATCTTATTGTATACTAGCAACCCGCCCTCGCTTCGCTTCGGTTTCAGTCGCCTTACCCGCGTAGTTTCCGTGGGAATATCGGGATAAAATATAGCCTATGTTACTCCCTGATATTATAGCTTTCCATTGGTGAAAGAATTTTTGAAATCAGTTCGATGGTTTAAGCGTGAAAGCGTAACAAGTAACCTTAATTTCGCATTTATAATATTGGTAAGGATATATACTTAACTACATCTCAATAAAGAACGTCGTATACGACTGAAACGCGATATTATGAACAATATAAAATTAAGAGCATATTTACTTGGGTCCTTATTCGTTATATTAAAATGTCACGAATCATTGACGAAGAACTTGTACCTAATGAAAATATAATATTTAAATATATAAACCTGTGAAGCATCCTTTAGGAGATCTCGCTTTATTATTGAGCACCGGATCAATAGCTCTGAGTGAACAAGGAGAGAATTTGTTGTTATTCTTTCTGTCTCCGCTCGTGGCTCTAGCGAACATTATGTAGTTGCCGTCTTCACCGAATGGGGTGCATACTTCTGGATCGTGCTGAAACATAATTGGCTAATTAATTTTAAGTTATTGATTACTTAGACTTTATTATTTTGAGATTTATTATTATTCACGTGATAATGTCTCATAAATCGATGAACACTGGCTGCATGCAGGAATATGCATGACCCATTGTCACGTTCCGCTTGAGCCGAACGTGTAAGCGAGAGTACGGAACAAGCGATAGAGAGGCACAATCGGCCTAAGCGTTCGGCTTGTGACGCTATATATCTCCAAGTTAAAAATATTTAAATTAATGAATGCAAATAAACGTTAATTTATCAAATGAATTGTAATTTTCAATTAACTCCTTTATATTTTACGAAAGAATGACAATTCAGTGATAATAATAATTGAGTGATAATAGTTCAATTCATAAAAGCATGCAATTTTTTATTAATACTTTGTTATGACGTTATCACGTAAAATTACGGCCCCTTCCTGGGAAGCCGATCGCCGTTGCGAGGCTAGCCTCTCCGCGGGTGCCGGACTAAATCCCCGGTCCGGTCACCCGCAGCCTCTGCTAGGGCGCCGGCGACATCAGGCGCAAGTTAGACCTCTACCGATACATCGGTGAAAGCTGCATTTATTTCATGCAGTAGCTTTTGCGTGACGCATATAAACAACTTACAAACAGATATTCTAAACATTATTGTTTTGGCTTCTGTCGCTTTAGTAAAGATGCCTATATCATGGGGTTCCGTAGGGTTCCTTACCGTTTTAAATTTTTAATTGTGCACTGTGGAAGTTGAGATAGTAGCTCAAGTTTATTGTTTCTCATTAAGTAAGCCTGAACTTAGGCACTATTAACACTGTCCATCATAAAGATTTAGATGACTACATTAAAAACAGAGGCAGGAATACGAAACACCCTAAGTTCCATCAATGAACGACACGGTAGAACACCAAATAAAACTTCTCACCCAGCACCAAACCTAAGTCTTTTATTTGCGTCATGTTATCCTTCAAAAAGTTCGTTACTAATACTAAGAAATTAGGGGCTCATATCTTGAGTTTAATCTCAAGAATAAGCAGAGGTCGTGATAAAATTCATAATCTTATTACGAGGCTAGTAAATTATATAACTTAATTACTTATAATCTACAAGTAAAATTACACTCAGTTTAATATGTCTTTGTCAAAGATACATATTATTTAATTAATAATCCTTCGTCCCGTGTAAGTAAGTTTAGTTAGTTACATTTATATGGGTTGATAATGCTTATAATTACCGGCGATCCGAAGTTGTGACCTATTTCATGTGCTAACGTCACGTGAGAAACGGCGGGGGGCACGTGTTTGCCATAATTTAGCAATGTCACAATACCCGTGTTCAGAGATTTCATACTGCCACGGTAGTGCTGAAAATATATACAAATTATTAAACATTTGTTTTTATTAATCATATGAAGTCTATGCTTTATTAATCGCATATAGTCGATGCTCCCTATAACATTTCATAGTAGGTTGAAAAGGAGATTACTACAAATGGTACTTGAATCAACATCAATAGGAAATCCATTCCAAGTACAAAAAATTAAAGGCATTGTGGTACCCAGAGGAATGATCAATTTCTCGTTCCCTTCTGCTATTATGGTGACAGTTTATAGAGACTATATATTGGGTCTCATCTTATAAAAAGGCTTAAAGTCGCTATACTGGTATGGAGAGTGTTATGTTCGGCATTTATCTTCGTGATAAAATCGGGAATACGGAAATTCATAGGAGAACGGGTGTGAAGAATTAGCACGTTGAAATGGCTATAGGCAGGCCAAATTGTTCGTCGAACTGACAATCGTTGGGGAAGAAAGGTTCTCGAGTGACGACCACTAATCGGACAACGCAGCGGAGCACGACTCTCTACTAGGTGGACTGATGACATTGTGAAAATCGCAAGGGACAGTTAGATGCAAGTGGAACAGGACTGTTCCGAGTGGTATTCCCGTGGGGAGGCCTATGTCCAACACTCGAAGTCTATGGGCTGATGGATATATAGTTATCGGGTATTAGTGCGTCATAATGGTTCTAAGGTCATAGTTAGAATTGTATCAATCAATAACGTGACCTAGTATTCTAAATAAAAACTTAAAATTTTCGTATATTAAAGCGCTTTTCCATGTGGTGAAATAGTAAGGATACAATTCACCCTCTCCTTTGTCCATTGATGTCATAAAACACGATTAAGAGATATAATATGAGGGGCGGTATCCGAAAGAGCAGCCCGTCGGTCTGGCCACGGATGTCAATGACTCTTGTACTAGTTGCCGGCTAGATGGCAAAAGGGAGACAATACGGTGGATTATGGGGCCGCGTGCCGCTCTTTCGTCATCTCGGCCAAAACGGACAGCGTGTGTCTAGACCATAGCCCACTCAAGAACAGGGATATGATATGCATATAACATCTATGCAAGAGAGAGAAAGCTCGACATAAAACTATGCTAATACGTCCCACTATTACGGTATAGTAATCAATTTTCTTTCCCATTGGGGAGGAGGCCCGACTCCAACAGTGGAACTTATATGGGCTGAGAATGATGAGATAATAAATGCACTCGATATGACCAATATCTTGATGTATTGTACAAAGTAGGCTGACAATCAATACAGGCCCCTTCTCCTCGGTGGCAAAGCACTTCATATGCTAGGCTAACTTCCAAATTCCTTTTAAAAAAAAATTTAAATAGTTGCACAATTTCAATTCAGGAACGATTTTATTTTAAATTGTCATAAATTTAACTATTATGTATTGACATTTTCTTAACTTACCCCATTTTTCTCACATACACCGCCTGCATTTTTAAGATCACCGGTCCATGCCAATCCCAAAGTACCCATTTCGAAGTCTCGATACGTAAACATGTACGCCAAACAAAAGGCATCGTAATCCTCCTCTGGAAATTAATAAATAAACAAGTAAAATAATAAAGTCTTCACTTGTTAAGCATTAGTAATTTATTAAAATAATAGCTTAACTTTGTAGGATTACCCTCTAGAGAGCAGTCCGTTCTTTTGAAAGCGTAATTAAATATTGAAAAAAAAACGAACCTGAAAAAAGCTCCAAGTACTTCTCAACTCCGTAGTTATTGGGAAACCTGTAGGCGGGATCTTTCAGAGCATCTAAAGTGTGTACTTTAATTCGTTTGATCATGAATGTTATATTATCCGGTTTTCCATCTTGATTGAAGTCTAAAATATTTTATATAGTTGAAAAATAAATTAAACTTAACTAAAATAGATAGTACTAAAATTTCAAGTTATTATTGTTATTGTTAATTAAAAATACGTTCCAATGATTTGCCCATGGCTTGGTATCCGCGGTCACTATCTTCCCATGGGAATGATATGATTTAGTTGGCATTATAAAAAACTTAAAAAAAATATAAGAAAACCAGTAATTACGGATACTTCAGTTTCATACGAGTGAAAAATTTTCCCCTGCAGTCAAGGATTAAGAATTGTTTTTATTTTTATTTTCCCGTGGAATTATTTTCTAAAATTGAGACAGGGGACTGATTAGCTCTCATGGAAAATTCATAGCACCAACTATAAACACCCACTCGCCTGCTAAGCTAGGTTATGATATTATCCCCCCTTTGTGAGGTAACAAATATCGATATGGATGGAAAATTACCCCCAATATATAAACATATAAACTTATTTTATACCTTTTCATAATATGAGTAAAGATTATTTTACCTGTGACTTTATATATAGCGTTCACCTTCTGAACATGACGGGTCATTACCTCGATACATGCTTCCTCAGAGCCATATCTTTGGTAGAACATGTGATCCGCCTGTAAATATACGAGACACGTTGTTTTCCTCGGATCTACAGTGGCCCTTTTATTAACATGTCGACCATCGTCACTCGCGTTTGCCGATAACACTGTGTAACCAACTGGTTCTTTCTTAACTATATCCTTACTAACAGTAACAACTCCAGCTTTTGTTTTTATAACTTCGACGTGCGTCTTTGGTTTCGGTCTCGATTCTTCCGAATCAAGTCGCACTTTAGTTATAAGATTACTTTTATCGATTTTTGTTTTAGGTTTTCTAGTGCTTAATTTATCGTTCGGCTCGTTGTTGTTTGTGTAGGGAACGTCTAAGTCTAAAGGTAATTCGGGGTTCTTCTTTGGCTCGTCATCTTGCATTTCATCTTCAGGGAGCCATCGTTTTTTGCGTCTATGTATTTCACTCCGTAAATCTTCTGTTGAATTATTTAGATTTGAGTCTTTTATAGTTCGTTGATCAGTAAAGTTGAATAATTCAACTTCTTGTCCTAAAGTTCTCTTCATATGGAGTAGATGGGATGCACACGGTGTTCCTTCATTGGTGTCGTACGGATGCTCGACATCTGACTTTCGGTAGATGACGCTGTGCATAGAAGGGTGATCTATGTTGTATCGAGATATAGGCTCAATGTAGTACTCCTCTGTGGGCGTCCAAATTGTACCATCAAAAAGTCCATCAGCTGTTATTATTCCGTAAACATGTGATGATTCGTCACCTGCAAATCATATTTTAAATTATAAAGTACACGCAATGTCAAATATTTTTATTAATATTATAAATGTTCAATATTGTGGGATCATCATCATTTCAGCTCATATACGTCCCACTGTTGGACTCGAGCCTCCTCCACAATAAGAGGGAAATTGACCTTACTATACCATGCTGGTCAGACAGGTTGGTTTTAGTTAGAGTTTTCCTTCTCTTGTATAGATGTTATATGCTTACTATATTTCTTAGTCGTCGTTTACGACATCCACGGGCAAGATAAGAAGTGGTAATTTGTATTCTTACTCCGTCACCACACAGAAGACATTGTGGGATATATGGATGTTTTTTTGTTGTTGTTTCAAATGTCAAAGAAAAGCCAATTAACAGTTTCTGACAAATCTGTAAAGCAACGTGAAACATAGGAAATTTGAAATCGAAGTTTGTATTAATGAAAATAAAGAAAATCATCGCAGATAGGATATATATCATCATCATCATCTTGCTCTTATCCCAATTACTTGGGGTCGACGCCATATGTCATCTGTTTTGACATATTGCAAAAAGTTTCGGCAATGACTTTTATGACCGGCCGCCTACCTGACGTCAACCCTCCTTGGGAATGTAATCGTTGACCCAAATGGTACCAGATGGAGTTGGTCCGGGTCAATCTAGGGCTCTTAGTCGTCTTTTACGACACCCACGAGCAAAGCAAGGGTTGGTAGTATTCGAAGCCGCTACCACACAGCAGATAGGATATATATATATATATATATATATATATATATATATACAATATGATTAATAAAGATATGTGATATTCACGACTCTGACCGATTTTTATTTTTGTTTATGTTTCTCATAAAATATATATTTTTTAAAGTCATGATGGGAACAAATCTATTCAAAAAGCACTATCCAAGATTTTATATCTTACGATCGTGTTAATCTGGCCCTATTACCTAGTATGTATATAAATTAATTAGTAGAACAAGGAGAAAGGATCCTGATGAGAGTAATTGGATTAGACAAACATTGTCGTAGCGTTTATACAACTAATATAAGTTTTACGAAATTCTGAAGTAATGTTTCAGACAGCATAATAAAATTAGAAGATATAGGTAAACGTATAGATTGTAGATTTGCGCTATTAGTAGATGTTATAATTACACATTTAGGCTCAAAGTCGCTCAGCGTACTATGGAGCGGGCTATGCTAGGGATTTCTCTGCGAGAAAGAATCCGGAATACAGAAATTCGCAGTAGAACGGATGTAACCGACATAGCACGAAGAATTAGCACGCTGAAGTGGCAATGGGCAGGCCACATCGCTCGACGAACCGTCAACTGCTGGGGAAGAAAGGTTTTCGAGTGGCGACCACATATTGGAATACGCAGTGTAGGACGCCCAACCAGGTGGAACGACGACCTGGTGAAGTTGCTGGGCGTCGTTGGATGCAGGCGGCACAGGACCGCACTTTGTGGCGTAACATGAGGGAGGGCTAGGTTCAGCAGTGGACGGCCATAGACTGAAATGAAGAAGATTTCTATCTCGATGACTTAATTATCGACAATCTATCGAAATTTTCATCATAGTTCATCATCGTTATAATTATGACCTCATATACGATCCATTGCTGGGTTTCGGGATTCCTTCATAATAAGAGGGAAATTAGCGTACTGTACCATACTGTTTAGACGTGTTGGTTTGGGTTTTATTTCAAGTTTACCTTCTCTTGCATAGATGTTATAAGCGAAGACAAACAAAGAATGTCTTTTTTTCGTCTTTTTAGTACCCACGTTAAAAATAAGGGGTGAATTGTTTTCTGCATTAATTATCACACGAAAAACACATAGATACGTAAACTATTTATATACCCCGAGAAGAGACCTGTGTCTAACAGTAGACTTAGGTTAATCATGATGATTTGATCTGAATAATAGTTTAATAATCATCACTATCGCAGCCCACTAACGTCTGCTGGGCTCGAGCCTCCTCCACAACGGGAGGAAATTTCACCTACCATACCATGCTGGTCAGGCATGTTGGTATAGGGTTTCATTTTGAGTTTTCCTTCTCTTGCACAGATGTTATGTGCATATTATATCCCTTAGTTGTCTTTTACGACATCCACGGGCAAGATAGGGTAAATTGTATTCTTACTGAAAGTTTGCAGCGAGTTACTATTAACGTTTGAAGTATGAATATAAGGAATGCTCAAATAAATTTCTGACGATATATTATGTAAAATAATTCAAGGTGCAAAGAGCTACGGTACTCTGAATGAATTTAAAATCAAAACTTGTAGTCGTTCTAAGGAGGCACTGAACCGCTCATAAATAAAGTTCTCCTATATTAACATACTCATTCCATTTACTTTGCAGTAAGAAAACTAATGAATATCCTTTAAAATTGATATCTGATGTTTACACGAGTATGACACATTGGAACAAAAACCTATATTACAGCGTTTCGAACCAAAATTCGTGTATAGCGTGGCGTTACGTCGCCGGCCTGTTTGCGCCACGCCAACGATCAGGTTTACCCTCATATATTCCGTCATATAGCGTGGCGTTGTGTCGCTGCGGTCTGTTTACGCCATGCCAACGATAAGGTTTACCCTCGCCTATAGATGTTTCACATTAAATCACGTTTTATGTTATTATTATTATGATCTTTTTGTGAAGAATTCTGATATTAATGATGCGCGCAAACATCAAATTATATTAAACTTGATTAAAGTTCCGAAGTAATTTGTTCAAAATTTACTTTGTCTTCAGTATTCCAGTTGGATCGCAGTACATCATTTCCCTTTATTAGGTTAGTTAAAGAATGTGAAAGTTTGTTGGGTTCATGTTTAATTGGTTTCAAAGACTTGCAAAGTAAATGAAGGAATCGGTACATCTCAGACAAATTATGTATAGGTAATATTAATTTAGAGGCAATTTTACTATACTGTTTTGTCTATTTATAAATTGAAATATTATGTTAAGCTAGTAACTGCTCAACCCAAAGTAACTGTTCCTCGCAACTTCGTCCGCGTGGAAGAGTTACTTTGGGTTAACGCTAACTTTATCTCGCGAATCTGTTTACGTATTTGGTAAAAATATTTTGAAATAATACGATTATGTCATATATGATAATTTTTGCGACACTAACCGTTTACGTAGCGCACGCAGCGGCGGCTCTCACACACACCGGGAAACACCCCGATTTTTAAACATTCTTCATTTCTGCTCCGATCCTATTGGTTTTAGTGTGATGATATATAGCCTTCCTTGATAAATGGGCTATCTAACAATGAAAGAATTATTCAAATGGGACTAGTAGTTCTTGAGATTAGTGCGTTCAAATAAAGAAGCTCTTCAGCTTTATATATTAGTATCTTATATATAAATTTCTAGCGTACGCGTGTATGTCACTGAACTGAACTCCTCCTAAACTGCTGGACAGATGTTGACGAAATTTTTTGTATGTATTCAAGGGGATTCGAAGATAGTTTAGACTCACAATTGGACCCGGTAGGTGGCGCTGTTCGGGCAGGACAATAACGTAACTTGAGAACCACTTTACCGATACTTTGAAAATGATTTTTACGGAAAAAACAATTTGAAAGTTGCGCAGAAAACCAAAAAATTTAAGAAAACTTAACGACTATATAAACTTTTCTAATGTAACCTTTTTTTCGACTATATAAACTTTTCTATCTTTAAATATATAAATCTTCTGTTCGTATGTTTGTAAATGAACTCCTTCTAAGCGGCTGGACCGAATTTGATGTTTTTTTTAGCTATTCCGATGGATGTGAGAATGTTTTAGATTAATAATTGGAACAGGTAGGTGGCGCTGCAATCGATTTTAAGGAGAATTTCTTATTACTATATTTTAGATTAGAACAGAACAACGTCTGTTGGGTCAGCTAGTAGATTTATATAAAGATACTTGTCCGTGTGGTTACGGAATAAGAATACAATTCACCACTCCCTATTTTACCCGTGGATGGCATAAAATACGAAAAAGGGTATATAATCCGCATATTTTATCTATGCAAGAGATGGAAAACTCGATATAAAACCTATACAAATCTGTCTGACCAGCAGTTGTATAGTCAATTTCCCTCCTATTGTAGAAGAGGCTCGTGCCCAGCACTGGGACGAATATGAGCTGAGATGGTAATGATATACATAGTCATAGACAAGATGCTCTGATTTTATGCTTATTTGGCATTAATTTTCATCTTTAAAATAGCATAATAATAACGCCGATTTTGAATGTTACGGCACCTAAAATATTTGTCTTTATGACATTTTCTTTCTGTGTTGACGTTAAAAATCGCCATTCTTATATTTGGGTATAAATTATAATTTCTTGTTGCTGATCGGCTTTAGAGGTAGCCAGAAAATAAAATATAAATTAAAAAAAATAAAATAAAAACAAGCTTTTATTTAAATACACTAAAACGAAGAACAGTGCTTGTCAAGACTATTCAGATGAGTCCAAACTCGACGGTTTTATCTTGTTTAGTTTAGGAGTTCCTATGGCCATCTGCCGACGCCATCTTGAGATCAGCTTTATAGTACCATATTATTGCATTGTCACCGAAGTTACGTAAGTAAATCAAATTTCAACTCAATTTAACGACAGAAAGTGATTCTAATTTAACTCGCAAGATTTGTCCCATACTAACATACTAACAGGGCAAGTTAAATAAAAGCTTTTAATATGTGCGTTTTGCTGTGAACGAGTTCTCAATAAGAAAAAAAACTTGCTAAAATTTATCGCTGTATCCAATAATTGTTACAGGGCTTCTTGTTTTTACGTAAGTCTAAATATTAACCTGAAAATTTATGTATTTCTGTCTATTTACTGAAAATAGAGGCGTGAGCCATTTAGAAAACATAAAAACATTTAATAACAGCCCTAATCGTCTCAGTTCAAAGTACCGCTTGGCAGAAATTTGTAAACTTATTAACGAGAAAGTAATTTTAACAGGACTTTTGTAATTAAAAGAAACCCAGTCCAAGGGAGTAATCCGTTTAACGCAAACAATTTAATTCCGCTGCCCGCTGAACAATTAATGGTAGCCGGGAATAAAAATTAATGTTTTGAACTGCAATTATGGGATTTTATAATGTTTTATATGTTTGAGAAATACTTTTGTCATTTTAGTTGAAATTAAAAAAAAAAGATTTGCTTCTCGCTTTTTTCATTCAAGTTTAAACAGGATTTATCAAAACTGTAGAATATAAGCTGCAGATGTTGAATAGGTGTATCTTTGCCGTCATCATTTCTCTAAATTATGTATCCCTCCCATTTTGGAGGAGGCCCGAGCCCAACAGTGTGACGTATGTGGGCTGCGATGATGATGATGATGATGAAGTTTGTGTTTCACCAGCAATGAAGGGATTGTTTCCTAAGAGCAGAGTGTGTTTCAAAAAAGACAGTCCACCTGTTCTAATCCCTATAACTTGGGGTCGACGTAATATGTCCTATCCATTCATACAACACTATCAGAGGTCATCTTTATGATTCATCATTATCTCACCATTTCAGCCTATCGCCATCCACTGCTGGACGTGGGCCTCCCTCATGTTACGTCACAAAGTGCGGTCTTATGCCGCCTGCATTCAACGACGCCTAGCAACTTTCACCAGGTTGTCGGTCCACCTAGTAGGTGGCGTCCTACACTGCGTCGTCCGATACGTGGTCGCCATTCGAGAACCTTTCTTCCCCAGCGATTGTCGGTTCGTCGAGCGACTTTGTGGTTACTCTTTGTATATCCATGTTCTGCTTCACGCAGTTATTCAATGAATGCAAATTATAATAATTATAGATTGTTAATTATGGACGGAGAATAAAGATAGGTTATCTTTTACGTGGGTGAAGAAGCAAGAATACAATTCACCACTTAGATAGTGGTGGTCTTGCCCGAGGGTGTCGTAAACTAAAATATATGCAAGAGAAGGAGAATTCTAAATAAAACCCTATGCCAACTATGTAAATCAATTTCCCTCCCATAATGAAGAAGGTCTGAGCCCAAGAGTGGGACGTACATATATGGTTGAGATGATGATGATGATGATTTCAAAACAATTACAATGATGTGTATATTCTAGACTATATGATTTATGTCGTTTCCAATTCCTTTATAAAAATAAGGTATTTAGTCTCCGTGACTTGGCACTAAGAAGTTGAGTACGTGACGTGTTCTGTTATAGTTAGTTATTGTGTAGGGTTGCCGAATCATCATACGCGTTTAGAATTTTATAATAATGTATACAGAGAAATGGGCATAAGTTGACATTTGTTAATGGTTTTTAATGTTTACGCGAGTATTATATTGTACTAGCTGACCCAACAGACGTTCTGTTCAAATAAAAGTTTTTTTTTATTTAATTAAGGCATTGAATAATAGTATAACTATTTTTTTAAGGTGTATTTTTGCATCTACTATTATAACGCCATGATGGTTTTCGATCAACGGAACTTATATGTTACTTTTTTTTTATTCATCATAGACACAGTAGCTCAATACATCCATATTCATTCCTTATGAACTTAACTATATATAGATGGCGCTGACAAATATAAACAGGTATATATTTTGTTATACTAATTTAACACCTACATAATTTTTTTAAATAACACCTGCCTCTAAGAAATAAATCCTGCAGTAGGGGACTTTAGAAATATGCAACAACTGGACATAAATAACGCCTACACAGGACAATCATTTTTGCATCGCACGAAGAGCTGCCGCATTTGGAAAACGACGCTACGGAGATTACTCACTGTCTGTGCAGTCTTGTCATAATAAAAATTTGAAAGTGTATTCAATTTTGAATCTTTGAGTTATTCTTCTTCAGCGAACATCCTCATTATCATTATAATCTGGACTGCACAGATGGCGTAGTGGTTAAGATAGCGACCTACAGCGCCAGTGTCGAGGGTTCGAATCCCACGCGGGACAACACTTTGTGCGATCCACAAATTGTTGTTCTGAGTCTGGATGTAATTTGTGTCCGTTAATTATATGTTTGTAAAGTCCCCCGCAATACAAGGATTATTTCCTTAGTGCAGGGTGTTGTCTTAAATAAATAATAAAAAAAAAAAAAATCATATCTTATTGACGACCCACTGTTGGGTTTGACCCTACTCCGTAATAGAAGGTAAATTGACCTGCTATACCGCGCTGGTCAGACGGGTTTTATTTAGCTTTGCTTCTCTTACGCAGAGGTTATATACATATTATATCCCTTTTTTTGGGGTTGGGTTACGGTCGGCGCACTCCTCGCTCCACTCCGTCCGGGGCGACAGAGTGGCGTAAGCACGCACACCCGTAACCCACCCGTGGCACGTCACCTTCGTCGTTGGACCGATCACCGGAGCAGTGTGACTTGTCATCAGTGGTCGATATTATTTCCCTTAGCCTTCGGCATCTTATGTTGTCTGTAAATTATATCTCGTAGACGTCTTTTACGACATCTTCATGTAAATTGCTGAATTCTCTTTTTATACCGTTATCACAAGGAAGACCCGATGCGATGGTCCGATCCGATCCGATGATCCTCATCATTACAGCTCATACACGTACCACTGCTGAGCTCATGCCTACTCAGAAGTCATACTGATCAGAGAGGTTGGTATAGGGTTTTATGTGAAATTTTCTGTATATTATATGCCATAGTCGTCTTTTACGACACACACGGGTAAGAAAGGGGATGGTGCAGTGTATTCCTACTCCGTCACCACAAGGATAGCCAGTACCACTATTAGCTACATGCCCCTATATTATGCAGGCGGAATGGTGAGAGGGGAAATTGACGACTATTACAAGTTGTCCAGACGATTTGGCATTTATTAATTTTGAAGTTATTTGCGCCGCACGAGGGTAATTTTTTTATTTTAACGGCACGAAGATGTGTAGCGTTTTTGTCGAAGAGGGAGAGAGCGATTGAGACCGATAGAGAGAGAATGAGAAAGGGCGAACATAGCACGAAGCACAGCCATGGGGAGCAAGCGAGTGAGAAAGACAGTTTTTTTTTAATACTGCCAAAAAACACGTGAAACCAAAGAACTTTCACTTCTGACATGCGTACTTAGTAGTCACGCTGTTTTTTTTTTTTTTTTTTTTGAGGGCTATGTTCAGCACACACGCCGTATTCTCCGTCCGGGATGACATAAGGGCGGAGCGCGGCCCCATAACCTATTATTCCCTCCCTTTCGACATTGGGTCGACCACCGGTACAGAGTTCCTTGTTGTCCGTTCCCAGCCCGGCGGGACCACACAAATTGGCATAGGGTTTTCTTTGGACTTATAATTGTCTGCCATTTAAATTATCCACTTATATCTAATCTATTAGACTCTTTACGCCTATCCGTGGAGAAAATGGTGAATTTATTTCCTTAAAACATCAAATATAATTTATTATCATAGGTTTTTATTCCAATCATCTATATAAATTTTTCACTATTGGACATATAACTGTCCAAGAGTGAGTCATATCATAGTCAGCAGACTAGGCAGGTACTTGGATCCCGAATAATGTTATAAGTTTCTCAAGCTGTGTGTGCTGTGCTGTGCTTTCCTGGTGATTCTTCAGCCAACGAATAAATATGAGGTGATCACAAATTGTTTCTTAACGTAACCACTCTACACGGGACAATATTTTGATTATGAAAAATTAAAATAAATAATAGGTTTAGATAAAAAGATTCGAATTGTTGTATTTTGAAATTGATCGTGAAAGAACACTAAGAGACCGAAGTAGAAAGAAAGTAGGAAATAGTAATGATAACTCGAAATAAACCTAAATACCAACCCGCCTCACCGATCGAGTGGGGTGTAGCTCAATTTTTACGCGCTTTATGTCATTTTCTCTGCCATTGTGGAGAAAGCTTGCAGACGCGAGCCCACCAGTGGGATGTATATGAGATGATGATTAATAAAATAGAATAAGCTCAAATATAATAGGAAAGTTTACACTCTCTGTAATGCAAACTATTATAAAATTACGTCCATTTTTTTTTGGGGGGTGGGTTACGGCCGGCGCACTCCTCGCCTGGCTCCGTCCGGCGCGACAGAGGGGCGTAAGTACGCACACTCGTAACCCACCCATATAGCACGTCGCCTTCGTCGTTGGGCCGACTATCGGTGCAGAGTTCCTTGAATCTAGTGGTCGACGCGACGGAATACCTCGAGGGAGTACCGCGTACTACTTAGTAGGCTAAGAAAGTACGCTGAGGAAAACAACCTCATCCCGCCGATTCAGTTCGGCTTTCGCACGCAACACTCTTGCGTTCAGCAAGTACATCGAATAGTCGAGTATACAAGTTATAAACTGCAACGCGGTTTATATACGGGTATGCTTCTATTTGATGTAGAAAAAGCGTTTGACAAAGTCTGGCATAACGGCCTTATTTTCAAGTTAATAAAGCTCAAAATCCCCCACTATTTAGTTATGATAGTTAGAGACTTCCTACTCGAGCGTAGCTTTCGCTACAGAGTGGAAGGTACTTTATCAGCACCGCACAAACTAGAAGCCGGCGTCCCCCAGGGATCGGTGCTCTCTCCAATTCTCTTCTCGCTGTTCACCAGCGACATACCCCAACATAGTAGAATTCAAACAGCATTATTCGCTGACGACACTGCCATCTTCTATGCAGGTCAATCTCCCTCAACAGTGACAACCGTTCTCCAAACTGCGGCTACCGCCCTAGCCAAATGGACTAGGAAATGGAGAATCGGTATAAACCCCACCAAAAGCCAGGCGATCATATTTCATAAGGGGATAGATCGCCGCTACCCAATGGCTGAATATCCACAGATAAAGATGTTCGACCAACCCATCCCCTGGACAAGGAAGGTCAAATATCTGGGTGTGACCTTGGACAGACGACTGACCTTCGGTCCTCACATAGGGCGAGTCCGCGCGCGCGCAGCCCTAGTGCTAGGATGGTTACACAGCTTAGTACACGCAAAGTCTAAGCTATCTCTCCGTAATAAAGTTAGATTATACACCGCTTGTATACGTCCTATCATGACGTATGCAAGTGTAGTGTTTACACAAGCGAAGCCACGCAGGCTACAGCGGCTACAGGCATTACAGAATAGGTTCATGCGCCGAGCGACGGGAGCACCGTGGTACATGCGCAATGTGGATCTTCACATAGATCTTGGCTTGCCGACCATCAGGCAATTCATGAAACAGTGCTCCCGCCGCTACTTCGACTCTGCCGCGACACACCCGAACCCATTAGTGGTAAGGGCGGCTTCTTACATCCCCTCTAAAATGTCCGCGATTAAACAACCGCGACTAATACTCGACGAACCCGACGACACTATAACGCTCGCCCAGACTGAGGCATACACAGCCCGCGCGGCCTTGACAAATAGTAGTAAATATCCACGTTACCGCCCCCGCCGACAGGGAAGGAAGACGTGTCGCGTTAAAATCATAAACGTGGGAGTGCCCACTTTGCCAGCGACCGCCCGAGCCGAGGTCCGTACCCCACAGGGGGTGCCCTCGGGATGGGTCGCTTAACTTTAAGCGGGTTGAAAGCCCTCAGCGCTCACCCACCAGTCCGGGTAAAGTTGTCACAGCCATCTGAGGCTAACAACTAAGTCACACAAAAAAAAAAAAAAAAAAACTGCCGTCGACGTCCCCTACCGGGACGCTGATCGCCGTCGCGAGGCTAACCTTTCCGCGGTTGCCGGACTAAATCCCCGGTCCGGTCACCCGCAGCCTCAGCTAGGGAGGCATAAGGCGCAAAAATTATGTCCATAACAATTTCCTTTTCGTTATTCTATATTTAGACAACCCTATATATCGAAAAATAAGATTACATGACTAACATTTATTTGATGTGGCAACATTGTGATGTTATATTAATATTATCTATGACAACATCTGTGTGTTTTAATGTAATAATTTAATTGGTCTCAACTGTTGTTACAATATCGAATTCTCATAACAATTGCTGTGTTTATTTCTAAGAATGTTATAACAATTTATATTTAGGCTATAAGATTTAATTAACGCTGTTGACGTAACGAAGGAGAAGCGATTAATTCAACTCGGATAGAATTCGAGGTCAAAACGGTTTTACGACAGAGTTATTTAAGTATTAAAATATTAATGAAGAGTCTAGAAATAAAACTAATTAATTGAATCCGAAATGAAGTCCTCATTAAGATGAAGGTTGATGTCATCGTTAAGCTGTTATTATAGCATTGCACACAAGGTCTTTACAGAATAAGGTCTATTCTTCTTTTTATAATCTTCGAAATCAGCCTGAGCTTCCTCCTTAAATGCTGCTGTATTACGCAGCCGATAGGGATTGACTGCACAGATGGCGCAGCGGTTATGATACCGAGCTACAATGCCAGTGTCGGGGGTTTGAATCCCACGCAGGACAACACTTTGTGCGATCCACAAATTGTTATTCTGAGTCTGGATGTAATTTGTATTCGTTAATTGTGGGAGTCCTGTGCAGAGCAGGGTGTCTTTTTTTAAATAGGAGTGTGTTTAGAGTTTTCCTTCTTTGCTGTGAGAATATCTACCGACGTCGTTAATCTTATTTTATTACCCTCAAAATATGGTGACATCTTAATCTCACCGCAAAGTCTATGTTCGTCTTATTCATATTAATTTCACATGTTGCGGTGAAAACATCAATACCAAGGTATTGACGCAAGGTATTGACCTTGCGTGATTCACAAACTGTTGTTCTGAGTCTGGATGTAATTTGTGTTCGTTAATTCGTTTCCGTATGTAAGTAAGTAGTCCTGTAGTAAGAAGAAAAAAAAAAAAAATTTAAAATAATGACAAGCCCGCTGAGTTTCTTGCCGGATCTTCTCAGTAGCGGTCGCGTTCCGATCCGGTGGTAGTATATTTTTTTTGGAAATTGTAAACCTGACAATATGTAAGTGCCCTCTCAGGGTTTATGCATAATAAAATAATTTGAATTTGAATATGGTGACGGAGTAAGAACATAATTCACCATCCCTTCCTTATCCGAGGATGTCGTAAAGGACGACTAAGGATATAATATGCATATAACGTCTATGCAAGAGAAAGAAAACTCGAAATAAAACTCTATACCAACCTGTCTGACTACGCTAGTCAGACGGCGTAGTAGGTCCATATTCCTCCTATTAAGAGGCTCAAGCCCAGCAATGGGACGTATATGAGTCGAAATGATGAATAATTATGATATGTTTGTAAAATCCCCCGCAACACAATGATTATATACTTAGTGTTGTCCTTTTTCTAAAAAAAATATGTGTGGAGGGAACTTCTGTCTAATTTTCATAATATTTCGAAAAGTAAGCATTTCAAAATGCAGATTTTATTGGTAATATATGAGTATACTATAGGTAAGTTGTATACAGTTATCTAGAACATAAAATACTGTTCAATCTCTCGTTATATCATAAGAGAAACTTTTGGGCCTCACTCAAGTTTCAGCTATAAATTCAGCAGTATAATCTAACAGCTATTATCCGACGTTGAATTTTACAAAAAATATAAAGACTAGGTGTGCCTTTGTGATATTTTCAATAAAATTAGGTAGTACCTTTTTTAAAGATTCGCTTTTTTGTGAAGAGATTTATTTTTAAATCTAAGATAGATTGACGGATGATTTAAATAACTACCACGTCGATGATCCGCAAATATTTTTTCTGAATTTGGCCATTAATTGTATGTTTCTAAAGATCTCCGCGATAAGAACTTATTGTTTCGAATGCGGTTTTAAAAATTTGATGTAGGTATTGTAAATAAAACTAACCTTTTTTTTTTTGTGGGTGGGTCGCGGTCGGCGCGCCTCCGCACCACTCCGTCCGGGGCGACAGAGGGGCTTAAGCACGCAACTCCCGCGACCCACCCAAAAACCACGTCGCCTTCGTCGTTGGGCCGACCACTGGAGCAGCGTTAACTTGTCGTCAGTGGTCGGCCCGACGGAAAATAAAATTACCTTACGGATTTTATCGCGTTTGTATTTGATTTTTGATTTCGAACACTTTACAGCGTTTATGGTTGCATAAACGCTGTAAAGTTTTCGAAATGTCGGGCAATCAAACATCGAACACAAACGCAATAAAATCCGTGAAATAGTTTTATTTACAACTAGCAATCCGCCCTCGCTTCGCTTCGGTTATAGGTTATAGTCGTTTTACCCGCGTAGTTCCCGTTCCCGTGGGAATACCGGGATAAAATATAGCCTAGTTTACGCCCTGATATTATAGCTTTCCATTGGTGAAAGAATTTTTGAAATCGGTCCAGCCGTTTTGAAGATTACCCGGAACAAACAGACAGACAGACAGACAAAAATTTTTTAATTGCTATTTTAGGCATAGGTGTCGTGCAAATAACCGTGTGAGCATGAAAAAAGCCTATTATTTTGACATTACAAACAGACACTCCAATTTTATTTATTGGTATAGATGTGTAATATTCGCATAAACATCAGAAATCATAAATGTAGGTACTTTTCTTTTACTTAATTTTCACTTTAAAAAAATGTAGTAATAGTATTCATATCAGCCTATGTACATGCTATTGTTGGGCTCCACAATGGGAAAAAATATACCTACTATTTTTCCCTGAGGTGATGGAGTAAGAATACAATTCACCACACCCACGGGTAAGATAAGATGGTAGCGTTAAATTCTTACTCCGTCGACACACAAAATTCTATTATCATCAGGCTCTAAATATATCAAACCGCTGTTTTCATATAAAATACTTCATTATTTACAAGTATGGTCTAATTAAATTATTTCTTTTGAATATGTTAGCGGTATTTGCAAAGCTCTTATATGAATAGCAAGGAAAATAAGCGCGTGTTCGAATTAACAATTCCAAGAAATATAAATGTATCTCGATATTTCCACGTATTTATACTATTAGGCACTACTATTAGGCTATTCTTCCGTGTGGTGACGGAGTAAGAATACAATTCACCACCCCCTATCTTACCCGTGGGTGATCGTACGAGACGACTAAGGGATATAAAACACATATAACATCTATGCGAGAGAAGGAAAACTCGAAATAAAACCCTATACCAACACGTCTGACCAGCGTGGTATAGTAGGTCAGTTATCCTTCCATTATGGAGGAGGCCCGAGCCCAACAGTGGGACGTTACATATGGGCTGACACGATACTATTAGGCAATTCCTGTAAGTTTAATTTTTATATTTTCTATCAACGATCTATTACCAATTAAAGATAGGTATATAATTTAGTATTACTATTATATAATTAGTCCCTTTCTAACGTGACTAATAGTGGTACCTAGGACCACACTGTTGACAGTTGTCTATCTGCAGGCCGGTCCATTCGGGATCGACACCACACTCTCGCAGAAAATTGACGTCCGAATAGTAGCAATTTGTTACTGCGCTTCGTTCGGTGAGCGAGAGAGGTGGAAGCCCAACTTTCTGAGAGTTTTTGCGTGATTTGGTGGTTTATAGTGATGCTGTTAGTATCACCGAACCTCATTACACTCATTCACACTCCCCTCATTTTCTTCGCGGTAGGTAGCCTTGCAAAGGTCCATTAGTGATAGCAACACTTACCATCAGATGTTCTGTTTGCTCGTGCTCGTTTGACACAGTTTGTAATAAAAAAAAGCAAAAGTCTAAAAGTCAGTTATTCCTAGTGCCGATGGTGTAACATGGTGTAATACATGTCATGGCTCTCTTTTACCCAAATGCATCATAAAAGAAGATAAGAGATGTAATCAAATAAAATCCCTGCCAGAGGTAGAAAGATACTTGAAAGAAAACGCTATGCCAATCTATCTCGAAATCTTGACTTAATAGATAAATTTCCATCTTAATATGAAGGAGGAATTTGCTTAATAATAGCAGACGCTATACTAAGTTTTGCATATCCTGTGTCGTGATTGCGGTAAGTTACTAGCTTTATACGCCATTAAACTCATACGGTTTGTCATTTTCTTATGAATCTGCTTCATCTGTTTTAATGTTATTACGACAGAGGGGCGGCGCGTGGCCCCATAATCCACCCATAGCACGTTGCCTTCGTCATTGGATCAACCACCTGTACAGAGTTCCTTGTCCTCCATGGTCGGACCGAAATATACGTCATAGCTGACTTAATGATGGGATATATTATAAAAAAGATAAGTTCATAGATAAGTTATATTTATTTAACTAACCTTCTAACTTTCCTGAGTAGACATGAGCGGTGTTATAGTCGAGTTGACCGTTCGTCGTATCGAACTGCACACCATCGGCAAAGACAGAGCTAGGGTCCGGTCTTAACACCAACTTGAATTCCCTGTGAACAAGCAAATAGTAGATTATAATTTTTGTACATTTTCGTTTTACTACATTAGATGTACCGAAAAGAATACCAATTCAAGAGAAGTATCATCTAATGGTCGGATGCGGAATCACTCAAGATATGGCCCATACTAATCTGTTAGCAGAAACCCTACACGTATCTGACATCTGGTGCTGCCCTAGCTGATGCCGCGATTGGTCGTACTGAGCGTTCTATGTCATCCATGCCCCGTCGATGAGTAAATTGCTGACGAGTAAATTAAAGAATTGGTTTTGGTGGTACAGATGCGCGAAAAAGTCTCTGGAAGAAAATCTAATAACCAGCAAAAAAAAAATAGTAAACTAACAAGTAAAATTGAAAATATATTAATACGTCATTTTGTGGTGGCGGTCATCTTGGATTTTGAATTTATAATAGTATTCTACTAGTCAGTCTTTAACTTAATACTCATATGGAAGGAGTTGTTAAAAAATATGTAAACCGTCGTTTTGTGTTGGCGGCCATCTTGGACTGTACAAATGTAGCTAAGAATACGCCCGCCTAATACACGTTTCAAACTAAAAAAAGTCGTTCGTTTTATCTGTTTGGGAGCTGCGATATCACAGATGAACACACCACACACACACATGAACACACTGACATGTCAAATTTATAACACCCCGTCGTTTCTACGTCAGAGTTTAAAAAAATACATTTAGTACAAAAATGATTTAAGTCGTAAATAAATTGCAACGTAATTTTCACATAACAATATACATTGTTCTACGAATACATGTGCAATATTCGTTTTAGTGGAGTAGTAAATGGTACTCAGTCCCGCTGTTAATAAGCGCTTTTATAGTGGCTATGTTAAGCTTGTAGGGGTGAAATATAAAAATGTTGCTACTACATATAATTATGGTAGGCGTTAACTAGGAACTTTCACGTGTATTCATTGTCGTATTTTTTTTAAAGAGAGCAAGCATGATTCTTGTATGGCGTTTTATAAAAATATCTCTAATTAACTGATATAAGTTATAGCTCTAAACTGCCAAGGTTGTCAAATTTTATTCCGATGAAGTATTAAACAGAACATTCTGAAAGTTTGGTGCAATATTTAGTTCTTCTTTCATCTAGGTATTAAAGAAGAGAATAAGCTATGACGACTCGCTATAGATCGAGATGAAAGGAATAATTATCTATCTTACAAATTTTAATATGCGATTTTATTGAGTATAGTACGAAGTTGAATTAACTAGTCACTCTATCCAACAATCTATTGAACTATACTGTTGCAAATAGGCCTCCCTAAGGGGATTTCGGCAGAGGCACGTAAGTGCCGGTTACGTCTTATTCTTAGCTCGTTACTGCATGGGCATAAATAATTAGTGGAAAACACAGAATCTGTATAAGAATTAAAACCGAAAAACCAAGATCTCATAGTATAGTTAGTAATGAAGCGACCTTTGCAATAATAACATTTCAAAACATATATAAAAATACTGCTAGTAAGTACCCACCTTAACATCTTCAACATATTCTACAGCAGGTACAACTAATTATGATTTAATGGCTATTCACAGAGTTTTCAAACTGGTTGTATTAAAATGTAGAGCTCCGATGTAATGGCTAATAAATCAAAGTAATAATTCTGATATAGTGGGTCCGTGGCCTATTTAATGTTTTAAGTCTGCTAACTTTTGTAATGTATTGTTATGTTAATGACCTTTAGGTCTACACTTTATCAATCGTTTAATATGTCAATTCATTTTTGATCCTGTGACGTCTAAATATGCAACTGTCAATTGTGAGTCCTGGAATTAGCAGCACGTGCTGGCTAAATGCTGCGTTTAGTATTTTGTTAAGAAATTCTAAATCATAATCTCAGAAGGTACGATATTTCTTTGATTTGTATCCGTTAGCCGCAAGTTTACATAGTTTTCCACGACATGTGCTTAATCCTTATGTCGTGGAGAACTATGTAAACTTGCGAACTATGTAAACGAATGAATTCTTGTGAGGGGTGCTATCTTATCTAAAGAAAAAAAAAATGCTCTGTTTAAAATTCTACGAATACACAATGAAATGAAGTAAAATTCTCTTAACGTGGAAGTTTTGTTGAAGCTCATTTTCCGCTAATTAGTGACACAGGGATACAGCCAAGTCGTAAATTAAAAAAGTCTACAGTACCAATAGGTATGTATAGCGATACAGTACAAAACAAACAGCTATTCTATCGAATAGGTTTGGAAAGCACTTGAACGTGTGTATATATATTTGTAGTTACGTATAAGGAATCCTCCAATTTAAACCGGCATGTTGTATTGTTCCACAATTGAACTAGATTGAATGGCTATATTGAGTCTTTGTCTAATTACTCAATACAGAATCCATTTTAGATTTATCGTTTATGCCGTTTTTTTTTGTGGTAAGCTACATATACGCCATGGATATGTATGGATATACGCCACCATCCAGGATGATGGAAAGACGGCGTACGGTCCCATAATCTAGAATTTAACTTCTAGATCTCTGTCATCAATTGGATTGACCACTAGTACAACTTAACTTTTCTGATCAGCCCAGCGGGTTACCCTTTTCTTCCGGGTATCTTTGACCGTTCGGCAATAAAAAATAGCGGCTGGCCTCTCTGCGGGTGATGGACCTAACAACAGTCTTGTCACCCACGACGAACCAGACGAGAACCCTAGTGGAAATTTTTGGAACTATGCTCTGAAAAACTCTGAAAATTCTTTAGAACTCAAGACAAGTCTTTTTTAGAGTTTTTCAGAGAAAAGACGCAAAAATTTCCACCAGGGAAATCAACCCACCTGATGGTAAGTGGTAATTGCCGCTCATGGATCTCAGCAACACTAGTGATCGAAATGCCAGTGAGTAGTCGGATAGCCCAAAGAAATATAGCGCCTCCGTCTTACCCTGGTTCAGTCTTAACACCGGTACCTCGATCCGCCTGACAGTCTTCTCGGTACCGAGAGTTGCCAGGTACTCCGCCTGTTTATTCTTTGCTTCGGGGAATGTTGATTAACAATGTAATTCGCAAGTATATTGGTAAATTAAGATTTTTAATGAGGACGTTAAATCGATCTTTTATATTTACTAGTTTATAAGTTTTAAATGTACACATTTAAAGTAGTTAAATAAGTTGCAATTACCACATACATTCAGGCAAGCAGATGTCCTATTTTGCCATCGTCTTCGGCTACTGTCTAATACTTACTTATATCTCATAATCACATTACATTATCTTTTTCTCGCGGGAAATGTTCTACAAAGTAATTTCCTGATATTAATAAGTTTGATTATTGGACATTATTGGACGAGACTGATGGATTGTTGTGATGAGAAAACACAGTTTTACTTTGTTTTCTAGAACGTTTGAACGGTTGTTATCTAAAACGCTGGATACGCAATGTCTCATGGTTACCGTATTATGGCCGATTTGCTAATATTTACAGACACTGTTTCACTCATACTTATCACAGGGTTATGATATCCTAATGAATATTATAAATGGGAATCGGAGTTTTTGATGTGAAACATCTATAGGCGGAAATGAACCTGATCGTTGCCGTGGCGTTAACGCCACGCTTGGATATATATAATAAAAACACACATTTATGTAACAAAACCATAACGCGTTTTAGAATTTTGTACAACGCCATCTAGTGAGCTCAAAATAAATTATTACCTATAGTGTATACTAATGAAAATAAATGTTTATTGAATAAAAATTATTTTCTGGAAAAAAACTTATTAATTATTATTGTTTTGTAACGTTTCAAATAATCTATACCAATAAATAAAATTGGAATGTCTGTTTGTAATGTCAAAATAATAGGCTTTTTTCATGCTCACACGGTTATTTGCACGACACCTATGCCTAAAATAGCGATTAAAAAATTTTTGTCTGTCTGTCTGTTTGTTCCGGGTAATCTTCAAAACGGCTGGACCGATTTCAAAAATTCTTTCACTAATGGAAAGCTATAGTATCAGGGCGTAAACTAGGCTATATTTTATTCCGGTATTCCTACGGGAACGGGAACTACGCGGGTAAAACGACTAAAACCGAAGCGAAGCGAGGGCGGGTTGCTAGTGATATAATATAAATCGTAATATTTTATTAATACTTTATGCCATATTAGTTCCTGTCGTAATCTGTTCTTTTATACATATATACTTGTACAAAATAATTTAACTGATTTTAAAAATTCATTCATCAATGGAAAGCTTTATCATCAGAATAACATAGATCATATTTTAACTAATCATAATTAATTAAATCCGTATTTCTATGGATATTGGAATTACCCGGGTGAAATTGCGGGAATTTGCTAGTACCTCCATTCAGCTATAACGTTTATTGAAAAGCAGCAATAATTTTTATGCTTAGCAGATAGAAGAACGATCATCATCATCATCATCTCAGCTCATATACTTCTCACTGCTGAGTTCCAACCTCCTCCATAATAGCAGGCACATTAACCTACTATACGCTGGTTAGATTGGTTAGTACAGGGATTCGATTCGAATTTCGCAATAGGATTTTGGACACATCTATACCAATAAATAAAATTGGAGTGTCTGTTTGTAATGTCAAAATAATAGGCCTTTTTCATGCTCACACGGTTATTTGGTGCAAATAACCGTGTGTGCAAAAATAATATACGTATGCCTAAAAATCACTTCATATTTTTTTTTGTCTGTCTGTCTGTTTGTGCCGGGTAATCTTCAAAACGGTTGAACCGATTTAAAAAATTCTTTCTCCAATGGAAAGCTATAATATCAGGGAGTAAACTAGGCTATATTTTATCCCAGTATACCCACGGGAACGGGCACTACGGGGATAAGGCGACAGAAACCGAAGCGAAGCGAGAGCGGGTTGCTAGTAGGATATAAAACAGCATCATCATTTCAGCTCATATACGCCCCACTGCGGTGTTCTCTTATTGTGAAGCCTCCTTTTATTATTATTATTATTTTACCACTCATGGGAAAGAGGAAGGATGGTGAATATTCTTAGGCTGTCATCACACGGAAAAAGGAAGTAACTACCCATATACGTAAATACTTACTCATTCATATAAATCTGAGAAGATTAAATACGAGAGATTTGTTCTGCTTTCCCAAAGGACAAGTTAAGAGAATTTACCGCAAAAGCAATTGTTGTATTGTGTATAAGACTGAATACAATAACGTCTAGTTGTTATATCACAAAGGATTGCTTTCAAATACATTTATTGTTAGTGAGGGGACATATGCTGACTTGCGTTATTTGTTTGCGAACTAGATAATATATGATTTCGTGTCATGAAACGAATTGCTACGGTGATATCAATTTTAACGTTGTTAGATTTACAGATACAAATACTCTTCACCTATTCCTTTTATTATTATATATTTTTTTCTTTTAAAGATAAGTAGACAACGCCCTGCACTAAGAAAATTACCATTGTATTGCGGGGGACTTTACAAACATATAATTCAACGAACACAATATTACATACAGATTCAAAACAGCAATTTGTGGATTGCACAGTGTTGTCCTGTGTGGGATTCGAACCCGCGACACTGGCACAGTAAGTCGGTATCTTAACCAGTACGCCATCTGCGCAGTCATTAGTGCAGAATCTACCAATAAGGTCCATCTAGTCCATGCCAGCTGGCTAGGAAATTAAAGATATCTATATCTATACCAATAAATAAAATTGGAGTGTCTGTTTGTAATGTCAAAATAATAGGCTTTTTTCATGCTCACACGGTTATTTGCACGACACCTATGCCTAAAATAGCAATTAAAAAATTTTTGTCTGTCTGTCTGTCTGTTCCGGGTAATCTTCAAAACGGCTGGACCGATTTCAAAAATTCTTTCACCAATGGAAAGCTATAATATCAGGGCGTAAACTAGGCTATATTTTACCCCGGTATTCCCACGGGAACGGGAACTACGCGGGTAAAACGACTATAACCTATAACCGAAGCGAAGCGAGGGCGGGTTGCTAGTTTACTTATATATTTACATACATACTCCATTTGAAGCTAAATTTTATTAATTAATCAGTGAATATTGTTGTTATTACATTGATTTGTGTTATTGATAACGTATTACTTGATTGTACGGGTCCATCAGAATATCAGCGGTGTAGTATCATATTTACTGTACCATAAGCTGAGATGGCCACCATATTTTGGCCTCACATATTCCACTCCTTGTTTTTAGTTAGTAGTTCTTATTTCTTTCATTGGTGTCTATATTGTGCGAGGTTTACAAAATAAAATTTCTTTCTTTCTTTCTTTCTTTCTATTATCCTTACTAATATTATAAACGCGAAAGTTTGTAAGTACTATGTGAGGATGTGAAGATGTTTGTTGCTCTTTCACGTAAAAACTACTGAATGGATTTTGATGAAACTTCACAATAATATAGCTTACATATCAGAATAACACATAGACTATAATTTAGCCCGTTATTCCAACGGGAACAGGAACTGCGGGTGAAACCGCAGGGCGCTGCTAGTAAGATATATTAAGATAAATAAAAAACAAAATTATTCATCATCATCATCTCCTCTATGGGAAGGACATTGACCCACTATACCACGCTAGTCAGACATGTTGGCATAGTATTTTATGTCGAGTATTCTTTCTTTTAGATTGTTGTTGTATGCAAATTATATTCCTTAATCGTCTTTTACGATACGCACGGGCAAAATAAGGAATGGTGAATTGTATTCTTATTCCGTCACCTCACAGGGATTTTTATAAATAGACAAAATTATTACTTGCTACTTACAAAAGCCTGAAATAATAAAGAAATATATTTAACTTCTTAAATGAATACAATTAACAATTAAAATGTATAAAAACAAGAAATAAGCAAAAAGCTTTCTTTTAGGTTTAGTTCAACCGCAGAGAGGCAGATCGCGCGAGGGCGAGGCACCGTGGGACATTGTGGGAAGGGACGGTATCCAAAAGGATGACCCGCCAGGTTGGCCACAGACATCAAGGAACTCGGTACCAGTGGTAGTTCTAATGGTGCAGGGGAGGAAAAAATACGTAGGCTATAGGACTGTATTTAGCTCTTTCGTTACCCCGGTCGGATCGGACGGCGTGTGTGACGGCGGTGATCATAGCTGGCCCAAAACAAAGAATGATATTTTTACCAACTTTTTATCAACACACTATTCCTATTCAGGTACATTCTAATTTCGAATCCGATTCCATTCCAATCTCACCAAACTTATATTTAGTACTCTTGAACAAAATCGAGAATGAATTCTTCGCGTTTGCCGTTGTTATTTCCACCAAATGTGGCGTATTTTCTTACTTTAAATTAATAATGTTATCGAACTCGATCACCACAAAGACACTTTCTTGAAATTGTGCAACATTAACGATTTTAAACTACGTCAAAATAACGTCGGGAGTAGCAAATATTTAACTTAATCGACGAGAGCCGAATGCATTTACTTAAAAAAAATTCCACCGAATTCGATTCTAATTGTGCGCTAGTGTCGCCTTCAAGAGTACCAAATTTGCTCAAATTCGAGCTGCGATTGGATTTAGGTTTGGAATCGAGATTCAAGAGTAGGCACACTGATCCAACAGACGTTGTTCTGTTCAAATTAAAAAAATAGTAAAAGGAATTCTCCTTGAAATCGTTCGCAGAGCCACTTATCAGTCCCAATTATAAATTTATGCCACAAAAAAATCAACAAAATCGGTCCAGCCGTTTGTGAATTCAATTACAAGCACACGAACCGAAGATTTCTTTATATTTCTTGTGTACGAGTGTATGTCACTGAACTCCTTCTAAACGGCTGGACCGATGTTGCCAAAATTTTTTGTGTGTTCAAGGGGTTTCGAGAATGGTTTAGTTTCACAATTGGATCCGGTAGGTGGCGCTTTATTTCAACAGAACGACGTCTGCCGGGTCAGCTAGTCTTTATATATATATATATATATATATTTCTTGTGTACGTGTGTATGTCACTGAACTCCTCTTAAACGGCTTGACCGATGTTGATGAAATTTTTTGTGTGTGTTCAAGAGGATTCGAGAATGCTTTAGATTTACAATTGGACCCGGTAGGTGGCGCTTAATTGAACAGAACAATGTCTGTTGGGTCAACTAGTATTTAATATATAAAACTAAACAAAATTACTTCGATAAATTTTAAACTTCATGCATTGAACTAGACTTTGTAGATTGAAATTCGAGTCGGTCATCAAATAATAACCGCACAGTACTATTAATGAAATATCATTCTCAGATATAGGATGCTTATAATTTGATAAAATGTTCACAATACTCACAAATTGTACGTCAAAGCGTCACTAACGAGCAATATCTGTAATGATGTTAGATGAATAAACGGTGGGGACTCTCCTGTTTGTCTGATCTAAGTTCGTTATAGGAATACTTGTGCTGAATTCATTTCAATAAAAGCTTTCAACTTATAGCAGTTCCACTGTTAGGCTCGAGCCAAATGCGAGGTAAATTGACCTACTCTACCACGCTGGTTAGACGTGTTGGCATAGGGTTTTATTTCGAACTAGCAGCGCCCTGCGGTTTCACCCGCAGTTCTTCTTCCCGTGGGAATATCAGGATAAATTATAGCCTATGTGTTATTTTGATATGTAAGCTATATTATTGTGAAGTTTCATCAAAATTCATTCAGTAGTTTTTGCGTGAAAGTGCAACAAACATTTTCACATCTTCACATCCTCACAAACTTTTGCGTTTATAATATTAGTAGGATAGGATAGGATTTTCCTTTTATTGCATAGATATTTGAATATTGTATCCCTTAGTCGTCTTTTACGATATCTAGGGATAAGATAGGGAGTGGTGAATTGTATTCTTACTCCATCACCACACGGAAAGGGAGTCTATTAATTTCATCTCAACTTATACACGTCCCACTGCTAGGCTCGAGCTGCCTCTAAATGAGAAGGAAATTAACCTACTATACCACCCTGGTCTGACGTGTTGGCATCGGGTTTTATTTAGAGTTTTCCTTCTCTTTGCATAGATGTTATTTGAATATTGTATATTAGTCGTCTTTTACGACATCTACCGAATACAATGTAACTTTTCCGTTTGGTGATGGAGTAAAAATACAATTCATTACCTCGTTTCTTGCCCGCTGGTGTAAGACGACTAAGGGATACAATATGCATATAAAAGTTATGCAAAAGAAGGAGAGCTCGAAATAAAATCCTTTGCCAACCCGTCTGACGAGCGTGGCATAGTAGATCAATTTTCCTTGAGCTGTGATGATGATGATGAACATGACGGAGAATGCGGATATTATCATCATTTTAGCCTATTAATGTCCCACTGTTGGGCTCAGGTCTCCTCCATAATGAGAGGGTTATTGACCTACTATTCCACGCTGGTCAGACGTGTTGGTATAGAGTTTTGTTTCGAGTTTTCCTTCTCTTGCACAGATATTATATGCTATCCCTTAGTCGTCTTTTACGACATCCACGGGCAAGATAGAGAGTGGAGAATTGTATTCTTACTCTGTCACCGCACAGAAGGAATGCGGATATAAAAAGTCCAAAACCTTATCGATTACAAACTGCTGAAATGTTCATTAATCTTAATTAAGGGAGAGTAAGTTAGGTGACTTGTTTTCCTTTACCATTAATTATATGGGTCTACTATAGGTATTAGCGTAATTAACACCATCTCAGCCCACATAAAACCCACTGTTGGACTTATTTTATACAAAAGTGTTAGAAAAAGTGCATAAAAACGTATAATTTAGTAAATACTCATTAAATCCAATTTTCAAATTGGACATCAGGGTATCACCCCTACCTACTAAGTTATAATTTTCTTAATCTAATGTTTGAATATAATTCTTGAGAAGCTGTCGCTTAAAATGCTTATCTCTATATATCATTTTTTTGTGTACGTGTGTATGTCACTAAACTTCTCCTAAACGGCTGGACCGATGTTGGTGAAATTTTTTGTGTGTTCAAGGCGATTCGAGAATGAGTTAGATTGAACTCGGTAGGTGGCGCTGCTGTTGATTTCGAGGAGAATTCTTTTTATTTTATTTGAACAGAACAACGTCTGTTGGGTCAACTAGTCTTTATATATAATTTTTGTGTACGTGTGTACGTCACTGAATTCCTCCTAAACGTGTGCATGTTCAAGGGGATTCGAGGATGGTTAAGATTCACAATTGGACCCAGTAGGTGGCGCTGAAATCCTTATATTGGAATAGAACAACGTCTGTTGGGTTAGCTAGTAATACATATTTTTAAATAGGATAATATAATATAATACAGTAAATATATAAATACTGTGCTGTGTGGTAGCGGCTTCGAATACTACCAACCCTTGCTTTGCTCGTGGGTGTCGTAAAAGACGACTAAGAGCCCTAGATTGACCCGGACTAACTCCATCTGGTACCATTTGGGTCAACGATTACATTCACACAATTACATTTACAAGGAGGGTTGACGTCAGGCAGGCGGCCGGTCATAAAAGTCATTGCTGAAACTTTTTGCAATATGTCAAAACAGATGACATATTGTGTCAACCCCAAGTAATTGGGATAAGAGCAAGATGATGATGACAGTAAATATATAAATACTCCATGTTCTATCTAATCTCTTTAATTAAATGAGGTGTAAAAATTAAAAGTAAGTAATAAAAATCGGTCTATCAAAAAGCATTAAAATGTGACTCTATTTTGTTATAAATTTTGTAAGTTCACCAGATTTGTTTAATGAATTAAATAATAACCTGAATAATTTCACTGAAATAATAAAGTTTGCTTACAATTATCTTAAGATAATATTTGACCTAGGTAAATAGCTGTCCAGCAATTATAAAGGTTTAGTGTGCCTATTTTGAAATCATATTATATCTTTCAGTAAGGCTTGACTAACTAACTACTATTTTAACAAATTAAAATTATTTTAATTCAAGCTATATTTTATTGTTATTTCCATGAAGTACAAATTATCAGCTAAAACCAGTAAAAGTAATAGTTAAAATTTGATCTTAGTAGCAAATAACATCTTAATTATGTTCATAATTAATACGGATACGGTTCAGTCACGATATGATTCAAATCCTGTTTTAACGTCTTTAATAAAAAATAAATAAAGACTAGTGTGCATACTAAGATTTTTGTTAGTCTTTACTGCAACAATGGTACCTATTTCGTCATCATCATCACAGCTCGTATACGTCCCACTGTTGGGCTTGAGCCTCCTCCACAATAGATGGAAAATTGAGCTACAATACTAGGCTGGTCAGACAGGTTGGTACAGGGTTTCGAGTTTATTTCTCTTGCATAGATTTTATCTGCAAATAATCCCTTAATCGTATTTTCGGCACAGGCAACAGGCAGGAGGTGGTGAATTGTAATCTTACTTCTTCACTAAACGGAAAACCTTTTAAATGGAGTATAATTTCTTTGGAATTTCAAGAACAAATTGTCTAGAATTTTCACTCTAAATGAGAGTTCATGTTATAATTATCTATTCTTAATTTTAACAGGTTTCACAAAATACGAGAAGAAATATCGAATTTCTTTTTCTACTAGAGCTGAAAGCAATTTTTTACGATAACTTATTTTAATTTTACAAAGGATACAGTTACTACTATATCTTTATAAGCTATAAAGTAATAACTGTCATTGTTATTTTATATAAAGAGAAATATTTTTCTCAACTTTAATTTTGTCGACAGTTAAGATAAAAAAGATGAAAATTTCGCACGCGATATAAGAAGACAAGCAGAGACGACAATGATTAATAAAGGACGTTTAAATCTAAACAAAGTGACACGAAAAAAAAACAACTTGACTTTTGTTACGTAGTTTGCTTTCAACGTTCGTCCATTCCAATTTGGTGAGGGTAGATGAGACCTGAAAACTCTGTAAGAAGTTATTAGCGAGGCAATTTCCAGAAGCCATTACTCATTTCAGGGAACAAACAGGTCTGAAAGCTGCCTTACAGGGTAATTGTGTGAATCCGTGCGCGGGAATATTAAGTGATGACGTCAAGGGAAGTGGTTCGGTGTACGTACGTCGCTGTAATTGAACTGAAGCCCTAATCTTGTCTTCTGAATATGGCTCCTACTTAAGCTAGGCCCGACTTATTACAGTCTGTGAGTTAAATAAGAACTTAACAAAGGTTATATACGACAACGTATTCTAATACGTTTAATATAAGTAAATAATACTCTATTTACTAATTTAAGTATTTAATTACTAATCTGCGATGTCAACACTAATTTTATAATATACTAGCAACCCGCCCTCGCTTCGCTTCGGTTTCAGTCGCTTTACCCGCAGCGTAGTTCCCGTTGCTGTGGGAATACCGGGATAAAATATAGCCTATGTTACTCCCTGATATTATAGCTTTCCATTGGTGAAAGAATTTTTGAAATCCGTTCGGTGGTTTAAGCCTGAAAGCGTTACAAACAAACAAACAAACAAACAAACAAACAAACATCCTTACTTTCGCATTTATAATATTAGTATGGATTAGATATAATTTTTTTATACATTTTTAAGTGAACATTTATTTTTAATATGTTTCAAATATTTTACCGTATTTGTTACGTTCATGATAAATTCTAAAATTCATAAAAAATATCCATAGCACCTATGTGATGTGTAGCCGATTCCCAAGCAAGCAAGCTACTAAAATACTATCACGTACTAAGCATAATATTATTAAAAAAGAAATATCAATAAAATATTTATTATTTCCAGCTTATTAAAATTACAATTAGACTTCATTCTATATATTTCTTTTAATAACTACCGGCTACAAATAAATAAATCATCGTCATCACCATTTCTGCTCATATGTCCAATCACTGGGCTTGAACTTCCTTCACAATAAGAGGGTAATTGATCTAAGATTACTCTTATACCACGCTGGTCACATGGGTTGGTATAGGGTTTTATTTTCTTGTATAGATGTTATCTGTATATTATATCCCTTTTTTTTTGGCGTGTGGGTTACTGTCGGCGCACTCCTTGCACCACTCCGTCCGGGGCGACAGAGGGGCGTAAGCACGCATCCGTAACCCACCCGCGCGACATGTCGTCTTCGTCGTTGGGCCGACCACCAGAGCAGGGTGACTTGACGTCAGTGATATATTATATCCCTTAGTCATCTTTTACACTCTAAATTTTTTCAACATACATGGGCATATTTAAATAACTCGTAATCAATTGCAATGTACTTGAATTTATAATACATTCAAAGAAATATGAATATTTATGAGTGATGATGATCTAAAGCTTCAAGTCAATTATTTGCTATTGTAATATGCTAATGTTATTATGATGCTCATTGCTTGTTTTGTGTTATGTTATCAATGTATTTTTAATTAAAAAAACGTAATAACTGTTGTAAAAAATTCTGATATTTACGCGAGTATGTATTTGCTATTTGTACATGGTAAATAAAACTCGGTCACGGGCGTATTTTATCCGATAGTCCGCCCATGACCAACGCTGTAAAGTGTTCGAAGCGTTGGCTAATCAAAAATCAATAAAATCCGTAAAAAAATGTTATATTTAGTTAATTTGTGTCACACTATATGTGACACAGATATACATATATATATATATATATATATATATACACTCATTTGCAAAAAAAACGGGCACCTAAGCAATGAACCATTTCAAATGTTAATATTTCTTTGTTTGATAATTATAGGTAGTTTTATCCACACAATTTGCTAAATTAATAAGAAAATAATCGTTTTCATCAGTATTTCATAAAATTTAGATACAATTTATGGGAAATAATGCTAAACCTCGCTAGTAGTGTATATTCGCTAGTAGTGCATATGCCAATGAAGTAAAAATAAAAAAGTTTTTTTGTTTGTTTTTCTTTAATAAAGTAAAAGCAGATAAATGTTTAGTATCGAGTGTGACCCCCTCTAGCTAAAATCACAGCTTGAATTCGTCTGGGCATGCTAGCGAGTATATCCCGGATACTTGCTTGCGGAATACGTTCCCACTCCGCAGTAATCACATTCTTCAGCTCTCTGATGGTCTGCGGAGCCGGGTGTACTGATCTCACACGCCGTTTCAGAACGTCCCAGACATGCTCTATGGGATTGAGGTCGGGACTTCGAGCTGGCCAATCCAAACGACGAATGCCGACCTCTTGCACATACGCATTAACATCGCGGGATCGGTGGGCGCGAGCATTGTCGTCCATAAAAATCGAGTCTTCACCTAAAGCGGCCAATGCGGGTTGTGCATGAGAAATTAGAACTTCCGTTATGTATCGATGCCCAGTCAGTGAGCCGTTTTCAATGAAGACTAACTCTGTACGATCCATTGAATTTATTCCTGCCCAAAACATAACAGAGCCCCCACCATAAGGTGTGATTTCTTCGAAACATGCCTCTGCAAAGCGTTCTCCTTGTCTTCTTAGCACTCGCCGACGTCGATCTTCACCGAACAGAGATATCCTGGCTTCATCAGAGAACAAAACCCTATTCCAATCGTCTTGAGTCCATGATTCACAATTTCTAGCGAACCTAAGCCTGTGAACTCTGTGCTCACGGAGTAATTTGGGGCCGCGGGCCGGGCGGTGACTGCGTATATTGGCAGCGAGAAGCCTCCTCCTGACCGTCCATAGACTAATATGCACATTTCTTACTTCTTGGAGGTTGTTCTTAAGATCCACATACGAAGATTTGCGATTTCTCAATGCGTGACTCACAAGAAAACGATCATCCCGTGGTTGGGTACATGGTTTTCTTCCAGAACCAGGCCTTCTCTCGACGGAACCAGTCTCCTGATATCGCTGCCAGGTCCTTTGGACTGTCGAGCGACTAACATTTAGCCTCCTAGCCACGAAACATTGGCTGCAACCCTCTTCAAGCAGCGCGATAATTTTGGTAGCTTTTACCACTTTATCTACCATTTTTGATACAGCCAAACAGCATTAAATAAAGCTTTGACAGTCAAGGATATGAAATTAATCGATTAAAATTGAATAAAAGTTATGAAAGTCGATGTTAACTTCTGGAACTTCGCGCCAAAAATGTAGGATAAAAAGGGGTTTTCTGTAAAAATGAACATCAAATGAAAAATTGAATTTAGAACGTACTTTTTTAAATACCACAGCATTTTTAAAACCGGCCAGTAACGTGTACAAACGATTGAAACCTTTTTGGTATTGTATCTTTTTAAATATGAATGAAAATCAAAACCGCCCGTTTTTTTTGCAAATGAGTTTATATATATATATATATATATCTTACGGACAGATTGGAGTCGCTGGAGCAGCGCAGAGACTGTGTCACTCTGTGTGCTCTACAGACTCTTTCACGGGGAGTGCTCCGAGGAACTGTTTGACTTGGTACCACCGTCACCATTCTACCTACGTACCACTCGACATCGTAGCAGGGTTCATCCATTTCACCGTTATGGTCTTCAACTGTACGTTTCCAGCTATCATTTCTCCCACGTACGTGCAAGCTCTGGAATGAACTACCTGCTGCTGTGTTTCCCGAGCGCTATGACATGTCCTTATTTAAACGAGGTTTAAGAAGAGTATTTCCTTCACGGTAGGCAACGGCCTGGCTGTGCCCCTGGTATCGCAAAGGTCCATGTGCGACAGTATCACTTACCATCAGGTGTGCTGCTTGCTCGTTTGCCACCGTTGACAATAATAAAAAAACACAAATTAACCTAATTAGGGATTGTCGTTATAAATTAAGACATGTTTAAAAAATATAATTATAATTTATAAAAATTAATTTTAATATGTTCCAAGATGTTCTAAATTAAATTATGATAAAATCAAATCGAACAAATATTCATTTTTGAATTTTGCAGTGTGTAGGATATTTCATTGAAGTAACTAATCCATAAATCGCAATAACAAGTCTACCATGTTTTAGGCTCTTGCGACATAAAACACACCTAAGTTCTGCAATATATAGTCAAGGGTAGAACTTTAAAGGAGGTACTTAAAAGAATTGAACTCCAATTGTTATTTTGTTGAAGAATAATAAAAAAAAATTACGTAAGTGAAATAATTGGCAACATAAAAGGTATACAAAAATATATTTTGAGAGAAAGTTATGAATATTGTCTTTTGGTTCATGAAATATTTCAATGGGTTGTTAAGAGTTTGGGGTTTGAGAAACTTCGCAGGAAATGCAATTAAACTTGTGGTCAGCTTGTGAGTCAAAGGGTACTTATATTTCAAATTAGAAACTTGTTTCAATAGCTATTTTCAGCCAGCAATTTGCTTATTACACGTGGGTTCACATTCAATTAGTATAGTAAGACTATTCAAGTCCCATATGTGATAATAATGTTTTCGTTCGCAAAACAGTTTTTATAAATAACATCACAAATGCTAAATCATTATTATCATTATCATCTCAGCACATATATGTCCCTGCTGGGCTTAGCTTCCTCCATAATGAAGAGCAGTTGGTCTACTATACCATGCCAGTCAGAATCAGTCCAGTCAGATGGAATTGCGTAGATGTTATCTGCATTTATTATTATTTATTTATATCCCTTAGTTGACTTTTCTCCACGGGCAACAATAGGGTGATAAATGTATACTTATAAAATATGTAAAAATATATATTTTATTTTATTAAGCGTAATACTTTTTTTCATATGGATGATAAGGTTTGTTTTTCAATCACGCCAGTTTAGTAAACTGTAACATTTATGAAATGGCTAATATATTTTATCGCGTCCATTTCGTTTGAGATTAATGTTATTTCTTTAAATGGTACTCATATAAAAGCGTTTCGTAGTTTTATGACACAACTTAAGACTCTACAATATTTTAAACGTAAATAACTTTTTTGCTAGTGAACGCCGTAAAAGACGACTATGGAATAATAATATACATATAACATCTATGCAAGAGAAGGAAAGCTCGAAATAAAAAGCTATATCAATTCGCCTGACCAGCGTGGCATAGATCAATTTGCCTCCCATTGTAGAGAGGTTTGAGCCCAGTAGTGAGATGTATATGAGCTGTGATGATGATGATGAGATTCATCTAAAATACGCTATCCTTTTGAAGGTGTTCTTAAAATCGAGGAATCGCACTCACGTACTCGAATATTATATAAAGCAGATCTAATTTTAGTGAGGTCGAAAATCGTTGTTTTTTTTTTTTCTTTTGGGGTGGGCTGCGGTTGGCGCGCTCCTCGCACCACTCCGTCCGGGGCGACAGACGGGCGTAAGCACGCAACACCCGCAACCCAACCGAAAACCACGTCGCCTTCGTCGTTGGGCCGACCACCGGAGCAGGGTTACTTGACATCAGTGGTCGGCCCGACGGAATACCCCTATTGGGGTATCCTCCCATCGACCGACGTCCCCCCATCGGGGAGGACGTCGGTAAAATCGTTGTGTGGAGATTCCTTTATGAACTGTCTTTAACATGATTAAGATTTCTGATGTTTACGCGAGTATTACACATTTTAAACAAAACTACGGATTTTATCGCGTTTGTATTTGATTTTTTATTTCCCGATGTTTCGAACACTTTGCAGCGTTCATGGTCATGGGCGGACTAAGATGTCTAACGTCCAACAAGTCATCGTTATGGCAGAAAATTTATAATAATTATTATTTATAATAATTATTATAAATTTTTATTTTAAATTTTTTTATTTATAATAATTATTATAATTTTTTTTCGTCGGTTAATCAAAAATCAAATACAAACGCGATACAATCCGTAAAGTAGTTTTATTTAAAATGATTAAGATTGTTTTAATCGATAAAAGAGATTTTTTAACTTGATGATAAAATTGTTGTTGACTGCACAGATGGCGTAGTGGCTAAGATAACGACCTACAATGCCAGTGTCATGAGTTCGAATCCCACGCAGGACAACAATTTGTGCGATCCACAAATTGTTGTTATGAGTCTGGGTGTAATTTGTGTCCGTTAGTTATATATTTGTAAAGTCCCTCACAAAACAAAGATTATTTCCTTAGTGCAGAGTGTTGATATTTTAAAAATAAAATAATAATAAAAATAATATTTTTGGGATTATTTATTCAACGTTCAAAATCGTTAACCGATTATTATTAACGTTACGTAAAATTAATAAATGGTATTTATTATACTATTTCACCGAAGTGTAATTTGAATAATCTAAAAATAAAGTGCGCTCGTTAGAAAAGTTAGGCGAGATAAAGCTCCCGTGGAGGCTGTTCATTTCTATATTAAAATTTTAATACGCCCCAGAATCCAGGGCTTTTGAGATTAGGTGTCGGTATGCGTAGCGTTACCTAGCGTGATTAAGGTACGCTCAATAACACAGCGCTTACCCGCTCAAAATATATATTCCCGAGATTTGTTTTTAATTATGAAAATAAAAATAAATATACGGTGCTTGTTTTTGCTTTATTATATTAAAATTCAGATACAAATGTAGGGATAAAGGTAATACTAGACACCTAAATTTTATACGTGAGGGCGGAGTAAAAATACAATTGACCACTCCCTACGTTGCCTGTGGATGTAGTAAAAGACGACTAAGGAATATAATATGCACATAACATCTGTGCAAGAGAAGGAAAACTCGAAATGAAACCTTATACCAACATGACCTGACCTGACCGGCATGGTATAATACGTCAAATTCCTTCCAATCGTTTAACGGGCTCGAGCCCAAAAGAGAGACGTATGTGAGCTGCGATGATGATTATGAGTTTCATGTGTGGTGATGGAGTAAAAATACAATTCACCATTCTCTATTCCGCCCGTGGGGGTCGTAAATGACGGCTAAGAAATATAATATGCGTAAAAAATCTATGCAAAACAAGGAAAGCTCGAAATAAAACCCTATACCAACCCATCTGACCAGCGCGGTACAATACGTCAATTTGACTCCTATTGTGGAAGAAACTCGAGCCCAACAGTGGGATTTATATGAGCTAAGATGATAAGACCCCTAAATCCCCCGTGCAGTGACGGGTTTAGAATACAATATATCGTTAAACAGAGCATTTCCCATGAAAGAATCGTTAGAGTTAGCTTTTGGTAGAGCTCATAACATCGTAATTTAGGAAGCAGCTTTCTGTCCAAGTTTATTCCTGTGTTTCTCTATACATACCACAAAATCCACAAGCAATGTCAGGTCAGTAGTATTTGTAGCCGTCATAGAAAAATATTATATTAAAAATACATTTTAAATAATACTATCATTGCAAGCTGTGTGGTGGCTATACTACCAACCAAATTACATGTGGGTGTCGTAAAAGAAGACTAAGAAAAAAAAGAAATTTTAATCGACCTGTACAACTTCATTTGATGCTGTTAGGTCAACAACTACATTCCCAAGGCGGATTGATATCAAGGAGACGGCCGTTCATAAAATTATTGGCAGAACTTTTGCAATATGTACTATGAAAGAAGGGTACACATATTGCGTTGACCCCAAGTAATCTATATATTAATACGTGAAGCAAAAACTTTGTGTACCCCTTCTTACGAAAATTACGTGGATGGACAAGTATGAAATTTGACACAGTTGAAGTATATAATGAGGAGAAGTGCATGAAACTGAAATTACACATCATAATGGATTAGAAATACATTAAATTCACTAAAAAAGGTATTACGCATGCTACCATGCAATCGCTACACACACACACACACGCACACACACACACACACACACACACACACACACTCTCACACATACACAAACGCTTATACACTTTTGTTTACGGTTTTTTTTTTATTTTATATTATGGCGTTTACAAGATTTCGCCAATTACTCAATTTAGATTGACAGTTATAGGAATTAGGACGCTAATATCTAAGAAATTTACAAGATAAATTTAGTTGTTGGCTTTCGAATTTTCAATATGTTGATTAGTTGAATTATTCTAAAAAACTAATATATGAGAAGAATTATTTTTTAAAAATTATAACATTTGACTATTGTATATCTACTATCTACTTTGTTTACGGTTAAAATCTCTGGTTGAACTGAATGTCAAACAATCATAATTATGATGACAATGTCTAATAGACATTTGTACTTATATATTAGTTATTAGTGAAATACAGCTTGTTCAATATAAAATTATACATAAATATAATTAACAGAAAACTGTGAAGCAGAAAAATTAATTTAAATGAGTGAAGGTCGAATTTCGACCACTCGGCGACCACTAGTCTATATATTAATACGTGAAGCAAAAACTTTGTACCCCTTTTTACGAAAATTACGTGGATGGACCAGCGTGAAATTTGTCACAGTTGAAGTATATAATGACGAGAAATGCATAAAACTGAAATTTCATATAATAATTGATTAGCAATACATTAAATTCATTAAAAAAAGGCATTACGCAATGCAATCACTACACACACACACACACACACACACAAACACACACACACCAACGCTTATACACTTTTGTTTACGGTCGAATCTCTGTTCGAACTGAATGTCAAACAGTCATAATTATGATGACAATATCTAATAGACATTTGTACTTATATATTAGTTATTAATGAAATACAGCTTGCTCGTTATGTACCTAAATAAAATACTATATACATAAATAAAATTAAAAGAAAATTGTGTAGCAAAAAAATTAATTTTAAAGAATTATGGCCGAATTTTGACCATTCAGCGACCGCTAGTTAGGATAAAAGCAGGGCGATCATCATTATCATTTTTATTATCTATGTAAAAATCACATTTTACTTATACTGGTTAAGTCAATGACTGGTTAACTTAAATCCATTTACTTATTAGTAGATTACTTTAGTAATTGAATTACTAGCTTTTCGTAATTGCTATTATTTCTGTGCTCTATCTTTATATGTAACGTTTATTTTCCAGGAAATGAAAAATACAAGAGATCAACCCCACCAATGATTTTTGATATTAATATAAATTCGTGGAATTTTCACAAAATATGGAAAAGAACAAAATTTTGCTGAAAGATTACATTGTTAAAATTAACGTTATTTTTTTTTTTTTGGGGTGGGTTGCGGTCGGCGCGCTCCTCGCACCACTCCGTCCGGGGCGACAGAGGGGCGTAAGCACGCACACCCGCAACCCACCCACGATGCACGTCGCCTTCGTCGTTGGGCCGACCACCGGAGCAGGGTTACTCGTCTTCTACGACATCCACGGGCAAGATAGGCAATGGTGAATTGTATTCTTACTCCGTCACCACACGGAAAACGTCACCAAACCACGGGATCGGTTGCCTGTAGTAAAATTCTTGTACATAAATACCGTCGTTTTATCTCCTATTAATAATCGATATTATTTATACTCAATCATTTTCTCCATTATGGAATTGCTAAGAAGCTCGACTCGAATTGGATTCTGATTCAGCGTTTTATTCAGACTAAAATCCCGATCTATTACGATGCGATACGGTAATATGATGACGTTGAATTAATAATTAGTAGCAGTCTACGTGAATTCGATAAAAAAACGAAACTTCTTAATTTTTGACAGCCCTATATATATCTTTATCTCAGGATTCATTTCAGTCAAACTATGACATCCGACTTTAATATAGAGTCAATGGAGCGCGTTCGAAGGATTTCCTATTTGGGAATGAAATTATCTACTGGGACGTATAGAGTTTGGGATTCGTTTGTTACATCACTGATTTATTTTATAGCTCTAGTCGTATGTTATTGACAATAAAGTAATTTTCTTCTATTGCTTATATTGCCAGGTTTATTAGATTTTTGTCTTTGTTTTTGTCTTATGTTTTAATAGACATCAATAGACCTATGTATGAATGGAAACATAATGTTTCCATTATACATATATACATCCGCGTCTATTATTTAATATCAATAATAGTAATCCTTTATTACCTTTTCAAAACTAAAACAAGCTGTTATTATTTAAAAGACAATTAAAACTAGTTGGCAAAATGAATTGGCTCAATTGTCGTTGTGGCTAAGTCATCTCTAAATATTTAGCGCTTAATAGTCTACTATTTCTATCATTGGCGTCTATTATTGACATCTACTGTTGGATATAGACCTTTTCAAAGAGAGATAATGCTATAATCACCACGTTAGGCTATGATTTTTTTTTATAAAAAGGTCAACAACCTGGACTAAGAAAATGATGCCTGTATTGTGAACTTTACAAACATATAATTTAATGGACACAAATTATCCCCAGACTCAGAACAATAATTTGAGGATCGTATAAAGTATTGTCCTGCGTGGCAATCGAGTCCAAGACACTGGAATGGTAAGTGGATATCTTAACCACTATGGCATATGCGAATGTTGGCATTATAAGTTTCCCAGTAAAATATTGCTACTGATTTTACTAGCAATCCATCAGGCATTTTTTACGACTCCCACGGGGAAGTAAGTGGCTTTGCTTTTTGTTATAATTAATTTGTCATCATAATTTTATCCGAAATAAGTGGTAAAAAATCAGCTAAGTGCGAGTCAGAGTCGCGCACGTAGGGTTCCGTACCATTATCTTAAAAAAATCGTGTTTGTTGTATAGGAGTAAATATTTATTTTATTTTGTTTTTAGTATTTGTTGTTGTAGCGGCAACAGAAATACATAATTTGTAAAAATTTCAACTATCTAGCTATCGCGGTTCTTGAGATACAGCCTGGTGACAGACAGACGGACAGACAGACAGCGAAGTTGGGTAGTAATAGGGTTCCGTTTTTACTCTTTGGGTACGGAATCCTAAAAATGATTTTATGGACAAGCGGAAGATCGAAACATTACAAGAGTTCAAATCTATCTTTTGTCAATTCAACTTGTATATACAGGGTATTTTTTCAAAGGCTTACTGCCCATGTTCGTTACGACATAAAGTAAATAAGGCTTCGTCAATCCAGAGAATGTTTACGGAGTCGTTGTTTGCCAATAACCATTGCCAAAATTGCACTCGCGACGGTCTATAATTATCATGCAGTACTTAAACGCGTTGATAATGATACAGGTGGTATTCCAAAGAATTTAGCAGCTTCTACACACGGTTCGAATATCTTATTTGATCTTGTGCCGCCATTTTTGGGATAACAAAAAAAATTTGCACGGGTCAAACAGCTGTTGGCCGCAGATGGCCTCGACAGCTTGACGCGGACTATGGGTGAGCGCTGAGGGCTCTCAACCCGGAGAAAAGTATGCTAAGCGACATCGCCCAAGGGCGCCCCCTGTGGGGAACGGACCTCGGCTTGGGGCGTCGCTGGAGGCAAAGTGGGCGTGCCCACGTTTTTAGTAGTGACTTTTGCGCGGCGCGGTTTCGCACCTCGACGGCGAGGGCGGAACCGCGGATATTTATTTGTTAAGGCCTCACGGGCCGTGTAGGCTCTTTGTTGAGCGAGGGTGATATTGTCGTCCTCTTCGTCGAGGACGTGACGAGGATGTCAGATGGAGGAGATTTTGGAGGGTCTATAGGAAGCCGCCCCAACCACTAGTTGATTGGGGTGTGTCATGGCAGAGTCAAAGTAGCTCTGAGAGCACCGTTTCATAAACTGCTTGATGGTCGGCAGTTCGAGGTCGATGTGGAGATCGACGTTTCGTATGAACCACGGTGCTCCCGTAGCTCGGCGTATGAAACGATTTTGTAGTGTCTGTAGCCTGTGGATCCTGTGTGGCTTAACATGCGCGAACACCACGCTGGCATAGGTCATGATAGGCCGTATGCAGGTGGTGTATAGTCGGATTTTGCTACTCAGGAGCATACGCGACCTAGAGTTGAGTAGACAGTGGAGACGGCCCATCACAAAGGCTGCCCGTGCGCGGACTTGCTTTATGTGAGTGGCGAAGCTGAGTAGATCGTCAAGGGTCACACCCAAGTATTTGGCCTGCCTGGTCCAAGTGACCGGCTTGTTGAAAATTTTAAGGGGGGGAATGCTATCGATAGAGTAGGAACGGGCAGTTCGTCTAGTGAACATGACCGCCTGACTCTTCTCGGGGTTGATTTCTAATCTCTATTTCCTAAACCAATTGGCTAGGGCGGTAACCGCTGTTTGGAGAGTCTTGGCTACTGTTGTCGGGGATCTACCAGCACAAAAGAGTGCGGTGTCATCAGCGTAAAGCGCTTTATGTACCCGGTTGAATTTGGGCATATCGCTAGTGTATAGCGTGAAGAGAAATGGGGAGAGGACTGACCCCTGAGGGACGCCGGCCTTGATAGGGTGGGAGGTCGACAACGTCCCTTCCACCCTGTAGCGAAAGCTGCGATGACTTAAGTAGTCATGTATAATGAGAATTAAGTAGTGAGGGATCTTGAGGAGCTAGAGTTTGTAGATTAGGCCTTCATGCCAAACCTTGTCGAATGCTTTCGCTACGTCTAGGAATAATACACCCGTATATCTGTTCATGATGAACTGACTACTTGTGTATTCTACCAAGCGGTGAACTTGTTGTACGCAGCTGTGTTTAGCTCGGAAACCAAACTGTGCGTCGGGAACGAGGTTGTTAGCCTCGGCGAATGTGCGTAGTCTACTGAGAACTATTCGTTCGTAGATCTTACCTAGACCTTTTAGTAGACTAATCGGGCGGTGACTACGCGTCGCCTACAAGTTTGGTTTTTATGGGAATGCAATAAATTTTTATTAAAAAAAATTAAATTATAAAGTTTTTATTTCAATTATACTATCGATTCTGAACCTCCTATGCAAATTTGTGTACCCTTTAAAAAATACCCTGTATAATCACTAAACTTGAGAGCATATCTGCTTTTTAAAATTGTAACGGTACTGTTTAGTTTAGGGTAAGGGTTATTATCCGTGGGTGTTGTGAAATACTGATTAATAGTAATTATGACAAACAGAAAAAGGTTGCAAGAGAAGAAAAACGTGACCGTCTAGCATGATATAGTAAGTTAATTTTCCTCTATTGTGAAAGAGGTTCCAGTTCTTGTGCTTCTGCTGCACGTACCATTTAAAACTATATTGTTAATTATCATCTGGTGGACAAATAGTAGCTTAGAGTAGTAGTAGTTTCTGCACACCACATTACATAAAATGTTTTCAAAATATTTAATATAAAACATTAAGAATATAATACAACCAGCACATGACAATTACCCGCCAAAAATTCAGTATAGAGTATTTGTAGATGTTGTATTACAGAGTATCTTCAGTGTTCTAGACAGATATTACGATACTGTAATACTTTGCATAATCTCGTGTGACTTTACCGACTATTTTAATAGCTGTTCTGGCATTGTTACTAGTGAATTAATTTTTAGATTTTACTCTGTCTTTCTAGGACGTTCTATTTATATGAATATCATACATCAGTTAGCGACAAAGTTATATTATTTTTATAAGAAGATGCTCGGCAGTTTATCCGTAACTAATACATTCATAATAACAATTTGGTAAGGTCAAATTGGTGCATTGAAATGTGTGACTAATTTAGTGGACCTTGGTATAACTGAGTATAGAGTAAAAAAAAACTGTTTTTTTTTCAGACTACAGTCCGGTTGTGCAACATTTAGGTATATATTATCTGTGCTACACAATAAAGTTTTGATTTCGCATCTTTTATATTTCTTGTATGTGTATATGTCACTGAACTCCTCCTAAACGGCTAGACAGATGTTGATGAAATTTTTTGTGTATGTTCAAGGGGATTCGAGAATGGTTCAGATTCATAATTGGACCCGGTAGGTGGCGCTGCAGTCGATTTCAAGGAAAATTTATTTTATTTTATTTAAACAGCGTCTATTGGGTCAGCTAGTCTTTATATAATTCTGTTAATGTGTTTGTGACTGAACCACTTTTAAGCTGGATAGCTTTGATGAAAATTATTTTTTATGTTGTTTTGAGTGGTTTCTCGATGATATAAACTTACAAATGGATCTAGTTGCGCGGCACCCACGTGCAAAAGGTATTCTTACTGCGTCACCACACAGAAAAAAGAGGCAAGAAATGGGATACAGAATTGTGTTTCTCCTCCGTCACCACACGACAAATCAGAACTTCGTTTTTATAAATATGAACAAATCACGTGACCGCATAACATTTACACTAACAAAATACTTTTTATATAAACATGTTTGCTTTCGTATTTATAGTCCGTAAATAAATCAGCTTACAGTTCACCAAACAAACTTTAAGTGAAGGGTGGGGTCTCTATAGAATTGTTATAAGGGCGGGTATTATTCAATTAGTGGATAGTCTGAGCCAATTATTATCATAGTGATTTTATAAAGTAGAAAATCGCGTTGCTATGGTGTGACAATATTTTCACTAAAATTAATAACTGGTTTTAACTTGAACATGTAATTTAAAATGATAATCTCAAAATTTTTTATACCATTTCTTGTGATCTGCGTCACCGTCATCTCAGCCCAAACACGTTCCACTTTTGGGTTTTTGCGTACGCCACTATTGGAAAATTGGCCTACTATACCACGCTAAGGGAAGAAAGGTTCTTGAGTGACGACCACGAACCGGACGGCGCAGCGTAGCACGAAACTAGGTGGATTGACGACATTCTCAAAGTCGCAGGGAACCGTTGAATGCAAGTGGCGCAGGACCGTTCCGAGTGGCATTCTCGTGGGGAGATGTCCAGCAGTGGACATCTGTAGGCTGATGAATGGATACCACGCTAGTCAGACGTGCTGTCTTTGCGTAGTTCTTACATGCATATCTCATAGTCATGTTTTACGATACCCACGGGCAAGAAACGTGGTGAATTGTATTCTTATTGCGTCACCACACGTGAAACTAGTAGTAGGCTAAGTTTCTGTTTATTGGTCGATCCTAATACTAGTGGTAGACTGACTGATAATTTTCTATCAGCAATGGCAAATTCAAGGCTTCATCATTGTCATCATCGCAGCCCACACATATATAGCCCCACATATGTCCCACTGTTGGGCTCGGGCCTCCTCCATAATAGGAGAGAAATTCTACTACATCAAGCGGTCAGACATGTTGGTATAGGGTTTCATTTCGAGTTTTCCTTCTCTTGCACAGATGTTCTGTGAATATTGCATCTCTTAGTCGTCTTTTACGACATCCACGGGCAAGATAAGGAGTGGTGAATTGTATTCTTACTACGTCACCACACGGAATAGATTTATAATGTGGTTGTAGAAAAAAAAATTACGCCTGAGTAGTGGGAATTTGCTGGTTTCTTTGGTGGGTGAGAGAGCAGGATGGACGTGCCCTATCTTATGGTGGCAAACTGGTTCTACCTCTAGTACTGCTGAAGTCTATCATCGATATTACCACTTATCATTTGTTGTCTGCTACCAAAGATTGTCTTTGAGAAAAAAAGAGCGTATGTACAAAGTACGCATGGCAGAAGTTAAACTTCTTTATCTTTTATCCTTTATCATCCTTTATCTCATTCTCTCGCCGGTTGAATCCTATACATTTACGTGTTTATGTCTCTATGGACTCGCTTTTTCGTTTCATCGAGTTTGAAATCACAAAGATTCTAAAGAAGTTTCACTTAAAAAAACTAATAAATTCGAATATATCATTGTAATATTTACACTATCTACAGACCTGGGAGAAGTAAGGATTTAACGAACACAATATCTCTAAACGAGCTTTGTATCCATGTGATCAGAACGATAATTTTAAACGAGTTAGTTTTTTTTATGTGACGAAGAACTAAAAAATATTGTATTGTACATTTTACGAGCTTTATCTTTTATTACCTTTAGTAGTAGTTGAGTAACGATTCACGTAATCGTAACTAGTAACAGCAATTTCTGGAATTGAGCAATACCAAGGGTATATAATTGCAAATATTCAAAATTAAAAATACATTTTTTTATTGCTAGCGGTGGCAAACGAGCAAACACTGATGATAACTGTTGCTGCCGCTCATGAACTTTTGCTAGGCCGCTGCCTACTGTGAAGAAAGTGAAGGGAGTGTGAATGCGTGCAATGAGGTTCGGTGAAACTAAAGGCATCACCAAAACTTCCGACGCGCAGACATCCTCGGAGAAGATTTTGGCGGGAATCTGGAAGTGTCATATGGTGTTCTTGTATTATATTCAATATCTTAGTGTTTTAACGTGTTATCTATACCAATAAATAAAATTGGAGTGTCTGTTTGTAATGTCAAAATAATAGGTTTTTTTCATGCTCACACGGTTATTTGCACGACACCTATTCCTAAAATAGCAATTAAAAAATTTTTGTCTGTCTGTCTGTCTGTCTGTCTGTTTGTTCCGGGTAATCTTCAAAACGGCTGGACCGATTTCAAAAATTCTTTCACCAATGGAAAGCTATAATATCAGGGCGTAAACTAGGCTATATTTTATCCCGGTATTCCCACGGGAATGGGAACTACGCGGGTAAAACGACTATAACCTATAACCGAAGCGAAGCGAGGGCGGGTTGCTAGTATTAAATAATTTTGATGGCATTTTGTGTAATATATAGTGGCAAAACTGCTGAGGTGTAGTGAATATGATATAAAACTGCAATTCATACCTTTTTGTTTCCACCAAAATTCTCAGAAGATACCCCTAACAGTGGCTATTACACTGTTGGAGGCGACACTTTGACTTACTGACGGACCATTACTGACATGAAGAAATTGATAATTTGAAAAGAAAATTATAACTCGACACTGGCAAAAATGGCTTGTATTAATAGCTGATTGCCAAGACAAAAAAAGAAGAAAGAAAGACGGGCTTCCGGCTCTCTCTCACCGAACGAAGCTCAGTAAGAAATTGCTACTACTCGTACGTAGATTTTCTGCGAGAGTATGCTAGTACCTCGGACCGACAGGCTCGCGGCTGTAGACAGACAACTGTCAACAGTGTGGTCCTACCACTATGCAAACATCTACTAGAAAGTATAATAATTAATTATTTATTAGCATCATGCATAACCTTGTACATCTAAAATAATATATAGGATTTACTATGTGTAGTACTATGGTTTTTTGTTTGGTTACGAGGTAAGAATATAATTTACCACCAATTTCTTGCCCGTGGGTGTCGTAAAAGATGACTAAGAGATTATTGCAAAAAACATGAAAAAAACCCTATACCAACCCGTCTAACCAGCGTGGTAGAAGGTTAATTTCTTTCCCACTGTGGAGGAGACTCAAGCCGAGTAGTGGGACATATATGATCTGTGATGATGATGATTATGATGATGACTATGTATCAATAATTGTAACAGTACCTTTTTATTATGGCCATAAAAAACAACTCGAAACAAAAACTTATGATCTTGTCTTTTCTAGTAAGATTTCTCATTTTTATTTCAGAAAAAGTTCGATCCCAATAGTGGCAAGCTTATGGTTAAAACAAGACATCTGTATGCCGTAACCGTAGAGTACAGGATAGAAGAATAATTCTGGAAAATAATCGACTTCAATCGTTATCTCATGGATGCCATTATCAGAATTTGACTATACAGGAAGCACCAGCATTCAAATAAAAAAAGAATCGTCATAATCGGTTTACCCAGTCGAGAGCTCTAAGGTATCAAACATAAAAGAATATAGTCGAATTGAGAATCTTTTTTGAAGTCGGTTAAAAAGTTAAATGAAGCAGGTCAATGTACTAAGTTATTTAGTTAGAAGTGAGATAATGAATCATAAAATTTCATTATTAAGCGTCACCGTTCTCATTTCAAGTTGATTACGATTATTAAAGACACTATTCAATAAGATTACTTCATTATAAAATTTAAGATAATATAATTTACTATTAGCCATGGTACGGCTCAGGGATCCGTGTGTGGACCCCTACATTTCTTGGCTTATGTAAACGATATGCCCAATATTTTTGAAAATTGTAATTCCTATCAATTTGCAGATGACACCTGTATACTCATTACAGGAAAAGATTTACAGAACATCATACATTTATTACAAAAAGATTTTAATAATTTTTGTCTATGGTGTCATGATGCTGGCTTAGTATTAAATATTAAAAAGACTAAACTACTGCACATCAAATCACCCTATCTGAAGTGTGACTATGAACCTATAATAGTAGCCCATACGCACACCTGTCTTCACAATATTTCGACTGTTTGTGAATCCAAATGACCAACGATAGACCAAGTTGCAACCCACATATACTTAGGATTACACATAGATGAAAAATTCAGCTGGGGTCCTCATATTGATCAAATTTGTGACAAATTACAGGCGATAGTGGCTAAATTTTATATAATAAAAAACCGTATTTCCTTTTCAACAAAATTACTGTTGTATAACGCGCTCTTTGACTCGATCGTATCATATGGATTGTCGAGTTACGGACGCACATTTAAAACATACTTAGATAAAATTTATAAAATCCAACGCAGGTTATTAAACATAATAGTTCCATACAGAGTCCGATCTAAAAGCTCAGACGACAATATACTTTTTAAATTTTGCAAAACACTACCAGTACATAAAAAAGTCAAGTATAGCCTCTTGAAAGAGCAATTTTTTAATACCGAAGTACAACAAAAATTAAATCATGCTATATATACACGACGAGTAGCACAACAGATGTTAGTTACTACTACAGCCAGTAATTATTACGGCGAACGGACGAGCGCATACCTACTCGTAATACCAAGATTGATAAATTCTTTACCTACCTCCGTTCGCAAAAAGATTACTATAAACAATGTTAGATATGTTTTAAAAGAACATTTCTTATCGACCTTATAGTGGGGAAGATACTTGATGTGTATTGCTTAGTTTTTAATTATGACTTTCTTTTTCTTACCCAAATACTCATGGTTGTATAATGTAGAATATGTGGCATGTATGCGTGTGTATACATCTATGTGTATATAGGTGTGTATGCGTGTGCATATATGTATTATATGTAATATCTATCATGTTTGTTACCGGGAATGGATTGTAAAGTGTCACATACAAATCCGAGAGGTTTAAGTGACACTATATTCAAATTCATTTATGTGTTTGGTTTGGTAATTAAATAATAAAAAAAAAAAGAATTCCTTTTAATTATCTTCGTAAGAATTTTAGTGAGCGGGTCTTGTTTTAACACGCTTTTATTAGTTTCACCTGTATGTATGTATATGTCTATGTATCATAGATTCATAGCATGCAATGGAATCTTTGAATATGATTTTTCACACTTCAAACTAACAGATTTTATTTAATCTTTGCACATTCGTCAAAGGCCCATGACAATGCAATAATTTGATCAAAATAGGCTAATATCCTGATTAGATTCACCGGGATTTAGAAATTTCTAATCGTATCCTTTGTAGAAGAGGAGGAGAGATAGAGTTAATGTGCGAACTGCGCATGCGTGAAATTCGAAACATCTATGATTCGGGCTGTCAGCTTGTAAGCGTGTTTTTTAGTTTTTAAACCTATAATTTTCTATTTTATAGGATCTATTGATTTTAGAACAACGCTGTGTTGTGACGACTTCGAATACTACCAACCCTTGCATTGCTCGTGGTGGTCGTAAAGAATTTAAATTCCATTTTAATATCTTCAACTATTAGACAAAGACCATAGGGATATTGCCATAATTTCTACGCCATATTTGTCAGGTGGTTTGAAAATCCCAGTTGGCGTTCTAAATGTTGCAAGAGAACGTTGCTGCCCACTGTTCTAGTGCCGATTTTAGAATGTATACGTTTTTTTTTAATGGGTGGGCTAAGGTACGCACACACGCAGGCCATTCCATCCGGGGCGACGAAAGGACGGCTCGCGGGCCCATAACCCACTCGTACCCACATCGCCTTCGTCCTTGGGTCGACCATCAGAGCAGGGTGACTTGGCGTCAGCGGTCGGCCCGACGGAATACCCTTTTGGGTACCCTCACCTCTCGACGTCCCTGTCCCGGACCGTCGGTCGCCGACGTGCGGTCAGCCTCTCTGCGGGTGATGGACTAAAATCCCCGGTCCAATCATCCGCGGAGAATGCATACGTTAATGTAAGGTTTGACATTATATTGTTTTCCTTATTAGTTACCACAGACGCAAAAATGTATAGTTTAATATAAAATAAGATCATGTCAGCAAGACCATGACCAATATTCGCCAGAATGTACTCATGCCCGCCTTTGAGCGCGAACCTCCTCCACAATAGAAGTGAAATTGCCCTACTACATCAAAGTGGTGAAACGGGTTGGTATAGGGTTTTATTTCAAGTTTAACTTCTCTTGCATTAATGTTATGGGGATTCAACATCCCTTATTCGTCTTTTACGAGACCCACGGGCAAGAAAATGGACCGTGAATGGTAACTTAAATGAATGAAATGAAACGTGACAAATAACCATATTATGGTTATGTAATATCTGAATATTTGATTTTCCCTTTCATTACGGTATTAGTTCGATTTCGCCTTGAAAAAAAATTCCTTTGCTACGCATTATAACCTCGACATATTATTAAATTGTTAGCACCAATTGCATCGGGTATCCTGCTCACCCCGTTTCCTGTGCCTATGGATGGACAACCAATCATCTCATCAACGTTAGATTGCGCGGGAATTATATAAAAGTTAGTCCGTTATAAAATATACAATGGAATGAGGATTTCCTTTTAAATATTTAGTTCGGGCATAGACTATACGCATTATGAATGGCCTTATTTATGATTGGTAATAGGCGTGAACTTCTTGCACCATGGACCAGTAGTGTATAATATTAGTACCTATACATTATTATATATTTTCTCCTGCAGCTTACTTTAACTTATTTTCCAGATTTAGGTACGTTTCTTAGTCGCCTCTGTCGGCAACTTCGTGGACTGTATTTTTTTTTGTATTGGATGGGTTGTTGGTCTAAACCAACTACTTTGTGGCTGATAGTAATTAAAACAGATCTTTTTTTTTACATAACAGTACAGAACTTTTTTTTTAGTTTTGTTTGTGCGTTAGGACAGGCAAAGGACAACGGCTATACGGCCAAGTCTTGTACAATTTTCTCCATGTTATTTAACACCTTTTAATAGTCATTATCTATCAGTAAGTCAAATCGTTATCATGAATTGAATGTGACATTTTATTAGTGCATACAAAAATAAGAAAAACAGAAATTCAAATGAATGGGAAATATGATCAAAGTTTAAATGAAAGAGATGGAACACGCTATTCGAGTTTATGAACTATTATTTCAGAATGATAGAACGATCCGAACTTTATTGCCTCTATATAAAGTTGGTCACGGTTTGATGAATTTAAAACTTAAAATATTTTAAGCGGATAAATGATTTCGTTTCAGTTCATACACGTCCCACTCCTGGTCCTGGGCTCCAGCCTCCTTCCCAATAGGAGGGAAAATGACCTACTATACCATGCTGCTCAAACGTGTTGGTATAGAGTTTTATTTCGAGTTTTCCTTTTCTTGTGTAGATGTTATATGTATCCCTCAGTCGTCTCTTACGACATCCACGGCCAAGATAAGGAGTGATGAATTTTATATCCTACTTCATCACTACACGGAAAAAGCATGAACCATTTAGCGTGTACTAGTCTATACATATATTAAAGTTGTAGCAGAATATCTATATACAGATTGTATCAGGTTATGGGGCAATTGTTGGAGTATATTGTAGTTTAACGGTCGTAGATCATAATTAGAACGTATATTACACAAAAATCAATACGTATAACATAAAAGTTAGTGATTTCAAAAATGTGTGTTTATGAGTCTATGCCTTAAATATTACGTATTGTGTAGGCATGTACAGATAGGATATATGTAGGCATGTAAAGCTTCGACAGTATAAATAGGTATGAATTGCGCAAACGCTTCAATGGTAACGTAGGTACAAAGGCGCCTCGTCAACGGCTATTGGCCGATCAGCAGATTTAAAGTGAAGTTTGTCTCGTTTATGCTTACGTAATCATTGATTTATTCAATTTCTAATGAATATTTACAAAGTACGTATAGGTTGCAGATTAAGTATCATTGGCTTCATACATTTCAATCAGATTTACACGAAAAAGCAATGATAAAATTGAAGACTACATGGCTCTAATTCATTAACGAATTTTTATCTCAATTTTTTTTTATGGTTTCCTACCACCATTGGTTAACTCTCGTCAGCAGCTGCCCCATAACCTGATACACCCTGTATTATAGGTCTTCATCATTATAGGTCCTATATGTATCATATTAACCCTACGAGATAGGCACAAGCCTCTTGCACTGTTTTGAATGTTGTTTGCCTATAGGAGGCATGGCATAGGACCATGCTTTAATCCGTTGATGACAATTCCTTACCATAATATAATGATCACCTCTTGCTTCCTCGACACGTCCTTGTCACTCCTTGTACTCGAGCCTCCTCCACAATAGAAGGGAAAATGACCTTACTATACCGTGCTGGTCGGACAGGTTGGTACAGGGATTTATTTCGAGTTTTCCATCTCTTGCATAAATTTTATATGCGTATTATATCCATTAGTCCTCTTTTACGACAGCCACGGACAAGATAGGGTAGGGAGTAGTGATTTATATTCTTACTCATACCATAACACATAAGAAAAAAAAATGCCGTGTAGGTAAAATATGGTAAAAATAATCCAAATGAAGCATCTGCTACTAGACCAAGTTCTCCTGAGAATAAATGATGGACGAGAGATCCCACAATGAATGTTGAAATGTTCATCGCATTACATATTCGTAAGTTAATTGAATGTGTATCAGTCTAATCCATTTGTAAGTTGTGCACGGTGAGCGTGTGTTACAGTCGTTGGTTGACACTCCATTCTCTTAATTAAAACGTTCGAACGACAATATAGTGAAACGTGCCCTTTATACCGACCGATTGAAGATTATCTCTGTAGCCCATCCTTTATGTCGAAGTGATATTTATCTGATACGCGCGCTTTCAATTTTGATTTCCTACACTCAATTGGATAATACCATTTGAAATAACAGGGTCATACTCTATTTTAAACGGTTTTATTTAGTTTGTTGTTTTTTTGGCTCTTGATTAATCGAAATTTTATTTCCTTCCTATTAACTGATATTTGGCACATTTTGACACATATTTAATTCTACAACGATATAATTGAATATATTCAATATCAAAGGAAAAACAATACGGCCACCGCCACAAAATGGCGGATTACATATTTTTCACTAACTCCTCAATATGGATGAAAAAGAAAAAACCGGGGTGTAGCTAATAGAATACCGTACACTGTAACAAAAAAACTTATATCTAAAATTGCCCCTACCAAAATATTTTTTTAAATAAAACCGTTTTACTTTATTTTTTAGATATCTAATTATTGTTTTCTTAAAATCATATACGACTTATCCACAAGTTGTTTAGGCTTTTATTCCAAGTTTTCCTCCTTGTGCATTAATGCTATCTGCTCATATCCCTTACTTGTATTTTCCATCGCTGGAGTTTGAACACGAGAAATATAATTCTACTAGCAGACTCGGCCACGCGTTGCTGTGGCTAATGTTTTTGTTATATTACATTTTAATAAACTATTTAAGTGGAACTGTAGGAGAACATCTGTCATGGAGGTCGTCATATTTTTTAAAGTTAAAATCGTATATGACACGTTTGTAGGTTTGATATAGCAGCGCCATCTATTAATTAATTACTCAATCCAGTCAACAGATATCGCCATCTGTTAAAGTCGTTTGGAGTTAACAGATAATTGTGAATGTCAAATACCTAATAGACAAATAATTTGCAATAAAATAATATTGCGACTATAAATTAAGATGTAAGCTATCCTATCTTTTAAGTTGGATCAAACTGCACACGGTGTGCAAATTTGATTAAAATCGGTTAAGTGGTGTAGGAGTCCATCGCGGACAAACAACGTGACACGTAATTTATATATATTAAGATGTTATCAGTAATTACAATATGTCACGTATGTACATGCGTCAACGTCACTTATTATTTTCGCAATTAATGTAATATATAATTTTGTTTAAAAATTAAGTTTATACATACTTAATATATCCCATAGTAATACAATAATTTTAATATTTGATTCGCCATTTTGAAGATTATATTCAAACGATTCATTACTAAGCAAGATATCTCGGATTTCTGTAAGTTATCTCGTCCTACGTTATCCGATACGCGGTCACCACTCGAGAAACTTTCATCCCCAGGGGTTATCGATACAATATATATATATATATATATTAAAGTATACAAACATTATTACAGCTATATATTTAATAAATCGCCTATTATTATTGCGAAATATTCACCCGGGTCTTATAATAATAATACAAATATGAATGGTGAATTGATGTGAACTATCCACCGAACATCTATATCCTGGTATTACAAAGCGACATTGACAGAGACAAAGGTTCACATTAATGCTCATTTAATTGGATACGGAGCTGCCATTACTCAAACACAATGGGGAGCTTGCTTTGAGTACGGCACATACAACAGGATCAATTAATTATTAATTTAAGTGAGTTTCTGTTAAACAATGTATTATTAAAACCTCTATAATTATGAGACAAATATATGATTTATGCTGATCATCAAAGCTGATTTGAAGTTATTGATAACTATGTTGGTGTCGGAAGGCGGTAATTACGGGTTTTCCGTGTCTTTGATGATATGTGAAGCCGTTGGTCCAGAGTTTAATCTAGCTTTGCCAATGTCAGATTCTTGATTTTTTCAATTATGGTTGCGAAGAGAATGATAGTGTATCTATAGTATATTATTTCTGTATTGACGGATGAATAACGAGGGTAAATTATATAATTGACCCCTTTATTTCCCTGTGAGAGTTTTAAGTCTAATGGATAGGTGACGATAGAAGATAACATTGCTGCGAGGGACGGAAACCTCAAAATAATCTCCAATATCAACCCATCTGACCGTCGATGTAGAGTCAATTTCCACGATCGTGCGTGGTTTGATCAAATTACAGTCTGACCCAAAAAATAAGGTACATCATAATCGGGCCAATATTATAATTGAATATAGCGCCATCTAATTGTGTTATAACATCGTGCGTTGTGAGTAGCAAAATACGTCTGCAAAGTAACAAGAGTTTCGTATTTTTAAGATTATCTGATGCGTGAGTGCCTTTGAATCCTATTTAGATCCAGACCAAAAACTTAAACGAGTATATATTCACCTACATTAAGTATACCTAAATTTTTTGTTTATTTAAAGAAAATTTGAAAAGTTAAAAAGTTATATTCTCGAGAAAACCTGGGGCTTGCTAATTTTAACGTACGGATATAGGTCCTTTTTGCAGAGTGCCAAGGTATTTTACCGCACAAACTTGAGTTTATATTTTTTTATCTCCTGGCTGAAGCTAAAGGTTCTTAGTCTATGAGTTTTGAGAGTTTATTAAAGTTCCTTTAGTAGAAAAGTTGTGGATAATATATAATAACTTGGGTATATAAAAATGGTACTTTAATATTACAGTATTTTGCATAAGCTATATTAAAGCAATTTTAAAATATGATAAACTAGCAGCGCCCTGCGGTTTAACCCGCATAGTTCCTCTGCCCGTGAGAATATCGGGATATATTGTAGCCTATGTGTTATTCTCATATGTGAGCTATATTATTGTGCATCAAAATTCATTTAGTAGTTTTGACGTGAAAAAACAACAAACATCTTCACATCCTCACAAACTTTCGCGTTTATTATATACTAGCAACCCACCCTCGCTTCGCTTCGGTATCAGTCGCCTTACCCGCGGCGTAGTTCCCGTTCCCGTGGGAATACCGAAATAAAATATAGCCTATGTTACTCCCTGATATTATAGCTTTCCATTGGTGTAAGAATTTTTGAAATCGGTTCGGTGGTTTAAGCGTGAAAGCGTTACAAACAAACAAATAAACATCCTTACTTTCGCATTTATAATATTAGTAAGTATGATGATGATGATAAATGATAAACGTGTAAATTTTCTATTATCCTCAATCTATTATTATCCGTGTGGTGACGGAGTAAGAATACAATTCACCACCCCCTATCTTATCCGTGGGTGATCGTACGAGACGACTAAGGGATATAAAACGCATATAACATCTATGCGATAGAAGGAAAACTCGAAATAAAACCCTATACCAACACGTCTGACCAGCGTGGTATAGTAGGTCAATTACCCTTCCATTATGGAGGAGGCCCGAGCCCAACAGTGGGACGTATATGGGCTGAAATGATAATGATTATTATATCCCAAAAAGACATTATGTAATGTCCAAAAAGCGCTTCAGGTATCACGAGGTAGCAAAAATCAGCGATTTTTTCCTTAATGATATCTGATGTTTACGCGAGCACTACACATTGTAAATAAAACTACTTTTACGGATTATATCGCGTTTCTAGTTTTTCCTTTATAAATATGGCGTGGCGTGATTATGTACTTTTTTAAAGACTAAATTCACTAAGGAATTAATTATTATATTGTTAAAGATTTTACAAATTACATCTAGACTCAACACAACAATTTGTGAAAAAAATATAATTGTGAAACGTGATTCTCGACGAAAATGCCCAATAAACTCTTTGGTCAAACCAGAACACCCGGTTAGCCGCGAGTGACAATTACAAATAATCTATTATCTTTCAGAGTGGTCTGATCTATACAAATTTATAAAATTAAAATGTATATTTTGCTACCAGGTCTGTATGTTTGAATAAGGAGTAACTTAGATAATTTTTCTCTTCAGAAAACCCCAATGAAATTTCGTCCCGTCTGGGATTCGAGCCCGTAGGCAAGGGCGAGTCGCTAGTGTCTAATATTTTCGTGACCGGGGATTAGTTCATCACCCGCCGAGAGGCCGACCGCGTGAGGAAAGACGGACGCCCTCCCCGAGGGGGGGGGGGGGGACGTCGGTCGATGGGAGGGTACCCCACGTAGGGGGTATTCCGTCGGGCCGACCACTGATGTCAAGTAACCCTGCTCCGGTGGTCGGCCCAACGACGAAGGCGACGTACAGCGTGGGTGGGTTGCGGGTATTGCGTGCTTACGCCCCTCTGTCGCCCCAGACGGAGTGGTGCGAGGAGCGCGCCGACCGCAACCCACCCCAAAAAAAAAGTGTCTAATATTTTGCTTTAATTTTGGATAAGTATAAAATAAATAAAATACTTTAGCATCTGATGACATAATTTCGACGTAGGAAATCGTTTCGTAAGCGTCAATTCTATTATTTTTTATTCGCAATTTCAGTGAAGAAAATTGCACTTAAATTTAATGCTAAGTCCGTTTTATAGTTAAAGGCTAGCAGGACTTTAACAAAAGAATAAATTGCAGTTCTAAACTCGTTGACCTCAGCGTAATACTATTATATTTTTGTTATTGTCTGTTACAGCTATGCTAAATAATTTTTGCCATTTGTACTTCTGGAAATATTTGCTATAATTTATAGTCTGAACGTATGTATTTTTATTTATAGTTCATCTCCTTAACCTTTTATAGGTTAGAATTTTGTTTCTTATTTAAAATTTGGACGATTGTATGTCACATTATTATGTTGGAATAACACAGTTTAACATACATTTAAAAATATAATAAACTGGCTCATTTTCATACGCGAGTTTGCTTCGGTAGGATTTCCATCTCAACCTTATTCTATTGTATATTAGTTAGTATATAAATAGGTGATATGCTATAGTGAATCCACAGACATAACACACCCTCGCAATACAAAAACGTTTCAAGGAAAGTCTCTTTCTGGCATTTTTCCTTCACAGTATCTAATATACCGCTGGGTTGATCACGGAGGTCAAGGAACACGGTACTAGTTCTTGGCCCAATCGAACAAGGTATTTCAATTAAGGCAGCCTTGGGTTGTACTAGATTGCCATCATCTAATAGCACAAAATAGTACTAAAAACAATAATCACTATACTATCGATATACATAATGCTAATAGGAACACCATCTTCATTTTTAAGCCATAGCTAGTGCATTGAAGTTTAATTATAGTTCATACATTTTCTACATTCGTTACATAACACTGTTGACAGTTGTTTTTCTACAGCCGCGGGCTGTTCCATCCGGGTTAGTACCATACTCTCGCAGAAAATCGTCGTCCGAGTAGTAACAATTTGTTACTGCGCTTCGTTCGGTGAGCGAGAGAGCCGGCAGCCCAACTTTCTGAGGGTGTTTGCGTGTGGCTTTTAGTGATGCCTTCAGTATCATCGAACTTCATAGCACGCATTCACACTTCCTTCACTTTCTTCACTGTAGGCAGCAGCCTAGCAAAGGTCCATAGGCGGCAGCAACATTTACCTTCAGGTGTACTGTTTGTTTGTTTGCCACGGTTAGGAATAAAAAAACACTTTTAGATACTAAGCTTAGGCCGCGGGTGACGTGACCGGGGATTAGTCCGTCACCCGCCGAGAGGCCGAGCGCGTGAGGAAAGACCGACGTCCTCCCCGAGGGGGGGACGTCGGTCGATGGGAGGGTACCCCGGGTAGGGGGTATTCCGTCGGGCCGACCACTGATGACAAGTCACCCTGCTCCAGTGGTCGGCCCAACGACGAAGGCGACGTGGTGTTCGGGTGGGTTGCGGGTGTTGCGTGCTTAAGCCCCTCTGTCACCCCGAACGGAGTGGTGCGGAAGCGCGCCGACCGCAGCCCACACCAAAAAAAAAAAAATACTAAGCTTTCTAATGAAAGGAACATCAGCCTATTATATTACCGTAGGCAGGCTGAGGTTTATTTTTTAATTTGTCTTCTCTTGCTGTAATTGTTTTTATGAATGTGAACTATTGTTTTTTTTTACTCCATTACCAAACTGTGGATCTATTATCCTTGATCAAAATATAGAAATCACGGAAAACCTTGAGTTACCGATAAGTATAATCAATTTATCTTATTTTATTGAATGCTCTATGGAGCAGGGAAAATCACTTAGCCGTCATGAGTCATTAGTTAGCTGAGATATGACGTCATACTGAACGCGTGTTCTGTTTAATAAATAGTATAATGTTCGAATTAATTTTGTGACATCGATTCGATACGCTTTACTACGGAAATAATATACAATACTTTTTTTTATAATTTTATGATTATATATTAGTTATAGCCGTGACTCCATCCGCCTCAAATTTTACATGCAAATTTTTTATGAAATATTTTATTATATTTCCATGTGGTGACGGAGTAAGAATATAATTAACCACTCCTTATCTTGCCGTGGATGTCGTAAAAGACAACTAAGGGATGTAATACGCATATAACATCTATGCAAGAGAAGGAAAACTCGAAATAAAACCCTATACCACCCTGTCTGACCAGCATGGTATAGTATGGTCAATGTCTCCCCTATTGAGGAGGTTCGAGCCCAACAGTGGGACGTATATGAGCTAAAATGATGACTGATGATATTCATAAACAAGCATACGAAGTGTAATATTGTTCTATAAGTTACGAAGAAAATAAGTGTTAAAAATCAATTTTAAAAAAGAACATACACGTCATTTATAATCTAGTGGTTACTATGACGATTGCATCTACTATTGTAGAACTTTTACGTCTGATGCTACCATTAGTATTGTCTCATAAAATAATTATTAGAGCTTACCTATTGTGAGCGTGGAAGGAGAGCCTTATGGGCGGTGGTGGGGGCGAGTGCGAGGCGGAGGCAGCACGACGGAGTCTGTGCCCACCGACCGGTGAGTACGCAGCCGCCTGCCAGTGTCGCACCAATGGGGATAGTGATAGCCCTGGAAAAAAATAGAATACAATCGATGATTACTATCGAAAAACTCAATACATAGGCACACACATTTATATAGGCCTTTTTTATTTTTATTGCGTGGGCTATGGTCAGCACACGCTGTCCGTTCGGTCCGGGGTGAAGAAATGGCGGAGCGCGGCCTTATAACCCATGGTGGATGCCATCTCCTTCGACTGAGTTATAGTTAAACTAATGTTTAACTATAATTTGGTCAGCTTTAATATGGTCTGTAGCGAGCTATCATCATCATCATCATCATTTCAGCTTATTTATGTTCCACTCCTGAGCTCGCGCCTCCTCCAAGATAGGAGGGAAATTGATCTACTATACCATGCTGGTCAGACAGGTTGGTATAGGGTTTTGTTTCGAGTTTTCCTTCCCTTGCATAGATGTCATTTACGTAATATATCCTTAGTCGTCTCTTACGACACCCACAGATAAGAGAGAGGGTGATGAATTGTATTCTTACTCTGTTACTACATAAAAATTGTGTTATAACTAAAAAAAATATTTCACGGCTCCCTAACGCCATCTGCAGTAGAGATGTTAAAGAGCTTCGTAACCGTAACCAAAACCATCGAATATTCGAAATAAAAATATGTTCGAAACCGTAACCAAAACCTATATAAAATGATCGGATGGTTTCCGATTAAGACGGTGTCTATGAAATACGATAAAACACGACTAAGAGTTTTAGATAGACCTCCATCTGATGCAGATCCAGTGTGATTAATAATGGCTCCTGCAACACAGTATACAACTAGCGTAGGAGCCAGAGATTCCCACATATCTATATAATGTTTATATGATAATAAATGAAATGAAAATGAAATAATTATATTTCCAAGAAGCGTTGATGTCAGATAGGCTGCTGGTAATAAAACCTTTGTAATACTATAAAAATTATTCCGTGTGATGACAGAGTATGAATACAATTCACCACCCCATTTCTCAGTGGGTTTCGTAAAAGATGACTAAGGGATTACAATATGCAGATAACGTTTATGCAAGAGAAGGAAAACTCGAAACAAAACCCTATACCAACCTGTCTGACCAGCATGGTACAGTAAGGTCAATTTCCCTCCTATTATGGAGGAGGCTCGAGCCCAGCAGTGGGACGTATATGGGCTGTGACTATGAAGACGAAGATGGTGAATATATTACCATAACAATTATTGTAAAAAATATGACGATGATTAATTTGAGATCATTTTGTAACCATATCTAACAAAATAAAAAAACTTTACATAGCATTTTTGATTTTAAGCATCCTATTACAAATCTCTCCCAAAAGAAAATGCTAGCTTTGATGTGAAATTTAATGACTTTTTAATGCTTAAGAGCTTCGCCTGTCATAAGGCTTGATGAATTATTTTATAATTTCGTTCTAATAGTTACGTCATTGAAATACATTGAATTTAACTGATTGTAATATCTGACAGCATTTCAGCACAGCTATCTATCTATTTTTATTATAAAGCTCACAAATAGATCCATTAAGCTCTGTTCAATCCGTGGTGCTGTACCGCTGCGTTTCACGTAGTTGTACAAACTCTTATTTACTGGCTTATTAGCCAACTTTGCTTCATGTCTCCCGCTTTGCATAGGAGGGAAGTGGAATCATTCCAACTCCTCGTGTTTTTATTTTCTAATTAAATTTGTTGCGGGGTCCCAAGCCAATTAAAAGCGTTTCCCGGGACTACCTGAGGGTCAAACCTCGATATCTTATATGGAGACCATTGTGGATCCTGGCTTACAGGAGTTACAGTGGTGGGAATGTGTGGGGGGATTATATTTTTATTATCTATACCAATAAATAAAATTGGAGTGTCTGTTTGTAATGGCAAAATAATAGGCTTTTTTCATGCTCACACGGTTATTTGCACGACACCTATGCCTAAAATAGCAATTATAAAATTTTTGTCTGTCTGTCTGTCTGTTTGTTTCGGGTAATCTTCAAAACGGCTGGACCGATTTCAATCTTCTTCAAAATTCTTTCACCAATGGAAAGCTATAATATCAGGGCGTAAACTAGGCTATATTTTATCCCGGTATTCCTACGGGAACGGGAACTACGCGGGTAAAACGACTATAACCTATAACCGAAGCGAAGCGAGGGCGGGTTGATAGTTTTATATATATTTTACGCAAAAAGAGGAGCTTTATAAGTTTGACGTCTATATCTGCCTGTCTGTAGCATAGTAGCTTTCATGGATGGACCGATTTCAATGCGGTTTTATTCATTTGATAGCTAGTTGCCTTACTGTGGTTTTTAACTATTGGTTAATATCGGTCTAGTAGTGAAAGAGTATCAGCTCTTTTTCAAAATGATGTAATGGCGTACTATTCGATTAAATGCTTCACGCGTGCCAGTATAATTTTTAAATGTCAATAAATTGATAAATCCTGTTGAAGAGAACGTAATACTTTTTTTTTATTATTTTAGTTTGTATCGGGGGTTAAACAAAATGTTCTATTTGACTTATTGTATTTTTATATAATAACTATTTTCTAAGTCTATTGTATAAGATTATCTTTAATACATATTAGCTGAAAATATTCACAAAAGTTTTGCTAATAATTTAAAGATAAAAACATTCTATTTATATATCTGAAGATATTCGAAGATTCTGTATAAGTGATAATAAATTCTACTGTAACACCTACGCTTGGAATATTTATTACATTTCGATGTCTATAAATTATTATAAAATATCAGGACATACAATTTAACAAGATCGGTATCAAATAGATTAGCAGTAATTTATCAGCGCGACGGGAAATATGAGTTTCAACACGAACGTAATTGGAAAATCAAGTGTAATATATTTCTTGGCTCTGAAGTTCCCAGGAGGGTTTCCTAGGATTTACACGCGTTAGGATTCAGAAGTTAGCCTGGATTAGAGTCGCTTGGGAAACGTACGGGATTTATCGAGACAACGCTAGGTAAACTTTGTGTGTATTAAGCCGGATGAAGCTAAACGATTCGTTTTGTCAGATGATGTTCAGGATTTTGTCAATAACAAAATTTGTGATTGAGGCTAAGCTATTTGCAATTACTTATTATTTTAGAAAAACAAATATAGCGAATAACGAGAACACGACATACCTCTTATAAGGTAGGTTATTATATAGGTAGGTTTTTCTAGTGAAGTAATTATGAATACGAAGAATAGCGTGTAATTTCCAAAATAATATGTTTAACAAACCTTATATATTTATGAATGCCAACTCTCTAGTGCGTGATGATGGAGTAAGAATACAATATTTGAGGTTCGTCGTCGGGGGTTCGAATCCCGACACTGGCACTGTAGGCCGATATCATAACCACTAAGCCATCTGTGCAGTCTAATATTCAATGTATGTGTTATTCTTTCTGTCAAATATTTAACTGTAGTCGCTTAAATTTCAGTAAGTTCAGTGTTAAAACTATTCCTGTCAGAATACAAAGTAACAATTCATGGTAACCACTTCGACGCAATTACCATTGACCACGTGGCTTGCTTTGATGAAATACGCTAGTCGTGGTCAGCGTTCAGTTCCTAAATTGAAGGGTACATTCGTCTCTGTGTAAGCGAAACTTCTAAGCAAAATGCGTACGACATATAGAGTGCCTGGCCACTAGTGCTATAAAGCCAGATGTAATAGGTATGTATGAAAACTATAGACTTAAGTACAGTAGCGATAATAAATAATAATTAAAATTTATCATTATTATCATCTATAAAAAAGTACATATGCGTCGACCAAGTAATTGAAATAAGAGCATTATTTCAATTACTTGGTCGACGCATATGTACTTTTTTTCCATAGTACCTACATAATTTAAATAATTTTTAAAAAATTTGAATTAAGAATAGTGTTTTTTTTTTTGGTTCTGTTTGTCCATACGGACAGGCAAAGGGATCAAAGCCCATACAGCCAAGTCTGATACAATTTTTCTTACATATTACTTTCTTACATACTTCTTCATATTGCATAACTTATTTATAGGTAGTCATTGTCCGTCAGTAAGTTAAGTCGTTATTAGTCGAGAACCTAATTAGATGATTTCTCTGGGAATTCCGGTTGAATATGAAAATACACATAAACCACTCTTATATCACATTCACCACACTTCAGCACCTTAATTATATTATATTACATAAAATATCAGCAAAATTATTCAATATAACATTATAAACACTAAAAAAATGAATATAATACAAGAGCTTAACATGACACCTCCAAATTCGCGCCGAAACTCAATTAAGAATAGTGTATAGAGGAAAAAAAAAATTTTTATTGTAAAAAAAGCGTGGGGTGCATGTTGTCAATAGTTATAAATATTTTATTGACAGATATGAGTAGAAGGATTATCATTTTGATAATATCTTAAAAAGCACCTCACGCTTTTTTTACAATAATTTTTTTTTCTTATATACACTATTCTTAATTTAAATTTATAAAAAAAATATTTTCTATTTTTAGTTGGATTTTCTTTAAAAGCGTATTTTTTTAGTTTTTTTTTAACTATTATTTATTTTTCATTTTTAGTTGAATTTTCGCTAATCCTGATTATCCTAGTAAGGATAACGGGGCAAACTGTTTAAAATATTGAATTGTCATCGGTCCTTAATAAGTATGCCAAATTTCGAGTTAATTCGACGTTTTGAAGGGGGTCAAAATCATGTCCAAAGATTCCGTTACATACTAACATACATACATACGTCTGAAGATAATAAAAGCGTATTAAAAATTGGCAACAGTTTTATGACCGGCCGCTTGATTGTAATTGTTGAACTGACGGTATCAGATGGCCTATAAATAATAAAAAACTCTTAGTCGTCTTTTACGACACCCGCGAGCAATTAAGGATTGATAGTATTAGTATTGGTAGTACAAGTAGGTATAGTGATGCTGAAGATAACATGAGCACAACAGTTTAATGAATACAACGTATGTGAATCGTTAGGTAAATGATTTTCTAATAAGTAATTTTCGTAATTGAATCCGGTAAAATGGTAAATGTTGAGATACATTTATTATCCACGAACATTCTACTAATATTATGAGCGCGAAAGTTTGTATGTTTGTTGTTCTTTCACGCAAAAACCACTGAATGGATTTTGATGAAACTTCACACTAATATAGCTTACATGTCAGGATAACCCATAGGCTATAATTTATCCCGATACTCCCACGGGAAAGAGAACTAACTAATAAAACCGTAGGGCGCTGCTAGTATTAGATATTACATGTAAATGTATAATCCTTACTAATATTATAAATGCGAAAGTAACTCTGTCTGTCTGTCTGTCTGCTACGCTTTCACGTCTAAACCACTGAACTGATTTTGATGAAATTTGGTACAGAGATGGACTAAAGCTTGAGAAAGGACATAGGCTACTTTTTATCACGAAAAAATGGGTATAAGGGGTTGAAATAGGGGATGACATTTTGTATGGAAATTCGTCATTTTCGACGATAGAACCATGAATCTTTGTATTAAGGCACTTTATAATAAATAAATAAATATTCGTTCTAGCATTTTGGAAATTTCATTTATATGGGGATGAAATTCAACCCCTAAAAGACAAAAAAGCATACAGCCGAAACCACTGGGCCTAGAAACGTAATTTTTTTACACCGTAGTATTTCTTGGGGTACACAAGCTCTAGCAAAGAAATCACGAAAAAATGGGTATAAGGGGTTGAAATAGGGGATGACATTTTGTATGGAAATTCGTCATTTTCGATGATAAAACCATGAATCTTTGTATTAAGGCACTTTATAATAAATAAATTAATATTCGTTCTAGCGTTTTGGAAATTTCATTTATATGGGGATGAAATTCAACCCCTAAAAGACAAAAAAGCATACAGCCGAAACTACTGGGCCTAGAAACGAAATTTTTTTTACATCGTAGTATTTCTTGGGGTACACGAACTCTAGCAAAGAAATCGCGAAAAAATGGTTATAAGGGGTTGAAATAGGGGCTGACATTTTGTATGGAAATTCGTCATTTTCGATGATAAAACCATGAATCTTTGTATTGAGGCAGTTATTATTATAATAAAAAAAATTAATATTCGTTCTAGCGTTTTGGAAATTTCATTTATATGGGGATGAAATTCAAACCCTTTTTTTTTTTTTTTTTTGTGGGTGGGCCGCGGTCGGCGCGCCTCCGCACCACTCCGTCCGGGGCGACAGAGGGGCTTAAGCACGCAACTCCCGCGACCCACCCGAAAACCACGTCGCCTTCGTCGTTGGGCCGACCACTGGAGCAGCGTTAACTTGTCGTCAGTGGTCGGCCCGACGCAATACCCCCTATTGGGGTACCCTCCCATCGACCGACGTCCCCCCCTCGGGTAGGACGTCGGTCTTTCCTCACGCGGTCGGCCTCTCGGCGGGTGACGGACTAATCCCCGGTCACGTCACCCGCGGCCTCGGCTAAGGCGGCATGAGGCGCAGATAGTTGCGCCTGCGCCGCCCCAGTCGCCGGCGGCGGATCTCCTCATCGAGGCTGCGCTCCTCACGCAGGCGATCCACCGCCTCCTTCCGCGAGATCACTGTCTCGCAGAAGGCTGCGACCGCGTCCCAATTCCCGACGCTGTCGACCATCGCCCTAGCGATAGCCGGCAGCGTCAGGTCCGTACCGATGATTGCGACGAGTTCACAGCGCTGCACTGCCCAAGCCCCGCAGGCCTCGAGCGTATGGCGCGCCGTGTCCTCGTCGCAATCGCAGTGGTGGCAGGACGGTGTACTCTCCCTCCTAACGACCTTGTGCAGGTATTAGGCGAAGCACCCATGCCCCGTCAAAACCTGCACCAGTTGGAAGGAGAGCACCCCGTGCCGCCTCTCCAACCACTGCATCAGCACCGGCCGGAAGGCCTCCACGGTTCGCACCCCGAACCGAGGCCTCTCCAGCCGGACTGCCCAACGGGCGATGACGTCTCGGCGGGCGTCGACGCGCCAGGCGGTGAGATCCCTTAACGAGACCACACCGCCCTCCGCTCGCACCCCCGTCACCCGCCGATATAGTCCGGCGAGCATCTCCGCCTCCAGGTCCCACGGGGGAGTCCCGGCCAACAGGCACGCTGCCTCCGTCGCCACCGTGCGGTATCCGCGGATGGCCCTGACCGCCATGACCCTCTGTGGTCGCCACAGAAGGGCCCTAAGTCGGGCGGTCATGGACCCCGCCCACACCGGTGCGCCGTACAGGGCCATCGACCGGATGACCCCCGCGTACAGCCGTCGGCACGCAGCGCTCGGTCCGCCCACGTTCGGCATAAATGAAATTCAACCCCTAAAAGACAAAAAAGCATATATCTGAAACCACTGGGCCTAGAACCGTAATTTTTTTACACCGTAGTATTTCTTGGGGTTCACGATCTATAGCAAAGAAATCGCGAAAAAATGGGTATAAGGGGTTGAAATAGGGGATGACCTTTTGTATGGAAATTCGTCATTTTCGATGATAAAACCATGAATCTATGTATTAAGGCACTTTATAATAAATAAATTAATATTCGTTCTAGCGTTTTGGAAATTTCATTTATATGGGGATGAAATTCAACCCCTAAAAGATCAAAAAGTATACAGCGGCAACCACTGGGCCTAGAAACGTATTTTTTTTACTCCGGTGTATTTTTGGGGTACACGAGCACTAACAAAGTATTTTTGGCAAATCACCCCCTTAAGGGAGTGAAGAGCGTATAGCCGAAACTATTGGGGCTAGGAACGTAAAACTGTGTATTTCTGTGTATTGTTCGATTCTCTTTCTTTTATTGTAAATGAGCTCTAAGAAATTAGTTTTTGAAATTCATTCTCTAAGAGGGTGAAAAATATATAGCCGAAATCATTAGGCCTAGAAATGTGAAATTTTGTACAAAGTTGTCTCTCTTGGGGAAAGTGCTCACTAAAAAAGAGTTTTTTGCAATTTTATCCCTAAGGAGGTGAAAAGCATATAACCGATATCACTGAGCCTAGGAACGATCATTTTAGTACACGGTCGGCTTTCTTGGGTTACCCCATTATTTTTTCTTAATGCTCGCTTATCAAGATTACTTTGGATCGACGCAATATGTAGGCACTCCTCTGTCATCATAGATATTGCAAAGGTTCTTCTAGCAACATTTTATGACTAGCTGCCTGCCAAACAACATTGCTGGCTAGATGGCATCACCAATTGGTCCAGGTTGATGTAAATCTTTGCCTTAGTAGTATTTTGCGACACTCACAAACAATGAAAGCGTTTTAATATGCCTAGCCGCTACCAGACAGTAAGTTAAAATCAAGATATTAATCCAATTTTCTATCTCTAGAAATAAACAAATTTAAAGCGTCTATTTGTCTGTCAAAATAATAGGTTTTATTTATGCTAACACAATTATTTGCACGATACCTATGTCTAAAAAACCGGCCAAGTGCGAGTCGGGGTCGCGCACGAAGGATTCCGTACCATTATTTATAAAAAGGGGGAAAATTGCGTTTGTTGTATAGGAGCCACCTTAAATATTTATTTTATTTTGTTTTTTATATTTATTATTAAAACGGCAACAGAAATGCATAATTTGTAAAAAATTCAACTGTCTAGCTATCGCGGTCCTTGAGATATGGCTTGGTGACAGACAGACGGACGGACAATTTTTTTTTAACTTATATTCGTTACGGGTAACCTTCAAAACGGCTGGACCCATACTGATAATACTTTACTAACAGGTCTACCAAGCCTTACATAAGGAATAACTTATTTTATCCCAGGCTATATTTTATCCCGGTGTGGCTGGAACAACTGTGAGAATTTAGTCGATTTTAAAATTATTTCACTAACGCAAAGCTATTTTTGAGCGAGTAACATATTTAGGCTATTTTTTTATCCCGATATTCCTACGGGACCGGGCACAATGCCGGTGAAATTGCGGGAACTAAATGGATATAAAAATTAATTTACGAATGAAAATCTACATTATCAGTGAATAACAAATAAAGGCTATTTTCATTTGCACATTGCCCGGGAACGAGAACTCCGCGAGTGAAACCGGTGGATGTTGACTAATTTTTAAATTCTTTCACCAATAGGAAGCTACGTTATCAGCGAGTAAGATAGGCAATTTTTATGTCGGATATTTGTATGGGATTTGATAATTATTATTTTTATTTTCACCCATATAAACTTATAATATCAGCGAGTAACATAGGCAATTTTTATCTCGGCGTTCGCATAGAAATGGGGTCTACGTGGGTGAAACTGCGGGAGTTTGATCGATATTATTTTTTCCCCAATGGATGGATAATGTATTATCAGCGACTAAGGATGGCCATATTTCTCATCGTCTTTCCACTTGAATTTAAACTACAAGGGTGGAAGTAATATTCAAATATAAAAATTTGTGAAGATATTTGGACGTTTGTTACTCAATTACGCGTAAACTGTTGACCAGATTTGGATGAAAATTGACACATAGAGTATTTCTTAAATTAAGAATTATGAAAACCAACTTTTACGCGGGCGAAGCCGCGGGCAAAAGCTAGTAAAAATATATTTTTATACATGTTCTTGATATTACTTATACTGAAACCCTTTTATGCGAAAACAATTCCACCATATGTAGAATAAAGCTATTTGCAAAACGAAAGCGTAAGAAAAATAGAAGGGAATGGAAAACATATTTAAATAATATGGACGGATTCCAAAAATATTGGCAATTGTAATGCACTCGTATGCTAGCAGCTAGTGAATGTAAAGTGTATAATTTTACGCGCCATTTGGCAATGAAAGAACGTGCAGCGGTGCACACAAAATGGCGTAAGCGCTGACGTACGTGACTTAGCAGATTATCCGCAGTTCGAACTAACCTGGCATACAGCTACAACTGTATAAAACTTACCTAATATCCAACTCTTGTTTCCTTTTCAATAAACGTAATGAAATAAAATCGAATGAAAGAGCTAATATATTATTTATTAGCTTTTACTCGTGGCTTCGCATTATCGTACACCGGTTCCTCGCAATAGGATATATTTTTTTGAATTAAAGATAAAAACTAGAAGATCGTGTCAGATTTAGTGAAAGTGCGGTGAAGGGTTAATAATCCTTGCTTTGGGCCTAGTAAGAAATCTCTGAGGTATCGCCAAGAGAATCGGTCGCAGAAGAAAGCACTGCGATCGTAAATTCCTCTATCAAACGGTGCGAATATGCCATTTTCTCTCCTTGGATCAGTCTAGTTCGAATAGTGAAAAGGCCGATTGATTGATAGATCATATTTGAGTGTCTCCCTATATAGTTTACATGCACAGTGCAATGGGGTTCTAGCAGTTATATTTTTTTTTATACATAAAATACAGCCTTTAAAAAAAAATCAAGTGTCAGCTATTATTGCGCAGGCACGTGCACCCGTTATTCTTTCATAAAGTAATCAAAAAAGTATAAATCTATACCAATAAATAAAATTGGAGTGTCTGTTTGTAATGTCAAAATAATAGGCTTTTTTCATGCTCACACGGTTATTTGCACGACACCTATGCCTAAAATAGCAATTAAAAATTTTTTGTCTGTTTGTTCCGGGTAATCTTCAAAACGGCTGGACCGATTTCAAAAATTCTTTCACCAATGGAAAGCTATAATATCAGGGCGTAAACTAGGCTATATTTTATCCCGGTATTCCCACGGGAACGGGAACTACGCGGGTAAAACGACTATAACCTATAACCGAAGCGAAGCGAAGGCGGGTTGGTAGTTTTAAATATACAAGTAGTATATTAAAAAGTATGCTTCAATTTAATTTTACTTAACAACTTATCGTTTTAATTTTGTTTTAAATATTTTTAATTTATTTCAATAATTAATAATCGCGGTAGTTTTCAATATATAACCTTCACGGTATTTTTGTATTATCATGTGTCCCATTCATTATATATTTGAAAAGAGAAATAAATTCCACAGTAATTAATTGAAGACCATATTTTACATGAAGGTTTTAATTAACTGAAGGTAGGAATTAACTGATATAGAAGAGTGAAAGTAGTAAAATATTCTAAACAATCCACTTCAAACTTTGATGAATGATTGATAATCATTTATAATTACAACGTAAAGAAACTCGTCATCAACTTTCTCTGTCTTTTGTCCGATTGAGCTATTACCTGTTATAAAGAACAATTATTTATTTGATAGACAAATGATGCGAGTAATTTACTCTCAGTATTATACATATATTATACTAGCAACCCGCCCTCGCTTCGCTTCGGTTTTAGTCGTTTTACCTGCGTAGTTCCCGTTCCCATGGGAATGCCGGGATAAAATATAGCCTAGTTTACGCTCTGATATAATAGCTTTCCATTGGTGAAAGAATTTTTGAAATCGGTCCAGCCGTTTTGAAGATTACCCGGAACAAACAGACAGACAGACAAAAATTTTTTAATCTGTATTTGAGGCATAGGTGTCGTACAAATAACCGTGTGAGCATGAAAAAAGCCTATTATTTTGACATTACAAACAGACACTCCAATTTTATTTATTGGTATAGATTATAGTCTGTTTAATAATGTAACCGCGTCAAAGAAATCGTTAATAAAACATAGTCAAATCGCTTTTAAATAGGATTCTAAATAAGATTTAATGTGATATAAACGCGAATGTTAAAGTGTTTGTTAGTTTGTAACGCATACACGACAAAATTACTTATCACTAGAAAAATGTTATAGGTATATGTTATTACAATCTATACCGTTACTTACCGTTACTTGCACGACGCCTATGCCTAAAATAGCAATTAAAAAATTTTTGTCTGTCTGTCTGTTTGTTCCGGGTAATCTTCAAAACGGCTGGACCGATTTCAAAAATTCTTTCACCAATGGAAAGCTATAATATCAGGGCGTAAACTAGGCTATATTTTATCCCGGTATTCCCACGGGAACTACGCGGGTAAAACGACTATAACCTATAACCGAAGCGAAGCGAGGGCGGGTTGCTAGTCTTAAAATATATCGACTGAATACTTGCGAACTTGGTAGTTCCATACTGTGAAATCGTATAGGAAGGTGAGGCCTCAGATATACTACGCAATGGTGAGATATGGTTGACCACGTATTATTAAACGGTCTCAATGGCAGTGCTAAGTATTAAAATTTAAAGACATATGTATGTACGTCCATATTACGATAGATATTACTTATATACTTAACTTTGTATCTACCTTAATAGGGTCACACTGTCGAGTCGTCTGTCTACAGCCACGGGTCGGTCCGTCCGGGGCACTACCACACTCTCGCAGAAAATCGACGTCTGAGAAGTAGCGATTTGTTACTGCGCTTCATTCGGTGAGCGATAGATCCGAAAGCCCAACTTTCTGAGGGTGTTTGAGTGTGGAGGGTTTTGGTGGTGCCCTTGGTATCACCAAGCCTCAATGCACGCATTCACACTCCCTTCACTTTCTTCGCGGTAGGCAACGGCCTTGTAAAGGTCCATGAGCGGCAGCAACACTTACCATCAGGTGTACTCTTTGCTCGTTTGCCACCGTTTGCAATAAAAAAAACACGCAGAAAATTGACATCTGAATAGTAGCAATTTGTTACTGTACTTCATTCGGTGAGCGAGAAAGGCAGAAGTCCAACTTTCTGAGGGTGTTTTCGTGTGGTGGGTTTAGGGGTACCTTTAGTGTCACCGACCCTCGGTACACGCATTCACACTCCCATCACTTCCTTCGCGGTAGGCAGCCGCCTAAAAAAGATCCATGAGCGGCAATACCACATACTATCGGGTGTGCTGTTGGCTCGTTTGCCACCAACAGCATTAAAAAAAATGTACGTTATGTGTGTCTTTTTAGTTATTTACTTGCCCGAAAAATTGCTATTTTGTAAGCAGTAAATATCTTTAAAGCTATTTTAGCGTAAAATTCATACAAAAGCATTATGGGTGTATATTGTACAGAGTACAAACTTTCTCAAACTTTATAGCTATTGATTAACTCGTGAATATATTTTTTGTAACAACAAGCCTTTGAAAATAAAACTGACGGCATTTTTTTTTCGTATTTATAAGTATATTTTGTACTCTGGGTTGTTATTTTTAAACGACTAAAGTGTATAATATGCACATAACATTTATACAATAGAAAGAAAACACGAAATAAAATCCTATACCAACACGTCTAACCAGCGTAGTAAGTCTATTTCCCTCGTATAGTGGACTAGGCTCGAGCTCAGCTGTGGGCTGTTTGCTGTGTTGTGGCGGCTATTAATACTATCAACCGATACATTAATTGTGCGTTCGTAAAACTCAACTAAATCTTAGTCGTCTTTTACATCAACATGGTCCATCTGATGTCGTCTGGTCAACAATTACATTCACAAGGAGGGTTTAATGTCAGGTAGACGGCTTTTGCAATATGTACTATGAAAGAAAAGTGCATATTGAGTCAACCCCTAGTAATTGGAATAAGAGCAGAGTGACGATGATTTTCCGTGTGATGACGGTTTGAAAATACAATTCACCACTCCCTATCTTGCCCGTGGATGTCGTAAAAGATAACTAAGGAATATAATACGTATATAACATCTACGCAAGAGAAGGAAAACACGAAACAAAACCCTGTACCAACGTATCTGACCAGTGCATGGTATAGTAAGGTCAATTTCCTTCCTATGGAGGAGGCTCGAGCCCAACAGTGGGATCTATACGAGTCGCAATGAAAGAAAAGTAATGATTACCTTTCCATGCGTGTATTCATAATGTCATCTACAGAATGACCCCACTGAGTACGCAAAAACTTTGGCAAACGTTTATATACGAGTGAAATATAATGTTAGTGCTGTAGTGTTTCAGAACGCCGGTATATGTTAAATGTTTAAATTGCAAATTTCGAAACTACCTTATTAAATGTTAGTAACGTTTTATTAAATTTTACGTTGAATTAATTTAGTTGTTCTGTTTTTGTTGACTGAATAAGCATTTATAGGAATTAATATTATTACGCCCCTGAAATGTACGTTTGTAATGACACAGCTATTTAACAATTGGAATATTTGCAAATGTTTAAATCATTCGGACTTCAGTTAATAGTTATGTGTATTTAGGTCTTTAATCTCATTGGTCCAATGGTACAAGTAAGCGCTATTAAGGTAACGAGTTTCGATAAAAAAAAAAATTGTTTATAAATTTCTTGTGTACGTGTGTATGTCACTGAACTCCTCCTAAACGGCTGTACCGATGTTGACGAAATTTTTTGCGTGTGTTTAAGGGGTTCCGAGGATGGTTTAGATTCGCACATGGACCCGATAGGTGGCGTTTTTTTATTTGAACAGAACAACGTCTGTTGGGTCAGCTAGTCTTTATATATAAATTTCTTGTGTACATATGTACATATGTCAATGAACTCCTCTTAAACGGTTGGACCGATGTTGATGAAATTTTTTGCGTGTGTTCAAGGGGATTCGAGAATGGTTTAGATTCACAATTAGACCCAGTAGGTGGCACTGCTGTCGATTTCAAGGGGAATTTCTTTTATTTTATTTGAACAGCACAACTTCTGTTGAGTCAGCTAGTATGGATATAAAATTGTATTGACGTTCGACGATAAGTATTTTTTCTATTATCTCTCAGATCATATACATACTACTGCTAAACTCGAGCCGTTTTCACGAAAGAAGGGTAATTGACCTACTATATGCTGATTAGTGGTTATACGGGTTGATTTAGAGTTTTATTTAAAGTTCTTATTCTCTTAAATAGATATGTTATCTGTATATTGTATCTCTTAGTCATCTTGAACGATACCCATTATGTAGAAAGGAGGTAGTGAATTGTATTCTTATTAATGTATCATCATCATCATCGCAGCCCACATATGTCCCACTGTTGGGATCAGGCCTCCTCCACAATGGGAGGGAATTTGACTTACTATACCATGCTGGTCAGACATGTTGGTATAGGGTTTCATTTCGAGTTTTCCTTCTCTTGCACAGATTTTATGTGTATATATATATATCCCTTAGTCGTCTTATACGACATCCACGGGCAAAATAAGGAGTGGTGAATAAAATTGTATTCTTACTCCGTCACCACACGGAAATTTTACTAATGCATCATCATCTTGCTCTTATCCCAATTACTTGGGGTCGACGCAATATGTCATCTGTTTTGACATATTGCAAAAAGTTTCGGCAATGACTTTTATGACCGGCCGCCTGCCTGACGTCAACCCTCCTTGGGAATGTAATCGTTGACCCAAATGGTACCAGATGGAGTTGTTGGTCCGGGTCAATCTAGGGCTCTTAGTCGTCTTTTACGACACCCACGAGCAAAGCAAGGGTTGGTAGTATTCGAAGCCGATACCACACAGCAGGAAATTTTACTAATGCAATTTTTGTAAATTACTAGTATTTTCTGCAGCATGGAAAGTATCATATATCCCTGTAAACTTGTATGACGATACAGAGGCGATAGGTTTTACAATTAGCATATGAAACCGTAACAAATGAACAACACAATGCCACATCTATGATACCAATAAATTATGCTGAACAAATTTATTAGAACACTAGCAACCCGCCCTCGCTTCGCTTCGGTTATAGGTTATAGTCGTTTTACCCGCGTAGTTCCCGTTCCCGTGGGAATACCGGGAAAAATGTAGCTTAGTTTACGCCCTGATATTATAGCTTTCCATTGGTGGAAGAATTTTTGAAATCGGTCCAGCCGTTTTGAAGATTACCCGGAACAAACAGACAGACAGACAACAATTTTTTAATTGCTATTTTAGGCATAGGTGTCGTGCAAATAACCGTGTGAGCATGAAAAAAGCCTATTATTTTGACATTACAAACAGACACTCCAATTTTATTTATTGGTATAGATAAAAACTGTAGATTCATAATACATTTGAAGACAATATTAATCATTGCAACGTACTTTCAGACTTCACAAAATGACTATTCTAAGGTCTCTTTTGAAGGCTAACTGAGCGTGATTTTGTGCAGAATCACCTTTATTAGAAGTTGAATAAAATCAATATTCTCTTCCGGTGTGGCTTAATGAAGGCGCTTGAATGCTTATTACTCGTATTGCTGACTCTTAGGAATATTTAATGGGATATCGGACTTTTCGTCATTAATCTACTATAAAGCTTATAAATTTTTTTAATTGCACCTTGAATAAGGTAAACTTAAGTAAGCTTTTGCTACACTTTCGCGTTATCGATAGCTTATCATGCAATTATGTATGTATGTTTGTTAGATACGATGTTCCTTATGGTGCTGGAGTAACAACACAATAGGGCTTTGAAAAAAAAAAATTATATATACCTATTTTAAAACTTTATTAATAATAATATTGATATTTAGCGCAGAAAACTTTAAAAAAGATTTTTTCAATTAATTATAAACATGAGTTGTGACGTCATAATGTTAAAGCTATTTTTAACAGTACAGTATATAAAGCTAACCCATGAGTTGACAATAATATTGGTAATTTACTGCATTTTTTTTTTTTTTTTGGGGTGGGCTGCGGTCGGCGCGCCTCCGCACCACTCCGTCCGGGGCGACAGAGGGGCTTAAGCACGCACCACCCGCAACCCACCCGAACCGCCTTCGTCGTTGGGCCAACCACTGGAGCAGGGTTACTTGTCATCAGTGGTCGGCCCGACGGAATACCCCCTATCCGGGGCACCCTCCCATCGACCGACGTCCCCCCCTCGGGGATAATTATTAGGTAATTTACTGCTAAAAACGATTTTTTGTTACTTATATTTAATTATTTAACAATGATAGCAGAAATAAATAGAACAAAACATTGTAATTATTATCTCTGTATAAATTGCAATGAGTGAAAACTAATATTATGACGTCACACACGTTCGGATTTGTTCGGGAGCTGTCGGCGTGTTTTCGTCACTGGATTCAAAAAAATATTTTTATTTTGATATAACTTTTGAATTATTGCGAAACATAAATAAAAAAAAATAGTTTTGTTATCTATACCAATAAATAAAATTGGAGTGTCTGTTTGTAATGTCAAAATAATAGGCTTTTTTCATGCTCACACGGTTATTTGCACGACACCTATGCCTAAAATAGCAATTAAAAATTTTTGTCTGTCTATCTGTTTGTTCCGGGAAATCTTCAAAACGGCTGGACCGATTTCAAAAATTCTTTCACCAAAGAAAACGAGTGTAATATGATATCTGTAGTAGATGAAAGTAAAGAAAATTTAATTTGAATATTACGGCAATATCCATACATTTAAAATAATCTTCAATTGCTAGTCTGCATAAATTCAAATATTTATCGTTTTACTCTACATTTATGATATATAAGTCCAATCACAAATATAAAATATTGTTTTATTATTTATTGTACTTACATAGGCGGATAAAATAATACACGTCAGATATAGGGTTTGCTGTATGGTAATAGAGTATCAATAGAATAGCTTTTACTGTCACATAACAACAATTGTATTACATTACTAGCAACCCGCCCTCGCTTCGCTTCGGGTTTTGTCGCCTTATCCCCGTAGTTCCCGTTACCGTGAGAATACCGGGATAAAATATATTTTATATACTATATATATATTTTATCTCGGTATTCCCACGGGAACGGGAACTATTCAGAAAAGACGACTTAAACCGAAGCAAAGCGAGGGCGGGTTGCTAGTTAAAAATAAAGTAAGAATGTATAAAAACAATTATTTTTATATATATAGGCATTGTAAATAAAACTACTTTTACGGATTATATCGCGTTTGTATTTGATTTATGATTGCTTATATGATTTATGATTTTGATTTGTTAGTTTTAAATCAACAAATTGTAATAATAATTGCTACAAATTTAATAATTAATAATTACTAACCATAAACAATATAATTTTTTCATATAGATTCATTTTCTTCTTACACTGGAAATAAATTTGTACTAAAATGTGGGTAACAATTTAATAAATTTATAACTATTTTCTGTATCGGGTAGATAATTGTAAATGTCTGTAATAACGATTACTTGTTGGACGTGAGACACCTTAGTCCGCCCGTGACCATGAATGCTGCAAAGTGTTCGAATCGTCGGGCAATCATAAATCAAATACAAACGCGATATAATCCGTAAAAGTAGTTTTATTTACAATGTGTAGTGCTCGCGTAAACATCAGATATCATTATATATAGGCATTTTTAATTTGCGGTTCCGTTTTGTTTTCACTGTACAATTTTTTCAGCGTCTATAGTTACAAAAAGATGGAGGTTCTCTGGGTTTTTTATATGTGCAATATTCTACTTATTCGTGGACTTTGATACCTTATATTTGTTTAATAAAGCTGAAGAATTTAGTTTATTGCAACGCGTTAATATCAACAACTCTGAGATCGGATTAAAAAAGTATACATCTTTTTTTTTCAGCAAACGCTGTAAGATATAATGCTGCAAAAATAACACTAATAATCATAAATACTAGCAAAGCGAAAAAATATAAGCACAAGCCATTCTTTATGCGTAAACAAAAACATTTATTGTAAAAAAAATATTGTCTATAATTATTTCAAAAGACAATGATTTGAAATAAATACATGTATGCTCAAACCAATATTCATACATTTTAGGGAAGTTAATTAGACAACTGATAATTCGTAACAGAATTTTCTGTTTGTGATTGAATAAGCTTTAAACAATTTTATTGGGCGATCTTGTTTCGAATGGTAGAAAGTAACGCGATATAATTGATTTGCGATCTTAAGATTTAGATAAGACTAGCAACCCGCCCTCGCTTCGCTTCGGTTATAGGTTATAGTCGTTTTACCCGCGTAGTTCCCGTTCCCGTGGGAATACCGGGATAAAATATAGCCTAGTTTACGCCCTGATATTATAGCTTTATATTGGTGAAAGAATTTTTGAAATCGGTCCAGCCGTTTTGAAGATTACCCGGAACAAACAGACAGACAGACAAAAATTTTTTACTCGCTATTTTATGCATAGTTGTCGTGCAAATAACCGTGTGAGCATGAAAAAAGCCTATTATTTTGACATTACAAACAGACACTCCAATTTTATTTATTGGTATAGATCATTTCAAAAAGCTATTGAAATCGTAGTAGTTCTTTAAATTCACTAGCCTATAGATGTCTACTGCTGTATATTGGTTTTTCATGACTAGTACACATTTCTGGTACATTTCGACTATTGCCACGATTCGTTTAAACTCATTAAGAATAGCACCTAAGTATCTACTTATTTGTTTTGTTCTTTTAATTTTACCATGTTATTACGATGTTTGAAGTGAAACTTCTTTATCGGCGTTGGAAAAAAATTTACCGTCAAATTTTTGGTTACGCGTCACATTTTTTTTTGTTACGCGCCATCTTTTCCTCGTCCCCACCACGGTCGATTCGAAGAAAGAGTACTTTCTCCAGTAGAGTAGGGATAGCATGTCGTTTAAGCGGACATAAAGGGATAAAGTGATAAAGGGATAAGGGGATAAAAGGATTAAGGGATAAGGGGTAAGGTGATAAAGGGATAAAGTGATAAAGGGATAAGGGGATAATGGGATAATGGGATAAAGGGATAAAGGGATAAAGGGACAACGGGACAACGGGACAAAGGGACAAAGGATAAAGAAGTTTCATTTCTGCTATGCGTACTTTGTACACACGTTCATTTTTTTTTAATTTACTTAGTTCCTTGTCTGTCCAGGTGGAATTTTGTAATTGATTTTAATCTATGTAATACAGGGGACTTCAGAAATATGTGTTCAACGGACACAAGTTACGCCAACACTCAGAATTTGTGGATCGCAATAAGTATTGTTCTGCTTGGGAATCAAACCGAAGACCATGATTCAGTAGGTCAATATCTTAACGACTACGCCCTATCTGCAATCAAAATATGTTTGTGAAGGCGGTGATATAACGATTGTGTAGTGCGAGTTTAAACAAAAATCATCATCATCATTTCAGCTCATATACGTCCCACTGTTGGGCTCGAGCCTCCTCCATAATAGGAGGGAAATTGACCTTACTATACCATGCTAATCAGACAGGTTGGTATAGGGTTTTATTTCGGGTTTTCCTTCTTTTGCATAGATGTTATATGCATATTATATCCCTTAGTCACCTTTTATGACATCCGCGGGCAAGATAGAGAGTGGTGATTTGTATTCTCACTCAGTCACTATACGAAAAAAACCAAAATATTTATTTATAATATGTATGTTATCACTACATAGTATAAAACAAAGTCGCTTTCTCTGTCCCCATGTCTCTATGTATGCTTAAATCTTCAAAACTACGCAACGGATTTTGATGCGGTTTTTTTAATAGATAGAGTGATTGAAGAGGAAGGTTTATATGTATAATAACATCCATTAAATAGTGGAGTAATACTGTTATTTTTGAGGTTTCTAATGTGATGTCGTAAATAATTAAATTTTTTCCGCTTACATTGCAAATGCAGGCTGAACCCTACGAGATTTATCAAAATAATGTACAAAGTATTGTACACATTGAAAAAGTCTACAGAAAACTCCGTGATAGTATATGTCTATCTCTTACGGATATCCCACAATAACATTTTTTTGTCATTTACTTTTTACGACAAATAATGGCTAATTTTCGAAGCGATTTTAACCAATATAGTATTAATCTTTATCCAATTAAATACCTTAAATACATTGTTGATTTAATATTGATCTATATGGCCCTTTACAGCATATGATTTAAATGAATATTTTCGAAGATATCACAGATTTAAAAATTGCGGCATGTAGCGTTGGTGTGGCACTCGGCTCGGCACAACAGAGCCAGAGATTTTTTCAAAGTAGCTGCGTTCTCAAAATCTAATAAACCAAACTAAAAAGTAAAAAATAAATTATAGTTTAAAAAACTAAAAAAAAAACACTCTTTTAAAATTTATTGAATTAAAAAATTAAAAATGAAACTGTAGTAATCAATTGAAAAATTGATGTTATTGTACAAAAAGCGTGGGGGGCTTGATTTTAACTGTTGTTAATATTTTATCAATAGTTTATTATTTCTCTTCAATTCTAATCTGTTCAATAATATCAATTTTTCAATTGATTACTATAGTTTCATTTTTAATTTTTTAAATCAATTAATTTTAAAATCGTATTGTTTTAGTTTTTTAAACTATAATTTAATAAATACAACGTTCACAGTTTTTCTGTAGTGTATTTAATATCAGCATTGCACCCGTGCGAAGCCGGGGCGGGTCGCTAGTGATAATATATAATTCCTTGAACCGTCACATTGATTTGCGAATTTATCAGTCTAGTAAATTTCCATTTTATTTGAGAAGAATAATAAGAATTAAACGATTTAAAAAGAAGTCTAATGTAAAAAATTTAAGATTGTCCTGACATCAATATTATGAGCGCCTTTGTTATTTCATCGAACAAATATTTAAACACAAAAAATTTAATTGAATAAAGGTCAAAACTTTATTGAAAGTAAAATAAATTCTCCAAACCCTTATTATTCTCAATAGTCGACATTAACAGGAAAGAAAGGGGTTGTGATTTGTATTCTTACTCTATCAACAACCGGAAACATTTCTAAGCAGGAAAATTATGAGAATTACTGTTATCTGATCATTTCTTTTTAGTTATCCACGCAATAAATTTTAATATGGTAGTTACAGTTAATCTACTACGGAGTTTATCGCGTTTGTATTTGATTTTTGATTGGCCGACGTTTCTAACACTTTGCAGCGTTCATGGCCACGGGCGGACTAAGATGTCTCACGTTCAACAAGGCACCGTTATTACAGAGATTATAAATCTCTCTAAAAGTAGTTTTATTTACAATGAGTAATCATCATCATCATCTTGCTCTTATCCCAATTACTTGGGGTCGACGCAATATGTCATCTGTTTTGACATATTGCAAAAAGTTTCGGCAATGACTTTTATGACCGGCCATCTGCCTGACGACAACCCTTCTTGGGAATGTAATCGTTGACCCAAATGGTACCAGATGGAGTTGGTCCGGGTCAATCTAGGGCTCTTAGTCGTCTTTTACGACACCCACGAGCAAAGTAAGGGTTGGTAGTATTCGAAGCCGCTACCACACAGCACTGCATTTATTTACAATGAGTAATACTCGCGTAAACATCAGAAATCATTAAATAAATGAATTTACAAAACATCATCATCATCATCATCTCGACTCATATACGTCCCACTGCTGGGCTCGAGCCTCCTTCAAAATAGGAGGGTAATTGACCTTACTATACCATGCTAATTAGACAGGTTGTTATATGGTTTTGTTTCGAGTTATTCTTCTCATGAGTATGTGTCATAAGCATATTATAGCCCTTAGTCGTCTTTTACGACACCCACAGGTAAGATAGGGAGTGGTGAATTGTATTATTATTCCGTCACCACACGGACAATTTTACTAAACAAACATTCTTAATATATTTCTTTAGAGCCACTTTCCTTGTTATTCATTAGTAAATTGCGCCCATGGGACATGGTGCGTTAAGTGATAAATCACTTTTCGAGGGGACTTCACAAATAGAGGATTAAAAAATAAAAAATATAGTCTTGCTCACAATAACCTTTTAGGGATCAGTAAATGACATTAATTCATCATTATATTTTTATCTAGTTTTTTGCTAAAGTACCTAGTTAAGTAAAGCAGTTTTTTTTAAACTTAAATTAATTTAAGTTTTTACGTAAAAACGCGCATTTGATATTTGAGTAACTGCGCCATTATTTTTTTTGTGTGTCAGAACAGGGCACTTGTAAAAATATGGAGGTAAAACTAACATTTAAAAGCTAAATAAATAAAAATAAGATCACGTGAAAAGTCTTGTAACAAGTAAAACTATGGACTTAAAACCTATAAAAAAATATAAGAACACGCTCCTATCAGTTTAACTAATAATCATGTACAACAGAACCTGCTTTGTATGCATATTTTTGGTACGGCTATAGACAATCGAACAACAAATCTAAAAACTCGACGACTAAATATCTGATGTTTACGCGAGTTTTACACATTGTAAATAAAACTATTTTACGGATTTTATCGCGTTTGTGTTTTATTTCTGATTTCGTTTCGAACACTTTATTGGAATACTCAATAACTGACTGTACAGATGGCGTAGTGGTTAAGATATTGGCCTATCGTGCCAGTATCATGGATTCGAACACCATGTGGGATAAATAATGTGTGCGATCCATAAATCGTTGTTCCGAGTCTGATTGTAATTTGTATCCGTTAAATTATGTTTGTAAAGTCCCCTGCTATATAAGGATTATTTTCTTAGTGCAGGAGTAATATCTTTAAAAAAAACGAATTAAAAAAAAAAGAATGTGTATATAGAGTACGCATATCAGAAGTGAAACTCCTTTATCCTTTATACATTAGCCTTTATTCTTTATCTCATTCTTTCGCCTGCTGAATTCTATACATTTACGTGTTATGTGTCTCTATGGATTCGCTTTTTCGTTTCATCGAGTTTGAAGTCGCAACGATTCTAAAGAAGTTTCACTTCAAAAATATTGCGCCGATCCCAAGTAATTAGTATAGGAGGAGAATGTCGATGATGATGACATAAATGACTTTGTTTAGCAATACAACACGATGCAACTAACACGGTATGTATTTACTATGTCTTCTTTGTAGTAATTTTATTTTTTAGTATTCAGTATCAGAACGGGCTCGAGATTCCTCTGCAAGATAGAATCCGAAATGCGAAAATCCGCAGAAGAACGGGTGTAACCGACATAGCACGAAGAATTAGCACGCTGAACTGGCGATGGGTAGGTCAAATTGCTCGACGAACCGACAACCACTACGGAAGAAAAGTTCTCGAGTGGCGACCACGTATCGGACGACGCAGTGTAGGACGCCCCCTCACTAGGTGGATTGATGACTTGGTGAAAGTTGCTGGGCGTCGTTGGATGAAGGCGGTAGAGGACCGCACTCTGTGGCGTAACATGAAGGGGGACGGTGATAGGCTGAAATGATGATGATGATTCAGTATCATTATTTCAGCTTATATACGTTCTACTGTTTGGCTCGAGCCTCCTCCACAATAGGAAATAAATTTTCCTAATATAGCACGATGGTATAAACTCAAACTCTAACCCAACCGGGTTGGTATAGAGTTTTATTTCAAAGCTTTCTTCTCTTGCATAGATATTACCTTCATTTTAAATCACTTAGTTGTCTTTTAAGGCCCCCGTAGATAAGGCACGGGTGTTGAATGGTATTCTTACTCTGTCACTACTTAAAAAAGTTCAATATTATTCAATACTATAGTGCAACCGCGTAGTTTCTATTCAACATAAATAGATTTGCCATTAAATGCAGTATTCGCCAACAGAAAGAACATGAATTGCGGACGGAATGCGAAGCTCTGGGTCTGAATACATTCCGGGATTTTATTGAGTAGCAATCTTGTTTGCATTCCGCAGCCGTAGGCTTTTCAATTGCCGTTCACGATTTGAAATAACTGAAAATAGTTAGACGCTATGAATATAAAAAGAATGATTACAAGTGTTCGAAACGTCGGGAAAATCAATTTCGAATACAAACTCGATAGAATCCGTAAAAAAATTGTTTTATTTATAACTACTCGTAGCAACTCGCCCTCGATTCGCTCCGGGTTTTATTCGCCTTATCCGCGTAATACCCGTTCCCGTGGGAATCATCATCATTTCAGCCTATCGCCGTCCACTGCGCTAGACGTAGGCCTCCCTCATGTTACGCCGCAAAGTGCGGTCCTGTGCCGCCTGCATCCAACGACGCCCAGCAGCCATTTTGAAGATTACCCAGAACGTAAGGGAAGTAAATTTTCCATGTGGTGACGATTTAATAATACAATGAAGCAAGGACTCTTTGCTTTGCCGTGGGAGTTATAATAACTAGCTAATTATAAAAAAAGTGCGCAGCTTGGCATGCGTGCAGGTTGGCGATAGCGATTACGGCATTATTCCCCCATGGTGACATTTCTCGCTCTAGCCGAGGCCGCGGGTGATCGGACCGGGGAATTGTCCGTCACCCGCAGAGAGGCTGACCGCGCGACGGCGACCGACGTCCCAGGACGTCGAGAGGTGAGGTTACCCGAAAGGGTATTCCGTCGGCTCGACCACTGACGACAAGTCACATCTGCTCCAGTGGTCGGCCCAGCAACGAGGTGACGCGGGTACGGGTGGGTTATGGGCCCGCGCGCCGTCCTTTCATCACCCCGGACGGACTGGACCGCGCGTGCGCTTACCATAGCCTACAAATAAAAAAAAAATGGTGACATTTCTATATTTAAGAGGACGTCGATGGTGTGTTGGATGGATGGATAAATATGTCATTCATCACCATTTCAGCTCATATACAACCCATTTGATATGAGTCTCCTCAAGAATAGAAGTGCAATTGCCCTGCTATACCATGCTGGGTTGGTATAGGATTTCATTTCGAGTTTTCCTTCTCTTGCATTGATGTTATATGCATATCTCATCTCATCTCTTAGGCGTCATTTACAACACCCAATGTGTATTCGTACTCCATCATCACACGAAAAGATTATATAATGTAAGATAAATTAGTTTCAAACAAATAAACACGGTTTTTCTAGAAGCATAAGATCGATGCAAGAAACATAAAATCAAAGAGAGGTTATGAGGTTTGGGCTTCCAATCTTGGGTTGAGCGTTATTAAGTAATTTTCTCCTTCATTACCCTATATATTTTCTGGGCATTTCTTGACTATGAAGGAAAAATTGATCTATTACACTACGCTAGACGTTTTTATATAGAGTTTTATTCGGTACTTTCTTTTTTATTTTTTTGCTAGCAACCCGCCCTCGCTTCGCTTCGGTTTCAGTCGCCTTACTCACGTAGTTCTCAGTCCCGTAGGAATACCAGGATAAAATATAGCCTATGTTACTCCCTGATATTATAGGTTTCGATCGGTGAAAGAATTTTTAAAATCGGTTCAGTGGTTTAAGCGTTCTCACAGGAACGGGAACTACGCGGATAAAGCGACTCAAACCGAAGCGAAGCGAGGGCGGGTTGCTAGTATAAAATACTTTGATCTGAATTACGTACGAAGGAGTAAGAATACAATTCACAACCCCCTCTCTTACCCGTGGGTGTCGTAAAAGAGGACTAAGGGGTTAATTATCCATATAAAATCTATGTAATTGAATGCATACTCGAAATAAAAACCCTACACCAACCCATCTGACAAGGGTGGTAGGGCAATTTCCCTCCTATTGTGGGGGAGGCTTGAGCCCAACAGTGGGATCTCTCTTTATTTATCTCTTTATCATTGATGATAATGTCCCTACTATTATAAATGCGAAAGTACTCGTATGTTTGTTTATTTGTTTGTTACGCTTTCACGATTAAACCACCGAACCGATTTCAAAAATTCTTTCACCAATTGAAAGTTACACAAGCTAAATTTTATCGTGGTATTCCAACGGGAACAGGCACTACGCGGGTAAGGCGACTGAAACCGAAGCGAAGCGAGGGCGGGTTGCTAGTATTTAAATAAAGGCAGAAACGATTTTAATCCATATCGTTATAAAATATGTATATTGATAATGAACGAGAGAGCCCAGTAAATATTATTGAAGGTAACAAGTAACCGAAGTACCGGGAGCTGGAATTTATTACTAATTGAATTAAAGCTACCTTAATCTAATAGTATATCTATACCAATAAATAAAATTGGGGTGTCTGTTTGTGATGTCAAAATAATAGACTTTTTTCATTCTCACACGGTTATTTGCACGACACCTATGTCTAAAATAGCAATTAAAAAATTTTTGTCTGTCTGTCTGTTTGTTCCGGGTAATCTTCAAAACGACTGGACCGATTTCAAAAATTCTTTCACCAATGGAAAGCTATAATATCAGGGCGTAAACTAGGCTATATTTTGTCCCGGTATTCCCACGGGAACGGGCACTACGCGGGTAAAACGACTATAACCTATAACCGAAGCGAAGCGAGGGCGGGTTGCTAGTATGTAATAAAGAAGAAAATACTAGTAATCGCGATTTTGTCCATCTCATCATTCCGATCGTATTCCTTCTTCTTTTCTTGACTGAGAATAGAGAATACCTCTGACATTAAATCCGCCATTGTACTCGATGCATAAAGATTAATACATAAACAATTATTTAGAATCCTTGTACATAGAATAAGAGAGTATATAGAATGTAATATAATGTAAATAATTCTGCTCAGACCTCCCTCAATTTTGCATTACATGTGGCTTGTATAATTGAGTGTTGTACGGTGTTAAGCTACGCCGTAGATTTGTGCTACGAGTTTCAAATTTCCCGCATGGCTTTTCGAATTCAGGGGCCAGGTTTGGCATTCCTGTAGTGTATTTTGTATAGTGTACACGACAAGCGGATGCGATAGAGATTTAGATATTCAAAAGAAAAATAAAAATTGTTTTCTAACATAAGTGTCCTAGTCAAATTGTGACGTCTTAAACTCGAATCCTGGGACCGGGCTCGGTCACCAAGGAAAGGGAAAAAGGAGAGTTTGGGGATAAGCTTATAAAAACAAATCCAATACTGTGTAGGTTGAAAAAATAATTTGGTCTAATATGTTACTGACGCCCTCCCACTAAGTGGACCGACGACTTGGTGAAAGGTGCTGGGAGTCGTTGGATGCAGGCGGCACAAGACCGCACTCTGTGGCGTAACATGTGAGAGGCCTACACCCAGCAGTGGACGGCGATAGGCTGAATGATGATAATAAATTTGTTGCTATAGGGTTTCATGTCGAGTTTTCCTTCTCTTGCATAGATGTTATATGCGTACTCTATAGTTGTCTTTTCCGACACCCATGGGCAAAAAAGGGGGCAGTAAATTGCATTTATACTCTGTCCCCGGCATTACTTAATTTCATTATCGTAACGCCTAACCAATTTTAGAAATGTCACATGTCATTCATAAGAGAACGAGACAGAAACATAAATAGAACGTGACATAAATGTTATGCCACTTAATTAATTAATATTATTATAAGATTGAAACAAAATGTTCTTGAAATATTTTTGTTTTATAAAATGTTCGGTCGCGGTTAGTATTCGAAAATAAGGTTAAATACAAAGTATTCAACAACAATATATCATCATCATCAATCAGTCTTTCGCATTCCATTGTAGGATAATGGCTACCCTCATATATGAGCGGATTGTGTCACAATCGCTGTACTTGGCGGTCGGATTGATAATCACAGTGAAACGTTATAGGTATATTTCCCAAAAGAAAACTGTTGCCTACCTTTCTTTAGCCGATTTCTAGGATTCCTACGGACAAGTAAGGGGGTAGCGGCAACTATCATCACCATCACAGCTGATATACGTCCTACTGCTGGGCTCGAACTTCCTCCACAGTGGTAGGAAAATCGACTTATTATACCACGTTGGTTAGACGTGTTGGTACAGGGTTCTTTTTTGTTTGAGTTTTCCATCCTTTGCATATTGAATGCATATAATAATCCCTTAGTCGTCATTTATGATACCGCATAAAAAGGGGATGGTAAATTGTATTCTTACGCCGTCACCACACAGAAGCGGGAATATATAATATAATATAATAATAGGAATACTCCCTTCTTCACTACATGGGGATAAAATATGGTATAGAAATATTTTTACTTCAATGCTCAGCACCATTGAATTCCGTCCTCGATGGGGAGATCCGCCGCCGGCGACTGGGGCGGCGTAGGCGCAACTACCTGCGCCTCATGCCGCCCTAGCCGAGGCCGCGGGTGACGTGACCGGGGATTAGTCCGTCACCCGCCGAGAGGCCGACCGCGTGAGGAAAGACCGACGTCCTCCCCGAGGGGGGACGTCGGCCGATGGGAGGGTACCCCAATAGGGGGTATTCCGTCGGGCCGACCACTGATGTCAAGTAACCCTGCTCCGGTGGTCGGCCCAACGACGAAGGCGACGTAGTTTTCGGGTGGGTTGCGGGAGTTGCGTGCTTAAGCCCCTCTGTCGCCCCGGACGGAGTGGTGCGGAGGCGCGCCAACCGCAGCCCACCCACAAAAAAAAACATTGAATTCCGTAATACTACATAACCGCTACGAGGCCGTAGCAAAGCTTTGATATCACGATATCTAATTTTTTATCTATCCATCACTATAACATCCACTTTTAGATTTAAGTCTCCTCTAATTATAATCACATCTCTTAGCATGTAGGTAGCAATCCTTACTAATATTATAAATGCGAAAGTAACTCTGTCTGTCTGTCTGTCTGTCTGTCTGTCTGTCTGTCTGTCTGTCTGTCTGCTACGCTTTCACGTCAAAACCACTGGACCGATTTTGATGAAATTTGGTACAGAGATGGACTAAAGCTTGAGAAAGGACATAGGCTACTTTTTATCGCGAAAAAATGGGTATAAGGGGTTGAAATAGGGGATGACATTTTGTATGGAAATTCGTCATTTTCGATGATAGAACCACGAATCTTTGTATTAAGGCACCTGACAATAAATAAATAAGTATTCGTTCAAGCGTTTTGGAAATTTCATTTACATGGGGATGAAATTCAACCCCTAAAATATCAAAAAGCATACAGCCGAAACCACTGGGCCTAGAAACGTATTTTTTTTTACACCATCGTATTTCTTGGGGTACACGAGCACTAGCAAAGGATTTTTGGAAATTCACCCCCTTAAGGGGGTGAAAAACATAAAGTCTTTCACGTCTAAACCGATTTTGATGAAATTTGGTACAGAGATGGACTAAAGCTTGAGAAAGGACATAGGCTACTTTTTATCGCGAAAAAATGGGTATAAGGGGTTGAAATAGGGGATGACATTTTGTATGGAAATTCGTCATTTTCGATGATAGAACCACGAATCTTTGTATTAAGGCACCTGACAATAAATAAATAAGTATTCGTTCAAGCGTTTTGGAAATTTCATTTACATGGGGATGAAATTCAACCCCTAAAATATCAAAAAGCATACAGCCGAAACCACTGGGCCTAGAAACGTATTTTTTTTTTACACCATCGTATTTCTTGGGGTACACGAGCACTAGCAAAGGATTTTTGGAAATTCACCCCCTTAAGGGGGTGAAAAACATATAGTCTTTCACGTCTAAACCGATTTTGATGAAATTTGGTACAGAGATGGACTAAAGCTTGAGAAAGGACATAGGCTACTTTTTATCGCGAAAAAATGGGTATAAGGGGTTGAAATAGGGGATGATATTTTGTATGAAAATTCGTCATTTTTGTTGATAGAACTGTGAATCTTTGTATTAAGGCACCTGATAATAAATAAATAAATATTCGTTCTAGCATTTTGGTAGTTTCACTTACATGGGGATGAAATTCAACCCCTAAAATACCAAAAAGCATACAGCCGAAACCACTATGCCTAGAAACGTATTTTTTTTTTACACCATCGTATTTCTTGGGGTGCACTAGCACTAACAAAGGATTTTTGGAAATTCACCCCTTTAAGGGGGTGAAAAACATATAGTCTTTCACGTCTAAACCGATTTTGATGAAATTTGGTACAGAGATGGACTAAAGCTTGAGAAAGGACATAGGCTACTTTTTGTCGCGAAAAAATGGGTATAAGGGGTTGAAATAGGGGATGATATTTTGTATGAAAATTCGTCATTTTTGTTGATAGAACTGTGAATCTTTGTATTAAGGCACCTGATAATAAATAAATAAATATTCGTTCTAGCGTTTTGGTAGTTTCACTTACATGGGGATGAAATTCAACCCCTAAAATACCAAAAGCATACAGCCGAAACCACTGGACCTAGAAACGTATTTTTTTTACACCATCGTATTTCTTGGGGTGCACGAGTACTAGCAAAGGATTTTTGGAAATTCACCCCTTTAAGGGGTTGAAAAGCATATAGCCTTTCACGTCGAAACCGATTTTGATGAAATTTGGTACAGAGATGGACTAAAGCTTGAGAAAGGACATGGGCTACTTTTTATCGCGAAAAAATGGGTATAAGGGGTTGAAATAGGGGATGACATTTTGTATGGAAATTCGTCATTTTCGATGATAGAACCACGAATCTTTGTATTAAGGCACCTGACAATCCTTACTAATATTATAAATGCGAAAGTAACTCTGTCTGTCTGTCTGTCTGTCTGCCTGTCTGTCTGTCTGTCTGTCTGTCTGCTACGCTTTCACGTCAAAACCACTGGACCGATTTTGATGAAATTTGGTACAGAGATGGACTAAAGCTTGAGAAAGGACATAGGCTACTTTTTATCGCGAAAAAATGGGTATAAGGGGTTGAAATAGGGGATGACATTTTGTATGGAAATTCGTCATTTTCGATGATAGAACCACGAATCTTTGTATTAAGGCACCTGACAATAAATAAATAAGTATTCGTTCAAGCGTTTTGGAAATTTCATTTACATGGGGATGAAATTCAACCCCTAAAATATCAAAAAGCATACAGCCGAAACCACTGGGCCTAGAAACGTATTTTTTTTTACACCATCGTATTTCTTGGGGTACACGAGCACTAGCAAAGGATTTTTGGAAATTCACCCCCTTAAGGGGGTGAAAAACATAAAGTCTTTCACGTCTAAACCGATTTTGATGAAATTTGGTACAGAGATGGACTAAAGCTTGAGAAAGGACATAGGCTACTTTTTATCGCGAAAAAATGGGTATAAGGGGTTGAAATAGGGGATGACATTTTGTATGGAAATTCGTCATTTTCGATGATAGAACCACGAATCTTTGTATTAAGGCACCTGACAATAAATAAATAAGTATTCGTTTAAGCGTTTTGGAAATTTCATTTACATGGGGATGAAATTCAACCCCTAAAATATCAAAAAGCATACAGCCGAAACCACTGGGCCTAGAAACGTATTTTTTTTTTACACCATCGTATTTCTTGGGGTACACGAGCACTAGCAAAGGATTTTTGGAAATTCACCCCCTTAAGGGGGTGAAAAACATATAGTCTTTCACGTCTAAACCGATTTTGATGAAATTTGGTACAGAGATGGACTAAAGCTTGAGAAAGGACATAGGCTACTTTTTATCGCGAAAAAATGGGTATAAGGGGTTGAAATAGGGGATGATATTTTGTATGAAAATTCGTCATTTTTGTTGATAGAACTGTGAATCTTTGTATTAAGGCACCTGATAATAAATAAATAAATATTCGTTCTAGCATTTTGGTAGTTTCACTTACATGGGGATGAAATTCAACCCCTAAAATACCAAAAAGCATACAGCCGAAACCACTATGCCTAGAAACGTATTTTTTTTTTACACCATCGTATTTCTTGGGGTACACGAGCACTAGCAAAGGATTTTTGGAAATTCACCCCCTTAAGGGGGTGAAAAACATATAGTCTTTCACGTCTAAACCGATTTTGATGAAATTTGGTACAGAGATGGACTAAAGCTTGAGAAAGGACATAGGCTACTTTTTATCGCGAAAAAATGGGTATAAGGGGTTGAAATAGGGGATGATATTTTGTATGAAAATTCGTCATTTTTGTTGATAGAACTGTGAATCTTTGTATTAAGGCACCTGATAATAAATAAATAAATATTCGTTCTAGCATTTTGGTAGTTTCACTTACATGGGGATGAAATTCAACCCCTAAAATACCAAAAAGCATACAGCCGAAACCACTGGGCCTAGAAACGTATTTTTTTTTTACACCATCGTATTTCTTGGGGTACACGAGCACTAGCAAAGGATTTTTGGAAATTCACCCCTTTAAGGGGTTGAAAAGCATATAGCCTTTCACGTCGAAACCGATTTTGATGAAATTTGGTACAGAGATGGACTAAAGCTTGAGAAAGGACATGGGCTACTTTTTATCGCGAAAAAATGGGTATAAGGGGTTGAAATAGGGGATGACATTTTGTATGGAAATTCGTCATTTTCGATGATAGAACCACGAATCTTTGTATTAAGGCACCTGACAATAAATAAATAAATATTCGTTCAAGCGTTTTGGAAATTTCATTTACATGGGGATGAAATTCAACCCCTAAAATACCAAAAAGCATACAGCCGAAACCACTATGCCTAGAAACGTATTTTTTTTTACACCATCGTATTTCTTGGGGTGCACGAGCACTAACAAAGGATTTTTGGAAATTCGCCCCTTTAAGGGGGTGGAAAACCTATAGTCTTTCACGTCTAAACCGATTTTGATGAAATTTGGTACAGAGATGGACTAAAGCTTGAGAAAGGACATAGGCTACTTTTTATCGCGAAAAAATGGGTATAAGGGGTTGAAATAGGGGATGATATTTTGTATGAAAATTCGTCATTTTTGTTGATATAACTGTGAATCTTTGTATTAAGGCACCTGATAATAAATAAATAAATATTCGTTCTAGCATTTTGGTAGTTTCACTTACATGGGGATGAAATTCAACCCCTAAAATACCAAAAGCATACAGCCGAAACCACTAGACCTAGAAACGTATTTTTTTTACACCATCGTATTTCTTGGGGTGCACGAGTACTAGCAAAGGATTTTTGGAAATTCATCTCCTTAAGGGGTTGAAAAGCACAAGTAACCCTGCTCCGGTGGTCGGTCCAACGACGAAGGCGACGTGGTGTTCGGGTGGGTTGCGGGTGTTGCGTGCTTACTCCCCTCTGTCGCCCCGGACGGAGTGGTGCGAGGAGCGCGCCAACCGCAGCCCAACCCAAAAAAAAAGGGGGTTGAAAAGCACATAGCCTTTCACGTCGAAACCACTTAACCGATTTTGATGAAATTTGGTACAGAGATGAACTAAAGCTTGAGAAATTATATAAGGCTACTTTTTATTGCGAAAAAATAGGTATAAGGGGTTGAAATAGGGGAAAGTATTTTCTTTTTACGTCGTCTTATTTCTTGGGGTACACGAGCACTAGCAAAGGATTTTTGGAAAATCACCCCCTTAAGTGAGTGAAAAGCGTATAGACGAAACTCTTGGAGCTAGGAACGTAAAACTTTCTATGCAATTCTCTTTCCTTTGTTTTAAGTGAGCTCTAAGAAATTATTTTATTAAAATCAACTCCTAAAGGGGTGTAAAATATATAGCCCAAATCATTAGGCCTAGAAACATGGAATTTTGTATAAAGTTGCCTTTCTTGGGGGAAGAGAGATTTTTGCAATTTTAGCCCTAAGGGGGTGAAAAGCATTTAACCGAAATCACTGAGCCTGGGAAGGATCATTTTAGTACACGGTTGGCTTTCTTGGATTACCCCCAGATTTTCTTAGTGCTCACTTACCAAGCACTATGAAAATAATTTTGGCAAGGATAAGCGAGCTCTAACAAAGAATTTTTGGCAATTCAACCCCTAAGAGGGTGAAAGCGTATAGCCAAAGATACCGGGCCTAAGAATGTGAAATTTTGTATACCGATCGGTTATTTGTGGTAAGCACGCACTAAGAAACAATTTTGGGCTGCCCCAAAAGGATAAAACGCATATAGTCGAAGACACCCAGCCAATGATATATCATCATTATCTTGCTCTTATCCTAATTACTTTGGATCGACGCGATATGTAGGTAGGGTACCTACTACTGCCATCGTAGATATATTGCAAAGGTTCTAGCAACATTTTATGACCTGGCCGACATTGTTGGCCAGACGGCATCACCAATTGGTCCAGGTCGATGTAAATCTTTGTCTTAGTAGTATTTTGCGACACCCACGAACAATGAAAACGTGGTAATATTTCTAGCAGCTACCAGACAGTAAGTTACAATCAAAATATTATTACAATTTTCTATCTCTACAAATAAATAAATTTGAAGCGTCTGTTTGTCTATCAAAATAATAGGTTTTATTTATGCTCACACAATACGGTCCAATTTTTTTTGTCTGTCTGTCTATTCGTTACAGGTAATCTTCAAAATGGCTGGACCGATATTGATTAAATTTTACCATCAGGTCTACCAGTCGTACATAAGGAATAACTTAGACTATTTTATCTCAGGCTATATTTTATCCCGGTGTGGATGAATTAAGTCGATTTTAAAATTATTTCACTAATGGAAAGCTATTTTTAAGCGAGTAACATATTTAAGCTATTTTTATCCCGATATTTCTACGGGATCGGGTACAATGCCGGTGAAATCACGGGAATATAATGGTTTAAAAAATTAATTCACTAATGAAAAGCTATATTATCAGTGAATACCATATAAAGGCTATTTTCATCGCGGTATTTGCCCACTATACCGGGGGATGTTGACTAATTTTTAAAATTCTTTCACCAATGGAAAGCTACCTATGTTGTCAGCGAGTAACATAGGCAATTTATATCTCTGATATTTCTGGGATTTATATATTTTTTTTTTACCCATGTAAATTTATAATATCAGCAAGTTACATAGGCATTTTTTATCTCGGTATTGGCATGGGAATGGGGTCTACGTGAATGAAACTGCGGGTGTTTGATTGATATAATTTTTTTTTTCACCAATGGAAAAGTACGTTATCAGAGACTAAGGAAAGGCCACAATACCATCGTATTTGCACGGCAATCTGAACTACAAGGCTGGAAGTAATATTCAAATGTGAAAGTTTGTGAAGATATTTGGATGTTTGTTACTCAATCACGCTTAAACTGTTGAGCAGATTTGGATGAAAATTGACACGTAGATAGAGTATTTCTTAAATTAAGAAATGTAATACTTTTTATGTCGATAATATTCTTTGCGATAATAGTTCAATATGCAAGTAAATTTTTACGCGGGCGAAGCCGCGGGCAAAAGCTAGTAATAACATAATCGTTACGCTTGGCGGGTAGAATAGTGATCGTAGTTTATATAATAAGTTTGCAAAAAGTGCTATGCCCATGGCATTTAGGAAGTTTTTAGGACGTTTTTACGATAAAATAAGGGCTGATAGCGCATTGTAAATTAACATTCGTGGTTAATTAATAATACTGATATAACTCTGGATGTCAAATAACTTATTCTTAACTGTGTGGTGACGAATTTAGAAGATAATTCATAACCCCCCTTTTTCTCCGTGGGTGTCGTAAAAGACGACTAAGGGGTATAATCTACATACAATATCTATGCAAGAGACGAAAAACTCGAAATAAGCTCTATACCAACATTTCTGACTAGCGTACAGTAGATCAATTGCCCATCTACACTGGAGTAGCCCTCAGCCCAATAGAATGACGTATATGAGCTGAGATGATAAAATAACTTATTCCTGTTATGAGAATGGGTGCCGCGACTTATCTGAATTGCCTGCTGCTTTGCTCCAGCGATATAAATATGCTATGAGATTCTGAGTTTTTTTTTTTGGCTATTCTCAGTAGCAAGTTGATGGTAATAAGCAATCCACGAAAATCGAAGAAGTATTCACAGATCAGCAACATTTGAAGTTTAAGGGGACGTAATCTTTGAAGATACTGTTTCCATTTCAAATCTCACCAATAGAAAGCTAGTCTTCAAATATTTAGCCCTGCTCCGGTGGTCGGCCCAACGACGAAGGTGACGTGGTGTTCGGGTGGGTTGCGGGTGTGCGTGCTTAAGCCCCTCTGTCGCCCCGGACGGAGTGGTGCGAGGAGCGCGCCGACCGCAACACACCCCCCAAAAAAAAAAGTCTTCAAATATTGCGAACTATTATCAAAGAAAACTACGCCTTAAATAAGATATTTTCGTGTGGTGGCGAATTAAGAAAACGATTCACCACCTCCTATCATGGCTATGGGTAGTTGTAGCAAACGGCTAAGGGAACAGGTAATATCTATTCAATAGAAGGAAAACTCAAAATTAAACACTATACTCATTTGAACAAATTATTTTTTTAACCTACACAGGATTTAATTTTGTTTTTGATAGGCTTGTGGTGTGGACATATGAATCAGTCTGACCAGCTATAACAACCAGTCTAACCAGCGTGGTATAGTAGGTCAAACCTATTGCTCGAGCCCAGTATTGGAGCGTAGATATATGAGCTGTGATGATGAACCATGATAAGGAAGATAGTATGCGGACGGCAAAACTTTATACTTTTTAAACTACGGTGATATCCATTCTAATACAAGATTCCTTATCTATCTTAACCAAATTGGCCAACTATTTTGAATTATCGTTTATCGACTAAAGAGTAATTAAAGGCGTCTCATAAACAATAGTTTCGAACACTTTGTGTTAATCAACACCTTTCTAAGTTCTAAAGTACTTAAGTATCAAAATACACTCAATTTATAATAATGGTTACCGACCTAAAGTACTGAAAGTCCTTAAGACAAATACCATACGATTAAGGTAACCTAACTTGTTCAAAGATATCAGTAACTTAGCTAGTTGAAACACGTTGAACGCTAAAGATGTTATCCAAATAATTCTCAATTAAATTTGAATATAACAAGATAGTCTAACTTAATAGTTTTATAGTTATTATGAGACTATCTTGTCTACAATATGATATTACATATAATTTTAAGCTTGTGGTATATGTGAGCTAAAAAATTAGACTTAACTTGACCATTCGACGACATCGATGGCGTGGTGGATCTATGTCATATAGGGGTAAACTTCAAATCATCATCTCAACTCATGCATGTCCCACTGTTGGGCTCGGGCCTCCTCCATTTATCATATCGGCTCATATATGTCCCACTGCTGGGCTCGAGCCTCCTCCATAATAGGAGGTCATTTGACCTATTATATCATGTTGGTCAGACATGTTGGTATAGGGTTTCATTTCGAGTTTTCTTTCTCTTGCACAGATCTTATCTGCATATTATATCCCTTAGTCGTCTTTTACGACATCCACGGGCAAGATAGGGAGTGGCGAATTGTATTCTTACTCCATCCTACATTGCGGAAAGGAATTTCACCTAACATCCACGTTAGTCGAACGGGATATAGTTTCATTTGCCGTGTAGTGATGGAGTAAGAATACAATTCACCCCTTCATATTTTCCCATGGATATCATAAAAGACGATTACAAAGGGATATGATATGTATATAACATCCATGCAAAAGAACATACTCGAAATAATATCCTATATCAACTCTGACCAGCGTAATGTAAAGCGAATTGCCCTGTTATTGTAGAGGACACTTAAACTATAGGGGCACGTGTATGATCTGAGATGATGAAATGTCTATGGGTTTAAGATGATCTATATAAATATCGGCATCATAAATTGTAGATAACAATAATCATGTTTGCTTTAAAAAAAAACATCATCGATCCAGTCGTTTACACAATGCCAAAGATGTGCAGACACGTTGAATTTACTTTTTTTTTGCGTCGGATGTTAATTGTTATACAAGGATAACTGTATCATAAAAAAGGCAATGTATCAGGCAATGTATGTATATGTAAGGCATATACCTATTAAATCAGTTTCCCAGGAGAATAATAATTGTAATAGCATACGTTTTGTTTTTTTGATTAAGTTTTACAGCCCACAAAAATCGAGATTGTAAATCGCCTCCGCGAAAATGTCAAAAGATTTTCACTAAAAAATATAACGTAACCTTAGAATAATAACCTATAGAATGTAAGTTCGCGCACAAAAACTGAAGCATTTCAATTGGAGCCTAATGGAGCTTACGGCGGAACCATTCCGTAATGTACAGGGTCACTCTACTGCACGTACGTACGCAACTCTTAAAAAATAAATAGATAATTATGACGGTTTCTGCATTCAAATGGTATCACAACACATTTGAAAAACATAAAAAGGTTTTTAACATTACTTTTAAAAGTATTTCGACGATTTATGTTAATAAAAACAAAATTTGATTTCATAATTTCTATAGTGGTGTACGTGTGTAATCGCCTGCGCGCATGTAGTATTGTTTGCTTCATATTTTTGATGCCTTACGTATGGACACTATCCTTCTATACGTTATTCTAAGGACGTAACATTTAGTGTTTTTTTTTTATTTTTTATATGCGGTCAATATCAAAAAGTAACATTTAGACTTTAATTTGTCCAGAAACATTGTATTCTTAATCCGTTCAATCCGGACATAAATTCTTTTAAATAAATAAGAACCTTACTTTACTTCGTACATTCTCTCGAAAGATCTAATCTTAAAACTCACTCAGTACTCAAGGTAAATTACAGAAGAAAGCGTAAAAAGGAATGTGGGGATTGATTATTTATAAATTCGACCCATGCAGCCTCGGCCCTCGGGGAGAATGACATAAACAGCTGTTGTTTATTCATCGTGTCCTCCAAAATATAGCTACAATTCCCCCGTTCCTTTTTACGTATCTATTTTTCTTTATAAAACGCAATAGAATCTTCCTAGAAAAGATAAGGTAATCACTTGTGCTTAGTGATGGTCTTAAATAAAAGTAGCTGGTTGTTTAGATTAGATATCGGTTAATTAAAGACTAGAGGAGTAGCGTGGTGGTTTAATTTTTTTATTTTTGCTAAAGTAAGTGAGCTATTGAGCTGCAAACTGGCTAAGCGATGTTTTTGTTTGGACTTTAGATGTTAGACTTAGATAGTTGTTACATCTTTACGTGGACTAGTAGTAAATACCTACATAGGTTTAGGAGTGGTAGGACCACACTGTCGACAGTTATCTGTCTACAGCCGCGGGCCGGTCCGTCCGGGGCAGTACCATGCTCTCGCAGAAAATCGACGTCTGAGTAGTAGCAATTTGTTACTGCGCTTCGTTCGGTGAGCGAGAGAGCCGGAAGCCCAACTTTCTGAGGGTGATTGCGTGTGGAGGGTTTTGGTAGTGCCCTTGGTATCACCGAGCCTCAATGCACGCATTCACACTCCCTTCGCTTTCTTGCGGTAGGCAACGGCCTTGTAAAGGTCCAAGAGCGGCAGCAACACTTACCATCAGGTGTACTGTTTGCTCGTTTGCCACCGTTTGCAATAAAAAAAAATAGTACATATCTTAATCCAAAACATTTAAGTAAACAGCCAATAAGCTCTTTCTGAATCCTTCCAAATGCTCAGTGGTGACCTATAGCAGAAAAATTAACATTATATCCACAAATTATAATCTACAAGGACAACAGATTAACAGAGTATTCACTATTCGAGATCTAGGTGTAATACATGACTCTAAACTACTTTTTCAGGAACATATAGATTCTATAATTGCAAAGGCTGCACAAATGTTGGGGTTTGTTATGCGAATATCAGCGGATATGAACGATATAAAAACTTTAAAAATACTCTACTGTACGTTCGTGCGATCTGTACTTGAATACAATAGTCAAGTCTGGAGCCCGAGATACAATACTTATATTTCTCGTATTGAAAATATTCAGCGTAAATTCATAAAATTTTTATGTTACAAAGCCAAACTTAGTTATAATTCTGAGAAATATTTAGAGACATGTGCTAAATTTCATTTATTGCCATTGGTCATACGTCGTCAGATAGCTGATACTGTATATTTGTTAAAGGTAATTTCAGGTAAGATTGACAGTCCCAATCTTCTTTCTAAAATTGAATTTAATATACCAACCAAATCTGTTAGACACTATACACCAATCCATCTTCCACCAGCGCCCACCAATTATCGTCAAAATGAATTTCTGTGGCGAGCGGGCAACTATTTGAATCATCAAACTAAAACATTAAACTTTGACCTATTTGTAACTAAGGTGGAACCGATAAGACGAATGCTTAGTTTGGCATTTTTTTAAAAATATGTTTAATGTTACTTTCCCATTTTTGTTTATTTTTTGTTAACTTTTGTTTGCCTATTATCTTTATAATCAGGTCACTTGTTTTTTTATTGCTGCATGAGCGTGGAGACCTATTATTAGCTTTTAGTTTTTATTTGTTCAATTTACAATGTTCTTATTAGCTGTTGGTCTTCCTAATAAAACAAAATAAAATAAAATAAAATAAACGGCGGTTCAAGGGCTCCTCTTTTGGGGTACGAACCTCGGATTGAGACGTTGCTGAGGCCAATGGGGTTCCCATGTTATTTGTATTTATTACGCGACACGTTTCACATTTCGGTTTTTAGAATGGAACTGGGGTTTTTTATATGTTGTAGCTTCACGCAGCATGCTGTAATCTGAGCTGGGTTGATCTCGTCATCGGGTTCACCGAGAACGAGTCTTGGTCGATGGACCTTCGACTTTAGGAACGGAATGATAACAACCATTCACTGCTTAATATATAACACAAACTAGACAAAAACATTTGAATTTTCTAGATTGTTGGCCAAATTATCAGCTAGCAACATAGGTATATAATTACTTCTCTGTCTGATCTGGATTATACGTAATATACAACGAATAATGCTTTGTGTAAAGTTTACTTTGATACATCTTTTTAGTCTGTAGAATTAAAGTCGAGTTTTCGATCTCGTTAGTTTGTTTCACTAAAGACTGAGTTTTCACATTTTAAATAAAACTACTTTACGGATTTTATCGCGTTTGTATTTGATTTTTGATTATTTATTGGACGTTTCGAACACTTTGCAGCGTTCATGGTCACGATCCGATCATTCTGTATCGGGTAGATAATTATAAATTTTCTGCAATAACGATTGCATAATAATTTTTAATATTCGATAAAAGAGTGGGTAAAGCAATTAGCATATATGGTTAAATATTATTTGCAGAAAATTAATAGAGAGCTTTTAAATTCAGTTAAAACTAATTATAAATGGCACAAATTTGTTTTGAAAGTACCAAATTATCTATTTTCGAAATTATACAAAATTATATTATAGTTAACATATAATAACCTGTCATCCGAACACAGAATTAACACTCAGCAAATTGGCATAAATTTAAAGCAATATAGCCAAACAAATAGTCAAAACCAGCTATACAACTACACCTACGAGTATTCATTCACTAGGTAAATATGTTATCAGTTTTATTGATTTTGCAGTACTGCCAACATAATAGTACTTTACAAACAAAGGCAATACAATCATATCCAATTTGTTGAATGCATTATATACATCCACACACATTCCTCCCCTATATTCTGGCTCTGAGGCAAATATTTTTAACATGCTTTTATTAGTTTCACCTATATGTAACTATGTATGTAACGGAATCTTTGAACGTCATTTTGCCCCACTTTGAACGAACAGATTTTATTTAAACTTCACACTCGTCAAAGGCCAATGCAATAATTCGTGCAAAATAGCTGAATATCTTCCTATCGCGAGAGACAGGGAGATGCCATCTTTCCGAAACTGTTCACCACTGCACTGGAAGATGTCTTCAAGCTCTTACACTGGACTGGACTCGGCATCAACATTAACGGCGAATACATCACTCACCTTCGATTTGCAGACGATATCGTCATTATGGCAGAATCCATGGAGGACTTTGGCACCATGCTCAATGATCTCAGCAGGGTATCCCAACTAGTGGGTTTACGAATGAACATGGACAAGACGAAAGTCATGTCAAATGCCCATGTTATTCCTGTACCGGTCCTAGTTGGCAATGCGATTCTCGAAGTTGTCGATCAATATGTTTACTTAGGACAAATAGTCCAGTTAGGTAGATCCAATTTCGAGAAAGAGATCAGCCGACGAATCCAACTCGGTTGGACAGCGTTCGGAAAACTTAAGAGGATCTTCTCGTCCAACATACCTCAATGTCTGAAAACACAGGTCTACGACCAGTGTGTGTTACCAGTGATGACTTACAGCACGGAAACGTGGTCCCTAAATGTAGACCTCATAACAAGGCTCAAAGTCGCTCAGCGTGCTATGGAGCCGGCTATGCTTGCGATGTCTCTGCGAGATAGAATCCGGAATATGGAAATCCGCAGAAGAACGGGTGTAACCGACATAGCACGAAGAATTAGCACGCTGAAGTGGCAATGGGCAGGCCACATCGCTCGACGGACCGACAACCGCTGGGGAAGAAAGGTTCTCGAGTGGCGACCATGTATCGGACGACGCAATGTAGGACGCCCCCCCACTAGGTGGACCGATGGCCTAGTGAAAGTTGCTGGGCGTCGTTGGATGCAGGCGGCACAGGACTGCACATTGTGGCATAACATGAGGGAGGGCTACGTCCAGCAGTGGACGGCAATAGGCAGAAATGATGATGAGGTGAATATTTTGATTAGATTCGCCAGGATTTAGAAATTTCTAATCGTATCCTTTGCATAATAGCAAGAGACATGAGCTAGTGTTGAACTAAGCATGCGCGAAATTCGAAACTTTATGATTCGAGCTGTCGGCTTGTAAGCGTGTTTTTAGTTTTTTAAACTATAATTTTCTATTATTTATGTGTAACATATTTCCCCGCGGTTCCTGGATGTTTTTTGTGGAAGTGATTTTAAAAAATGGACGGAAATGTGTTAGTGTGACTAGTGTGACTAACGTGCGCGTAGTGGCGCCAACCCATTTTATTTGAAGTGGTACCAAACCACGACTTACTGTCGGCCAATACAGTGAATGCGTGTGTGCAACGAGTAAGAGAAGGGACAATATAGAGTTGACAATCGTATTATTTAAATTGTATTTTCACTATTTAAGTTCCTATTGCGTAGAATTCAAACCGCGCGGGCAAGCGCGCGCCTAAAATAGAATGACATATATTTTCAACACCGAACCGAAAAAGCCGGCTTCAGAAAAGGCTATAACACCATAGAAAATATCCTCACGCTTCGTTATACAGAAGACCGAGGAGTGTAATCGGCCTCAGTGTAAGACGTTTGTGGACTATGAGAAAGCTTTTGATTCAGTCGAAACTTGGGCGCTGTTGCAGTTGCTTCAGTGGTGCCAAATTGACCCTCGTTATATTGAAGTGCTGAAGTGTTTGTATGGGAACGCCACAATGTCAGTCCGTGTCCGGGATAAGAGTAGGAAACCGATCCAATTGCAGAAAAGCGTGAGATAGAGAGACGTCATCTCTCTGAAACTGTTCACCACTGCACTGAAGGATGTCTTCAATGTCTGATTGTAAATTCGTGTGTGTATATATGTATATCATAAAGTTATGCATAGATAAAAAAATATGAACTCGCGAACTGAGAAACTTTTAATTTTTTAAAGTCGATTAAAACTAAATTGAGTATAAATGATAGCAATTATAAACCATTTCAGTCTTAATTATTGACTTCGACTAGTTTTTGCCCGTATATGGATCGCAATTATCAAAATTGATATATTATGTAAGCGAAATTTAATAAAAATCGATGAACACGAATTTTTTTTATTCTATACTAGCTTCTGCGTGCGACATTGTCCGCGTTAAAAGTAACTTAGCAAAGACGAAATTTTATGCAAATTGGAAACTCCTCCAAAGGATTGAGTTTGCTTAAATAAAAAAGTAAATATACTAGCAGCGCCCTACGGTTTTGCCGCATAGTGCCCCTTCCCGTGGGAATATCGGGATAAATTATAGCCTATGTGTTATTCTGATATGTAAGCTGTATTATTGTGAAATTTTATCAAAATACATTCATTAGTTTTTGCGTGAAAGAGCAACAAACATCCTCACATACCCCTTACTTCCCCCAATACTCACAAACTTTCGCGTTTATAATATTAGTAGGAAGGAACACTTCTAGGGTACGGAACGTTGCGGCGTCACGCAGTGTCGAGAGTTTCACATATTTAATCAATATTGCATTTATTACTTTTAACATTTTTATACTCGTGATTTCATAATGAAACTTCAGAATCAAATTACGTAAATACCCTTGATGAGAAAATTAATTAATATATTAGGTAAATAATAATTGGATAATAATACCATACAAAATCCTACCTTTGTTTCTACCGGCGTTCTAATTGAATTTTAGAGCATAAAACCTGTTATTGGAACTTAACTATAATAGTTAGCTATATTCCCTGGTAGTGTTTTATAGTTTACTAGCAACCCGACCTCGCTTCTGTTTCAGTAGCCTCTATCCGCGTAGTTTCCGCGGGAATACGGCGATAAAATATAACCTATGTTACTGCCTGAAATTATAGCTTTCCATTGGTGAAAGAATTATTGAAATCGGTTTGGTGATTTAAGCGTGAAAGCGTAACAAACAAACAAACAAACTTACTTTCACATTTATAATGTTAATAAGGATTTCTCTTTGCCTACGCTGACAATATTTTCCATGTAATGATGGAACTAGAATACAATAAAAGAGTGACCCATTTCTCGCAGATAATATCTATATAAGAGATAGAAAACACGGAATAAACCTATGCCAATGCGTTTAACCAGTGTGTGTACAGAAAGAAGGTCAATTGCCCTCCCATTGCAAAACATTAGGACGTATATGAGCTGAAATAAGGATGAAAGATGAATAACAAAAAATTATAAAGTATTCGTAATACTTAATAAGTTAAATCGATAAAATCGGCAATTATTTACCCATATTTAAATAATACATAGGAATATATTAACATATATATTTATTAATTATGTAAATGATTCACCAAATTAGTTAAAATCTCATATAAAACCTCTTTGACCTTCAAATATTTTGTGTTTAAAAAACATCGCCAAGTGTTTTTTATTCATAATTTCTCATTCAGTTTTACGTTTCCAAAAGAAATTTGAAATACCTTCGTCAAGTTGGGAAAAGTATCTACTCGTATTTCTGAAGGTTTTTGATTTCAGAATACTCAGTAAAAATACTAGATTTTTTAGCGAAATTTGTCTTTGGCAAGTTATCAGAGCGCAAGTTCACTAAGATCTTTATATTCTACTCGACTGCACAAGTGGCAGTACTTTAAGTATTAACCTGTCGTTCTGAGTGTCGTGGGTTCGATCCTTACAAAGGATAATTTTTTGTGTAAACCACAAACGATTGTTGGTCAGGATGTGATTTCGCGGGTGATTGGACCAGGGTCCGTGACCTGCAGAGAGCTGACCGCATAAGGGCGACCAACCAGGTACCCGCCGAACTGGCCATGGGTGTCAGGTGGTTCGGTATCAGTGGTCAGCCCATGGTAAAAGTGAGTTAATACGGTGGGGTTATGACTTATGAGGTTGCGCACCGCCCTTTTGTTGCCCCAGATGGAATGAATGGCGAGGGTCCATGGCCCGCCAAAAAAAGGTGAGATTTCTGTTATTTGAATTGTGCATTTATCTTTGTGCGTATTATAAGTTCAATCCGCTTCAAAAAAAAAAGAAGAGAATTACAATTAGGATATTTTCTTACGTATGTTCGTGCATAACTCCGTAACTATATATTTGCAGATTAATTGAAATAGTTTTATAATGAAGTTAAGAAGTCAGTTTACTTTTTGTTAAAAAAGTCCTGTTTTATTGAAGAATTACTTTGGTCACATAAAGGTAGTGCGAATATAATATGAATATATTCCAAACTGTACCGGCGCCGTACAACGTGCTAAAATAAAAGCGGCTCATAAAATTATTCAGGAAATAACAATATAAGATGAAAACGCTATAAAACAAAGCCTCGTGTTGACACATTGCAAAAAGGTAACAATTTCACCACAGAAAAAACATATATACGTGAATCAAACGAAAAGATAAGGTATATTATTTGTTTGGCGGAATTCCTTTTTATTTTCAAAAGACAAATCTATACCAATAAATAAAATTGGAGTGTCTGTTTGTAATGTCAAAATAATAGGCTTTTTTCATGCTCACACAGTTATTTGCACGACACCTATGCCTAAAATAGCAATTAAAAAATTTTTGTCTGTCTGTCTGTTTGTTCCGGGTAATCTTCAAAACGGCTGGACCGATTTCAAAAATTCTTTCACCAATGGAAAGCTATTATATCAGGGCGTAAACTAGGCTATATTTCATCCCGGTATTCCCACGGGAACGGGAACTACGCGGGTAAAACGACTATAACCTATAACCGAAGCGGAGCGAGGGCGGATTGCTAGTCCTAGAAATAAATCTATATACCGCCAATAGACTTAACAAATAATTCACGGAATATCAAATGATTTACATATCTATACAAATAAATAAAATTGCAGTGTCTGATTGTAATGTCAAAATAATGGGCTTTTTTCATGCTTATATGGTTATTTGCACGACATCTATGCCTAAAAATCAGTTTAAAAAGCTGTCTGTTTGTTTGATTTGGGTAATCTTCAAATCGGCTGAACCGATTTTTTTTTATTTTAATACCAGGTAGCTGTTTATATTTTAGCCCGGTATTCCCACGGGAACTACGCGGGTAAGGTGACTGAAACCGAGTTGAGTTGAAAACTAGTTATCTATATATTAATACGTGAAGCAGAAATTTTGTACCCCTTTTTACGAAAAATTATGTGAATGGAGAAGTATGAAATTTGGCACAGTTGAAGTATATAATGAGGAGAAGTGCATAAAACTGAAATTTCATATAATAATGGATTAGAAATACATTAAATTCATTAAAAGGCATTACGCACACTATAATGCGTTCGCTACACACACACACACACATACACACGCGCGCACTTATACACTTTTGATTACGGTTAAAATCTCTGGTCAAACTGAATATCAAATAATCATAATCATGATGACAATGTCTAATAGGCATTTATACTTAGTAATTTATACTTAGTATTTTATATATTAGTTATTGCTGTGTGGTAGCGGCTTCGAATACTACCAACCCTTGCTTTGCTCGTGGGTGTCGTAAAAGACGACTAAGAGCCCTAGATTGACCCGGACCAACTGCATCTGGTACCATTTGGGTCAACGATTACATTCCCAAGGAGGGTTGACGTCAGGCAGGTGGCCGGTCATAAAAGTCATTGCCGAAACTTTTTGCAATATGTCAAAACAGATGACATATTGCGTCGACCCCAAGTAATTGGGATAAGAGCAAGATGATGATGATTTTAGTTATTAGTAGTGAAATACAGCTTGCTCAATTTACAATTATCCATACCAATAAATAAAATTGGAGTGTCTGTTTGTAATGTCAAAATAATAGGCTTGTTTCATGCTCACACGGTTATTTGCACGACAACTATGCATAAAATAGCGAGTAAAAAATTTTTGTCTGTCTGTCTGTTTGTTCCGGGTAATCTTCAAAACGGCTGGATCGATTTCAAAAATTCTTTCACCAATGGAAAGCTATAATATCAGGGCGTAAACTAGGCTATATTTTATCCCCGTATTCCAACGGGAACGGGAACTACGCGGGTAAAACGACTAAAACCGAAGCGAAGCCAGGGCGGTTGCTAGTACATAAATAAAATTAAAAGAAAATTGTGTAGCAGAAAAATTAATTAAAATGAATTATGGCCGAATTTCGACCACACGTCGACCACTATTACTATAAACCAGTATCTATAAACGAGCAATTCTGGTATATCTTTGTATGTATAATTCTTCTGTACGTATGTGACTGAACTTTTTGTTAACAGTTTGGCCGATTTTGGTAATTCTTTTTGTGTATGTTCAGGTTAAGTCAAGAATGGCTTAGATTAATAATTGGATGCGGTAGGTGGCGTTGCATTTTGAAGTCAATATATTTTATTTTAGTACGTACAGAACAGGGTCAATTGGATCAGCTAGTTTAGTTAAATTCAGAATCTCGGCAACGGCTCCAATGATTTTGGGCAAGAATTATCGTGGATGATAAATCGATCTAGCTAGGTTTTATTTATAGATAATTTCGTCTTGTCAGTATTTTCAGGTAATGAAAAAATTAGAATATGAAAACGAACTCTGCAATCAAGAATAAAAATCGATCGATCGAGATCGAAAATAAAAGTGAAGAAATCAAGCAGTTGTTTAATCCAAAATGTCCCAGTTCGATATTTGCTTTTTCCTTTTCATCATTATTCTGAAAAAGTTTAATGTGCCCGTTAATTGACATATACAATTGCCCAGTAACCCTAAGGAATACCATCAAAAACATAACATGTAAAAAAGCCAAGTCTCTCAACTCAGTTCTTCTACCGTAAAAAGTTGTAAGATCCATGTAATACCAAGTCGGTTAATTTATTCAGATCCTACTTAAGGGACCTTCTGTCTTAAATTATTACGTAATTAGCTATCCTAACAACATTTTATAGTGACCATATCAATATTAAAAATCTTTTATGTTTTAAATTAATTGCCAAATCAATCTGACTTGGAAACAACAGACAGATAAAAAAACATATTATAATTTACAGAATATACACTAGCATATATAAAATCTATTAATTCTATGGCTAACTTCATTTAGAAACAATTGAACTTGCTATTCGGTACTTCATCTGTGTCTGATTCACGTCATGGGCTAGGCAATAATCACGTTAAAGCCGATTGAAATGGGTATTGTAGAACTTTAGCACTATACGCAGTATCTATAAAGCTGTCTAAACTGTCCTCATCAATATTCAATCTGCACATTTGCTTTCAATTTAAATATAATAATTACTCCGTGGTTTATTTTTATTCAGTAAAATTAATACTTTTTTTTTATAATTTTGAACAGGTTTGTCGCTGGCCTAGAAAGATTTTTGAATGGAGATCACCAACCAACAGGAGTTAGATCGACTCTGGGCTAGATGAACCGATAACTTAAGAAAGAGAGCGGATATTCTGCGGAAGGCGGCAGATCAAACATTATGGGTTGGATTGAGAGAGGCCTGTATCCAGCAGAGGTTGCAATAGGCTGATTGCCAAAAATTGTGCGTCTTGACAGCTTTAAGAGTGTACGCAGACTGAATGGTAGCAGCTACACAAAATTTATGTATTGTGAAATTGTTTCTCTTAAAAAGGGCTATAAAAACCGTAGATTTGGATAAAAAGTTAAGCGTAAAGTAAGCATAAATGCATTCTCATCATCATCATCATTTCAGCTCGTATGCGTTCCACTGTTGAGCTCGAACCTCCTCCACAATAGGAGGGAAATTGACCTTACTATACCATGCTGGTCAGACAGGTTGGTATAGGGTTTTATTTTGAGTTTTCCTTCTCTGGCATAGATGTTATATGCGTATTATATCTCTTAATCGTCTTTTACAACATCCACGGGCAAGAGAGGGGCTGGCGAATTGTATTTTTACTGCGTCATCACACGGAATATTATTTAATATAATTATGTATAATTATAAAAGTTCATTATTAAAAATATTTACTTTATATATTTTTGACCTCTACATCATCTAATTGAAATTATTTTCCTAAGAGTTGCAGCGAAATAAAAACTAAACTATTGCATTAGTTAAAAAAAGAACTCATATAAACCGAACCGAAGGCGGGACGCTAGTTATACATAAACAGAACAGATGAGATCTCAGCAAACGGACCTGAATATTTATAGACCCACTAATATAATCACATCAATAAGTAATTTCTGCTATCTCAGGTGGGTCCTGAATACCAAATATCTATACTATACATTAGTTCAGGGTCTTACAAAGTTGTTTTTGGTAGCCTCTAGGGGCCATCCAGTTGATTATTGGGGTATTGTGAAGAGTTATATAACTAAAGACTCTACGTTTGTAGAGCTGCTTAATACTATATGTCGTGAAACGAATTAAAACTGGAATTTCAATAATGACTCCTGTTTTTTACGCGAACATTACACATTATAAATAAAACTATTTTTATAAATTTTATCCCGTTTTGTATTCAATTTTTGATTGTCCGTCATTTCGAAGACTTTACAGCATTTCAGCGCTTTCACGGGCGAATTAAGACGTCTCTCATTTAATGGTCATATTTTTATTAGTCATCATCATCATCATCTTGCTCTTATCCCAATTACTTGGGGTCGACGCAATATGTCATCTGTTTTGACATATTGCAAAAAGTTTCGGCAATGACTTTTATGACCGGCCGCCTGCCTGACATCAACCCTCCTTGGGAATGTAATCGTTGACCCAAATGGTACCAGATGGAGTTGGTCCGGGTCAATCTAGGGCTCTTAGTCGTCTTTTACGACACCCACGAGCAAAGCAAGGGTTGGTAGTATTCGAAGCCGCTACCACACAGCACCATATTTTTATTAGTATTAAAGGTATATTCGCAAATGTTTTTTGAATGAATACGTTAATGAGATAACTTTTACTTATTTTTCGCTAGAGGTTCTCCTCTATAAAAATTATAAAAATGGAGTAACAAACAGATTGATGCAGTATAATACTGCAAATTATAAATCAAAACTGCAATTATAATTGCAGTATAATACGGTAAATTATTAACAAGGACGAAAGACATTTTCGAACAATAATATATACTTATCATTAGAGGTTGGTATAAGGTTTTATATTGAGTTTTTCATCTCTTACATAGATGTTATAGAAGAATTATATCCCTAAGTCATCTTTTACGACACCCCCGTTAAGATGGAGAGTGATTGTATTCTTATTCCGTCACCACACGAACAACATATCTATGGATGTCCTTAATTTTTGGATTCTGTACATCAATCATAGTGGAAGAACCCAAACTAAATCCATAAAATTAGTCTCAATTCACATGAGAACGTGTGTAAATATGTAGACTGACTCCACAATCGGTAACTGGGTCATCACTCAACTTGCATGATAATACAATTCGTTAGGTTACGTTTGACGGGTAAGCCGCACAAGTTGAGCGGTGTGTCTTCAAATTAGCTATTCTTAGCAAGGCCTCTTCATGGTTTCCTATAATTATGTAACTATCTTCAATGTTAGTTAATTTACTAGTATAGGAGGCTGTTTTAATGTCCATTTTTACAAATGACCTTTAAAGTTTAAGTATCACCTAAGTAAGGCATTATACTATTGATCTTATCTGTCATTTATATTTTAATATATATAAATAAATAAAATTGAAGTGTCTGTTTGTAATGCTCATATGGTTATTAACACGATACCTATGCCTAAAAACCAGTAATTTGTTTTGTCTGTCTGTCTGTTCTGGGTAATCTTTAATACGAGTCGAACGATTTTGATAATATTTTACTACCAGATAGCTATCTATATGAAGAGTAACTTAGGCTATTTTTCCTCCCAGAAAACCCTATGAAATTTTACCCGATCAGGGACTCGAATCCTAGGCCATATATTAGGTGATTTGCAGATGTAAAATGCGGAGGCAAAGTGCCTAAAACCAAAGCGCAGCCAGGTCGGTTCGCTAGTCCAGTATATAACAACTAATATTAGTAAAAAGTTCTTATTAAATAATATATTCTTGAAATCTAATAGCAGCCCTCATTATAGTCGATGTAATTTTAACGAAACATTGCATTAATTTAGTCAGAAACAAGGCACACGCTGTATGTAATTACTTGGAGATGTGATGTGTATATATCTTATAATATACACAATATTGATGTTCGTAATTAGTATAAAACGCACTGACATATTATTAATACCTTATCTTATTAATATTTACGTGATAGAAGGCAATACACTAAGCTGTTGAGTTATATTACTCCGAACATTTCGGGATACTTTTGACCCCAATAACTTAAAAAATTCATTTGCTATTTCATGAGTCTTGTAATCATCATTATTTCAGCTTATATAAGTCCCACTGCTGGGCGAGAGCCTCCTCCACAATAAGAGGAAAATTGATCTACTATACCACGCTTTTGATTATTACCTTATTATCTTTTTGAATTGTAATAAAATTCAACAATGTAAAAAACTTAACAAAAGCTGGACAAGCCGGATATCGTTTGTTTTGGCCGGACACGCAAACAACAAGCCTATGTCCGGCTTCATCCGGAGGCCTGGTAACCCTATTCTTAGATTATCATCATCATCCTGCTCTTATCATAATTACCTAGGGTGCATTGAATGTGTACTCTTCTTTCAAATTCAAATCATTTATTATGCATAAACCCCGAGAGGGCACTTACATAATTATCAATTTCAACACAAATCAAGTTAATCTAATAAATTACCACCGGATCGGAACGCGACCGCTACTGTGAAGATCCGGCAAGAAACAACAAGAAAACAGGCTTGTCTATTATTTTTAATATTTATTTTTTCTTACTAAATATAAAATTGTATACATGTCTTGTAAATATTGACTCCAGTTTGATGATAAACTACAAGATACGTAATATAATTCAAGCTATTATGGCTGGACCAGATCCCACAAGCGGCACTTTAGTATATATTGCAAAAGTTTTTGGCAATAATTTCACGACTGTCCGGCAGCCTTTTTTTATGGGTGGGCTATGGTAAGCGCACGCGCGGTCCAATCCGCAGTGTGCAGGCTTAGTCTGGGCTAGTGGACTAACGCCGTGTTTGACAGAAGAACCTAGGGTTATAGTTTGAAGTACCTAAAGCCCTTAAGTTCTTAGCCTATCTGATGGGATACCTGCACCGCGCTACCTAAGGTGACAGGTAGATGTGAGATGGATGTTGGGTGGAGGATTGGTAATTCTCACTGCCAGTCAAGCAGACTCACTTGACTGATCAGAACTGACGGCTAAGGGTGTCTTAGCCACAGTGAGATGGAGGTTTGGGTGGAGGATTGGTAACTCTCACTGCCAGTCAAGCAGACTCACTCGACTGATCAGAACTGACGGCTAAGGGTGTCTTGGCCACAGTGAGAGGGATGTAACTGAGAGATGAATAAATTCAAATCGGCGATGAAAGGACGGCGCGCGGGCCCATAACCCACCCGTAATCACGTCGCCACGTTGTTGGGCCGACCACCGGAGCAGATGTGACTTGTCGTCAGTGGTCGGCCCGACGGAATACTCTTTTGGGTAACCTCACCTCTCGACGTCCTGGGACGTCGGTCGCCGTGGTGCGGTCAGCCTCTCTGCGGGTGACGGACGTCGGTGCCTGACGTCAATACTCATTGGGAATATAATTGTTGACTTGACGGGCTCAGATGGATTCGACCCAGATCGATTTAAAACACTTAATTGCATTTTACGACAACGACTAGTAATGTACCAACGTAGTATTCGTAGCTATTTTTTCGTGTGGTGACGGAGTAAGAATTCAGTTCACCACCTCTTGTCCGTGGCTGTCATAAAAGAGGACTAAGGGATATAACACTCATATAATATGTATGCAAGAGAAAGAAAACTCGAAATAGAATAAATACGTCTTACCAGCACGGTATAGTAAGTAAATTTCCCTTCTATTGTAGGGGAGTCTCGAGCCCAACAGTGGGACGTATATGAGCTGAGATGATGATGATTTGTTGCCATTACGACACCCCAAGTAAATCATTGTTTTTGTTTTTTTGTGGGTGGGCTGCGGTCGGCGCGTCTCCGCACCACTCCGTCCGGGGCGACAGAGGGGCTTAAGCACGCAACTCCCGCAACCCACCCGAAAACCACGTCGCCTTCGTCGTTGGGCCGACCACCGGAGCAGAGTTAACTTGTCGTCAGTGGTCGGCCCGACGGAATACCCCCTACTTGGGGTACCCTCCCATAAGTAAATCATTGTTAGACCGTAAATAGAAATAAAAAAAGGCAGACATTGATTTAATTTAACGATTTCTGTTCCATCAATATCAAGAAGGAATAGGAATATTAGTATTCCTGTCTCGTACGGTACACACAACTGGCGGTAACAACTGAATGAAATGCGGCGTTACTATGCTGCTTATTCACCAAATTATCGCTAATCCACTTTATACGATAACAGACCTTGTGTGGAGATTTTAAGAGTGTTTTTTTAGTTGTGTTAAGTTTGGTTTATGTGTTCACTGTCATTCACAGCGTTCACGCACTAAATATTATGTGTGCGTAACTTTGTAGGTAATAAGGTCGAATTATATAACCGTAAACGATGCTAGTTTTATTAATAGTGTTATAGTGATTTAGCGAGAGAATGGAGACAAAAGGACAAGATTTTGAACTGTATATATTTTAAAAGTTTTATTTACAAATAATATAATCTTTAATCTTCTTCAACAAAGCTCGTTTAACACCCATGGGTAAGATAAGGGGTGGTGAATTGTATTTTTACTCCGTCACCATACGGAAAATATCGTTAGCTTTAGTTTCCTGGTTATATCATCATCATCGGAACCCACATACGTCCCACTGTTTGGCTGGGGCCTCCTCTACAATGGGAGGGAATTTGACCGAGTTTTCCTTCTCTTGCACAGATGTTATGTACACATTACACCCCTTTTTTTTTTAATGGGTGGGCTATGGTAAGCGCACGCGCGGTCCAATCCGTCCGGGGCGATGAAAGGGCGGTGCGCGGGCCCATAACCCACCCGTACCCACGTCACCTCGTTGTTGGGCCGACCACCGGAGCAGATGTGACTTGTCGTCAGTGGTCGGCCTGACCATATTATATCCCTTGTTCGTCTTTTACGACATCCACGGGCAAGATAGGGAGTGGTGAATTGTATTCTTACTACGTCACCACACGTCATTATAAGAACTTATATCATAAAACAATAATTCATATATTTTCTAAACAGTTGATATTACACAAATGATACCAACACGATTGCCGTCTTGTGATGTAGTAAGAATATCATTCATCATCATCATCTCGGCTCATATACGTCCCACGGCTGGACTCGAGCCTCCTCAACGTGAGGGAAGTTAGTGAGACATGTTAGTATCGGGTTTTATTTCGAGTTTATCTTATCTTGCATAGATATTATCTGCGTATGACAAACAATATACTTTTGTCGTACGACATCTACGGGTAAGAAAGAGGGCGGTTTATTGTATTCTTACTCCGTAACCACACGGCAAATACTATCTTTCGTCAAACTTAATTTAAAAAGATTATTATGAACTAGCAACCCGCCCTCGCTTCGCTTCGGTTTCTGTCGTCTTTCCTGCATAGTTCCCGTTCCCGTCGGAATATCGGGTTAAAATATAGCCTAGTTTACTCCCTGAACTATGTACCTATAATTCAAGCCACTGCTTTGCTACTGAACTTGGTACCGATTACCGCGAACGTCATTTCAATCGAACTTGGCCTTTCATTTCCATTTATGTTTTTGTCGGAACATTATTTACCCAACATGCATATTATACTACTAATAATATCCATTACAATGTATATCTCCTCAGCAGAGCGTCTCAAAATATAATATACATATAGGTAGGTTTACGAATACTTAAACCGCACGCTCTTTGTAAAATTACAATAATTACGCGTCTACCTCAGTGTTACGTCTGAAGTAATTTAAAGTACGAATTCACTCAGAAATACATAATGTTGTTTTTGATATTTACAAAGTGAAATATGTTCTAACGTTAAGTTTCATCTATACCAATAAATAAAATTGGAGTGTCTGTTTGTAATGTCAAAATAATAGGCTTTTTTTCATGCTCACACGGTTATTTGCACGACACCTATGCCTAAAATAGAAATTAAAAATTTTTGTCTGTCTGTCTGTCTGTTTGTTCCGGGTAATCTTCAAAACGGCTGGATCGATTTCAAAAATTCTTTCACCAATGGAAAGCTATAATATCAGGGCGTAAACTAGGCTATATTTTATCCCGGTATTCCCACGGGAACGGGAACTACGCGGGTAAAACGACTATAACCGAAGCGAAGCGAGGGCGGATTGCTAGTTTGTAAAATATAACTAGAAATACAATATTATGTACTGAGGTAGTCACTCTGCTCTATTTGTAAGAGTACACTACCAGAATAATGAAACTTTTATGAGGACAAAAATCGTTTAGAACTACTGCAGGAGTAAGTTATGTGGCAAGAGTGGTAGGACCACACTGTCGACAGTTATCTGTCTACAGCCGCGGGCCGGTCCGTCCGGGGCAGTACCACGCTCTCGCAGAAAATCGACGTCTGAGTAGTAGCAATTTGTTACTGCGCTTCGTTCGGTGAGCGAGAGAGCCGGCAGCCCAACTTTTTGAGGGTGTTTGCGTGTGGAGGGTTTTGGTGGTGCCCTGGGTATCAACAAGCCTCAATTCACGCATTCACACTCCCTTCATTTTTTCGCGGTAGGCAGCGGCCTTGTAAAGGTCCATGAGCGGCAGCAACACTTACCATCAGGTGTACTGTTTGCTCGTTTGCCACCGTTGGCAATAAAAAAAAAAAAAAAAAAAAAAAAAAAAATGTGGACGCGGTCGCCGTCTTCTGTGAGGCCGTCGTCTCACGGAAGGAGGCGGCGGATCGTGCGCGAGAGGAACTCCTCTTGGGTGACACGTTCTGCCGCCGGTCACTCGGGCGGCGCAGGCGCGAATACCTACGCCTGATGCCGCTCTATCTGAGGCCGCGGGTGACCGGACCCGCAGAGAGCCTGATCGCGCGACGGCGACCGACGTCCTGGGACAGGGACTTCGAAAGGTAACGGTGTCCGAAAGGGTATTCCGTCGGGCCGACCACTGAGGACAAGGAACTCGGCATTGGTGGTGTGCCCAACGACGAGGGCGACGTGGGTACGGGTGGGTTATGGGCCCGCGCGCCGTCCTTTCTTTACCTTGGACGGAATGGACGGCGTGTGTGCTTACCAAAGCCCACCTATAAAAAAGGAGTAAATTATGTTAGTATGGTTTTACCATCTAAAATTCTAGCTTTTTGAACCCTGTCACGTAAAAAGGGCTCTTTAAAATACATTTGAGTATGTTTTACGTGTGGTGACGGAGTAAGAATACAATTCACCACCCTCTCTTACCCGTAGCTCTCGTAAAATACGACTAAGGGATATAATACGCATATGACATCTGCGGAAGAGAAGAAAAACTTGAAATAAAGCCTATAGGGTCAACCTGTCTGACGAGCATGGGATAGTAAGATTAGTTTCCCTCCTATTGTGGAAGAGGCTCAAGCTCAAAAGTGGGATGTATATGAGTCGAGATGATGATGATGATTGAGAATTGAGATTCCCCCTTTCCTGCCCGTGTATATCGTAAAAGACGACGAAGAGATAGATGCGATATATGAAAAGAAGGAAAACTCCAAATAAAACCTTATACTAACACGTCTAACCAACGCATAGTAGGTCTATTTCCTTCTCATTGTGGAGGAGGGTCGAGCCCAACAGTGGGACGTATAAGAGCTGAAATGAATGAATCAATGAAATGTATTTGTTTATGACCTCCAATAAAAAGAATAGCGTTCACTTTTTTATTGGAATAAAATAATACTTCCAAGAACTTTTGTAACACAACGCTATTGTGTCCACACCCTCAAAAACAAGTTACTACGTGCACAATCTCGTTTCAGCTTGCGTTGATCTTAATAAGCGTAAAAATAACAACAAAAGGACCAAATACGCGCGAGAAAGTGAGATCAAATGAAATAAGTTTTCTTATATATAAAGAATTATTTACATATAAGAAAACTGGGTCTCGTAAATATATACTAAGGGATACCATCATCATCATCTCGGCCCATACATGTCCCACTGTTGGGCTCGGGGCCTCCTCTAATATGGGAGGGAAATTAATCTACTATACCACGCTGGTCAGACATGTTGGTATAGGGTTTTTTTTTGAGTTTTCCTTCTCTAGCATAGGAATTATATGCATATACATCCCTTAGTCGTCTTTTACCACACCCACGGGTAAGAGAGGGGGTGGTGAATTGTATTCTTACTCCGTCACCACACGGAAAAGGGACGTCATATGCATATAATATCTATACAATTCACCACTCCTTACTTTGTCTATGGGTGAAAGATGACTTAGGGTTTATTATATCTATACTCCGTTGGGCCGGTGAAGGATATCAAGGAATCGGTACCAGTGGTCGGCCTAATGATGATGGGGAGGGAATACGGTAGGTTATGGGGTCACACGCCGGGTCCATCCGCCCTAAACAGATTGGGAGGAGTGTGTCCAGACCATAAGCCTAGGCTTTACCTACACTACTATTATAAAGGGGAAATGTTGTATTTTTGATACAAATAAACTCATAAACTACTGGATGGATTTCGATAATTCTTTCACCATAAGAATGCTATATTATTCCTGAGTAACTTAGACCCGTTATTATCCCGTTACTCCCACGGGAACGGGCACTACGCGAGTAAGGCGACTGAAACCGAAGGGAAGTGGGGACGGGTTGCTAGTTATATTACGCATATGAGTTAAAATATGAGAGACTCTAAATATAACCCTGTATCAACTCGTCCGACCAGTGCGGTATCGTAGGTTAATTTCTCTTCTATTGTGGAAGAGGTTCCTATCTAGCCGTGGAACGAATGTGAACCGAGAATGAATGAACGAATAGATAATGTACCTATATAAATTTACTAGTACTATTACTAGTACGAAAGATAGTGCAGTTACAATCTGGGGTCAATCCTAAGAAATATACTTAACCTGACTACAACAAAAATTTATATCAATTCGATGTATAATGTGAGGAAGACGCTGTAAAAATATTTCTAATTTTTGTTCTATTATTACAGTTTGTTGTACCTATTGCTTAAGATTTGTACTGCAATTACAGAAATAAATAAATAAAATTCACTACAACTGGTATGTCTATCTTATTTGAGTGTGAATTCGTTAACATAATAACACGAATCTCATAAATAAATCATGAAGCACTCATAGGCACTTGTATTTATCATTCACTCATTACGGTCCAACTACTGGACACGGGTCTACAAAAGATTATATTATTATCTGAACGATGTCCGAAAAACCTCTTAGATAAGTTTGTTTATTGTAAATAAAACTATGGATTTTATTTTTTGTATTTGCCTTTTGATTGCCCGACGTTTCGATCTCTTTACAGCGTTCATAATCACAGGCTGACTGGTCAGCAAACAAAATTCGCGTAAACATCAGAAAAAATTGTTTATATTTTGTTATTTGTAATCTTAAAGGCTTTTAAATGTACGTCTATATTTTTAAGACCTGATTTACGCTGCATTAAGAAATAAATCCTAGATTCACGGCGATATCAATTCTTTTAGAGAGAGTTCAAGCATCTTTCACAATGGGAGGGAAATTGATCTAACATACCATGCTAGTCAAACGGGTTAGTACAGGGTTTTGTTTTTGAGATTTTCTTCTCTTGATTAATGTCGTATGCGTAAATATAAGCCCTAAGTCGTCTTTTACGACACACACGGACAAAATAAGGAGTGGTGAATTATAATTTTACTTCGTCACCACATTTTTTTTTTTTTTTTTTTTTTTTTGGTGGGCTATGGTAAGCGCACGCGCGGTCCAGTCCCTCCGGGGCGATGAAAAGACCGCGCGCGGGCCCATAAACCCACCCATACCCACGTCACCTCGTTGTTGGGCCGACCACCGGAGCAGATGTGACTTGTCGTCAGTGGTCGGCCCAACGGAATACCCTTTCGGGTAACCTCACCTCTCGACGTCCTGGGACGTCGGTTGCCGTCGCGCGGTCAGCCTCTCTGCGGGTGACGGACAATTCCCCGGTCCGATCACCCGCGGCCTCGGCTAGGGCGGCATTAGGCGCAGATACTCGAGCCTGCGCCGCCCGAGTCGCCGGCGGCGGAACGTGTCGCCGAATAGGAGCTCTACTCGCACACGATCCGCCGCCTCCTTCCGTGAGATTACGGCCTCACAGAAGGCAGCGACCGCGTCCCAGTTCCTGACGCTGACGAGCATCTCCCTGGCGATGGTCGGCAGCGCCAGGTCGGCACCGATAATTGCGACGAGTTCACGGCGATCCGCCTCCCATGCAGCACACTCCTCGAGCGTGTGCTGCGCCGTGTCCTCGTCGCAACTGCAGTGGTGGCAGGACGGAGTGCTCTCCCTCCTGACAATCTTGTGCAGGTACTTCCCGAAGCAACCGTGCCCCGTCAGCACCTGCACCAGTCGGAAGGAAAGCATCCCGTGCGTCCGCTCCAACCACTCCATCAGCACCGGCCGGAGGGCCTCGACGGTCCTGACACCGTACCGAGGACTCTCCAGCCGGAACTTCCAGCCGGACTTCGTCACCACATGGAAAGTTCTTTCACACATCTTTATATATGTATATATTTCTTGTGTACGTGTGTGTGTATGTTACTGAACTTCTCCTAAACGGCTGGACCGGTGTTAATGAATTTTGCGTGTGTTCAAGGGGATTCGAGAATGGTTTAGATTCTTAATTGGACGCGGTAGGTGGCGCTGCTATTGATTTCAAGGCAAATGCCTTTTATTTTATTTGAATAGAACAACGTCTGTTGTGTCAGCTAGTTTAATATAAAAGCCTAACTAAATGTCAATCTAGATAAACGAACGAGAAAAGAGAGATAACGAAAGAAAAAGAGGCAGTTATCAAGGTGTAACTTTTATAATCCGAAACTACCGCCTTTGATTATTTTATATGGCAACTGTAGTAGCGTGAGGACAAATGAATGACGAAAGTAGGGGAAAATAAGTGAATAGGGGAAAAAAGGCGCCGAATAGGCGTCTCCATGTCGCCAAACTCGACTACCGTTTGTTTGTGAAACTTTTATTAAATAATAACTTCTGTCCGTGGCTTCACACGTAAAATGTAACTATTACAAGAAGAAATTGCAACCAAATCCGTTCAACGGATTGCTTGATTGATTAAGAAAAGTAAAGTTGAACAATTATCCAAAGGGAACAAACACATGACCGAGATAAAAAATTAACCTATTTCCAGAAAATTTATGTAACTTCGAATGTCTAATTTGACCGGACTAAATAACAAAAATACAGACATCTAAACATCTTTGCAAACTTTGACATTTATAATATTTTCTTTTAAATAAAAATACAACTACTAACTACTAAGGTACCAAGCCTTGTATTGTGGGAAACTTTACAAATACAAATTACTTTCCGACTCTGAACAAATTGTGGATCGTACAAAGTATTGTCCTGCAAAAAAAACGAAAAATAAAAAAATATTAATTAGAAAGAAAAAAAATTCGTGCCTTAAAAAAGAAGAAAATCGAACACTTGGAGTTTATAATACACTCATTTGCAAAAAAAACGGCCACCTAAGCAATGAACCATTTCAAATGTTAATATTTCTTTGTTTGATAATTATAGGTAGTTTTATCCACACAATTTGCTAAATTAATAAGAAAATAATCGTTTTCATCAGTATTTCATAAAATTTAGATACAATTTATGGGAAATAATGCTAAACCTCGCTAGTAGTGTATATTCGCTAGTAGTGCATATGCTCATGAAGTAAAAATAAAAAAGTTTTTTTGTTTGTTTTTCTTTAATAAAGTAAAAGCAGATAAATGTTTAGTATCGAGTGTGACTCCCTCTAGCTAAAATCACAGCTTGAATTCGTCTGGGCATGCTAGCGAGTATATCCCGGATACTTGCTTGCGGAATACGTTCCCACTCCGCAGTAATCACATTCTTCAGCTCTCTGATGGTCTGCGGAGCCGGGTGTACTGATCTCACACGCCGTTTCAGAACGTCCCAGACATGCTCTATGGGATTGAGGTCGGGACTTCGAGCTGGCCAATCCAAACGACGAATGCCGACCTCTTGCACATACGCATTAACATCGCGGGATCGGTGGGCGCGAGCATTGTCGTCCATAAAAATCGAGTCTTCACCTAGAGCGGCCAATGCGGGTTGTGCATGAGAAATTAGAACTTCCGTTATGTATCGATGCCCAGTCAGTGAGCCGTTTTCAATGAAGACTAACTCTGTACGATCCATTGAATTTATTCCTGCCCAAAACATAACAGAGCCCCCACCATAAGGTGTGATTTCTTCGAAACATGCCTCTGCAAAGCGTTCTCCTTGTCTTCTTAGCACTCGCCGACGTCGATCTTCACCGAACAGAGATATCCTGGCTTCATCAGAGAACAAAACCCTATTCCAATCGTCTTGAGTCCATGATTCACAATTTCTAGCGAACCTAAGCCTGTGAACTCTGTGCTCACGGAGTAATTTGGGGCCGCGGGCCGGGCGGTGACTGCGTATATTGGCAGCGAGAAGCCTCCTCCTGACCGTCCATAGACTAATATGCACATTTCTTACTTCTTGGAGGTTGTTCTTAAGATCCACATACGAAGATTTGCGATTTCTCAATGCGCGACTCACAAGAAAACGATCATCCCGTGGTTGGGTACATGGTTTTCTTCCAGAACCAGGCCTTCTCTCGACGGAACCAGTCTCCTGATATCGCTGCCAGGTCCTTTGGACTGTCGAGCGACTAACATTTAGCCTCCTAGCCACGAAACATTGGCTGCAACCCTCTTCAAGCAGCGCGATAATTTTGGTAGCTTTTACCACTTTATCTACCATTTTTGATACAGCCAAACAGCATTAAATAAAGCTTTGACAGTCAAGGATATGAAATTAATCGATAAAAATTGAATAAAAGTTATGAAAGTCGATGTTAACTTCTGGAACTTCGCGCCAAAAATGTAGGATAAAAAGGGGTTTTCTGTAAAAATGAACATCAAATGAAAAATTGAATTTAGAACGTACTTTTTTAAATACCACAGCATTTTTAAAACCGGCCAGTAACGTGTACAAACGATTGAAACCTTTTTGGTATTGTATCTTTTTAAATATGAATGAAAATCAAAACCGCCCGTTTTTTTTGCAAATGAGTTTATTAGTAGAATAGTATACTGTCTATGATAGCGTCTTCGCTGGTATGTTATGTGGCAATATCTGTCGGGTCGACCACTGAAGTCAAGGAATTCGGCACCGGTGGTCGACCCAACGACGAAGGCGACGTGCTATATGGGTGGGTTACGGGTGTGCGTGCTTACGCCCCTCTGTCACCTCGGACGGAGTGCGCCGACCGGCACCCACCCACCAAAAAAAAAATGTGGCAAAATCTAATAAGAGTTATTTTTTTATCTATCTCAAACAGTGTTTGCCGAAGTCTACCGTTGGACATGGGCCTCCCCATAGTGGAAGAATGTGGTATGAGGAATATATAGATCACAACACTTAATATGTTTGGGATCAGAATTGGTGATACAAGTTTCCCTCAGAATAGTTCCGCTATCTATTCTCCTAGTGAACTCTCAGGCGGGTTTTACAACACCATTTAAATAGTGATATCTTGTATTCTCACATTTTATATAAATTACATATCGAGTTTTCTTTTCTAGCAGTGATGTTATCGTCCATTAGTCGTCTTTTACGATTGCCTGTGCGATAGGAAGGGGGCTATGTATTCGGAACATGGAGTATGTACACGGCACTTGACTTTTAATAACAATATGTTAAGTTATATAAATTTGGTTTCATCATCATTCCAGCTTTTAAGCGAAACTCTCCCTGATTTGAGGTTCGTTCACAATGCGAAAGAATTGTCCTAATACACCAAACTGATACTAATAGGTCTACTATTGGTATGAGATTATGTTTCAAATTTTCCTTTTCTTGCATAAGCTTTATATGATTATTATACCCCTTTTTTTTGAGGGTCGGTTACGGTCGGCGCATTCCTCGCACCACTCTGTCCAGGGCGACAGAGGGGCGTAAGCACGCACATCCGTAACCCACCCGTGACACGTCGCCTTCGTCATTGGATCGACCACCGGAGCAGGGTGACTTGACATCAGTAGTCGATCCGACGGAATACCCCTTGAGGAGTACCCTCTCCTCGACCGACGTCCCCCCTCGGGGATAACGTCGGTGTTTCCTCGCGCGGTCGGCCTCTCGGCGGGTGACTGACTAATTCCTCGGTCCAGTCACCCGCGGCCTCGGTTGGGGCGGCATCAGGCGCAGGTAATCGCGCCTGCGCCGCCCCAGTCGCTGGCGGCGGTTCGCGTCGTCGAGGAGACGTTTCTCGCGCACGCGCCCCGCCGCCTCCATCCGCGAGACTATTATTATACCCCTGAGTTGTTTTTACAACACACCACCCATAAGGAAGAAATTAGGTGGTGAATTATATGCTTACATCATGAAAAGATCACAATTATTATTGCTTATTTAAAATAAGTAGTCTTTAAAATAAGCAAACATTTTCGTTAACATACGGCGCTGAAACCAATTGCCATATGCAAAATATCAAGACTTTTCGGATTGTTGTCACACACACAAACTTGTGGGACCTTCTTCAAATGTAAGCTTTCCTTAGCCGGAGATTACTTCAAGCAAAGAGGTGAGACCATATTCTATTTTGAGTTGTTTTTTTTAGTTCATGTACTTGTAGTCATGTGTATTACCACAATTTATATAGTTATTTCTGTGATATCATTATAATATTAAAATAATATTATATTTTAAGGTTCAGGATATGAAATTAAGTCACATAATTTTAAGATTAAAATAAGATAATTCGCTAGTTTACAAGAATATCGACGTAATTCAAAATTATGTCAAATTGAATATTGTATGTCAAACGATCCTTGATATCTCAAAAGCCTTGATATTTTATGGCGAACAGGGAAATTTTCCTTTAATTAATATAGTCACACCCGCAATAAATCATTTAAATATTATGGTATGCACTAAAACATTTAATAAAAAAAAATTATCTTCTCTAAAATCAGTAATTTTTATTTGCGTCGCTATTCACGCAATCCAGCGATATTCTTATAATCTTATTGTTTGACAAATTGAATAATTCAGGCAGCTTCAGTTGGAATTTCTAACTGCGAGACGACATATTCCAAAATTTAGTTTCCTTTCAAGAAGAGTATAACTAAGTCGATTGCAAGTAATTGGGATAAGATGTGACAATTTTTATATAGTAGGCCCAGCTTGTCTACAGCCACGGGCCAGCCGTCCTGGGTATTACCACACTCTCGACATTTGAGTAGTAGCAATTTCCTACTGCACTTCGTTTGGCGAGCCAGAGAGCCAAAGACCCAACTTTCTTGGGGGGTTTGCTTGTAGTGTGTATTGGTGATGCCTTTATTATGACGGAATCTCAATACACGCATTCACACTCCCTTCACTTTTATACGATATGCAGGCTAGTAAAGGTAGAATCACTTAACATCAAGTGAGCTATTTACTCGTTTGCCACCATAAGCAATGAAAAAAATATATGAACCCACGTGTCACTCAATCAACAGCCAAATTTGTTTAATATAAATCTTAATATTACTTTTTTAGATAAAATTGCTATCTTATTGTGTGTGAATCAAATCAAATAATTTATTCTGCATAAGCCCTCATCCGTGTGGTGACGGAGTAAAAATACAATTCACCACTCCCTATCTTGCCCGTGGATGTCGTACAAGACGACTAAGGGATATAATATGCACATAAGGTCTGTGCAAAAGAAGGAAACCTCGAAATGAAACCCTATACCAACATGTCTGACCAGCATGGTATAGTAGGTCAAATTCCCTCCCACTGTGGAGGAGGTCCGAGCCCAACAGTCGGACGTATGTGGGCTGCGATGATGATGATGATGATGATGAAGCCCTCATTAAGGGCACTTGCATATTGTCAAATTTACACATCGTTTGAACACAATACAATAATCTACCACCGGATTGGAACGCGGCCACAAGCTGAGAAGATCCGGCAAGAAAATCAGCGGGCTGTCATTTTTTTTAATCTTTTAATATGTAATATCTGGTTGGTTGAATTTTTTTTTTTCATAAATTGTTTTTTTGACGAACTTATTCAGATACATATTAATAAAAATAAAAAAAAAAATGTAATAATGGAAATAATCTTAAAAATTACAAAAACAGAATATTACTAACACTTAGATTCGATCTCACGCTGTTTGATGCGACTGGATAACTTCCCAACTGAGCTATTGTCACTCTTGGCGGCGACGACTAAATTTAAATTCCTACTCCATTGACATTTTATGTCATTGTATTGATTAGCTAAGAACACCAACAAAACAATATTTTCTATAAATAAAACCTAGCTAGATCGATTTTTTGGCCCCGATAACTCTAGTATGCTAAATTTCATGAACATCGTTAGAGCCGTTGCCGAGATTCTGAAAAAAAAAATACATATATTTTATACCACAACATAATTATGGTATTAGCTCCAGTGTATATCTATAACGAATACTACCAATCCTACATTGCTCGGGGATATCTTATCACCTTTATCACCAACAGTAATAAAAAAAGGGCAGATGATCAAGCTTGTACATAAAAAAATCTACCCGTATCTGTATAATATAAACTGTATCATTATATATGTATATACATCGATGAATGGATGTAAGGCATAACATTTTGTTCACAATATAACGTGGCGCAGGTGCGGTATTCTACTAACCGATAAATAACATCGTGTTAGCTCCTTGGTAATGTAACTAGATGTGATATACTCATCTACCACAATATGTATACTGTATAATATTATCTTATTTTGTGGAGATAATCCGTTGCGTGTTTTGACTTCGAAGAATATTCATGAACTTGAATCCTGGTAGAAGTTATTTATGAATTTAAATAATAAAAAATGGAAGTATTCATTTCTGTCTGATGAGAGAATACAAATCACCAGCCCCTTTCTTATCCTTGGGTGTCGTAAAAGACGATTAAAGGGATATAAAACGCTTATAACATCTATGCAAGAGAAGGAAAACTTGAAACCAAACCAGCTGTGGTATGGCTTTTTGAGCAGCATGGTATAGCAGGTCAATTTCCCTTCCATTGTGAAGGAGGCTTAAGTCCAGAAGTGGGACCTGATGATGATGATGATGATGATGAAGATTCATTTGTAATTTGTATAGAATGCATATATATATAATCATACGTCTCTTATCATAATTACTTTAAGTTGATGAAATGTAACTCTTCTTTCGTTGTACATATTGCAAAAGTTTTGGCAATAGTTTTATGACTGGCCGCATGCCTGACATCAACCGTCCCTGGGAATGTAATCGTTGATCAGACTGCAACAGATGAAGTGGGCCTAGATAGAATTGTTGATACTATTTTTCTGACAGAAAATTGATATTTTAAAGAGTAACTTATTATTATTGAAAAAAAAAGAGAATTCTACAATATTTTTCAATATATAATCAAATGATTAACAATGATATATGTTTTAATGCGACGATTATGTGTAGAAAGAGTATTGTATCTACAAGTAAGACTGTCACAGAAAAATACGAAGTATAACTGTCCGCTATGATATATATTGTAGGTCAATTAAAAAAAACAATGTGAGATCATTGTGGGCGTCAGTCAAACTGGGCTGAGCGTTACTTAATAAAAAAAGAGAAAGTTTCTTTCAACCGAATTGCTGTCATAACAATTACTGTTGTCACGCACTTCCTTTGTAGATATTATTATTCTAAAGTTACGTACGTTAATAGACCTTTGCACTACAGCTTCATAATATAATAGTAAACACATTTCTCTAGTGACATATCGCACTTAACTACCTCGCCACAAAGGTACTTATGGTGCGAGATATGACGTCATTAGGTCACGTCCGAAGGGAACAGCAGCCCTTTTCTTACAAGATTCTATTACGTCTCTTAATATATCTACAAAAGATTCTGCTGACGTACGATCGATACAAGGAAAAGACATGAAACACTATGCCACAAATCTGACCAACGTCATACTCGTATCACCGTCGTAGCCCACGTACGTCCCACTGTTGGGCTCGGGCCACAATGAGATGGAATTTGACTTACTATACCATGCTGATCAGACATGTTGGTATAGGGTTTCATTTCGAGTTTTCCTTTTTTTTTTATTGCCAACGGTAGCAAACGAGCAAACAGTACACCTGATGGTAAGTGTTGCTGCCGCTCATGGACCTTTACAAGGCCGCTGCCTACCGCAAAGAAAGTGAAGGGAGTGTAAATGCGTGCATTGAGGCTCGGTGATACCAAGGGCACTACCAAAACCCTTCACACGCAAACACCCTCAGAAAGTTGGGCTTCCGGCTCTCTCGCTCACCGAACGAAGCGCAGTAACTAATTGCTACTACTCATACGTCGATTTTCTGCGAGAGTGTGGTACTACCCCGGACGGACCGGCCCGCGGCTGTAGACACATAACTGTCAACAGTGTGGTCCTACCACTCTTAAACTTTCCTTCTCTTGTACAGGTGCCACAGGCATACTATATCCCCTGGTCGTCTTTTACGACATCCACGGGCAAGATAGGGAGTGGTGAATTATATTCTTACTCTGTCAACACACGGAAAGTCATCAGTCAACGTCATATAGTAAATATAGCTAGTGGATACCCACTGTTGGACATAAATAAGCCTTCACAATTAGCCAAGCGAAATGCTACAACAATTCAGGGTGGGGCATCAGCTACGTCTTAATTTTTTTACACAGAAGTAAGTTGGAAAGTTGGTAAGTACAGAAGTAAAAGCTTGCTCTATCTAGCTTGATCCATTTTTTGTGTCAATAGTGTGTGAGTGACATAAAAAATGAAATACTCCTTATGTAAATATTGTTAAGTGAAGTATGTTAATATAATGATAACGAAAGTAATACGTCAATATAATCGATAAGCTTAAATAAGCTCAGATTAATTCACGCCTCGAGTAACTCGGCAACAAAGCTTCTAACTTATTATATATGTACATTTAGAATTATATAACTACTAGCAACCCGCCCTCGCTTCGCTTCGGTTTCAGTCGCTTTACCCGCGGCGTAGTTTCCGTTCCTGTGGGAATACCGAGATAAAATATAGCCTATGTTACTCCCTGATATTATAACTTTCCATTGGTGAAAAAATTTTTGAAATCGATTCGGTGGTTTAAGCGTGAAAGCGTTACAAACAAACAAACATCCTTACTTTCGCATTTATAATATTAGTATGGATGTAGGTAAGTGTATTGAGGTACTAAGCATATAATTCACCATTCATTTTATTGGCGTAGGTGTCATAAAAGAGCACTAAGAGATATAATCTTTCAAGAGAAGAAAACTCTAAAGTAGTCAAGTCGCAAGTCAATTTTTTTCTCTTTTAAAGGTGGCTCGAACATAGCAACGGGTTGATGAGCTGAGATAACCTATGTAAGAATAATGGCATTATTAAAATAATTGATCATCACCGTCAGTACACCACCCCCTCGGTAGTGAAATGTATTCTTTCTCAGTCACCACACATCTTTGTGGAATGTCTCTCATAGTTACAATTTAAAAGGTAGCATTAGTTTTTAAAACAAAAATAGAAATTTCAAACTATATCACATACAGGTATATGAACTATATCAACTATATCACATATATTAACCTCTTAGAATAATAACGTATAGAAGGATAGTGTCGGTACTTCGAAAGTTCGAAGCATGAATCTAAAAATACTACATGCGCGCAGGCGATTACACATGTACACACGCACACCACTATACAAATGAAATCAAATTTTGTTTTTATCAAATCAAATCATTTATTTTGCAAAATATGGGTACAAAATATTAGTTGTTACAGGTATTGAATGTATCACCACATTTGACCGTCAAGCGGCATGCAAAAAGAGCTAATGCTCTCCGAACAAGTACAATATATTTTGCCAATTTAAATGAATTATTTAATTATGCAATGTCAATAATAATAACAATAATCTCCACAGTAATAATAATAATAATGTCAACAATAATAATAAGTCAAGCGGCATGCAAAAAGAGCTAATGCTCTCAGAACAGGTACAATATGTTTCGCCCACATAAATTAATTATTTAATTATGTAATGTCAATAATATTAACAATAATGTCCACAGTAATAATAATAATAATGTCAACAGTAATAATAATAATAATGTCAACAATAATAATAATTTCAGATAATTAAGTAATATAAAAACAGAAACATAACAATAAAGGAGTAATGATATCTGATGTTTACGCGAGCACTACACATTGTAAATAAAACTACTTTTACGGATTATATCGCGTTTGTATTTGATTTATGATTGCCCGACGTTTCGAACACTTTGCAGCATTCATGGTCACGGGCGGACTAAGGTGTCTCACGTCCAACAAGTAATCGTTATTACAGACATTTATAATTAATAACAACTGGATATTTATTGTGGAATGATGAATTCCACAAGCAAGTAGATGGAGTGGCTATGGGCTCGCCTGTCTCCTCTGTTGTCGCTGACATTTTCATGGAGGACTTTGAGGAGCTGGTCTTATCAAGACACACACAGATCTCACCTGTCACACCAAGGTTCTATAAGCGGTACGTAGATGACACTTTCACAATACTACCAACAGACAAAATAACCATATTCCTAAACCATCTTAACTCCATCAATCCAAAAATTCAATTTACTATGGAACTGCAGTCAAATAACTCATTAGCTTTCTTAGATATTTTGGTTATCCGTAAACCCAATAACACCTTGAGTCATACAGTGTATCGTAAGGCAACACATACTGACAGATATCTGAACGGAGATTCTCATCATCCCCCTTCACAGTTAGCTACCGTGTCTAAATCTTTGTTGCAGAGAGCACGAGGAATCTGTGACGAGGAGCACCTGGCTAGGGAGCTGCAGCATGTCAAGCAGGTTCTACGTGCAAACAAGCTGCAAGTTCCACGCCCCCGTCGCAGAGACCGTGTGAAACCACCCACAGTTTAGCGCCTCCCTGCAGTACTACCTTATGTGAAAGGAGTCACTGACAAGATTGGCTATATCCTGAAACGGGCTTCCATAAAAACTTATTTTAAGCCACTCAAAAGGATAAGTCAGTTCTTACCACCTGTCAAGTGCCAGATCCCTCTACAAGATGCAGGAGTTTATAAACTTGACTGTGACTGTGGTCTCTCTTATATTGGGCAAACAAAGAGATCCATAAGAACTCGGGTCAAAGAACACATAGCTGATGTGAAGCACCGCCGTCACACTAAGTCTGCAGTCTGTGAACATAGTCAGGACCGCTCCCGCCATAACATTAGGTTTGATAAACCTCAAGTCCTCGCAAAGGAACACCGATACCTGCCTAGAATGGTACGCGAGGCTATTGAAATCAAAAAACAAAAATTTCAATAGAGAGGACGGCTGGGTATTACCATCAAGCTGGGATCCTGTTATAAACATAATTAAAAATAAATCCAAAGAGACCACCACAAGACTGCATGATACTGTGAGCACTTATTGTATAGATTTGACCCACAATAATAATAGTTAAAGATAATTTTATAAATCAAAAATCTTTTAGTAAGACAAAGTAAGCCGCATCTAAAATTAAAAATCAATATTAATTTAGCATCATGTCCCCTGAGTTTTCTTGCCGGATCTTTCTCAGTGTGGCCGCGTTCCGATCGGGTGGTAGTATATTAGTTTTGTTAGTTTTAAATCAATAAATTGTAACAATAATTGCTACAAATTTAATAATTAATAATTACTAACCATAAACAATATAATTTTTTCATATAGAATCATTTTCTTCTTACACTGGCAATAAATTAGTACTAAAATGTGGGTAACAATTTAATAAATTTATAACTAATTTCTGTATCGGGTATATAATTATAAATGTCTGTAATAACGATTACTTGTTGGACGTGAGACACCTTAGTCCGCCCGTGACCATGAATGCTGCAAAGTGTTCGAAACGTCGGGCAATCATAAATCAAATACAAACGCGATATAATCCGTAACAGTAGTTTTATTTACAATAAAGGAGTAATACATATCAGTCAATTCAACTTATCATTTAAATAATCATTAATTGAGTAATAGGCTTTCTCTAGAAGTAAAGTTTTTATTTTATTATTAAATATATTAATATTATTAATTTGCAGAACAGATTTAAGCAAATGATTATATAAACGCGGTGCCATGCAAAATATACTCTTATTTAACATTGCCGTCTTATTTCCTAGTGTAGAAATTTCGAGGTGGCGTCTTTTACTGTTGAAATGCCTAAATAAATGCATATTTTTACGGATAAATACTACCACTTCCAGAATATATATACAAGGCCACTGCCTTTAAGAGTTTCAAATTTTTAAATATAGGTCTGCTTTTATTAAAATTAATCGTTGCAATACTTTTAAAAGTAATGTTAAAAACCTTTTTATGTTTTTCAAATGTGTTCAGACCAGACACCATTTGAATGCACAAATCATCATAATTACCTTTTATTAATATATATAATTATATTTTAAGAGTTACGTACGCAGTACAGTGACCTTATACATTACGAACGGTTCCGGCGTAAGCTCCATTAGGCTCCAATTGAAATGCTTCATTTTTTGTGCGCGGACTTTCTTTCTATACGTTATTATTCTAAGATTAACCTATTTGAAAGCAAATTATTGCTTTATAATTAATGAACGAATTGCTTCTTAAGACTTATTACATAGCTTTGCAATAACATGAGTGCTGTCGACAATGTTCTCTTTAATGACTTACACAAAGTCATAAAATACGATTAAAACAACAACGTTATCGTCTGTTTACGAATAAAGACTTGGGACATTAAGAGTTACGAGTCGTATCACATATCACCAATTGAAGGGATAAAGATAAGTGAAGAAATAAACCTTTTATGGAAATTTCGTTTCGAAAACAACGAACTTGTATAAAACATTACTAAATTAAATATTTAGGCTTTTCGTTGAAGGTATAAAAATTTGAGTCGCTTCCGTTTAATCCTCAAATAACGCGGGCATTTTTTGTAGGTAAATTAAAACAGCTGTCATCATAAATGTTCGAATTGTAAATTGTAGACAGCCAGAGTGGGTTTTTGGTAAAGCTTTTTTTTTATTTTTAAAAGCAAAAGTAATGGATTTACAAATCTGACATTCCATTTGTTTCATCCTTTAGGTTGGATTCTATTTCCATCCATCTATCCATAAGCCTCTTAACATTCAGTGTTATAATGCTAAAATCGCAATGCTTGGAAGGCGATCGTAGTAGGTGTTGTGAATTTTGTAGGAGGGTCCTGCTGCCTTAGCCTTAGTGCTCTCTAATCCGGTTTTTAACTTTATTAAATTTAAGATTATTTTTCTAGTATAAGAATATTTTCTGAGGGGTAGTAGCGCTATTCTGGGTAGCTCATAAAACCAATTGCTATTGTCAGTCCGCATGGGCGGTCAGGCGGACTGACAATTATGGTATTTATTTCATAGAGTTACACGTCCAACACTGACCGGCTGTAAATGAAACACAACACAAATAAAAAAAATACACGCGCAATCCTTACAAACTATACAATAAATTTTTATTAGCATTTATTGCATAGGTTTTCTATATAGAATTATCTACAACGATATTATTATTTGTATCTTGTCATTTTTTAGGACTAATATAATAATCTATTTTTAGTACAGGTCCACCATTTTCTCAAAAATATATATGAATTATCTGAAGCAAGACAAATGCATGAATAAATATGTTTATTGTGTCACAGTCTTAACGTTTGTCTTCTGGAGATTGATTATACTATAATTTGAATGCGCATTTTAAAATCTATATCAGTTAAGCAAGTGTTACATATTTTCTTTTAAATATTATTTAAATTAATTGCCACAGCCTACTGAATCATTAATTAATGCGACAGTTACAAAATTAGTCTATTAGTTTCACTGACAAGAAATATTATATGCTTACTGATCGGCGTGTTGATTAACTTACAAAACACAATATTGCCACGCTATTTTAATACAAGGGCCGAGTAAGTCAAACCAACCATGTCACTACTAGTCAAGGTTAAATTAAAAATTTATAAGCTGTTTGGACACTCTTACCAAACCTGTTACAATTTTGATATTATTTTTAAACATAATCATTATGTACGTTGCATTTGATAAACTTTTCGTGTGGTATGGAGTAAGAATACAATTCACTACTCGAAACTCGACTCTGGGTGCCGTAAAAGACTACTAAGGGGCAATAAACAAATAACATCTATACAAGGGAAGGAAAACTAGAAATAATACCCTATATCAATACGTCTAATCAGCGTGGTTATAATAAGTCAATTTCACTCTCATTGTAGACTAAAAATAAAGGGAAACTTAAAAAAATAAAAGATTCTCTTATCATGACTACGAAGTAAATTTGTAGTAAACAAAATAAATTTGTTTAAAGTGGAGTCAAGGGGATTTGTCCTTTGTAACATATTGTCATTAATGAAACAGTAAAGCACATGTATTTAAATTGAGTTTTTGTTAAGCTTGTTATAGTTGCAGCGAATTTATGTTACTTAAAAATAGTTCCGGATCAGATCTTTCAAAATAATGGGATATTTCCGTGTGATAATGGAGTAAGTAGGTATACAATTCACCACCGCCTTTCTTGCCCTATAACATCGATGTAAGAGAAGAAAACCTAGACATAAAACCCTATAGCAACACCTTATTTTAACCTTCCAAATATTTTTTTTAATCTACCCATTTTTTTTTTTGTGTTTGACTTAGTTGTTAGCCTCAGATGGCTGTGACAACTTTACCCGGACTGGTGGGTGAGCGCTGAGGGATCTCAACCCGTAAATTAATCTACCCAGGTTTGATTTTATTTTATAGGCTTATGGTGTGGCCACTTAATCCGTCTAGAGTGACGGCAGGGTGGCGCGCGACCCTATAACATACCTTATTACCCTCCTTTTGCCAATGGGCAAGAAAAATCGAAATAATATCCTGTACCAACCCGTTAGCCTAGCGTGGTATAGTAAGTAAATTTCCATTTAATATGGAGGAGGCTGGAGCCCAGCAGTATGAAGTATATGAACTGTGATAAGGCATAATTTAGATACATAGAACAGAAAAAAGAAGTAATTTCTTCACCATTTTAGCTCAAATACGTCCCACTGTTGGGCTCAAGTCTCCTCCATTATAGGAGGGAAATTGACCTATTATACCGCGCTGGTAAGACATTTGGTATAGGGTTGCATTTCAAGTTTTCTTTCTCTTGCAAAGATGTTGTCTTTTACGACACCCACGGGCAGGAGAGGGGGGTGGTGAATTGTATTCTTACTCCGTTACTAATTTACATACAACAGAAAAAAAAGAAAATTCACTAAAATTAAGAATTACGAATTAAAGTCGTTGACCTCCCCACTGCGTATCTGTTAATTCGAATGAGCTCCCGTTTGCGCCTGAATGCAATGGGGGATATTGCAAAAAAATCCAATAACAGTCGTTCGATGGAGGGTGGAGAGGAAATTGGAACGGTGACACATCATAGGACGAGGAGCTACGGCACCTGTGCAAATTATACTAAACGGCGGCGAATTGCTCACACGAGCACGTACAATTTTATAATCTTTTACAAATTTATATCTCATAAAAATGTTTAAATAAGATGTATGGCTTGAATGTCCGTATTTTTAAACGGTTAAGAGATGAAGTTAATTGTATTTGGAGTGCCAACTTATCGCAAGCGTCAACCTATTTTCAAGTGCAAAATGTGATCGCAATCTCAATGGCTAAAATATTATTTGTTTTTCTTTTTCTTGTCAGCCAATATACCTATGTCCTAAGTTTGGGTACAGGTGTCCTTCATAATTTGATGGAAATTGACTTACTGTACCAGCAGGTCAGACGGGTTGGCATACTGTTTTATATCAAGTTCTCTTTCCAATCATCATCATCATCATCACAGCCCATATACGTCCCACTGTTGGGCTCGAGTCTCCTCCACAATGGGAGGGAAATTGACCTTACCATGCTGGTCAGACAGGTTGGTATAAGATTTTATTTAAAGTTTTCCTTCTCTTGAATAAATGTTATATGCGTATTATATCTCTTAGTCATCTTTTACGACATTCACGGGCTAGATAGGGAGTGGTGATTTGTATTCTTACTCCGTCACCACACGGAATTCTTTCTACTATATTTGTGTTATCAACACAGACATATATATATATATATATATATACCCTAGTCGTTTTTTACTACACTCGCCTTCAAGAAAGGGAGTGGTAAATTGTTTTCTTACTACGTCACCACAAAAAAAGCTTAAATATTTACGATACATAAATTGTATTATCGCATGTTATAAATATGTGTAGGCCAGATATACATCTGTTGAAAAGTTCAAATCGTCAACCATGTAAAGCTTTTTGACTAATTTAGTTATTATTTATTCAAAAAGAAATGGGCTGTTTTATTAGTAAATTGACTAATTTTATCGTTATCATATTTCATTAGCATACTGATAGGCGGTTAATATCATCTTTTACTGGTGACCTAAACATTAAACATTTATTTAAACGAAGGCAGACATAAAATAGCAAAGGAATCGATAAATGTCGTATTATGAATTCATAAAATGTCGTTTTTGTTCCACTTACAGTTTGCTAGCGCGATACTGATTCAAGAAATTGTCCCAGTGACCCAAGTTTTTTATCGAAACCTTGACTTAAGCCGGCTTAACTGCCAAACATTTATTTTTCTCTTTTGTTGGGCCGCCAAAATGGAAAATGGAATAATTTGGCGGGACACAAAATTCTACGGTAGTTTTAGAGGCTGAATGCAGTTGGACATAAGCCAGTTTATGGCGTGACTTTGACCGAATTCAACTAGAATAACTATTATGATTGAGCTCAGAATATTTAGGTCAAGAGACTGCTAGGATGTTATGTGGTTTAAGAGGTCATTTATGCGCCAATTTATATAAGGGATCCTATAACTATCCCATTACTTCTGGAGTTGTATGTTGCTATTTTTCATAATTCTCTATTATAATTTATGCATGCTTAAAATTCTTTATCTAAATTTTCAAAGTCCAAATTTAGTCATATTGCTCTGTCATTTCAGAGGATTAGGAATACAGTTTGTCATCACCTTCTACATTTACGCTTCTTACTTTTGAAAGATAGAAAGTAGTGAAAGCCGGCTGCGAAATTATCAGACGAATCTGAAATCTCTTAATAAAATGACATTCGCATCAATTGCAATCGCTATGATAATAAATGAATGAATGAATATTTTTAAAACATAAATAGTGTTTTTATACGTACAAATTCAAATAAATACGTACTCAGACTTTGGTTATTGAGAATCTACATAAAGTTATTAAGTATAAAAGCGTATGTATTTCAAAATTTATGATGTATTTAAGTAAGCGCTCGAAATTTATAAGGGTTAGCTCGTGTGCGTGCTTCGAAGGGGTTTGATAAAGGAAAACAAAATTATTGTTGGTTACAAAATGGTACAGACTTCGCTATACACTTAATACAATATATTTATGCAATATCGTTTTTTGCGCAAACACGATTGAGAAGATTGTTCTCTTGATTATTTTGATTCGACAGTAAATTTGGTTTTCCTTACAACACATATCCATAAGTCAAGTACATATGAAATTTTCACATTGAATCCTTTCTTAGAACAAAATGGCAGGTCATATACAATGTAGACAATCCTACTAATATTATAAACGCGAAAGTTTGTATGTGACGATGTGAAGATGTGAAAATGTGAAGATGTTTGTTGCTCTTTCACGCAAAAACTACTGAATGGATTTTGATGAAACTTCACAATAATATAGCTTACATGTCAGAATAACATACAGGCTAATATTCCCACGGGAAGAGGAACTGTAGGTGAAACTGCAGGGCGCTACTAGTAATGATAATAAATAAAGAACGATGATATAGTATTGAGTCTATTGTTTATATTTTATCAATTTTGTATCGTTGTCTTTTAGAAACAATAAGAGAACTTCTTTCTTCATCAGCGAGCTACTACAATTTAGACTATACTGTGAATTGTAATAAATATCCATTTAGTTACGGCGTTAAAATACAGTTAAACAACATATCCCCCCCCCCCCCTCTCTTGCCCGTGGATGTTGTAAAAGATGACCGGAGATATATATGCAGGTAACATCGATGCAAGAGAACGAAAACTCGATATAAAACTTCCAGCACCTCTGACCAGCGTCACCACTTTAGGCCTGAGCCTAACAGTGGGATTCATATAGGCTGCGATGAATTGTAAATTAAAAGTTACAGTTGCAACGTTTTAAAATATGGAAAAAATTAATGACACTGCAAATTGTAGTTCGCTTCGTCATCGTCGTTCATCGTATTTTCGCTTCATCAAAATTTGAAATGAAACGGAAGTAGGGGAATGATTTCTGATGCGGCAAAAAGTTTATCAGTAACGGAACAAATATGAAACTTCGTGTTCAATACGAAGGACAAAAATAGTATTGGGTAAATTGCACTTTTGACGATTGGAGGAAGTTTATTTGCCAAGTTGGTGTTGTGAGAAAAATTAATGTCGACACTTGTAAACGCCATTTCAAGTGACAATAATGAAAATAATTTCTACCCGCAGCCCTGATGAGAGTCGTTGTTAAGTTAATAATTCAGTAATGGCACCATGAAATCTTCAATGAATATTGTGTTTTTTTGCTTACTTAATGGTAAATATTACTGGCGTTTCATTTTTGTAATATCAGAAGCAGATTAGGGCAAAGTACCTATTTTCCCTTCAATTGTAGTTGAGGGATGTGATAGCTACTCTAGTGGTGATCGGTTGCTGCTTCCGGGACCTGATCCAGGCATAATTATTTGCATTCTATTTGAGAATTGTTTTATATTAAGGTTCTAAAAGCACCACACTGGTGCTATTAATAAAAGTGTTGTTGTATAAAAAAAGAGCACAGTTACAGAAAAAGCTCTGTGATATAGGACGAGGACGCAGAAATGGCAATGGGCAGGACGAGAAAACGACAACCGCTGGCTAAGAGATGTTATCGAGTGGCGATCCAGTATCAGACGATGCAGTATCGGACGACTACCACCAGTTGAACCAACGACCTGGTGAAAGTTGCTAAGCATCATTGGATGCGGCACAGGCACATTGCAGGCGGCACACGACCGCACTTTGTGGCGTAATATGAGGGAGGCCTACGCCCAGCAGCATAAAAAACGAATGAGGGATATAATATGCATATAACATATAACTACGTAAGACAAGGAAAACTGAAATCTGTATCGTACCGATCCGTAACCAAAACGCCGTGGTGAAAAAAATACGTGTGGTGACGGAGTAAGAATACAATTCACCACCCCGTGGTGCCCCCCGCCTGGTGCACCCCTTGCCCGTGGGTGTCATAAAAGACGACTAAGGCATAGAATATGCATATAACAAGAGAGCATATAGCAAGAGAAAGAAATCTCGAAATAAAACCCTACACCAACACGTTTGACCATTGTGGTATAGTAGGTCAATTTCCTTCCTATTGAGAAGAAGGCTCGACCCCAACAATGGGAGGTATATGAGCTGGAATGATGATGATGATAATGATGAACCGAAACTATCCGAAACTGTCAGATAGTCCGAAATAATTTTAAATCCGTAAGAGAAACTGCTATAATGTTATTCTAATACGCATGCATACTCTTATCCGCAACTTCACATCCATATCCAAAATAGGCAATTCTGAATTGTATAAGAATTGATAATTTGCGATACGCATCTTAAATTCTAGCTCGTGTGACTAAAGTATTCAAATTCAATGACAAACACGTGAGATAAAACATAACAATTCATTTATTTTTATTATTTTTATATAGGTTTAACTCCAGTTGTATTCAGTTGTTAGTTTAATTAGTCGAAGAATAGGGTACTTGAACTCAGCTTTACGAGTATCTTTTGAGTTGAGGTCGTCAACAACATTTGTTGAGACAGTTGTGGCGGTTATAAAGCCAACATTTACGGGCACCGCAGTAAACACATGCTGCGTCCCGACACTTGAATGCCAACCCTCTTAAACAACATTACCACTACAAAACCCAGTTTTCCTTTATGTTCAACAGCTAAAAAAACATATTGAAATCTTATCAACTAATAAGTTACATATAGCAGATTTTCTCAAAGCTTTGAATATTTTTCTTAAGAAGTATTATAGAAATATTTTTGACGACGTTTAATAAATCGATGAACGCTGGCTGCATGCACGAAAAAGTGTCCCGTTACGCTCATTGTCCAGTTACGCTGATTCAATTTTATTCATAAAAGTATGCAGTCATTTCATCAATGTTGTGTTATGACGTTGTCACGTTAAACTATCGTCCGTAAACCGACTTTACAGACAACCATATTTATTATGACCACACATAAAACACCAAACACAATAAAATTAAAAATCAAGTATGTTAAGATTTTTTTTACGATTGATTTTTAAACTGATGTTTCAAATGTGGATATTTCAGTATCTTTTGAAATGTTTGATATAGTGAGGATAGCCAAGAACTCAAATTTAAGAGTTACAATTAACTTTATATATCACATTTCTTCATTGGAATAGAAATAAAGAGAAGACAGTACTGTAACTAATTTCCCCTTATAATTTAGTTTCACTTAAAAGGAAGCTAGCCTATTTTAGCGCACTTAATAACATTTTTCGTGTATCTTTCAATTAAAAACCAGGATACTCGAGTGTCTGTATTTAAATTTGCACCTGTGTAATAAAAAAATTAAAATATGTTAACAATAAGTTGTTTTAATTATTATGCTTTTGTGCGTAAAAACGGTATTCTCTGTTGCATACATGATGTAGTCAGGTCATTTCATTTTTTTCTTAGTAGTAGTCGTTGCTTTTATAGTATGTAGTATATAAGCTAGTAGTAGTGTAGTATATAGTATATAAGTTATTATTTTTTAAATATGCTGTAGACGCTAAAATAAATATTTTTCTTTTTAAGTATTTATAACCGCGTGATAAAATATTACTATAAACTTATATTCGCTTTTACACCCACAAGCAATTTTTGTGTGGGTAGTATTACTGTCTCCTGGCACAGGACAGTTATTGCGATTGATATATTTTAAAAATGTCAAGTAAAGATGTGAACTCTCGCTATAAATATACTAGACTGTTAGATGCTGATAAGTTAGTATTGAATGGATACCCGAACGAGGCTGAGACAAAAGCAATGTCAGGTTAACACGGGTTCCCACTCGGTAGGTTTAATAGCCTCTACGGCTGATCGGATCCCGGGCAGTGCGACTCGATGCCCGCCGGCAAGGATTGGGAACGACGACGAATACTACTTGTCCATATATATAAACATATTCATGTACTGTATATAATATACATGATGATCTATTATTTATTTAAAATGAACTTAGACGGGGATAAATTAATCATTTCGACATATTGTTAATTTTTTTAGTAATTACGATGTTTTCGACTTTTTGTGGTAGCTATGATTTGTTTTATCAAATTATTAAGTTATTATGGCGGCAATTTATAAAAGTAAATACATAAGATTTTTTTATATATTATATAAGGGTTGTAAAAATGTGTAACAGTTTTATGAAATAAGTATAATTTTGAATATCCTACACAGTTATGCTATTTTAAAATATCGTTTTTAAGCAATAAATAACATTTAGGATTACGACGTTTTTGACTAAAATATTTTTTCTACAAAGATTACAATAGTATCTCTATGTAGAAAAATTCTTTGGGGATGAAACTCACCGGGGATATTTATAGCACCAATCGCGATCGTCAACCCGCATCCCAAGAGTTATGATTGTGACATTATCACTCTCTTTTTTTGAAATACTGAGTTCTACACAAGCCGCGCCCAATCCGTACTAGTACGATATTAAATCGCCATTGGACTGACCGCTGGTACCTGATACTTTGACCTCGGTGGTGACATTAAACTCCTATTAGGAGCTCTATTGTAAATCGTGGATGTCGATAGATTGATGTTAATATTAATGAGATCACATACTTGAGCAGTTGTACTTGAGTAAATAACAAATATAAACATCCTATATACATATACGTGTAGAGCCTTGTATATTTTGTGTTATCATCATTTCAGTTCAAATAAGTCCCAATTTTGGACTCGAGCCTCCTCCACAATAGGAAGGAAATTCACCTTACTATAACCATGCTATTGAGATAGGTTGGTAATAGGATTTTATTTCGAGTTTTCCTTCTCTTGCAAAGATGTTATATGCATACTATATCCCTTAGTCGTCTTTCACGACATCCACGAGCAAGAGGGGAGTGATGAATTGTATTCTTACTCCGTCACCACACGGAACGTCGATAGATTGATGACAATATTAATGAGATCACATACTTGAGTAGTTGTACTTGAGTAAATCAACAAATATGAACATCCTATATATACATGTAGATGTATGCCATGTGTATTTTGTGTACCTACGAATAATACAGATTTACCCCCTTGTTATTTCTGTATACAAGGTTCATAATATCCTGCGGCTTGATATAACTGCACCGTTTGTTTACTATAGCGAAAATATTTAATTTTCGCTATAGTAAACACATGGGGCATTTATATATTAGCGGTAACACTGGCCAATAAGATATTGACCTCAACTTTCCGTAGGCAAAACGAAAAAATGTAATTCATCATCAACTTTTTTTTTAAAAGCAACACACCTGCACTAACCTTGTATTGCGGGACAGTTTACGAACATATATTTAACGGACATAAATTACATTTAGACTCGGAACAATTATTAGTGTGGTGACGGAGTAAGAATACAAATCACCACTCCCTATCTTGCCCGTGGATGTCGGAAAAAAACCACTAAAGGATATATACGCATATAACATCTATGCAAGAGAAGGAAAACTCGAAATAAAACCCTATATCAATCTGTATGTGTGTCCACCTATTATGGAGGCTTGAGGCCAACAGCGGAACGTATATAAACCGAAATGATGATGATGAATGAGTAGCACTGATTGGGGAATATAAATCAATTGATATTAAGACAAATGATCTATTATCGAATCCGTTATCATTCGAATCGGTCCTCAGTAATCGAACTAATGACCACTACTTCTACAAGTAATCATCATCATCTTGCTCTTATCCCAATTACTTGGGGTCGACGCAATATGTCATCTGTTTTAACATATTGCAAAAAGTTTCGGTAATGACTTTTATGACCGGCCGCCTGCCTGACGTCAACCCTCCTTGGGAATGCAATCGTTGACCCAAATGGTACCATATGGAGTTGGTCCGGGTCAATCTAGGGCTCTTAGTCGTCTTTTACGACACCCACGAGCAAAGCAAGGGTTGGTAGTATTCGAAGCCGCTACCACACAGCACACTTCTACAAGTAATCACGCAACAAAATGTATTTATTTCACGTATAAGCATGACAAAGATATTTTATCTCACCTAATTTTACAAAAGTTAATGTTACTTAGCACAACAATAGCCCTCGTCACTAAATGAAGCGTTGTATTTTATTGAAATTCTCATCATACAAGCCAATCTCTGTTATGAAGTCGCTAAATTACAACGAAATATCTAAAATTGTTGTTGAAACTTCGTCCCTTCTAGTATATCATCCGTCCCATTTATTAATAAATTAGGAATAACTTGAAACTGGTGTCTCGATTTATCGTACAGGTGGAGTGGATTGCTATTGTCAGTAAACTACACTTGTTATGGAATAGTTTAGTTCAACTATGTGGATTCAAACCAAGGACAGAAGTTCGGTATTGGTCGAATACTTTATTATTTAGAGGTATAGTGTCTCAATTTTAGAGTATTGAATTCTATTTGTTGGAAGTTTTCATTGATTTAATTTATCTTCTTATTAAATTTCAATATTGACCTTAATCAAGTTTATTACTATTTTTAATGGTATTTCGATATCAATGTTATCGTATTTCAAGTTTTTCAACAGATTTAAGAAAAAGTAAAAACTAAACTATGAATAAAAACGAGGCTAAAAGTATGTAATAAGAGACCATTTTCTATGAATTCAAACGACGTAATCTATTTCTATCAATATAATATATACTTACATATTGCAAACGTTTTGGCAATTGATTTTACAATGAATTTCAATATATTATATTCAAGCTATTATATATAAAAATCAATTACTGTAAATGAACTGATTGATTGTATAGGTTTGCTAATATTATATATTTGACATGTAACTACCATTTCCGTGTGGTGAAGCAGTAAGAATACAATTAACCACCCCCTCTCTTACCCGTGGGTGTGGTTAAAGACGACTAAGGGATATAATATGCATATAACATCTATGCAAGTGAAGGAAAACTCGAAATAAAACCCTATACCAACCTGTCTGATCAACATGGTACGGTAAATTTCCCTCCTATTGTGGAGGAAGCTCAAGCCCAACAGTGGGACGTATACGAGCTGAAATGATGATGATGATGAATGATGAAACCAATACAGTGATTATTCATTATTTTTTATTTTTAATGTAAATATTGGTAGTATTCGTTACCAGACCCCAAGAGAGTAATGCTATCTTAAAGAAATAATATTAAGATTAAAATTAAAAAGTGATACAGGGATCAATATCTCAGTTCTTAGAATTACAGAATATTATAATCTGTAATAACGATAATTTATTCGACATGAAATATGTTTTCTGTGACCAATACGATAAAATTAAAAGTAGTTTCTATTTCAAGTGTAATACTTGTTTAAACATCAGAAATTATTATAATAATATTATTTTAAAAAGAATAACGAAACAACTCAGCGAGAAACGTGCTGAGGGATCATTTCTCTGTACAAACTAAAACGACACAAATCCTAGTCTTATCGCAGAAAACAGACATATTGAACAAATAAGACCGCTTTGTACAGAACACGTCCCTCCAATATACTCGTAAAGTCTTCATCGCCCGTATTTACCTTTTTCTTAAAGATTTATGTACACAATAAATATAAGCCTACTCCCTCGCCCAATCACGAACCCAATATTAGGACAGGCTTCATGCAGTCCTAAATAAACTGTGGCCGGACTGCTAAAATGTCGATTACAGTAACTTTAGTTGGGCAATAAAGTAAAGGTAATTATTAAAGAACTTATTATATAAGGATAGGCACGTGCCGTATGATGACTGAGTAAGAACAGAATATGTTACTACTTCTTTTAGTTCACTGGTGCTGTAGAAGAATATTAAGAAAAACATAAGCAAGCCACGCCAAACGGACTAACTAATGGTCTGTGTGGAATAGTACCACATTTTTGTAGTAAATCGATGTCCGAGTAGTAGCAATTTGTTACTGCGCGTGGTGGATTTTGGTGATGCCTTTAGTTTCACTGAACTTCGTTACACTTATTCACACTTTTTTCACGGTAGGCACAGGCCTAGCAAAGGTCCATGAGCGGCAGCAACACTTACCATCAGGCGTACTGTTTGCTCGTTTGCCACCGATTATATTAAAAAAAAAGGACAAAGTGAGAATTCAAACATAAAATAAATAAATTGCGAGACACAAATTTAAATTACCGAAAATATTACGTAAGGCACGCGTTAACTGAGTATGTCATGCCTTGTTACTTTACCTTGTTATTATTTTAAAAATAATATTAAGTGATAAAATAATAGACGACTAAAATCTTTACGTAAACTAGAGTTAGCTCCATCTGATGCTGTTTGGTCAACAGTTAAGGTTGACATTCGCAATAAGGGTTGACATCAGGAAGTCGGCCGGTCGTAGCACTATTTCCAATAACTTTTCGATGATGATTAAGAATTAGAAAATTAAAGCCTTGTATCGTTCAAGTTCAACAAACAAATTTTTAAAAGGGTAGGCAGAAATGCGCCCTGTAGTTACGGAGTAAAAATACAATTTATCCCCCTTCATGCACCTGGTGAACTATCGGCTAGTGTGAACAATTCTCACGGTGAAAGAAGAGGTGAGGACACGGGGTATTTTTAATTCTATACCACTCGGTATAGAATTAAAACAGAAAAAAAAAACCCCACGAACTCATTAGTCGAATTTCGCTTCTGGTGACAGAATAAGCGCAAACATGTGTATTTTTACACCATGAAATTATTATTGTTTTTTGTATTGTCAATTAGTTATTAATACGAGTTACGATTTTCTCCACAAATTATCAGTTTCTTCACACCTTTAGTTTCTTTGTATTATTCATTGCTTGTCAGTAAATCAAAACACGTCTCGCCTCGCCTTTAACAGTGCTACTGTTGGTTTGTATCTCTGAGAATTTTGGTGGGAAATGAAAACATTCATAAATTACTTTTTTATCAGAAGTTTGTCCGCATCACATCGTATAACAGCATCAAAATTAATATAACACGTTAAAACACTAATATATTGAATATAATGCAAGATCACTACATGACGCGTTCACGTTCCCGCCAAAACTCCTGCAGTAAAGTCATTTAAAGCGATATCATTATTAGTATTAATTTATCTATTATTCTTTTCTTAAGGTGATAGAGTAAGCATACAATTCACAACTGCTTCCTTTCCCGACAGTATCGTAAAGGATGATTACGATACACAAATAATAGCTAGAGAAGCAAGTCTCGTAATAAAGTTTTTATATGAACCTGTCAAAATTTGACAAGTTGACTAAAATTTATAAAATTTAGCTACTCTCCACTTCATGTTTATGACACTAATGTGAACCGGACATTAGCAGAATTGTATCAAGCACAACTATTCGTGTCATTGAATACAAGAAATCAAGCGAAGGCTATCACAACTATTAAAGCACCGATCATATTATTACTCAACTGACATTGGCAGAATGGTAGCACACTTATGCTGCTAAGGCCATTAAAGCAAGAAGAAGAAAATTTAGCTAGCTAAAATTGGCTAAATTTGATAACCTATTAACCTCTACTATTGTACATAAGACTGCCTACGAGAGAAGATAATGCCTTAATTGCAGGCAGGCTTTCTATTCTCAGAAGAGTGCTACTCCCCTTTCTCCAGGTGATCTCTTAGCTGATATTTGCAACTCTCGCGTGATAGTAAGGGGTTGTGTCTCTCCTCTTTTTACTCTATTTTTGCCTGTCACCACAAAGGAGGTAAGGTATATTAGGTCAATTATCTGTGATATTGTGGAGGTGTTTCGCGCCCCATATTATCAACAATTTATGTATTGCGAGGAAAGGAGAAAGAATCGTCTTGTATTTTTGTGCATTTGCACAAGTTTTTGAAGTATCAAACTTCTTTTTTATTTTAATGATTCGGTTTATAGACAATTCTTTACAAAATTCTAAACAAACAACACATTTATACCAATAAATAAAATTGGAGTGTCTGTTTGTAATGTCAAAATAATAGGCTTTTTTCATGCTCACACGGTTATTTGCACGACACCTATGCCTAAAATAGCAATTAAAAAAATTTTGTCTATCTGTCTGTCTGTCTGTTTGTTCCGGGTAATCTCCAAAACGGCTGGACCGATTTCAAAAATTCTTTCACCAATGAAAAGCTATAATATCAGGGCGTAAACTAGGCTATATTTTATCCCGGTATTCCCACGGGAACGGGAACTACGCGGGTAAAACAACTATAACCTATAACCGAAGCGAAGCGAGGGCGGGTTGCTAGTCTATAAATATAAAGATGTAATAGCTAAAAGCTAAGAGGTACAGTACATTTGGCAGGTTTACGATTAGCGCAATATTAAGGGCCCAGGATTCCATTATCCCGGTGAGACCGGACATCCTTGGGGATGTTAAAGAAATTCACGTACGGTCAACTCAACAGGGTAATACAAGTACATTGGTTTTAGAATTGTTTACATAAACTTTACTACTGAATATTAAAATGTGTATATATAAGACGTGTGGTGACGGAGCAAAAATACTATTCACCACCTTTTCTCTTGCCCGAGGGTGTCGTAAAAGACGGCTAAGTATGCAAAAGAAGAAAAACTGGAAATAAAATCATATACCAAGTCAGTCCGATCAGCGTGGTATTGTTATATTATATATATAATAATACATGAAGCAACAACTTTGTACCCCTTTTTACGAAAATTACGTTGATGGACAAGTATAAAATTTGGCACAGTTGAAGTATATAATGAGGAGAAGTGCATAAAATTGAAATTTCATATAATAAGGGATTAGAAACAAATTAAATTAATTAAAAAAGGCGTTACGCATACTACAACACAATCGCAACACACACACACACGTTTGTGTGAGTGTGTTGCGTAGCAACGCTTATACACTTTTGTTTACGGTTAAAATCTCTGGTCGAACTGAATGTCAAACAATCATACTTATGACGACAATGTCTAATAGAGATTTGTGCTTATATATTAGTTATCGCCGGACTATATCGGCGGGTGACGGGGGTGCGAGCGGGGGGGCGGTGTGGTCTCGTTAAGGGATCTCACCGCCTGGCGCGTCGACGCCCGCCGAGACGTCATCGCCCGTTGGGCAGTCCGGCTGGAGAGGCCTCGGTTCGGGGTGCGAACCGTGGAGACCTTCCAGCCGGTGCTGATGCAGTGGTTGGAAAGGCGGCACGGGGTGCTCTCCTTCCGACTGGTGCAGGTTTTGACGGGGCATGGGTGCTTCGCCAAATACCTGCACAAGGTCGTTAGGAGGGAGAGTACACCGTCCTGCCACCACTGCGATTGCGACGAGGACACGGCGCGCCATACGCTCGAGGCCTGCGGGGCTTGGGCAGTGCAGCGCTGTGAACTCATCGCAATCATCGGTACGGACCTGACGCTGCCGGCTATCGCTAGGGCGATGGTCGACAGCGTCGGGAATTGGAACGCGGTCGCAGCCTTCTGCGAGACAGTGATCTCGCAGAAGGAGGCGGCGGATCGCCTGCGCGAGGAGCGCAGCCTCGATGAGGAGATCCGCCGCCGGCGACTGGGGCGGCGTAGGCGCAACTATCTGCGCCTCATGCCGCCCTAGCCGAGGCCGCAGGTGACGTGACCGGGGATTAGTCCGTCACCCGCTGAGAGGCCGACCGCGTGAGGAAAGACCGACGTCCTCCCCAAGGGGGAGACGTCGGTCGATGGGAGGGTACCCCAATAGGGGGTATCCCGTCGGGCCGACCACTGACGACAAGTTAACGCTGCTCCAGTGGTCGGCCCAACGACGAAGGCGACGTGGTTTTTGGGTGGGTCGCGGGAGTTGCGTGCTTAAGCCCCTCTGTCGCCCCGGACGGAGTGGTGCGGAGGCGCGCCGACCGCGACCCAACCACAAAAAAAAAAAAAATATATTAGTTATTAGTGAAATGCAGCTTGCTTAATTTACATAAATAAAATTAAAGAAAATTGTGTAGCAGAAAAATTAATTAAAATGAATTATGGCCGAATTTCGACCACACGGCGACCACTAGTATTAATAAATAAGCAAGTCTTTTACTAGTAACTTTTATTAAAAGTAAAAAAGAACACGACAATATAACGTATTTATATCAAAAACGAGGGGGAGAGATAGATAGCTACAGATCTAGCATACACAGTGTTGCCACCAAACAAAACTAATAATGAAACAATAAGTATTACCTTAGAATAATAACGGGCAACTTAAGAGGATCTTTTCGTCCAACATACCTCAGTGTCTGAAAACACAGGTCTTTGACCAGTGTGTGTTACCAGTGATGACTTACGGCACGGAAACGTGGTCCCTAAACGTAGGCCTCATATCAAGGCTCAAAGTCGCTCAGCGTGCTATGGAGCGGGCTATGCTCGGGATTTCTCTGCGAGATAGAATCCGGAATACGGAAATCCGCAGAAGAACGGGTGTAACCGACATAGCATCGCTCGACGAACCGACAACCGCTGGGGAAGAAAGGTTCTCGAGTGGCGACCACGTATCGGACGACGCAGTGTAGGACGCCCCCCCACTAGGTGGACCGATGACCTAGTGAAAGTAGCTGGGCGTCGTTGGATGCAGGCGGCACAGGACCGCTCATTGTGGCGCAAAATGAGGGAGGCCTACGTCCAGCAGTGGACGGCGATAGGCTGAAATGATTATGATGATGATGAGAATAATAACGAATAGAAGGATAGTGTCAATACTTCGAAGTTTCAAAATTTGAATCTAAAAATACTAATGGCGCGCAGACGATTACACACGTACACACGCACACCACTATACAAATTATGAAATCAAATTTTGTTTTTATTAACATAAATCGTCGAATTACCTTTAAAAGTAATGTTAATAATCTTTTTATATTTTTCAAATGTGTTGTGACACCATTTGAATGCACAAACCGTCATAATTACCTATTTATTTTTTAAGAGTTGCGTACGTTCGTGCAGTACAATGACTTATACATTACGGAACGGTTCCGGTGTAAGCTCCATTAGGCTCCAATTGAAATGCCTCACTCTTTGTGCGTGAACTTACCTTCTTATACGTTATTATTCTATGAAGTATTACATTGTATTGCAACGCGTGGTATAGTAGGTGAGTTTTCCTCTCAATGTGGATGAGGCTCGCATAGCAGTGGGACATGTATGAGCTGTGATGATGATGTTAAAACACAGTAAAAATTATCAATTAATCATTGTCCAAGTGCTGAACTATAACACTGTCTGTTAATCGTAGATACCAGTAACCACTCTCACTGATCTAAACATAAAATGTTTGGAATGGATTTATAATAAACTAGCAACCCGCCCTTGCTTCGTTCGGTTTCAGTCGTCTTACCCGCGTAGTTCCCAATCCTGTGGCAATACCGGGATAAAATATAGCCTATGTTACTCCCTCCTGTTATAGCGCTTTCCATTGATGAAATAATTTTTGAAATCGGTCCAGTAGTTTCGGACCCCAGGTAAAGTAAAAAGTTTCCCAGGTAAAGTAATCATTATTGCCTTGCAAATAAGTTTTTTACCCAACCGCCAAAGGATATGTTTTTCGCGTGTATCTTGTATATTTTTTAAATTTCTTTATTACCTCATATCTTTCAAATGGATGGATTTCGACAGTTAAGGTTTCGTTAACTGTCGAAATCCATCCATTTGAAAGATATGAGGTAATAAAAAAATAAAAAAAAAAAAAAAAATATATAGTTAAGGTTTCGTTCGGGCGGCGCAGGCGCGAATATCTGCGCCTAATGCCGCCCTAGCTGAGGCCGCGGGTGATCGGACCGGGGAATTGTCCATCACCCGCAGAGAGGCTGACCGCGCGATGGCGACCGACGTCCCAGTACGTCGAGAGGTGAGAGGTTACCCGAAAGGGTATTCCGTCGGGCCGACCACTGATGACAAGTCACATCTGCTCCGGTGGTCGGCCCAACAACGAGGTGACATGGGTACGGGTGGGTTATGGGCCCGCGCGCCGTCCTTTCATCGCCCCGGAAGGACAGGACCGCGCGTGCGCTTACCATAGCCCACCCAAAAAAAAAAATAAAAAACATAAAAAAAGTTTCGTTATAATCGTCTTAAAAGTCCAAGTTTACCCTTCCTACGTCCTTAGATCTATAGAGGAAGGTATCACATGTCTAGGCTTCAGTCACATTCCTTGCCAGGAGAGGCCATGAGTGAGACATGCAGTACAGATTGATTGATTGATCAGTGCGATTCATAGATTGTTCTAGTTTAATTATGCTTTATGTAATGTAATATACTCATAACGTAACAGAGTTTACTGACATTATCAGCCAATCCACGCATCCATGAATTTCAGCAAGAATTCTAGGTTTTTGCAGTTGAATTTAGGCTCAAGAGCTTAAGGCTTGATTATACCGTTTGCCGTATTATTAACTCGTAAGTGAATATTATCAGCCATCTACAGACTATACTAATTGTCGAAATCGGACTTGTATTTTATTTTGTGAATTTCATTTATTTAAAAGCAAATCTTTATTAAAATCATACCCATAAATTATATAAATAAAAGTTTGTTCTTTTATATTATTTGCGAGTTTCTATAACTACATCAATATTAATTATTGATTTATTTGCTAACGCTATATGACCTTTGCTTTTTATACTATTAATATATTCTTCATATATATTAATATATAGTCTTAGAATAATAACGTATAGAAGGTAAGTCCGGGCACAAAAAATGAAGCATTTAAATTGGAGCCTAATGGAGCTTACGCCGGAACCATTCCGTTGTGTACAAGTTCACTGTACTGCACGTACGTACGCAACTCTTAAAAAATAAATAGGTAATTATGACGGTTTGTGCATTCAAATGGTGTCACAACACAATTGAAAAACATAAAAAGGTTTTTAACATTACTTTTATAAGTATTTCGAAGATTAATATTAATAAAAACAATTTGATTTCATAATTTGTATAGTGGTGTGCGTGTGTACGTGTGTAATCGCCTGCACGCATGTAGTATTTTTGGCTTCATGTTTTTGATGGCTCGAAGTACCGACACTATCCTCCTATACGTTGTTTTTCTAAGTATATAGTATTATGCAAACTATCTCTAAAGTTGACAATCAATCATATATTATTTTTTATCTGTGGTTAATTGACAAATTCAAAACATAATGTATTAAATGATATAAACAAAGAAGAATGTTTTATTTCATATAATTTATTTATTATATTATAACTATATACTTATTTTTCTTGTCGCACTTAGACGCATATCACTTCGAAAATCACTACTTATTTTAACCAAAATATATAAAAACTAAATTGTTCAATTACCAAAATACTTTGACACTCTGAATAAAAATTTTCTGTTCATCCAGTGAGCAAATACGTACATAATATCGCAAGGAGGTTATCTAAGTAACGAGTTCCATCGATTCTATATTTCGATAATAAGAAAATTGACAAGAGATTGGAAAAAGGGAACGAACATAGCGCCTTGACAAGGTCACCGCCAAGGGGCGGGTATTCATTGATTCTTAAGAATTCCCTTCAGGCTTACGGTGGATTACCGATCATTTGTTTCAGTTTTATTTTGTAAGACAGCCCAAGAAAATTACTCGTGCGTTTTAAAAAGAAATGTAAAAGAAAAATGCGTTATTTGTATTCTACCCCTATGTTCAATGTCGAATGTGATTTAGGATTCCATTATAGTCGCTTTATATAGATTCAATATGTCTTATGTGTGTAGGTCAGTAGTAATTTTTTCAATTCCTCATTTGTTTTTTTATAAACGGAGTCCTATTTAAAAAAGACCAAGTCAATTGCTGAGAAGTATTTTGTTATAAAATTTATTATGTTTGAAATTATCTTTAGAGAAGACGAGGCTATCTGCGCCTAATGCCGCCCTAGCCGAGGCGCGGGTAACTGGACCGGGGATTTAGTCCGTCACCCGCAGAGAGGCTAACTACGCGACGGCAATCGACGTCCCCAAGGGGTAACATCGAGAGGAGAGGTTACCCCGCGACCGGGGTATTCCGTCGGGCCGACCACTGAAGACAGGTTACCCTGCACCGGTGATCGTCCCAACGACGAAGGTGATGTGCCACGGGTGGGTCATGGGGCCGCGCGCCACCCCTCTGTCGCCCCGCATGGAGCTGGGCAGCGGGTGCGCTGACCATGGCCCACCCCTAAAAAATAAAATAAAAAAAAGAGAAGACAAGACAGCAGTCGCTTTCATACCTAGTCAATGGTTATGCTAATTACTCGTGGATTCCAGTAATATCGGATGACAAAATATAAGAGAAATGAAAATGTATGTTTGTTTGTTTGCTTTCACGTATTAACTAGTCAACGAAATTTGAAATATACGTTTTCAAGGATATAGAAAAAGTTATATGGTACTTGTCACCCAACAAAAGTACTGTTCATGGGATAGCTAAATTAATTGATAAAATTTACGATATATAATTTTAAAAAGTTGAGGACTTGTTTGAGATTGTATAAATTATAATTTAATTAATAATTATTAATATTTTGAGTTTTATAGAAGAGAAGAAGTCCATTTATAGCTTCCGTAAAGATTTTGCTTGAGCTATATAACAATAGAATAATCTTGAAGGAAAAACTTATTTAACATTAGCAATACTAACTATTATTAATCTCCGAAAGAAATTAAAAAGTACGGAGAAAATATAGTTGATCATAAGCAACTGGCAGTATATTTAAAAGCAAAACTTGGAATAATGTCACGAAAAAGCCGGGTTAATGCGAAAGCTTTTATTCTGAATTATGCAAATTTAATTTAAATAACTGACTTTGTTGGTTTAGTGGAACGCCACTTCAAAACACTATTGCATTAGCCCGGATATGTAAAGCCTTCTTCACACAAGCTCAAGAATTCAGCGCCACTATCTATGCTTTGTTTGTGAGGGACTTTTGACGAGAGTATGTATATTCTAAAGCACGTTTGGTCTATACATATTAAATCTCAGAATGTGAAAAGGAATTTGTAATGTGTTCAACTGGAGGTAAATTTGTATTTGGTATTCTCTATACTTTTAGTACAAATATCATTCCAGTTTTCCGTGTGGTGACGGAGTAAGAATACAATTCAACACTCTCTATCTTGACCGTGGATGTCGTATAAGACGACTATGGGATATAATATGCACATAACATCTGTGCAAGAAAACGAAAACCTGAAATGAAACCCTATACCAACCTGTCTGACCAGCATGGTATGGAAGGTCAAATTCCCTCCCATTGTAGAGGAGGCCCGAGCCCAACAGTGGGACGTATGTGGGCTGCGATGATGATGCGATGATGAATTATATGTTTGTAAAGTCCCCCACAATATAAGGATTATTATTCCCTTAGTGCAAGGCGTTATCATTAAAAAAAAAGATCTATTGGTTCAAATTGAATGAAATTTGAAATACACGATGTGATACAATGCCTGCTGGGTTACTAAAAATTCAGGCTTCTAGTTTTATTCACAACAAAGTTATAGGGGGTCGAAAATGGCCTGAATTGCTTCGAGAAAAGTATGTTACGGCAGTGTTGCGTTCTGCTCGACTTTTTTTTTGCTAGACTTGGCGGGGGCACTGCCGTGCCCCCAGATAAATCGGTATAAGATTAATTAATTTTATTAAAACGTCTCTAATTTGTGGGAAATTTTCTTTTATATGGCTTTTTTTCTGGACCGAAATATGCCTGTGTGAAATATGTTTTATTTCAAGTATTTCTGTTCTTGCATAGATGTTCCATGTTCCATGACCAGGACAAGGGGTAGTAAATTGTATTCTTACTCCAATACCACATTTATATAATTCTCATATTCATCTTTCATCATTTCAGCTCATATACATCCCACTGTTAAGCTCAAGCGTCCTCCACAATATGAAGGAATTTACCTGATATACCACGTTGGTCAGACGTGTTGATATTTTTTTTTTGTATTATTTTTTGCATTAACGTGTTGGTATAGGGTTTCATTTCGAGTTTTCTTTCTCTTGGGTATGTTATATGCATTTTTAATCCTTTAGTCACCTTTTACGACACGGGCAAGAGAGGGGTTGGTGAATTGTATTCTTACTCCGTCATCACACGGATTTATCTCCTTGATATTTTATATAGCTAGTGTTCAAGTGTGTGATAAAGCCTTAGTGAGTGTTCAAGGCTATACGTTGATGTGCAAAACCATGTCGTATGACCCTCGTATATAACCTCACATATTTGTGACATTTCTGCGTATTTGTTAACTGCAATGTTGTTTGAATTTACGATGGCATCGTCAGACAAACATTATGCAATGATTGTTCTTAATATTGTAATGAAATCAAGGCTAGATTTAAGTTTGTTTTTTTTTTAATTCGCGACTCAGACGCGTGTCTTTTTTATATATGCTTGCGGAGTAAAAATACAAATCAATATCCTTTCTTGCGTTTGCTGTGAGATTTTTTTAGGATTTTTATGAAAATATGACCTTATAAAGAGATGTTATAAATAATTTATGTGGAATAATAATATTTATAAGTAATGGACGACTAAGGGAAGTACAGAACGAATGAGATCACTGCAACAGAAGGAAAAAATATTTTTAAAACGTTCAACTATTAGACCATAGATTCAAGTACAATTTTTTTTAAAGACACCACACGCAGTTAATAAAATAACCCTTGTATCACGGTGAACTTTACAAACATATAATAACGGACACAAATTACACCCAGATTCGGAACAAAAATTTGTGGATCGCTCAAAATATTGCCCCGTATGGGAATCGAATTCAGGACACGGACGCGATAAGTCTAATCTTAACTACTACGCCATCTGTGCAGTCAGACATTGCACATATTTGTTCGAATTAGAAAGCTAGTCAGCATCTATGGGGCTGTACCAAACATATACATACAGACAGACAGAGAAGATAAAGAACTTTTTGATAACCAACTGATACATAAATACCTATTTTGTAGAAAACCATTTGGCGGTGATATAAATACATAATTTCCCGCACCTACATAGTTAAGTTGACAAAACAAACCTAAACTAATTCGCATCAAAACTTTCCTCCGTGGTTTCACTCTTGACAAATCGTTCAAGGAGTTTGTGACACAACTTTGGTATTCAAATTACGTATTTAAATGTTCTCTTTCAAATATAATAAAAAGTATTAACACTAGGATATTGTAACGATTAGTATAAACCTATAATTCTTTTTATAATAACTCGCTCCTTGATATTCATGCTATCCGTGTGGTGATGGACTAAGAATGTAGTTAACTACCCCCTATCTTGCCCGTGGGTGTCGTAAAAGACGGCATACACATAATATCTATGAAAGAAAAGGAAAACTTGACATAAATCTCTAGAACAACCAGCGCGGTATAGTAGGTTAATGTCTCTTTCATTACGGAGGAGGTCTGAGCCCAAAAGTGAGACCTCTGTGGGCTGAGATGATGATAATGAGGATAACAGCATAATTGACAAGAATGAATTCATGTTAACGAGGAGAAACCTAATAAATGGCTAAAGGCCGTGGGCAAATAAAACCACAAAAAAATCAAGAACTCTTGAATAAAATAAAAATAGGCTTTAATAAAATTGATAACAACATTAAAATGTCAAATATTTCAATAGGAAAGAACAACAGAACCAATTAGTACGGCATAGTAAAATGTATAAAGGTAGCAATGTATGATCAAAAAATAAGGAGCAAGGCTGTTACAACCGTTTAGTGACGACGAATACAATTCACCACACCCTATCTTGCCCGTGGATGTCGTAAAAGACGACTAAGGGATATAATACGCATATAACATCTATGCTAGAGAAGAAAAACTCCAAATAGAACCCTATACCAACCTGTCTGACTAGCATGGTATAGTAGGGCCTGTTACCCTCTTTTTGTTAAGGAAGCTGCAGTGGAACATATATGAGCTGAGATGATGATAATGAAGACAGTTATAATGATTGTATAAACTTATTTTTAAATACAACTCAATCAAGTTATTAGGTACAAATAAAAATTGTGTATGATTAAGTCCGGCACCCGCGGAGAGGTTAGCCTCGCGACGGCGATTGACGTCCCGGGTTGACGTCAATGGGAGAGGGTACTCCCTCGGAGTATTCCGTCGGGCCGACCACTGAAGTCAAGGAACTTCAAGGAATTCCGATGTGCTACATGGGTGGGTTACGGAGTTGTGCGCCGCCCCTCTGTCATCCCGGAGGGAGCCGTGCGGCGAGCGCTAACCATAGCCAACCCCCCAAAGAAATGTATTGTTTGGTGTAGCAGGATAAAAATCTTTCTAAAAATTTTTATCTTTCGCGTTATCTTACATTTGTAAAAAACGATATTAATAATGGAACAAAATATATTTAATACATTGAAAGTTTTATAATAACGTATTATCTTGTGGACGATTGTGACGTTGTGCGCGCGCGCATCGTAAAAATTTAATCTTATTATTTTTCCCTATCACGCCAAAAGACGTATAACTTCAAAAATAGGCTTTAATAGTTGAGAGCAACATTAAAATTTCAAATATTTCAATAAGAAAAACCACAGAAATAATTAGTAAGATAAAGTACAATGTATAAATCTAGCAATGTAATGTCAATAAAAGTAAAAACTAAAACCCAACTGGCGATAAAGCCTTTTCACTGGGTTGAGAGACCTCTGCGCTCACCCATAGTCCGGGCTAAGCTGTGAAAGTCATCTGCGGCTAACAGCTATACACACACAGAAACAAAAATAAACCCAACTACGACAAAACGAGTCAATGGATAAATACGGATAAAGTCACGAGCCAATGCTAAATAATATATACATCTTTGAAATCTACAAGTGACGCCCTTTCCAATGATAAGAAACGACATATTTATTTCAAATTTATTTTTTAACACAATACTTTAAGACCTCTAGAGGGCACCATATTAAATTCAGTGACACATCATATAGCCTATAACCAGCAGACGATCAAGACGCTTCTAACGATACCTCATTTGTCCGGTTCTAATAAGTAGTTGAGTTGCTATGAGGGAACAGATGAACATACATACATACATAGCCTGTCAAACTCATAATCCTCCGTAGTCGGGTAAAAATGGCAATAAGAGACAAGCAAGGTTGTTACAATGATGGAAAAACCAATTATCAATTATAACCCAAACAAATTATTAGGTATCACAAAAAGTGAACGTCGAAACATCCGTATTGTTATTATGACCTTTTCATCGTCAGAAAACGAAGTTATTTCACATTAATGTTATGAAATATTTAACGAAGTATTGCAGAGTATTTACTCAGGACCGGTTCTGTACGAACAGATTAAAACTGGAGCAATTAACTTGAAGGATAGAGTTCACCGTCATATCGTCTTACTGAACTTTGTTGGGCCCTCGCCGGCCATTATATGAATAGAAAATTGCATATCTTGCCCTTGGGATTTCATAACAGCTTTTAACGAAATATATGTGTAAAGTTTCATTTACTATGTTCAATATTAGCCAGAATACATTTGCGTATTCGAAATGTATTATAGTGCCATCTGTTGGGTAAGTTTTAAAACAATACTGACTAATCATCATTACTTGGAATGTATTGATTGGGCAATTAAGGATTTAAACGAATAATCCAATCTTAACTTAAAATCTAACATAATGATGTCATATAGTAAAACTTGTAACAAGTCGATTTCTGTACATCCTAATAACATTATCTATACCAATAAATAAAATTGGAGTGTCTGTTTGTAATGTCAAAATAATAGGCTTTTTTCATGCCCACACGGTTATTTGCACGACACCTATGCCTAAAATAGCAATTAAAAATTTTTTATCTGTCTGTCTGTTTGTTCCGGGTAATCTTCAAAACGGCTGGACCGATTTCAAAAATTCTTTCACCAATGGCAAGCTATAATATCAGGGCGTAAACTAGGCTATATTTTATCCCGGTATTCCCACGGGAACGGGAACTACGCGGGTAAAACGACTATACCTATAACCGAAGCGAAGCGAAGGCGGGTTGCTAGTATCATAATAAAGTGAGTGTGTTTGTTACGCTTTCACGCCTAAAACACTACACCGATTTTTTAATTCTTTCACCAATATATAAGCTGCATTTTTAGCTAGTAACATAGGCTAATTTATCCTCGTATTTCCACGGAAAAGGGACCTGCACTGGTGAAGCCGCCGGCATAATTATGAACATTATTTTAGCAATAAGTCGAAACATTTTTTTTTTATTTTTTTTGTTTATAAATTTTAATATGCACCACGCAAAAGTTTCCATCGATATATGCAAGAGATCTAACTTAAAACATACCAGTTAGAAAAATAAATAAAGTCTCAAAATAATAAGTATTTTATTTAGTAATCAGGGCAAGCAACGGGAACAACTAGAAAGTTATAAGCCAATATTCAACGGCCATAAAAAATATTTCATAGAGAAAATATGTACATACGTACAAAGTTCCCTACTATATATAGGTCTTTGTCACCTTTAGTAAAAAGGTGAATTGAGTGAAAGGAGTGAATTTTTTATCTATACCAATAAATAAAATTGGAGTGTCTGTTTGTAATGTCAAAATAATAGGCTTTTTTCATGCTCACAGGGTTATTTGTACGACACCTATGCCTAAAATACAGATTAAAATTTTTTTGTCCTTCTGTCTGTTTGTTTGTTCCGCGTAATCTTCAAAACAGCTTCAAAAATTCCAACTTCAAACGACCTATTTCAAAAATTCTTTCACCAATATCAGGGCGTAAACTAGGCTATATTTTATCCCGGTATTCCCATGGGAACGGAAAGTACGCGGTTAAAACGACTAAAACCGAAGCGAAGCGAGGGCGGGTTGCTAGTTATACTATAATTTTATTAATGGAATAAATTGATCGATCATATTCAACGTACAGCTGCATATTTATTTGTGCAGTAGCAATTTATCACTGTCGTAGAACATGAGCTAAAAGTTTCTTATAAAAATGCAATATACATACTTTTCTTTGTTTTTAAAAATTATAACACCCTGCATTAAGGAAATAATCCTTGTATTGCGGGGGATTTCACAAACATATAAGTAACGGACACAAATCACATACAGACTCAGAACAACAATTTGTGGATCGCACAAAGTGTTGTCCTGCGTTGGATTCGAACACATGACTGACACTGACGCGGTTGGTCGATATCTTAACCACTACGTCATCTGCGAAGTCAAACGACTATCTGACTATTAATTTATGAGTTTCACCTAGATTTAAATTTTCAATCGATGAAAAAGTTTCAATAGTAACCTAAAATGCCATCAAGTCGTGCCAAAGGTCAAGAATAAGCACTTCTAAAAGTAGATTGTCCTTCAGTGAAATTGGTTTTTTGCAATTATTCCTAAAAAGCAATTACTCCTAATATTCAAAAAGTACTAATGTTTACGGTGAAATTATTATTCTATAATTATGCTGCGATTACTCAAGATGGCTACAATTTACTGCATGAGCAGTGTGGCCGTCTCGGCAAGCAGATGGTACGTATCATGACGATTTTTCAATCATTATAAGCTTTCATTCATATCACGATAACCAACTAACTTCCTATAGTTTGATATTATATTATTAGAAACCATCATTTTAGTTCATATGCGTCACTCTACTGGGTGCGAGCCTCTTCCACAATAGGAGGAAAATTGACCTTGCTATACCATGCTGGTATAACACGTTGATATAGGGTTTTATTTCGAATTTACTTTCACTTTCATAGATGTTATATGCGTATTATATCCCTTAGTGGTCTTTCAACACGGGTGACGTGACCGGGGATTAGTCCGTCACCCGTCGAGAGGCCGACCGCGTGAGGAAAGACTGACGTCCTCCCCGAGGGGGGGACGTCGGTCGATGGGAGGGTACCCCGGGTAGGGGGTATTCCGTCGGGCTGACCACTGATGACAAGTAACCCTGCTCCAGTGGTCGGCCCAACGACGAAGGCGACGTGGTGTTCGGGTGGGTTGCGGGTGTTGCGTGCTTAAGCCCCTCTGTCGCCCCGGATGGAGTGGTGCGGAGGCGCGCCGATCGCAGCCCCCACCCCAAAAAAAAAAAGTGGTCTTTCAACAGGCAAGATTGGGAGTGATGAATTGTATTCTTACTCCGTCACCACACATAAAATTATTTTATATATCATAATATCTCTGAAACGAGGAATTGATCAATTCTGCCAGAAAAATCACTGACAAACAAATGTTACATCTGATTATTGTAGAATAAGGATTTCTTCAGATTAGATTTCTGAGAAAGTGATACCTGCAAAATAAAAATGTGTATGAAAATACCTTTTCGAGAAATGTTGAAACCTCATGATTTTCGCAAATGTGACTACAAATGGATTGCCACGTTGGTTTATTGTATATATATACGACTAGCTGATCCGATAAAAGTTGTCCTGGTTACATTTTAATAAATGTGTTTTGTCTGTTCGAATTGCTAAAATGTCCTTATTTATCTTTCATCAAGAGATATTTTCTTTGCCTCCACTTCTAACAATTCTTTTCAGAGCAAGACTATTTTTCAGGAATTGTATTTCCTGAAGAAAAATTCCAAAACTCTGTTCAAAAAAAATAATCAAGTCCGCCCATCACCATAAACGCTGTAAAGTGTTCGAAACGTCAGGCAGTTAAAATTCAAATAATAACGCTATAAAATCCGTAAAAAGCATTTTATTTGCATTAAGCAAATCGTGACAAAATTTTCCGTGTGGTGACGGAGTAAGAATAGAAATCACCACTCCCTATCTTGCCCGTGGATGTCGTAAAAGACGACTAAGGGATATAATACGCATATAAGATCTATTCAAGAGAAACCAACCTGTTTGACCAGCATGGTATAGTAAGGTCAATTTCCCTTCTATTGTTGAGGAGGCTTGAGCCCAACAGTGGGGACGTATATCAGGTGAAATGATGAAGCAAAACGGTTCAGCTATTTGTGAGTCATACGGTGTGGACCTGTTTTTTTAACGAGTATTACATAAAAAGTTATCCAAGTTTGAACGCTTGTATATCGGCAATTTCAACAAATGCCCAAGATTTGACATAAACGATTTAAAATTAAAACTAAAATGACTAGAGTTTTAAACTCGTACTAAAAGACTCCAATAATGCTTTAACAGCAGCGTATAGAAATACATATATGTATAAATTACTTTATCACATTAATTAAAGCGTAGGAAGCCATCAGTATCTATTAATTGCATGACATAATTAGAAAATATTAGTTTTAATAAAAGCAAACTTTTAAAGTAAAACATCAACCACGTTCGCTCAAAAGTAATTACAACTGAAATGAGTATTTTTCTATAAATAGAATGAACTATGTAATAGATTAGTATATTAAAACTAGCTTCTGCTCGCGACTTCGTCCGCGTCGTATAGATACTTTGGGCTAACTTTAACCTAAAATTTTGTTTACATAGAAGGTGAAAATATTTTTTTAATAATATGATTCTGTCACACATGATTTTTGCGAAAATTTAGCCGTTTATGCAGCGGCAGCTCTCAAATGGAAGAAAATCCCCGATTTTGAATCATTCTTCATTGGTACTTCGCTCCTGTTGGTCTTAGCATGATGATAAATACCCCATAGCTTGCCTCGATGAATGATCTATCTAACACTGAAAGAATTTTTCAAATCGGAACAGTAGTGCCTGAGATTAGCGCGTTCAAACAAACAAACTCTTCAGCTTTATGTATTAGTATAGATATGCGGTGCTGTGTGGTGACGGCTCCGAATATTATCCACCTTTATATTGCTCGTGGGTGTCGTGAAAGATGACTAAGAGCTATTGACTTGGGCTAACTCCATCTCATGCAGAATTGATAATAGACAAGCAGAGGTCATAAAACTATTGCCAAAACTATTAGCAATATGTAAGATGATAGGAGAGTATATAAAACCTTCTATCAACACATTTGACCAGCGTTATATAGTAGATCAATTTCCCTCCCATTGTGAAAGAGACTAGTGAAGCAGTAGGACATATATGTACTGTTATAATGATGATGACTATATTTGTCTGCATTTTCAAGCATTACACAAAACAATTGCACCGCATTCTTTAAAAACTGACATAATGCTACAAACCAACAAACCCAGGTTATAAATATACGTTTGGCTACATCAAATTTCAGCTGTACAGTACTGAATAGATTTTAATTAATTTGCCGATATGATCAACCCGGTCAATAAAGAAACTATTTGCAAGAGAAGTTCTTTACTACTAATATAATTAATTGAAAAGAATTGGTCGTAAAATTTGTTTGTTTAAACTCACCAATCTCGGGAACCACAACTTCGATTTTAAAAATCCTTCTGCGTTAGACTATAGTTTATCTCATTCCACATAAGTGTTACTATTGGGCTTGGGCCTCCTCCAAAATTGGAGAGAAATTAACCTGCTATACCGCACTGGTTAGAGGTGTTGGTATAACGTTTTATATAAAGTTTTCATTCATATACTTAGTTATCTTTACGACACTCACGCGCAGGGGATGATGAATTGTATTCTTAGTCCGCGTTAGATTGAGAGAAGATTACAAATATATCGAACTATCAAATATATGAGATAACAACAAGAAAGTTAAATTGAGTTTAGTTTTATGTGTAACGGAATTGGGTCCAGTATCACAGCCAGGGGCGTCGTCTCGTCCAAACCCCGCTGTGATTAAACGACTACAATATAAATGATGAAGGCTAGCAATTAAGCGGGCTCGGCCATAACATCAATCACGGGAATATGTCTAGGAACTGATTTTGCTTAGGCATTTTTCGAGTTCCTTTCACTTGGTATACACGATAGTGGATATTATGCAAGATGACGCGTGTTGATGGATGTTAGAGTGAAAAAAGTTTGTTAGAAAAAAGGTAAGTTCAAGACTTCTATTATAAGGTTCACTCTCATTTAAATTTAATAAAAGTTTTATTACCTTTATCTTTTTGCGCTTATAATCCATAATTTACTTTCCTTGGCTTAATCTGTGGAATAGAAAGAAATCGAAACACCATATCCTTAGTCCATTACAACTGAGATAAATACAAACTGCTACTCTAATAGCCATCAATTCTTGGGTTTATACGGTAACTACAGCATATGTAAAAAGTGAATTTGAGATGTTACCTGATAATGCTAATAACTAAACTAGATTTTTCCGTATTCGTGATATAACATCTATGCAAGAGAAGGAACTCTCGAAATAAATCCCAATACCTACCCGTCCAACCAGCATGGTATAATAGGTCGAAATCCCTCCCACAATGAAGGAGGCACAGTGGGACGCATATGGGCTGAGATGAGATGATAAAACTAGAAATACAGCTGATCATCATTTCATTTCGGCTCATTTACGTCCCACTGTTGGGTTCGAGCTCCTCCATAATAGGAGGGAAATTGACCTTACTGGTCAGATACCATACTGGTCAGATAGGTTGGTATAGGATTTCATTTCGAGTTTTCCATCTCTTCCATAGATGTCATATGCGTAATATATCCCTTAGTCGTCTTTTACGACACCCACGGGTATTAGACGGGGTGGTGAAGTGTATTCTTACTCCGTCACAACACAGAAAGGTGATAATTTATTGAAAATCAAACTTTGTAATAAAAATAATATGATTTGGATGAATATTCGAGTTGGTTTCTTGGATATTATAATAAATATGATTTTATTAATCAATTCAAATTCAAATACTTTATTATGCATAAACCCCGCGGGGGCACTTACATATGGTCACTTTTTTACATTTTTACCTTACACTACTACCGGATCGGAACGCGACCGCACTGAGAAGATCCGGCAAGAAACTCAGTGGGCTTGTCTTCTTTTTTATTCATTTACTATTTTTTTTTAATAAGATAATATACAACAACATGTCTATTAATAGCTCCAGTGTGATGCCTTTCGAATCATCATACAATACAGTTATTAAATATAACGAAAAAGTACCATGGCTGGACCAGATCCCGCAAGCGGCACCCGATCACGAGTTAACCACTAGAGCAGCCATCACTCCCCTCAACCACAATGGAGGGAAGGGAGTGACCCGCTCCTCGTAGCTACCGCAAGCAGACCCTTCAGTGAGCATGACCAATACTATGGGCCACAAACATAAAACACAGATTAAACAACAAATTCGTTTGGCAAAACACGCTACGCTTTACAATTATATTAACAGCAACAGAATAAACATGTATGTAACACCTTTTGAAATAATGAGAAAATGCCTGAATGAGGAGCTGCTCATAACCAGTCTGTATTATCATCAAGATAATCCGAGATTTTATAATAACCTTTTCTACAAAATCTACTCTTGATTGCTTTTTTAAACTTTTTAACTGGCATATCTCGAATATTAATAGGTAATTTGTTGTAGAAGCGTATACATTGCCCCATGAAGGATCTGTTAACTCGTTGAAGACGAGTACTGTGTACAACTAATTTATCCTTATTCCGAGTATTTACATGATGAATGTCACTATATTTTTCAAAGTTACCGATATTTTTCTTTACATAAAATACATTTTCGTATATATATTGAGATATAACAGTCAGAATATTTATCTCTTTAAATTTCTCTCTTAGTGACACTCTTGGGCCTAAATTATATATCGCGCGGACCGCCCTTTTTTGTAGAATAAAAATTCTATTCAATTCCGCGGAGCAGCCCCAAAGTAATATGCCGTATGACATGAGACTATGAAAGTATGCGAAATAAACTATTCTGGCTGTTTCAACATCGGTTAATGCGCGAATTTTTTTTACCGCATAAGCCGCTGAGCTGAGCCTATTTGACAGTTTCTCAATATGAGGCCCCCATTGGAGTCTATTATCTATAGTGATGCCTAAAAAGGTGGTTGATTCCACAAGGTCCAGAGCCACCCCATTCATTTGAACATTGGTTTCCACTTGTCTCACATTGGGAGTAGTAAATTTAATACATTTAGTTTTTGTCTCATTTAGAACTAAATTATTAGAATGAAACCAATGAACAACGTTAGACAGTGCATTGTTCACATCGTCATAGTTGAGCATTTGTCTCTTAATCTTAAACAGTAAAGAGGTATCATCTGCGAACAACACAATGTTTTGATTGTCCCCTACATAATAGGGTAAGTCATTGATATATACAATAACAATAACTATTAACAATAACTATTCAATAATAACAATAACTATTTTTCTTCACAAAAGATAACACTTATAGCATAAGTTAAAATACATTTAATATAGGTATACAATACAATACTTTGGAACCTTTGTGAGGAGTTGGTGTCCGTACTAAACTTAAGCATGTGTGACAGTGGATTTAATATCTACGAGTGCATTGCTTACTGTGATTAGGTGTTTGTAAAAATAAAAAAAAACACAATATGGGAAATTTGGTCATAAACACCTTTGATTTACCTGTATATTTTAAATTAAATTTAATCCAAACATGTCTAGATTTAATAAGCTCGCATCAATCAGCTCTGGATTCAGTCAACTTACCTGAAACAAAGCAAACAAATATTTTAGATAGAATGATATAAAATTATATATTGGATAGAATGCGTTTTTATAACAGTTCAATGAAAATATGGCAAAAAATCTAGATCTAAAGGGAGCGATATATCTCTATCCTCTGTAGGAGAGAGATATGACTTACTATGCCCCGCTGGTCTGACACTTTTTTATTGCAAACGATGGCAACCGAGCAAACAGTATACCAGTGTTGCTGCCGCTTATGGACCTTTGCTAGGCCGCTGCCTACCGTAAACAAACTGAAGGGAGTGTGAATGCGTGCAATGAGGTTCCGTGAAACTAAAGGCATCGCCAAAACATACCACACGGAAACGTCCTAAAAAATTTGGACTTCCGGCTCTCTCGCTCACCGTATGAAGCGCAGTAACAAATTTCTACTACTCAGACGTCGATTTTCTGCGAGAGTGTGGTACTATCCCGGACGGACCGGCCCACGGCTGTAGACAGATAACTGTCAACAGTGTGTTCCTACCACTAAACTAAACATATTGGTATATATGTAGTTTTATTTCGAATTTTCATTATTTTACATCGATGCTATTTCCTTATAATATCCTTTAGTCATCTTATATGACACCCACGAGCAAGACAGAGGGAAATACATGTCCTATCTTATTATAATACATATTGGTAACTTATATAACAGTGTATTTTTAATTATTATTATTTTTGTTTATTTATTGCCTTTTTTTTTTTTTTTGTGGGTGGGCCGCGGTCTGCGCGCCTCCGCACCACTCCGTCCGGGGCGACAGAGGGGCTTAAGCACGCTTTATTTATTGCCTAGCATTTATAAAATCTAATAAACATCCTATAGTATTTTTACACCGGAAACGATAGAATATTGGAAATCTAATATGACAATATTCTTACAAGTAAATTATTTTTATTTGATTTAAACTTCTACTGAATTAAACATCACACAAACAGAAAGAATAGTTATCAGAATAAAATTGTGATTGTAACGCGCATCTAGTCAGTAAAGAAACTTTAAGCTATAAATATTTACATTTTCCTTTTTAGAAGTAAATAAAAAAACTGTATACGTAGGTAGTCTGTCGCTGTAGGAAAGCAATAAAATGCAAGTGCACTGCTTCCACCCGTGCCTTACAGGAATCCTATAAAGAATTTATTGCCTTGTTTAGTCGATATTCTACTTTAAACGTTTACAAATAAACTCACCTTTGTTGTAGTTATATTGACAGAGTTTATATGGGGATCTGTAGGTTAATACAACGTTTTGTATACTTCAAATATAAACCTTAAATAATGATTTCTGATGTTTACGCGAGTTTTACACATCTACACTAATATTATAAAGAGGGAAAATTTGTATTTTTGTGTGTGTATGTTTGTAATGAATAAACTCAAAAAACACTGTACCGATTTGTTACGAAATTGTTGTTCTGAGTCTGGATGTAATTTGTGTCCGTTAATTATATGTTTGTAAAGTCCCCCGCAATACAAGGATAATTTCCTTAGTGCAGGATGTTGTCTTAAATAAATAAAATAAATAAATAAAAAAAAAAATAATAAACCGATTTCAAAAATTCTTTCACCAAGGGACATCTATAATATCAGGGAATAATATAGGCTATATTTTATCCTGGTATTTCCACGGGATTGGGAACCACTTGGGTAAGGCCACTGAAACCGAAGCGAATCAAGGGCGGGTTGCCAGTAATGAATAAACTCAAAAAACACTGTGCCGATTTCAAAAATTCTTTCACCAAGGGACATCTTTAATATCAGGGAGTAATATAGGCTATATTTTATCCTGGTATTCCCACGGGATTGGGAACCACGTGGGTAAGGCCACTGAAACCGAAGCGAATCAAGGGCGGGTTGCCAGTTTACAATAAAACTTAAAGTTGATGCCCTTTACTATCTAGAACCTACATCTCATCAACTAGGTAAACTGTTTACAAAAAAAAAACTGATATACGTAAGCATCCCCATAAATTTCATTTAGGTTTCCTCATCATTTCAGCTAATATATGTACATTGCACTGTTAGGTTAGAGCCTCCTCCATAATAGGAGGGAAATTGACCTACTATAACCAACTGGTCATGCGTGTTGATATAGGGTTTTATTTCGAGTATTCCTTCGCTTAAATAGCTGATTCTAATGATTCGCTTAGATACATATGTAATCTATTCGTCTTCTACGATATCCACAAACAATAGAGGGGGTGGTGAATTGAATTCTTACTTTATCACCACACGAAATATTTCCCCATAATCAGATATAAAAGAAAATTAACTCAAATGATTGTTGAATAACAAAATTATCAAACGCATATAAAGATATTTTAAAAGATAAAAGTATTGAAATTATTGAACCCAAAGAAAATTGAAAGTCAATTGAATGAAATGCTCTATCTTATTAAATAGCAACAGGGGCACGTAACACATTGAACCGAGTTCATTCATATGTATGAACCATTAAGATAACGTTTCGATTGTCTTAATAGGGGGGCGCGGTTTAATTTGGGAATACACTCTGAATTTTATCGTCAATAACTTAACGAATGTTTATTATTTTCTTATTTAAAATAAGCACATTGCACCGTTTCTATGTGGTGATGGAGTAAGAATACAATTCGCCACTCTTGCTCGTGGATGTCGTAAAAGACGCCTAAGGGATATGATATGCGCCTGATGCCGCCCTAGCAGGGGCTGTGGGTGTCCGGACCGGGGATTTAGTCCTTCACCCGCGGATAGGCTGACCTCGCGACTTCGACCGACGTCCCGAGAAAGGGATATCGACGGGAGAGGGTACCACCTCATGGTATTCCGTAGGGCCGATCACTGACAATAAGGAACTTGGCATCGGTGGGCAGCCCAGTAAGGAAAGTGACGTGCTGCCGGATGGGTTATGGGGCTGCGCGCCGCCTCTGTCGCCCCGGTCGCAGCCGAGCGGCGCGGGCGCACACCGAAAGAAAAAAAAGGATATGATATGTAGATAATATCTGTGCAAGAGATAGAAAACTCGAAATAAAACCCTATACTAACATGTCTGACCAGCGTGGTATAGTAGATCAATTTCCCTCCTATTGTGGAGAAGGCTGTAGCCCAGCAGTAAGACGTTTACGAGCTGAAACGACTAAGACGACACGACGAACGTTATACAGGTAAATAGGGATTATCATCATTTTGCTCTTATCCTAATCACTTGAGGTCAGGTCAACGCAATAAGTATTCTTCTTCCATCGGACGTCTAATCAAATTTTTGGCAATAGTTTTAGCTCGGTGGCCAACCTAACGTGAATTCTCCTTGGAAATATATGTGATTTTGGACCAAAGAATATCACAGATGGTCTTGGTCCACGTGCATGTAAAGTTCTTAGTAGTATTTAACGACAGACATAAACAATGTAAGTAGAGTAATATTCGTAATCGTCATCCATCAGTATGCACGTATAAGTAAATAGGAATATTTCCATATGTTTTTGCATTAGTTCAGAATTTTGCGTCATTTTCTTTTATTTTTTTTTATATTGCAAACGGTGGCAAACGAGCAATAGTACACCTGATGGTAAGTGTTGCTGCCGCTCATGGAGCTTTACAAGGCCGCTGCCTACCACGAAGAAAGTGAAAGAAGTGTGAATGCGTGCAATTAGGTTCGGTAATACTAAAGGCATCACACAAAACCCTAAAAATATTAATATAAACCGCTCCATGCATTATTTGTGTTTTATAATATTATCATCATCATCACAGCTCACATATGTCCCACTGTTAGACTCGAACCTCCTCCATATAGCTCGCTCCGTAGTACGCTTAATGACTGAGTTTAGTTATGAGGCTGTAAGTCATAATTAGTAACACAGACTGGTCTTAAGCTTGTGCTTCCAGACATTATGTTGGATGAGAAGAACCTCTTAAGTTTCTCAAACGCTGCCCAGCCGAGTTGGATTCAAGATTGGATCTACCTAACTGGACTGTTTGTCTTAGGTAAACATAATGATCGACAACTTCGAGAACCGCATTACGACAAAAAAAAAACAATGTAAGTTTCGCTTCGTGCCCTAGAGGATGATCGCGTGCGTCTAACAATTATTATGTATCACACCTAGGGTTATTATTGAACATGATATCATGTCGACCGTTTGAGACTAAGCAATAGCTTGGTGTCAGGCAAAATAACAGTAACACTTTTATTGTTATTTTATTTCTGTAACCTAGTCGTTACATCGTTATTAGTAATTCATGTTTAAGCCACATTTTAATGAAATGGAACTATTCCAATTTTATGGACACGAAGTAACCCTTTATTAGTAAATAATTAAACTCAGAACTCCAAGAGTAATTATCAAAAGTGACTGTTATAAAAACGGAGTAAACCAGACGTAATCCAAATAGTAACAAAAACAAAGCGGAGATCTTAAAATTTGTGTTAATATTTAGCTGTGCTATAATAAAATAGAAAAATACGAATATTACACTAATACGCAATGAGATTTTCTACGAGAAAATTTGCTGGGGAGCTTATAAATAAGTTGCAGGTCCCATATCGGCAATTCTTAGAAATACATTACAGTTGGATGGATATTGAGATATCCATGTTAAGAAGATAGGATTCCAAATGAAAATGGTGGTGTGGCAACCTGATGAGAGGGAAAAAATTAAAAAGGTACTGCGTAGACGGATATGAACGGTGATGCAGTTATAGTGAAAGCAAAATAAAGTTATTTATTAGAGGAAGTATATAATTTTCAGCTCAATAGCTGTAATGTATTGGAGGAAGTAGTTTATTAGAGGAAGTATATAATTTTCAGCTCAGTAGCTGCAATGTCAATACATTTCTTAGAAGCATTTATAATTTTTCATTGAAAATAGGTCTCCGTGTGGTGCCTGAGGAGGAATATAATTCACTACCCTCTTTTTTGCACGTGCTATCATAAAAGACAATTTAGAGATATTATATGAAGATAAAATCTGTGTAAGAAAAGGGCCACTTGAAAGCGTAGTACGTGGTAAGTATACGGGGATATTTATACTCCCACCATACATTCCCACTACTGTAACTCCTGTAAGCCAGGATATACAAAAGTATCCGTATAAGAAACCGAGGTTTGACCCTTTCGAAGTCCCGGGACACGCTTTTAATTGTCTTGGATCCCGCAACAAATTTAATTAGAAAAGAAAGATAGGTGTTGGAAAGAGAAGAAGGAAGAAAGCGGGAAACATGAAGCAAAGTTGGCTAACAAGCCAGTAAACAAGAGAAGGTACAACTACGTGAAGCGCAGAAGTACAGCACCACGGATTTAACAGAGCTTAATGGACAGCTCACATAGAAAGTAGAAAGCTCACATATAGAGCTTTAAGATTGGTTGCAATAGTAGATATGGCAAAACGCCTGAACGCAATTTTCCCGAGTTACTACAAGGTTTCTACTATTACTACTATTAATGTATACCAGTACAATAGAAGAATTAAAATATCAAACAATAATATTAAAGACTAGAGATGGTATAAACATTCAAAATAATACCAAGTCTTGTCATTTGTATGAGTATCAAGCGATCAACAGTTTTTGTGGACATTCAATTTCCTGGTTTCAATGAGCACGTAATATGTAAAAAATATTATCGTGTTGCATGATATAACGCCATTTTAGATAATGCAAGTTTGTTTCATGTCAACAAAGATCGATTTACATTCAACTTTTGAAAGTGATGCATCATGCCACTGGAGTCAACATTTTTTTTTTATTTTTCATTATACACTCAACATTAAGGAAAATGTTTCTGTTGTGGGGAATTTACAAAGCTACAATTTTAAGACTCGGAATAAGTACTTCTAGATCGGTTAGAAAATTAATCAGAAAATCTCTGTTATTAACAGACTATCAGCAGTTTAGATAAACAAAAATTAAGAAAAACCATAACATACTTCAAATATACTCGTAGACCTAGAAGTCATATGACCTATAAAAATAAGACTAAGAATAATGAATGAATAATCATATTTTTTTTTAAGTTTATGGATCACTAAAAACATTGAATTAGTACCAGTGATACAGAAGGTTATGGCAAGAGACGCCTCGGCCGATCACGGAGGACAAGGATCTCGGTACCGGTGCACGGTGGTTAGCCCAACGACGAAGGCGACGTGCTACGGGTGGGTTATGGGGCCGCGCGCCGCCTCTTCGTCGCCCCAGACGGAGTCCGGCGGCAGGAGCGCCGACCATAGCCCACCCTGGACTGGACCCGGGAATGGACGCCATTCTTTTTCCGCCAACCCTGGCACTCATGGGAGTTTGTGAGAGATGTGACCTTACCGCAACCTGTCTCCAAAACAAAAAATCACCACATGGGAATTTCAAAAATAAGATTTGAAAGTAAAACTACGTAACTAAATTCACTGAATGCTTCATGTGAGCAACATTTAAAAGTTCACGACGTTTACAAACTCTCAGTAATTTTAAAATAGTCAAGCGTGTCCATTATCTATTGTTATGGTAAAGTAGCTAATATTAGGAAAACTGTACGGATAGTAAGCAAACAGTGAACATAATACTAGTACTTATATAAACGTCAGTGTTACCATCTTTTATATTGCCACTTTGTTGGGTAAGCATTAAATAAGACAACCAATGAAACATTCATTTGTAAATGCTTTGAGTTTGATTAACCCAGATTATTTGTGTAATATTTAGAGTATTGTTCTAAGCTCAAAAGCATTTTATGATAGTGCTAATGTACTTCATGTAACATTGTATTGTTGTTTACCATATTTTTAAGGAATTAAAAAAAGCATTTTAAAGTCTCGTATTACATATTTCATATATCTACATGTAAACAGCGATATAACTGTGCAAATATTTTGTAATGCAAAAAGTTTGCTAAAGTACTAAATAATTTAAGTCATTAGTTATTAAACGTGTGTGTAGTGATATTTAAGCAAATAGACATACATAGAATAGTATTATTATTCAGTCTTTTGGCGCTCGCTGTTGGACGTAAGCTTCCTTCGCTAATGAAGGGATAATGCCCTAATCGAACCACTTCGCGAGTGAGTTCGCGATAGCAGTTAGATCTTACACGTTGCTCACCGATTTTACGTCTCCCATGGGTAAGTAAAGGGTTACGACAATTGTATGCTTATGCTGTCGTTATCTGGTAGAATTAAAAATAGACTAAACAGATCTTTAATATATATTTTTTCTCATATAGAAGCAGAGTGACTGCTTAGTGCAGAATTAATCCTTGATTTACGCACATTTATAAATATACAATAACGGAAGCAAATTACACCCTCTCACCTCGTGAAAAAAAAAGTATTGCTCAGCGTAAGAATCGCAGCTGAAGAAGAAGTGACTGTTTGGTAAGGTAAATCAGTAAGTTAACAAACAACTTAATATGTGCAATTAGATTCTCTCACTGTGATAGAAATTTTAACCTATATTGAGTGGTTCTTCCATTGGGGAATCACTCCCCATTGGGGAAGTTTACATTTATATGAACTAAGACCATGAACTATCAATACAATGAATGGTTAAAAATGATACATTAATTAATAAATCGATATATTCAACGCTAATACGGATGCGATAAAACGGACACTCAGTCTCGATTTTTTCACAACACATCAATAGGCTAATTTAATGTTCTCCGTTGTATTGTTTTATGTGAAGAATAGTAGTGAAGACCTGTTATTGGCTTTATGTATCTTAAATATGTTTTTCTAGATTATTATTACTTTTACGCTGTTGGTCTCCCGATAAATAAATAAATAAATAAAAACTAATGGGTAAAACTAGTCAAGTAATTTATTTTCCTAATATAGCAACACTATGCGTAGGAAGGAGCACGAGCACGAGTGAACGAACTCGATGCGACGTACACGCATAATCATTTACCACCCACATTACATTTAAACCTCAAGTTACCTTATTAACTAGCTAAATGCGCGAGCACGCCAAGCTTTGTATTTTGACTACAATAATAAGATTGATCGCATTATCATCTCCTTTCATTATGATAAATTATATAAAATTGATATTACAACCAACATTCCACCTACTACAGGGCTACGACCTGTTGCTAAGATAGAATAGCTTATTTGAAATAAAACTATTTGTACGAAATTTGTCACGTTTGTTTTCGATTAACCGACTTTTTGAACACTTTTCAGCGTTAATGGTTATGAGAGAACTAATGTGTCTCGCTTCCAACAAGTCATCATTAGTTATTAAACGTGTTAATAGTAAAAAAACATATTATATAAAAACAAATTGTTTTTATATAAGATCATTTTACTACTACGAATGCAACAAATGTCCTCTGGTCAATAATTACATTGCCAAGGAGATATAACGTCCGGTGGGCGATCATAAAACTATTGAAAAACTTTTAGAATGAGTGCTATGAAATCAGAGTACATATTGAATCGACCCGAAGTAATTGGGATAAGAGCAGGATGATGATAATGACTGGTAATGAATTTGTATGAAAAAGTCAAAATTTAATACAACGCCAATTTATCAAGTCACTGATATTACTTGACTTCTATGAACCGCCTGGCTACTCGCTTTCACTAAAATAATATATCATAGCTCTATTAATTAAACTGTATAGTAATAAAGATAATGTAAATGCGGTAATATCTGTATAATATAGAGTAGTGGTCCAATTTGGGAGTCATTTGGAGGGCAAAGCCAAATTGACAAGCTAAAAGTTGTGCGTCCTGAACAGAGCCAGGCGGTACTTCACACCGAGACAGCGTCTTGTGCTATACAAAGCACAAGTCCGTCCTCATGTGGAGTACTGCTCACATCTCTGGGCAGATGCGCCCAAATATCAGCTAGACCCACTTGACTCCCTGCAAAGACGGGCTGTTTGAATCGTCGTGGATCCCAATCTTACGGACAGATTGGAGTCGCTGGAGCAGCGGAGAGACTTTGGGTCACTCTGTGTACTCTACCACCTCCTTCGCGGGGAGTGCTCCAAGGAACTGTTTGACTTGGTATCACCGTCACCATTCTACCAACGTACCACTCGACATCGTAGCAGGGTTCATCCATTTCACCTGGAAACGTTATGGTCTTCAACTGTACGTTTCCAGCGATCATTTCTCCCACGTATGTGCAAGCTCTAGAATGAACTACCTGCTGCTGTGTTTCCCGAGGGCTATGACATGTCCTTCTTTAAACGAGGTTTAAGAAGAGTATTTTCTTCACGGTAGGCAACGGCCTGGCTGTGCCCCTGGTATTGCAAAGGTCCATGTGCGGCAGAATCACTTACCATCAGGTGCGCTGCTTGCTCGTTTGCCACCGGTGGCAATAAAAAAATGCTTTTCATTCCCTCAATGAATGAATGAATCCATTCAATGAATGGATTAACATAAAGCTTGTAACTTTAAATACGTCAAACTAGCTGACCCGGCGAACTTCGTACCGCCATAATTTTTTTCGTAAATATATTTTCTATATATAGTCTCTAACGGAAGAACCATTACAGCTTTGTCAGGAAAGATTCAATCGTCTTTGGTCGTGGCATTGTTAATGATGATTCAAAGAGAACACTAATTACTGATTATTGATTTCTGAAAAAATTATAATTATCAAATTTTCAACCATACTTAACTATAGACAAAATTACGTTTAGCTGTCATTGGCATTTTGTTATTACATATCAAATGCGTTTTTTATCCTACGTTTTATAGTGACTTGTATTCTCTTTGATATGAGTTTCGGTGCGAATATGGAAATGTCATGTTAAGCTCTTGTATTATATTCATTATTTTAGTATTTTATAGTGTTATATTGAATAATGTTGTTGATATTTTATGTAATATTTAACAGTTAAGGTACTGAAGTGTGGTGAATGTGATATAAGAGTGGTGGAAAATACGCCTAATGTATTTTCATATTCTACTGAAATTTCCTGAGAAATCATTTAATTAGGTTTTCAGCGGCTAATTAATGGTAAAGACTTAACTTAGTGACGGACATGATTATAGATAAGCTATTCTATATAAAGAAATGTTAAATAATATGAAGAAAATTATATCACAATTGGCTGTATGGGCTTTAATCCCTTTGCCTGTCCAAATGGACAAACAGAAACGAAAAAAAATCTATTTGACATTTTATGTCACGTCACACGGGAACGCGATCGAACGGGATAAAGTAACTCATTGCCATTAAGAAGAAGAAGAAGAACGGGATAAAAAGTATCCTATGTTCGTCTCCTGGTTCTGAGCTACCTCCCCACCAAAATTTCAGCCAAATCTGTACAGCCGTTCTTGAGTTATAAACGTAGTAACTAACACGACTTTCTTTTATATAGATTTATTTATTTTTTTGACAGTCTCAGGAATGAAGAGGTTATTGCTGAATTTTGTTCTTAAATTATCATCAAACGGCCAACGTATAGATAAAACATGTTGAATAGATTAATAAAATATTTGTCTATTAACGACATATTAGGCATTTTACGCTATACAATTTTTTATATCAAAAAATACCAGTTTAATTGAAAGTAATTAATCACACGCAACAATAGCGTTTCTAGAATTAAAAGTAACTGTATTTATTCAATTATATCATTTTTTTTATCGCTTTTAAGGATTATAAATATTTATAGAATCATATATTACTTCTAATTGAATATTATTTTGTTTACATAGGCGGACTAGTGGTGACTGTAAAGGGCTCTAAACCCAAAACATTTTAACAACTGGGCGCAAAGGCACCCCCTTTTGGATTACGAAACTAGGCTCGAGGCCTTGTTGAAGGGATACTCCCTTCAACAAGGCCCCGAGCAAGTCCCTACATTATTACTATTTATTATTACGCGACACGGTTTCGTATCTTGACGGCGAAGAAGGTGGCGTGGGTTTTTATTGATTATGAGTGGAATATTGAATTATTTTTCAGGCTATGTTCTGCTAGCATATCACCCTGCTAATACTGTTCATGATGATGGAAGCGCGTTGCCCCATTGTCTACCATATTATCGCTCATTGCCAGTAGAGTGGATATAAGAACCGATTCCTTCGTTTGGTGGTTATTAAAGTTATATCTACTCAACAAATATGTGTAAACACATGTCTGTTTATATATTCCCCGTGTTAGGATAATAAATATATATATAGGATAATATCCCGTTTAAGGATACAATATTTCACTTTGATTCTCCTTTCACGTACTCGCTTGTCCAACAGTGGACGTTCACGTCTTACTGCTAGGCTCCAGCTTTCTCTATAATGAGAGACCTAACTTATCCATGTGGTCATGGTCATGAATAGAATTCACCACTACCCTATCTAACCCGTGGATGTCGTAAAAGACTAAGGAATATAATATGCATATAACATCTATGCAAGAGTAGGAAAATTCAAATCAAAAACCTATTTCAACTTGTCTGACCAGAATGGTATATTAAGTTCAATTGTCCTCTTATTATGGAGGGGGCTCGAGCCGAGCAGAGGGACGTATATGAGCCGAGGTGAATTGACCTACTATAATACACCATTCTGACAAGTTGGTATATTGCTTGTAGTTCCCTTTCCCTTGAATAGATTTATCTACAGATTGTAATCCCTTTGCCGTCTTTTACGATTGCTACGGGCAAGAGAGGTCGTGGTGTATTGTATTCTTACTCTGTCACCACACGGGAAAAAGTTTCTCATACAGTGATATCCTCTGTATATAATTTCCCTTAGTCGTATTTAAAAAGACCCGCAAGCAGGACCGCGGGTAATTAATGGTTAAGCGGTGAATAAATACATCTTATTATATATATCATTCTGCCAGGAAACATTTCAACACCACCAAGCAAAAATAATTCATTACAAAGTTTATTTCTAGTTATTTCGTTTGCGTAGAACACTAAGGTTAATTAAACTTTAAATTAAAAACCTACACACTCCCTAAACAAAATACACTCAGCAGTAAAATAGGTGAGCACTTTGTTGTACCTAGTTAAAAGGTAGGCAGTGCCTAGAGGCAAGGGAAACCTTTTCGTAACAAACGAGTACCTCGACAAGATATTTTTACAAAGTAGGTATGTATGCACAGTCTCGTATAAGTTCTCTTCAAATATTCTAGTATTTTCTCCACGAAAGTTATATAACACCTCATAAATATTTAGTTTATTCCTGAGCGGTTCCCTACATTTTTGAAAGTCATACATAATCATTCATATTATAGATTGCTTTTTTGTTTTAACTCCTGTAAACAATAAATTTCGTTTAAGTTATCCGTGTGGTGACGGAGTAAGAATGCAATTCATCTCTTATCTCTTCGTCCGTAGATGACGTAATAGACGACTAAGGGATACGATATGCGTATAACTGCTATACAAGAGACGGAACACCCAAAATAAAACCCTGATATAGGGTTAAATAAAACCCTGATATAGGCTTAAATAAAACCCTGATATAGGCTTAAATAAAACCCTGATATAGGGTTAAATAAAACCCTGATATAGGGTTAAATAAAACCCTGATATAGGGTTAAATAAAACCTTGATATAGGGTTAAATAAAACCCTGATATGGGGTTTAATTTCGGGTGTTCCCGTCTGACCAGCGTAGTATAGTAGGTCCGTAGTATAATAGTCCGTAGTACGGCAGGACTACACTTGCGATCAGAAGTTTCGTGAGGATAAATCAGCATGTTCCTGCCGGTCGTAAAGATCAAAATTTAACCGAATAAAAAGCGTTATAAAGTTTTCTATAAGAATTTCCCAGTAGGTAATACGAAATTTTTTACTTGCCCGTGGGAGTCGTAAAAATCAACTGAGGGCCTCACCAGGAGAATGGGCAGCAGCTATCTCCTGGGAAAACTTCTTACACCAACACCTACTGCGATGCCATTATATTATGCCCCCAACTACATAAAAAAAGGCGCAGCGTAGAACGAAACTAGGTGGACTGACGACATTCTTAAAGTCGCAGGGAACCGATGGATGCAAGTGGCGCAGGACCTTTCAGAGTGGCATTCTCGTGAGGAGGCCTATATCCAGCAGTAGATATCTGTAGGCTGATGGATGGATGGAATACGAAATTTATCCGTGTGGTTACGCAGTAAAAATACAATTCATCACCCCCTTTCTTGCCCGTGGATGTCGTAAAAGACGACTTAGGGATATAGTGCACATATAGCATCTATACAAGAGCAAACTCGAAATAAAACCAACTTGTCTGACCAGAATGGTATACTAAAGTGAAATTCCCTTCTATTATGGAGGAGGCTCGAGCCCAACAGTGGGACGACATATATGAGCTGAAATGATGAATACGAAGTCCGCAAACTGGTAGTAGCTAATAGACGTCGGTTTTTACGTAAGACTGAAAATTGTTGCTCTTTTTCTGACTAATTCTGTAACAAATTTTCTGAAATAAAAAAATAAAACTATAAAAATACAAAACAACGTATAGTATAGAAATAAAATTCAAATTATGTATTATTTTCTCAAAGGTTCTGGTAAATTATACTTTCAGAAAATAAATTAACAATTAAATATACAAACAAATATAGAAAGATTGTTTAGCATCGTTCTTTCAACTTAGGTAATATACGTTTATATTCAGCGCTTTGAACAATTTAAAATAAATATTTGACTTTAAAAACAAGTTTTTAATTATGTAGTCGTTTAGTTTTATTTAAATAGATGTGCAAAAAGAAAAGTTCTACAAATTAATATAAATGTTTAGAAAACATATTCTCGAGAGTTCATTGAGCAAGGTTTTTAAAATAAAACAAGTGACCTTTTGTCGTTTAGACAACTTTTAATGAAAATAAGTATTCACTTCATTTTTATAATTATATTAAAAATATATCTTTTAATATAGTCGTACGAATTTGACCCTAAAAAGTAATTAAAAGTAGTCATCTAAGTAAACGAATTCATAGCAGTGACCCTGGGTGTTTATGAAGCTTATGGGGCCACATACCGCTTCAACCTGCCCAACATCGCGCATGGTTTGTGCAAGATGTTACCAGATCATAAAAAGAGGCAATTAGAGATAACATACTTGAAATACTTGATACCCATACTTGAAATGTTATTTTATTGTCACACGATGTGTAGATATAGATCGTTACCCTTTACTAAGCGCAGTTAATGACTGCGTCGTTGACAATTTCTTCAGAAAATGTGTAGGAACATCAAAAAACACTGTATATTAAAAATAATAAAAAAGGTAGTATACAGTTTTTACTATTTTATTACGAATATATTGCTTTTGGTGCCAAACGTGCAAGCAAACCGCCTAATGATATGTGATAACTGCTGTTAATGAATCCCAGAATACCAGGATCACAGCTGAATCGCTGCCTACCATGAAGATAAGATTGGGACTCTAAATTCTGCCGCTCATCGAATAAAGCGGAATGTCATAAAACTAATAACTATCCAAACGCAGATTTTCTATGAAACTATGGTACTCCCTCGTGCGAGTAGGACCATTTGTGGCTGCATATAGAAAACTGTTAGTATCGTGACTCTGCTACTACAACTTCTTACTTAATTTCAGGCTGACTTAAGGATAGCACGCAATGGTCGACTAGGATCACAGCAGGGTATTAGAGTTGCAACGAATCACAGTTCAATCGATTTCTACTTTATAAGATGATCGCAAATACTATAAGTATTTTTAACTCGCCCACCGTGGAGAACACATAATACCAATGGTGTATCTTATTTATATCGCATATTATTTCATCATCATCATCATCGCAGCGCACATACGACCTACTGTTGGGCTCAGGCCTTCCCCACAATAAAAGAGAATTCGACCTACTATATCATGCTGGTCAGACATATTGATATAGGGTTTTATTTCAAGTTTGCCTTCTCGTGCACAGATGTTAAGTGCATGTTATATCCCTTAGTCGTCTTTTACGACATCCACGAGCAAGATGGGGGGTGGTGAATTGTATTCTTACTCCGTCACTACACGGGGATATTATTTAACATCCATTAATATTGAATAAATTAATTACATTTTCCCATATGGTTACATTCCCTACTGTGTCGTGATATGATTCCAAATAAATTTTTCGTTTGATAACAGTGTAAAAATACAATTCACCAGACCTTCTTTTGCCCGTGGATATCATAAACGATACCTATGCAATTAAATATGCATTTAATATCTATGCAAGAGAAGGAAAACTTAATATAAAACCTATACCAAACGTCTAACAAACGTGCTTAGTAGGTAAATTTCGTTTCCAATATGGAGGAGCCCAACAGTGGGAATGGGCCATATAGGCTAAAATTATGATGATAAAATAAATAAATTTACACAAATTTCGTGTGTACAGTATAATGCCTTAGTTGTTATTTAATTTTTAGGGATCGTTGGTGGCTAACATTAGATTAATCAGCGAGACCATAACATAAATGCAAGTCTAACAAAAATTAGGTTACATTTCGTTTTCGATATTCGTTTACTTTAATTAGTACAATTTAGTAAGCGTAAGTAAATACTTAACGATGTAAACAACCTGGCTACTAGAAAACATTCCTTTGATGAGAATGTTGACATTAATTAAATACACCTCAGTAGTTAATTAAAAAACAGGAGTCTAAAGAATTCTTCCATAATAGCTAAAAGTATGTCTTTTTATTGAATGGTCGTCCACCAGCGGCTTCTTAAGTTTCGAAAGTTTAGCATTTTTTTTTCCGATTTTTTTTTTCTTATGGTGGCAAACGAGTAAATAGGAGACCTGACGATAAGTGATACTGCCGTTCATGGACTTTAGTAATACCAGGGGCACAGCTAACTAGCACTATCTGTGCCTATCGTAAATGAATTAGTGTGTAGCACATTAAGTATTTTTAGTCTATAGGCCTTTTTGTTTGCCTGTCTATGTGTTGTTGGGTTAAGAATATAATTTGTTTCCTTCGCATGAGTCTTCAAAATTATCTGAAGTATCACTAGAAGAATGGGAAACGGGAAATTTATAACAGCAACTGAAATCATCAACACGCATGAGGTGATTATGAATGACCCCTTTAGGGGAGGTCTATTTCCAAATAAACGTCGATAAATTGATGAATAGACCTTTTTCCCCCTTTGTGCGACCATAGGGCGGGTCATCGAAGGTACAACTTTAGTTCTGACGGCCAGCTACATAGCTGGTTAGAGGTAATATGATGGGTTATGGGGGCAATGAGCCACCTTTCCGTCGATGCGATTGGTTTAGGCAGAGTGTGGCTAAACCATAGCCTGTCAAAAAGGTACGACCCCCTCACCAAGAATACTGTACACAAACATTAACAGTTATAGTTACCTACAAATACAAAGAATGTGAATTCCGTGTGGTGACGGAGTAAGAATACAATTCACCACCCCCTATCTTACCCGTGGGTGATCGTACGAGACGACTAAGGGATATAAAACGCATATAACATCTATGCGAGAGAAGGAAAACTCGAAATGAAACCCTATACCAACACGTCTGACCAGCGCGGTATAGTAGGTCAATTACCCTTCCATTGTGGAGGAGGCCCGAGCCGAACAGTGGGACGTATATGGGCTGAGATGATGATGATGATGAGATGACAAAGAATGACAAATTATATTTACGGATTTTATCGCTATTGTATTTGATTATTGATTTCCCAATGTTTCAAGCACTTTTTAGCGTTCACGGTCACAGAAAGGCTAACGCATTTGACGTTAAACAAATCATTGTAATTACAGATATTTATATATAGGTCTTCTTAAATTTTGATAAAACTGTGGTCATTTTATATCACTTCATTGCCAGTACAAAAAAAAAAGAAAATTATTGTATATAAAAAATATATGGTTGTTAGTCAGTTACGATTAAACATATAATGTATGATAAATATTGTATTACCGGTGTGGTGATGGAGTAAGAATACAATTCACCACCCCCTTCCCTGCCCGTGGGTGGCGTAATAGAGTACTAGGGGATTGCAATGCCCAGATAACATCTATTCAAGAAAAGGAAAACTCGAAATGAAACCCTATACTAACACATCTGACCAGGGTGTTATATTAGGTTAATTTCCCTCCCATTGTGGAGGAGGCCCGAGCCCAATAGTGGGACGTGTATGGGTGGTGATGATGATGATGATTATATTATCTCAAATTATTAATTTAAATCTGACAAATCTTAAGATGATCGTACTACCACCAGATCGTAACTCGGCTACATTGAAATACATCCGGCAAGAAAACTCAGTCAGCCTATCAAAAATTAAATACAAACGCGATAAAATCTGTAAAAATAGCTTATTTTAATTATGTAACACTCGAGTAAACATCATAAATCATAACGACAAACTATAAAATACTTATTTATCCAACTGTTTTTTTTTAAACATATACTCTTAGAATAATAACGTATAGAAGGTAAGTTCGTGCACAAAAAGTGAGGTATTTCAATTGGAGCCTAATGGAGCTTACGCCGGTACCGTGCCGTCATTTACAAGTCATTATACTGCACGTACTTAGTAACTCTTAAAAAATAAATACGTAATTATGACGGTTTGTGCATTTAAATCGTGTCACAACAGATTTGAAAAACTTAAAAAGGTTTTTAACATTACTTTTAAAAGCATGTCGACGATTTATGTTAATAAAAACAAAATTTGATTTCATAATTTGTATAGTGGTATGCGCGTGTATGAGTGTAATCATCTGCGCGCCATTAGTATTTTTAGATTCAAGTTTCGAACATACGCAGTATTGACACTATCCTTCTATACGTTATTATTCTAAGCTAATAAATATGGTTTTATAACAATTTTAAAGTATATACTTTAAAATTGTTATAAAACCATATTTATACGTAAACAACGCTGAAGTTACTGTCCGTGTAACGAAAAAGCGTGGAGCAGAGTGGCACTTTGGAAAATGTACGCTTCCACAAAGCCACTTCATATTAAATGTAATTTATCACGTAAATTGAAAACCTGCATACATTTGCAACGTCAAGTAGTAAAATGGCGACAAATGTATCGTGCAAAAGACAACAGTGGCTTGTTTTTTCAGAAATATTTTCACTTTTTAAGAATTAAAGGTCTGCTCAGATAGCATAGGGATTAAGATACTAAAATGCCAAATGTAGCGAATTGGATTACCATACAGGACAATACTTTATTCCCCACCGATGGCAAAGACCGGGTATCGGTGGCCCACTCACATGGCGCTAAAGAGGTACCGCGCACGGCAGGTTATAAGGTCGGGCGCGCGTAATCGCACCGTAGTTTACTTCCCAAAATAAAACACAATATTTAGTTGCGATCCACAAATTGTTATTATTTTTGTTCCGAGTCTGGATGGAAATTGTGTACGTTAATTATATGTTTGTAAAGTTCACAAAACAGCTACTTAAAGCCAAAAGTTGCCTTACAAAATTTTTGTAACTCCTTACTAGACACTGTTTACTAAACATTCTATGCTATTATATTATTCAGTTTAATTTTATCACATTAATCCTTATGATGATAGTAGAAGAATACAATTCGCCAACCTATACCTTGCTCATGGGTGTCGCAAAATACGAGTAAGTGATTACAATATACAAACAACATTTATGCAAAAGAAGGGAACGAAAGGAAGGGAGGAAACTCGAAATAAAACCCTATACCTACCCGTCTGACCAGCGTAGCATAGTAGGTCAATTTGCCTCTCATTGAATGAATCCATTTATAATTTAAATTTAACGTTGCATAATGTCAAAACTGCATCCAATTATACTACTAGTAACATGATGCATGTAATTGACATTAACAATTATGTTAAGAAAAAAACTTTTTTGACAAAAGATAGTTCTGATCTTGCTAGATATTATAAAAAACTATTAGCTGATTCGCTATCTTATTTTTTTTTTTACATCAGCCATGAACTTGGCTAACAAAGTTGCCTCTTTTGGGCAATGTATTGACATTATTCATTTAAATAATGACATTTACACTAATGTAAATAGTGACATTAATTCACAAACTAATTTAAATTAGATATTAAGACAACAGAGAATTCCTCTTGCCTAAGTATTTTAAGTGTTAAGAATAATTATAAATCAATCAACCTGGTACATCAGAATATTCAGGGAATGTTAGGTAAAGATTTGGAAATTGAATTGTTCTTGAATGATTACCAGGTAGATATCCTCTGCGTTACTGAACACTGGCTCAAAGATAATCAATTATTGTTCAATTTTCCTAATCACCAGGTTGTTAGCTCGTTCAATAGAGTCAGCATGATACGAGGTGGCTCGTTAATAATTTTAAACAAAATGATGAAATTTAAGGAAAGAAATGATATTGTGAGGCTCTATTGAACGTGTTATTGAAATTGCCTGTATTGAGTCTGAGCAGTTCATAGTTGTGTGCGTATACAAACCTCCATGTTCACCATATGATGATTTTGAGAGACAGTTGGAGGATATTGTGTTCAAAATCTCTGCTAGTAATAAAACTCTTGTGATCTTGTGGTGATTTTAATATAAACTTATTGGAAAAAAATAATATTACACAAAAATTTATATCTTTGATGAAATCTTATAATTTGTATAATGCTTTCTTGGAACCTACTAGGATAACTGCTGGGAGTGCAACTTGTATAGATAATGTCTTTATAAATGCTAAGCCAATTAGTAAATACATCTTAAACACACTGGATTCGGATCACTGTGGACAACTTGTTGTACTGCCTCGAACTAATAGGATTCAACGAGAAAGTGTTACCTTTATTCCTATGAATGTCAGCCGTTTAGAAAACTTTAGAGACAACCTGAGTATGAGAGTGCCGCTGTTGTCTATTCATGACAACCCAGATGAGTTATATACATCTCTATCTCACATAATCAATACTGAATTTAATAAAATATTCAAACCCAAAATATTGACTTTTGGGGTTCCTGCTGGTTTTAGTGAATGGGCTACTCCTGGTATTTACAAAAGCAGAAAAAGGTTATATGATCTTTATCATGAAAAATCTTATAACCATTATCCAGTATTTTTGGAATATGTAAAGAACTATTCCAAAATATTTAAACGTGCCTGTTCCTGTGCAAAATCTATTTATCTGAGAAATAAAATTAAAAAATCAGGTGATATAATTAAAATGACTTGGAATGTGATAAATAGTGAAACTGGTAGGAATACTGCACGCAAGAAAGACTTTAGTTTAAAGATAGGTGATAAGAATGTGAAAGTAGATAAAGAAGTGGCGGCTGAATTTGAAACCCATTTCACAAATGTGCCTGTACTGATTACAAAATCATTAGTGTCATCTCCTATTATAGCTGAATCGCTCCTTAAGCAATGTATTGTAAAATGCGACATAACCTTTGAATTTTCAGATGTCACTGTGAAAGATATTTTACGCTCTTTTAAATCCCTTAATATTAAAAAAACAGTTGATCTGTGGGGTTTATCAGTAAAGACAGTTAATTATATAATTAATATTATTGCCCCCCACTTGACTTCTGTGTTTAATGGTTGTGTTGCTCGAGGTGTGTTTCCTGAGCTCATGAAAATGAGTAGAGTAATTCCTTTGTTTAAATCGGGTAGTATGTCAGATGTTAATAATTTTCGACCGATATCCATACTACCTACACTTAGTAAAGTATTTGAGAAAATTATACTTGTTCAGATGTTGAGTTATTTTAACAACCATGGTATTTTTCATAAAAATCAATTTGGTTTTACTAAGAATTGCTCTACTATTGATGCGGGTGTAGAATTATTAAAAAACATTTTTTCAGCCTGGGAGGAATCGCACGAGGCTTTCGGCATCTTTTGCGATTTATCTAAGGCATTTGATTGCGTAAACCACGAAACTCTCATCAAGAAATTACACCACTATGGGATCAGGAAAAACGCTCTGGAACTTATAATTTCCTACCTAAGCAACAGAATTCAGAGAGTCGATGTTAACGGTGCACGATCATCTGGTTCTATTATCAAAATGGGCGTTCCGCAAGGGTCAATACTGGGGCCATTTCTGTTCCTTGTATATATCAATGACTTACCCTATTATGTAGGGGACAATCAAAACATTGTGTTGTTCGCAGATGATACCTCTTTACTGTTTAAGATTAAGCGACAAATGCTCAACTATGACGATGTGAACAATGCACTGTCTAACGTTGTTCATTGGTTTCATTCTAATAATTTAGTTCTAAATGAGACAAAAACTAAATGTATTAAATTTACTACTCCCAATGTGAGACAAGTGGAAACCAATGTTCAAATGAATGGGGTGGCTCTGGACCTTGTGGAATCAACCACCTTTTTAGGCATCACTATAGATAATAGACTCCAATGGGGGCCTCATATTGAGAAACTGTCAAATAGGCTCAGCTCAGCGGCTTATGCGGTAAAAAAAATTCGCGCATTAACCGATGTTGAAACAGCCAGAATAGTTTATTTCGCATACTTTCATAGTCTCATGTCATACGGCATATTACTTTGGGGCTGCTCCGCGGAATTGAATAGAATTTTTATTCTACAAAAAAGGGCGGTCCGCGCGATATATAATTTAGGCCCAAGAGTGTCACTAAGAGAGAAATTTAAAGAGATAAATATTCTGACTGTTATATCTCAATATATATACGAAAATGTATTTTATGTAAAGAAAAATATCGGTAACTTTGAAAAATATAGTGACATTCATCATGTAAATACTCGGAATAAGGATAAATTAGTTGTACACAGTACTCGTCTTCAACGAGTTAACAGATCCTTCATGGGGCAATGTATACGCTTCTACAACAAATTACCTATTAATATTCGAGATATGCCAGTTAAAAAGTTTAAAAAAGCAATCAAGAGTAGATTTTGTAGAAAAGGTTATTATAAAATCTCGGATTATCTTGATGATAATACAGACTGGTTATGAGCAGCTCCTCATTCAGGCATTTTCTCATTATTTCAAAAGGTGTTACATACATGTTTATTCTGTTGCTGTTAATATAATTGTAAAGCGTAGCGTGTTTTGCCAAACGAATTTGTTGTTTAATCTGTGTTTTATGTTTGTGGCCCATGGTATTGGTCATGCTCACTGAAGGGTCTGCTTGCGGTAGCTACGAGAAGCGGGTCACTCCCTTCCCTCCATTGTGGTTGAGGGGAGTGATGGCTGCTCTAGTGGTTAACTCGTGATCGGGTGCCGCTTGCGGGATCTGGTCCAGCCATGGTACTTTTTCGTTATATTTAATAACTGTATTGTATGATGATTCGAAAGGCATCACACTGGAGCTATTAATAGACATGTTGTTGTATATTATCTTATTAAAAAAAAAAATAGTAAATGAATAAAAAAGAAGACAAGCCCACTGAGTTTCTTGCCGGATCTTCTCAGTGCGGTCGCGTTCCGATCCGGTAGTAGTGTAAGGTAAAAATGTAAAAAAGTGACCATATGTAAGTGCCCCCGCGGGGTTTATGCATAATAAAGTATTTGAATTTGAATTTGAATTGTGGAACAGGTTTGAGCATAGCTGGGAGACGTATGTATATGAGCTTTGATGATGATGATCATGGAAACGATCTGAATAGAATATCAGTCAATTATCATGGAAAATCGATAACCCAATGTAAAATTATGAAATTCTACAATTACTATATGAAATTTTTAAAATGCCGCGAATTTATACCTTAGGAAAATGAAGAGAAAGAAGAAACTTCTCTAATTAATTGTAATCGTCACTAATAAATGCAAGCAAATTAGACTTACAATGAACAATTCAGTCTGATATCAATGACAAACTGTAACTTTTAATGAGAAATTGCACTTTTATTTTAAGTTTTACCAATCAAGTAACGGAATTGTTAAGTACTTGATGTGTATACTTATTGAAAAAGTTCAAACAACTCTGCTTGTTACAACGCTTCCATCATGATTGTTATTTGAGTTTTGTCGTATCAAGTAGACAATCATTTTGAGGGTAGCAGTAAAGACTTCAAAAGCAAAGTTTGACACGTGCACGACGTGCAATGAAATCAAATTTAAATTCAATAGAATTTACCACTTAGAATAATATATATCTTGCGGCCTTGTATAGGCCCATCGTTGGTCGCTTCTGAAAATACACTTCATTAGAGTTCATATACGTCCCACTACGGGACTCGAACACCTCCACTTTGAGAGGGAATTTGACCTATTATACCACGCTGGTCAGACGGGTTGGTATAGGTTTTATTTCGAAATTTCTCTTGCATAGTTGTTATATGCACAAGATATCCCTTGGTCGTCTTTTACACCCACGGGCAAGAGAGGGTGATGAATTGTATTCTTACTCGGTCACCATACGGATGCATGTAATGCACTACCGTATTCATAAACAAATCCTCTACGGGTTAAAAATTTCACAATTATACACTTTTCCTAAATATACTATCACTATCACCTCAACCTATATACGTCCCACTGTTGGGCTCGAGCCTCTTCCATTATGGGAGGAAAATTCACCTAATATACCACGCTGGCCAGACGTGTTGGCATAGGGTTTTGTTTTGAGTTTTCCTTCTCTTGCATAGATGTTATAAACATATTGTATCCCTTAGACGTCTTTTATGACACTCACATGTGTATCAAGACAGTGGGCGGTGACTTATTTTCTTATTTCGTCACTACATGGACGAAATATACTATAGATACTCCAAAAAGACATAACTCCTGGTCATAAGTTCAGATAATAATGTTCTGGTCTTTATAAGATCTGATAATTGATCTATGTCTATAATAGACCTTAATTGCTACTTAAAGTCAGTAAAAGGGCAAGGCCTACTCAAAGCGTCACTTCGACATTGAGCTTGAAGAAATCGTTAGAGCGAGCAGTAACTTAATTCCCTATGGAGTCAAAGAGTAAATCCATAAATTCGTGCGGCCAAAGAGATTAAAGGCTTGTATCGAAGCCAAAGGGAATTACTTCAAGTAAAATTAATCTTAATTTACTATTGAGACTTCAATACTTATACTATTTTTCTTTAAGAAAATATACATTTTAATTTACAACAGAACTTATAGACGTACTAGGTATAATTGTAGACATCCTTACTTAATTTATTTTGCATGATTCGTGCAATTAGCAATAAATAAGGAAATGCTTACACAATACCCGTAATTAGCTACAGAGGCGAAAGTGTTAACATTAGACCACAAATAATGAACTGTTCATTGCGATTGCAGAGTTAATTTATGTTAGGGTATTTATACTATAGCTATGGAGCTATCGTCCAAGGCAAAAAGTGATCGAGGCGAATAACTATTACCGAATTGGTTTAACCAACTTTATCTACTTAAAAAAAAAAACTGATTGTGTTATTACACAAGCATAATGACGATGACCAAGCTGGACAGGCGGGTTGATAATCGAAGTGGTTGTTATAAGTTACCCAGAAGTCACTAGTAATAAATGTCTTAAAATTTTAGTAACTAATTCTGTAACGGTTAGATATAAATCTTTGTAGTAACGAAGACTTGTGACATAAGATGATAAGACATCTTGGTCTGTCCTGACCATGAACGCTGAAAGGGCAACAAAACGTCGGGCAATCAAAAATCAAACACACACGCGATAAAATCTATAAAAATAGGTTCATTTATAATGTGTAATATTCGTATAAGATGACGCATTCAATTCTCAACCGGTCACCATACAGGCTCTATTCACAAAGCTACAAGGACGCCATGTGGATCTTTTACTGCTTTGCTACCCTTTTGCTATAGCATTTAACGATAAGGAAGCCAGCAATGTTGATGAAAAATGCAAAACATGGCGACGGAGTAAGATTACAATTCACCAACCCCCTCTGTATCCCGTAGGTGTCGTAAAAGACGACAAAAGGATATAATATTCATATAGCATTTATGCAATAAAAGGAAAACTCAAAACAAAAGCCTATGCCAACATATCTGACCAGAGTGGTATAGTAGTTCGATTTCCCTGCCATAGTGGAGGAAGCCTGAGCCCAACATGGGAACGTATATGGGCTGAGATGATGATGAAAGATCTGCAGATCAAAGCATCTGAAGCATCTTGTACTGGAGTTACTTTATAACGGAGAATAATCCACCACAACCTTTATATGAGAGCCTATATATATTTAAAAAAGCGTGTGTGCAAAGTACGCATTTCAGAAGTGAAACTTCTTTATCCTTTATCCTTCATCTTTCATCCTTTATCCTTTAATCCGTCAATTATAGAGGGATTTAAAAATAATATAAATTAGTATATATATTTCTGTCTCATTCTTTGCCGGCTTCATCCTACACATTTTTGTATTTGTGTCTCTTACCTGTCGTTTTTCCGTTGCATCCGGTTTGAAATCACAACGATTCTAAAGAAGTTTCACTTCAAAAAATATAATTTCTAGATGGCGTTAAATTCAACTATTTGTGAGGGATATAGTTGGGAGAATATAAAAATATTTATTTTTTCCTGAATGGATTAGGTTAATTGAAGGCATCTCATTAGAGCTGCCACGAAAAAGAAAGGTCAATCAAGGAACTTTATGCTTGGCTTGAACAGTTCTTGTAGACGATCAAGCTTGCGATGCCAATGAACGTACGTTGAAAATGAAAAAAAAAACAATGCTTCGACGCATAAAATGCAACAGATTATTTTACGATTATTATTATTTTTATACGATCTGTCATATCTAACAAAAGAGTACGAACTCCATTGAATGTTCTTGTCATTTTAAAGCCATACAAATGAATTAGAATGTCAAATGTTTTCTTTTTTTATCATAAAATTACATCCAAACGCAGACAATATGATGTAGAGTCAATATCAAGATAATGCAACAAAGGGCTGTCCACAAATGAATCATATATTTTGATCGCAATTCATATTTTTGCGTCCATAATATCATTTGTCATATCTCATACATATAAACAATATTAAATGATATTTCCAATCTCTCTCGAGCACTCCAGCTTTATTAGATCTTTTTTTGGAAGCGCGCGTTATCACGAATCTTTACCGACGTCAAATAATAATAACGAAATTCTGGCGATTCTGCGTTTCGTGTTCGTCACCCTCTTTAAAAGTATGAATGGTAGGTATTCTACAATGGGAGAATTTAAAATGAATCGCGTAAGTGAATAAAAATACTAAAGAGTTAAATTCAACCTTCATAAATCTATTACGTTTGTTTTTTAAAAGAATAGTTTGCGCGTAAATATCTCGTGGCAATGATTTTAATTAAACAAGAAGTAGATAAAAACAATTCACACTTTCAGTTTTATAAAACATAGCACTCCGAAATCATGCTTATTAAGCTTATTAGCTATCTAAGTACACTATAATATTGAAAAAATAATAACAAAAGACAATTTTGCGATAGACATTTTATTCACTGGGTCAAAATGTAAAACTGAACGTTGGCTTAAGTTAATTTAAAAAAATTATGTATGCTGACCATATAATAGAAGTGACAACTCCACCAAGACTAGGTTAATAATGCGTAATACATTTTTTTCTATACTCATAAACATTTACAATATATATTTAATTACTAGCTGACCAAAGATACGTTGTTTTGTTCAAAACTAAAAAAAAAAAAGGAATTCTCCTTGAAATCGCCCGATGCGCCATCTACTAGGTCCAATTATTAACCTAAACCATTCTCGAATCCATTGGAACACACATAAAAAAAAATCATCAAAATCGGTCCAGCCGTTTAGGAGTTGAGTGACACAGGGAGAAAAAATTATATACATATATAAAGAGTACAGAGTGTACAAATTACTGTGCTAAATTTTACTCTAACTGATCATGATTTGTATCGTACTCTGAAAAGCTTTTTTAGTAGCCGAGAACAGACTTTACTCGAACTAGCATTACATAGCCGAGCGTGACGGCTCAGTCTCGTTTAATAACCACAAAATAAAGTTCACAGCTCGCCTAATGAAGTTTTCAATACAAAAACGGAAACTATGCATCAATTATATAATTTGCATGTAGCAACCAATGACCGTGTTAAACCAGGCTTATAGATACATTAGAGTAATGAAAATTTAATGAAACAAACAGAATATGTTATTCAATCTAACTTGCACTGACAATGTCGGACTATCACACCTATCGCTCGCTTTGTTGTAAATTCACACAAATATTTTTCACTAGAACTATATTTATTACGCATATACGTGGTCAATATTAGTTAAGTGAACTGTGTAGCGAGATATGGGCACTTCTGTTGTCTACAAACGTGTTGAGGTAAATATAATACTAATACAACGGAAATTTTCGACGTATAAAACCTGACGTTATTAAATCAAGCGAGTATAATGCAAGGAGTCTGATTTCAGAGCGGGAGTAGGTACCGGTGAACGCTGAGGAGGTCGTCCGTCGGTGACCGCATGTTACTGCACTGCACCCAACTGATTTAATCAGGCGCCAACAACCGCGAACACGATCTCAGGGCGTTCCACTCCACCGGCCACCTCATTCGTATCACTCGACCATAATGCAGCGAGTTGGTTTTTTAACGGTTCTCAGAAAACTTGCACATGATTGCACGTTTTCTATTTAGTTGCAATATGCTGCATTCATTTTCGCATAATGGAGTGATAATAAAAGGCGTCTGATTTAATGATTAACCGTCTATAGGGATGTCGTCAATGTTCCGAAAAATTTGGCTCGTCACGATTCTTAGAGAAACAAACGAACAAAGGAACAAGGAGGGCATAAAATCGGTAAGAACATGCAAATCAGCGTGATGTTGAACGGGCAACGAACCGCACGACCTCACAGCGCACTGAGTTCAATATACGCGTACCACAATATAACTAATTAATCTCCTCCCACGCGGGATAAACGTATTCGGGTGCTTAGACGCACCCGCGTCTCTATTCTAATAGTTAATAACAGCCACCCTTAACGATGAAGCGACAAGTCATTCCATTATAATCATAATATAGTACATGAAACGTAAACACCATTTGTAAATTGTTGATAAGTTGGTTCCCTAACAATGATGGTAAGAGATAAACCTTAGTGAATCAATTAGTTTGTGTTGATGTGCGTAGTGTGATTGATTGTGGTGTACATCAACGTCACAAATGTCTGCGGCGAAATGGCCGACTTTATCCGTAGCAATAAATTGCAGCTCACGCAATTTGTCGAATGTTCTTCGTTATCGTCTCTGCTTGACTTTTAAGGCACACATTTCTGTTGGTATGGAATTTTATGATTCAATTTTTTCGTTTTCACATGACTTGTAATATTTTTGTGTAGTACGTTCTTTCTTTTTTCGTTTTTACTTCCTATATATGTTCCCATCCTCCTCTACAATGAGAGGGTAAGTAGGTTTGGCCAAATCGGTTTGCATAGGGTTTCACTTCTAGTTTTCTTCTTCTGTAATCTTTAGAATCTATAAGTTGCCTGCTGATAAAGAAAAGTAGATTACTTTCTTATTCAATTATATGGATGTCATACTGAATCGATTCTTATATGATAATATAGAAACATTACATATTTTTTTACATATTTCATATTTATTAATAAGCATTTATTCACATGTAAGTAAAAGTTCTAAGAATTTCGAGTCAACTTTTACAGATTAGATATGAAGTTCAATGAAACTTCTTATTCTCCTAACCCTTAATTACTCATTATTGAGCATAGCTCTCTACTAGCTGAGAGCAATTAAGGTAATTGCTATAAACCTTAGTTGGTTAGTAGGTTTATTTTGGGCGGCCTATGGTTTGTATACATGCCATCCGTTCCATACCGGGCAAAGGGTGGCGCGCACTGTATGCCCGTAATTCACCGTATTCCCTCTTCGTCGTCAATGTGTGGGCCAGTGATACCCAATCCTTGACGTCTGTGGCCATCCCGGCGGTATACCCTTGTGGGCAACGACCATGCTCCATGCCACCCTCCTCGCTGAACAGCACCCACAGCTTCGTGGCTACACTATCAGCCGTCCTCGGCCGCTGGGAACTCGAGGACTCAAACCCTTGTCCGGGCCTTGTGGATCCTAGCCCCCGATGTCGTAAACGTTTAGCTCCCACCGTGCGGTGACACAGTGCACCGTGTGGTGACCTTCTTTTACGCTCCTGCCTGGAGAGGCGGTGACTAACAGAGCTGCTGTCTTCCTCTGCTGAATGCTTCGTGGCAGAACTACCTTTGCATCTCCCACACAATGCCGACCCCTACCCAAATATTTAGAATGAGCGACAATTCCTTAAAGAAGTCTAATAGACTATTGCTCCTGCCCAGGTACACTGGTTGACTGACGACAGCGATTGGGCACACACGGAGGTTTCTAGCATAGTACCCCACACCACACTCGTCATACGCTTTTTAACAGTTTCGTTCTGCTCCAATGATGTTGTCTATGTATATCTCTCAGACACTTCACAAGGACGGAAGGTAGATACGTTATAGTATTCGTCATTTCGAGATTTCCTTTCAAATAAATTACTTTTTAAAGTACTCATAATATTGTTTGATCATCGCGTCAACGACTCAAGCAAACACGGTTACAACTGTATGTTACAAACCTCTAAATACCTTCAATAGTGAACTAATTAAATTTAATTTGTTAAAATTATTTCATACTTCGCAGTAACAAGCTTCAAGAGTTATATAGTATGTATAATTAGAACATGCTATAATGTCGACCAATAATAATAATTCGATTGGTTGGTTATAAACAAAACTTTAGCATAGTGTAAAAGTTTAAAAACGAAATTGTAGTCATTTATTGTTTTTACAAAAATCGTCTTTCTTGTAAAAGAAGGTAATAATAATTATTTTGAATCAACATTTTCTGTACTGTTTATAAAAATCTTTATATAATGGCAAACGAAAAAACGACCTCTGTAATATTAAATAGTAACCATTAATACCACCACTGAACCGACAACCGCTGAGGTGCAAAGGTTCTCGAGTGGCAGCACGAATCAACGCAGTGTAAGAGGAACTAGGTGGACCAACGACCTGGTGGTGGTTGCTGGGCTTCGTTGGATACACGCGGGACAGGACCGCACTCTGTGACACAACATGAGGGAGGTCTACGTCCAGCAGTGGACGACGATAGGACACCATAGGGTTTTAGCAATCTACCTTCTAAAATCAAAGGCTCGCACTTAGATTTAAAAATCGTTAATACATCAATCAGCCTTATTAAAAATTATTGAGATAAAAAATTTATTCGCGTAAGAAAATAAAACGAAAAAGCGGTTCATTGAACTTTCTCTACAGACCGAAAATATGAGAAGCTTTCCAGGTATATACAACAAAAATCTAGTTATATCTTTGATATATATCCTTATCTTTACTCCTAAATATAAATATAATAAGATTATGAATGTAACGAATTATATAAATTGCGTTCCTTTCGCTCGCTACTGGAAAATGCGAGATTTTCACAAATAAAGGGTTGGGCTGTTTGAATACCACTGCTTTGAAAGAGCTTGGGAAGAAAGTCCCCAGTCGTTATTGTTGCGTTGACAAATGCGGAGAGCCATTCTCGTCGGAGGTCCAAGGTTTTCATTTAATAATATTATATTATGACTAAACCTTTTTCAACTTGCAAATAGCAGACTTATCGCTAAGTGCAATCTTTTACGGGGACCTTGAGGCTTTTAATTTAAGGGTTAAAGAGTTTAACTCTAAATAGGGACTGTTAATCATTTATTTCCATTTTCGCAATTACGATAAAATGGACAGTTTCTTGGAAGAAGAATGTATTATAAATAAAATTATTTTAACGGATTTTATCGCGTTTGTATGTGATTTTTGATTATGGGCGGACTGTTCAAGACCGACCGTAAAGGATAGATATAAATTTCTGTAATAACGATGACGTGATGGACGTGAGACATCTTAGTCCACCCGTTCCGCCCGACAAACGTCGGGCAATTAAAAATCAAATATAAACGCGATAAAATCTGTAAAAATAGTTGTGTAATATAATGCGTAAACATTAGAAATCAGAAGAATATATTATTCGTAATAAGAATCAAGTGTTAAATCGACACCAACAATTTATACTACGCTAAGTCATAAAAGTGTACTTTACAGTAGAGGTTTATATAGGCAAAAACGTGATAACTTTTATATTAATTAAGATATTTATTTGCGTTGTATGAGATTTGTAACTTTGTTATTTTTGTGTATTTCTTCACGATTTTTTTGTGACTTAAAAGAAACCACATTTCAAACTATTTGGCATAAAAACAATTTTTCTTAAAATTTGAGTTAGCGTAGTATAAATTGTTAGTGTTGAAATATCCTACGCTAAAAATAGGCATCCGTGTGGTGATGGATTAAGAATATAAATTACCACTTGCCCGTGAATGTTGTAAAAGACGACCAAGGCATACAATACGCAAATAACATCTATGCAAGAGAACGAAAACTCTAATAAACTTGGGTGGACTCGCGAAATATTGATTCTAGGCTAATTAATAAACCTATAAAACTATAAAAATATGTTTGAATTTATTTTAATTCAATAGTCCCGAAAAATTTACAGATATAGTGGGTGCTCAATACTTTTGGCCAAGGCTGTAGTAAGGCCAATCATCCTCCTATTGTGGAGGAGGCTCGTGTCCAACAGTGGGACGTATATGAGCTGAAGTGATGATTATAAATGGGAATCAAGTGTTAAATACCCTAAAGATAGGGGATCTGTACGATGCGGAAGACTTTATGAACACTGATTCAAATTACACTCGAACTCTGTACAATAATTTGTGGATCTTGCTGACTCGAGACACTGCCCACTCTATGCAACTGCATACTACTATTATCGTTCCTAGGCTAAAATATCACTTAACAAAAATTGTCACAAAGTATTTAAAACATTCGCAAACAAGTATAAATATAACTGAAATTCTTTTATTCTTATTGAAAACAAAAGATCACGGAATAAACCAGTCGTATAGGTTTATTCGATAAATTTGGATGTAAGCAAACAACATACACAAAACTCGACGAAAGTGGAAAAAATCATAACGCGACAACAGTTTTAGTTCGCTCTAGGGAGTTCGTTCTCTTCAACAAACACGACTGATGACACAAGTAACAACTGTTCTTACAAAAAAACATTTAGTTGATGCTCTTTGTGCTCATATAAACATACTTTGGTTAAGGAAATGAAAGAACAAATGTTTCTGGAACTGTCCTTATGTATTTATTAAGGCTTGGTTTAGTTTTAAAAACACACGTCACATATTTATAGTCTTCTATTATCTTCGTACTCATCTATCCTTCATCCCATCAACGTCCAGTGTTGGACATAGTCCCCCCCAAGGAATGTAATGTCATAATTGCCATGCAGACAAGTTGGCGATCATAATTAGTGTAATAATTTTCTCAGGTGAGTCATCATAGTTCATATACGTCCCACAGCTTGGCTTAAGCCTCCTCCACAATGAGAAGGAAATTGACTTATTATTAGTTAGACAAGTTGGTACAGTTTTATTTTGCGTTTTCCTTCAATTATCTATATGTCATCATCATCATCATCTCAGCCCATACACGTCCCATAGATAGATAAAATAAAATAATCATACAAAAAAATAAAAAAAATATAGTAATATAATCCGATTTATCCAAAGATAGTAAAGTCAATTTTAACATTCTACTTTTATTATTATTCGTATTAAAACCACATCAATCCGATTAGCCAGCGCTGGTGGGCATGCTAATTTCATTCGTCTGGAGGAGGTTCTTCTCCAGCAGTGAGATGCATATGAACCTTTATAGCACATACGTGCGGGTGTAATAAAAAAGGTATGATCTGATCGCCATGTACAAGTAATGCAGGAGTAACCACTGACCGAAGATGACTTTTATTCTTTCCTCTGCCTCTGATTTATTTCTTTTTATATTTCTAAAGTCCCTTGCCATTTATTTACTAGTGCAGATTCGCAAATAAAATATTGCAGCATTATCTTATAACCGATTAAAACACCAATAAAACACAATAAAAAACTGATATTGGCAAAGCCCTCTACAAAATTATTGGAAAGAACGAATTGCTAAACCATCGTCAAAAGTATTTCTCGCAATAACAAAGTAACGATACAATCGTAAATTAATTAAATACCAAACCAATAAGTATGCTAAGAAAACGTCGCAAACAATTCACGAAGAAACTTGAGTAAAACAATGGCATTAACTATAAATTTGGATTCGAATAAATCTCGGCAAATATTTCACAAGAAAAAGAATTTTAAGAGATACAAGGAGCACTGTGAAACTTTAGGAAGACGGGAGTATCATAAACTTGCATAGATCTATGCTTTGAATAAATACTTTACAGTTAATTTAATGCTAGAAGACTATAGATCTTAAGTTCACATATCCTTACTAAATAAAAGCAATTGTTAGTTAATGAGCGTGGCATTATTTGATATGTTTGTCGAATAGGATTGTTTTGTAAATAGGATATTCCGTAAATATTATTGACTGCGTAAATTATACAACGATCAAGTGGTTCTATCTGCGAGCAGGAAGTTCTGGCTTACGAGTTATATGTATATAATTTCCACAACGACATAGAAAGTCAGTCTTAGGAAGCAAATAATCAGCGTAAATAAAACGTAAGCGCTGTGATTATAGGAATTAACTAGCAACCCGCCCGCGCAATTTTTGAAATCGGTCCAGCCGTTTTGAAGATTACCCGGAACAAACAGACAGACAGACAGACAAAAATTTTTTAATTGCTATTTTAGGCATAGGTGTCGTGCAAATAACCGTGTGAGCATGAAAAAAGCCTATTATTTTGACATTACAAACAGACACTCCAATTTTATTTATTGGTATAGATATTGCTTTTACTACAAAGTACTTATAAGATACATACAGAAGTATCGAGCGGAGCAGTTTGAAATGCTAAAAAGGTCTACAATTTTTCCGTGTGATGACAGATTCAAAATGTAATACGCCACCTCTTATCTCATCCATGGGTGTCGTAAAAGATGACTACGGGATTAACTGTGCATATGCATAGACATCTATGCATGAGAAGGAAAACTTAAAAGAAAACCCTATACCAACCTTCTTTTTTTCTTTTTTTTTTAGCTTGCGCTATGGTCGGCGCACCCGCCGCCCGGCTCCGTCCGGGGCGACAGAGGTGCGGCGCGCGGCCCCATGACCCACCCGTAGCACATCGCCTTCGTCGTTGGGCCGACCACCGGTGTAGGGTGACTTGTCTTCAGTATTCGGCCCGACGGTATACCCCAGTCGCGGGGTACCCTCTCCTCTCGACATTCCCCCTCGGGGACGTCGGTCGCCGTCGCACGGTCAGCCTCTCTACGGGTGACGGACTAAATTCCCGGTCCAGTCACCCGCGGTCTCGGCTAGGGCGGCATTAAGCGCAGATACTCGCGCCTGCGTCGCCCAATTTGCCGGCAGCAGATTGCGTCGTCGTGGAGGCGTTCCTCCCGCACGCGCTCCACCGCCTCCTTCCGCGAGACGACTGCCTCGCAGAAGGCGGCGGCCGCATCCCAGTTCCTGATGCTGCTGAGCATCTCCCTAGCGATGGTCGGTAGCGTCAGGTCGGCATCAATGATTGCGACGAGATCACGGCGCTGCTCAGCCCACGCGGCACACACCTCAAGTGTGTGCTGCGCCGTGTCCTCGTCGCAATCGCAGTGGTGGTAGGCCGGTGTGCTCTCCCTCCTGACAATCTTGTGCAGGTACTTGCCGAAGCATCCGTGCCCCGTCAAGACCTGCACCAGTCGGAAGGAAAGCACCCCGTGCGTTCGCTCCAAACACTCCATCAGCACCAGCCGGAAGGCTTCGACGGTCCAGACACCGTACCGAGGCCTCTCCAGCCGGACTGCCCAACGGGCAATGACATCTCGGCGGGCGTCGACCCGCCAGGCGGCAATCTCCTTCAATGACACCATGCCGCCGCGGGCGCGCGTCTTCGACACCCGCCGGTAAATTCCATGGAGCATCTCCACCTCCAGGTCCCACGGGGGTGTACCGGCCAGGAGGCACGCTGCCTCCGTCGCCACCGTGCAGTACCCGCGTATGGCCCTGATCGCCATGACTCTGTGGACGCCACAGGAGAGCCCTGAGACGGACGGTCAGGGACCCTATACCAACCTGTCTGATGGTGGTATATTAGGTTACTTTTGTCCCTATTATGGAGAAGGCTCGAACCCAGCTGTAAGACACGGATGAGCTGATGACTTATAATGAAAGATTAGTCGCTATCATTATCTTACCTGTACGTGTCCTGAATTTAAGGGATAGAATACGCACATAACTTCTATGCAAGGGAAGGAAAACTCGAAATAAAACCTTATACCAACACGTGACCAGTGTGGATAGTAGGTAAATTGCCCTCCTATTGTGAAGAGGCTCGATGCCAGTAGTGAGACGTAAATGAGCCGAGATGAATTGACAATTATCACTTTACTATCTAATTACTTGGTAACGGATCCAAAAAAAATACAAATTCTGGGATTGTATTGAAGAAGAAAAAATTTCCTTCACACTCTCATACTTATGTGTGTGTATAGTTGGTAAAGTAAAGGCTCGAGGCGTCGTCGACTGACATAAATTGCACGACTTTACGCTGAGAAATACCTTCCTTTTAGCTACTAGGAAACAAACGGTGCAGGTTACGTAGAACATTCAGTCAACTCTTACTACAAATTGCTTATTGTGCGTGTTGATTTTGTTTCTTCATGTAAAAGTAAATTTTTACTATATTTATTAATAAATTTCTTGTTCGTATGCGTATCATCACTCGATGATGGTCTAAGACTAAAACTGGGACTAGGCCGATATAACTTTAGGGACATTATGATGTTCAGATTCTGATAAAAAAATTAAGAGTAATAAATATTTTTTAAATTATATCACCCTGTACTTATCCCAATTACCAGGGGTCAACTACGCAATATTTCCACGCATATGGCAAATAATTTTGGCAATAATTTTTCTTTCCTATCTGACGTCAACCCTCCTTGAGAATGTAATTGTCAAATGAAGTTTGCCTAGGTCGGTGCAGGGCTCTTAATCGTCTTTCATGACAAGCAATGTGAGTGTTGATAGTATAGCCAAGATATAGCAAAAAAAAACATAAGTTTGCGAACTATTTCCGCACATATTAAAAAGGGCGGTTTAGCTTCTAGTGCCTAAGGCATCGTCAAAAATGGATTGGTCACTGCCTTCACTCGCTTACAATCCGTAATTATTATTCTTCCACAGATCTAAATATTCATCATTATCAATATATTGGTTTTCCAGTGGCAATATCCGATTTAAAAAAAAATCAGTATTCGTTCATAATATATATTTTTTAACACTATTAAATGCAATTAAGAGTGAAGTAGTTTTGTTTGAATAGATATTGTGCGTCTATATAAATAGATATAACTTAATTAAATGAAATCCAACGAACTGGAACGGTGAGTTTCAGAACTCAGTTCTGAGGCAGCAAATATATACTATTTTAAATCAATATATTATTTTAAGAAACTTAGATTATTAATTGAAAACTGCTAAAAGATATTTAGATTCAAATATGTATAGTTTTTTTTTTATTGCAAACGGTGGCAAACGAGCAAACAGTACACCTGATGGTAAGTGTTGCTGCCGCTCATGGACCTTTACAAGGCCGTTGTCTACCGCGAAGAAAGAGATGGGAGTGTGAATGCGTACATTGAGGTTCGGTGATACCCAGGACACCACCAAAACCCTCCACATGCAATCACCCTCAGAAAATTGGGCTTAGTAATAAATAATAGATATTGTCCCGTGTGGTGATGGAGTAAGAAATTCATCACCCCCTTCTTGTCCGTGGGTATCGTAAATGACGACTAAGGGATATAATGTGCATATAACGTCCATGCAAGAGAAGTAAAACTCGAAATAAAACCCTATACCAACACGTTTGACCAGCGTAGTATAGTAAGTTAATTTCCCTCCTATTGTGGAGGAGGTTTGAGCCCAACAGTGGGACGTGTATGAGCTGAAATGATGATGATGATGGTCTAAAATAAAATAACCAAATGAAACGAATCTTTGAATAAAATCATTTTTTTTTTTTTATATTTTATCGTCGCCTCCTCGTTAATTACAGCAATAATCTTATCTCCTATCGGCAGTGGAAACAAAATAAAGTAGATACTTTAATACTATATCTTGATCGAAGAATTCTAATTACTTAACCAGTTAGCAATTACAAGCAACGTAGTAAATTAAAAAAAACCGACAATTATTTCAGCTACACAAGCTTGTTTCTAAAAGCTTTTCACAGTTTGCAATCACAGGCAGTCATAAAATAAAAATCCTGTGCGAAATCGTAAGTTTTTTAATGTAATTAAAGGTATCTCTGCAATGAATTCTAAAGGGTGGAAAAATAAAAAGTGAGGTAGGTTTGCGCACTCGGCTGGAGAGCCAAGCTCTTTAGATGGAAAACGAAGATGTATGTGCATTTTATGCGGTACCTTGAGATACGGCATGTATCTTTTTGCAATTACATCATGACTACGAAGTTCTGTAAATTTTATGATGTTTTTTTTAGATGGCATTCGAGATATGCGTCGACATAGATTTTCTATGTTGTATAAGTAGCCATTCTAATAGTAAAAAGAGCAATATAGCCTTTACAAATGCCGTGTAGTAGTCTAGTATTGACTGTTATTACTAAAGATTGTGAGTTTGATTCGCATGTTTAACAATTCTTAGAGAGATCCTTCTCAAACGTGCGAGTAAAAATGTTCTACTGTACCACGCTAATCAGGCGGATTAGCATGAGATTTTACTTTCTAATGATATTATTTTGTAAATTGATCGCTTTTATTGACACCCATGGGAACGAGAATGTTGAATTGTACTTTAAATTCCTTACAAAAAAAGGCTTTTTATTAGGTATAAATAAAATCCATAAAGATAATGATATCTGATGTTTACGCGAGCACTACACATTGTAAATAAAACTACTTTTACGGATTATATCGCGTTTGTATTTGATTTATGATTGCTCGACGTTTCGAACACTTTGCAGCATTCATGGTCACGGGCGGACTAAGGTGTCTCACGTCCAACAAGTAATCGTTATTACAGACATTTACAATTATCTACCCGATACAGAAAATAGTTATAAATTTATTAAATTGTTACCCACATTTTAGTACAAATTTATTGCCAGTATAAGAAGAAAATGAATCTATATGAAAAAAATTATATTGTTTATGGTTAGTAATTATTAATTATTAAATTTGTAGCAATTATTATTACAATTTGTTGATTTAAAACTAACAAAACTAATATACTACCACCGGATCGGAACGCGGCCACACTGAGAAAGATCCGGCAAGAAAACTCAGGGGACATGATGCTAAATTAATATTTATTTTTAATTTTAGATGCGGCTTACTAAAAGATTTTTGATTTATAAAATTATCTTTAACCATTATTATTGTGGGTCAAATCTATACAATAAGTGCTCACAGTATCATGCAGTCTTGTGGTGGTCTCTTTGGATTTATTTTTAATTATGTTTATAACAGGATCCCAGCTTGATGGTAATACCCAGCCATCCTCTCTATTGAAATTTTTGTGTTTTTTGATTTCAATAGCCTCGCGTACCATTCTAGGCAGGTATCGGTGTTCCTTTGCGAGGACTTGAGGTTTATCAAACCTAATGTTATGGCGGGAGCGGTCCTGACTATGTTCACAGACTGCAGACTTAGTGTGACGGCGGTGCTTCACATCAGCTATGTGTTCTTTGACCCGAGTTCTTATGGATCTCTTTGTTTGCTAGGCTATACGACAAGACATCTCGTCCTTATTACGTCGCTGTAAGCCACCAAAACGTAATCTTTCAAAACAACAACATTTTGCATTAAAGAACTTGCGTAACAAATCAGATATCGTCATCCTGCGCGCAGACAAAGGAAACGCGACCGTGGTAATGAATACGTCAGATTATAATGCCAAAATTAATCAACTTTTATCGGATGAAACGACTTACAAAAAGGTTAAAACAGACCCCACTAATGTTGTGTTGAAAAACACAAAAAAGTTAATAATAAAACACTCCGATGCATTACATCTAGACGTGAAAAAGCTCATACCACCGTGTTGTAAGCCACCAAAACTGTATGGATTGCCAAAAATACATAAAACAAGTGCCCCACTACGTCCAATAGTAAGTCAGATAGACACGCCGACTTACAAGTTAGCCCAGATGGTCGCAAAAGTCTTCTCACAACTCCGGGGACACACTAGTGCATTTGTAAAAGACTCATACCATTTTGTCAGTGAAATCAAAGATCTACATCCCGCTGACAATGAAACTATGGTCAGTTTTGATGTCACATCACTTTTCACCTGTTTACCTGTAGAGGAATGCATTAAAACTGTAACTAAGAAGCTATCAGACAATAATATGCCACCGGAATATGCTGAACTATTACGTCAGTGCCTAACAACTGGATATTTATTGTGGAATGATGAATTCTACAAGCAAGTAGATGGAGTGGCTATGGGCTTGCCTGTCTCCCCTGTTGACGCTGACATTTTCATGGAGGACTTCGAGGAGCTGGCCTTATCAAGCTCACCTGTCACACCAAGGTTCTATAAGCGGTACGTAGATGACACTTTCACAATACTACCAACAGACAAAATAACCATATTCCTAAACCATCTTAACTCCATCAATCCAAAAATTCAATTTACTATGGAACTGGAGTCAAATAACTCATTAGCTTTCTTAGATATTTTGGTTATCCGTAAACCCAATAACACCTTGAGTCATACAGTGTATCGTAAGGCAACATACTGACAGTTATCTGAATGGAGATTCTCATCATCCCCCTTCACAGTTAGCTACCGTGTCTAAATCTTTGTTGCAGAGAGCACGAGGAATCTTTGACGAGGAGCACCTGGCTGGGGAGCTGCAGCATATCAAGCAGGTTCTACGTGCAAACAAGCTGCAAGTTCCACGCCCCCGTCGCAGAGACCGTGTGAAACCACCCACAGTTGAGCGCCTCCCTGCAGTACTACCTTATGTGAAAGGAGTCACTGACAAGATTGGCTATATCCTGAAACGGGCTGCCATAAAAACTTATTTTAAGCCACTCAAAAGGATAAGTCAGTTCTTACCACCTGTCAAGTGCCAGATCCCTCTACAAGATGCAGGAGTTTATAAACTTGACTGTGACTGTGGTCTCTCTTATATTGGGCAAACAAAGAGATCCATAAGAACTCGGGTCAAAAAACACATAGCTGATGTGAAGCACCGCCGTCACACTAAGTCTGCAGTCTGTGAACATAGTCAGGACCGCTCCCGCCATAACATTAGGTTTGATAAACCTCAAATCCTCGCAAAGGAACACCGATACCTGTCTAGAATGGTACGCGAGGCTATTGAAATCAAAAAACACAAAAATTTCAATAGAGAGGATGGCTGGGTATTACCATCAAGCTGGGATCCTGTTATAAACATAATTAAAAATAAATCCAAAGAGACCACCACAAGACTGCATGATACTGTGAGCACTTATTGTATAGATTTGACCCACAATAATAATGGTTAAAGATAATTTTATAAATCAAAAATCTTTTAGTAAGCCGCATCTAAAATTAAAAATCAATATTAATTTAGCATCATGTCCCCTGAGTTTTCTTGCCGGATCTTTCTCAGTGTGGCCGCGTTCCGATCCGGTGGTAGTATATTAGTTTTGTTAGTTTTAAATCAACAAATTGTAATAATAATTGCTACAAATTTAATAATTAATAATTACTAACCATAAACAATATAATTTTTTTCATATAGATTCATTTTCTTCTTACAATGGCAATAAATTTGTACTAAAATGTGGGTAACAATTTAATAAATTTATAACTATTTTCTGTATCGGGTAGATAATTGTAAATGTCTGTAATAACGATTACTTGTTGGACGTGAGACACCTTAGTCCGCCCGTGACCATGAATGCTGCAAAGTGTTCGAAACGTCGGGCAATCATAAATCAAATACAAACGCGATATAATCCGTAAAAGTAGTTTTATTTACAAAATCCATAAAGGTTTGTCCCTAATCTTTTTAAGCGCCCTATGATCTGGCTTAGAGATCAAAATAGCATAGAGCACTTTAAACTGCCGTGCATGTTTTCTATGCCTTTTGAACCGCCCATAAACTCCATTCTTCGTGATAACTAATCAACTGTCACGGACAGGTAAATATAAGTCCTAATTCTAGGTTTAATTTCTTTTTACTATAGCGATATTTACATTATTTACAACATCTGTGGCCTTATCCTTCTTTGCACATGTCGTTAGTTTTTCAGTTTACCTGTAGGTCACACTCAGATTGCAAATATGAATTATCTATAGATTAAATTGTTAAAATAACTATATCACAATACTAGCAAAGGTTAAGAAATAGAATATAACTTTATTTGGAAACTATTTATGTAGAAACTGCTGCCAATAATAAATGGAGCTTGAAGGTAAGCTTCTGAGAAATATTTTTCACGGAAAGTTTTTACTATCGTTCAATTCTTTAAGATTATCTCACACAAAGAACGGCATCACGAACAAAGCAATAGATGTCCAGCAAATATCCAATGAAGATTCTATAGCTATGATGTCCAGTGACCCCTCTTTATGGGACTTTTGGCTTTTCTATATCATCCTATTGAATTTTCTTCGAAAATCCTTTAGTTATCAGTTTTACAATCATAAAACCTTGTGACAAATAACGAAAGCGGACGATGTAGATATATATAAGGAGAATAAACCTATATACACGTGTAGATTTTATTTTATTCAGCTACCTACTTATGTAAGGCTCTGATCTTTTTATTCCATTGTAAATACGGTTTTCCTTGAATACATAAACATAAATGTGTTGAACATGAAGGTGTTTTGTAAATGTAATTCGGATATATTTTATTTTTACTTACAATACTAACAACATACAATTGGAAAAGGAAAGGGTCTAAGGTCTTTGAAAATCTGTCAATACTGTATTTCTCGTATTATTTCGTTGCTCACATAGAAATATGAATGTAAGTCGGTTTTCGTTATACATATTACGTAAAGATCGAAATATTTTAACCAACAGATTGCGTCGCCTAAATTTGTATGTCAACAAGTTATCACTGAATAAGACAGAATTAGAATAAGCCTTTATTAAGACGACAGGAGGGCCTTGCCGAGAGGTAAACTGGATTGAGAGACATAATTTAGCAATAGTACATAATGTGGTATATAGGTATGTACTTATCAGTAAAAAGCTTTTTTTTATTTATACAACAAGCATTTGAGAGATGTTAATTTTAAACATACTTTTCATATAGAGAGTAATCTATTTGATCAGACATCTCATCTAGCCACCAGTGCAACTTGGAGCTTCATACGTCGCATGTACCTTCTCAACTCTTCTACTTGCTCGACAGGTTGTTCTTCGGAAATATTTTCTGGACGGTATACTCTGAACTTCGGAATTTTACGACATCACTTTCTTTATCAATTATTAATTATTTTACGTATAATCCTCCTACCGTCATTAATAAACACCAAAGATGTAATAAGAAAAATAAATCATTTTTCTTCAATAAACAGTTTTCTTATAGCAGCTTGCGATTACGATAATAATAAGTACGAATTTACATTGAACTGTAATAATATATCCATTTCAGATATTCCGAAGAGGGTATTGATAACCGCGGATATTAAATCTATTTCAGCGCATTATTCTTATGTCGATAGTCTTTTTTGTAAAAGTTGTGGAATATTTCATATTCGTAATATTGTCTAAAATATCCAATGACTATCTTGACATCTTTCGATATCTTTCACGCTCCACTGCTGAATGTAGGAGTACCTCATGTTTCGCCACAGGTTGCGGTCCTGTGTCGCTTGCATCCAACGACAGCCAGCAAATTTCACCAGATCGTCAGTCCATCTATTTTGGGCGTCCTATAGTGCGTCATCAGATACGTCGCCACTCGAGAACCTTTGTTATCTGGTGGTTGTCGGCTCGTTGAACGATGTAGCCTGCCCATTGCCACTTCAGTAACTAAACTATAACTAAATTATATCAAAACTATAACTAAAAATAACTAAATTATAACTAAAATATACCTGCAGCAAAAAAGCTTAAGACAGAAGAATTTCATATGTTACACATGAACGTGAGTCTTCGACAAAATAAAATCTAACAATCATTTTTATACACATAGTGGTATCATATATACACACGATTAAGGTTTTGTTACAAAGCATTTTTCTGAATAAACAGCCCTGAGATCAGCCACGTGGAAAGATATTTTTATTAATACATCTACGCTTATGGTAAACCTTTATGTCGCCCACATGTGTCGCCGCAACCACGTTGGTAATTCGTCAATCCGTAAGCAGCGATAGCTTAGCGGGTCGGTCGATAACCGCCATGTTAATATATGTCTCTTGTTTGAACCTACAGCACTTCTAATTAAATTTTTTTAAATTCAAAATACAAAATTCAAAATTCAAATTTTTCAAATATTCAAAATTTAAGAGTGGTAGGACCACACTGTCGACAGTTATCTGTCTACAGCCAATCAACGTCTGAGTAGTAGCAATTTGTTACTGCGCTTCATTCGGTGAGCGAGAGAGCCGGCAGCCCAACTTTCTGAGGGTGTTTGCGTGTGGAGGGTTTTGGTGGTGCGCTTGGTATCACCGAGCCTCAATGCACTCATTCACTCTCCCTTAACTTTCTTCGCGGTAGGCAGCGACCTTGTAAAGGTCCATGAGCGGCAGCAACACTTACCTTTAGGTGTACTGTTTGCTCGTTTGCCACCGTGTGCAATAAAAAAAAATTGATTGATCGGCGATACATGCTGGTAATTCATTATTAATGGGAGATTCACCACCTTCCCATGTCGCATTGCGACACAAAGAAATTTTTAAACACAACCCTTAGGTTAGAAAATCTCTCCTCCAATCTCTCTCTCAGTTCCAGTTTCAGTGTGTTCCAGTGATCATTAAAAGCGGCAATAAAATAGTTTTTTTTTTAATATTGGCCAACGACTATTAGCACGATCCCATTGTTGCCAGTGTTGACTTACAATTTTCTTCAGAAAGTGAAAGGTGCGAAAAAAATTATAATCACTTTCTTCGTATCTTCCATATTGTTCGTCAGTAAATCATTTAACGGTGCTGTGGTCACACTGTCAACGCTATCTTCTGGGAATTTTGGTGGAAAACGAAAGCATTTGTAAAGCATTTAACATACTACAAAACCATCACTTACATGCTGTATGCACGCTATCATATGTACGCCAAAAAAAAAAAAACCGCATTTAATAATGATGATAATGATTTTTCTCTTTTAACTCTTATACATTTTCAGAGACATTTTCCTCTAAAATATTCTTATTTGCTTTTTTTACATTATATACCCATATATTTGGTTAATGAGTCTTTTTGACAATAAGAATAAAATTGGATTACTATAACACCCTGGTCCTATGAATGATAAGAATTTAGTATTTTTAGAGCTTACCATAACTTCTAATGTTTATATTCTCTCTTTGTATGCCTTAGACCTTGGCAAATCCAAGAAAGATCAAAATCAAGAAAACATCGTATTATCAATGCATCACCGACATTCCGGAACTATAGCATATTTCCTGTTTATTACACGTAGTTTTGGTGCCAAGATGCAAGGTCCCGCGTAGGTTGTTTACGCCGCCCTAACGTCGCCACTACGATCGATACTTGCTTAATCTCACTGCGATATTGAATTTTAATAAACTTCGCCAACCTAAATAACCATGCTGGGAGTTTCCGAATTTTCAGTGTGTCAAAGTCTCCTTGTCAAGTTTTTCGAACGCTTTTAACAGAGTTCACGCATATCTAACTTGCTAACAGAAAATGGATTTTTAGGAGCATCCAATTTGGAATCTTTATTCAAAATAACTCTTCACGGACTACGAATTTTTCTAAGATTTGAAAAGGCCTATATATTAGATTTTAAAATATATATCGCCATGTTTCTTTACTGTAGATTTATGTATTTTAATGGCAATATAAATTGTATCATCACGGTTCATATGCGTCCTACTGATGAGCCCGAGACTCCTCCACAATAGTGGATGTTTGTACAGGGTTCCTAGGATCCGCCGGCGACTTGGGCGGCGCAGGCGCGATTATCTGCGCCTAATGCTGCCCTAGCCGAGGTCGCGGGTGACTGGATCGGGGATTTAGTTCGTTACCCGCAGAGAGGTTGACCGCGCGACGGCGACCGGTGTTCCCGAAGGGGAACGTCGAGAGGAGAGGGTACCCCGCGACCGGGGTATGCCGTCAGGCCGACCACTGAAGACAAGTTACCCTGCACCGGTGATCGGCCCAACAACGAAGGCGACGTGTCACGGGTGGGTCATGGGGCCGCGCGCCGCCCTTCTGTCGCCCTGGACGAATCCGGGCGGCCGGTGCGCTGACCATGGCTCAACCCTAAAAACAAAGGGTAGGAACCCTTTTTTTAGATAGATGTCAAATGGATATTATATCCCTTAGTGATCTATGGTTTTACGATACCCACGGGCAATATAGGGTGGTGAATTGTATTTTACTCCATCCCTAAACAGACAATTGATGAAATTATATAGTTAAAAATAAAGTACCACGCCTGTTTGGACAAATTTTAAACGCATTGCATAAAAACTTAACAACAAATTTTGCCAATGTTTACCTTATATAAAAATGTAATCTTTTCATCCCAATATATTATCATACACAAACTTTTGTCATATAATATACTTTTGACGTACAATATAACGCTAAAAGCTGGCTATACAATCATTTTTAAGTTAGCTCAGCTGTGCTTGAGACTATAAAACACTTATAGCACATTTCCCTTGAAAAATGTTTTAATCTTTTCTTTTTGCGTAAGGAGGTACTTTGTTTCTTTGCTTTCGACTGAAGTTTTGCTACGAAGGAAGCTAATATTTTTAGATCAATAACAAGCAATGAATGAAAGAAACTTAGATACCAGCTTTATTGAAGTCGTTTAAAACTTAATTTTCTTTAAACATTTTAGTAGCTAATTGTAAGTCGATTTTCGAGACTTCGAGAGCCAAAATAGGTAACCGTAGGGTAGATCCTATATACATACATAGTGTATATTTCCAACATAAAATGGATGCGTGATGGCTTGAGATCGATATAAAATGGTAATGGAACATACATTTACATAATATATTTTATTCCTGTTTTTCCCTAACAGGCTATGGTATGACCGCCTAGAAGTCCGCGTAACATGAAGCGACATAACCCATCTTGCAACACCTTGCCGCCCTTTGATTTTTATAATGTTGATTGTTAAAAGGTCCTTCAATGTTTCAGAATTTAAAAAACTCAGTTCAGTTCATCAACATAATTCAATTCATCGCAAACAAGGATATATCAAAATGTTTGCATCAATCAAAAGTCATGTCAATATGTAAATAAAAGTTATACAAATTAAAATTGTTTGTATTTTATCGGAACATAACAATAAATAAATAGCATTTGAAAAGAATCTGTTTTGATTATTGCAACGTTCAATCAAATGCATTGATTACAAACAAAAAATGTTTGCTTCTGATATTGATTAGCAAACAAAATATATCGTATGATTTGAATCTGAACAATTACATTGATAGTCACTTTATTTTATCCTATATCTGTTACTATTTGCCGTATGATGACAGTAAGTATAATATAACAACAACTCTTGCCCGTGAATGTCGTAAAAGACGACTAAGGGATACGCATATAACATCTATGCAAGAGAAGGAAAACCCTATATCAACCTATCTGACCCGCATGTCACCCGTCAATTTTCCTCTTAGTGGAGCAGGCTCGAGCCAAGCATTGGGACGTATATGAGTCGAGACGGTGATGATGAATGTTAATAAAACTCTATACCAACGCATCTGATTAAAGTGGTATAGTGAGTCAATTTCCCTTCCATTGTGACTCGAACGCTGTAGTGGAACGTAATGATGATGATGATGTTAAGAGTAATAATTATTAATCGATCTTGGTAATCAAAGATATTGCGGATATTCCTATTTACATCCCCAATTGCGAAGCTACCGTATCAATGAAAACATCCATATCTGCTTCTGTACTTGTAATTATTAACGCAGATGTCCATGCAAATGGAATTGTACCGGTAGAATATGTTGCGATATTGAAGAACTTGTACAGACACCGGCATGTGACGATTGACTAAAGTATACCAATAGCACGCTGTGCTTTATCATGCATCCAATATTCTAAGTGAATAGTTAATTTAGGAGCCTAAGAAATTTATAAGCCTCAGCTAAACAGTCCTTCCCAAAAAAAGACGACGATATTGAATCAATTTTTTAATATCAAATATAAAAATTTAATTAAATACTAAAAAATATACTTTTATTTAATTTCTACCCATATCAAGATTCCTTTTTTAAATCTTAAGATCATTCATAACTCATGTACGGCCTTTCGACCATTGTGGTATTTTACTCTCGAGTCATAAAAATCGGATAAAAGAGCAGGCGTATTGCCAGCAGCGCTCTCCTGGCCAACTTATAATATTAACTATGATTGCCAATCTACTTACCGAGCCTGAGTGCTTATTATAATATCATGTATCATTATCGCGGAGAAGCGATAGGCGGATAGATGGAAGAAAACTTTAGCATTTTTAAACTCAAACTAACATTTACTCTATGGCATTTGAAGTTTTTAGCAATTACTAGCAACCCGTCCTCGCTTCGCTTCGGTTTAAGTCGTCTTACATGCGTAGTTCCCGTTCCCGTGGGAATACCAGGATAAAATATAGCCCACGTTACTCCTTGATATTATAGCTTTCCATTGGTGAAAGAATTTTTGAAATCGATTCGGTGGTTTAAGCGTGAAAGCGTAACAAACAAACAAACTTACTTTCGCATTTATAATATTAGTAAGGATATTTAAATCATTTTTTAAACAACATTCAAATTACACTTATACACCTAAAGCAAAAACACGAGCACAATTCGTGTTTACATAGATTTATATTTCAATTCCATTCATAGATTTATCAGAATTGAAGTAAATCCAGCCGTACAATATAAAAGCTTTTCAATATTCAACGAATTGTTATTCGTTTTATTAAAGTTGAAGTTTCTAGTGTATTGCTGTGGAATATTTTCTACAATATTGTAACTTAAGAATCTATGACACGCGACACGTGGAAGAAATATTGTGACACAAACGATATAAACTCAGAGACGGGACAAAGAATATAAACTTGAACAGAAGAAACCTAATACTGTTGAGGGACCAAAGTAAATTTAAACATACGGATATTAGATACGATTATAGGATGATTTAGAATCCGTATATAAATAACCAAGAGCTGGAACATGATCTAATATCGTTTTAAATGTATAACGCTTCTTCGTGAGATTTTGCCACACATTTCCACTACTATGGCTTTAGTTCTTTTCCTTTTTTTATAAAATTATCTACTCGTTTAGTTGTCTATCCGCTACTGAATTGGAAACATTCATGGTGCTAGTAAACAATTTAAAAAGTGGCGATAGTTTACACGACAGATTATTGGGTTTTATACTACATTGCTTTTATGTCAGGGGTACTAGGTGCAGCCAAACCGTGGCCCACGAGACTAAGATTACTAAGTCGTGAAGCCCTTCGTCCAATTACCAAGTCAAGCAAGGGTTGTTAAGTATTCCATTAGGCAATTTTTAGATACAGATATTACTTATTTAAACGATTTATATCTTAACTAATATTATAAATGAATGTGAACTTCACACCGAAGCAGGGTTCATCCATTTCACCTAAAAATGTTATGGTCTTCATTTGTGCGTTTTTAGGGATAATTTCTTTCACATACATGCAGGATCTGTACTATATCCTGCTGTGTTTCCTGAACGCTATGCCTCATGCCCATATATTTAAAAGAGGTTTAAGAAGAGCACTTTCTTCTTGGTAGGCTGGGACGTAGTTGTGCCCCTGGTATTGCAAAGGTCCAAGTGTGGCAGACACAGGTTACAATCAGGTGTGCTGCTTGCTTGTTTGCCGCCATAAGCAATAAAATAAATGTTAGTTTGTTTTTTAATCTTTCATCCCTAAGCCACTAAACCAATTTCCAAATTCTTTCATCAATAGAAAGCTCCAGTATTAGCAAGTAAACATAGCCATATATTTTATCCTAGTATTCCCATGGAACGGGCACTACGCCGGTAAAATCTCGTTGCACTGCTTACCCAGGCATAAACCACTGAACGGTTTTAAATGAAAATTGACACATAGCTAAACAATTCTTTATTTTTCAAAACCGCGAGCAGAAGAAAATTTATACTCTATATTAATCTCAAAATGATAATTTTTAACACATATTTATTTAAACTAAAATTGTAATTTATTTGATGGATATTTTATCTGAAGTTTGAATGAATATATTCTATCTGAAATCGACTAAACGAAAATTATATTATCAAAGTTCTATATGCGCGATCAATAAGGATGCCGTTGGCGAATATCATAAAGTTTAACGTGTCAGGTTTATGGGAGAACTCGATAATAATGTAGTTCGCTTACGAGCTCCCAGATTATGATGTGGGTCAACACCACTACTAAGTAACCTATTAATATTATACTGATATCGTAAATACGAAAGGTTTTATGTGCGGGTGCGTACTTGTTTAATACGAATACTTCATTACACAATGAAATTCATCAAAATTATGGGCTTTCACATTGGTGTTCTGTAGGTGAAGCATTCAAAAACAAAATTAAAAATTTGAAAGAAAATCTTATACCAACCCGTCTAATCAGCGTGGTATAACGGGTAAATTACCTGGCTCCTCAGGTTCTTGTTTTAGAGGAGATCTGAGGCCAAAATGAGCTGAGATGATGATGATGAGACGATTACATTTTAAATTAACTCAATAGGTTTGATAGATACCAACAAGTCGAAATGCCACTCAAAAAGATCAAGTAGGTTCATCTTACATATTTTTAAAGCCTTTTTAGTTAAGATTGTATAGAACATGATTAGGAATTATTAGCTCCATTGTGATATCTTTCGAAGCGGAGTATATTTTTTCAAAATATAAATCAATAGATCCACCCATGTGGCGACATGGCTGGATTAGAAATCACAAGCGCAATCCTATCACAAGCAAGTTAACTACTAGAGAAAATATCACTCTCTTATATTGGACGGAAGGCAGAGAACTGCTACACGTAGCCATTGTAGTGAGGCCTTACAGTTGAGTATAATCCAAGTCACATACGCAACCCCAATCAAAACATTCAAATAGCAAAAACCTAAAATCATTTGGTAAAGCATATAATTGTAAAACTTACAGCTTTAAAACTGTAATGATAACGAAATAAAATATTAATTAAAAAAGAATTGTAAAAACAAACTTTTATTTAAATGCTTTAAAATGAAGAAAATAAATTTTGATTGCAATCAAACCCACCATTTTATTAAATTATAAAATTTATATTAATATAAATAAAAGCTTGTCACGAGAATACAGACATATTTTTTTTTAAATAATACAAACATATTAATTTAATACAAACATATTTTTTTAAAGCTTTAATTTAACGGGGCAAGTTAAATAAAAGCTTTTAAAAAGACTGTGCGTTGACCATAATCAGGCTTATCATGATAAAACTGTAACAGTTTAGTTATAATAACAAAGAAATTACTAAATAAAGAGCTTCTCATAACCAGTGTTATCATCTAGATAATCCTAAATTTTTGCAGTCTTTTCTTGGTAGAGTTTTTAAACTTATTCACTGGTATGTCTCGGATATCTTTAGGCGATTTATTGTAGAAACGTAATATTGTTGCGTGCGTTAATTATCTAGAAGTAATTAGTATGTGGATGAATGAATATGCATGTATACTAAAGGATATGATATGCAGATAATATGTATGCAAGAGAAGGAAAGAAAGAAGGAAAACTCGACATAAAACTCTTTACCTTAAAATAATAACTCACTGCGCAGAGGCAACACTATTGTATAGTGGTGTGCGTGTGTACATGTGTAATCGCTTTCACCAATGTAGTATTTTTGGTTTCACGTTTTTGATCGCTTAAGTACCGACATTATCCTTCTATACGTTATTATTCTAAGCCCTATGCCATCATAGCTGACCAGCGCGTTATAATAGGCGCATTTCTCTTATATTATGAAGTAGGCCCAAGCCTAACAGCGGAATTTCTGTGGGCTGCGATGAAGATGATGAAGTAGTACGTATAACTAAATGGTTCTTATTCTTGATAAACACAACTTTTCGCAATAAAAAATTATATGAAATTTTCAAACTTCGAAATGATTCACAAGAACTTTATAAAATAATAATATTACTCTTTGTAATTATAATAATCATAAGAGTAACAAATATGGCGACCAGAATCTTCTTAATTTCTGCTCAAAATATAACTCAATTAATTTGCTAAGACAAACTACTCAAATGTATTTGTTGTACAAAGACAAATTGAAAAATTCAAATGTATTTGTTATACAAACTTACATTCGTATTTCTTTGTCGAGTTATTTACTAAAACAAACCTGTTTCAGCAGAATAGAATAATCTACAAAATAATCAAATAGATGCAAAACATAAAATTTAACAAGACCTAGCTGAAAATTCTCATGAGTTCTATCTAAATATCCATTTACTACACACATAGTAAGTTTGAATAAAATTTAGTAGTAAAGACAAACTTAAGAAAAACATTGCAAAATACACACACATCCATTTGCTCTCATGAATAGCACAGAATATCAAAGTTTATATAAATACATGATGTGTATATTTCATTTTTAGTCATTTATTTATATACTTTTATTTTTGAGCTGTTCTATATATCTTATGAATTCTTCATAAGATGTATCCGAAAGGTACCGAGTTGCTACTTGTGTCACTAACAAATAGATACATAAAAGTAATGTATGTAGGTATGTATGTCGTTTATGTACTCCAAAATAACAGGAACAATTTTGATTTTCTTTTCAGAATATCTTCAGGTTAGACCAGAGAGAAATCTGTGATGTTTAGTAACGATCGGCTTAATAGAAGTTTTTTTGTTTCTTTTCTTTCATTAATTATGAAAAAGTAATGTTCCCGAAGTATAGAAAAAATAACTGACAAAATCTATGTTCATGCGAGGGAAGCCGCGAATATAGCTAGCATTTAATATTTGTTAATTAATTGTATGCGTGTAAAGTCCACGGTGTAGCACCAGGATAAGAATACAATCTTCATCCCTTACTCACCCGTTGGAGTTAGAAGGATCGGTTGTGGCGTCCCCTAGAGATCTTATTGCGCTTCACCAACCGGTCACCGAGCATTATGATTATGTATTCCCTTCAAGAAATTACGCCACCCTACGGGATTCTATAGGAAAAGCCTACAGGCATGAGACAGCCAAAGGGTGAATAGCGAAAGTCCATCGACCTACAAGGATTTATTAATTGAGGTGTAACAAGTTTAAAAAAGAAACAAGTTATTATTTATTATATTCGTGCAATTGAGTAAAATCAATTTGCAATCATCATCATCTCAGTCCATACACATCCCACTGTTGGGCTCAGACTTCCTTCACTATGGAGGGAAATTGATCTGCTTTACCACGCCGGTCCAACGTGTTAGTATAGGATTTTGTTTCGAGTTTCCTTTCTCATGCATATATATTATATAAAATTCCTTAATCGTCTTTTACACCCACGGGCAAAATAGAGGGTAGTGAATTGTATTCTTACTCCATCGCCACACTTCCGTGTGCAATCCTCATTGATCATTTTATTTTTCCCAATAGATATAAGATTCCGCTGAGAGTGAGAGGTTTTTAAGTCACCATTTGCTCAATAACCTTCATAGTGACCCAATAGCGGAGTTGTTATGTTTCGCAAGCTATGGCGAAAATTTCTCACACAAGCAGATTGCAACACCATATTTTCTTTCTCCGTTAAAACAAGTAATAATCCATTCAAACTACATATAACTTGGAAAGAAATCATCAATCATCCACTAGCCCACAGATGTCCACCGTTGGACATAGGCCTCCCCATGAGGATGCCATTCGGAATAGTCTTGTGCCAATTCCATCCTACGGTTCCCTGCGACTTTTAAGATGTCGTCAGTCTACCTAGTAGAAGGTCGTCCTACGCTGCACCATCCGATTCCTGGTCGCCACGAATTTTTCTTCCCCAACAGTTGTCGGTTCGACAATCCATTTCGACGTTCTAGTTCGCTTTCGAAATAACAAGCATAACCTTCTCCATATCACGTTTGGTAATATTGAGCCTTTTAACGAGGCCAACATTTAGATACCACGTTCCATTGCCATATGTAATCGCTGATAACACACATTGGCTAAACCCTTATTTTAAACTTACATATTCCATAGATATCTATCCCACTAGTCTATAGTTAACCTATCAATCAATTATGTTACCATGTTTTTGCCATGTTTTTACCATGTTTTTACCAGGTTTTTACCACTGTTTTTACCATGTTTTAATTAATTAAAACCATCAAACGTAGCAATCTCTTTAAAATAACATTTATATGATTATTGCCTAATAACATCTCGCTTGACAGATGTTCAAACCGTTAAGAATTTACGTGAAGCTATTAAGAATATGAGTGCAATTAACATAAAACGCCTTAATATGTCAGTACAAATATTACTCAGTATATTTAAGGTTGTGTAACCATGGAAGTAATATGAGATGATCAGAGATGAACTGAATATGAATAACGAAACGCGTTTTCCATGTGGTGAAGGAGTAAGAATACAATTCACCACCCCTTATATTGCCGGTGGTTGTTGTAAAAGACGACTATAGGATATATCTCTCAGTATACAAAGCATGTAAAATCTTTGCAAGGAAAATTCGGTATAAAATTCTGTACCAACCCATCTCACCAGCGTGATATATTAGGTAAATTACAATTTCCTGTTATGGAGGAGCCTCGAGCTCAACAGAGGGACTTATGTGAGTTGATATAATTTAGATGATGACGATGGAGTTGAAAAATTTTACTACCAACTCTCTTAAAAAAATACTATATCAATTTGTTATTCAGGTTTTTTTTTTTTTTTTTATTGCAAACGGTGGCAAACGCGCAAACAGTACACCTGATGAGATAAGTGTTGCTGCTGCTCATGGACCTTTACAAGGCCGTTGCCTACCGCGAAGAAAGTGAAGAGAGTGTGAATGCGTGCATTGAGGCTCGGTGATACCAAGGGCACCACCAAAACCCTCCACACGCAAACCCCCTCAGAAAGTTGGGCTTCCGGCTCTCTCGCTCACCGAACGAAGCGCAGTAACAAATCGCTACTACTCAGACGTCGATTTTCTGCGAGAGTGTGGTACTGCCCCGGACGGACCGGCCCGCGGCTGTAGACAGATAACTGTCGACAGTGTGGTCCTACCACTCTTAAAGGTAATAATTCAACACAAAAATCACTCGTTCGCCTTCAAAAACTGTCTTCGGTTATACATCTATAATGAACCATTAAGATTTCAAGGGCCAAGGTTAAATCTACCACTCAATATTCAATGTCAGCCGTTAATAAAGTGTCATCTGTATATATTAATTATTCAAAATTTATCATAAATTTATACTATCATGAATAATTGATACTTACACAATAAGGGACCCACTAAAAATACGCAATATTTGATGAGTTGATGTAAAAATATTGTTTTAAAAGCAAACACCGCAAGGTCTTTGACATAAGTGCAAAACTGATAAATGTGTCGTATAATATTAAAAAATATAAGCGTGTATAACGCTGATAATCTGATTAATGTTAAAAATGTATTCCTTATTAATAAGAGCTAAAACAGTAACTAACTACAACTCATTAGATTCGAAATCTGGAAAATATTTAAGGGTTTTGAATCGGCGCATATAAAAATTGCAAACATATAAAGAAAAAAATCCAAAGAAGTAGACAAGTTTTAACGAATAACTATTAAATCTATTAAAGTTTAATATATTATATATTATATCTTACAATAATTTTTAAGGTAATTAACATTAAATGTAATCCTACTAATATTATAAACGCGAAAGTTTGTATGTGAGGATGTGAAAATGTGAAGATGTGTAGATGTTAGTTGCTTTTTCACGCAAAAACTACTGAATAGATTTTGATGAAACTTTACAATAATATAGCTTACATATTAGAATAATATATAGGCTATAATTTATCCCAATATTCCCAAGGGAAGAGGAACTGCGGGTGAAACCGCAAGGCGCTGCTAGTTAACAATATATGCTTGTTATTTTTTGACAGCATCCTGCATTAAAGAATAAATTATTGTTTTTTTTTTTTGTGGGTGGGCTGCGGTCGGCGCGCCTCCGCACCACTCCGTCCGGGGCGACAGAGGGGCTTAAGCACGCAACTCTCGCAACCCACCCGAAAACCACGTCGCCTTCGTCGTTGGGCCGACCACCGGAGCAGGGTTACTTGACATCAGTGGTCGGCCCGACGGAATACCCCCTATTGGGGTACCCTGCCATCGACCGACGTCCCCCCGGGGAGGACGTCGGTCTTTCCTCACGCGGTCGGCCTCTCGTACGGACTAATCCCCGGTCACGTCACCCGCGGCCTCGGCTAGGGTGGCATGAGGCGCAGGTAGTTGCACCTACGCCGCCCCAGTCGCCGGCAGCGGATCTCCTCATCGAGGCTGCGCTCCTCGCGCAGGCGATCCGCCGCCTCGAAGAATAAATTATTGTGCGACAGGCGTAAATAACTTAAATATTAGAACTAAATTTCTTATTCAAAGTTTCCGTGGCATGTTTAAATTAGTACTAATAATAGTCTATATAAATAAACAGAGTATTTAAACCGTGATAACCCTTCCCAGAACTATTGCGAAACCTGGTTTATAAGAGTTATAGGAGTTTCTTGAATAAGTACCTGTGGTAGGATTTCTTATATAAAAAAAAACCGCACATATTCTTATAATCTTTGCAATCTTAGTTAAGATGTTTATCATCAAAACCAATTTCATGAAGGACCATTAAAGTAATAGCCACACAAAAATGTAACTCGAGCCCAACGTTGTAGCCATACAGTTGAAAAGCTCCTTAAAACTGCAGCGAACAATTTTGTGTTACGACCTCACGTACCTGAGCATACTACTAAAACAAAAACAAAGTTCCCACATAAACCTCTATCCATGTTAAGCTTTAAGTAAAATGAGTTACATTCTAGGGTTAAGTTTTGATGAGATGCCGCTAAGGCTGACTCTTGAAGCGAAGGTGAGCGCAGTATATATGAAACTTTCAAGAATATTTCTGCAAGTTTCACTAGTGAAATTAATTATTTGTGGTTCACGACATCTTGAGATCCTGCGAAATAATCTCAGTCTTTGCTTTAGTGCAAATTGAAAATGCCGAAACAAATTACTATATAATATATTTTTGACAAGATAGTTTTAATTAAATTCTCTTGTTATATGTGTCTTGTTATATTAATATCGCGGATTTCATTCTTACGGCGGATGATATTAAGCTTCTGTTCAAAAAATTCTTAATGACAATACGGAGTCCCTAACTATTGTCGTTATCGTTCGTTCTATTATATTACCTACGATACGCACCTGTGGTAAGAATTACTGCTCTTAGAATAAAATCTAAAGTGGTTACTTGGTAGTTTAGACTAATTATGTAAGGGCAGAGAGAGAAACCAATATTCATCTGCGACTAGGCGCTCGGTTGGGTTTAGTATGGTCTCGGAGTATTTTAATACTTAGTAATGATATTGGACACCATGATATTACTTTAATTCTTAGGATATGCAAAGTTATGCTCATTGAAATTAATGGTACGCGCAGAAACAGATAAAAACGCACAATTTATTTTTATAAATAAAATTACACTAAAAAAGTGTGTAAATTAAACATAATGGAAGCATAATTTACTTAATACTTTACTAAAGATGTTTTCCAACTTCCTGAGTTTTAAGAAAGTGCGCGCACGTGGTGCTTTAAGTTATTCATATCAATAATGACATCATAAATAAAAGTTCGAGAACTCATCGCAATCTGGACAAGCAAGCAATATATTATCAATTCATTTTTTTTTTGTTTTAGCGTACCTATCTTTTAAAGGGCTCATATGATTGGGCGATTGTAATTGGTGTTATAAGTTGCTTGGTGGCGCTACATATGCACTTGGTGATCCCTTAGCTGATTTTATGATTACCAGGGCAAATGAAGGTGTGGTAATATTTTGTGCCCAACCCGTTTTAGTGGTAGGACCACACTGTTAACAGTTGTCTGTTTACAGCCGCGGACCGGTCCGTCAGAGGTAGTACCACATTCTCGCAGAAAATCGACGTTCGAGTAGTAGCAATTTGTTACTGCGCTTCGTTCAGTGAGCGAGAGAGCCGGAAGCCCAACTTTCTAAGGGTGTTTGCGTGTGGTGGGTTTTAGTGATGCCTTTAGTATCACCGAACCTATATACACGCATTCACACTCCCTGCACTTTCTTCGCAGTTGGCAACGGCGTTGCAAAAGTCCATGAGCGGCAGCAACACTTACCATCACGTGTATTGTTTACTCGTTTGCCACCGTTTGCAATAAAAAAAAAACGCAACAGACGGGTATGTAAGAATATGTTCAGATTATTTAATAGTAGTTGGTAATTCCACCTTATCATCATTATCACAGCTTATATACGTCCCACTGCTGGGCTTAAGCTTCATCCCAGTAGAAAGAAAGCCGACCTACATTTATATACCCCGCTAATAAGACGTGTTGGTACAGGGTTTTATTTCGCGTTTTCCTTCTCTTGCAAAAATGTACTAAGGCACTAATCGCACTCGGGCCGACCACTGACGACAAGTCACCCTGCTCCGGTGGTCGGTTCAACGACGAAGGCGACGTATCATGGGTGGGTTACGGATGAGCATGCCTACGCCTCTCTGTCGCCCCGGACGGAGTGGAGCGAGGAGCGCGCCGACCGCAACCCACAACGAAAAAAAAGGCACTAATAGCACTTTCCGTGTGGTGACGGAGTAAGAATACAATTCACCACCCCCTATCTTACCCGTGGGTGATCGTACGAGACGACTGAGGGATATAAAACGCATATAACATCTATGCGAGAGAAGGAAAACTCGAAATAAAACCCTATACCAACACGTCTGACCAGCGTGGTATAGTAGGTCAATTACCCTTCCATTATGGAGGAGGCCCGAGCCCAACAGTGGGACGTATATGGGCTGAGATGATGATGATGATGATGAATCGCATTGAATTGGCGACTTTACAAATATAGGTACAATTTACGGACACAAATTATACCCACTTTCAGGACAACAGTATGGAGATCGCCACAAGGCATTGTCTTGCTTGGGAATCGAATCAGCGGACCGATATATTAACCATTAAGCCATCTATGCAGAAAACTTGTCAAATTTATTGCTGCGATAGTTGTGCCGCAATGGATTTAATAACTTTGTGAACATTTAAAACCTCTAGTTGAAGCTTTGAAAATATTGATTACCTATCTATAAACAGGCTGCAGTAAGAATTTCTTAATATCATTATCAACCATTAAATAAATTATGAGTTACCCAATATGGCAAAATAATTCACGCTGTGCTAACATGAATTTTCACTCCTTATGCGATATGCATGTTTATACGCGAACAGGTAATGTACATTAAAAGGTTATGTGTTTGATGTGATTTGATTTGATTTGAATCCCCGTGGCTACTGAATAAGATTGCAATGCCCGTGGAGGTACTTGACCGTGGAGTGTTAAAAATGGACTAAGGGTCTCTGATCTTGCCAGGAGATTGGGCGGCAGTTTTCTTCTGAGAAATGTGCACTACCTCACAGCGATCGCCAACCCATCTGCCAAACGTGAACGGTTACGGCATTATCCCGTCAATTTTGAAGGGTGATATGACGATGTTGTTGTATTTGCTGTTCCTATTTACCTGATTAAATTAAATTCTGAAACTATCAAAGCAAATATCTGTCCCCATTTAAAAATTTATTGACAAAGTTGTATAGCCGTCTAACCGGATTCGATAGAATAATTCGTTGATTTTATGCAAATTGACTTTGATTTTATGCAAATTGACAAAAAAGAAAAGCTTTGTGATCTTTGGATATTTATCCCATCATTGCCATTACCTTCACATTCTATCATACCATGGGACAGCTTAAATTTTTTTTTACGCAGATATAAGAACATAATTTCACTTTTCTCTTAAGAACATCATATAAAATGGAATCAAATGTAAAGTTTAGATTTTATCGTCCTATAAATACTCAACTAATCCTTAGATATAGATACGTATTCTGGTAAAATCCCTCGAGAAAATTGGACCAGCCCAATACGATTTAGCACCGTTTCAAACTCGTAAGTAGCCATTTAGAAGAGATCGAGTGACCGTTATTCTATTGGGTTAAGAGTTGGACCTAATGGAAACACAGATAACTCAATTTACGAATGCGCTCTTTAAATATTTACGTAAATTGTTGAAGGTAAAGGTAAACATGAGACATATAAAGACGAAGTAAGGTCGCATATAATTTGTGAGACAATATAAAAAAAAGCAAGAATTATAATTGATTATTGAAAAGCACATTAATATGACGACCAGGTAGTGTTTTAAATAAATCAAGGAAACGTTAGAAGGCCCTACATAAAAATGTAAAAACTAGTAGACAAAATCTTACACTCGATGTGCTAGTGCCAAAGCCTAATATTTATAATAAACTAATCATTAATATCACTGTCTATCTTACTGTTTGGTAATTATAAACTTCATTATACCAGCAAGCGTGAGGACCGAAACCAATTAACCGTTCAGCACATTGTAAGAAGTCCAAAACTTGCGTCCAAAATTGATTTGAATTTATCGCCATTTTAGAATTTAAATAATAAACTAACACAATAATAATACAGTGGCTCATTCTATGAAACGTGATTAGAAGGACTCGTACGTGAGTATATAAAAACATCTATATACATAATACTCTATGTTCGTGGTTCCAAGCGTTTATGGTCTCGTCCAGTGACCAGTAAGCGCATAATTTTCACATCTCTGTCCTCGGTTAGGTCTAGTAAGTAGCTCTGCGACCACGGCGCTTGACGACCGAACTGCGGATTATTGCCACACCAAATGTGACAATATATTACCATCAACATCATAAATGTAAATGGAATTATAGAATCGAGTTTTGACATCAACTTTTACGAATTTAACCTTCAATTCTAAACTTGATATTGATGTAGGAAAATTATTAGAATAAATATTTGTTCTTATTAGTTACTATCTTAAATGCTAGACTCTGGCACAACGTTTTGAAACTCATGAACATATAAGCTACTAAAATAATTATAGAAAGTTTCGGTAACTTTTAAAATTACTTCATAACCATTCAAAAATACGAAAGTGTTTTATTCGTCACAATTAGTTTTTAAGTTTTCAAAAGGTCATTTTATATACTTAGCAATACATTTATTAATATATTTGTCGAAAGGAAAACTTATTTTCATCATTATCATCGCAGCCCACGTACATCCCACTGTTGGGTTCGGGCCTCCTCCACAATGGGAGGGAATTTGACCTACTATACCATGCTGGTCCGACATGTTGGTATAGGATTTCATTTCGAGTTTTCCTTCTCTTGCACAGATGTTATGTGCATATTATATCCTATAGTCGTCTTTTACGTTATCTTTTATACTATCATCCTGAGCTTAATATCTTCTTTCATTGCACATATTGCAAAAGTTTAGGAAATAGTTTTTATGTCCGGAAATCCTATACCTATATAGGATTTCATTTCGAGTTTTCCTTCTCTTGCACAGATGTTATGTGCAAATTATAACCCTTAGTCGTCTTTTACGACATCCACGGGCAAGATAAAGAGAGGTGAATTGTATTCATACTCCGTCACCACACGGAAAAATTATTTTAAACTACAGACATTCAAACTACAGAGAAGTCGGTCGCCGCTGCTTTTGCCTCATTTTAAACGAAACTAAATTTATGACAGATACAATTTGGACCTTTCTAATATAACTAGACGTGAATAACGTCAACGTATCTTGCCCAGGAGTATTATTGTAGTAGTATTGTAGATACAGATGCTGTGTGGTAGCGGCTTCGAATACTACCAACCCTTGCTTTGCTCGTGGATGTCGTAAAAGACGACTAAGAGCCCTAGATTGACCCGCACCAACTCCATCTGGTACCATTTGGGTCAACGATTACATTCCCAAGGAGGGTTGACGTCAGGCAGGCGGCCGGTCATAAAAGTCACTGCCGAAACTTTTTGCAATATGTCAAAACAGATGACATATTGCGTCGACCCCAAGTAATTGGGATAAGAGCAAGATGATGATGATGATGATGATGATTGTAGATACAGATTACCTCTTATCATGAGCACTATTAGACTATAGCTTAAAAGGCCACAAGTATAAATTATGAAGTAGAGATTCTGATCAAAGGAATTGCTTAGAAACACAATTTTCAGTTTTGAATTAATAACATCACAAAAATAGGATACCAACCAGGCGTAATTTAAATTGAACTATTCATTTAACAGTCAAGTAAAATAAAAATGAAATATAAAATCATTATCTACAAACTCAATTAATTTCGAGCGATGAATACAAAATTTAAATAATTCAATTGTATCCTTGCTTGTCGACAAATTAACCTGAGCTTCAATTATGAGTCTGCAACTGAGAAATAAAATTTCCATAATTGTATTCAACATTAATATAAAAATTGACAATTTCAACTCTGCTCATTGTCCAATAATTGTAATTATATTCTTGTTTCACTAATTCACTCAGCTCATAAACGTCCCACTGCTGGACTCCAGCCTCCTTCAACACAGTTGGGCAATTAACCTATGATACCACGCTGGTAGTGGTATAGGGGCTGGTAGAGGAATATATTTGGGCATTGCCTCCTCTTTCATAGATTTTACATGAATATTAAATCATTTAGTCGTATTTTACAATGCTCACGGTCAATATTAATCTTTATTTATATAATTTTTCTATACGCGTACGTGTGGCTGAACTCATCCTAAACAGTTAAAGCGATTTTGATGTTTTTTTTTTGTTCAGGTGGTTCAAGAATGATTTAAATGGACAATTGTATAGATTGAAGTGCGGATTTAAATGTAATTTATATTTAGTAAAAGACGAATAAGTGATTATGATATGCCGATAACGAAAACTAGAAATATCCGCAACCCACCCGCTGGCACGTCGCCTTCGTCGTTGGGACGACCACCGGCGCAGAGTTCCTTGTCTTCAATGGTCGGCCCGACGGAATATCCTGAGGGGGTACCCTCTCCCGTCGACGTCCCCTTCCCTGGACGTCGGTCGCCGTCGCGAGAACAGCCTCTCCGTGGGTGACGGACTAAAATCCCCGATCCGGTCATCCGCAGAATAAAGACCTATACTAACCCGTTGGACCAGCATGGTATATTAGGTTGGTGCAGCATGGAATACCTACTATACCAGAGCTCATAGATCTGTGATAATGATAATAAATGTTTTGTCACCATTAGACCGTGATTTCGCAGTCAAATCGCTTAAAGCCCTTCACGTCAAAGTGGCCTTCGACCTTCAAAACCAACCCCGTGGCCGGCCGGAGACCAAAGTGGAAAATGAAGAATTAAAGACTATTGTGGAAGCGGATCCATCACAAAGCACTTCAGAGATAGCTGCAGGCTTCGGGTTAAGTGACACAACTGTATTAATCCACTTGAAGCAAATCGGGCGAGTAAAAAAACTTGAACGATGGGTACCTCATGAATTGAGTGAATCGAACTTGCAAACACGCGTCGACTGCTGTGTTACTTTGCTCAACCGACAATGATGAAGGGATTTTGAATTGAATAAATTGGGATGAAAATTGGATACTGTACGATAATCGGAAGCGCTCGTCGCAATGGCTGAACCCTGGAGACCCAGCCAAATCCTGCCCTAAACGAAAATTGACTCAGAAAAAGTTACTTGTGAGTGTTTGGTGGACTAGCGCTGGTGTCGTTCACTACAGCTTTCTAAAATCTGGCCAAACGATTACGGCAGATATCTATTGTTGGCAACTGCAAACCATGAAGGAAGAACTAGCTGCTAAACAACCGATATTGGTCAATCGCTCTAGGCCACTGCTGCTTCACGACAACGCAAGACCACACACTGCACAACAAACAACCACTAAGTTAGATGAGCTACAGTTGGAATGTCTGCGACATCCACCGTACTCCCCGGATCTTGCTCCAACAGATTACTATTTTGCCGAGATTTGGACAACTTCTTACAAGGAAAAAAATTCAACTCCGATGCGGCAATCCAAACCGCCTTTCATAGAGAGTTTATTGATTCTCGTCCCCATGATTTTTTTAGTAAAAGGATAAATGAACTACTTATGAGATGGCAAAAGTGCATAGATAACAAAGGTGCATACTTTGATTAACTAAATATATTTTACAAAAAAAAATTGTATTTATATTTCTCCCGTACAAAACGCCAATTTCATATGTAAGGACCTAATATATTATCGTCTATTTGTAAAGCAAATTTTATTCAAAGATGTGTCTTTACAGCCCTGAGTACAAATTTAATGGACATAGGGGACGGGGGGGGGGGGGTGGATTTCACTTTGTTACAGGGGTAAGTAGTTACACTCATATTTACCGTGATTTAAAACTCTATAATACGTGGTATTGTGCCCATTTAGTGTCTTATAATATCGCGTATTACATACGAATGACCAGGGATCCACAGAGAGACGTGATAACTGGTGATCTGTGTACGTCTCGAATTCAGCCACGTACGTAAAAAAGTCCTTAAAGAAAACTTTGATTTCTAATGTATATTTTTATTATTGCCACAACTTTTTAATGTTCGAATTGTCTTAATATATCTGGTATTAATTTGAAATATTGTTTTTCACTGCTAGCTTAAACGGTGAATTTAATATATTTAAAAAATCGTGCTATGGGGCACATTGTTACAGATTTTCGGGGTAAATTGTTACATGTAAAAACTTACCCCGAAAAGCGTACATTTAAATTTGATGATGAAAGCGCCGCACTAATCCGCTTACCTATATTTTTTTTAATAATAACAAGACAGTATTTTTAAACATATCTACATCCTAAATACTAAAACATCAATACTAAAATTTCTAGATATACTAAAATATCTAGATCCCTTTAGATCTATCTATTCAGATCTCTTAAATAAACTATATCTACCTTTTGTGAAACATATAAGAGTTAATAGGTATTATTGCTAATTATGAAGTTGTATTATTATTATTATTATTATTATTGTGTATGAACATCATATTCATTAAATTTAAATATATTACATATTTCTTTTATTGAATGAGAAACTATAAAAGAAAAACGGAGATAGGTGCCAAAAGTCAGGAAGTTTACGAGTCTGCTGCAGCAGAAGTATTGCAAAATAAAAGTTTATTTTTAATTTTAACAATAGAAGTTTTGCTTAAGACTGTAGAAACTTACTGCCAAAGTATTTGATTTTCTTGTTAAACTGTTTAAAAATTAAGATACAATAATAAAAGATTATAATTATAAGATTGGTTAAAATGTTCGTTTTGTTTTTATAACCTTTAAAAGACCTTTAAAATCATTTAGATTTATTTTGATGATTTTATTTGTTTACCGTAACAACATGCCCCAAAGGTGTAACAACTAGCCCCCAACCGGGGCCAAGTTGTTACTATCCACTCATTAATTAAATTGCTCATTTAAAAAGAATATCGTAGACTTTAACTATTTGTTTAGTAATATTTAAGTAGCTGAATGGTTATATTATCGATAAAAAAAATATGAAATCTTTAAACTATCTGAATAGTTTTGTTATATTGACAATTATCTAAAAATTGTAACAACGTGCCCCTCCTTCCCCTACTCTAAATATTAGTAAGGATAATTATGAATTCGGTTAAAATATTCCTATTTCATTGGGTTGAATGTCATCGCAATTGCTTAGTGATATTTTGTCAAGAATAGTTCGAATATAAAGCTGATTCCAATTATAAGAGATATAAAAGATATATATAAAGATCCGATGCACTACACCGTTCTTAACAACATTCTCGTGGGGACGCCTATGTCCAACACCAGTCTATGGGCTGATGCATGGATGGAAAGTTCTAATTATAATTCTAAGTAAACATATCCCTTTAAAAAGCATTTTTAATAAAAATCATTGGCGTACGGCAACGACCTATAATTTTGTAACGTCACTTGCGCACTGCAATAATAATAACGCAATAATGTTTGCCTTTTTTATGTCTAGAAATTAAAATTTAGTTTCAATGAATCCTTCAACGGAGTTTAGCTGGGTATTAGGTAAAATATGTCAAATACGATGTCAAATACGATACGATATGTCAGCCGAATACCTACATAGACACTTAAGTTTTAGATTAGATAAGATTAGTGATATAATTTCGTCCTTTATTTTACCTTATTTCCTAGCTTCACCTTATCTACGTTGATTTTTCATATTTACCTGAAAACAAAGAAGAAAATTTCAAAAGTGGAAATTACCTTAAAATATATTAGTGCACTTTGTGTGACAGCAGTGTTCAAAATTGCAACAACTACATTGAAAATAATAGTAAAATTAATGAATCATCATCCTCACAGCTTATATGCGTCCCACTACTGGGCTTCCTCCACATTGAGAGAGAAAATGGCCTACTATATCACGCTGATCAGACGAACTGGTACAGGGCTCTGTTTCGAGTTTGCCTTCTCGTGCATAGATGTTGTATGCAAATTATAATTCCATATTCGTCTTTTACGACAGCCAACTAATTAATATACGCGGCCAAATAACAAATTAATATTTCACATACTTTTATATTCCCGAAATTATAAACTCAACATATTTTATACATTAAAAGCTACCGAATTTATCTAAGCAGCACAATAAATTAAACTTATCAAAAAGTTTTTATTGTATTCTTGAAACACCGGCACACATTTTTATAAATCTCGTAAAAAGGTGTCTGATAACAAAACTTTTGTCATAAAAATTGGTGAGGGCAATAAAGGCAAATTTGCTGGTTATAACTAATCGCCAGACGCTTATGAGTTAATACGAACTGTAACTGATTAATTGAGGCAAGTTCGCCGTTGTCCATAAGGACATCGACCCGCAGATAGCTGTGGCAAACCTCGTTCACAACTAGGCATGTGGGGACACTTTCTAAGACATGTGACTGACGCGGGAACATTGACTAAATTGCTTTATATCGAAGTAATGTCTTTGTAGCGAACCGGTGTTTATTGCTCACAGGACCGTAACGACCGCTCGCCGAGATATAACTATAACACATAATCTCTTCACTGACAGTTCAATTTATGTTAACGAGAGAAATACGAACTTATGATTGTTTTCGTCAACAAGTATTTATTACATTTTCATTTGTTTTTTTGAAAGCCAGTTTCCTTGCGCTAGATCTTAGCTGTTTGCGATTCAGCAGTGTAAGAGTATCACCTCTTTTCCAAAATTATGTAATGGCGTATGATTACTCGATTAAATATTTCATGCGTGCCAGTATAATCGTTAAATGAGAATTAATTGATAATTCCTGTTGAAGAGAAAGTAATACTTTTTTTTTTGTTTGTGTCGGGGGTTATTCAAAATTATCAATGTTATCTACAATTGATATGTGTTGTCGAAGTAAGAATACAATTCACCTCTCCTTTCTTACACTTGGATGGTCGTAAACGACGAGGAATATGACACGTAGATAAATATCACCGACACAAGACTGAAAACTCGACATAAAATTTTATGTTTTGAATGCAAGAATGAATGTAAGTATTCTTGCTGTATGGTGGAAGCATTACCAATCCTTACCTAACTTACGGGTATCGTATAAGGCGAATTTAAGCTTTATATCAATCTAGATCAACTCCTTTTGATGCTGTCGGGTGAACAATTACATTCCCATGAAGGCTTAACGTCAGACAGGCGGCCGGACATAAAAACTATTTCCTAAACTTTTGCAATATGTGCAATGAAAGAAGATACTAAGATCAGGATGATAGTATAAAAGATAACGTAAAAGACGACTATAGGATATAATATGCACATAACATCTGTGTAAGAGAAAGAAAAATCGAAATGAAACCCTATACCAACATGTCTGACCAGCATGGTATAGTAGGTCAAATTTCCTCCCATTGCGGAGGAGGCCTGAGCCCAACAGTGGGACATATGTGGGCTGCGATGATGATGATGAATCCCAGCAATTAGAAGATAATATATATAGACTGAAAAAGAGAACATTATCACTGTGGTTGACTGCAGTTGTTCTTTTACATAGTAGACTTTACGGTCGAGTGTAACTGGGCTATCCATGCTCTTCGTTAGAACGATGTTAGGGTTAGGTATTCCAGCCAGCACCAACCCAATTAGAGGCACCTGGATAAGTATTAGCGTTCTCCCTTAAGTCTCCTCGCCGCGTCGTTCCAGTTAAGATTAGTCTATTACTATAAACCAATTTTATCTTTATATATACATTTCTTGTGTACGTGTGTATGTTACTGAACACCTCCTAAAAGGCTGGACCGATGTTGATGAAATTTTTGTGTGTGTTCAAGGGGATTCGAGAATGGTTTAGATTCACAATTGGACCCGGCAGGTGGCGCTGCTGTTGATTTCAAGGAGAAATCCTTTTATTTTATTTGAACAGAACAATGTCTGTTGGGTCAGCTAGTACAGATATAATATTTATGTATTTATATGGCGACATATTCTCAAGGAGGGTTGACGTCAGCCAGCGGCCGGTCATAAAAGTCATTGCCGAAACTTTTTGCAATATGTCAAAACAGATGACATATTGCGTCGACCCCAAGTAATTGGGATAAGAGCAAGATGATGATGATGATTATATGGCGACATTGACAGTATTTATTATAACTTTCCTATTAGATGTTAACGGCAAATGCAAATTTTCAGCTTTCTCTCATATATATGTATATAGGTATATATTCTGATGAAGTTATGACATGACATATTTTAATCAAATCAACCTCTAATGGTCTGAAGAGGTAATTGTAGTGTAAGGAATTAAAAAAAAATAGGCTTATGGTGATGCATTCGAAATACGATGTGTCTTACTTTACTTTAAAAAGTCATAAAAAAACCGGCTAAGGAAACACCTGAAGAGAATATCACAGGTACTCTCCTGGGTAATTTGAAACATCGATTGAAATCACCAACTAGTCTGCCAAACGTGACAATTGTGCCATTATTCTTCGTCATGAAGAAACCTATTTGACATTGGGTCAAATTGGATGATGATGATGGACAGACTTATTTACAATAATAAACATGAAGAACAGATGAATAAATCAAATGAACGGATAAAAATTATATAAAATCTCTGAAAATTTGGTTCTAAATATAATGATGAAAATTAATTGATTGGAAATTAGGCTTGAAATTAAATTTAAAATCTAATGAATTATAACTTAATGAACTATAATGAATTTTAATATATTAATGAATTTTAACAATTTTTTTTTGGAAATTGTAACCCCGAATTCGAAATAAAATAGACTAAAAAAAACTGTAGCTAAAATAAATAAGTAAAACGCAAGAAACAAAATGATAACGTAATAATGTTTTTAAGTGTGTAATCCTTACTAATATTATAAATGCGAAAGTAACTCTGTCTGTCTGTCTGTCTGTCTGTCTGTCTGTCTGTCTGTCTGTCTGCTACGCTTTCACGTCTAAACCACTGGACCGATTTTGATGAAATTTGGTACAGAGATGGATTAAAGCTTGAGAAAGGACATAGGCTACTTTTTATCGCGAAAAAATGGGTATAAGGGGTTGAAATAGGGGATGACATTTTGTATGGAAATTCGTCATTTTCGATGATAGAACCACGAATCTTTGTATTAAGACACCTAATAATAAATAAATAAATATTTGTTCAAGCGTTTTGGAAATTTCATTTACATGGGGATGAAATTCAACCCCTAAAATACCAAAAAGCATACAGCCGAAACCACTGGGCCTAGAAACGTATTTTTTTTACACCATCGTATTTCTTGGGGTGCACGAGCACTAGCAAAGGATTTTTGGAAATTCACCCCCTTAAGGGGGTGAAAAACATATAGTCTTTCACGTCTAAACTGATTTTGATGAAATTTGGTATAGAGATGGACTAAAGCTTGAGAAAGGATATAGGCTACTTTTTATCAAAAAAAAAATGTGTATAAGGGGTTGAAATAGGGGATGACATTTTGTATGGAAATTCGTCATTTTCGATGATCGAACCACGAATCTTTGTATTGAGGCACCTAATAATAAATAAATTAATATTCGCTCAAGCGTTTTGGAAATTCCATTTACATGGGGATGAAATTCAACCCCTAAAATACCAAAAAGCATACAGCCGAAACAACTGGACCTAGAAACGTATTTTTTTTTACACCATCGTATTTCTTGGGGTGCACGAGCACTAGCAAAGGATTTTTGGAAATTCAGTTATTTGGGGTAAGCACTCACTAAGAAACAATTTTGGGCTGCCCCAAAAGGATAAAACACATATAGTCGAAGACACCCAGCCAATGATATATCATCATTATCTTGCTCTTATCCTAATTACTTTGGATCGACGCGATATGTAGGTACTCTTCTGCCATCGTAGATATATTGCAAAGGTTCTAGCAACATTTTATGACCTGGCGCACGACATTGTTGGCCAGACGGTATCACCGGTCCAGGTCGATGTAAATCTTTGTCTTAGTAGTATTTTGCGATACCCACGAACAATGAAAGCGTGGTAATATTTCTAGCAGCTACCAGACAGTAAGTTACAATCAAGATATTATTCCAATTTTCTATCTCTACAAATAAATAAATTTGAAGCGTCTGTTTGTCTATCAAAATAATAGGTTTTATTTATGCTCACACAATACGGTCCAAATTTTTTTGTCTGTCTGTCTATTCGTTACAGGTAATCTTCAAAATGGCTGGACCGATATTGATTAAATTTTACCATCAGGTCTACCAGTCGTACATAAGGAATAACTTAGACTATATTTTATCCCAGGTTATATTTTATCTCGGTGTGGCTGAATTAAGTCGATTTTAAAATTATTTCACTAATGGAAAGCTATTTTTAAGCGAGTAACATATTTAAGCTATTTTTATCCCGATATTCCTACGGGATCGGGTACAATATCGGTGAAATCGCGGGAATTTAATGGTTTTAAAAATTATTTCACTAATGAAAAGCTATATTATCAGTGAAAGGCTATTTTCATCCCGGTATTTGCCCAGGAACGAGAACTATACCGTCCCCCGGTATAGTTGTCGAGCAATTTTTAAAATTCTTTCACCAATGGAAAGCTACCTATGTTATCAGCGAGTAACATAGGCAATTTATATCTCTGATATTTCTGGGATTTATATTATTTTTTTTTTGTATGTGTGTAAATTTATAATATCAGCGAGTAACATAGGCATTTTTTATCTCGGTATTGGCATGGGAATTTCTACGTGAATGAAACTGCGGGTGTTTGATTGATATAATTTTTTTTTCACCAATGGAAAAGTACGTTATCAGAGACTAAAGAAAGGCATATTTATCATCGTATTTGCACGGCAATCTGAACTACAAGGCTGGAAGTAATATTCAAATGTGAAAGTTTGTGAAGATATTTGGATGTTTGTTACTCAATCACGCTTAAACTGTTGAGCAGATTTGGATGAAAATTGACACGTAGATAGAGTATTTCTTAAATTAAGAAATGTAATACTCTTTATGCCGATAATATTCTTTGCGATAATAGTTCAATATGCAAGTAAATTTTTACGCGGGCGAAGCCGCGGGCAAAAGCTAGTTACTTAATAAAATATACACAATTTACGTTACAACATACAAATTATGAGCATTAGACATAATTTATATTTAGGAAATTACTTTTACGCATTTTTTTTTCATGTTTTAATTTGAAGGAAGTTGACAGAAATACCGTCAAATTGTTTTAATTTCTTTTTTTCGAAATTAACATTAATTTTTCATATTCCAAATACGTTTACGATCACGGTAGAAACATGATAATCCATACTAATATTATAAATGCGAAAGTAAGGATGTTTGTTTGTTTGTTTGTAACGCTTTCACGCTTAAACCACCAAACCGATTTCAAAAATTCTTTCACCAATGGAAAGCTATAATATCAGGGCGTAACATAGGCTACATTTTATCCCGGTATTCCCAGGGGAGCAGGAACTACGCGGGTTTAAGTGACTGAAACCGAAGCGAAGCGAGGGCGGGTTGCTAGTTATCTCATAATTACGAATGCTAAAAACTTCAGCAAGATAGTATGTATTAAAAAAAATATCTCAACAATAATCATAATCAACATTTCAGCTCGTACACGTCACTGTTGGGCTCGAGGCTCCTCCACAATAGGAGGGAAATTGACTTACCATCTGGTCAGACAGATTGGTATAGGGTTTTCTTTCGAGTTTTCCTTCTCTTGCAAAGATTTTTTATGCGTATTATACCTCATAGTCGTCTTTTGATCAAGTGTCAATGAGCAAGATAGGGAGTGGTAATTTGTATTCTTTTCGTCACCACATGGAACAATAATAATGCGATAATAAATCTGATTCTCCGAATCTGATCTCTTCCGTGTGGTGACGGAGTAAGAATACAATTCACCACTCCCTATCTTGCCCGTGGATGTCGTAAGAGACGACTAAGGGATATAATATGCACATAACATCTGTGCAAGAGAAGGAAGACTCGAAACAAAACCCTATACCAACATGTCTGACCAGCATGGTATAGTAGGTCAAATTCCCTGCCATTAAAGAGGAGGCCCGAGCCCAACAGTGGGACGTATTTTTACGCCCTCTGAATTTAACCTCATCCCTCCTTGTGAATTGAATTGTCAACCAAATGGCATCAAAGAGGGTTGACTATGATCAATATAAAGCTTAATTATCTTAATTAATTTTTACAACACCTTTCTTTGGGTGGGTTATGGGTCAGCGCATGCTCCGCCCGGCCCCGTCTGGAGCGACAGAGGGGCGGGCCGCGGCCCATGACCCACCGGTAGCACGTCACCTTCATCGTTGGGCCGACCACCGATGCCGAGTTCCTTGTCGGCAGTGATCGGCCCGACGAAATACCCCCGCGGGGTACACGCGCGGTCAACCTCTCTTCGGGTAACGAACAAAAACCCCGGTCCCGTCACCCGTGGCCTCGGCTAGGGCGGGCCGCGTCGTCGTGGAGGCGTTCCTCTCACGCACGCTCCGTCGCCTCCTTCCGCGAGATGGCTGCCTCGCAGAAGGCGGCGACCGCGTCCCAGTTCCTGATGCTGCCGAGCATCTCCCTAGCGATGGTCGGCAGCGTCAGGTTGGCAGCGATGATTGCGACGAGTTCACGGCGCTGCTCAGCCCACGCAGCACATACCTCGAGTGTGTGCTGTGCCGTGCCTTCATCGCAATCGCAGTGGTGGCGAACACCGTACCTCAGTCGCCACCGTATGGTATCCACGTAACTCCCCTACCGCCTGGAGAAACTCGTGTCCAATAATAAATCAATAGACAGATATTTGAATAAAAGAAATAATTCAAATTAAAAAATCCAATCACCATATTTGATTACCAACTAGTTATAATGCGATGAATTAGGGTGTGATTTGTGTCCGTTAAATTATATGTGTGTAAAGTCCCCCGCAATACAAGGACTATTTTCTTTCGTGCAGGTATGGCTTTAAAAAAATGTCTATGATCCCCTATTAATACCATTTACAATTAAGTAACTATCATTTGCAGTTAAAACATTATTGCGCGCTCAACTTGTTCAAATAAATTAAATAAACACAAATAGAATATAAAACGAAGTTAATACGAACATTGTATCCAATATTGGCAGCATGAGTTTCTTTCTATATTGAACTTCATTTCGAAGGGAACAAGCGAATTTATTACAGCAAACATGACTCATAAAGCCAGATCACTAAACTAATAAAACGACTACCCTCTACGTCTGGGAGTAGCAGAACCCCATAACTGTGACCCTTCCCATTTGACCTCACATTGAAGAAAAAACGAGACAAAGATAAAGTATGGCTATGTTTTGATGCTAAATAATAAAACTGGCAACATAAATAGAATGAAACGCTAACAAATTACTATTGAACCGAAAATATGCTTCTATAAAATACACGAGCCTTTAATAGCGTAGTTGGGAGAGTAAATAAATATTTCCCAATAACTTAATTACTTGCAGTCTTTGATGTTAGGTAATAAATTGAGTGGCTGTGGCCTGATACTCCGGTACATTAAAAGCAAGCACAAATAGTATTCAACGTTTATTTTTCACATATTTTACCTTCCAATGTTTTTTTACTACCAATCCAATTAGCAGGAACTACTACTTCAATAGAAGGTTGTTTATTGAAAATACCAAGCGCATATATATATATATATATATATATATATACTAAGTTATTCCTTATACAGACAGAAATCTGTTAGTAAAATATTACCAATATCGTCGGTTTTGAAGAATATCCGGTACAACCAGACAGGAAAATATATTAAACTGCTTTTTAGGCATAGGTATCGTGTAAGTAACCATGTCACCGTGAATAAAACGTATTATTTTGACATTACAAACAGACATTTAAATTTTATTTATTTGTATAGACTAAGAATAGATTTTCTTTGTGTCGATTATTTCTTTTCATTCTAGATATAGATATACATCACTACTTTCATATTTATGTTCATCAAAAGAACGACGGCGACGTCGCAAAAATGAAACTAAAATTCTTTGAAATTATTCAGAAAATTTCTTTCGTTTTTATTTTCGCAAATAGAATTTCATTTCGCGGTAAAACCGAGAACTCTTTCTTAGAAATTCACAACAATTTCACATTTTACTTAAATATCATTAGTCAATATGAAAAATTTATTACCTACGATAACGTACATATTACCTACACCTACATATTCAATTTAGAGTTCTATTTTAGTTCCAGTATTCACACAGGCTTTATCCAAACTTCTGATCTTCTTCTGATCCGTAAGAACGAAAACATAAAACCTTCAACTTGGGCTGTAATAAAGCTAAACCTAAGTGAAATCGAATGTTTTTAGAGTCACCAGCACGTGTGAAATGCGGTAGCCCTTTATAATATTCACGAAGACACGTGGCAAAAATGTTTCGTGGCCTCGAAATGGGCTCATTCCCCGAGGGCCTTCGCCGAGTCAATTTCGGAACACTTTGACCCTAAAGGTGCCGAGGAACGCCGCCTAAATTATCTTTGGGACAACTTGGAAAGAGGTCACCTGCGTGATAAATAGTTAAGCCCAGGTTAATGGGTTGGATGTTAGTGCAAAGTTGTTTTGTGGTTGAATGTTTAGTAAACACTTTACATTTGGATAACTTTCCAACAGATCAAACTTAATTGCTTTTAAATTGTCCATGGTGTGTCTCTGAACAAAATTAAAAACAAATGTGTACAGTAAACTCTATTTTAATGAAGTATCATTCTCTCGTTCTGACGGTTTTGAGAAATTTATAACTAAAACTTCAAACAGAATGTGAATTAGTGAGGCAACTCTATGTATCTATTCGTTTTTGAACAAATTCTCATGTAGTTTTTAGTTCGTTTTACTTTTAATAGAAGCGCTTTTATGTGCTAACAACTATAATAGCTTTCAGTTCGAACTTTAATTTCATTATTTAATTTTGAAGATAAATTCTACAGAAGTAGTTATGAAAAAATTATTAATTGAAGGATATTGTATTCATCTATCCATGAGACCATAGACGTTCACTGTTGGAGATAGGGCTCCCCATGAGAATGCCACTTGGAACGGTCCTGTGCCATTTGCATCCCTGCGACTTTCAAGATGTCGTCAACCCACCTAGTAGGAGATCGTGCTACACTGCGTCGTCGGATCCGTGGTCGCCACTCGAGAACCTTTCTTTCCCAATGGTTGTCGATTTGACGAGCGATGTGGCCTTTTTTTTTTTCCACGCTGTGGAAATGCATTTACGCACTATCCCCCGCCGGTTACAGACAGGGGAGTGTGTGTGGGACTCGCCGGACACAGAAGTGACCGAAATACCCACTAAAACTTTTACGAGGTGCCGGAGAGATCGTCTGACAACATTCTATCCCCGACACCCCAACGCTTGGCCGTCTGGCCACGTCCTGTCATCATTCAGAGCGGTGGGTGGAAGAGCGCATAGTGGCGTCTCCTCCTCCCTGGTCGTCGCCGGCGGAGCGAGTCAGCGGATGCAAGCGCCTCGCGTGCCCACTCCGCGGCCTCCTTCCTTGTCATGACGGCCTCACAGAAGGAGGCCATCGACGACCAACAGCTGTCGCTGCCGAGCATCTTGGAGATGATGGTCGGCAGCGACGGGTCTGTTATTCCCAGTTCCGTTGACAGGACGTGGCGCTGAGGCCCCCAGGCGGGGCATACTTCCAGTGTGTGGCGCGCATCGTCGATTAACGCGCCACACTCATGACATCCTGGGGCCTCTTCTCTTCCAATTCTGTGCAGGTACTTACCGAAGACCCCATGTCCGGTAAGCACCTGCACCATCCTAAATGTAAGGCTGCCGTGCCTTCTCCTGAGCCAGCGGTGGAGATGCGGCGCAACCGCCTCCACAGTCCCCCGCCCTGCTACGGGGGACTCTAGATCTTCACTCCACCGCCGGATTACTTCCATTCGAGCCACTTCTCGAGCTCTGCCCAGTCCCCCTGCGGAGACCCGCTCGCCGTTGACTCGTGCTGTGGCGCGGAACCGGTATACATCCGTCAGCGCATCTGCCACCAGCGGCCAAGGCGGATCGCCTGCCAGCAGTGTCGCCGCAGTCCAGGACACAGTACGGTAGCCCCTAATAGCCCTTACCGCCATAACCCTTTGCGGTCGTCGCAGAAGGGCTCTGTTGCGGGCGGTGAGGGACTCCGACCAGATAGGGGCACCATACAGTGCCATGGACCGTAGGAGCGATGTGGCCTGATCATTGCCATTTGGACGTACTGATTCTGAGAGCTATCTCGATTACAGCCATTCTTCTACAGATGTCTGTATTCCGGATTTTGTCACGTAAAGCAATACTAAGCATAGCCCTCTCTTTAAGACTTTAAGTCTTTTTATGAGGTCGACATTTAGAGACCATGTTGCAGGGCTGTATGTCATCGTGGGTAACACACAGCTTATAAACCTTTGTTTTCAGACACTACGAAATATTGTACGAGAAGGTCCTTTAAGTTTGCCGAACGCTGTTCAGACTAGTTGGATTCGTCGGCTGACCTCTTTCTCGAAATTGGAACTACCTAACTAGACTATCTATCCTAGGTAAACACAGTGATCTTTAACTTCGAGAATCGCATTCCCAACTAGGACCGGTACAGGAATGGCACAGGCAATAATGGGCATTGTATTCATAAAACGTTCATAATAGAAAAATAAAGTGACTAGTTACAGTTGTGAAAAATGTGCTCTTACCGACTATTGGTTTTCAATTTTCACACAATTATTATATAAAAGATTTGTAAGTAAAAGTAAGGGAAGAATAAAGGAAATTTCAAAATCACGTACTACTAATAACTTGTATGCTTTCACGTATTGAACATGAAAATATTGCGAAGTTATTTGAATCAATACTGTACTTAACGATAATAGATTTTACGCGTTTAGAAACATGTATTTTTAAAACCCAGCTTAAGGATGTTACAAAACCTAACTAAATTGTATTTTTTAATTAATAGTTAAATTACGTTTAAATCCGGTGATAGATTAATAGATAAAAAACAGAATAATATTACGTAGGCAGGTTGCCAAAACAGTTAGACATCATGAAAGATTTGTTTTAAAGACTTCATACAGCTCTAAGGTAATAATTCTTATATTTCAGGGGATTTTACAAACATTCATCATCATCATCATCGCAGGCCACATACGTTCCACTGTTGGGCTCGGGCCTCCTCCACAATGGGAAGGAATTTGACCTACTATACCATGCTGGTCAGACATGTTGGTATAGGGTTTCATTTCGAGTTTGCCTTCTCTTGCACAGATGTTATGTGCATATTATATCCCATAGTCATCTTTTACGACATCCACGGGCAAGATAGGGAGTGGTGAACTGTATTCTTACTCTGTCACCACACGGAAAATTACTCTCAGACTCAGACCAAATAGTGGATCGCATAAAATAAGTCCTCTATCTTAACCGCGACGCTATTTGTTCAGTCAAGAGTGAATTTGCATCAGAATTACTACAATTCCAACAAATAAAATTAATATTTAAACAAGCCACAGTAATATCACCCCAAACATTAATAAACTATAATATTAGAAAACATTCGCTATTATATTAACTTTTAAATGTGTAATGTCTAGACTGCCTTGGAGACTAAATAAATTCCACGCCAATACATTGCAGTTGCTGACATTAATAATACTCAACGAATTATAGTTGTATGCAGTCTGCCACATACTTAGGTAATATTGCAAATTATAAATGATATACAATAAGTTTATGAATCGCTCTTGAAGATCATAAATCTCTGTGAGGATTTTATAAACCACATATTGATTGCACAAATAGCGCAGTCTTTAATATATTGATCGATTGTCGTGAGTTCGATAGCCACGCAGTAAAATACTTTATGCAATTAATAAATCGTTGTTCTGAGTCTGGGTGTAATCTGTATTATTGTATATCCATCCGTGTGGTAATGGAGTAAGAATATAATCATCATACCCCTTAAACATCTCTTACGACATCTACGGGCAAGAAAGTTGGTGAAAAGTATTCCTACTCTGTCACCATACGAACTAGTTATTTTTGTGTTTAATTTATTTTTATATTTATTTAATTAATTATTCAAGGTTTTTTTTATTGCTAATGGTGGCAAACGAGCAAACAGCGTACTTGATGGTAAGTGATACTGCCCCACATGGACCTTTGCAATATCAAGGATACAGCCAGCCTGTTGCTTACCGTGAATCATCATCATCATTTCAGGTCATATACATCCTACTGTTGGGCTCGAGCCTCCTCCGCATTAGGAGGAAAATTAACCTTACTATACTATGCTGGTCAGGCAGGTTGGTGTAGGGTTTTATTTCGAGTTTTCCTTCACTTGCATAGATGTTATATGCGTATTATATCCCTTAGTCGTCTTTTACAACATCCACGGCGAAGATAGAGAGTGGTGAATTGTATTCTTACTCCGTCACCACACGAACGTACCGTGAATTTGTTATTATATATTTTAATCTTAATTATTATACGTTTAGTTTTATCTTACTTGTAAAATAACTTTGTTTAGTTTTAATGTACCATTCATTGAAATGTCATATATATATATATATATATACATATATATATATATATATATATATATGTACAGTGTAATCTCACTAATCCGGCACTATTAAAAACCAGAGGGTGCCGGATTATTGGAATGATCGGCGTAATCCGAACATTCCAATTATCAAGATTATATAGAAAAACCAAATAAAAAATAAAGCATTTCATACAGAGAATACATATAATGTATTGAATTTATATATTATTATGTATGCACATGATAAGTTACATACAATGCACATAATACATGCACATAAATATATGCACGTGATAAGTTTTGAGGTTAGACCGGAGCGCATACGCGAAGAGGGGCGAAGGAGGCGCGGGCAGAGGGTGCCGGATTATTGGACGTGTCGGTCTATTGAAGTGCCGGATTAGTGAGATTCTACTGTATATATCTATACCAATAAATAAAATTGGAGTGTCTGTTTGTAATGTCAAAATAATAGGTTTTTTTCATGCTCACACGGTTATTTGCACGACACCTATGCCTAAAATAGCAATTAAAAATTTTTTGTCTGTGTCTGTTTGTTCCGGGTAATCTTCAAAACGGCTGGACTCATTTCAAAAATTCTTTCACCAATGGAAAGCTATAATATCAGGGCGTAAACTAGGCTATATTTTATCCCAGTATTCCATGGCATGGCCATGGCAACTTTAAAAGTAAATTATTTTCTTTTAAACTCGTACCATCACCATTATGTCAATGTTCCACATCTGACCACGAGTATGAACAATCAGCACATCACATTCTCTGGGAGTGCGATCTCTGGCGAAACGAGCGTAACCTTATGTTAAACAGTTTGCAAGTCACCTGTGGGGTAGTATACTATACGGACCTTGTAGCAACTCGAGAAAATTTCCGTGCGTTCATGCGTTTCTGCCATACCTACTGTAGCAATCAATCTTAACGCTCACATATAGGCCCCGTTAAGCTCTTCCGTATCCGTGATGCCGTACTGCTGCGCTATCGTAGCTGTACTCCTGTTTACTTATTGGCTGACTAGTCATTTTGTTTTCCTGTCTCCCGCTTTGCCTGGGAGGGAAGTGGAATCTCTCTTTCCAACTCCTCCTCTTTAATCTTTTCTAATTAAATTTGTTGCGGGTCCCAAGACAATTAAAATCATATCCCGGGACTGCCTGAGGGTCAAACCTCGGTGTCATTTATGGAGACCATTGTGGATCCTGGCTTACAGGAGTTACAATGGTGGGAATGTGTGGTGGGATTAGTCCCAAAAAAAAAAATCCCGGTATTCCCACGGGAACGGGAACTACGCGGGTAAAACGACTATAACCTATAACCGAAGCGAAGCGAGGGCGGGTTACTATTATATATATATACTAAAAAAATCTGTCTGTCTCAAAATCTTTTTGTCAAACTAAAATATGTGATTATTTTATTTTAGGTAATTTATAAATGTTAAATTTTAAATGTTAATAAGGTATTAAAAATAATAATAAAATATAATAAATAATAATGGCACATTTTTCCCCCTTTCCCGCATAATACGCTTTCCCGCCTAAGACGCGCTTTTGGTCCCTGCGAAATCGTCTTAAACGGATTTTACTGTATATAGATCCCAAATGTTCAACGCTATTTTATCTTTAACAATCCCAGAGTCCCTAAATATGTAGTAAGTAGTAAGTATAACGTGTATAATAACACTATGATTGAATGAGGCCAATTCCCAATACAAGTTAGTACTATCTGTTACATAAATATTACGGTTTAAAGCCCCTGTAAAGCACTGGGGAGAACAGAACTTTACTAATGAAACTAATAATTCTATTTTAGTTCTCCTAATAGTATGGGTAGTTCTCGACATAAATTGATACATATAGGAGTGTACTTTACTTATCCTCATAGCTACATAGTAAACTCTAAGTTGATCAGCGTGCTTTCGAGAAGACATGTTCGGGATTCCTTTAAAATCTAAAGTACAAAAATCCGTTGAAGAATATGTGACATAGGCTATAGGATTATCACTCTGAAGTGAACTAGATCACATTGTTTCGAGCTAGTAACCCTTGGTAAAATAGGTTCTTCAGTAAAGATTACCTAATTACGCAGTGTCAGAAGACCTATCAAGATGAACTGACAACTGGTCAAACTCGCAGTAAGCCTTTAGTACGGGCATCACAAGATAGCGTTTTGTGGTATAGAATATAGGGATAGAAGAATTAGCAGGGAATGGCCGATAAATGGATAGAAATTTATAATAAGCTGAATAAATGGACGCCGAAAATAATTTGTACAGCTATCTTAGTAAAGCTAATCTTAGTAAAGCTAATCTTAGTAAATCTTTCAACTATATTATCCTCCTAAGACCTTTATCTAATTTAACCTACGTTTCTAGCACCTAATTTAAATCTACATATATGTATAACATAATTCCCGGCACCCAGCTCGTACTTACTTGAAATTTGTGCAAACATTCAAAGCCTTCTAAAGGTATATGTCGCGGTCATGACATTTCAGGTCATGAAAATAAATTGAGATCCCTGGAGAGGTTTTACTTTCACAAATTCAAGAACAACAAGCTTCCTTACTATGTAGGACTAAAAGTTAGACGAAAATATATGTCAATCCATCAGCGTATCAAGTGATGGATATCGTCCCCAAAGGGGATAATGCCTCAGTCGCCGTGATTGCCAGCTGGATTGGTTATCACAATTATTTTTTAAAGACAACAACCTGCTCTTTTTTTTTTTTTGGGGTGGGCTGCGGTCAGCGCGCTTCCGCACCACTCCGTCCGGGGTGACATAGGGACTTAAGCACGCAACACCCGCAACCCACCCGAACACCATGTCGCCTTCGTCATTGGGCCGACCACTGGAGCAGGGTTACTTGTCATCAGTGGTCGGCCCGATGGAATACCCCCTACCCGGGGTCCCATCGACCGACGTCCCCCCCTCGGGGAGGACGTCGGTCTTTCCTCACGCGGTCGGCCTCTCGGCGGGTGACGGAATAATCCCCGGTCACGTCACCCGCGGCCTCGGCTAGGGCGGCATTGCACGCAGGTAATCCCGCCTGCGCCGCCCCAGTCGCCGGCAGCGGGTCGCATCATCGAGGCTGTGCTCCTCGCGTTCGCGACCCGCCGCCTCCTTCTGCGAGATAACTGCCTCGCAGAAGGCTGCGACCGCGTCCCAATTCCTGATGCTGCCGAGCATCTCCCTAGCGATGGTCGGCAGCGTCAGGTCGGCACTGATGATTGCGACGAGTTCACGACATGAACAACCTGCACTAAGGAAATAATCCTTGTATTGCCGGGGACTTTACAAATCTTATAATTTAACGGATTCAAGTAACACTTAGACTCACAACAACAATTTATCTTTACAGTTTTCCAGAAGAGTGGTGCTGACCAGTTTCCTGGTGATCTCATATTTGACGATGTAGGAAAGTAAGGTTGTATTCTTAATTCATTAAAACACAGGTATGAGAAACACAGATATGTCTAACTGCACAGATGGCGAAGTGATCTAATTGCCGGCCTGTCGTACTGAGTGTCGCCAGTTCGATATCCACGCAGGACAATTATTTTTTTTATGCATTATTGTCTGATGGTTTGATGCATGTCAGTGTAATAATAAGAACACATGTATCCCTATAAGTCTACATGCCTTGCTATGACAAACACTCCCTGAAGGATATCTCTATGCATTCAAGCCGTAACACCTATCTACGCGGTAATACTTCTTGCAATTGTCAATCAAACCCTAATCCATCGCATCAGATGGAAATACCAGCGTCTTCTTACACGCATACTGTAGAGTACAGATTGAGACAATATACACATATTTTTACCTCTTTAATTATAAAAAGAGGTAAAAAAAGCTTTAGGCATAAACACCGACACGTCTGACCAGCGGTAGTATGTTAATTGCCCCAATTGTGAAGGAGGCAGAGCCTAAACAGTTGGATTTATGTGGGCTTTTTCTTTTTTTTTTTGTGGGTGGGTCGCGGTCGGCGCGCCTCCGCACCACTCTGTCCGGGGCGACAGAGGGGCTTAAGCACGCAACTCCCGCGACCCACCCAAAAACCACGTCGCCTTCGTCGTTGGGCCGACCACTGGAGCAGCGTTAACTTGTCGTCAGTGGTCGGCCCGACGGAATACCCCCTACTGGGGTACCCTCTCATCGACCGACGTCCTTCCCTCGGGGAGGACGTCGGTCTTTCCTCACGCGGTCGGCCTCTCGGCGGGTGACGGACTAATCCCCGGTCACGTCACCCGCGGCCTCGGCTAGGGCGGCATGGGATTTATGTGGGCTGAGATGATGATAATGACGATCCCGTGTGATGACGGAATAATAATGCAATTGTCGTTTGTATGGAAGACGTGATAATGGACTGAGTATCTCATTAGAAGAACAGAGAACAGCTCTCTCCTGGGTAACGATAACACCTCACTGCGATCGGTAACCCGCCTCTTGTCAAATAATTATGCAACTAACTCCTTATTTTTAGGGGAGGTTTACGTCCAGCAGTGGAAGTCGAAAGGCTTGAATAATAATAACAAACGATATTGTAAGACTCACCTTGTAATTAATGAGACTTTCGTGGACTAATATTACATATTATTCAACCTTACCAACAACATTTCTAAGATCGTAACAATATATTGGCGAGTGTTAAGTGCCGTACTAAATCATTTATCTTAGGCGTAGTAGTATCAATAGACTTTAAATACGGACACGTAAGTGCCTACTAACTTAATTTATATTCATACAAGACCATAAATTCGCAATAAATTACAACAAAGATGTGTATAAAAGCTCAATTGGGTCGTTCTCGGTACAATTTCATTTAACGTAGAGTGTTGGAGTGGAAAGACAACAACGGAGTGAACGCTGAAAGTATCTGTGGGCTGACGGCGATTGTTGCAGATAAACGCTATCGGATATCTTTTTCGACATTACAGAATACAACTTTATATTTCACATACAAATATTTATTTAGATTCTAAATGAATTTTCTTTTAATAGACGGATTTGGAATACAATGTGGCCGTCTTCCCTCGGGTGTCGTAATAAATTACGAGAAGCCGTCAACAGATAATACGACAACAAAAGGAGTGAAACTCGAAATAAATCACTATTTCAACTATAGTCAGCACAATATACTGGGCCAATTTCGTTTCCACGAGAAGTTGAAGAAACAAAAAGTCATTTGGGAGTGTCAAACTCAAAACAACAAACAAACTGTACTGCACAGAAGGCGCAGTAATCTTAGCATTGATTACCATCGTTATAAATTTATGGGTTCGATCTTCATACATAGTAATTCTTTATACGACCAACGTACAAATTTCGTAACTATTTATCTAGTCTGGGTTTATATAGATTAAAATGATAATATCATAATTAATTCAACATAGCAGAGATATATTAAAATTAATACTTAAATTGAAATTTCATACAGAGTTAGTGCCAGTACCTATTGAGAGTATTTTACAATGTGATACAATCTATATAATTTAGATATTCTTCGACAGTCAATCATAATTTTAGACTCTTTAAAATTCATTTCGAGGGATATCTTTTTAAAATTGAGGTGCCGTACCTCAAGATATACTTTTTTGCTCAGGCTGACCTTGCAGTTTAAGTTATTTAGTAAGTTTTTATACTAATTACACCACTGAATATTTCTTTTAGTGGAGTGTTATACATAAGTTATTTATTTTTCACAAATAATGATGTTTCAAGTATATTAAGATCAGGTGCTGTTAATATATTAATATTTTTAAATAATGGCATTCAAGTTCATCTGCTTTGAGGTATAATACGTTGCTCGTATGCACCTCTTTTATGCTTTAAATATTATATTCTGAAACGCCTGAAAAGAGTAGCGTAATATTGAGTTTACTAAGCCATCCTTGTTAAATTGCTTGGATATATTTAAGAGTGCTTATGTAGCTTTATTAATTTTATTTAGTTGTTCGATATCATTTTTCCAATTTATGATGATTATCAATATAGAAATCTACGAATTTGGTACCATTTACTTATGTAAGGTACGATTATTACACTTTACAACTACGTTAAGAACTACTGTTCTTTAATAAAAATGCATCATATTTATTTTATTTAAATTAATTACAAGATATATAGGTACTTTAAAAACATGAGTTACCTTTAATTTTAACATATCCTCATTGTGGATATGTTTAGTGAGGTCTAGGACGCTTACAAGCCACCAATAATCCAAGATATAAAATATAATAGCCAAACCGAATTAATCCAATAATTCAGTAAATATTTAGATTTTATTTCATGAATTAAACTTCATAAACTTTGCCGACCACTTTATTTCATTCGAGAATAATAACTGTGGAGCCCGTGAAAGCGAAAATAGCAAGTATTTTACTCTTGTGTTTGTAAGTGAAAGCTGTACAATAAAAGCAGCCTAAACCTTTTGTAGGTTTTCGGCTAGCTGCGAGTAATTTAGCCTTTGAAAAGAAAGAATTACTCTTTACTGCTTGTTAGAAATTGTGTGGAACTTGAGTGTTATTTCCAACAACATTATTTATATACGCCCTTGAATAACATTAAGACAATGCATGTTAAACCGCACTAATCCTTTTTTTTTATTCAAAAGGGTGTTGCCCTGTACTAAACAATAAACACTTCTATCGCTGTGAAATATATATATATATATACATACATCTAATCAGCTAATCATTTATTCACATGCATTGTTTGACATTTTTCTGTATGGTGACGGAGTAAGAATACAATTCACCACTCCCTATCTTGCCCGTGGATGTCGTAAAAGACGACTAAGGGATATAATATGCACAAAACTTCTGTGCAAGAGAAGGAAAACTCGAAATGAAACCCTATAACAACATGTCTGACCAGCTTGGTATAGTACGTCATATTCTCTCCCATTGTGGAGGAGGCCCGAGATCAACATTGGGACGTATGTGGACTGCAATGATGATGATGACGATTGTTTGACACTGTTACGTGGTGTTATGGTGTAGCGATTTTTTTTTTGTTTGCTAATTGCTCATGGATGTCGTAGAAGATAACTAAGAGCTTTACAACTGGACTAACTCCATCTTATGTTATGGTCTACTGTTACATTCTAAACTATTGACGGCAAGCAGGCAGCCAGTAATATTATGCCGACCACTGATGACAAGTAACCCTGCTCCGGTGGTCGGCCCAACGACGAAGGCGACGTGGTGTTCGGGTGTGTTGCGGGTGTGCGTGCTTACGCCCCTCTGTCGCCCCGGACAGAGTGGTGCGAGGAGTGCGCCGACCGCAACGCACCCCCAAAAAAAAAGCCAGTAATATTATTACCAAAACTTTTACAATATTTATGGAGGAAGAAGATAAGTATCCCCAAATAATTGGGATAAGCGTAGGATGACGTTGTTCGAAATGGAGAGGTCCAAGGAATTAATGCGATAATTGCCACATTAACGATTACAGTTGATGCCATAAATTTCCCAGGAAAGTACTAGTGCTGATTATGGATTTTACGACTACTTCCATAGGAAAGTAAAGAGTGTCACCCTTTAATTTCCTGTTGTAGTCCTAAATCGTCATTAAACAGAGAACTGTAATGGACAAGAGTTAATTGCCGTTTAATGGTATGTATGCCGTATAATTGCATAATGTCTATTATTCATAATATTACTGAAACTTACACCTTTTTTCACCAAGCTCCATTCCGTCAGCGGCAACAGAAGGTAGACATGCAGGCCCATAACTCACTGAGGTCCCTCCCTATCGCCATTGATCCGACCACTAGTACCAATTCCATGACATCCATGGCCAACACGCTTCTTTATGGATGTATAGCTCTTAGCCGCAGTTGGCTTTAACAGCTTAGCCCGGACTTGGGTGAGCGCTGAGGGCTCTCAACCTGGAATCGTGGCCGGCACGGCGGTCTTGAAAATTACCTAGCAGCAAAACCTAATAACGTTCCAGCCAAGATTACATTCCAGAATGCCACAGTCAGTCTGCATTCATACATTTATGCCAATAGCTCGCAAAGTTTATTCTAAGTAGATCTGTTAATAGTAGACAACAAAATGCTATTATTATTCATCGCATCATAATAACATAGATAATTTAAAAAGAATGTCCTGTAAACATACATATATGTTCATTTGATTTACATAATGGTCATATCTATAAACTTGATCATTGAAAAAAATATGACAATTTAAAATAAATATCTGGTTGACCGAGCTTCGCTCGGTATATTTTTGTTGTATTTTTGTCGAATTTATTTAGATATTAATAAAAAATAAACATTAAATAATAAAAAAAATATCAAAAATTAAAAAAAGAGAATAATAATAACACCGAGATTCGATCCCACGCTGTTTGTATGCCAAAACAAAATAAAAAGAAAACTGGACAACTTCCCAACTGAGCTATTATAACTCTTGACGTTGACAACGAAATTTGAATTCATATTCTTTTAAAATTTAATGTCATTGTATTGTTTTGCTAAAAACACTGACAAAACAACATTTTCTATAAATAAAACCTAGCTAGATCGACTTTTTGGCCCCGAAACCTCTAGTATGCCAAGTTTCATCAAAATCGTTGGAGCCGTTTCCAAGATCCTGAATGTATATATACAAGAATTGCTCGGTTGAAGATATAAGATTTGATTTACATATATCATCATTGTTCATTTCAGCTCATATACTGTTTGGCTCGAGCCTCCTCCACAATAGGCGAGAAATTGACCTTACTATACTCTGACTACAGACAGGTTGGTATAGGATTTTATTTCGAGTTCTCCTACACTTCCATAGATGTTATATGCGTATTATATCCATTGGTCGTCCTTTACGATATCCACGGGCAAGACAGGGAGTGGTGATTTATATTCTTACTCTGTCACCACACGGATATACGGCTTTACATATAAATAACATTATTATGTTTTTTAACAGAGCTTTGAATAAGAAAATACGTCAGCGTGGGATAGAATACAGCTAAGAGGTAACAACCAAATCACCTATGTTAATTTTAACCTTCTCTCTACGAATAATTTTCATCCCAAAGTCGTAGGCAAGTAAAATATATACATGTATAACTATACACATAATATATTTATGTGGTCTCATTACTGTGGCGTGTCGGACGAAGGGTCGAAGTAACGCCTTTTATGTGAGGTCATCTAAATTTAGTTGAATATAGAGCCAATATGAACAGAGCAAACGTAATTTTGACTATTGTTGGCTACTTTTAGTAAATAGTAAGGCTCATTAAGTTCGTAATGATTTCTGATATTTACGCGCGAATTACACTTATGAAATAATATGGTTTTTACGGATTTTAGCGCGTTCCCACTTGAGGTTTCAGCTTTCATCAAAGAAAAAAGAAGTATAATGAAATGAAAGAAAAGAAGAAAGAAAAATTAAAGTATAAAGGAAATGAATTCGACTACACAGATAGCATAGTGGTTAAGATACCGACTTATAGTGCCAGTGTCGCGCGCGAGTTCGAATCCCATGCAGTACAACACTTTGTGGGATCCACAAATTGTTATTCTGAGTCTGGATATAATTTGTGTTCGTTAATTATATATTTGTAAAAGTCCTCGCAATACAAGGATTATTTCCTTAGTGCCCGGTGTTGTCTTATAAAAAGAAAAAAATCAATTTGTCTACTGGCAATGAAGTTGTATCATAAATGCGGGTCACATTTAATGGCTAATATTGTAGCAGGTAAATAAAATATCCCGACGAATTAAGAACCTCATTTCTTGTTTTGAAATTAAAGAATTCTGGATAACGATGATCATAGGACAATTGAAAATTCAAAACTATATATACCAGGTGTGGCGGTTAATAATTCTTAATTTTTTTCAGAGATGGTGCTGAATGCACGCATTAATTGGCACCCTTATTTCTTATGTCATTTTGTGCCTACATTAATGCACGTCAAAACTATATAAATACTTGTGCGGTATCGCGTTAGTGTTGTTGTTTTTTTGTGTTTTGAAAATGTCAAGTTACCAACCAAATAATGAGCATTTGCGGCTCGTGTTGCTTTTTTTGTACAACCAAAAGAAAAACGCGAGTGAGAGCCGACGAATTCTTGTACAAACTTAAGGTGACAATGTTCTCACGCAAAACGCTTGTGTGCGGTAGTATAGACGCTTCAAAAGCGGTGATTTTGACTTAAACGACAATGGACGTTCAAGTCAACTGAAAAAATTTGAGGATGCCGATCTACAGGAACTGTAAGACGAAGATGATACACAAACCCAACAGTAAATGGCAGAGAAGTTAAACGTTTGTCGCCGAATGGTTGGTGATCGTCTGCATGGAAAAATTCAAAAGGCAGGAAAATAGGTACCACATGAGCTCAACGACAGATAGATGGAAAAGCGAAAAGCAGTGTGCGAAATTTTGCTTTCTCGACATGAACACAAAAGTTTTTTTGCATCGAATCGTGACTGGGGACGAGAAATATATCTATTTTGAGAACCCGAAACGTAAAAAATCATGGGTTGACCTAGGTCAGCAATCAACGTCCACTGCGAAACCGAATCGCTCTGGAAAAAGGGTATTGCTGTGCGTCTGGTGGGATCAAAAGGGTGTCGTGTACCATGAGCATCTAAAATCGAGTGAAACGGTTAATACTAACCGCTACCGTCAACAAATGGTCAATTTGAAGCATCCGTTGGAAGAAAAGAGACCAGAATGGACATCAAAACACGGAAAGGTGATTTGGCAGCACGATAAGGCTCCCTCACACATAGCGAAATTGATCAGGGACATTTCTGCGTTTAACTGGGGACTCTTACCACACTCGCTATACTCACCGGACCTGGCCCCATCAGATTATCATATGTTTTCATTGATGTCACACGCGCTCTCTATGCAGCACTTCGAAAACTATGAAGATTTCCGAAAATGGGTTGACGAATGGATCACCTTAAGAGGTGTACATTTATGGCAAGCGATTTTTTTTTTATGGGTGGGTTATGGTAAACGCACGCGCGGTCCTGTCCGTCCGGGGCGATGAAAGGACGGCGCGCGGGCCCATAATCCACCCGTACTCACTTCACTTCGTTGTTGGGCCGACCACCGGAGCAGATGTGACTTGTCACCAGTGGTCGGCCCGACGGAATACCCTTTCGGGTAACCTCACCTCTCGACGTACTGGGACGTCGGTCGCCATCGCACGGTCAGCCTCTCTGCGGGTGACGGACAATTCCCCGGTGCGATCACCCGCGGCCTCGGCTAGGGCGGCATTAGGCGCAGATACTCGCGCCTGCGCCGCCCGAGTCGCCGGCGACGGAACGTGTCGCCGAGTAGGAGCTCTACTCGCACACGATCCGCCGCCTCCTTCCGTGAGATTACGGCCTCACAGAACGCGGCGACCGCGTCCCAGTTCCTGACGCTGTCGAGCATCTCCCTGGCGATGGTCGGCAGCGCCAGGTCGTCACCGATAATCGCGACGAGTTCACAGCGCTCCCCTTCCCATGCAGCATACTCCTCGAGCGTGTGCTGCGCCGTGTCCTCGTCGCGGCAAGCGATAGCGCATACTTTGAATAAACGATTTTTTTATTATTTTCCCCACTCGACAAGTGTTTATGAAAAAATTAAGAATTATTAACCGCCACACCTAAGTATATAGGAGATGTGAGTTTTCGAGCGATATATTGATTCATCACCATATCTCTGGAACCATAAGGCGTACAGACTTGAAATTTGGCAGGAATATTCCTTTCATCGAGTAGAGGTCAGCTAAGAACGGATTTTACGAAATTCCACCCACAAGGGGTGTTGCGGGGCGTTAACAATAATATACATATAAAGGAACAGTGTGAGCCGAAGCTACTGTAGCTAGAAAAATGAAATTTAGACTGTAGTTTTATTTCGTGACGTAGGTACCCACTAAGAAAAGATTTTTTTAAAGAAAGATAATAGAATAGATAGATAGAAAGATGTTAGTTTACTGACTTATCACAGAGCCGAAAGTACTGGAGCCAGAAACATGAAATTTTGACAGTAGGTTTTTTGCGTGACGTAGAAACCCACTAAGACAGGATTTTTTTTAATTCAACCCCTAGACTACACGTCTAGGGCAACCGCAGCAAAGTTTTTATAACGAGAAAAATCTTCATCCATTTTCGTTAAATCGTAAACATATACTCTGTAATAAAACTAAATAAACACGTGTTTCAGCATTTTTTTATTTTTACCCTCTACACTAATATTACAAAGAGGAAACGTTGTATGTTTGTTACGAATAAACTCAAAAACTACCATTAGAACAACCATTAGAATGTTACAGTATCCCTGAGTAACATAGGCTTTATTTTATGCCGATATTCCTACGGGAACGGGAACTACGCAGGTAAGACGACTGAAACCGAAGCGAAGCGAGGGCGGGTTGTTAGTCAAATATAAATGCGTTAAAATCTGATAGAATAATTTTATAATTAAAGTCGATTCATTATATTATATTATTAGCCAAATTTCATGTATATAATATATAATCACAACAAAGATATGGAGTATATTCGGCATTATTGTATTTTATAGGTATCTATATATAAATACGTGAAGCGAAAACTTTGTACCCCTTTTTACGAAAATTACGTGGATGGACATGTATGAAATTTGGTAGGGTTGAAGTAAATAATGAGAAGAAGCGCATAAAACTGAAATTTCGTACAATAATGGATTAGAAATACATTAAATTCATTAAAAAATGCATTACGCACACTACAACCCAATCGCTACACACACACACACACACACACACACGTTTGTGTGAGTGTGTTGCGTAGCAACGCTTATACACTTTTGTTTACGGTTAAAATCTCTGGTCGAACTGAATGTCAAACAATTATAATTATGATGACAATGTCTAATAGAGATTTGTGCTTATATATTAGTTATTAGTGAAATACAGCTTGCTCAATTTACAATTATACATAAATAAAATTAAAGAAATTGTTTAGCAGAAAAATTAATTAAAATGAATTATGGCCGAATTTTGACCACACGGCGACCATTAGTTAATGAGAATTATATGATTTTTTCAATGCAGACATGTCCCCATAGATGCAAGTCGGCATATCCTTTGGCAAAAGATTTAATATAGAATTTTGAGTCTTCTGTCTCTTGTTGTGGTGATATTTTTTTATTTACATTCTTTGCTTAGAATAATAACGTATGAAGATATATAACGAGAAGGATAGTGTCGCTACTTCGAACATTCGAAACATGAATCTAAAAATACTACATGCGCGCAGATGATTACACACGTACACACGCACACCACTATACAAATTATGAAATCAAATTTTGTTTTTATTAACATAAACCGTCGAAATAATTTTAAAAGTAATGTTAAAAACCTTTTTAAGTTTTTCAAATGTGTTGTGATACCATTTGAATCCACAAATCGTCATAATTACCTATTTATTTTTTAAGAGTTGCGTACCTACGTACGTGCAGTACAGTGACCTTGTACATTACGGAACGGTTCCGGCGTAAGCTTCATCAGGCTCCAATTGAAATGCTTCACTTTTTGTGCGCGAACTTACCTTCTATACGTTATTACTCTAGGATTCTTTGGTTATATTCCTAATTCCTTAGATGTCTACAGGAAAGGAAAGACTGGTGACAGTATTTTTAGTCGCCTACAATCCATTCATTCATTCATCCATTCATCAGCCTTTCGATATCTACTGGACATAGAACATCCCAATAGCGGATATTGCCAGAATCACCACGAGGGCTGGTTGCCGATCACCGATATAAGAATTTATTCCTTTAAATAAATCTTTTAAAAAACCTTTACGAATAAGAAGATCCAAAAGCTAGAAAATTTACGGAAGCTACGTGACGACCAAGGCAATAAATTTATAGCTTGCGATTCAGCCGTACCTAAAATAAGGCATAAGAAACTTCCAACTGTAAAGAATTGTAAGCTATTATAGAAAAGAATGTCCTCATATATTTTTAAAATTAACTCAACTTAAGTCGTAGAATAACAATCAAAAATTGTTATATGAGAAACTTATAGTACCAGTATCTGTTAGAAGTCGCAACATTGTTATTAAAAACTAGCAACCCGCCCTCGCTTCGCTTCGGTTTCAATCGCCTTACCTGCGTAGTTCCTGTTCCCGTGGGAATGCCGGAATAAAACATAGCCTAAGTTACTTCTTATATAGACAGATACCTGATAGTAAAATATTATCAAAATCAGTCTAGCCGTTTGAAGATTACCCGGAATAGACAAACAGATGGACAGACAATTTTTTTAACTGGTTTTTAGGCGTAGGTATCCTATCCTATTCCTCTCAGAAAAAGCCTATAAAATTTGCTCGATCCGGGATACGAGGTCATATCTTAGAAGATAGAGATTTTTATTTAATATCAACGAAAATTAAACTATTAGAAATATAATTACTATTTAATGTACTTATAACGTTTTTTTTTTGTTACGGGGTTTCAAATACAATCTCAGGTTTTATTTATCCGAATTAAATCGATTAGAAATTAATGATAATAAAATAAAATTCAAAAGCGAATGTCGATATGCAAGCTGGACGGCTGGCTCAAGTTTGTGAAGTCACCTAGAAATTATAGATTGCTCAGAAGCTAGCTCAGTGCCCTTGCAACTTTTGCAGATTGCGGTGACGTAGTGTTAACCGAAAATAAGATAAGATGCAAGTAAACCCTAAACTTCAAGTGACTGAATTTATTATAACCGCCAGAGATTCAAATTTCACGTGATCTATGAAAATGATGGATTTAAACAAAATGCCTATATTTAGCACCTTCAAAGATAGAGATACTGACGTCATACTCGCTAACACTGTAATCGATATATATGAAGACTTATAAAATGTTACTCTTAGTCCTGAACGATCAATAAATTATTATTTTAGAGGACAGCGTAGATGTATACCAGGATAAAAAGGGCCAGGCTTTAATTCAGCACGTCATTATAATGCAACAAGCATTACAATAGCGTGCTAAAAGTATAGCAAGTATCTAAAGTAAAAAAAAAAACAATTATATCTACGAAGTAAAGATGGGAAGACCAAAGAATCCTGTATGTTAAGTCATGACATGCCAAAGAGTTGAAACCCATGCGAATCAATTACTATCTACGCACTAAACAAACTAATTTAATGTAATTTGTATTACTTGTGAGGTACATTGTGTTTTCATACGATGGCCAAGTCAATCTGTTTATTTAAAATATAAAAGATATTTAGTATTGATATGGTCACTATAAGAAGTCGTTAGGTTAGCTAATTACGTAATAACTTAAGACAGACGCTCGCTTAAGTAGGGACTGAATAAATTATCCGACACGGTATTACATAGATCTCACAACTTTTTATGGTAGGAGAACTGAGAGACTTGTTAGGAGACTGAGAGACTTACAAGTTATGTTTTTGATGGCATACGACTATAGTGCCACATATTCTGACGTCATACGTAAAACCATTTCCATAAAATTCTAAATACTTATCAAAAATTCAAAATATTAAAATAAAAACATAAAAAGAAAACAATTTATGGAATCATTGTCCAAATTAGATTTAGAATCTTATTTTCAAGGAAGAAATTGTTTTTTAATTTTCAACGAAAAACCTTATATTTACGGCTAAAGTAAGATTCCGAGCGGTTATCAAATTTGTGAGCCACCGTTATTATATTTTTTGAGCCGTGAAACATGATTAGGTACCTTGTTTAATAGGTTAGTTTACTTACATCACCATATGATAAAAGCTATTTGGGTCATAGCGAAGAGAACCAAGACTTCTTTTTTCTTGATTTTTCGTTCAAATAAAAGCAAAAAATAGATAATAATATTTATTACAGTCAGCGTTTAAAGCTTTATATTCAGCCCTTATGCAACACACCAATAGAAACAAATGATGGAAGATTTAGATAGATTACTAACTCATGCTGTGAACACTGGGTTTGACATAGGGTTTAGTTTCGAGTTTTCTTCCTCTTGCACTGATATTATCTCCTTACAACTGTATTAGTTGTCCCGTGTGGTGACGGAATAAGAATACAATTCACCACACCCTATCTTGCCCGTGGATGTCGTAAAAGACGACTAAGGAATATAATACGCAAATAATATCTATGTAAGAGAAGGAAATCATGAAATAAAATCCTATACCAAGCTGTCTGACTAGCATGGTATAGTAAGGTCAATTTCCTTCCCATTGTGCAGGTGGCTCGAGCCCAATAGTGGGACGTGTATAAGCTGAAATTAACAACTGTATTAATCACCTAGAAACGTAATGAATTTCAACTGTTAGGGCGCCTTCAAATTTGCCGCAAAGTGCCGCGCGGTGGCAGCGCGTCTGCAACGCTGCGGCCGCTCTACTTTGTAAATCTATATAAAGAAACAACGCGCGGTTGCAGCGCTAAAGTCCGATTATACACTACCTGCATACGGCCGATCATGACGTATGCCAGTGTAGTGTTCGCGCACGTTAGGCCAAACAGGATCCACAGGTTACAAACACTGCAAAATAGATTCATGCGACGGGCAACGGGAGCACCGTGGTTCGTTCGTAATGTCGATCTACACATCGACCTGGAATTGCCGACCATCAGGCAGTACATGAAGCGTTGCTCCCAGCGCTATTTTGACTCTGCCATGACTCACCCCAATCCACTAGTGGTTGGGGCGGTAAACTACGTCCCCTCAAAAATATCCGCGGTCCGACGACCCCGTCATCTCCTTGAAGAAGGGGATGATGCTATTACGATCGCCCAAGAAAGGGCCTACACAGCTCGCGCAGCGATAACACATAAAACTCCGCGGTAGCGGCCTCGCCGACGAGGTCGTAAACCGCGGCGCGTAAAAGTCATTATCCTAAACGTGGCCACGCCCATCTAAACACACACAAAAAAAAAAAAAAGGTTGCATCGCTACATCCGCGATACGGCCACGCATCAGTTCATCGATCGACTAATGATTTTTTTTGTACATGTAGAATAAAGTTTCTTCATCAGAGTCCATCGTGAAACTATGTAGATACTACACTTTTTTTTTTTTTTTTTTGGGTGGGCTATGGTAAGCGCACGCGCGGTCCTGTCCGTCCGGGGCGATGAAAGGACGGCGCGTGGGCCCATAACCCACCCGTACCCACGTCACCTCGTTATTGGGCCGACCACCGGAGCAGATGTCACTTGTCGTCAGTGGTCGGCCCGACGGAATACCCTTTCGGGTAACCTCACCTCTCGACCTGGGACGTCGGTCGCCGTCGCGCGGTTAGCCTCTCTGCGGGTGATGGACAATTCCCCGGTCCGATCACCCGCGGCCTCGGCTAGGGCGGCATTAGGCGCAGATACTCGCGCCTGCGCCGCCCGAGTCGCCGGCGGCGGAACGTGTCGCCGAATAGAAGCTCTACTCGCACACGATCCGCCGCCTCCTTCCGTGAGATAACGGCCTCACAGAAGGCGGCGACCGCGTCCCAGTTCCTGACGCTGACGAGCATCTCCCTGGCGATGGTCGGCAGCGCCAGGTCGGCACCGATAATTGCGACGAGTTCACGGCGATCCTCCTCCCATGCAGCACACTCCTCGAGCGTGTGCTGCGCCGTGTCCTCGTCGCAACTGCAGTGGTGGCAGGACGGTGTGCTCTCCCTCCTGACAATCTTGTGCAGGTACTTCCCGAAGCAACCGTGCCCCGTCAGCACCTGCACCAGTCGGAAGGAAAGCACCCCGTGCGTCCGCTCCAACCACTCCATCAGCACCGGCCGGAGGGCCTCGACGGTCCTAACACCATACCGAGGACTCTCCAGCCGGACTGCCCAACGGGCAATGACTTCTCGGCGGGCGTCGACCCGCCAGGCGGTGATCTCTGTGATGGAGACCATGCCGCCGCGGGCGCGCTTCTCCGACACCCGCCGATAAATGTCGGCGAGCATCTCCGCCTCCAGGTCCCACGGGGGAGTTCCGGCCAGGAGGCACGCTGCCTCCGTCGCCACCGTGCGGTAACCGCGTACGGCCCTGATCGCCATGACCCTCTGTGGTCGCCACAGGAGGGCCCTAAGACGGACGGTCAGGGACCCCGCCCACACCGGTGCGCCGTACAGGGCCATCGACCGGATCACCCCCACGTACAGCTGTCGGCACGTAGCACTGGGTCCGCCCACATTCGGCATCAGCCGCGAAAGGGCGGACGCCGCGCCGACAAGCCGGGGAACAAGTCGATGGAGATGCTCCCGGAACCAAAAATGCCCGTCGAGCACCAGGCCCAAGTACTTCATGTGGGCCTGGACGATTCTCAAACCTAGCGACAGCAGTGCGGCTGCAGCGCTGCAGACGCGCTGCCGTCGCGCGGCACTTTGCGCCAAATTTGAAGGCGCCCTAAGTTTCCAGCGATAATTTCTTCCACGTATGTGCAAGATCTGAAATTAATTAGCTGCTGCTGTATTTCTAGCGCTATGATATTTCCTTTTTTAAACGTGGTTTATGAAGAGTACTTTCTTCACGCTAGGCAGCGCCGTGCCCCTGGTATTCTATCCGTCCATAAGCGGCGTTATCACTTAGTATCCGCCGGGCTGACCATGAACGTCAAGGATTCGGTACCAGTGATCGGTCCAATGGCGAAGGGGAGGGAATACGGTAGGATATGGGCTCACGCACCATCCTCTCGTCATCCCGAACGGGAGGGACGGCGTGCGGCTACAACATAGCCAGCCAAAAGAAATCACTTAGGATCAGGTGTGCTGCTTGATCGTTTGCTACCAACGGCAATAAAAAAACAACTGCATAGCCTTTTTAGAATTCTGCGAGCTTGTTCTACAAATGGCCCATGGATAAATGTAAAACAAGCTATTATATACTGGCAGCGCCCTGCGGTTTTACCTGCATAGTTCCCCTTCCCGTGGGAATATCGGAATAAGTTATAGCCTATGTGTCATTCTGATATGTAAGCTATATTATTGTAAGTTTCATCAAAATCCATTCAGTAGTTTTTGCGTGAAAGAGTAACAAACATCTTTACATACTCACAAACTTTCGCGTTTCTAATATTAGTAGGATTGTAGTTTTAAACTAGTACAATATGAAATCTCAAATAGAATGTGGTGAGAGCATCATTACACATTTTAACAAGCTAAGTTAAATAAAAGCTTGTAAAACACACCAATTATATCGAAAGTAGTGACCATTTTAAAAATTTGGTACTAAAAAGCTTCGTATCAATAAAACTTCTCCTATAAAAGAGGTCCCCCTCTTTGACTTGATTCCCAAAAGAAATCTCATTAAACTGTCTTGCATTGAGGCCTGATTAACGTCTGGAACGCGCGCCCTATGAATACTGATGCGTCTCTATTTATATCCATTCAAAGAAATGATCGATCGGTCGCTTAATTTTTTTACCTTGTATTTAGGGAAGGGACAAACACAATTTATATTTTCAATACTTTTGGATATTTTGCTCAGTTATATTTTTACGTTTTCCTACAACTAGAATAAAATAGATGTTCGTCTCGGCTCATACATATCCCACTGCTAGGTTTGAACCTCCTCTCTAATAGGAGAGAATGGACCTACAATGCTGGTCAGACATCTTATTACAAGATTTTATTTCGAGTCTTCCTTCTCTTGCACAGATGTTATATGCATATTAAATCCTTTAATCGTCTTTTACGTCATCCACGGGCAAGATAGGGAGTGGTGAATTGTATTCTTACTCCATCATCCATTTATTTTAAATGTTAAAAAATTGTAATCAAAAAGTCAACGCAAATTTTCATCCACGACATCTCAGACAGCATTTTAAGAATAAATAAAATACTGAGTCAGACACATTTTTAATCCAAACAAATCTCGGCTTAATTAACTGCCATTTTTTTCTTAAAACGTCATCCGGCCAAGTTTAAGGAGTTTTAACCGCGTATTCGTGTTAAAAGAAACGGTACTAAAGGTTTCAACATTAAGAAACATTGCGTTTCGTCGCCTTACGGACTTGGCTGATGGAATTGGCCAATATCAAGCTTTTTGGTTCCGCGTTTCGATCTAACCTATTTATTTCACGTATTGTTACAGCTCAACATAATTCTAACAACTTAAAAGTTACTTGAACGGAATTCTTAACAGAAACCATAATCGTTTGATTCGAATAATAGAAAAATCAAGAAACTATAGATATTCTTTCAAGAATTACATCATTTTTGGGTTATGAATGCATTGTGTTACTTTAGTAGTCAAATCAGGAGGGAGGAGGATTCACTTATAATATAGGCAACAGTGCTCTCCTGGGTAATTCATTACACCAACTGCGATTTGCAATCCGTCAGCTAAGCATAAGGCCTAGGCGCATACATATCAAGTTGACATACATGTTAAAGTGGTAGGAGCCCACTATCTACAGTCGCCTGGTTATAAAGAAAAAGAAATAATAAGAAAATCTTGATTCTTTTCTTAAGCAGCTAACGAGTTGATACTATGTGCTCTTTCGATGATCGCAATATATTTCTACAAATATATGATCTACAACAAAACAGGCGTTCATCTTAAAATTGCATATTCGCATATATAGTCTCTATTAATATAGATTACGAATTATCATCTCTTGATGATAGCCTTGTTGAATCCTATGTACCTACAACAAAGTCGATATGTCATGATCGGTTGTAGATGGATATATGGATTAATTCAGCATGATTTTTGAATTTAAAGTAAATTTTGTATAGCCAATCGCTGTCGGTTTACCCAAAATTAAATGTACTAAACTTGTGAATAGAAAGAAAACAAAAATAGATGACCACACATACATAACCATTGATCGAACCTTCTAATGTGGTTATACTTTTGAGAGGTGAAATGATAATAGCTACGTAAAAAAATATTTTTCATCGGCTCTGCTACATAAGTACCATTCTTATCAATCGACAAATTTAACAAACTTGACACTTAAGTCTTCCTGTGGGGTATCGTGTTAAGAATTTGTCATCACTCTTATCATTATTTAATCGAATGTAGGGTTTGCCTGCCAAGCGTGGCGATTATGACAATTTCGCTTTTCGTGAAGAAGCCTGTATCCAATATTAACCGTCTAATAAACTGATGATGATGATAATTATAATTTAAATTTAAATCTACATGCAACATCACTTAAATACAAAATTTTAACTATTTTAAAAGTTACATTGTTTCGAAAAGTTGCATTGCATTTAAATGCGCTCCTGGAACTTCAATTATCTAATCTCATTTTATTTTGTCATACAACACACACTGAACAAACAAATAATTTAGGTAATACATTATTACAAAATCAACCTCAAGATAATATTGACGTACGTACGTAAAGTAAAACGTCTGAAATTTGCATAAGCAACAAAGTCAAACATACAACAAATATGGGGCGCGTATAGTTAGATTATTTGCTGTAAATGTTCCGCTCAAGTTCTAGTTTAGCAACTTGTTTGTCAAGAGTATGTTGAAAACACTCACAAGTTTGTGCTAACAGTTATATGAGTTAGCATGCAATTTCACGCGAGTGACACCGAGTCAACATTCGTAACACGCTAATTCATATTTCATATAATTTATTATTGTGTCAGAGAATACGACGAGCCTGATCGTAAGTAAGCAATCTCAGAGCAAAGGTTTTCTCACGCGAGGTTATCTCGATGTCCCATTGTTACGAAATTAAGCCCGATTTGCTAACATTTATAGACACTGATCCGCTTTTATTTGTAGCACTGTTATGTATTATAACCTATACTTTTCTCGATAAAAAGAGATGGCCTTTATTTTACATAATAGGAGTTTGTGGAATCCAGTTAAAAGGATATAGGATTGGAGCGTTCAAATAAACAAACGACTTTCTTCAGCTTTGTAATCCTTACTAATATTATAAATGCGAAAGTAAGTTTATTTGTTTGTTACGCTTTCACGCTTAAACCATCGAACCAATTTGAAAAATTCATTCACTACTGGATAGCTATAATATCAGGGAGTAACATAGGCTATATTTTATCCCGATATTCCCATGGGAACGTGGGTAGGGCGACTAAATCCGAAGAAAAGCGAGGGCGGGTTGCTAGTAATCAATATAGATTAATAACCATCATAGCGTAGAAAGTATATACATATATATCTATCACGTAGCCATCATAAACACTAAGGGGAAAGGGTTGCTTTCATAGCAGATTTTCATTATCTCACCTGGCCTTAGCCTTTCTTGGTCGCTACGAATGAAGGTCCTATCGCAAAAGAAGCCAAGCGCGCATGGACCAGGTCGCTTCGCCTTTATTACTGCCAATGCTGCAGGCTGCCATAAGCCCGTGGAGTAACGCGGTTCGCCTTATCAGACCGGGATCTTGCTAACGAGACGGACTGACGTCTTGTAGTACATGCGATTACCATCATTTTATATCAATCACGTTCTTGCTCTGCTATTTCAGGGATAGCGCGCGGCGCGGGTGACGTACTAATCCCCGGTTCCACAACCCGTGGCCTCGGCTAAGGGGTATCAGGCACAGGTACTCGCGCCTGCGCCGCCTGATAGCAAAAGGGGCTATCATGTTGTCCATTCTCAATACAGACTACTGAGAGAATCATAGCCGGCAGCAAAAAGTTATCTACATCATAAAATGGTGAAAGGAGCATACATCATCATCATCATCATTTCAGCCTATTGCCGTCCACTGCTGGACGTAGGCCTCCCTCATGTTGCGCCACAATGAGCGGTCCTGTGCCGCCTGCATCCAACGACGCCCAGCGACTTTTACTAGGGAGCATACGGAACAATTATATTCAATCAGACCTAATTATTAGTAAAGATTGTTTAAAGATTGAACATATCAATTATAGAGCATCCAACGACGCCCAGCGACTATCACTAGGGAGCATACGGAACAATTATATTCAATCAGACCTAATTATTAGTAAAGATTGTTTAAAGATTGAACATATCAATTATAGAGGAAGGCAGCTGACGAACACTGTAGCAGCTAAGTTTATACCACATTTCAAATTTTCTACGTGGGAACGTGGTTCATTTAAAATAATAAAAGTAATTTTTGCGACATTAGCTATCATCTTTTTTTTGGCAGGCTATGACCATGACGCACGTCGTTCGTTCCGTCCGGGGTGACGGAAAGGCCAGCATCATGACCCCAACGTATTCCCTTCCCTTCGCCATTAGGCCGACCTCTGGTACAGAGTTCTTGACGTCCGTGGCCAGCCCGGCAGGAGATATGCCAACCTTAAATTTATACGGCAATCCTTGAATCATCTGAATATTCATAAAACATAATTCGGATCGGAAGGCGTGCGTCCCGAACATAATCTGCCAAAAAAAATTGTATATCATAGCGTCATTCATCGTATACAAAAAACATACGTCAACCATTCTCACTGTTTTAAAATCAATATTACCAGCAATTGTATTAGACTATACTTAAGTACACACATGAGGTAATATAAAGAGCCATGTTCACATTTTAAGCAATATAATTAAATTTCAAACTGCTCAAATATTTGTAAACCCTATCCAATACCACTAAGTATGAGCTACTTACGTACACGAAATACGAAGTGTGAATTTTCGTTTTAATATAATTATACCGCGAGCTATACTAATGTAGTTTAAGCGTGTGTTGTTTCAGTTTGATCTCATTTCAAGTAGTTAATTACTTTAATAGAGGTTTTCTCAAGTGGAGTAAACGTAATCCTTTGGGTATCTCACTTATTATAAATCTAGCTATGCTCGCGGCGTTAATGATAAATAATCTAGATTTAATCAATAAATTTTTCAAACCTTTTTTTATTACTAATAGCGAATGAGCAAGCAGCATATCTGATGGTAAGTGATACTCTCGCACATGGACCTTTATAATACCAGGGGCACTGTCTACGCTGAAGAGAGTGCTATTCTTAAACCTCGTTTAAAGTAAAGAAGGACAAATCATAGCGCTCGGTAAACACAGCAGTAGGTAATTCATGCCAGATCAACACGTACGTGGGAGAAATGGTTGCTGGCAACGTACAGTTGAAATAGATAAATCTTGCTTTAGGTCAGAGTGGTACGATGGTAAAACGGTGACAGTGGTACCAAGCCAAACAGTTCCTCAGAGCACTCCCCATGAAAGAGCCGGTAGAGTACACAGAGTGTCAAGTTTCTTCACAGCTCCAGCGATTCCAATCTGTCCGTAAGATTGGGATCGCCAACAATTCGAATGGCAAGTCTTTGCAGGGCGTCAAGTGGGTCATAATATAACTTAGTTATAAGATTTTATATATTATTTCACTAATTACATTAAAGTCATCATCCCAAAATTATCGCAGCTCATATATCTCCCACTGCTGGGTTTTTCGAGTTTACCTTCCCTTGCATAGATATCATATGTATATTATATCCCTTGAACGCCTTATGATACCCACGGGCAAGATGTAGCGTGGTGGGTGAATGGTATTCTTACTGTAGTAATATCCCAAAATATATAAAATAAAAAAAACGTTGAATTACTAACACTTGACTACCAAGAAATCGCGGTCTAATATGTATGAAACGAAAAAAATATTCAGCATAGCTGTGTTCATATGCCACCTTACCCTAAATAAAACTGTCGTTTTATTGTCATGTAAACAACCTCTCGGTTAAAAAGACGACCACGGCTAAGCTCTGAACATCGCCAAGTTGAATATTATCCTATTTTATCTACACTAATATTGTAAAGAGGAAACGTTTCTCGTTTGTAATGAATAGGCTCCGAAACTACTAGACCGATTTTACTCCTTTTTTGCCAATCAAGCTAAATTGTCAAGAAGTAAAACACGCTATAATTTCTTTTAAATAAATAGGTAAAGCTCCTTAATAAAAATTAAATATTACCCAAAGTATGAAAATGATTTTTTATAGGGGTCGCGTCAAAAACTGTTAAAGATAGAACAAAATAATGTACTATGAGTATATCTGCGAGGGGAATATATCTGATATATATTTTTTTAAACTTATTAGTTAAGCTAATTACATATTCTTTAATTTAATTAGGTCGCCAGTAGAATAAAGTTTCTTTTTTTCTGTTCTGTTTCTTTTCTTATCCAAAGAATTAATTTTATCATCAATAATTTTATAATCAAGTACCTAAGTATATACGTAATTTGAATCTGAAATTTCAGTTAGAAATTACGAGTATAACAATATTAAAACCAAGTATTTTTTTGTTAAATGGAGTATCGGATTAGGATAAAATTTTTCTTGGGAAAGTTACTTTTTACGCGGGCGAAGCTACAGACAGAAGCCAAAAACGCGGCTTTTTCGATTTTAGTTTTTGAACTTGTATTTTATGAAAGTCATTTGCTTATATTCCTTGGTAATTTTATACAATATTTGAGTTCAAGAAAGACGTGGTTAAACCAGCCACCGAAGTTAAAGAATGTATGTATATGGTACTGTTGATCAGCTCATTGGCGATGAGGAGGTGATGGTGAAAACAATAATGTAGATATGAAAAGAAAGAAAGAAAGAAAAAAGAAAATACTTTTATTACCACCGTCTCGACACACAACAACAAAGCAGCAATATTAAACACAGTTAATACTTATCTAAAATCCGTTAGCAATTGCATGTGTCGTGACCGTGTCAACGAGGCGTACACTCAGCATAATGCTGCGTTATGAGGGCACAACACAGCGCTGGTTTTCAGTGTCAACCTCCCCGAGGGGAGGATGTCGGTCGAGGAGAGGGTACTCCTCAGGGGGAATTCCGTCGGGCCGACCAATGACGTCAAGTCACCTGCTCCGGTGGTCGGCCCAACGACGAAGGTGACGTGTCACGGGTGCTTACGCCCCTCTGTCACCCCGGACGGAGTGGAGCGAGGAGCGCGCCGACCGTAACCCATCCCCAAAAAAAAATGCTATAACACCATTAGATTTATAATTTTACATCACAGCTTATACATGTATCACTACTGGGCTCGAGCCTCCTTTATATGATTATCTGAGCCCACATAAGTCCCACTGCTGGGCTCGGGCCTCCTCCATAATGGAAGTAAACTTAACCTACTATACCGCACTGGTCAGACGTGTTGGCATGGGGTTTTATGTCGAGATTTCCTTCTCTTGCATAGATGTAGTCTGCCTATCATATCCCTTAGACATCTTTTCATCCTTTTACGACACCCACGGGTAAAAGAGGGGGTGATGAATTGTATTCTTACTCTGTCACCACGCGGCGTCACCGCCTTCATAATAAGAAGGAAATCGATCTACTATACCACGCTATTCAGACGTGTTGACAGAGGTCGAGCTTTCCATTCTTATGTAGATCATCATCTCAGCCCACATAAGTCCCACTGTTGGGCTCGGGCCTCCTCCACAATGAGAGAGAACCTTAACCTACTATATCGCGTTAATCAGACGTGTTGTCATAAGGTTTGATGTTCAATTTTCCTTCTCTTGCATAGATATTATCTGCATATTAAATTTCTTAGTCGTCTTTTAAGATGCCCACGGGTAAGAGAGGGGGGTGGTAAATTGTATTCTCACTCTGTCGCCAAACGAAAATATAGCCATCATATATAATTTAGTCATTATTAAAGTGAGTGAACAGATTTTCATAAAGTTTCAAATATAAGTCCTAATTCCGAATACATCAAATGAATGTTACAAATTAAGACGACTCGTGTAACGTATGTACGTAATTTATGTAATACGTTCATTTTAATTCATTACGATTGGGTTTACCTACATTGCTTTATAAAACTCCCCACAAAGCTTTGTCGCGTTTAAACGGGGACTTAGTGAAAGTCTGGCAAGGAGGCGTTACGAACCAAATCCCCCTTTTAACTCATTTCAGGAAGACACAGATTTATAAAGATTTGCTTCCAACGGCTTTGTAACACTTTCATACATTTTGTTGTATTGGTAAATTATATGCTTTTACTAGTATTTTTTTTAACAAATAACAAAAGACTCTTCCGCGTGGTGACGGAGTAAGAATACAATTAACCCCTATCTTACGCGTGGACGTCATACGAAATGACTGAGAAATATAATAAGCATCAGATATTTATGCAAGAGAAGGAAAACTCGAAATTAAACCACATGACAACACATCTGACCAGCTTGGTATAGTAGATTAATATCTCCATTATAGAGAAAGCTAGAGCCCAGCAGTAGGGCGTATATAAGCCGAGTTGATGATGATGAACAAGGCTTATACAAAGCTTGATAATAAAATTGAACAAATTTTATAAAATTTCAACATAATCCGTGCAGTGATGGAGTTAAATCCAATTCAAGAATTATTTCTTCGTGGGTATCATTAAAGAAGATGCTCCGTGGTAAGGTCAGAGTTGTCGTCTCAGCTCATAAACATCCCACTGCTAGGCTCGAGCCTCCACCCCAATAGAAGGGACATTGACCTACAACCCTATATATGTCAGCAGTAAGCAAACTCTAAGAAACGTGGCGCCATCAATATAATGTAAGACAACCGTCATAAAACTTCTAAGAAAACCCTTAAGGAACTCCCCCAAACAGTTTGGTATAATAAGTTCAATTTACCTTATATTATGGACCCAAATGTAGAAAAAAAATGATTCTATAGGAACAGAAAAAAACGAATAAAAATTAGTTTTCAGATAAATCTCACGTCTTGCTGTGTAGCCATCACTCGATGTCTCAGATAAAACAAGTTACTTTTTAATATATATTCTTTTTCTGAAATTATTGCTTTTGACATTCTACTAAATATCACCTGTCGAAATAATTTTACTCTTTGGTTTAAGATCTTGGTCAGTAATAGTGACAGTTACCTTCAAAGGCCAAATAAATTACTACTTATTAGCTATAAATTGGTTAGAACATGAAACTGACGTAAGACTCCTTATTTTAAATCTACTTAAACTTTATACTAAAGCACTTTAATACAGAATTACATTACACAAAATGCCCTCAAAATTATTTAATAGAACAGTCTAATAAACTACAATAATGATTATAATTTAAGACCGCCACCTGACATTTCCCATTACCGTAAAAACTCGACAGTTGTTTTGTTTTTATGAATTTATAATGAAAAGGTTTAATGCTTGGCAACGTTTCTCCTGACATTAAGTGGCAACGCTTTCATCAAATGCGTTAAATTCGAATTTTCATTTTAAAATACGTTTTAAAATTGGCGTTATCGCTGATATTTACATGATAATAAGCACAAGTGTTTACCACAAATATATAAAAGAACGGATAAAATATATTTTCTTGGGAAACTGCACAGTGGCGTAGTGGTTAAGAGACCGACCTACCATCCAGTGCCGTGGGTTCGAATTCCACGCAGGACAACACTTTGTACGATCCACAAATTGTTGTTCTGAGTCTGGATGTTATCTATGTCCATTAATTATATGTTTAATACAAGGATTATTTCCTTAAGGTGATGTCTTTTGCGGGTGACTGGACCGGGGAATCAATCCGTCACCCGCCGAGAGGCCGACCGCGTGAGGAAACACCGACGTCGGGGTATTCCGTCGGGCCGACCACTGACAAGTCACCCTGCTCCGGTGGTCGGCCCTACGACGAAAGCGACGCGTCACGGGTGGGTTACGGGTGTGCGTGCTTACGTCCCTCTGTCGTCTCGGACGGAGTGGAGCGAGGAGTGCGCCGGCCGTAAAGAAAAAGAATGATGTCTTTTAATTAAAAGAAAAAAAAGAAAATAAAATGTATGATCACTTGAAAATTATTTTGTACTAGCAACCCGCCCTCGCTTCGCTTCGGTTTTAGTCGTTTTACCCGCGTAGTTCCCGTGGGAATACCGTGATAAAATATAGCCTAGTTTACTCCCTGATATTATAGCTTTCCATTGGTGAAAGAATTTTTGAAATTGGTCCAGCCGTTTTGAAGATTACCCGGAACAAACAGACAGACAGACAAAAATTTTTTAATTGCTATTTTAGGCATAGGTGTCGTGCAAATAACCGTGTGAGCATGAAAAAAGCCTATTATTTTGACATTACAAACAGACACTCCAATTTTATTTATTGGTATAGATGTTTATTTTGTTGATATATAATATTACCATTATCTTGCTTTTATCTCAATTTCTTGGGGTCCAAGCAATATAAATTCTTCTAACGTATATATAAGTTTTAACAATAGTTACTCCAGATCTGTATAGCTTTTAGCTCTTAGTCGTCTTTTACGACACCCACGAACAATATAAGGTTGGTAGTATTCATAACCGCCATCACGCTCCATGATGGCTAATATGTATTTATATTTCAATCCGTGTAGTGACGAAGTAAGAATATAATTCAACACCCCCTCTCTCGCGCGTGGCTGTCGTAAAAGACGACTAAGACATTAAATATGAATATAATATCTGTACAAAAGAAGGAAAACTCGAAATAAAACCCTGTGGAGACTTCCCCTTAATGAGAAAACTTCGCCTTAATCACCAGTGCTGCCAGATGGCAGCACGCCGGATGGCAGCATGGCGCAATTTCACGTCCAAATACATTGGACGTAGATACGTCCAATGTATTTGTGCGAGAAATTTTGAATAGAAGAGAAAAAACGTATTCGCCATTCCCTACTCCAACTACGTTGCGATCACACACTATTTATACTACGCATTGAATGTATTTGTAATTTTACTTTAATAATAATCATTATCAAAATCAAAGTCTCGACAATCATTTATACCTCCCTCACAAGAACTATTATCAACAAACCCTATACCAACACGTCAGGCGTAGTCGGTCAATTTCCCTCCTATTGTGGCTCGTCAGCAGTGGAACGTATATTATTATTTTTTTTTTATTGCAAGCAGTGGCAAACGAGCAGACAGTACACCTGATGGTAAGTGTTGCTGTCGCTCATGCACCTTTACAAGGCCGCTGCCTACCGCAAAGAAAGTGAAGGGAGTGTGTAAGCGTGCATTGAGGCTCGGTGATACTAAAGCATCAAAACCCTCCACACGCAAACACCCTCAGAAAGTTGGGCTTCGGGCTCTCTCGATCACCGAACGAAGCGCAGTAACAAATTGCTACTACTCAGACGTCGATTTTCTGCGAGAGCGTGGTACTGCCCCGGACGGACCGGCCGATATGCACTGAAATGAATAAATGAATGAAAATATTTGCCCCTATAACACGCTTTTATTCAACGATCTAATAATAAAGTACTTAAACATGGCCTTACAAAATCTGATCCCAATCTAATCAAATTAATAATAATATGGTGCTTGCATGCACTAAAAGTATTGAATATCTAAAAGTATTGTGAAGATAAGCGGCAAAATATCAAATTCATACGAAACACTAAAGATTTGGTCAACCTACATGTACATAATAGGCACGTCATTCACAATATACACTAGTAAATGGAGCGTGCGATATCATTCAATAGTTCCATTGGTTAATTGCATACAGTGTATATGTTCCGTTATATATATACCAGGTATATACCACATATCCGTTACCGGTACGTGTGCATGTAATCACCGGTTAAATTATACGGTAAAAAAGGATTGATTTTGATCAGAAAATTTGTAATATCAAACCGTTATTGACCTAAGGCACAATATATGTCTACTTTCAAATGAACAGGTTTTAAAATATAGTTGACGTAATTGGTAGCTGTCTTTTATTGACTTTGTACTACTAATACATGAGACTTCTAGTCCTGCTTTTTCTTGCAACACAAGTACAAGTGAATCAAATTTTCTTGGCCTGCTGACAATTTTCTGCCTTTTTTTATTTCTGTTGGTGTCAAACGAGCAAACGGCACGCCTGATACTGAATGATACTGCCACTTATGCCTTTGCTGGGCTGCTACCTACTGTGAAGAAAGTGATGGGGGTGTAAATGCGTGCCATAAGATTCGGTAATACTAAAAGCATCATCAAAACTCACATATGCAAACATCCTCAGAGAGTTGGGCTGGTTAAGGGTTGGGAAAGTTGGGCTACCAGCTCTCTCGCTCACTAAACAAAGTGCAACAACAAATTGCTACTACTCAGACGTCGATTTTCTGGGGGGTTGTGATACTCCGGACGTTCCGGCCCGCGGCTGTAGACGTGTTAGTGCCTCAGCGCACCGGACATCGAATGTTAAGGAACTAGTGGGCAGGTATAATTGCAATGGGAAGGTTACAATTGTTGTTTTCCCCCCAAATTAAAGAATAACTCCTTATAGTTCACAAAAATAAAATGGACACAAAATTACACCAAGACACCCAGTCTTGGTAACCTTTATGGATTGCAAACAAAATGATTGCATTTTTTTTTGTGGGTGAGCTGCGGTCGGCGCGCCTCCGCACCACTCCGTCCGGGGCGACAGAGGGGCTTAAGCTCGCAACTCCCGCAACCCACCCGAAAACCACGTCGCCTTCGTCGTTGGGCCGCCCACCGCAGCAGAGTTAACTTGTCATCAGTGGTCGGCCCGACGGAATACCCCCTACTTGGGGTACCCTCCCATCGACCGACGTCCCCCCTCGGGGAGGACGTCGGTATTTCCTCAGGTGATCGGCCTCTCGGCGGGTGACGGACTAATCCCCGGTCACATCACCCGCGGCCTCGGCTAGGGCGGCATGAGGCGCAGATAATCGCGCCTATGCCGCCCCAGTCGCCGGCGGCGGATCTCCTCATCGAGGCTGCGCTCCTCGCGCAGGCGATCCGCCGTCTCCTTCTGCGAGATCACTGTCTCGCAGAAGGCTGCAACCGCGTCCCAATTCCCGACGCTGTCGACCATCGCCCTAGCGATGGCCGGCAGTCTATCTATCTAGTCTAGTGGTGTACGGATCCTCAATGTGTTAATACATAAATAAAAACAGTTAACAAACTGTTTGTTTATGTGCCACAAAATAAAACAATAAGATATGAGTGGCTTAATCTCGCACGGCGAGATCCAAAAGCCATAAATTTAAATAAATAATTATAAAAAATAAATAGGAGACTATTTATTTCTGTGGTGAAGATCATTTTGACGTAAGTAATTACTTTATAATTATATATATAATTAATTAATATATATATTTACTTTCCACGTGGTGACGGAGTAAGAATACAATTCACACCCCCTAATCTTACCCGTGGGTGATCTTACGAGATGACTAAGGGATATAAAACGCATATAACACCTATGCGAGAGAAGGAAAACTCGAAATAAAACCCTATACCAACACGTCTGACCAACGTGGTATAGTAGGTCAATTACCCTTCTCTTATGGAGGAGGCCCGAGCCTAACAGTGGGACGTGTATGGGCTGAGATGATGATGATGAATTACTTTATATCGTATATTTTATTTGGTGTGTAACTTTATTTAACTGCAGTTTAATACCAAGTTTACAAAAGCATTATTTAAATAACATAACCTCTAACATCTTAAGCGGTATTATTTTTAAATAGATTTTAAATTATTGGTGTTAGAAAATTATTAGATCAATATTTTACTTACGTCGTAGTTTTAATATTTCTAAATTCTGCTGAACAGAAGTCTTTGTTTGATGCTAGTTACTCTCCCAGCATTAACAAATCAACTCTAGGCAAATTAGAGCTGTTTGCCTTGGTGAATCCTTCTTCCATGACTTACATTTTTAGTAAGAACACAAAAGCAAGCAAGAGATCGATAAAAATCACGAAATACTCTTTAAATGCGAGTTAAAACAATTAATAAGTGTAACGATCGTAGAGTGACGTAACTCAATTTGATTGGTGTTTAGCTGAGCATGGCGGACTTGTGTATTTTGTAGTTTTATTTTATTAAATAAATTAATAATCTCACCTTATAAAAGAAAATAAATATTTATTTCAAGATATATTCTTTGAGTTACAGTAGATAAATACATTATTTTAGTGATTTTTAGTTACTGTCATCATGCCCATTATATCTAACTCTATCATCACACGGCAAATAAAATATAATATGGTATATTTTTCAAGTGAGGATAGCCGCGCGAATTATATGACGTGCCCCTGAACTGAATTATTTATGAGTTACCACAAACTGAGAGCACTTACTCGTATAAATGTATTCAACAAATAGTAGTTTATTCCGACAATACAAATTTGAATAAAATATATTATTTATCTAACGTGTGGCGACAGTGAGAATAAAATGTGTCATCGCCGCATCCTTCTCCGCAGTCATAATAGATAACCAAATACAAAGACTGGATACCGGTGGCCCACCTACATGGCGGTAAATAGATTGTATGCAGTACGCTTACACGCTGTCCTTTCCGTCTGCACCGGCGGTTTGGCAGTCTGACCAAATCATAATTTGTCCCCAAAAAAAAAAATTCCATAACAGACGGCTAAAGATAGATTTTTAGGCAAATAAAATTACTGCAACGAAATAAAATCATTGCATCTCGAAATACGCTAATTTTAATTTACGTATATTCGATTTACCTTACATTCACTACACTTTTTAGCTTTAAATATTTATTTATTATTAATTTTAATGTATATTACATTGAAAGCTTCCGAATCAATTCTTATCTGTCCTATATAAAATCTTACATATATCATTCCATCTTCATCCATTAAAAAAAAAAAAATAATGTCTAATGTATATAATAACACAGAAGAATTACGTTCATAAAGATACCATCAACATCATTATCGGCATCTTCTCGGCCCATCTAGGCTGCAGCCTCTTCCAGCGCCGCGCAGGACTAGAGAGTTTTCAACAAAAAAAACTCACAATATATATAATATTAGTTCGAAGTTTGTATTTTTTGTTTACCGTCTTCATCATCATCATTATCATCTCATCTCATATATCTCCTCATCGATATAGCGAGTGAAATTGATCTGCTACGCCTTTACTGATCAAGTGGTTTGGCATAGCTCCTATTGCAGTGATGTTATTTACTTACGCTACTTATTCGTATTTTACTAACACCCACAGGAAAAAAAGCGTTTAGTGAATTGTATGGTTAACTCCTCACCACATTGGGAACAGCCATTTTCATCTTAGTACTGCTATCTATTTAATTGTAGCATACATATTACATAAATAAAAAACTTTAATATAAAATACTTTTTACAAACATTATGAATTTACCGTAATAATAAAAAAAAATGTAAATTTGTGGTGTGTAATTTACATCAATTAAAACTTAAACAATTTTAATTAAATCAAATTCATTTAATTGATACATAAGTGTAGTAATATAGTAAACGCTTGGACTGTAACGGCCTAGACAACTGAATTTAAGACGTTTTATTAATCACCTTCGCATTAAATAAGACCTGAGTAATGAAAACTTTGTAATTTCAAAATAATATTGGTTCTAACTAAACTCTAAAGACCGACCATTAAAACGTTTTATAGGCTACTCTGTTAGATTGCTTTTAGTACTCCGCAGAACAAGTTAAATAGACTGAGGAAATGTTCATGCTTTTAAACTATAAGGTGTAAATAAGTAATTCTTAAAACTTGAGGATATCTATAACTAGGGGACGACCCTCAACAAGGTGGACTGAGGTATCTCGAAAGTCGCAGGGAACCGTTGATATTGTCGTGGTCTATGTCCAACCGCCTATGTCTAATAATTTATTTTTATGGATTTCATGCTAAAAATGTTCGAAGCATTGCAATAGTAGAAACAAATACAAATGCTAAATCGTGTAGAAATAATTTTATTTCATATGTGTAATACTTGAGTAAAAACATCAGTGTAATTTTATAATAGTTAAAGTATAACTATTTTAACAAATTATATTTGACTTTTACTTGCCCGACGTTTCAAACACTTTTCAGCCTTCATGGCCACGGGAAGACTAAGGCGTTTCATGTTCCACAAGTCATCGTTATTACAAAGCTTTTTATCTACCCGCTACAGTCGCTACATTTTTATGTTTTGGGCAGACTATGGTCTGGACGCACGGCGGCGATTCCGTCCGGGACGATGGTGATGATAGAACAGCGTGCGGCCCCATAACCCACTATAATATATATATATACTAATAGCCAACTATTGGACCGCCATTTGGGATCAAGAATTGCACACAGAAGCACTTGTTCATAAATCACAACATTATAATTAGTCCAATAAAACAGTCTTCAAACTTTATTTTATAAAAAATGGATGAAAATTTAATTCACAATAAATACACAACAGTTCTTGTATTTATAAAAGCAGCAACCACAAACGAGGCCAATTCAGGTGGAACTATTTATATTCACGAGACAAGAGACAGTAGTATTACACGACATTTGTGACCACAATAGGAAATTGTGCTTTCGGTCGTTGAACATCATACACGAAACATTTTCTATTGTAAAAACCCAAAAATAAATCCTACTATGAAATATGGCATTGTATTATATACAAACATAATTAGAAATACCATTTGCAAATCGCACAAATGTTTGTCATGATTCTAACTCTAACCAGATTTAGATGGTTACGTACAGAAGGAGGCGGCGGGTCGCGAGCGCGAGGAGCACAGCCTCGATGATGCGACCCGCTGCCGGCGACTGGGGCGGCGCAGGCGGGATTACCTGCGTGCAATGCCGCCCTAGCCGAGGCCGTGAGGTGACCGGGGATTAGTCCGTCACCCGCCGAGAGGACGACCGCGTGAGGAAAGACCGACGTCCTCCCCGAGGGGGGGACGTCGGTCGATAGGAGGGTACCCCGGGTAGAGGGTATTCCGTCGGGCCGACCACTGATGACATGTAACCCTGCTCCAGTGGTCGGCCCAACGACGAAGGCGACGTGGTGTTCGGGTGGGTTGCGGGTGTTGCCTGCTTAAGCCTCTCTGTCGCCCCGGACGGAGTGGTGCGGAAGCGCCGACCGCAGCCAACCCCAAAAAAAAAAAGTGCTATTAAACTACTATACCGCGCTGATCAGACGTGTTGGCATAGGTTTTATTATTTATTTATTTATTCTATAATTTAAGTGCACAAGAGAAAAAGTATAAACATTATTTTACGAACACGTCGAGTTTGGTGAAAAATATTTGTTACTGTTTTCAAAACTCAAATGTACCAGCTAAATGAATTTATAAATTTGAATTTGGAATTCTTAACCAAAGAGGAGATATTTCAGATCAAAGTGGCCAGTATGACAAAACGCCAATTTCATATGTAAGGACCTAATATATCAACCTCCGAATACTGGGCAATGAGTAGATTGAGACGCGCAACGACCTGACTGGTAGAGGCAAAATGTGGGTTGATAAGACTGTATAATCCAGATTACGCTCTATAAATTTTGCGATAATTTAACGATAATTGTGATTATTTACATAATATGTTTCAATAAATGCAATCACGCAAAAAGCGCTGGATAAGGATGTATTACTAAGATAAACAAGCCAATGAACGCATAACTAATATTGTCAAAGACCAGACAACGTAAATAAGGAATGAAAAGCGAATTTGACTGCAAAAATGACATAGCTAAGTAGCGACCGATCCGATTGTCGTTTTGGGTTCAAACCGTAGGGCAAGACAGTTCAGTTCGGACAGCAAGGACAGTTCTTTTGTACAGCCCACAGAAGAGTGTTTTGGGTTTGTATATAATTTGTATCCATTAATTGAATGGGCCGACCACTGATAACAAGTAACCCTGCTCCAGTGGTCGGCCCAACGACGAAGGCGACGTGGTGTTCGAGTGGGTTGCGGGTGTTGCGTGCTTAAGCCCCTCTGTCGCCCCGGACGGAGTGGTGCGGAGGCGCGCCGACCACAGCCCACCCAAAAAAAAATAAAAAATCCATTAATTGAATATTTGTAGTGTTTGCCATATTTTTATTTTAGAGAAAAAGAACACGATCCTAAACTAAACAAAGATTGATTTTATTAATACTAGGCAGAAAATGTGATTTGAATTTTGGTTAGACACAAATAAAAGGATTTATTTACTAATAAATCCTGTTTCATATCATTCAAAACCCATAAACATTAAAAATCGACAAACCACCGTGTGTTCACACTGAGGTCGGTGACACGCCCACAGTTTTTGTTATTCAAACTAGTTTAACAAACATTGAAAACATTACACGCTCGGATTAATCCAGCTACATTTTTTATTTAGCTGTATATTACGTACGTGGGCGGAAGTGGGTTAACGATCTATGATTCAATGTGTTCAGACGGAAGGACGATGCACCCAGATCCTTACATCAATCGTGAGATTCATCATATATGTATTACAGTGTTTCTCAAACTTACAGGTCCTTTTAATTCTTGTTTAATTATCTCAATAACTGTGTACCTAATACCTGTTTTCGTCAACAGACGTGACAGTGACGATGTAAGAACACAATTCACCTAGAGAAAAGAAGAAAAACTCAACATAAAACTATACACCAACCCGTCTGACCAGCGTAATATAGTAGATCAATTTCTCACCTTTTGTAGAGGGGGGCTCGAGTGCAACAGCAGAACGTGTATGAGCTTATATATCCGTCAAGATTTCCTTGCAGCAATTGCTAAATACTATTATATTTTTGTTGCTACGAAGCCTTACCTTTACCTACTCACATGTAAGTGCATAAATAATAGCACTAAATGGGTAAGTAATAAGTAAATCTACTATTAAGATAAGAAAAGGATACATTCTTTCAACAAACAATATTTATTGTTTGATTAGTCAAATATGTCCATTTGTAAATTATGTGTAGTATATGTAATCATTATAGTACACACGATAAAGCAAGCAATAAGGACTTCTATAGTTATATTCGAATATTAGGCTCATAGGGGTCCAGGCATCTACTTTGAGAACGTGTGACTTAACCATAAACTTGATAATGGCTTCCGATTATACATAGCAGATGTAACTAATACAGGTTATACGCTATAATCATTTGAAAGAATAAATGTATACAATTATCGACCATTTGAACAGGTGAATAATTACAAAATAAATTTTAGTCATTGTCATTCAAAGTTGCCTATGAGAATCAAAGAAATTACCAATTCAGAGACATGTTTTAGTAAAACAACGATTCGGCCACTATTTAAGCAAAGTAACTAACCTAACCTAATAAAAGTACTTCTTCGATATCATAAAGAACAGATAAAATCACTGGCAAATAAAAACGAAATAAAACTCTGTACTAACCAGTCTGACTTGGGTATTTCTCTCCTACTGTGAAGTACGGAATACTGGAAAGTATATTACAATCATGCTGAAAAGAAGAAAAACAAGAATATGCGTAATCAAGACAAAAAAAAGAGGAAAATTAGTATTCCTAAGTTTACGATTTAGACATAATTTATTATACACTTACAAAACTCAGTGTAAATATCATCTAAATTCAAGTCATTTGAATCTCAAGTATCTTAGATCTCATTATTACGAGCAATAAATAACGCGCTTTGTACGCATTTTGCTTGATGGAGAATATGCGAATAAGAGCTTTTTTATATTAAAACATTGATAAAGAGTGACGTATTTCTACTTCTATTAGCATCATAAAATACTTTGTATTATAAGGTAGATTTAGGACCAGGTAAATCCCAAATACTACCCTGTTGGTAGTATTTGGAGTGGGTAGAACTTATCTGGTCTAAAATCTACCTTATAATATTAAGAGGCGCGTCCCTAAAAAACGCGCAAATGGACACTTACGGTTTTAAAAATACTTAGGAACTCTCTACATTAAATGACACGAAAAAAATACCTCAACTGCTTAACGAATGGGCCTATTAAGGCACCGTATTATAATTCTAAAATAATTGTTAGTTGCCGAGAAAAAAAATCCGAAACATTGATCAAAAGCATCGAAATCGACCTTTGCCGTTTTAAATATCTAGGCTATTTCATTGTTATATTTGAAAATATTTTTGGGTGAATCGTATGACGAAAGTCGAAATAATAGATTCACCGTTCAATTTTTTTCCTAATTCATAACAAAAAATAATTATTTAATCCTAAACATCATACATTTTTTTAGCCGAAATCGTTCCCCGTTATCCATACATTTTACTATGAAATAAAAGCGTCTCGTAATTAGATTTGTCATAAAATCTACACTTTTTTTTTTTTTTTGTGGGTGGGCCGCGGTCGGCGCGCCTCCGCACCACTCCATCCGGGGCGACAGAGGGGCTTAAGCACGCAACTCCCGCGACCCACCCGAAAACCACGTCGCCTTCGTCGTTGGGCCGACCACTGGAGCAGCGTTAACTTGTCGTCAGTGGTCGGCCCGACGGAATACCCCCTATTGGGGTACCCTCCCATCGACCGACGTCCCCCCCTCGGGGAGGACGTCGGTCTTTCCTCACGCGGTCGGCCTCTCGGCGGGTGACGGACTAATCCCCGGTCACGTCACCCGCGGCCAATAAAATCTACGCTAAGAAAAATATTAGTACCGCCTCAGTATCCAAGGTGAACGCACGTCCGTCAGTTGCTCCGCGACATATGTCATTGCACTAGCTAAAGGTGGGTCGCGAGTGTTGGAATCGACTACTAATTTGTATTTTTCGAGTAAATAGAAGAGCAATATGCAAATTTAATTATATGATTTTTTTTTCTTCAGATTAGTTATCAAAAATCAATGTAGGTATTTATTAAAATCGAATTTCGAGTAAATAAGGGAAAACAGAAAGAAAATTATTACAATCATAAAAAAAAACACGGAAGATTCAAACTAAAGCAGTAAGTATATGTTAATACAGTAAGTTATTCATCTTTTTACTGGTAAAAATAGCCAAAATGGAGTTGAGAACTTATATGGAACATTTGCTTTTAATGTAAGGTTAGAGATTTTAAAATTCATATTTAGTTTAATGATGATTATGCAAATAATAATGCATCAGAGATGAAATAAGGTGCAGAAATGAGAGATTGTACTAGAAGTTTTTTTTATTCAATTTTCAAATCTTTTACTTTTTTTAACTCAAATTGAAATGTAGTATTTTAGGTTCCCGATTTTAATTAATTAATGAATGAAGATGGTTTTAAAGCACAGAACTATTAAGCTATTTCATAAATGATGCAAGAGAAGAATTGATGAAATGATGTTCATGGAGTGAGAGTGAGATAAGACCATGATGCGAGCGAAATAGGTGCGAAGTAAGAATGGGATGAAAGTAAGTTGGGAATGGTATGAGAGCAAAAAATTATTACCAATAAATTCCTTTTAATTATTGTTTCAGGATACAAGAAGTTTCAATCCAAAAAAATAATACTTTGAAATCCTTATATATTCAAATCATAACCGTGTAGTAGTAATATTAAACGTTATTTATTTTAAACGTCGGAGCAAAGCATATCAGAACTTTTTGAGTGGTAGGACCACACTGTCGATAGTCTTCTGATCTATGGGACGATCCGTCTGGGGTAGTACCATACTCTCGCAGAAGGTCGACACCTAAGTAGCAATTTGATGCAGCGCTTGATTCGATGTACTTCGAGAGAGCCAGAAGCCTAACTTTCTGAATGTATTTCTATGTGGTGGGTTTTAGTGATATCTGAAATTTGCGGTAGTCTTGGTCGGGGCACTGAGCATGAGGGACTGATATGGTTTACAGGGAGACCCATCGGAGAATGGTCACTGCCGCCCACATACCGGTCAACAGGGGACCCGAGTTCAGGATTATCCCCCTTGGGAGGCTGTCCTACCAACTGGCAAAAATCCCGTCGTGCCGGAGTGGGAAACCGGAGTGAACCTCAGCAGCTTCGCCTGGAGCCCCAGGGCCTTCCGTACTTCGTCACAAAAGCGCCTCCCAAAACTCACCCCTCAAATACGCACTATGCTCCGCCCTTTTTTTTTGTATCACAGAATCCCATTATACCTATTCACACTTCCTTCCTTCTCTTCTTAAAAAAACCCATGATGACGAATGTTAAATAGAGAAGTTTATTTACTGCGGGCCCCTTTCCACATTTGATGTGGATTTTTATAATATCATTTAGGTTTACATAGCAACCTCAAAGCCGGGGTGTACGTATTCATACGGAGCGATATCTGTTGTCGCTGCCTCTACGGCCATTGACCATCGTGATCTGTCAATTCTATGGTTCGGGGTCAATTTAATTATTTGAGAACGTCCAAAGGGGGATTGACGAAATATTGGAGCAGTGTCCATCAGCGGAGGTGGTGGTTTTTGGAGACTTCAACGGTCATCATAAATAGGGGCTGGGGTCCCGAACCACTGACCACCAGGATCGACATCTCTTCAATATGCCTCGGCCTATGGTGTCCCATAAGTGGTGATACAGCCCACCCGTGTTCCAGGTATTGAGAGCTATGACTCTTCTTCACTAGATATTCTGCTGATTATACACCAACATGGATACCAGGTAGTGGTCGAAGTGCTACCTCGGTCATCTGACTACTGCTTGGTCCCTAACAGAGCTCTTGTGGTGAGGCCAAGTCGCTCTAAGACAACTGAGACTCGCAGAGTCTGGAAATATAAGTCAGCAGATTAGGATGGACTTCGCGAGTATTACGCATCCTACCCATGGAAGCGACTTTATTCCGCCTATGGGAACCCTGGCATCTGTGCGAACTACGTTACTGAAACGGTTATGACAGGGATAGAATAACTCATCCCCCACAAAAAAGTAAATTAAAAAAGATCATTCATAATTAAATTTATATGTTTATATTAACTTGACACAGCTTGATTTTTATTCCGCCTACGAGGCGGATACATCTAAATGAACTTAAGAGGATCTTCTCTTCCAACGTACCTCAGTTTCTGAAAACATAGGTCTAGGACCATTGTGTTTTACCAGTGAGGACTTACGGCACGGAAACGTGATCCCTAAATGTAAGCCTCATAACCAAGCTCAAAGTAGTTCAGCGTGCTATGGAGCGGGCTAAGCCCGGGATTTCTCTGCGTCATAGAAGCCACAGAAGTACGTTTGTAACCGACAAAACATGAACAATTAGCACGCTGAATTGGCAATAGGTAGGCCACATAGCTGGACGAACCGACAGCAGCTGGTGTGAGGTTCTCGAGTGGTGATCAAGTATCAAACAACTCAGTATAGGATGAACACTAAGTGGTACGACGACCTGGTGAAAGCTGCTGGGCATCATTGGATGCAGGCGACACAGGCCTGCACTCTGTGGCGTAACATGAGGGAGGCCTACGTTCAGCAGTGGAGGGCGATAGGTGAAATGATGATGATGACTTATATTCATAATTTTCATTCATCATTGTAGCTTATATACGTTAAACTACCTGCGCTCCGAGCTATTTCCAAAATATAAAGCCTATGTTCATCTATCTATGTATCTAAAAAAAAATCGGTTGTCTGTAAAGTCGGTTTACTGACGATAGTTGAACGTGACAACGTCATAAGAAAATACTGATGGAATGGTTTCATTTTTCAAAAGAAAATTTTAATTTTATTTGTTTGATAGATATTTTGTATGGATCAAGCCTTAAATGGAACGCCTCAGAGCGAGGTAACGCCGCATACGTCATGTTTTTTTGTGTTTGCAGCCGGCTCCATCGAATTATAAGACGTCGTCACGTCAAAAAATATCTAATTATTTTAGCATTTACCAGAAAACATTCGGATTTATAATGTTACTGTGATTTCTCCATAAAAAATAAATAGTAGATATTTAGAAAGCGTACACACACACTGACCCCACCCTTTGCCACTGGCTATTAACTATGGCACTGTCTACGGTACGTCTACGTCACGATACGATATGCTAATGCCTAAATCATTGCATTATTTTTGTGACATTTTGAACATCCTATTAAGACAAGCGCGTAATGAATACGTACTAGTGCAAGCATCGAAATTAGATTTATTTGTTTTCAGGGTGTGTATACTAATACTGAGCGTTGCGTCCGTGTGAGTAGAAAATGTCAATGTGTGCTCTATCAAAAGTTCTCACGCTCGAGGACGACAGCCTTAAATAATTTTTTTACAGTTAATTACTTTATATATACAATATACATGTATAATGTATTTGTTTTGTTTTTTTTTTATAATTTCATGCGTCTATGTGTCTGTCTGCGGCATCGTAGTTCCTAAGCCGTACCACTTAATACCGTAACAGGTTTCTCACCTGGAACTGTTATGGACCAGTCACTGAAACTTTTCAGCGATTTTTTTCCTGCTCATGTGCACGATCTGGAATAAACTATCTGCTGATATATTCCTCGAGCGTTATGACATGTCCTTCTTTAAACGAGGTTTAACGAGCAATTTCTTTACGGTAGACAGCGGCCTAGCTGGACTTACTTACAGGATTTGTAGTGAACTACCTGCTGCTACATTTCTCGAGCGTTATAACATGGCCGTCTTTAAACGAGGTTTAAGATTAGCAGTTTACGTTAGAGCATAACTATATGCCTTTGCTATTGCAAATGTCCATGAGCGTTATTACCACTCACCATCAGGAGCGCTCCTTGCTTGTTTGCTACCATAAGCTATAAAAATAAAAAGTACTCTAAATTAATGATAAATAAAACTTGGAACAAAATTCTTTGTAACCATGCCATAAAATTGTTTAAAAAATAAGGAGAAAACTTGCCCAACAACAAAAGGCAAACATAAGACAAATTTCGTACTCTAATATTGTTCTAACCCTATTATGGTCCTGAATACATAGTTAAGTGAACTCAGCCTCTCAAGCTCAAACCACATAACTTATCGCTGTTCACTGTATAAAATGTAGCATGTTAGTCTACGTCTGATGTTGTTGCGAGCGCCGTGTGTCAAGTCTCCAAATTAGGGAACAAAACGAAACGGAACTGACTTATAACATGGCGGCAATCTCCGCCTACGAATTACTAACCACCGAGAGTAAATGTACCTGAAAATAGGAAATCTTGGGGAGATGAATAGCTGATTTTATTTTGAATTTGTATTTTTTTTTCTTTTATTGCAACCTGTGGCAAACGAGCAAACAGTACACCTGATGGTAAGTGTTGCTGCCGCTCATGGACCTTTACATGGTCGCTGCCTACCGCGAAGAAAGTGAAGGGAGTGTGCCGCCGGACCAATTTTGATAATATTTTACTGTCTATATAAGGAGTAGCTATCTATATAAGGAGGAACGTAGGCTATTTTTCTCTTAGTTTTCTACCCTATAATATTTTGCTCGGTCCGGGACTCAAACCTGAGGCCATCTTAGGAAATATTACTGACTAGCAACTCGCCCTCGCTTCGGTGTCAGTCGCCTTACCCGCGTAGTTTCCGTCCCCGTGGGCACACTTGGATAAAATATAGCCTATGTTACTCCCTGATATTATAGCTTTCCATTGGTGAAAAAATTTATGAAATCGGTCCAGTAGTTTCAGCGCCTATTCGTTTCAAACATACATACAAACCTTTCCTCTTTATAATATTAGTAGAGATTTAAAAGGCAGGGCGACAAAGTGGTTGAAACAGAAACACAGCGAGGGCGGGTACATTATAGATATTGGAGAAAATTAATATAGGAGTTCTTTATAGGAGTAGCAAAAGCCAAAATAACAATTTTTGTCTGTCAGTCTATCTGTATATATGAACACGCGTTACGCGAATGTTACTGTATAAAATTGAATGCAGTTTTCACCGATGTATAGCTAAAGATCGAACTTAAAACATGTTTCATCCCGAATAAAAGTAACAAAGATCTTCTTCCTGCTCTTATCACACAATATGGATAAAATATGTAAGTACTCTTATACTAACGTTTATATTGCGAATATGTTTGCCAATAGTTTTATTATCGACCGCCTGTCTGATGTCAAGCCTCTTTGGGGAGCGGCATCAAACGGAGTTGGCCCATGTCGTAGTAAAGCTCTTGGTCATCTTTTACAACATCCACGAATAATATAAGGGTTGATAGCTTTCACTGCCGCCGCCACCCAGCGAAATGATAAAAATAACAAAACCTTTCAAAATTATAAATATGTAAGTAATTAATGCAAGTAAAACATCTACTTTTCTATAATATACAATATTTTATCCAATTCAAATTCTTTATTATGCATAAACCCTGCGGGAGCACTTACATATGGTCACTTTTTTACATTTTACCTTAAATTACTACCGGATCGGAACGCGACCGCCCTGGGAAGATCCGGCAAGAAATTCAGTGGGCTTGTCTTCTTTTTTATTCATTGACTATTTTTTTTAATAAGATAATATAACAACAACATGTCTATTAATAGCTCCAGTGTGATGCCTTTCGAATCATCATACAATATAGTTATTAAATATAACGAAAAAGTACCATGGCTGGACCAGCTTGCGGGAGCAAGCGGCACTCGATCACGAGTTAACCACTAGAGCAGCCATCACTATTGTATTATAACATTGAATAACACTCTATACATCAAACAATCAATCATTATCCACACAATAACTTGATATCACGCGACCTTGACGATTTTCGTGAGAATAAAGCTTTCCATAATCTATATACCCAAGAAAATTGTAATAAACTCACCTATACATAATTTATTTTTCCTAACAGTAACTTTAGCTCCATTTTGCCCTAGGCGGAAGGGCTTCAATAAGGGGAATAAAACCATAACCACAATCCTTTGTTTTTTTTTTTGTGGGTGGGTTGCGGTCGGCGCGCTCCTCGCACCACTCCGTCCGGGGCGACAGAGGGGTGTAAGTACGCACACCCGCAACCCACCCACGTGCACGTCACCTTCGTCATTGGGCCGACCACCGGAGCAGGGTTACTTGCCATCAGTGGTCGGCCCGATGGAATACCCTCTATTTGGGGTACCCTCCCATCGACCAACGTCCCGCCCTCGGGGAGAACGGCTAGGGCGGCATGAGGCGCAGGTACTCGCGCCTACGCCGACCCAGTCGCCGGCGGCGATCCGCCGCCTCCTTCTGCGAGATCATTGCCTCGCAGAAGGCTACGACCGTGTCCCAATTCCCGACGCTGCCGACCATCACCCTGGCGATAGTCGGCAGCATCAGGTCGACACCGATGATTGGGACGAGTTCACGGCGCTGCGCTACCCAAGCGGCGCAGGCCTCGAGCGTATGCTGCGCCGTGTCGTCGTTGCAATCACAGTGGTGGCAGGACGGTGTACTCTCCCTCCTAATGACCTTGTGCAGGTATTTGGCGAAGCACCCATGCCCCGTCAACACCTGCATTAGTCGGAAGGAGAGCACCCCGTGCCGCCTTTCCAACCACTGCATCAGCACCGGCCGGAAGGCCTCCACGGTTAGCACCCCGAACCGAAGCCTCTCCAGCCGGACTGCCCAATGGGCAATGACGTCTCGGCGGGCGTCGGCGCGCCAGGCGGTGAGCTCTCTCAACGAGACCACACCGCCCTCCGCTCGCACCCCCGTCACCCGCCGATAGAATCCGGATAATCACAATCCTAAGCGATTGTATTGGCGATTACAATTGTATTAGATACTAGCAACCCGCCCTCTCTTCGCTTCAGTTTCAGTAGTCTTTCCTGCGTAGTACCCGTTCCCGTGGGAATACCGGGTTAAAATATAGCCTATGTTACTCCCTGATATTATAGCTTTCCATTGGTGAAAGAATTTTTTAAATCGGTCCAGCCGTTTTGAAGATTACCCGGAATAAACAGACAGACAGACAAAAATATATAAAGTGTATTTTAGGCATATGTATAGTGCAAATAACCGTGTGAGCATGAAATAAGCCTATTATTTTGACATTACAAACAGACACTCCAACTTTATTTATTGGTATAGATGAGCTGAGATGATGATTGAAGGATTAGGTGTCAAAATAGAATGTGTGTTCATCCCTTACTTTCCTTTGGTAGTTGTAAAAACTGCCTCGATAATCACCACATGAGTGGCAAGCAATATTCTCCTTGTCAAACTTATAATACAATTTAAAAAAAAGTAGTTTTGAGTTCAGCTCATAAACGTTCCACTTTTTTTTTTTTGTGGGTGGGCGGCGGTCGGCGCGCCTCCGCACCACTCCGTCCGGAGCGACAAGGGGGGCTTAAGCACGCAACTCCCGCAACCCACCCGAAAACCACGTCGCCTTCGTCGTTGAGCCGTCCACCGGAGCAGGGTTAACTTATCATCAGTGGTCGGCCCGACGAAATACCCCCTACTTAGGGTACCCTCCCATCGACCAACGTCCCCCCTCGGGGAGGACGTCGGTATAAACGTCCCACTGCTGGGTCCCACCATGCAAAAATTAAAAAATAAAACATTAGTCATACGTATTGGTAAAGACATGTTTTTTTTAAGTTTGGTTTCTCTTGCATAGATCTTATAAGCAAAAAAAAAGAGCATGTGTACAAAGTACGCATGGCAGAAGCGAAACTTCTTTATCCTTCATTCCTTATCCTGCATCCTTCACCCCTCATCTCTCATCCTTTATCCCATTCTCTCGCCGGCTGAATCCTATACATTTACATGTTTGTGTCTCTATGGACTCGCTTTTTCGTTTCATCGAGTTTGAAATGACAACGATTCTAAAGAAGTTCCACTTTAATTATATCCTAGTCGTCTTTTACGATACCCACGGGCAAGATAATGAGTGGTGAATTGTATTTTTACATCTTTCCTACATGGTTAATTATGGTCACGAATTATTGTCACTAAGATTTCTATGCTATAAATGTAACGTCAAATATCGACTATATTTATACAATCCATAACATAAATATTCCTTACCTTAATACATCACTGTACAAATATTGATTGAAAGTGCTAATTAGTGGGGCACTTTTACTGCTAATTAGTGGGGTATGAATTACAGAGTCTACTATCCACTCGCATTTCTTACTAATAAGAACGGCGGGATAACCGTGATTGCGTTTGTAGGAATACCGAGAGTGAGTTACGGCAATCCGCTATTCCTCCATTTAGGTTTTAAGTACTCTATTTAAACTCAACAGCAATCCAAGACATAATTGAAAGCTGTTTCCTCAAACAATTTGGTTGTCAGCAGAGAAAACGATGGGGAGTAAGCGGGCCGCCGCAATTTTCGAACAAATAATTACTTTTGTTCAAAATTTTCCCTTAAACTTCAGTGTTCTCAACGCACACGTCCCTCAAAGTATACCTGTTACGGTTTAATCTAAATTATATCGCTTTCTTGTTTCTGTGTAATTTATTCTTGACGAAGAAACGAATGTAATATGTACAAGGTTTCGTGACCGATTATGTTTTGAACGCAATGTCGCATTGCCATTAATGTATGTACATTGTACACATATACGTGTTCAAGCTTTCTAGTAATTTCTTCTAATTAGTCTCTATATTGATGTAAATATTTATATGAATTAATCAACTGCTATAACTCTCATGAAAAGAAAAAACTTACCAAAATGAACTTGAAGCATTTTCCTCTTATAGATTTTAGTATTGAAATTATCGTGAGACTGATCCATATTATAATATCTAAAACGGCAAAAACACTCACGTGCTGAGATCGATTACGTCGACCCGGGTTTCGAGCATGTCCGATGCTCATCATCAGGGCGAGTGCGCAGCAATCTTATAGATTCTTTATATAAAAAACAGATTACAGTGGAAAATCGATTAACCGGCCTAATTGTTGTCATTAGGCATTCGGATAATTAAAAATCAGGCTACTCAAATGTATGAAGAAAAGCTTACGTAGCCAAGCGTGACGGCTCAGTCCCAATCAATATCCATAAAATAAATTGCACAGCGCTCCTAAATAATTTTCCATTTCAAATAGTGAAGAGCACGAATCTAAGATGTAAGATATTTTTATTTACACTGAACCATTAACGTCATTTGATAATTACGCAGCAGTTAATATATTTAAACATATCCAATGATGAGGTGTTGTTCTACATTATACGTACATACATATGTTAAAAAATAACTGTATTATCGATTACTTTATATCTCCCGTATCGACGTCTAGACGTTTAGATTTTTTAGGTCGTATGCTAATTACTAATTCTTACTTGCTTGCAAAACCGACGATAGAAATAATATGAAGTATGGGGCAACACTCTATCAGGCGGAGTAAGAATACAATTCACCAAGACACCTTTATCCGTGGATGACATAAAAGACGACTCTTTTTTTTTTTTGGCTCGGTTGCGGTCGGCGCACTCCTCGCACCACTCCGTCCGGGGCGACAGAGGGGCATAAGCACGCACACCCGCAACCCACCCGCGATGCACGTCGCCTTCATCGTTAGGCCGACCACCGGAGCAGGGTGACTTGACGTCAGTGGTCGGCCCGACGGAATACCCCCTATTTGGGGTACCCTCCCATCGACCGACGTCCTCCCCGAGGAGGGGACTCACGCGGTTGGCCTCTCAGCGGGTGACGGACTAATACCCCGGTCACGTCACCCGCGGCCACATAAAATACGACTAAGGGATATGATATGTAGAAAAAAGCATTGTAAGAGAAGGAAAGCTTGACATAACACCCTATAACAACCCGTCTGACTAGCATGATATAGTAAATCAATTTCACTCCTGTTATACAGGAAGCTTGAACTCCGCAATGGGGCGTGTATGAGCTGTGAGGATGATGAGACAATGCTTTATCAATTGGTATTAAATAAGCTTGCTGAACTTTAACTTACAAATCTCTGAGAAAAGACATAAATTTTAGTAGGTAAGAGTTCCAATTTATGTCTTTGCGTATGTTTATATTTAAGAGTCGTATAGTTTTAGTGAATTCCTTTACTCGAGTGCGAATAGTTTATACTCGAATCGCCTCAATAAAACAACGCTTCGCGCAAAACTTCCCACAGTTGTTTTTGTTTTAGCTTGTGTAAATGTTGTAAATCTGTGAGAACTGCAAACAAAAGCAAGTTAATAACCAGTTATGCAATGAAATGAACATGAACTAAGCCTCAGTACGCGACTACGATGAAATTAATTGAGTAATTACGGTTTACTACGGTATTTCACCGGTCTATGAGCGCTGACCGCAATTAGATAGTTCAGAAATGAGGTCGATGTTTAAACAATATTTCTATCATAAAATTATAAAAACTCAATATTACAATTTTAAGCGTTATTCGAAATAAATTTTATTTTTAAAAGTAAAAACTTTATAATTTTCATGTCATCTTTTGTTTACGGTAGAATAACAAAGTTGTCGTCTACCTTTTTGTTTGCTTCGTTTACTCGATAAAGAAATGACAAATACAGAAGTTTATTTTTAAAACAATGAACACGGCCCCAACTTTGATGGAAGCCGCAATTTTTTTGTCAATATCTTATTGTCCAAAGAGGGTTGACGTTTTGCAGGTGGATGGTCGTAATTTATCCCAAACTTACAGACACCTTTGCCACCTATGCACGAAGGAAGTCAATGATATCATATAGACTAGAATAAAGGTAAAATACTGATAATTTTATGTATCAATAATCATATTTAATATAAAATATCGATTTTCTGTTTGTTAATGAAGTAAAAATATAATTCGTTAACCCTTTGTTGGCCGTAGATGTTGTAAAAGATCCCACTACTTGAGGATCCCACACTATATTCAGGTAACATTGATGGAGAAAAGGAAAACCGCAACATAAAACTCTCTGCCAAACTATCGGCCCATCGTAGTGAAATAGGTTAATTTTCCTCCCTTTGTGGAGGAATTTACTGTGTTGTGATGATGTAAGAATACAATTCTCCACCCCCTTACCCGGGATGTAATATACAGATAATATGTAGATGTTATCTATATGTTATCTGTATATAACATCCCTATGAGAAAAGGAAAGCTCGACGTAAAACCCTATGCCAACATGTCTAACCAACGCTGTATAGTAGGTCAATTTCCCTCGGGAGTTGATCCGAGCTCAGCAGTGGGTATTATGTGGGCTAAGATGATAATGATGATGACGTAAGGGTAGCCCGAGCCTATCAGTGAGATATATATAGGAAGAGAAGAAAGGAAGAGAAATCAATTACTGTAGGATAAGATTTATAACGGAAACGTGGTCCCTAAATGTAAGCCTCATAACAAGGTTCAAAGTCGCTCAGCGAGCTATGGAGCGGGCTATGCTCGGGATTTTTCTGCGAGATAGAATCCGGAATACAGAAATCCGCAGAAAAACGGGTGTAACCAATATCACGAAGAATGAGCACGCTGAAGTGGCAATGGGCAGACTACATTGCTCGACGAACCGACAACCGCTGGGAAAGAAAGGTTCTCGAGTGGCAACCACGTATCGGACGACGCAGTGTAGGACAAACCCTCTGGTGGACCGACGACCTGGTGAAAGTTGCTGCGCGTCTTTGGATGCAGGTGGCACAGGACCACACTTTGTGGCGTAACATGAAGGAGGTCTACGTGCAGGAGTGGGCGGCGATTGTGGCGCGGACTGTTTGTCCTAATTGAGTGTACTTAGCTTCAACTGCATAACACTGTCTATAGTAATTAATTGACGCTGTCATGTAAATACCTGAAACAAAACATACAAGGATTAAAATTTGCCCCTCTCAAAATTATTGTGTTATATATTTTTGTGAACAGATTATTACAATTAAACAAATTAATACCTCATTGGGACAGCCGACATCCGTTGGGAGGATAAAGAACTGATTTATAACTACGGGAAATGATATTTTATTGTAGTTAATTTGAGATGTCAAAGTAAGCTGTAATTAAAAACAGAGGTTGAAAAAAAAATCATAATTATTCGAATTGCCTATGCGTTAACTCAACCTTGTAGTAGTAAAATGTAACAAAAAATTTAAAACTGATACAAGATCCGGCAGCTGTTTCCTGCAGGTATCTATTTTCTTATTCATTGATAAGAAGCCGCAGTATTTGGGTGCGTTTCTATTTTTTTAACAGACTTCAAAAAAGGAGGTTTCTCAATTCGACTGTATATATGCTTTTTTATGTTTGTTCGCGGATAACTTCGTCATTTATGAAGCGATTTTGATGATTCTTTTTTGTTGGATAGGGTATACCTCCCAAATGGTCCCAGGAGTGGTAGGACCACACTGTCGACAGTTATCTGTCTACAGCCGCGGGCCGGTCCGTCCGGGGCAGTACCATGCTCTCGCAGAAAATCGACGTCGTGAGTAGTAGCAATTTGTTACTGCGCTTCGTTCGGTGAGCGAGAGAGCCGGAAGCCCAACTTTCTGAGGGTGATTGCGTGTGGAGGGTTTTGGTGGTGCCCTTGGTATCACCGAGCCTCAATGCACGCCTTCACACTCCCTTCACTTTCTTCGCGGTAGGCAACGGCCTTGTAAAGGTCCATGAGCGGCAGCAACACTTACCATCAGGTGTACTGTTTGCTCGTTTGCCACCGTTTGCAATAAAAAAAAAAAAAAAAAATGAAAATTTTATCGAAATAGGATAATTGATTTTTGAATAATTAACAAAAATCTAAAAAAAAATCTGTATTGTCTGTTTGTAATAAATAATCATAAAGGTAATCTTTCAAACGGCTGGACCGAGTTTAATAATATTTTACTACCAGGTATGGGGAGTAACTTGGGCTATTTTTCTTCTCAAAAAATGCCTGTAAAATTTTGGTCGGACCAGGAATCGAACCAAAGCCTCATATACTGCAGTCGCGTACAGTAATATTTTCGAAAATATTAGAAATTTAAAATGTGGGAGCGCCTGAAACCGAAGCGAAACAAGGGCGGATTATTAGTTATCAACATTAATAACTTAATTCAATACAAAAAATTTATTTCATTTCAAATTTATTTCTACAGGTGTGTATTATTTAATGAAACTTGATCTCATACAATTTGAATTAAGTATCTACTAATAACAAATATTTACAAACATCATCTGCCGGATGTCGAAACCATTTTTGAATGTGTTTTATACTTTAAAAATAAATCCAAGTCATTCCATTCTACCTTTCGGCGTTTTCTAAGGACACATTTAAAATGATTATAGATTATGATAAGTAGAAAAGAAAGATGGGATTTTTCAACATAATTTGCGCTCATATAGGTCCCACTGTTGGGCTCGAGCCTTCTCCACAATAGGGTGAAATTGACCTTCTAAACCGTGCTGATCAGACGTATTAATATAGAGTATTAATCAAATATTGAATATAAACGCGACAAAATCCGTAAAAATAGTTTTATTTATAATATAAAACATAATACCTAGTGTAATGAATTATTAAGTGGTAGCGAAATAATAAAGTGGTTATTCTGCTGGTAATAAAATAACATCTCAATGTCAATTGCTGAATATTATTCGTTAAATATATTATGATGTGACGAATCCAAAATTAATAAATAAACAACGCAACCTTGTATTTGTTGAAGATATAAATCTCATAATTATGAAATATATTAATTATTCATATAAATCTTTATATTAATATTTGTACGGATATACATAAATTCTAACCCGTCGGTTTTTATTTAACTTTATATAAAAAAATCCCTGCATCCGTTACGGCTTTTAATAAACTTTTTGTACTTCCGTTACATAATCAACATAACAAGAAAAATGTTTTTATTTTTGTATGATTAGAAGAATTATATGAACTCAAACGAAACTGGGTATGCATAACAGTAAAATTACATTATTGTAGCAAAAACAAGCAAATATAACTAATATTTCTGGTGATTTCTCATATTTACGCGAGCGTTTTAATAAAACTATTTTTACGGATTTTATCATATTAATAATAAATAAATATTTTGATTACCCGACGTTTCAATAACTTATTCTCTTTCTTTAAAAGCGTTCAAATCCTTAAAAATACTTGTTTAATTTTTCGTGTTCATATTTAGAAGATCAAGTAGATAACCTATTTATAACGAATGACTGTGATTCTCCATCAGAATCTCCATCTAGGTCTACATCCGCATCCTGAGTGAAGTCCGGACGGATGTCGTACAATCCCGATCCATCTAATCAGGCCATGCACCTCTGCATAACCAAAAGCGTTTGGACTATTTGTGACGTTTTTCAAGATTTTCATTCGAGGACATTTTATTGAATGTTTGGAGTTTTTGTAGGAATATCAAAATGTCATGTGGCGCTCTTATAGTATTCAACACTTCAGTATTTCATAAATACAAATTACTTAGCAGTTTATGTAATATAACGAAGAGAAAGTGCTAAACTATATTGTGAATATTTTATGGTGCTTTTATTTATAAAATAATAACAATATTATACAGATTTCTTTTTATTAATTTGTAACGCATTTTCCAGGAGAACCTGTAACTGTAGTCATCGTTCAATTAGTGGTCGATTGATTAGTCATTCAAGTCAAGTATAACTTGATGACGGGCAACAACTTTTGCTACATGAAGAAACTAAAATACTGTTTTATAACATAATATGCAGACAATTTTATAACACCTAATTACATATTTCAAATTCTTCACAATGTATTCAATTGTCAATCATTAATAAAATCAAGTTAAAAATATTCAATGTGTCAGTTACTTCGAAAAAGTCCTCTATCCTCTATGGATAAAGAAAATGTATAAAGAATTGATTACAACGCTAGTTTCTACGAACGAAGATTACAGTAACAATGCAATCTGTTACGGAGTTATGACAAATCCCGTCTAAAGGAATCCTCAGTAATGCTAGATCCAATAACTAAGCCTTCTTGAACGTCATTGGCTACAGTTTCTATATAACTAGGGTTGCCCAAATATGATTGTAAGATATTTTCCTAAATATATCGGACATTGCTTATATATTAAGGATACGATGCGTCAACACCCCTTACTCTCTCATGGGAAAAATACTAACTGGCTGAGAAATCATCAGTAAAATATTCGCCAAGTGTGTCGATTACGACGTTATTGCCCTTTTTTTTGGTGTGGGCTACCGTCAGCGCACCCGCCGCCCGGGGCGACAGAGGGGCGACGCGTGGCCCCGTAACCCACTCGTGGCACACCTTCCTCATTGGGCCGACCACCGGTGCAGGGTGACTTGTCTTCAATGGTCGGCCCGACGGAATATCCCCTGAGGAGTAGCCACTCCTTGACCGACGTCCTTCCCCCCTCGGAGACGTCGGTCGCTGTCGTGCCGTCGGCCTCTGTCGGCGGGTAACGGACTAAATCCTCGGTCCAGTCACTCGCGGCCTCGGCTAGGGCGGCATTAAGCGCAGGTAATAACGCGTGCGCCGCCCCAATTGCCGGCAGCGGACCGCGTCGTCGTGGAGGCGTTCCTCCCGCGCGCGCTCCGCCGCTTCCTTCCGCGAGGCTACTGCCTCGCAGTAGGGAAGTGGCCGCGTCCCAGTTCCTGATGCTGCCGAGCATCTCCCTAGTAATGGTTGGCAGCGTCAGGTCGGACGGTGTTATTGCCCTGTGGGAAGATTATGGGCCATATTGGGCAATTTTGATTTGATTAAAACCCACGCAGGAAAACATTTTGTGTAATCTACAAATTGTAGTTCTAGTCTGGATGTAATTTATGTCAGTTAATTATATGTTTGTTAATAAATAATTGATATCTTTTTCTATATATATATATATACATACAAGTTTTACGGATTTTTACATGTTTACATGAGACGAAAAATCCCAAAAGAAGCATTTTGCCAAACCTTTGGACCAGCATGAAAAAATATTATGTGAATTTCCCTTTCAATGTGAAAAGGATACATGAACAACAATCAGGGCTATATATACATATAGTTATTTTCATATTTCATTCATTAAAAGGTTTTGAATCATGTTAAGTTTTTAAGACATCTTATATATATAAATCTCCTGTCACGATGTTTGTCCGCGATGGATTCCTAAACTACTTAACCGATTTTAAATTAAATTGGCACACCGTGAGCAGTCTGGTCCAACTTCAGAAATAGGATAGCTTAGATCTTTAATTATAGTCGCAATTTTATTTTATTACAAATTATTTGTCTATAATCAATTGACAGTCACAATTATCTGTAAACTCCAAAAGATTCTAACAGATGTCGATATCTGTTGACTGGATTTAAGTAATTTAAGTAATTTGTGTGTGCTCAATGAGATTCGAGAATGGTTTAGATTCACAATTGGACCCGGTAGGTGGCGCTTTATTTGAACAGAACAACGTCTGTTGGGTCAGCTAGTTATCATATAAATGTACATCGTTAATTTAAATTCTTTTATACAATTATATCTATTATATAATTTTACAAAATAGATAATTTAATAATAATAATTTCAATTAACAAAAAGAAATGTTTTTAAAATGAATTCCAGAGAAACCAATGTAGGTTTCTTATATTCGTAAAGGCGAATTTGCTAAGCCAGTCTTTGTGCTCCTTATATTATGGGAGTAGAATACAAAGATGACAAATCAAGCGATCAACTTCCACTGTTGGACATAAGCGTCCCCATAAGCTATATCCAGAATCATCTCTGTGGTGACTGTCTTCAAGCAGTCCATCTATTTTTGATTTTCCCTTGCCTCTAAGATCTTCAACATTCATATTTAAAACCATCCTAAATTACTTTCTTCCCGTTTCATCACATATCCATACCACGTCCTTTAACATTACTCCTTAACTTTGCCATCTGTGGCAGAACTTGCCAACTTGTACCAATCCCATAGGAAAATAAAGGATGACAACACATTGTAATTTTTACCTATCTAACTGTGTATTAGTTATTAAAATCATTGCAGCTAAATTAATCTTTGACAACCCTGAACTGAAACCCACGTACGATCAAGGACTCTTACCCATCTTTCAAGTAAATAATCTACGCTTTTATATTATAAACGTTAAAAGATGTAATAACCGGATGAAAAACGTCTGTAGAGAAATACATTTCCCTTGGGGTACATCCATTTTCTGCTAAGAGGTTAATCCAATTACATTTTACAAATTAATTTTTAACCTTATCCACCGTTGCTCGCTGGTAATAAATTAAAAAATAATTTTGACAAATCTTTTTATTTGCTTTAACACATATTACACATAATATTTTAAACATATATTGAATGACGGAGTAAGAATACAATTCATTAACACCCTTTTTTTTCCTACAGTCGGCGCACTCGTCGCCCGGCTCCGTCCGGGGTGACAGAGGGACGTTAAGCACGCACACCCGTAACACACCCGTGACACGTCGTCTTCGTCGTTGGGCCGACCACCGGTGCAGAGTGACTTGTCGCCAGTAGTCGGCCCAACGAAATACCCCTTAAGGAGTACCCTCTCCTCGAGCGACCTCCCCACCTCGGGGAGGACATCGGTCTTTCCTCGCGCGGTCGGCCTCTCGAATTCATTAACTCCTACCTTTTTTTTTTTATGGGTGGGCTATGGTAAGCGCACGCACGGTACAATCCGTCCGGGGCGACAAAAGGACGGCGCGCGGGGCTATAACCCACCCGTACCCACGTCACCTCGTTGTTGGGCTGACCACCGGAGCAGATGTGACTCGTCAGTGGTCGGCCCGACGGAATACCCTTTCGGGCAACGTCACCTCTCGACGTCCTGGGACGTCGGTCGCCATCGCGCGGTCAGCCTCTCTGTGGGTGACGGACAATTCCCCGGTCCGATTACCCGCGGCCTCGGTTAGGGAGGCATTAGGCGCAGATACTCGCGCCTACGCCGCCCGAGTCGCCGGCGGTGGAACGTGTCGCCGAATAGGAGCTCTACTCGCACACGATCCGCCGCCTCCTTCCGTGAGATTACGGCCTCACAGAAGGCGGCGACCGCGTCCCACTAACTGCTACCTTGCCTGTGGTTTTTATAAAAGACGACTAAGGGATTACACTATGCAGATATAATATCTATGCAAGAGAAGGAAAACTCGCAGTAAAACTAAAACATTGTGGAGAAGGCTAGTGCCCAACGATGGGATGTATACGAGCTGTGATGATGATGATGAAATGTATTTCATCATGTAGCGTGTACGCTACATTAATTTCCCACCTTAAAAGACGATTAATAACGTCTATTTGACAGATTTCTTATACTGTTAAGGAGAAACACATGCACTTATAAATTCTGCTTCCGAGTTAGCTGCATTTGGACGTATTTCTGGATTTAAATATAGATTAAACATCACTGCCTTTTCTGTTTTCAGGCAGTGTCTTGATTTATATCGGCCAGTAGGATGATAAAATGGTTGAATAAACACTCACTCTAGTCAATTGCATTATTGCGGCCCTTCAAAATGGGTGATAGCGGGCATTTAATGTCAATTTTATCTTATGTGACACCACATTTTAAATTAGATCTCTAACAATACATTGGTACATTCAATTTCATGCATCAATTTTTACGTAATGGATGTATATAATTAGATTTTTTTTTATTTTTCAAAATAGCTTGTCCGATTTCGATAAAATTTTCATGGGACCATTTAGGAAGTATACTCTTTCCAACAAAGAAAAATTTCAAATCGGTTGGCAAGCGACGGAGTTATACGCGAACAAACATAAAAAAGAATATATACGGTCGAATTGAGAAAGTTAAAAAATTAAGACAGAAAAACAAACAAAAATTAAAGACTTAGTATTCTTCATAATCTGTAAATATATAAATATATATATCCGCACTAGATGGACTGACGACATCATGAAATCACAAAGAACTGTTCTATGTGATATTCTTATAGATCTCTATGTACAAAAGTGGACATCATAAGTCGAATAAATTAATTTATTTTTGAGGACACATTTATTAATTAGTTATCATGGTACAGCAAAAAGGCATTAGTATCCGGTTAGCCTTTTGAGTTCTAACTTTATTGACCTTTCTAATAGCTAGAACATAAAAAAGTGTGTTACGCGGTATGCCAAACTCGTCTCGCCAAAAAAGGAATAAATACAGTTACTTCTCATTTACTGTAAATAACATTCAACTTAGCTATTAAAGTCAGTATTACAGTAATCGAATGTACAGTTTTTTTTTTAGTCCGTAGGCATTAAATAATATGTCTAGCATAAAAAAACTGCAACATTAAAGCATCTTGAATTACTTTTACCTATAATTTTACTAACTTTTTTATATTCATTCCTCTTGAAACCAAATATATGTTCATTTCTATTAACCAAGTGAAATAACACAGATAAAATAATACAAAAATAATATTTTTTTTATTGTAGTAATAGGGTTTATGTGGATAGTACCGTCGTTCGGTAGGCAATTTGGCGATTACAGTGAGGCTTCATACTTTTCCCAAGAAAGAGCTGCTGCCTACTATATTAGCGAGACCCTAAGCGGATTTTTACGACTCCCACGGCAAGTAGGAGTAATAATTATATTTTAACCTATCTATAGTCATACAGGGAACATATAGTTCGATCAGGATTATCGCCATCTTAGCTCATATATGCCCTACTGTTGAGCACGAGCCTCCTCCACAATAGGAGAGAAATTAACCTACTATACCTAGCTGGTCAGATGGGTTGTTAGGTCGATATAGAGTTTTAATTCGAGTTTGCTTCCTCTTACGTGACTTTTATGTGCATTTTGTATCCCTTAAGCGTCCTTTACAACACCTACTCGCAAGAAAGTGAGTTTCTAATCCATTATTATATGAAATTTCAGTTTTATGCACTTCTCCTCATTATATACTTCACCTGTGCCAAATTTCATACTTGTCCATCCGCGTAATTTTAGTAAAAAGGGATACAAAGCTTTTCTTTCACGTATTAATATCATCATCATCATTTCAGCCTATCGCCGTCCACTGCTGGACGTAGGCCTCCCTCATGTTGCGCCACAATGAGCGGTCCTGTGCCGCCTGCATCCAACGACGCCCAGCTACTTTCACTAGGTCATCGGTCCACCTAGTGGGGGGGCGTCCTACACAGCGTCGTCCGATACGTGGTCGCCACTCGAGAACCTTTCTTCCCCAGCGGTTGTCGGTTCGTCGAGCGATGCGGCCTGCCCATTGCCACTTCAGCGTGCTAATTCTTCGTGCTATGTCGGTTACACCCGTTCTTCTGCGGATTTCCGTATTCCGGATTCTATCTCGCAGAGAAATCCCGAGCATAGCCCGCTCCATAGCACGCTGAGCGACTTTGAGCCTTGATATGAGGCCTACATTTAAGGACCACGTTTCCGTGCCGTAAGTCATCACTGGTAACACACACTGGTCAAAGACCTGTGTTTTCAGACACTGAGGTATGTTGGACGAGAAGATCCTCTTAAGTTTCCCGAACGCTGCCCAACCGAGTTGGATTCGTCAGCTGATCTCTTTCTCGAAATTGGATCTACCTAACTGGACTGTTTGTCCTAGGTAAACATAGTGATCGACAACTTCAAGAATCGCATTGCCAACTAGGACCGGTACAGGAATGACATGGGCATTTGACATGACTTTCGTCTTGTCCATGTTCATTCGTAAACCCACTAGTTGGGATACCCTGCTGAGATCATTGAGCATTGTGCCAAGATCTCGTACAAGCTGATGTCCGGGATTTCTTCAGTATAGTGCCGAGTTAGCTTGGATCTGGGATCTTGGACCAAGCCGACAACAGGATTTCGGGATGATTTGTATAACTGTCCATAGAACCTTTCGACCTCTCCCAAGATCTCACTTTGGGATGAAATGACAGTGCCATCGTCGGTCTTCAGCTTAGTCATTTGGCTTTGCCCAATAGACAGATCTTGTGCGAACACTTTTGAGCCACGATTCCGCTCTATCGCTTCTTTAATACGGAGCGTATTAAATCGGCGAATGTCGCGACGCACAGACCTGGAGATCTGCCTATTTAGCTGCCTATGTTTGGACCAATCGCCTGAAGACTGCACCGTCATTTCTTTTCTCCGCCCCATGAGCTCGAGAGTCTGGTCAGAAAGTTTTTTAGGTCTATTAACGCGGTGAGCCTTGAAAAATTTCGACCCAACCGCGTGGACAGTTTCCACGAACCTGTTGTTCATATCGTTCGGAGATTCGCATTCGTCCAGACATTGGAAGCGATTGTGTAGTTCGAGTTGAAAGCCTTCGAGGTTCTGGTATTGGACAGATGTAGGTCGGAGTGTAGACTTCATCAAGCGTGACCGCTCGACTTTTGTGTGGATATTCAATGTGGCTCGTACCATCCGGTGATCGCTCCCAGTTTTAATCCTGCTGATCACTGAGACATCATTGAATATCTGTCGTTTGTCTGACAAGATGAAGTCTATCTCGTTTTTTGTTGAACCATCGGGGCTAATCCAGGTCCATTTCCTTTGTGGCTGCTTCCTGAAGAAGGAATTCATCATAAAGAAGCTTTCCTTCTCCAGAAAATCAGCCAGTTTCTGGCCCCTCTGGTTTCTCTGTCCATATCCATGTTTCCCCACTCTCAACTCATCATCACTCCCTTTGCCTATTTTCGCGTTAAAGTCTCCCATGACTACCGTGAAGTGGGTTTTGGACGAGTGTATGGCTTTCGAGATGTCCTCGTAAAATGTCTCCACCTCGTCGTCGGAGTATGTCGAGGTCGGTGCGTATACCTGTATAACCTTCAGCGAATACCTCTCCGTAATTCTGAGTATAAGGTACGCTACCCTTGTCGACACACTCTCGATCCTCTCCACGTTGTCTACGAGAGACCTACGAACGATAAACCCTATACCACCTTGGGACGGGTGATCGCCCTCCCGGTAGAAGAGCAAGTTTCCAGACTGGAGGATTATCGTGCCCTCGCCCTCTCTTCGCACTTCTGATAATCCTACAATGTCCCAGCGGATTTTGCTCAATTCCTCTTCCAGCTCGATGACCCTCTCGTCAGTCCTGAGTGTCCGAATGTTGTGTGTTACCAGGGCCAAGGGTCGTTTTTCTTGGTAGCCGGATCGCTGCCGGAGATACCTCGCACCCCCCACTCCACCCCTACTGGGCCCGCCACCAAAATGAGCCCGTAGAGTACCGGAGCTGCCGTGACTGGGGGCCATTTTTTTATTGTACGCCATTTCTAGAAAAAGGGGATATTGCCGTAATCACCACGCTTGGCAGGCGGGTTGGCGATCGCAGTATAGGTGTTTTACGTTTCCCAGGAGAGAGCTGCTGCCCTGCTCTCGTGGTGAACCCTCAGCCGATTTTTACGACTCCCACGGGCAAGTAAGGGGTGGCGACATATGTATTCACAGCCCGTCGCCTCACGGCGTATTAATATATAGAGATTCTTTAAAGGTTGCTAAACATTTAATTACGTAACATACTATCAAAATTATGTAACATAACAGCCTAAAATAAGATTTAAGATTTTTATTTCCTCATAAGAACTTACAGGGTTCCCTTACATGAGAAACTTAAGTCTATAACAAGTATATAAAAGGTGAACGGCATAAAGAGCTATGTGTACATATTATTATGATTTAATTATTAAATATAGATGATAATATTAGATATTCATGTTATAAATAAAACTATTTTTACCTGACCATGACCGCTTAATAAAAAAATCAAATACAAACGCGATAAAATTCATAAAGAATATGTAGTTTTATTTATAACTAACAACCCGCCCTCGCTTCGCTTCGGTTATAGGTTATAGTCGTTTTACCCGTGTAGTTCCCGTTCCCGTGGGAATACCGGGATAAAATATAGCCTAGTTTACGCCCTGATATTATAGCTTTCCATTGGTGAAATAATTTTTGAAATCGGTCCAGCCGTTTTGAAGATTACCCAGAACAAACAGACAGACAGACAGACAGACAGACAGATAGACAGACAGACAGACAAAAATTTTTTAATTGCTATTTTAGGCATAGGTGTCGTGCAAATAACCGTGTGAGCATGAAAAAGGCCTATAATTTTGACATTACAAACAGACACTCCAATTTTATTTATTAGTATAGATCTGTAATACTCGCGTAAACATTAGAAATCGTAATATTCACGTTATTGCCGTAATATTTTAGGCATATAAATAACTAGCAACCCGCCCTCGCTTCGCTTCGGTTTCAGTCGCCTTACTCGCGTAGTTCCCGTTCCCGTGGGTATACTGGGATAAAATATAGCCTATGTTACTCAGGGATACTGTAACATTCTAATGGTGAAAGAATAATCGAAATCCGTCCAGGAATTTTTGAGTTTATTCGTAAGGGACGTTTCTTCTATATAATATTAGTGTAGATTACACCCTTAGAGGGTGAAAATTAAAAAATGCTGAAACACACGTATATTTATTTTTACTAAAGAGTATTTTTGGAGAATTTGAAGAAAATCGATGTGGATTTCTTTTCTCCTTATACAAATTTGTTACTGCGGTTTACCCCCTAGGGGTTGAATTTCAAAAAACCGTTTCTTAGTGGGTTTCTACGTCACGCAAAGAAACTAATGTCAAAATTTCATATTTCTGGCTTCAGTAGTTTCGGCTCTATGATAAGTTAGTAAACTGACATCTTCCTACTTATTTTACACCCTTAGAGGATGAAAATGGACAAACGCTGAAACACGTGTTTAATCATCATTTGAGCTCATATACATCCTACTGTTAGGTTCAAGCCTCCTCCACAATAGAAGGGAAATTGACCTTACTATAATATGCTGGTCAGGCAGATTGGTATAGGGTTTTATTTCGAGTTTTCCTTCTCTTGCATAGATGTTATATGCATATTATATCACTTAGTTTTTTACGACATCCACGGGCAATATATAAATAATAATAAATGTAATTTTGTTATTAGGAGTCCTCTATACGCGGCTTTTTTATCGTGCGTATGATATTACGCAATTAGAGAGTACTTATTGAAAGAGATCGTCTTTCTATAAATAGACACACACTTCAACTTATTATTCTCAGTTAAATAACTAAGATATTTTAGAAACATTCTTATATAATTCAACAATAATACCATACAATATTGTTTAAATTTCCATTTCATGATATACATTTTTACAGCACAATATAATTTCTAAACATTATTCCGATTTAAGAATACGTAATCAGGCAATAAAATTATATGTGCACATCTTCAAACTCAAACGGATAAATTACTTAACAATAAACAACGTAAAATTCAAATATTATCAGTAATTAAGGAACTAGTTCTTTTTTTTTTATTTGGCACCATAAGAACTAGTTATGACAAAATACCTGATTTTTAAAAAAAGACAAAACGAACGTTAGCTCTATAAATAGAGACATCGTAATAACATTTAACAATTTTCTTCAAATATGTGACATGAGTATTTATTCAGAATTAAAATGGTTTCTATCTATCATTAAATAATTTAAGACTATTTTTAAACTTTCCCGTATGGTAAAGGAGTAAGAATTCATCACTCCCTATCGTGCCCGTGGTTGTCGTAAAAGACGTCCCGTTCCCGTGGAAATATCGGGATAAAATATAACCTATGTTACTCCCTGATATTATAGCTTTCCATTGGTGAACGAATTTTTAAAATCAGTTCGGTGGTTTAAGCGGAAAAGCGTAACAAACAAACAAATAAGCAAACAAATTTAGTTTCGAATTTATAATAATATTGGTCGTAGTAATATCGGTATCGGTATGTTTTTGTTGTATTTTCGTTAAATTTATTTAGATATATATTAATAAAAAAAAATTAAATAATGACAAAAATATCAAAAATTACAAAAAGAGAATAATAATAACATCGAGATTCGATCCCACGCTGTTTGAATGCCAAACAAAACAAAAAAACTGGACAACTTCCCAACTGAGCTATCGCCACTCTTGGCGTTGACGACGAAATTTGAATCCATATTCTATTGACATTTTATGTCATTGTATTGATTAGCTAAAAACACCGACAAAACAACATTTTCTATAAATAAAACATAGCTAGATCGGTTTTTTGGCCCCGAAACCTGTAGTAGGCCGAATTTCATCAAAATCGTTGGGGCGGGCCGTTTCAGAGATCCTTAATATACAGGTTGTATCAGGTTATGGGGCAACTGTTCGAGTATGTTATAGTTTAACGGTCATAGATCGTAATTAGAATGTACATTACACAAAAAAAAACAATATAACATAAAAGTTATAGTGATTTCAAAAAAATGTGTCTAAGAGTCTATGCCTTAAATGTTACGTATTATGTAGGCATGTACAAACAGAATACATGTAGGCATGTAAAGCTTCGACAGTATAAATTCATTCATAATAACTAGAATTGTGCAAACGTTTCAATGATATACTCAGTGCCAGATAACGTGGCAAAAGACGACCTTCACCTACCTTCACCACGATATCTTAAAATGCAAAAAAAATCTATCGCTTACCATACAAATCTATCAAAAAGTTGTATCGCAAAATTCTCTTGGTAGATGCCTACCAGGAAGCAACATTACAAACAGCACAACCCAAAATTTTACGAAATCTAGTAAAATTACCATAGAAAATATATGTTTTTAATATCCTATAATCATGTATTTCATTGTTTTAAAATACCAGATTAACCTGTAACTAGTGACATTTCATTATTTTATAAATAATATCATTGATAACAATGCCAAATTACTTTCAAATGTCTGAATATCAAAAGTTTTTAAGTAACATTAAGATTAAAGTACCAAGAATATTTATATAAATTCAATATAATATAGATCCTATAATTAAATACGTAATTAGCTTCGAAGAGTTAGTTATTATGTAACGCCCAAAAAATGCCAAGTTTTAAGTTATGACACATTTCTTTCAACTCATTTTACCGTCAGGTGTAATAAACCTAAAGGATCGTACAAGTAGATGCAAGATTTTAGGTTATGTGTATCAAACATAAAATCTTTTCTTAACTGATTTTAGCGTCAGGTGTACGAGATCAGTGGCGTCGTGTGACCCAGTCGCCATTTTGTTTGACATTCCGTGTGGAACACGTAAAAGATATTGAAAAAAAATGATGGGCCTCGATGACAGTACATACCGAAAGATTGATGCATTCATAATTCGTGTATCAGACAGCAGTGATAGTAACAGTAGTAGAAGTGACAGTCCAGAACTACAGATTTTTGTAAAGTCATAAATAAATTATTTTAGTATATTATTTTACCTCACCTTACGTATTTAACAAAAAGTTAGCCTTAAGATAGTCGTGTTCCTGAGAGACCCCAGAATGTTCAATGCACATTGAACATGCAACGCAGCAAATTCATAAGTAGAGCATGTCAACATACAAGTAGAACATGTCAACATACAAATGTGCAAAATTCGCACTGACATGATTAAAAGACGCTGCGTTACACTTCACACTTACGACACACTAACACAAAATGATATATGTGTGTATTAGCAATAAGTAGTATGTAAGGTGTACATTTTGTAAAATAAATCAGATTTGAATTTATTCATCTCTCATTTACATCCCTCTCACTGCGGCCAAGACACCCTTAGCCGTCAGTTCTGATCAGTCTTGTGAGCCTGCTTGACTGGCAGTGAGAATTACCAATCCTCCACCCAAACCTCCATCTCACTGTGGCCAAGACACCCTTAGCCGTCAGTTCTGATCAGTCTTGTGAGCCGGCTTGACTGGCCACTGCCAGTCAAGCAGGCTCAATAAATTTATAACTATTTCTGTATCGGGTAGATAATTGTAAATGTCTGTAATAACGATTACTTGTTGGACGTGAGACACCTTAGTCCGCCCGTGACCATGAATACTGCAAAGTGTTCGAAACGTCGGGCAATCATAAATCAAATACAAACGCGATATAATCCGTAAAAGTAGTTTTATTTACAATGTGTAGTGCTCGCGTAAACATCAGATATTCTTAATTAAAATTCTAAACAAATTACACGCAGACAAATGTTTGTAACCTCTGTACAGTCTAGACACCTTCACCACGATATTACAACGATAAGACGGTTTGTATGGAAAGCGATAGAATTAGCGATAAATTACTTGGATTTGATGATATCGTGGTGAAGGTCACCAAATCACCTCTTTTGCCATGCTATTTGGCAAACACTATAGTGTAGGTTTGTACCTACGAGCGACGAGCGGTTAACGGTCCAAGGCCGATCAGCTGTTTTAAAGCGAAGTTTGTTTTGTTTATGTGAATGTAATCATTGATTTATTCAATTTCTAATGACCATTTAACAAAGTATGAATATGTTGCGTATTAAGTATCATTGACTTTATACATTTCAATCAGATTTACACGAAAAAGCGATGACAAAATTGAAAACTTTACATGTCTCTAATTCCTTAACGAATCGATATTTTTCGTTCAAATTTTTTTCATGGGTTCCTACTACCATTGCCTAGCTCCCTTTTGACCAGTTGCCCCATAACCTGATACATCCTGTATATAGGGTATAAACAAAGATATAAGATTAGTAAGGATTTGTTCAAAATACAAGTATTATTTGTCTAAAAACAAAAAAATATACTCACGAAAATCGTTGCCTAATAATAACTACTTAGCTTAGTATTAGAATAGTACGCGTGTTTGTACGTATTAGGTATTAATGCGTACAAACTACTTAAACTACGCGTCACGAAACCTAACATGAATTTTAATGAACAAGTCACCAACGTTCTCGTCCTATTAGGCTTTATTATTAATTTCCTTGGCACCAATATTTAAAATCCTGACTTGTTATTTTTTTTTTACATCCGAGATGACGCCACCACATACTCACACAGTGACTTCACTTTGAGAGAATATATTTGAAATTGATTCAACTTTAGCATTTTGAAGAGCCTTGGCAGATTAGTTGAGGTGAATTAAAGGTTAGTGCACTATTTCTCGGCACATTCGAAACATCTCTAGCTAATGTAAAATATAACAAGGTATAGTTTTGGCGGGAACATCAAAATAGCATGCTGCAGTCCTAAAAATATATCAACATTTTAGTGTTTTAACGAGTAAATAAATCTTATGACATTTTATAATGCAGAGAAAGTACTAACGTATGGTAATGTAGCATCAAGTGCGTTCGCGTGTTCTGTTAAAATTTTCAGAAAATACGCTCAGAAACGTACCGTTGCTTTACTAAAATCCACATCTAATTTACTGATAGACAATAAATTTAAAACTGAGTCAAAAGCACAATCAAATAGAACAAAATTCACTTGACACTGACAATAATATGGCTTATATATATACTTCATACAACTTGATTGCCAAATTTAAAAAAAGAAGAAAATGGGAATACAACAACTAAGCTCATTAGATCCACCTATCTATCTGTTATCAGCCTATTGAAGCCCACTTTTGGATATACGCCCATATAGGGCCGCAAAGAATATAAGATTGATTGTCAATCATATTTGGCGATGCCCAGTAAAATGCTGCTGCCAACCTCTTTGTGATGTATCAGTCAGTAATAGCCACTCCTGTGGGCGTATAAAGGTACACATTGTTGTGAATTATGGATCGCTAATAGATTTCGTATTTAAAATACCAATTGTGAACGCTAACCTATTTGCCAGGCGTGACGATTATGGCAAAAAACCCTGTAATACATTATTACACTATGTGACGTTTTATGTTAGAGACCTACGTCCAGGAGTGGAGGGCTGACTGCGTGAGAGCGACGACCAGAACTGGGCGTTAAGGAAGGACGGTACCCGAAAGGGTATCCCGCCGCACTGGCTACGGACGACAAGGAACACGGTACCAGTAGGCTGGCCCAATGTCGAAGAAGTGGAAATACGATGAGTTATTGTGCCGCGCGCCGCCGGGGCATTGCACAAAATCTAGGACTGTTATCTGGTAGACGGCAACAGCCACTTTCCTCTGAACCACTGCAATAAGTCTAATACCATTAAAACAACCTTCAATATTTTTTGATGAATAATGATATTAATGAGCTAAGTTCGGAGACAAATTGTATTTCAATACATGCATTGATTATAAGTTTCAAAACTTTCATATATAATATTTAGGTAGATTTAAAAGAATCTCCATAATTAACGCTTATTCTAGAATATTCTCCTAACAGGTCATGTGATCTTTGACCTTGTGGAGACGAAAGTTTATTGCTTTCAAACCTATTCTATGAGATTATTTAAATAATATTAATGTTGTCTAGAATATCGCCCACACACACACATAATATTATTGTGAATATTATCTAGACTTTGGAATCTCTTAGTTTTGGGTAAACATGAAATTTTATATAACAATTTAAACACAATTTGTTTTCTAGTAACCCAACTATATTTTTTACACGTTTCTTTTTTCATTTTCTCACGTTAATCGCCTAAGGGAATTATACTCATATTTCATTTATATGTTATAGTCAAACTTTGGAGCTACAATGCTCCAAATTTGACACATCAGGCAGACTCAGGTCTGGCAAGAGGGCTTAGAGAACGGCAAAACCAACAATGTTTCGGCCTTTGAGTAACGAATTTATGGTTAACCCTGGGGGTGTCAAACTTAGTCACAAGAGCTGTACTTCTCTACGTTTTCGAGTTTTCAATATTAAAATCCTATATATGTCATCCCGTCCGGCCAATAGTCTTATAATAAATTAATATCTCTCACATGGAAGACACTGGTGTCCAATAAAACTTTTATGAGCTTAGAAGAATAACAGTCATAGGAACGGTTTTTCTATTATTATTCTTATCAATTATGATAACATTACGATTTTCATAATAAGATACGGCATCTTCCAAGTAACACTTTAGCCCCTTTCTTAATAGCGTATTGGCAGATTAGCCAAATTCAATTATTGGTTGAACTAAATATTGTTAATACACTAAGCACGCGGTCACTAATTGGCTTGTGTCAAAATAATTACGGAGAATGTTTGGGACGGCGACAATACCCAATGACCTTGCCGACATATTTCATTGTCATATAACGAAAACGTTCAGACATTGGCCCAGTAACTCGATTGCTCGCCTAATTGAATCAATACTTAACGACTTCCACTTCTTTCTCTACAGCCCCTTCACAACAGAATGGCCTCCTCTGTCACTCTGAGCTGGCATAGGATTTTATTTAAATTTTCTTTCTCTCACAGTGACTTAAATGCTCACTCATATTATTTTCTTACAATACCAGCCTATCCCCAAAGGAAGGACGTGAGAATGACACATTGTACTCGATATCGCTGCCACACTGGAACATTTAAATATATAAGTTTCGAAAAAAAAAACGGAACAGTTTATTATTAGACTTCTACACTTGTTATTAGCTATATACCTATCTTAATCTTGTTTTATGTTAAAAAGACTGTACCTCGCACTAAAAAATATTTCCCTGTGATGCAGAGGACTTTATAAGAAAATAATAATAAAATAATACTTATAATCAACAAACACAAATAATACCCAGACAGTCATTTATGAGTTGTACAGCGACTATCCTGCATGCGAATCAAACCCACGGAACTTTGCATCGTTGCTATTTAGGATACTACGTATTAATTACTATTTTACTATTTCGCCTTATAAAGCATCTCGTCTTAGTCAAATCATTAAATGTGAATATTTATCACTTTACGTTACATTGAAAATACAAATCCATACAATTCAGAAGTGGGATTTTTCAGTGTGATGACGGAGTAACACGTAATGTGTCACTAGCCTATTTCTCAGGTGTATCCCACGATACAACTAAAGAATTATCACTGCCAGAGAAAAAAAAATATAATGTCTAGTAGTGGTATACGTACTAGAAGAAAAGTGAGATTTTGCAGTCCACTACAGATGTTTTGCTGAGATAATCTATAAGTAATTCATATTACCACATTAACTTAAAAAATAGAAAGTGCTTCTTAATAACGAAGAATCGTGTCAGCTTTTAAGCGCGAACAACGCCGTTACAAAAGAAATGACGGTTTGATCTTCAATATAACTTCGCATATAACGTTTTAAATGCTTTTTAAATGTTGAGTATTATAATAATGAAAACAGCTGCACGCCATACCTCACGCGATTGTGTAATCAGTCGCTGTCTTGTTCCTATTTCAAAGTACAAACCATAAATATTGCATACCCTTTCTTATATAATGAAGCTGTACCTACCTATTTTACCATGCAAACACTGACAATTATGAAGTTTTAACCGTTAATACGAATATAAGCTCTTACTCCTGGTTGCATTGCCACGGAGGTAAATTAAGAATTGCCTTCTTCCTCTACAAATATAGAAGTGGAGTAAATTATCTTGTTTATGGTTTCTTTTTATGGCTCACTACAAGCCTGCTTGGCAATGCAATCTGTGACCTTAATGTCATCAAGTGGTTGGGTGTAGGTAATAAGCATGATCTTTTAAACGAACTCGTATATATTTTTAAGAAGTAAATTACCAATTTTTTATCAGTTGTATTATCTGCTTTTAAATTAATATAATTTGTCTTCCATTATCGAAAGCAGCAGAAAATGCGAATCTGAGCATTTAAGATTTTGTTATATTTTATATATTTATTTATATCTATATCTCCAAAATTACTAAACATATTTTTGCTGTTTTCAAAAGCATATTAACCTCAGCTTACAGCAGCATTTAGATTTTGTTTTATTTAAACCTAGTGTCACTAAAAACACTTATTGTCATTTAAAAACAGTAGTGAACCAGCAATTCGAATAAAAAATTCACGCGAATTAAGTTGCAAGCGCCAATTAGGTAAATACTTAGTCTGGCCATAAATACTGTTACAATTAAAAATAAACAAAATATTACATGGAATAGAATCTGTCATTTTTATATGATTGTTCATCGTGTTTTCTCATTGGGCGCCGATACATTGTACAATTATTTGCCATATTAAAATAGAGTAGGGTGACAAAGAGAACCGAATCGCTGTGATTGCATTACACAAAGTAGGTATGGAGCCAAATGCAATTTTTAAAACTTTCCATACGCTTGGTATTAGTATAATGTTTGTGTACCGGGCTATTAATAGGTACAATGAGACCTCCTCTGCTTGTAACTGAAAAATATCTGGCCGTCCTTTTTTTTTAGGAGTGGCCCATGTTCAGCGCACCCGCCGCATCCATCCGGGGCGACAGAGGGGCGGCGCGCGGCCCCAGACCGGTGCAGGGTAACTTGTATAAAGATAGCACCCAAAACCATGTCACGTATTTTAAAAGATGACTTAGGACTCGCAGCCTATAAGAGACGTACTGATCATTTCTTAACTGATAATTTAAAAAAATATTTCACATGTATATTAAAATATATATCAAATTGACCTTACAAATTCAGCAAACTTATACTTAAAATAATTATAAGTAATTATGGTTATTTCAAAGATGATACAATAGAGAAACAAGTTTTTAACAACCAAGGTTGCCTCTCCAATGATGCTGTTTATTAAAGGTCAACGCATAGACGAAACTGGTTACATAGATCATATTAGCTCAAGCCGCGTACTCAAGATTGCTTACAACCAGTCGGTCCTGCTACATTCCCTGTTTATCTTGGCTATGTAGCATATGATATATAACCAATTAATAACGATCAACTCTGACACATTTGTCTCCTTATTCGCAACTGTGTCTTAAAGAAATTACACAAGCATTGCTCAACTGGGGTAGTATACTATACGGACCATGTAGCAACTCGAGAAAATTTTGGTGCATTCAGGCGTTTTCGCCATATCTATATTGCAACCAATCGTAATGCTCACATATAGGTCCCTTAATCTATGTTAAAACCGTGGTGCTATACTGCTGCGCTTCACGTATTTGTACATCCCCTTATTTTCTGGCTTATTAGCTTACTTTGCTTCATGCTTTACATAAGAGGGAAGCGGCATCTTTCAAACTACTGTTTTTTACTTTTCTAATTAAATTTGTTGCGGATTCCAAAACAATTAAAAGCGTTTCCCGGGACTTCCTGAGGGTCAATCCTCAGTGTCTTATACGGAGACCATTGTGGATCCTAGCTTACAGGAGTTACAGTAGTGGTGGGAATGTGTGGTGGGATTAGTCCCAAAAAAAAGTATTGCTCGTTTAAAATAATTAGAAAATTCATAATCATCATCACAGCTCATATCCGGCCGTGCTCGAGCCTTCTCCATAATAGCAGGGTATTAGACCTACTATTGGTAATAATAATTCAAAAATAATAACTATTTGTTCATAGTTCTAAGTTTTCACTTCTGTTGATAGTCCTCAAGACTGCTTTGTTCTTTTTTTTTAGATATTTTTTGGTTATTTAATTTGTTAATTTATTACATAGTTCTGTATCCAATAGATTACGCAGCACGCACTAGTATGCATGCTATAAACTTAACAAATTTTTATTTGCATCACGAACAAATTAATCATCGCTACACTCCCACGCAAACTTTCGCATTTATTATACTTCCTGTGCTAACAGTTTCGCTTAAATTCAAATCATTTATTATGCATAAACCCCGAGAGGGTACTTACATATTGTCAAGTTAACAAAATTAAATTATCAAAAAAAAATAAACTACCTACCACCGGATTGGAAAATGGAACGCGACCGCTACCGAGTTGATCCGGCAAGAAACTCAGCGGGCTTGTCAATTATTTTTAATTATTTTTTTCTTCTTACTAGGTATAAAATTGTGTACAACATGTTTTGTAAGTACTAGCTCCAATGTGATGCCCTTCGAACCACGAGATACGTAATATAATTCAAACGATTATGGCTGGACCAGATCCCACAAACGGCACCCGATCACGAGTTACATGGATTCATCATCTCAGTTCACGTACTTCTCACTACAGGGCTCGAGCCTCCTCTACAATAAGATGTAAGTAAACCGTGCCTATCTGACGGGTGGATACAGGGATTTATTTTTGAGTTTTCCTTCTCTCGCTTAGCCTTTATATGCACCATTAATCGTCCATCACACCCACAGGCAGGATAAGATGTGATAAATTATATTCTTACTCTGTCGTCGCACATTAAACGTGGCTTACTTTATATTTATAGCTATCATTTTGTATAAACGTTCAACGTGGATCAACTTTTAATATCATCATTATTAATATATAATTAAAATACATCAACGATAAATTTATTATCTCAGCAGTTATTATGACTACGGTCACTGATCTGAACGTTTGAAAGCCATTATTATTAACTTTTGTCCGATTTGCTAATATTTATAGACACAGCTGCGCTTCTATTTGTCGTCGCATTGTATATTATAACCTAAAATCTTTTCCGATAAACCGGCTATATGATATAGTAGGATATCTTTTAAACCAAATGGTACCTAATTTCTGAAAAAAAATCTGTTCAAACAATTTTTCAGCTTTATAGTTATAGATTAGGAGGAAATACGGTAGGGTTAGGCTTAGGCATAGTTCTATATCATCATCATCATCACATCCCATATATGACCTACAGTTGGGCTCGAGCCCTCTCCATTGGGAGGTAAATTGATCTACTATACCACGCTGGTCAGACGGGTTGTTACCGAGTTTTATTTCGAGTCTTACCTCTGTTGCATAAATGTTTTATACATATTATAATCCCATAGTCCTCTTTATGACACCCACGGTCAAGAAAGCGAGTGGTGAATTGTATTCTTACTCGGTCACCACACGGAAGTCCTATATGCGATTCACAAATTTTGTTCGGAGTATAAGCGTTAATATCTGGTTGACCGAGCTTCGCTCGGAATATTTTTATCGAATTTATTTAGATATATATTAATAACAAATAAATAATGAAAAATATATAAAAAATTACAAAAAGAGAATAATAATAACACCGAGATTCGAACCGACGCTCTTTGAATGCCAAAAAAAACCAAAATTAGAACCTGTCAACTTCCCATCTGAGCTATCGTAACTCATGACATTGACAACGAAATTTGAATTCATATTCTTTTAAAATTTAATGTCATTGTTTGTTTTGCTAAAAACACGGACAAAACAACATTTTCTATAAATAAAACCTAGCTAGATCGATTTTTTGGACCCGAAACCTCTAGTATGCCAAGTTTCAACAAAATCGTTGGAGCCGTTATATATACAAGAATTGCTCGTTTAAAGATATAAGATTTGTGTCCGTTATTTGTATATTTATAAAACCCCGTCGATAGGAAAATTTGAAACTAAAAAGTCTCTCCAACTTTGACCAAAACCCCACAACAAACACAAATGTAGGTATTATAAAAGTTTTACTCTTTGGAGCCCACTATGTCACCTTTGAAATAAGTCCCGGAAGATTTGGATTTAAAGTCAAACTTTGAACAAAGCCTCATTCACAGAGTAAGACGTATTTGTGACCGCATAGGGTTTTGTCCATTTAATTCGCTAGTAATAAGGGTCTGTCTTACTATATATTTTACATATATGTCCTTAAATATATAAAAAATTACTGTGCTGGTGGTTATGAAAACTACCAACCCTTACATTGCTCGTGGATGTCGTAAAAGACGACTAAGAGCTTTACATAAACCTGGGCCTAGTCCATTTGATGCCGTCTGATCAATAATTGCATTCCCAAAGAGGATTGACGTCAGGCAGGCCGCTGGTCATAAAATTATTGCTAATAACTTTACAATATGTACTGTGAAAGAAGAATTAGGATATGGTGATGATGATTTTTAAATTATTACCTGGATACCTGTTATTCATTTATGATTATTGATGCCTAATATTCTATGACTTCTTATATTTGTGAATGACAAAATTATAGTGGAATCAATTTGCATTCTTACATGTCAAGATCCTCAGAAGTTTAAAGTGTTATTTTGAAATTCAAATATTTCTGGTCCATAATTAATCATAATCTGCTCGCGACACATACATTTTACTGGAAAAATATTACATTCATTTTGCAAATAAAAATGATTTGATTTGAGAGAGGCGAATAATCTAATTTTCTGTATTGTGACGGAATAAGAATACAATTCACCACCTGTAGGCTGACCCCACCCGGGACGGCCTTGGCCATGGGTGTCATAGAATACGACTAAAGGTACTATGCAAATATAGTGTACAAAAGAAAAAACTCCAAATAAAATCTTACACCAACGTTATCACCAGCGTAGTATGGCAAGTTAATATTCCTCCCAGAAGGCCTCAAGCTCGACTGCGGGAAATATGTGACTTGAAATGAAAAAAAAGAAAAATGAATAATCTGGTCCCCGTTCCCACACACATTTACGGTGATTCCATCATATTCGATTTAAGGTCATAGGACCATGGCAAATGCCGACCCTAAAATCAGACAACATTCGCATCATAGATAATAGTGTTGTAATCTTATTATATTGCTTACCCAGAATTTAAAAGCTATCAAGATTGAAGACCACTTTTGGTATTTCTTGAGAATAAGTCGAGGAGGGTATTGTTCATTTATAATGTTGGGAAAGAGTTGTAGTATTAATTATTTCGTAATAGAGACAATACTCGTGATAGAGACGAGTGAAAGAAACTAGGGAGAGGCCTACGTCGAAGGACAACTTCACCAATAAATGGGTTGCTGAATACCTATTAAACGTAGCATTTAGCATAACCATATCATAATATATTTTAATTTTATACATAAATAGTATTTAAATTAAATGTATATTATAACTAACTAGCAACCCGTTCTTGCTTCGCTTCGGTTTCAGTCGCCTTACCCGCGTAGTTGCCGTTCCCTTGGGAATACCGGGATAATATATAGCCTATGTTACTCCCTGATATTATAGCTTACCATTGGTGAAAGAATTTTTGAAATTGGTTCAGTGGTTCAAGCGTGAAAGCGTAACAAACAAACAAATAAACAAACAAACAAACTTACTTTCGCATTTATAATATTAGTAAGGATGTATTTTCTGTGTGGTGAGGGAGTAAGAATACAATTCACCATTCCCTATCTTGCCCGTGGATGTCGTAAAAGACGGCTATGGGATTTAATATACACATAACATCTTTGCAAGAGAAGGAAAACTCGAAATGAAAACCTATACCAACATGGCTGACCAGCATGGTATAGTAGGTCAATTTCCCTCCCATTGTGTAGGAGGCCCGAGCCCAACAGTGGGACGTATGTGGGCAGCGATGATGATGATGATATTATTATTATAATTTGGTTATAATAAAGGCGAATAAATGTTTTTATTATTTATTTATATTACAGTATGTTGCTTATATATTGGAAATAATCGCAGATAAGGCAGTTATCATCCGAGAACTTCTAATCTCCTATCTGACTATACATAAATTTTACAGGAAGAACAACAAATTGATTTTGTAGTCTCTGTGAAATATATTGAAAAATAAATTTAATATTTGATTTGTTTGGAAGATATTAATGTTGCAAAGTAGCTATTATTTTGAGCTTTATTTTATAAAATGTTTAATTCTACGCCAAATATAGGACGACTAAATTTCAGATATATTGCGCCGACTGAATAGCCATTTGTGAATATTTAAATAATTTAAAATAAGAGGTTAATACATTCGATTGCTTTTACGCGTCGTCAAACTATGGCCTAAAAATTCTTTTTGGTAATAATGTCAGCCAGTTCATGGACATTACGCATACAGCTTATATTAATTTTTCTATAAAAATACAGTTCTAATCAATATCACAGCTTAATCAAACGACATCGAGGATAGATTAATAAAGCAATTATCACGTCTCAAAGGGACTTTTCACGACATGATTCTTACTCGCAAATTTGACTTTGACCTCCAAATGAGTCCCGAATGTTAATAAAATTTGACTTTGACCTCCAAATGAGTCCCGAATGTTAATAAAATTTGACTTCATATGTTAAAGAATGTTCTTTGATTACATTACAAGGGAGAGAATAAGAAAACGTCTAAGGGTGAACGGTTGTAATTTGCCAAATCTTTTATACCTAGTCGGAAAGCGAATTTTTCTTGTACCTATTAGCAGAACATTCGAAGTGGCGGCCTTACTACACGCTTTATTCGCGTCGAGGCGGGGCACAGCTTCTTTGATAGCTCGTTATAAGGAACAAAGGCAAGGCAACATCAAACGAGGCATTTCTTTACGCTGTGACATTTTAATAACGGTTCTCCAATTGGTTTCCCATTTTATTGTTAACGTCTCTTTAATAATGCTCGATCGTAGAAAATTATTTCTGTTCAACGATAATTTTATGTAAAACTTTGATAACAAAATGCAACATCGATGCATTCAGGTGCATGTACTGCTTAATTCACGGATTAGTAGAACAATTGACTGTCAATCATAATTTTTATTTTAATGTCAAACAACAAAATATGGAGGATGTTTATGGAATAGGAGGCTATTCATTAATATTTTAGGTGATATTCTAAAATTTAACAAAAATAAAACCGACTTCAATAAGACTTATATAGTTGTCTCATAGATGTCATTGTCAAATTAAAATGGGACCACACGGGAAGCACCAGCTCAAATAACAGAAGAATCATCCAAATCTAATCAACCAGTAGAAAGTACTGAGATAACAAAACTAATAACATAGAGGCGAATTGAGAACCACCTCCTTTTCTGAAGTTAGTAATAACTATACTCGTTCCAACCATTTATTTTACTTTTGACACATGCTTTAGGACGTAACTGTTTCATTATACGCAATTATTAACTTTGAAACGAGTGAACAGAGAAATATATAAACTGCCCAATAATATTTATATATCTTAATTATTACCCACTAAATACATTAATATGCCGTAAATAGCTCTATTCATAAAATTTAAGTGATAATTCATTTCCGTTATAAAAAAAGTTACGTTCTATCGCATCTAGTGACAGGATCAAAAGTATTCGGTGCAAACTAATGAATCGCAAATAATCGATTACACTTATTTGCAGTTAAGTCAGCTGACAACTGAGTTTTGAATTGTTGTAATAGACAACACGTTAAAATTGTATCAGGGAGATATAAAAATCTTCTCATCATACCTATAACATGAAATAAAACAACCAAAATATTTTAATATTATTTTATTATAACGAATCGTCGGATTCTTCAGACGAACTCGAATCGTCGCTTGAATCATCTGCAGTGTTTATTATTAACTCTTGTGTAGGTATGTTGTCAAATTCAATTTCTCGATCCCAATCAGAGAATATTATATTTTTTGTCTTGTTGACGACACTCGCCCAGTTTTCAGGCGTCACACTAGCACATGCGTTTTTTAAAAGTTCAAGCATTTTATTTACTGTGAAAGGAGGAGTTGTATTGTTTCTTGCGGCGTGTCCTTTGACTTGTGCCCAGATCATTTCAATTGGATTATATTGACAGTGGTACGGAGGAATTCTGATTACAACATGCCCATATCTGCTGCCATTTCGTCGATGACATATCGTTTTGGCTGCTTTTTACTTTTTAATATTTTAAGTAATTCTACTTTTAGTAGGGATTCGTCCACATCTACCCCATTATCATGAAGCCAGTTTATAATCTCGTGTTTTTTGTTGGTCTGTGTTGGCATTTTATTAATTTGGCGAGAGTGATAGGGTGCATTATCAATAAATATTGTTGATGGCTCTTCAAGTGATGTAAGCATTTCTCTGAACCACTTTCATACACGTCCGCATTCATCTCCTCATGATAGTCTCCTGTTTTTTTTTATTTGAACGCTAACAGAGCGTCTGGTACAAATCCCTTTGTAGTTCCCGCATGGCAAATGATGAGGCGTTCACCTTTCCCCATTGGCACTGCAGAAGTAGAAGCAGCAGTATCGTCAGTCCAACCTTTTGGTATGGAATGATTGGCATTGAGCCAAGTTTCATCTGTGAAAACGACATTCGACCAGTCTTCTATTTTCTTCGCTTGTCTTAAAAATTCACAGCGAGACAAGGCTATATCACGACGTTCCATTAAAATTTTCTTTTGTCGGATTTCTTATACAAGAACCCGATTTGGTGCAGCACCTTTGACAAAGAAGATTTTTGACCACGAAACAAGCCACAATTTCGTAGAGACGCTACTAATTTATTCAAAGTAGGAATCTCTTTGCTTGTGTAATAATTGTATACATGACGACGAATAGCATCAGTATCAAAACTGTCAATTGCTGTCACTTTACGGGGCTGACGTTTTTTCTTAGGCGTAGATAGCTTGTTCTGTTCAATACCACTACTACCATAGGCTTCTTTAGTGATTTTCGCCACCGTTGGAGCACTAATACCTAATGCTGCTGCAACACGGTCTCTAACTTGGGTTACTGGTATAAGGAATCGGCCATTGCGGCTTTCCTTTTCAAAAAATTCACGAAGCCGCAGCACTAACTCTCTGGATTGTCCTTTAAGCACCATACCTTTCGGCATTTTGCAAGTAAAATCTTACTGGGAGGAACGATACGCTCAACTCAATCAAAGTAAGAACAATGAAATCAATACGGTGGAATATAAATACTCAACACAGCGTATGAAAAATATGAAAGAGCACTCAGCGAACAGAAATGTGACTAGCACGGGAGTCTTGTTGCGAGTGACAGACAACACAACAAAATGGCGTCGCCGGCGCGCCGCTCAGTGTTGCCAATTCGGCTTAAAAAAAAAGGGGTAGGCTGGATGAGAAAATTAGTGATTTACTACCGCAGACGAGGGCGCCATTGTCTCTAAGTAAAGTTTGGAGCAGCGGACCCCGCTTAATGGAAAAATGCTTCATAAAGTAGTTATTTTTTATTTTGCAAAGTACAAAGTAAAATATTTTGGGAGGACTGAATTAGTGGGTATGCAAAAATTAATGTGCCCAAATAACAAATATATTTACAGAAGTGAAGTTTTTAAATAATATGAAATATGTATTTAAACAAAAATAAAATATCCGTGTTAAATCGATTAAAAGTTCTTCCTGGCTAAAATCGATTATTACAAAACATAGTATCCGTAATACATTGGTACAACACTAATTGATCAGAATTCGACCTGCCAAAAGTAAAATAAATGGTTGGAACGAGTATAGTACGCAAATAATAAGATCCTTTATTTTTAGGGTGGGCTATGGTCAGTCCCCCCGCCGCCCGGTTCCATCCAGGGCGACACAGGGGCGGCGCGCGGCCCCGTAACACACCCGTGGCACGTCGCCTTCGTCGTTGGGCCGACCACCGGAGTAGGGTGACTTGTGTTCAGTGGTCAGCCCGACGGAATACCCCTTGAGGAGTACCCTCTCCTCGTCCGGCGTCTAACCCAGAAAAATAATAGGATCCTTAGCAAGATTCTTAACTTTCTTTTTTAAATATTTAAAGTGCCGTACTCAATATATATTTTGTAGCTAGCCTAGCTTTATTAGCTATAATAATTCATGAATATAATGCCTTCAACCGAGGCTGTTATAAAAGGCATTTCTTTAGACCTATCCAACTGAACAACCCCACTATAATTACCTTAGTGTAACTTTTTGTAACTGTTTATGCACTGCAACTCAAATATTTATAGTCATCAGGCATTTTAACGACATATTTGATATAATATGTCGTTCCATTTTAGCCAAACTTCAATCTTCATTTGATAAATATTATTCTGGTACCTATATTCTACCGTATCTATAAAGTTACATGATTATAAGTTCAGTAATTTTCACGTTTAAAAATAACAAACTAAAATATATCCTCACAATCTTTCGTGTTTTTAATATTAGCCGAGAGCACACTTGTCGTCATAGAAATACAGAATCGGGTCAATTGACAAAAAATATCTAATTTATATTAATGAGTAGGTATCTCGTCAATGCATTCGGTAAATAACGTTAAAACATTCGTGCGCTTTTCTTTACGTGCTAACCGATCAAATAAAAATTTATGAAACAGTTACTTTTTAAAAATGATCAAAGAACTTTTACAAACAATATACTTGTAAGTGCCTAACTGAACAAGTTATAAAAAGCGATAGATACTCTTACCACAACTACGTGTTGGACCTCGTAAATTGTATACATACAAATAAGTAAAGGTAGCGAAGCACTACTAGCTAAATCATTTGCCATATAATGAAACTCGTCGCCTTCAGAAAACCAGTTCGCGCGAACACAAACAGGGTTTGCAGCACATCACACCGAGCGCTTCCGCGCCAAGCTATTACAAATCAATTACTTACATCTTATGGTTTATATAAACATTTAAAACGTACGGAACCACCTGATGAAAATATTTAAATCATATTTGTTTTAGCAGGTCCTAATAAACACCAGACTATTATAGTTTAAGGGCCGGCTGCAAAAACACTACGTTTATCGCGTACTTAATCAAAATCACATTTTTACATACATTTATGATTAGCAGAATACATTAATAACAAGATGCCAGTAAATAAGTGGCCGCAAGTAATTCTAATTAAATTAATGTTAATTAATTTTCGAAAAACAAAATCGTTCACTTGTTTTTTAAATATCCCTCATCGATTTTCGAATTCTTTACATACATTGCTATGATGTGAATGATATTTTATTTAAAAAACAAGTGAAGGAAATTTTTATTTAGAAAATTAATTAATATTGATTTAATTAAAATTACTTGCGTCCTCTTATTAACTGTTATCAATGTATTCTCCTAATCATAAATGTATGTAAAAATGTGAGTTTGATTAACTACGCGATGAACGTAATGATTTTGCAGCCGGAACTCGTACTATTAGTACTTCCTGCGAAATCGCACAGGTAGCGTACAACAGGGGCAATGCTCTCCGAAGCCGAAATTAGTCAATTATCTCTTTCCAAAGGTCGACGTGCATTATTTATCGCCGGGTTCTATAAACATGTTTTTCGGAATTTAACGAGGAGTTATTCCTCCTGGTCTACCTTAAGGATTTCTTTTGTGCCTATTCATCTGTATTAAATACGGACGTTAGAGTGACCTTTTTAATTTAAAAATGCGTCCCGACATCATTGCATCCGCCACGGGCATTGTGTCCGATCGGTCACGGTCTCGTTCACGATCGCACGAACAAGTTCGCCCCAGCGAACGCACCACAACCAATGCGTCAGACATATTTCGTGATGAGAAATCATGAAACAAGGAACTTTGGTGAGATTTATACCGCGTTCTATCTTGCTGCAAGCACACTATGTCACAACAATTTAAAATTTCATCATTATCCGTCTGCCCTTATTACAATGAGGAGAATGGCCAATTACTAGGAGGTCGATATGGGATATATTCTTATTTTAACACATGTAGAAGAAGAGTGAGTAAAATATACTGCTACTACGATATGTATATATAAATATCCATACTAATATTATAAATGCGAAAGTAAGGATGTTTGTTTGTTTGTAACGCTTTCACGCTTAAACCACCGAACCGATTTCAAAAATTCTTTCACCAATGGAAAGCTATGATATCAGGGAGTAACATAGGCTATATTTCATCCCGGTATTCCCACAGGAACGGGCACTACGCCGCGGGTAAAGCGACTGAAACCGAAGCGAGGGCGGGTTGCTAGTACTACTATATATTTTAGCTAACACTGACCACACGCCAGCCAAACACTCCTTGAAAATTTAATCGCTGATCACACAGCACTGGATGGAATTTACAAATTTCTAAGAAATTTACTTATAGTTCGCCCGTGACCATGAACTCTGAAAAGTGTTCGAAACGTTAGGAAATCATCCATCAAATCAAACACGATAAAATTCATTTGAAAATGGAAGGAGGGAAGGGAGACCCACCACTTTCCCACGGTAATCAATATACCGCACACCACAATAGAAGGAATACGGAATAGGATCGACGGGCATCCTCGGGATCAAATGCGCATTTGAAGCCGAACCGTCCTGAGGATGCCTCGTTTGGAGGCGAAACACGTGTCGAATTCGAAGTTCTGCAAAAAATTTCAAGTTGATGTTCTGGAAGGTGCTCATCACGTGAGAGTAAGATTTTCTTATTTCCTAGTCCACCTTAATCCTATCTCATATTCCTTCTATTGTGGTGTGGGGTATATTGATTACCATGGGAAACTGGTGGGTCTCCCTTCCTTCCTTCCATTTTAAAATAAAAACGAATTGCCGCAATGTATCGCCAAAAAAACGATAAAATTCGTAAAAATAGTTTTGCTTAGAATTTAGGTGGCGTTTACGACACTCATAAGTAATGTTAGTGAAGAAGTATAGTATTCATGATGATTACCGGAAGACGGCTTAAACTATTTAAGCACAATAATCTATACCAATAAATAAAATTGGAGTGTCTGTTTGTAATGTCAAAATAATAGGCTTTTTTCATGCTCACACGGTTATTTGCACGACACCTATGCCTAAAATAGCAATTAAAAAATTTTTGTCTGTCTGTCTGTCTGTCTGTTTGTTCCGGGTAATCTTCAAAACGGCTGGACCGATTTCAAAAATTCTTTCATCAATGGAAAGCTATAATATCAGGGCGTAAACAAGGCTATATTTTATCCCGGTATTCCCACGGGAACGGGCACTACGCGGGTAAAACGACTATAACCTATAAGCGAAGCGAGGGCGGGTTGCTAGTATCATCTAAAACCGAATATGTCCCACTGTTAAGAACGGGTTTTGTTCAGACGAAAGAAATTATCGTACTACATTGTTAGTCTCGAGGTTCCTCCACTGTGCGAAAGAAATTAACATATAATAAATACCACACTCATCAGATGTGATGCTATGAAGTGTTTGCATCTCTTGCATCGATGATGTCTGCACATCATATCTTTCAGACGTCTTTTACGTTACCAACGCATAAAAGAGAATGTGGCTACTATATACATATGGGTTCGGGATAATATAATATTATTATATAACATAATTCAAATGCTGACACGATACGGACGGCACGTCTAGACGGAGGTGGTTAACAGTAGAGCCCCTCCTCGCACCTCTGTACCGTTAACCGGACGCTGCAGCGCCCGCTTGTTATGCAACTGATGTGTCCCTCCTTTGCCTCACCGGCGAAGATCATACCTGCCAATGCGCTTGCATATATTATATTATAATTATTTCTGTTTACGCGACTATTAAACATAGGAAATGAAACTATTTTTAGGGATTTAATTGCTGTTATTCTTCCGTGACCATGAACACTGAAAACTATACGAAACTTCAGGGAATTAAAAATTAAATGCAAACGTGATATAATCCGTAAAAATAGTTTTGTTTCAAAATTCAATTATATTACGCTGACATTCTATATTAATAATTACCGAACTTATGCGAATTATTGAAACACACTAAAACTCTTAAGGGATCCATTTCGGTCTTCCACGCATACAGTATAAATATTATAGTCAAACTTTGAAACTCAGACGCGCCTAGGTTTGACTAGTCAAACCGCAGGTCTTAGTGAAAGATGAAACTAATAGGGATTCGGCTTCTGAATAACGAATGTATTATTAATTCTAGAATATGTTAACCTCATAATCAAATTGGGTCGACGGTTTGTACTTTCGTGGGTGATCTAAAGGAACTAAACTACTGTATCTTACAAATTAACTATTTTTACATACAGATTGTTTTTTTAACACATTAATAACTATAACGATTGAGCGGAATCGAATGAATATTGTACGAAGGCATAGAGAAAGAAACAAGGTTTTTTAATAACAAAATGCTTAGCCAAGGAATGCATGCTTAGACTGCAGGTAACAGAATAGAAAATCGTCGAATATAAAGTGCTAAGCTTGACTAACATGGAATAAATGGGCGGGAGGTGAACATCCGGTATTACTTTAATGTTGGCATCTGTTTGACTATTATAGTGATTCGACTTATTCGTCTAGTGACAAAAGCACGCGACAGCCGATGAGGAATCAGGATTTTTTCTACTGATGGACCGCTATACATTGATCGGTTCTATGCCTCTTGTATCCAAAGATTCCCTGTAACTTTTACAATGTTGTCGATCTATTTAGTGAAGGACAGAATAAAAGAGTAGATATTGTCTGGTACTGTATTCGTAACTGATTGCGTGTTATTTGATTTTCTAAAGAAATTCTCAATCAGCATCGTCATCATTTTCAATCAACATCAATTAATTAGCAAACATAAAGTCTGGAACTATGAACAGTTAAAGCCGATAGATTCGCTTTTATTAAATGGGACTAAAAATACATGATGAAACTTATAAACCTCTCTATGTCCCTTCGTGAACAAAGGTAGAATACAACAAATTTTAATTTAAAAAAATACTAACCTATCTTAGCAACTATGTTAAACAGACAATGTTTTCAGCAAGCAAATTAGGAGTCATTCATTAATTACTCAAGGGTCCCAAGAGGGAAGAGGGCTTAAAAAATCTCTCAACATGAACTCCTCTCGGGTTTATAAAAGCATTACGTAATATTTTTAAGTCGGAATGTAAGTATACATACTTATTGAACAAAACAAAAGTTCATAAAGCAATGTCTCAAGCAGTATAAAGAGATTAAATAGTAGTAGTAATTAAGTCAAGTTATAAAACGAAAACTCGGGTAAACATTGTACGAATGTGTTTTTTATTATGTATAAAAGTGCTACTTTGATTAGACATTTAAATGGATTTCAAAAACAAATCAAACTTTACAAACTAAATTAAATTATTTATAAATAGCAGTAAAAAAAGACAAAAATGATAACTTCATTTTATTACCGACTGTGTTAGACTAATTTTCACTAGCATATTTTCAAACCATCACTTATCAGCATATTTTCATACGAAACATACAAGTTGTTAGCAACGTAACATTAATTAGTTGGCTTGCCATGTGAAAACACGTCTATTCAAATATGTGTCATGTTATATGATGTAAAAATATTAACGATCAGGGAGAGTTCAAACATGACCTATAGATAATGACCTTATTTAAGTCGTCGCCGTCAGCGCAACCCCTCAAATATTCGTTCCACTAGATGTGGGTAGTTATGAGGCGAAAAATTTTCTAATATGTAGTTTAAATTCATACCTTTATCTCCTAAGACATTGGATTATCCACATTTAGTGACAGGGAATGATCTACAGGACACTCTTCTAGACTTGATGCTAAATACTTTGTCATGGAAAACTCATGATTTGACTTTCTCGGGCATCAAACATAGAAAACCATGAGCAGTCACCAACCTATAATACTCGGCCAATGAAGCAGTCCAGAAACGATAGTCATATCATTAATTGTAATAAAATAGATTTACTATTAATATTTATTTACTACTAGCAACCCGCCCTCGCTTCGCTTCGGTTTTAGGCGTTTTACCCGCGTAGTTCCCGTTCCCGTGGGAATACCGGGATAAAATATAGCCTAGTTTACGCCCTGATATTATAGCTTTCCATTGGTGAAAGAATTTTTGAAATCGGTCCAGCCGTTTTGAAGATTACCCGGAACAAACAGACAGACAAAAATTTTTTAATCTGTATTTTAGGCATAGATGTCGTGCAAATAACCGTGTGAGCATGAAAAAAGCCTATTATTTTGACATTACAAACAGACACTCCAATTTTATTTATTTGTATAGATTACCATTACATTATCATTACATTAATTAGGTAATCGACAAAACCGACCGAAATACGAAAGTAGATCTTGTCTTCACTTATAGAGCGTGGGAGTAAGCTCTCCGTACTTAAAGCCTGTCTTATTTACTTTTGAACTACCCACTTTTGAAATTAACATTTAAAGAATAAATAGATTTCTACGTTAACATTTTATTGAATATTTCAAATATTCTTTAAAACAGTTATCAGCACGAAACAACTTTACGGTATCGTGCTACTGCATTTAATATTACCGCATTTTTTAAGCTATATGTGACTTTATAACACTATAAAATATTTAGACCGCAAACTTAATCAATCCCGCAATCAAATAAAAAGAAAAGAATGTAACTCAATTATAATAAAAGGATATAATTAGATACTTTACGAAGCGAACGCTATTAATACGCGGAGTGGAAGGTGGAGTCTTCATCAGGGTTCGCCCCCAATGCTGCCAGATTAACGTCTCACTGAGCAATTTGTAGGGATTTGCGGTTGATCTCCGAAGTGTAAAAAGATCGTTCGTCACTAGAGCAAGCTCACCTCAACTATAACCTACCTACATCAAACCTAGTACATATCTTTACTATAACTTTATACAGCTAATTAAATTTAGCCTTGGAAACTTTAACACGGTTTTGAAACTCTGTGGGTATTTATCGAATCAATAAAGCGATACAATATTTTTTCCTAATATTTACGAGAGTATACACAACTGAAATGAAACCATTTTTACGCATTGTTATCGCGTTTGCACTTAATTCATTTTAACACTTTACAGCGTTCAGGTTCACAGGAGATGCGATAAAATCTGCAAAAATAAATGTCACATTTTTTGATGTGTAACATCAACAAACGAGGGTGAACCTGATTGTTGGAGTGGCGTTAACACCACGCTTGGGTATGTATATTTGTATAACGAAACCATAACCCGTTTTAGAATTTTGTACAACGCCATCTAGTGAGTACAAAATAAATCATTAATTTAAACACACGCCTATAGTGTATACTAATGAAAATAAATTATATTGAATAAAAAAAATCGTAATATTTTATTTATGCCATATTAGTTCCTATCGTAATCTGTTTTTTATGCTTATATACTTGTACAAAATAATTTCGATGTTTCACCTCTGCCAGGCGTCCTGAGCGACGGCTCCCTTTTTTATGAAAGACATCGCTTATACAAAAACATCCTTACCACTTCCAAATAGTGTAACAAAAGACTATAGTAATATATTGATACACAGGACTTGGAAACTGCCTCTTGAAAGACATTTATTGCCTTTGATAATTTTTATAAATCATAGTATCACAAAATGAAAGCAAATTAATGAGGTATAATCTTGAATTATAGCTTCCTTCTAACCAATGACTACATTTGTCTGTTGTTGTTATAATTCATGAAAGAGTGTGTTTAGTTGCACACACGAAGCAATTGTGTAAGTTCACAACATCGCACACCAACGAACCATTCAGAGTGTGCAACAATATTTTCATATTAATGCAAATACAAGATTTTTTTACAATATTGACATAATGACATACATAGTCCAAAGGTAATTTAATTTATATTATGATTGTACCTCACGATATCTAATTGTTTCCATTCTATTTGTTGTCAGGTGGAATTGTATTCCTATGGGGAACAGTTATTTACAAGATCTGCAAATGGTTAGTTAGAATTTGAGCATAATTCTTTAACACTAAAACCCCGATTAATGCTACTGTTTTTTGCACATATTCATAGATATGCTACTTTCAATTTGAACGCCCACCCTAAGGTTTACTTTTTCTTTGTTCAGAAAATGACAATTATTTTTATCTAACATTTTATTCAACATATGCTTTGAACTAGTTTCAAAACTTTTATATTTATTATATGTAAATAAAATTAAACCCACCTTATGTGCATTGAAATCACTCAATTATTGCTTACTCACACCTATGATGTAAGTATCTAGGATTACCACTGTGTATCTTTTTCGTTTTAACAAAATCCCCCGTGACAAGAATTTATTCATAGTCCAAAGTATACAAGAATCTTTTTGTATGAAAAAATACAAGATTTCACAAATTTCAATTGGATTTGTATTAATAAATGCCTTACTATCAGGTGTACTGCTTGCTTATGATGGAAATACAATTAAAACAACAGTGTAATTAAACAACACTAATTAGATCTAATACAGTATATACCAGATTTTCTTAATTGTAATAATACATCTTCTTGGTTCATATACATCAAACTACTGGGCTCCAGCCTTCCCTACAACAGGAGGGTGATTGACCTGGTATACCATACTGATCAAACGGTTTGGTTGGTTTCATTTCAAGTTTTCCTTCTCTTGCATAAAACTTATATGCATATTATATCCCTTAGATGACTTTTACAACACCAGCAGATAGTGGCAAATTGTATTCTTACTCCATCACCATATATTTCTTATTTAATTTCAATTTTAAAAACTATTTCATTAAAAAGAAAATCTTTCTAATCTATCTCAACAGGCTATTAATGTAATATTATAAACTGTTCAATTCGAGAGAAATTCGGATTATTGGTTATATGTGGCTTCCCTAATCATGACAAATTTTTATCAAATTTCATCCAAATTATCTTATATCAACATAATATTACAAATGTCTATTTAAAAATACAAATTCATAATGATATCTGATGTTTACGCGAGCACTACACATTGTAAATAAAACTACTTTTACGGATTATATCGCGTTTGTATTTGATTTATGATTGCCCGACGTTTCGAACACTTTGCAGCATTCATGGTCACGGGCGGACTAAGGTGTCTCACGTCCAACAAGTAATCGTTATTACAGACATTTACAATTATCTACCCGATACAGAAAATAGTTATAAACTTATTAAATTGTTACCCACATTTTAGTACAAATTTATTGCCAGTGTAAGAAGAAAATGAATCTATATGAAAAATTATATTGTTTATGGTTAGTAATTATTAATTATTAAATTTGTAGCAATTATTATTACAATTTGTTGATTTAAAACTAACAAAACAAATATACTACCACCGGATCGGAACGCGGCCACACTGAGAAAGATCCGGCAAGAAAACTCAGGGGACATGATGCTAAATTAATATTGATTTTTAATTTTAGATGCGGCTTACTAAAAGATTTTTGATTTATAAAATTATCTTTAACCATTATTATTGTGGGTCAAATCTATACAATAAGTGCTCACAGTATCATGCAGTCTTGTGGTGGTCTCTTTGGATCTTTTAGTAAGCCGCATCTAAAATTAAAAATCAATATTAATTTAGCATCATGTCCCCTGAGTTTTCTTGCCGGATCTTTCTCAGTGTGGCCGCGTTCCGATCCGGTGGTAGTATATTTGTTTTGTTAGTTTTAAATCAACAAATTGTAATAATAATTGCTACAAATTTAATAATTAATAATTACTAACCATAAACAATATAATTTTTCATATAGATTCATTTTCTTCTTACACTGGCAATAAATTTGTACTAAAATGTGGGTAACAATTTAATAAGTTTATAACTATTTTCTGTATCGGGTAGATAATTGTAAATGTCTGTAATAACGATTACTTGTTGGACGTGAGACACCTTAGTCCGCCCGTGACCATGAATGCTGCAAAGTGTTCGAAACGTCGGGCAATCATAAATCAAATACAAACGCGATATAATCCGTAAAAGTAGTTTTATTTACAATACAAATTCATTTATAATGTAGCAGTATAGTTAGTGAAATTGGACTGAAAAGTTTTGTTCACATTAATTAATCCAAAATTCTTAATGTAGTCAATGAACTTGAAAATCATCTGTCATATTATCTATAATAGATATAAAAAATAAACAATCAAAGAGGTAGCATTTGATATATGATTTTTTTTAAATTTAGAACATTACTATATTAAAGCAGATATATGTGATTACATGGATTACTCTTAAGTTTACAGCTTAAAAAATAAGCATATTTCTATCTACCTCATAATAATAACCAAATTTTTATACACATACGAACACCTAAGAAACAGTATGGTTACAAAACCTGATGTCACAAAAACTGTAAGGCACTGCTGTGAGACTCATATTTCGTTTATACTGATGAAGACTTCTTACATACAATTATGTATTATGATATACTAAAAATCGTTTTTAAAATTGAGAATTTGATAACATTTCTTTTCATATTAACTTACTTTTAGTTAATTGTTTAGTTATAAAATAGAAATAACTAAATATGTATTAAAAATAAAAACATGCAAGTTAGTAAAAAGTTTTAATGACACACTTAATTTTCGTTAAATATATTAAAATAAAGTTAGTAAGCAACATAAAATTTTACAGAACTATGAGCGAAGCGGATAAGTGTGCATGTAAAGTTGTTTGGAACAGAAGTGTGAGCGTAGGCGGCAAACAGGCAAGGTTTCTCCCTCTCACCTTGCGACACTGGCGGTGCGGGCTCCAGCGGTGTCGCCAGCACGCCAGCCAGCTGCGCCACTGCCAGCACGCCCCACATGTTCCACAACCACATCACACCACTCCACTATCTCATTATTGGCACAATATTCACACAACTTAACAAATATAAAAGCCTAACTATACTAATAACTCTTATTGGCACGATCATACTTTGGAAAAAATCATGTCGCAATGTATTCCTAAATAGGCATTCCAATCGCTTTGTGTCACATTATTTCAAATTCACACTTAGAGTAAATAAATGATAATCTAAACAAAGACAGTTATTGCACGTCATAACATTCCTCTGGGTGCGAAATACGAAACAACAACACACAACAACGTCTCTATCGCTACTAGCACTAGTGACAGACAACCGTTCGTTCATTAGTCGCTCGACCAGTACAGTAGGTATGTACAACCGTTGCTCGCTCAGTTTTGTTTGACAGTTGACTGCACTATCTGCTTTACCGTTTAGAAACAACTGAATCGAGTTATGATGTGAACAATCGATTTAATTTTTTAAATCGATTGATTTTATAAATAATGCAATAGTGCTATATCATGGGACTAACTATTTATCTATTTAGGCTGTTTATTTTTATTATACCATATTTCTTTTCGTTTGATAAGCTTAAGTTTACATGAACATGGAAAAAACGGATCAAGAGGAGGGAAATCATTTTTTTGAAGTTTCATAATCCGTGTAGCCATTTCTTCTAAATAATATATATCTAAATTAGTATCCTTTGGTATTAAATAATGTGTTGCAGGTATCCATTCATTATTCACAAGACGTGCGGGTTGAGAAAATATTCCATTAAACTTTAAACCAAAAGAACCTGTCAAATATAACAAACATTGTTATCCCTCGATGACAATAAATATATCAGTATATGATAGACATTTTATTTACAATCATACAAAGTAAGTACTATACCGTCACAGTGGAGTCCTAAATTTATAATATCATTAGAGTTAGGTTTGAAAAGCCAAAGTTTTATTAAATTCAAAACAGCTGCTGATTTACTTAGCCATGGATAACCCATTGGATATTTTTTCTAAAAATATAAACCAAAAGATATTAATCAAAGAAAAGTGCACTTCTTCAATCTTTTTTAAAGGAGGCTATATTGCAGCGTTCGAGCAACATTGCAGCATATAGCATATTCCAAAGACTGACCGAATAATATGTGAAAGAAATTAATGTTGAAGAGGAAGACGTGCAATCCAGAGAAATATCGCTTCTGAGTGGTATGGACAAAATTGCAATGGAGTTGAGTAGTACGATAGTAAAATGGAGGCATTGACAGCAATTTTAAAAGTTCCTAGGAACACCTCCTATAGAGATGTCGATAGAATACAGAGAGAACCACCATCTCTCTGCCATTCCAATGACTCTATCGTCCTTGAGTGAGATTGGGTTCATATAACTTTTATACAACATGTCTTTATATAAAGTCTGGCTGATATTTGTTCGAGCTCGTCTGGAGATGTAGGTATTCAACGTGAGGATGTCTTGTACCAGACAACTCGTTAACTGGGTGTTAAATATCGCTTAGCTTTGTTCAGAGCACACAGCTCTTTGGCTTTATTGTCCGAATCCCAAACTGGACTTTTTGCTGGATATTTCGACACTGGATCCCAATACTTATAGATTTTAAAAATTTACGTGCAACTTAGGGGTTATGAGTCACACATCAAACATCAGTACACCAATTTGTACTTGCGAAATATAAAGGAATGCCGCATGAATCAATTAGAATATAGTAGGTAGGTACATGTTTATTATTATAAATCAAATTTGTTAAACAGATATGGCTTGAATCTAGTTTCTAATATTCTCCAAATGATTATTTAGTCGATCCGTAATACTGCTATGTTATATCTGTGAAAACTATTACGGTACCTCGTTACCTATCTAAATAGACCCTTCTGAACGATACCGTGAACAGTTCGTGTGTGCACGAGTTAGCAGCTTATTACTTAACAATACTTAAACAAGAACAAAAGCGTAAGTGTATCGTACCTTTGCTTCAGCAACCTTATTCCACAGAGTCTCATCAAAATGCATCAAATACTCCATTGTACGTAATTCTGGTGATACTGATCCAATTCTAAGAGACGAATTTTTTACTTTGGCATATCTATTATATGGTATGAAAGTGTCGTACCTATGGATCGTAGTTCTGATATCAACTAGATGATTTATACCTACGAAACCCCACACCGGTGGACAAAATATATTTTTACTAGGCACGCCAGCGATTTCAGCTGCTAAGGGCAATATTTCTAGTCCTAAATCAGATGTTGCTACCACTATGTGATCTCTCGTAATAGTAAGTTGTTCTCTAAGTTTTGTCGCATTATAACAAGCCGGTCCCAAATTTGCAAAGATTATATTCATTGAACGAGCGCCAGAAGCATTAATCATAAGAGATAATTTGTCCATAATTAATTTGTTCGCGTAAAGCCACTCCCCTATTGACATTTCTTTTCTGAAAACATATATTACATATCAAATTAAATACATACCAACCTTAGCAATCTTGACTATAGTCAGTATCATATATTGAAATGAGAATTCATAGTAATTAACTTACCTAAATGGCACATGATCTAAAATTATTAATAGATTAGTACTTGTTAGTGCCATGCCGATTTTTGTGACGTGTTTAACAACTTTTTCAGGATGAAACGTATCAATATAAGCACATTGTTTCTCTACAGATAGCATAAACTCTTTAGGGCAAGAATCATCGTAGAGATATATTTTAGATATATTTTGATTATCACCGCTCATATCCAATAATCCTGATAATAAATGCATTGTAAGTTCGTTACTGGCACCTGATATAGTGACAACAAACTCCTTTTTATCAAGACCAGGTAATGGCACTTTCATCTCTTCCTGAAAATGAAGTCGTTTGTCCTCCGATAATTTCTGTTTGTATTGAACTATGTTCTTTGTTAGATCTTCGTATTTCTCACAAGCAAATAAAGAATCAAAGTCGTAATATGTGTAACAGTATTCTAAAAATTGCGGCCCCCCACCGATATAAAATGGTTTACTACCCGCCATTAACATTTCTTTCCAAACAAGAGGTGATCCGGTATGATGCCATTTATTTTTTTTATTAAAGTTGCTTAGCCAAACCTAAAACAATTTTTGTATATCAATAAGTACTTAAGTGTATTTTTCTTCAGTTCATTTACATCCTAATAATGGACATCTGACTCCACAGAGGCAGGCAAATTTACCTACAATAACGCGCAGTTAAAATGAGTTGCTGTATTGCTTTCGTACTCTGTCGCCACACAGAGAAAAGTTTAATAGTTTAATATAAAATATCTGGTTGACCGAGCTTCGCTCGGAATATTTTTGTCAAATTTATTTAGATATATATTAATAAAAAATAAAAAAAAAAACAAATAATGAAAATTATATAAAAAATTACAAAAAGAATAATAATAACACCGAGATTCGAACCGACGCTGTTTGAATGTCAACCAAATCAAAATTAGAACCTGTCAACTTTCCATCTGAGCTATCGTAACTCATGACATTGATAACGAAATTTGAATTCATATTCTTTTAAAATTTAATGTCATTGCTTGTTTTGCTAAAAACACGGACAAAACAACATTTTCTATAAATAAAACCTAGCTAGATTGATTTTTTGGACCCGAAACCTCTAGTATGCCAAGTTTCAACAAAATCGTTGGAGCCGTTTCCGAGATCCTGAATATATATATATATATATATATATATATATATATATATATATATATACAAGAATTGCTCGTTTAAAGATATAAGATTACTAAATTGATAGGTAGGTACCCTGGGCAGCGCCGGCCCGAAGTAAATTTTAGAATGGAATAGATCCAATTATGGCGCCTCTCCCGTTTGCTTCTAATAATATATACCTATACCAATTGTGAGTGTAAAGTAAATATAGAACCATTTAGGCGCCCCCTAGGATTTGGCACCTGGAGCGACTGCTCTGTTCGCCGTATGGGCGGGCCGGCTCTGCACATGGGTTTCGTAAAAGACGACTAAGGGATATAATACGCATATAACATCAATGCAAGAGAAGTAAAACTTGAACGAAACCCTATACCAACTTGTCTGACCAACGTGGTATAGTAGGGTGAATTCCCCTCCTATTATGGAGGAGGCTCGAGCCCAGAAGTGGGATGTATATTAGCTGAGATGATGTAAGTATTAAATGCAAAATAAGAATAAAATATTAAAACGTAATGGATAGCAATATTTTCTGATACATACCTGCCATTCTAAAATAGATATTTCTACATGCTCGTAAGAAAAGTCTGGGAGATTCTGTGAAAGAAAATCTGCTACGAGACAACATTCAGCAAATATTCCACATTGGCACTCTCCTACAATTACAATTCGAAATCCCATTATCTTCTTAATATTGAAATCTTACAAAGAATTAACAAATGTTATTCAATTCAAATCTTGTTTACATAAATGTTCTATAATGTCCAATCAATGACACTTTAATATTTTTGATAATAAGGACTATTTACATAGCACGTGAGTATTTATATTTAGTTACTTGCAAAGAGTTTTATTTAATTAACTGAAATTTACTTGGTACATACAATATACCCTTTTTTAAAGACTTAAATAAACTTTGACTGCATTAAAAGTAAGTTATCAATCTTCCTGTTCTCGTTCCAAAATATTTTTCGGTTTCATGCAACTTATTCCCTTTTTTTCTGCAAACTTCTGTCAGCCATCAGTTTTTCGCACATCACTTTGATACCAGAAAATAAGAAGTGGTAACATATCCTATACCAAGAAATATGCATATCCTCAACCAAGAAAAATGGATTGCGTCCCATATTTCTTGGTTATACCTTTGCCCCAACTAAATCCACTTTTCAATCATATCTAGATTTCTAAGTGTGTCCGGCTAGTTATTACACAAGAAAGAAATATCTCTAATATTCCTGTAGTATGGTCTATTCCTTATGGTAGTGTATAAAAATTCAACATCTGCATCAAATTTGAGCTTTACTTTACCATATGCTTTCTGGGGCAAGAGGTGTAAAATTGAAGGCATAACAATCACATGGTTTTGTTTTTAAATGTTCGTCAGCATTATTCAACAGACAAAGCTAGACATGTGTAACACTGCGCTGCACCGCGCAATTGCGCCAACTCAGTTCACTGCGCTGGAAGTATCAACTCACTTCTAGAAAATGTGTTAGCGCACGGCGCAATCGTCGCAGCGCCCGCCGGCGAATCTGAACAATTTTTTTATTTATGCGCCTATAAGGCAGGCTATAGTCGACCTTACTGCCTTTTCTTACGTAGTTTACACATAACTTTCTTTACATATAATTTATTATTAGCGTAAGAGATAAGTAACATCCGTCAGTAAGTCCTTACCATTAATTGGGTGCTGAAAACCAAATACATTATTATACATATTAACGTAAATCACTATTATATGATATTCACAACACTTCAACTGTATTACATATTAAACTAACTGACTCAATACAGATGTTGTTCTGTTCAAATAAAATAAAGGAATGCTCTTTGAAATCGACAGCAGCGCCACCTACCGAGTCGAGTTGTGAATCTAAACCATTCTCGTATCCCTTTGAACATACACAAAACATTGCATCAACATCGGTCCAGACGTTTAAGAGGAGTTTCAGTGACGTACACAACAAATATATATAATGTAAATAAAGATAAAATATCAGCAAAATTATTTAAAATATAAAACTAAAAACAATAATTCATTCAAGAGCGTAACATGACACTCCCATATTCCCGCCGAAAAACTCAAGGTCGAACAACTCTGTGAAGTGTAAATAACTCTTTTAAAAATTGAGTTATACCTAGGTGCGCATTTAGTTGCTCATTCGGTTGTTTCATGTGTTGCGCCATGACGCAATGAGTTAGAAATGGAGTTATACCTGCAGTGGCGCACATTTTATTCGTCAAACACTCGGTCGTGTTTACATTTTGTTGCGCCATGGCGCAATTTTGAGTTAGCGCAATGAGCCGGCGCAGTCTACTGCGCCTGAGTTACTGAGTTAACGCAAGGATTATCGTTGAGTTACCCATGCCTAGACAAAGCTGCTCTCTACGTAGATTTTTTACCAATTTTCCTTGCGATGCATCAACCGATTTTCACGGCTACTACAACAAATGTGAGGGTGACTCATTTTTATTCTTAACCTGTTACACCACTTTGAAGTTTTCATGTCGACGTTATTGTTATAAATGGGTACCATACTGCACCATTTATCTGGATTCACCTTATTGAGGAATAAAGTCAACTAATAATTCACTTAAAGTAATTAATGTGAGAATTTTGGCTAGAACTTGCAAGTGTCACGTGATGGTCATGTATTATATTTAAAATCTTAGGATTTTAACTTGTTGTATTAAATAATTTCGAAGAAATTTTACGTAATGTGATACAGAGAAACTCCTGGAGAGTGCAGAGTATGATATGGAACATTAACTGTTATATGTTTTCGTTATTCACCAAAATTAGCAGAAGATGCCATGAACAGCGTGACCATGGTACAAATGAAATCGATGCTATGTCGTACTGACGGACAATGTCCTTCAACGAAATGATAATTTATAAATAAAGAATCGGCATAAGTCTTAGTACTATGCAGTGTTTCTTAAAAAAATATTAATCTGTGATAAGAAGTAAAAGAACCATAGATTAATCTATACTGAAAGTTATTAGTCTGTGAAGTGTATCTGTATATTAATCTGTGATAGCAAGCGAAGCGGCCAACGCCAGGCAATGCCGAGTAGGGACACGATATCGAAATGAAAGTATCGATACTGTACTCATGAGTAATATCGAAGAAAAAGTATCGTACTCAATAAAGTATCGAAACAAAAGTATCGATACTCCAAAGTATCGAGTACTGAGTAGATTTCCTAGAATCCGGGTCGTGATGACTTTTTTTTAGGAATTTGTCCTGATTTGATTAGATTTTTTTTTTAGCATTTTGTTTTATGTGTTCGGATTAAAATATGTTGAGCCACTTTTTAGAAGGTTCGTTACGCTTTACCTAGATGTCGTTACCATAAGCATAAGCTGTAAGGTCAAATTTAACATGGATACTTTTTACAATTTGTTCGATACGATACCTGTCTAAAAGTACTCATTGAGTAAAAGTATCGAATAGAAAGTATCGAGTACAAAAGTATCGGTATCGAAAGGCAAGTACTCGATACCTAAAAGTATCGATACTTTTTTCATGTCCCTAATGCCGAGCACAGAGTAAGAAATCACTACCACAAATTATAATTATAAAGTAGTACAGATAGGACAGTACGTCAACTTAGTAAGTTTGGACTACAATCATCTTTATCCACTTGGCAGCGCTTGTTAGTACTATATTTACCTACATAGCTATATTCTTTGATATCTATATACGTATAGATGTCTTGAAATTAAAATATAGTATCTACAGATTTATCATTTGTATCTTTATATATATATATATATTTCTTGTATAAGTTATACGTGATTATGCAAATCAGTAACGAGCAGTAATACTTGTGATTCAAACAAAATGCGCAGGAGCCTTACGAACAAGCAGCTATATAAACGCAATATACAGTGTTTCCACTTTAAAGATTGCCTTTCCCCACGCTTCATTTCAGATTTTTCCTTTTCGGGACTTATTCCCCTTCATAAGTTATTCTGCTGTAGTTCTTAGCTTTGGCACTAGTGTAATAAATAATAATAAAAAAAAAAACAACTTCGATTTTCTTCTAATGGTCGGTATACACGACAGCAAAATATCGCAGCGATTTGACTGCGCAGTTAATCAAACGTCCATAGATTGTGTACAAGTTCGTGATATCTGCGGCGATCGTCCATTTGAAGCAGAAATTCAGGAATTCATAATCATGTCATCCTTGATGAAAGATGATAAAAAGCACTAGCGTCGCTCATTTTATGTAAAAAGCAAAGAAAATCACGTAGTATGTGGTGTAGAAATTTGCTTCTTATAAGGAAATCGTATGACTTGACGGCTGAAAGTATCTCTTATGTGAATTTATTGAGAGAGACACACACGTATAACATACACGCCGAGACGTCTGGAGGGATGTATGTAGTATGTGGTATAGAAATTGGCTTCCTAAAAGGAAGTCTCATGTGAATACTAATACTCTCATGTGAATTTATTGAATTTTATTGATTTTTTTTTATTATTGTTTCCCTATTGGCATTAGAATCAATAGGTTTGTACATATCAATTAGCCTATTGTAGGCAGCATTTTTTTCGTTGCTATTATGATAGTCTTTACTTTTCTTATTCCAGAAGCAAATTATAACTCTGTATTAACTCTTCCAATAATTCTTGGTTGTTGCTATTATTTTTATCATTATCTTGCGACATGTTGAATTGCATCTACAGCAAGCGTCATGAACAAACTAAAGGATCACTACCTACCGACTTCCATCCACACACTACGACGAAACTGTGCAAACATGATCGACAACAATTTATCAAATAGTTTTTGAAACTGCTCCGATCGTTTGCGCCAACCAGAAAATTCTGAGACGATTTTCGTACACACTATCGATAAAACTGCATAAACGGTCTGCGCAGTCAAACGCTACGATATATCATTGTCGTGTATACCGACCAGAAATATATAAAACCTGCACGTGTTGCCACTATTTTTTTATATAGTAAAACGTAGGGTAAAGCCTAGGCTAAAATTTGCCGCAATATTTTAGGCTAAGCTTTACCCATGATTTACCGCAATTTTCCCTTTTCCTTCCCTCTGGACATAATTTCCCCTCAAAAGAGGAATTTCTCTTCATTGTGGAAACACTGGCAATATGGCAGCGGCAGACGCTGTCATTCTATCAATTCGCCAGCGCCCCTAGTGTCATTTTTTGTATTGTAGACGAAACTTCTAAATTTAAAAAAAATGTTCTAGCTGTCAACGCCGTGATCACTACGTTTGATGCCGAGAGCATATTTGTTGGAATTAAAAGTTTATTGTATTTATTGTTATTTATAAATAAAACTTAATGTTATAAATATGGTAAATCAAATTTGGGGATTTTGTGATTTGTGTATTAGTAGGAATTTTAATCTTGATGATCTTCAAATAGTAGAAAACCTTGGATTTAATACAATCGCCATCAACACATACGTCGCCGAAGAATCAAATAATGAACCCAAAAAGAAAAAGAAGAAAGGGGATTCCAAAGAAAAAAAAGACTTCGTACAGTCACCAATGGAGTTGCCTTTAAACTTAACAAAACCAACTAAACTTAACATTTTACAAAGGGTTACCATCGAAGTTAGCGACTCCAGCATAGCTCATAAAATTAACCATTCCGAAAATTTAAAAAAATATGACATCATAGCTGTAATTCCTAAAACTTTACAAGCTTTTCAGTATGTTTGTGGAGCTATGGATATAGATATAATAACATTCGAACCAGAAAGCAGAATTCCTTTCAAGGTTAGTCGTAAATTATATACACAAGCAGTAGAAAGGGGAATATTCTTTGAAATTATGTATTCACCAGCTATAAGAGATTCGACTTCGAGAAAAAATATAATAAGTACAGCCCATACTTACCATGCAGTTGGTAAATCAAAGAATATTATTTTAACTAGTGGAGCTGAGAATCACATGCAGATTCGAGATGTACATGATGTTATTAATCTAGGATTTTTATTTGGCCTCAACAGTAATCAAAGTCTAGAGTCTGTGAGAGATAATGCACGAAGACTCGTCCTAAAAGCTGAGGGTAGAAAGTGTGGGAAGCATTATATGACAATTAATTTGTTGAATAATAAGGAAACTGACAATAAAATGTTAGAAAATTATTTATATTTTATTCATTTAATTACACAGATATATAATCATCACAGATTTTAATATCAAAACATATATTTAAGTTTTCAAATAGCATAGATAAAGCCAAACAATAATAATTGGTAAAACTGGATAATAAAATAAGCAAAAGTATAGTCCTCCAAACATTATGTACGAATTATATGCTTTTGTTATACAAAAGCTATATTTTTCTTCAGTTGTTATGCATTCTTCTTTTAGGCACAGGGCTCTAGAGAGAATAGCTTACTAAACCACATGGGTTGTCAAGTTTTCTTTCTTTTGTATATGTTCTTATATTCCTTACCTAATCCTTTAAGACATATGGGCAGAGAATAATTTTACAATCGGCACATGTTCTATCATATTTTAAACATTTGCAGTTTATATATATGAGTATGGTTTGTCAGACTATAAAAACTAAAGTTACTGTTATGCTATGCTTGTTAATCAGCTGCAAAGTATTTATTTTGTGGAAGATATTAAACAATTTAATTCATAAAACTCCATCACAAACAAGAGTTCCACATGCTAATGGAGAAACTTATTCCGAGTTGCTTTAGGTTACCATGTGGCTATGTGATAAGAATACAAAAGTCACTACTTTTTACTTGCTGATGGGAGTCGTAAAAATCAGCAAAGTTTCACGAGGAGAGTATGCAGCAGCTTTCTCCTGGGAAACATATCTTACTGCAATTGCCAATCCATCTGCTAAATATTGTCATCATCCTGTTCATATCCCATTCTTTGTAGTCGATGCAATATATATTTCTCTTATACAGTGAACCTGTAGTAATCCAGCCTCTGTCTAATCCGGCGCCCCTTGTAATCTGACATGTCTATTATTATTAAAAAAAAATTGTCTATCTTTGCTAATATGACCAACCACTATGGTGCTATTGTTTTAGTTTGATTTTGAATACATGCAATAGCGGTATGGCCTTTTTTTTGGGTGGGCTATGGTCAGCGCAAGCGCTATCCGTTCCGTCCGGAGTGATGTAGGGCGGCGCGCGGCCTCATAACCCACCGCATTTCCTCTCATATTATATTATAGATTTTAGATTACAGTTAACTGACATTATAAAAAAGGTTGTTAAGTGCAACCTTTTTATGGCCTAATCTGGAATTATGAAACCAGTGTTTAAAATTCTTTACCAATAAAAAAGTTAATTTATCAGTGATATTTGCAACACAAAATTGCCTGCTAAACACAAAAACCAAGCATGCATCAATAATTTGGTAAAATGCAGCAAGAATTGATTAATGTTAAGCTATGCTTCTTGGGTTTTCTGCCTGCACTCCATGGGAACTCTTGCATATAACTAGCCTGAGTTATAGCAATCTGTTATGACACTTTGTACAGTAAGCAAGATAGGTGAAGTATCTTCACCTCTATCCCTTCCTGCCCTCATTTCTGCACCTCAGCAAACTCTTAGCTGTACACCTGATATTGTAACTCATGAGCAACAGTTATCAGGTAAGTCTGCTTGCTGGTATGCCATCAAAAACAGTAAAAATAGAGATCATGATAAAATCACCTAGATGCATGAATTTCCTAAACAATGTGTAAAGTCTATTAACTGGATATGTGTGATGAATCCACTCCCATTCTGTAAGGGGGCTCATGCTCAAGCAATGGAAGAAACATGGGTGCATGCTTATTGCAAAAATAAACATAAATTACAAAATAAATACCTATCTATATTAAAAACAGTAATAGCCTTTGCCAAGTGACCATCTAATTAGTGTGACTGATGTACTAGCACATAATTGCATTCATTAGATCAACCAGGTCATTAAGGGCAAATCAAAAGAATAGTCATGACTGCCACATAGTTTGGGCAAATATTCTAGTTTAAATTATGAGATTAACTTCATGGCTTTTTCTTGACACGTAGGCTGGATCAGTCTTGCATGCCAACCAGCTCATCCCACCACTGATTGTCTGTATTGTTTTGAATTTGAGGTAAAGAGTAAATTATATGTTGTACTTCATAAGAAATTGCACTATATTGATATAATGCGTGTTATGGCATTGTCCAGTGATTATATATCAACACCTACATATCTATTTTAACTATCCAGAATTCTTCTTGACACTTCAAATAAAACCATATCTCATTTTTTAAACTTATCATAAATCTATTCTGATTTTACATGCTTAACTTGCGCAGTGGCCTCTTGATCTAACTTTTCAATAACAGTCTTTTCTGTTGAACTTCTATTAGCATTTAATGTGACATTTGACGATGCTCTGGTATCTTCAGGTAATGCAAACACGTCTGCCACCCACTTGAATCTAAACCAAAGAGTATTGTTTGAATAAATATATAAATAGTGAAAAGAATGAGACTGATTGATATTGATACAGTGTAAAAGCTAATGCAATGATAATGTACCCATGACACCCATGTAAGTGTCAAATGTATATGGTTTTTAATAAAGATTATTATTATTAATGAAAAAGCAATCGTATTAGTGCACAAAGCTTGTTAATGAAAATACACATAGCTGCAGACCACTGCTCTAAGGTGAAGCGATAATGTCCCTGCAATTATATTAAATGGAAAACCTTAATATTTACTTAAGAAAATTCAGATGTAACCGAAATATTATTATTTTACTTAAGAGTAAAAAAACAGATTACAATAACGTTTAGTGTAGTAAGGAATTTAGGTACATTAGCCCTTATCAAAAAAGGCAAAAATATATATTTTATATTTCAAATATAATAAAAATGTTTAAAATATAATCACCATCATTAGCTTACAATGTTTTTATTCATCTAAGAGTCAACTTTAGTATCGGAAATTAATTAAGGTTGTATTTACATATGGGTTGAAATAAAAATAACAGTATCAATTTTTATTATGTATTATTTTCATATGCAATCTCAACGGTTGGTATAAGGTAAGTAATACAAAATGTATAAAATCCGCACACAAAATATAATTACTAGTCACAAACAATGGAGATTCACACACATTTATTTAAACACACTAAATAATTACGATTGTTCTAAGTACATTAAAGGATATAGTTTTATTATTCTAGTGGTGTTGTCTAGTGCAAAACCTACATATCTAGCACCACTGGCATTTATTATATTAACCTTGATAAAGCAAGATATTGTGAACACTAAATATATTATGCAATTACATATAATCACTCTTTCATAGTTATAATGGAATTTTGCGCGTTAGTTTGCAAATGATATCAATGACTCGTCTGAATTGGGTTAATTTTGAGAATATTAATAAATTATGTGGAGAAGCTTGTAAAATAGGCTACCCTGCAAGGATGTTATAACGCAAAAATGCTATAAGCCTCTTTAAAACACTACCATACAATAAGGGGATCAACTAAAACCGTAACACATTTTAATAAAACTTAGATGGCGCTGTCAACAGCTTTATAGATCGTTATTATTTGTACTGTGGGAGACTAAATACCGTAGGTATATAATCATGATCTTCCACAAACTAAGTTGTTATATTTGAAAAGGTATACTTGTTCTATATATATAGATAAAACTCTTGGTTAGGCTTTCCCACAAGTAATTTTTGACTTTAATTAAAAAGCTGCTCACCCTCAATTTAGTTTTTTGATACCAATGGTGGTAATAATCAAATTAAATCACATGTGATTTATCACGAATATTGGCGTCAAAGTATTTGTAACGTTATCGAGGCTATTTTGTATAGATTTGAAGCAGTGCCCCTACCGTTCGATAGAGGTGCTCCTCCAAATCACCTATAAATTGGTCTTTATAACGTTACGAATACTTTGACGCAAACACTTCTAAACCCACTGATCTCAAATGATAACTAAGGTTCATGGATTTATGTACTGCGAAAATCTACATTCGTGAGTGTAATGAATGCATTATTTTCTTTAAATAAATACAAAGGTTCCCCAACCTTTATTAAAACTTTAACTATTGAAGCAATAAGACGATAGTACGAATATTTTTCACAGAACCACCCATTTAAAACCCCAAACTATATCACTAGTTGTGTATTTTTCTTATAGTAAGCAAAATACCCTCGAATAACCAAAACGATCACTCAACTTCGCCTTAACTAAATCTTCATATATTTATAGCGCCATCTAGTCAGTTAAATAAATTAGCTGATTCTTATCGCCATTGCAGAGTTACCAGTGTGATGAAACATTGAGCAACAAAAGCTTAATTAAAATCTACATTTATTCTAAGATAAAAACAGTCTTCAATGTCTTTTATAATTTATATAAAAATCACTTCGAAATGTTGCTAATTGTAAAATTAAATCATATAGATACCGTTAAGTATTGAAAATTCACACATTACAATAAACAACACACTAATACATGGATAAATTCATGGCAATTATTTTATAAAATTCTATAATTAAATTAATATTAAAAATCTATTTGTATGATAGTATGTCACTAATCGTATAAATACATAGACGTAACGAAATAATAAATAATCTCCTGTACCTAATCATAATAACAAATTCAGTCTCATTGTTAATAAAAAGAAAATCAAATTTTACTAGCGAATCTTATCTCAACAACTTTTTTAAATGATAAAAATTTACGAGATATATTTTATGACACAATATTGTTAATATTAATAATGTATAAATAGGAACCAAAACATACAAATATTTATTTAACAGAAAATAAATGCAATAATAAAAATTTCATATCTTAGTCCTTTTGTGGCTTTTACGTTTTTTGTTATACATTCTGAACGTATACATAATTTCAGTAACAATATATAAAATTGTTATCCATTATGTATATTTCAAACTAGCGTTACTCATTCACTAACCTACAGTAACTTTTATATATCTTACTCGCTATAATATTATGGCCCTAATATGTTCTTGCTTTTCAATTTTTTTTTTCAGGTGAGATTTGCAGCTATAGAGAATAATTTACTTCAGATGATACATTTACCTAAACTAAACCATATTTTTATTTCAATTTACAATAATACATTGGTGGAACTCGAGTCTCCTGCATACCTACTTCTGTACTTCTAAAACTATTTTTTTGATTATTAATAAATTTTCACGATTTCAGCCGTATAGTTCATGTTCCCGTGGTAATATTGAGATAAAATTTAGCCAAGTTATTCTTTAAATAGATAGGCTACCTGGTTGTAAAATATTATCAATATCGGTCCAGACGTTTTTTGTTAATATGAGTGGGTAACTGTTGCTTATTTAGTTAGAACAGATATTATTAAATTAACGGATGCCGGTTGATAAGGTTCAAATATAGTAGTAGGTATTTCAATTTGGATTAATTAAATATCACTGGAAAATTTATCTTAAAATATTTAGGTATGTAATATTCATATTTGGATGAAGTTAAATTTTGTATTCAATATTTAGCGGTTTAAAATAATTATTTTTGTAAAAACTATTTAAAAAGAAACATTTTACAGACATTCTCACGAATTCATTCAACTAAATTTACAAGGAGAAATAAATTTAATAAAATAGGGCATAGTCTATTTTATTAAACATCATTAAGAATTTGTTTTTTTAAAACAGAAATATGCAGCCGAATATGCGATCAATTCATTATTTTAATAAATACATATACTAAGCAGACCCACGCAACTTCGTTTACAAGGCACAATAGAAGGAGAGGGTAGAGTAGTAGAGAGAGTGCGTCGTACGTACCTACCTACCATCTCTCAGCACAAGTAACGTAAGCGAATTGGTTTTTATCCACCTTTGCAAAATATTCTAATTTCAATGATAAAAAACCTAATTGAAAGTAGTAAATATTTAGCAACATTTACTATTGCAATGGCTATCATAGCAACAGTAAAAATGTCAATGGTTACAATACTACCAAAGCATGGAATATATGGCATTTTATAATAGATAAAAAAAAATAGTATAAGATTTTCGTAAAATACGCGTCTACTTTACGAAAGGAAAATACAAAAGTGAGGGTATTTTTTAATAAATTCGTACTAAAATCCTTAAACAGTCATTACTAAAATGACGAAATTTATATAATTACGAAAGTATTACTTGGCTTACTTCATCTGAAGCGAGCTCTAAGAGGTTCAAGTATATGAACTGTCTCTAAATTCCTGATATGATAATATCCATAGCTTCAATACAAAAGCAGTTTACAGGAGACTCTTGTGGTACATAATTCAAAATTTATTTAATACATAACATTTGTATCGGTAGGTTAGTTAAGTTAAACTGAATTATAATAAGTCTGTAGGTATTTAGTTGTTGAGAAAAGAAACGCAGTGGGCGACTGTGTTCACATTTTCTACCAACCTGTTGTAGAGTTCCCTCCTTACACTGGCCGTGAACTTGCTGACGAGACACAGCGTCACTGCGCCCGCAAATATGGCGTTATATAACAGTACAAGTTTGAAGTTACCCAGCCACTCTATCCGACCAAATTCGCCGAGCAAGTCGAAATTGGTAATGCCTGATGGAGAAACATTCTAATTTGAGTATCTTATTATCTTAATCCGTATGGAATAGGAATACAATTCACCACTGCCTATCTTGCCAGTGGATGTCGTAAAAGACGACTAAAGGATAGGATATGCATGTAACATCTATGCAAGAGAAAGAAAACTTGAAATAAAACCTTACACCAACACGTCCGAGCTGAGTATGACACGAGCGTGGTATAGGAAGTCTATTTGCCTCATATAGTGGAGGAGGCCCGAGCCCAACAATTAATTTTTAATTTACAAATTTTATTTTAAGAACAAATAAATTTGAATATCGGAAAATAATAATTTATTCATAGTTTTAAGTTTTCACTTCTCTCGACAGTCATGACTGCCTTGTATTCATTTTTTTTTTAATTTCCTGGAGTCACTAATTATAGTCAATAACATATTTATATGCTGCCCGGCAGCGCTGTACAGGCGCTAAAATTGTTTTATCTTTAATTGGAACAGGCAAGACAGATCTGCTAAATTTTATCAAAATCGGTTAAGTGGTTTATTAGCGTGAACGGCAATAGTGAGGCGAAATTCTTGTATGTAAAGATATAGCGGATAAGCACCATGGTATGATCGATACTACTTCGTTAGTCCAATGACGTAACGATTAAACAGCAGACAGTCAGATCCTGGATTTGAATCAATTGGGCAAAACACCTAATTGTAGGGCTTTTTGGCAATTTTGATTGAGGATTTTGACACATATTAAATGGTGTTACATTTATATTCTTCAAGAACAAAGGCGTGAGATAACCAAGAGCCTATTGAATATATCTTGCGAATTTGCCTAAGTGTAAAGTCACCTACGATAGTATTATAATGCAGCAAAACCTATAAGATTGAATGTATGGTTAAGGTCTTTGGAATCACTGATCCAATTTCTAAGATTCTTGCATATAATTTTTTTTTCTTAGAAAAAATTCCATTCTCATAAGGAGACATTACGCGTGGAGTCATAATCTAGATATGAAAAAAATAATAATAATAACTTTACCCAACATCTTGACGAGTAGTGGATGCGCTGTGGAGTACGCAAGAAGTAATGCGATGTGGGCGATGATGCGGGCGAGCGGCGTACGTCGCGCCCGCGGCATTACGCGTAACGCTCGCATGGGCGTACTGAGTCCCGTCAGGGAAGCCGCGTACAAGTACACAATCAGGAACGCCTCTAGCACCGCGCCCGCGCATCCCAGCTTCGACAGCGATGCGATGCCAAGCGTAAATTGCTGCCAAATAATAATAACATTTATCATATTTCGTGTGTTGACAGAGTAATAATAGAATTCACCATCCCCTATCTTGCCCGTGGGTGTGGTAAAAGGCTAAGGGGTATGATATGTATATAATATCTGTGTAAGAGAAGGAAAACTCGAAATAAAACGCTTATTAACACGTCTGACCAGCGTGATATAGTAGGTCAGTTTGCCTCCTATAGTGGAGGAGACTCGAGGACAACAGTATGGGTCGAGATGAATATTTATCATTATCATATCAACCTTTATTAGTGGTCATAGACCTCCTCGCATCGAGGGATAATGTTATAATCGCCATGCCTTTTTCTAAGTCTGAATACACGCCGTCCATTTTATGACGGAAAGGTGGCGTGCGACCTAATACCCCATCGTGTCCCCTCTTCATGGCCATTGGGCCGACTACTGGTTTTATCTTATATCTTTACATCCGTGATCACCGCGGCGATTTTGCGTACTTATTCTAATAAGTACAAAAAGGTAAGAATTCGTCCCACATTGCTTCAGTCCATATTTATACATTTTTTAAGTTGATCGTAATCTATTCATGTCCTAATTAATGTTATTTAATATTGTTATGCGCAGGCTACGAATACTACCGAAACTTACATACATTGCTTGTGGCTGTTGTAAAAAAAGAGAGCCGACGCTCAGGACGCCTGGCAGATGTGAAACATCGAAATAATTTTTTACAAGTATGAATGCAATAAAATATGCATAAAAAACAGATTACGACAGGAACTAATATGGCATAAAGTATTAATACAATATTAAGATGTTTTGCCAGAAAATGATGATTTTTCTTCAATAAACATTTATTTTCATTAGTATGTACACACTACAGGTATGCGTTTATGTTAATAATTTATTTTGACCTCACTAGATGGCGCTGTACAAAATTCTAAAACCGGTTATGGTTTCGTTATACAAATGTACATATCCTAGCGTGGCGTTAACGCCACGCCAACGATCAGGTTCACCCTCGTCTATAGATGTTTCACATCAAAAAAATCTAAGAGTTTTTACACCAACCCGGGCTAATTGCATATGATGCCGCCGTCGCGAGGTCAGTCTCTCTACGGGTGACGGACTAAAGTCTCCGGTCCGGTCACCCGCGGCCTCGGCTAGATCTCGAGTCGCCGGCGGCGGACCGTGTCGCCGAAGAGAAGTTCCTCTCGCCCACGATCCGCCGCCTCCTTCCATGATATGACGGTCTAACAGAAGGCAGCGACCGCATTCCAGTTCCTGATGCTGCCGAGCGTCTCCCTAGCGATGGTCGGCAGCGTCAGATCGGCACCGATGATTGCGACGAGTTCACGGCGCTGCTCTGCCCACGCGGCACACCCCTCGAGCATGTGCTGCGCCTTGTCCTCGTCACAATCGCAGTGGTGACAGGACGGTGTGCTCTCCCTCGTAACGACCCTGTGCAGGTACTTGGCGAAGCTACTGTGCCCCGTCTATACCTGCACCAATCGGAAGAAAAGCACGACGGCTCGACGGTCCTGACACCGTACCGAGGCCTCTCCAGCCGGACTGCCCCACGGGCAATGACGTCTCGGCGGGCGTCGACCCGCCAGGCGGCAACCTCCTTGATGGAGACTATGCCGCCACCGGCTCGCGTCTCTAGCTCCCTCTACACGTCAGCAGATGCGTCCGCAGACGTCGTCATGCCTCCTCTACACGTCAACGGATGCGTCCGCAGATGAATAGGTTTTATTATATCTCTCTTGCATAGATGTTATAGGCATATCAAATCCCTTAGATGTATTTTACGACACCTACGATTCCACCATTACACCATTCTTACTCCGTAATCCAAACAGCAAAGATTCATAATATTTTTATTTATGTCATAACTAGCAGTGCCCGCGGACTCCGTTCCGCTTTAGAAATATTTTTGTCCCGCCCCGTTTGTCCAGCGTAATACTTCAGGTTAAAAGTTCGGGATAAATAAAAATTATGATAATGAAGATTTTTTTGTTATTTTGGTTTTCCTAATTCGTAGCCGTAATAGTCCACGCCCCTTCCCCCACAGCGCTGGACGCGACGCAATCGGATAGATACTGCCTATATCGCCACGCAACGGCCGGGGCGGCGTTCACCGCACGTTTTTATTTTGCTAATATTTTTGAAGATATTTGTTTAAATTGTATAGAGTAAGAGGCATAAATATTCTATATTAAATTGCCGTTCTAACAAACATATTTATAAAGATATAGATTAATACCATATGGACTAAATAAGCTTCACAAAAATTAATTAATTTTAATCCACAATTTTAATAGTAAAACAGTTATTGTGAGTTATCTGTAGGAGATAGGCATATGCTATTGCGGACTTTTTTACAGAATTTGATACGTTCTTTAATATTGTGGTACATTGTTTTTTTCTATCCTCAATAGTTTTCGCAGCGCACGCGATGAAAGCAATTTTTTTACAACTTGGATTACATTATTCAAGTTTAAGTAAAGATGCGTAATTCATTTTGGAAATTATTATATCCTATGACACTCCACAATAACGTAGCTTTCTATTGGTGAAATAATTTTGAAAATCGGTTCAGTAGATCCAAACTCACAAACGTTACCTCTTTATAATATTAGTATAGCTGAGTATTAGTTAACAGTTAGTGTCTTACCCGTGTACTAAGCGGCAGTGCCTTGATACCGATGAGCAGTTCTAGTGTATTCTGCAGCACCATCAGCACAGTAATTGTGGTGAGAGCCAGCAATAGCAGCATTGCTAGCGGATACACAACGTTACGTTGGAGAGACGATGTCTTGCGCTGACTCTCCACTTCCTGAAGACCAATCATATAGTTACATTAATTCATTAACATAGATCCATTTTCTTGTAGGAAACTTGATAAAATGTAACGAGTTCAACTGATTCCAGATAATGTATCATCTCAACTCATATACGTCCCACTGTTGGATTCGAGCTTCCTCCACAAAAGGAGGGACATTGACTTACCACGTTGATCAGACGGATTTACCGCTCTCTTTGAATCAAAATGTTTACAGGCAAATGATATTAGTACTACAGAAGCATAACCCGGTACAATAAGGGCATTTATGTACAATGAAAAAATAAATCAATTCCTTACAACGTAATCGGTTAAACTTTAAATTTATGTACTGGCGAGTAATATACATATAATCATGTTTCGTCTCAACTCATACATGTCCCACTGTTGGACTCGAGCCTCCTCCCCAATAGGAGGGAAATTGATCTACAATACCATGCTGGTCAGACATGTTGGTATAGAGTTTTAATTCGAGTTTTCCTTCTCTTGCACTGATGTTAAATGCATATTATATCCCTTAGTCGTCTTTTACGTCCACGGGCAAAACAGGGAGTAGTAAATTGTATTCTTACACGGAGTAAGATTACGCGGACTATAATAATGACTTCTGATATTTACGTGAGTTTTACACATTGTAAATAAAACTACTTTACGGCTTTTATCGCGTTTGTATTTGATTTTTGATTGCCCAAACGTTTCGAACACTTTGCAGCGTTCATGGTCACGGGCGGACCCCGCATGGTAAAATACCAACGCGATAAAATCCGTAGTTTTATTTGCAACGGACTATAATGTTTCAGTTTTCCAAATCCAAATAATTAAAGAAGTTCTATACATAGACAGACGGCTATGAACTTGCAATTCTACTTTGCATAGACAAAAACAGTGAAACGTAAATAACAAAGCCGTGACGTAATTAATAAAGAAAACAAATGTGAGAAAATAAGTTCACTATGACTTTCTGGGTAAGTTCTTTTATCGCATTTAGGTCCAAATTATAAAAAGGAGCTGTTGTTAGTTTACTTGACATTTATAAAAACATTGCGAAATTCAGTTGACAAAGGCATGTCTATAAAAAAGAACAGCTTGAGTAAATACTGAATACGTTTATTTTTCTCACTACAATATGATGTACATTTACGATTTTTAATCATTTATAATTTTCTAATTTTGCATATTGTAGAGGTCTGGTCCTTTAACTAAAAACTAACTCAGGGTTTGATGACAATTATGATCATCTTAATTTTTCCAGGAGAGAGGTGGAAAGTGGTGATGAAGTGGTCGATAAAAGTACGTAATCGAAATACCCAGTTGGGAATAAAATATGATAATATCATATTCGCTTTATTTTTTAATTTATTTGCTTGCCGGAATTTTTGGCATACCTACTATTGCAATGAATATTACGGCTAATGTAAGCTTTAATTCGTCCGTGTGGTGACGGAGTAAGAATACAATTCACCACCCCCTATCTTACCCGTGGGTGATCGTACGAGACGACTAAGGGATATAAAACGCATATAACATCTATGCGAGAGAAGGAAAACTCGAAATAAAACCCTCTACCAACACGTCTGACCAGCGTGGTATAGTAGGTCAATTACACTTTCATTATGGAGGAGGCCCGAGCCCAACAGTGGGACGTATATGGGCTGAGATGATGAAGCTTTAATTAATGGTACTGTACTACTACAATGTTTCTCGTAACTATAGATCCTCTTATTTATAATCTTATTGGTCAATTTTGCTTTATGTCGCCCACTTTGTATAGTAGGGCAAACACTCCTCCTGTTTTGCTTTTGTAACTAAATATAAGGTTTCCCGAGACTTTCCTGGGGGCTAAACCTCGGCGTCATTCATGGTCACTACTGTGGATTCTTTCTGGCTTAGAGGAATTACTATAGTGGTAATGTATGGTGGGAATAGTCCAAAAAAGATAAAATTTGAGTGAAGTAACAAAAGTATGATGTGACTAACCTTTCTCATGGCCACCACCTTCTGTAGTCGGTCATTAAGTCCGGCTTGTAGGGCTCCATTCCTTAACCGGAGCAGAGGTGGCTCCTTGCCCTGCAGCATGGACTGCGAGCTATCCTTCGATACAAACACGTTCGCGTCCACCGGCGCTGATATGTCACCACGGTCAGGATACATGGGCTCTGGCGATATGTAGCCCACGCCTGTAAATAGTTAAAAAAGAAACAAATTTGTCAATGTCTTTTAGACAGCACGATGTAAACTTAACAACATTATCACCCACATCCGTTTTTTTATTTGCTTCAGCGGTCCATGAACGAGCAAACCTGATGATAAATGTTAACTATCGCGTATAGACCTCTGCAATACCGGGGTTACAACCAGGTCACTGCCAATATTAAATGATGTTTAGGCCTCAGGTTTAGTGTTCTCTTATTTAGTGATAGAAATTGGTAATATTCAGACGTTGATTTTCTGCGAGTAAGCAGTAGGTACTGACTAGGACCAGCCGGGCCATTTATGGCCACAGATACAAAACTGTCAGCAAGGTAGTCCAAACAGTACATTTTTTTTTTGTGGCACGCGGCCTTGTAACCTACTGTGTTCCTTTCTCTTCGCCATTGGGCTGACTACTGGTACCTTCCTTGGAAATCATCCGTGTGGTGACAGACTAAGAATACAATAGTCAGCATCCTATCAGTTCTCGTAAGTATTCTAAATATCTATGAAGGAATTTAAGCAAATAAAACCACTACTGGAGAAAGAATTGTACGCCGTATATGGCCTAAGAAAGTTAAATAAGACAAAATTTCAGCAAAAAAAAAATCAGACTTGAAAATAACGTATTCGAGAACTCAAAACTACTGGTTAAAATTTGTTCAAATTTATATGAGACCGCCCCCTGAAGTGTGATGTCTGAAACGAAAAAAATCATCAAAATCGATTCATAAATGGCGGCATGATCACGTAATAAAATAAAATCATCCACTCGAATTGAGAACCTCATCCTTTTATAAATCTGTTAAAAAAATAAAATAATCCTTACTTCCTTACTAATATTATAAATGCGAAAGTAACTCTGTCTGTCTGTCTGTCTGCCACGCTTTCACGTCTAAACCACTGGACCGATTTTGATGAAATTTGGTACAGAATTGGACTAAAGCTTGAGAAAGGACATAGGCTACTTTTTATCGCGAAAAAAATGGGTATAAGGGGTTGAAATAGGGGATGACATTTTGTATGAAAATTCGTCATTTTTGATGATAGAACCACTAATCTTTGTATTAAGGCACCTAATAATAAATAAATAAATATTCGCTCAAGCGTTTTGGAAATTCCATTTACATGGGGATGAAATTCAACCCCTAAAATACCAAAAAGCATACAACCGAAACCACTGGGCCTAGAAACGTATTTTTTTTACACCATCGTATTTCTTGGGGTGCACGAGCACTAGCAAAGGATTTTTGGAAATTCACCCCCTTAAGGGGTTGAAAAGCATATAGCCTTTCACGTCGAAACCACTTAACCGATTTTGATAAAATTTGGTACAGATATGTACTAAAGCTTGAGAAAGGATATAAGGCTACTTTTTATCGCGAAAAATAGGTATAAGGGGTTGAAATAGGGGAAAGTATTTTCTTTTTACATCGTCTTATTTCTTGGGGTATACGAGCACTAGCAAAGGATTTTTGGAAAATCACCCCCTGAAGGGGGTGAAAAGCGTATAGACTAAACTATTAGTGCTAGGAACGTAAAACTTTCTATGCAATTCTCTTTCTTTTGTTGTAAGTGAGCTTTAAGAAATTATTTTATTAAAATCAACTCCTAAAGGGGTGCAAAATATATAGCCGAAATCATTAGGCCTAGAAACATGGAATTTTGAATAAAGTTGCTTTTCTTGGGGAAAGAGAGATTTTTGCAATTTTAGCCCTAAGGGGGTGAACAGCGTTTAACCGAAATCACTGAGTCTACGAAGGATCATTTTAGTACAGGCTTTCTTGGATTACCCCAAGATTTTCTTAGTGCTCACTTACCAAGCACTATGAAAAAATTTTTGGCAAGGATAAGCGAGCTCTAACAAAGAATTTTTGGAAATTCAACCCCTAAGAGGGTGAAAGTGTATAGCCAAAGATACTGAGCCTAAGAATGTGAAATTTTGTATACTGATCGGTTATTTGGGGTAAGCACTCACTAAGAAACAATTTTGGGCTGCCCCAAAAGGATAATACGCATATAGTCGAAGACACCCAGCCAATGATATATCATCATTATCTTGCGCTTATCCTAATTACTTTGGATCGACGCGATATGTAGGTACTCTTCTGCCATCGTAGATATATTGCAAAGGTTCCAGCAACATTTTATGACCTGGCGGACGACATTGTTGGCCAGACGGCATCACCAATTGGTCCAGGTCGATGTAAATCTTTGTCTTAGTAGTATTTTGCGACACCCACGAACAATGAAAGCGTGGTAATATTTCTAGCAGCTACCAGACAGTAAGTTACAATCAAGATATTATTCCAATTTTCTATCTCTACAAATAAATCAATTTCAAGCGTCTGTTTGTCTATCAAAATAATAGGTTTTATTTATGCTCACACAATACGGTCCAAATTTTTTTGTCTGTCTGTCTATTCGTTACAGGTAATCTTCAAAATGGCTGGACCGATATTGATTACATTTTACCATCAGGTCTACCAGGCGTACATAAGGAATAACTTAAACTATATTTTATCCCAGGCTATACTTTATCCCGGTGTGGCTGGAGCAACCTTGAGAATTAGGTCGATTTTAAAATTATTTCACTAATGGAAAGCTATTTTTAAGCCAGTAACATATTTAAGCTATTTTTATCCTGATATTCCTACGGGATCGGGTACAATGCCGGTGAAATCACGGGAATTTAATGGTTTTAAAAATTAATTCACTAATGAAAAGCTATATTATCAGTGAATAACATATAAAGGCTATTTTCATCTCGGTATTTGCCCGGGAACGAGAACTAAACCAGGGGATGTCGACCAATTTTTAAAATTCTTTCACCAATGGAATGCTACCTATGTTATCAGCGAGTAACATAATTTTTATCTCTGATATTTCTGGGATTTATATTTTTTTTTCACCCATGTAAATTTATAATATCAGCGAGTAACATAGGCATTTTTTATCTCGGTATTGGCATGAAAATGGGGTCTACGTGAATGAAACTGCGGGTGTTTGATTGATATAATGTTTTTTTTCACCAATGGAAAAGTACGTTATCAGAGACTAAGGAAAGGCATATTTATCATCGTATTTGCACGGGAATCTGAACTATAAGGCTGGAAGTAATATTCAAATGTGAAAGTTTTTGAAGGTATTTGGATGTTTGTTACTCAATCATGCTTAAACTGTTGAGCAGATTTGGATGAAAATTGATACGTAGATAGAGTATTTCTTAAATTAAGAAATGTAATACTTTTTACGCCGATAATATTCATTGCGATAATAGTTCAATATTCAAGTAAATTTTACGCGGGCGAAGCCGCGGGCAAAAGCTAGTATTAAAAATATGATTTAATGTGGATAGAAATATCTGCCGGTAAAAAAAAGATTTTGCACCTTTAATGCTAGGAATGTCGTTTCCCCGTCTAAGAAAACATGCTCTTAATCATATGTAGGTACTTTCTCAAGCTTGTCGTTTATCTAGTCATTGACCGGATATGACAACAAGATTTTTATCAATTTTCAGGAAAACAAAACTAAAGCAAGGTTCAAGAAAACTTTGTTTATCGTCTTTCAGACTGTTTGTACTAGTCAATGACATATGAGGTCTTTCGCATTTCCAAATTAAACATATTGAAACTTGGTTTTTAAATTCTCAAAATATAGGTACTTACTGCCTCTGCATTTCTCTATAAGGTTCGATAGATAATTGCTACACAGTTCCGTTTGTTTTTTAGCAGGCAGTTATTCGTTTTTATCAAGACGAGATAAACTATATAATAAGGTTTCAACTAATTTCAGATCATAATATTCACAAAAGTTAGTATATATAGAATGGAATGTATATATAGAATGGAATGACAATGAACAAACCAAATTGTTTGAAGAGCAAATCGTCCGATGAAATATGATTGAGAAAGAAAGTTTTATCACCATTCCTTAAAGTTCGTTTATTTATGTTTTGTTGATGATCCAAACTCCAATTTAAAGTGGACAGCAAAACGAATATGAACCTGGTAATGTAAAAGTGCATGATCGCCAGATACCACTAACATCACTGAATCTGGTTACCCGTCTACCAAAAGCAATAAAAAATAATTACAAGGATTCCAATATGATTTCTTAGCAATTGACTAATTTGTTTATTAAAATCTTTTATATTCGATAAAATCGACGATTGCAATGTCGACGCTAGATGGATAGAATAATTTTTATTCAGTTTAAACGACATTAAATAACCGTATTTGCGTCGGTTATTTGATTGATTCGGTTGATTGGATTCGGTCGAGGAGAGGGTACTCCTCAGGGGGTATTCCGTCGGGCCGACCACTGACATCAAGTCACCTCCTCCGGTGGTCGGCCCAACGATGAAGGCGACGTGTCACGGGAGGGTTGCGGGTGTGCGCGCTTACGTCCTTCTGCGCCCCGGACGGAGCGGGCGAGGAGTGCGCTGACCGTAACCCACCCCAAAAAAAAAGTAACGGAAGTGCAGTGAATGGCCCTATAACCTGCTGTATCACCGCCCCATCGCCAATAGAGCTAACCACTAATACAGATTCCTTGACTCGAACAGCGAACAGCAAAATTACAGAATTTTAAAAGTATATCCAACTTGTATATACAACGTAATTATCCCTTTGTAACCGGCCATAAATAATAATAATTCGAGTAACCTGTTAAAAAAGACAGGTGAAAATTACAAGCAATAATATTTAATAGACAAAATTGATTTGATGGGCTATTATTGGGTTGATCGACCTGAGTCCATGACCACGTAATTAACTTAAATATGTACGAGCGATAAATTTCTTATTAGCTATCCTGTAGGTGTTTGTGCAAAGGTAAGTCCGTGTTTCCTTATCGTTATTACACCTTTTGCACACTATCTTGACATTTATTGTAACTACTCCGCTGCTATGGGCCGTAACATTACGTTTAATAGCCTAAAATAGCAATGGCCAACCGGTTGGTCGCGGCTATTAAGGGAGTCAATCTGAACAACGCTTACAAAATACAATAAGTGTCTAAACCAGTTATTGGCTAATAACTAACCATTATCATCGAAGAATATTGTACAGCTACGTCTTCTAGTCACTTTATCAAATTTCCATGAGTAATGACGAGTTAAGAATGCAACATATTAATACGCTTTAGTTTTTAATAGCACTAACCTACCACATTTGCCCACTACCGTCACTTTTGAAACCAGGATCCACAATCCTTAAATGACACCGAGGTTTTGATCCTCAGGCAGTCCCGGGAAACACTTGTAATTCTTAGCGCAACAAATATAATTAGAATTCCTTTCTGGAGGCATGGGAAAATTGTAAAGTGAGCAAATCCCGTAGGAGTCATAAAACTGGCTACGGCATCACTGTGAAAATGAGAGCTGATCTTACCTGGGAAACTTATAACACCAATTACTTTTAATTCAAATTCAAATTATTTTATTATGCATAATATAGTGGCATAGTGCCCTCTCAGGGTGGGCACTTACATATTGTCAGGTTTACAATTTCCAAAAAAAATATACTACCACCGGATCGGCACGCGACCGCTACTGAGAAGATCCGGCAAGAAACTCAGCGGGCTTGTCATTATTTTTAATTTTTTTTTTTCTTCTTACTAGTTATACAATTGTGTACATGTTTTGTAAGAACAAGCTCCAGTGTGATGCCCTTCGAACCGCAAGACACAATATAATTTAAACGATTATGGCTGGACCAGATCCCACAAGCGGCACCCGATCACGAGTTAACTACTAGAGCAGCCATCACTCCCCTCAACCACTATGGAGGGAAGGGAGAGACCCGCTCCACGCAGCTACCGCAAGTAGATCCCTATGTGAGCATGACCAACACCACAATATGTTACAAACGCTGAAAATACAAAAATTCGTTAGGCAAAACACGCTACACTTTACAATAAAAGTTAAAAGTACATTTACAAACAGTATATTTAAAATAACAAGGAAATTGCTGAATGAGGAGCTGCTCACAACCCATCTGTATTATCATCTACATAATCCGAGATTTTATAATAAGCTTTTTTACAAAGTCTATTCTTAATGGCTTTTTTAAACTTTTTCATAGGCTGGTCTCGGATATCTTTGGTAATCTATTGTAAAAGCGTATACATTGCCCCATGAATGATTTGTTAACTTTTTGGAGACGAGTAGTGTGTACAACTAATATGTCCTTATTACGAGTATTCATTTCATGAATGTCACAATATCTCTTAAAGTTAGCGATATTTTTTTTGACATATAATATATTTTCGTATATATATTGTGATACAGCAGTTAGAATATTTATTTCTTTGAATTTCTCCCGAAGTGAGATTCTTGGGCCTAGATTATAAATTGCACGGACAGCCCTTTTTTGGAGAACAAAGATTCTATTAAAGTCCGCGGAGCATCCCCACAGTAATATACCGTAAGACATAAGACTATGGAAATAAGCGAAATAAACCATTCTAGCTGTTTCAGTATCTGTTAACATTCTTATTTTTTTTACTGCATAAGCCGCTGAGCTAAGCCTACTCGACAACTTTTCAATATGAGGTCCCCACTGAAGTTTAGCATCTATGGTGATACCTAAAAAGACTGTTGACTCCACAAGGTCTAGAGCCACACCATCCATTTGGACATTGGTTTCCACTTGCCTCACATTAAGAGTAGTAAATTTGATACATTTAGTCTTCTTCTCATTGAGAACCAAATTATTAGTGTTAAACCAATGAACAACGTTAGACAGTGCATTGTTCACATCGTCATAATTCAACATTTGTCTTTTAATTTTAAATAACAAAGAAGTGTCATCTGCGAACAACACAATGTCCAGATTGTCCCCTATATGGTAGGGTAGGTCATTAATATATACAAGGAACAGAAATGGCCCCAGAATGGACCCTTGTGGAACGCCCATTTTTATAATAGAACCAGATGATCGTGCACTATTAACATCAACCCTCTGGATTCTGTTGCTTAAATAAGAAGTTACAAGTTCAAGAGCGTTATTCCTGATCCCATAGTGGTATAGTTTTCTGATGAGTGTTTCATGTTGTACACAATCAAATGCCTTGGATAAATCACAGAAAACACCTAAGGCCTCATGTGATTCCTCCCAGGCTGCAAAAATATTTTTCAATAACTCTACGCCCGCATCAGTAGTAGAGCAATTCTTAGTAAAGCCAAATTGATGTTTGTGAAAAATACCATGTCTCTTAAAATGAATCAACATCTGATTAAGCATAATTTTTTCGAATACTTTACTGTACTTTAATGTAGCAGGACCACACTGTCGACAGTTTTCTGTCTACAACCGCGGGCCCGCCCGGTAGTACTACACTCTTGCAAAAAATCAACGTCTGGGCAGTAGCAATTTGTTACATTTGGTCCATTGTCATATTGGTCCTATTATGGAGGAAGCTCGAATCAGACTAGTATTGTCAGAAATAAAGGCATTAAGACAAATACATTTATCCGCTTAAAAATGTTTTTTCCTATACAAAAATCTACAATGCTTCTTGGCGTTAATAGAGTATTTTCATTTTGAATACGAGTCTTTCTTAATTCAGCTTGAGAGATTAAATAGTATTTTATTGTTTTTATATAATGTGCGACACTAGGCAGCTAGATACGTAGTAATATATGAATACTATGGTCTGGTCGCTAGGAAAATGCGTTCCTGACGTCTGTCAGTTGTACGTTAGTAATGATGACCTAGCCAACCCAAGAAGATAAGAGCAATTCAACCGACCCAAGAAGAAAAGAGTAACATAAGTTTCAATATTCTATTTGTCAGGCTTCTATTTGTAATTTCCATATTTTATGAACCAGCATAGTATATTATCAGGCGATCTCCTCTCACGTCCCGCTTGACGGCATGCGCATTTAATGAATAAGTAATTTATCTCAAACAATAACACACTAAACACTATAAGGTTAAATTTAAAAACCATGTAATCGACAAGGCACATCTAATTAACAGTCAACAATGAAATACCTAAACACCAGATAATATAAATAATTTATTGTTCAATGTACTAATAGCATATTCATTATCGCTATAATAATTGAAGTATGTTGTATAAATTAGCGGTTGCATTAGCGCAATACCTATATCTAACTAATCACAAATTCGACTTAGCCCTAAAACAGACATCTACAAGGTTAGATAGGGCAAAGCGACAGACAAAGGCGCGACTAAACGAGCGATTAAACTAAAAGATAGATCTTTATCGCGTTACTGTGGCATGTAGCGCGAGTGGCTGTCTAATTTGAGACTCAATAGGCTCGCATTTTTGAACGTATTATCAGGAACATAAATGCGAGAGATAATGTGTAGAGAAATGAACGACATTGCCTGTTAGGCCTGCTGACTTAATTGTTTTTAATTGATTTCTATTCACTTCTCCAAAATGGAATATTTTTTGTATAATCAACGACAATTATTTATGTTTTTTCAATTATACTTATTAGGAGTATGGGAACATCGGACATATCCATGTAATGATCAATTTGTTTTATTAAAATAATTAACTTTAAGAGAAAAATTAAAATTATAAGACAACTAATAATAACATAACCAAAAGTTGTATCTCGTGAGAGATTTTACAAGCATTTCTCTAATATATTAGAGGCAATGTACCTACATTTAAGCTCAGAAAAATTGTTTTATTGCCTTCCCAATGCCCAATTTTATTGATTAAGGGGTAAGATGATTGGAGTGTCTGTTTGTAATGTCAAAATAATAGGCTTTTTTCATGCTCACACGGTTATATGCACGACACCTATGCCTAAAACAGCAATTAAAAAATTTTTGTCTGTCTGTTTGTGCCGGGTAATCTTCAAAACGGCTGGACCGATTTCAAAAATTCTTTCACCAATGGAAAGCTATAATATCAGGGCGTAAACTAGGCTATATTTTATCCCGGTATTCCCACGGGAACGGGAACTACGCGGGTAAAACGACTATAACCTATAACCGAAGCGAAGCGAGGGCGGGTTGCTAGTAGTAATATATATTCTCAGTAGGCAGGTCTAAATTTATTTTGCCTTTTCATATCGACGCCGTAAGCTATAACTGTCACTGTAAGTAATGGCACCACGGTAGGCCCTAACGATGCCAGATGAGAGCTCTTAAAAGACGTGGTTTCATTTGACGATTGCCATATTTCTCTATAATGTAAATTCAAGCTTATCAGAACTTAGAGAATTCACTAAACCAACTGCTTTTAAAACAACAAAGATCTCTTCTTCCAAGGTCATACACAAACTAGAGATGGATTTTTGCCCTTATACGGTGACCATTGTGGATCTTGCCTTACAGAAGTTGCAGTGGTGAGAATGTGTGATAGGATTAGTCAAAAAAATATATTCATCTGACCACTGCACCGTGCAAAATAGACAAAAATGGATGGACGTCTTCCCCACATTCGTAGAGAAATGCATGAATTCTTAGCTTGTTAGCATATACTTAGTTAAGATTATGTATTTTATTTTTCGAAATATTGGTAAAAATCTCGAAATAGAAAATAAAAATCTTATGTTTCTAATGATTTTAAAAAGTAATGTGATTGCAAGAAGACCTTGGACGCCAATCTATTCTGGTGCCTGGTTCAATAAACGGTCAAGAGAAATAAACGGAGAGGAGAAACTCGGCGGGTTATGGGCTCCACGCCGCATTTTCATCACATGGGGCGGCAGATCAGCGTCTTACAAACCGTAGCCGGGCCAAAAAAATGAATAATTGTGATGTACAAATATTCATTGTTTCAAAGGCAAAGTCAAGGCAGCGATACCAGCGGCGCGCTGAATGTAGGGAGCACAAGCATAGCAGCGATTATAGATACCCCATACCGCCCTTCGGCTATCTGGGCAGTGAATGAAAGCCACATGAAAAATGATATTGGAAAACTCAAAATAACGTAGAATGCCCCAGTTTTAAATTTCTAGATATGGGTGTAAAACTTCTGTAGGTGGTAAGGTTTAAATACAAAGATGTTTCTTCAATGGCCAATTAATAAATCGGCTCTACTTGGTTGATTATCTAAATCAACATATTCTGAAACATAGTAATCCATACACTTTCGCTTATAAGCAGAAAACCAAATTCCATAATTTATAGCCTAACTTTCCAAACATGTTGACAGATTAGTTGACTAATGTAATGCTCGACTGCACACTCGCTACATCATACATTGTAACTTCTTATCTTCGTGTTATTTTTAACTGACGCGTGGCGTTACGTGCATTGAAATTAGTTAAAAATAAAATAATTTGACCATCAACTTATTTGAGTACAGTACAAAATTATTATTTGCACGTTATTACCACTAAAGATTGTCGTACTTGCGCATGCGTTGATTTTGAACACTCTAGGAAGGTCAAAACGTCAATCCGTAAGGTCACATACGTCATTATTATATAGGAAGCTGCATGCTACATTATAATTACATTGTTACGAAAGAATTTTATCAAAACAAAGTGCTACCTTACTAGGTATATGAATTTTATTTTATTTATAGTCTTATATTATCTTTTATTCCTGAATAGATATGCAGGTATGTAAAATACCCACATTCCTTCATTTACACATTTGTCCTATGTAATACGCCTTCTGTGTGGTGACGGAACAAGGATACATCACCATCTCTCCCATTTCTGCGGGTGTCGATATAGGTGATTAAAACAAAAAACATAATCTTATGCCAAAGTTTGTGGCCAGCGTGGAGTAATAGGCGAAATTCATTTTTGTTATGTGGATGAAGCTAATATATATCCAATAGTGGATGTATCATTCATCATTCATCATTTCAGCCTACGGCCGTCCACTGCTGGACATAGGCCTCCCTCATGTTGCGCCACAATGTGCGGTCCTGTGCCGCTTGCATCCAACGACGCCCAGCAACTTTCACTAGGTCATCGGTCCACCTAGTGACGGGGCGTCCTACACTGCGTCGACCGATACGTGGTCGCCACTCGAGAACCTTTCTTCCCCAGCGGTTGTCGGTTCGTCGAGCGATGTGGCCTGCCCATTGCCACTTCAGCATGCTAATTCTTCGTGCTATGTCGGTTACACCCGTTCTTCTGCAGATTTCCGTATTCCGGATTCTATCTCGCACAGAAATCCTGAGCATAGCCCGCTCCATAGCACGCTGAGCGACTTTGAGCCTTGATATAAGGCCTACATTTAGGGACCACGTTTCCGTGCCGTAAGTCATCACTGGTAACACACACTGGTCGTAGACCTGTGTTTTCAGACACTGAGGTATGTTGGACGAGAAGATCCTCTTAAGTTTCCCGAACGCTGCCCAACAGAGTTGGATTCGTCGGCTGATCTCTTTCTCGAAATTGGATCTACCTAACTGGACTGTTTGTCCGAGGTAAACATAGTGACCGACAACTTCGAGAATCGCATTGCCAACTAGGACCGGTACAGGAAAGACATGGGCATTTGACATGACTTTCGTCTTATCCATGTTCATTCGTAAACCCACTAGTTGGGATACCCTGCTGAGATCATTGAGCATTGTGCCAGGGTCCTCCATGGATTCTGCCATAACAACTATATCGTCCGCAAATCGAAGGTGAGTGATGTATTCGCCGTTAATGTTGATGCCGAATCTAGTCCAGTCTAAGAGCTTGAAGACATCTTCCAGTGCAGTGGTGAACAGTTTCGGAGATATGACATTTCCCTGTCTCACGCCTTTCTGCAACTGGATCGGTTTCGTACTCCTATCCCGGACACGGACTGACATTGTGGCGTTCCTATACAAACACTTCAGCACTTCGATATAGCGATAGTCGATTTGGCATCGCTGAAGGGACTGCAGCACCGCCCAAGTTTCGACTGAATCAAAGGCTTTCTCATAGTCCACAAACGCTAAGCACAGGGGCCGATTATACTCCTCGGTCTTTTGTATAATCTGCCGAAGCGTGAGGATATGGTCTATGGTGCTATAGCCTTTTCGGAAGCCGGCTTGTTCGGGCGGCTGGAAGTCATCGAGCTTGCGCGAGAGTCGATTGGTAATGACCCTCGAGAACAACTTACAAACATGGCTCAGGAGTGAGATGGGTCTGTAGTTCTTTAGAAGAGCTTTGTCACCCTTCTTGAAGAACAGCACCACCACACTCCTGGTCCACGACTCTGGAACGTCGCCCCCGAGGATAACGGAATTAAATAGCTTCTGAAGGGCTATTAAGACTGGCTTGCCGCCCGCCTTCAGAAGCTCTGCCGTAATTCCGTCATCTCCCGGTGCCTTACCGTTACGTAGTTGTTTGAGAGCCATTCTGATCTTGTACAAGCTGATGTCCGGGATTTCTTCGGTATAGTGCCTAGTTAGCTTGGATCTGGGATCTTGGACCAAGCCGACAACAGGATTTCGGGATGATTTGTATAACTGTCCATAGAACCTTTCGACCTCTCCCAAGATCTCACTTTGGGATGAAATGACAGTGCCATCGTCGGTCTTCAGCTTAGTCATTTGGCTTTGCCCAATAGACAGATCTTGTGCGAACACTTTTAAGCCACGATTCCGCTCTATCGCTTCTTTAATACGGAGCGTATTAAATCGGCGAATATCGCGACGCACAGACCTGGAGATCTGCCTATTTAGCTGCCTATGTTTGGACCAAATCCCTCCAACCACCCATGGCCTTTTCGACATCTTGGTCATACAGGCCGAATCATCGAGATACATGTGCACACCATGCTCTTTGCGTAAGTATGCACATGCTTCTTGAATCTCTACAAGTTATTTAACTTCCTTCATCCTTTGCCCTGTGTCCTTCTCCCTGTATAACTAGGGCAGACAGCACACGGTACGAACTTCGTCGTCCGCGGTATTCCTGCTAGCTAGCCACATTTACCCGCTACTCTGGCTGCCATCTTGGCTTATCCTGCCAACCTGGTCTTCAAGCCGGCGGGCCTTGTACCAGGCGTGCGCGAATTCCCGTAACTGCCGGTAGTTCGCCTCCGAAGCCACGAGATCCGTGTAGTATACCGGACCTTCTCCGTCGCGATGTATTCCCGAGAGCATCCCCGACCTAATCTCATCATAGAGGGGACATGCCCACAGAACGTGGTGCATGTCCTCATCCCCTTCGCCGCAGCTACATTCCGCGTGAGCTCCTAGCCCTAAATCGTACAGCCGCCTGCGAAAGCACTCATGACCCCCCAGTAATTGGGAGGTTTCATAGTCCGGCTCGACCCAAGTCGCCTTGAGGCGAGCCGCCACGTCCGGAAAAAACCGATACATCTCCCTCCCCTTGTCTTCGCGATCCCACCGCGCCTGCCACTGAGCAACAAAATCCGTCCATATAGCCCTCCGTCTATCCCGATATTCCTGCCTAGTCGCGTCCTGGCGCGCCGCCGCTGCTCTGCCAGCACGGATGACCTCCAGTTCGGCCGGCAGTACCCCACCGATGACCGGTACTGGTCGTGCGATATGCCTTGGTGAGTAGAACGAGCGCAGCCCTCTGCGAGCGTAACAACGCGCTCTTAACCGCGTAGAGACCGGCTCTATGGAACCATACATCCGCAGCATACGCAATCGTCGCCACATATGTCCCGTGGTACAGGGTCTTAAGGGCCCTGTAGCGAACGCCCCACGAAGACGCCGAAATGCGGGCCACCTTACCAAAGCACTTGGCCGCTCGCTCGCCAATCGAGTGCGCATGCTGCGTGAAAGACAGACTCGCGTCCAGCACCACCCCCAGAACAGTAGTCCACTTGACGTCCCTGACAGAGCTCCCCCCAAGACGTATTGTGGGAGGCCTCTGGAAACGCCCCCTCAGCGTCATACTCGCTGACTTACCCGGGGAGAAGTTCAGCCTATTCCGGGCCCCCCACTCTCCAACAGCCTGTAAAACGGACGCCGCGTTGGTCTCAATGCCCGCCCTGGAGTTTGCCCCAATCAGGACCGTCAGGTCGTCGGCGTATGCTACCATTCTGGTCCCCCCCCGGAAGCGGTAGCCGAAGCAGGTCATCCATGAGCAGGTTCCACAGAGCCGGCCCCAAGACCGAGCCCTGCGGACATCCCATAGTAGAGGTCTTTCACACCACCTAGTCGCCCGCACCCATACCCACGCGCCGACCAGCGAAGTACCCAGACAACATCCGATAGATATTGCCCGGGCATCCCCTGGCCTTCGCTTTCAGCAAGATCATGGGCCACCAGGCGTTATCGAATGCCCCCGAGATGTCCAGGAAGATAGCCTGCAGGTATTTAGTATCTGCAGAGTTAACCGCGCCCGTAATGCTCAGCAAAGCCGAAGACGTAGATCTCCCCAGCGTAAAACCATGCTGTGAGGTCGAGATTCCCCTAGTAATCCCCGGTGCACAATAATTAATTATTAATAATATCTGTCGGACGCCCAGTTTGGGTTTAGGAGGGGTCGTTCGACGATCGCGGCTCTGTTGCACCTGAGGGCCGTGGCGACTGAGGCCGTCACCGGAGTGCTCTGGGTGTTGTCCCTAGACATCGCCAACGCATTCAATAGTCTGCCATTCGGCTGCATCAGGGAGGCGCTCCGGTATCACGGGGTGCCAGCTTACCTGAGGCGGCTAGTGGCAGACTATTTGGAGGGGCGCAGCGGCCTCTGCACCAACCGAGCAGGGGATGTTGTGCGAACGCCCATGACGTGCGGTGTCCCGCAGGGGTCGGTCCTCGGACCCACTCTGTGGAACATCGGCTACGACTGGGCGTTCGGGGGAGCCTCCCGCCCGGGCTGGGCGTGATTTGTTACGCCGACGACACGCTCGTCACAGCCCGCGGTGGGACGCTAGAAGAGGCGGTAAGCCTGGCGACCTCAGGCACCGAAGAGGTCGTCAGGCGGATCGAGGCGCTGGGGTTGAGGGTCGCCCTGGACAAGACGAAGGCCCTCTTGTTCCAAGGGCGCCGTATGAGACCTCCCATCGGCGTCTCGATCACCGTCCATTCGGTTGAGATCAGCATCCGGGCCCATATGAGGTACTTGGGCCTGGTGCTCGACGGGCATTGGTGGTTCCGGGAGCATTGCCGCAGGCTCGCTCCACGGCTCGTCGGCGCGGCGTCCGCCCTATCGTGGCTTATGCCGAACGTGGGCGGACTGAGCGCTGCGTGCCGACGGCTGTACGCGGGGGTTATCCGGTCGATGGCCCTGTACGGCGCACCGGTGTGGGCGGGGTCCATGACCATCCGAGTTAGAGCCCTTCTGTGGCGACCACAGAGGGTTATGGCGGTCAGGGCCATTCGCGGATACCGCACGATGGCGACGGAGGCAGCGTGCCTGTTGGCCGTGACTCCTCCGTGGGGCCTGGAAGCGGAGATGCTCACCGGATTGTATCGGTGGGTGACGGGGGTGCGAGCGGAGGGCGGTGTGATCTCGTTAAGGGAGCTCACCGCCTGGCGCGCCGACGCCCGCCGAGACGTCATTGCCCGTTGGGCAGTCCGGCTGGAGAGGCCTCGGTTCGGGGTGCGAACCGTGGAGGCCTTCCGGTCGGTGCTGATGCAGTGGTTGGAAAGGCGGCACGGGGTGCTCTCCTTCCGACTAGTACAGGTTTTGACGGGGCATGGGTGCTTCGCCAAATACCTGCACAAGGTCGTTAGGAGGGAGAGTACACCGTCCTGCCACCACTGCGATTGCGACGAGGACACGGCGCGCCATACGCTCGAGGCCTGCGCGGCTTGGGCAGTGCAGCGCTGTGAACTCGCCGCAATCATCGGTGCCGACCTAACGCCGCCGGCTATCGCTAGGGCGATGGTCGACAGCGTCGGGAATTGGGACGCGGTCGCAGCCTTCTGCGAGACAGTGATCTCGCGGAAGGAGGCGGCAGATCGCCTGCGCGAGGAGCGCAGCCTCGATGAGGCGATCCGCCACGGCGACTGGGGCGGCGTAGGCGCAACCACCTGCGCCTCATGCCGCCCTAGCCGAGGCCGCGGGTGAGGTGACCGGGGATTAGTCCGTCACCCGCCGAGAGGCCGACCGCGTGAGGAAAGACCGACGTCCTCCCCGAGGGAGGGAATTTTTTCATAATATAATAAAAAAAAAGTTATATCGAAAAATATTTTTATTTTTCTCGAATTTCTGAACATTTTCGCTTATAACTTTTTTATTTATAGTTCTACGACAAAAAGTTACTGAACCAAAGTTGTAGAGAATTTAATTTGCAACAAAAAATGTTAACAATTTTTTTTATCAGATAAATAGTTTAAGAGATATATCGTAAAAACCATTTCAACCCCTATTTTCAAGATGGCGACCGTGGGACAAGGGTGGCGACCCCACAAACTTGGTTTTAGCTTTACACTGACCCCCCTACACATCAAAAAAATAAAATTGCGTCCTCTAAAAAACGCAACCCCTAATGTAACTTTTCAATGGACTAAATGTATTTATCTTTGTTAATAGAAGACTAAGAATAAAACATCATACTCTGCTACGGCTGCGATATGAGGTCACTGGAATAGATAATTAGTCACTAGCATATGTCATTTATCAAGTAAAATTCTGACGCCGAATAAAAAACCTTTCAGAAATTTGTAGGAGAAACTTTTATCCACTAATTCCTTCTAAACTGCAGTGCGGTAGTGTAAAATAATCACAGCGGCACTTAGGGTGTAATAAGAAATATTTCCAAAAAATTCAGCTATACCCAACAAACAAAGAATTTAATTCACTCATAAAATGTACATTTAGGTAGGGATTGATAAATGCATAAACACTAAAGAACCAGTATCAGGCAATATTTACTTTTGATGTTGATTATCTATGAATTTTCCATGTAAACTTTCATCATTATTAATATAGTAAGTAGCTACTAAGGAGATGTATTAAAATTGAGAGACTCCAACATTGTTTAACTTTGCTCATTTTCTTTTACAACGTAGTTTACATTCAATGTTGTGTCCTCGTTGAGCACTCAAGTCTCTTGCATAGTTAAGATAAAATTTGGTAACGTATTTTTATTTACGTATCTTTTGTACTTATTAAATACAAACAATGAATTATTCATAATTTATTTTATCATTGTCGTATTAACGTAACAAGTATCATGAACTGGGCTGTAGGAAGACTTTGACTTCAAGGACCTCATTTTACATTTAAAATTACTAGTTCAACCAGGTAAATATAATTTAGATAGCTTATTTGTTGCTTTTAAGAGTTTCATTCCCTGCCGTGAGACAATGAGATGACGAGAAGTATTACAGATATATTCATAGGCCGATCACCCAATATTCGCCCAAAAACTAGAATATCTTATCTTATATCTTTAAACGAGCAATTGTTGTATATATATAATATCAGGTTGACCGAGCTTCGCTCGGAGTATTTTTGTAGCATTTATTTAGATATATATTAATAAAAAATAAAAAATATATATAAAAAAATTTATATAAAAATTACAAAAAGAGAATAATAAGAACACCAAGATTCGATCCGACGCCGTTTATCGCCGATGTCAAAAATAAAATGAAACCTGACTACTTCGCCACTGAGCTATATTAACTCATGACATTGATGGCAAAATTTTAATTCATATTCTTTTAAAATTTAATGTTATTATATTGTCTGCCAAAAACACTGACAAAACAACATTTTCTATACATAAAACCTAGCTAGATCGATTTTATGGGCCCGAATCCTCTAGTATGCCAAGTTTCAACAAAATCGTTAGAGCCGTTTCCGAGATCCTCAAAAAATATATATATATGTATATATATATATATATATATACAAGAATTGCTCGTTTAAAGATATAAAATATATATATTCAGGATCTCGGAAACGGCTCCAACGATTTTGTTGAAACTTGGCATACTAGAGGTTTCGGGTCTAAAAAATCGATCTAGCTAGGTTTTATTTATAGAAAATGTTGTTTTGTCCGTGTTTTTAGCAAAACAAACAATGACATTAAATTTTAAAAGAATATTAATTCAAATTTCGTTGTCAACGTCATGAGTTCCGATAGCTCAGGTGGGGAGGCGGGCGGTTTTAATTTTGGATTATGTGACATTTAAACAGCGTCGGTTCGAATCTCGGTGTTATTATTATTCTCTTTTTGTAGTTTTTTATATAATTTTCATTATTTATTTTTTATTTATATATATCTAAATAAATTCGACAAAAATATTCCGAGCGAAGCTCGGTCAACCAGATATTCCCATATTATACAACCATTTAATCTGATCAACGCTTATTCTAACTAATGAAAAGTAAGTTGTAACTAAAATGGTTAACTAAAATAGAGGTCACTACAAATAAACTGCACAAAATTTTCTTTTATATCAAGGTATACTGCTAAATAGAAAATAAAATGTCTCGAGAACTCTAAATACTAAAAGAAAAGCAACGGCATGTTATTTACAATAGCAATGTCAATATTCATTAGAGTTCATTCAATATGGTTCTGTTAGCATTTTAAGTTCACGATGTAAATATATATCTACCAGTTCTGGCCGTGGGTGCCATATAAAATAATCGGCAAGAAATTAGAATATTACTTCAAAAGAAATCCGAATAGATAATTTTGCACCTATTCATTGACTGATTAATCTTGTCTATTTTAACAAACATTCGGCAACTGGTTCATCTGATTTGTTCATGTTTGTGTTTGTTCATGTCAGCTTGATTCTTGTTCGGAATAAGTTGGAATCTTTAATCAAGTTTGAATACACTTTTACCATTATTCATTGATTCGTGTTTTGATCTAGCGTCAATTTTAACGTAGGCACAATATTTTAAATCGTGTTTGCACAGAGCCGTCTTTAACTTGTATCTTGTTACCGTGCAGAGGCCGGATGAAAACTTTTGTGACTAATCTTATCACATATTCTCTCCACTGTAATTCCTGTAAGCCGGGATCCACAATAGTCTCCATATAAGACGCAGAGTTTTGACCCTCGGAAAGTCCCAGCAAACGCTTATAAAATTGTCTTGGGACCGTCAACAAATTTAATTAAAAAAGAAAAACAGGAGTAGTAATTAAAAAGATTCCCACTTCCCTTCTATGCACAGTGGGAGACATGAAGAAAAATTAGGTAATAAGCCAATAGAGAAGAGGATATACCGCTATGAAGCGCAGTAGTACAGCACCACGGATATGACAGAACTTAAGGTGCTTATATGCGAGCTTTAGGATTTATTGCAATAGTAGGTACAGGAAAAAGGCCTCAACCTACAGAAATTTTCTCGAGGTGCTACAAGGTCCGTATAGTATACTACCCCCAGGTGAATATAAGCCAATTACATCCAAAGCAAACAGTAATGATGGCGTTCGCCGCTCTTGAAAACTTAATAGTACTTCTACAATAACATCAATAAATCTAATTACTTTACCTGTTGAGACAGCATTATTTATCCTCCGCCTGACGGTATCCTCTTCAAACGAGTACACGTAATACTCTTCGTTAAGATCCCTCAGGAACTGCGGTTTGACCAGCACACCGCCCACCACGCCGAACAGTCGAATAAAACCGAGCGGCGTGAACACTGCGAACAAAAATTTTGGGTTAACATAATATATATAATGGGTGTAATGATTACTAAATAACTGTGATGAGCTCGCGATCTATCCATCCTTCAGCCTAACGCCTTCCATTAGGGTGTGGATATATTGTGCTTTAATCCCGTCACCGCATGGCGATCTATATTATATGTAGCGGGTACTAAATGATATTAGCAAGCTCTAAACATCTGCAACAGACACTCGATTTTACTAACGGCAATATCTCTACATTGAGCGTGCGGCTCTGTCCTAATAAGATGGTAATTGACTCAAGCTAGTGTAGATTGAAATTTGTTTCAAGTCTCTCTTCACTTGCAGTGATGTTATCTGCTTATATCGTTTTGTCGCTTCTCCCGACTCTCATGGGATTACCACGACGATATTTATCGTGGTTTTTTTAAGTTTATCACTGTTTCAGCCATTTTATCAACCATGTTTTAAGCATACTCAGCCCTCATATAACTATCGATTTCATAAATGGTTATTTATATTTTATTAAACTGTAGTTCAGATATAATAAACTTAGAACTTATAAGATAGGCATGGTAATCTTATAAAATGTTTTTAGCATGCTTATTCTTGTTGAATACCAGCAATAGTTACATCTGTAGCAAATAAGCTGCGTAGAATAAAATTCAAATGCGGTCTTTGTTAGTGATCTTTCGGCGACTTATTATGACAAATGACAAACAATTTGCGTGTCCTTTGAAGCAAGACAATTTCCGAAACCGAAGACCAGAAACACACTTAGTGAATATCTGCAATGATTAGATACCTTCCTTTGCAATTGTACGAAATTGACTAAGCTCTCTGAACGATGTTGGTCACGGTTGAACGCATCGTATCATGCGAATATGTGACCTTCGTGCTACTAAAAATAACACACACACGTGCGATACTTTAATTTGAATTATTTTAATTTTCTAATAGACATCAAAGACAATGATTAATCTTCTCCTTATACGTAAGAATAGCTATTTTACTGAATACTTACGCATATGAAAAAAGATATCGTTACTATAATTTTAGATTTTTTAATTAGCAAACATTTGACTATAACACAAAAAGTTATAGTCTTTATATTGACTATAAAATCTTGGTCTATAGAATCTCAAAGACGATGAAATATCAAGTCCTATCTAGCTTTTTTGGAGACATGCTATGGCCACCGGACCATAGTAGGGTCACATCTGGCACAAACCGCTCGAGGAGACTCAATTGGATGGTATAACAACTCCACAACCTACCGTATACATCCTTGTCTACGGTGGCCGGTCCTACAAATTTAATCTAAACACACAGACATAAAAATAATACTGGCGTTTAACAAAAGTACACAATAAAAAGCTATTGGCAACGTGTTATGACATATGCTTTGTTTACCTTGTCAACCGTTTCTATGGAGTGTCCAGTGTTATGTCAATACGAGTTTAGTAAATTCGCTATAAATCGTTCCACGTTAAGATAAATAAAAATGAGTCTAGACAAATCAATCGCGAGTATTGCAGCTAAAGATCCAAAAGCGGTGGAACTAAACGAGGAATTCAATAATTTCATGAAGAAAGTAGGGGAAGTTTCTAAACTAATAAAAGATATGGCCAGCGGTGATAAAACTAAAGCTGAAATGGCTCAAGCAATAGCCGACGAATATTTGGAGGGAAAAGTAATATTGGATGAGGAGATAACATTAAAAATAAAAGAAAACCGAACTGTTATCAACGATAAAGCATTTAAATGTCTAGAAAATAAAAATACGGTAAAGTTTATTTACTTTCTTTTTATATTTAGCATTTTTATTTATAAAGACGTTTAAATATAGATGTTACACCTACTTAAAATAAGACACGTTCCACGTCCCGTATCCGACCCCTCATGTTTATGCTACGTTTTATTTTAGTACTAGATGAGACCGCAACTTCGTTTGTAAGCGTATTGGCGTGCGTGTAGTCTAAGAAAATTAATCCATTTAAAAGGCAACTTATGTAAAGCATAAATATACCATGGACCACTATCAATTTTATATTTTGCAAAAAAAATACCATGTCACAAATCGATCTCGTAATCTATGATTGGATAATAGACATAATCAACATTATATCAGAAAACTAGGTTATCAATCATTGATAACCATGTGTGCATTTATTTTTTTTTTATAATGTTTTTCGTACGGTGATAGAGTAAGAATACAACTTACTCCACCCCTTTTCGTCCCTCTAGTGTCCTGCAAAATATGCAACTAAGATTTATGCAAAAGAAGAGAAATTCGAAAATTATTTCGAGTGGTAGTGGTGGATAGGGTATTAAACCTACCCACCACCACTTGACCAGCGTTGTAGAGTAGGTCAATTGCCCTCCTATTGTGGAGGAAGCTCGAGTTCAACTGTGGGAACAATGCGGTGATAATGATGATAAATAAAATTTTAGGTACTGTTGCTCGACGCTAACATTTTATTTAACCTTTTTTTACAACTAAGATTAAAATCCGTGTACACGGCGTACACGGATTTTAATCAGATTAAGAGCAACCAATATATGAACGATTATATGAAAATTTATGAATGGTTTATTGTTTTAAAAATTCTTAAATAACTTTTATGTTCTTTCGTGACGTCAAACCTAATCAACCCAACCACGCGGAACAAGAAAACAGGGCACAAAATTTACGGTTATGAAAAATATCTATTTTAGAGAACGACAACCGAATAACCTTCTTAAGCGTGTTAAGGATTAATTATTATTTATATATAATAATTTCTCTAATGTCATTTACGATTTGCATCAAAAAGCTCAAACGGCAAAGTAGTTCTATAATAAGATGTAGAAATTTTTGGATACTTCCATCGCGAAGGGAAAATAGGGCATGTTTTCAGTATGAAACTAATGCGCTACGCGTAAAACTTTGCAAGGATATTCATCTAATATATTATACACGTGCTTCTATAATTTTGGATACCATTAAATATCCAGTTATTGATCGAATAAAAAACCAATTTACCACTACTTCAGTCCTACTTATTTTTAAGGTTAAGGACAGTTAGCAGTTATTAACACAGCAGTAAAAGGCAAACTCGAATTTTATCCCCATTATAGCCGTCTGATCATCGTGATACAGTAGGTCAATTTCCCTTCCATTATTGAGGGAACTCGTGCTCAACAGCGGAACGTAAATGGACTGGAAAAGAATCTATGTTTGTTACATTTTAACAAGTGTAACGCCTGAATGGATTTGAATTACATTCAGAATACATACAATTTAATATTTATGTTAGATACATTTATGCATTGCTTTTATGCATTCGTTGTTACTTCGTGCGATTTGACCAGTTTCGGAGAGCAAAATTGATAATTGTTGGTACCGGTGGATTAACTAGAAGTGGATCAAATTTCGGTAAAATGGCCTAACATTAGACATGCTAAACGCACAACTTGGTGCTAAATGTTCTCGATAAAAATACAACAAAATGTAATGAAAGTTGGACAAATTTTAAAAAGATTCGTAAACGGCAAATACGTGCAAGGTATAAATAAGGTAATGTGACCGCTTAGACAAAAAATGCAGGAGTGTGTATCGCTGGGGACATGATGTATATTTTGTCTAGGTATTTTTATATTAGTTTACTTTTTATTCTAGAGATTTGTTAATTTTCATTCTTTAAGGGATTAAAATAAGGGATTTTGCGCACAAATAAATATTAGACGACGTATTATTTTGCCGAAATAAACTCTCTAAAGTCTCACTAGAAAGGTATATCTTAAAAGTCAGCTACGTAGTAGATGTAGGTGGTCTCTATAAGGGTGTAAAATAGGTTGTAGGGCCGCGCTCCGCCCTTTCGTCGCCCCGGACAAAGAGGATGGCGCGTGTGCTTACCATGACCCACCCAAAAAAGGGCGTGAAATAGGTGATGATTTATTTTAATTGTTTTGATGTTTTATAAGCTACAACACAAATAATAAAAAATCAATGTAACAAAGAGGTCACACATATTTCTACGCGAACAAAGTTGCGGAGTACAAACAGTAGTATGCAAATAATAAATTACAAACAATAAGTACGTTCCACACGAGTAAAGTCAATTACGGATAGTATAATACCGTAAACTCTACAGAACAAATATAAATATTCTATAAAATTAACTATGATAATAAGCTTCATCGAGATAGAAATTATAAACATATGTATAATGATTTCATCATATATTATAACAATAGTCCCAAACAATGGTTACTCTATTGTATCAGATACAACGAGTAAACACGAATTATAAATTATACGCAAGACGTTATATCAAGTAGGTGGTAATTTATAAATATTTATGTTTTCTGTTACAATAGCATTAAAAGATGGCAAGATATTAACTGAGTGGTGCAAGTCATACGTGAATTGTATTAAATAAAAATGATTCACAACAAAAACTGACGAAAGAATTGGAAATGTAATGATATATGAAACCAAATAAAATTGAATATTATGTATACATTCATTTTAGCTTCATAATAGAAGGGAAGTTGTTCGACTATACCACGCTGTTCAGACGTTGGCATAATATATGCTTTTATTTCGAGTTTGCCTTCTCTTGCATAGAGTTGTTTGCTTATTATTTCCCTTAGTCGTCTTTTATGACACCCACGGGCAAGAAAGGGGATGGTGAATTGCATTCTTACTATGTCACCACACGGCAAATGGTACGTACATATGAGAATTGTAAATCAGCGCTGTATGTCTTGCCATCAAGCTTATGATTAACTGGCTACTTTTTCGGGCAAGAAATAGATACACCTTTATTTATTACCAGCATTCAATCGTATACCTACTACCCGTTTTCGCGGGCATACGGCAATAAAATATAACCGATGTTAGTATTTAAAATCCATTTTATGGATTAAGCGTGCAAGCGTAACAAACAAACTCATAGTCGCATTTATAATGTCAGTTGGGATACATTTTACTTATTTTTAAATTCATTATTTTACTGTCTTCTCGGTGGATTTAAAAGGTTACTTTATTTATTCTTTCTTTCACATGTTATTATTAAAATAAGAAAGTTAAAACTTAACAACGATGTTGAAAACATAATTAGATACACTTGCATAATGAGGATGTTCTTTACAGCTTGTAAAGCCTATACAACCTCTTCTCTTGAATATTTGTTATATGCATATTGTACCACCTAATCGTCTTTTACGACACCCACAGGGAAACGTGTTGTGGCGAAACATGAGGGCGTAGGCCTCCTTCATGTTTCGCCACCAGCAGTGGACGATGATAGGTTGAATAATGACGATAAAAAATTTACTATGATAAAATTACTCGGAAGTAATCTAACTTTTATTAGTAAAAGAATTTAAGTTTGTTTAGTAATTGCTGAGATTAGTAGTCCTTGAGCCAGCAGCTTCGTTTGGGTAGATTAAATAGGTACTTATGAAATGTGTAATATGTTATTATGTATTTTATTTGAAATAGCTATGAATACTCGAAACACTAACATTGCTCGTGGCTGTCGTAAAGGACGACTAAGAGATTTATATGACCTGGGCCAGCTGCATCTGATGCCTGCTGGTCAATAGTTGCATTCACAAAAACTATGGCCAATAACTTTTGCAATATGTGTTATGTAAAAAGAGTACATATTGAATCGGAATAAAAGTAAGATGATGATGATGATGATTTTATTTGAACACCTACGTTGTTCCGTAGCATTAATCAATTATACACAATTCCCGCGTCACGATGTCTGTCCGGTATGAACGCCGAAACTAATAATCCGACTTTTACTCTCTTTTTCAAATGTGTGTTTTGTTCCTACTTGAGAGATAGTTTTTATTCCGATTTTATTATTTAAATGCATATTCGCCGATTTTCATATTACGAGCATATTGCAACAAGATGGCGGCCCAAAAGCTTCCAATTTCGAGTACTACAACGTATTAATTACTAAAATATTCACTAGAAATATTTTATAATCATCATCTCGGCTCCTATACGGCCCACTGCTAGGCTCGAGTCTCCTCCATAATAGGAGGGATATTGACGTACTATACCACACTGGTCAAACAAGAGTTTTATTTCGAGTTTTCCTACTCTTGCATAGATGTTATATGCATATTATATCTCTCAGCCGTGTTTTACGACAACGTCGACAACCACGGGCAAGATAGGGAGTGGTGAATTGTATTTTTACTCCGTCACCGCACGGCATTTATAATATGAATAGCCATATTATGGCAAAACAACGTTTGCCGGCTCAGCTAGTAACAATATGAAATTTAATAACTGGCACAATAATATCAATCATCATGTTTGTTATCTAAGTAGTTGTCATGCAACTCCAATTGTGCAGAATCGTTAATTCTTCATTGTTATCAATATTTATTTACCCGATTTGTCATAGTAGGTATAGTTCTTCTAGATAAATTGACTAAGATATTTTAGAATCCAAATGGTAGTTGAATGTAGTACATGGAAATAACGCGTTCAAAAAACCTCTTTATAAAAGTGACTTTGCTAGTCCTATGTGGTTAGACTAGCTTAGTCCCTGTTCCCGTGAGATTACTGATCAAATATAGCCCAAGTGATTCCTTATATAGACAAAACACCGTATCGAGGCCTCCAGCCGGTCTGCCCAACGGGCGATGACGTCCCGGCGGGCGTCGACGCGCCAAGCGGTGAGCTCCTTCAAGGAAACAACAACATCGCCCGTCGAGCACCAGGCCCAAGTACTTCATATGGGCCTGGATGCTGATCCCAACCGAATTGTCGGTGATCGAGACGCCGATGGGAGGGTCCATACGGGGCCCATGGAACAAGAGGGCCTCCGTCTTGTCCAGGGCCACCCTCAACCCCAGCGCCTCGATCCGCCTGACGACCTCTTCGGTGCCTGAGGTCGCCAGGCTTACCGCCTCTTGTAGCGTCCCACCGCGGGCTGTTTTTTGAACAGTTTTTTTTTTAACTAGCAGCCGTAAATTAAATGGCCTTTCTGGTGTAGTGCCATCCTCATACTAAATTGACGTCTCAATCTATACAAATAAATAAAATTCAAGTGTCTGTTTGTAATGTCAAAATAATAGGATTTTTCATGCTCACACGATTATTTACATGACACCTATGCTTAAAAACTAGTTTAAACAATTTTTGTGCCTATTTGTTTATTCCGGATAATCTTCCAAATGGCTGGGCTGATTTTAATAATATTTTACTACCAGGTACCTGTCTACATAAGAAATAACTTACGCTATTATTCCTCTCAAGAAACCCTTTTAAAATTTTTCCCGGTCTGGGAATCGATTCGGAGGCCTCATGTACGGCATTCTCGTATCGTAATATTTTAGAAGATATTAAATTTTAAAATACGGGGACATAGCGACTGAAACCGAAGCGAAGCGCGGGCGGGTTGCTAGTCAATAACAAAGAAATGATGTCTAAGCAGTAGCAATTTGCTATTGCGCTTCATTCAATGAATGAGAGAGCCAGAGCTCCAAAGCCTACAGTAGATAGTGACATGGCTGAGGTTCATTAGCGAAAGTCACCACTAATCGTCGGGTAATGCAGCTTGTCTACCAATGGCAATAAAAAAACCAATGATCATTCAAATATTTTTACAACAAACACATTGCTTTCTAAGGGCTTTCTATTAAATCGTAGATATTTTACAAGACCGGTTTCTACGACTTCACAAGTAGGTTAATTATTAATATGAGAAAAATCAATAAAGACTAAGTCAAATTTAAGTTATGATAACCTGGATTTGTTGAAAATATGTATTCAGTATCTAGGAGACAGATATATACAACAAACCTATGTTCAATAGTCACTCACCGATATGACGCCATTCAATTACGACATAAAACAATATTTAAATTGCGATGAGAAATTTTGATTGCACGGATGCTGTAATATTTAAGAAGTATAGTGTAATTTGCAACCATTAATTATGTACATATTGACATAAGCATTTATTCCTTATTACATGATGTCTGTAGAGGTAGGACCTCACTGTTGACAGTTGCTTATCTACAGCCGCGGGCCGGTCCGTCCGGGATAGTTGGTACTACCCACTCTCGCAGAAAATCGACATCTGAGTAGTAGCTATTTTTTACTGCGCTTTGTTCGGTGAGCGAGAGAGCCGGAAGCCTAACTTTCTAAGGGTCTTTGCGTGTGGTGTGTTATGGTGATACATTTAGTTTCACCGAAACTCATTGCACGCACACTCCCTTCACTTTCTTTACGATGGCAGCGGTCTAGCAAAGGTCTATGAGCGGCAGCAACACTTTCCATCAGGTGTACTGTTTGCTCGTTTGCCACCGTTTACAATAAAAAAAAATGTATTAAAGACACGGCTTCTCCACAATGAATGGGAAAGGAAGGAAATTTACTTACATCACACTGGTCAGATGATTGGTTCATTCTCGTGACGTGTTCGCGAAAGATCATATTAAGAGTATGCCTAAGCATGCATGAAAACTGTGATGAGTATGAACGCAGCAATGGAAGTATGCCAGAATCATGACTTGTGGCTATTCGCTCTAATCCTTGCCCACCTTGTATAAATGTAAGAAATTCACATTCTATGATAAAACACAGGTACAGATAGATGGATATCAGAGCTTCATAAAAGTTCCATTCAAAGGTTCTATTGGGTGCCGAATCCTAAAACTTACAATTTATGTCTTTGACAAGTCATTCTGACAAAAATCACATTAGAATTTACATGGGTACAGTCAGTTTTTATGTATAGTTACAGTACAGTAAACCTGAATACATTCATTATTAAACAGACTAGTACCCCGGATGCAGACATGTATAAATACATATTTTGATAATCAAAAGTCCTATTTGCTTTCTAAATTGATTTTATATCTCTTATCAGTCGAGGTCAATATCAATGGTCTTATCGAAATTGGAATTTCTATTAATTAAATCTTAATAAAACTATTATCAATAGTAGTAATAATATGAGAAAATTGAGGTTCTTTAGATTCTCTCCTACTGATCCGAATTTGATATTTTCTTTCTAAACTGATGTTCTAAATTTCAGTATATTACATGTTGATTTTGTACAATATTTTTGTTTATAAGTTAACAGGAATATAAGCAAATAACTACCGTTTATAAGTGCATTGTTAATTTTTGCCAAGGGCAAAAACTTGTAATTTGTCTCGCACCAAATCTAAAGTTGATGAAAGTGGAACTTTACATAAAAAGAAAATTTAAAATCTTGCTGCTACCAAAGTTCAGGTCAAGATTTCGGTGGCCAGCAACAGGCAGAGAAAAAATAGTAGATTAGACCATCTTTTCCTACCCAAAAAAAAAAACTATTATTAAAACTTAATAGTAGGCCTCTATCCCTGCATTTATTTTAAGGTAGCTCGCTAAGAGTATCGAGTAGGTGCATGTATTGTATTAAATTAACAGTGAAAGCAATTTGGCTCGCGTTTCTCTATAAATAAACATCTACCTCGTGTAGATACCGTTCTTTCTATTTGCGGTGCGGATAGAAATATTCATGTTTGATGTTTACATTCATGTGGGAGCGTGTCGTTTGACGTTCGGATATCAATATTTTTATTAAAGACATTCCGCGCAAAGGAATAAATTGTAATATCGAGCAATATAAGATAAAATGTTTTCAAATTAGAGACCGAGCAAATATTTATGAATTGTACAAGCAATTGTGTGGAAGGAGGGATTGAGACTACGAACCTTACAATTATCATTTTGAATTATTTGATAAATTGTTTTTCTGAATAAACGCATATTGCGTGGTCATTGCGCGTCGTAATAAAAACATTGTTGATTCGCATTCTGGTTTTTGCTGCAGGGCAATACTCTACTACATAAAGCATTTTCGACAATTAAAGAACAATTTTAACAGAGATATCTATATATTCGAAAAATTTTATACAGTAATGGATTAGAAATACATTAAATTCATTAAAAAAGGCATTACGCACACTACAACGCAATCGCTACACACACACACGCACGTTTGTGTGAGTGTGTTGCGTAGCAACGCTTATAGACTTTTGTTTACGGTTAAAATCTCTGGTCGAACTGAATGTCAAATAATCATAATTATGATGACAATGTCGAAAGATTTGTGCTTATATATTAGTTATTAGTGAAATACAGCTTGCTCAATTTACAATTATACATAAATAAAATTAAAGAAAATTGTGTAGCAGAAAAATTAATTAAAATTAATTATGGCCGAATTTCGACCACACGCCGACCACAAACTAGTATGTATAAATTTACAAGTAAAATTTGCTAATTCATAAACAGCCACATTAAACTATTGGCCTAGGGTATTTAATACGTGTTTGTTGATTGTAAAGATTTAGATTTGAATTCAATTCGTTTAATTGCCTGCTAGAAAATTCTTTAGCATTGTTTCTAGGACTCTGACAATTTTTCAACTGAGCGAAATTTCATTTCAAGAAAGCCTGCTGTGCGAAAAGACTGTAATGGCTTAAAATTGTCAGACATTTTCAAGTTTTTTTTTTTGATTAATTTTAACGGGTTGCACTCAACGTTGCATAAAATATATTTAGAAATAAAAATATTTTAGCTTAAGCATTTAGTAACTACGAATTATAGTGGTATACTAAGAGAAAGCATAAAACAAAACGTCTACAAACAATTTAACGTCAAAAATATTAAAACGTAGATAAATTAAATTTTTGGTCAAGGCCGAAAGGGGACTGAACGAAATTATCGAACATTATTACTGTTCATTGCATAAACAATACTGTTTTAGTTTTAAAAACACCCTGCATTAAGGCAATAATCCTTGTGTTGCAGCGACTTTACAAATATGTAACTTTAAGGGACACAAATTACATCCTGACTCGGAACAACAATTTGTGGATCTCACAAAGTTGTACTGCGTGGAACTCGAACCATGGCATGGTAGGTCGGTATCTTAACTACTACGCCTTTTGTGCAGTCGATTGGAATGAATAAATTCACTACACTAAACTTATATCAGAGTGGTAGGACCACACTGTTGACAGTTATCTGTCTACAGCCGCAGGCCAGTCCGTCCGAGGCAGTACCACACTCTCACAGAAAATCGACGTCTGAGTAGTAGCGATTTGTTACTGCGCTTCGTTCGGTGAGCGAGAGAGCCGGAAGCCCAACTTTCTGAGGGTGTTTGCATGTGGAGGGTTTTGGTGGTGCCCTTGGTATCACCGAGCCTCAATGCACGCATTCACACTCCCTTCACTTTCTTCGCGGTAGGCAGCGGCCTTGAAAAGGTCCATGAGCGGCAGCAACACTTACCATCTGTTTGCTCGTTTGCCACCGTTTGCAATAAAAAAAATATATAAGATATAAAGACAAATATCTTGCACATTAGGTGGTTCAGCGAAGCGCAAGTTCGGCTAGTGACATTACAGGTTAGAATCAAGACGCAAGTAAGGTAATTATTGCGTCTTGCTGTAAATTTCCGAGGTGCGAATAGTGCGAGATATAGAACTGGTAGTCGATAACAAACTATTACGATCAGTAAAAAAATACATGCCGAAAAACAGGAGTTACGTCTTTAGCAATAAGGCCATGACAGATAAGAAAAGAAACTAGAAAGACAAGTGAGTACTTAATAAATTCCAATATGGGAAACGGACCGAAGTGATATTTCGGTTTAACTCTAAATAATTTAAAATCGGAGACAAACAAAATAATACTGGCAGTGTGTTGAATAACGATGCTTCACCTTTTGTTATTGATATTTCAGGGCGAGGTCGACAAAGAAGTATGGATGGCGGAAATGAGCAAAGATGCTGACAGACGAGCCGAGGACCGTAAAATTCGTCGCGAGAAAGCAGACACACTAAAAACTCGCGCTACGAAGGCCTTTCGCCGTGGGGAATATGATAAGGCGCTGTCGTGTTACAACCAGGCGATAGATCAGATACGAGACAACGCTATGCTATACTGCGATCGTGCTTTAACTAATATCAAACTGGAAAAATTCGAAAAAGTAAATATATTTTGTTATCATTACATTATTACTCTTGATTATGAACGTGTGAGTCAGAAAAGCCAGCTGAGAATTCACCAAGAAAAAGGGCAGTAGAATTCTCCTAGGCATATCTTATAGAATTAACTGCGTGCGATCGCCAATCCAGAGGTGGATTGCCAAGAGGGGCGATTATGGTATTAACTCCCTTATGGGGAAGCTCCAACGACAGACGACAAAGGGTTGACTGGATAAAAAGAATGAATAGACATTTTAATCGATAAGTGAAGCGTGATTCTGTAATCGAAGCTTTCACGTGACTAAATCAACTTTCGTTTAAATTACTCAGAACAGCCGATGTGATATTCATTTAGTTACTAAATACGTAACAGATGGGTAACATGGAGGTTTTGCCGCAAAGCAACACCTGTTTTGATAATCGTAGTCCGTAATAAAGATAATAAATATTAGTAGGTCACAATAGGTACAAAGGTATTTTTATTTTATCATGTAGTTCACTGACAAGTCCAAGTTCTTTATCTTCTTGGTTATATAATTAATTATTAATATCATAATTATATTGGTGTTGTATGGTAGCGGATACGAATACTACATACTCTTACATTCCGCGTTGCTGTCGTAAAAGATGACTAAGAGGTTTACATAGACTAGGGCCATCTCTATCTGATGTCGTCTAGTCAATAATTACATTGTCAAGGATGGTTGGTGTCAGGCCGGACATAAAACTATTGCTAATAACTTTTGCAATGTGTCTCATGAAAGAAGAGTACATTTTGAGTCGACCCCAAGTAATTGGGATAAGAGCAGGGCGATGGTGATGATAATATTTTGATTAGTAATATCCAAATTATTTGGCAAAATTGAAAAGCAAAGTTGAAAACTAGATTTTGGAAAATCACTGCCGAAAAGGGTCATGGATATAGAAACATACATATTATAATCGTAAAAATTTATGCGACATTTAAATAATCAAAGTCCACTCACACTAGTACATATTTATCATTGTTTGGAAGAACGGGACAAGTGCTACTTAAAACTTAAAAGTTATTTGTAAATGATGATTACCCTTATCGATATTCCAGAACATTCCGAAGTAGGAGTAAATATAATTCACTATAAAATCATAAAACGTTAATAGCGGAGTGGACACATTATTTGTCTCGTAATTGCATTACATATTAAAATTTTCGGTACATTATAAATTTTGTGTCGTTGCTCTTTTAATCTCACCTGTCTAGATTACGAATACCTAAAATCACCATATCTTTTTTTACATAGGTAATGTAAACATTTATTAAGGGATTTAAGTATGTAACATTTCTTTTTTATTGCAAACGGTGGCAAACGAGCAAACAGTACACCTGATGGTAAGTGTTGCTGCCGCTCATGGACCTTTACAAGGCCGTTGCCTACCGCGAGGAAAGCGAAGGGAGTGTGAATGCGTGCATTGAGGCTCGGTGATACCAAGGACACCACCAAAACCCTCCACACGCACTCACCCTCAGAAATTTAGGCTTCTCTGCAAGAGAAGGTTAATCCAAATAAAATCCTATGTAAATCTTTCTGGGGCAGCATAGTGCAGAACGTAAATTTTCCTTATCCCTCATAACTTGCGCCAGCGACCGACGTCCTAGGACGTCGAGAGGTGAGGTTACCCGAAAGGGTATTCCGTCGGGCCGACCACTGATCACAAGTCACCTCTGCTGCGGTGGTCGGCCCAACAACGAGGTGACGTGGGTATGGATGGGTTATGGGCTCGCGCGCCGTCCTTTCATCGCCCCGGACGGACTGGATCGCGCGTGCGCTTACCATAGCCCACCCATAAAAAAAATCTCTCATAACTTAAGGCTTTTTTTCTTCATTGCTGTTAGTGGCAAACGATAAACAACACACTTGATAGTAGGTAACACTGCCGCTCATCGATCTTTGCTAGGCCGCTATCTATTGCTACTACTCAGACGTCAATTTTCTGCGAGAGTGTGGTACTCGGATGGACCGATTTCTATTAATTACAATTTAAAGGGAATTTTATTTTTAGGTTTTTGATGACTGTGACTTAGCACTACGTCTTAACGAGAACAGTTTCAAAGCCCGTCTTTACAAGGCAAGGGCTTACAAAGAACTTGAAGTGTTTGAGAAATTAGAAGAATGCAAAAAGGAATTGGCCGAAAAGTTTCCACACCATGAAGAACTAGTTAAATATTTTCTTAAAAAGAATGAGAGATGCTACGATGAAGATGATGAAGAGGATTAGCTATGTTTTATTTATATTATAATTTAATGTTTACATTAGCAGGACCCGTGATGCGCATTTAATAATTATAATTTTTTGAATGAATTTGTTTACTATAAATAAACTGACACGTGCGACAGAACAAGTGTACGTCCTTCATTCGTTATAAAATTACGGGTACGGTTATATAAATTTTATTATGTATATTATAAAAAAATATGATTCGTTTTTAATTAACGTTATCACGAAGTCTTATCGATAACGGTAAGTACCACTGCACTATATGATAATAGGAAATTTACCATGTACAATAGTAATGATAAGAAGTTTTATTAAATCCAGAAAGAATTAATGTAAAGGTATCAACAACGGAATGTGCTATTTTTTTGTGTGGGTGGGTCGCAGTCGGCGCGCCTCCGCACCACTCCGTCCGGGGCGACAGAGGGGCTTAAGCACGCAACTCCCGCGATCCACCCAAAAACCACGTCGCCTTCGTCGTTGGGCCGACCACTGGAGCAGCGTTAACTTGTCGTCAGTGGTCGGCCCGACGGAATACCCCTAATTGGGGTACCCTCCCATCGACCGACGTCCCCCCCTCGGGGAGGACGTCGGTCTTTCCTCACGCGGTCGGCCTCTCAGCGGGTGACGGACTAATCCCCGGTCACGTCACCCGCTATTAATTTATACTATGGAATATGTTAATGTTGTATGGAATATGTAATGTTTGCAGTGACGTAACTTACTTCAGATGAGCCCTGTATCAAAATGTGTCGAGGGCCCCAAATACAGGATAATGTTTTTATAAAAGAAACAAAACGGCTCGAATAGAAATAAAATAAATTACATACGAGTATCTTATACATTTAAATTTCTAGCGTACGTGTGTGTCACTGATCTCCTCCTAAACGGCTGGACCGATGTTGACGAATTTTTTTGTGTGTATTCAAGGGGATTCGAGGATGGTTTAGATTCACAAATGGACCCGGTAGGTGGCGCTGCGATCGATTTCAAGGCCAATTCCTTTTATTTTATTTGAACAGAACAACGTCTGTTGGGTCAGCAAGTCTTATATATATATTTCTTGTGTACGTGTGTATGTCACTGAACTCCTCCTAAACGGCTGGACCGATGTTGACGCAAATTTTTTGTGTGTGTTCAGGAGGAATCGAAGATGGTTTAGAATTTAGATTCACAATTGGACCCCGTAGGTGGCGCTGCTTTTATTTTATTTGAACAGAACAACGTCTGTTGGGTCAGTTAGTCTTTATATATTTCTTGTGTAAGTGTGTATGTTACTGAACTCCTTCTAAACGGCTGGACTGATAATGTTTGTGCATGTTCAAGGGGATTCGAGAATGATTTAAATTCACAACTGGACCCGGTAGGTGGCGCTTATTTGAACAGAACAACGTCTGTTGGGTCAGCTTATAAGTTATTACTTATATGTTATACTCCTAGTTAGACAAAACAATCAAAATCAAAGATAGACATTTCTCGCCTTTTTTCGGCAATCTTATTTATCAAATAGCAGAAGATTTAAATTTTTATAGATTTTCTGCCTCTATAAACATTAACAACAAGTCTGATAACCATTCCCATTTCGGGCAGGTCCAGAGGGGTCCGTATCATGGATACGGCTGATACAGCGTTACCTACTCCCCTGCTATTTGGCGTTTTATTAAAAACTGACAGGTTATTCGATTATTCAATGGCATCACAAATTCCACGTTACTAATGCATGATTCATGGCGCATTTGTTCCCACCAGTATGCTGTAGGTATACAATAACATTATTATCATCGTAATATATAAATTTCAGTTAAAGACCGTAAATTTCTTCATAAGTCTCCAGGAGTGTTGTAGTGTTTACACAGTTATTATAGTGCCTCCATTAATTCTTTTGTACATTTCTGTGGCTAAACTGCTCTCAAACAGCTAAACAGTTTTGGATAAATTATTTGTGTGTCTACTAACCACCTTATGGTTTAGATTTACCAGTTGGGACGGGGTGGACGCCAAGGCTGGCCGCATCTGCGGTGCGCTGACGCAGATCTGCGATGCGGTCATGCCCCGTGTACGGTGTCTGCCTCCGAAGAAGGCTGTCCACTGGTGGTCCCGGGAGCTGGCGGATCGCCGGGCCGCGTGCATTCGCAGCGGTGGCGCGCATGCGCGGAAAATCCACCACGCACGCTCGCTCGCTCGCTCCACGGCTCGTCGGCGCGGCGTCCGCTCTATCGTGGCTTATGCCGAACGTGGGCGGACCGAGCGCTACGTGTCGACGGCTGTACGCGGGGGTCATCCGGTCGATGGCCCTGTACGGCGCACCGGTGTGGGCGGGGTCCCTGACCGTCCGATCAGGGCCATACGCGGATACCGCACGGTGGCGACGGAAGCAGCGTGCCTGTTGGCCAGGACTTCCCCTGGGACCTGGAGGCAGATATGCTCGCCGGTTTGTATCGGCGGGTGTCGAGGGTGCGAGCGGAGGGCGGTGTGGTCTCTTTGAGGGAGCTCACCGCCTGGCGCGTCGACGCCTGCCGAGACGTCATTGCCCGTTGGGCAGTCCGGCTGGAGAGGCCTCGGTTCGAGGTGCAGACGGTGGAGGCCTTCCGGCCGGTGCTGATGCAGTGGTTGAAACGGCGGCACGGGATGCTTTCCTTCCGACTGGTGCAGGTGTTGACGGAGCATGGATGCTTCGCCAATTCGCCAAATACCTGTACACGGTCGTTAAGAGTTTCCCTCTTGCACCGTACACCGTCCTGCCACCACTGCGATTGCGACGAGGACACGGCGCAGCATACGCTCGAGGTCTGTGCCGCTTGGGCAGAGCAGCATCGAGAACTCGTTGCAGTCACAGGTGTTGACCTGACGCTGCCGACCAGGTTTAGATTTGAATGATAGAATTATTAGACCCAGTAGTTGGTGCTTCTCGACCATTCGTTAGCGATTCAAGGAATTTTATTTTAATTTTTATATAGATTTAAACATCATCTTATGGGCCAGCTAGATTATTCAAATAATAGAAATTTTAATATCAGTTATGGACGACTATTTTCGGGGTATACTTAACAAATTTTCTTTCTGAGATACGACGGTATCTTCTGGCACTAAGCAGTTTCTAGTTTAATATCTGTACATAAGACATATCACACCTTCTATTTACGTGTCTTATTTGATATTTTTGCTCAACATTCTCTTAATAAATCCAACTTCACAAAACAAAATTTTTCTTTCACTGAATGTAACACATGATTACGTACTGCCATAGGGAGTGGGAACATCACGAGACCTAACAAACTCACGTGCGACCGCATTCCTCATTTGAGACGGACCATTGGTACTATGCATAACTCTGTACACTAGCGTTTACTATACTATAAACTCAATATTCCTACAATAAGTAATTTTTTAAATAATGATACACTTGAATCTAGTTTCCACGTTGATAATGAACGACCACCTAAAAGAACGCCATGGCATTGGCCAATGCATTGTCTGTTTGATCTAACTTTTTATAAAGACTTTGATTATGCATTTACAAATGAAGTTTTCATAAATCGCATCTAGGCCCTTACAAAATTATAATATCTATAAGAGCAAAACATTCACGTACTGAGATCGATTATGTCAACCCGGGTTTCGGAATGCGCAGCAGCGTCTGCGAAGCCCTGGCATGCACTGCGCGCCGGGGTCCCCTTACAGAATAACGTACTTTTCGTCACAACACTTAAAAATACAATTCACCACTCTCTTCCCTTTCTCGCGAGTCAGAAAAAGACTACAAAAGGTCGAACACAGATAAAAAACACTAGAGAAGGCTAGAAAAGTTCGAAAGAAAACTTTGTATGAGACCCGTCTAGAGAGTAGTGTAGCAGACTATTTACCCCTATAATTATAGAAGCAACCTGTGATAGTGTTACGTATATTATGAGATAAAGAAGAATACTCCCAAGTACTGTTCTAAGAGCAGGTAAACCAGTTTCTCTATCTGCATCTTTGCAATAGAACTGCCGTTGTTACCATTTTTAAATCTATACTAATAAAATGACACTGAAGCGTTTGTTGGGTTGAATGCGCTAATCTCAGAAACTACTCATTCAAATTGGCAATAAATATTTTAGTATTGGATAGCCCATTCATTGAGGAAGACTATAGGCTATGTAACAACATCAACCTATAACCAATAGGAGCATAGCAGCCACGGAAAAAGGAATCCATTAAAAATGTTGCAAATACGGGAAATGTATTCTTTTCAGAAATTCCGTTCTGTGCGTAATAGTTGCCTACGATGCATTTTCTTCAATAATCTTCCACTCTTTTGTAACGCAGATGAAATTGCGCAGGTCAGTTACTTGAATATAAAGGCGGCAGTGATGTTATAGACTTCGTAATCATACAGTCCCAATACTGAGAAGTATTACACAAGAATTGCGAAGCAATCCTATACTGTAAAGGTGATAATCGATCAACTTTTTGTCATCACTATCTCTACATACATACAACTAATACGGTACTAGTTTGTATACATAACGAGTTTGTATAACTTGCTAATGACAGTTTAGTCGATAACACATTGACGTAAACAACCGTTACATTTTAATAGCATATATTAAAGAATGTTCGTGTGACTCACCAAGTAACATTAGAACACCGACGAACGACACACAGGAGTACAGGAAAGGTAGGTACGTCCATAGATCTGTTGACAAACAACAACAGTATGTTACAATAAACAATATGTTATTTACGCATCATTATTAGGGGACTTACACATACTACATGATCCATTTTGTATAATTCTTAAGCCCTCCCTCCTCCCTCAGTGACCACTCGTAGTTTACAATAGTCCCAATTTTGTTCAAGCGTAGTATTTTTGAAAACAATGAACAGGTCACGTAGCATGAGTACGTCCCCTGATAAGTTTTTTTTAAGACAACAAATCCTGTTATTGCGGTGGACTCTACAAACTTACAATTGCCAGTCACAAATTACAGCCAGACTCGGAACAATTTGTGGTTTGCACAAAGTATTGCCCTGCATGGGAGTCAAACCCGCGTCACTCGACTTTTGGCTCGTTATCTCAACCGATAAGTTATCTTGTAACCTTGGGGCTACTCATGCATGTCGTAGTACGTATGCATTTCTACTGCTCAAAATTATATTATTGTTTATTTTGAATAAGTTTATAAGAGGGCAGTCCTAAAAGTATCCAACCTACATCGATTTCTCGTCGCCTGACTTATTCTTTGCCATCCTGTTGGATGCATCCTTTCAAGGAGCCCCTTTTGGATTAAATACCACACTCGATGCTTTTTCTTTCTAAAGCAAATGTCAGGTAATTTCTAAAGTTTTGAAAGTCAGTTTTGGAATCGTTTTTAAAGTCCAAAATGAAGAAGTCGATACCAGTGATTCACTCAATTAGCGGAGGGGGTAATAGAATAATTTATATGGCAATACGCCGCCCTTTGTACCCCCGGACGGTTTAGGTGGTTTATTGCTAAACCATAGAATGTCAAAGAAAAAGTGCTAGAAACGACTGTTACGATAAAGTGGATATCTGGATACTCTGACACTATAGACAAAAATATGGTTGAACATAGTTGTATTTTTTATCTCTTAATTTACGTTCGTAAAGGACGTCGTGTTTGTGTTATATGAATTGTTTAAAAAAAATGATCTGTTAAATTACTCTGCCAAACCTATTAAAATATTCATCATGTTTTCCCTACACGTAACACGGTTTCCGGCGTAAGCGGGGCGCCATTAGCATTGACTGGTGACCGAACTATCGCGGCTCGCTTTCTTCACACTCAATTGAACACTAACAAACGTGAACATTATTTGTATACGCTATATGCTAACAGAAACTTTTGTCATTTTTTTTTGGTAATTTCTCATGTTCACAAGAATACTAAAAATATGAAACAAATTTCACGAGACTTTCTTCAGGTTCATTTTGTATTTTACTATCGTCTTACAATTAAAATATCTCTTGCAATTCACCATAGTTATGTAAATAACAATTGATTAATGTGAAACAGGAAACGATATAAATATATAATTACCTTTTAATTATAGAGGCTTTGTATATCTACCAAAACTTGGCCTTAATTATTAATGGTCAATATAACATATTAACGTCCCTGAACTTGTTTGACGAATGACGCACTTCGTTTTTAGTACGTAATTATGAATCAATTATCCTATTCGTCTGTTATGCTAATGTAGGCGAAAAGTTGTACAAATGTGCAATGAGTTTTGTTTGTTTCTTACGCATTTTTCCGTTATACTGATACGAATGTGCAATTTTTAATACATTTTGTCAAAGATTCAGAAGATGGCATATGATATCTTTCAATCGGAAAATAGAACTATTACCGAGAATCCAAATAATGATTTTGTTTTTATTCTTATAACGATTTTTATTCTAAAATACAAGCGTAGCAGATATAGAGTAACCTAATATATATGTGTGTAATGAATTTTAGGCTGTAATGAATTGTCTAAAAACTTAACTTATAGTCAAGTTAACAAGTTCTTCTTTGGTAAATTTTTTACTGCAGCTCACTTAACACATATTATAAATAAAAATTATTTTAACTAATTAAATATGAGAATTAAGGATTAAAAAAATCATGTACCTACTGGATAGAAGAATGAATAATCAGCCAGCAAAAAAAGGTAATTAGTTTGCATTCATTAAAACTTTTTTTTTCAACACGAGCATTACAAGTGCGATAATTGTGAAACTAAAAAAATGAGATAAATTTCTTTTCTTAGAGCTACTTTTGAAAGGCTTCAGAATAGTTGGAAAACTTTATTTTCAAATTTTATTGGAAAAGATATTGGAAAAAGCCCGTAGCCCCTTATTTATAAAATTTGCAAATTTTATTTATAACTTCCGTGTGGTGACAGAGTAAGAATACAATTCACCACTCTTGCCCGTGGATGCCGTAAAAGACGACTATGGGATATATATTATATGCATATAACATATATGCAAGAGAAGGAAAACTTAAAATAAAATCCTATATCAACCTGTATGACCAGCATGATATAGTAGTCAATTTCCCTCCTCTTGTGGAGGAGGCTCGAGCCCAGCAGTGGGACATATATGAGCTGAAATGATGATGATGAATTTTCTAAAAAATCATGCATGCATGCATTATTGCATTATTGCATTATTTTTTATTCAAAAATCATCATTTATCATACTATTTCGAATCAAATGACACCTTATTTATAATTTTCCGAAGCTGACGATAAAAGCTGACCAAAGCACTTGTTGACTAAATTGTTACTCTGAATTTCAATTAAAACTAAAAAAAAACCATTTTAAAAATATAATTGTTGTCAAATTTTTATCGTGTGGTAGCAGCCTTTAATCTACCAACTCTAACCTTTTTAGTGTAGGTCATAAAGACGTGTATATCATAAATCAGAATAAGGCCGTGAGATTTATATTGCTGTCAGAGAGTACATAAAACATGCATACATATATACTTACTTAGAAGAGCATCGATGCCAGATCGGTCACCTTCCAACCAAGCAGAAATGACGTACGCAAGACCCAGCATGGCAATACCAAGCAAAGCCAGAACTATAAAGGTCTCGTACACTCTTCCTCGGAGTCCTCTACATCCAGGAAAACCAGCCGACTCAGAAAATAGATAGGCGAATGGTAAGAACACAAACATGGAGAGATTTGAGAACAGGAACACGTGATTCCACAGGCCTAGAACAAGAATCACACAATTAGCATTCTTCGAAATCTTCTCATCCATATATGTACGTCTCCCTGTGGCAAATTATTTCTCCACAAAGGCAGGAGAATGGCCTACTATACCATGCGAATTAGACTAGCTAGATGAGCACACAGCTTTAGTATAAGTTTGCCTCCATCTAACTATCCATCAGGTCATCGACGTCCACTATGAGACATACCCTAAGGGAGAGATATTATATTCGTCAAGCTGCCTCATTCGGTATAGAGAGGACTGCTGCCCATTCTATTGGTGATGTCTCAGCCGCTTTTCACAACTCCCACAGAGAAGTAAGAGGATACTGACACATTATATTCTTGACTGTCGTCACATATGAGTTTGTTTCACCTTGCATTACCATCAACAATTCCTTACCATATTGCTATCCAGAATATTTTTCATATAAATTTTACAATTTATACCGCATGCTAAACGCATTGTCTCAGCGGCCGAACCATAATCAATTATACTAGCATATCACAAAGGTTCATTTAACAAAATTATTTCGATCTTGAACTATAATTGACATTATAAGCCGTATAAATAAATATATCACTATTAAGAATGCGTACGCATAATGCTTACATTCATGGACAAATTTAGAGGATCGGAAAGGTTTTTAAGCTTTTTCTTTCTCTTTTTATTATTATTATATAATACTATTTAGTATATCTACTATTATCTTGTCCTTCCGTGTGGCTACAGGTTATAAATGCAGTTGTCGTCACTCGTTACTTGCCCGTGAGAGTCGCCAAAATGAGCTGAAAGATCACCAAGAGAAAGAGCAGCAGCGGTCTTCTGGGTAACGTAGAAAAACTTACTGCCATCGCCAACCCGTCTGCCAAGCGTAGCGATTATGTTAATAACTCCATCAATTAAAGACTTTTTTTTTGGGGGGGTTGTGGTCGGCGCACTCCTCGCACCACTCCGTCCGGGGCGACAGAGGAACGTAAGCACGCACACCCGCAACCCACCCGAACACCACGTCGCCTTCGTCGTTGGACCTACCACCGGAGCAGGGTACTTGTCGTCAGTGGTCGGCCCGACGGAATACCCCCTGAGGAGTACCCTCCCATCGACCGACCCCCCTCGGGAAGGACGTCGGTCTTTCCTCGCGCGGTCGGCCTCTCGACGGGTGACGGACTAACTCCCCGGTCCAGTCACCCGCGGCCTCGGTTAGGGCGGCATCAGGCGCAGGTAATCGCGCCTGCGCCGCCCCAGTCGCCGGCGGCGGCATCAATTAAGGACTGCCATGTGACTTTCTATGGGGGCGGTCTATGTTCAGTTGTAGACAGCGAAAGTCTAAATGATTGATGATGAATTATCATGCATTATTAAGATCTTTCATACTGATAAAATAATTATCAACTTTTTAATTTGAGCCAATTAAAAAGCTTTATTTAGTAAATTAAGAGGTTTTCTTTAAATTTGCCTGTCTTGTTTATCATGGTTAAGTATAATAACAATTATAATTGCTGCTGCTACTGGAATTGTCCTCAGGTATGCAATTCGAGGGTTGTAAGGAAGCACAAAAGCTGTACATAAACTAAAATCCGTCAGAATAAATTTAACTTGTCAGAATATTTTGCCCGCAATAACAAAATTAAGAATAATGAAGCTTGGAGTCACTTCTTAGATGATATGATATGTATTATGCCCGCAATAACTATGTTTACAATTAATTCAAGCTTTTTCTGAAGCCATATAATTAGAACGTAGAGAGGTACAGGAGAGAAATTCGCCCAGTGCAACATCATTTGACTAAATGGCGTATGGTAGAGAGTAGTTGTAGTATAGGGAGTTATTTGTATGGTGGCACATGTAATCATCATATCACTAATAAAGGTAGAATATGTAAATGAAATTTTCAACATTCATCATCATTTCAGCCTATCGACGTCCACTGCTGGACGTAGACCTCCTTCATGTAATGCCGCAGATTGCGGTCCTGTGCCGCTTGCATCCAATGAAGCCCAGCAACTTTCACCAGGTCGTCAGTCCACCTAGTGGGGGGGCGTCCTACACTGCGTCGTCCAATACGTGGTCGCCACTCGAGAATCTTTCTTCCCCAGTGGTTGTCGATTCGTCGAGCGATGTAGCCTGTCCATTGCCACTTTAGCGTGCTAATTCTTCGTGCTATGTCGGTTACACTCGTTTTTCTGCGGATTGCCGTATTTCGGATTCTATTTCGCAGAGAAATCTCGAGAATAGCCAGCTCCATAGCACGTTGAGCGACTTTGAGCTTAGTTAAGAGGCCTACTTTTAGGGACCACGTTTCCGTGCTGTAAGTCATCAATGGTAACATGTGTATTAGACCTGGTCGTAGACCTGTATTTTCCGACACTGAGGTACATTGTATGAGTAGATCCTCTTAAGTTTACCGAACGCTGCCCAACCGAGCTGAATTCATCGGCCGACCTCTTTCTCGAAATTGAATCTACCTAACTGGACTGTATGTCCAAGGAAAACATAATGATCGACAACTTCGAGAATCGCATTGCCAACTAGAACCGGTACAGGAATAGCATGGGCATTTGACATGACTTTCGTCTTGTCCATATTCATTCGTAAGCACACTAGTTGGGATACCCTGCTGAGGTTGTTGAGCATGATGCCAAGGTCCTCCAGGGATTCTACCATAAAGATGATATCGTCTGCAAGATTCGCGAAATCAAATCGAAGATTAGTGATGTATTCCCCGTGATCAACGGCATCAACCGATGAAATTTTAGAAGTATTTTATTGCCAATTGTTCCTTTCATAGGAAATGTTTATAATTTGTTTTTTGTTTTTCATATTGCAATCATAATATTCGAATAGTATTCAGGACGATAAAATTATGTAACAGTCCAGCGCACCCCAGCTAGCCAGCGATGATCGAATCGAGAACTAACCCGTTACCCGCTGCCCGCACTGAAGACGTGTTAGGGCGATGTCTTTATAACCGGACATTAAAGAAGGGTATATCTGAAGGAAATAAGTGGGCTACCAAAGAAGAAATGGATGTGTTATCAAATACCAGCCAATGGTGCCGGTGGTTCGTTCAATAGACGGAGAGGAAATATGCGCATATTATGACGATACAACCACATGCGCATATTCCACAAAGGGAAAATCTATTTAATAAAAAAAAATCATGAAGCAAAAATATTTGATGTTAAAATTAGTTTCAATAGTAGATTATTTATACAGAACAATAGCTTACTGCAATACACAAATCAAATAATTAAGTACCTACCAAATACATATTTGAATTGTGAAATCCTGAACAAATGTTGTCTTACGCAACGCAGTAACATTTTACATCACGCCAATCGTTTACGAATTATGGCATAGAAACATGGTCTCGTAAATGTCGGTATTATAAAAAGGCTAAGCTCGGTACATTTGTAAGTTATAAAATTCTTAATAGTGTGACAGAGTGTCAGATATAGCCCGAAGAATTGGGGCGTTGAAGTGGCAATGGATATGCTACATCGCACGTGGAACCGACAGCCGAAGAAAGCTTCTCGAGTGGCGACCACGACGCAGCGTTATGATGACTAGGTGACTGACGATATTTTAATAATCGTAAGGAGCCGTTGGATACAGATGGCGCAGGATCCTTCTAAATAAATCGTTGGGCTCCCCACTCAGAATTATAAGTGCAACAGTACAAGTACGTATACGGGCTGTTACATTGATGAATCGTCCATGAAGCCTCAATAATAGATTAAATTATAACCATTAACCATATTTCAATGGATTAGTTAAGATGTATAGATTGCTTGAACACGTATTTTATACTAGAATGATTGCTTTTTATGCATTAGACACGTAACTTTATCGCGGTTGACTGTAACGCGCAAAATATGTCTTCAAATATTCATACATATAAATCATGAAAATAATCCATAGTGAATCGACAAATATTTCTTTCATAAGTTATCTTATTATAAAAATATTTCGGATTATCCAATAGTTTCGCATAGTTTTGGTTACAGATATCAGATCTTTAGGGAATCGTAAAAGGGAAACATTAAGTGTAGCTATTATCTGCTCCGGTGGTCGGCCCAACGACGAAGGCGACGTGGTTTTCGGGTGGGTTGCGGGAGTTGCGTGCTTAAGCCCCTCTGTCGCCCCGGACGGAGTGGTGCGGAGGCGCACCGACCGCAGCCCACCCACAAAAAAAAAAAAAAAAAAGTGTAGCTATTATCATATTGTTCTCCATTGGAGAGGATTACAATCGTAATGTAATATAAGTATACATACACCGACCCTATAAGAAATAATTTCAAAAATTTAAAAACTGTCTTATACTCGTTCCAACCATTTATTTTACTTTTGACACTTGCTTTAGGACGTAACTGTTTCATTATACGCAATTATTAACTTTGAAACGAGTGAACAGAGAAATATATAAACTGCCCAATAATATTTATATATCTTAATTATTACCCACTAAATACATTAATATGCCGTAAATAGCTCTATTCATAAAATTTAAGTGATAATTCATTTCCGTTATAAAAAAAGTTACGTTCTATCGCATCTAGTGACAGGATCAAAAGTATTCGGTGCAAACTAATGAATCGCAAATAATCGATTACACTTATTTGCAGTTAAGTCAACTGACAACTGAGTTTTGAATTGTTGTAATAGACAACACGTTAAAATTGTATCAGGGAGATATAAAAATCTTCTCATCATACCTATAACATGAAATAAAACAACCAAAATATTTTAATATTATTTTATTATAACGAATCGTCGGATTCTTCATACGAACTCGAATCGTCGCTTGAATCATCTGCAGTGTTTATTATTAACTCTTGTGTAGGTATGTTGTCAAATTCAATTTCCCGATCCCAATCAGAGAATATTATATTTTTTGTCTTGTTGACGACACTCGCCCAGTTTTCAGGCGTCACACTAGCACATGCGTTTTTTAAAAGTTCAAGCATTTTATTTGCTGTGAAAGGAGGAGTTGTATTGTTTCTTGCGCGGCGTGTCCTTTGACTTGTGCCCAGATCATTTCAATTGGATTATATTGACAGTGGTACGGAGGAATTCTGATTACAACATGCCCATATTCTGCTGCCATTTCGTCGATGACATATCGTTTTGGCTGATTTTTCCTTTTTTATTAATTTGGCGAGAGTGATAGGGTGCATTATCAATAAATATTGTTGATGGCTCTTCAAGTGATGTAAGCATTTCTCTGAACCACTTTTCATACACGTCCGCATTCATCTCCTCATGATAGTCTCCTGTTTTTTTTTATTTGAACGCTAACAGAGCGTCTGGTACAAATCCCTTTGTAGTTCCCGCATGGCTAATGATGAGGCGTTCACCTTTCCCCATTGGCACTGCAGAAGTAGAAGCAGCAGTATCGTCAGTCCAACCTTTTGGTATGGAATGATTGGCATTGAACCAAGTTTCATCTGTGAAAACGACATTCGACCAGTCTTCTATTTTCTTCGCTTGTCTTAAAAATTCACAGCGAGACAAGGCTATATCACGACGTTCCATTAAAATTTTTCTTTTGTCGGATTTCTTATACAAGAACCCGATTTGGTGCAGCACCTTTGACAAAGAAGATTTTTGACCACGAAACAAGCCACAATTTCGTAGAGACACTACTAATTTTTTCAAAGTAGGAATCTCTTTGCTTGTGTAATAATTGTATATATGACGACGAATAGCATCAGTATCAAAACTGTCAATTGCTGTCACTTTACGGGGCTGACGTTTTTTCTTAGGCGTAGATAGCTTGTTCTTTTCAATATAACTACTACCATAGGCTTCTTTAGTGATTTTCGCCACCGTTGGAGCACTAATACCTAATGCTGCTGCAACACGGTCTCTAACTTGGGTTACTGGTATAAGGAATACGCCATTGCGGCTTTCCTTTTCAAAAAATTCACGAAGCCGCAGCACTAACTCTCTGGATTGTCCTTTAAGCACCATACCTTTCAGCATTTTGCAAGTAAAATCTTACTGGGAGGAACGATACGCTCAACTCAATCAAAGTAAGAACAATGAAATCAATACGGTGGAATATAAATACTCAACACAGCGTATGAAAAATATGAAAGAGCACTCAGCGCACAGAAATGTGACTAGCACGGGAGTCTTGTTGCGAGTGACAGACAACACAACAAAATGGCGTCGCCGGCGCGCCATTCAGTGTTGCCAATTCGGCTTAAAAAAAGGGGTAGGCTGGATGAGAAAATTAGTGATTTACTACCGCAGACGAGGGCGCCATTGTCTCTAAGTAAAGTTTGGAGCAGCGGACCCCGCTTCATGGAAAAATGCTTCATAAAGTAGTTATTTTTTATTTTGCAAAGTACAAAGTAAAATATTTTGGGAGGACTGAATTAGTGGGTATGCAAAAATTAATGTGCCCAAATAACAAATATATTTACAGAAGTGAAGTTTTTAAATAATATGAAATATGTATTTAAGCAAAAATAAAATATCCGTGTTAAATCGATTAAAAGTTCTTCCTGACTAAAATCGATTATTACAAAACATAGTATCCGTAATACATTGGTACAACACTAATTGATCAGAATTCGACCTGCCAAAAGTAAAATAAATGGTTGGAACGAGTATAGTTACCGTTTTGGACATACACGTTTAAAAAAGGAAATATTTAAAACACTTACCCTGTATCAGAGAGCTATTCAGCCATTTAACATAGTAGCTATTTGGATACAATATGAGCACTTCATTGCTAACTATTGACACGGGCAGCAGTAAAGCTGAACCAAGCGACACAGCCAGTGCAAATGTACAAAGCCAAAGGCTTATACGGTATACTTTGACTTCGTCTTCGTCTCCTGTGAAATAATCCTCGCTGTCCCGTCGGCGAAATTTTTCAATTAACATGAAGGATACAAGATACAGTATGATAAAAAGCAGTAGGAAAATCTGTAACAACAAAATAATGCTATGGTTAACACATAATAAATTATTTGGTATATCCATATGCATGCATTATCCCTTCTCATCAAAATTACATATTTTCCTCTAATAAGTGTAGTATATATCAAAATGACATATTTGCCACATATAAGTGCATTTACCGGGTGGTATCAAAGTAAGAGTACAACTCAGCTATTTTGGGAGTGGGTGTCGTGAAAGAAGACTGAGGATTTATATCCTTAGTCATAACATCTATGCAAGAAAAAGTAAACTCAAAATAAAACACTGTATGAACCCATTTCGTCAGTGTCATATGTTAATTTCCCTCCTAACATAGAGAAAGGTCAAACCGAGCAGTAAGTATTATATGAACTGTCATGATAATGATCATGATAGAGTAAGAATACAATTAACCACTCCTGTCTTACCTGTAGTTGTTATAAAGGATAACTAAGAGATATAATATACACATAACATCTGTGCCAGAGAAGGAATATCTATACCAATAAATAAAATTGGAGTGTCTGTTTGTAATGTCAAAATAATAGGCTTTTTTCATGCTCACACGGTTATTTGCACGACACCTATGCCTAAAATAGCAATTAAAAAAATTTTGTCTGTCTGTCTGTTTGTTCTGGGTAATCTTCAAAACGGCTGGACCGATATCAAAAATTCTTTCACCAATGGAAAGCTATAATATTAGGGCGTAAACTAGGCTATATTTTATCCCGGTATTCCCACGAGAACGGGAACTACGCGGGTAAAACGACTATAACCTAAAAGCGAAGCGAGGGCGGGTTGCTAGTTCATAATAAAACCCGTCTGGCCAGAGTGATATAGTAGTTGAATTTTCCTTCTATTGTGAAGGCAGCTTGATTTTTTTTTGTTTGGATCGCCCTTACGGGCAGGCTAAAGTCTTTTCAACCATACTGCCTTGTCTTACGTAGCTTACAAATAATTTTCTTTACATACTATTTACTTCTTCATATTGTATAACTTATTATTAGTCATTGTACATCAGTAAGTCAAGCCGTTATCATTAATTAGGCGCTGAAAACCTAATTTAATGATTTCTCTGGGAATTCCTGTAGAATATGCAAATACACGTAAATCACTCTTATATCACATTCACCACACTTCAGCACCTTAATTGTATTATATTACATAAAACTTCAGCAAAATTATTCAAAGTAACACTATGAAACACTAAAAAAATGAATATAATACAAGAGCTTCAACATGACATTTCCATATTCGCTCCGAAAACCGAAGGCAGCTTGAGCCCAGCAGTGAGACATATCTGAGCTGAGATAAAGTGGAGTATATAGCACTCAAGGATAATATTTAAAAGAATTTTCTTTCTTAAATCAGATATTTTATTTCCAGAAAGAAATTTATGCAAATATAACACAGCATCGGTCACCCTCCAATTAATAATGGGTCATAATATTAATATGACACACATTAGAAAATCATATTAATCAAATTCTATCTTGATATGTACCAAAGAACAAATTCTTGTGGTTAACAGGGGACTTTTCAGACATACAATCCACATGTGACTCAGAGCTACCATTTGTGGAGTACAAAAAGAATTGTCCTGCATGGAAATCAAATTCAAGACTTGGAAGGTGAATAATTAGGCCATTGACCCCTTGTATACACTCTACTAACAGTGCTCTAATATTTCTCTAATTTATCAGAATGAAAACTGACAGTATTGATCTATTTCTGGTCAAATTATCTTATGCTTCAATCTCTAAACATAACAATCATAAGAGGAATGTTGGCTTACTATGCCATTGTAATTCAATGGGTTGTAATGAACTTTTATTTTATTGTTTCCTTCTCTTCAATTAATATTATCTGCTATTTTAGCCATTTCTTACAAAGAAAGGGTATACAGTGAATTGTCTTAATAGATTAATACTATAATAATAAGTTAGGCTAAACGGTCTTATCTCCCCACAATATAAACAAAAGGTGTATGTTAAGCTTCAGATCTACTCAGTCTTCTTCCTACAGGGCCACAGTCCATTTTATTTTAGTTATAATTTAAAACAATGAACTTCCAGACATTTAATACCTATTTCTCATTAATTGTTCTTTTAATCACCCACTGATATATGTTTATCAAGTGGTCCAAGGTTGAATTTATACTATTATAAATCTTATTTAAAAATTATAGATATTGAATGTATTGCACGGAAAATTTTGTTTGGTTCGTGAGTGAATTAGGCTTAAAAACACCAACAAATATTTGGGGGGTGATGAAATAGTCAATCTATACTTGACTTTGGAAGTATCATATTATTAACTTATTTAGCTGCACCAAGGGTGTCAACAATTATCTCTCAGCCCAAGTGTCGAATGATTGCTGGGTAATTCTTTGTGTGATCTACAAATTGTTGCTTCGAGATTGGGTGTAATTTGTGTCCATTAATTGTGTCTTTAAAAAGTTACCTGCCATACAAAGAATTATTCCTTAGTAAATCTAATTGTTATTAAAAATAAACTTATGTAACAACACAGGTAAGCAGAAAAGTTACCCTGCACTATATGAATACAATATATTCTTTCACAAAAAATTCAATGACACACTTTTTTTAACCCAGGAACCCTCATAGTTTATAACAGCATAATATTTCTATTACATCAACAACAGGGTATAAATATTATTATTCTATCAACACAGTATTTTAATATTTAATTACATATTATATAAACTTTATAATTTTACTACATTCAATTACATGTGAAGGGTAATTTTGCGATAATTATCCCAAATAACTTAAATGCTATGTAAGCCTGTTCTCATAATGTAACATAACAAACTCAAAACAAGAGTAATCAAACAAACTCCTGCAATATAGAAATAATTATAGTCTTTAAATACTTAATTGAGTAATGATATGTGAGGCGACAGGATAAGAATACAATTGTTGTCACCCCTTAAAGGGAGTTGTAAAAATTGGCAGGGATTTAAAAGGGTAGTCAGCAGCTCTGTCCTGAGAAATACGTAATACCTTACTGCGATCACCAACCTGCATGGCAAACATGGCAATTACGGCAATACCTCTTCATATAAGTAACCAAAGCAAACCATTTTGTGACGAAACAGAAGGGAAATCTACGTCCAGCAGTGGACGGCGAAAGGAACAATGAAATACTTGATTATTGTTATTATTAAATATATGCATAATAATTTGTATATGTATTGGCTAGTTATTATCTTTTACAAGTTTCCTATGTACAGAGGAATATCTTTTTAAAAACGCTGTTTTATTTATGGTGGAAAACATGTTAAAAATTATGTTACTTGAAAGAAGTTCATTGGAATTTAAAAAATCTTAATTAACAAGAGTAATTAATGCTTGCAGTGGCCAGGTGGTTTATATTGAGTGCATTATTGCAATATATATCCAAACATTTACAGACTTCCGAAAAAATAGGGCGATATCGCGTGGCGTTTAATATTATCAATAATACTCGTTGTTCAGGTACTTACGATTTGCTCCCTAACATTGTTGTGGAATATCTGTTCACGCAAATCAGCCTCCTCATCATCCATGATCCTGTTCTATCTTACTTTTCTACCTTTTAACAAATGTTTTCGTTTCTTTACTTAGTCTCTCATTGAAATACCACTTCATTTTAAATGGAATTACATTTTCGAAATTTTTTAACATAAAATGATACACATACAAATTTTTATATACGCATTTACAATTTGTGTACACTTCATAGACGATACAATTTAGTGAATAAATAATAATTTAAATGTTTTTAGCATAGTAAGCACACAACGCAGATAATGTAGATCACTAGATTGATAGATTGAATTATAATTTTGACAAAAGAAAAGAGGTGGTGGGAATGTCGATTTATTATCAGTTAATAAAAACACTCGATGTTTGGATGGTGAATGCAACAACGGCTCTTGGGACGATGTGGAACACTGTATTCAGTGAATCGATTCATAGACCTTCGAATCTACTAATTAACGTTATAAAATGGCATAGTAAAAGTAATCTACTAAAAATAGTAATATGTCGGGCAAATAATTATTTAAGTCACAAACAAACGCAATAATAAACATTAGAAACCATTGAAAAATACAGTTTATTTTTTGAAAATTCTAATATAACTCACATGAATAATAAGATGAAAGATATCTTTAAATCATAAAAAAGTGATATTAAATCGTATTACCCAAAAATAAATGTGGCGATAATTGATGTATTTAAATAAAAAGGAAACAGTCGCTCAAGACGCCTAGCAAATGTGAAACATCTCAATTATTTTATACAAGTATATATCCATAAAAGAACAGATTACGACAGGGACTAATATGGCATAAAGTATTAATAAAATATTACGATTTTTTTTCTAGAAAATGATGATTTTTATTCAATAAACATTTATTTTCCTTAGTAGGTATACACTATGTGTGTATACTGTGTTTAGATTAATAATTTATTTTGAGCTCACTAGATGGCATTGTACAAAATTCTAAAACAGATTATGGTTTCGTTACACAAATGTACATATCAAGGCGTGGCGTTGACGCCACGCCAATGATAAGATGCACCCTTGCCTATAGATGATTCACATCAAAACTGTATTAATTGTCGCCACGTCGCCACCCCTTACTTGTCTGTCGGCAGCGGCGGCCTTACCCATTGCGAGGCTCCGGGCGGCAGGTCTTTGCGAGGCCCCGGGCGGCAGGTCTTTGCGAGGCCCCGGGCGGCAGGTCTTTGTGAGGCCCTTTGTCCTTCGTGAAAAGTATGAGATACGAAAGTAGGTCTGGTTGTTTGGTTTAGGGATTTCTCATGTTTGATGAAAAATACTAAAGTTGTACAAATAAATAAAATTTAAGTTTTATAATATTGAAAACAAAGTGAAAAATATAATTAATAAGTAAAAATGTAATTTAAAATCTATATTTTTTTAAATTTATTTGGGTTGTTGCGTGAGGCCGCTGTAAGCGCGAGGCCCCGGGCGATTGCCCTGTTCGCCACCCCCTAAGGCCGCCACTGTCTGTCGGAGTCGTAAAAATCATTTAAGACAGCAACTCTCTCGTGGGAAACATAATACTGCGTTATCCCTTCATCTGTGGGAGTCATCCTTCGTCCTGTACATGATGAAAGACTGACTGAAATAAATCTTGACGAAATAATATAAATTAAAAAATATTATAAAATACCATAATTATGTAATTATTTGAATGCTAATTGAAACAGATTTTCAGCCGTTTTATAAACTGACTAGCAGTTCCCACGACTTCATCCGCGTGGAAAAGTGACTTTGGAGGTATAGTGACTTGCAGCATTAATTTATTTATTTCAAAACTTCTGTGTCCAAACATTAAGAACGTTCAGCACTTGATTCCCCTTGTCGATTCGACGAAGTTTAAGTTGTTTGTGAAGCCAAACGTCGTGTTCGTTCAACGCTTGTTTCTCTAGCGCGGTTTCGTTCAGCGATTTCTCGTTGAGTAGAAAACCTCTGCCTATTTTCATACTCTATTATTGCTAGGCATAAGTCGCAGTCGTTTTGCAGTGGCAGACTGTCGAGAAAGTTGAGGTTTCTTTCTAGACATTTTGGAGAGGCCACCGCCCTCTCGCCCCTCATAACCGCCCAACAAATCATACATGCGCGAGCAATAGGTACTTAATACTTATTTGGCTACAACACTAATACTTACATTTTTAATAACGCGATATCTTTTGAATGAAATGTCCGAATTTAATAATTCAAAGAGTTCTAGAAAGGTATTGTATCCATCTTGAATATGAAGTAATTTATTTTTATAAGGATTAATACCAAGGTAACATATAAAGAGTTTTTAAAGCGACGGCATTTTAATTATTTAAAAAAATATAAAAAAGCTCCTATTGTGAGGTACCTATAATAGTTAGACATATGATGTCACTATATTTTTTGTAGACAATTATATTTTCTGCAAAGTTGTAGAACATTGTTTGTTCTATAATCAACAGTTTTCGCAGTACACGCGATGTAACGATTTTATCGGGTAATTTTTTTACACCTTGGGTTACATTATTGGACTTTTAGTACGGATCTCTAATTTTTTGAAAATATTATATTGCCTATAGCCTTCCTCGATAAATGGACTATCTAACACTGAAAGAATTTTTCAAATCGAATCAGCGGTTCCTGAGATTAGCACAAACAAACAAACTCTTCAGCTTTATAATATTAGTATAGATTCAGAATTCATTTTTCTTAGAGTTTATCTGCTGCCCTAAACTCCATATGTTTTACATTCCAATGTTATTATTAAAACTTTAAAAATCAACTTGTGAATCGATTGATGCTCAATCGATCTAGTATTCGACTTAATCAAGGACGATTCTAGTGCGTTCGATTTCAAATGGAACAAAGCCTAAATTGTAACATATTCCATGTTATCGATTTAGTATAAATTTACCTATCTTGCAAGAATAGTATGTCATTTAAGCCCAAAATGAAGGTCTCTTGGAATGAAAGGTAAATTTATACTAAATCGAGTATAAATAATAACTATATACTCGTATACACCTTCATTTTGGTATTCTAAGTTGTTTCAAAGTCTCACAAAACCTCGTGGGCTTTATGTTATTCAATGTCAATGATCACAAAAATAAGTTTTTTGTGATCATGGGATCGCGAATTTATGGGTTTCTATAGCTCCAATGATGTTAACATTTTTATAAGATATATAGAGCATAAAATTTGCAACAAATATAGTTTTCAAAAATTTTTCATACACTCAACCGTAGGGGTCGACGCAGTATGTCCTCTTCTTCCATTACAGTATTTACAGTCCTATTGGACGTCATATCTGTGGTCACTCCTTGTCTATTCATGTCACGCTTCAAGCGGTTTTTTCTTCCTTTTTGGCTTCTGCTAGCAGTGATCATTCTGCAGCAACATATCGAGTGACAAAGTCAACACGTATTTTCATCTTCTTCGAAAAATTATTAAGTATTAGATTGTGAAAAAAAAAATACATATCCTACTAACTTCTGCCCACGATCCCTTCGTCCACGTGGAATAATTACTTTGGGCTAACACTAACTTTAACCCGCGACTTTGTTTACGTAGAAGGAAATAGTTTTCACAGCGCAAGTTCTTGAAAGGAAAAATAAACCGATTTTTAAACATTTTTGACGTGACAACGTCTAATAAATCGATGAACGCTGGCTGCATGCACGAAAAAGTGTCCCGTTACGCTCATTGTCCCGTTGCGCTGATTCAATTTTATTCATAAAAGTATGCAGTAATTTCATCAATGTTTTGTTATGACGTTGTCACGTTAAAATATCGTCCGTAAACTGACTATACAGACAGCCATGTTCTTTTTATAAGTGCTCAGCTTCTCCGCGCTGATATAATGGTTGGCAGACTTATTAAAGGTGAAACCCCTAATGTGATTGCACTATAGAGTATTAATAGGAGAACAAAGGCTAAAAGATAGCAAACAGGTAACTTGAAACTGTAAATTTTAAATAAATGATAACATCGATGCATCTTTGACCAACTCGAACTCGAATGATTAAGGATATCTTCGCCGTTTTTTTTATAAAATATGTACCATCTTAGAAATAAAAGTTTACTTTAAGTAAACTTTTTGAATACTGATGAACAATGTCTTTGAACTAAGTATGTAACCGGGTCAAACTGATATAGGTACGTTTCTATATGTAAAGAAAATAACGTAGTCTTAAGCTGTAAGGTCTTCGGACCTTTGCCTGATGGGAATACAAACCAAATTAAAAAAAAAGGTCAATGACACTTTTATTTGTAATCAAATTTCAAGTTCAATCATGTTTGGAAAATATAAGTTACTGGTCATGTTAATTTAGTTAATATTTGTGTATTGTGTGTTAATAATTGCTTAAAGAGTAATTTTTAATATGTGTACCACATACTGTAAGTAGCTTGTACAAACAAAATTAATGTTATCAAGATAACCTATGTTACAGTGGCTATATAGTAATAATCAAATTTGTAATTTCATAGTTTCAGACAACAGCTTCGTTAATCCAGAGTTTTCAGTAAGAATTGTAGTTTGTGATCACTATTTAACGAAACCTACGGCAGGTATAGACGTCATTTATTCAGACTTCAGAGGAGCCGATATAAAACAGGCAAGCCTTTTAATAAGTATTATTATTTACTAATTTTATTATTATTATTTATTAAAGTATTTTAGTATTTTATTCAACTATTTATTCTTGCAGTAAAATTACTTAATCACATATAAGTTAATCAGTACAAGTACAAATAATAATTATTTTGTCATTAAATTATAAGTGAATTTCTTTAATTATTTACGCAAAATTAATGGAAGTGTTGTTGTAATGCATAGAAAAATAGTGATAAACTATGAAATTTAATAAAAAACACACGACTTTTTTATCTATACCAATAAATAAAATTGGAGTGTCTGTTTGTAATGTCAAAATAATAGGCTTTTTTCATGCTCACACGGTTATTTGCACGACACCTATGCCTAAAATAGCAATTTAAAAATTTTCGTCTGTCTGTCTGTTTGTTCCGGGTAACCTTCAAAACGGCTGGACCGATTTCAAAAATTCTTTCACCAATGGAAAGCTATAATATCAGGGCGTAAACAAGGCTATATTTTATCCCGGTATTCCCACGGGAACGGGAACTACGCGGGTAAAATGACTATAACCTATAACCGAAGCGAAGCGAGGGCGGATTGCTAGTGTTTAAATAAATAGGTAAAATACTAAAGATTGACTCTGTACCAACACTTTATTTAAGTAAACCATATGGATCACCTATCTCAGACATCTTATTTCATATAGTCCCAGGCATTCAAGATTAACGTGATGCAAAAAACAGATTATAACACATCCACATTTTCTCTATGATTTTATTAATTCCATATAATACCGGCAAGCCTTTGCCTATACCTATAACACTTTGATGTTGATTGACTTATTCAATCCCATCCCAAAATGATTAAGAATGTTAACAAAAATATTTTCTGCTTGATTTGGTTCTAGACTCTAACAATCATCAGCTAAGGATGATTATTGACGAATATGTATCTTTATTATCACGAACTATTTTAATTTTGTATCAACTACTGCATTCAGGGCCAGATTGGAATAGGCAGCTGCCTAGGGGCCCCGAGGATGCACCAAGAACAAAAACATTTCATCAAATGATTTTTTTTGAAAATTTGTATACTTCCTCAATATTATTCCATTTTTATTGCTATTAGTAGCAAAAGAGAAAACAGCACACCTAATGGTAAGTGATACTGCTGTTCATGGCCTATGGACCTTGGACTAAGGACCTGAGAATTACATGGGTTAATCTGGTCCTGACTGCATTGATAAAGTGTGAAATATATATATTTATGTTAACAAACAGGCCTTTCATGATAGAATAGAATAACATTTATTTGTTAAACATAAGTACATAATCGGTCTTATATATAGTACATTATAGTAGTACTTAGTTCACTATGTTTTGCCTCTAGGGCATACAAATTAAATTAAATAAATTCATTCAAATGATCTCTGTAAGGTGTTCAAAATGTCGGTCAATTAAAAATTAAATACAAGAAGATAAAATCTGTAAAATTAATATTATTTTAGATTACAAGTTTCAATTTGTGTATATACTTTTCAGGTGCCAGTATTGAGGATATTTGGACCTACACTTGATGGGTATAAGTCATGTCTACATATCCATGGTGTATTTCCATATTTCTACATTCCTTGTCCCACATCAAATCCAGAACCACAATTTTTATATCAGGTGAGAGTTTAAAAAAAAAATCTGTAATGAAATCAAGGGTTAATGAAATATATTTTTATTTTTGCTAAACTTTAGAAATAATTTTGAGTATAATACTCAGTTTCTCCGTGGTGACGGAGTAAGACTACAATTCACCGCTTCTTCTCTTGCCTTCATGGATGTCGTCAAAGATGACTAAGGGATATAAGATGCACATAAGATCTGTGCAAGAGAAAGAAAACTTGAAATGAAACCCTATACCAACCCGGGGTGGCCCAGGCCAAACATTGGGACGTATTTGGGTTGCGATGATGATGATGGTAATACTCAGTAATATCTTTAATACAAATTCAAATTGCAACATGAAATAATGACTATTAACTAAAGCAATTTAATTTTCAGATAGCAGCCAGTTTAGATAAAGCTTTGAACATAGCGTTGAAGCAAGCAACTTCTACAAATCAACATGTTTATAAAATAACATTAGTAAAGGGCTTGTAAGTATTTGAGTAGATTTAATTACAGTAATTTTCATTATGACTTGTTTTTAGTTTTAATATTGTATGTTCCTGTAGTGACGGATAACTATAAAGTTTACCATCCCCTCTATTGTTGTGACTGTCAAAAAGGCTGCTAAGAGACATAATATGCATATAACATCTCAGGAAACACGAAATAAAATCTTATATCAACACATTATACCAGCATGATGTAGGTCAATTTCCTTCCTAATAGAGGAGGCTTAAGCTCAGCAGTTGGATGCACATGAGCAGCGATAATGATGATCATATTATGTTTACACTACAATGGTAATTTTCATCTAATTTAGAACCCTGAGGGGTATCTAAAAATTTTAAAATATGCCTAAATTTGTCAATATAAATTCTAATTATAAGCATAAAATATGAACTAATGTCCTTTGACATGTTGTTTAATTGCCTTCCATTTCCAGGCCCTTTTATGGATACCATGATAAGGAACATTTATATTTGAAGGTGTTTCTCTACAGTCCTGGTTTAATTAAGCAAGCTGTTGAATTATGTAGTAATGGAGCCATTCTAGGTCAAATATTGCAACCTCATGAATCTCATTTGAACTTCACTCTGCAATTTTTCATAGATTTCAATTTATTTGGTATGAGCAACATTGATTTACAATGTGTTAAATTTCGTAAAGCCGGTATCTCGCAATACAGTGATAACGTACAAAGTTCAAATGAGTTTGGTCTTAAAGCTGAAAGTACTTGTTACTATGAGGCAGACTGTTTAGCGTCTCATATAATCAATCGTCAAAGAATAGGTAAAGGCGATGGAATAGAAAATCCAGGTTTAGAAGAAGTGTGGAATCAAGAATCTGAAAGACGTAAACAACTGAATGTGTCCTTAGCCTCAAAATCATTATCACAAGGAAGGATAAAAGCTGAGGAAACTGACTCTCATTATAAATTTGAACAAATGTTTCTTATGAAAATGTCTGATTTAAATAAGCCTATTATTATAGAAAATCTTGATAAACCTCTAGAAATAATACAGTATCCAGCTGAGAGTTTTGATGGATCACAATTATCTAATGCTGTTGATGTGACTGTTCATTTACCTGATAGCACACTGATTAGCAGTTTTAATGAAACACTAAGAGGTGATCAAGATAAATCAGTTGCTGAAGATATAGATACCACACTAGTTGACGAAGAATTGGCTTTAAATAGCAGTTTATCTCTACATTACAGCCAAGTATTATGTAAGTGTGTAATGCTGATCTATCTTTAGGTTCCTCTTAAAATTAACTGTATATAGTATGAATTAGCTATCTCTTTCACACTCCAATCATGCTAGTTACATTCTTCATACTAAAATTCAGGATTGGGGACTAGTAAAGAGGCATCTTTTAATAACACTTGACATGTAACTCTAGCTACCATATTGGTAGGACCATATTGTCGACAGTCTTCTGTCTACAGCGGCCGGTCGGTTGGTCCAGGGTAGTACCTCACTTTCGCGGCAAATCGATGGCTGAGTAATAGCATTAAGTTATTGCACTTCATTCAGTGACCGAAAGTGCGGGCACTTGAACTTTCTGAACGTGTTTGCGTGTGGTATGTTTTGGTGATACCTTTAGTATCACAGAACCTCATTACACACATTCACACTCCCTTCACTTTCTTCACGGCTAGCAGCGGCCTAGCAAAGCTCCATGGGCGAGAGCATCACTTACCATCAGGTGTGCTTATTTCCCACCAATAGCATTAAAAACTATTGTCCCTGGGTGCACCAGAAAAGCTCAAAGGACTATGTACTCAAAGAGATGATGAGTGGTCTACCAAAAGCATAATGGAGAAAAAGGTGACAGTTTTGCCTTCATACCTACAACTGGTTAATGGGTCCTGTGATGCTATTGTTCACCTCAATAGATGGATAAAAGCGCCAAAACAAGTATAGTTATTTCTGCTATTAAAATTTGATGTAACTACTTATTTGATAATTAGTTTCACTATAATCTTCACTGCAATAAAATGATATGGAACATTAATAGCTTATATACTTTGTAGTGAACAGTGAAGACTTAGAATTAATTGATATGCTGCAAGATATGGACGAAAAACCGGCAGAAGAAGACAGTATAATGGGAACGCCGGCTAATGAGGAAAATGATGGAAATGTTGAATTGGATGATGCTGAATACTCACAGATATTTGATGAAGACACTTTAATGTTACATAGAAGCGAGAGGTTTGTTAGTCTTCAAATGCATATTGCTATATTTCTAATCAAGTGGCAATTTAAAAAATTGCAACTTAATTTCATGCATATAAGTAATTGTGACTAGTTAAAATTGAAAGAAAACATTGTCATTTCACCAGCATAAACTTGATCAGCCTGATGTGTTATAACCCTACCTTTCTGTAAGAAAATCTGCATCCAATATTGGGGTAACATTAAATTTGATGGATGTAAAAATATTTCTTTTAGGGATGGAAGTGAAAAGTCTCTGTCATGGAATGATTCATTTTGGGATGGGGCCAATATTCCACAATTAGATGGGACATGTGATGATGATCGTAAGTACTCAATAAGTAATAATTTTTTTATTGGTCTTGTATAAGTATTTAAAATACTTAATGAAATCTGCAGATGTTAAGAAAGTAAGGAAAAGGAAAATGAGATCTTTTAAGCTTGGTTTATCACGGCCTAAATCTATGAAGAAAGTGTCTAAAGATAATCCTGAAGATGAAATTAAAGTAGATGTAAGTGAAATGGATGAAATTAATGTTTCAAGGGAAACAATGGAGGATATTTCGGATTCGCATTTGAGAAAAGCAGTTAAGATTGAACCTGAAAGTATTACTGAATCTTCACATTTGAATGCAGGTGACGTAGAAATGAATTCAAGTGTAAATAATGAATGTATTGTCAATTTAGTAGATAAAATAACAAAGAGCTATAAACATTTTCAGCCTGATGGTGCTAAAAGCTATGATCTAAGTAGAAAATATGAACCTGTAGCTGGTCCCTCTAATGCTTACTCTCAAGTTATGTACAGGGAAATCCCAAATACTGTCGAATCGGAGTCTTCTCCCGAAAACGATAAAGGCATAATAAGTTTTTATGATACGTCTAAAATTTTTGACGAGTCACTTGAAAATGGTAGAGACGATGATTGCCGTATAGAAAATTTAAGTAGTTCGGCGGAAGTAAAGACTGAGGTTTGTTTTAAATCATCATATAAAATAGAACTAGATAAAGCATCCGAAGACGTTAGGGTTAAAACACACATGTTAACACGAAAAGAACCCTTTAAAATATTAACTCCTTCCATAAAGCCACCTTCAAAAAGCTATATATTATCTAATTTACAACAATACAATATCCTGAAGACAAAACATCCAGAACCATATTATTCAGATCATAATGATGTGGGGGACAAGGTAGAGATAGGCCAGATATTGCTAAAACTGAACAGTAAACTGTCCAAAGATCAGAAACCTTTTGAGAAAGTGTTAGACGTGACTAGCTTAGAAGAATGGCGACAACTGATGTTTCTACAAAATAATGAAATGTCACAAGAATCTTCAAAGCCTGATGCCTTAAAATTATTACTAGCTGGTAATAGAAAATGTATCCTGGAACCGGTAAAAAGACCACCCACTACAAATAGAGTAAATCAATGGTTAAAAATAAAAGACAATGATGTAAAAGATATCACAATTAATACTGTAGATATTAGTAAAAATGTTACTGAACTAGACAATTCTCAAGCATTAGGAATAGCAGATATAAACAAAAGTCTTAGTATGGATATTGAAGATAATGAAAAAAATAGTTTAAATAATAGTCTACAAGTAACCATGCAACCTAATGGATCATTTTTGTGTTTTGGGCATAGCAATAGCGAGATTGATGGCGAGTCTATTGAAAAATCGGTAGTTGAGGTAAGTACCTTAAAGTATATTTGTATTATATCTTCTAAATATTATTTTTTGCTTTGATAGTAGCTTCAAGCTTTCGAGCACGTCGTTTACAGAGGAATACAGTTTTATTCGAATGCAGGATCATTCTCTTTTTAGATCCAATTGAAATTTATTTTATTTATTTGTTTTTCTGACACAAAGGTACTCACGAGCTAATTTCTGTAAATGATTTAAAAGTGCACTTATAGATAAAGTTAGTTGTAATGGAATGCTATCCAAAAATGGAATGCCACCCATCAGCCAATACAGATTCCTGTACTTAATAGTCATTCGTTTGTGTTTACAAACGAATGACTATTAAATGGCTGACTAAAAAACTACTAACTAACTAAAACGAATGACTATTTTTATAAGTACAAAAATCTGTTAATTTTTTAGTTTTGTATAAACCCTACACTTACATAATTTTGTATTGCATCTTAAATATCATAATCCGATGATCAGCACACAATTTCTACTCAGAAAATTCAGAGACGGCTTACTCGTACTAAGATATTGGTGCTAACTTTTATTTGCCATTTATTCATCTAGTTGTTTTACGATATTTCTGTGGCTCTAGTAGGGTTGCGGTCCATGCATGATAGGCTTTTGTCATAAATATAAGTAACCATTTTGATGCTGGTTAGTTCTTAAATCAATGTTGTATGTAGCGGATAGTATTGGACCCAGAAGAGATCTTTGGGATACATCTGTTTTTGTCTCATATAATACAGAAATGAATTTGCTCTCTTTCACGTGGAAGAATTACGTTACGTGTAGCGACAATGGTAGGTAGTTTACTTATTTTAAATTGTGAATCAGGATTATCATGAATATTGTAAAGATTACTCCTACAATCTTTAGAGCTGTTTTTATTTCATTGCATTCCTATTCTTATAATCTCATGTATCAATATTTTAAGATAAATATTTATTTCTATAGGTGAATTTTCTAACGGTTATGCTTGTGGAGGTGCTCACATTTGTCAGAGGAGATAAAAACCCCGATCCCGCTTCTGATGCTATACAAGCTTTGTTTTTCGCAATAACAAATGATTGCCCATCAGGTCATCGTTTAAAGAAATATATTACTAAAATAATAGTTGTGGAAGAACAAACTCCCATAAAATATCTTGACAGATGTATCTTTGAGGTTGATATTGTGTATGTTGAGAACGAAATGGGGCTATTTGATAAAGTCACAGAATTAATAATAGAACACGACCCAGATATACTATGCGGGTATGAAGTAGAAATGAATTCTTGGGGATATATCTTTGAGAGAGCGCAGAAGTGTGGCTTGGAAATTGTTAAAGAAGTTTCCAGAATAACAGAAAAGTATCGGCAAAAGAAATGGAGAGGTGAAGATAATGATTTCGAAGGCAGAATAATTGGTCGAGTAATGTTAAATGTTTGGCGATTGTTTCGACATGAAATGGCATTATCCAGTTACAGTTTTGAAAATTGTATGTATGAAGTGTTGAAAGAAAGGGTGCCGAAGTATAGTTATGCACAGTTGGCATCATGGTGGGGTGATGAATCTAGAATGTTCAGGTGGATTGCTGTAGAATACTACATGACAAAGATATCTGGTACTGTAAGAATGTTGGAGAAACTCGACATTATTAGTAAGTTTCTCGAAATATTAGTAGTTAGTTCAGATCCTATTAGATCTGATGACATGTATATTTATTTTTATTTATTTAGACAGGACTTCAGAACTGGCGAGACTATTTGGTCTGCAATGGTGGGAAGTGCTGTCTCGGGGGTCACAGTTTCGTGTTGAATCTTTAATGTTAAGAGCCGCAAAGCCTCTAAACTTAGTGGCCCTGTCTCCCACTGTGAAGCAAAGAGGAACAATGCGTGCCCCTGAATGTTTGCCGCTTATATTTGAGCCAGAATCGCGCTTCTATAAGGATCCTGTCATAGTTTTGGATTTCCAGAGCTTATACCCATCAATGATGATTGCTTATAATTACTGCTTTTCAACTTGCATTGGAAGGGTTCAAAATATTAATGGGTAAGGAAACTTTATATAGTTTTTTATAAAGATTTGCGACTATTGAATGAATGATGATGTTTTCAATTCTACATGATAGCGGTGTTTCATCGCATACGTAGCACAGCTTAAAATCTATACTCTTCTCTATGAGCTATACGACGGCTTGACAAGGACATTACTAATTCAATATCATCTCGGCTCATACACGTCCCAAATTGACCTTACTATACCATGCTGGTCAGACAGGTTGGTATAGGGTTTTGTTTCGAGTTTTCGTTCTGTTTCGTAGATGTTATACACATATTAATCCTTTAGTCGTCTTTTAAGATATCCACGGGCATGATAGGGAGTGGTGATTTGGATTCTTACTCCGTCACCACACGGAAAAACATTATTAATTGCTCGAATTCAATACACCCGATTTAATATCGAATAAAGAATTATGCTGCATCCCCTCTTCTCGACATAATTGTGATCACTTTTTTGAAAATTTGTTTAACCCAAATTTTCATTTTTCTAGCGAAACAGTTTACGAATTCGGAGCTTGGCGACTAAGAATACTCAAGACAAAGCTTGAAACGTTAGTCAAAAAAGGCCTAGTTCATTGGTCACCTGTTGGAGTGGGTTTTGTAAAGGCTTCTGTGCGTCGCGGAGTTTTGCCAGCGTTGTTGAGGCGTATACTCGCGGCCAGGCAAGCAGTTAAGAAGAATATGAAAGCTCAAACTGATGAAACTATAAAGAAAGCTATGCATTCTAGACAATTAGGTAAGTGTTTGTCATTTTTCACTTTCGGATTAGAAAAAAACGTTTGATGATATTTAAAATTGAGGAATGTTGCAACGCTATTCAAATATGACACAATTGTTAAGGCAGATAATGAACGCATTTTTTTTTGGTATAAATTAAGTAGTTACTTACTTGGACTCTTAAGGAACAAAAAAAGGTCATTTTCTTTTAATAGACAATTTATCATTGCCCACCTTTTTTTTGGGGGTGAGCTACGATCGGCGCACCCGTCGTCCCTCTCCGCCCGGGGCGACAGTGGGGCGTAAATACGCACACCCGTAACCTTCCTGTGACACGTCGCCTTCGTCGGTGGGCCGACCACCGGTGCAGGGTGGCTTGTCGTCAGTGGTCGGTCCGACAGCATACCCCTAAATATTAATTTTCATTAGTATACACTATATAGGTATGTGTTTAAGTTAATAATTTATTTTGAGCTCACTAGGTGGCATTGTACAAAATTCTAAAACGGGTTATGGTTTCGTTACACAAATATCCAAGCGTGGCGTTAACGTCACGCCAATGATCAGTTTCACCCTCGCCTGTAGATGTTTCACATCAAAAAAGACACCTTTTTATATTTTCTGTTCATTTTATGTCATCGGCCTTTCATACGTGCGCTAATTTTCAAGCTAAACAGATTTCTTGAAAATGCCTGAAATTAAGTACATTGTGATTCTGTTACATAATAGTAAGTCAAATTAATATGAATCTGGTACAAAGTTAATGATATAAATCACATCAGATTATTACTTTAACTTGTCGAAGGGACAACGTTATTCTACATCTTAAATCCACGTCGCGAATGTATCTCAGTATTTTGCTCTTTTGTCACTAAACACCAATACTTCGAAAGTAGAAACACAAACTATTCTGAGCAAGAATAGTAACGCTACAACTCCGACTCCAGTTAACTTTGAAAGTCTGTTACCTTCCACCAAAATTGAAGTCACAGCATCTAGGCCATCTCCTATACGGAGAATAGAGAAGCCCAGTTCAGAGAACTTACCTTTGAACGCTTCTCAATAAATCGGCATGATGATGATGATGGTGAGGAGTCGATAACATGATCTAGACCAGTCTGATTTTGATTGATTTTACTTGGATATGTTCAAATTTATCTGATACAAATTTTTTCTGATGTTTACGCGAGTATTACACATCTATACCAATAAATAAAATTGGAGTGTCTGTTTGTAATGTCAAAATAATAGGCTTTTTTCATGCTCACACGGTTATTTGCACGACACCTATGCCTAAAATAGCAATTAATAAATTTTTGTCTGTCTGTCTGTTTGTTCCGGGTAATCTTCAAAACGGCTGGACCGATTTCAAAAATTCTTTCACCAATGGAAAGCTATAATATCAGGGCGTAAACTAGGCTATATTTTATCCCGGTATTCCCACGGGAACGGGAACTACGCGGGTAAAACGACTATAACCGAAGCGAAGCGAGGGCGGGTTGCTAGTTGTAAATAAAACTACGGCTGTGATCGCTTTTGTATTTGATTTTTGATTGTCCAACGTTTCGAACACTTTACAGCGTTCATGGTCACGGGCGGACTAAGATGTCTCACGTCCAACAAGTCATCGTTATTGAAGAAAATGTTTCTACATGAAAAAATGTATAATTTTTTCATATAAAGTCATTTTCTTCTTGTACTGGCAATAAATTTATACCAAAAATCCAAAGAGTGCGAATTTAATAAAGAATGTCTGTAGCGGGTAGATATAATTCGCTGTAATAACGATGACTTGTTGGACGTGAAACATCTTCGTCCGCCCGTAACTATGAACGCTGTGAAGTGTTCGAAACGTCGCTCAATTATCAAATCAAATCATTTATTCTGCATAGGCCCCTTGAGGGCACTTACATATTGTAAAATTTATACATAGTTTGAATATAATACAATATCTACCACCGGGTCGGAACGCGGCCACAAGCTGAGAAGATCCGGCAAGAAACTCAGCGTGCTGTAATTTTTTTACCATCTTTTGAATACAATTACGTATACAACATATAGTCTTAGCTCCATTGTGATGCCCTTCGAGATAGGATATAACTATTTTGTTTTTAATTTAGTTCAAATAAAAAAGGAAAGGAAAACATGGTTGGACCAGATCCCACAAGCAGCACCCGATCACAAGTTAACTACTAGAGCAGCCATCACTCCCCTCAACTTAAAATTAAATACAAACGCGATATAATCCGTAGTTTTATTATTTGATAATAATAACACTATTTTCTCGTCATAGGTCTGAAACTAATCGCAAACGTAACATATGGTTATACCGCGGCCAATTTTAGTGGTCGCATGCCGTGTGTGGAAATTGCAGACAGTGTTGTCGCAAAAGGCAGAGAGACTCTTGAAAGAGCTATTCGAATGGTGCGAGAAAATAAGGAATGGAATACAAAGGTGATTAATATTATTTTGGAACATAGCCACACCTGGTAAACGTGTTGACGATCACGACTAGTATGGTATAACTTTACCAAGAGAGTGCTACTATGCTCTTCCCTGGTGATCGCAAAAAATGTTTTATAAAAAAAACATTAAGAACCCGAACTAAAAAACATTAATATCGAACGAAAAAAATCTAGAAAGCAAACATCTAGTGATCCATGTGGTGTTGGAGTAAGAAATAGACTTTTATATAAAACTGCTTGGTAATCTATATCTAAAAACGTTTACATTATCATTGGTCCTTACAGTCGGTCCTCCCCCCTTCAGATCGCCATACCAAAGCAACTACAATGTACATTTTACATTATTTCATGCAAAGACAAGGCAAAATGTATTTAGGGCTATTTTACCTAACTAAAACTATTAGGTGCTACATATGAAATTAGCGTTTTGTCGTACTAACTACTTTGATCTGAAATGGCTCCTCCTTGGTTTAGAATTCCGAATTCAAATTTATAAATTCATTTAGCTGGTACATTTGAGTTTTGAAAACAGTCATTCATTTGTTTTTCCTCTTTTTTTTTTTGGCGACGCTTATTACCGCACAATGGTAAACATGAAATATCGGTGTATTTACGAATACGAGTTCTACCGTGGCACAAGTGCTGCAGAAACAGCTTGAAAGATTAATGATTTGTACGGCGCTGGTGTCGCAAAAGAAAGCACGGTACATTTTTGGTTTCAACGTTTTCGTTCTGGAAATTTCGACCTTCAGAACCAACCCCGTGATCGGCCGGAGACCAAAGTGGAAAATGAAGAATTAATAGCTATTGTGGAAGCGGATCCATCACAAAGCACTTCAGAGATAGCTGCAGGCTTCGGGGTAAGTGGCAAAACTGTATTAATCCACTTGAAGCAAATCGGGCAAGAAAAAAAGCTTGAACGATCAGTACCTCATGAATTGAGTGAATCGAACTTGCAAACACGCGTCGACTGCTGTGTCACTTTGTTCAACCGACACAATAATGAAAAGATTTTAAATCGAATCATTACTTTTGATGAAAAGTGGATACTGTACGATAATTATCGGAAGCGCTCGTCGCAATGGCTGAACCCTGAAGACCCAGCCAAATCCTGCCCTAAACGTAAATTGACTCAGAAAAATTACTTGTAAGTGTTTGGTAGACTAGCGCTGGTGTCGTTCATTACAGCTTTTTAAAATCTGGCCAAACGATTACAGCAGATATCTATTGTCAGCAAATGCAAACCATGAAAGAAGAACTAGCCGCTAAACAACCACGATTGGTCAATCGCTCTAGGCCACTGCTTCTTCACGACAACGCAAGACCACACACTGCACAACAAACAATCACTAAGTTAGATGAGCTACAATTAGAATGTTTGCGACATCCACTGTACTCCCCGGACATTCCTCCAACAGATTACCATTTTTCCGGCATTTGGACAACTTCTAACAAGGAACGAAAATTAACTCCGATTCGGTAGTCCAAACCATCTTCAAAGAGTTTATTGATTCTCGTCCCCGTGGTTTTTTAGTAAAGGGTTTAATGAACTATCTATGAGATGGCAAAAGTGCATAGATAACAACGGTGCATACTTTAATTAAATATATTTTACAAAAAAAAAAATACTTTATATTCCTTCCGTTCAAAACGCCAATTTCATATGTAAGGACCTATTATTACTATTTTCTGTGTGATGACGGAGTAAAAATGCTATTTACTTTCCTTTTATATGATCCAATAGAATTATATGCACTCATCTCACGCAGCCCACACAAGTTCCGTTGCTGGGCTCGGGGCACCTCTAGTGATATGGAGGCCAATTGACCTATTATACCACCCTGGTCAGGCGCGTTGCTATAAGGTTTTATTTTGAGTTTTCCTTCTTTTTGCACAGATACATATTATATCACTTAGTTGTCTTGTACTACATCCAGTAAAGTGTTTCATAAAATCGAATCAGCTATTGTGTTCTGTGTCCGTTCTTCATAGTGTATAATTATCTACAGGTAATATATGGAGACACTGACTCTATGTTTGTGTTAGTACCAGGCGGTACTCGCGCTGAAGCATTCCAAATCGGGCAACAAATCGCCGATGCTGTTACCGCCGACAATCCATCACCAGTCGCGCTTAAACTTGAAAAGGTATTTATATTACCACACTAGTTACATTACGAAGATCTTATGCCAGTTTATATTACGTCACAGCCTACATAAGTCCCACTGTTGGACTCGGGCCTCCACCACAGTAGGAGGGAAATTGTCCTACTATAACCACGCTAGTTAGACATGTTTGTATAGTTTTTTTAAGTATTCCTTCTTTTTTCCCTGAGTCCTCTTTTACGACACCCATGGATAAGAAAGGAGGTGGTGAACTGTATTCTTACTCATTACAGTTTTCATTAATGATATCTAAATTATGGGCAATCTCTATCTATGGCACCGCCGCCTTTCTTATCTGTGGGGGTCGTAAATCTTATATATATAAATCTCTTGTCACGATGTTTGTCCGCGATGGATTCCTAAACTACTTAACCGATTTTAAATTAAATTGGCACACCGTGAGCAGTCTGGTCCAACTTGAGAAATAGGATAGCTTAGATCTTTAATTATAGTCGCAATTTTATTTTATTACAAATTATTTGTCTATAATTAATTGACAGTCACAATTATCTGTTAACTCCAAAAGATTCTAACAGATGGCGATATCTGTTGACTGGATTTAAGTAATTTAAGTAATTTGTGTGTGCTCAATGAGATTCGAGAATGGTTTAGATTCACAATTGGACCCGGTAGGTGGCGCTTTATTTGAACAGAACAACGTCTGTTGGGTCAGCTAGTATCTATATATAAATACGTGAAGCAAAAACTTTGTACGTCCGGGTTGAGAGCCCTCAGCGCTCACCCATAGTCCGCGTCAAGCTGTCAAGGCCATCTGCGGCCAACAGCTGTACACACACAAAAAAAAAAAAAAAAACTTTGTACCCCTTTTTACGAAAATTACATGGATGGACAAGTATAAAATTTGACACGGTTGAAGTGTATAACGAGAAGTGCATAAAACTAAAATTTCATATAATAATGGATTAGAGATACATTAAATTCACTAAAAAAGCATTACGCACACTACAATGTAATCGATACACACACACACTACACACACGCGCTTAAAATGATTTGTTTTTACTATAGCTTGCTCAATATACAATTATACATAAATAAAATTAAAAGAAAATTGTGTGGTAGAAAAATTAATTTAAATGAATTATGGCCGAATTTCGACCATCCGGCGATCATTAGTATACATAAAACATCCTAAGCAAGAGAAGGACAACTCGAAAAAATCTTTATACCAACCCATCTGACCACTGTGTTTCCTCCTATTTTAGAAGAGACTTGAGCGTAGTAATGTGCTGTTGATGACAATGATGCCCTAAGGCAATCTATATGGGGCCGAACACGGAGGATAAGGAACTCAGTACTGGTGGTTGGCCCAACGACAAAGGCAACGTTCTACGGGTGGTTTATGGGGCCGGCGCCGCTCCTTTCTTGCCCCGGACGGAGCCGGGCGGCGGGTACGCTGTCAATAGCACACCCTCAAAAAAAAGAGCAATCTCTATGTAATTTGAGTTTTAATTCATACTTCAATCTATACCAATAAATAAAATTGGAGTGTCTGTTTGTAATGTCAAAATAATAAGCTTTTTTCATGCTCACACGGTTATTTGCACGACACCTATGCCTAAAATAGCAATTAAAAATGTTTGTCTGTCTGTCTGTCTGTCTGTTTGTTCCGGGTAATCTTCAAAACGACTGGACCGATTTCAAAAATTCTTTCACCAATGGAAAGCTCTAATATCAGGGCGTAAACTAGGCTATATTTTATCCCGGTATTCCCACGGGAACGGGAACTACGCGGGAAAAACGACTATAACCTATAACCGAAGCGAAGCGAGGGCGGTTTGCTAATATAGTTATATAAGTGTAGGCTGAAGTATATTAATAACCCATTCAATACTTATAAATGAAAAATTTTCACACAATGACTCCTTGACAGGTGTACCAACCTTGCATCCTACAAACAAAAAAACGTTATGTTGGCTTCATGTACGAAAGTGCGGATCAAGAGAAACCAGTGTATGAAGCCAAAGGAATAGAGACAGTTCGCAGAGATGGCTGTCCTGCTGGTGTTAGAGTAAGTTTTAAATAAATTGTGGTTTTATTTTATTAATTAATCAGGTAACAAAAAGAATTCAATTCACTATCGTCTTTCTTGCCCGTGGGTGACGTAAAAGGCGACCAATGGATTTAATATGCATATGAAATCGACACAAGAGAAGGAAATCTCGAAATAAACCCAATTCATCTGAATAGCAAAGTATAGTGGTACAATTTCTCTTCTACCCATTTTTTGTCGTCTTGACTTTCTTTCCTATCCTGGACGAGGATCGCTCTAGCCTAACAGTGGGACGTTTATGAGTTAAGATGATGAAAATTATTGATCGATGCATCAATCTGCGTCTGCTATTAGGCATAGCTTAGGCCTTCCCATGAAGGGGGAGAAGGCCATAACCTTCACACTTGGCAGGTGAATTGGTGATCATGTTTAGTATTATCAGTTTTCCAAAGAGTGCTTCTGTTCACTTCCTTTTGGTTTTTACGACTCGGGGGAGACAAGGGTGTCGACACTTTGTATTCCTAACTTATCACTGTATGGGCAAATATACCGGCAATATGCAGAGTACATATGTACTGACGAGATTATGGTTAACGAGATTTAGGCCATGTATTCTATAAATTACGACTTTTCGATATTTATCTGATTGACTCATTATTATTATTAATTGCATGTATTACTTCATAAGCGTTACTGTTAGCCAGGTTAAGTGAGATTGGGGAGGTCAGTCACTAATGAAGTTCAGTACTCCTCACAATAGGACCGAGAGTACATACCAGTTATGGGGTCTACCGCTCTTATACCTCCAGACGGCTAGGCCAAACGCGGTCACAACTTGAGTAAATTAAAAGGTCAATCACTACAGCGATAAATATTGCACATCGACACTTGGAAAGAGCGACTCCACTTAATCTCGTCTTTATATAGCGTTGTCACTGTCGCACATTACTTATGTGATATCGAACGAAGCACTAACAGCCTGGTATCGATAGTCTAGTCTACACGTACTAAGGGTAATTAAGAAATTATTCTCTTCTCATATGTTCTAGCTTCTACAACGCGCATTATGCGAATTATTCGAAACGGGTGACATGTCTCGCGTGAAACGTTCGGTGATTTCAACACTGACCAAATTAGCTGAAGGCACGTTGCCACCGCAAGAATTGTTTTTCACGCGCGAGTACCACGGAATTAGCGGGTACCGGCCGGGTGCCAGCGCGCCGCCTAATGAAATTGCCAAGTAAGTTTTAGTATTATTTTTTTGACTCATTAGGTTTCATTTATAGTCGAGATGAGGAAAATATTGGCCAGGCAGGTTGGTATAGGGTTTTATTTCGAGTTTAACTTTCACATGACGATGTTATATCAATACATCGCTGAATTATTTTTAACAATAACAATTAGAAGGGAAGAGTTGGTAACTTTTGTATCTATCGCTACTTCGATGTCACACGTTTTAAAATAATCACAATTTCATACATAGTTGTAAATAGTTTCGTGTGGTGAAGGAGTAAGAATACAATTCATCACCTTGCCCGTGAAAGGCTACTAAGGGATATAATAATAATAATAAGCATATAACATCTGTGTAAGAGAAGGAAAACTCGAAACAATACCCTATTGCAATATGTCTGACTAACGTGGAATAGCAGGTCAATCAATTATCCTCCCATTTCTGGAACCCAACAGTGGGACATATATAGGCTGAAATAATAAATAGTAAAGCTTTAGGTAGTTTGTAGGTATAGTTTTTTGGTATTATAGTATGTATATCAAAGGTGTAGTTACTTTTTTACTTTAAAATTATTTAGTCTTTCTGAGATTAAATAATTTTAGTAAGAATTTTAGTTTAGTGTACTAAAACGGTGAGCCTCAGTAGAAACCTTTTGTGATAGAATGAGAATACAATTCTACTATCTCGCCCATGGATGTTGTAAAAGGCAACTAAGGCGGTGTCTGCGTGAGCGACAAATACGACGCGACGCGACGCTGCGAACACAACGAACGCGATCAACTCAATGACATGCCAGATTGCGGCCTATATGACAGTTTGCGACATCAAGCGTGCCTCTTTTGAGAGCGAACTGACGAACACAACATACATCACGAACTACTGAATAGTTGATTCAGAAACGATTATATTTGTTGCCTTTCTGTGTTTTTTACGGTATTTTTTTAAAAGTCTATTCTCTAAGTATGAACTTTCTAACAAAATTGTAGTGTACTTGTCCATGATTCGAGAAGTAATGACCAAAATCTCATAGGACACTTGTCGCTTGTAGCATCGCTCCGCACTGCGTCGTGTCGTGTCTAGGGCTTCCAATCCCGCAACCTGAATTCAATCTCGGTATTTGCGGGGCTAGGAATTCTCAATCCCGCGGGATCTCGGTATTTGCGGCATCTCGCATATCGAAAATATTCACATTTATTTAAGGCAAATAAAACAATGAATTAATCAACCTCACATTTATTTACGTACATATTGCTATTAATATGAGATCAATCAAATTACAACGTTTATTTATAACAAAAAAAGAACGAATTAATCAACCAACTACACATTTATTAAAGTAGGTATTACTATTAGTATGAGAACAATGAAATTACTCAGTTTATTTATCACAAAAACCCTATGAATTATCAACTCCATATTTATTTAAGTAAGTATTACTACTAGTATGAGATCAATCAAATTACACGGTTTTTTTCTTTATAAAAAACAGTAACAAATACTGAATAAAAAACAAAACAAATCTTCAAAAAATACACAAAGAAAATTAAAAAAATCAACCAAAAAAATTAAACATTTAAAAACTAAATTTATATAGGATATGTTACTGTTTGAGTTCGAGAGTTTATTAAGTTTGAGGTTGTATGCACGCTTTTTTTCAGTCCCGCAAATCCCGCGGATCCCGCATCATGCGGGATTGGAAAATGGTGCGGGGTCCCGCAATACCGAGATCTCGGTAATGCGGGATTGGAAGCCTTAGTCGTGTCGCGTCGTATTCGTCGTTCAAATAGGATACCCCGTAAGAGATACGACATGCGCATAACATCTATGCAAGAGAAGGCCATCTTAGAGCAAAATTTACCAAGAGTAATTTATACACATTTATAATTAAATTCCGTGTGGTGACAGAGTAAGAATCCATTCACCACTCCCTGTCTTGCTCGTGGATTTCGTAAAAGACGACTAAGGGATATAATACGCATAAAACAGCAACTTCTATGCAAGAAAAGGAAAACTCGAAGCAAAACCCTACACTAACCTGTCTGACCCGCATGGTATAATAAGGTCAATTTCCCTTCTATTGTGGAGGAGGCTTGAGCCCAACAGTCAGTCGTATTTGAGCCAGTATGATGATGATGATGATATTGTAAATATTTTATATATATTTTCTAAAAAAAATAGTGTTATTTCGTGTTGATGAAGTTTCAATTCGCTATGATGAAGTTTTCACTTCTTGATGTGATCTTAAGCATACACCAAATTTTGTTTTTTCTGCATAAATTAGTGGTAGGACAGGTGCATAAAGTAGTGGACTAATTAACGGTAGGACCACACTGTTGACATTTGTTTGTCGACAGCCGCGGGCCGGCCGTGCGGGGTAGCAATTTATTACTGCGTTCGGTGAGCGAGAGAGCCAGAAGCCCAACTTTCTGAGGGTGTTTGCGTGTGGTGGGTTTTAGTGGTGCCTTTAGTATGTAGTGAATCCTATCCCGAACGCCTAACCTTACAAATATCCACTTTCTTCGCGGTAGGCAGCGGCCTTGCAACGGTCCATGAGAGGCAGTAACACTTACCATCAGTACTGTATGCTCGTTTGCCACCGCTTATAATAAAAAAAAACCGTAGTAGGCAGGTCTACTCTCATAGATCGTCATAATATAAGCTTATTTATTTTAAAGGCGTTTGGTATCGTACGATCGGCGAGCTCTGCCACGTACGGGTTGGAGAGTAGCTTGGATGGTGAGTGCCGGGGCGCCGGGCGCAGCGTTAGTACGTCTAGCCCGTACACCAGCTGAACTACGCCGAGACCCCGCAATACAACCGCATAGCACTTACTACGCCGCCAGGGTCCTGTTACCTCCGCTTCACAGATGCCTCTCCCTACTTGGAGTTGACGTCTTTAAATGGTACGTTATTTGAGTGATTTCTGATGTTTGCGAGTTTGTTCAGCAGGCGCGGATGCATCACCACATCCGTGCTCAATAGTGATACTGGGCACGGCTTATAGGTGGGAAAGTGGTATCAACAATTGTTCTACGCTAGTCAGTTGGGTTGGCATTCTTTTTTTTTATGGGTGGGCTATGGTGAGAGCACGCACGGTCCATTCCGTCCGGGGCGACGAAAAGACGGCGCGCGGGCCTACAACCCACCCGTAACCACGTCGCCTCTTTGTTGGGCCGACCACCGGAGCAGGGTGACTTGCCGTCAGTGGTCGGCCCGACGGAACACCCTTTCGGGTACCCTCACCTCTCGACGTCCCTGTCCCGAGACGTCGGTCGCCGTCACCCGGTCAGCCTCTCTGCGGGTTACGGACTAAATTCCCCGGTCTGGTCACCCGAGGCCTCGGCGGTGGCGGCATCAGGCGCAAGTACTCGCGCTAGACCTGGCGGTGGCCTGCGAGCCATATTTCATTCCTCCCTCGCCCAATTGGGTGGGGGATTTAAACAACGATGTTGCTGTCCTGATTAGAGGGTGTGTCGGCCCTCCCCTCTCCGTTCTTGAGAGAGGTACTGGTTTTGTTGTGGCGGGGTGGCGGGACTTTGCCATCATTGGCTTGTATTTCTCCCCCAACCGGGTGCTGGCGGAGTTCGAACTTTTTCTCGACTCCGTCGGTGCCGCGGTTCGTCACCACTCGCCGAGGAGGATTGTAGTCTTGGGCGACTTCAACGCAAAGTCCCGGGCATGGGGAAACCCCGTCACGAATGCGAAGGGAAGGGCCGTGGAAGAGTGGTCCAATCTCTCTGACCTGTCCCTCCTTAACAGAGGGACAGTCCACACTTGCGTACGACATCGCGGTGGGTCCGTGGTGGATCTCTCTTTCGCCACCCCCGGTGTCGCTCGCGAGGTGAGCGGCTGGAGGGTGGAGACACTCTGAGATCATCGTTACATCCGATTCGAGGTCTCCGCCCCTCCGGGACCACTAGGGCCCCGGCGCGGAAGAAGGAGCGGGCTTCCCAAACGGGCCATTGGTCAAATCGATCTAGAAATGGCTCGGGAGGCCGCTATAGTGCAGCGCTGGGGTTCAGCGGGACAGCACATCACAGGAGTGGATAGGCTCGCAGGCAAATGGAGGAACCTCTTACAGGAGGTGTGCGATGCGGCAATGCCGAGGGCTCGACGGGGGCCGCCGCGACGCCAAATGTACTGGTGGTCGCCCGAAATTTCTGATCTTCGGGTGGTCGCCAATCGATCGCGGCGCGCCTACGTCCGTTGTCGACAACGTAAGGACCGGGATGACGTCCTTGAGGGCCAGCTGCGGATGGAATATAAGAGGAAGAAGAAGACTGCAGCTGGCCATCAGCCAGGCGAAGGAGAGGGCCCGCGAGGAGCTTCTTGCGGGCCTCGATAGGGACCCGTGGGGGCGACCGTACCAGAGAGCACGTAATAATCTCCGTGGCTGCGGCGCCTCCGTTATTAACACTCTGGATGCGGATCTCCTGTCGAGGCTAATGGGGGGATTGTTCCCACGCTCCGTGAGTCATATTCCCCCACAAATGTCTTCTCGGTCGGTGGTGGAGGTGGAGACACCTATTCCCCTCATCACTGACAATGAGCTGGAAATGGCCCTCTCCCGACTTCGAGGGAAGAGAAAAGCGCCTAGTCCGGACGGTGTCCCGGGGCTAGTACTCGGCATTGTCGCACAGTATTGGAAGGATGCACTCCGGGAACTGCTCAATGAGTGCCTGAGGTCCGGGCAGTTCCCGAAGCTCTGGAAGAGTGGAAGACTCTGTTTGCTGCGGAAGGAGGGTCGCCCAGTTGACTCTCCTTCCGCCTACAGGCCACTGGTGCTGCTGGACGAGACGGCAAATTTATTTGAAAAGGTGCTTGCGGACCGTCTCGTCCAGTACCTCGAGGGTATCGGGCCGGGGCTGTCGGATAAACAGTATGGGTTCAGGCGCGGCCGGTCAACTATTGACGCGCTGGCCGCCCTGAAAAACCTGGCCACCGAAGCAGTGGCCAACAAGGAAGTAATACTGGCAGTCTCGCTCGATATCAAAAATGCCTTCAACAGTCTCCCACATGAGACATTGAAGGAGGTGCTCCGATATCACGGGGTGCCTTCGTATCTCCGGAGGCTGTTGGAGGCCTACCTCGAGGGGAGGCACGTGCTCTGGACGGGGGACGACGGGCGCATACACTACCACCGGGTGGAATGTGGTGTTCCGCAGGGCTCGGTCCTCGGTCCGACCCTGTGGAACGTGGGATTTGACTGGGTGTTACGGGGTCAGCTCCTTCCCGGGATGGGGGTTATTTGTTACGCAGATGACACCCTCATCACGGTGAAGAGGGCTGACTTCCAGGCAGCCGCCCGTCTAGCAAGGGTTGGTGTAGCGCTCGTCGTTGACCGGATAGGTATGCTAGGCCTGAGGGTCTCACTGGAAAAGACAGAGGCCCTCCTCTTTCACGGCCCACGTCGAGGTCTCCCCCGCAGAGCACAAATCAGTGTGTCTGGGGTTGCCGTGCCGGTGCAGACTCAGATGAAGTACCTGGGTCTGCACCTAGATAATAAATGGAGTTTCGGGCCGCACTTTGCCCAGCTTGTTCCCCGGCTCGCCAAAGCAGCCGCGGCTTTAGGTAGGCTTCTGCCCAATACTGGAGGTCCTGGATCATCTTGTCGGCGTCTATATGCCGGTATTCTGCGGTCTATGGCACTGTATGGTGTACCAATCTGGACAGAGTCACTCACCGCCCCTAATAAGGCCTTGCTGCGAAAGGCGCAGCGAGCCATGGCGGTGAGAACAATAAGGGGATACCGTACGGTGTCCTGGACCGCAGCTACGCTGCTAGCAGGTGATCCACCCTGGCCACTTCAGGCTAGGGCGCTCGCAGAAGTCTACCAATTTCGCGCTATGTCGCGGAATAATGGCGAATCCATCGCCACGAGGGGACTAAATAGGGCAAAGGAAACGGCCCGAAGGGCAGTAATCCGGCGGTGGAGAGAGGAGTTGGAGTCTCCCGTAGCAGGGCGGGAGACTATCGCGGCGATTGCGCCGCACCTCCACCGCTGGATGAATCGAAGGCGCGGCAACCTGACCTTCAGGATGACGCAGGTACTTACCGGACACGGGGTCTTCGGTAAGTACCTGCATAGAATTGGTCGAGAAGAGGCCCCCGGATGTAACGAGTGTGACGCGCCAAATGACGATGCGCGTCACACACTGGAAGTATGTCCCGCCTGGGGGCCTCAGCGCCGCGACCTGTCGGCGGTTATAGGAATAGACCTGTCGTTGTCGACCATCATTTCAAAGATGCTCGATAACGACGGGTGCTGGACGTCGATGGCCTCTTTTTGCGAAGAGGTCATCTCAAGGAAGGAGGCCGCGGAGCGGGAACGCGAGGCACTCGCGTCCGCGAACTCGGTTCGCAGGCGGCGGCCAGGGAGGGGGAGGCGGCGATACGCCAGCCCGGAGGGATTACCTTTAGGGTACCTTCCCTCCTCGATTTCCTCGGGGGCGTCACCCTCACACTGTCAGCCTCTTTGCAGATGACGGACTATTCCCCGGTCCAGTCACCCGCGACCTTAACTAAGACAGCATTAGGCTGTTAGGCAGTCGCCAGCGGAGGCGCGGTAGAGGAGTTCCACCCGCACGCGCGCGCACGATCTGCCGCCTCCTTCCGTGAGATGACTGTCTCACAGAAGGCGACGACCGCGTCCCAGTTACCCGAAACGTTGACATGCCGAGCGATCCACTGTAATCAAGTAATCAGTTCCCTGTGGCTCCCTCAATACACGAGAAGAGGAAGTACAGTAGCCTACAAAAGTGATATTTGTCTCATACTTTGATTGTTGAAGCGAGGCTACCCACACACATCATACTGCAATAAACAACCCTTCTTCACAATAGAAGGGGGATATCTTCTTCTCACGTTCATTTTACATTCGATGCGCAGGCGTTGGTATGGTATATTTTATCGAGTTTGCCTGCTACATATAGTAAAGACGTTATCTGTGTAACTTAATCATTTCATACGAGTAATGGGTCGTGATTAATTTCATAATTAATTCTGTATTGCATTATTGGTTATATAGGTGGTCAGAACTCGGCATGGGTCGTGAAATACAGGCGCGTGAGTACAGACAGACAGGTGGTATCGCGCGCTATATGTGGCGCGAGCGTTGCGCTATATGTAGCGCCCGCAGTTGCCGCTCCGCGTTGTGCGATGCTTGTTCGAGCGCCGCTGCAGCGCCCCGAGCCGCTGCAGCGCTCATGTTCCGGTTAAACAATGCCTACCATAATGCAAGTCGTTGCAGCGCTGTAAGTTAATTAGTGCATTTATTATTTATTTAAGGTAACCATGGTTATTTACCATATTTAAGGTAACCAGGTTCCATGTGGTGACGGAGTAAGAATACAATTCACCACTCTCTATCTTGCTCGTGGATGTCGTAAAAGACGACTATGGGGTATAATATGCACATAACATCTTATCAAGAGAAGAAAAGCTCGAAATGAAAGCCTATGTTTGATCAGCATGGTATAGTAGGTCAAATTCCTTCCCATTGTGGAGGAGGCCCGAGCCCAACAGTGGGACGTATGTGGGCTGAGATGATGATGATGAACATACATGTCAGCTTATTGTTGTTATTGTAATAAATTCGTCTTCTAATAAAGGAGATGAATTTATTGCCGTTAACGAGGGATAGTTCGCAACTTCGACTTTGTTGTTGAGATTTTTTTTTATTTTTGGGAAATCATAGTGGGTCAACAAAATCTGTAGAAAACCCCAACAGCACTCTTTTAGTCTGACCTAAGGAATCCAATCGCTATAATTATCAAGCGTGTTAGCGATCGCAATAAAGTGCTTGTTATATGTGTCGCAGGAGAGCGCTCTACCCATTTTGCTAGTGATCCCTTGACCGATTTTTACAGCACCCACGAACGAATATAGGCTTTTTTTGCGACAACTGTATTTCTACCTTCGTTAGGGCCTAGGTATTTTTATCATCATCATCATTATCACAGCTGATATACGTCCCACTGCTGGGCTCGAACCTCCTGAAAATTTATACACGTCTGTCAAGCGCTCTGTAGACAATGTAAAGCCCAAGACTTAAAATAAAGCTTTTGTATACAGTTCCTTGAAAATATGGAAAGGGCTTAAACAGTAAATTATAAATATCTATATATTACTATATTTTATTGTTCGCTTGCATGTGCTCGTTAATTCAGTATAATTAGATGCTAAATACTTGTGTAAATATCCTTTAATAATTACTAATGAGTACATATACAAAAGTATTGTTAAATTGATACTTTACATTTCATTTTTGTCCATTAAAAATACTTACTACCATTTATTAAAGTAAAAAGCCAAAATAGTTAAGTCAGTGAATGGGTATAAATTTTGAATTCTCATAACAAAATGTATCTTTTATTGATAAAATTATTAAAAACTGTACAATATAAAATTACAGATATGCGCATCGTGCTGCGGTCACAATTATACATCGGAATGTGAAAATACAGAGTGTCCAGTGTTGTGGCGATGCGACACAGCACAACACAAACTCGCTCAGATCAGAGATATTGTTGCCCACCTGCCCGCGCATTTGGCTCGTGAAAGCTTGGACTTTTAATAATGTAAAATAAAATCGTGGTGAAGGCGACGCTAGGTTTTCACAGGTGTGCAAGAGGTGAAGAGCATCGTAATAACTGTTGGTGGAGCCAAAAAAGTTATTTTGGGATATGCTGACCAATTATGTAATAGTAAACAACACAAGAAATGTATAAAAGTATAATGAATAACTAATAAGTAAATAACGTTAAAAACAGAGTACAGTTTGGCTTAAGGCTGTGGCTTCGTGGTGTAGGTATAGCGAGAGTAAAAAAAGAGCGCGAACACGTGCGCGCGAATACTTACTTATACGATTTATGTATGGAGTGTAGAAGTAAGGAGCACCATCTCAGTGTTGAAAAAGTGTCCGTTGAAAGGGAGCAAATTAAGGTGGCGCTATAGTAGCAAGTGGAAGAATTTTAAATAGAGCGCCACAAATTATTAGAGTAGGATACTAAATTAGAAAAGGAAAGAAACATTTCCGCTTTGTTACAGCGCAATTCATATTTCTTAACGACAGAAGTCAAGATAAATATTAAATTTTTCAACCCAGCACACTTCACTCTTAAGTTTCATAGGTTATTATTTACTAAATTACAGTTGACTACGTAAATAGTTGAGATTTTAAATACTGCATATTTCTTAACGACAGAAGTCAAGATAAATATTAAATTTTTCAACCCAGCATACTTCACTCCATAACTCTGTTTATAACTGCTAAGTTCATATCATTTCCACTTGCTACACTAGCGCTATTAATTTGCTGTTTACAAGTGGACACTTTTTCGACTAATCCCCCATACGAGATGGTGCTCCTTACTTCTACACTCCATAGATTTATGGAAGTGAAAACTTTTATAGCCAGATTTGGGTGGCGGGTAAATTTATGTAAGTCACGTGACGTGTTTACGCTAACATTATATCTGTAGCCAGTGTTGCCAACTCCAGCGTAGAGCAAAACTGTAGGTATGCTTGAAAAAAACTCTAGAAAACTGTAAATATGAAGTTAAAAAACAGTAAATCTACATCTTTTTCTTTTTATTGTTTTATTTAATGACAATAATAAATAATGTTTTAATCAAAATAAATGTCAAAAGTCTCAAACATTAATAATATTTAAAAACTATATAGTATCAAAATGTTAATCGAACACTGCAGAAAATGCGACTAGCTATTTTTAGGAAGCTTCCCTTGAAAACCATAGCTATCAGTAGTAAATAATATCATTAGCTATCTCATTTTCAATTTGTACAACTTCTTGATTTTTCTTTTCATCGTTATTTTTGTTGAAATCGTGCATATTTTATTGAAATTTTTGAGATGGTATCACACTGAACTCTAAACAATTATTAATATCTGACTTTGTGTGTAAGGTACCTTACATTGTGGTTGTAGAAAGTTTATTTCTTAGTTTTGTTTTCATAACATTAATGCTGGATACAAGTGTTCTACCGTGGCAGTACTGTGCGTCAAACATAGCTATGTTACTCACTTGCTTACTTATGCTGGCTCACTATCACTACTGCAACTATTCATATTCGTATTTTTTGATAAACTCACAACGCCAACTGAACAAAAAGAACCCTCAGACAAATGACAGAATCCACGGTCAAGTATCTACATCTATCTCGATGTTCAAAGCATTTACGGGGATTCCCGAGTAAGTCAATAGAAATGTCACAACGGTCCACCACTAACGCCATTTATTGAATTGGTTGAACATTCCCTTCAGTTCGTTAGTATTAAGTTTTACTGAAGCTGGTACGGAATACGTAACAAATAAAATAGATAACGCTATCATCTTAGATAAAAAGCTGTAGATTTCGAGGCCTAAACTAAAAACTGAGGGAAGGGCCAAAAAACTGTAGATCTACAGTTAAAACTGTAGGGTTGGCTACCCTGTCTGTAGCCTATTTCTATGTGTTGGTAGATGTCAAAACAAAAAAAAAGTTTATTCAATAACAACCACAGTTTGTTCATTTAAGTTTTCACTCCTGTCGGCAGGCTTCATGACAGACATTTTTAATTTAGAAAAAGTAAGAATAATATATTTTTACATTTCTGAGCCAGATCAGCCTTCGTGTATACTTAGGTGTAGGTAATAATAGAATCTGTACATCCTGAATACTTGCGCAGCCAGTAGCAATAAAGAGAGCTATGATCTGGGTTTTTTATTCTGTATATCAATGATGTGAAAAATAGTATACTGTTCGGAGTCCTTGTATCTATACTTTGGGAGTATGTCACTGACCAGATGACAAGGCATAGAGGTTACTTTGAGCTCCGACTTGCAGTGATATGTTTCACACAAAACCCGCAGTCAAGGCAAGAATGGTGATATGTTGTAACTTTGTCACCACACAGAAATTGATTGGGACTACCTCTCATTATTTTTTTGTATTAGGGTTGCTATTATAAAAAAATATTGTTATGTATTAAGAAAAATTATGTTAATAATAAATATTTATTATCACTATTTATTTTTACATCACGCCTTTTCATTTACTTATTCATTCATCCATCAGTTTCTCACGAGCTCCATTGTTGGAAATAGTACCCAATTTACTTTTTTTTGTGGTGGGATATGGTCTCGACACGCATCGCTCAATCCATCCGGGGTGACGGATATGCGGATGGACGGCGTGCGACCCCATAATCTACCGTATTGCCTGCCCAACGTCATTGGCCCGACCACTGGTACCGATTCCTTGAATTTCGTGGCCGGCCTGGCGAGTTACCTTTTCTTTCGGATGTTTAAAAGCTTTTAATAAAGATTGAGTGGCATAGTCGACACCAACTCATTTAATTACTAACTATATATCTATACCAATAAATACTATTGGAGTGTCTGTTTGTAATGTCAAAATAATAGGCTTTTTTCATGCTGACACAGTTATTTGCACATTTGTGGAATTATATCATAATTCTGCTGCTTGACTAGCATTACCGCCACACTCTCCGTAAATAAAATGCATTTGAGCATACTCAAATGCAGTGTACGTTACACGGTGAGACATTGCGATTTACGCACGTATCAAATCCAAACCACTAAGCAAAATCAAGTCCAAAATCACAGTCAACTTTTGTTTGTATCACCAGGTAAGCAAGTCCAAATCACTAAGCAAATTCAAGTCCAGAGTAAGAGCACAAAATCGCAAATAACAAGTAGCCGAAAGTAGTAAAAATGTTGTTGCACAGATGTAGTATGATGACAGACTGGCGTCACTCAGAGAAAAACGAGCAAGGCCTGACCTCATGACAGTTCAAATAAATACAAATTATATATAAATATTTAGTATTAATAATATTTAGTATTAATAGTAATTTAATGGGACAGCAAGTTTTGAATACCACTGTCAAGGAAATCAGCAAAGTACTACTCTATTAGCGTTGAAGTTTGTAAGTTTGCGATTTGTGTTCCATTTAGCGAATGTGCAATTGTTCAATTTTTTCTCGGCTTCGACAAAACAATGGCAATGAAAATTTTGACAAAGCATTTAGGTGCAAATAGAGTCATGAAGCCTCTTTCGGAAACGAGATGGTCTGCACACGCCAATGCTATTAATGCTTAAATGGTAATATAATAATACTGAAGCATTGTCTTCAATTGCAAGTGACATCAATCAACCAGGAGAAACTAGAAAGGAAGCCCAAAGCCTAGAAAAAAAAAATAGGATAATTTGAGACTGCTCTTCTTTCTTTCTTTTTTTTTTTGAGCGTGGGTTGCGGTCGGCGCGCTCCTCGCACCACTCTGTCCGGGGCGACAGATGGGCGTAAGCACGCACACCCGCAACCCACCCGCGATGCACGTCGCCTTCGTCGTTGGTCCGACCACCGGAGCAGGGTTACTTGTCATCAGTGGTCGGCCCGACGGAATACCCCCTATTTGGGGTACCCTCCCGTCGACCGAAGGCAATCGGGGAGGACGTCGGTCTTTCCTCACACGGTCGGCCTCTCGGCGGGTGACGGACTAATCGTCAGATCGGCACCGATGATTGCGACGAGTTCACGGCGCTGTGCTGCCCAAGCGTCACAGACCTCGAGCGTATGCTACGCCGTGTCCTCGTCGCAATCGCAGTGGTGGCAGGACGGTGTACTCTCCCTCCTAACGACCTTGTGCAAGTATTTGGCGAAGCACCCATGCCCCGTCAACACCTGCACTAGTCGGAAGGAGAACACCCCGTGCCGCCTTTCCAACCACTACATCAGCACCAGCCGGAAGGACTCCACGATTCGCACCCCGAACCGAGGCCTCTCCAGTCGGACTGCCCAACACACAAGAAGTGAATCAAAATGTAATAGAAGTCCACGTTAGATGTAAGTAGACTTAAATCTCATTTCTCTAAATCTCATAAAGGATACCTTAGTCATCCTGTGACCACGGACACTGTAAAGTGTTTGAATTGTCAAAAATCATGTAAAAATACGGTTATTTTGATAAAAATAGTTTTATTTCAAATGTGTAATAGTCACCTAAAGATTACAATCATATATATAGGAATACCTATTTGGAATACACTTTACACCAAACACTAATCTATATTTATTTACACTAAATAACTTGGAAACAAACTGAAAACAAAATTATAATAAACACGTATCGCCCTTAAAGAATGTCACACGACAAGTAAAATTTTATTTCATAATTTCATTAATTTTATAAACAAACAAATGATTTTGCGATTTGCTACATATCATTGCCAAAGAGTTAATACTTTAGGGTAATAAACTTAAAGTTCAATTTTAAAATTCGTGTTTAATTAATCATCGACGAAGTTCAAATTAAAATTATGTTAAAAGTGCGACCGTATAGTGATGAATCAGTAAATTATATTTTGCTCTTTCTAACACGACCGAATAAATATTATTATTTGTCCCATTCACTCTTGTCGACTACGATGATATGCGAATGAACTGTGATGTGTGATGTAGGCAAAGTGGGTCTTTGATTCTTTTTTAAAGTTGTGCGATCGTCGGCAATTCTTTTTTCGTATTAAGGAAGTTATGTATACATCTTTTGATAACACCTTGATGAAAGCTGTCGATTTCGGTTACCCTTTTTTTCCCCGCCCTTTTCTTTCCGGGTGTACGAAAAGCTGCTATCAAACTCGAGATGGGGTCAATTGCTAACCGTGCATCTAGACCGGACATCCAATTATGCATCCGAATCAGACTATAATATAATATAATAAAAACGAATAATTCAATTTTAAAATCTTTCGTAGCCATTAAGGGCCTGTCCGCACAGCGATATTTCAACATGCGGATTTTTGTTCGCAATTCTTTAACATATTGAATCTTATGGAAGTATCCGCACCGGCGGTAAATTATTCGCGCAGGATAAAAGTCTGATTTGATGCAAATTGAACACGGTACAGTGCGACTTATTTTCGCGCGAATATTCTGTGCAGTATGTATTAAGCATGGCTATGCCCGCACTACGTAATAAAATTCGCGCGTTTCACTCAGTCGTACCACAAAAATCCTTTCATGGGTCTCAATGCTATAAGGGGGTGAATTCAATGTTTATGACATCTTTTAATACGTCGTTAGGCCACCTTAGTATTGAATAAATTAAAATTTTAGTTTGGTTGTCCATTTTGTTTCCGTGTGGTGACGGAGTAAGAATACAATTCACCCCTCCCTATCTTGCCCGTGGATGTCGTAAAAGACGACTATGGGATATAATATGCACATAACATCAGTGCAAGAGAAGGAAAGCTCGAAATAAAACCCTATACCAACATGTCTGACCAGCATGGTATAGTAGGTCAAATTCCCTCCAATTATGGAGGAAGGCCAAGCCCAACAGTGGGACGTATATGAGCTGCGATGATGATGATGATGATGTCCATCTTGCGTCTCAGCTGAGAACCGAATTAAATAAACTATCAAAAATCGTACGAAATTTTATTCACAGTGCGTACTGAGTGCAATTTCGATCGCGGAATATAAAACGCGAGAATAAAAACCTAATGGTGAAAAATCGCAGTGCGGACAGGCCCTAAGCGAGCGACTGTCGTGGGGCGGCTTCTTTCACCTTGTGGCTTGTACTCTATATACATTAATACTTGCTCGGTTCGTGAGTACTCATCCGTTGTCGGTCGGCTCTGCGGTTAGTTTGGAACATGTTTGAAAATTCGTTCTCACCGCACGTGATACTTGCCAACACATGTGGAACTATTTCATTTCACATCTCGGATTGGACTAGGAGTGAGGCGTATTTATCATAACATATATAAATCACAAGTATTTGAAGATAACAGATAACAGTTGTTCTTGCAAGGTCATTATATCTGTTAAAAAATAACATTTATAATACATCGATAACAGCCGGTCTAGTACGGCTGTTATGTTAGTACCTACATAGCTTGAAATAACAGAACTGTTCTGTTCTGTCAGAACAGTCAATAAAAAGCAAAATAACTATTCTTGTCTTTGTCCTTTGTGTAATATAGTCATAAGCTAAAACGGGACACGTAGTATTTATTTGAATTAAACCAAAATTATAGTATGTCGTTTCATAAGAAGAAATCCTCTTTGAAAAGCGAATTCTTAATTAGATCGTGTTATCTGTTATTTCATTGATTAGTCTATCTCGCTCACGCCTACTTTTTTTTTTTGTGTGACTTAGTTGTTAGCCTCAGATGGCTGTGACAACTTTACCCGGGCTGGTGGGTGAGCGCTGAGGGCTCTCAACCCGTTTAAAGTTAAGACTCACGCCTACTTGAAAGACTATTTGCTATAACGAGAAGCATCTAGTGCTATAACCCGAAAAATGGAAATTGCAATCTAACAAGAAGATATCATTGTTAAATCGTGACTCTTTAGATCTCTTATTAGATCTCTCTTATTAGATCGTGTTATCTGTTATTTGGTTGATTAATCTATCTCGCTTACACCTACTTGATAGACTGTTTTTAAAACGAGAAACATCTAGTGCTATAACCCGAAAAATAGAAAATGTAATTTAGCAAGAATATATCATTGTTGAATTTTGACTCTAATTAGATCGTGTTATCTGTTATTTGGTTGATTAATCTATCTCGCTCACACCTATTTGATAGACTGTTGCTAAAATGAGAAGCATCAAGTGTTATTATAATCCGAAAAATAGAAATTACAATCTAACAAGAACATATCATTGTTGAATTTTGACTTTTTAATTAGATCGTATGATCTGTTATTTGATTGATTAATCTATCTCGCTCACACCTACTTGATAGACTGTTGCTAAAACGAGAAGCATTAAGTGTAATAACCAGCAAAATAGAAATTGTACTCTTTCTAGCACATATCATCCTTAAAAAGTGACAAGTATTTCTTTTCGTATTATGAGTTATCTGTTTACATATTTTGTGTTCGGAAACACTGCAGAACCAATGTTGGCATGATTATTTTATTGTCTTATATTATTTTATTGTCTTATATTATTTTATTGTCTTTTTTTTTGTGTGACTTAGTTGTTAGCCTCAGATGGCTGTGACAACTTTACCCGGACTGGTGGGTGAGCGCTGAGGGCTCTCAACCCGCAATGTTATTGTCAAGCGTTGCTTCCTTAAGTAGGTATGTAATATCTGGTCGATCGAGCATTGCTCGATATAATTTTTATATTTTTTTGTAAATGGTATTTAAGTGAATATATTTAGATATTTATTAACAAATAAATAAAAATGATGAAAGATTGTAAATAAAACTACTTTTACGGATTATATCGCGTTTGTATTTGATTTATGATTGCCCGACGTTTCGAACACTTTGCAGCATTCATGGTCACGGGCGGACTAAGGTGTCTCACGTCCAACAAGTAATCGTTATTACAGACATTTACAATTATCTACCCGATACAGAAAATAGTTATAAATTTATTAAATTGTTACCCACATTTTAGTACAAATTTATTGCCAGTGTAAGAAGAAAATGAATCTATATGAAAAAATTATATTGTTTATGGTTAGTAATTATTAATTATTAAATTTGTAGCAATTATTATTACAATTTGTTGATTTAAAACTAACAAAACTAATATACTACCACCGGATCGGAACGCGGCCACACTGAGAAAGATCCGGCAAGAAAACTCAGGGGACATGATGCTAAATTAATATTGATTTTTAATTTTAGATGCGGCTTACTAAAAGATTTTTGATTTATAAAATTATCTTTAACCATTATTATTGTGGGTCAAATCTATACAATAATTGTAAATGTCTGTAATAACGATTACTTGTTGGACGTGAGACACCTTAGTCCGCCCGTGACCATGAATGCTGCAAAGTGTTCGAAACGTCGGGCAATCATAAATCAAATACAAACGCGATATAATCCGTAAAAGTAGTTTTATTTACAATGTGTAGTGCTCGCGTAAACATCAGATATCATAATGATGAAAGAATTAAAAAAATATCAAAAATTAAAGAACAGGATAATAACACTGAGATTCGATCTCAGGCTGTTTGAATGCAACTTAATAATGATTGGCGATGGCTAAATTTACAATCCTATTCTAATGACATTTTATGTCATTTTATGGATTAGCTAAAAACACCGACAAAACAATACTTTCTATAAATAAGACCTAGCTAGATCGATTTTTTGGCCCCGAAACCTCTAGTAGGCTAAATTTCATGAAAATCGTTGGAGCCGTTGCCGAGATTCAGATTATATATATAGCTCGTTTAAAGATACAAGATTTAATATAAATGGGTCAAACAATTTGCATATTTTATAAAAGTCATATTGTGAGTATTAGTGAGTATTTACTTGCTCGTAACCCTATAGTATAAGGCACAGCTCCAGAAGGTTTCTTAAAAAAAAAAATTAACATGTTCCCCGCAGAAACTTCGGGATAATAGGTAATAAAATCCGTCAGATTCCCAAAAAAAAAAAGAACTCCTCAACGACAAATTCCAGGTAAAGTACATAGTACTCGATACTTTAGAGTATCGATACTTTATTGAGTACGATACTTTTTCTTCGATACTACTCATGAGTACAGTATCGATACTTTCCGTTCGATATCGTGTCCCTACTAATGGGCCATGATTGAAAAATAACACTTGTTATTTAATAACAGAAATTGGTACCTGTTATTATTGCGTAACAGTAACAGAAATAACAGATATTACGTTTGTCCTGTTATAACCCATGTCTAGATTGGACTGACATCGTTGCGACTGCGAACGTCCTTGGAACTATTACGACTCAAAACGGAAAGTGTAAACCTCTATACTCGTTCCAACCATTTATTTTACTTTTGGCAGGTCGAATTCTGATCAATTAGTGTTGTACCAATGTATTACGGATACTATGTTTTGTAATAATCGATTTTAGTCAGGAAGAACTTTTAATCGATTTAACACGGATATTTTATTTTTGCTTAAATACATATTTCATATTATTTAAAAACTTCACTTCTGTAAATATATTTGTTATTTGGGCACATTAATTTTTGCATACCCACTAATTCAGTCCTCCCAAAATATTTTACTTTGTACTTTGCAAAATAAAAAATAACTACTTTATGAAGCATTTTTCCATTAAGCGGGGTCCGCTGCTCCAAACTTTACTTGGAGACAATGGCGCCCTCGTCTGCGATAGTAAATCACTAATTTTCTCATCCAGCCTACCCCTTTTTTTTAAGCCGAATTGGCAACACTGAACGGCGCGCCGGCGACGCCATTTTGTTGTGTTGTCTGTCACTCGCAACAAGACTCCCGTGCTAGTCACATTTCTGTTCGCTGAGTGCTCTTTCATATTTTTCATACGCTGTGTTGAGTATTTATATTCCACCGTATTGATTTCATTGTTCTTACTTTGATTGAGTTGAGCGTATCGTTCCTCCCAGTAAGATTTTACTTGCAAAATGCCGAAAGGTATGCTTAAAGGACAATCCAGAGAGTTAGTGCTGCGGCTTCGTGAATTTTTTGAAAAGGAAAGCCGCAATGGCGGATTCCTTATACCAGTAACCCAAGTTAGAGACCGTGTTGCAGCAGCATTAGGTATTAGTGCTCCAACGGTGGCGAAAATCACTAAAGAAGCCTATGGTAGTAGTGGTATTGAACAGAACAAGCTATCTACGCCTAAGAAAAAACGTCAGCCCCGTAAAGTGACAGCAATTGACAGTTTTGATACTGATGCTATTCGTCGTCATATATACAATTATTACACAAGCAAAGAGATTCCTACTTTGAAAAAATTAGTAGCGTCTCTACGAAATTGTGGCTTGTTTCGTGGTCAAAAATCTTCTTTGTCAAAGGTGCTGCACCAAATCGGGTTCTTGTATAAGAAATCCAACAAAAGAAAAATTTTAATGGAACGTCGTGATATAGCCTTGTCTCGCTGTGAATTTTTAAACCAAGCTAAGAAAATAGAAGACTGGTCGAATGTCGTTTTCACAGATGAAACTTGGCTCAATGCCAATCATTCCATACCAAAAGGTTGGACTGACGATACTGCTGCTTCTACTTCTGCAGTGCCAATGGGGAAAGGTGAACGCCTCATCATTTGCCATGCGGGAACTACAAAGGGATTTGTACCAGACGCTCTGTTAGCGTTCAAATAAAAAAAAACAGGAGACTATCATGAGGAGATGAATGCGGACGTGTATGAAAAGCGGTTCAGAGAAATGCTTACATCACTTGAAGAGCCATCAACAATATTTATTGATAATGCACCCTATCACTCTGGCCAAATTAATAAAATGCCAACACAGGCCAACAAAAAACACGAGATTATAAACTGGCTTCGTGATAATGGGGAAGATGTGGACGAATCCCTACTAAAAGTAGAATTACTTAAAATATTAAAAAGTAAAAAGCAGCCAAAACGATATGTCATCGACGAAATGGCAGCAGAATATGGGCATGTTGTAATCAGAATTCCTCCGTACCACTGTTAATATAATCCAATTGAAATGATCTGGGCACAAGTCAAAGGACACGCAGCAAGAAACAATACAACTCCTCCTTTCACAGCAAGTAAAATGCTTAAACTTTTAAAAAACGCATGTGCTAGTGTGACGCCTGAAAACTGGGCGAGTGTCGTCAACAAGACAAAAAATATAATATTCTCTGATTGGGATGGGGAAATTGAATTTGACAACATACCTACACAAGAGTTAATAATAAACACTGCAGATGATTCAAGCGACGATTCGAGTTCGTATGAAGAATCCGACGATTCGTTATAATAAAATAATATTAAAATATTTTGGTTGTTTTATTTCATGTTATAGGTATGATGAGAAGATTTTTATATCTCCCTGATACAATTTTAACGTGTTGTCTATTACAACAATTCAAAACTCAGTTGTCAGCTGACTTAACTGCAAATAAGTGTAATCGATTATTTGCGATTCATTAGTTTGCACCGAATACTTTTGATCCTGTCACTAGATGCGATAGAACGTAACTTTTTTTATAACGGAAATGAAATATCACTTAAATTTTATGAATAGAGCTATTTACGGCATATTAATGTATTTAGTGGGTAATAATTAAGATATATAAATATTATTGGGCAGTTTATATATTTCTCTGTTCACTCGTTTCAAAGTTAATAATTGCGTATAATGAAACGGTTACGTCCTAAAGCATGTCAAAAGTTGAAAAAATGGTTGGAACGAGTATAGTTGGCAACATTTCTTTTTTTCTGACTTTTATTACGTATTCTGTATTTACTATAGTTGTCACAAAATAAGAGGCCCGTTTTGGTCTTACCGATGTATTTAGTGATGGACCATACGACTCAGTACTCGATACTCACGATAAATCGAATCAAGTTTATATGAGTATATAATCGATTCAAAAAGTGCATTGGATTAAAGTTCGGATTTGAAAATTTTACTTAAACTGTGATATTGTAGATATTTTGAAATGACACAATGTTACGAATGGTCATTTTTCTATCATTTAATATTCTTGTTACAATAACATTCACTCAATCTCAAAAATATCGAGAAAAAGTGAATCTTCAGTCAACCATTTTCTTAAGATGATGAGCCAAAATTGTCAGTTGAGCTATGACGTCTCGAATTTTCAGTAAAAATCACTATACAGCTGTTGAAATTCTGTTATTAATTGGTTAGACCAACTACTACAATACTAGTATTCAAATTAATAACACCGGCCAAGTACGAATCCGTCTTAAAAAATATATCTTGATCGATTAATTTTTCTTAACCGATTATTAATAGTCTATGAACAATATGAAAAAAATCGTTATGCCACAGCACTAAGTCCAGTGGGCGGTACCCGTCAATGAAAAATATACCTTCAAAACATTTCAATCGGTAATAAATAGTAAACTTCTTGCGCGTGAACTGTCAAAACGGGCCTTTATTTTGTGAAAACTTTATTTATAGTTGTCTCAAAATAAGAGGCCCGTTTTGACACTTGGTCTTACCGATGTATTTAGTGATGGACCATACGACTCAGTACTCGATACTCACGATAAATCGAATCAAGTTTATATGAGTATATAATCGATTTGAATATGTAAAGTGCATTGGATTAAAGTTCTGATTTGATAATTTTACTAAAACTGTGATATTGTAGATATTCTGAAATGTTACAATGTTACGAATGGTCATTTTTCTATCATTTAATATTTTTCGGATACAATAACATTCACTCAATCACAAAAATATCGAGAAAAGTGAATCTTCAATCAATCATTTTCTTAAGATGATGAGCCAAAATTGTCAGTTGATTTATCGTTACCCATATATATATTATTTCATTTTCAAATTGTCAATATTGATGTCTCGAATTTTCAGTAAAAATCACTACATAGCTGGTGAAATTCTGTAAATGGTTGGTCTAAATACTAGTATTCAAATTAATAAGCAAGGCAAGTACGAGTCCGCCTTAAAAAATATATCATGATCGATTTATTTTTCCTTAACCGATTATTAATAGTCTGTGCACGATATGAAAAAAATTGTTATGCCACAGCACTTAGCCCAGTGGGCGGTACCCGTCAATGAAAAATGTAATTACCTTCAAAACAATTTGATCGGTAAAAAATAGAAAACTTCTTGTGCGTGAACTGTCAAAACGGGCCTTTTATTTTGTGATTACTATAGCTTTTTTTTTTTTGTGACTTAGTTGTTAGCCTCAGATGGCTGTGACAACTTTACCCGGACTGGTGGGTGAGCGCTGAGGGTTCTCAACCCGTTTAAAGTTAAGCGACCCATCCCGAGGGCACCCCCTGTGGGGGACGGACCTCGGCTCGGGCGGTCGCTGGCAAAGTGGGCTCTCCCACGTTTATGATTTTAACGCGACACGTCTTCCTTCCCCGTCGGCGGGGGCGGTAACGTGGATATTTATTACTATTTGTCAAGGCCGCGCGGGCTGTGTATGCCTCAGTCTGGGCGAGCGTAATAATGTCGTCGGGTTCGTCGAGTATTAGTCGTGGTTGTTTAATCGCGGACATTTTAGAGGGGATGTAAGAAGCCGCCCTTACCACTAATGGGTTCGGGTGTGTCGCGGCAGAGTCGAAGTAGCGGCGGGAGCACTGTCTCATGAATTGCCTGATGGTCGGCAAGCCAAGATCTATGTGAAGATCCACATTGCGCATGTACCACGGTGCTCCCGTCGCTCGGCGCATGAACCTCTTCTGTAATGCCTGTAGCCGATGTAGCCTGCGTGGCTTCGCTTGTGTGAACACTACACTTGCATACGTCATGATAGGACGTATACAAGCGGTGTATAATCTAACTTTATTGCGGAGAGATAACTTAGACTTTGCGTGTACTAAGCTGTGTAACCATCCTAGCACTAGGGCTGCGCGCGCGCGGACTCGCCGGCGGTAGCCGCAGTTTGGAGAGCGGTTATCACTATTGTGGGGGATTGACCTGCATAGAAGATGGCAGTGTCGTCAGCGAATAATGCTGTTTGTATTTTACTATGTTGGGGTATGTCGCTGGTGAACAGCGAGAAGAGAATTGGAGAGAGCACCGATCCCTGGGGGACGCCGGCTTCTAGTTTGTGCGGTGCTGATTGAGTACCTTGCACTCTGTAGCGAAAGCTACGCTCGAGTAGGAAGTCCCTAACTATCATAACTAAGTAGTGGGGGATTTTAAGCTTTATTAACTTGAAAATAAGGCCATTATGCCAGACTTTGTCAAACACTTTTTCTACATCAAATAGAAGCATACCCGTATATAAACCGCGTTGCAGTTTATAACTTGTATACTCGACTATTCGATGTACTTGCTGAACGAAACTATAGTTTGTGGCACAGAGTACTATATATGTATGTTTGTGGTATTCTGTGTTATGTGTGGTGTTGTGACTGTAGTCTGTGCGTGTTTTTGGATGCAAAAATTCTATCTTATTTACATAAATGATGCATCGACAAACGGAGTTACGGAAATTACCTGCAGCATCACTAACCAATGTGGCTAATATCTTGGAAATAAATAATGATTGGCAGAAAATCGTTACACTCATACCAAAGAATCTTGCTAGTGACCAGTTTGAACGAAAATATAACTCCGAGGATATAAGGTAAAAAATCTCAACTTTTTCCTGTTACATGAAATACCAGTTTTGTTTATCACGTTCTCACGCATTGTCTGCGTAGGTTAATGGGACAACATGCAAAAGATACTAAACAGAAATATGCAGAAGTTTTGTTCGACGAATGGGGAACTTCAGGAAGAGTGAGACCAACTTTAGACACCCTGATGAAGATTTTACAGCAAGCCCAAATATTCAGAGCAGTCGATGAAATCGCTCGTATGATAGGAGGTAAACATTATTCGTTATTATTATTGTTCGGTTTTATAAACCAGTTGTCTAACAAGTTGACGTCATACCGCACGATTGTCTAGTTTTTAGTTATATTTTCCTGTTGACACGTTATAATACAGACCAATTATTTAAATCTAGAAAACTTTTATAGAGTTACATAGTCATCTTTGCTTTCTAATAGGGCGTCTACATGTTGGCCGAGTGCAGGCGAGCGATGGCGATCGCCAACGTGTGTACACCTGATTTGCCTTAGTTGGCCAACGCTCGCCTAGTTGGCCGAGTGAATACAAGCGCCAACGTGTGGACAACTGATTTGTCTTCACTCGCCGTCGATCGTGATCACTTGCCTCGGTGTCGGTTTTTGTGCACAAATCAAAGGCACTCGTCTACGCTCGGCCAATGCCGTCTACACGTTAGCCGAGTCGTCATTACACGGTTGACATCCATCGCGGTTAGACGTGTTTAATGTGATATTGTCACTCAATATAAATGATTATATTTTCAAATTTGAATCACTACTTCTAGATATGCGACGTAAATAATTAGATCCAAGTCACCCTATATGTTACCTATAGTATCAAAATGTATCTTCATCATTCATCATCATTTTAGCTAATATATGGCCTACTGTTGGGCTCGAGCCTCCTCCACAATAGGCGGGAAACTGACCTTAGTATTCCATGCTAGTCAGACAGGTTGGTATAGGGTTTTATTTCGAGGTTTCCTTTTCTTGCATATATGTTATATGCTTATTATGTATTATATCCCATAATCGTCTTTTACGACATTCACAGACAAGATAGGGACTGGTGAATTTTTTTCTTACTCTGTCACCACACGCATATATCTTACATTGTTCTATTTCTGTGAATACTCAGTATCAACCACCTTCTTTTTTTCCCACTTTACTGCGGTATACACTGAGATAATAGTTATATACGCTCATTAAATAAATAGTCGAAGCTGCAGCAATGTTAATGTCAACGTCCGTAGTGTTTCAGTGCACAATGAACACTGACAGAGGCCAACGTGTAGACACTTCTACAAACGCTCGTCTACGTTGGCCACTCGCGTTGGCGTTCGCCGCACTCGGCCAACATGTAGACGCTAGCACTCGCCTTGTACCTATTTGCCGACGCTCGCGTTGGCCTAGGCTCGGCCAACATCTGTACGGGCTATAAGACAGAAGTAGACAAACTAACTTCCATTTCAATGAAGGATAATCACATTTTCATGTATGCTTATGTATGTTCAAATTTCACAAAGATGAAAAATGTGTGATGTAAGTTTTATATAAATTAATATTATTACAGAACCACCACCACCCAGACCTGATAATGGACCAGGTGCTCCAATTACAACCAACTTAAGTGAAATACTAAACAATGAAAGTGTAGAAGACTCTTTGAACTCCAGATATAAATCCAGCCAAGATCTGTGTAACCGCACAACTCGACAACTACCTAGAACGAAAGAACTGAGTGATATGATAGAATTTTCTCTAAGTTCCATTTCAAGTGAAGCTATACCTAATATGAGAGCCTTACAGTCCACTGGCCAAAAGCAAGAGGTATCTGACTACATGAAATTTTCTAAATCTGAGTCTTTATTACAAAATGTACCAAAGCTCAGTGTTCTATTAAATAATGTCCCATATAATTCATCTGATTCTACACGAACACAATCAGACAACACGGAGAACTCGGTGTCTATTGCTACTGGTACATCAACACAGAATGAACTTTCTCTGTTCACTCCAAATATTTCAAAGTACTCTGGATTTTCAAGGTCCAATTTGGACATATTTGGCATGATAGATAGAGATATACTAGATGACAGAAAGCTAGTTCCGTTTGAATATAGAGAGCTAGAGCAGTTAACAAATAAGTTCTCTGAGATTTTTTGTGAATTGCCTAATGGACCAGTAGGAAAAATAGGTAGTGGAGGTTTTGGGGATGTATATGTGGGCACTCACAAAACACATGGGGCTCTTGCTGTAAAGAGAGTAAAACCTTTCTATCATTTAAGCTGCGAGCTTGATATAGCTATGAAAATATTCAACACTGAAGTGAAATCATTATCACATCTGAGACATGAAAATATTGTACCAATATTTGGTTATTCTATTGATGGACCCACACCTTGCATTGTATGTAAATATATCGACAATGGATCTTTACAACAAAAAATAGCAGCTAAAGTATTAACAGAGCAACAAAGAATGTACATAATTCGAGGTACTGCTGAAGGTTTGAAGCACATTCATCATACTGAAAAACCTCAATCTCTTGAATATTCTGGAATTGATTCTCTTTCTTCTAAGAAAAGTTATTATCTTCATGGAGATGTAAAAAGTGCTAATATTTTGCTGACCAAAGACTGCATACCGAAGGTAAGGTGCTAGTTTGACTGCAAACTTCAATTTTATTGCCTTTACATAATCGAATACATTTAATGAAATCATAAAAATGTTTCAAAGCTTAAAACATTACTACATCTTTATTACACCATATATAGTTCACAGTTTGCTTAAAGTGACCCACCAAAATAATCATTTGAAATTATTTAATTAAGATACGGCAAAACAATTGTCAAACATTGAATTCATTTACTTGAGTTTGACCAATAAAAACATTTGAATGATTAAAAACTAGCTGTGCCACTAACTTTGTGTGCATGCTTATATATTTACCATAGTTATTTTGTGTGAACAATCATGTTATCCTACAATAAATATTATTAGTGTTCATTAGTACATCATCATCATCGAACTCCACATACATCCCACTGCTGGGCTCGGGCCTCCTCCACAATGGGAGGGAATTTGACCTACTATACCATGCTGATCCGACATGTTGGTATAGGGTTTTATTTCGAGTTTTTCTCCTCTTGCACAGATGTTATGTGCTTATTATATCCCTTAGTCGTCTTTTACGACATCCAAGTCAAATTCAAATTCAAATTCAAATACTTTATTATGCATAAACCCCGCGGGGGCACTTACATATGGTCACTTTTTTACATTTTTACCTTACACTACTACCGGATCGGAACGCGACCGCACTGAGAAGATCCGGCAAGAAACTCAGTGGGCTTGTCTTCTTTTTTATTCATTTACTATTTTTTTTTTTTAATAAGATAATATACAACAACATGTCTATTAATAGCTCCAGTGTGATGCCTTTCGAATCATCATACAATACAGTTATTAAATATAACGAAAAAGTACCATGGCTGGACCAGATCCCGCAAGCGGCACCCGATCACGAGTTAACCACTAGAGCAGCCATCACTCCCCTCAACCAAGCGGCCAAGATAGGGAATAGTGAATTGTATTCTTACTCCATCACCACACAGAATTGAAAATTGTTGTTATCTCGGCAGTAGCATAACTTCATAACAATTGCGACTATGCAGGACTGTTTTTATTAAACTGTTAAAAATTTCATGAGTTGCTAAGAACACGCAGCTTACTCCATATATTGTTGCAACACCTATTTTGATGCTCCTATTTGTTGCAGCATTATGGATTGTAGCTAATAGATATAACATGAACATATATAACTACTAATTGAGATTTCTATTGGGATAACTTAACATAAAAATCTGTGCCAAACCTACTGCCCGGGATGCTATAGTAGGTCAATCCCTCTCCTATTTCATAGGAGGCTCAAACCCAGCAGAGGGACATATGGATTTAGAAGAAGTTTCTTATGCATTTCAAGAATGATTAAGAATTCAATATCTCATTATTAGGAGAGGGGGTGGTGAAATGTATCCTCACTCCATCACCATGTAAATATTACAAATCATCAATTCTTTTTTCATTTACTGGATTAATATAATATAATTGTAATTTTCAGTTATGCGATTTTGGCTTGGTGAAACAGTTGGATACAACATTAATTACAAGATCACTGATGGGTACATTAGCCTACATGGCACCAGAAGGTTTATCAGGAACTATTACACAGAAAATCGACATTTTCAGCTTTGGTATTGTGCTTTTGGAAATAATAACTGGTTTGAGTCCTATTGTAACTGTGGGCGGTGATAATATTAATATAAAAAATTACGTTAAAGACATGTGTTTAGATGGAAATATATCCAAGCTAGTAGATCGTGTAGTGCCTAAATGGACAAAAGCTCAGAGGATATATGAGTTAGCTACCCGCTGCTTAGAATGGGAGAAAAATGAGAGACCCACAATAGATGAAGTATACAATGTTTTGAATGATATTGATAAAAAGTAATTTATATGTAAAACTATTGTCATTAAATTTACTGATGGAGGTATGAAAATGTTAGCACTATTTTAATATAATGCTTTTGACATTACGAAGTATTGCTGAAATTAAATATGAAATTTCGAAAAGGTGCCCTCAATCGCATATTTAATTTCATTTTGCATATTTTGACATATTTCCTATTTGCTTAAATGTACTCTAAATGCCTTTACAATTATACAGAAATAATTTTGAAAAGGTCACTACTCTAGACGTGCCCTTTTCGAAATTGCATTAAAAATAAGAGCCTCTGGAGGACATTGGCACCATGTTGAACAATCTCTACAGAGCTTTTCAACTAGTTTGCAAATGAACATAGATAATATAAAAGCAATGTCTAATACTTGTGTCATTCCTGTACTCGTTTTAATTGGGAATGCCATTCCTGAAGTTGTCGAACATTATTTTTACCTAGGACAAATAGTCCAATTAGGCAGTTCTATGTTCGAGAAAAAGGTTAACTGACGTATATAACTCGGCTGCCCCAGTCTGCCTAGCAGAATTAGATACGCTTGAGAAACTAAGAAAGAACTGTGTGCCTACTCTGGAAATCCATTCTAATTTCGAATCCAATTCAATTCCAATCTCACCAAACTTATATATTTGGTACTCTTGAACAAAATCGAGAATGAATTCGTCGCGTTTGGCGTTGTTATTTTCACCAAATGTGTCGTATTTTCTTATTTTAAATTAATAACGTTATGGAACTCGATCACTACAAAGACGCTTTCTTGCAATTGTGCAACATTAACGATTTTAAACTATATCAAAATCGCGTCGGGAGTAGGAAATATTTGATTTAATCGACGAGAGTCGAATTCATTTAGTTCAAAAATATTCCACCGATATTGATTCCAATCGTGCGCTAGTGTCGCTTTCAAGAGTACCAAATTTGCTCAAATTCGAGCTGCGATTGGATTAGGATTGGAATCGAGATTCAAGAGTGCACACTGGTCTGAAACGCGGTCTCCAAAATTTCGGCACCATTAAAAATCTTACCTGTGTTGAAGGAGTAAGAATATGATTCACCAACAACGCCGTGCAACATGCAACTTTTGTGTTCTTAGTGTCATAAATTTCGAAAAGGGTGGCTCTCATAAATATACAATAACGAAATTTATATATAAACTAGAATTAACATTAAAAATTTCACACATTTTCCATAGCTAATTGTATTTAAATTATAAATCAAAAATAAATTGAATAAATATTACCTACACTGCTTTAGAAAACAATTAGCTTTTTTCATCTCCTGAACATTTTACATTTTCAAACATGTGCCCTTTTCAAAATTTTATATTGAATTAGTTTTTCCATATAAGATATGTAAATGCTCTACAGAATGTCGTCTTATTTGTATTATCCCTAATCATCAGGACAAACTGCGACTCGGGCGACGCAGGTGCGAGTACCTGCGTCTGATGCCGCCCTAGCAGAGGCTGCGGGTGACCGAACCGGGGATTTAGTCCGGCACCCGCCACTAGTTTATCGATTGGCTTCCCGGGAAATGAAAGTCGATGTGAGAGGGTACTACCTCGGAGTATGCCGTCGGGCCGACCACTAAAATCAAGGAACTCTGCATAGGTGGTCGGCCCAACGAAGGCGATGTGCTACATGGGTGGGTTACGGGGCCGCGCGCCACCGCTCTGTCTCCAGGACGGAGCCGGGCGGCGGGAGCATTGACCGTAGCCCATGCAAAACAAAAGAAATTATTTTTTTATCTTATCATAGTGCTATGGTACCAAAATTGTACATATAGTAAGTGTTTTAAATAGTTATTATATATTAAAATTATAGTAAAGGAAAGCCTCTATTATCCGAAACGTTGGGGCGAATGGTACATTATTGGTCCCTCTTTCGCATCGGGTGTTTAGTAATCGATTCAAAAGAAAATCTGCTACTCAAAACATCAAATAGAATTTGGTAATAGATTCGACGTAATCCAATCTGCCAATGATCTATCATGGGCTCTAAGATTTTGGTTATAGGAAAATAATTCGTATTTGGAATAGACCCCCATGTCTGTATAAACTGTTTGATACAGGGTGTTAAAATATATTATAGCATTTATTTTATCTAGCATATAGAATGTAGTCATAAGTTGAATGTCTTTACACAACCTTAACTTGAGGATCACTATATTTTTGATATTGTTAATAAAATAACTATTAGCCATTAATTTCTTTCATTTTTTTTTATTTATTATCTCTAAATTGTTTAAAAAGCCCAGGTTGGTACATTTAATAGGTTCTTGTAGTTTTTCTAGTACTTCTAATTGTTCTTCCTCCGTGCCCAATTTTATTAGTGTTATAATTATATTTCTGATTTTTACTCCTGTCATTTCGTCTTTTGATAAATATAATATTTTGAATAAGGATGACAGCATCTTGTTACCTTCGGATAATATCCAAGTACACCAACAATATCGTATCCACGTTTGTAAACACTGAAAATAATTACTTATTGAAATAAATATACAGTAGTAAATTCATTAACTAAAAAAGTTGGATGTTGTATTGCACAAAATGGTAGTCATATCTACTTTATTAAATTAAATATTAAATGCAATGCATTTTATTCATTTTAGATAGCTTTCATAGTACCCATCGATTTTATTTATTATTAAATGAAAAATAGATAATTTACTGATTATGACTGACATAATTTAATGATATTAAAATAGAAATGATGTTAGTTTTATTAAACAACTAGCAACCGCCCTCGCTTCGCTTCGGTGTTAGTCGTTTTACCCGCGTAGTTCCCGTTCCCATGGCAATACCGGGATAAAATATAGCCTAGTTTACGCCCTGATATTATAGCTTTCCATTGGTGAAAAATTTTTGAAATCGATCCAGCCGTTTTGAAGATTACCCGGAACAAACAGGCAGACAGACAAAAATCTTTTAATCTGTATTTTAGGCATAGGTGTCATGCAAATAACCGTGTGAGCATGAACAAAGCCTATTATTTTGACATTACAAACAGACACTCCAATTTTATTTATTGGTATAGACTAGCAACCCGCCCTCGCTTCGCTTTCTGTCCAATTATCAACGTAGTTTCCGTGGGAATACCGGGATAAAATATAGCCTAGTTTACTCCCTGATATTATAGCTTTCCATTGGTGAAAGAATTGTTTAAATCGGTCCAGCCGTTTTGAAGATTACCCGGAACAAACAGACAGACAAAAATTTTTTAATCTGTATTTTAGGCACAGGTGTCGTGCAAATAACCGCGTGAGCATGAAAAAGCCTATTATTTTGACATTACAAACAGACACTCCAATTTTATTTGTTGGTATAGATAAGAGCATGTTCGTTGCCTGAAGAGAATACAAGTTATTTTAATCTAGGTAACAATTGCAGTTTTCCTTGTTTCTAAAATTTTATTGACACTAGTATTTTAGATTAAAGTTAAGTCTACTCTGATACTTGCTATGGACAAGTATCAGTGTATAACCTGACTGGTCTAAACGAGTAAGTCTGTATGTACAACATATATAGATATTGGGTGTCTATAACCCTTGCATTTTTGGGTGGAGAATTGACACCACTCACCCAAAGTTGTCATAGACCATCCGCGACTAACAACTATAGTCACACCAAACATGAAATAAACTAACGTTTTCAACATTAATGTTTGATTTGTTAGTTATTATAAAAAAAATTGTTTCAATACTTTATTTTTTTTTATTGCAAGCAGTGGCAAACGAGCAAGCAGTACACCTGATGGTAAGTGTTGCTGCCGCTCATGGACCTTTATAAGGCCGCTCCTAAGGCGAAAAAGGTGAAGGGAGTGTGAATGCATGCAATGAGGCTCAGTGATACCAAAGGCACCACCAAAATCCTCCACACGCGAACATCCTCAGAAAGTTGGGTTTCCGGCTCTCTCGCTCACCGAACGAAGCGCAGTAACAAATTGCTACTACTCAGACGTCGGGTTTCTGCGAGAGCGTGGTACTACCCCGGACGGACCGGCCCACGGCTGTAGATAGATAACTGTCGACAGTGTGGTCCCACCATTATAAAGGTACAACTGAAATATAATGTGAGCAAAGTGCCAGTATTTAGTAAAATAAGTATTACCTCCAAAACATGCTGCAGCAGTATTTCGGAGACAGTTTCATCACAGCAACTGTCCAGATTATCACGAATAATAGTATTAACTTTCTTCTTCACACAGTGGATTCCATGCAACTTTATTATTTTCGTAATAAAATCGAAAAATAATGCTTTTCTATAAACATTAGACTCCGTATGTAATTGATCTATAACATTTGAAAATATATCGTCTAGTTTCTTTTTCTGTAAAATTATTTAATGATTTTAAGTTTCTTAAAATATAATTCATAAAAATCTATGTATTATTAACGGTATCGATTTTTCATGGATAATAATGTAGTTATGGTAAACATACTATAAATATATTTTTATTAACGTGTGAATCATAAATCTGGTATTAAGATCACAAGAGGCGAACTGCAGCAATTCTACTGAGGAACTGATATCTAATTGCGGTACTGAACAAGAGTGCCAAGCATGGCTTTTATGGACCGTAACCATATTGTGTGGTGACGGAGTAAGAATACAATTCACCACTCCCTATCTTACCCGTGGATGTTGTAAAAGACAACCAAGGGATATGGGCCGACCACTGATGATAAGTCACTTATGCTCCGGTGGTCGGCCCAACAACGAGGTGACGTGGGTACAGGTGGGGTATGGGCCCATGCGTCGTCCTTTCATCGCCCCGGATGGACTGGACCGCGCGTGCGCTTACCATAGCCCACCCATAAAATAATTTAAAAAAAGGGATATAATATGCAAGAGAAGGAAAACTCGAAATGAAACCCTATATCAACATGTCTGACTAGCATGGTATAGTAAGTAGGTCAAATTCCCTCCTATTGTGTTAGAAGGTCCAGACCCAACAGTGGAACTTATTTGGACTGCGATGATGATGATGAATCATATTATGTGACTGACGTTACTCTAATCCTTTCCCCATATTGATGATCACCTACAGGATGCAGATTAGTAGTTTTGAAGACTCTACCTATGCGTACAATCTCTATTCGCAATACCCTGCCTTGGGAACGCCATAAGTCGATAGTTTTAAGTATGAGTATGGGATAGATAATAAATACACACTTCTATCGGCTAAACTACTTGGAATAATGATCAAGAGTTACAATTATTCCACTTTTTTATTCCTTTGGTTATGTAGATGATAAATGGGTGGAAAGCGGTGACTTTAACGATCCGTGAATTTTGTACAATTTGAAAGTCCGTAAAATCATGGAGTGTCAAATTAACCCCTCACGCGCCAAACATCACGGCGCGCTCGAGTGCACCGTGCGCTTTGGTATATTGAAAAAAGTTCAGTGAATTTTATGGTTTTACGTAAACTATAATTGTTGCTATATGACAAGAAAATATGAAATAAAATATATCCGAGGTGTGTTCAAAAAGTAAGGTGACTTTGTATTTTTAAGAAAAAATATTTATTTATTTATCAATATTTATGTTGCCCCTTCAAAGTAATCCCCCTCAGATACAATACACTTATGCCAACGGTTTTTCCAATCCTCAAAGCATTTCTCATAAGCACTTTTCGGTATAGCCTTGAGCTCTTCCAGCAATGCAGTCTTTATCTCTTCAATCGTTGCAAATCTCCGTCCTTTCATAGGTCTCTTTAGTTTTGGGAACAAGAAAAAGTCACATGGGACCAAATCCGGTGAATATGGTGGCTGAGGTATGATTGTGGTGTTGTTTTTGGCCAAAAAATCTCTCACAAGAAAATATGAGTGAGCAGGGGCATTATCGTGATGCAAAAGCCATGAATTGTTTTTCCACAATTCTGGACGTTTTCTTCATATTACTTCTCGCAAACGGCGCATAACTTCAAGATAATACTGTTTATTGACCGTACGACCATATGGTAAGAACGCCTGATGCACCACGCCATGGTAATCGAAGAAAACAGTGAGCAAAACTTTGACATTTGATCGAAATTGGCGTGCTTTTTTCGGTCTTGGCTCATCTGGGCTCTTCCATTGGGACGATTGAACTTTGGTTTCGATATCATAACCATATACCCATAATTCGTCACCAGTTATGACCCTTTTGAGTAAATCTGGGTCGTCGTTGACGTCATTCAACAGTTCTCGAGCGATGCTCATGCGACGGTTCTTTTGGTCAAAATTTAGCAATTTCGGAACAAACTTCGCTGACACACGTCTCATGCCCAAAACGTTAGAAAAAATTTCATGGCACGAGCCAAGCGATATACCAACATCCTCAGCAACTTCTCTGATAGTGATTCGACGATTTTCCAAAACAATTTTCTTCACTGCTTGAACGTTTTCATCAGTTGTTGACGTGCTTGGGCGTCCAGAGCGAGGCTCGTCATTGGCATCTTCCCGGCCATCTTGGAAGAGTTTGTACCACTTGTAAACATTTTTTTTACTCAGAACAGTTTCACCGTATGCCACTGTCAACATTTCAAGTATTTTGGAGCACTTTATTTTATTTTTTACACAAAATTTGATGCAAATCCTTTGATCCATATTTTTCGATAGCAAGAAATCGCCGAGCACGCAAAACACTTATAACCTTTACGCCTCTCACAACCAAACAAAAAATGCTATACACTTGAAACTTGGTACAGATGTTCGGAAAGAGTGTACCAACATAACAAAACAAAAAAATCGATAATTGAAAGTACGTTGCCCGCGAAATTTGAAAAGTCACCTTACTTTTTGAACACACCTCGTATCAATAGCTTTTGATTGGTTGATTTAAATAAAAGTACTAAAAACAATTGCTAATCGTAAATTGTTTATTTGGGGCAAACGTGTGTCCCAAAAGCGCATTGAGCACATTTTTTTTTTTTTTTTTTTTTTTTATTGCAAACGCTGGCAAACGAGCAAACAGTACACCTGATGGTAAGTGTTGCTGCCGCTCATGGACCTTTACAAGGCCGTTGCCTACCGCGAAGAAAGCGAAGGGAGTGTGAATGCGTGCATTGAGGCTCGGTGATACCAAGGGCACCACCAAAACCCTCCACACGCAATCACCCTCAGAAAGTTGGGCTTTTTTTTTGGGTCTAACGGTGTCCCAAAAGCGCTCGAGGGGTTAATATGTTCAACACTATTTTATAAATCAATGTTATATATAATTACTAAGATGCATCCTTGGACTAATCCTTCATGTCTACCTGCACAGTGACAGTGGTGGAATGCTTCAACTATAAGTTACCAGGTGTAACTAAGTATGGCATGTTCAACTACCTAATAGAGTTTGCCACCAAATGGTCCAAATATTGTTGTATACTTTACATTATCAATTCTATCAAATTTCAGGCAAAGAACTTTGTTTTGAATTTTCTCTATTACTAGTAACCCACCCTCGCTTCAGTTTCAGTAGACTTACCCGCGTTCCCGTGGGAATAGCGGGGTAAAATATAGCCTATGTTACTCCCTGATATTATGCCTTTCCATTCATGAAAGAATTTTTGGAAATCAGTTCAGTTTTTTAAGCAGGCAAGCGTAAAAACAAACATACTTTTACATATATAATATTAGTAAGGATGAAGTATTAGATTAGAAAACCATGAACATAAAATAACATTAAAACATAAGATTCTGATAAAATGTAAAATAGCTGAATATAAAATAAATAATTTAGATTTACCTTGATGTCTGATGGCATTATTTTCAAAAACTCCATAAAGCATTCAAACAATACTTGAGTGACTTCTTTGTCCTTCTCCAGAATATTTTTCTTTAGACTACTATATACAACTTCATAGTAATTGCCCACAATAAATTCTTTGGTGGTCTAAAATGTAAACATTATGTATGTATAATTCAGTTCAGTTTTAATTCTCTCCCTGTAGTATTAATACTACATTGATTTGTGTTTTAATAAAAATTCTAAAAACTATTTTTGTAACATTTCATTAAATATTCATTAAGTTGAGGATGTATGCAACATCTCATTTTTTTGTGAAGTAAAATAAAATTTTGAACATGTTGAAAATTTAAATTTGAAAAATATGGTTTCCATAGTATGGGTATATTCCAACGTAAATTCAAGCCAACAATACAAATCTATTGATGATACTACTAGCTTCTGCCCACTGCTTGCATGCGTAAAAAGACTACCAAATTTGACCTATTATCTCTAGGGAACAGAATCCCAGAATAAAAAGTTCCCTATGTATGAATCCAAAAAATGTTCTAACCTATTTGCCAATTTTACCTTATGTTAAGACAACCAAACATTTTCACAATCTTTCACATTTATAATATTAGTAAGATGTAATCTATACCAATAAATAAAATTGGAGTGTCTGTTTGTAATGTCAAAATAATAGGCTTTTTTCATGCTCACACGGTTATTTGCACGACACCTATGCCTAAAATAGCAATTAAAATTTTTTTGTCTGTCTGTCTGTTTGTTCCGGGTAATCTTCAAAACGGCTGGACCGATTTCAAAAATTCTTTCACTAATGGAAAGCTATAATATCAGGGCGTAAATTAGGCTATATTTTATCCCGGTATTCCTACGGGAACGGGAACTACGCGGGTAAAACGACTATAACCTATAACCGAAGCGAAGCGAGGGCGGGTTGCTAGTACTAAATAAGTGTATTTATGTTTTGAGTTATTTATACATATTAAATGGCTGTTATAATGAACTCATTACTGTATTATTATTACTCACCAAACATTGTAATATAGCAGTACAAGATTGTAGACCTTTAATTTTGTTAGAAATTACATAGTCATCTATTAGAAGTAATGCTATTGGTAATACTGTAACTGGATTTACATCTATTTTATAGCTCTGAAAATTGAAAACATCTTACAATTTAATCATGCAATATCACTGCAGCTCACATATGGCTCGGCCTCCTCCACAATGGGAGGGAATTTGACCTACTATACCATGCTGGTCAAACATGTTGATACAGGGTTTCATTTCGAGTTTTCCTTCTTTTGCGTAGATGTTATATGCATATTATATTCTTTAGTCATCTTTCGTGACATCCACAAGCAAGATAAAAGGTGGTGAATTGTATTCATTGTATTCTTACTCTGTATCACCACACAGAAAGCAGTATATGATTTCTCACCACACAGAAAGCAGTATATGATTATACAATCATATTGGCATGTATGGCATATTGTAAAGATACTCGGCTACAGTGGCAGTCGTCCAAGTTCAAGTTCATGCAAGACCATTCTTTGTACGTTCAGTCTGGCTATAATTAGTTCATTCCATATTTATAGTTCTACACAATGCCTTATTGCAGTGTATTGTTTATGTATAAACAATAAATAGAGTGAAAATAGTAATAATGATGATTGCATCATTGGCCAAAAATATCAATCTAATTTCGAACTTTAAACTTAATTTTCATTGTAAAAAATATGTGCAATATGCATGTCTATAAACATATATCCTTAAACTTGACATCATAATCAGAATATGAAATAAAATTGGTCTTGTTTAATGCACTATGCCCCTAATGAAGATTAATCATAGTTACTTTTAAGCAATTTAATGGATGGATAAAGCAAGCAAGCAAGAATGGATAATGTGAGAAATGAACACATTAGAGGAAGTTTGGAGGTTGTAGGTACAAAATTAACACGGTCATACCACTAAAGCTAACACCGGTAAGAAATAAAAAATTATAAATATTATGTACAAGAATCATAAATACCTTTAAATTATTAATAAGTAGACAGTACACACCAATAAGACTTGGATATTTTTTTAAATTATCTGCCGTCACATTTTTATGCAATTCTCTAATGCACTTGTCAAATATGATTTGTGATTCGAACAGTTCACTTGTAAACACCTCACACAATTGTATATTATATTTTTTAATAAATATGTTATTCAGTTTTCCTAACTTTTCTACGACTCCTGTATCTTCTGTGTTCCATGGACCAATACTTAGTAGCTCAAAGTACAGTATTATAAGATGACAAAGGGTATTGGAACTTGGATCTGAATTTTGTGTAAACTCTTGCTGTTCAAGTAAATATATTATTTCTTGAAAGTTTTTAGTCAGGTTAACATTTCGTATATGAAATTCAGGTCGAATGTCATTTTCGTAGTATTCCCTTGAGAGTTTACTTAGAATGCAAGTATTTATCAAACTTGCGAGTTTCTGAAAACCTTGTTCCATTTCGTCAACATTTATTTATAACTTATTCATATACTAATGTATCTTTCCATTTATTTATTCAAAAATCGAAATCTATCGTCTGATAAATACCACGACCAAGGATAAGGATCACTCCACGGCGTTGACAGCTAGAACATTTATTAATAATTTAGAATAGACATGTGTAACACTGCGCTGCGCCGCGCAATTGCGCCAACTCAGTTCACTGCGCTGGAAGTATCAACTCACTTCTAGAAAATGTGTTAGCGCACGGCGCAATCGTCGCAGCGCCGGCGAATCTGAACAATTTTTTTATTTATGCGCCTATAAGGCAGGCTATAGTCGACCTTACTGCCTTGTCTTACGTAGCTTACACATAATTTTCTTTACATATAATTTATTATTAGCGTAAGAGATAAGTAACATCCATCAGTAAGTCGTTACCATTAATTGGGTGCTGAAAACCAAATACACTATTATACATATTAACGTAAATCACTATTATGTGATATTCACAACACTTCAACTGTATTACATATTAAACTAGCTGACTCAATACAGATGTTGTTCTGTTCAAATAAAATAAAGGAATGCTCTTTGAAATCGACAGCAGCGCCACCTACCGAGTCCAGTTGTGAATCTAAACCATTCTCGTATTCCTTTGAACATACACAAAACATTTCATCAACATCGGTCTAGCCGTTTAAGAGGAGTTTCAGTGACGTACACAACAAATATATATAATGTAAATAAAGATAAAATATCAGCAAAATTATTTAAAATATAAAACTAAAAACAATAATTCATTCAAGAGCGTAACATGACACTCCCATGTTCCCGCCGAAAAACTCAAGGTCGAACAACTCTGTGAAGTGTAAATAACTCTTTTAAAAATTGAGTTATACCTAGGTGCTCATTCGGTTGTTTCATGTGTTGCGCCATGACGCAATGAGTTAGAAATGGAGTTATACCTGCAGTGGCGCAGATGGCGCACATTTCATTCGTAGCTCACTCGGTCGTGTTTACATTTTATTGCGCCATGGCGCAATTTTGAGTTAGCGCAATGAGCCGGCGCAGTCTACTGCGCCTGAGTTACTGAGTTAACGCAAGGATTATCGTTGAGTTACCCATGCCTAATTTAGAAGTTTGACCTACAATCATAAAATGACACTAGGGGCGCTGGCGAATTGATAGAATGACAACCGAATGACAGCGTCTGCCGCTGCCATATTGCCAGTGTTTCCACAATGGAGGGAAATTCCTCTTTTGAGGGGAAATTAGGTCCAGAGGGAAGGAAAAGGGGAAATTGCGGTAAATCATGGGTAAAGCCTAGGCTAAAATATTGCGGCAAATTCTAGGCTAGGCTTTACCCTACGTTTTATTGTATAAAAAAAACAGTGGTGACACGTGCAGGTTTTATTTTTAGTCGGTATACACGACAATGATATATCGTAGCGACTTGACTGAGCAGACCGTTTGTGCAGTTTTATCCATAGTATGTACAAAAATCGTCTCAAAATTTTCTGGATGGTGCAAACGATCGGATCAGTGTCAAAAACTATTCGATAAATTGTTGTCGATCATGTTTGCACAGTTTTGTCGTAGGATGTGGATTGAAGTCGTAGTGATCCTTTAGTTCGTTCACGACGCTTGCTGTAGATGCAATTCAACATGTAGCAAGATGATAATAATAATAGCAACAACCAGGAATTATTGGAAGAGTTAATACAGAGTTCTAATTTGCTTCTGGAGTAAGAAAAGCAAAGACTATCATAATCGCAACGAGAAAAATTACGCCTACGATAGGCTAATTGATGTGTACAAACCTATTGATTCTAATGCCAATAGGGAAACTAGAATAAAAAAAAAACAATAAAATTCAATAAATTCACATGAGACTTCCCTTTAAGAAGTCAATTTCTACACCACATACTACACACGTCCCTCCAGAGGCCTCGGCGTGTATGTTTTACGTGTGTATCTCTCTCAATAAATTCACATGAGAGATACTTTCAGTCGTCAAGTCATACGATTTCCTTATAAGAATCCAATTTCTACACCACATACTACGTGATTTTCTTTACTTTTTACATAAAATGAGCGACGCCAGTACTTTATCATTTTCCATCAAGGATGACATGATTCTCGCCTGAATTTCTGCTGCAAATGGACGATCGTCGCAAATATCATAAACGTGTACACAATTTATGGACGTTCGATTAAATGCGCAAACTGTCTGCGCAGTCAAATCGCTGCGATATATTGTTGTCGTGTATATCGACCATTAGAAGGAAATCGAAGTTTTTTTTTAGTTATTACACTAGTGCCAAAGCTAAGAACTATAGTTGTCACAAAATAAGAGGCTCGTTTTGACATTTGGACTTACCGATGTAATTAGTGATTAACCATATGACTCGGTACTCGATACTCACAATAAATCGATTCAAGTTTGCATGAGTATATAATCGATTTGAATATGTATTGTAAAGTGCATTGGATTAAAGTTCTGATTTGATAATTTTACTTAAACTGTGATATCGTAGGTATTTTGAAATGATACAATGTTACGAATGTTCATTTTTCTATCATTTAATATTTTTATTACAATAACATTCAATCTTCTTCTTCGATTTCCGAAGAAATCCCGGACATCAGCTTGTACGAGATCAGAATGGCTCTCAAACAACTACGTAACGGTAAGGCACCGGGAGATGACGGAATTACGGCAGAGCTTTTGAAGGCGGGCGGCAAGCCGGTATTAATAGCCCTTCAGAAGCTATTTAATTCCGTTATCCTCGGGGGCGACGTTCCAGAGTTGTGGACCAGGAGTGTGGTGGTGCTGTTCTTCAAGAAGGGTGACAAAGCTCTTTTAAAGAACTACAGACCCATCTCACTCCTGAGCCATGTTTATAAGTTGTTTTCGAGGGTCATTACCAATCGACTCACGCGCAAGCTCGATGACTTCCAGCCGCCCGAACAAGCCGGCTTCCGAAAAGGCTATAGCACCATAGACCATATCCTCACGCTTCGGCAGATTATACAAAAGACCGAGGAGTATAATCGGCCCCTGTGCTTAGCGTTTGTGGACTATGAGAAAGCCTTTGATTCAGTCGAAACTTGGGCGGTGCTGCAGTCCCTTCAGCGGTGCCAAATCGACCATCGCTATATCGAAGTGCTGAAGTGTTTGTATAGGAACGCCACAATGTCAGTCCGTATCCGGGATAAGAGTACGAAACCGATCCAGTTGCAGAAAGGCGTGAGACAGGGAGATGTCATCTCTCCGAAACTGTTCACCACTGCACTGGAAGATGTCTTCAAGCTCTTAGACTGGACTAGACTCGGCATCAACATTAACGGCGAATACATCACTCACCTTCGATTCGCAGACGATATCGTCGTTATGGCAGAATCCATGGAGGACCTTGGCACTATGCTCAATGATCTCAGCAGGGTATCCCAACTAGTGGGTCTACGAATGAACATGGACAAGACGAAAGTCATGTCAAATACCCATGTCATTCCTGTACCGGTCCTAGTTGGCAATGCGATTCTCGAAGTTGTCAATCACTATGTTTACCTAGGACAAACAGTCCAGTTAGGTAGATCCAATTTCGAGAAAGAGATCAGCCGACGAATCCAACTCGGTTGGGCAGCGTTCGGGAAACTTAAGAGGATCTTCTCGTCCAACATACCTCAGTGTCTGAAAACACAGGTCTACGACCAGTGTGTGTTACCAGTGATGACTTACGGCACGGAAACGTGGTCCCTAAATGTAGGCCTCATATCAAGGCTCAAAGTCGCTCAGCGTGCTATGGAACGGGCTATGCTCGGGATTTCTCTGCGAGATAGAATCCGGAATACAGAAATCCGCAGAAGAACGGGTGTAACCGACATAGCACGAAGAATTAGCACGCTGAAGTGGCAATGGGCAGGCCACATCGCTCGACGAACCGACAACCGCTGGGGAAGAAAGGTTCTCGAGTGGCGACCACGCATCGGACGACGCAGTGTAGGACGCCCCCCCACTAGGTGGACCGACGACCTAGTGAACGTTGCTGGGCGTCGTTGGATGCAGGCGGCACAGGACCGCACATTGTGGCGCAATATGAGGGAGGCCTACGTCCAGCAGTGGACGGCAATAGGCTGAAATGATGATGATGATGAACATTCACTCAATCACCAAAATATCGAGAAAAAGTGAATCTTCAGTCAACCATTTTCTTAAGATGATGAGTCCAAATTGTCAGTTGAGGTATCGTCACCCGTATATATATTATTTCATTTTCATATTGTCAATATTGACGTCTCGAATTTTCAATAAAAATCACTACACAGCTGGTGAAATACTGTAATTAGTCTAAATACTAGTATTAAAATTAATAACACCGGCCAAGTACGAGTCCGCATTAAAAAAAATATCTTGATCGATTTATTTTTTTATTAATAGTCTGTGGACAATATGAAAAAATCGTTATGCCACAGCGCTTAACCCAGTGGGCGATACCCGTCAATGAAAAATGTAATTACATTCAAAACATTTCGATGGGTAAAAAATAGCAAACTTCTTGGGCGTGAACTGTCTAAACGGGCTTTTTATCTTGTGACAACTATACAGCAGAATAACTTATGAAGGGGAATAAGTCCCAAAAAGGGTAAATCTGAATTGAATCGTGGGGAAAGGCAATCTTTAAAGTGGAAATACTGTATATTGCATTTACATGGTTTATAGATGGCTGCTTGTTTGTAAGACTCCTGCGCATTTTGTTTTAATCACAAGTATTACTGCTCGTTACTGATTTGCATAATCACGTATAACTTATACAGGAAATATATATATAAAGATACAAATGAAAAATGTCTCCATTTTAATTTCAAGTCATCTATACGTATATAGATAACAAAGAATATAGATATAAATATAGCTAAAGTCTAACTTTTTATTAGCTGCAGTAAAATGAGGTTTCTAAATGTCATTCCGTAAAATAATGTTGACAGCCTAATCTCAATAGGGATGTGATTCAGTTCACAAAAGTTTACAGAATATCTAATCGTTCCATGGCTGACTCATAATGATCATACTAAATTCTATTTAATATTAATGTAAATAAAAGGCTGTATAAACGTTGATCCTTTTAGACATATACAAGGTAACACTCAAGAAAACGCTCTCTCAAGTTGGTAGTACTGGTTTTTGGTTACGGTGCTGCGATGACGCTTGATCGCCATTTTGTTTCGATTGTCATTCGCTCATTCGGCTTCATACTTCTGTTTTGAGTGCATGAATAACTTTGATTTGCCCACTGCGCGTTGTTTTTGTTATCATTATTGTTAAACTTATGTTACGTTTGTTTTTCATTACCTGTTTTCGTTAATCGTGTTAAGTTTTTTTTTGTTTGATACATTGAAGACATGGATGCTCTGCCGAGCACATTTTTATCTCCTAAGAAAAAAAGGCCACGTGTAGCTCTAAGTGCAACTGAAAAACTTTGGGTCCAAAACGTTTACAAATATGTGTTTGAAGTGAAATCTTCAGAATCAAACATTGAAGTTCCAAAAACAAGTGAATGCGTTAACAAGGTGGCTGAAGTCTTGGGAATATCCGTCCGCACAGTTTATTCCGTTTTAAAGGAGCACAAGGAGAACGACAGCGAATCACCAAAACCTCCCGAAAAAACGGGCCCAAAACTTACATTTAAAGATAAACTTGATGATTTCACATTCACTGCTGTTAGACGAATTGTACATCAGTTCTTTCATAGAAATGAAATACCCACCATCGCAAAAGTTAGTTTACACATGTCGTCACTCATATTTTTATTATACGTTATGTATGTTTTCTCCCATCCCATGTATAATCTTAACCAATTAGGTAATAACTTTAATCATTTTTAGGTGCTGCAAGTTGTAAATGATGACCCAGGATTGCCCAACTTCTCGAAAGAGACATTGAGAAAAATTATGAAGCATCTTAATTTCGAATTCGCTACTCGATCACGCAAGAGTGTGCTTATTGATAGACAAGATATTATATCATGGCGTCAGCGCTACCTGCGTTTAATTAAACAATATCGTAGGGAGGGAAAATACATATATTATCAAGACGAGACCTGGGTCAACGCTGGTACGTGTCAACTCTTAGTTTCTTCTATTTGTTCCCTTTTTGTTTTGATGTCGAAACTTATGATTCTTGACCTGACTACGGGATTAAAAAATCCCACAGGAAAGGGCAAACGACTCATAATTAGTCACATAGGCGGAGAAGAAGGCTTCCTGGTCGACGGACTTCTTATGTTTGAAGCAAAGAAAGGTACAGAAGACTACCATGATGAAATGAACGCGGAGTGTTTCGAGGATTGGTTCGGCGGTATTCTACCTAAACTCAAGCCGAATGCAGTAGTCGTAATGGACAATGCGCCCTATCACTCTCGGAAGATCGAAACAATCCCGAAGATGTCGTGGACGAAAGCACGAATTGAGAAGAAAGAGTGGCTGACTACTAAAAATATTGCGTTTGAACCAAATATGGTCAAGGCCACTCTCATAGATATTGTGAAACAACAAAATCATACGGAGAAATATGCCGTAGACGAGATGGCTGCACAAAAAGGTATCACACTTTTAAGACTGCCCCCTTATCACTGTGAATTGAACCCCATTGAGTTGGTATGGGCGCAGGTAAAGAGTCACGTCGCAAACAATAATAAGACGTATAAAATGCAAGAAGTGAAAACTTTATTCCAAGAAGGAATCAAGAAAGTGACACCGGCTAAGTGGAGTGACTGTGTGTCTCACACTATTAAAGAGGAAGATAAAATGTGCCACCTCGATCATATTATAGATGAAGTGACAGATAGATTTGTTATTAGTGTGACCGAAAGCGACAGCGACAGTGATTTCGAAAAAGATTAATTAAATAACATTATTATGACGTTTTTGTTTCATTTTGAATGTACCTCCCTATACTTCCACTAAAAAAGATCAATCCTCTAGTATAGTAATAATAATAGGTTAAAAAAATACATTACAACTTAATATTAAATCTCAAAAAAAAAACCAAACTGATTATTCATTTATGATTCACGCATTTAGCTACATCCCTATTTATTTTTCTTCAAAAACCGGCAACCCACAAAACGTCATTTTACTGCAGCTAATAAAAAGTTAGACTATACCTAGGTAATAGTAACAAGCTCACAAGCGCCGCCAAGTGGATAAAGATGATTGTATTCCAAACTTCGTAGTGACGTACTGTCCTATCTGTGCTACTTTATAATTTGTGGATCATTCACAGTAGACCAGTGTGACCATCTCAAAAATGGCGAATCTGCCCGATGCTGACACAAATCTGCCAAACCCGACTCCAGAAAATGCCAAAAATATGCCACAATATTATTGCATCCATGGAGACGGGTAGGTTGAATAAATAAAATACTACGTATTCAAATCGATCTTTTTATTCAATATCAATTATTTTACAATTTACTACCAAAACTGTTGTACTTATTATGTATCAACATTTGCTTCAAATTCTTCATTTTCATACATTGATTTTGACGACAACCTTTTAAGCATTTTTTGTTGGTGTTAAGAAGATACAGTTACCATGTCCTTTATACCCTCTTTTGTGGTGATTATAGCCGCTACATGTTTATTTAGGAACCTGTTCCTTAATTTTGTTTTGTTCAGGTTGAGGTGAGGACAAGCAGTGATGGATTTACGCCTAGGCCCGTGAGGTCCGGGCCTAGGACGGCATAATTTGAAGGGCGACGAAATTTCCAAAATGCCAATATTTCAGGAACGAAAAAAAATTAAAGACAGTCTCTCCTTTGAAAAGGAAGTTGAGATAAATATAAAAAACAAAGTGTATTATAAAATAATTCAATTTTTTTATTTACTTTTTAAACTATGAATAAGACGTTCTTTTTTAATAGATCAAGTCTTTAGGTATCGAAAGATAATACGTATTTTAAAAATTCCAAAAATATTTATAATTATAATATAAGGTATTGCTACAAAAGTTTATTTCAACGTACATTAAAACATGGCGATAATGAACGCCGTTTGTGGTTAATTTATTCAGAAACTAAAGTTTCTGTATTTTCTGTTTCTTGCTTATTATTTGGTAGAAATAAAAATATTGGATCAAAATTAATAAAATTTATTCTAATATAAAGAGCGGCACGATAAACAGGGCCTATGGCGGCATCAAGCCTAAATCCATTATACTGAGGACAAGACAGCAACCATTGATAAAATAAATAAATCTCGATCAGTTACATTAATAAGGAACCAACCTATGTATTTTCATATAGGTACGCCATATGGCGTACCTACATTAAAATACTATTATGAATGGTAAACGGGAAATCCCCGTGCTATTAGGCATAGGCATAGGACAAAAGTTACTACCTAAATAAATAATTTTCTACCAATTAAACGCAAAAAAAGATTTATGTATAAGACATACAAAAATATAAGTATTATAAATTGAAATAATAATATATGCGGATGTATGTCAAAAATAATAGCGATTTCCGAGAAATCTGCCAACTTCTGCCACTGTTTTGAATCGTCAACTTAATCTGACAGAACTAAAATTTTGGTGCAAAATCTGCCCAAATGGCAGAAATCTGCCACAAATGGTCACACTGCAGCTCACAGCTTTGACAGCTAGAACCAGTGTGACCAGATTTAAATTGATCATTATGCTAGCTGTTCGTTTGAATTCTGCTAAAATCTGCTATTTTTTTTTAAATATGTAAATGCTAAAATTCTGCTAATTGATAAAGTTGTAATGTGCACGAATATTAAAGAAAAACGCAACTTAATATTTTCAAATGTTTATTAACAAAATTTTTCTAACTTCTATTCACATTTTTACATAGAGCTGTAGAGTTTTGAGCTACCTTAACCATATTTTTGATGTAAAATTACCGCATTCGCCGTTTTGAACTACCTGTTTGACATATTAAAATGCAGCAATATGTTCACTTTTAAATTTGTTTCGGACGTCATTTTTTATATTGTTCATTTCAGAAAATATGCGCTCACAAGATGTATTTAGACATAGGTAAAATCATCATAGCTTTTACGAAATTAACCAAGTGTTGATATTTTATAATTCCATCTGCCTTCTTCATCCATCTTTTTCTTGAAATGTAGGGTCCAAAAAATTTCGAATGCTTAATTTCAATTCATACTTAAACTTTTGAATGTCTGATGCCACACGTATCAGAAGTTCCACCACCATATAACAGATGGGCCACCATTTTGTCTAATTTGACCTCCATATAAGATATATGTGACTGACTGATGATGTTCTTCACGTAAAATATACATTACATACAACTTCGAAGCAAAATATACATTTAAAGGGTCATTCCCCAAGAATATACATATATGAGAATTGTACGTTAAGAAGAATAAAACTTACATTAAGAAATATAGATTTTTTAAATTGTTTAGCGCAACTACCCTAGTGAAACACAGGTATTTAGTCAATGTCTAGTCCTTTTTTGGTGTGGGCTACCGTCAGCGTACCCGCCGCCCGGCTCTGTCCGGAGCAACGGGCAAACCCATAAGTCCCATAACCCACCCGTGGCACGTCGCCTTCGTCGTTGGGCCGACCACCGGAGCAGATCACTTGTCGTCAGTGGTCGACCCAATGGAATACCCCCTGAGGAGTACCCTCTCCTCGACCGACGTCCCCCCGCTATTCGGGGATGTCAGTCGTAGTCGCGCGGTCGGCCTCTCGGCGGGTGACGGCAATACTCCACCGTCACAGCCGCTCACCGGCCTCAGCTAGGGATCAATACCTAATCCTGCCAGTTTCCTGTAGCGCTTTTTTAATATTATGCCAAAATTTTCAAATCTGTGACATAATCTGCTAAGCCCTAAATTAGGGATCGAATTCTGCTAAAATCGCAGAATTATGCTAAATCTGGTCACACTGGCTAGAACATTTTTCCATAATTTAGAAGTTTGGTCTGTGACAATAAAATGACACTAGGGGCGCTGGCGAATTGATAGAATGACAGCGTCTACCGCTGTCATATTGCCAGTGTTTCCATAATGCAAGTTGTAGATCACACAAAGTGTTGTCCCGCGTGGGATTCGAACCCGCGATACCGGCGTTGTAAGTCGCTATCTTAACCACTACTACGCCATCTGTGCACTAAGCTCGAATACGATCCGATACCTCTAGTCTATAGGGTGACCATATTTTTGGGAGTCTTGCGACACTAATATTGTTGATGTTTACTATGTAGGTAATTAATATTGTTTTCTTTTTACATTTTTATTGGTTACCTGTGACCATTATCTATCGTTTCCTTCAATATGTACAATCTTTTACCAGTCATACTGTATATATATATATATGTTATGTAGGTATATACATAATACAATACATACACAGATACACATGTGTGTATGTATATATATTTTACCAGTTGTGTATTGTTTCTTATAAAATATGTTTAGAATTAGAATAATAGATATTTTGTTTTAAAAAAGTTTAAGTATCATTTAATTAGTTGTGGTTACCTGCTGAAAGAGCACAAAACATGATCCATGTGATTTTTTTTACTACATTGTATGTTTGTGTATTTTTCGTTGGTAATCCTAAAATAAATAAATAAATATTCATAATTTTCATTCATCAGTGTAGCTCATATACGTTAAACTACCTGGCTCCGAGCTATTTCCAAAATATAAAGCCTATGTTCATCTATGTATGTATCTAAAAAAAACATTTAACTGTTACCATTATTGTCTAATGGTACCATGGTCTAATTATTTTAGCATTTACCAGAAAACATTCGGATTTATAATTTTACTGTGATTTCTCCATAAAAAATAAATAGTAAATATAATACCCAGAAAGCGTACACACACACTGACCCCACCCTTTGCCACCGGCTATTCACTATGGCACTGTCTGCGGTACGTCTACGTCACGATGCGATATGCTAATGCCTAAATCATTGCATTATTTTTGTGACATTTTGAACATCCTATTAAGACAAGCGCGTAATGAATACGTACTAGTGCAAGCATCGAAATTAGATTTATTTGTTTTCAGGGTGTGTGTACTAATACTGAGCGATGCGTCCGTGTGAGTAGAAAATGTCAATGTGTGCTCTATCAAAAGTTCCCACGCTCGAGGACGACAGCCTTAATAATACAGATTTACACGCAGATAAAGTAAATTTATTTAAATGCATATGCCTAGATTTTTATTTAGAATCTTGTAAACATAAACCACGCGGTTTCTATTGAAAGATAATCCAATAAAAGGTTTAGACAATTGATCCAATAACTGTTAAAAACGGAAGAACGGCAACAATCGTTCCTATTACAAGGCTCTTTTCCTAGAATTTCTCAGAGCATTCATTTACAGGATATAGACGCAGAGTAGCACCTTTAGAGAAATTGCGAAATAATCAGACACAAAATAATAGTAAAAAAAAATAATTTCAAACAGCGAAATAGGCTGTCTACAGAGTTAATCTCTGGTTTGATGTATACAAAACGTTTTTTTACCGTTTCTAATTGTTACGATTTTATAATCAAACCAGACATGACTGCGGCTATGGGCAAAAAAAAAACATTGGTATGATTTAAAAAAGTAAGTATATTTAGCCTGTAAGATAATATATAATAAAAAATTGTTTGTAATAACCTAAGGTAAAATAAATTGATTCTATATTGAGACCATTGTTTTCGGACTATTTTTTTTTTTTTTTTTTTTTTTTTGGGTGGGCCATGGTAAGCGCACGGGCGGCCCTGTCCGCCCGGGGCGACAAAAGGACGGCGCGCGGGCCCATAACCCACCCGTACCCGTCACCTCGTTGTTTGTTGGGCCGACCACCGGAGCAGATGTGACTTGTCATCAGTGGTCGGCCCGACGGAATACCCTTTCGGGTAACCTCACGTCTCGACGTACTGGGACGTCGGTCGCCATCGCGCGGTCAGCCTCTCTGCGGATGACGGACAATTCCCCGGTCCGATCACCCGCGGCCTCGGCTAGGGCGGCATTAGGCGCAGATACTCGCGCCTGCGCCGCCCCAGTCGCCGGCGGCGGAACGTGTCGCCGAATAGGAGCTCTACTCGCACACGATCCGCCGCCTCCTTCCGTGAGATTACGGCCTCACAGAAGGCGGCGACCGCGTCCCAGTTCCTAACGCTGTCGAGCATCTCCCTGGCGATGGTCGGCAGCGCCAGGTCGGCACCGATAATCGCGACGAGTTCACGGCGCTCCCCCTCCCACGCAGCACACTCCTCGAGCGTGTGCTGCGCCGTGTCCTCGTCGCAACTGCAGTGGTGGCAGGACGGTGTGCTCTCCCTCCTGACAATCTTGTGCAGGTACTTCCCAAAACACCCGTGCCCAGTCAGCACCTGCACCAGTCGGAAAGAAAGCACCCCGTGCGTCCGCTCCAACCACTCCATCAGCACCGGCCGGAAGGCCTCGACGGTCCTGACACCGTACCGAGGACTCTCCAGCCGGACTGCCCAACGGGCAATGACTCCTCGGCGGGCGTCGACCCGCCAGGCGGTGATCTCCTGAGGGGAGACCATACCGCCGCGGGCGCGCGTCTCCGACACCCGCCGATAAATGTCGGCGAGCATCTCCGCCTCCAGGTCCCACGGGGGAGTTCCGGCCAGGAGGCACGCTGCCTCCGTCGCCACCGTGCGGTAACCCCGTATGGCCCTGATCGCCATGACCCTCTGTGGTCGCCACAGGAGGGCCCTAAGACGGACGGTCAGGGACCCCGCCCACACCGGTGCGCCATACAGGGCCATCGACCGGATCACCCCCGTGTACAGCTGTCGGCACGTAGCACTGGGTCCACCCACATTCGGCATCAGCCGCGAAAGGGCGGACGCCGCGCCGACAAGCCGGGGAACAAGTCGATGGAGATGCTCCCGGATTGTTTTCGGACTATAGTTAATTTTGACGATGCGAGTAGCTTAGTTTTCTTAGATTTGTGTTTCACAAACAGATCAATTATTTTAGTAAATAAAATCTAATATAATTTACGTAATGTACAATCGGGCTCTGTGTATACAGTAAGACTGGTAAAATATTGTACATATTGAAGGAAACGATAGATAAAATAATATAATAATAATTTTATTTCAAGTAACATAAGACTCAACAAATAAATAATAATAATCATAGTAATAAAATAGGTACAATACAATAACAAAATTTAGATCATAATAATTACATTCATACCGTTAGAATTAATTAAATTAAATTATATTTATTTTTAACAAAATTCACATTCTAACTTAAAATCATTACATACAAATAAAATACAGCTAGTTTACACATACCATACATTATAATTAGTAATAATAAAAATAGGTACAATACAATCACAAAATTTAGGTCATAACAATTACATCCATATACTTAAAATTAAATTATTAAATTAATTTTAACAAAATTCACAGGAACTTAAAATCATTAAATAAAAATAAAATAAAATACAGCTAGTTTACACATAACATAAATTAATTCCATTTAATTTCATAATAATTTTCTTTGTGGAACTGGTACCGTTAGATGTCTGTTACAACAATGTCTGACGATGTGACAGTCCAATCTGTTGGCGATCATTGTCAGCACAGTGTTAGAGTCACAGGTAACCAATAAAAATTTAAAAATAAGATAATATTAATAAACAACATTGTACACATCAACAATATTAGTGTCGCAACACTCCCAAAAATAGGGTCACCCTATCGTTTAGAGGTATCGGAGCGTATTCGAGCTATAGTCATTGATAAAGGTATCAGTCATTTTTCCTTCATACTTTGATCCTGGCTGGCTGGACAGGCAAAAATACCTAGATAATAATAAACGTTCGTAAATGAATTTTTAAAAATAAATTATTAATTTCTAATGTATTTAAATTGTATTAGAGGCAGTTGGTATACATAAGGAGTCACTTTAGTGTTTCTGGCGTGTTTAAAAAGTGGAATCATACCTATGTACAGTGATTAAATAATAAATCTATTTACAAATTACAATTACGCTAATCCTAGCAATCAAAATGAACAAAATAATTGCTTACCTCTTCGCGTAAGTAAATGATCAACTTTCGTTACTAATATTATTAATTTTCTTTTTTTATTGCCGATGGTGACAAACGAGCAGGCAGCACACCTGATGGTAAGTGATGACGAACTTGCGCCTTGTATAGTACAAGGCGCTGTCTCGGTGTGAAGTACCGCCTGGCTCTGTTCAGGACGCCCAACTTTTTGCTGGCCAATTTGGCTTTGTCCTCCAAATGACTCCCAAACTGGACTTTATTCGATATTTCGACGCCGAGGATCCCAATACTGTCGGAAATTTGGAGAGTTACTCCTTGGAACTGAGGCGCCATGACAAACGGGTCCTTCTTTGCAGTGAACGCGCAAACTTGTGTCTTTGTGGGGTTGAACTGGACTAGATTGCGTTCACCCCATTCCGAGGCCCGCCCCAGAGAGCGCTCGACTTCAGACACAAGTTGAACCCTTCTTTCCTGAGTACTCCGAGGGACATTCTGTTGCTCGGTATACCGTTCGTCACCCGTGCTGTCATCCGTATAGCAACGCATATTCTCGATGAGAGAGACGAGAGAATGTCGTTGATATGCAGGATAAACAACGTCGGGGAGAGCAACGAGCCTTGTGGTACACCAGCATTAGTGGTCATGGTATCGGAGCAGGAGCCATCTACGACGACTTTTATACTCCGACCATCCAGAAAGCTGGCGATCCAATTACAGAGTCCCTCGGGAATTCCGTATGATGGTAGCTTCGATAGAAGTGCCCTGTGCCAGACCCTATCGAACGCCTTTGCGATATCTAGGCTGAATGCTAGCGCCTCACCCTTGCCTTCCAAGGCCTCTACCCAACGGTGAGTGAGGTACACAAGAAGCTCACCAGCCGATCGCCCACGACGAAAGCTGTATTGGCGATCACTGATCAGCTGGTGATCCTCAAGGTATTGCAGAAGCTGGCGGTTTATAATTTTCTCCATTATCTTGGAGAGCAAGGATGTTATCGCAATTGGCCTGTAATTCGATGGGTTAGACCAGTCTCCCTTTTTAGGGATCGGGTAGACATGGGCTACCTTCCACCCTATTAGTAACGTAGGAAAGTCGGTATAGGCGCGTAAGGATGGGATTCTATTCAGGGGCGCACGTCTTTAGGACCGCTGCAGGGATACCATCCGGTCCACTCGACTTATGGACGTCTAAAAGCTCCCGCCTAACCGCTAGCTAAGCCGCTGCGTGATGCGGATTTCGGGCAGTGAGTTTTCACACCGTGGGATGGTAGGTGGTGTGGCAGCTCCGGCGTCCAAAGTCGAGTTACAGGCAAAGGATTGACCTAGAAGATCGGCCTTCTCCTTTGCGCTGTGGGCCAGATTGCCATCGTGTTTCTGTAGTGGAGGGAGATTAGACTGGCAGAAGTTACCTTGGGCAGCCTTGGCGCGCGACCAGAATGCACGACTCCCAGCGGGATAGCTTTGCAATCGCTCGCCAATTCTGGCAACATGTTCCGCCTTGGCTTTGGCAATTGCTTTCATACTAGATCTAGAATTAATTAATTCACTACGGCTTAGTAAATATGAAATTAAAAATTAAACTAATCTAATAATTGTTCAAAATGATCACCGCCTCGCGCAATGCACAGTTCGGCACGTTTACGCATATTGTTTTTCACACGGTTTAATACAAATCAATGACTTCGAACCTTATCAAAAGCAGTTATTATCCTTGCCTTTAATTCGTTCCTATTTGGGTACTCCGTAGTATACACAAGGCGTTTGATCTCACCCCACAAATAAAAGTCTAACGGAGTAAGATCGGGCGACCGCGCTGGCCATGGTACAGGCCCACCGCGACCTAACCAATTACTGCCAAAGTGACTATTTAAAAACTCGCGCAAGTGTCTGATAATGAGCGGGGGCTCTGTCATGCTGATAAAATAAGTTTTGTAAATAAATCACTGGTACATCTTTCAGCATAATATATACTATACTACGTAGAATGTTTAGGTATAATTGACCGTCTAGTCTGCCTTCAATAAAATAAGGGCCCAGCAAACAGTTATTTAAAACACCTGCCCCCACATTAACACTAAACCTATGTTGGTAAGCGTCTTGTCACGTAACATGTAGATTAGAATGACTCCACCAGTGTTCATTATGAACATTAAATATACCAAGTTTGGTAAACGTGGCCTCGTCAGTAAACAAAATATTCCTATCTGTGTTTTCTAAAACCCATCGACAGAAATTCACCCATGGCTCATGGTCGTTCAATCCAAGTTCTTGAACGGGTCGAAAATGGTAAGGATGTAGTCCTTCTCGGTGCAGAGTATTCCACACAGTCCATTGCGATACATCAAAGTGCCTGGCAGTATTTCGAGTGTTCGCTTGGGGGTTCTGCTCGAAGTATTACGGACAGGGTATGACTCTCTCCCTCGGGCTTGGGCATGCGCTGGAACCGTGAACTGTCCAAATTCACGTAAACGCTGATTTACGCCTAGCATTGCGTAATAAGTAGGTACTCGACGGTTCGGCAACATTTCTCGATACAAATCAATGGCATCGCGTACACTATCATTTGCTCGAGCATATGCACGGACCATTTCCCAATACTCTTCGTACGAATAAGACATTCTATCACTTTTTACAAATACGGTTAAAAAAGCGCGGGCGATAAAACGACTCGTAAGTTAACAAATAAGGAAATGCAAAATGGCGAAATTGGCGCGCGCGCTTTGATTGAGTGCAGACGAACTGGCACTGCGGAGGGACATCCCCTCAGGGGGTGTAGGGCAGTTCGTGAAGGTGCGGGGAGTAAGGCTACTAGTTTTATTTTATTTATTTTCATAGATCGTAATTGGAATGTACATTACACAAAAAACAATGTAACATAAAAATTATAGTGATTTCAAAAAAATGTGTCTTAAGAGTCTATGCCTTAAATGCTACGTATTATGTAGACATGTACAGACAGAATACATGTAGGCATGTAAAGCTTCGACAGTATAATTTCATTCATTTATACCTAGAATTGCGCAAACGCTTCAATGACATTTAGGTACAACGGCAAGCGGTCAACGCTCATAGGCCGGTCAGCTGTTTTAAAGCGAAGTTTGTTTTGCTTATGTGAACGTAATCATTGATTTCTTCAATTTCTAATGAATATTTAACAAAGTATGAATATGTTGCGTATTAAGTATCATTGACTTTATACATTTCAATCAGATTTACACGAAAAAGCGATGACAAAATTGTTGAATACTTTACATTTACTCTATATATATATATATATATATATATATATATATATATATATATATATATATATATATATATACAGGCTGTCCCTAAATTAAACGTCCAAACGAAAGTGGGTGGTAGATGACTTTATGACAGCTCTGGAAAAAATTATAAAACAAATCCATGACACTTTTTTTTTAATATGAGCATATTACTAAAAACGGCGAAAAATCAGACCTTGTACGATATTTTCAAGTACTATAACGACAAATAGGCTAGTTCTGGCATCAGATTTCTCTTGTTGGAAGCGCAGATAACTGCACTATCGACCAAAAGTACAATTAAAACTAGACATGTAACAATAACATAAAAAAATATACATTTGTTATGGCTATTCCTTAATTTTTTCGAAGAAAACGTTAATAACTTGACTTTAACACACCACCCTGTAAAAAAAATGTACCGTACCCATAGTGGCAAGTAATGTCAAAAGTTGGCCACATTATTCGTTATTCCAAAATGGTATAATACCTTCTAGATGTTAATGTAACTTTTAGAAAAAAAAAATGTTTTTGTTACAGACAACAAAGTTTATGAAAAACGATTAGGTATATTTTTTGTTCTATTTTATTAGAGCTCATATAAAAATCCTTATTGCGTGTGTGAAAGAGAGACAGAGAGTGACGCCTATTGTATTTTATTAGGCACTAGGTAAATGTCCCTCCGAATATGCTAGAGGAACATGAATGAACACTCGATGGTCTGGATAGCATTCAGTATTCGGATATCGCTCACGATACAATCAGTAGGGGACGTCGACGGTAGAGGGTACTTCCTTGGTATTCCAACATGGTATAATACCTACGTGTTATCGTAACTTTAAAAAAAATATTAAAAAAAACAACGAAGGTTATTTATTTAAAAAACAACGAAGTTTATTGTAAATTATTGTTTTTAACACGCTTTTATTAGTTTCACCTGTATGTATGTATGTTTGCTTGTTTGTAACCGACTCCTTTGGGCTCGATTTTGTCCTACTTTGAACGATCAGATTTAATTCAAACTTTGCACACCTGTCAAAGACTGATGACAATGCAATAATTCGATTAAAATATCCGATTATCCTTATTAAATTCGCCAGGATTCATCAATTTCTTTCCGCATCCTTTGCATGAGAGTAAGAGAGATAGGACTAGTGCGCGAACTACGCATGTGTTAGCTTGATAAGAAAATAATGTTTAAATGTATAGGTAATTAGTATTTCATACTTAATAAAAATTTATCATTAATTGTAATAAACTTCCGCTACGCTCGAATATTTTATCTAAATTAAGTATTGGTCGTTGTTTAAGCTATTATAAAACATGTTAATTTTGATACCTAATTCTAAAATATTGGTTTATATTTTTAGATAACTATTATATTAATAACTATTATACTATATTATTGTAAGTGGCTCAATAATGACTTCCGGCAATATTTAAAAAAGATGTCGCTCTTTTGTATACATTTCCGGCAGGCGGTACTTCCTTTGTGTGGTTTTGTTTTAAGAAATAAGAGAAGACGGTCGCCATTCTATGTTACTGTATTTTCAAATTCAAATTGTGTTCTATATTGATTAATAGCGAATTGTCAACAACCAAATTGTAAATCATCAATAGAGAATTGTATCCTGCATTATACAGAGAATAAATAAAAGTTTATCAAGCACGTTTATATTTCAATTGGCAAATTGTAACAATTCCGAAGCTGGGTAACACCAAGGAATTCAGGTGTATCATACCACCTTGGTGTAAACGTATGCCCACAGTGAGGTATGTAATAATCTTATAATTAACTTTATTCTACGTATGTTATGGTATAGTGTTGTATAAATGTTATCAAGTAACACTTACGACCTTACATATACGGCTAGTTCGGATACATACATTTTAATTTGTCAACCGACTTTATTATTGTTTTGTAATTTAATTGATAATTTCATAAGCGAGTAAATGGTTGACTCATATTTGTGTAAGTTGATATAACTTTCACACAATGGACGCCCTTGCGTGTCAGCTTCCTACGTAATAAATATTTAGTGTGACAATATCCTGTAAAATATTTGCACGTAAATAATTATTATCGTTTTAATAATTATTATCCGTGTGGTGACGGAGTAAGAATACAATTCACCACCCCCTATCTTACCCGTGGGTGATCGTACGAGACGACTAAGGGATATAAAACGCATATAACATCTATGCGAGAGAAGGAAAACTCGAAATAAAACCCTATACCAACACGTCTGACCAGCGTGGTATAGTAGGTCAATTACCCTTCCATTATGGAGGAGGCCCGAGCCCAACAGTGGGACGTATATGGGCTGAGATGATGATGAGATGATGAAATAATTATTAGAATGATTAAAATATTTTTTGGAACGAAGGTCCTTACGGCAGGCTTGGAGGAGATAGGGATTTTGCTGCGCGACCGAACTGAAAAAAATGTGATAGTAAAACCGTAAGAAAAAGTGCGTGGAATAAAACCGTTAAATGAGACGAAGTTCCTTATGGCAGGCTTGGAGGAGATAGGGATTTTGCTGCGCGACCGAACTGAAAAAAATGTGATAGTAAAACCGTAAGAAAAAGTGCGTGGAATAAAACCGTTCAATGAGACGAAGTACCTTATGGCAGGCTTGGAGGAGATAGGTATTTTGCTGCGCGACCGAACTGAAAAAAAATGTGATAGTAAAACCGTAAGAAAAAGTGCGTGGAATAAAACCGTTAAATGAGACGTGCGCAGGCCTTTCTCTTTCTCCTTCTTTCTTTTCGTTCTCTCATCCCTTCTCTCTCTATTACCACTCCACCCCGCCAATGCATAGTATACTCATGAATTCATGGACAAGCACGTGGCGAATACTCACATTATAGATACATTTTACTTGTGGGTAGCCACGTTTATTTTTTGTAATTTTTTCTATTTCTATGTAATTTTATGTTGTCAAACAAAAATAAAGAGAGATATTTTGCTATTTTAATTGATAATTTGAATTACGATTTTTTTTATTTAACGAAATTTATTATTTCCTAAAATACTGAATTTCCTAAATACCTTCCTGTACTTAAATAAAAACTAATCAGCAAAATTTAAGAGAAAAATCAAGAAAACCTACATAAAATTGAGCACGATTTTTTTTTTTTGCAAATTGTGTCGATTCTACATTAGCCGAAGGAACTTCGTTCCTACCTGGTGTCCCACGACACCACATTTCTTTTTTTTTAATATTATCTGTTAAGTCTGGGTTCACCATAAGTGTGAAATACATATTATCTCTGGTTATCGTAACAATTTTAAAATATTGTTCATCTTTCGCTAACAAATTCGTTACAATAGGTATTGTAAAAAGAAAAGTGTTAATTAAATAAAACTACTAACTCGGGCACATTTCTTTTTATTTTCTCATATTACTGGTTTTATTTAAAACAATGAAAAGCTTAGGTGTTGCATAACCACTGTGGTTATGTACTCGTAGTTTCTCGATAATGCAATTTCGTTTGTATTAAAACACTGATTGCTATGTTTTGGCGGAAAAAGATACTCGTTGTTTGAATTTCAATTCCAGGACATTGGACAATAGAATCTATTGTAGATTGAAAATATATTGAGTGAGGATGCCGAGTAACCGGTCCACAAGTAGGCGAAGGCCTATTGGACGGCATTTGAGCCCTGATTTTGGAAAAGCCTCGAGACGCAGCCGACCCCGAACGCGAGACGATGTTTCGAGGCACGGAAATAGTACGCCAGTAACACGTTACGCCGAAGATCATGATGCTAAACAACAAGGATCGAGAATATCACCCGAACGGATTGAGTCCTATGAAAAGCGTAGATATAAGTCAGTTGTAACACCGCCTTTGCAGGGTCAGGTATCGTTTATGTCATCAAAGGATAAAATTGATTGTAACCGTAGAGAGTGTAGACTCTACACTGTAGAGGTACTAGGCAGAGGCGTGACAGAGTTCAGACTACCCGTGATGCGAGCGTTGTAAGGTCAGGTAGCCCAGTCCAAATGCAGATCGACAGGGAGTCTTCACCTGTGACGCCGCAGCCTTCATCTGTTGATACAGTGAATTCTGAATTACTGAAATGTCTTAAGGAGTCTTTGCAACTTATCACAGCTGTAAATCCACAGAGTAGAGAAAGGTTCACTAACAGTAACGTAGTGACAGAATTTGATCCTAAATCAAAAAACCAAACGATTGTTACATGGTTAAATAAAGTTAAAGAATGCTCTGAAATTAACGGTTGGGATAGTAAGCAAACTGCGCACTATGCCCTCCCAAAGTTAGTTGGCACTGCAAGAAGGTGGTACGAGGGACAACCTTCTATATTACTTACATGGGAAGAATGGAGAGATAAACTTAAATGTGCATTTCCAACGTACGAGAATTATGGTCACTTGCTCACAGAAATGTTAGGGAAAAGGGCAAAGTTTGGTGATGATTTGGAAGAGTATTATTATGATAAATTGATAACCTTGAATAGATGTGGTATAGTAGGTAGGAACGCAATTGATTGTATTGTGTATGGAATAGAGGACAGGTCAGTTCGGTACGGAGCGGAGGCAGTAGGTTTTGAAAATGTTGATAAGTTATTAGATTACTTAAGGAGTGTGAAACATGAACAATTCAATAAATCTAATAAGAGGTTACTGCTTCCTGTAATTGAAGGTTGCCGTAATCCTGTAAGAAATGATTTTAATCAAATTTTGAAATGTTATAATTGCCACGAAATAGGTCATGTAGTATCTAGCTGTAAAAAGCCTATTATTAAATGTCAAAAGTGTAAACGTTTTGGTCTGAATGCAATAGAAGCGCATGGAGTGCAAATGCCGAAATTAAGACATTATGACTAGATGATAGCATGTTAAGAGTAGACAATAAGTTCATAAAAGGTGTGAGTATTAATAATGTTCGATTGACAGGATACGTAGATTTTGGTAGCCATTGTACTTTAATAAAAGAATCTGGTATAAAAGAGATCGTGCCGCGAGAAAAATGACAAATTAATAAATTACCCTCTTTAAGGGGATTCGGTAATACATATGTAAATGCATTAGGCAAAACAGAGGTTTCATTAGTAATTGACAATGTTACAATTCTTGTTGAGACGATAATCGTCCCTGATAATTATTTGAGTTACGAGTTGCTCATTGGCCAAACTGCAACAGAACAATCCCACAAATCACAATAATAATATAATATAATACACGGCTTGTCCTAAGATCACTTATGGCCGTCACGGCTGACGGTTGTATAGCTTTGAAAGTATTCACTGATACAAATTTTAGTGGCTTCATTTTTGTTGACAATGGTTATCGTCCTAACTACAACATAGAGATTGGTATTCACAAGATTAAAAATGGTAATTGCTATTTAACTATTCTAAATTATGATAACAAAGTGATTCAATTTAAATTGAAAAACTAAAAGACACGCTTTTATAGAAAATCCAACTAAAAAATGGCAAATAAATAATAGTTTAAAAAACTAAAAAAAAACACGCTTTTATAGAAAATCTAACTAAAAAATAAAATTTGATAAATTTAGATTAAGAATAGTGTAAATGAAAAATGTTTATTATTGTAAAAAAGCGTGGGGTGCAGTGTCTTCACTTGTACGTTTGATTGTATGTAACCGACTCCAGTGGATTTGATTTTGATTCACTTCAAACGGTTAGATTTCGTTTAAAGTGCTTTTTAATATATTTTCAAAGTGATGATCCTTCTCATATCTGCCATTAAATGTTTATAACTATTAACACTATGCACCCCACGCTTTTTTAACACGCTTTTATTAGTTTCACCTGTATGTATATATGTTTGCTTGTTTGTACTCCTTTGGGCTCGATTTTGTCCTACTTTGAACGATCAGATTTAATTCAAATTTTGCACACCTGTCAAAGACTGATGACAATGCAATAATTCGATTAAAATATCCGATTATCCTTATCAAATTCGCCAGGATTCATCAATTTCTTTACGCATCCTTTGCATGAGAGTAAGAGAGATAGTAGTGCGCGAACTACGTATGCGTGCAATTCCAGGCTTGCTCTTTGGTCCCCGGCACTCAGCACAACCGCGTAGAGATTTATAGTAGTTGCGTCTTATTTATTTATTTATTTATTTATTAGGGACAAAAAACAGTTATATATTACAGTAATAAACTTATTATACTGATATAATTAAAATAACGTATATATAACCAGCACCTCTGTCCACGGCTTAACAAAAATAGTGGTACAAAAAAAAAAAACTACACGGAGCAACACGGACTATTTGCTCCGAAAATGAAACAAAGAAACAAAACTTAAAAAAACCTTAAAGCTAAGATAAAAAAGGAACAATAAAGAAATATTTAGAAAAAATAATAAGTTAATTAAAGTAAAAAAGGATAAATAAGGAAACGAAATTTAATAATTATCCCTCAGTGCAAGATTAACTTTTTTTTTAAATTGTAGATGGGATTCAGCAAAAATATCAATAGCTGAGAAGTTTGTGTTATAAGTTTCGATAAGACGGCGTAGAGGCGCCCGCACACCGGCATTGGTTCTGCACTTAACGGTATGAAACAAACGCGGTGCTCGCGCAGCCCTACGCACTGTTCTAGGTACTATATAACAAAGTTTGCCTGTAAGGTCAATACAATCATAATTATTGTTGCAGAGGCCATGCAATACCATAATGCTCAAATGTTAAATGTGCGCCTGGATTCTAAGCTTAGAATATCATACTTTCTTAAGAGTTCTGCATACGGTAGTCTATTCTGAAAACATTTATAATGTAATGTGCGTAAAAATTTCTTCTGTACCATTTCTATGTGGTGTGCATATTTAGCATAGAAAGGATTCCAAATTGAAACAGCATATTCAAGTTGTGAGCGTATTAATGTTTTATATAAAAATAATAGAGTAGAAGGTTTTTTAAAATCGATAGAGGATCGCATTACGAAACCATACATCCGGAAGGCTTTACTAATAATATTATTTATGTGTATGTCAAGATGTAGTTCAGAATCTAGCGTAATACCAAGATCGCGTACAAAGCTAACTGATTCTAAAATAACGCCATTTAGGCAATAATTAAAGTTCTGTCGGGTCTTATTTTTAGTAAAAGAGATTGAATTGCATTTGGAAATATTGAGTTGAAGCTTATTGTGCAGGCAGTATTCCGAAAATCTATTCAGATCCTCTTGAAGTAAAAAGCAATCCTGTATACTTTGGCAGGATCTGAAAATTTTAATATCGTCTGCGTACATTAAGAATTTTGAATTAAGAAAACAAGATTTGACACTATTGATAAAGATAATAAACAAAAGAGGGCCTAAAACCGAGCCTTGAGGTACACCAGATTCGACAAAAAAGCAGTCAGACTCAAAACCATTGACCACAATGACTTGAGTTCTCTTGTGGATATAGGATGCAAACCATCTCAGCAAACTGCCTCTAATGCCGTTGAACGCTATCCTGTCCAAAAGTAATTTATGATCTACCCTGTCAAAAGCCTTACGAAGGTCGGTGTATACTACATCTACTTGGATTCTATCGTCCATACTTTGAAATAAATAATTAGTGAAAACCATAAGATTCGTAGTAGTGGATCGGGATTTAAAAAACCCGTGTTGTTCGGGTATAATTAGTCTACGTATAGATGGAAATATTAAGTTGTGTACGAGTCCCTCGAATATTTTGGATAAAACGGAGAGAATGGTAATTGGCCGATAATTTTCAATATTGGCTTTATCACCGCTTTTATGAATGGGAGTGATGAAAGCTTGTTTCCAAGTTCTTGGAAAAATGCCATCGCTTAGACATTTGTTAAATAAAACATATAGCGGTGAGCAAATACTTTTAGCTGTTTGTCTAAAAAAGTTTGGGGGTAAGCTATCGGGCCCAGCACCTTTGGTCACATCCAGAGTTATTAGAGCCTTATATATGCTGTCTTTAGAAATATATAGATTAGATATATAATCCGAGTTAGATGCAGTCTGGTCAGGTGCTTGCCAAGTTAATGGATCGAAAGTAGAAGGCGCATAAATAGATTTGAAATAATTTGAGAACAAGTTGCAAACATCCTTAGAGTTGTTCACCGAAATGTCTTTGTAATACATAGAGGCTGGAAAGCTCGATTTGCCTTTACGGCCAGAAATATAACGCCAAAAATGCTTAATATTGGTAGGGATATTAGTCTCTAAAGTGTTCATATATTTTTTAAAACATTTGTCAGATAATACTTTAAAACGCCTGCGATAATTAGAAAATATCTCATAATCTGATACATTACAGAACTTTTTCCATCTAATCCAGGCACGATCTTTCTTTTTAAATAAATTAATAAGTCTATTATTAAACCAAAGAGGAAACTTAGTTGTTTTAATCCGTGTAGTTGGCACATGAGATCTAATAATATTGTAAATTACATTATAAAAGTATTCCACCGCCTCGTCAGGCGTAAGGGTGCAAATGGTGTCACCCCAGTTTATTTTAGCAATATCGTCATTTATATTGTCATAATTCGCATTAAAAAAAAATATATTTTATGGAAGCTTTACGATTCATTGAAATTAAATGCGATTCGAGAGGTGTAAGCATAATAAAAGGGGGTCTTGTTCTGTATACTAACAGATGTACCGTCAAATCTAATACGCATACTATTATTATTTTATAATGTCCATAATATAATGATAACCGTGAATTACAACAAAGCTTATTTACAAAAAAAGGTAAAACTAATAAAAGCGTGTTAAAAGCAAAATATTCAGGATAGAAATCTCAATTTATTTATTTTGCGGAATAAAATTTGGTAATCAGCAAAACTTTGGATCTACAGTCGATAATGTTACCAACTTTAAATAAGATGAAAGTTCCATAGTAGGATATTGAAATTAATGAGTACTATAATTTTTCAACTCGCTATTTTGTTGAATATATATTTTGAAAGCACCCAATAACTTCTCAAAGTCACTTAATTAGTAAATTAATGGTATTAAAATGAAAAAAAATCGAGCCATATTTAGCTTAGAGACATACATGCTCCATTCACTGAGACAAGCATTGTACTACTCGCAAGTGACAGCACATATTGTCAAGTTATCCATGCCATGCGTGCGCAGCATTAGTGTTTAGAGCCGTGATCAAGACGGGAACTACCAGGCGCGTCGATTACCTATTCCTCGGACAAGTTACCGACTTTGAATATCATTTAACAAAATATTCAGGATAGAAATCTCAATTTATTTATTTTGCGGAATAAAATTTGGTAAGGAGCAAAACCTTGGATCTACAGTCGATAATGTTACCAACTTTAAATAAGATGAAATTTCCATAGTAGGATATTGAAATTAATGAGTACTACAATTTTTCAACTCGCTATATTGTTGAATATATATTTTGAAAGCACCCAATAACTTCTTAAAGTCACTTTAGAGGTAAATTAATGGAATTAAAATAAAAAATTGAGCCATATTTAGCTTGGAGACATGCATGATCCATTTATTGAGACAAGCATAGTACTACTTGCAGGTGACAGCACGTATTGTCAACGGTTATCCATGCCATGCGCGCGCAGCATTACATACTTGTGCAACGATCCGTATACAAGTGTGGGTAGTAGCGTGCAGCTCTTTCAGCTGAAGTCCATGGATGCAACTTGAGTACTTAACAGCAGCGAAAAATCCGCCCCCGCGCTCAACCTATTGTATTCTATCACATCGAGTTATCTGTAGTCGGGCGTTGCTCGTATTTATATGAGCAGTGCGGCCTAATCGTGGGATAGATATTCCCTCTCCATAGCACCGAGCGTGTAGTGAATATACGCTCCGCACTCGGGAGAGGGAAAATCTATCCCACGATCTGGCCGCACTGTTTATAAGACACCCAATCCAATATAAGGTGAGAAACGTGCCGATGGATGAATGGCAGAGGGTGTTTATAAATGTCATGTCGCTAGCGTCAACCTCAGAGCACCAGGCACACCCTGTTGTATAAGAGCCTTACTCTTCTATAGGACCTCTAGGTGGACCGTTTATTTGTCCATTACTCGTGGGACTATTATGGAAAAACAACATCAAACCAAAACACAAAAAAGGAGGACATTAGAGAAAAGAAGACAATTGTCAATGAAAAGAAGATCAAAACTCTCAAGCAAAGAATAAAAAGAGAGACAGAAGAAAAGAAAGCTCTATATGAACATTTATAGAGCCAAACAGTCAGAGAAAGCCAGAGAAGCTCGTTTGCAGCAAGTGCGTCAGCATACAGCTGAAATTCGAGTCACAGAGGCAGAACACGTCAGAGAAGCTCGTTCGAAACAAGTCCGTCAGCATACAGCTGAAATTCAAGCCACAGAGGCAGAACACGTCAGAGAAGCTCGTTTGAAGCAAGTGCGTCAGCATACAGCTGAAATTCGAGCCACAGAGGCAGAAGACGTCAGAGAAGTTCGGTTGAAGCAAATGCCTCAGCATACAGCTGAAATTCGAGCCACAGAGGCAGAAGACGTCAGAGAAGCTCGTTTGAAGCAAATGCGTCAGCATACAGCTGAAATTCGAGCCACAGAGGCAGAAGACGTCAGAGAAGCTCGTTTGCAGCAAGTGCGGCAACAAAATGCTGGCTCCAGAAGATTAAGTAGATCCAGTATAACAGGCTTCATGCAGGCAATTAACACGTACTGTGATATGTGAAGTTTGCACTAAACGGTGCTATCAGCATCAGATTTCTAGGTGGATTGTAGACACTAAAACAGCATCATATTTGCCATTAGGCATTATTAATTTATTACTATTAATTTTAATGTTTAATTATTACTAACCATAAACAATATAATTTTTTCATATAGAATCATTTTCTTCTTACACTGGCAATAAATTTTGTATCAAAATGTGGGTCAATACTTAATAACTAATTTCTGTATCGGGTAGATAATTATAAATTTTCTGCAGTAACGATGACTTGTTGGACGTGAGACATCTTAGTCCACCCGTGATCATGAACGCTGTAAAATGTTCGAAACGTCGGGTAATCAAAAATCAAATATAAACGCGATAAAATCCGTAAAGTAGTCTCCCAAAGATGTTACCAAGGGCAACAAACAATGCTGGAATAGTTGTCATTACTGAACGTCTCGAAAATATTAACGTAACACGACAGTTTTCAGTATCTAGGCAAAAAGTATATGATGCTCTGTTAGGTTAGTTGCTAACAATCAACTTTACAAAGACGTCACTATCGACCAGGACGTTGTAATTAATGAAGAGGATATTTTAAGAGTAGAAAAAGCACCAGTAGAGATTTCTGTAGAGACCAATGAGGAACTTACTGGAGACGCCAGTGCTTACATGGAAATCACTGATTCCTCGAGAATTATCCGTGCATCATGGCATCAAGGCAACGATGTCATATTCACATCAGGATTTGCAGGGGTGCAATGTTGTGCGATGGCATTAGCAAGCATTTTAAGGGCCTGTATTCTTTCACCACGATATTGGACAACAAACATCCTCAATCTAAATATGATAATAGGCTACCAGATCTATAGCAACATAAGATTTCAAACGGCGAGAAATTTAGCGGCTTATCCTATAGGGAATGATCAATATCTATTGGTGCGAAATTTCGAGGTTGATCTGATCACATTCGACAAAAGATTTCGGATCACTTTTGACGAAGAACCGAGTATATATATGGGAGTTTGAGTGACAAATTAAACGAAGCAAAACCTTGGAAAAACTCTTCGTAAAGGTTTGGAAGATCTTTTTATTGCATATAACGCAAGAATACTAATAACAGATGGACAATCTTTCGGAGTAATGCATTATGATAACAAATATTACTTCAGTAACTCTCATTCTTGTGGACAAAAGGGATCCAGAGCAAACGACAACAATGGGAAAGCTTGCGTTATTGAATGAGATAATTTCGATGAGTTCGTGAGGATATGTAAACGCCAACAGGCGGCAATAAATAATAGTTTAAAAAAAAACTAAAAAAACACGCTTTTATAGAAAATCTAGTAGTAGGCTACGGTTGGCGCACTCCTCGCTCCACTCCGTCCGGGGCGACAGAGGGGCGTAAGCACGCACACCCGTAACCCACCCACATAGCCCGTCGGTTTCGTTGCTGGGTTGACCTTCGGTGCAGATTTCCTTGATTTCAGTGGTCGACCCAACGGAATACCCCAAGGGACGCCGAACGCCGTGGCGAGGTTATCCTCTCCGTGGGTGCCCGGATTAAATCGCCGGTCCGATCACCTGCAACCACGGTCCGGTCACCCGCTGCTACGCCATTTATTTGCATAAAGTAAATAGTACTAGTATAGAAAGAGTGACATTAAAAATAAAAAGTGACTTGCGTGATCACGATGCTGTCTTCTTATACAATGTTAAAATCCCCTAATATGCATTTAATCCATGGAGAGTACAGATGCAATGATCATGCTGCAAGTAGATTGCATCGTGAGCGATTTCCGAATACTGAACGCTATCCAGACCATCGAGTGTTCATTCATGTTCCTCGAGCATATTCGGCGGGACATTTATCTAGTGCCTAATAAAATACAATAGGCGTCACTCTCTGTCTCTCTTTTACACACGCAATAAGATTTTTTACATGAGGTCTAATAAAATAGAACAAAAAATATACCTAATCATTTTTCATAAACTTCGTTGTCTGTAACAAAAACATTTTTTTTTCTAAAAGTTACATTAACATCTAGAAGGTATTATACCATTTTGGAATAACGAATAATGTGGCTAACTTTTGACATTACTTGCCACTATGGTTACGGTACATTTTTTTTACAGGGTGGTGTGTTAAAGTCAAGTGATTAACGTTTTCTTCGAAAAAATTAAGGAATAGCCATAACAAATGTATATTTTTTATGTTATTGTTACATGTCTAGTTTTAATTGTACTTTTGGTCGATAATGCAGTTATCTGTGCTTCCAACAAGAAAAATCTGATGCCAGAACTAGCCTATTTGTCGTTATAGTACTTGAAAATATCGTACAAAGTCTGATTAACTACGGTCCGGTCACCCGACCGGACCGTAGTTGCAGGTGATCGGACCGGCGATTTAATCCGGGCACTCGCGGAGAGGATAGCCTCGCGACGGCGTTCGGCGTCCCTTGGGGTATTCCGTTGGGTCGACCACTGAAATCAAGGAAATCTGCACCGAAGGTCGACCCAGCAACGAAACCGACGGGCTATGTGGGTGGGTTACGGGTGTGCGTGCTTACGCCCCTCTGTCGCCCCGGAAGGAGTGGAGCGAGGAGTGCGCCAACCGTAGCCTACTGCCCTAAAAAAAATGCAAATAAATGGCGTAGAACAAAAATCCTTTTCTTAAATAAATTATAGTTTAAAAAACTAAAAAACACGCTTTTATAGAAAATTCAACAAAAAATGGAAAATAAATAATAGTTTAAAAAAAACACGCTTTTATAGAAAATCTAACTCATCATCATCATCATTTGCCTGGCCTTATCCCACGCTAAGTGGGGTCGGCACAACATGTACTTACCTTCCATAACCTCCTATCGGCCGTCATATCTGCACTCACCCTTTTCATACGCATGTCCTCATTCACACAGTCTATCTATCTCTTTTTGGGTCGCCCACGCTTCTTTCGTCCATCCACATTCATATCGATAACCCGCCTTATCACATGGCTTTCATCCCTCCTCATCACATGTCCATACCAAGACAACCTCGCGCTCCTAATCTTCTCTATCACTGGTGCTACTTTCAGGCTTCCCCTAATATACTCATTTCTTATCTTATCTAACCTTGTGACCCCACACATCCATCTTAGCATACGCATCTCTGTGGCATGCAATCTTCTCTCATCCGTCTTTTTCAATGCCCAACATTCAGATCCATACATAGCAACAGGTCTGATGACCCTCTTGTATATTTTCCCCTTAAGTTTAAGGGGCATCCGTGCATCACAAATTGTTCCCGAGACCTGTCGCCACTTCATCCATCCTGCATTCATTCTACGATTTACCTCCCGGTCGATGTTGCCGTCGTCTTGGAGAAGGGAGCCTAAGTACTTAAAGTCGGAGCAAACCGGTAGGGGTATCCCATCTAGGCCAATGTGAGAGAATTGGGAAGAGTCACCAACGCTGCAGAACAGATGTTCAGTCTTGGTGCGGTTGATCCTAAGGCCTACTCTCTCCAACCTCTCCCGCCATTTCTCCAGTCTACTCTGTACTCCAGCTGCCTCCTCTCCAATGAAAATCTAACTAAAAATAAAAAATAAAATTTGATAAATTTAGATTAAGAATAGTGTAAATGAAAAATAAATGTTTATTATTGTAAAAAGCGTGGGGTGCAGTGTCTTCACTTGTACGTTTGATTGTATGTAACCGACTCCAGTGGATTTGATTTTGATCCACTTCAAACGGTTAGATTTCGTTTAAAGTGCTTTTTAAGATATTTTCAAAGTGATGATCCTTCTCATATCTGCCATTAAATGTTTATAACTATTGACACTATAAGATATATATATATATATATATATATATATATATATATATATATATATATATATACAGGGAGTATCAGGTTATGGGCCAACTGTCCGAGTATGTTGTATACCGGCCATAGGTCGTAATTAAAATATATATTACACAAAAGCAATATAACATAACAGTTATAGTAATTTCAAAAATGTGTGTCAAACAGTCTACGTCTTAAATGTTACGTATTATGTAGGCATGGATAGACAGGATACATGTAAGCATGTAAAGCTTCAACAGTATAATTTCATTCATACATACCTAGAATTGCGCAAATGCTTATTATAAGGCCGAAAAGATAAAAAAAATAAACAGTAAGAATAATAATAATATTTGCACTTTTTTTTTTTTATTTGTGGGTGGGCCGCGGTCGGCGCGCCTCCGCACCACTCCGTCCGGGGCGACAGAGGGGCTTAAGCACGCAACTCCCGCGACCCACCCGAAAACCACGTCGCCTTCGTCGTTGGGCCGACCACTGGAGCAGCGTTAACTTGTCGTCAGTGGTCGGCCCGACGGAATACCCCCTGTTGGGGTACCTTCCCATCGACCGACGTCCCCCCCTCGGGGAGGACGTCGGTCTTTCCTCACGCGGTCGGCCTCTCGGCGGGTGACGGACTAATCCCCGGTCACGTCACCCGCGGCCTCGGCTAGGGCGGCATGAGGCGCAGATAGTTGCGCCTGCGCCGCCCCAGTCGCCGGCGGCGGATCTCCTCATCGAGGCTGCGCTCCTCACGCAGGCGATCCGCCGCCTCCTTCCGCGAGATCACTGTCTCGCAGAAGGCTGCGACCGCGTCCCAATTCCCGACGCTGTCGACCATCGCCCTAGCGATAGCCGGCAGCGTCAGGTCCGTACCGATGATTGCGACGAGTTCACAGCGCTGCACTGCCCAAGCCCCGCAGGCCTCGAGCGTATGGCGCGCCGTGTCCTCGTCGCAATCGCAGTGGTGGCAGGACGGTGTACTCTCCCTCCTAACGACCTTGTGCAGGTATTTGGCGAAGCACCCATGCCCCGTCAAAACCTGCACCAGTCGGAAGGAGAGCACCCCGTGCCGCCTCTCCAACCACTGCATCAGCACCGGCCGGAAGGCCTCCACGGTTCGCACCCCGAACCGAGGCCTCTCCAGCCGGACTGCCCAACGGGCGATGACGTCTCGGCGGGCGTCGACGCGCCAGGCGGTGAGATCCCTTAACGAGACCACACCGCCCTCCGCTCGCACCCCCGTCACCCAATATTTGCAGACTATAAGTTCGATAAGAAATGTTTCTTTAGATCATATTTAACGTTTTGACGTGACAACGTCTTATAATTCGATGGAGCCGGCTGCACACACGAAAAATCATGACATATGCGGCGTTACCTCGCTCTGAGGCGTTCCATTTAAGGCTTGATCCATACAAAATATCTATCAAGCAAATAAAATTAAAATTTTCTTTTGAAAAATGAAACCATTCCATCAGTATTTTCTTATGACGTTGTCACGTTCAACTATCGTCAGTAAACCGACTTTACAGACAACTGATTTTTTAAATTAATAATACTGCGTATGGGGGAGATAAAGAATTTAGCAGTCGTGGTATTAAAAATGTGCTTTACGCCCTTTGAGCCCAGAGGTATCGATTTGATTGTCACATTTCCATTTACATATTTTTTTAGTTATTCAGTATTTACATAATATCAAAAAATAATAACAAACGTGCATAAAAGACAATCCAGCGAACGCAGCTACGTAAGGATTAGAAACACACTAATACGATTGCGCAATCCCGGACGATTAATTGTTATTTTAGAATTTTTTGAAGGATTCGCATATGACGCGAGGGACACGTGGGGGTCGGCGTCAGGGGTCGGTGTGTTCTCATTGGTTCAACACGGTTTTGTCGGTTTATCACCCAATAACTAGTTCAATGTCATTGTTACATAAATTTTTAGTACAAGTGCGTTGATCTATACATAGATACCTATTATAGGTATATTATCGTCGGTGTCCACAACTAAATATTTTCTATTCAGTACTCGATTCTGATACCTACCTCCTTCAATATGTACAATCTTTTACCAGTCGCCCTGTATAAAGTGTTTTAGGACTAGGAGGAAAACTGCCTTTTGATTCAGTCGAAACTTGGCGGTGCTGCAGTTCCTTCAGTGGTGCCAAATCGGCCATCGATATTACGAAGCACTAGTGTTTGTATAGAAACGCTACAATGTTAGTCGATATCCCGTATAAGAGTACGAAATCAATCTAATTGCAGAAAAGCGTAAGACGGGAGACACTATTTCTCCGAAACTATTCACCACTGCACTGGTGGCTGTGTATTTGTAAACAACTCTTTGTAATGAAACCTTTGTCACATACGTTACATCGATATGGTCCGTCACCGGTGTGTATACGCGTATGAACTACTAAATGGCCCTTCCGAGAAAAATTCTTCTCACAGAACTTACAACTATACGGTTTTTCACCAGTGTGTATACGGTTATGTAGATTTAGAGTATTCTGTACACTAAAACTTCGTCCACATAAGTTACATTTATATGGTTTTTCACCAGTATGTATACGCGCGTGTTTTACTAAATAACTCTTCACACTGAAACTTCGCTCGCATATCTTACAACAATATGGTTTTTTACCAGTGTGTATACGACTATGTATCCGTAAACGACGCTTTGTAATAAAACTTAGTTCACATACGTTACATCCATATGGTCTCTCACCAGTGTGTAAACGTGTATGAGCTGCTAAACTGTTCTGCCGAGAAAAACTCTTTTCACAGAACTTACAACTATACCGTTTTTCAACACTACGTTTTTGTAAATGACTATTTGTATTAGTTTGCTCACATACGTTACATCTATATGGTCTCTCACCGGTATGTCTACGCGTATGATATACTAATGCACTCCTCTGAGAGAAGCTCTTCTCACAGAATTTACAGCTATACGGTTTTTCACCAGTGTGTATACGGCTATGTTTTTGTAAACAGCTCTTTGCATTAAAACTTTTTCCACAATAGTTACATACATATGGTCTCTCACCAGTATGTATACGTGTATGAATTATTAAACTGCTACTCTGAGAGACACTCTTCTCACAAATCTTACAGCTATATGGTTTTTCACCAGTATGTATACGACTATGTACATGCAAATGACTCTTTTTCATAAAACTTTGCTCACATATGTCACATCTATGTGGTCTCTCATCGGTCTGCATACTATGTGCGTGCGTCAGTAATCCATTCTCATCGGAGAGATTTTTCTCACATACTACTGTGTGGACATCGCTTGATAATTAATTTTTTTTTTCTCTATACATTTCTCTAACATTGATATTTGCTCCAGAATGTTTTTATTTTTCACTATATCAGGTATGGTCTGTATATACTCCCTAACAACGTTATTTTGTATGGCTGTAACTTCTGCGTCAGATTTGTCTGATATGGTACTTACAGTATTTTCATTTGGTAGACCTGATTTTGGGGTCTTAGTTGCAAATCCACCTAAATTATAGAAATATTAAACTAGAATGTGAAAGAGAGAAAAGGCACACAATGCAGTGAAGAGGCGGCAGTGAATTTAGGGGCTCAATATTCGTGTCTCGTACAAAGACCTTATTACTTACTTAACACACTGGCCAGACAGTTATGGAATTTTATTTCGATTTTATCTTCTCTTACATAGATATTATCTGCATATCATATCCCTTAGTCATCTTTTACAACACTCACTGGCAATAAATATTATGTTGAATTATTCTCCTACTTCTACTACTTGCCACACAGAAAATTCATCATTCAAGATCATCATTTAAGGAAGCATTCATCTTGGATACAGTTTATGAAAACCTTTCTTTTTAAATTTTCAAAACATGCATTTTGTTTCAGTGTGCATGTTACATGAAATCTATTCATGAGAAGAAAGACTGTCTCATCGCTTCTGTATCTATTTTGAAAGTATCGATTTTATTAATCTGGTTCCGAGTGGCATTCTCGTGGGGAGGCCTATGTCCAGCAGTGGACGTCTGTCTGTTTTTCATCCATCCATCAGGATGGATGAAAAGATTTTATTCATCGCCTCATGTATACCTACTGTATGAATACTGGTGTTCAGGCTGTTATAATCTTTAACCTCGTAAGTCCCCGTGTACTTGTACAAGTACAAATTAATGATAGCAGTTCAGACCTGACATTTGGACTACATAGATTTCGTAACTGCCTAATGTACTTACCCAAGTACAAATGTTGAATTGTATTGTATATATTATAACTTTTTTATATTGTTTTATTATATTGTGGTAAAACCTAATGTTCTCACACAAGTACAAAATATTTTTAATTATTTCCTTCTTAAAAAGGTGGTATACATCTGTGGCGACTATCCGCCACTAAAATAACTTGGACCGCAACCCAAAAATGCGAAGCAATCCGCTTCGCTAATGAAGATTGGCCCATACAAGAAGACGCAGGTGCGAGGCAGCTGGCGTGCAAAGCTGACAGATGTGCGACGCAGTTGGCGACACACCTGACACCTGCATTCGCACCTGCGGTGACATTTGCACCTGTTGGAACACGTGCACATTCGGACCACACGCAGACTGAATGCTAGTATATATATACCGTGTTCCCCGGCTTGTCGGCGCGGCGTCCGCCCTTTCGCGGCTGATGCCGAATGTGGGCGGACCCAGCGCTACGTGCCGACAGCTGTACGTGGGGGTGATCCGGTCGATGGCCCTGTACGGCGCACCGGTGTGGGCGGGGTCCCTGACCGTCCGTCTTAGGGCCCTCCTGTGGCGACCACAGAGGGTCATGGCGATCAGGGCCATACGGGGTTACCGCACGGTGGCAACCGAGGCAGCGTGCCTCCTGGCCGGAACTCCCCCGTGGGACCTGGAGGCGGAGATGCTCGCCGAAATTTATCGGCGGGTGTCGGAGACGCGCGCCCGCGGCGGCATGGTCTCCATCAAAGAGATCACCGCCTGGCGGGTCGACGCCCGCCGTGGAGTCATTGCCCGTTGGGCAGTCCGGCTGGAGAGTCCTCGGTACGGTGTCAGGACCGTCGAGGCCCTCCGGCCGGTGCTGATGGAGTGGTTGGAGCGGACGCACGGGATGCTTTCCTTCCGACTGGTGCAGGTGCTGACGGGGCACGGTTGCTTCGGGAAGTACCTGCACAAGATTGTCAGGAGGGAGAGCACTCCGTCCTGCCACCACTGCAGTTGCGACGAGGACACGGCGCAGCACACGCTCGAGGAGTGTGCTGCATGGGAGGCGGATCGCCGTGAACTCGTCGCAATTATCGGTGCCGACCTGGCGCTGCCGACCATCGCCAGGGAGATGCTCGTCAGCGTCAGGAACTGGGACGCGGTCGCTGCCTTCTGTGAGGCCGTAATCTCACGGAAGGAGGCGGCGGATCGTGTGCGAGTAGAGCTCCTATTCGGCGACACGTTCCGCCGCCGGCGACTCGGGCGGCGCAGGCGCGAGTATCTGCGCCTAATGCCGCCCTAGCCGAGGCCGCGGGTGATCGGACCGGGGAATTGTCCGTCACCCGCAGAGAGGCTGACCGCGCGACGGCGACCGACGTCCCAGGACGTCGAGAGGTGAGGTTACCCGAAAGGGTATTCCGTTGGGCCGACCACTGACGACAAGTCACATCAATATATGCGTGCGGCTGGGCGACGGCAGCATCGGCTTTTTAGTTGTCCACCATCATGGCGCCAGGCGCAAGCCGCTAGTACTCCTACAGGAAGAGCCTTAGACCTCATCAATGATTTCCTCCAAACAAATAGAGATGCAGACATGTTCTTTGATGGGGTAGATCAAATGATGCAAAATCTATCACTGTACTTAAATAATTACTTTTTAAATTATCAGTCATCTTAAATTGTATATATAATGTTGTGTATATTTAGTTTATTTTAAGAATTAATATTTATTATAAATTGATATAATTGTTTCTTTCATAAATTGTGTAGTCAATAGTATAGCATGTAAGCGATTTGGTGTATACTGTAAGCTTATTATGTTTTTCATGTAATAAATAAATAAATAAATAAATAAATAAATAAAATAAATAAATCTGCTCCGGTGGTCGGCCCAACAACGAGGTGACGTGGGTATGGGTGGGTTTATGGGCCCGCGCGCGGTCTTTTCATCGCCCCGGAGGGACTGGACCGCGCGTGCACTTAACATAGCCCACCAAAAAAAAAAAAAAAAAAAAAAAGTATATATATACCGCCTTTTGCTGTCTATTCATTCAGTCGACATACGATATCAGCTCGCACACTTGTACGGTCGTCACTAGTTCTATTATCAATTTATTGTACATAATTTATGAAATGTAAATAAATCGTCAGTCTTAGAAATAACTCTCTTCGTTCTTCTTCGCCTTCTTCTCACATCTACCTGCGCCGACTACAACACAAGTGTAGGGTGGCTAATCTCTACACGCCATCCTACACATCAAAAATATACCGTAAAAATACATACAACGTTCCCTCAACATATCGACATATCTTTGTCTCGGTCTGAAGCATTCTTAGTTTGTACTTGGTATAGTACAGTCGGCAAATATGACTGCTGATATTAATAAAACATAGGATTTGCGAGGTTAAGATGCCGGTGTTAAGTCATTTCTGGAAAGAGTCTCGCCAAGAGCCCTTGCACTTTACGGAAGGAAAGAAACTCTTCGCTGCCGCTTCATTCATGCCAAGAAGTCAGTAAAATCATGGTAGCTCTTGAGAGAGAACGAGAGGAGGGGAGGCGGAGAGAGAGAAGGTTATCTTAAAAATACAAAATCTAGTAACACTTACCTATTTTAAACTGTTCCAAATCTATTCTCTCTAAAACAATCTTGGCAGTTTTTAGATGTATATCATGTTCTAATTCTGTATTCAGCATTGTGTGTCTATCATCTGACATGTCCGCATCTTTTGCACAATTATCCTCTTCTTCAACCTCCGATTTGATATAAACTTCCTCATTAGTACATAAATCATCTATAAATACAGTGGAGTCTCTTTAATTTGTGCCTCGTTAAGTTGAAATCTATCCACTGAACAACTTAATATGCAATATCTCGTATTTGGTACACTTTATACAAAATAATTTAGAAAAAAGGGCTATATACCTATAACGGTATTTTTTGGAAGTGCATTTTAGGGGACTTATTTAGATATTAATTAATCTACACAAATAAATGAAATTGAAGGGTATGTGTGTAATGGGGCATTTCACGTCAAGCGGACAACAAAAATAAAGTGAGGTGGTGAATTTTGTTTATACTCTGATCAGTTATACTTCTAGTAGACCTGGATGTGTACACACATTTTTTTCGTGTGTTGCTTTATTGCTGAGTTATGAGCTTTTGAAAAATGACTAAGAATGAAGTCGTGAATTTTTGAACTCTTATCTGTATCAATTAATTTGTAAAAAAAAAACTAAAAAATACTGTTTCTTATAGTTAAAACGTTAAAGATTTTAATATTTTTGTTAAATTCTAAATTTGATTTTTTTTACGTATAGTAAACCGGAAGCGAAAATTTCAAATCAATATTTTAGTAACTTCGACCCTTTTTATTTTTAATATTTTTACCTTAAATTAAATCTTTAAATGTATTAATTCCTCACCAAACAAATTAAAATGGGATCTCCAATAGTTTAGGGAGCCAGTGCATATACATAGAGTACATGCTCATAGGTATGAGCGCTTTCTAAGCTATTGGATTTATGCGCTAACATGCTAAAATACTAAGCTATTAATATTTTATTCCTTCATTCTAACACTCAAAAATATAAAAATAAACATTTTTTAAATAAAATATAATTAAAAATATAAATATACGCGTTTGTTATAACAATATCAAGTTCATACAAAATAGTAATTTCAAAAACTATGAAACACACCAGTAACGCCATCTCGTAGTTATAAAAAGTGTCACTAACAAATAAAATACTAATTGTCGTTACTTGCTAGACAGAGACATCAGGCCAAAGTGTCTCGGTAATCTGTAGAAGTTCGTTGTTTATAGTTGAAACTTGATTGCTCATCAACTAAACGCGTTACTTTTTTCTATTCGTTCTAGTATGGCTTGTGTTTTAATCCGTTGATGTCACGTCTTGACAAGTCATTGAAACATGAAAAATTAGAAATATATCTAGAATAAATTCAATTTTGTGAATGTATTTTCCGATAAACAAGATTTTAAAAATGAAGCAAAATTACACTTCCATTCATTTCACTGCTCTTGGAAAAGGGCCATAGTCTTGGAGGAAACCTTAAACATTTGGCAACCCGGGGAAGTTTATAGTCTGCAAATAACGCTATCACTATACCTATAAGATTATATGAATGGCCCAAGTTATCATTGACTGAGACTATAATTTACTACTGCTCGAAGGAAAGTATTCAACAAGGGCAATATTTTGAACGAGTCTGTTTTGCTTCCGCTGTCACCATTCGAAAAACTAAACAACTGCATACTTTTCTTCTAATCAATGAGGGTTTATGTGTGGGAATTAGTGCTAGTACAAATAGTATTATAGTAATAATTACAAAATAAATATTAATTTCCATTAATAAAACCACTCTAAGTTTTAAACTAATGGTGAACACTTTTTAATATTGTTGTGAAGAATTAAAGAAATCGTTTATATTATTTCTTTACGTATTAAAATAAAGGAATAAAATATTAATAGTATTTTAGCATATTAGCGCATAAATCCGATTGCTTAGAAAGTGCTCATAGCTATGTGTATGTACTTTATATGCACTAGCTCCTAAACTATTGCAGATCCCATGTTATTTTTTTTATGATGAATTAATACGTTTAAAGCTTTAATTTAAGGTAAAAATATTAAAAATAAAAAGGAACGAAGTTATTGAAATATCAATTTGAAATTTTTACTTCCGGTTTACTATACGTAAAAAAATTGAAATTAAAATTCAACAAAAAAATTAAAATCTTCAACTTTTTAACTATAAAAATCAGTATTTTCAGTTTTTTTTACAAATAAATTAATACAGATAATAAGAATCCAAAAATTCATGACTTTATTCATAGTCATTTTTCAAAAGCTCATAACTCAGCAATAAAGCAACACACGAAAAAAATGTGTGTACACATCCAGGTCTACTAGAAGTATAACTGACCAGAGTATAAACAAATTTCACGACCTCACTTATTTTTTTGTTGTCCGCTTGACGTGAAATGCCCCTAATGTCAAAATAGTAGACTTTTTTCATGCTCACACAGTTATTTGCACGACACCTATGCCTAAAATACAGTTTAATTTTTTTTGTCTGTCTATCTGTTTAAGATAAACTTAAAACGGCTGGAACGATTTTAATAATATTTTACTACCAGGTAGCTGTCTACATAAGGAGTAACTTAGGCTATATTTTATCGCGGTATTCCCACGGGTACGGGAACTATGCGGGTAATGTGATTGAAACCGAAGCGAAGTGAGGGCAGGGTGCTAGTGAAAAATAATGATGCTTACATGAGTATTACACATATAAATCTACTTTATGTTAGGTTATTTTATATTGTGGCCATACTGTTTGAATTAATTAATAGTATTGTACTGAATTTGACTATTATAAAATGTCATTAATGGCGCCAACGGGCACTTATGCCTAACAATAGTTGTAATGTTTGACTGATGGATTGATGTCTCAGCCCCTATTGGGAGCACATTAAACAGTGTAAGAGTACACTGTGTATTTTAAGTGAGTAATGTGTACTGTGTCTTAAAAGTGAATAATGTAAAACGAAGTATGACATAGCGTGAAGAATTAAATGTAATACAAGTCTGTACTGGCGTTTATATTTGTCTTATTCCTGATATAATCCTTTTATTTACGGATTTTATAGCAGTTGTATTTGATTTTTGATTGCCCGACGTTTCGAACACTTTACCGCGTTCATGGTCACGGGTGGACTGAGTATGCCGTAAAAGTAGTTTTAATACGGTGAAGTAGTTTTATTTACAACTAGCAATCCGCCCTCGCTTCGCTTCGGTTATAGGTTATAGTCGTTTTACCCGCGTAGTTCCCGTTACCGTGGGAATTTTTTTTTTTTTTTTTTTTTTTTTATATATTCACGCCTTTTTCCCATAGGGGTAGGCAGAGTCCACTGCCCTCCACCTGCTACGATCTTTGACATATTCAGCGTAGCAGTATTAGTATTCCCGTGGGAATATCGGGACAAAATATAGCCTAGTTTACGCCCTGATATTATAGCTTTCCATTGGTGAAAGATTGTATAGTTGTGTATGTTACAGAACTCCTCCTAAACGGCTGGATTGATGTTTGATGAAATTTTTTGTGCATTCAAGGGGATTCAAAAATGGTTCAGAATCACAAATGGACCCGGTAGGTGGCGCTACTGTCGATTTTAAGGAATTCCTTTTATTTGAACAGAACTATGTTTGTTTAGTTAGCTAGTATGTATATAAATCCATAGATATTCATTTGTAACTTCCGTGCTGTGACGGAGTAAGAATACAATACACCGCCCGTATCTTACCCATGGGTGATCGTACGAGACAACTAAAGGATATAAGACGCATATAACATCTTTGCAAGAGAAGGAAAACTCGATATAAAACACTATACGAACACGTCTGACCAGCGTGGTATAGTAGGTAAATTACTCTTCCATTATGAAGGAGGCCCGAGCCCAACAGTGGGACGTATATGGGCTGAGATGATGATGATTAATTTGTAGTATTTTTTTTTTTATTTAATTAACAGCATTGAGAACATAATTGATTGGCGACCACAATTTTCAATGAACATCTAGATTAATGATCTCGTCTTCGTCAGTAGTAGGTAAAGCAGGTCATAGATTTTGGGTGAATTTTGCCCAATGAAATATTCCCCTTGATCATCATCAAAAACATCAACTGGGGTTATTGTTAAAACTTGCATGTCTAAAGCAGTTAGATAGCAATCGTTTTTCCCCTCCATGTATCTGAGACATCATTGAGAACCGTAAAATTGTTCTGATAGTAATAATCAATAAAATTAAAAAGGTTTTGTATTAACTTTAACACTTTCAGATCTGATGATAATCTTTTTATTTGCGACATGTTAAAGGTTTCATAATTAACTCAACAATATTTTTGATGCGTCTTGTATAAAGATGAGCAACAAACGATAAAAGAGCTGAAGTGATATAAAGAAATGTGTATTAAATCTAAGGAATGTCGTGTTTTGTTTTGACAATTACAAAAGAAAGACCCTCAACTCAATATCTTATGCATATTTGTTTTTACGATAATAGCCATTGACCAATAATTATACTGCGCCTATTCAATTTTCGGTGGCTAATCAGTTAACATGGGAGAGCAGGTAGGATTCGTACACTTTTTACATTAGGTCATATAAAAGCAAAACTAATAGCTATTTCAAGATAAATATAATGGTACTGAATTATCTACCTGGCTACTATCTGGCTTTAACAGTAATGTAGTTCAGGTTTGATATAATTTAATATGCCAAAGCTATGAAAAAAATTTCTAAAAATGGAAATCGTACGAAAGCACCTCACACGCGGGGTAGCTTCGTACAGTGAAGAGGGTACATTCGTACATATAGGTAGGGTTGCCACCCGTACTTTATTATAAAGTACTGTAAGTTATTTTTATTAATTGTACTTTATACTTTATGTAAGCGATAAAGTACGCGAAAATACTTTATTTCGCAGGAACTGATTTCTTGAGATAAAAACTAGACATTTTTTTTTAATTTGTATAAAATAGTTTCATATTTCATTAAATAAATTCCGGCGATTCCTGCCACGGCAGCGTTCATATGGAGAGATTTGCATGTGATGTACAATATATTATTTAGTTTCACTTAAATAAATAGGGCAAAGATGTTGTGCAGACGTCTATTTGTAGTAATTATGTTTTTGACGAAAATTATGAAATAAAATCAATCGTACTTTATTTTGACACAATGTACTTTATTTTTCTAATTTCATTAACCAATGTGCTTTATTTACACGAAAAAAAGGTGGTAACCTTACATATAGGTGAGCCTCCGTACAACGTTATGTGTATGAAATTAAACTCTTATTGAGATCCAAATTACGACAGAATACACCTTAAACGTCGTGATAATGAACAATAAGTAGAAGTTATATTATTATTTAACAACCAATTTTTAAGATGTAGGTACGTCATTAAATCAACATTTCAATATAAGAATTAGGGTAACATGTTACAATGACAACCAAATCTATTGCACATTGTACATAGTAAAATCTTTTTTAAATACATAAATATTTGCTGTTCTTGCTGTAGCAGCAGATTTGGGCTGCGGCCATACACAGGCCACGTCTGATAAGTATACTGTACTGTCGTCTTTGGTATCAGGAAAAACAAATTTCCGAACACCCGGCTTCTTTCTCAAAAATGAAACTTTATATTCCATGGGACTGTATTTCGTTAGAACCTGTCCGATATAATGTAAAAGAGTCTTTTTCTTCTCAAATTTAACCAAGACAGAGCTTTTTCCTTAATGTTTTCCGTCATAACTGCTTTTCGTTCTCAATATCAGAACCTTAAGACATTTCTTCGAAGAGAGAATATGAACTTTCTTGTAAAGTTATATCTGCCTGGTCTTCACTGTCAGTCTCTATAGTTTCCTTATGCTACTTCGGTTTGGTTTCTTTATTATCTAATAGCAAATTCAACGCTCGTTTAATTTTTTAGGCTTAGCTTTGCTCTCTTCCTCCTGTTTCTTCAACTCTTTTGATATTTCTATCAGTCTATTTTTCTAAGGAGTATCTGTATATACATACCTGGCATGACCCTGAAATGATATTTTAAACTTAACGAAATTTTTGAACTAACGCAGGGTGAATTCGTACAGTACGAATCCACCCCATTCATAACTGTACGAAGGCACCTCAAGGTAGGTATATAAGGTAAGGTACTTTATTCAAAAACTATTATAAATTACTTTAACAATTTGGGCAAAACTTATTGGAAATAAATGTTTTTCAAGATGAATCGAAAAATTACTTACGCGGTCTAAAATCATAGATCACCTTGCGCCAACGAAATTCAATGCGGCAGTGCTACCTCGCTTACCTGTGAGCCTTTGCTCATATGTGGGCCTTACACGCATACAAATAAAAACGCGTCAACATGTACAATAGTGTAGATATGACTCCTATACGAATGCTCCCTTTGTACGAATCCTACCTGCTCTCCCCTACGTTACTCGTCTCGTTAGAAAATTATTAAAATCAGTGATAAATAGTGCTAAACCAGAACAGTTGAACTAAAAACATCAAAATTAATCACCAACAATAGGCATGATGACAGATTTTGAAAAACTACTCCACCATGTTGTTACGCATCTACTTTATCCAAAATAAATCATATTTCTGCAAAAAATTAAGTTTACAAGGAAAAAATGATCTTTTTAAACTACATTTTAAATTTTGCACCAAAACGCTATAATAGTAATGGCGTCTGTCTATGACGTCACATTTTTGCAAGCGCTTGAGAGCGCGCTAGTAAAACGTTTATTTTCATGCGTAATTTGAATTATTTTATACGACAGTCATGAATTCTAATGTGTATTGATGGTGTGCGGTTCCACAATGTAATAATACATCGATAAAACTCCAAACAATTTATTTGTTAGTGTTCCAATGGAGAAAAAAAGTTAGAAATATGTGGCTAACTCTTGCACGGCGAGGCTATTTCTTCAAAATCCGTAATTTATTTCTGTGAAGACCATTTTGACGTAAGTATTTACATTATAATAAGTAATTAAGTTAATTAAAGATAAATAGAATCACAATCATAATTTAAAAATAAGTGTTTTATTTAGAATCTCTTCATCCTATATTATTATTTAAAAACATAATTTCAGTGATTTTTAACAACCGTCATCATGCCTATTACATCTGAAGTGTATTCATAGTGCTAGTGAAAAAACTTTATCAAGAAAATCATAACAAATCATAAAAATAATTGCCGGTATAATAACCTAAAAATCACTTAACAATAAACGACTCGTCTTTAGGGATGATCGATGATCGTCGACGTTGAAAGGAAAAACATCGATGTTTTTTTTGGCAAAACATCGTAACAGCGATGTTAACAGAATTCATCATCGATGTTATTTTAATATCGATGTTGGAATATGAAAAATATCGTAACATCGATGTTAACGTAATTGATCATCGATGAAAACTCATGCACATTAGCAATTAAAAAAGTTTTGCTTCTTATAGGCATCGAAAATAATGAGAACTCATCGACGTCCTAAAAAAAACTCATCACAGTTTAGCGCGTAGAACAGTACCTACTACTACCAAGAGTCACTCCTATATTATAAAATCCGACTCAGATTTTCTAAAAAAAAACCTCATAATTCAGCGCCGAGAAAAGTACCTACTACTACCGAGATTTATACTACATGAGGCCTTAGGTGTTTTCTGTGATTTATCCAAGGCATTTGATTGTGTACAACATGAAACACTCATCAGAAAACTATACCACTATGGGATCAGGAATAACGCTCTTGAACTTGTAACTTACTTGTAACTATACTACATGAGGCCTTAGGTGTTTTCTGTGATTTATCCAAGGCATTTGATTGTGTTCAACATGAAATACTCATCAGAAAACTATACCACTATGGGATCAGGAATAACGCGTTTGAACTTGTAACTTCTTATTTAAGCAACAGAATCCAGAGGGTTGATGTTAATGGTGCACGATCATCTGGTTCTATTATAAAAATGGGCGTTCCACAAGGGTCCATTCTGGGGCCATTTCTGTTTCTTGTATATATTAATGACCTACCCTACCATATAGGGGACAATCTGGACATTGTGTTGTTCGCAGATGACACTTCTTTGTTATTTAAAATTAAAAGACAAATGTTTAATTATGACGATGTGAACAATGCACTGTCTAACGTTGTTCATTGGTTTAACACTAATAATTTGGTTCTCAATGAGAAAAAAACTAAATGTATTAAATTTACTACTCCCAATGTGAGGCAAGTGGAAACCAATGTCCAAATGAATAGTGTGGCTCTAGACCTTGTGGAGTCAACAGTTTTTTTAGGTATCACCATAGATGCTAAACTTCAGTGGGGACCTCATATTGAAAAGTTGTCGAGTAGGCTTAGCTCAGCGGCTTAGGCAGTAAAAAAAATAAGAATGTTAACAGATACTGAAACAGCTAGAATGGTTTATTTCGCTTATTTCCATAGTCTTATGTCTTACGGCATATTACTGTGGGGATGCTCCGCGGACTTTAATAGAATCTTTGTTCTCCAAAAAAGGGCTGTCCGTGCAATTTATAATCTAGGCCCATGAATCTCACTTCGGGAGAAATTCAAAGAAATAAATATTCTAACTGCTGTATCACAATATATATACGAAAATATATTATATGTCAAAAAAAATATCGCTAACTTTAAGAGATATTGTGACATTCATGAAATGAATACTCGTAATAAGGACAGATTAGTTGTACACACTACTCGTCTCCAAAAAGTTAACAAATCATTCATGGGGCAATGTATACGCTTTTACAATAGATTACCTAAAGATATCCGAGACCTGCCTATGAAAAAGTTTAAGAAAGCCATCAAGAATAGACTTTGTAAAAAAGCTTATTATAAAATCTCGGATTATGTAGATGATAATACAGATTGGTTGTGAGCAGCTCCTCATTCAGCAATTTCCTTGTTATTTTGAATATACTGTTTGTAAATGTACTTTTAACTTTTATTGTAAAGTGTAGCGTGTTTTGCCTAACGAATTTTTGTATTTTCAGCGTTTGTAACATATTGTGGTGTTGGTCATGCTCACATAAGGATCTACTTGCGGTAGCTGCGTGGAGCGGGTCTCTCTCTTCCCTCCATAGTGGTTGAGGGGAATGATGGCTGCTCTAGTAGTTAACTCGTGATCGGGTGCCGCTTGTGGGATCTGGTCCAGCCATAATCGTTTAAATTATATTGTCTTGCGGTTCGAAGGGCATCACACTGGAGCTAGTTCTTACAAAACATGTACACAATTGTAAAACTAGTAAGAAAAAAAAATTAAAAATAATGACAAGCCCGCTGAGTTTCTTGCCGGATCTTCTCAGTAGCGGTCGCGTTCCGATCCGGTGGTAGTATATTTTTTTTGGAAATTGTAAACCTGACAATATGTAAGTGCCCTCTCAGGGTTTATGCATAATAAAATAATTTGAATTTGAATTTATCCCTATATTTTATGTAAGACATCAGATTTCCTAAAAGCAAAAGCTCATCACAATTGTGCCCGGCGAATTTTATTTCTTTGTTAATTATTAAAACTTAACATCGATATTGGACTTTCGATAATGACATCGATGTTCGGTTTTCGATAAATATCGAACATAGATGTTGGGCTTTCGCTTATGGCATCGATGTTTTTCTAACATCGATCATCCCTACTCGCCTTAGAGAAAACATCAACTGTCTAGTACATGGTGACAACTAATGACAGTGACGTCAACAGTGTTGCCACTAATTTGAGTAGTTACCACAACAATAACCAAATTACCCCATCTGAATAATCCTAAAGAATAAAAACCAAATGTATAAAAACATGGAATTACTACTACTCAAACATGATGAGAAACTACAGAAACAAGCTGAAAAAATAACTCATTCGGTAACTACAAACGTCATAGAAGCATTAGACGAGAAGATGAAAACAATTATCGAAGCAAATAATATCCTAAAAAAAGTATCTGAACTAGAACAAAAACTTAGAGCATATTGCTCTAAGTTGGTGAAAAATGATGAAAAAAAAAATGGTGAAAAACATAAAAATAACCTGGTGTTCTTCGGAATGGATAAGAAGAGAAAATCGGAAGTGGAATAAGTAGATTACATCAAAGATCTTATAAACGAGATGGCAGTTCATTTAAACAGTCAAGAAATTAGCAATGTGTATAGAATTTGGAAACAAATCCAAAACAAAACGGTCCGATTGTAACCTCTATCACAACCCAATGGAAAAACATCTCATACTGAAAAACAAAACAAACTTCCCGCCAGGCATTAATGTGAAAGAGGATTACTCTAAGGAAGTATTGGAAAAACGAAAACAGCTACAACCTCAACTTGAAGGAGAGAGAAAGAAGGGAAACATTGTGTACATTAAATATGACAAACTGATGACATATAACAATGAAAAAAAGGAAACTAAAACCATCTGGTTCTCCTAAGCTACCAGCACAGAAACAAGTAAATAAGAACCAAACAGGAAATAATCTCTCATAATCTGCCCCCAAAACTAACATAAAATATACCATTAGACCTAATATACTAAACTATGTCAACCAAGCAAACTCTGATCCACAATTAAATGCTTCAATAAACTAAAAACTGCCTTGGAAAAACGGATATTAACAACAAAAATACCAATTGTAACCAGCAATCATAATCAACTAACGAAATGTCCCCCACAACGGCTGGTCCCCGCAGGAGTTACAGACTACTACCCTCTAAGAACAAGAAGAAACAAAATACTAAACATTGCAACCTTAAATTCGAGAAACCTTAGAATTGAAGAAAGTTTACACGAAGTAGAGAAAGCTCTTGCAGATATAAGATGGGGCATCCTACGAATCAGCGAGATGGGAAGACTAGAGAAAAAGATTAAGGAACACCCAACTACATATAGGCGAAGTGGCGGCGGGTAGCGTTCATAATCAAACAATTAATAAAAAAACACATACAAGAGCTAATTGGAATTTCAAATCGAATAGCAATTCTAAGCATACCGGGCTTCAAAAAAATATGATCCATTATACAAATCTATATTATCATAAATATTATAGCAATATAGCCCAATAACCACATAATACTAATGGGTGACTTTAATGCTCAAGTTGGAGCAAAACAATGCGAGGAGGAATAAGTCTTGGGAAATTTTGGCCAAGGAAAAAGAGTCCACATGGAGAATTGCTAGTCGAATTTTTACTGCAACACAGTCTAACGCTAAGAGCATTAGATCGTGTTTCAGTAAGAATTCGACTGAGTTCAAACCTGAAATGATGCCTAGAGAAATAGAAAAATATATATATTTAGCCAAAAGATTGAAAAAGCGCCAGGCCCAGACAAAGTGATAAACGAACTTCTTAAAGGCACTCTCAAGGAACTATTACCAATACTCACTTCGATATTCAACGAAATACTATCAACTGGTCTAATCCCTACATAGTGGAAAGATCAAATATAATTCTTATATTCAAGAAAGGGCGAAAGCGAAATATAGGGAATTATAGACCTATAAGCCTGATTTCAAATATCTACAAGGTATTCTCCAAAGTTATTTTGGAAAGAGTAAGCAAAAAGTTAGATGAAAACCAACCACGGGAGCAAGCTGGCTTCAGACAAAAACACTCCACTCTAGACCACATACACACTGTGAAGCAAATAGTAGAAAAATATAATAAAAACTTTATGTGGCATTCATTGACTATTCCAAAGCTTTCGATAGTATTAGTCACACAGTCATATGGGATAGCCTGGAACAGCTAAGGATACCCCTAAATTACACTAATATTATAAAAAATATCTACTTAAATGGTGAAGCGAAGGTCCAGCTAGAAACTTTGGGCAAAAAGTTCAAAATCGAAAGGGAAGTAAGGCAGGGAGACTCTCTTTCACCAAAATTGTTGTCGGCTGCCCTGGAAGGTTTATTCCGCAAACTTGATTGGAAAGATACGGTCTCAACATACAAGGGGTAAAACTAGACCATTTACGATTTGCGGACGATATTGTCTTATTTGAAGAAAACCCGATGCACCTAAACAAAATGTTAGAATCACTTAACAAAGAGAGTATAAAAGTAGGCCTATGCATGAATAAGGATAAGACGAAATTGTTAACAAACTCAGAACCATCATAAAAATCGACAACCAACCACTTGAATATGTGCCCGACTACATCTATTTAGGACAGATAATATCTCACAGAGATCAAACCACTAAAGAAATTAAGCGAAGAATAGGAAACGGATGGAAAAATACTGGTCCTTGAAAGAAGTCTTGTAATCCAAGGAATTGAGCATGCAAATAAAAAGAAACGTCTTCAACTCATGCATACTTTCAGTCCTCAACTGTGGATATGAAACTTGGGCACTCACTGAACACCACCGAGAAAAACTGAAACGCTGCCAGAGAGCCATGGAGAGAAACTTAACAGGAGTAAAGAAAAAAGGCAGAGTAAGATGTAGCATAATAAGGGCCAAAACCAAAGTTACTGAAATAATAACCCGGATAGATCAACAAAAGTGGAGATGGACAGGTCACATGTTACGCAACCTTCAAGAGAAATGGTCTAAAGTGTTTCCAACTGGTATCCCAGAAACGGCAGGAGAAGCAGAGGACACCAACAAACAAGATGGGAAGACGATCTAAAAGTCACGGCCTGACCTCACTGGAGAAGAGTAGCAAGTGACAGGTTCCAATGGAAATTGTTAGAGGAGGCCTATGCCAAGAGGCAAACCAAGGGCATAAGCTTCAGGACATATTATAAAAAGACACTATTTATACTAATGTTAAGTTCAGAATAAAAAGGCTTATTATTATTATTATATCCAATTTTTTTACAATAGAGCTGTGCTATTCGTTCTACAGATATAATTCTTCGAAAATATTAGACAAATGTGGTCGCTTAATGCAACATGTCTTAGTAAGCAATGTTGTAAAAAAGCAATATTTTTGATAAGGTGGTTATACATAGGATTTTACAGGGACCTTTGATTTTGGTCACTATAACCAGTATGTTGGTCTAAATGATATTGTCATAAATGGTTTCTACTGTATTTAATTCAATATCATTGTAATGCTCATTTCACCCTTCACTGTGGACATTGGACGTAGGCCCACCCAATAAATGATGCAGATAATTTAAAAAGCAATTTGACTGCACAGATGGCGTAGTGGTTAAGATAGCGCCTTACAGCGCCAGTGTAGGGGGTTCGAATCCCACGCGGGACAACACTTTGTGCGATCCACAAATTGTTGTTCTGAGTCTGGATGTAATTTGTGTCCGTTAATTATATGTTTGTAAAGTCCCCCGCAATACAAGGATTATTTCCTTAGTGCAGGGTGTTGTCTTAAATAAAAAAAAAAAATGTTATCGGCATGATTGTCAGTTGGATTGGCGGTCACAGTGAGGTGTTGTTTGACACAAGAGAGATGCCAATGATGATTATCCCTTTTTATGGTAGGCTATGATCTCGATTGACGATGGGAGTGTAAATGCATACAATGCATATTGTATGTGAGACATCTAAATCTACCATGACCATGAATGTGGTAGTGTTTGAAATGTCGGGCAGTCAAAAATAATGCAAATATGATAAAATGCATAAAAATGGTTGTTTATTGTTATTATTATGTATACAGTTATTAATGCAAATTATGAGTATAGTTATGTAGTAGAAAGCACCCCAAGATAGGATGGATATTACAAAAAACTTACATCACTATCTGCTATAACTTTATTAAAAAACTCTTCACTTTTAAGACATACAGCCTGCAGAAGATGGCAGTTCTGAAGTCTTGCATGGCATAAGTAACATACTTTTACCGGTTTCTTATCCTTTGACTCAAACTGAAAGAAAATTATCATATTGAAGAGGCAAGTCTTGTGGAGGTCAGCTCTATCTCAATTTAATTGCATAAGAACTATCACTTTCCAACTTATGGCCTTTAAAAAAATAAGTAACAAGAAATATTCTTTCCAAGTGGTGATGGTGTAAGAAACATGGTATATATGGTAGGTCAATTTCTCTTCCATTGTGGAGGAGACTCAAATCCAACATACAGTGGAATCTGGCCCCTGTTTAATCCGGCGCCCCTTGTAATCCGACACATCTATTATTATTTAAAAATATTTTGTCAATTTTTATGTAAGTAATGTATGATTGAACAGGTTACAAACTTGTAAGCGCCATCACTATTGTGCTTTTGTTTTGAATCTGATTGTTTAGTTAGAATTTGACTACATGTAACAGCAAGCAGTACGCCTTAGGGTACATTGATAGTTTAGATTATTCATTGTATAATGATTTCTGATGTTTACGCGAGTATTATACATTTTAAATAAAACTACTTTACGAATTTTATCGCGTTTGTATTTGATTTTTGATTAGCCGACGTTTCGAACACTTTACAGCGTTCATGATCACGGGTGGACTAAGATGTCTCACACCCACAATAATAATAACTAAAGATAATTTTATAAATTAAAACCTTTTTAGTACCATAAAGTAAGCCTTCAAAATTAACTTTAATTTAGCATCATGTTACCTGAGTTTTCTTGCCGGATCTTTCTCAGTGTAACCGTGTTCCGATCCGGTGGTAGTATACTAGATTATTAGTTAGTTTTTAAATATAATTACTATTAATTTTAATGTTTAATTATTACTAACCATAAACAATATAATTTTTTCATATAGAATCATTTTCTTCTTACACTGGCAATAAATTTTGTATCAAAATGTGGGTCAATATTTAATAACTAATTTCTGTATCGGGTAGATAATTATAAAATTTTCTGCAGTAACGATGACTTGTTGGACGTGAGACATCTTAGTCCACCCGTGATCATGAACGCTGTAAAGTGTTCGAAACGTCGGGTAATCAAAAATCAAATACAAACGCGATAAAATCCGTAAAGTAGTTTTATTTAAAATGTATAATACTCGCGTAAACATCAGAAATCATTATGTAAGCCAGTACGGACTGGAATTTGCAAATAAAATACGCCGGTTAGAGTATCTTCATACCAAGCGCGCAAGATATATAACATCACTAAATTTCTTGAAGAGATGCCGAGACCATGACCTCATTCCTACGTGTGTAAGGATTCCTTGCAAGAAAAACATACGTGGAAGCGCTAAGATCTTAGAACAGGCGAGTAAAAAGTTATTGCAGACGGTAATTCACGAGACCCGATCCGATCTATACAATATTAACCGTGAAATCGAGAAAAATTCTAGTGTGATTGAGTTAGTTTTAACGACAGCCGAATTTAAAAGTTGCATCGAACATCTAGGTAAGCGCGAAATAACTAAATATAATAGATGCAAAAATAAACACGTTACAAAATTTGAAAAATTATGTAACAAAAAATCTCGCGTTGAACATGGAACGCAGCACGGGGTCGGAACGCGCCCGTCAACCATAGACTCTTACGCAGACCGCGCTGTCATAAATCTGTCAACACATCATTTAGACAACACCGAAATTCAAGTTTTATCGAAAGGTCTAAATTTTGCTGTAACATCTACGCGAATTCCTTATGAAGAAATAATTTGTGCTGTCGAAGATGTTCTGATTAAAAATACCGTGCCAAAGGAAGATATGGAGGCTATTCGGCAGGATGTCTCGTCCTTATTGCGTCGTAGCGGTCTACCCAAAAATAATCTTCCAAAACAACAATATTTAGCCTTAAAAAACCTACGGAATAAATCAGATATCGTCATCCTGCGCGCAGACAAAGGAAACGCGACCGTGGTTATGAATACGTCGGATTATAATGATAAAATTAACCAACTTTTGTCGGATGAAACAACGTACAAGAAGGTCAAAACAGACCCCACCAATGTCGTTCTAAAGAACACAAAGAAACTAATAATAAAGTACTCCGATACATTACATCTAGACGTGAAAAATCTAATACCACCATGCGTCAAACCACCTAAATTATATGGGTTGCCCAAGATACACAAATCAAATGCACCACTGCGACCAATAGTAAGTCAGATCGACACGCCGACTTATAAATTAGCACAGAAGGTTGCGAAAGTCCTCTCCCAACTCCGGGGACACACTAGTGCATTTGTGAAAGACTCTTAGCATTTTGTCAGTGAAATTAAAGATCTACATCTCGCTGACAATGAAACTATGGTCAGTTTTGATGTCACATCACTCTTCACCTCTCTACCTGTGGAGGATTGCATCAAAACCATATCTAAGAAGCTATCTGACAATAATATGCCATTGGGATATGCGGAACTGTTACGTCAATGCCTAACAACTGGCTATTTAATGTGGAATGATGACTTCTACAAGCAAGTAGATGGAGTGGCTATGGGCTCGCCGGTCTCCCCTGTCGTTGCCGATATATTCATGGAGGACTTCGAGGAGACGGCCTTATCAACCTCACCTGTCACACCCAGGTTCTACAAGCGGTACGTAGATGACACTTTCACAATATTACCCACAGACAAAATAACCATATTCCTAAACCATCTTAACTCCATTAATCCAAAAATTCAATTCACTATGGAACTGGAGTCAAATAACTCTTTAGCCTTCTTAGACATTTTGGTTATACGTAACCCTAATAACACCTTGAGTCATACAGTGTATCGTAAAGCAACACATACAGACAGATACTTGAACGGTGATTCTCATCATCCCCCTTCACAGTTAGCTACCGTGTGTAAATCTTTGTTGCAGAGAGCACGAGGAATCTGTGACGATGAACACCTGGCTGGGGAGCTGCAGCATGTCAAGCAGGTGCTACGTGCAAACAAGCTGCCAGTTCCTCGCCCCCGTCGCAGAGACCGAGTGAAACCACCCACAGTTGAGCGCCTTCCTGCAATACTACCTTATGTCAAAGGAGTCACTGACAAGATTGGCTACATCCTGAAACGCTCTTCCATTAAAACTTATTTTAAGCCACTGAAGAGGATTAGCCAATTCTTACCACCCGTCAAGTGCCAGATCCCTTTACAAGATGCAGGAGTATATAAACTTGACTGTGACTGTGGTCTCTCTTACATTGGACAAACAAAGAGATCCATAAGAACTCGGATCAAAGAACACATAGCCGATGTGAAGCACCGCCGGGACACTAGGTCTGCAGTCTGTGAACATAGTCAGGACCGCGCCCACCATAACATCAGGTTTGATAAACCACAAATCCTCGCAAAAGAACACCGATACCTGCCTAGAATGGTACGCGAGGCTATTGAGATTAATAATAATAATAATAATAATAATAAGCCTTTTTATTCTGAACTTAACACTAGTATAGATACAGTATGGTCTTTTTATAGTATGTCCCGAAGCTCAGTTTGCCTCTTGGCATAGGCCTCCTCTAACAATTTCCATTGGGACCTGTCACATGCTACTCTTCTCCAGTGAGGTCCAGCCGTGAGTTTCAGATCGTCTTCCCATCGTGTTTGTTGGCGTCCTCTACTTCTCTTGCCGTTTCTGGGATACCAGTTGGTGACATTTTTAGACCATTTCTCTTGAGGATCGCGTAACATGTGACCTGTCCATCTCCACTTTTGTTGGTCTATCCGGGTTATTATATCAGCAACTTTGGTTTTCGCCCTTATTATGCTACATCTTACTCTGTCTGTTTTTTTTATTCCTGTTAAGCTTCTCTCCATGGCTCTTTGGCAGCGTTTCAGTTTTTCTCGGTGGTGTTCAGTGAGTGCCCAAGTTTCACATCCATAGGTGAGGACTGGAAGTATGCAGGAGTTGAAGACTTTTGTTTTTATGTGCATGCTTAATTCCTTGGATTTCAAGACTTCTTTCAAGGACCAGTATTTTTTCCATCCGTTTCCTATTCGTCGCTCAATTTCTTTAGTGGTTTGCTCTTTGTGAGATATTATCTGTCCTAAATAGATGTAGTCAGACACATATTCAAGTGGTTGGTTGTTGATTTTTATGGTGACTGGTTCCGAGTTTGTTACCAATTTCGTCTTATCCTTATTCATGCATAGGCCTACTTTTATACTCTCATTGTTGAGTGATTCTAGCATTTTGTTTAGGTGCGTCGGGTTTTCTTCAAATAAGACAATATCGTCCGCAAATCGTAAGTGGTTTAGTTTTACCCCTTGTATGTTGAGACCGTATTCTTTCCAATCAAGTTTGCGGAATACACTTTCAAGGGCAGCCGAAAACAATTTTGGTGAAAGAGGGTCACCCTGCCTTACTCCCCTTTCGATTTTAAACTTTTTGCCCAAGGTTTCTAGCTGGATCCTCGCTTCGCCGTTTAAGTAGATGTTTTTTATTATATGAATGTAATTTAGGGGTATCCCTTGCTGTTCTAGGCTATCCCATATGACTGTGTGACTAATACTATCGAAAGCTTTGGAATAATCAATGAATGCCATATAAAGTTTTTTATTGTATTCATTATATTTTTCTACTATTTGCTTCACTGTGTGTATGTGGTCTAGAGTGGAGTATCTTTGTCTGAAGCCAGCTTGCTCTCGTGGTTGGTTTTCATCTAGCTTTTTGCTTACTCTTTCCAAAATAATTTTGGAAAATACCTTGTAGATATTTGACATCAAGCTTATAGGTCTGTAATTCCCTATATCTTCCTTTTGTCCTTTTTTGAATATAAGAATTATGTTTGATGTTTTCCACTGTGTAGGGATTAGACCAGTTGATAGTATTTCGTTGAATATCGAAGTGAGTATTGGTAATAGTTCCTCGAGAGTGCCTTTAAGAAGTTCGTTTGTCACTTTGTCTGGGCCTGGGGATTTTTCCATCTTTTGGCTAAATATAGCCTTTTCTATTTCTCTAGGGAGTATTTCAGGTTCAGTTATCGCTTTTCTTTGCTTTTTATAGTTGTCTGTGGTCGGATTCAATTTTTCTTTGGTGTCTGTGTTTGAATAGAGCTCCTGGTAGAATTTTGTGGCTATTATTATACTTATGTTTTTCCTATTAAATGATATTTGCTTCTTTTTGTTTAGTTTTGGTATCCATTCTTTATTTGATTCTCTCAGTTCTTTAAGCGCTTTTTTTACTCCTCCTGTTTCAACTATATGCTTTTCTAATGTCTGCAGTCTCTTGGACTTTCTATCTTTCCTTATATTCTCTCTGATTTCTTTGCTTAATTTTGTTATAGTTTTTATGATCTCTTTTTTAGGGTGTTTTGTGAGTAGGTTTTTTCTTTTTTCTATAAGTTGTAGCGTCGTATCACTTAGTTTGTATTTGTTTATTTTAAGATTATCAACCTTTACTTGAGTTAGTAGATTCGATAGTTTTTCATATTTTGTCAGAACATCAATATTATTTCCAGTTAGTTCTACAGCTGAATCAGTTAGAGATTGTTTTATTTTCTTTATGGTTTCTTCTTTATGTCCTGTGGTGTGTGAGCCAAAATATTTTCTAGGTTTTTTTGGTGGTTCAATTCTTATGTTGCATCTTACCATACGATGGTTAGTATTGAAGTTGAATTTAGTTAAGACTGACGTATCTGTAAAAGCTTTCGGGTAGTTTGTTGTTATGTAGTCAATTTCATTTTTGATATTGCCATCAGGTGAGGTCCATGTCCATTTATTTCTATGATTCTTCTTATACAGACTGTTTAAGAGCGTTAGATTGTGCTGCAGTAAGAGTTCGACTAACAATTCTCCATGTGGACTTCTTTTTCCATGGCCAAAATTTCCCAGGATGTATTCCTCCTTGCATTGTTTTGTTCCAACTTGGGCATTGAAGTCACCCATTAGTATTATATGGTTATTGAGATATCTTGCTAGCGTTTGTGATAGTTCTTTGTAGAAAAGGTTAATAACCGTTTTTGTTGCTATCTCTGTTGGAGCATAGATTTGTATAATTGACCATATTTTTTTGTAGCCTGGTATGCTTATATTTAAAATAGCTATTCGATCTGAAATTCCAATTAGCTCTTGTATGTGTTCTTTCATTGATTTTTTGATTATGAACCCTACTCCTCTATGGCCCGCCACTTCGCCTTTATGGAATAGTATGTAGTCGGTGTGTTCCTCAATCTTTTCCTCTAGTCTTCGCATCTCGCTGATTCCTAGGATGTCCCATCTTATATCTGCAAGAGCTTTCTCTAATTCGTGTAAACTTTCTTCAGTTCTAAGGGTTCTCGAATTTAAGGTTGCAATGTTTAGTATTTTGCTTCTTCTTGTTGTTAGAGGGTGGTGGTCTGTACCTCCCGCGGGGACCAGCCGTTGTGGGAGACATTTCGTTACTTGATTATGATTGTTAGTTGCAATTGGTATTTTTGTTGTTGTTATGATCCGTTTTTCCGAGGCAGTTTTTAGTTTTTTGAAGCATTTAATTGTGGATCAGAGTTTGCTCGGTTGACATAATTTAGTATATTGGGTCTAATGGTATCTTTTATGTTACTTTTGGGTGAAGATTGTGAGAGGTTATTTCCTATTTGGTTCTTATATACTTTTTTCTGTGCTGGTCGCTTAGGAGAATCAGATGTTTCTCTTTTCCTTTTTTCATTGTTGTTCTTCGATTTTAACACTATCAGTTTATCATATTTAATGTACACAATATTTCCCTTCTTTCTCTCTTCTTCAAGTTGAGGTTGTAGCTGTTTTCGTTTTTCCAATACTTCCTTAGAGTAATCCTCTTTCACATTAATGCCGGGTGGGAAGTTTGTTTTGTTTTTGAGTATGAGATGTTTTTTCCATTGGGTCGTGATAGAGGTTACAATTGGACGGTTTTTGTTTTCGATTTGTTTTCCGATTCTATACACATTGCTAATTTCTTGACTGTTTAAGTGAACTCCCATGTCGTTTATAAGGTCTTTGATGTAATCTACTAATTCCCCTTCCGATTTTCCCTTCTCTTCTATTCCGAAGAACACCAGGTTATTTTTACGCTTTTCTCTATCTACTGCTCTTAGTTTTTGTTCCAGTTCAGATACTTTATTTTTGAGGGTATTATTTTCTTCGATAATTGTTTTCATCTTCTCGTCTAATGCTTCCATGACGTTTTTAGTTACCGAATGAGTTATTTTTTCGGCTTGTTTCTCTAGTTTCTCATCAAGTTTGAGCAGTAGTAATTCCATGTTTTTATCCATTTGGTCTTTAGGATTATAAAAATGGGGTAGTTTGATTGATGTTGTGGTAACTCTAATTTATGTGGGAGTTTTTCCAAATTAGTGGCAACACTAGACGTCACTGTCACTAGTTGTCGCCAGGTTGGTACTTGACAGTTGACGTTTTCTTTAAGACGAGTCGTTTTAATTTTTAGGTTATTATACCGGCAATTATTTTTGATTTGTTATGATTTTCTTGATAAAGTTTATTCACTAGCACTATGAATACACTCCAGATGTAATTGTTGGTGATTAATTTTGATGTTTTTAGTTTAATTGCTCTGGTGTAGCACTATTTATCACTGATTTTAATAATTTTCTCACGAGACGAGTGACGTACGTGTTAACTGATTAGCCGCCGGAAGCGGATTCCCATCCAAAAATACCACCACAAGACTGCAAGACACCGTGAGCTCATATTGTATAGATTTGACCCACAATAATAATAACTAAAGATAACTTTATAAATTAAAACCTTTTTAGTAACATAAAGTAAGCCTTCAAAATTAACTTTAATTTAGCATCATGTTACCTGAGTTTTCTTGCCGGATCTTTCTCAGTGTAACCGTGTTCCGATCCGGTGGTAGTATACTAGATTATTAGTTAGTTTTTAAATATAATTACTATTAATTTTAATGTTTAATTATTACTAACCATAAACAATATAATTTTTTCATATAGAATCATTTTCTTCTTACACTGGCAATAAATTTTGTATCAAAATGTGGGTCAATATTTAATAACTAATTTCTGTATCGGGTAGATAATTATAAAATTTTCTGCAGTAACGATGACTTGTTGGACGTGAGACATCTTAGTCCACCCGTGATCATGAACGCTGTAAAGTGTTCGAAACGTCGGGTAATCAAAAATCAAATACAAACGCGATAAAATCCGTAAAGTAGTTTTATTCATTGTATATTATGTATACATACTTGTCGGATTATAAGGTACTCTTCTATAAAAGAGCTGGACTATAACAGGTCTTAGGCAGTATTCTATAATCCGACAAATTCAATAGTCCGACACCACCGTGCAAAACATTTGTCAGACTACTGAGGCTCCACTATATTTGAGTACACTTACTGAAAACACATATGCACTCACGCTGGTTTGATTTTTGTCTGATTCAGAGTAGCATCAGGTAAGTTGTAGCTGTTGCTTGCGAGCTTAAGTAATACCAAGAGCACAGCCAGGGTCACTGTCTATCTACTGTGGTTTGGGACTCAAGCTCTCCCTTTGTTCTGGAATGCTATAATGGTTATGCTTAGCAGGAGTGTTGGTGATGGCAATTGATGCTAAAAGTTTGTCAGAAGAGTGCAGCTGCTCATTCTCTTTGAGATCCTTTGGCTGGTTTTTAGAATTGCCGTACGTTCTTAGGCTTTCATCAAAACGGGAAGAGTTACGTGTTTAAGGTTAAGTATGTATTAATATCTTAATTTTTCTATTCTAATTAACTATTGATCTAATGTACAGTAACTTACTGGCGTCCTTGTCAGCGTCTCATATAATTCCTGCAGATTAGCACTAATCAAAGAATACATTTTAACGCCTTCGACCAGACATATTCTACACATCGATAACTTATCCATGTTTGAAATGTATACTTCACTTCTCTGCCGTCACGTCATAAAAGTCATTGCCGAAACTTTTTGCAATATGTCAAAACAGATGACATATTGCGTCGACCCCAAGTAATTGGGATAAGAGCATTATGATGATGATGACTTCACTTCTCTGCCGTTTCTTTCTCTAATAGTTTTTTTTTTTTTTTTTTTGTGTGTGTACAGCTGTTGGCCGCAGATGGCCTTGACAGCTTGACGCGGACTATGGGTGAGCGCTGAGGGCTCTCAACCCGGACTAATAGTTTTATAACATTCTTCTTCTTAAATCTTCTTTAATGGCATTGAGCTACAATCACGGCATTGACAGCTAGAACACTTTTTATAATTTAGAAGTTTGGTCTATGATAATAAAATGACACTAGGGGCGCTGGCGAATTGTAGAATGACAACCGAAAGACAGCGTCTGTCGCTGCCATATTGTATTGCCAGTGTTTCCACAATGAAGGGAAATTCCTCTTTTGAGGGGAAATTAAGTCCAGAGGGAAGGAAAAGGGGAAATTGTGGTAAATCATGGGTAAAGCCGAGCCTAAAATATTGCGGCAAATTTTAGGCTAGGCGGTTAAACTTTCCATTATGGGCCATTGATTTCGAAGTTCATTTTTTTTATAGATAGTACTTCATAAATAGAAGGCATCTTACAAATTTTCAAGTTGCGGAACATCACGGTTTACGAAATATAATTTTTTAAAGTTCCCATACAAATTGGAAAATAATAAATAAAAATCGACTTATAGACGCTAGAAGACGCCATGAAATAAGACGACGGAGCCCCGCGAAGCGGGGCTCCTATTTCTCGTGATATAAAGGAACCTAACTAACCTACCTATTGTTTCGCGTGGATGTCGTAAAAGTCTTTGTTAAGGTTAACGGAACGTGAAATGTCAACTTTGACGTCTACCAAGACAATATTGACATTTTAACTAACCTAAAAATTTGTAAATGGCGTTCTGTTTTCCAATTTGCATGGGAAGTTGGGAAATTTACAAAATTATATCTCGCAAACCGTGATGTTCCGCAACTTGAAAATTTGTAAGAAGCCTTCTATTTACGAGTACTATCTATAAAAAATGAACTTCGAAATCAGTGGCCCATATTTTTTTTTTTTTTTATGAGTGGGCTATGGTATGCGCACGCGCGGTCCTGTCCGTCCGGGCCGATGAAAGAACGGCACGCGGGCCCATAACCCACCCATACTCACGTCACCTCGTTGTTGGGCCGACCACCGGAGCAGATGTGACTTGTCATCAGACGGAATACCTTTTCGGGTAACCTCTCACCTCTCGACGTACTGGGACGTCGGTCGCCGTTGCGCGGTCAGCCTCTCTGCGGGTGACGGGCAATTCCCCGGTCCGATCACCCGCGGCCTCGGCTAGGGCGGCATTAGGCGCAGATACTCGCGCCTGCGCCGCCCGAGTCGCCGGCGGCGGCACGTGTCGCCAAATAGGAGCTCTACTCGCACACGATCCGCCGCCTCCTTCCGTGAGATTACGGCCTCACAGAAGGCGGCGACCGCGTCCCAGTTCCTGACGCTGACGAGCATCTCCCTGGCGATGGTCGGCAGCGCCAGGTCGGCACTGATAATTGCGACGAGTTCACGGCGATCCCCCTCCCATGCAGCACACTCCTCGAGCGTGTGCTGCGCCGTGTCCTCGTCGTAACTGCAGTGGTGGCAGGACGGTGTGCTCTCCCTCCTGACAATGTTGTGCAGGTACTTCCCGAAGCAACCCTGCCCCGTCAGCACCTGCACCAGTCGGAAGGAAAGCACCCCGTGGGTCCGCTCCAACCACTCCATCAGCACCGGCCGGAGGGCCTCGACGGTCCTGACACCGTACCGAGGACTCTCCAGCCGGACTGCCCAACGGGCAATGACTTCTCGGCGGGCGTTGACCCGCCAGGCGGTGATCTCTTTGATGGAGACCATGCCGCCGCGGGCGCACGTCTCCGACACCAGCCAATAAATGTCGGCGATCGGCATCTCCGCCTCCAGGTCCCACGGGGGGGTTCCGGCCAGGAGGCACGCTGCCTCCATCAATGGCCCATAATGGAAAGTTTAGCCGGCTAGGCTTTACCCTACGTTTTAGTGTATAAAAAAAAATTAAAATTACTGTATAAAAAAACAGTGGCAACACGTGCAGGTTTTATATATTTTTGGTCGGTATACAAGACAATGATATATCGTAGCGATTTGACTGCGCAGACCGTTTGTGCTGTTTTATCGATAGTGTGTACGAAAATCGTCTCAGAATTTTCTGGTTGGCGCAAACGATCAGAGCAGTTTTAAAAACTATTCGACAAATTGTTGTCGATCATGTTTGCACAGTTTTGTCGTAGTATGTGGATGGAAGTCGTAGTGATTCTTTAGTTCGTTCACGACGCTTGCTGTAGATGCAATTCAACATGATAATAATAATAGCAACAACCAGGAATTTTTGGAAGAGTTAATACAGAGTTATAATTTGCTTCTGGAATAAGAAAAGTGAAGACTATCACAATCGCAACGAGAAAAATGCTGCTTACGATAGGCTAATTGATATGTACAAACTAATTGATTATGATAATTGATATGTACAAACCTATTGATTCTAATGCCAATAGGGAAACTATAATAAAAAAAAATCAATAAAATTCAATAAATTCACATGAGACTAATGTCTTTCAATTCCTACAATTCCAAATTTTAACACCACATACTACATACGTCCCTCCAGAGGCCTCGGCGTGTATGTTTTATGTGTGTGTCTCTCTCAATAAATTCACATGAGAGATACTTTCAGTCGTCAAGTCATACGATTTCCTTATAAGAAGCCAATTTCTACACCAATACTACGTGATTCTCTTTGCTTTTTACATAAAATGAACGACGCCAGTGCTTTATCATCTTTCATCAAGGATGCCATGATTCTCGCCTGAATTTCTGCTGCAAATGGACGATCGCTGCAGATATCAAAAACCTGTACACAATCTATGGACGTTCGATTAACTGCGCAAACTGTCTGCGCAGTCAAATTGCTGCGATATATTGTTGTCGTGTATACCGACCATTAGAAGGAAATCGAAGCTTTTTTGATGTGAAACATCTATAGGCGAGGGTGACCGTGATTGTCGCGTGGCGTTTAACGCCACGCCTCGCGGTCCCATAATAATTAAATATTAAATAAATATTTGGATGCATATACCTACATTTTTGTAACGAAACCATGGTGCGATTTAAAATTTTGTACAACGCCATCTAGTGAACTCAAAGTAAATTGTTACTTATAATGTATATAATGAAAATAAATGTTTATTGAATAAAAATCATCATTTTTTGGAAAAAATCGCGATATTTTATTAATACTTTATGCCTTAGTTTTATCGTATTAGTTCCTGTCGTAATCTAATGTTCTTTTATGCATATATACTTGTTTTATAAATTAATATAAATTCTCTAACTTAGTAATATAAATATACCAATAGGTATGGTATTTAGTTTACTTTCAGCTACGAAAACTGGAGAACCGTTTTTTTATAGGCTTTTATTAGTTTCAGGTATATACATATATTATATTTATTTCTTTGTATATTACCGACTTCATAGGAATTGGATTTTGACTCACTTTAAACAGTCAAATTTCATTTAAAAGTTGAAAATTTAAGGAGGACCAATGACGTTAAAATTATTTAGATAGCTTGTCTTATTATCATCACAGGATTAAAAATTTCTTTATTAAATATATTGAAGCTGAGAGTTGGTCGTTAGCTCGATAAACGCCGCCATTTCTGTTTCCTAAATCACACTCTTCGTGCGAAAAGAATGTCTGTGAACGGATGAAAGCATTTCATTTTTTATAGGCTTTTATTAGTTTCAGCTGTGTATTTATTTGTTTGTATGTCACCAACTTCTTAAGAATTGGATTTTGGCTCACTTTACTAACTGATTGTCGCTATAGATCCCGTGTATGCTGACAGTACCGGCATAATCAGCCGCCATTTCTAATCTCATTCTTTATCTGTACGGGTCACAGATTAAGTAGAAATACGGGAGAGAGGAACGGGGGGCCGAAATTTTGTCAAAATCATCTAGCGTTGGGTAGGATCTTGGTCAGATGAAATTGATTTAATTAATTTATTTTTTCTACTCTACGTTCCAGTTATCGTTAACTACGTTTACGCTCGTGGTTTTCTCGTTCTATTCGTTTGTGACCGTTATAATCGTTATTACAAGTGGAAAGGAATATAGGTGGTTGTAAGTAATGATTCAAACGTTATAAAAGACTTGTTTTGTAAATTATCGCAGAAACTAAAACACAGTAAATTACAATTTGTAAAAAATGCTGATTAATAGCATTTTTTCACATTACAACCTATTTTCAGCTGTTTTTTTATTGCAAAGCAGCAAGCAAAGAGTAAAGTTTATTAAGCGGCAGAAGTCTAGTTTTTTTGGGGCTGGCAGCACTGGTCCTGAAAGACAAATGTCAAAATATGTAGCCACTGTAGCTGGCTTTATTGAGGTTAAGCTCTTATCCTTGAAATTACATAATTTTCGGAGTAAATAAACACAATTTTAAGCAATTGATTGAATGACGAATTAACAGACAAAATGTTTAAGTACGCACTTTAAATAATTGTACGTTTTGCTATGTCTAAATCGTTGTGACATTTAATTAACATAGAAACCGTTTTTCTAGATTCGGCGTTAAATCAGCTGTCCTCGGCTCAGCTGTATACTATTCAATTGATAAAGGAGTATGGAAGGATAGTGCTACTACTACTGCGTTGTACGAAGAATTGGAACAGGGTGTTTCTCCATATGTTGGGGAACTTAAGAAACAAATACCTTATGAGGTAGGTAAAATGACAATAACAATCGAATTTAACAATATTGAAAAAAAAAGATGTTTTACCATCTATTTCTTTGTAGCTACCTCCACTGCCTTCGAACGACCGAGTGTCATATTTATTCAAACACTATTGGAACTGCGGTGTGAAATCGACATTCGGTTTTATAATCGACCTTCCAACGCACACAAGTAATGTTGCAACTAGTACATACGAAATGATTGCATCAACTTTAAGCGGAGAAGATCAGAGCGCACCTGTAAACAAGGAACAGGAATGAATGTTGAAGTTTTTTTCATCTAAAATCTTAATTTTTATTTATTTAGCTAACATGTATGTGGAATAAAAGCCTGAGCTTTATTTATGTTACATTTCATTTTGATTGTTAGGTATGCTCTTGTTTCTTTGATATAAATAAAAATAAGAGGGCTCATTTTTCTTATCACCTAATTTATTTATGATATACAGGTGTATCAGGTTATGGAGCAACTGTTCAAGTATGTTGTAGTTTAACAATCACAGATCGTCATTAGAATGTATATTTCACAAAAAAACTATAAAACATAATAGTTACAGTGATTTCAAAAATATGTGTCAAAGAGTCTACGCCTTAAATGTGACGTGTTGATGTTACGTAGGCGTCTGACTCGCCTTGCCCGCTTTTATACCTAAATAATGTCGGTGTGGTAGGATAGTTTATAATAAACTCTTGTAGGTAAAAAGTAGAATAAGTATGTACTATTGATTTTGACTGCACAGATGGCGTAGTGTTTAAGATACTGTCCTACCGTGCCAGTGTCACGGGTTCGAATTTCACGCAGGACAACACTGCGATCAACAAATTGTTGTACTGAGTTTGGATGTAATTTCTATCCATTGATTCTATTTGTGAAGTCCCCTACAATACAAGGATTATTATCTTAAAAATAAAATAGAAGCTAGATATCTACCTATTTTTAATAAAAAGATGGACTTACCTTTTTCTTGGAAGTTGCCGTAAAGGTAAATATCCCATATCGATAACCGGAGTAATCCAGATAGGTAACAGGTATGTGGTATTAACATTCCGAAATTAACAATTCCTAACATATCACACATTTTTAATACCGCACATCGCACCAACACACCGAACCGGGAAAAAGTCATATTTCAAATCACTTTAAATAGCGGATTTTTAATACGCGAAAAAGTTGTAAGGAGATAATAATGCTAACCGTCCATCTAGACCGGACATCCCAGTCAAACTAAAGTAATTAAATAAAAACGAATAATTCAATTTTAAAAACCTATACTTTTATAGGCACTAAGGGCCTATCCGCACTGCGATATTTCTTAATTTTTTTTTGCGGTCTGGGTTGCGGTCGGCGTGCTCCTCATACCAATCCGCGCGAGGCGACAGAAGGGCGTAAGCACGCACACACAACCCACCCACGATGCACGTCGCCTTCGTCGTTGGGCCGACCACCGGAGCAGGGTGACTTGACGTCAGTGATCGGCCCGACAGAATATAGGGGATATTCAGAATACCCCCTATTTGGGGTATCCTCCCATCGACCGACATCTTTCCTCGGGGAGGACGTCGGTCTTTCCTCACGCGGTCGGCCTCTCAGCGGGTGACGTACTATCCCCGGTCAGGTTACCTGCGACCTCGTGCGGTATCCGCGTATGGCCCTGACCGCCATGACCCTCTGTGATTGCCCGAGAAGTGCCCTGAGTCGGACGGTCATGGACCATGAACGTGGTGCAATACGATTTATTTTCACGCGAATATTCCGAGTAGTATGTATTAAGCATGGCTATGTCCGCGCTGCGTAATAAATTTCACGCGTTTCACTCAGTCGTGCCACAAATAATCCTTTCATGGGTCTCAATGCTATAAGTGAGTAATCCAATGTTCATGACATCTTTTAATACGTCTTTTACGCCGCCTTAGTATTGGATTAATTAAAATTTTAGTTCGGTTGTCCATCCTGTTTCCGTGTGGTGACGGAGTAAAAATACAATTCACCGGTCCCTATCTTGTCTGTGGATGTCGTAAAAGACGGATTATGGGATATAATATGCGCATAACATCAGTGCAAGAGAAGGAAAACTCGAAATGAAACCCTATACCAACATGTCTGACCAGCATGGTATAGTAGGTCAAATTCCCTTGCAGTATGGAAGAGGGCTGAGACCAACAGTGGGACGTATATGGGCTGCGATGATGATGATGTCCATCTTGCGTCTCAGCTGAGAACCGAATTAAACTATCAAAAATCGTACGAAATTTTATTCACAGTGCATACTAAGTGTAATTTCGATCGCGGAATATAAAACGCGAGAATAAAAAGAAACCTCATAGTGAAAAATCGCAGTGCGGACAGGCCCTAAGCGAGCGAATGTCGTCGGGCGGCTCCTTTGACCTTATTCCCCGCCTAAAATATATAAACAGAGACGAAATTCATTTTCGATAAAAAAATTCAGTTTAGGTTTTGTTTTATTTTGTCTACAAGATATAGGTAATTATTTCATTTATGAATTTACGAAGTATTGACACTATCCTTCTATACGTTATTATTCTAAGCCTAAAGGATACAATAAAAAAAAATGCCATTTTTGACATGTCTTTATGTACAATATCTGGTTGACCGAGCTTCGCTCGGAATATTTTTGTCGAATTTATTTAGATATACAGGGTGACTGGTAAAAGATTGTACATATTGAAGGAGGGTATTCAGTACTCGATTCTGATACCGAATATATAAAAAAAATTGGTACATAAATTTTGAACAAATTATCTTATAAAAATATTTAGTTATGGACACATGGGATAGGTCAACGTACGTCAGCAATTGTAGGTACTAAACAGTTCGCGCATTGAACTAGTTACATTTTAGGTAAATATTCTACCTATGCCACTCGACCCAGTAGGTATTTTTTTTCGTCGCGGGCCGCAGACAGAGGTCAACGTACGCTGGCAAACCTATTGTTGTGATTGGAAACAAATCAATTTATCTCAGGATTGGTAAGAGCTATGAATCTGCAAATAACTTTAGTGTTTTATGACATTATTCTTACACCTAGTTTAAGTAATTCTAGTAATAAATATCCAAAATCTTGACAACAGTGCTAACAAAACTCTTACTCGATATCGTAATCGGTGTATCGCCAATACGGTGACAATATTTTTGGAAGTCTTGTAACACTAATAAACTCATTTGCAAAAAAAACGGGCGGTTTTGATTTTCATTCATATTTAAAAAGATACAATACCAAAAAGGTTTCAATCGTTTGTACACGTTACTGGCCGGTTTTAAAAATGCTGTGGTATTTAAAAAAGTACGTTCTAAATTCAATTTTTCATTTGATGTTCATTTTTACAGAAAACCCCTTTTTATCCTACATTTTTGGCGCGAAGTTCCAGAAGTTAACATCGACTTTCATAACTTTTATTCAATTTTTATCGATTAATTTCATATCCTTGACTGTCAAAGCTTTATTTAATGCTGTTTGGCTGTATCAAAAATGGTAGATAGAGTGGTAAAAGCTACCAAAATTATCGCGCTGCTTGAAGAGGGTTGCAGCCAATGTTTCGTGGCTAGGAGGCTAAATGTTAGTCGCTCGACAGTCCAAAGGACCTGACAGCGATATCAGGAGACTGGTTCCGTCGAGAGAAGGCCTGGTTCTGGAAGAAAACCATGTACCCAACCACGGGATGATCGTTTTCTTGTGAGTCGCGCATTGAGAAATCGCAAATCTTCGTATGTGGATCTTAAGAACAACCTCCAAGAAGTAAGAAATGTGCATATTAGTCTATGGACGGTCAGGAGGAGGCTTCTCGCTGCCAATATACGCAGTCACCGCCCGGCCCGCGGCCCCAAATTACTCCGTGAGCACAGAGTTCACAGGCTTAGGTTCGCTAGAAATTGTGAATCGTGGACTCAAGACGATTGGAATAGGGTTTTGTTCTCTGATGAAGCCAGGATATCTCTGTTCGGTGAAGATCGACGTCGGCGAGTGCTAAGAAGACAAGGAGAACGCTTTGCAGAGGCATGTTTCGAAGAAATCACACCTTATGGTGGGGGCTCTGTTATGTTTTGGGCAGGAATAAATTCAATGGATCGTACAGAGTTAGTCTTCATTGAAAACGGCTCACTGACTGGGCATCGATACATAACGGAAGTTCTAATTTCTCATGCACAACCCGCATTGGCCGCTCTAGGTGAAGACTCGATTTTTATGGACGACAATGCTCGCGCCCACCGATCCCGCGATGTTAATGCGTATGTGCAAGAGGTCGGCATTCGTCGTTTGGATTGGCCAGCTCGAAGTCCCGACCTCAATCCCATAGAGCATGTCTGGGACGTTCTGAAACGGCGTGTGAGATCAGTACACCCGGCTCCGCAGACCATCAGAGAGCTGAAGAATGTGATTACTGCGGAGTGGGAACGTATTCCGCAAGCAAGTATCCGGGATATACTCGCTAGCATGCCCAGACGAATTCAAGCTGTGATTTTAGCTAGAGGGGGTCACACTCGATACTAAACATTTATCTGCTTTTACTTTATTAAAGAAAAACAAACAAAAAAACTTTTTTATTTTTACTTCATGAGCATATGCACTACTAGCGAATATACACTACTAGCGAGGTTTAGCATTATTTCCCATAAATTGTATCTAAATTTTATGAAATACTGATGAAAACGATTATTTTCTTATTAATTTAGCAAATTGTGTGGATAAAACTACCTATAATTATCAAACAAAGAAATATTAACATTTGAAATGGTTCATTGCTTAGGTGCCCGTTTTTTTTGCAAATGAGTGTATTGTTGATGTTTACTATGTAGTTAATTAATATTATCTTCTTTTTACACTTTTATTAGTTACATGTGGCCATTATCTATCGTTTCCTTCAATATGTACAATCTTTTACCAGTCATACTGTATATTAATAAAAAAAAAATAATGAAAATTATATAAAAAATTACAAAAAGAATAATAATAACACCGAGATTCGATCCGACGCCGTTTGTCGCCGATGTCAAAAATAAAATGATACCTGACTACTTCGCCACTGAGCTATCGTAATTCATGACATTGATGGCAAAATTTGAATTCATATTCTTTTAAAATTTAATGTCATTATATTGTCTGCCAAAAACACTGACAAAACAACATTTTCTATACATAAAACCTAGCTAGATCGATTTTTTGGGCCCGAATCCTCTAGTATGCCAAGTTTCAACAAAATCGTTGGAGCCGTTGCCGAAATCCTGAATATATATATAGAAAGAATTGCTCGTTTAAAGATATAAGATAGGGACTGTCGATATTATGTATTACTTATATAAACTTTTATCTCAAATGGATTGGTTTTGTTCAACATACTTGTCTTCTATTATATTTACCATACCTTCCTATTGAAGGGGATATAGACCGATCATAATTCTTGAGTCTCTAGTAATAGTTTTATGATCAGCCACCTACCTGACGACAACCTCCCTTGGAAATGAGTTGCCCCTATTTTTTTTCTGTCACACACAGCTGTACTGTTAGCTGCAGATCCAGTTGGCCCCAGGCCATCACATTTGACGCTAATCGCCAAAAATAATGTGCTAAACCGCGTTAAGAGTTCACTTGAGCATAGTGAATTAGGGCTTAGAATTAACCTCTTTTCCGAATGATTAAATTCAAATTATAGCGATACGTTATCATAAATGACTATATAGGGCGTCTCGAAATCGCAAGCCAACGCAATTCCTACAATAGTTCGCTTTGTTCAGCTTATTCTAATATTAACGACCAATACCCCACTAGACGCGCCTACAGCGAAAGGCGGATCGTATGTACTGCAGTCCACCGCCACAGCGTACGCTCCATACCGCCTGTGCGGACGTACTTTGCCACTAGTTCAGCAGATAGAACATGGACAAGATACACCCACAGTAAATGCTTTTGGTGAATGTATATATTGTGTGGCGACGAAGTAGAATACAATTCACCACCCCCCTTTTTTATCTGTGGGTGTCGTAAAAGACGACTTAGGACTGTAATGTAATATGCATATAACATCTATGCAAGAGAAGGGAAACTCGATTTAAGCACTATAGCAACCCGTCTGACCCGCGTGTTCTGCAATGTCGTCGAAAACTCGCAATGTCGCGAAGGCTTTATTGAGTCAAACAACGATCCACATAATTATTATCAACGAGACATGATTTGATCCTTAAGGCCACTTCCGATTTAGTCGGATACAATGTTTTCAGAGGGTCGCTTGGATGGTTATTGAGGTAAGAATAGTATTAGCGCTCTTTAAAGGCAACTATTGATACAAAATATTACGAATAAGGCAATACAAATACTTCACATATAAATAGAAAACTGAATACAAACTGAAAACGGTTAAATGAAATTCTGGGAAATCTATTATAACAAATGAGTATAATAATAAAATATAATTGTAAAAATTGATATGTATTTTAACTATTATGTAATGTGAGCTAATAGGCATATCTTCGCGAGGCGAAGCGGGGAGCGGACGAGTGTCGTTTAGCGAGATGGCTGCCTGGGGGGCGACATTGCCCATTGGGCAGTCCAGTTGGAGAGGCCACGGTACGGTGTTCGGACCGTCGAGGCTTCCTAGCCGGTGCTGATGGAGTGATTGACACATAAAATCATTACGTCTTTTGGTGTACAAATTTTGAGGCAATTGTATGGAATAGCATGTTGTACTGTCACCAAGGATTTAATTTAGACTTTCTACTGTCACTACATAATGTTCACTACGCCCGTAGACGTCATATTTCAATACAAACTGTACAGTACTGCGCCCCTGTGACGCGCGGACAATGTATAAAAAAAGTACTGCCGCAACACCCACAATCTGTAAGAGTACTGTCCGTCAACGTGTTAAGTATTATCATTTTAGGGTTAAAAGAAAACAAATTTTATGAAAACAGCCCACATTTGTGGCACGTTCGATTTATTCCTTTCAGTGTCACATATACAACTTTACCTAATAATAAAGTCCGTTTTAATAACATGCAAACATTTCCAAGCTATCATCTTATTGCTGTTAACACAACACCAAAGTCATATCAACCAACCATTACAAATCTCATATAAATACTTTGAATGAAAAATTTCACTACCTAATTCACTTATTTTTCCGAGATAACAGCAATATTACAGCAATGTGTATGTACTTTGTGGCAGACGACTCGGCAATACTTCTAATGATTATATAATCTATAGATGTAATATTACTATTACTACTTGTTTATAGTACATTTTTAGTCAAGAAGTGATATTTTTATTTTTTTACCAGTTACGTGCCGAATATTGGCGAATTAAAAGGGTTCATACATAAAGTACGTCACGCTAATATCGTATATTTTTTACCTTGCCCTAGTCACAGTTGGTCACATTTGTGAGATGTGTGACGTCATTTATATTGCAAAATATAATTAATGAAATCAACGAAAATGGCGCGTATGGTAGCATTTAACAGTGCTGATGCTGCAGATAGGGATGGAATTATTTTTAAGTTTGCTATTAATAGTTCAAAATTGGCATTTTGATACCTAATTGCATAAGATTTTGAAGTGACGTCACGGAATTTAGGACCCCTCGTCACACTTCGTCGGCCCCCTTCCCCTAAACATGTGACATACTTTATGGATGGTCCCAAATGGATAAAAGATCTGTAATGTTTATTTTTTTTTATTAAGATTGGTCATGTTAATATTCATTTGAGGAACTGACACAGTTGAGGAACATAAGTCTTGTAATTATTGTAAATAAATCTGTAATTTTGTAATTCAAATACTTTTAATGACAATTGATATATTTGGATTTTTTGTGCCCAATTGCTGTACATTAAGGTCTATTTTGCATTGACCGTAATCATAAAATATTTTACGAATTGAGTATGTTGACAACAAAAGTAGCATAAAAATATATACACAATGTTTATTTATGTCGGTTCGCTTTTTTATCTGAAAATGTGAGGTTGTCTTGTAAGAAGGAATGATTCGATAAGGATAACACAAATTATAAATTCCATAAATGAAAATGGTTTTGTATCTATATTACATTTGTCCTAAATATTAATTTGCTACTAATTAGTACAAGGCCAGTTTATCAGGTTATATATTATTTAAAATCTCTGTTTTAATTGAAATGGCTGATGAGCTTTTGAACAATATGTCCTTGAGATTTAATATTAAGGAAAGCTGTGTTTTATTTTGATAAAGTCCTGGGCGGTTTATCTGGTTGCTAGGCAACAGTTTCGACTTCCATAGGCTCTTCAGCGCCAGCTTTCTTTTTCTTTTTTTTGTTGGCTTTCGCGGATGAGTTGAGGAGTGCCTGCAATCAATTTATTTACATGAAATATTTATCATGGAGTGCAATTAAAAATGAAATTATAATATTATGATTGAATGTCGTAATGCTTCAAACAGAAGTGCTAAAAATTGCAAATCGGCTCAAAAACATTACATTTATATACCCTGTGCTTGTTCAAATTACACCATGTTGTAGTGTACTTTGAAAGATAACAGGGAAATCGCCTACTCATGAATCAGGAATTATAAAGCCAAAATCGACATCCTTGATTACAAGTGGTGTTGCTGAGTACTGCCTATCTGGTGATCCTTGAGCCAGCATTTACAACACATATGAGAAAGAAAACAGGATACAGAATATTCCTAAAGGCAGCAAGCAGATAAATATATATGGCAAGAAATTACGTAACCATTTATGCAGCTCTTATATTATGCTAGGATATACCAGAAGGAAAACTCGAAATTAAACCTTTTTTTTGAGTGGGAAAATGCTATTTTACGCATGCCCACCCCACCTTCGAGAGGTGGGGTATGCCGGGCTTAGCGCTGATTTATTGCCACTACTTGCTAAAAACCACACACTGTTCCTGTCCCTCGGTTACGGCGAAGTTATGGGACCGTTTTCACATGTACCACAATTCCGCCGGAGATCGAAATTAAACCCTACATCAACATGTCTGACTAGCATGATATAATAGGTCAATTGGCCTCCTAATGGGGAGGAGGTTCGAACCCAGCAGTGAGACATATGAGCAGAGATAACAACACCATAATATTTATTGCATAAATATAAATGAATACATCACTTCAGAATAAAATGTTAATACAGCACAACTTCGACTTAAGTCAAGAGGATTAGAAAATGTTTGTTTTAACGAGTAATCGGTTACAAAAAGGAAAGAAAACTTTACTTATACATAACATACCTAACTACTCATTTAAATATTTTTGTAAAACGATTACTATTAATAAATAAAAACATATTTCAATGCAAGCCTGTCAAGACTGCTGCTGTTATTGTATGTAATCTGTAGAATATTTTATGTACAGGGGCATATTGTACTTGTTATCTATATTTTATAATGACTGAAAATTTATTATATAAAGGTTTCTGATATACAATATTCGTAATTTAGATGTCGAAAAATTCGTTTAATCATTTTATTGAGATAAAAGTTTAATTATGTCCAAATTTTCTATTAATTTAGGATCTTTAAACTCACATTGAGCTCTGGATCCTTGATGCTGCGTTCACTCTTGCATGGACTCTTGTCGAATGGCAGACCAGTGATACGATGCGTCCCACTAGGTAACAGCAGCACTGTGAATTTAAATTGTGCCACCAACTCGCCTGGACGTTCATACAGCACCTGTTGAAGTTAAAATGATTAAAATATTGTTTTTAATAATCTATTATTTAATTTTTTTTCGCAGATTTGGGCACAAATAACTTCTGTTTTGGCTGTAAGGTGACAGAGGAAGAATAAAAATTCAGCACCCCTTTACTTGCCCGTGAGTGTCGTAAAAGACGACGAAGAGGTATAATATGCAGATAATATCTATGCAAGAAAAAGAAACCTGGAAATAAAACCCTATGCCAATATGTCCAACCAGTGCGGTATAGTAGATAAATTTCCCTCCCATTGTGAAGGAGGCTCGGCTCCAGCATGGGAATGTATACAAGCTGAGATAATAATGAAGAGTGAGTTATTTACTCAATAGTCATAGTCCCGAAATTTTTCTTTGACTATATTTTGACATTACTGTACTGTGAACAGCTTTTTAATAATGACTTACTTCTCTTTCACAAAGGTAAGTACAGATTATACCATTACAATATAACAAGGTTTTTTTTGTCCCCAATATAACATACAAGTTCAGCTACAATGGAGTTAAAATAACCATTACATGCGGCAAAGAAGGAGCATCAAACTATTTTAACTACATATTTATGAATTGAGAGTCGATAAAGTTGTAAAAACTTACCTGGAATGGCTCAATGAGTTTATGATTGACGCATTCTACAACACCTAATCTTGCGCTAGTCTCTTTGTCAAAGCTACGCAAGTTAAACGGCATTGAACCATGCTTATTGCGGACCTGTTAAACAAATTAATCACAGTTTAAAATAATTAATAGGCAACAATTAGATTAGTGTTACACAAAATTCTGTAGTGGTAGAACCACATTGTTTCCAATTTTTGTCTGTACCCATTAACGCTTTGACTGCTGTCATATATCGCATACAGGTACATTACGATGCGGCGAGCTACCACACGCAATCGTGTGCGGCCGCATACACGCCTGGCGTGTAATCGCCGCACACGCGTGTGTTATCAAAAACACGCTTGTGTGTTTTCCCGCAGCAAACGTGTTAATGGGCCAGCTCGTCTAGGATAGGACCACACTCACAGACAATATAGACTTCTCTAAGTAGTATTAATTTCTGGACTGGCCACAGACGTCAAGGGATTCGGTACCAGTGGTTGGCCCAATGGAGAAGGGCAGGGAATATGGTGGGTTATGGGGCCGTACGTTGCCCTTCGTCGCCTCGAATGCAATGGACAGCGTGTGTGCTGATCATAGCCGGGTAGAAAAATATAGTAGTAATTTGCTATTGCACTTTGGTAAGGGAACAAGAGAGGCCTGAACCCCAACTTAGGGGTGTTGCAGAGATATAAAAGCGTGTTGGCAGTAAAGGTAATAAAAAAAATGTTGTAATGTTCTATACCAACATACCATTTCAGTTGGTTGGTTCAAACACATTACATTATTTTATCCAATATATAATACCAGTATTGCACTAGCAATATGTTAGAAAACTTATACTGGAATAATATTTGCACTTGCTTATACTCTTGATAATTATTAACTCAAAACTCCAAGAGTTTTTGATAAAATCTGTCTGATCTGATATAGTTTTTTTTTTATTGTTAAAAACCTCTCATAAGTTTGTTAGCTAATTACACTAAATTACCTAGTTGCAAAAATATTTTCTTAAATACAAATAATTGCATAATTATTTTTCAATTTCAAATGGCTGACATAGATGTTTCTTGAGAATGTGTTTATGTTAATGTGATTACTCACCTCACTATAGAACATTCTTGAAGCCTTTAGTTTTAATTGGTACACCTCATCAGTTTTTTTATATATTGTACACCTTGTGTCCATTTCACGACCCTGAAAATAATATAAATCTATACTAATATTATAAAGAGGAAAGATTTGATTGTTTGTTTGTATTGAATAGGCTCTGAAACTACTGGACCGATTTCAAAAATTCTTTCACCAATGGAAAGCTATACTATCAGGGAGTAACATAGGCTATATTTTATCCCGGTATTCCCACGGGAACGGGAACTACGCGGGTAAGATGACTGAAACCGAAGCGAAGCGAGGGCAGGTTGCTAGTTCATTATAAAATTAGTTTGCGAATAAATTATTACATTTACTATACCTATAAAATGAAGAAAATATAAATGTTTGTATTTAATTTGCCTTTTTTGACAGGCTATACTGGTCATAAGTCACCCAAAACTTTCAATGTGAGACTAAAAGATGCTGTTTTATTCCCCAAGGTCTTGTGTTGGTTATGTGCACATATTGCTTCATATGGTGATTCTTAATTACGCCGCAAATACAATACATTAATACACAAAAGATGCATATTATTGATTTGCTTGTTTATGCTCTATGGTGGACAGTGTGATAGCAAATATTAAACAAAAACTTAATAGCTATGTAGACAATAAAGAACTGGTTGCCACCCGAAATTCCAGTTTGTTCAGTACTAATAAATTTTGGTAAAAATATCAGAATTTAAATCTGATTTCAAATCTCATAGAGCATATATAGCAAAACCCCTTACTATACAGAACTTGTGAGAAAATATAAGGGTTTGAAAAAAGGAAGAATAAAGAGAGAAATAGGATCTACATTGACAGAATGGGACTGAACTTAAGCTTTTAGCCTTAAATTTTAATATTCTGATATACAACAATTTAATTTTATGTTCAGAAAAAATATTTAATCAAGTACACTTACAATGCCCTCTCCAGTTGACACAAGTACATCCATTGCATATACTTCATAGGTTTCTAAAGTGGCCTTTTCATGTTCTTTACGCTGCGCTTCTGATGGATTCTGTATTATGCTCTTTTCACCATCAATGCGGAACTGCTTCAGCTGGTGCGAGAGCATTCCTTCAACAGGCTTGCAGGCATACTCAGCAGTGATTTTTTGCACTGCATCTGTTATTGCATAATTCTGGAATAAAACATAATTGTTTTATTTTATTTGGGCTCCTCTAAAAAGCAATTTGACCTTGATGATGGCCTTATTTGACTATCAAATCATTATTCCGCATTGTAGTTGTGATATACAGAGTGTATCAGGTTATGGGACAACTGTTCGGAGTATGTTGTAGTTTAACAGTCATAGATCGTAATTAGAATGTACATGACACAAAAAACAATATAACATAAAAATTATAGTGATTTCAAAACAATGTGTCTAAGAGTCTATGCCTTAAATGTTACGTATTATGTAGGCATGTACAGACAGAATACATGTAGGCATGTAAAGCTTCGCCAGTATAATTTCATTCATTTATACCTAGAATTGTGCAAACGCTTCAATGACATGTAGGTACAACGGCAAGCGGTCAACGGCCGATCAGCTGTTTTAAAGCGAAGTTTGTATTGCTTATGTGAACGTAATCATTGATTTATTCAATTTCTAATGAATATTTAACAAAGTATGAATATGTTGTGTATTAAGTATCATTGACTTTATACATTTCAATCAGATTTACACGAAAAAGCGATGACAAAATTGAAAAATTTACATGTCTCTAATTTCAAAACAATATTTTTCGTTCAAATTTTTTTTTATGGGTTCCTAACCACCATTACCCAGCTCCCTTTTGACCAGTTGCCCCATAACCTGATACACCTGTATAATAAAATTATTCAGATGTTCTGGTTATAAATTTATCTTAGAAGAGCAATGTAAGTGAGTTTAAACCAAAATGTCAAGAATGGACATATTAGTTAGAATGTCACTGTTACTTTTCCCTGAGTACTGCCAGAAAGTGTAACAAACACTAAATGGAAAGAATTCAGGGATTTTGTATATATAACTAGATTGTAATGTAGTTAGATTTTAGATTAAGAGTAATAAAAGTTGTTTAAGTGCAAGGCTAGATCATCCTGATTCCATATGTTATATTAGTTAACTGAGTTTTAACAGACATATTAAGGGAGTTCATCAAATTTTATTCATTATACCTTTGCAATAGTAGGTGTTTTATTTCATCAATATATCTATAGGTATCCCCAATTTGTCCAGATTGAAATTTTAACATATTAATGAATTAAGAATTCTTGAAATTTTATGATTCAAAAGACTGCAACTTCTACAGATGGACTTTATATCTACATATGCAATTCATTTTTACTGTTATCAAAAGACTAGGCCATAAGTGGTGTCGTTTACATCCAGCTACACAAAGTGAATAATAAAACCACTTCTATTCCTATATGTCACAAGCTACACACAAATTTTGATACAATACTAAACTAAATCAGGCAACTACGTATTAGTGACTATATAAATCATTAATATAAGTAAAAAATCATATTTTGGAGCACTAAAATTAATTATACCTCAAAAATTATAAGTATACCTCATTACCAGGCCGAAGCAATCTCAGGGCTGCTTCACTAGCATAATGAGCTGCAAGAAGGACATCAGCTGCCCGACCTGACACTTCCACACCACCAACAATTACCGTGTGTGCAACAACTGCTATAAATCCATCTATGTGTGCACCAAGGTCTCTATAAAACAACAAAAAGACTATTTCAGTGTCATTAAAAAACTAATTAACAATTCAGAACGAATATTCCAGTACCTACACGATCTAATTAAAAATTATTGACTGTGAAATCTATTTTCGTAATCACACATGAACAATTCATAACCTATAATAAACGATTGATGTTACTTACATTTTGGCCAAATCACCTTCCTTCAATATATAATCACTTTCACTAGGAATAGGTGAAAAGTGGCATATACAGTTGTTTACTGATACGCATGTTGAAAACGCAATGCCCTTTTTGGAATCCTTCTCTTTTTTGAATACTTTGGAAGTTTCTTCTAATATCAGCTTGTCGCCAAATTCGCATATCTCTCTGGCAGACGCGTCGGGAACACATTTTGCTATCACTTGTTCCAAGACACCTAAAAGAGAATAATATATTTATTCCGAGTGACACGGTTTGAAAATGTAATAGAAATTTGGCGAGGCTACCACATTGTCCGCATGGCCAACCGATGACACGCGTCCATCGTTTTGGCAACCTATATATACATTGTAAATTTGGTGTGCTTCGAAAATATTCAAACAAAATAGTATTATAAAAACTTACGATTAACAATTTGTCCGGCTAGCTTATACTTGGTTACAACCAAGTCCTCAGCAATAGTTTTCTCAACTTCTTTATCGTCAGCCATTTCTCAAAACTATAGTTGTCGGGCCAAGCATCGAGTTTTGATTGGCTGTTTAGGTTGTGGTCACGTGACACTGACAACGAATCACTAATATGGCGGTAAATCGGAATAGCCTATAAAAAGTTATTAAAAAATTATTGGCGGCTTTTTAATAGACATAATTTTTCCTTTGTTTGTTAATGGCTTTTATAGCTCACAAATATCAATTAATGATATTTTATTTCAGGAATTAAAAGGCTAGAAATAAATGTTTATAATGGCTGTCGGCTTAAAGGTCTTAGTAACTAAATATTTGACCATAGGCCATAGGCACGAGTATATGCGTCAAATTATTCGTAATTTCGTATCACTATCGAGACCAATTTGTATGGGGCAGGTAATAGGAGCAGCAGCGCCTTTAACAGACGATACAGGCACTGCTCCAAATACATACAAATTGGCTTACCGTTTGATAGGCATATTCGTGCTAAGCCCACAGTACTTAGGTGAAGTAATAAATATGTTTTATTACGAGAACGTGAAAGCGTCATGTGATGGTCTTATATTATGTTGAACATAAAAAAATATGGACCTCTATGTAAAGTTTATCTAAACAAATATGGCACTTTATGTAAAATCATGAAGAGGAACTGCTAGGAGGTAGTGTATACGATATAAAAGTATTTCACTAATATTTGCGTTCTCCACTAAAATGTCCAAGAGATGTATCTACTGGGCCTTTCTCTCTTAGCAGTGTGGCTGTGTGGCCATAACACTGTCGAAGGCGACGATTTAACTTACCGGTAGACAATGACTAATTGATGAATGAATTAATGACTAAAGAAGGAAGGATTTTTTTTTGGGCAGGTTGTGGTCTGGACCCACGCCATCCGTTTCGTTCGGGGTAACGAAGCCACGGTGCGTGGCACCATATCCAATGTATTCCCGTCCCGTTGGCATTAGGTTCACCACTGGTACCGAATATTAGACGGCCGTGGAAGGTTCAGAATGTTATTCTAATCCGTCGATGCCCCGGCAACACCTTTGTGTGATCAGCCTCTGCAGGTGACGGACTATGCGCCAGTCCGGTAATGCGAGGGCCTCGATTAGGGCGGCATCAGTCGCAGGTACTTCCGCCTGCACTGTCTGAGGCGCCAGTGGCGGTACGTCTCAACATCATATGGAAAAATATTAACAAAGTACCAGCATACAGAGATATACTAAAGAAATAAAGAATTACCTACTGTGGGTTTAGCACGAATATTCGTATCGTTATCATATTTTTTAATCTATCGTATCATAGATAAATACGTTATAACTGTCTGTGGTTACTATATAACAATAGCTTCATTCGCCCTTGCTTTGTTTTGTGATAAGCTGTCAGATCTGAGATCACATTACATTCGGAAATTTACATTTTCTACATAGTGTTTCCGTATATTCTGTTTTTTCATTGCTATACTAATGTAGTGAAATGTGAGTTAACATATTAGATATTATTCAACATTGTAACATAATATATAAAATATGGAAACCGTATCAAGTTTGTTATCTATGTTAAATGAAAAAGTTAATTTTGGTGAAAATCTTATAATTAAACTAGAACCAGTTAATCACATCGATGGGGTGATGAAATTACAGAGAAAAATTAGGCAAGAAGTTGAATTTTTAAAAAAGGTTCGTTATGTGTAATAAGCATTATTTTACTAATTAGTGAACCATTTCTTACCTCAAGTGTTTTGGTTTATACAGTTACAAAAATCAAAAAAAGTCAAAATTGAACAATTATCCTGTTCAAATTTGCGTCATTTGGGCGCAATGGTTGACTGTGCTTTACGACCAGGAGTAATATCAGTTTGCAAGATTTTTCACATAAATGATACTTCTAAATTAGTTATTGATGTAATAAGTGAAGAAGGCAGGGTTTGGACAAAAGGTAATGATCTTTATAAATGTAATGTATTAAATCATGTCAAAAAAGACAAAGACTAAACAAAAGCCTCTTTATTTTGCAGTTATAGCGAGAAATCCAAAATCTTTAACTGCTTTGAGTGCAGGTAAAGCATCTTATGGTGCTAGATCAATTCTGGACCAAGCTGAAGATTACATGGAATGTGCTAAGTTGTATCCATGCATGTATCAAACCCCAATGGCACGTATAATGATTATTTAATATTTAAATGTAATGAAATAGTTTTTATAAAGTTGAAGGGAAATTATTAAATTATCTGTGTAGTGACAATAAGAATACAATTCACCTCTCCCTATTTAGTCCATGGATGTCGTAAAAGATGACAGATGGATATATTATGGTGATAACATCTATGCAAGAGAAGGAATATTTGACGTAAAACTGAATGCTGTACAATACGTTTGACTGGCATGGTATAGTGAGGTCAATTTGTCTCCTATTTAGGGCCACAATCATCATCATCTTGCTCTTATCCCAATTACTTGGGGTCGACGCAATATGTCATCTGTTTTGACATATTGCAAAAAGTTTCGGCAATGACTTTTATGACCGGCCGCCTGCCTGACGTCAACCCTCCTTGGGAATGTAATCGTTGACCCAAATGGTACCAGATGGAGTTGGTCCGGGTCAATCTAGGGCTCTTAGTCGTCTTTTACGACACCCACGAGCAAAGCAAAGGTTAAAGTTAGGCCCACAATATCGAATAGAAAGTATCGATACTGTACTCACGAGTAGTATCGAAGAAAAAGTATCATACTCAATAAAGTATCGAAACAAAAGTGTCGATACTCCAAGTATCGAGTACCGAGTACTTTTCCTGGAATCTGCCGTGATAAGCTTTTTTTTTTTAAGAATTTTGATCGTCTGTGAACAGATTAAAATATTGTGAGCCACATTTTAGACGGTTCATTACGTTTGAACTAGATGGCGTTAGCATAAATATAATCTGTAAGGTCAAGTTTCACATGGATACTCACTACTATTTATTCAATACAATACCTGCCAAAAAGTACTCATTGAGTAAAAGTATCGAGTACAAAAGTATTGGTATTAAAAGAAAAGTACTCGATACCTAAAAGTATTAATACTTTTTTTGTGTCCCTACTCCTATTGTGGCAGAGGCTCAAGCCCAGCAGTGGGACATATATGAGCTGAAATGATGATGATGAAGGAAAATATACTTCATGTATAGTATTTCTTTGAAAAGGTTCAATGTTTAAGCATATTACAAACCATGAAAAAATATATTTTAATGGCTGTAGGTTTTTGAAGATTTTGAGTTTACCATTTAATCTTTATACATGGTGTATCAGGTTATGAGGCAACTGTTCGTATGTTGTAGTTTACCAGTCATAGATCGTAATTAAAATGTATATTACAGAAAAGACAATATAACATAAAAGTTATAATGATTACAAAAATGTGTATCTAGCAGTCTATGCCTTAAATGTTACGTATTATGTAGGCATGTATAGACAGGATACGTGTAGGCATGTAAAGCTTCGACAGTATAATTTCATTCATACATACTTAGAATTTCGCAAACGCTTCAATGATAGCGTAGGTACAAACGCGACTCAGCGACGGCCGTCGGCCGATCAGCTGATTTAAAGCGAAGTTCGTTTTGCTTATGTGAACGTAATCATTGATTTTTCAATTCCTAATTTTACATAAATTAACATTTAACAAAGTATGAATATGTTGCAGATTAAGTATCACTATACTTATACATTACAATCAGATTTAAATGAAAAACCAATGACAAAATTGAAAACTTCACATGTCTCTAATTCATTAACGAATCAATATTTTTCCTTAAATTTTTTTTATGGGTCCCTTTCACCATTGCCTACCTCCCACTTGACCAGTTGCCCCATAACCTGATACACATATATATTTCTATACAGGATATATATTTCTTGTGTATGTCACTGAACTCCTAAACGGCTGGACCGAAGTTGATGAATTTTTTTGTGTGTTCAAGGGGATTCGAGGATAGTTTATATTCACAATTGGACTCGGTAGGTGGCGCTGCTGTCAATCTCAAAGAGAATTATTTTTATTTTATTTGAACAGAACAACGTCTGTTGGGTCTATTATAGATTTGGATAATGTTCTTATTGCTGGTTTGATATATGTAGTTATTTTATTATTTCAGATTATATTTGAATTTATGAGTGGTATTGAAGAAAATTTAGCGAATAAATTGAAAGCAATAGGAATTAAAGTAAAAGGAGAAATATTGCCCAATTCAATTTTTTGCGAGAAGGGTGATTCTTTCGATAGTGAATCTAGTGATGAAGAGTGCCTTGATAATTATAGGTAAGGGACTTAAGGTTGTCATTATAAAAAAAAATGTGTACCTACGACTTTTCCAATTTATACAAATTGTCATTCAATTAGAACACCTAACTTTATAGTATAATAAACCTCTTTTAATAGAGGATATATTGTATCATCATAACTGGGTAAGAATACTATTTACTATCTTGCTTATAGGTGTTGTAAAGCATGATTAAAGGATATAATATGTATATAACACTAGCAACCCGCCGCCGCTTCGTTTTCAGTCGCCTCACCCGCGTAGTTCCCGTGGAAATACCGGGATAAAATATAGCCTATGTTACTCCCTGATATTATAGCTTTCCATTCATCATAATCTCAGCCCATATATGTCCCACTGTTGGGCTCGGGCCTCCTCCATAATGGAAGGGTAATTGACCTACTATACCACGCTGGTCAGACGTGTTGATATAGGGTTCTATTTCAAGTTTTCCTTCTCTCGCATAGATGTTATATGCGTTTTATATCCCTTAGTCGTCTCGTACGATCACCCACGGGTAAGATAGGGGGTGGTGAATTGTATTCTTACTCCGTCACCACACGGAAAGCTTTCCATTAGTGAAAGAATTTTTGAAATTGGTTCGATGCGTGAAAGCGTAACAAACAAACGAAACTTAATTTCGCATTTATAATATTAGTAAGGATATATGCAAGAGAATGAAAACCAGAAATAAAACCCTATATCAGTCCATCTGACCAGAGAGAGAGATAAAGTATGCAAATAATATCTATGTAAGAGATTGAAAACTTGATTTGAAACCAACACGTCTGACCAGTGTGGTATAGTAGGCTAATTTCACTCTTTTTGTAGAGTAGGCTCGAGCCCAGCAGTGGGATATATATGGGCTGTAATGATGATGATGATGATGAATACAGTTCTAGGTTTTTTCTAGTTCTATAAAATTGTAATTGAAAAAAGTCCTTTAGTCTTATTGAAATATAACAATCAATATTCTAATTTTTGCAGTCATAGCAGCTTATTACAAGAAATGTCCCATTGCATTGAGGAGCATCCAGAAATTAAGATCTTGAATTTGGATGTAACTGCCATGATGGCATACGTCAGTAATATGACTAATGGACACTGTAATTATGTTTTTAAACAGGAAGTATTGACACAGCAATGTTCATGGGAAGCAGAGAGGCCAGTTAAACCAATTTTGGAAAGATTGTTTGAAGGTAATATTTTGTTTCTTCCTATTCAAAATGATTACATGTCTCAATATTGATTCTAAATTCATTATTTTAGAGGTTAACAGGATTAGGTACTGTATTATCTATTACATCTATTACAAATAAATAAAACTGAAGTGTCTGTTTGTAATGTCAAAATACTGGGCTTTTATCATGCTCACACAGTTATTTGCACGACACCTGTGCCTAAAATAGAGTTTGAAAATTTTTATCTGTCAGTTTGTGGTAATCTTCGAAACGGGTGGAGCGATTTTAATAATATTTTACTAGCAGGTAGTCGTCTATAAACGGTGACTTTTTATCGTCTTACAAAAAAAAAAACATAAAAGTATCCGACCTAAGAAACATATCTGTTAGATATGTTTAAATGTTCAATAGTGGTAGTTATAAAAAAATAATAAAATAAATTAAAGTTAATATTTTGTAACAGCTTGTTTATCATGTTTTCATTTTAAAGAAACAAATCATGCGGAATTTCGTTAGCCAATCATAGCTACGAAGTCCACGTGGACAGCTATTACAAAGCGTAATCCCTACCTACCTAGGTATCCTTGGCGATCCCTGATTGGCCGCCAATTGTTTTAGTATCCAACGGCGCGTGAAAGGGAAAGGTCGCTTGACCTTTGCGCTTGCATGAACTTAAAATTTCCGTACTTAATTACCTATTTCGCGACATCATTGTGTGTTTGTGTTGTTACGAAATGTCTAATAGACATTATCAATAATGATTTCTGATGTTTACGCGAGTATTATACATTTTAAATAAAACTACTTTACGGATTTTATCGCGTTTGTATTTGATTTTTGATTACCCGACGTTTCGAACACTTTACAGCGTTCATGATCACGGGTGGACTAAGATGTCTCACGTCCAACAAGTCATCGTTACTGCAGAAAATTTTATAATTATCTACCCGATACAGAAATTAGTTATTAAATATTGACCCACATTTTGATACAAAATTTATTGCCAGTGTAAGAAGAAAATGATTCTATATGAAAAAATTATATTGTTATGCTAAATTAATTACAATTAATTGTAATTAATTTAGCATCATGTTACCTGAGTTTTCTTGCCGGATCTTTCTCAGTGTAACCGTGTTCCGATCCGGTGGTAGTATACTAGATTATTAGTTAGTTTTTAAATATAATTACATACATACATATATTCACGCCTTTTTCCCATAGGGGTAGGCAGAGTCCACTGCCCTCCACCTGCTACGATCTTTGACATATTCAGCGTAGCAAAGCGGTTCTCTGTGGGCCACTTTTCGCCCCCGACGGAAACGAGACGTGACGTGTCGCGAACCACATCGCCGCCATTCGTACAGTTTTTTTAATTTTTGAAACTCATTGCGTTTCCGCGAGAAATACATACACATATAATTAACGGACACAAATTACATCCATATATATATCCAAATATAATTACTATTAATTTTAATGTTTAATTATTACTAACCATAAACAATATAATTTTTTCATATAGAATCATTTTCTTCTTACACTGGCAATAAATTTTGTATCAAAATGTGGGTCAATATTTAATAACTAATTTCTGTATCGGGTAGATAATTATAAAATTTTCTGCAGTAACGATGACTTGTTGGACGTGAGACATCTTAGTCCACCCGTGATCATGAACGCTGTAAAGTGTTCGAAACGTCGGGTAATCAAAAATCAAATACAAACGCGATAAAATCCGTAAAGTAGTTTTATTTAAAAGACATTATCAATACTCAAATATCGTACAAATAGTGCACAAATGGTCGTTTATGCATAGACAAAAAAAGGGTGAGCAATTTGAACAGTTCTAGTACAACAGCTGTGTTAATTACCTACGCTACATGCTGTTTCCTTACTATTTTAACTTGTAATTATTTATAATCATTTTTATTAAAAAATATTCTAGTAAATATTTTTTTTTAACTTATAATTGTACAATTGTGCCGACCTCAAGCCGCCGACTATCGCTAGGGCGATGCTCGTCGGCCACAAGAACTAGAACGCGGTCGCCGCCTTCCGTGTGGCAGTTATATCACGGCAAAAGAGGACGGCTCGTGCGAAGTAGGAATTCCTCTACGACACGATCCGCCGCCGGCGACTTGGGCGGCGCAGGCGTCGTGGAAGTTACGAGCTTCGCGTGGCGTGTAATTCAACCGAACAATATGACAGCATGTCAACAAATGACTAAAGTAACGGACTAAAGTTAACGGAAGTTCAATTTAACGGAAGTTAGCAAGAGCGTTAATATTTTTTGAAGTTAATTTAAAAGTTAATCCGTTAATCAAATTGTTAACTTCGTTTATTAACGATTAACGGATTAACGAGTTAATGCCCACCTTTGCCAACTCGTTAGTTTCCATGAACTTAGTTATACATGACTTTATGAGTTTGTTTCTATAACTATTATTAAATTAAGGTTCTGATTTTAGGGAAATCTTTAGTTTGCTGCAGAACTGCTTGGGATGACTTTGAAAAGATTGTAAACACATTGGGAGGTCCAATGGAAATTAAAAGGACTGAAGAATTAAAACAAATGCTCGAGATTTATCCAGACAATTTTGGTGGTGAGTAAATTATACTCATATTATTGGTATAAATAAATTAGTTGGAAATTGATTGCATTTGAGGATAAAACTACTGAAATAATTTTCAAATGTTATGTTTTGTAGCTCAGAACATAAATATGTGCATATATCATATACTTTTTTAATTTTCAGTGTTTTAAACTCATATCTTATGAATTCTTTGTCTATTAACTTGTAGCGACTAATTAAATTCAAACATAAACACTAAAATCTTTATATTTACACAGTTTTTTTTTTCATTTTATATTGAATTGGTTAAGGTCTCTTTTTATCGCAGTAAAAGAATATTATCAACTTAGAATAATAACATATATGTAGAAGGATAGTGTCCATACGTAAGCCATCAAAAATATGAAGCAAACAATACTACATGCGTGCAGGCGATTACACACATACACCACTATACAAATTATGATATCAAATTTTATTTTTATTAAGAGCCATTTCGCAAAATCATTACGCTCGAGTTTAGGTAAAAGACTGCAGAAATGTTTATGTGTGCGTAGCTAACTACAGATGCGCGTGTAACGCGAGGGTCGAGATAGACAAAGTAGTCTTGAGCCGTAAACGGGATGTGATTTGATAAAAGATTAATTGTAAGAAAATAAGTTACTTATTTTAATTGTCTAATGATTTTCTGTTAGATTAATAAGAAAACACAAATAAGTTTGTTATGTAAAACATATAATAACAATTACCATAAAAACAAACACATGTCAATTAAATGCTAAATGAATATTTTATTTGGATAGCATTTTCTCCTGCCAAAAGGTTGTCTTTTTCTACTGACTATTTTCAATAGAAAATGAGGACCAATCCATATAGCACATACACATAAGTTTTCGCTATGTGCGATTGGCCTTGAAACCAGTAATACCAGTCGTGATTTAAGATTGGCTGTTCACTTTAAAACATTTCAGTCCTTTAGTTTGTCAGACAGCATCAGGATCATTTTCTAACAGCGAGGTTGGACATTTCACTTCCACTAATCCTTCACTGTACAACGCATCTGGTGTTGCCCCTAAATAAAAAAATTCCTCGTCTATAAAAAGACATTTTTCTATATTTTAATTTTCTTGAGCACTGAGTTGGGCCACAATCCACCAGAATTATTACGCAGTCCTTGCGTCCCATGGCTGAAATAAGATAACAAAAAAAAGTGAGCCGTCGCTCAGGACGCCTGACAGATGTGAAACATCGAAACTATTTTGTACGAGTAGAGACACGGTATCGAATATAAAGTATCGATACTGAACTCATGAATAGTATCGAACGATAAGTAACGTACTGTTTAAAGTATCCAGTACTTTTATTTACTTTATCTTTAGGTATCGAGTACTTTTCTTTCGATACCGATGCTTTTGTATTCGATATTTTAGTCAATAAGTACTTTTTGGTAGGTATCTTATCGAATAAATTATCCATTTTAAAATTGACTTTACGACTCATACGCTTGAAATAATTTGCGATTTATAAACCAGAAATAGCGGCATCTATCGAGCAAACGACTAACTCTAAGCTACAATGTATTTTATAAAGAACTCTCTAATCCTGTAATGATAATAAGACAAGCTGTTTAAAGTGAGTCAAAATCCAATTCTTAAGGAGTTGGTGACATATAAACAAATAAATACACAGCTGAAACTAATAAAAGCCTATAAAAAATGAAATGCTTTCATCCGTTCACAGACATTCTTTTCGCACGAAGAGTGTGATTTAGGAAACAGAAATGGCGGCATTTATCGCGCTAACGACCAACTCTCAGCTTCAATATATTTAATAAAGAAATTTTTAATCCTGTAATGATAATAAGACAAATGTAAATATGTATATAATGTAAATAATTTTAACGTCATTGGTCCTCCTTAAATTTTCAACTTTTAAATGAAATTTGACTGTTTAAAGTGAGTCAAAATACAATTCCTATGAGGTCGGTAATATACAAAAAATAAATATATATACACCTGAAACTAATAAAAGCCTATAAAAAACGGTTCTCCAGTTTTCGTAGCTGAAAGTAAACTAAATACCATACCTACTGGTATATTTATATTACTAAGTTAGAGAATTTTACATTAATTTATAAAACAAGTATATATGCATAAAAGAACATTAGATTACGACAGGAACTAATACGAAAAAACTAAGGCATAAAGTATTAATAAAATATCGCGATTTTATTCCAAAAAATGATTATTTTTATTCAATAAGCATTTATTTTCATTAATATACATTATAAGTAACAATTTACTTTGAGTTCACTAGATGGCATTGTACAAAATTTTAAATCGCACCATGGTTTCGTTACAACAATGTATATGCATCCAAATATTTATTTAATATATAATTATTAGGGGACCCTCAGCGCTCACTCACCAGTCCGGGTAAAGTTGTCACAGCCATCTGAGGCTAACAACTAAGTCACACAAAAAAAAAATTAATATATAATTATTAGGGGACCGCGAGGCGTGGCGTTAAACGCCACGCGACGATCACGGTCACCCTCGCCTATAGATGTTTCACATCAAAAACTTCGCTCGCAATTATCTAAGAATGGGATCTACTTATACTTTGAAAGTCCCCTAGTTTAGTTTGTTAGGAGAAGGAATCTCGAAAACATTTCTCAATGAAAATTTAAAAATGTAGACATTAAGCCAGGAAAAATCTGTGTAATCATAATCATCACCTCAAATATATATCGGATTCTATCTCGCAGAGAAATCCCGAGCACAGCGACTGAACTTGGTTATGAGGCCTACATTTAGGTATCATATTTTCGTGCCGTAAGTCACCACTGGTGACATATACAGGATATAGATTTTTCAGAAACCGAGGTATGTTGGATGATCCTTTTAAGATCTTAAGGTCTCTGAACGCTGCCCAGTAGATCGGGATTCATCGACTGACCTCTTTTTTGAAATTGACCTACCCAGCTGAACTGTTTGTCCAAGTTAATCATAATGATCGATAACTACGATTATCGCATTCGCAACTAGGACCGGTACAGGAATGACATGGGATTTGACATGACTTTCGCCTTGTTCATGTTCATTCGTAAACCCGCGAGTTGAGAAATCGTACTGAGATCGTTGAGCATGGTGCCAAGGTTCTCCATGGATTCTGGCATAATTCAAGAGTGGTAGGACCACACTGTCGACAGTTATCTGTCTATAGCCGCGGGCTGGTCCGTCCAGGGTAGTACCACGCTCTCGCAGAAAATCGACGTCTGAGTATTAGTTACTGCGCTTCGTTCGGTGAGCGAGAGAGTCGGAAGCCCAACTTTCTGAGGGTGTTTGTGTGTGGAGGGTTTTGGGGGTGCCCTTGGTATCACCGAGCCTCAATACACTCATTCATACTCCCTTCACTTTCTTCGCGGTAGGCAGCGGCCTTGTAAAGGTCCATGAGCGGCAGCAACACTTACCATCAGATGTACTGTTTGCTCGTTAGCCACGGTTTGCAAAAAAATGACGCTATTACTGTAAATCGAAGATGAGGTTGATGTTAATGCCGAGTCCGACTCAGTATTAGAGCTTGAAGACATATTCCAGTGCAGTGGTGGATAGTTTCGGAGAGACGACGTATCCCTGTCTCATGCCTTGCCGCAATCGGATCGGATTCGTACTCTTATTCCGATCAAATCTTACATACTCACACATGTACATCGTACGTAAGTCATACATACTTGATAGTATAAAAATCTTAACTTATGACAAAATGTATCAAAACTATGTAATTGCAGTATAATAATGATTTTAGAATACGAACGCACTGAATCGGGACGCAGGAACAAGCGACATAGGTCCATCCTCAACGGGTGCTCGCACCGTACTAATCGGTGCCCGCTTGTGTATCGTAATTTATTGTAATTTGGACTAATATTCCATAATTAAATACAATTAATTGCATACAAGGATTTTCAATATAACTGTAGAATTCGATTCTCCAAAGATCATAGTTTAATGTGTAATTTAATTTAGAATAATTTTATTATTTTAACGCCATAAAATAGGCGATAAAAAAGCAATGCAAAATTTAAAAATCGCTCTAGAGTTTTATTTTTTTTCTGATTAACGGTATAAAAAATTTAGAATGTGTTAAATTAAATGGCAATAAGAGTATATTTCTGATGTTTACTATATTTTTTGTGGCCTAAAATATAAATATTATTCATAGATACAAGGTTCTGAAATTGACTCTGAGGCGATTTTCCAGTAAAATGGTTGTGGGAGATGGGCTACTATGGATCGAACAATTGACTTTTAGAAAAAGTGCTAAATTAATCGTCAATACGAAAGATGGGCCCATTTTAATATGTATTCAATAATATCTAGATGTTACTTACGACGATAAATTAGGAGCTCAAAATCAGATAATTTCGAGCGTAAACGCGAAATGGCTCTTAACATATATCGTCGGAATACTTTTAAAAGTAATGTTAATATACTTTTTATGTTTTTCAAATGTGTTGTCACACCATGTGTTGCACAAGCCGTCAAAATTACCCATTTATTTTTTAAGAGTTGCGTACGTACGTACAGTACAGTGACCAGGTACATTACGGAACGGTTCCGTCGTAAGCTTCGTTAGGCTTCAATTGAAATGCTTCACTTTTTGTGCGCGAACTTACCTTCTATACGTTATTATTCTAAGATTATCAATTTATGTTAATGTTACTAGGAAAAATTTGCAGGCACTAGTTTTAGAAAAATACTATTCTATTTTGTATTTACAGGTGAAGATGATTACCCTAGGAAAAATCTGAAAGTTAGAGGCCATGTCCGGTTAAGGTCGAAGATAATATTTAATTTTGGCCATAGGATAAAAGCTCTTACTGTATCGGCTAATGAGGGTTTTGTCAGGGCTGCAATGCAACAGGTAATAAAATAAAAATCACATTTTATCTGTTCTTACATCATCTTTCATAGTCATCATCATTTTCATCATCATCATCCTGCTTTGATAAGCATTTGGGGTTCGACGCAATATGTACCCCTCTTCCATCATACATGTTACAAAAGTTGTAGGCAATAGTTTTATGACTGGCCGCCTGCCTGTCGTCAAACGTCCTTGGGAATGCTGAACAGAAGGCATCTGATAAAGTTGGCCCAAGCCTATGTTTTATGACACTCATGAACAATGCAAGGGTTGGTAGTATTCGTAGCTGTCACCACATACCAGCTCATCTTTTATAGTAAGAATAGCATTAGTATAAAATGATATATCGTATATCGACACATGCCCGCGCGTCACACTTCACACTTGTCCCTTCGCAGGAGCGTTTGAAATACTTAACCATTCCCTTAGTAATTATCTAGTATTTTATACAGAATGTTTCAAGTTATGAAAGAACTGTTTGAGTATGTTGTAGTTTAACAGTCATGGATTGTATTAGAATGTATATTAAACAAAAAACTAAAATAACAGTTACAGTTTTTTAAAAATGTGTGTCTAAGAGTCTATGCCTCAAATGCTACATGTTATGAACAGGATACATGTAGGCATGTAAGTCGCGCGGACGGTATAAATAGGTATGAAACGGCGCGTGGTTATCGGCCTATCAGCGAACGTAATAATTGATTTATTAAATTTTTAATGGGTATTAAACAAAGTTCGAATATATTGCAGAGCAGTATCACTGTCTTTATATATTTCAATCAAATTTACACGAAAAAGCGATGACAAAAGTGAAAACTTTAGATGTCTCTAATTCATTAACCAATGGATATTTTTACTTCCAATCTCTTTCATGGGTTCTTACCACCATTGCCTAATTCCTGTTTGACCAGTTGTTCTATAACCTGAGACACCTGTGTATATAACAATATGTCGTATGATTTAAATTTTTCCTCTAATCCATATGCGACTCGATCTCAGTGAGCTAGTGTACCTTGGTATTTTTTTTTTTTTTATTGCAAACGGTGGCAAACTAGCAAACAGTACACCTGATGGTAAGTGTTGCTGCCGCTCATGGACCTTTACAAGGCCGCTGCCTATCGCGAAGAAAGTGAAGGGAGTGTGAATGCGTGCATTGAGGCTCGGTGATACCAAGGGCACCACCAAAACTCTCCACACGCAAACACCCTCAGAAAGTTGGGCTTCCGGCTCTCTCGCTCACCGAACGAAGCACAGTAACAAATTGCTCCTACTCAGACGTCGATTTTCTGCGAGAGCGTGGTACTACCCCGGACAGACCGGCCCGCGGCTGTAGACAGATAACTGTCGACAATGTGGTCCTACCACTATTAAATTTCTCTAAAGACCTCTTTGTATTCACATAAGCAGTTTGCGTATTTAGATTCATTCATTCATTCTCTTGAGTAGATAGTTCGATTATCATCCAAAATCATAAATTAAATTTATTATATTTGTAAACTTTTATAGACCAATTTGTAAAGCCTTCTTTCTTTTCTAAAAATCGTCAATGAGATGAAACCATTAACTGAAGCAGAGCATTTGAAATAATTATATTGGTCACTTCATATGGAGTTTATGTTCCAGGGTATTACTTATGCTGCATTTGTCCATGAATCAAGAGCCCTAACAGAAGGAAAGGAACCAACAGCAACCAAGATCTCATTATGATGTTTCTTTTTAAATTTACAATTATATATATAAATGTTTCGAATTGTTTAATCACTCATCATTATTTATTCTTTGGGCCGTGTAATATGTGCAATGTTTAAACGACTTGGGCCTGCAATCATTAGTAACCTATCCTCATAACTTTTGTGTGGGTGTCCGTAATACTTTTTTCAAAAAGATACAATCCATACAGGGTGTATCAGGTTATGGGGCAACTGTTGAAGTATGTTATAGTTTAACGGTCATAGATCGTAATTAGAATGTATATTACACAAAAAAACAATATAACATAAAAGTTATAGTGATTACAAAAATGTGTGTCTAAGAGTCTATGCCTTAAATGTTACGTATTATGTAGGCATGCACAGACAGGATACATGTAGGCATGTAAAGCTTCGACAGGATTAATAGGTATTAATTGCGCAAGCGCTTCAATGGTAACGTAGGTACAAAGACGCCTCGTAAACGGTCATCGGCCGATCAGAAGATTTAAAGCGAAGTTTGTCTTGCTTATGCGACCGTAACCATTGATTTATTCAATTTCTAATGAACATTTAACAAAGTACAAATATGTTGCAAATTAAGTATCACTGACCTTATACATTTCAATCAGATTTACAAGAAAAAGCAATGACAAAATTGAAAATTTTATACGTCTCTAACTCATTAACGAATCGATATTAATACTTCAAAATTTTTTCATGGGTTCCTACCACCATTGCCTAACTCCCGTTTGACCAGTTGCCCCATAACCTGATACACCTGTATATTACCTACAAGAAGTTTACCTAGGTTTTAAAATTTTTTGTATTGTGTTGTTGATGACAATTACCAGTTATTTGATACATCATTCCAAGAAGATACCGTCCAAACACAGATTTGAGCAATGTTTTCATTATTAATCGTTTTCTTACTAATTACTTAAGGTGGACATGTGTTAATAGAAATTTTTGGTGAGTGTCATTTCGCTTTTACGTGATTTTTGTTGCGCTAATGTTTACGCGAATATTACACATTGTAAATAAGACTTTTTTTATGGATTTAACGCGTTTGTATTTGAGTTTGGATTGCCCAGACATAATACGATGACTTGTTGGGCGTGAGACATCTTAGTCCGTTCGTGACCATAAATGCTACAACGTGTTCGAAACGTTGGGCAATCAAAAATCAAATACAAATGCAGTAAAATCTGTAAAATAGTTTTATTTACAATGTTATTAATGTAATTGTGAACTGTGATTGTAGGATATTAAATTACAGTAGGGGCGACAAAAATTAAATAGCCTATTGCCGCCAAATGAGAAAAGCCGCCACTGCGCTTATAGAAATAACCAACCTCTGTTTTTTTTTTTTTTTGGGCGTGGTTTGCGGTCGGCGCGCTCCTCGCACCACTCCGTCCGGGTCGACAAAGGGGCATAAGCACGCACACCCACAAACCATCCACGATGCACGTCGCCTTCGTCGTTGGGCCGACCACCGGAGCAGGGTTACTTGTCATCAGTGGTCGGCCCGACGGAATACCCCCTATTTGGGGTCCCATCGAGGGGGGGACGTCGGTCTTTCCTCACGCGGTCGGCCTCTCGGCGGGTGACGGACTAATCCCCGGTCACGTCACCCGCAATAACTTAGAGGGGATCTAAGGAATAATAGCGCATTGTGATATTCTATGGGGAGATTTACGTCCACTGGGAGGCATGATGATCTATGTGTTTCTTTGATGTTCACTTTCCATGATTTGATCAATGCCTCCGCTTTAGGACTTCCTATTAAAAAGTATTTCGTTTTGGACTTCTCATTTATTATTTTATACATTCTCGTCACAAAAGATACTAATCCACATGTCTCTGCTTTTTGCAGTCTGGTTATTTCTAGCTTTTACAACTAAACACGATCTATATTGGACAGTTGGGGGAAATTTTATTATATGAAATCGAGATAAAAAAAATATTGGTTGCCTGTAAAGTCGGTATACGGGCGAAAGTTTTACGTGACAACGACTTTGAGTGGTAAAATAATTTTAATGTGAATATTCATTCGTATAGTAGGAAGAAGGATGAAATAATAGTAACAATTTAAAACATTTATTTATACAAAGAATTATATTTAAAACATTAATTTATACAAAGAATCTCGCACTGAATTTCATATTAACAAAATTTTATTTTTACCTTTACACATACATACGTATTTATATACAAATATACAATTTTTATGTCTGTCTCTCTCGCTCTTAGGCGGGCTAACCATGCCCGAGTGGAAGGGACGCGTGCCTCTCACTCGCTCTCATTGTGAGCGCATAGCGTGAGCGGAGCGTAACGCAGTTTCTTGAAGTGTCACCCGGCAAACCAATTTATAAGACGTTGTCACGTCAAAATTAGAATTTCAACTTTTTACAAGTGATATAATAAATAATATGCAAACAAAAGTTTGGATTTTTGTTGCGATTTCGATCTATTTGTATGACGAGAATAAGGGTCCTATGTTGTCATATATTAACCCCCTTAAGGCGAATTTATGTATAATCCCGGAACACATAAGAAAAATTTTGTGATTTGTGTAACTGTTTCGCTCTCATTCCCTTTTGATGAAAGAATAAATTTCAAATTTTGCAAATATTCATAATATATTTATTTACTATTTACATTATTTGTAGTTATGCCTATTAATCATATGCATGATTTTTGTCCTTTATTATTAAAGTGATAACTTCTTATGATAAAACGCTTCGTTACGTAACACGTTACGCCGCCAGCCCGTCTGGCTGCCCTTTCCCTCACGCATGCAGCAGTGGTAGATAAAGATTTTATTAATAAATAACCTTTACTTAGTCAATGTCAACATTAAATAGTTCAACTTAACTAAGTTTAAGTTATCGCTTCTGTCGGGCGTCCCGAGACGCACATGTTTTTTTTTTAAACCCTTCAGTGAATCCAATTCAATGATTTTGTTAGTAAACAAACACTGGTAAGAGAATACCTGAAAAAATTGATATGATGGCAAATAGCTAACTTAGAACCCAGTGTGGACCCCAACCGGCGAGTTTTAAAAAATATGAATTTATTTAAAATGATTTTGGATAGCCTAATATATTAAAAACTATGTTTACAAAATTATAATCTAAATTGAAACAGAATATATTGTAGTTTTAATGTTGTTGAGATTTGAAGACCTATTAAATATTTATTAATGTTCATTATTTTTCTTGACCTGAAACCTGTTTTTATATTTCTTATACTAGCAACCCGCCCTCGCTTCGCTTCGGTTTCAGTGGCCTTACCCGCGTGGTTCCCAATTCCGTGGGAATACCGTGATAAAATATAGCCTAAGTTACTCCCTGATATTATAGCTTTCCATTAGTGAAGGAATTTTTGAAATCGCTCCAGCCGTTTTGAAGATTACCCGGAACAAACAGACAGCCAGACAAAAAAATATAAAATGATTTTTAGGCATATGTATAGTGCAAATAACCGTGCCAGCATGAAAAAAGTGTATTATTTTGACATTACAAAGAGACACTCCAATTTTATTAATTGGTATAGATAACACTTAATCAGACATAGTTGGTAGTTCCGTGTAGTGAAGGAGTAAGGATACAATTTGCCACCCCGTCTTGCTCGTGCCTGTCGTAAAAGATGTCTAACGGATTAAATATGCATTGAACATCTACGCAAATAAAAGCCTATACCAACCTGTCTGACATGCATGGTATAATAGGTCAATTTCCTCTCCAATTGTGTAGGAGATTTTGAGTCCAGCAGCCGTATTTAAGCTGAGATGATTATGAAATATATTTATAAAACTAAATCTTTAGAACAAAATATTCGAAGTTCTGTGGAAAATAGCAAGTTGATGTTCTGGAAGGTGCTCATCACGTGAGAGTAAGATTTTCTTATTTCCTAGTCCACCTTAATCCTATCTCATATTCCTTGTATTGTGGTGTGCGGTATATTGATTACCGTGGGAAAGTGGTGGGTCTCCCTTCCTTCCATTTTAAAACAAAATTTTTACATTTTTAATTAAAAATAACTTGCAACTGCAAGTATAACTGGTAAGTAAAATGTAGGGGTGGCATTTTCAACAGTGTCCATGGATGGCACTAAGTTTAAATGCGGCGCTGACCGTTGCGCATATGATTTAGTTTTGTTTAAAGATGTTATGGAGTTCCGCAATTCTAACCGAAAAAATCGATATCCAAGGTAGGAAATACATGTGAAACCGATATAAAACTTTCGGATACGATTGGCTCTATATAATACTAATTTATATACTATTGTCCATAAATATTTATAAAACGCACAGAAATAAAAAGTTGTGCATTTTGAAATATATAAAGCAAATAGCGAACGGAGAGCCTAACACTTTTGTCTATATAAATAAATAAAATTGAAGTGTGTTTGTAATGTCAAAATAATATTTCTTATTTGTTTTGTGTATAGCTGTTAGCCGCAGATGGATTTCACAGCTTTGCCTGGACTAGAGGTGGGCGATTATGAGATATACTAATGAAATCATTCGATTATGAAGATGTCTCGAGATATCTCGATTATGACAGATTAGTAATTACTAATTATGGAGTGTAGAAGTAAGGAGCACCATCTCAGTGTTGAAAAAGTGTCCGTTGAAAGGAGAAAATTAAGGTGGCGCTATAGTAGCAAGTGGAAGAATTTTAAATAGAGCGCCACAAATTATTAGAGTAGGATACTAAATTAGAAAAGGAAAGAAACATTTCCGCTTTGTTACGGCGCAATTCATATTTCTTAACGACAGAAGTCAAGATAAATATTAAATTTTTCAACCCAGCACACTTCACTCTTAAGTTTCATAGGTTATTATTTACTAAATTACAGTTGACTACGTAAATAGTTGAGATTTTAAATACTGCATATTTCTTAACGACAGAAGTCAAGATAAATATTAAATTTTTCAACCCAGCACACTTCACTCCATAACTCTGTTTATAACTGCTAAGTTCATATCATTTCCACTTGCTACACTAGCGCTATTAATTTGCTGTTTACAAGTGGACACTTTTTCGACTAATCCCCCATACGAGATGGTGCTCCTTACTTCTACACTCCATATTACTAATTTAGAAGGACACTGCACGGTAAGCCGCCGCCGTCGCCGCGCTGCCTGCTTCCTGCATATCCCGCGTGACTCGACTCGCGCGCGTCCCACCGTGCGTCTTGCATATTGTCGTAACTGACTTTTCTAAATTACAAGCACGTATTACTGTCACAAAATGTTATTCTAGTCACATTTGTTGAATATTACTTTAAGGTGAATATTTGGGTACACAAATAAATAATAAAATTGGTATAAATAATATTTATTATGAAAAATTGTTTAACTATACGACCATATCTGTGTAATACTATCTATTATTATAACTCTCTTGTAATCACAGATTTCAGCCTTTGAGAGAATTAATAATATGTACTTAGATTTAAAAATATATTTCTGCTTATTAATAATAATAATCAAAGTTATACTGTTTAACAGAACAATTATTTTAATATGGCACTAGACTGTTTTAAAAGGGTAAGCCCACAAATCAATAATACAACAAAAAAGATAACTTCTTATCAAAACAAAATAAAAGAGTTATGCATATATAACTATCGTAAACTTAAACAGTATATTTAGGGTATACACCGAAGCTTTTTCACTTACACTTTCAGCCCTTAAAAGGTAATTATGTGCTTAAAAACTAAAAGTAAAATTAACACATTTAGTTACAATAAAATAATATTATTTTGAGATCAATTTCAAATAACATTAGATGAAGAATAAATTATAACGAATAATAACAAAAAAATACATTTTTTTTTTAAGTTTCTTTTGCACTTTTATACTAATCCTACGACTGCCGAAAAAAAGTTTCTTTTGCACTTTTATACTAATCCTGACTACGAGTCTTACGACTTCAAAGATCAGAATTAGTAGTACTAATTAGTAACGTCATTCGATTATGAAATCAAATTAGTTACCGATTTCATAATCGATTATCATCATTAGTATTAGAAAATAATTCGATTATATATTATTATTATATATTAAGCAGGTTATAAAGTAATATATTGGGTGAATTTTATTTTGTAAACAAAAAATATGATTTAATCTAGGGGAAAAGAAGGCAAAACGGACCCTGTGGGCAAAAGGAACCACCTTGATAATTTTGAAACGTGTAACGTCATCTATATCTTTTTCACGTCAAAATGTTAGCAGCTATGTTTCCACTATAGGTCTGTGTACTTAATTCCACCACCCGCACGTTCACTGATTTAGCAAGACAAGCTATTTTTTTTAAATTTTGATGTAAAATTTGCATTTTTCAATAGGCCTACAGTTTGGTTTGGTTTGTAATAGGGTGCTCTAATAATAACCGACTGTAACCTGGCATATGATTAAACTAATAACGAAGTAAGCCTACTATATCTCAATTTATGACCTCTAAATTTTAAATTTTTGTTGTTAATATCAAAAAGGCAAAACCCAGGTAAAATGGACCTCTTATAAAGTAACGTAAATGTTAATATAAATGCAATGCAAATAGAGACAATGGTTTTACATGGTAAATAATTATAAAAGAAAATCAAATCGAAATTCTTAGGGTGAAACTAGGATGGCAAATGTAATCGAGGAAGTAGGTGCTAGAGAAATTACTTAAAAAGGCTTCTATTCAATTCCTGGTACCAAAGACTACTTTGAAGAGAAAGTTGAAGAAATATAAGTCTACTCAAAATATTAATACAGCCACACGTAAGAAACTGAGTAGATTTGAACAAGTTTTTACGCAAGTTCAAGAGACTGAATTACCTAGCTACCTATGTAAAACAAATGGAATGTCGTTTATTTGAATTAACCACGAAAGATCTACAGAAGTTTTCATATGATCTAGCCGATAGAAATAATATAAGACAGAGTTTTGATATTAGCAAAAAGATGGCAGATAGAATAGGAGTAGAAGATGAGGATGATGCGACAGAATTTTTATGTGAAAAATGTGCTAACTGATTAATTTTATGTAAGTCCGTTTTGCCCTCATATGTGGTCCGTTTTGCCTGACACATGAAGGTAAAACGGACATATTGAAGGTATTAGAAATCATCTAATATCTTCATTGTCTGTGATTTTATCAAACTCTGATTATTACGTAACGTAAAGAATGTTGATTAATAATACTTTGAAGAAGTTTCATAAAAACGACAATTTTCGTTTTTATGATTATTTTTTGTTAAGTGGTCCGTTTTGCCTTCCTTTTCCCTATTAGTTTACTAATTCATTGATTAATAAACATCTAATAATACTTTATTTTTAACAATTTTTAATTATTTTTTATTTTAAAACCAGTTTCATAAAAGACTGGTTTATTTTATAGGCTAATCGGTTATACTGGTCTTGGAAATTTGTAATCGGTTGACATTTCTATATAGCTGCTAACTACCTACTTGTAACGGCAGGTTTGACTGTTAGCAATAGAGGATTGCCAGATGGGTGATAATTTTTTAATATAGAGCTTTGCTATGTATCACGCATGGAAGTAATAAGTACTACGTACAAGTTACAACTACTTATTACTTCCATGTATGGAGTGTAGAAGTAAGGAGCACCATCTCGTATGGGGGATTAGTCGAAAAAGTGTCCACTTGTAAACAGCAAATTAATAGCGCTAGTGTAGCAAGTGGAAATGATATGAACTTAGCAGTTATAAACAGAGTTATGGAGTGAAGTGTGCTGGGTTGAAAAATTTAATATTTATCTTGACTTGTGTCGTTAAGAAATATGCAGTATTTAAAATCTCAATTATTTACGTAGTCAACTGTAATTTAGTAAATAATAACCTATGAAACTTAAGAGTGAAGTGTGCTGGGTTGAAAAATTTAATATTTATCTTGACTTGTGTCGTTAAGAAATATGCAGTATTTAAAATCTCAATTATTTACGTAGTCAACTGTAATTTAGTAAATAATAACCTATGAAACTTAAGAGTGAAGTGTGCTGGGTTGAAAAATTTAATATTTATCTTGACTTCTGTCGTTAAGAAATATGAATTGCGCTGTAACAAAGCGGAAATGTTTCTTTCCTTTTCTAATTTAGTATCCTACTCTAATAATTTGTGGCGCTCTATTTAAAATTCTTCCACTTGCTACTATAGCGCCACCTTAATTTTCTCCTTTCAACGGACACTTTTTCAACACTGGAGATGGTGCTCCTTACTTCTACACTCCATACTTCCATGGTATCACGTTGTTGTTTAGTCTGTGCACTTTGTTTTTCAAAATGTCAAAGGAAATGTAAGTTGCGTTTGATTTAAAAAACAAAACGATGAAATAATTTAGAATTTATTATATCTATTTAAATATTATCAATTATGGATATGGAAGATATAGATTTGCAGTTTTTTGGTGAAAATATTGGATTTCTGGATAATTGTTTCGATAATTCTTTCGTATTACAAAATTCTTTACAAATTGTAAAAAACCATAATATCGAACAGAATGAAAGTATTCAGAAAAAGAGTAGCAACATTTATAAAAGAAAAATTAGTAGTCACTCACAAAATATTACTTTACAATTAGATCCCACCCGAAATGCGTATACTATATCCCAAACCGATAAAAATAAGAGAAAATTGAGAGACTGGGGACTACCATCAGAGATAATCAAGAAATACGAAGAAAGAGGTATTACAGAAATGTTTGAATGGCAGGTCAGTTGTTTGGGCAATCCTAAGGTTTTATTCGAATATTCTAATTTAGTTTACTCGGCTCCAACATCTGCAGGTAAAACACTAGTGGCAGAAATGCTAACAATTAAAACTATTTTAGAACGACAAAAGAAAGTACTTATTATCTTACCTTTTGTGTCAATAGTAAGAGAAAAAATGTTTTATTTTCAAGACATATTATCAAGTTCAGGGATTAGAGTTGAAGGATTTATGGGGTCTCAGTCACCTCCTGGAGGACTGCAAGCAGTTCATGTTGCTATTTGTACTATTGAAAAAGCAAACAGCTTAGTAAACAAACTCCTTGATGAGGGTTCTATTGCAGAGCTAGGAGCTGTCATAGTTGATGAATTACATTTACTCGGTGATCCAAACCGTGGTTATATATTAGAGCTATTATTAACGAAATTAAAGTATGTATCTAGTTCTCAAGACATCCAGATTCAAATAGTTGGTATGTCAGCCACCTTACCAAACTTGGAGATACTTGCCAATTGGTTGAATGCGGAATTATTCATTACACAATTTAGACCGATACCTCTGGATGAATATTGTCTGGTTGGAAACAAATATTATGATAAATTTGGAAATTGTATAGCTAATTTAGATTCCGCATTGGCTGTTGAAGGTGATGGTGTTCTAAATATATGTTTGAATACTATAAAAACCGGTTGTTCTGTTCTTATATTTTGTATGACAAAAAAATGGTGTGAGAGTTTGGCCCAATCAGTCTCAGCATCGTTTTACAAATTAGGATGCGACGGAAAAGAGGCTGGTTCGATTTTAAGAACTTATTTAAAATCTGAAGATATTTCAGAGGTATTAGAGCAATTGAAGAACTGTCCTGTAGGTTTGGATGAAGTTTTAAAGAAAACTATATCATTTGGTGTAGCCTACCATCATGCTGGTCTTACATTTGATGAGAGAGATATCATTGAAGGTGGCTTTAAATCAGGGGCTATAAAGGTACTGGTAGCTACTTCAACATTAAGTTCGGGAGTTAATTTACCTGCTAGGAAAGTTATTGTCAGGTCACCTATGTTTCAAAGACAACCTATGAATATTTTAACATATAAACAAATGATTGGGCGAGCTGGACGAATGGGTAGAGACTCTAAAGGTGAGAGCATACTGCTTTGCACAGAGACAGAGAAGAAGATTGGATTTGAATTAATGATGGGTACTTTAGAACCTGTTACAAGTTGTATTGCCAATGAAGATAAATACATGAGAGCAGTGTTAGAAATGATAGCTAGTCAAGTATTATCTACTAAAGCACAGTTAGATATATACTCTAAATGTACTCTGCTATATAACCAGGAAAACTTATCAGTATCTCAAGAGTTTCTTCTAGAGAATACTTTAGAAGAGTTGAAGAATTATGAGTTAATTAGAGTTCAGAGTGATGGGGAACAGGAATTTTATGTTGCAACACCGTTGGGGAAAGCCTGTCTTTCCTCGTCTATGGCACCAAATGATGGATTATCATTATTCTGCGAGCTACAGAAAGCTCGTCAGTGTCTCGTACTAGAGACAGATTTACATCTTATTTATTTGGTGACTCCATATAGTGTCAGTAGCCAGTGGGCCAATATGGACTGGTTACATCTACTTACACTATGGGAATCTTTAACTAAAGCAATGAAGAGAGTTGGCGAGTTGATAGGAGTACAAGAAAGTTTCATAATTCGATGTTTAAGAGGCAATAATAAGTCTAACAACATTCAAAATAAAGTCAACATTCATAAAAGGTATATAATTATGCTATTGTAGATATATTTTAAGCTGGGTCCACAGCGCCAATTTTGCAACAAAACATGTTAGCAAAACAAGTTACTAAAACATGTTAGTAAAACCACTAGTCCGCTGCGCCTATTATTGTTGTTGTTTGTGGTTCGTTTCAAAAAAGAATTCCGACGAAGAAGACGTGAAAGCTGTTATAGCAATAGTAGATTTGGTTCTCCAAAGAAACAGAAATAGATTCTGGGTCCGAACCTACCTGCAACCTCGTTCATTCAATATATATCAAGAACTGAAAATTGATGATAGGTTCGGTATAAAAAAATGTTCTTAAATGTTCAGTTGGCGTCTTCCTCTAGTGAGCGCAAACACAAAATGCATCACTTCCCCTCCCCGCAGGCGAACTCGGGGGATGTTATCCAATCGTCTCGGCAAACATGTTATTGTGTTTTTGCTAACAAAACTGTTAGATCACGCCCCTATTCGGTTAGCAAACAATGTTATCCTGTTTGTAAACACAAAAACACGGTGCAGTGGACCCGGCTTTAGTATTTATGTACATAATTTGATAAGAGATTTATTTTTAAGGTTTTATACAGCTCTAGCCTTGCAGGAGTTAGTGAGTGAGGTGCCATTGGCGGAAGTGGCAGAAAAGTTTCAATGCGCTAGGGGTTTCTTGCAAAGTCTCCAACAAGGAGCAGCTACATTTGCAGGTTAGTTGTAGTTTAGGTATAGATTATCTAATGAAAGAATATTATAATCCAAGTCTTTACAGCCTAAATATATATGTATATCTTTTACTGTAAAAAACAAACCTTTTGGATATTTCATTTTTTGTTGCCTGGTCATCAATGAGGAAAGGGTAACCCGATAAAATAACTTGCCGGGCCAGCCGCGGATGTTAAGAAATTGATATCAGTGATCAACCCAATGCCAATCGGGATGGAACACGGTGGGACATTTTCTTCTGTTGTTCCGGAAGGAACGGATAGTGTTTCCAGGCTATAGCCTAAAAAAAGATTTAGTTTGATTGCGTAGGTGGCTGCATAGTGGTTAAAAACCACAAATTGTTTTTCTGAGTTTAGTTGTAAATTGTCTCTGTTGACTGTTGTTTGTAAAGTCCCCCACAAAGATTGCGACATAAGCATTATTGCCTTAGTACAGGCCGTTGTTAAAAAAAGAAAAAAGAAACAGTAACATAGATTTTTTTTTCTAGGAATGGTAACAGCATTTTGTCGTCAACTAGGTTGGAAAAATATGGAGATATTGATTTCACAATTTCAAGATAGATTACATTTTGGTATTCACTCTGAATTATTAGATTTAATGAAATTAGCATCTCTAAATGGAACAAGGGCCAGAACCCTTTTTGATTCGGGTTTTGAGACAATATCTAGTATTGCATCAGCTGATGCTAATATTATTGAAAATGTTCTTCATAAATCTGTACCTTTTCAAAGTGACAGAGTGAGAGATGATGACGATAATGATGATATAAGGAAACGAAAGAAAATGAAGAGTGTATGGATAACTGGTCATCGTGGTATGACTACAAAAGAGGCTGCTGAAAACCTTATAGCAGAAGCTAGAAGGTACCTATCATTGGAAATTGGGGTTGCTGAAATTAAGTGGGACAATAAAATTAAAGAGACATCAGAAATTCTGGAATCTCCTACCTCTATCGTGGCTAATGGAGATTCTAATGAGAAATTAAGTCCACGTAAAAAATCCGTCTACAAAAAAATAGAGTTCAAACCCAATGTTTTACAAGATAAACAAACAAATAATTCTTTGCATAAATTATACTTTGATGATTCTAGCCAGAAACAAAGTAGTGAAACAAAAGAGTTAATTAATATAACAAAAGAAGTTTTACAATCTTCTAAAGTTATACCTATTTCTAAAAATATTAAAAATTTTGCGATAAAAAATAGTTCGCCAAATAAAAATGAATTTACATCGTCTCTAAAAGACGAAATCATCTGGGATTCCTTGAATTTCACTGATGTAGCATTGAACAATGAAACAAAATTGCGTATTTCCGATAAAATATTTTCGCCTAATATTAGTTTTGGAGAATTTGAAAAGTCCATGACATTGGCAAATTGTTCGTTAGTTATGGATTCTTCTAAAGCCATGTCGACTAAAGACTTAAGTTTATTTTCCTCGGAGGGGGCAAATTCTAGTTTATTCGAGGACAGCTTACCTGTAGATTTGATACCTAGTAAATTGTTTGATAAAGAACCAACCACACTGTGCAAGAAAGAGACTTATTCCGATTTTACTAATATTAATTCTAATACAATTCTTAATGCATTTAAAAGTACCTTAATAGAAGTGAAAGATTCCGATGAGGATGAAGATATTAAATTGGCTTATGACGAAGACAAAATAGAACCAAAGCGAATAGAATTAAATGTTATAGACGTAGATCAAATTAAAAAGAATGCTGCTTTAAAACGTAGGGAGATTGCTGATAAAGACCTCCAACCACTTGAGAAGAAGAAAAAAACCGAGGACCAATTTGTAGTTCCTACTAACATAGAAATTTCTAGAGGAATAGTTGTTAAGGATACTATTAGTCTAAAAAGTCCTTTATCGAGATTTTTTACTATAGAATTTAATAACTTTAAGAAGAAATGTTACATATTAAAAGCTAATGATATTATCGATAATTTTATCGTGTTTGAGAATATAAAAAGTGCTTCTATTTATATTAATTTGGAAGTATCTAATAGTAATAATGAAATTATTGGAAGTGAGTTATTTAATAATGCTGGTTTTAGAACCAAGGATGCTATGAAAGAAGTTTCACCAGTAAGAGGCATATCAATGCATTTATGTGATGAAATAGTTATTTATTTAGATTTTACGTCCTTAGAAGAGCTGAGTGCTATTAAATATAGATTGTGCTGTTGGCTTAAAGATAAAATTTCATTAAAACTGTTGTATTCAATAACTGTGAATTTATGTTTGATGAGATGGCTTGGCATTAGTTTGTCAAATAATTTTACTGATGTGGCGTTAATGGAATGGCTTATAGATAGTACAGAAAAAGTACCTGATATGGACTGTTTAGTAAGTGTTTTCATTTATTTGCATAATTTTGGAAGTCTTTTGGTGCGTTAGGCAAAAATGATAAGAGTAAATTCTTACGATGCTCGTGCACACCGTCACGAAAAACTGACTCTTTGAAGTTAGCTAGTCAACATTTTTAACGATGCGCGCGCACACCGTCACAAATGTCAACTAGATAATGGGTTATAATAAAACTTTCAATGTTTTAAATACCTTTTTGTCTATTATTAGTGTTATTTTTCTACAAGCTTAGGATAACGCGAAAATTTTTAGTATACAGGATGTACCAGGTTATGGAGCAACTGGTCAAAAGGGAACTAGGCAATGGTGGTAGGAATCCATGAAAAAAATTTGAACGAAAAATATCGATTCGTTAAGGAATTAGAGACATGTAAAATTTTCAATTATGTCATCGCTTTTTCGTGTAAATCCCATTGAAATGTATAAAGTCAATGATACTTAATACGAAACATATTCATACTTCATTAAATGTTCATTAGAAATTGAATAAATCAATGATTACGTTCGCATAAGCAAGACAAACTTCGCTTTAAAACAGTTGATCAGCCGATGACTGTTGACGGCTCGCCGTTGTTACCTACGCTCATTGACACGTTTGCGCAATTCTATGTATGAATGAATGAAATTATACTGTCGATGCTATACATGCCTACATGTATTCTGTCTGTACACGCCTACATAATACGTAACATTTAAGGCATAGACTCTTAGACACATTTTTTTTAAATCACCATAACTTTTATGTTATATTGTTTTTTGTGTAATGTACATTCTAATTACCATCTATGACCGTAAAACTACAACATACTCGAAGAGTTGTCCCATAACCTGATACACACTGTATTACGTTGGTTTGCCGAAGAATTATAACTTCTTACGTACGTACATAAGTACAAACATACTTTTATATTAAGACTTCGTTATTACTATACTGAGCTTTCTGATTTAATGAGGCAGAATATACTTACTGATTACTTTTAAACAGTGGTTGTTAATACACAACTTAGTAGTTAACTGGCAGCTTCCACGATTTTAGTTTTGTCGTTCATGTAAATTAATCATTTATTACTAATTCATAACTTTTAATAGCAATAATAGCGTAAGGACTTTGCAAGCTGATTGTTATTTTTTTTTTAAGTGATACATCGTTTGTTGCAGTGTAGAAAGTATTGTGGAATAGAGTTCTCAAAATCATTTGTAAAAATTAACGGTAAACCTAAGAGCTTCAAGAGTTTAGACCGGATCGAATTGATGTGTATGCGAGCGTGGTGTATATGGATGATTGGAGAGAAACAAGAAAAATATATATTGCTATATATGGAGACCACGAGGAATATAATAGGTACATTATTTTTCTCCAAGGGATAATAAAAAAATATAGTTTTACTTTAAATATAGTTTCATGAAAAATTCTTCAACGTAACTTTGTATTATATCAACAGATATAGAAAATCAAGTTTCAAAAATTCTGTCCGGCTGTGAATATTACGGTATAACCGTAGACAAGGATCTCGCATCACGACTTTTGATTGATGTTAGAAATTCACAAGAAACTCTCCAGAGGAAGGCGTACAAACTTTGTGGATATCATTTCAACTTTAACTCCCCGAAAGATGTTGCCAAGGTTAGTTATTAATGAGTTCTACAATACATACATTGTAATATTTATTAGCCGCTATTTTTTTTAATAGTAATTATGGTAGAAATCAGGATTTTTATTACAAACATTAGCTTTTTGCCCCTGACTTCGTCCTTGTAGAAATCATGTGTGACGTTTATATAACAGAGTTAAAAAAGTAATATATTATAAATTCAAAGCTCCTATTTTGTATTGTTTGGGATGAATATACCCTCTGGGGGGATATTCCATTTTGTTGAGTCCCTACATCACAAAAGTAAGACGTTACTAATTTCTAATTTAATAAGAATTTGAACCTCAAAATGTAATGCTTTTTTACATTTTTAAGAGATGAAAATCGACAAATCCTGATAACCCATGTTTTATTTTTAATTAATAGTGTTTTTTCTTCCCATACAAACTTTGACACTGATTTACGCTCTTTGGGGTTGAATTTTATTATATAGATATGCACCATATTTTGCGTATGTGCTCGGAGTAAGGATTCAATAATCACCATCTGTTCTTTTAGCATGATTGATTGTAAAAGTTGAGTAAAGAACGCAAAAAGATAACGTCACTGCAAGAGAAGCAAAATATAAAACTCTTATACCAATCGGTCTGATCTGTGTGGCATAGTTGGCTAATTTCTATCCTCCCGCATATTAGTGTCCAGTAGTGAAATTTATATGGGCTGAGATGATAATTAATGTTCAGTTTTTGTAAATAAAACTACTTTGCGGAGATCTTTTTTTGTTGTAAACGGCGGGAAACGAGCAAACAATACCTGATGGTAAGTGATCCTGCCGCTCATGGACCTTTGCTAGGCCGCTGCCTACCGTGAAGAAAATGAAGGGAATGTGAATGCGTGCATTGAGGTTCAGCGATGCTAAAAGTACCACTAAAACCCACCACACGCAAACATCCTCATAAAGTTAGGCTCCGGTTCTCTCGTTCACCGAACGAAGCTCAGTAACAAATTGCTACTACTCGATCATCAATTCTCGAGTGTGGTACTACCCCGACCGACCCGCGGCTGTAGACAGACAACTGTCAAAATTGTGGTCCTACCATTTTTAGATTTTATTGAGTTTGTATTTGATTTTCGATTGTCCTACGTTTCGAGCACTTTACAGCGTTTATGGTCATTGGCGGACTAAGATGTCTTACGTCCAACTAGTCGGGCAAACAAAAATCAAATACAAACGTGATAAAAGCCGTGAAGTAGATGTATTTACAATGTGTAATTTTCCGTGTGGTGACGGAGTAAGAATACAATTCACCACTCTCTATCTTGCCCGTGGATGTCGTGAAAGACGACTATGGGATGTAATATGCATAAAACATCTGTACAAGAGAAGAAAAACTCGAAATGAAACCCTACGCCAACATGTCTGACCAGCATGGTATAGTAGGTCAAATTCCCTCCCATTGTAGAGGAGGCCCGAGCCCAACAGTGGGACGTATGTGGGCTGCCATAATGATGATGATGATGAATACTCGCGTAAATATCAGGATTCATTATGTACAATTTTTTTTATTGTACAATATTTTCCATAGGCTTTGGGTATGTATAACGGGCGAAGGATGAGCACAAGGAAAAGCGTACTAACATCGTACAATACACCGTTATCAAGCATTATTATTTATTGGAGGAAACTCAACTCGATATTGACGAAAACATTATATCCACTCACAGAAAAAGCGTGTATATACTCAGAAGGAAATAGGTAATATTTGCAAATGGCGTTGTGGTTTAGGTATTCTTGTGGTGACGGAGTAAGAATACAATTCATCATCCCCTCTCTTTCGCCTGTGGGTGTCGTAAAAGGCGACTAAGGGATATCTTGTGCATATAATAACTATGCAAGAGAAGGAAAACTCGAAATAAAATCAGCGTGGTATAGTAGGTCAATTTCCCTCCCAATATGGAGGTGGCTCGAACCCAGTAGTGGGACGTATATAAGCTGTGATGATGATGTTGTGGTTTAGATACCGAGCTATCGTGTTCGGTGCCGCGGGTTCAATGCGATACATTTTGCGATCCATACATTTTTGTATTGACTTTGGGTATAATTTGTGTTCGTAATTATATGTTATTGAGTTCCTCCCTTTCTTTCTTGCTCGTAGGTGTCGTAATAGACGACTAAGGCATTATAATATGCATACAACATCTATGCAAGAGAAGGAAAACTAAATAAAACCCTGTATCTTAACCCGTCTGATCAACGTCGTATAATAAGTCAATTCCTCACATTGTGGAGGAGGCTCGAGCCTAGCAGTGGGACGTATATGAACTATGATGATGATGATTGTTTACGGAACAGATGCGGGTTCAACCTCCGCGTCATTTTTGTGTACACAAATCGATTTTTATATAACGCTTTGCAATCATATCAATAAATATTATATAGACAGAATATATTTATAATTGCCGCTTTAGCTTTTTAGTCATGTAAGGTCTTTAAATCATCAATATGTTGCTCTTATCTCAACGCAATATGGACCCTTCTTTAATTGTTTTGGCAACGTTTTATAATCGGCCGGCTGCTTGACAAAAAAACACTAAGATATTAAATTACAAGACCACCACATGACGCTTTCACATTACCGCCAAAACTCTATGAAAGTATATATACAAATATACCAACAAAGCTTTTAACTTTACTACATTGCTACAGATTACCGAAATAGTAATAGGTATCTGCGCTATAAAAAGTACATTGAAACATCGTTAACACACTGTGGCTAAAATATTAATCAAAGAAAGTGCTCTCACGGTGAATAATTTTCTTTTCCTCAGAATAAATCCTTCGTATACAATGTTTACTTGCACCGGACGTATCAGTATGCATGAGCCTAATTTGCAAAATGTACCTCGAACGTTCAGCATCCCCTCCGAATATCTAACGGTGAATTCAATTAAATGCGATGGTGTCGAATTCAACTGTAGGAATATTTTTAAAGCCACTGCGGGCTATGTAATCATTTCGGCGGACTATTGCCAGTTGGAAATGAGGATATTGACGCATTTCTCTCAAGATCAAGTTTTGTTGAGGATTATGAAATCGGATGTGGATGTTTTCAAGTCTATAGCCGCGTCCTGGGGTAATGTTTCCGAAGATGAGGTGAGATTTTTTTCATTATACCTTGTTTAGTAGGTATGATCCTTGATTTATATACGCTCACGGTTATAAAAATAAAGTTGGTTTTAAGTTATATTTTTAACAAAGCGTAATCGCCAACCACATCCGCGGCCGGAATACCCACTAAATCCACAGTCGCCACTCCGGGCCACTTCTTGTGCTCTGCCTAGTCTCCTTGCAGAGACTTGCTCGCCGTTGGCCCGCGCTGTGGCACGGAGCTGGTAAACTTCCGCCAACGCCTCAGCCACAAGCGGCCAAGGCGGGTCGTTGGCCAGTAACGTCGCCGCATTGTACGGTAACCCCTGATAGTCTTCCGCCATGACTCTCTGCGGTCGACGTAGGAGGGCCCTGTTGCGGGCGGTGAGGGACTCCGACCAGATAGGGGCACCATACAGCGCCATGGACCGCAGGATTCCAGCGTAGAGACGCCAGTATTTGGCAGAAGCCTTCCCAACGCCGCGGCTGACTTGGTGAGCCTAGGGACGAACTGGGCAAAGTGTAGCCCGAAATTCCATTTGCTATCGAGGTGCAGGCCCAGATATTCCAACTGGGCCCGCTCAATGTGTGACCACCTCTTACTTGCCCGTGAGAGTTCAGAGTCGTAAAAATAGGCTGAGGGGTCACCAGGAGAATGTGCTGAGATTCGTTGGGTTTTTGATTTTATTCTCCCTTAGGAAGGGGCATATCCAACAGTAGAATTCGATAGCCTAATGGATGTATAAGACACAAGCTGCGGGTCAATTCTTATCCATAGAAATGGATCACGAAATCGAGAAATATCGAATTTGAACTCTTTAGGATCGTAATTCTTAATATACAGAGTCTTATGAAGATAAAATATACGGAGACTAGCCCGAGGAAAAGGAGAATTTGGATTGGAGTCCCTAGATAAACATTGTTGCACATAGGCCTCCCCACGGGAATGGCACTCTGAACTGTCCTGTGCCACTTGGATCCAATGGTTTCCTACGACTTTCAAAATGTCGTTAATGCACCTAGTAGGTGTTCATCCTACGCTGCGTCGTGCGATTAGTGGTCGCCCCTCGAAAACCTTTCTTCCGCAACGATTGTCCGTTCGACGAGTAATGTGGCCTGCCTATTGCCATTTCAACGTGTTAACTCTTCAGATTATGTCGGTTACACCCGTTCTTCTTCGGATATCCGTATTCCGGATTTTATCACTAAGAGAAATATCGAGCATAGCCTTTTCCATCGCACATTGAGAGACTGAGCCTTTTTATGAGGCCGACATTTAGAGCCCGCGTTTCAGTTCCGTATTTTATCGCTAGTTATAAACTATTGTTTTTAGACACTGCGGCATATTGGACGAGACGATCCTCTCAAGTTGCCCGTTTTTTGATTTACGCTTGTGAAAATTTCAAATTCGGATTGTTATGTATTTATAGATTACGTGATATATTTCTATAAGTGAAAATTGCCTCTTTTTTTTTTTGTGGGTGGGCTGCAGTCGGCGCGCCTCCGCACCACTCCGGGGCGACAGAGGGGCACGCAACTCCCGCAACCCACCCGAAAACCACGTCGCCTTCGTCGTTGGGCCGACCACCGAAGCAGGGTTACTTGACATCAGTGGTCGGCCCGACGGAATACCCCCTATTGGGGTACCCTCCCATCGACCGACGTCCCCCCCTCGGGGATGACGTCGGTCTTTCCTCACGCGGTTGGCCTCTCGGCGGGTGACCTCTCGGCGGGTGACGGACTAATCCCCGGTCACGTCATCCGTGGCCTCGGCTAGGGCGGCATGAGGCGCAGGTAGTTGCGCCTACGCCGCCCCAGTCACCGGCGGCGGATCATCGAGGCTGCGCTCCTCGCGCAGGCGATCCGCAAAATTGCCTCTGATGATTAACAGTTTGTGATCACTTCATTCTATTTACAGGTGGACGATGATCTCAGACAGAAATCTAAACAGCTGTGTTATGGTATAATATATGGTATGGGTAATAAAACTTTATCGACACACCTGGACGTGACGGAACTGGAGGCGGCAGTTTTCATGGACACCTTCTACAAAAGCTATCCTGCCGTGAGGTTATTCACGCAGTCTGTTAAAGATGAGTGTAGGCAGAGAGGATATGTTGAAACACTTTCGAAACGTCGACGATATTTGCCTGATATTAATAGCAAGGTTGCAGCTAAAAAGAGTAAGTTTTTATTTTAAGACAACTATCCTTTTTCTTTTTTAAGCTATAGTCTGGCACACCCAGCCCTATCTATTCGGGGCGATAGATGAGCGGCGTGCGACCCCATAACCTACTATATATCCTTCCTATCGCCATTGGGCCGACCACTGGTACTGATTCCTTGACATCTATGGCCGGCCCGGCGGGATACCCTTTCGGGTACCCTTCCCTTTAACGCCCCGGCAATATTGCAGTGTTGCCAGCCTGGTAGTCGCCCTCACGCGGTCGGCCTCCCAGCGGGTGGCAGACTAATCCTCAGTTCGTCCACCTGCGAAAGACAACCCTGCATTAAGGATCCTTGTATTGCGGGGGACTTTTCAAATATATAATTTCATCATTATCATTCATCATCTCAGATCATATAAGTTTCACTGCTAGTCTGCCGGGCTCGGGCCTCTCCCAGACAATGAGGGCAAATACCACGTTGGTCAGACGTGTCAATAGTGGGTTTAAAAATCTTCATAAACTTTACATTTTATCCCATACTAGCAACCCGCCCTCGCTTTGCTTCCGTTTCAGTCGCCTTACCCGCGTAGTTCCCGTGGCAATACAGGGATAAAATATAGCCTATGTTACTCCCTGATATTATAGCTTTCCATTGGTGAAAGAATTTTTGAAATTGGTTCGATGTTTTAAGCGTGAAAGCATAAAAAACGTATAATAGATAAATTTTTCTCCTATTGTGGAGCAGGCAGGAGTAGGAGCTCGGCAGTAGGACTTATATGAGCTGAAATGATAAAATTTCAGATTTGTAATATTAGAAGAAAATAGGATAAGATCAACTTGCATGTTAACCTTGGCGTTTATAACTATTTGCCGCGTATCGGGAGGCCCGTGTAAAACGATGCTAGGTAATAGTAGATGTATCACCATTGAGCCTTTTGCTGTCCACTGCTGGATATATGCTTCCTTCATATTTCGCCGCAAATTGCGGACCTGTGCTGCCGCATCCAACGACTCCCAGCAAGCTTCACCAAGTCGCTGTAATTGCCACGCTTGGCACGCTGGTTGGCGATTTCAATGAGGTATTATAACGTTTCCTAGTAGAGTTTCAACTCACACTCCTGGTGAATCCTTAGTCAATCCTTACGACTCCTAAGCGGCAAGCAAAGATTGGACACAAATGCATTCTTATCCCGTCGCCACATGGGGCTATAGACGGTATGTATGGATAAAAATTAATACAACTTGTGGTCTGTCTAGGTGCCGCAGAACGCCAAGCAGTCAACACAATGATCCAAGGGTCAGCTGCGGACATAGCGAAAGCCGCCATGTGTTCCATAGACGATAAAATAGAATCTATGGTTCCTAAACCACACCTCATATTGCATATGCACGACGAACTCGTATACGAAGTGCCTGAATGTTTTCAACAATCATTTATATCAATCATGAAAAAGGTTATGGAGGAAACTGTCAAATTGACCATCCCGTTACCTGTCAAAGTGAAAAGTGGGCATTCATGGGGTGATTTGAGGGAAATTAAATTGTAAATCCTCATCATTATCCACCATGGCATGTCTTTTTTCTTTAAAAGGAATGGAGTAGGAGTATTTTCTTTTTTTGCAAGCTTGCAAACGCGCACTCAGCACACCGGATGGTAAGTGATGCTGCCGCTCATGGATCTATGCTAAGCCGCTGCCTACTGCAAAGAAAGTGAAGGGATGCAAACATCCTCAGAAAGTTGGGCTTCCTTCTTTCTCTCTCACCGAATAAAGTGCAGTAACAAATTGCTAATACTCAAACGTAGATTTTCTGCGAGAGTGTTGTACTACTCCGGACGGACCTACGGCTGTAGACACACGACTGTCGACATTGTGGTCCTACCTCATATGTTCTGTTGCTTTGAGTTTTGACTAAAATTTACGATCGGCCACGTGCCTAAGGTTAACGTTCTTTGGTTATATAATCGATGAACAAAAAAGCATTAGTTGGGAATGGTTCAGTGTGGTCCCGTGTAGAGCTAATAGTATGTGTCGCTACCTCTTAGTTGCCTGCGAGACTCGTAAAAACTGGCTGAAGGATTACCAGGCGTCGCTCGCCAAGGCAAACGGTAACACCAACTGGAATCGCACACAGACCTTCTTTTTGGCCGGCCTGTGTCCAATAGTGGAACTTGATAGGTTAATGAAGATGATTTAAACGAGATGGCTTGTATGAAATTAGGCCAGAACCGTGTAGACGTTTTATTCTTAGCTTTTTTTTAAATATGTAATGCGGAAGAAATAAGATGAAATCATGATGTTTAATAATTTATTTGTATAGTTGGCAGACTGTGATATTTTATTGTTGGTACGGATATTAAAAACTATGTCATTCAAACTATATTTGTGCTTTTATTTTAATTACTAAGTGATAAATAAATTATTAACTAATAAATTATATATTACGGCGGACACATCACTCACCTATGATTTGCAGACGATATCATCGTTATGGCAGAATTCATGTAGGTCCTTGGCACAATGCTCAATGATCTCAGCAGGGTATCCCAACTAATGGTTTTACGAATGAACATGGACAAGACAAAAGTCATGTCAAATGTCCATGTCATTCCTGTACCGGTCTTAATTGACAATGCGATTGTTGAGTCGAAGTTGGCGATCATTATGTTTACCTAGGACAAACAGTACAGTTAGGTAGATCCAACTAGGTTGGGCAGCGTTCGGCAAACTTAAGAGGATCTTCTCGTCCAACATACTTCAGTGTCTGAAAACACAGTTCTATGATCAGTGTGTGTTACCAGTGATGACTTATCGCACGGAAACGTGGTCCCTGAATGTAGGCCTCATAACCAAGCTCAAAGTCACCCAGCGTGTTATGGAGGGCGGGCTATGCTCGGGATTTCTTTGCGTGATAGAATCCGAAATATAGAATACAGTAGAAAAACGGGTATAACCGACATAACACGCTGAAATGGCAATGGGCAGGCCACATTGCCCGGCGAACCGATAACCGCTAGGGAAGAAAGGTTTGCTCCGGTGGTCGGCCCAACAACGAGGTGACGTGGGTACGGGTGGGTTATGGTCCCGCGCGCCGTCCTTTCATCGCCTCGGATGGACAGGACCGTGCGTGCGCTTACCATAGTCCACCCATTAAAAAAAAAGGGAAGAAAGGTCGAGAACCTTTCTGTGACTGAACTCTTCTCAGTGGAACTGAGTAAATAGGGTTGTTATATAAGAATACATATTATTAGAATCTTCTACTGGACAAATTATATAAAACTGGCGAAACAATCGCCGAGACGATTTACCTACCGTAGCGCGATGTTCATGATAATAACGTCTTAATGTCGACGAGTCTTTGAGAATGAACCAATCTCGCTACCTAGTGGAAAGTTGGAATTAAATTTTTTATCTCGGTTACACGATCTATTCGCAAGATGAGAGTTGCCCCTCAGGTTTTTATCGCTTATTAAAAAGACAATCCATCGTACTAAGGAATAAATCTTTGTTTTGAGGAGGACTACAAATAACAAAAATGGAAACAAGCACCTGGACGTAGAAGAATTGTGTAGGTAATCGTAAATCGCACAAAAATCCCTGCGTGAGGATTGAACCCACGACATTCGTTATGAACCGTCTACATGGGCGATTACGCAATTTGTATAAACGGTGTACCTACAGTTGAGGTTTTACTGCAGCAGTTAAATACTCGTGATTAATATTTCTTTTAAAAAATCATTCTACAATATTTTTAATGCCGATTTCGCATGTCGAGTATTCTATGTTCGATTTCCGCGTAAGCAACCTGCGATTTCTTATTGTTGTGAGTCCGATTGTAAATTGTGTTGGTTAATTAAATGTTTATAAAGTTACTTGCTATATAAAATATGTTCCTATTTCGGAGTCAAATTTGTGTATGTTGCTATTAATGATCTACTACAGGGGTTCCTAAACTTTAAAGATAACGGAACCCAAACCGAATACCTTTTATTTTATGGAACCCCGCATCAAATGATATCAAATAATTAACGGTTCTGTACCATAGCTCAGGCCTAATTCGTGCTATTTGTCTACTTATATAATAGAAAAACTCATTCTTCTCATCGCTAATTTTGCGCTATTTTAAGTTAATCTTTGTAACCGTGGTATTATTTTACAGCTAAATGACTAAAATTAAAAGCTATTTAATTTTGGTGGAACCCTGAAAACTATCCCATGGAACCCATAGGTTCTGCGGAACACACTTTGGGAATCGTATATACATATTAGGTCCTTACATATGAAACCAGTGTTTTGTCGTACTAACCACTTTGATCTGAAATATCTCCTCTTTGGTTAAGAATTCCAAATTCAAATTTATACATTCATTTAGCTTTAGCATTTAGCATTTCAAAACTCAAATGGTACATTTGAGTTTTGAAAACAGTCATTCATTTGTTTTTCCTCATTATTTTCTTCTTTGGCGTCGCGTATTACCGCACAATGGAAAACATAAAATATAGGTATATCTACGAGTACGAGTTCTACCGTGGCACCAGAGCTGCAGAAACAGCTCGAAGGATTTATGATGTGTACGGCGCTGGTGTCGCAAAAGAAAGTACGTTACGTGTTTGGTTTCAACGTTTTCGTTCTGGAAAATTTGACCTTCAGAACCAACCCCGTGGACGGCCGGAGATAAAGGTGGAAAATGAAGAAGCAAAGGCTATTGTGGAAGCGGATCCATCACAAAGCACTTCAGAGATAGCTGCAGGCTTCGGGGTAAGTGACAAAACTGTATTAATCCACTTGAAGCAAATCGGGAAAGTAAAAAACTTGAACGATGGGTACCTCATGAATTGAGTCAATCGAATTTACAAACACGCGTCGACTGCTGTGTTACCTTGCTCAACCGACACAATAATGAAGGGATTTTAAATCATTACTTGTGATGAAAATTGGATACTGTACGATAATCGCAAGCACTCGTCGCAATGACTGAACCCTGGAGACCCAGCCCAATCCTGCCCTAAACGAAAATTGACTCAGAAAAAGTTACTTGTGAATATTTGGTTGACTGGTATCGGTATATGAGCGCTGGTATCGTTCACTACAGCTTTCTAAAATCTGGCCAAACGATTACGGCAGATATCTATTGTCAGAAACTGCAAACCATGAAGGAAGAACTAACTGCTGAACAACCAAAGTTGGTCAATCGCTCTAGGCCACTATTGCTTCACGACAACGCAAGACCACACACTGCATAACAATCAACCACTAAGTTAGATGAGCTACAATTGGAATATCTGCGACATCTACCGTACTCCTTGGACCTTGCTCCAACAGATTACCATTTTTTCTGCAATTTGGACAACTTGTTACAAGGAAAAAAATTCAACTCCGATGTGGCAATCCAAACCGCCTTCAAAGAGTTTATTGATTCTTGCCCCCCCATGGTTTTTTTAGTAAAGGGATCAATGGAATACCTATGAGATGGCAAAAGTGCATAGATAACAACGGTACATGGATTAATACTTATACTTGGATTAATTAAATATATTTTACAAAAAAAAAAATGACTTATATTCCTCCCGTACATAACGCCAATTTCATATGTAAGGATCTATTATAATTCTCCGTGCATTCATTATTCTCAATAGTATTGAGATTAACTTTTTAATATAACCCGTTCGGCAAAATATCATTATCCACTGGGCAACTGACCTCTGCAATCCAAAGGAGTAACGGGTTTCGAAGATTAGAACAGGTCCTATATCATTATAGACGCTCATGACCGCTGGGATTGGTTGTTTAACGTATTCTGCTAGGCTTAGATTATAGAAGTATATATGTAGGTAGTAGGTAGGTAGTGAGAGAATCTTATAACTATGCGGGTTTCCTTACGATGTTTTCGTTCATAAATATGTAATACATGATTTTTACTAGATGAGAACAAATTTGTGTACGTGTTTCAGTAGTTTGAATACCTTATTGAACCGCTTTAAGTAGGAATTGACGCAGTGTAATGCTTGCCAAATCTGCATTCAGATAAAACTATGCTAATGCGTTCTACATACGTAATTGTGAACATCGCATGTGATGCTTTCATTTTCTTTAGACAATTAGACATAATCGTCTCAGTCTATATACGTCCCACTGGTGGACTTAGCCTCCTCCACTATGGGAGGGAAAATGACCTACTATACCATGCTGGTTAGACGTGTTGGTATAGTGTTTTGTTTAGAGGTCTCGGCCTACAGACGTCCGACGATTACTGGACATAGGCCTTCCCACGAGAATGCCACTTGGAACGGTCCTGCGCCACTTGCATTCAACGGTTTCCTGCGACTTTAAAAATGTCGTCAGTTCACCTAGTAGGGGGTCGTCCTACTATGCGTCGTGCGATTCGTGGTCGCCACTCAAGAACTTTTCTTCCCCAATGGTTTTCGGTTCGACGAGTGATCTGGCTTGTCCATTGCCATTTCAACGTGCTAATTCTGCAGGACATGTCAGTTACAGCCGTTCTTCCGAACGTTGTTGTTTCCTGCTCTTGCATTGTTATCATCATCATCATCATTTCAGTCTATCGCCGTCCCCTGCTGGACGTAGGCCTCCCTCATGTTACGCCACAAAGTGCGGTCCTGTGCCGCCTGCATTTCACCTTTCACCAGGTCGTCGATCCACCTTGTCGAGGGCGTCCTACACTGCGTCGTCCAATACGTGGTCGCCACTCGAAAACCTTTCTTCCCCGGGCCAGCGGTTGTCGGTTAGTCAAGCGATGTGGCCTGCCTATTGCCACTTCAGCGTGCTAATTCTTCGTGCAATGTCGGTTACACCCGTTCTTCTGCGGATTTCCGTATTTAGGATTCTATCTCGCAGAGAAATCCCGAGCATAGCCCGTTACATAGCAAGCTGAGCGACTTTGAATCTTGTTATGAGGCCTACATTTAGGGACCACGTTTCTGTGCCGCATTGTTGTTATATGCATATTATATCTCTTAGTCGACACCTACGGACAAAAGAGAATGGTGAATTGTATTCTTACTCCGTAACCACACGGAATGATTAAAACAAAAATGCAACTTAAGGCTTAAAACGTTGAACCCCAAGGGGATCAAAATACTATATAAACGTCGCGCTACATGTGTCCCTCACGTGTTAAGTATATATACGACAGGTATTTTTTTCGTTGCGCCTGATGCCGCCCTAGCCGGGGCTGCAGGTGACCGGACCGGGGATTTAGACCGGCACCCGCGGAGAGGTTAGCCTCGCGACGGCGATCAGCGTCCCAGTTTTGGGACGTCGATGGGAGAGGGTCCCTCGGGGTATTCCGTCGGGTCGACCACTGAAGTCAAAGAACTCTGCACCGGTGGTCGGCCCAACGACGAAGATGACGTGCTATACAGGTACGTTATGGGTGTGCGTGCTTGCACCCCTCTGTCGCCCCGGACGGAGCCGGGCGAGGAGTGCGCCGATCGTAACCCGCCACAAAAAAAGGTATTTTTTTCGTGTCTATAGCTGTTAGCCGCAGATGGCTTTAATAGCTTTACCCAGACTGTGGATGAGCGCTGAGGGCTCTCAACCCAAGGCCGTGGTGACGTATTATATGATGGTAACTTCTGCAGTACCTTCACGATCACTTGCTGATCAGTGATTGCCAATATGGTTTTCATCATGAACGGTCGGTTGATGATTTTTTTGTGTACCTAATATATCGATAGGCAGGGGCATTAGAGAGCAAGGGTAAGGGGCTAGCTTTCAGCCTAGATTTCACAGGCTTCTCCGCTATGGAAAGGAAGGATTAATCTATGTGTTAGACGTGTTGCCATGGAGTTTTGTTTAGTTTTCCTTCTTTTGCATAGGTGTTATTTACACTTTTATTACTAACTTGTTTTTTTTTTTTGTGGGCGGGTCGCGGTCGGCGCCCCTCCGCACCACTCCGTCCGGGGCGACAGAGGGGCTTAAGCACGCAACTCCCGCGACTCACCCAAAAACCACGTCGCCTTCGTCGTTGGGCCGACCACTGGAGCAGCGTTAACTTGTCGTCAGTGGTCGGCCCGACGGAATATCCCTTATTGGGGTACCCTCCCATCGACCGACGTCCCCCCTTCGGGGAGGACGTCGGTCTTTCCTCACGCGGTCGGCCTCTCGGCGGGTGACGGACTAATCCCCGGTCACGTCACCCGCAGCCTCGGCTAGGGCGGCATGAGGCGTAGATAGTTGCGCCTACGTCGCCCCAGTCGCCGGCGGTGGATCTCCTCATCGAGGCTGCGCTCCTCGCGCAGGCGATCCGCCGCCTCCTTCCGCGAGATCACTGTCTCGCAGAAGGCTGCGACCGCGTCCCAATTCCCGACGCTGTCGACCATCGCCCTAGCGATAGCCGGCAGCGTCAGGTCCGTACCGATGATTGCGACGAGTTCACAGCGCTGCACTGCCCAAGCCGCACAGGCCTCGAGCGTATGGCGCGCCGTGTCCTCGTCGCAATCGCAGTGGTGGCAGGACGGTGTACTCTCCCTCCTAACGACCTTGTGCAGGTATTTGGCGAAGCACCCGTGCCCCGTCAAAACCTGCACCAGTCGGAAGGAGAGCACCCCGTGCCGCCTTTCCAACCACTGCATCAGCACCGGCCGAAAGGCCTCCACGGTTCGCACCCCGAACCGAGGCCTCTCCAGCCGGACTGCCCAACGGGCGATGACGTCTCGGCGGGCGTCGACGCGCCAGGCAGTGAGATCCCTTAACGAGACCACACCGCCCTCCGCACGCTCTCCCGTCACCCGCCGATATCTCCGCCTCCAGGTCCCACGGCGGAGTCCCGGCCAATAGGCACGCTGCCTCCGTCGCCACCATGCGGTATCCGCGGATGGCCCTGACCGCCATGACCCTCTGTGGTCGCCACAGAAGGGCCCTAAGTCGGACGGTCATGGACCCCGCCCACACCGGTGCGCCGTACAGAGCCATCGACCGGATGACCCCCGCGTACAGCTGTCGGCACGCAGTGCTCGGTCCGGCCACGTTCGGCATAAGCCACGATAGGGCGGATGCCGCGCCGACGAGCCGTGGAGCGAGCCTGCGGAAATGCTTCCGGAACCACCATCGCCCGTCGAGCACCAGGCCCAAGTACCTCATATGGGCCCGGATGCTGATGTCGACCGAGTGGACGGTGATCGAGACGCCGATGGGAGGGCTCATAGTGCGCCCAAGGAACGAACTTTTATTACTAGCTGACCCGACAGACGTTGTCCTGTACACAGTTTGTATAGTTGTCAAGTTTTCTTAACTTATTTAATTTTCTGCACTATTTTCTTAATTTTTTTTCCGTAAAAGCCTTTTTCAAAGTATTAGAAAACTTAAAAAAAAATAGGGACGAAATCGGTAACGACTTTACCGTAAAGTCGTTCTCAAGTTATGTTATTGTCCTGCCCGAACAGCGCCACCTACCGGATTCGTTTGTGAATCTAAACCATTCTCGAATCCCCCTCAAAGACACACAAAAATTTCATCAACATCGGTCTAGTCGTTTAGGAGGAGTTCAGTGACATACACACGTACACAAGAAATTTATATATGAAGATATTCCTTAGTCGTCTTTTACGACAGCCAGAGGCAAGACAGCGGGTGAGTTGTCTCATTGTAAAACCCGAATCTTTTCCATAGTAGCAGCGAAATTTACTTACGCTCGTTTTGCTCCTCTACACATGTCTTAACAGCTTATATTACTTAGTTGTCTCTGGAAACTATTCGCGGTAAGTAAAGCTTTTTCCTATCCACAATCTTCTTCACCAATTGATGACATGACTTGTTAAAATACTTATGAACAGCAGTAGATATATATCTTAAATGTTTGACATAAGCTGTAATATAGTAGGCATGATGAAGTTGGGTTGATCAGGTATTTATCTGGATCTGAAAGGTTTATTTCGATTTTTGGACTTTTTTGTTCCTTTTAAAACAATACATTTTTAAAACAATAACCTGCACTGAGGAAATAAAACTTGTTTTGCGGAGTCTTAACAAACATAAATTAACGGATGCAAATTACACCCAGACTCACTACATCAAATTGCGGATCTCACATATTATTGTCCTGCGTGGAAATCAAACCCATTACACTGACATGGTAGGTCAGTATCTTAACCACTACGCCGTCTGAGCAATCAATATTTTATAATGATAGGTATCATATAGTTTGATAGTTATCAAGTCTGATCATACATCTGGGTGGTGGCAAATGACAACGTCATTACTAAAAAGTAGTGGGGGTTGTTTTCAAGTTCAATAAATTTATTTAGATGAAAATCTACATAATAACTTGTTAGTGATACTTAAATCTAGAAAGTTCTTTCGAAACTAAATAAAAAACATACTTCTCGAAGTTCTTTCGAAACTAAATAAAAAAGTAGCCTTCTCAAAAACCTAAAAAGTCTGACCTATGTTGGAATTGCTAGCTCACATAACACTCACAACACAACTCACTCACAACATAACGTAACACTTAATGTTGAAGGTAGGTTATATGTTCATAAGAATAATTAATACTTTGGCTAAGTATTAAATTGTGGCAATCTATGACGTGGCAATCTCTTCAAACTACATACTTGTTTTCGTCAAAGCGCCATCTGAGTATATTTTCGCGGGGTTTCCCAGTTTACCCCGGCTACAGTAGAGGTCGCGGGGTGCGCGCGCCCTCTGCGTAATCAATACCTGCGCCGCCCACCGCCACCGACGAAGCCTCGCTTGTCACCCTCCGTCACGTCAGCCGAGCGACCAGCAACGCTCTTACCACACGCCGACATAAACGTACTATCATAATCAGATCCAGAAATGTGTCATAACGTAAAATGTGCGGGCTGATCAGCAAATACTTTCATACGCGCTCGTCAAGATTTTTTTGCGTAACTCGTGTACCTATATAAAATGTTCTACGTTTGACTTTACTTAAAAAAATATCGAAAATGCATCTTCATTTCGAAAGGAACGTGAATGCAAAATGCGATTGTACGATATTGTCGCTGTCGTGGATGGGAAAAGTTCCTGATGAGCTGCCTGAGGTGAGTCTATTAAAACTTCGTAATTTTACAGTCTAAATTGCGTGTCTTGTCGTTTAGAAGTCCTAGGTGCAAACGTAATTCATGATCATGCATCTGCAATGAATTTAACTTGTAGATAGTCTGAGAAGTCAAAAATATAGGTAAATTCTACGATTACTATAATATTTATGTATTTTAAAGTATTATTATTATTATTTTAATGTTTTACATATTTGAATCTCTGCTTATTAGTTGCAATAAACAGTAGCTACATAAACAGTGTTGATAGTGCATTATTTAATTTACTGCGTCCCACTGCTGGCCTCGAGCCTACCATTCCACGCTAACCTGTGGGGTTGCATTGAGATTTTATTTTGAGTTTACGTTCTCTTGCTATTATTTTACATTTAATAGTCGATTTGAGGCAACACCCGTTAAGGAAATTTTTTTAACATATTTTGCCAATTGTAAATAAGATTATTTTACGGATTTTATCGCGTTTGTATTTGATTTTTGATTGCCCGACGTTTTGAACACTTCACTGAGCTCATGGTCACGGGCGGTTGCCAAATCAATCAAACATTTACCTTTAAAGGTATATTGATAAAAAGTAAACGAGACAAGACAAAAATAGAGGAAAACGAGACTCGAGAATGGAATGCAAAATCGCCAACGAAGCGCTCATTTTGTATAAATAACAAATTATAATCCTAAATGAGTATGTGTTATTGAGCTCAGGCCTCCTCCACTGTCCGGGCTGGTCACGGACCACAAGGGAATCGGTACCGGTGATCGGCCAAAGGGCGAAGGAGAGGAAATACGGTGGGTTATGGGACCGCGCGCCGCCCTTTCGTCACCCCGGACGGGGCGGATGGCGTGAACACTTACAATAACCCACACAAAAACAAAATAGGCCTCTCCTACTGTGGGAACGAAATTGATCTACTATATCACGCTGATTAGACGTGGCGGCTATAGGGTTTTATGTCGAGTTTTCTTCTCTAGTCTCAATGTTATTTGCATATTATAACTCGTCGTCTTTTACGATACCTACGAGCTAAAGACGGGGTAATGAATTGTATTCTTACGGAATTCGGATTCTCCAGAAACTTTAAAATCTAAATTCAAGGTTAAGATTTTGAAAAAATAAGTTTAGATCATCTTGCCATCTATAAGTGTGTCATGTATCGACTGTTCAACAATAGCCTTCTTTATAGCCACAATCACTACGCTTGGCAGGCGGGTTTATGTAAGCAGTTGATGTTTTACATTTTCCAGAAGATCCCATAGTCTATTTCTATGAGGGGAGATAAGGGGAGTTGACATATTGTATTCTTAATCATCATCATCGCAGCCTGTACACGTCCCACTGTTGGGTTCAAGCCTCCTCCCCAGTAGGAGGGAAATTGACCTACTATACCATGCTGGTCAGACATGTTGGTATAGGGTTTCATTTCGAGTTTTCCTTCTCTTGCACAGATCCTTTGTGCATATTATATCCCTTAGTGGTCTTTTACGACATCCACGGGTAAGATAGGGAGTGGTGAATTATATTCTTACTCTATACTATACTCCCAGGAGTAAAGGGAGTTAAAGAAGATAAATCATTATTTAATAATAATTAAATCGTAACATACCTAATTTTAAAATTTTAAACTAAAACATTGAGCTGAACTTACTTCCGTAATAATTTTTGAGGAACAGTTTTATTTTAAGATTTAATACGGGATGTTATATAAAGATTTCTGCTGGTTTCACTGCAATGTATCCCACATGGTCGAAACAACAATTACGGGACTTCAAAGCTATAGCGCAATAAAGGCATCAGCCGTAAAATAAAGGAGAGGTATATCTTTACGATTAGGGTTGCCAGGTTGCCATTTCTAAAAGCCGGACAGACTGGCTAGTTTGGCCGAACATTTGGCTGAAAAGGTCGGACATGTGGTTAAAAGATCCTACTTATCGAGGATTTTGTTTCTCAGTATTAATAGATACGAGAAAAAAATGCATGTAAAATCAATCTTTTTGATTATTACCATAATTTTTGTTAAATTTTAATGAAATACAACAAACAATGTTAAAACTTGAACAATATCTGGATAAGCCGTACACCGTTTATTTTGGCCAGACACAAAATTAAAGAGCCTATGTCCGGTTTTATCCGGACGCCTGGTCACGCTATATACGATCCTTTAATTTTTTATTTGCTTGAGAAATCCGTAGTCCATTTCTCTGGTGACCACTTCACTGGATTTGAAGTCTCCCAACTTCTATTTATATAGATATTTCATTTCGAGCTTTTCTTCTCTTACATATAAGTTATATGCATATTATGATATCCCGTAGTCGTCTTTAACAACACCTACGGGCATTACCACCGCACGATCTGAATATTATGCAAATAATAAAATGCATTACACATTCATCAATCAACGTGGCTATGGAGTAATAATTAACCACCTCTACTCTATTTCGTAGGTGTCATAAATAACGACTTAAAGATAAATGCAGGTAGCATAAATGCAAGAGAAAATAATCTCATCTGACAAGCGTGGAATAGTAAAGCAGATAAACGTAGAATAGGTCGATTTCCCACTTATAGTGTAGGAGGCACAAGCCCAACAGTGTGACATATTTGGAGTGATGATGAGATGTAGCCCAGTCATATTAGGGGTTTCAACTCGGAATGAAAGATAATAAGCTGTAAATTGGTATAAACCTTTGTTTTGTCGTTCTCAATGTTGTCTCAAAAGTCACAAATGTTATCGTGTCCGCGTCTTAAGATATTGAAGGTCAAAGGTCATAAAAATCGGTTTTTCGCGAATATCTCGCTTTCTATTGTTTAAATATACTTTTTTTATTGGTAGGACGTCCATTCCTTCCCCTTTGCTATTGGATCGACCACCGATACCGGTTCCTTGTCGTACGTGGCCAGCCTGGCGGGATACCCCTTCGGGTACCCTCTCTCATTAACGCCCCTTCCGGAGGTTGGTTGCCCTCATGTGGTTAGCCTCTCTGCGGGTGATACACTATTCCACGATCAGTCACCCGTGGCCTCGTCTAAAGCGGTATCAGGCCCAGGTCGCACCTGTGTCGCCAAGTCGCCGGTGGCGGATCGTGTCGCCGTAGTGGATTGCCTCACACGCACGCTCCGCCGCCTCCTTCCGTGTGGTAATTGCCTTACAGAAGGCGGCAACCGCGTTCCAGTTCCAGATGCTATCGAGCATTTCCCTACGATTGTCGACAGCGTCAGGTCAGCACCGATGATTGCGACGAGTTCACGGCGCCGTTCTGCCTACGCGGCATACATCTCTAGCGTACTATGTCGTGTACTCATCGCAATCGCAGTCGCAGTGGCAGGATGGTGTACTCTCCCTCCTTACGACATTGTGCAGGTACTTGGCCAAGCAACCGTGCCCCGTCAATACCTGCACCAGTCGAGAAGGAAACACACCGTGCCGCCAACCTAACCACTCCATCAGCATCGGCTGGAAGGCCTCTCCGAACTGCCCAACGGACAATGACGTCACGGAATGTAATATAAGCTCGTTGGAGCTCCATCTGATGCTGTTTGGCCAACAATTACATGTCTAGACAGAGTTGACGTCAGGTAGACGGCCGGTCATAAAACTATTGCCAATAACTTTTGCGATATGTAACTTCTGCCCGCGTCATCACCCGTGTTAAAAGTAACTTATAACAGTTTAACGATTACTCCAAAGGAACTCAATACCAGGTTAAAAAGTATCCTATGTATTAATCCAGGAAAAGGTTAATGTGCCCATTTTCATGTAAATCTGTTAAACGATTTACGCGTAATTGAGTTACATACATTCAAAAATCTTAAAAAAATTTCATATTTAGAAAGTTAGTAGGAAGTATGATAATGGCATGAAAGAAAAAATATTAAGACGATTTCAAGTAATTGGGATAGGATAGGAGCAGAATGATGATAATTCTTAAACAATAATCAAGATGGCAAGTGTTGGAGTGTTAAGATTCCGATCAATTAACTTTTGTACAACTCCACAAGCTTTTGACCTATTTAAGCCCATTCCTATTCAACGCTCAACAATCAACACCTGGGGACAATCTTGACGCATCTTAACCGTGAAATTTCTAATAAAAATGCAACATTTGTTTCTGGTAACGAGTCTGCGTATAATAGATTTTTCCTCTATAGCCGTAAAGAGAAATTGAAATAGGTACGTTTCTATGCAAAAGGGTATTTTGTTTTTGATACTTTACCTTTTTGAGTATTAAAATTCAAAAAAACAAATTGTAAACACATTTTTATATAGAAGACATCGCGTTATAATATAGAGGTAAATTTTAAAATTTTGTCTTAAATTAATTCAAAAAGCAATATCTAAAAAAAATCTTTGTAGTGACAGTGTGAGAATACAATTCACTACCTAATTCGACACCATGAATTGTATTTTTACACTGAACAGAGTTAACTTTAACGCCAGAACACGAGTTAACTTTTGATGGCGAGGATATTCCTGATCACTGGCGTGGTGTAAACAGGGCGCAGCGACGCAATGCCACGCTATATGACGAAATATTTTATTTCTTCATTGCCGTATTAATTCCTGTCGTAATCTGTTCTTTTATGCGTATATACTTGTAATTGATATGCCATATGTTATTTGAAAATATTAAAATTTCCTAAACTTTAAACGAATTCATAAAAAACATTGTAATCTCTCTCTATCTCTCTCTCGATCTTTCTCACTCGCTTGTTCCTTATTCTCGGTCCATGGTTATATGCTTCGTGCTATGTTCGCCCTTTATTACTCTCTCTCAATCAGTCTCAATCGCTCTCTCCCTCTTCTTGGACAAAAACGTCCCACATTTTCGTGACACTAAATTAAGTTTCATCCGTAAAAATGTTACCCTCATGTGCGCAAAGAAGTTTCACTTCAAAATATCTAATATTTGGAGTGCTATTAATTTAAAAATAAGGACATGAATATATATAATGAAAAATGTACATAAAGGACGATGACGCGAAAGAAGCCACCGCCAAAGCGCTAGGCTGTAATATAACATAGCCTTCTGCGAGACAGTGATCTCGCGGAAGGAGGCGGCGGATCGCCTGCGTGAGGAGCGCAGCCTCGATGAGGAGATCCGCCGCCGGTGACTGGGGCGGCGCAGGCGCAACTATCTGCGCCTCATGACGCCCTAGCCGAGGCCGCGGGTGACGTGACCGGGGATTAGTCCGTCACCCGCCGAGAGGCCGACCGCGTGAGGAAAGACCGACGTCCTCCCCGAGGGGGGGACGTCGGTCGATGGGAGGGTACCCCAACAGGGGGTATTCCGTCGGGCCGACCACTGACGACAAGTTAACGCTGCTCCAGTGGTCGGCCCAACGACGAAGGCGACGTGGTTTTTGGGTGGGTCGCGGGAGTTGAGTGCTTAAGCCCCTCTGTCGCCCCGGACGGAGTGGTGCGGAGGCGCGCCGACCGCGACCCACCCACAAAAAAAAAAAAATAAGGCTGTAATATAACATCACCTTGGCACCTCTCTATTCAGCTTTGAAGAGAACTGAGAAAATCTACATTTAATATTAAACTCAATCTCTCCCCCTCTATCTGTCCGCGCTAAATAGGTACCTATATATTATATTTCACCCGTGAATCATATTTACTATGAACTTTGAAAAATTTACGTGAAATTAAAAAATCAAATACAAACGCTATAAAATCCGTAAAAATAATTTTAGTTATAATATTTAGATGTTTTTTTTAAATGCCAAGCTTTTACATAATTATATAATAGTTTATAATCTACCTATTATGTTATAAAACCTTCTTAACCGTCCACATGTTGACCGAGCCTAAGCCAACGCGAGCGTCGGCAAATAGGTACAAAGCAAGTGCTAGCGTCCACACGTTGGACGGCGAACGCCAACGCGAGGGTAAATGTAGACGAGTATTTGTAGAGTTGTCCACACGTTGACGGCTGTCAGTGTTCATTGTGCACTGAAATACTACGGACGTTGAAATAGACGTCGCTACAGCTTTGGCTAATTATTTAATGAGCGTATATAACAATTATCGCAGTGTATACTGCAGTAAAGTGGGAAAAAATCAAGGTGGTTGATACTGAGTATTCACAGAAATAGAACAATGTAAGACATATCCGTGTGGTGACGGAGTAACAAAAAAATTCACCATTCCCTATCTTATCCGTGGATGTTGTAAAGGACGACTAAGGGATATAATACATAACACGCATATAACATCTATGCAAGAGAAGGAAACCTCGAAATTAAACCCTATACCAACCAGTCTCATTAGGGAGGGGCTGAGGTATCACGGGGTGCCCGTGTACCTCAGGCGGCTGGTGGCAGACTACTTGGAGGGGCGCAGCGTCCTCTACGTTAACCGAGTAGGGGACGTTGTGCGAACACCCGTGACGTGCAGCGGTCCACAGGGGTCGGTCCTCGGACCCACCCTGTGGAACATCGGCTACGACTGGGCGTTGAGGGGGAGCCTCCCGCCTGGGCTGGGCGTGATTTCTTACGCCGGCGACACGCTCGTCACAGTCCGCGATGGGACGCTAGAGGAGGCGGCAAGCCTGGCGACTCTAGGCACCGAAGAGGTCGTCAGGCGGATCGAGGCGTTGGGGTTGAATGTGGCCCTGGACAAGACGGCGGCCCTCTTGTTACATGGCCTCCGCATGGGCCCTCCCATCGGCATCTCGATCACCGTCAATTCAGTTGATGTCAGCATCCGGGCCCATATGAAGTATTTGGGCCTGGTGCTCGACGGGCATTGGTGGTTTCGGGAGCATTTCCGCAGGCTCGTCAGCGTGGCGTCCGCCCTATCCTGGCTTGTGCTGGATGTGGGCGGACCGAGCACTGCATGTTGATGGCTGTACGCGGGGTCACCCGGTGGATGGTCCTGTACGGCGCACCGGTGTGGGTGGGGTCCCTGACCGCCCGATTCAGGGATACTGTGTGGCGACCACAGAGGGCCATGGCGATCATTGCCATATGCGGATACCGCACGGTGGTGACGGAGGCGGCATGCCTATTAGCCGGGACTCCCCCGTGGGACCTGGAGGCGGAATTGCTCGCCGATTTGTATCGGCGGGAGTCGGAGGTGCGAGCGGAGGGCGGTGTGGTCTCCTTGAGGGAGCTCACCGCCTGGCGCGTCGGCGGCCGCTGAGACGTCATTGCCCGTTGGGCAGTCCGGCTGCAGAGGCCTCGGTACGGTGTCTAGACCGTCGAGGTCTTTCGGCCGGTGCTCATGCAGTGGCTAAAACGGTGGCACGGGGTACTTTCCTTCCGACTGGTGCAGGTTTTGACGGGTCATGAATGCTTCGCCAAATACCTGTACACGGTCGCTAGGAGGGAGAGTACACCGTCCTGCCACCACTGCGATTGCGACGAGGACACGGTGCAGCATACGCTCGAGGTTTGTGCCGCCTGGGCAGAGCAGCGTCGTGAACTCGTCGCAATCATCGGTGTCGACCTGATGCTGCCGACCATCGCCAGGGCGATGCTTGACAGCGTCAGGAACTGGGACGCGATCGCAGCCTTCTGCGAGGCAGTAATCTCGCGGAAGGTGGAGGCGGGTCGCGCGCGCTAGGAGCGTAGCCTCGACGAACGACCCGCCGCCGGCGACTGGGGCGGCGTAGGTGTGACTCCGTCACCCGCCGAGAGGCCGACCATGTGAGGAAAGACCGACGTCCTCCCCGAGGGGGGGACGTCATGAGGGTACCCCACTAGGGGGTATTCCGTCGGGCCGACCACTGATGACAAGTAACGCTGCTCCGGTGGTCGGTCCAACGACGAAGGCGACGTGGTGTTCGGGTGGGTTGCGGGTGTTCGTGCTTACGCCCCTCTGTCGCCCCGGACGGAGTAGTGCGAGGAGTGCGCCGACCACGCCCCACCCCAAAAAAAAAAGAGAAGAAGACCTCGAAATAAAACCCTATACAAACATATTTGACCAGTACGCTATAGTAGGTCAATTGCCCTCCTATTGGAGAGGAGGCTCGAACTCAGCAGTGGGACGTGTATAAGCTGAGACGACAATCCTCTCCAATTGGTGGAGAAAATTAAAACGGTAATTTATAGGATCCCACGCCGCACTTCTATCGCATGGTTTTGTGGCGTGTAGCCGGTCAATAAAAAGTATAATGGTAAAATATATTCTTCGTCTGTCACCACGCCAACAGTTACATGATTATCGGTAATTAAAGTTACTAGTTTTAAGACTAATAAAGCCATAAATAAAAATGTAGATGATTAAAGGTCAAATCATGAAAACATAATTCATGTTAGAAAGTTGAGGGTTTGCTTGTTTAGGAAAATAGCGAAGAAAAATAAACTACAACAATATCTATTATATTGAGATAATAAATAGTAAATACATCAACAAAATTTTCAATAAAGGTTTATAGAGACTTGTTTTTATACAATTAAGTTAACCTAGAATATTTACCGCCCCATCCCATTTCAATTAGTATATACCAAGGGTGCGTACAGCAAAAAAAGGAAAATAATCACTTTCGTTGATTTAAAAAGCGTTTAAAGGTACTCGTAGGTAATGGATATTAAATGTGCTGATGACAACAGTCCATCGCAATTTTATTTCGAGCTCTGAATTTTCATTAAGAGACAGCAAATTAATGAGCTATTAAAACTTTCCCCTTAATATTCTACATTTATTTTAACGTTGCCATCGGCACCGCCTATAAATAACCTCTGAAAAAGTGCAAATAAGTTTTGGTGTGGGCATGCGGTTGCCGATTACAAGTTTTGGGATACAGTCTAGACTTAAATTGATTTTTTTTTATTTGAAGCAATTAATAAAGGAAGAAAGCATACTAGCAAAAACCCATATAGTTAATAACTTGGCTGAAAAAAAACAGGATTTTACAAAAAATCGAGTACCTAAGGCTTAATTGCCTGGGTACTGAGTACAAAGTCTCATACCAATTCGAAGTTTCACATTACATCACACAATTGCAGGTGCGCCCAAATATCAGCTAGACCCACTTGACTCCCTGCAAAGACGGGCTGTTCGAATCGTCGGGGATCCCAATCTTAGGGACAGATTGGAGTCGCTGGAGCAGCGGAGAGACTTTGGGTCACTCTGTGTACTCTACCGACTCTTTCACGGGGAGTGCTCCGAGGAACTGTTTGACTTGGTACCACCGTCACCATTCTACCAACGTACCACTCGACATCGCAGCAGGGTTCATCCATTTCACCTGGAAACGTTATGGTCTTCAACTGTACGTTTCCAGCGATCATTTCTCCCACGTACGTGCAAGCTCTGGAATGAACTACCTGCTGCTGTGTTTCCCGAGCGCTATGACATGTCCTTCTTTAAACGAGGTTTAAGAAGAGTATTTCCTTCACGGTAGGCAGCGGCCTGGCTGTGCCCCTGGTATTGCAATGGTCCATGTGCAGCAGTTTCACTTACCATCAGGTGTGCTGCTTGCTCGTTTGCCACCGTTGGCAATAAAAAAAAAAAAAAAAAAAATTTCGGTGAACGTCACTATAAAAAATATTTCAAATTATTTCGCACTCACAGGCCTGCCGTAAGCGGGCGTGCAACGCGTTCACCGCACGCGGCCGGCACGACCAGGGGGGCGGCAAATCGAGTGACTCATCACGTAATTCCGTGGTCCCAATCTGTCGGACGTCCAGTTCGATTTCAGAAAGGGGCGTTCGACAACCGCGGCCTTGCTGTGCATAAGGGCCATGGTCATGAAGGTAGTCACCGGCGCAGCGTCCTCTACGTGGACCGAATTAGGGGACGTTGTGCGGATACCCATGTCATGCGGTGTTCCGCAGGGTTCGGCCTTAGGGCAGATTCTCTGGAATATCGGCTACGACTGGGCGTTGCGAGGTAGCCAGTCCTTCCCGGGCTGGGTGTAATTTACTACGCCACCGACACATGCTTACGCTACGCTCGTAACAGGACGCTAAAAGAGGCGGCATGCCTTTTTTTTTTTGACGCTGTGGAAATGCAATTTACGCACTAACCCCCGCCAGCGTCTGGTGGCGGGGAGTGTGGGACTCGCCGGCTGCCTATGCTGCCGGAATACCCACTAAAACCACAGCGGTCCCTTCCGCGCTTTTACGGGGTGCCAGAGAGATCGTCTTTTGACATTCACTCCCCGACGCCCCTACGCTAGGCTATCTGGCCACGACCTGTCGTGATTCAAGGTGGGAGGAGATGCGCGTATCACCGCCTCCCCCTCCCTGGCCGCCGCCTGCGAAGCGAGTTCGCGGACGCGAGTGCCTCGCGTTCCCGTTCCACGGCCTCCTTCCTTGAGATGACCTCTTCGCAAAAAGAGGCCATCGACGTCCAGCACCTGTCGCTATCGAGCATCTTTGAAATGATGGTCGACAACGACAGGTCTATTCCTATAACCGCCGACAGGTCGCGGCGCTGAGGCCCCCAGGCGAGACATACTTCCAGTGTGTGACGCGCTTCGTCATTTGGCGCGTCACACTCGTTACATCCGGGGGCCTCTTCTCGACCAATTCTATGCAGGTACTTACCGAAGACCCCGTGTCCGGTAAGTACCTGCGTCATCCTGAAGGTCAGGTTGCCGCACCTTCAATTCATCCAGCGGTGGAGGTGCGGCGCAATCGCCTCGACAGTCTCCCGCCCTGCTACGGGAGACTCCAACTCCTCTCTCCACCGCCGGATTACTGCCCTTCGGGCCGTTTCCTTTGCCCTATTTAGTCCCCTCGTGGCGATGGATTCGCCATTATTCCGCGACGTAGCGCGAAATTGGTAGACTTCTGCGAGTGCCCTAGCCTGAAGTGGCCAGGGTGGATGACCTGCCAGCAGCGTAGCTGCGGTCCAGGACACCGTACGGTATCTCCTTATTGTTCTCACCGCTATGGCTCGCTGCGCCTTTCGCAGCAAGGCCTTATTAGGGGCGGTGAGTGACTCCGTCCAGATTGGTGCACCATACAGTGCCATAGACCGCAGAATACCGGCATATAGACGCCGACAAGATGATCCAGGACCTCCAGTATTGGGCAGAAGCCTACCTAAAGCCGCGGCTGCCTTGGCGAGCCGGGGAACAAGCTGGGCCCGAAACTCCATTTATTATCTAGGTGCAGACCCAGGTACTTCATCTGTGTCTGCACCGGCACAGCAACCCCAGACACACTGATTTGTGCTCTGCGGGGGAGACCTCGGCTTGGGCCATGAAAAAGGAGGGCCTCTGTCTTTTCCAGTGAGACCCTCAGGCCCAGCATACCTATCCGGTCAACGACGAGCGCTACACCAACCCTTGCTAGACGGGCGGCTGCCTGGAAGTCAGCCCTCTTCACCGTAATGTGGGTGTCATCTGCGTAACAAATAACCCCCATCCTGGGAAGGAGCTGACCCCGTAACACCCAGTCAAATCCCACGTTCCACAGGGTCGGACCGAGGACCGAGCCCTGCGGAACACCACATTCCACTCGGTGGTAGTGTATGCGCCCGTCGTCCCCCGTCCAGAGCATGTGCCTCCCCTCAAGGTAGGCCTCCAACAGCCTCCGGAGATACGAAGGCACCCCGTGATATCGGAGCGCCTCCTTCAACGTCTCATGTGGGAGACTGTTGAAGGCATTTTTTTTGATATCGAGCGAGACTGCCAGTATTACTTCCTTGTTGGACACCGCTTCGGTGGCCAGGTTTTTCAGGGCGGCCAGCGCGTCAATAGTTGACCGGCTGCGCCTGAAACCATACTGTTTATCTGACAGCCCCGGCCCGATACCCTCGAGGTGCTTGACGAGACGGTCCGCAAGCACCTTTTCAAATAATTTTGCTGTCTCGTCCAGCAGCACCAGTGGCCTGTAGGCGGAAGGAGAGTCAACTGGGCGACCCTCCTTCCGCAGCAAACAGAGTAGAGGCGGCATGTCTGACAACTCTCGGCACCAAAGAGATTGTTAGACGGATCGAGGCGCTGAGGCTATGGTAGCCGTGAACTAGTCGCAATCATTGGTGCCGACCTGACACTGCCGACCATCGCTAGAGAGATGCTCGACAGCGTCAGGAACTGGGACGCGGTCGCCGTCTTCTGTGAGGCAGTAATCTCACGGAAGGAGGCAGGGGAGCGTGCGCGAGAGGAACTCCTCTACGGCGTTACGGCCCACCGCCAGTAGCTCGGGCGCGAGTAACTGCGCCTGACGCCGCCCTAGCCGGGTGACTGGACCGGGGATTAATCCGTCACCCGCAGAGAAGCAGACCACGCAAGGGCGACCGACGTCCCGGGAGGGGCGTTGGAAAGGGAGGGTACCTGAAGGAGTATCCCGCCGGGCTGACCACGGACGACAAAGAGCTCGGTGCCGTTGGTCGGCCCAATGGCGAAGGAAAGGGATTACGGTGGGGTATGGGACCGCACACCATCCTTTCGTCGCCCCGGACGGACTGGATAGCGTGTGCGTTAACCATAGGCCACCCAAAAAAAAAGGTTGGCCCTAAATAAGACAGAGGCCCTGTTGTTTCATGGGCCTTGCAACGATCCACCCGCTGGGGCCTCGATCACCGTCAATTCGGTTCCCATCAACATCCAAGCTCAGATGGGCCTGTCCGCCGGGATGTCATTGTCTGTTGGGCACTCCGGCTGGTAAGGCCTCGGTTCGGTGTTCAGATCGTCGAGGCCTTCCGGCCGGTGCTGATAGATTGGTTGCGTCGGTGGCACGGAATCCTCTCCTTCCGACTGATGCAGGTCTTGTCGGGGCATGGTTATTTTGGCAAGTACCTGCTTCTTCAGGAAAGTACCTTCTGGTCGCGAGGAGGGAGAGGACGCCGTCCTGCCACCACTGCGATGGGATGAGGACACGGACGATGAGCACACGCTCGAGGTTTCCGTGGCCTGGGCAGCGGTACGCCGTGAACTCGTCGCAGTCATCGGTGCCGACCAGCGCTAGAACGATGCTCGACAACGTCTGTAACTAGGACGCGTTCGTCACCGAGGTGGCGGAGCGGGTCTGGGAGGAATTCCTCTACTACGACGCACTCCGCTGCTAGCGCGTTAGGCGGCGCAGGCGTAAGTATTTGCGCCCTGATGACGCCTCAGCCGAAGTTGCGGGTCGGATGGACGGGGGATTAGTCCACCACCAGCAGAGAGGCCGACGACGGCGTAAGGGCAACGCCCCGGCCGGCACCACTACCATGTTGCCGGGAGGTTAAAGGGGACGGTATCCGAAAGAGTAACCCGCCGGGCCGGCCATGGATGTCAATCGGTACCAGTGGTTGGCCCAATGGCAAAGCGGAGGGAATACGGTAGGTTATCATGTCGCCTGCTGCTCATCCGTCGCCCCGAACAGATTGGCGGTGTGCCTTCCAAAAAAAAAGGCGGCATAATTGGTATTGCACGCGGGCGATGAAACAGCTAGCGGCGGGCCTGACAGCTCATACATCTCCCGCTACTGGGCGCGAGCTTCCTCTACATTGAGAGAGAAATTGACTTCTACACCACGCTGATCAAGCGGGTTGGTATAGGGTTTTATTTCGGGTTTTCCTTCTCTTGCACAGTTGTTATATGCATAAAATATCACTTAGCCGCCTATCACGATACCCACGGGATAGAGAGAGAGAGTGGTGACTCATATTCTGACTCCGTCACCATACGGATCCAATTATTTACAAATAATGAATTTACAGAAAAGATGAGTTTCGGATTAACAGCGGTAAAACCATATAATAAAATAAAATGTATATAAGACCTGTTGAATGATTAACGAATCGGATTATACTTATATTGATAAGAAATGTGTTCTAATTGGACGACGATGTATGAATTAATGGAGCGTGGATGCCGGCTCGCGTAATATCTAGCTAATTGGCAATTTTGGCTTCGATCTCCGGTCTGTTACCGTTCGTCGGGACAGCCAAGCGCCATTACACACTTGTTAACTACCAAACTTCCTATTAATGTGGCTTATATACGCGTGCTATTCGTAACAGCACTGAAAATTAATTATAACATGTCTAGAAGGCAATATCCTAATTTAATATTTGAAAAATGGTTTCTGTACCTACATATACAGAGTACCTGCGCGTTTTATGAAGATTGCATTAACATTTATATGTACGAAGGTAAAAGCTTTCTTGTGCCAGAGACTACGGATATAAAATAAATTCAATGTTTAATAAAGGTGTCGAGCCGGTGTCCTATTGAAGATACTTAATTAGTTCTCCAGCGAACGAACGTAGACAACATATTTTTATGAAACTTAATTAACTTCTTGTGTTTTCTAGTTTAACTATACTTCAAGTTTTAAAATTATCGAGCTCTATTTCTATAGAGACGAATAGTCCAATAAGTAAGCAGGTCCAATTTTGGGTACTCGCACGACGAACTCGCTCGGATAGTCCTGGATTGATATTCCGTAGTATTGTCATAAAATAAAAGTCTATGATATGCGTTTGTTATCATCCCATGATGACAAAGTTTGAAGGGGATTACACTAAACTTTTCTACGTGAAACCCGAAATACAGAGATCCCTTAAAATAAGCGTATATAGCTTGAAATAATACCAAATAAGTATATTATTTTTAAGCAAAAAAGAAAACCTTCCTCAAAAACCGCCGAGGCGCTTAAGAGCAAAAAAATAATACCTTTTAAAATTGGCGCCTAGAAACGCTATGTCGGTCAGTAGCCGAGATATATAAGGTCAGTAGCCGAGATATAAAAGTACGAAACCGATCCAGTAGACTAGACCGGACTCGGCATCAGCATCACCGGCAAATACGTCACTCACCTTCGATTTGCAGATCATATTGTAGTCATGGCAGAATCCCTGGAGGACATTGGCACTATACTCAATGCCCTCGTCAGGGTTTCTTAACTACTGAGTCTACAAATGAATATGGACAAGACAAAAGTCATGTCTAATGCCCATGTCATTTCTGTACCGGTCCTAGTTGAGAATACCTAGGACAAGCAGTCCAGTTAGGTAGATGCAATTTTTCGGCTGGGCAGCGTTTCGGAAACTTAAGAGGATCTTCTCGTCCAATATTCGTCAAAACGTGGTCTCTAAATGTCGGCCTCATAAAAAGCATCAAAATCGTTCCACATGCTTAAAATGACAATGGGCAGGCCACATCGCTCGTCGAACCGACAATCGTTGGGGAAGACAGCACGAGTGGCGATCACAAATCCACCCCCTACTAGATGGACTCACGACATATTGCAAGTCGCAGGGAATCGTTGGATGCAATGGGCACAAAGTGTTCCGAGTGGCATTCTCGTGGGGAGGCCCATGTCCAATAGCGGGCGTCTGTGGGCTGTTGGGCGGATGAATGTAGTTTTCTTTTAATAGATTCTTGTAAAATTGTAGCAATTATTGTTTTTCGAAAACAATACATAAAACTCCCGGTTCGTTCCTTTGCCTAAATAAGTAATATTTAAATAGAAATTGCAACATAGAAACCGACATGTATTCAGGTAGGAAATCAATGTACGTCTAATTTTAAACTGCAACAGTACGAGTATAACGATTCTGCACCAGTCGTTGTAACAAGGCCAAGGTTGTTTTGTTTGTTAACTGAATTAACGACCTTCTGGCGGTATTTCAGCTACGTCAGTCTTAGTGAAAATCAGCTTTCATCTTTGAATATATTGTAATACTGTGTGCAAGTATTGAGCTATTACAGGGAGATACACATTTTATCCGTATAAAAATACAATTTATCATTCCATTTCTTGCCTGCGGGTATCGTAAAAAACACCTACGAGATGTAATGTGCCTAGCTATGCAACTGAAGGACCCGAAACTATACCAACGAGTATGACGAGCGTGATATATTAAGTCAATTTCTTTCCTATCTTGGAGGCTTGAACCTAGTAGTGCATACATTTTCCGATACTCTCGCTATCTCTCCCGCTAATTCTTACTTTTCGCCTCTAATTCTTAGGTGGTGATTTGATTAGCTATTTTTGCTCACAAATAAGTTTTTATAAATAACCTGACATGTCAAATACTAAATCTCAGCATTCTACAATTTACATTGGGTTTAAAATCGAGATATTTATATTGGTTAATGGCCTCTCTAGTAGATCGTAGAGGTAAGTAGAGTAAATAAGGTTACTGGAACGGGGAATAGTCTGTCACCCGCAGAGAAATGACAGCGTAGGGGCGGCGCAACCCGCGACACCACCCCGGCGGGGCGACATTGTTTGTTGCCGCTGGAGCGTCAACCGGGGATCGGGTACTCGAAAGGGTAACCTGCTGGAATGGCCACGGATGTCAAAGATTCAGTGGTCAGCCCGATGGGGAGGGGGGGAAATACGGCGGGCTGTGGGGCCGCACTCCCCCCTTTTGCCGCCTTGGACCGAATAGATGCCGTGTGTCCATACCATATAACCTACAAAAATATAGAATAAGTTAGCTGCTTCCGATAAACGTAGATATATTTGTCTCTTTACAAAGCCTCTTTTCATTTCATTAAGTTCCAAAACATATCTACCAATGTTAAAGAAATTTTCACTTCAAACCCTAATTTTTAGACTTAGTATGAATGAAACGTAAAATAAGGGTCGTTGGTGAAAACTAAGGACAACCCTTAGTCACAGCACTGATTTATCTCTGTTAGTTTAACTAAAAAGGATTCTATTACGACAGGAGGAGGGTTGGAAGTTGAACCGCAACAACTATTATCAAGAGGGTTGGCTGGCTACTGGCAACGTGCGTGGAGTGGTTGGCGTTACTTTTACATCATCGCATGCAAGGCGACCGCATGAGTTACCTCTTCGTACGAACTATAACTTGCGCGGACACAGATCTGACGTAAGTATATATTTACTTTACAAATGATTACTCAAGTATACTCAGTGCCAGATAACGTGGCAAAAGACGACCTTCACCTACCTTCACCACGATATCTTAAAATGCAAAAAAATCTGTCGCTTACCATACAAATCTATCGAAAAGTTGTATCGCAAAATTCTCTTGGTAGATGCCTACCAGGAAGCAACATTACAAACAGCACAACCCAAAATTTTACGAAATCTAGTAAAATTACCATAGAAAATATATGTTTTTAACATCCTATAATCAAGTATTTCATTGTTTTAAAATACCAGATTAACCTGTAACTGGTGACATTTCATTATTTTATAAATAATATCATTGATAACAATGCCAAATTACTTTCAAATGTCTGAAAATCAAAAGTTTTTAAGTAACATTAAAATTAAAGTACCGAGAATATTTATATAAATTCAATATAATATAGATCCTATAATTAAATACGTAATTAGCTTCTAAGAATTATGTAACGCCCAAAAAATGCCAAGTTTTAAGTTATGACACATTTCTTTCAACTCATTTTACCGTCAGGTGTAATAAACTTAAAGGATCACACAAGTAGATGCAAGATTTTTGGTTATGTGTATCAAACATAAAATCTTTTCTTAACTGATTTTAGCGTCAGGTGTACGAGATCAGTGGCGTCGTGTGGCCCAGTCGCCATTTTGTTTGACATTCCGTGTGGAGCACGTAAAAGATATTGAAAAAAAATGATGGGCCTCGATGACAGTATATACCGAAAGATTGATGCATTCATAATTCATGTATCAGACAGCAGTGATAGTAACAGTAGTGGAAGTGACAGTTCAGAACTATAGATTTTAGTAAAGTCATAAATAAATTATTTTAGTATATTATTTTACCTCACCTTACGTATTTAAAAAAAAGTTAGCCTTAAGATAGGTTAGCTATCAGTTTCATGCTAGAGCAGTGGTAAGGTAGGTAACGTGTACGTATGCTTTATTATTGCACGTGTAGGTGTTTAATAATTTCTTAATTAAAATTCTAAACATATTACATGCAGACAAATGTTTGTAATCTCTGTATGGTCTAGACACCTTCACCACGATATTACAACGATAAGACGGTTTGTATGGAAAGCGATAGAATTAGCGATAAATTACTTGGATTTGATGATATAGTGGTGAAGGTCACCAAATGACCTCTTTTGCCATGCTATTTGGCAAACACTATAGTAATTATGTGAAGTGTTCTAAACAAGCTACACCATTGTAGACCTAAACGCAACCATGGAGTCCTAAAGATATCCTTACTAATATAATAAATGCGAAAGTAAGTTTGTTTGTTTATTTGCTTGTTACGCTTTCACGCTTGAACTACCAAACTGATTTCGAAAATTCTATTCGATAATATCGGGGAGTAACATAGGCTATATTTTATCCTGGTATTCCCACGGAAACGGGAACTACGCAAGTAAGGCGACTGAAACCGAAGCGAAGCGAGGGCGGGTTGCTAGTAAAATAGAAAAGTTAAATTGTTACCTAACCGAGTTGAATGATCTATTTCACAAAATGGTTGTCATTTCGAATACCTATTTCATTAAATTGGAAGATATGAAATTCGTTGTGGTCTCTTTGAGGGAGCTCACCGCCTGGCGCGTCGACGCCCGCCGAGACATCATTGCCCGTTGGGCAGTCGGGCTGGAGAGGCCTCGGTACGGTGTCTGGACCGTAGAGGTCTTCCGGCCGGTGCTGATGCAGTGGCTAAAACGGCGGCACGGGGTGCTCTCCTTCCAACTGGTGCAGGTGTTGACGGGGCATGGATGCTTCGGCAAATACCTGTACACGGTCGCTAGGAGGGAGAGTACACCGTCCTGCCACCACTGCGAAATTGACGAGGACACGGCTCAGCATACGCTCGAGGTTTGTGCCGTCTGGGCAGAGTAGCGTCGTGAACTCGTCGCAATCATCGGTGCCGACCTGACGCTGCTGACCATCGCCAGGGCGATGCTCGATAGCGTCAGGAACTGGGACGCGGTCGCAGCCTTCTGCGAGGCAGTAGTCTCGCGGAAGGAGGCGGGACGGGTCGCGCGCGCGCGGAGCGCAGCCTCGACGAAGCGACCAGCCGCCGGCGACTGGGGCGCCGTAAGCGCGACTACCTGCGCCTCATGCCGCCCTAGCCGAGGCCGCGGGTGACGTGACCAGGGAATTAGTGCGTCACCCGCCGAGAGGCCGACCGCGTGAGGAAAGACCGACGTCCTCCCTGAGGGGGGGGACGTCGGTCGATGGGAGGGGCCCACTAGGGGGTATTACGTTGAGCCGACCACTGATGACAAGTAACCCTGCTCCGGTGGTCGGCCCAACGACGAAGGCAACGTGGTGTTCGGGTGGGTTGCGGGTGTGCGTGCTTACGCCCCTCTGTCGCCCCGGACGGAGTGGTGCGAGGAGTGAGCCGACCGCGACCCACCCCAAAAAAAAAGAAAGGATATGAAATTCGACGGAGTAAGAATACAATTCACCCCCTTTCTTGATCGTGGGTGTTGTAAAAGACGAACAAGAAGAGAGATTTTCGGTGCAGGGAAAAGCTAGTATTTCTATATTTCAAATGAAATATGTTGCTATTACTCATAATTCCACACATTACTTTTAAAAATTGGCCATGGGCCATGCGATAAGGGGGGTAATATCATAATATGATGATCTCTCAGCCAGTTCTCGTTTGACATGAAAATAAGCGGTGGTTATCTATGCTATACAATTACAACTAGGTATAAAAACTAATGTTTTTGAACTTAATTTTTCTGAAATCTCTTTACATAGTTAATCAGTACTACAGCAATCAACGTGCAATTTTTACAAATTGATACATCGCGTATTTATAAAATATGAGTACATCCACAGAGCTAAGTTAATATAAATTCTAGTGATGTAACGAGCAATCGTATTCGCGAATATTCGCCTTCTTTTCAAAATTCACATTCGCGAAAAAAGAATGCAATTGTTTTTGACAAACAAAAGGATTATCACACATTATCTTCACCTCGTAATTGAAATATTCTATTCTACTTATATTATTATTCTATTATATACCATCCACTGCTGAAGGTAGACTTACCTCAGAGAGGACTTGCCTTAATGGACTGCCTTAATCACCATGTCTGGCAAACGGGTAGGCGATTACAGCGTTACACGTTTCCCAAAAGAAAGCTGCCGCCCGCTTTTGGGGTGAGACCTATAGTCGATTTTTACGACTCCCACGGGTAAGTGAGGGGTAGCAACAATTCTATTCTTATTACGTCGCCACACGGAGATTTTAGGATGTAAATATTAACAAAATCAGAAAAAATCTAAAAAATAAATAAGTGAATAATGAAATTTGTTTGCCGTGTGGTGACGGTCTTTACATTGCAGTGGAATACGTAAAATCTGGTTGAAGGACTATCAGGAAAATGGGCAGTAGCATCCTCTCGAGAATATTATAAAATGTGCAAAGTACAAAATTCTTATACCACTGCATACATATTGATCTATTTCTTTCAAGACAGTTTAATGGCGTACTTGTTACAGTAAAATTATTATCTAAGATTTTTTATCTAGTTGCTAATTTATAAATTATATCAGTTTATTTAAAGTCATAAGTCCGTCAGTAAGTCAAATCGTCGCCTTCAAGAGTGTCACGACTGCAGTGCTAATGGTATTTTTTGAGAATTTTGGTGAAAAACGAAAATACATGTAAGGCACTGATACATCATATTCGCTACATCCCAGTACTTTCTGCGCATCACATTACATAAAATGTCATCGAAATTATTTAATACTAGCAACCCTCGCTTCGCTTCGGTTATAGGTTATAGTCGTTTTACCCGCGTAGTTCCCGTTCCCGTGGGAATACCGGGATAAAATATAGCCTAGTTTACGCCCTGATATTATAGCTTTCCATTGGTGAAAGAATTTTTGAAATCGGTACAGCCGTTTTGAAGATTACACGGAACAAACAGACAGACAAACAAAAATTTTTTAATTGCTATTTTAGGCATAGGTGTCGTGCAAATAACCGTGTGAGCATGAAAAAAGCCTATTATTATGACATTACAAACAGACACTCCAATTTTATTTATTGGTATAGATAACACGCTATGATACTAAAATATTGTACCCAAAATTACAAAGTAACTTATTTTTTTGCAGTATATGACTCGGTTACTAATTAACACTTTTAAGCCAAATCTTTGTTTGTTAATTAATCATCATCGCAGCCCACATACGTCCCACTGTTGGGCTCGGGCCTCCTCCATACAATGGGAGGGAATTTGACCTATTATACCATGCTGGTCAGACATGTTGGTATAGGGTTTAATTTTGAGTTTTCTTTCTCTTGCTCGGATGTTACGTGCATATTATATCCCATAGTCGTCTTTTACGACATCCACGGGCAAGTAAGGGAGTGGTGAATTGTATTCTTACTTCGTCACCACACGGCAATTATTATTAAAACTTCATTTAAAGTCGCTGGACAATTCCTGAGTAACTCAAATTGTCGCCTTCAACAGTGTCATGAGTGTCATGACTACATAATGGTATTTTCTGGAAATGTTGGTGGAAAATGAAAACGGTATGTAAAGCAATGTTATACCATATTCACTACCTACACCTTAGGGCCCAGGTAGCAGTAATTACGTACACAGATATTAAAATCGTGTAACGAACAAGGTGAAATTCAGGCTAAATATCGGGGCGCAGCATCATTAATGTCACAAATACACAGACAGAACCTACACTCGTAGGTTATGTGGACATTAATAAATAAGACCTAGGAATTTCGATGACTATAACTCGTAAAATAAGTGGGTAAATATGTGCGAACTCTACCCAGGCGACAGGGTAATAACGCTATAAGCTCTCCCGGACTAGAGCTCTAAAGAAACAGGTATTCTCATCAGCCAAATTGAATATAAGACTTGACAAATGAAATTTATTCTTATTTATTGAAAAAAAGATCGGTTAATAGGATTTAAATTTAATAGATTGAATTCATTACCTCCAATATGAAGGATATTTTAAACTTATCTAACATGAAATGTATAATCTATGTAGAGTCGGTTGTGCCCCTCAAGGATTCAAAATGGCGGATTACAATACCTACTTATTATTGTGAATTCTATAATATTACAGTGAAATACGAACGACCCTTTAAAATTACGTATTTCAAATACCTACTGTGACAGTTTGCACTTAGTTTTGTAGAGGATATAAAGCTTATTTCGTTCCTAACAACGGACCGAGCCGTCTCGCTAATGGCATTCCATGAATATTACAAGTGCCTGTCGTACGAATTTATGAATGTAGGTACGTTGCTCAAATAAGCATAATATAATTCTAAAAGTATCGTAGTAGGCACCTATTTACATATAAACCCAAAAGTATTTCCTGTATTACTTACCTACCGATGTTTCCAACTCCAAGAAAGTGAACGTTTGCAACATTATTTTGTTTTGTAGATATTAAGTTTACTTGCTTTTTTTGCTTAAAAGCTGACGTGAAAGCACTGATAACCTTGAAAGCCTTGATATTCATAAATTACACATATTTAGAAATCAGGTGCTTCGAAGTCTTCAGGTATTTTGTTAGTTGGCTTAGGGATCTTAGACGCACAATCTAGCACTTTCTTCTCGGTTGACATTATTGTAGCACTTTGCTGAAAGAGAATTGGTCGATTTGGAAAAACGATGATCGATTGAATTAATTGTATGCGCGCCTATAGCGTTTAAATGGTAAAATTTACAAGAAAATCAAAATGTAACTAAACAGTTTATGTGCATGCGCTAGGCCTTAAGCAGTATATTTTGCTCTTATTCCTACTGTAAATGAGCAATATATATTGCGCTGACAACAAAACAAGATTATAATGGTTTAGGTTCAGATCATTTAATGGGGCAGAGAGGCAGGATAGAGAGGCCGACCATGTGAAGACGACGCTCTGAACACACTGTTGTTGTTGCTAGAGCGTCATCGGGGATGATACCTGAAAGGGTAACCCTCTGGGTCGGCCACGGATCTCAAGTAACCGGTATAGGTGGTCGGACCAAAGGTGGAGAGGAGGAAACACGGAGGATTATGGGACCGCGTGCCATTCAAAGTTATTGATTTAATCTCGATTTTCGAAAAACGAATTTTTGTTGAATATTGACGTGTCTTAGAGAGGTCTTAGAAAGCTGTTCTGACCATTTCCACGATGATGTCCGAAGGCGAGAACATATTGCATCGAACCCAAGTAATTGGAATAAGTGCGTGATGATGATTGAAAAATTATTATTTTACTTCAAGAACAAAAATTTTCTATTGAAATTGGCTAAAAATAATTTAAATCTAATTTGTTTTGAAACAAAGTAATGTAATAAATCGTACTTTATTTGGACACAAACCTTTTTTTCTACCTTATTAACCAATATACTTTTTTATACAAAAGAGTTGGCTGGCTGTTGGCAAAAAGCTGTCCCAATAAATTACTACTTGTTTCTAAAATCATATTTAGAAAAAAGACACTTCTACGTTAAAGAAGATGAATATATGACGCCGTTATACACGATACAGGCAGGAGTACCGCAGGGCAGCGTTTTGGGGCCTACCTTGTACCTTCTTTATACAGCCGATTTACCTTCAACGGATGGAGTTATTACAGGCACTTTTGCCGATGATATAGCTGTATTGGCGATGGACGATTCTCCAGATATTGCATCACACAAATTACAAAATAGCTTAAATAAGATTGCAGTCTGGCTTAAAGATTGGCGCATTAAAGCTAACGAATCTAAGTCAATTCAAGTTACTTTCACGACGCGTAGAAACACATGCCCATCTGTAGCTTTAAATGGTGTTCCAATTACTCAAGCTAATGAGGTTAAGTATCTGGGAATGTACCTTGATAGACGATTGACTTGGCGAAAGCACATTTTTACAAAGCGCCTCGCAATGGGCCTGCAAATACGCAAAATGTACTGGAAGATTGGAAGGCAGTCGCAACTGTCACTGGCAAATAAATTACTGCTATATAAATGCATAATCAAACCAGTCTGGACTTACGGCCTACAACTGTGGGGCACATCAGCCAACTCAAACATTGAAATATTACAACGATTTCAATCGAAAATACTACGCATGATAACTGATGCACCGTGGTATATAACAAATGATCGACTGCATCGGGATTTAAATATAAAAACGATTAAACAAGAAATTACAGACAGAATGGAGACTTACAGAAATCGATTGAAGCAGCATCCTAACAGACTTGCAAAATATCTAATGAATGACCCAACTGTGCGACGACGTTTGAAAAGAAAAATCCCACAAGATCTGTAACAGCAGATTAATAGCAGGAAGGTGGGTGGGTCAATGGACTCATTCCACGCAAGACATAGGAAAATACTACCAACAAATTGCTGAATGTCATAAGACAGATTGCAAGGAGAGAAATGTAATAAAAAAAAAAAAAAAGAGTTGGTAACTACTTATACACGTTTCACTGCTTGGCTTGAATTTGTTCTAAAATAGAGGGGAAGGGAAGTGAGTTGACTCACTATACCACCTTGATCAGACGGGTTTTAATTCAGTAACTCGAATTCTCTTTTTCTCTCTTCTCTTGTATAGTTGTTATCTAGATATCATAAATCATACCCATCAATCATCTTTTATGATATAGGCAAAGAAGGGGGTGGTGATTCGTATTCATACTCCGTCACGACACGGAGAAACGAATAAACTCTACTAATAAAAAGTATAATCAATAAAAAGCACCGGAACCCCAACTTTCTGAGGGTGTTTGCGTGTGGTGGGTTTTCGTGATACCGGTGGTAGTAATATTGTCGAACCACATTGCACGCATTCACACTCCCTTCGCTTTCCCCGTGGTTGGCCTATCAAAAGTCTATGAGTGGCAGCATCACTTACCATCAGGTGTGCTGTTTGCTCCTTTGCCATCAACAACAATAAAAACATACGGATTATTGAACACCAGACTGTATATCTAATAATACTGTAAATTAAAAAAAAAACAACAGTAAATTACCAATTTTTAATAAAAACTTGTGCCTTTTGTGAATAACACGATCGGTTGGTTTTGTTTATGTTGCCAGCGGCACAAAAATAAGTTCTAAGTTGCTCCTTAATTAAGTTTTTCCATTACAATGCCCGTGGCATTATTAAGAATTTTTAGTACTAAATTATATAAGCTTCAATAAGCGTATAAAAACAAAAACGTTAATTTAAATTTATCGAGTTTGAAAAATAAGAGAGAACGAAGCCAAGCATTGACGGCAAGTGTCACTTGTCAACGTGATAGGGAGGAAACAAAAGCCTTATGAGCCAAGCCTTTCAATTTGCTGGAACCCTTCTTTACATATTGGTTAAGGTTATCCGTAAGATTTACAATGCATATATATTTCTAACCGTTGAGTCAAATGCAAACATACATATATATTTATGAATATCTTTAGATATGTATAGATTCTTTGCCGGCCCAATTTCGATGGAATTTTGTTGTGTGTTTAATGGAATTTAAGAATTATTAAGGTTAACACTGTTCCGTGTGGTGACGGAGTAAGTATACAATTCACCACTCCCTATCTTGCTCGGGGGTGTCGTAAAAGACGACTAAGAGATATAATAAGGATGTAACACCTGTGCAAGAGAAGGAAAACTCGAAACAAAACCTTATTGCAACACGTGTGACCACGTGTGTGATTTACTGGCTTATTAGCCACCTTTGCTTCATGTCGCCCGCTTTGCATAGGAGGGAAGTGGAATCTTTCCAACTCCTCTTGTTTTTCTTTTCTAATTAAATTTGTTACGGGTCTCAAGACAATTAAAAGCGATTCCCAGGACTTCCTGAGGGTCAAACCTCAGTGTCTTATACGAAGACCATTGTGGATCCTGGATTACAGGAATTACAGTGGTGGGAACGTATGGTGGGATTAGTCCCATGGAATAGTAGGTCAATTTCCCCTCCCCGTATGGAGAAGGCCTGAGCCCAGCAGTGTGACATATATAGGCTGAGATGAGATGACGACGACTAACAATCGGACTTAGTAGGTAGCGCTGCTTTTGATTTCAAGGAGTAGTATTTTTATTTTTGTTATCAAAAATAAAAATAAAAATGCTGGACCAACAGGCATTATAATTATTTTATAACTATTTATAATGCCTGTTGGTCCAGCTACTATATTATAATTGCCATATTGGAAGGTAATACTTAACTTTAGTGCCAAATTAAGTTTGAAAATTAATTATAATATCAACAAAACATAATATTTGCAATAAATAACAACTAATCCCTATATTTTTATGTTTTTTTTTTAATTACGTTATACAAATAATCATTAAAACACTGATACAGACTTTCCGTGAGGTGTCAGAGTAAGAATACACAACCCTCTATATAGTCTATGGTTAATGTAAAAAAGAACTAAGGGATATAATTTGCATGTAAAATCTATGTAGAAGAAGAAAATCTCGACCTTCTAACAACCCGTTTGACCAACGTGATATAGTAAGTTAATCGCCCTCCTGTTGTTGTGGAGGATGCTCGAGCCCACCAAAGGGATGTATATGAGCTGAAGTCATGAATGATAAAACGATGATACAGAATTATGACTTTCGGGCAAAGATGATCATGTTAAATTTATCATATAGAATGGAATCTCTTCATCCATACGGCAATATATTAACGTCCACTGCTGGACATAGGTCAGATAGAAAATTAGCGTGTAAGTGTCCCAGAAGGATGTTCTTTTTTCTAGCGATTCTTCCGTCGTATTTTATGACTCTTACTGGCAAGTAAGGTGATAATTGAATTCTAAATCAAATTTGAGGATAAAGTAAGAACAGCATTAATACGCAGCTTATTCCTAGTGAGATCCATGTAGTAATTACACTAACGCGACTTTTTCCAAACTTTCCAAACACCTACATTTGTGTCGTAGATGCCTTTTTTAGTTCACGAGATAATTCTTTACGGGTGGCCCACAAAGCTGGTGCAGAAGTTATATTCATCACCAGCTTAATTAGAACATGAGTCTGAGAGTAGTAAAGCTACTGCGCTTCAGGAGTCTAACAAAGCCCTAGTAGGCAGTGATCACGCGCATGAATGAGGGTAGAGTTTTGGGAACCAATCAAGATGGAGCTGCCAGAAATGACAGCTAAGATTTGTGCATAAGATTAAAAGTAAAGAATGTAGCTTTCACTCGCGACAAGAAGTATAAAGAAAAAACATTACTACGTTATAGCAGGTAACGCCTTCAGACGAATGATCAAGGACCCCGCCCGCACCGGTCCAACTGCTGAGATGGAAAAATGGTGAATGATGTGTTGTGAAGTTTATTAATATTTATATTCATTAATGCGATGATACGACGTATTTTAATATAACACTAACAAGTATGTTATTCATACAAACATTGTTATATTATTAACATAAGTATAGTTATAGAAGTTCATGAATGTCACGTTTCTTCAGCGTATCCGAGCGTCTGTCTCCACGTGATTGCCTCTCGTATACTCGTGTAACTGTTACGTATCAAATTCCTTCACATCCCGCCCGTTTTATCTAAGTGGTTGTAACATATATGGCACGTGGAATGTCTAATAATATTGTGTCTGGAGTGCCGACTACAATTTTTTTTAGGGTTCCCTACTTAAAGACTAGCTGTTTGTCCTATTACTTAGCTCTATTTTAATAAGTTTTAGACTGTTAAAATTGCACGGTGTATTTAATATAATGTTGAAATTTTCAGAAAGTAGAAATTTATAGAAGGTAGAATAGCATTTATTGAAAACAAAACAACAATTATATCACAGTTGAATTATAATTATATATGTAGGTAGTTAAAGTTGACAATAGGACAATGCTCCGTGATGTGCTGTGTAGAAACTTTGCAGGGCTGGTTTTTAGGAAACCTCTTGCGATAGAAATATTCGAGGAGGAGAAAATAAAATACAGAGATAAAAAATTAATAATAAGATATGATAGTTTCAAGTTAAGCTAGTCCATCAAACTTCCAATCTCATAATCAGATATTAGATGCCATCAGCATGCTTTAGTTTAATGGGACATCCTCATCCCATTTTTAGATTAAATTTCTCCAAATGCAAGTTCGAACCAAATGTTCCCATGTAAGCCCCCAAATGACCGTGTATCTGCCCTTGGCAGATCCCGTGAAAACGGAGAGAGAATGATAATAATATAGAAAACGACAATGAATTGAATTATGAAGGATGTGCTCGCTTTTTTTAATTTGACAGACATTGTCTAATTTTGCGGATGAGTTGAGTTTAGTATATACATTTTTATTTTGGGTGGGTTGCGGTCGGCGCACTCCTCGCACCACTCCGTCCGGGGTGACAGAGGGGTGTAAGCACGCACACTCGCAACCCACCCGAACACCAAGTCGCCTTCGTCGTTGTACCGACCACCGGAGCAGGGTTACTTGACGTCAGTGGTCGGCCCAACGGAATTGCCTACCAATGTGTCTATTGATGTTGTAACAACAAATAAGAAAATTGGGATAATTCAAAATTAAAGGATATTTATACATTCATATCAGCTCATATACGTCCCACTATTGGGCTCGAGCCAGCTCCACAATAGGAGGGAAATTGACCTACTATAACACGTTGATCGGACGGCTTGACATAGGGTTCTATTTCGAGATTTCCTTTTTTTTATTTAGATGGTATATGTATACTTTGTCACCACACTGAAGATGCTCGTTATTGCTTTCATTAAAATCATTTATTAATCTTTTTCTATTGTTATAAAGCACCTCCTGTTTTTTTTTTAAGTTTTGATACTTAGAAAATATGTTATAACCTGTTTGACGCAATTCTTTATTAGCGTGTCCGACTCGCGCCTGGCCAGCTTTATTTAATATAGTATTTTTTATCTGTTTGCCAGTTTTAAAACGTTTGTACAGTTAATTGGGTTTCAGAGAATTTCTTTTATTTAATATTTGCTGTAAATGTAGAGTTATTGCTTTGATGGTCTCGAGGGGTACCTACTCTGACTGTAAGCTTTCAAGGTCTCGAGTCAACAGTTATTGAATTTTGTTTCTGAAAATTCTTAATAGGAGCTTCAAAAGTTGTATTTGCGACTAGTTAACGGTTATCAGATGTTATCTTTTTACGTGAGAACAAAAACTATAGTTGAAAACTTACAGACTCAACTTTACAGCACCAACTTTGCCGTGTCGTGACAGAATAAGATTATAATACACAAACCCCTTTCTTATCCGTGAGTGTCGTAAAAGATGACTAAGGGATATGATATCTAGATAACATCGATACAAGTAAAGAAAACCACGAAATAAAATCCTATACGAACACGTTTGACCAGCATGGTATCGTAGGTAATACCCTCCAACAATAGAGGAGGCTTGACACTGACATCAGAAGTTATTTCTTGGAATATAAAAGCATGAGGCATATATATTATGTATAGTGATTTATGTGGTGCTAAATTCATTTGATAATTTAATAGACCGGGCAAAAAGCCCGTGGCTCGTCCGACTTAGTACTCTTCTTCTTAGTTCTTACTTCTTCTTACTTCTCATAGAAAATCTACGTTAGTGTTTTTCATCAGAGCAATTTCATCATCATTATCATCTCCGCTCATACACCTGCCACTGCTGGGCTCGAGCCTCCTTCACAATAAGAGGGAAATTGATGCTGGTCAGACAGATTGTTATAGGGTTTTGTTTCAAGTTTACCTTCTCTTGCATAGATGTTATGCTACTATATCACTTAGTCATCTTTTACAACATCCACGGATAAGATAGGGAGTGGTGAGTTGTATTCTTATGCTGTCACCACATGGAATTTAAGCACTGCAACATCGTTTTTGATTGTTAAGTGTGAGAGAGCGAGAGTTTGGATGAGTATAGGAATTGAGTGAACAGCTCAAATTATATTACACTGACTGACCTTTTTAATTTCATCTACGTCACATAAAAGAGAGAAAGGGAGGGTTAGAAAGAGAGGGTTAGAGAGAATGGGTCGTAGCCACACTTAACGCGCAGCGCACGCAACGAATCTTTCAGAAGACTTTCCCCGTTTTTGAAAATTTTTATCGATACTCTGCTCCTATTTGTCGTGGCGTAAATTTATATAGCCTTCCTCGATAAATGAGCAATCTAACACTAAAAAAATTTCAGCGAAGAAGAAGAAGGAAATTCTTCTTCTTCTTCGCTGAAATTTTTTTGAAGAAGAAGAATTTCATTCAACCAAACTACTCTCTTTAACAGTAATATTATTAATATAGATTATTTCTTAGTATTTTTAATTATAGATTACATATTTTCAACTCGGCGGCTTAAGAATACAGTGTGTACCTAATTTTTTTTTATATGATATATTTATATGTAACCGATGCTTGTTTTTGCGGTCTATGGTTTAGACACACACCATCCGTTCCATCCGGGGCAACGAACGGGCGCGGTCCCAAAACTCACCGCATTCCCTCCCCATCGCCACCGGGCCTATCACTGGTACCGAATCCTTGACGTCTGTGTCCAGCCCGAAGCTATATACAACTCTACATCTAAATAGAAAATCGACTAGATTTCAAGAGATTTATAAATAAAGAAAAAGGTGTTTCTTGGCGTAAATTGGCTGAGAAAATCGATTTAGACGCAGTAATAAAATTGATCTAAACATAAAACATACAGTTGTCCTACGGCACTCGTAAAATGTGCCAAATTACATTTGTATGTAGGTACGTAGATGTATATAAATAATATACCTTCTATTTACATACCTTTAAATATCACGCACAATACGTATATAGTAGAAACTCAATTAACCGGAATAATTGTTGTCGTTAGGCATTCGGATAATCAAAAAGCCGGATAATCGAATGTATGAAAAAATTCCTTTGCTTTTGTGCGTATGTAGTATATGTACCTACATAATTTTATGCGTTTATTAAAAGACGAATACATATCAACGAAAGTCAATGTTTATTAAGAAATAATAAAGAGATATATTTTCCAACATACGATGTATGTATGTACATAAATACTTTCTTAAATTACATTATGTAATACTAAAATACTGCGGCCTTAAATAAAATAGAATCTGTACTTTTAATATTACTTTTCGTGGATGTACCTACACCATAATTATCAGCTAAGTTGCCGGGTTTCTTCTTTTTTTAATAAATCAATAATATTTATTTTGCCTTTAATCGATAAGAGCACTCTTTTGCGCTTTGACATTTTTTAATATGTATACGTGATATGCTCATCAGAGCGTAATAACAGTTACTAACTAAAACAATGACGAAACTCAGGGGCAGCGATATCGCGAAACGCGGGCGGGACATGCCATTTCAGACACATTCATCCTTGCATAAATTCGACTTATACCAATATTGTACCAATACATAGGTCGCGGTTGTTAGTCCGGATAATCGCGAATCCGTATAACTGAGAGCCGGGTAATCGAGTTTCTACTGTATTACATATTTTAGTTTACCGATAAAAAATGGGTTTGTAGTTCTAGAGTTAATTGGTTCCTAGCCAAGGCCGCGGGTGACTGGACCGAGGAATAGTCCGTCACCCGTAGAGAGACTGACCGCGCGAGGGTGACCGACGTCCCGGGAGGGACATTAGGGAAGGGCGAAGGGGATGGAACACGTTGGGTTATAGTGCCGCGCTCCGCCCATTCGTTACCCCGGACGGAACGGATGGCGTGTGTCCTGACGATAGCCCATCCAAAAAGAAAACACAATCAAGGCTTTGTGGTGGCTGATACAAATATCTATGACAAACTTTACATGACACGTGGGCGTCGTAAAAGATGACTCAGAGTTTTCATCGACCTGGGCCAACTTCAATTGATGCCGTCAGCTCAACAACTACATTCCCAGGGAAAATTGACGTCATGCAGACAGCCGGTCATAAAACTGTTGCCAAAACTTTCGCAATGTGTACTATGAAAGAAGAATGAATATTGGTGATAAGAGCAGGCTGATGATGATGATTACGTATTACGCATGAATTGAAAACAGGTTTACTGAAATCAAATTTTGCTAACACACATATTCAGTAACCATTTTGAGTTTTCATAACATTATTCTCGGTTGATAAACCAGTATTACCTCAGCTTATATATGTCCTACAGTTGAGCTCGAGCATCCTCCAAAATAGAAGGGTTATTTGACTATACCACGCTGGTCAGATGGGTTGGTATAAGATTTTATTGTTAGTTTCCTACCTTGCATAGAGACATTATTTGCATATTAAGTACATCACTTAGTCGATTTTTAAGGCACTTAGGTACGGGCGAAAGTGGTTGGTGAATTGTATTATTTTTCTTTTAGCACACGGAAACCACTACTTTGCCGTGTGGTGACAGAATAAGAATACAGTTCAGGCATATCAGGACAATTCTAGTCGAATTCGAACTTTTCACTCAGATTCTGTCATAAGCCGTGCGCCAGTACGTATTCGAGAAATGTATGGCGCAATATCTTTCAAACTCGCAATAACTTTGTGGATTCTACCAGTGCAACCATTGAGTAGTTCGTAATTGAAATAAAAATAATAAAAAGAGTACTATTATTTGTATAATTAATATTACAGAGCGAAGATTTTAGTTATGCCTTTTTTAGTAAACTAATTAAAGTCATACCTTTAAATTATGGACCGAAGAATGGCTTCAAGCCGTTAACGAACGCAGATTAAACCCAGGCTGGACAATAATTTGCCTATGGCACAAAGAATTGTCATCTTCCTCCATGTACGTCTTACTGTTGGATTCAGACCGCCTCCATTGTAGGAGGAAAATTGACCTATTGTACCATGCTGGTCAGACGAGTTGGCATAGGGTTTTATTGCGACTTTTCCTTCTCTTGCATTAATGTTATCTGTATATTCTATCTTATTGTGGTCTTTTATGAAACTCGGGTTTTGAATTGTATTCTTTAAAGAATTATAATGTGTCGGCATAAAAACCACGACATTCAGCACAGATGGTCTTAGTCCACTCCGTTATTTGTGAAATCAAATTTGAATTATTACATTAACGTCAATATAATTGTTCGCAGGTGATTTTAGTAAAATGGAACGAGCCATATCAAAAATTAGCATCTTGCGACAGCAGCGGAGTAATCTTTGTATGGATTAAATACGAGGGTCGTTGGAGCATCGAGCTGATCAATGATAGGAGTACGCCCGTCACACACTTCTCCTGGTCACACGATGGACGCATGGCGCTAATCTGTTACCAGGTCTGTATCGCGTAAATAAGCCAACATATATGTGATTTGAAAGTCAAGCCAGTGAGCTAGACATTTAAAGAAAAATTTGTGTAACCCTCTGAAAACTAAACGCCGAGATTTTGAGACGAAGACACTATCAATACTGGGATAATTTTATGGTTTATTTATATACTGGCAACCCGCCCTCGCTTCGCTTCGGTTTCAGTCGCCCTACCCGCGTAGTTTCCGTTCCCGTGGGAATACCGGGATAAAATATAGCCTATGTTATTCAGGGACAATGTAGCATTCTAATACGTCACAAAATAAAATTACGTTTCAAATTGCATGTTGCCAGCTTCAAGAGTTATAGTTCGGCGTTGATGAGTCGAACAACCAACTTCTTTATAGCTATTTACACCCTTAGATGGTGAAAATTAAAAAAAGATGAAATACGTGTTTATTTATTATTATTAAAGAGTATTTTTGGAGAATTTGAAGAAAATTAATGTAGATTTTTTTTCTCCTTATACACTTTGTTATTGCGGTTTACCCCCTAGGGGTTGAATTTCAAAAAATCCTTTCTTAGTGGGTTTCTACGTCACGCAAAGAAACTAATGTCAAAAGTTCATGTTTCTGGCTTCAATAGTTGCGGCTCTGTGATAAGTCAGTAAACTGACAACTTTCTACCTATTTTACACCCTTAGAGGATGAAAACGGACAAACGCTGAAACACGTGTATTTATTTTTATTAAAGAGTATTTGTGCTTAATTTGGAGACAGTAGCTATAGATTTTTTTTCTTTCCATACAGACTTTACCGTTGCGTTACCCCCTCAGGGGTGGAATTTCAAAAAATCTTTTATTAGTGGGTGCCTACATCATAAAATGAAACTACGGTCCACATTTCTTTTTTCTAGCTTCAGTAATTTCGGCTCACTCTGTTCCTTTATATGTACATTCTTGTTAACGCCCCCGCAACACCCGTTGCAGATGGAATTTCGTAAAATCCGTTCTTAGCTGACCTCTACTCGACGAAAGGAATATTTCTGCCAAATTTCAAGTCTGTACACCTTATGGTTCCAGAGATATGGTGATGAGTCAATATATCGCTCGCAAAACCCTTCTCTCCTATATATATATATATATATAGATTATCATTATCTCAGCTGACATACGTCCTAATAACGAGCTTCCTCTTTCACAAAGGAGGAGAAGTTGATCTAATATAGCACGATTTACCATATAGTGACGGAGTAAGAATACAATTCACCACACCTCTCTTGCCCGTGGGTGTCGTAAAGACGAGAAAGGGATTAAACATACATAAAAGACAAGGAAATCTCGAATTAAAACCCTATAGTAACACGTCTGGCCAACGGATTGGAGGGGGCTCGGGCCCAACAGATAGCACGCTGATCATACAAAGGTTTATAACGATTCTTCCTTGACTTGCATAAATGTTATATGCATATTGTATCTCTTAGTCGGTTTTGTAGTAGTGAATTGTATTTTTAGTTCGTCACCACACAAATAATACTAAATATGCTATCATCATTACTTCAGCCCATCTATATCCCACTGTTGGGTTCGAGCTTCCGCCACGATGGATTTAATTTGGGCCGACCATGGAGGACAAGGAACTCTGTACCGGTGGTTGGCCCAACGACGAAGGCGACGAGCTACGGTGGGTCAGGGGGCATGCGCCGCCCCTTTGTCGCCTCGGACGTAGTCGGGCGGCGGGTACGCTGACCATAGCCCACCCAAAAAAAAACGATGGATTTGATGACCATGCAGGTTAGACGAGGTGGTATACAGGGTTTTATATCGGATTTGACTTCACTTACAAAAAACATGTAAAGTATATTATATGCTTTTGTCGTCTGTAACGACATCCAAGGATTATTTACTTAAGGGTTGGTAGTATTTTTAGCCGCACTACACAGTAAGAAGTAATAGACATGTTTTTTTTTTGTGGGTGGGCTGCGGTCGACGCGCCTCCGCACCACTCCGTCCGGGGCGACAGAGGGCGTAAGCACGCAACTCCCGCAACCCACCCACGATGCACGTCGCCTTCGTCGTTGGGCCGACCACCGGAGCAGGGTTACTTGTCATCAGTGGTCGGCCCGACGGAATACCCCCTACTTGGGGTACCCTCCCATCGACCGACGCCCCCCCTCGGGGAGGACGTCGGTCTTTCCTCACGCGTAATAGACATGTAAGGGAAACGTGAAACTTTAAAAATTTATTTCAAATATTTCAAACGAGGTATTCTAACTGTCTGTTATGTAAAGCCCTTTAAAAGCATAATTCTGGCGTATTATTTGAAAACTTTATCATCGTGAGCTTGTTAGACAATACCCACGCATTGTATTATGTAAACAAATTGGATTCAAGCCGATAATCGTATTTTGGTAATCTAGGTTGGACCGATTTAAATTTTCACCCTTACGTAATAGATTCAACGAGCACTGTTTCGGTTTTGTGTAAATTCAATTTATAAAGCAGCTGTTTTGTGTATTTTTTTATTACGAATGAAAATGGTGTGTATCGACCCATCTGGTGGAAAATGGAAACCACTACTCACGTTTTACTCGCTTTTATAAGTTGGAAACTCAATTATCAAAATAATTTTGTCAAAATTTTGTTAATGAATTCTAATGTTTACGCGAGTATTAGGTACACATTGTAAATAAAACTACTTTTCGTCTTTTATCGCATTTGTTTTTGATTTTTGATTGACGTTTCGATTATTTCGAACACTACAGCGTTCATAGTCACGGGCTGACAGTCCGCCGGTGACCATGAACGCTGTAAACGCTGTAGTTTTACACAATAAAATTTCACTGGAATATCGTAACGTGGCCGCGTGAATTGTGTATTCTAGGGAAAGTAAGGGCTCAAATCAATGATTACTACAGAATGATATCTGATGTTTACGCGAGCGCTACACATTGTAAATAAAACTACTTTTACGGTTTTTTCGCATTTCGATAAAAAACTTGTAATAACGTTGACTCGTTTGGACGTCAGACATCTTAGTCCGCCCGTGACCATAAATGCTGTAAAGTGTTCGAAACGTCGGGCAATCATAAATTTAATACAAACCCGATAAAATCCATAAAGTAGTTATTTACGAGAACACTTCAAAATTCAGTTATTACCAAACACTATTGTTAATGTGGTTTTTGTATACTGCTTACACAGCAAACCTAAAGTAATGAAAACAACCTGCACAATGACAATACAATTAGCTTAGTAATATACCTATGTAGCAACCTCCCATAACGAGTATCGATCCCTTCACATACATGCAGAGACCACTTTCACCCACTTGCTACGATCTTGACATACCACTTTCGCCTCTTCCACATTAATTAGTCTCCTCATACATTTTCTTCGGTTCAGGGTACTCCTAACCTAGCCTTTCTTAAAAACGTCCCCGATTTGATTGTGGAACGTCCGCCTCGGTCTTCCCCTTCCAACACTTCCGTTCACATTCGCCTTATAAATTCTCCTTGTTAGTCTCCTTTCACTCATTCTCTCTACATGGCCGAATCAACTTAACATACCTTTCTCAATCCTTGACACTACATCTACATTCATTCCACAACGTTCCCTTCCCTTCACAAGATAGTTGATTGTACCATTTACTAATGATTTTTCTGAATCTAGGCGTTATTTGTAATGTATGTTTTGTCCATTAATTGTATGTTTCAAAAAGCCTCCATTACACATGGATTTATTTCTTGATGCGAGGTGTTGTTTTTATGAAACAAATCTATGAATGGGACCCTATTACTAAAACTTCGCTGTCTGTCCTTCCGGCTGTCTGTCTCAAGAACCACGACAGCTAAACAGTTGAAATTTTGACAAATTATGTATTGCTGGTGTCGCTATAACAATAAATAAACAAAAAAAAATATTTAAGGCTGGCTTCCATACAACAAACGCGATTTTTCTTACCTTTTTTTGATCGATATCGATAATGGCAACAGGTAGGCACTTGTGTGCCTAGTCAATGGTACGGAACTCTTCGTGCGCGAGTCCGACCCACACTTGGCCTATTTTTTATAATAATAATAATAATAATAAACCGTAATAACCTCTGGGCCAGTCGTTATCTCACCATGAGACTAATGCAAACCTCGGAGGAAAATTATATGGCTCTCTAAATTCTTTTGATATAAAAGAAAAAAATGTATCACAAGATTTATAGCAAAAGCCAATAAACCGCAGGGCAGCTTGTGGCGTGCTGAATGTGAGTGGCGACACTGCGGTCCTGAGTGCCCCAGAGAGTCGGCCAGGGCCTCGTATCCAGCTGGCCTTTATTGGCTGGCTGGAGTGGAAACCGAAGAGTGCCCGCAAGATTCTGAACTCTGGCTTGCCTTAAATGGCTGGTCAGAGAGGGGTCGCCAGAGCTATATGCTCGGGGGTGGAAGTGTCATTTTCAAGGGCATAACTACGGGGAAACCACTGCGATGGTGAAACCGGCGCCGCACCGCTCGACATCCCAAGCCACTTGCACCAATGTTGCCCCCCCTGTTGCCCGTATGACCTGCGTGTCTGTGGCGACCGTTTGGGGGGGCCCATTCAGTGAGTTGGCGAGTCACCGTCTGCCACCGTTCAATACGATGCAAGGGATTGAAGGCAGACGACAGGTCAAAATCAATAGTTTGAAGTAAAATAGTCCATCAAACCTCACAACCCCATAACCAGGTTTTAGATATCATTGTACAATAGTTTTACACCTACCGTTGGCAGTCCACGAGTGTTATGTGCAAACGTGGAATGTCATCGGTAGATGTCCCATCCCATTTTAACATTAAATTTCTCCAAAGGCCTCTGCATGTTGGATCCATATCCCCATGTAAGCCTACCAAAGGACCGGGTATCTTCCTTTGTAAGATACCCGTGACACTGAGATACATGATAATAATAATAAATTTATTTCAGATATACAATCCATAATTTGTTAGTGTATTAGTAACATAATGTGCTTATATCTTATGTTAGTATTGTTAGTATTATAATTAGATACATTTTACACATTACAACCCTATAACTAATTTTATCAAATAACTTTGGATAGGACAATCTGGTCTTTCCGCAATAGTTTTCAGGATGCTATTGCGACTGCTCCGCAGACGCTGCAGTAGGGAAGCCGCTTTTTTTCGCATAATTGCGTGGAAGCCATCCACGCGTGCTTCGGCAAACATTGTCGAGGCACTGCAGCGCCACGGCAGCCGCAATAGCATTCTGAACGCATTATTATACTGTACGCGAAGAGTGTTCTAGGCTCGTCGCGTATACGACACCCACAGGCCACTCGAGTAGAACGACTGACAGAAGGCTTTAAATAGCGTAATCTTAACGTCAGCCGTACATCGAGCGAACCTGCGCGCAATCATATTGCTCCTCACCGCCAACGCTCTACGCTCACGTTCTATGTCACTATTATCATCTAGCTCACTGGTAACAATGTGACCTAGATATTTAAAACTTTGTACAACACTGAGTGCCACTCCATTCAGATATACTGGAGGCACATGGCGGGGTTGTCGATAATAGGCCTTAAATACCATCAGTTGACTCTTTATTGAGTTGTATTTAAGGCCGTGCACCTCCGCATATGACTCGCAGATCTTTATCAGCTGCCTTAGCCCACTTATCGATGGACTGAGCAGCACCATGTCATCCGCGTAACTTATGTTATTACACATACCGTCTATATGACATCCCACACGGGTGCTGCTCAGTTGTTCAATAAGCTGACCTATATAGATATTAAACAACAGAGGTGAGCTTAACCCCCCCTGTCTTACTCCACATTCCATTCTATATACATCTGATAGAGTACGGACCCACCTCACCTGGTTTGTCTGGTGAGTATACCAGTACCTTAAGAGGGCTGTATACCCCTCCAGAACACCGGCGTCTCGCAACTTGTCCCATAGTACACCAAAGGAGACGAGATCGAACGCTTTGGATAAGTCCAGAAAACACGCATACACCGGTGTTTTCCTCGTGGTGTAATACTTAACTATGTGCTTTAGGCTAAGGATGGCACTCTCTGTGGATACTCCTGATCTGAAGCCGAACTGTGCATCATGCACTTCAATATGCCTAGAGAGGTAGTCATTTAACTCACTGTCAAAAACCTTGGCGATAGTGGTAGCGAGCGAAATAGGTCGATAATTACTCAACTCAGATGTGTCACCCGTCTTGTTCTTCACAATGGGGACCACTATCGTGCGCATAAGCGGTTCTGGTAAATACGAGTGGCTCAGGCACAAAGTGAAAAACAGTGACAACACTCTAGGCATATGTTCCCCAGCATGTTTAAAATGCTCGATACTGAGACCATCGTGACCAGGCGACTTGCCATGTTGCATCCTCGAAATAATTCTGGCCACTGTCTCAGTTGGCACTCTAGTATTTCGCTTTGTCACAATGATCTCATTATCGCGCGCGTCACTAGATAAGGAGGCTAAAGGGGAGCACACGGAAAACTAATCACTAAACATATTTTTAATTACCCGTCATTTCGAATATTTTTCCCGTGATCCTGGTCACGGCTGGATAAAATAATATGTAGTTTTATTTTAATGTGTAATACTCGCGTAAACATCAGCAATCATTGTGTAAGATATGTATTTATTTAATTTCTATATTCGGAATCCTGCCATTACTTATAGCCTGCCATTATTTCATACTTACTCGTGCTCGCGATTAAATCGGCGTGAAATTAGGTTTTACTTCGCCTGTCTGTTTTCCAATTATTTCTAATTGTTTTCACCGATATTACATTTCAATAAAACAATACTTAAATTTTGCTCCCAGATGAGGTTAATCTGTTCTTAAAAGTCGTGAGTAAATTAATTTAGAAGTTTCATACGTTAGCGTGACAGGTTGGCAAAAAAAAGACAAAAATCCTTTGCGCTCTCCTTTTCCTTTTTTATCGGATAACATTTATTTTTTTTGGTAAATTTATTAAATGAACTAAACCTAGTTTTCTATTCTTTTATTATAAACTCATTTGCAAAAAAAACGGGCGGTTTTGATTTTCATTCATATTTAAAAAGATACAATACCAAAAAGGTTTCAATCGTTTGTACACGTTACTGGCCGGTTTTAAAAATGCTGTGGTATTTAAAAAAGTACGTTCTAAATTCAATTTTTTATTTGATGTTCATTTTTACAGAAAACCCCTTTTTATCCTACATTTTTGGCGCGAAGTTCCAGAAGTTAACATCGACTTTCATAACTTTTATTCAATTTTTATCGATTAATTTCATATCCTTGACTGTCAAAGCTTTATTTAATGCTGTTTGGCTGTATCAAAAATGGTAGATAAAGTGGTAAAAGCTACCAAAATTATCGCGCTGCTTGAAGAGGGTTGCAGCCAATGTTTCGTAGCTAGGAGGCTAAATGTTAGTCGCTCGACAGTCCAAAGGACCTGGCAGCGATATCAGGAGACTGGTTCCGTCGAGAGAAGGCCTGGTTCTGGAAGAAAACCATGTACCCAACCACGGGATGATCGTTTTCTTGTGAGTCGCGCATTGAGAAATCGCAAATCTTCGTATGTGGATCTTAAGAACAACCTCCAAGAAGTAAGAAATGTGCATATTAGTCTATGGACGGTCAGGAGGAGGCTTCTCGCTGCCAATATACGCAGTCACCGCCCGGCCCGCGGCCCCAAATTACTCCGTGAGCACAGAGTTCACAGGCTTAGGTTCGCTAGAAATTGTGAATCATGGACTCAAGACGATTGGAATAGGGTTTTGTTCTCTGATGAAGCCAGGATATCTCTGTTCGGTGAAGATCGACGTCGGCGAGTGCTAAGAAGACAAGGAGAACGCTTTGCAGAGGCATGTTTCGAAGAAATCACACCTTATGGTGGGGGCTCTGTTATGTTTTGGGCAGGAATAAATTCAATGGATCGTACAGAGTTAGTCTTCATTGAAAACGGCTCACTGACTGGGCATCGATACATAACGGAAGTTCTAATTTCTCATGCACAACCCGCATTGGCCGCTCTAGGTGAAGACTCGATTTTTATGGACGACAATGCTCGCGCCCACCGATCCCGCGATGTTAATGCGTATGTGCAAGAGGTCGGCATTCGTCGTTTGGATTGGCCAGCTCGAAGTCCCGACCTCAATCCCATAGAGCATGTCTGGGACGTTCTGAAACGGCGTGTGAGATCAGTACACCCGGCTCCGCAGACCATCAGAGAGCTGAAGAATGTGATTACTGCGGAGTGGGAACGTATTCCGCAAGCAAGTATCCGGGATATACTCGCTAGCATGCCCAGACGAATTCAAGCTGTGATTTTAGCTAGAGGGGGTCACACTCGATACTAAACATTTATCTGCTTTTACTTTATTAAAGAAAAACAAACAAAAAAACTTTTTTATTTTTACTTCATGAGCATATGCACTACTAGCGAATATACACTACTAGCGAGGTTTAGCATTATTTCCCATAAATTGTATCTAAATTTTATGAAATACTGATGAAAACGATTATTTTCTTATTAATTTAGCAAATTGTGTGGATAAAACTACCTATAATTATCAAACAAAGAAATATTAACATTTGAAATGGTTCATTGCTTAGGTGCCCGTTTTTTTTGCAAATGAGTTTATGTACTTGTACTATCAAAACAAAAAAAAAACCTACAATGAATTCAGTTTTCTATGAATATAAAATAATACGATTGTGATTGCGACATCAGCTACTAGGTTCAATTGTATTGCCAAACCGTCCAGGGAACCACAAAATTTCATTAAAACCAGTTCAACTGGAAAAGCTTAGTCACATATAAATAAGGACGCATAGATGTGTAAATATGATTATAAATTTCATATTCTAAGATTAAACATACGTTTATTTAAACTTTTAAAGTAACTACATACTTACTTCTTTTTGTTGTCTCTCAATATATAGGACATCGGGGTTTTGACAATATGCTACTTGGCACAATTCCCTTAGAACGTCGGATTGTTTTATGTTAATGCTGGTTATACCCAAGGGTCTCGCATACTACAGAACTTTTCTTAGAAATAGAAAAGTTTCGTTGGGTGATAATAACGTTGTGAAATCGGTTAGGCGCCATAAACTTGAGCGGTTAGAGTTCCAATTCAATTTATTATAACATCCGACAGGGCACAGACGTTGGTTAAATGTATATAATATATGAGATGAAATCTTGAGGATTGATTGATACTCCATTTGTAAGAATCATAGGTTTTCAAACTATCATGGTCATTGGTCTGTATATGTACAGAGTATATCTATCTGTATATATAGTTCTTGCATTATCATGACACTTGTAACTGTGTCGAAATATCGGCAACTCGTTTGTAATTAACTTTTTAAGCTCACATAAGTCTCACTGATGCACTCGAATCTTCACAATAGGAGAGAAATAGACCTACTATACCTCTTTGGTTAACGGTATTTTGTTTGAAGTTTTCCTTCTGTTGCAAATATTAGGTCCTTACATATTAAATTGGCGTTTTGTGGCGTTGCATCGGAGTTGAATTTTTTTCCTTGTAAGAAGTTGTCCAAATTCCGGAAAAATGATAATCTGTTGGAGCAAGGTCCGGGGAGTACGGTGGATGTCGCAGACATTCCAATTGTAGCTCATCTAACTTAGTTGTTTTTGTTGTGCAGTGTGTGGTCTTGCGTTGCTGTGAAGCAGCAGTAGGCTAGAACGATTGACCAATCTCGGTTGTTTAGCAGCTAGTTCTTCCTTCATGGTTTGCAGTTGCTGACAATAGATAGCTGCCGTAATCGTTTAGCCAGATTTTAGAAGGCTGTAGTGAATGACACCAGCGCTAGTCCACCAAACACTCACAAGTAACTTTTTCTGAGTCAATTTTCGTTTAATGCAGGATTTGGCTGGGTCTCCAGGGTTCAGCCATTGCGACGAGCGCTACCGATTATCGTACAGTATCCACTTTTCATCACAAGTAATAATTCTATTTAAAATCCCTTCGTTATTGTATCGGTTGAGCAAAGTAAAACAGCAGTCGACGCGTGTTTGCAAGTTTGTTTAACTCAATTCATGAGGTACCCATGGTTCAAATTTTTTTACTTTCCCGATTTGCTTGAAGTGGATTAATATAGTTTTTTTACTTACCCCGAAGCGATTGCAGCTATCTCTGAAGTGCTTTGTGATGGATCCGCTTGCACAATAATAGCCTTTAATTCTTTATTTGCCACTTCAGTCTCCGGCCATCCACGGGGTTGGTTCTGAAGGTCGAAATTTCCAGAATGATAACGTTGAAACCAAAAACGTGCCGTGCTTTCTTTTGTGACACTAGCGCCGTACACATCATTAATTCTTCGAACTATTTCCGCAGCACTGGTGCCACGTTAGAACTCGTACTCGTAAATATATCGATATTTCATGTTTTCCATAACAAGCGTACAAGATAATAAGCGATGCCAATGAAAAAAATAATGAGAAAAAACAAATGAATGACTGTTTTCAATACTCAAATGTACCAGCTATATGAATTTATAAATTTGAATTTGGAATTCTTAACCAAAGAGGAGATATTTCAGATCAAAGTGGTCAGTACGACAAAACGCTAATTTCATATGTAAGGACCTAACTTATATGCATATTATATACCTTAGACATCTTTTGTAATAGAGGGGATATTCTTATTTAATGACTACTAAGTAAAAAATACCGACATAGTATAATTAAACATAATTTCTCGAAGGTTCATAGATTCTTTTTTCGTAAAAACAACACCTCGTATTAAGAAATGAATCTATGTGAAATGGAGGATTTTGAAAACATACAAATAATGCCTAGAATTAGAACAATCATTAGTGAATGCCATAATGAACTAGGGATTGTTAGGGATCGGAACATCGATAATTGTTATACGATACATAGCACTACGTCATTTGTACAGTCATAGTCGTGCAGGCTGTATTAATTCGGTGGTCGGCCCAACGACGAAGGCGACGTGGTGTTCGGGTGGGTTGCGGGTGTTACGTGCTAAACGCCCCTCTATCTCCCCGGACGGAGTGGCGCGCTGACCGCAGCCCACCAAAAAAAAAAAAAGGCTGTATTAATTAGTATGAGCTTACCGTGAAAGCTATGTACTTCAGAGGGAACTAACAAACTACGCATGAAATCAGCTTAAATCAGTAAATTATACACTATCATCATTTGCGTGTCCTTATCCCACGCTAAGTGGGATCGGCACAATATGTACTTACCTTTCATAACCTCCTATCGGCCGTCATATCTGCACTCACCCTTTTCATACACATATCCTCATTCACACAGTCCATCCATCTCTTTTTGGGTCTCTCCCGCTTCTTACGTCCATCCACAATCATATCGATAATCCGCCTTGTAAGATACCTTTCATCTCTCCTCATCACATGTCCATACCAAGGCAATCTCGGGCTCCTAATTTTCTCCATTACTGGTGCCACTTTCAGGCTTCCCTTAATATATACAAATCTATGTCAATAATACAAAATTTTAAAAACAATCTCAAAACAATTTATTGATTGAATCAAAATACCTATTATTGAGGTTAACTCAAAAAAAAGTCTGTTAGATCTTGATTAAATTTAACATATATATATTTAAATAATTAATTTTCCGTGTAGTGTCGAAATGAGAATAAAATTCACCACCCCTTTATTGCCCATGGGTAGGGTTGCCAGGTCGCCAAACCTAATAGCCGGACAGACCAGCCAGTTTGGCCGGACATTTGGGTAGAAAGACCGGACACCCTACATTATTGAAGATAGTATTATTAGGTACGACAAAAAAATTTATGTAAAATTAAAGCTTTTTGGATTATTATGACAACAGTCGACTCGCCTGCGCTCGGCCACGTTCGGCGCTAGCTCGTTTACGAAATGTACAAAGCCTAATAAAAGCCGGACACCGATTATTTTGACCGGACACGCAATTAAAAAGCCTACCTATGTCCGGCTTTATCCGGACGCCTGGTAACGCTACCCATGGGTGTCGTAAAAGACAACTAAGGGATTATAATACGAAAAGAACATCTTTGCAAGAGAAGAAAAAAGATCTACGTGTGACCGGACCGGGGATTTTAGCCCGTCACCCGCGGAGAGGCTGACCTCGCGACGGCGACCGACGTCCCATGAAGGGACGTCGACGACTAAGGGTACCCCCTCAGGGTATTGCGTCGGGCCGATTACTGGACATAAAGAACTAAGACACAAGGAACTCTGCACCGGCGGTCGCCGCGGTCGGCCCAGTGACGAAGGCGACATGCTATCAAGTGGGTTATGGGGCCGTGCGCCGTCCCTCTGTCGCCACGGACGGAGTCGGGCGACGGGTGTGTTGACCGTAGCCTACCCTCCCCAAAAAAAAAGAGAATAATCGTCGGTGCGAGACGGAGTCGCGCACGAAGGCTTCCGTACCATTATCTATAAAGAGAGCAAAAAAATCGTGTTTGCTGTATGGAAGCGACTAAAATATTTATTTTATTTTTAGTTGTTAAAACGCCAACAGATATACTTACATAATTTGTAAAAATTTCAACTGTCAACTTTTCGCGGTTCTTGAGATACAGCCTGGTGACAGACAGACAGCGAAGTCTTAGTGATAGGGTCCCGTTTTTACCCTTTGTATACGGAACCCTGAACACTTGAAATAAAAGCCTATATCAACACGTCTGTCCAGCGTGGTATAGAAGGTCAATTTCCCTTCAGTAACTTTATAAATGTGTGCCCTTGTATGAGACGCATTTATAATATTGAAGCTTCGAAGACGTTTTCGGTTCGGCAATAAAGATTACGATTACCAGCAGAAAAATTACAATGATCGATAGGGCTTAGGATTTTTTCCAAGTTCAATGACTTTGCCTTGGGGTGACCCAAGCCCTGACATAAAGCTTAAGTAAATTGTATATCGCATAATCGTTCGGTCAGCGAACGTGCTCCATTCATTTCTAAGAAAAGGTCGGTGGATTATGTTAATTCTCTAACACTATAATAAATGTCTAGAACATTATAAATTACCCGTGTACGGAGACGTTATAAGAGTCATCGCACTTTAATATCTCGTAGACGTTATTAAAAGACGACTAAGCAACACTTTCCGTGTGGTGACGGGGTCAGAATACAATTCACCGTACCCACTCCTCTTGGTGTCGTAAAATATGACTAAGGGATCATCATTTCAGCCTATAAACGTCCCACTGTTGGGCTCGACCCTCTTCAATGATAGCAGGCAAATTAACCTACTATACCCCGCTGGTCAGACGTCTTGACATAAGGTTTCATTTCAAGTTTGCCTTCTCTTTCATAGACTTTATATGCATATTTAATCCTTTAGTCGTCTTTTACGATACCCACGGGCAATATGGGATGGGGAATTATATTCTTACTCCGTCACCACACAGTCCTAAGAGATATAATATGCATATAACATTTACGCAAGAGAAAGAAAACTCGAAATAAAACCCTTTTTTTTTTCTTTGGGATGGGTTGCGGTCGGCGCCCTCCTCGCACCACTCCGTCCGGGGCGACAGAGGGGCATAAGCACGCACACCCGCAACCCACCCACGATGCACGTCGCCTTCGTCGTTGGGCCGACCACCGGAGCAGGGTTACTTGTCATCAGTGGTCGGCCCGAAAAATAAAACCCTATGCCTACACATCTGACCAGCGTGGCATAATAGGTTAATTTCCCTCCCATATAGAACGAGGACCGAGCCTAAAAGTGCGATAAAGGAACACAGATAGATAATAACACTGCAAGAGCAGGAAAACTTGAAATGAAATTTTATGTCAATGTCAGACGATCAGCGTGATATAGTATCTAGGTCAATATTTCTCTAATTAAAAAAGCTCAAATCTATCTAATATTTATGTGAACAGGATGGCTTTGTGTTGGTCGGTTCTGTGGCTGGTCAACGCTATTGGTCGTCTATGCTGTCGCTGGATGCTCGCATCACGTGTGGCTGTTGGACGCCGGACGACAATCAGGTGTACTTAGGCACCGCCTCGGCGCAGCTCGTCGTTATGGATGTACATGGTGCTATGGTTTCACAGGTTATACAAAATTTATTTTATTATTTAATTTTTTTGGCCGCATTTTCAGGCAAATGTTGGGATATCTATTTTTCTTGCGTTATTTATTTGGCTCATCAACAGATTGTTTACACAAATACCTAACAATATACATATTAAAATGCAAATGGCAATGTAACATCTAATTAAAAGTAAACACCACATGCACATTAAACATCATTTTTTGAGTAGACAGAAAACATAAATCTGAAACGACTATCCTGCACCCTTTACGGCATACCAGACAATATACACATAGTGGACCTATCATACGCTGTCGAACAACATTCGGTTTATTTAAACTCTTAAATGCATTATTACTGCATAGCTTATTAGTACTAGAAAATATTTAAAGAAGCATCAGACAAACAGGTAGAAACTTGACTCTTTAATCGAAACGAGAGTCAGAGTGTACATCAATCATATCACTACAGCCGTTGATAACTTTACAAAACCTAGCAAACGGACGACGAACGTTCGCTTAAAAATTGGTTTTTCATCTCTCAGCAGAAGTCCTTTCTGGATGAACGTATTCGTTATGTCTTTCTTTCCCTGTTGTCATCGGAGGAAATCTAAGTAATATTTTGTGAGAATCAGTTGAGTAGTTCAAGCGCTAAAGCGAAAAAAAGAAACTCGCTTTCTCATTTATAATATTAATTAACATTATAACGTTCTGCAACACAGAAATATGTAGATTTTTTTTCAGTCCAGATAAGTTCCACTGTTGGATTTGGGTCTCCACCACAATAGGAGCCTCGAGCCTCTTCCACAATGGGAGGGCAATTGACCTACTATATGCCTATACCACGCTGGTCAGACGAGTTGGTATAAGGTTTTATTTCGAGTTTCTCTTCTTTTTCATCGATGTAACATGCATATTATATCCCTTAGTCGTCTTTTACGACACCCACGGGGGAAGAGAGGGGGTGGTAAATTGTATTCTTTCGCCGTCATCAATTCATAATTTTAGGTAAATAATTGAAGGATAATACCAATTTATGCTCTTCAAAAGCGATTATAGTCCATAAAATATAGGATGATCTCTGTGACAGTTATCCCTAGTGCTATCATGCTTACGATAAAGTCCGTAGTTTTTTATCGATAAAACTCTTTATTTTTATAATTGTGATTTTCTATTATAATTAAAATCCAATCAATGAAAATCTTTTTGAATTTATTTCAAACAAAACTGTTTTTTGACTGTTTTAATTATTCAAAAAGTCAAGACAATAAAGGTCTAGGTCACTATTATCGTCATCACTGGAGCGTTCCTGCTAGAACATTAATATTTTTTTGCCAAAATAGGAACAGTCGTTAGATCAATCAATCAATTACGACTGTTTTATAAATAAATATGTCTAGTTTATTGACAATAATGCGTACATAATATTATCATTTACTCTGAGACAAAAAGTAGTTTTTAACGTTTAATTAATTCAATTTGTGTATTTTATTATGTAACTGTCTGTTTTAATTGTAAAAAATATGTTGAAAGTTTTAAATAGGTACTGTATTGGGTTTATTTCTTTTATGAATAATTTAATAAAGATCAGTTATCGATTTACGTACATATATCGACTGTCCCATCTCTTTTTATTTTCAGTCCCGTATGACCTTGTACGTGCGTAAGCGTCATTTATGTATAAAATGTTTACTAGGTATTTCAGTACTTACGAGATACATTTTAGGCATGAATATTATTATGGGAGGGTACCCCAATTAGGGGTATTCCGTCGGGCCGACCACTGACGACAAGTTAACGCTGCTCCAGTGGTCGGCCCAACGACGAAGGCGACGTGGTTTTTGGGTGGGTCGCGGGAGTTGCGTGATTAAGCCCCTCTGTCGCCCCGGACGGAGTGGTGCGGAGGCGCGCCGACCGCGACCCACCCACAAAAAAAAGACATGAATATTAATATTTTTATATTTATAATATATTGCAATTCAGTTGCAATAAAACTGGGACGAAAAGAATGAAAATATATTTGATACAAAATGAAATTGTAAACATTTCGCTCGTTCAAACTTACTTCGTCGGTTTCGTTGACATCTGTCACAGAGATCAAGCTATATTTTATGGACTATAATGTATCGTTTCAGCTCATGTACGTCACACTGCTGGACTCGATCCTCCTCCACAATAGGAGGAATATAGACCTACTATACGACGCTGGTCAGCCGAGTTTGCCGGTCTTCTTTCGAGTTTACCTTCTCTTGCATAAATATTAAATGCTTACAACACTCACAGGCAGGATAGGGGGTGGTGAATTGTATTCTTATTCCGTCACCACACGGAATGTGTGTACCAAGTACGCATATCAGAAGTGAAACTCCTTTATTTTTTATCCTTCAACCTTCATCCTCCATCTTCCATCCTCCATCCTTCATCCTCCATCCTTCATCCTCCATCCTTCATCCTCCATCCTTCATCCTCCATCCTCCATTCTCCGTCCTTCATCCTTCATCCTCCATCTTTCATCCTCTATCCTTCATTCTCCATCCTTCATCCTCCATCCTCCATCCCTCCATTCTTCATCCTCCATCCTGCATCCTTCATCCTTCATCCTCCATCCTTTATCTCATTGTCTCGCCAGCTTCATTCTACACATTTTTGTATTTGTGTCTCTTACCTGTCGTTTTTTCCGTTGCATCCGGTTTGAAATCACAACGATTCTAAAGAAGTTTCACTTCAAAAATGTTTTTCTGTTACATAAAAGTTTTACTAGATCGTATGTCGTTACGAGACACTCCCCACGTATTTTCAGGTTCAACTTGTAGCAGAAGGAGGCATTACATCAATGGCTTGGTCGTGTGAGAAGTTCAAGATGGAAGAAGGGGAGGAAGGCGGAGAGAATAATGGTGGGCATGTGTTGGCTGTCGCTTTAGGAAACGGTGAGATCGTTCTGCTTCGAGGCCACGATGACGTCAGCCCTGTAAGAGTTGTCACGGGATTAAGGGGCAACACCTTGGCCATGGAGTGGGCTAATTCGAGGGAGTTACTGGCAGTAGCAGGAACGCTTCTAGCTGGTGAGTGATTTTAATAACTGTATTATTCTTAAATTCTCTTTGAAAGCTCCTTTATTTACGTCCTTTTCTTCTTCGATATCAGTTCTTATGCGTCTCACTATTGGTCAAGTGCCTTTCCACAATGTAAGGGCAGATGAAACCATTCTACCACGCTAAATATTCTGCTTTTTATGAATGGGAATTAATATAAGCAGCGGCGGCCTTACCCATTGCGAGGCTCCGGGCGGCAAGTCTGCGGGGTCATTTGAAAGATTTACAAATTTAACAAATACAGAGATGATAAATTTTAAATTTTATCTTTGCGGCTTTTCTTAATACTAAAATCTTTAATCAAAGCATATTAATCTAACGAATGAGCTACGTCTTTTTCGATTGATATGAATAGAAAATTATATTTACGATAAAATATAAAAAAAACGATAAATATTATATTTATTATTTATATTTACGAATTACATTCCTTCATAAATACTTAAGGATTAAAATCAAAAGCTTGAAATAAAAAAATAAACATAATTTAATAAATCTATATTAATTTGCTTGGGTTGTTGCGCGAGGCTCCGGGCGATTGCCATGTTCGCCACCCCCTAAGGCCGCCGCTGTAATTAAGATACCGATATATAATATTGTGTTGTCAATTCTACAGACTGGTCGTAAGTTCAGGAGAGTCTAGTTCTGCCTTGTGATCGATTACAAGGCGGATCGGATGTGTTATCGATAGCACATTTATCGTCTTCCTACCTAACAACCAATGCCAACTAGGCTTGGCTGACGTCTGCTAACTTTGTGCCGTGCCAAGTGTTATGATTTCAATTCATATTCGATTAAGCGATGGTTATCGCATTATGGGTGTGATTTCAGTATGTTAATTGTTAAATTTTCCAATGTTAAAAGGTTTTAGCCATTAGTCAAGGTGTGCGGGTGTGGACTTTATAAAAATAGAACAGATTCAATAAGTGATTCAAAGACTTTGTTAGCTTAAACTTATTTAGTTTTATAAAAGTTCTGATCATCTTGTTCTTATCTCAATTGCTTGGGGTCGACGCAATATGTACGTTTCTTACTTAATATATATTACAAAAGTTCGGCTAGAAGTTTTATTACCAGCCTGCCTAACGTGAACCCTCCTTGGGAAGATAATTGTTGACCAGAAATCAATGACATTGGTCCAAATAAATATAGAATGTCTCCTTAATTATGAAAGTCTTCCTCGTTGGTTTATTGATAATAAATATCCTACCACGATTGTGGGTTCCTAGGTCGATCAGCAAATATAATTGTCGTTGGGCTTTACTGTAGATTTTTTCTATTTTCGAGGATTTTCTTGAGAAATCTTAAACAAGGAGCTGGAATTCGAGCTGTTTTTTTTTATGCGTCCATTCCATCTGAGGCGACGAAAGGGCTCCATAACCCATCGTATTGCCTCTCCTTCGCCACTGGGTCGGCCATCAGTATCGAGTTACTTGTCGGCACAGATGGCCAGCCCGGCGGAGCCCTTTCAGGTACCATCCCTCTCCGACGCCCCTCTCGGGCGGAATTGGAGCTGATACAGACTACCCTATGTAAGCTCATAGAGTAGTATGGAAAACTATGATGACCTGGTGTGTTGACACAGAGTTTTGTTTTACCCACATTTTGATCCAAATTTATTGCCAGTACAAGAATAAAAAGGATTCTGTATGAAAAAATATTATGTTTATGGTTAGTAATTCATCATCATCATCATCTTGCTCTTATTCCAATTACTTGGGATCAACTCAATATATCATCTTCTTCCATACGGTCCTATCAGACGTGATCTCTGCAGTCACTCCATCCATGTCATGCCTCACGCAGCCCATCCATCTTTGCCTCGGTCTCCCTTTACCTCTAAAGCCTTCAACATTCATACCCAAAACTTTTCTCACAACATAATGTTCATCCCGCCTCATCACTTGTCCATATCATGTCAGCCGTTAACTCCTTACCTTTTCCGTTACTGGCGCAACTTTCAAACTTCCTCTAATGTATTCATTTCTAACTTTATCCATTCTTGTCACACCAGACATTCATCTCAACATTCGCATCTCCGCTACATGCAGTCGTCTCTCAGAGATGAGATTGTTGTCCATTAGTAATTACTGAACATTACATTTCTAGTTATTATTACGATAATTTATTAATTTAAACTTAACAAATCTAGTAAGTATACCAAAAATTGTCGTCTTTTACGATACTTACGAGCAAGATATGGGGAGGTGAATTGTAATCTTACTCCGTGATCACACGGCAGAGTACACTCGAGTACTTTATACATAAAGTCATTAGGAAGATAAAAGACATTAGGAATATCTCGTATATCTTGGCCTCGATGCAGACAAATAATATTTCGATAAAATATTTACTTCCTATTTATAAAGGTAGGAAGTACGTGTCGACACAATTCTTTTGGCGATTCGTCTAAAATAGTTGGTTGTAGGCGTGATATTGATAAATTGATTTGTTGATACGAGCTATTGTATTGCTATGATAAACGATGCCCTTAATTTAACGAAGTTTCTTAATACAATAAATGATATATTATTTACTTAATACCACCACTTATACGGTAAATATATAAATGCGTTAATATAGAAACGCACATATAGATTAAATACTGGCTATTCAGGCCATCGCCTACCAACGTTCCTACCGTTTTTATTTATTGCAAACGCTGGCAAACGAGCAAGTGTTACGCCTGATGGTAAGTGACGCTGCCGCTCATAGACCTTTGCTAGGCTGCTGCCTACCGTGAAGAAAGTGAAGGGCTCCGTTAGTTGGGCTTCCGGCTCTCTCAATCACCGAATGGTATGCAGTAATAAATTGCTACTACTCAGACGTCGATTTTCTGCGAGAGTATGGTACTACCCCGGACGGACCCCCACCCACGACTCTAAACGGACAACTGTTCTCAGTGTGGTCCTACCACTGTTAACCCTATAACTACCAACCCTTACCTTGCTCGTGGGTATTGTAAAAGACGATTAAAAGTTTTTCATAGACCTGGGCCACGGCCACACACAGACATTCTCAAGGAGGCGGTCGGGCATAAAACTATTGCCAATAACTTTGTCGATATGTACTATGAAAGAAAACTACATATTGTTTCGACCCCAAGTATTTGGGATAAGAGCAAGGTGATAATGATGACTAGTCATTCACGCCTTTAAATTAATGACATTTAATATCTATATTTATAAAAACCTATTTGCGAGCGAAAAACGATTACCACTAGTGGCATTTGAATTCATATCTGTTGGACATCCGTTCCAACCACCTTTCCAATTAGGCTAGTGTACTACACTAGCCTAATTAGATACAAATCTAATCAAATCATTTATTCTGCATAGGCCCCTTGATGGCACTTACATATTGTCAAATTTATACATCGTTTGAATACAATATCTACCACCGGATTGGAACGCGGCATAAGCTGAGAAGATCCGGCAAGAAACTCAAACGGCAAACGTTAGAGAAAGTTTAAAAGTTGCGCTAATGACGGCAAAGTTAGAGAGTGAACATTTGACGTTGAATGTGATGATAGTAATGATTCGTGGAAAGTTTTAGGACTGTATGGATGTAGAGGATATATTGCATCGACTCCAAGTACCTAATTGGAATACAAGCTGGATGGTGATAATTAAATTTTGACTTGCATTACCATCTTTACGGGAAGCGTTTTACACGACATATTATTATAAATATATGGCGACGTATGTTATATGTTCTTCGTGTAGGGGACCAAAACGAATACAATTATCTACTCCCTCTTTCACCCATAGGTGTTGTAAAAGACGACTAAGGAATTAAAATACATAGGTAACATCTATACAAGAGAAGGAAAACACAAAACAAGACTCCATACCAACTCGTTTGATCAGCATGGTGTATTCAATTCTGGTCCGAGGTAAATTTCTAATTGTGGAGTAGTCTCTAGCCCAGTAGGTGGGACGTACACGAGCAGAGATATTAATGAGATTATAATAAAACTAATATAAATTTATATTTAATTTCACAGAACCAGATGAACCACCTGATTCACCACCTTACAAGAATGTAGTTAAGTTCTATTCGGACACTGGAACTCTTATCTATACCGTTCTAATACCTTATACTCAGGTTTGTCACAATAATTATTACACAGCTTTTTGATATTATTCAATAGTATGCACCTAATAATCTATCATTTATACTAATATTATGAGTATAAAGCTCAAGAGTTCATTTGGTTGAACGAGTTAGTCTCAGGAACTACTGGTTCGAAATGAAAATTTCTTTTAGTTTTAGATAGGCGATTTATCTACCAATGCTATATGCTACCTGGTGGTAAAATATTATTAATATCGATCCAATGATTATCCGGCACAAGTCGTTATTGATTGGGTGCTGACAACCAAATCATGATTATTCTGGTAATTTTGACAGAACATGAAAATGCACGCAATTCCCTATTATAATGATATAATGCTGAAGTGAATATGAATTCACTTCAGCATTTTCTCTACATTATACTAAATATCAGTATAATTACATAAAATATTAGCAAAATTATTCAATACTGTAAAATACTAAAATAATAAATAAAATATAAAAGCGCCGCTTTTCAGTGTGGTGACGGAGTAAGAATACATATCACCACTCCCTATCTTACCCGTGGATGTCGTAAAAGACAACTTAGGGATATAATACGCATATAATATCTATGCAAGAGAAGGAAAACTTGAAATAAAACCGTATAACAACCTATCTGACCAGCATGGTATACTAAAGTCAATTTCCCTCCTATTGTGGAGGAGGTTCGAGCCCAACAGTAGGACGTAAATGAGCTGAAATGATGATGATGAAAAGCGCCGCATGAGATTTTAACATACCCTTCAAACTCAATCTATACCAATAAATAAAATTGGAGTGTCTGTTTGTAATGTCAAAATAATAGGCTTTTTTCATGCTCACACGGTTATTTGCACGACACCTATGCCTAAAATAGCAATTAAAAAATTTTTGTCCTTCTGTCTGTTTGTTCCGGGTAATCTTCAAAACGGCTGGACCGATTTCAAAAATTCTTTCACCAATGGAAAGCTATAATATCAGGGCGTAAACTAGGCTATATTTTATCCCGGTATTCCCACGGGAACGGGAACTACGCGGGTAAAACGACTATAACCTATAACCGAAGCGAAGCGAGGGCGGGTTGCTAGTGTATAATATTATTGTTATGTGACAGGCGCGAGTGACAGGTGTGACGTGGGGTCACGCAGCACGTCGACTCTTCGTTGGTGTCGGCGGTGCTGTGTGTACCGCTCGAGTATGGCGTGTAGTCGCACCTCTACAGCTATTAGCGCGTGTACGAGCCGCCGCTGCCTTACGACATCCACGCCTCGCTCCACGACTACCATTACCGCCGCGACTCCAGCCAGCTCTAGCTAACCTCTTCGCGCATACCATACGGGTACAAATATCCTATTCAATTACATAGATAGCGCAGTTAATAAAATACCGGCCTACAACGCCAAGAGTTTTGGATATTATTCTCATAGTCCTGCGCATACATACCAATGTTTCGATATACATATTGTTGTTCTAAGTCTGAGTGTATTTTGGTCTGAAATTTTCATGTTTAGTGTTTTATTGCTTATGGTGACAAATAAGCAAGCTGATGGCAAGTGATACTGCATGACCTTTGCAATACCAGGGATATAGTTAGGCCTCTGCCTACAATAAACAAAATGCTCTTCTTAAACCTCGTTAAAGAAAGATATGACAAAATGCTCGGCAAGCACAGTTGTAGGTAGGGTTCATTCAAGATCCTGCGCATAGCCCGATGAATTAGCACGTTGAAATGTCAATGGCCAAGGCACATCGCTCGTCCAACTGACAGCCGCTGGGGAAGAAAAGTTCTCGAGTGGCAACCGCGAATCGCACGACGCCGAGTAGGACGAACCTTTACTAGGTTGCAGGAAACCGTTGGATACAAGTGGCACAGAATCGTTCTTATGTCTAACAGTGGATGCCCATATGCTGACGGATGGATGGATGATTGATTCCAATCGAAAAACCCTTTAAGTATTAGGTAACCCATTTGTTGAGGAGGGCTATATGACATTATACTACGACCAATAGGAGCGGAGTATCAAGGAAAAATGGTATATAACGGAGAAATATATTTCCTTTGAGAGCTTCTGTTGTATGTCTGTCTATATGAGATTATAGTATTCTCAACCGCTCACCAGACGAGGCATTATCAAAATAACTGGGCATTATTGATCTATTTATAGGTACTGCTAGAAAGAAGAACAGAAGTGTTAAACGACTCTTGTTTAAATAACTCCAGTGATTGTAATATAATTTCAGTGTAATGTTCCCGAAACAAGCGAACTTCGTCGCTTCGTATCTCGACCACCAGTAGCTGGTGGACGCTTACATTGCACTATGCTTCGACATGACGACGAAGAAGCTGGCGCCTACACGTTATACTTAGAACACTTAGGTGGTCTCGTGCCGCTCCTTAAGGGACGCAGGACCAGCAAGATACGACCAGAGTTTGTCATCTTTGACCCACAAGCTGAAGGTTTGTTTTATTGCCAATGTTAAGCTACTTTGCCAATAACTACCAGTGATTGCACAGATGATAGACTGGTATTAGTACTGACCTCTCACAATAAGTTCTGTGGTTTCGGATCCCACATAGAACAATTGTGCGATATATAAACAACTGTTGCTGATATATTCATGGAGGACTTCGAGGAGACGACCTTATCAAACTCACCTGTCACAGCCAGGTTCTACAAGCGGTACGTAGATGACACTTTCACAATATTACCCACAGACAAAATAACCATATTCCTAAACCATCTTAACTTCATTAATCCAAAATTTCAATTCACTATGGAACTGGAGTCAAATAACTCTTTAGCCTTCTTAAACATTTTGGTTATACGTAAACCTAACAACACCTTGAGCCATACAGTGTATCGTAAGGTAACACATACAGACAGATACTTGAACGGTGATTCTCATCATCCCCCTTCACAGTTAGCTACCGTGTGTAAATCTTTGTTGCAGAGAGCACGAGGAATCTGTGACGATGAACACCTGGCTGGGGAGCTGCAGCATGTCAAGCAGGTTCTACGTGCAAACAAGCTGCAAGTTCCTCGCCCCCATCGCAGAGACCGAGTGAAACCACCCACAGTTGAGCGCCTCCCTGCAGTACTACCTTATGTCAAAGGAGTCACTGACAAGATTGGCTACATCCTGAAACGGTCTTCCATAAAAACTTATTTTAAGCCACTGAAGAGGATTAGCCAATTCTTACCACCTGTCAAGTGCCAGATCCCTCTACAAGATGCAGGAGTATATAAACTTGACTGTGACTGTGGTCTCTCTTATATTGGGCAAACAAAGAGATCCATAAGAACTCGGATCAAAGAACACATAGCCGATGTGAAGCACCGCCGTCACACTAAGTCTGCAGTCTGTGAACATAGTCAGGATCGCGCCCGCCATAACATCAGGTTTGATAAACCACAAATCCTCGCAAAAGAACACCGATACCTGCCTAGAATGGTACGCGAGGCTATTGAGATTAAAAAACACAAAAAATTCAATAAAGAGAATGGCTGGGTGTTACCATCAAGCTGGGATCCTGTTATAAACATTATTAAAAACAAATCCAAAAAGATCACCACAAGACTGCAAGACACTGTGAGCTCATATTGTATAGATTTGAGCCACAATAATAATAACTAAAGATAATTTTATAAATTAAAACCTCTTAGTAACATCAAGTAAGCCGCCTTCAAAATTAATAGTAATTTAGCATGTCACCGGAGTTTTCTTGCCGGATCTTTCTCAGTGTGGCCGTGTTCCGATCCGGTGGTAGTATACTAGATTGTTAGGTTTTTTAATTATAATTACTATTAATTTTAATGATAAATAATTACTAACCATAAACAATATAATTTTTTCATATAGAATCATTTTCTTCCTACACTGGCAATAAATTTGTATTCAAATGTGGGTCAATATTTAATAACTAATTTCTGTATCGGGTAGATAATTATAAATTTTCTGCAGTAACGATGACTTGTTAGACGTGAGACGTCTTAGTCTGCCCGTGACCATGAACGCTGCAAAGTGTTCGAAACGTCGGGTAATCAAAAATCAAAGACAAACGCGATAAAATCCGTAAAGTAGTTTTATTTAAAACTGTTCAGAGTCTGGGTTAATCGTTTGTTTTTTAAATTCCTCTACGATTCAATTTTTTATTGTGGTCTTGCCTTTATAAAAAAAGAATAAGTTAAGGACAATATTCGCGTTAGTTAAGGAAAGAAAAGCTGGGGAAAAATAACTTTTTTCTTTATTTTTTATTCGTGTAGTGACGGAGTGGGAATACAATGCATCACCTTTTGCCGGTAGTTGTCATAAAGACCACTAAGGGATATGATCATAATACAGTGCAACCTCAATAAAACGAACCTCAATTTAACGACTTCCTCGATTTAACGAATTTTTCGTAATCCTCTTGAATTGTTCATAAGAGTCAGTGTAAATAATACCTTTACACTACGATTTTTTTTGCGAACAACCTCTTTATAACGAATTTTCAACTATCAAAAAAAAGTGTAAATACCTCTAAATGACCCTTAATCCCATAGTATGTGATTCAGTCGCGACAGGTTTCAACACGTTTTTTTCGTAAAACAATTGAAATCCTTTAATGGAAAATAATGTAAACAGTGCTGCTCGTCACAATTGTTGAAGATTCTAGTTGCTGAATGCAAAAATGTTGAGGTGATTAAAACTATTTATTTACCTCTTTATAACAAATTATAGACCAACCTTACCTCAATATAACAAACCTCAGTTAACTAATTACTTGATATAACGAATATTTACGAGTTCCCGTCGGATTTGTTATATTGAGGTTGCACTGTATATTTGATACATTGATGCAACATAAGGAAAGCTCTGAGATAAAACACGTCTTACCAGCGTGATTTAGGTAGCGTGGTAGTTGAATTTCCCTAAGGTAGAGTTTTATTTCGAGTCTTCCTTCTCTTGCATAGTTGTAATATGCATATTTAATGCCTTATTCGTGTTTTATGGCACCCACGGGTAAAAGGTGTTGAATTGTATTCTTAGATACTCCATCACCACACGGTAAGCGATCAGAAATAGTTGATTACTAGCACCCCGCCCTCGCTTCGCTTATAGTCGTTTTACCCGCATAGTTCCCGTTCCCGTGGGAATACCGGGATAAAATATAGCCTAGTTTACGCCCTGATATTATAGCTTTCCATTGGAGAAAGAATTTTTGAAATCGGTCCAGCCGTTTTGAAGATTACCCGGAACAAACAGACAGACAGACAGACAAAAATTTTTTAATTGTTATTTTAGGCATAGGTGTCGTGCAAATAACCGAGTGAGCATGAAAAAAGCCTATTATTTTGACATTACAAACAGACACTCCAATTTTATTTATTGGTATAGATAGCTGGCCTAAAAAACCAAAAAATATTAAGCGATTCCTTGAACATTGGATCTATCTATGCCTTTTTGTGTACAGTAGAACAGATAACAAGTTCAGTGGTGGTTCGTGCGAGTAGCAGTAGTAGCAGTGGGGCTGGTAGCTCTTCGAGTGGTGGAACCGCATCGCCTCGTACACCTCGCAACACCCGTATGCCGCGCCCACACGACACGTCTTCCTCAGATACCGACAGGGAAGAAGGTCTGTTAATACACTATTTTTTCGCAAGTCTTATTAACTCCAATTACTTATTTCTTTTGAATTTTAGAAACTTATAGCGGCAAGTAATCCTTTATCTTTCGTAATTATATGTTAACTGTACAGATGGCGAAGTGATTAAGGTACCGATCTAGCATGCCAGTGTCGCGGGTTCGAATTCCACGCAGGACATCACTGTGCGATCCGCAAATTGTTGTTCTGAGTCTGGATATAATTTGTGTTCGTTAATTATACGTACCTAAAGTCCCCCGCAACACAAGAATTGTTTCCTTAATATTTTTAAAAAAATATATGAAAAATAATAGCGAAGACAAAAAACGTGTAAATATAACCGCTCTTATCAGTTTGTCTTGAATAATCTATATATTATTTTTTCGTGTAACAAAATAGCGTAGTGGTGTCATTAACATAATAAGCCAAGTGTCGTGGATTCGACCCCTATGCAGGACAAATCTTTGTACGGTCCAGATTTTGTTGTTTTGTATCTGAGTATAATTTGTATCAGTTAATTATATGTATGTTTGTAAAGTCCACTTCAATACATTTCTTATAAGTTCCTTAGTGCAGGGTGTTCTATTTGATAAAATATTAGGTCTTTACCTATGAAATTGCCGTTATATATGAAAAAAATTAAACGATTTTTTTTTCATGTATTTTTTATTTGTATTAATCGAAGTAATCACCCATGCACTCAATGCATCTTTGCCAACCCAGCGGCAGTTTATTGATGCCCTTCTTCAAGAAATCAGCTGGACGGGAGGCATCAAATTCTTCAATGGCATTTTGTACTGCCTCTCGGGTATTGAATTTCTTTCCCGCCAAAAAGTTATCCAAATTCTGGAAAAAGAAGTAGTCTGTAGGCGCAAGGTCTGGTGAGTATGGCGGATGACGGAGAGCTTCCAACCCCAGTTCTTGCAACTTGGAGACCGTCTGCTGTGCAGTACGAGGTCGCGCATTGTCGTGCAGGAGCAGCGGAGACGAGCGATTGACCAATTCTGGTTGGAGATGTGCCAGCTTCTCCATCATTGTGTTCAGTTCTTCAAAGTACATATCTGCAGTAATGCTCACCCCGTTTGGTAAGAAGCTGTGATGAATCAAACCGGCGCTAGACCACCAAACAGTGACCATCACTTTTCTAGGGGTAAGTTTTCGTTTAGGGCATTGTTTAGGTGCTGAACCAGGATCCAACCAACTTGCTGAGCGCTTGCGGTTATCAAACAGAATTTATTTTTCATCGCAAGTAACAATGCGTTTCAAAATTCCTTCATTTGTGTGTCTGTTGAGCAATGCAAGGCATGTCTCGACGCGTACTTCGTGCTGGCGATCATTGAGTTCGTGGGACACCCATTTGTCAAGCTTTCTTACCTTGACAATTTGACGCAAATGGACCAATATTGTTTTGACGCTAACGTCGAAAGCTGCTGCTAATTCAGCCGTAGATTGTGTATCATCGGCTTCCACAATCGCCTTTAATTCGTCATTGTCGACCAAAGTCTTCGGACGCCCGCGAGGTTCATTTTTTAGGTCGAAATTTCCAGAACGGAAGCGAGCAAACCAATAACAGGCGGTGCGTTGGTTTGTAGTGTTAACCGTAACGTCGTTGATGTTGCGTGCCGCTTGTGCCGCGTTACTGCCACGACGATACTCATATTTCATAATTACTCGAATTTTTAACGTATCCATGATGACGAAAAAGATTGAAATGCGATGAAAACGTAACACTAATCAATAAACAAATGACTACTTTTGGAAAATGAATTCCATGTTTTAAAATAAAATTAATTTGAAATTAGAATTCTTAGCCAAACAAAAATTATTTTGATTTGAAATGGCCAGTAGGCATAACGGCAATTACATAGGTAAAGACCTATTATTTACTATCCTTTACTTTCCTGAGGGTGTCGTAAAAGACTGAATATATAAAATATAAGGAACAACAACACATTCGTCTTTATTTGATAATTACATGTTAAGTATTGCATCAACTATTATAATTACGTATATTTTTGGTTATGAAAACTACCGTATATTTTTCATTTCATCCTTGCAGGATGTTCAGGCTCCCCTCGATTACAAAGACGTAGACGTGCACGAGAAAGACGGAAGGTACGCAACGTCAGCGAGAAGGATGAACCGCCTGACGAACTTGCGTATATTGACTCCTTACCAGAGGTAAGGTTGAGCATCCTTATAATTCCGTCGCATTTCTCTTCTACATTAGATATACATTGCACCAAGGGCGAAGCTGCCGCCGTATCTGGATACGGGGCACCACTTAACTGATTTTAAAAATTCATTCACCAATTACTACATTATCAGCAAGTAACATAGGCTAATTTTATCTCTATATTTCCGCTGTAACGGGCACTACGCAGATGAAACCACGGGAATTGAAGAAGAATGGCAAGCTGCATTATCAGCGAGTAAAATAGACTATATTTTATCCTTATTTACCTACAAGAATGGGAGCTACGCGGTAACCCGCGTAGACGCGTAGCGCCGAGGAAATTTAGCCGATTTAAAAAAAAAGCATTAAGGGAATGCTACATTATCAGCGAGTAAGATGAAAACCTATATAATACGGGGATAAACCCCGTATTTCCACGGGATCGGGCACTACGGGCGGAACTGCGGGTATTCGCTAGTCATTTATAAATTAATATTTTCTTTAAGAGCAACTGCTGGATCATTTTATTTAGAAATAATATCATGATTTGTTTTTTTTATAAAAAAATAAGTATCCAATTCACACGTGGCGGAAGTGATAACATAGGCGGAATCGTGCCTTTTTTGAGTGGGCTATGATCAGCACACGCGGCATCCGTTCCGTCCGGGGCGACAAAGGGGCAGCACGCGGCCCCATAACCTATCATATTCCCTCCCTTTCGCAATTGAGCCCTCCACTAGTACCGAGTTCGTTGTCGTCCGTGGCCAGCTTGTCAGGATGCTGTTTAGGGTACTGTCTCTCTTCCAAACCGTAACCTTCTCGGGTAAGAATAGTGGCTTCCGAGAGAATAAGATGAATAATATTCCTTATACTCTATATAAGGAATATTAGGATAACTGTAAGATAAATTATTTTTAAAATATTTTAGCACGCTCAAATCCTTTTATATTTTAATGTAAAATATTACATACATTACATAATCATCATCATTTCAGCGCATATACTGGTACTTCCCACTGCTGGGTTTGAACCTTCTCCATAGTATAATGAAAATTGACCAGCCATATCACTATATTCCGAGTTTCCTTCTCTTGCATAGTTATTATATGCACAAGATAACTATCTCTCAATCGCACTTACGATACCCAAGGTCAAGAGAGAGAGAGAGAGTAGTGAATTGTATTTTACTACATCACCACAAACCACTGGAAAACTACTACATTTAGGGCTTCTTTATAACAATAAGAAATCAAAATTAGCAAGGACTGCTTGAGGCTAATCCTCAGTAGGGATGCAAATATCGAAACCAAAAACATCGATGTTTGAGAATAAACATCGATGTATTGAAATGTCGATGTTTTTTAGAAATCTATGCGATGAGCCTTTTTTTAGGTAAATTAAGCATATTTTTTACATGAAACACTAACATTTGCGTGATGCGATGAGCTTTTTTTTTAGTTATTTAGAAACAGAGTACCTAAACTGTTACGCAGGCTCTGCTAAAAGTACCATACATTTTAAATCATGCAGGCAAAACATCGTATAATAACATCGATACGTCGATGTTTTACAATAGTGAACATCGATGGCAAGCATCGATGTTATTTCTTGAAACATCGATGTATCCTTTGCATCCCTAATCTTGAGGCAGAGCTAAACATATTTTTTTTTTTGTTACAGGACGTACGCTTAGTAGAAGTAACATCAAATATATGGGGGACTAAATTTAAAATGCATGGTTTAGCTAAAAACGTGCCGGCAAATCTAGGCCAAGTTACTTACAAAACCTCGTTGTTACATCTACAGCCGAGACAGATGACTCTCATGATTACAGAATTAAGGGATGACTATCCCGTGGGCCCTGATCCCAATTTCAACCCTAATATATTCTCTGAAGATGAAGAAGAAGTATTCCAACCGAGCGATTCCAATGATTCGCCTTCTTACACTAATAATAACATAAGAAGAAAATTAACACTAAATGAAAAAATTCATAACTCGAATAATATTAATCAAAATGAAAATTTCAGTTCCAATAATAATAATACAAATGGACCGTCTCTCGCTAGAGCTGAATCGTACGATGAATTTCCTTATATTGATATGAATGATAGTATAAGTAATGTCTCTGAGAGTATATATTCAACGCCGGTTAGACATCAAACTCAGCCAGCTGAGAGAAGAGTTAATAATCCTTCTGGTGTACCAAATCGTCATGCTATATCACCGTTAAGATGCGAAAGTTCAGTTCCTACACTACAATCTCCTAAAAATGCTGTCGCTCCAACAGACATTATATTCGAAAGACCGTCTCCACAAACCGTAACTTGCGGTGGTCGTGGCGATTTTTGTGGTGGAAGAACCGATTATAGCGTTCGAGATAATGCATCACTTAAAGGAAATTTATCCAATTTGGAACAGCAGAGCTTTAGCTTGAATTTAAGTCTCGAGCCAAGTAGACAGGTGACTATAAAAAAATGCGACAATCACGTTAGCGACAATTGTCTTTCGAAGTTACGCAAGAATATCTGCAGTAGAGGTGAATCAGCGTCATTCGATATGAACACAAGGATTCTAAAATCACTATGTAATAAACATTATGAACATGAAGTGCACCCCGATGCCTTGGGCAAACGAAGTGACGAGCTAAAACATTTACAGAAGAGCGAGGATCTAAAATTCATAGACGAGGAAACACCAGTTGATACAACGATTAGTAATCTAACGGATAAAGGTCGTGAGATGAAAGTTCAGAGAACTACGACCGTTGTACCCATTAGTCCAGTGTGTGCCACTATACCCGTGTACGATACAATGACGCGAAGCTGCAGTGTTGGGTACCTCGACCTTGTCGATCCACAAGTTCTACATGCCCAGGTCAGCCTCACAGCTCTGCGTGGAGAACCGCCACGAAGACTGGTGCTCGTTAATAATAAACGTCAACGAAAGCAGAGGCGCCACGTTCGTGCCACCGATATTAAACAGACTGAAAATAATCTAAAAACGCCTAGTTTAAGAAGGTGTGGGAAGTCCAGAAGTTTAGATTCTAGTGAAATGTCAATAACGGTAGATAGGTGTAAGAGGCAGTCTAGAATAGAATCGGCGTCGCCTAAAACGGATGTATTGTCAGCAAATTCTAGCAGTAGGTGTAACAGTACTGGAGGGGAAGACAATAGCGGGACAAGTGCTGAAGAGACGAGGGTATCGAGACGCGACTACCCGGTGTGCACGTCATGCCGGCTCGTATCGCCATATGACCTACGTGACGTCGACGCGCGCACTTATGTATGCGTGGCTTGCGCGCCCAAAGCTACGCATCCACCTGCACCTACCGTCCCCCTGTCCCGGGCGCCAGCCACCGACAGCGACTCCGACTACAGCAAGTATTATAGTTAGTACGATAAGTAGATGCTTCAATCTCACCCCGCAGACCACACACCGAACAATGGGACCCACGTGAACAGGTTTCTGGGTAATAATATTACGGCTTTTTATCCTGAGCTAAATTCGACAGGGAGTTCACCAGCCAGTGTATGGTTTTAAACTCCTACCCTTAGAGATCAGCTAGCAAAGCAAATCACCTAAAGTATAATCACCTACCGCCAGTGCCGAGCGCTTCACACGCTTCGATCCCTTAGCAGCCTGCTTGGAATGGCATAAGGCTTTAGTAGGAATCGACACGGCATGAAACATCTTAGAGTAAATAATTGAACGGTGTACTAATTTAATATTTTTCTGATCAGGTTCTTTGGAGCAACTAGCGTTACGGTTACTGGCATCACGGTCTTCTCGGAAGGCCGCGAGCAAGGAGGCCGCTGCGGCGAGGGAAACGAGCTCTGCGCCCGCGTCACCTCGTCCTCGTCCAGCCCGGAGTCACCCTGCGAGCCCCGCTCCCGCATCCCCAGCACCTCGTTCTGCACCTAGGCGGCATCGTTATTCTTCCGCATCGCCAATAAGGTATCGTATATGAAAGGAAATGTTCCTAATATAAACTTTCTTTATTCTTCAAAGAAATTTTGAGGCATTGCTATTTATGCTACTTCTTAATCTCTATTAACCATCTTTCAAACTTTTAAAATTTAATAATTTATAGTTTTAAAATTTAATAATTTTTTAGTACAGCTTTTTATATTCACCCGGCTCTTATCCCAACTATTTGGGGTCGACACAATATGTAATCTTCTTTCTTAGTACATATCGCCAAAGTTACTGGCAATATTTTTATGACCGGCCACCTTCCTGACGGCAAACCTCCTTACACTGAAGATGGATTTGACCCAGATCCATGGAAAACTCTTAGTCCTCTTTTGCGGAACTCACGAGCAATATGTGTTGGTAATGCCTGGTGGCAAAAACAATGGGCAGGAAAACCATCCTGGGCAACTCGCAACACTGGCTGCAACCGTCAACCAATAACAACAATGTGCGATTATGGCGTTATCCACCCTTCGTGGCAAAGCTATAGACTGATGGATAGATGAAGGAACATCCAAGTAATGTTTAATGATAACTTTAACCATATTAATGTAAACGCTATTTTTATTTACAGGCAACTGTTGAATTCCCCGCTCCTAAATCGCAGGAGGAACAAAAAGCCATCTGAGAGTTCTGACGACGAATACTCTACAGGCGGCGGCTACAGCGAAGTAAATGGCAAGAACTATAGAGATCTTGAGAGTTTCCAAAAAGCGCAACTTAGAAATAAGGTAATAAAAATTTTTTCATCAATCAGATTTCAGATATTTTCATTAGATTTTGACAAAGTTGTAAACAGGGCAGTGCACGCGAAACTCATTCTAGTCTACTCGTGAAGGGGCGCAAAAATTGAGACTAGATATGACGCAGTCTTAATTTCAACTTCAGAAATTTACAACTTACAGCCGGTTACAACTTAAGTTGTAACCGGCTATAGCCGATCCAAAAGAAATGCGAGCAACAATAAAAACTCGTACCGATCGCATATCTATCATGCAATATTTACGGTGCTGCATTTTGATAATTGATAGTGAAAATACTTAAGTAGTTACTATGATTAAAGGTCCATAGTACATTACCCATAAATTACTTTTAAATTAACCTACGCAAAGCATGGTAAAGTATGGTATGGTTTACCAAAACAACAATTTAGTCACTTGTTGGTCGTAAGACACCTTAGTCGACCGATATATTGGGAAATCAAAAACCAAATACAAACACGATAAAATCCGTAAAAATAGTTTTATTTATAACTATTTACGAGAGATATTATTTTATATTTTATTTTACTATTTTTTAGTACAAAATTAAAATATATTGAGTACCCAATAGTGTTTATATAAATTATTTTAAGAAATTCTAAAAATCAAATACTATGAAATATTTTGCGATCCACTAGTTCGTCTACCGTACTAACGAACCTCATCGCTGAAACTGGCCGGTTAGCGCAGCACTACGCGGAATTAAGTGTCGGCGTGATTTAAATTAGCAGTCATCAACTTGTCTCTATTAAAAGATCACCGTAAGGCCGCCTCTGGGCAGCATTCATAAAAATAATCATTGGAACCATTCGGGAGACCAGTAAGATAAAATAGGTGCCAATAGTTCATTCGAAAGAGAGACGGCGATTAGCCGATATTAAATGGTCTTACGCAACCCTGCTCTCACTTGAAAATACCAGACGGAGTGTGGTCAGACGGCCCGCTGGCAACAAATGCTCCTTACTCATTAGAAGCGATAATTCCATTTCATTTTTCTTTCAAATAAAACTTGAAAATACACACAAAGTGTATTTTGAAGCTGAAACGAGTGGGTGGTCCGGCGGTGGGCGCGGCGGTTGGTACCTCAGTTGGCAACACAGCTGGCTGTCCAGGGGGTGGGCGACGCCAACTCGTCATGCACAACAAGGCACCCATGTGGAATGAAAACAGCCAGGTCTATCAGCTCGACTTCGGCGGTCGCGTCACACAGGAGTCTGCTAAGAACTTCCAAATTGAATATCATGGGAAACAGGTAATAATTGAATCATCTCTAATCCTATTACTTAAATATAAGCCAACTCCTATCTAATAGCAATAGTTTCAATATTTTTTCTTGCAAACGTGTGTTGACGATGTTAAAAACGTAGCAAATATGGAAAAATCACGAAACGGATTACTACGCCCCCATAAAACGTAACGGCATGATGATATTGGTGGATTACGAAACGGTTCAGTATCATACTTTTCAATACAAAGATTTTTTTTTGCTGTACACATTCCTGGTCTGAAACGGTGTTCTTTAAATATGCTTAAACATAATGTTTGATCATGATGTTTTCCTGGAGGTTCGGTGACTACTGACGGTGATGTACTCGCTGGCAAGTGCGTCTACTATTGAACAGCATTATTCTCCATAATAGGAAGCAAATCCATTAGACTACTTCATCATGACTTTTCCTTCTCTTAGGAAGGTAAGCTCAATGGGTTCGAATTTGTGACCTGGCCGTGATAGTCCTCCAATTAAACTATAACCTAAAAATACTATATAAATATTGAAATATAAATTACACAGGTAATGCAGTTCGGACGTATAGACGGCAATGCTTACACATTGGACTTCCAGTATCCATTCTCAGCGCTGCAGGCCTTCGCGGTCGCACTCGCAAATGTGACCCAACGTCTAAAATAAAACTTGCAGCCTATATAGCTGATAGTAATCAGTGTTTATTGACGACGGAATACCACTATGCGATGACAAAGATATTTATTTTCTCATATAAAATCAATAGCGAATTTTTTTATATTAGAATTTTTTATGAAGGCCATAACCCACATTAAGGAATAAATTCTTCTCGTTACGATTACTTAAAAACATAATAGACTCAAACCCGGAACAAATTTTGGGGATTCCACAAAACTATCGTGTGACCGGATCGAATCTGGGACGTAATAAAAGAGCGCTACTTGACCACTACACCCTCTGTGTAATTATCATCAGATATGCTTTAATCTTGACTGACTGTTATTAAATAAACATAATATTAAATAATAAATCAAACACGTGTTGTTGCATGTGCACGATTCAATGTGAAATCGGACAAATTTAATGAATTCCCCTTATTAGGCTTAACGCGCATTAATATCTAAACTATTAATGACGCTTTTCATCGTAATATTTCACATGGTGATGGAGTAAGAATATAATTCAGAGGGTGGTGAATCTTACCGTGAGTTTCATAAACGACGACAAACCCTATAATATGCATATAACATCTATGCAAGGGCAGAAAACCTCGAATTCAATATTGCTCACTAATAATACCTATTATCTGAGAAAGTATTAACTTTTAAAAATAACCTAAATTTTATGTCCCGATCTATAATCAAAAATTCTCATTCATTTTACCTTCTGCCCCGGTTGGAATTGAAAACACATTGGATCTAGCAATACTAATTACGACACAAATTCCTCTATATTCTAAAAGAAGATAATCAATTCTTAATAATTTACAATTTTAGTAAATAATAATATAATATATAACTACAGACTATTAGTTATATGTAATTGTAAGAACACAAGGTCCATAGCAGACTTGATTCAAAATATATTGTATCGCAAGTGGTATCCGTCGCTAAAGTAGCTGTTATACATTGCTGAATATAGCTTAAATATGTCTTAGTTAACGCGTATTGATCAGTGAATTCGCCATCCATATTTTGTACACAAGCGTAGATAGGATAGCTTTATAATATTTGTAATTCATCATCTAAATACCCAGAAAAATCAATAATCAGTCGCTGGGGCCACTATCGCAAAAAAAAAGTATTATACTAAACAGAATGTGAATCAAATATTTTAGGAACAATATTAATGTTTCATAGTTAGACCATAATGTAGAATACATTGGAAATCGTTTTTCGAGTCGAGTGAAGTTATGTAATGTGTATTGGACTCTAGTTTATAATTATTATCTACATATTTGATGTTGTTGGTCCATTTTTTAAAATTGTCTTTAACTTATTTGTCGTCGTTGATATTTGATTCGTAAAATATTTTTTACCGGATTTAAATCGCATCAGAAATAAATACGGGTAGAATGATGTTTTTATTTTTTGTTCACTCGTTTATCATTCACAATGGTGAATTAATTGTTTTGTTTTTGTTTTGTTATATAAGTCCCGTGACGTAGATTGATTTGTTCAATATTTTAAAATAATAATAGGTACCAAATTGGGCACCTTAGAAATGTAATTATTTTTAAATTCGCCAATTTTTTTCTTATATTATTTAATCGTTCCATAATTGGTTAGGTATATAAGTTGTACTAAAGTATCTATATTCATTATTACAAATTATATAATTAACCTATGAATGCTAACAGGAACCGTAACCATTGCTGCTGACATTTATATGCGAGTTAACAGCAACAATTAGGGTTGCCACCCGTACTTTATAATAAAGTAGAAATATTCGAAATAACGTACAATACGTTATTTAGAATAATCGTACTCTATACTTTATGTGACTAATAAAGTATGCAAAAATTATTTCGCATAAGTTGATTCCTATAAGATTCATTTTAAGGCTCATCGTGTTTTTTCTGTGTGGTGACGGAGTAAGAATATATGTATATTAAATTTTCCTTCTCATAAATCAATGTTAGGAAAAATACCCACACTATGTGATCTCTTTAGGGAGGAGTTTTCAAAAGTACTAGGCTTGAGCAAAATTGGGTCTTAATCTGTACTACCGAATCTTTTCTTGCCTATTGATATAAGGGACATAAAACGCATAGGTCTTAGGTACAACATGTACCTAAGACCTATGCGTAAGAACAACTCTAAATAAAACCCTATATCAAGCCGACAGACCAACGTGCTATAGTAGGTCAATTTCCATCCTATGACGGAGTACACTCGAGCCCAGCAATAGGATTATATATGAGCCGATATCATGATGATTTTTTTATACAAAATAAGTAGTACGTCATACTTTATTTTGACACGGTTTATTTCCTCCTACGTTTATTATCTAATGTCCTTTACTTACACAAAAAGGTGGCAACCAACGCTCTACCTATCTTCAGCTTTTTTTTATAAATACCTATTGTCTAAGGAAAAACCGACAAAGAGTATTTATACAATTTATGTAAAAATTTCTCAATCGATTTAATGTAATTTTATGGAATAATTTAATCATTTAGGCTGAAATTTCGGAGCTAAGAAAATACAAAATTGTTAAATTTTTGTTGTGAATGAAATTGTCATACATGCGGCCTAGGTATGCTAAAAATATCACTGTCAACCCACATGATCCAAGATGATCATATGAAGTTGGATGTTAATTAGAAACTAAATTTAAACGTTCGTCTAGGTCTAGACATCCTGATAGATTCGTAAAAATTGTTGTATTTGTGTGTTTCTAATTAAAAATAATTAAAAATTGTTGTCATTTTATAATTACATACATACATATAGGCTGACCAATGATACAATGCGTTTGATAGCTAACATAAACTGTAAAAACCAAATGAAAAATTCAAGTCAAAAATGCTAGTTATTTGAACTGAACAATTTTATATGTCAAGTGTTCAGTTTTTTTACGAATTATACACAATATCAAACGCATTCTCTCAGTGAACGGTCTGTAATTCTTATAATAATGTTCCGTATGTGTGTTATATTTATTTATGAAAAGATATACTAAAAAGAATAATAAATACCAGCAAAAGAATGATTTCTGATGCTTAAGCGATTACATATGTGTAATAAAACTATTATTACAGATTTTATCCCGTTTATTTTTTAATTGTTAGCCCGATGTTTTAGGCACTGTTTGGCTTTCATAGCCACGGGTGGACTGTATGCTGTGACCATGAAGATCCCCCCGTGACTATGAACGTTGAAAAGTGTTCGAACGCGCGGTAAAATTAATATCAAATACAAAAGCGATAAAATCCGTAAAAATAGATTCATTTCAAATGAAATTGAGTCAAAAAATCCTATTTATACAATAATAATTATATATAAGTGCATAACTAGCAATGTTGAAATTAATTAAATGCACTATTTTTTACGTTAATTGAAATTTACATATCTATGGTTAATTATTATAGATTGTTAGTTAATTTTCACTTCATTTGAAGACTGCACATCGTAAATATTTTTTGATACTTACCCATTATATTAATGATTGTGACGTATTTGAATATTAATGTTAAGTATGTGTTGATAAATAGATTTGTTTTTGTTGCTCATAATTTGAATTACATATTTGTTTGTTGTAACTATTCGTGCGCCTTCAAAATCCTTATATTTTGATGTTTTTGAGAAGTTTTGTAGTAAATAATACCCACTCTTCTATCCATCCACCAGCCTACAGGCGTCCACTGCTGGGCATAGGCCTCCACGAGACACGACAATGCCACTCGGAACGGTCCTGTCCCACTTGCATCCAACGGTTCCCCCGCGACCTTGAAAATGTCAGCAGTCCACCTAGTAGGGTCGTCCTACGCTGCGTCGTCCGATTAGTAATCGCCACTCGATACTCGCCCTTATATTATGGGTCGTAAAAGACGACTAAGAACATTACAGAAATCTGCTCTAACTCCATCTGATGCCATTTGGTCAACAATTACATTCCTAAGTAGGGCTTAGGCAGATTCATATCATAAAACCAAAACTTTTGCAATATGTACGATGGAAGAAAAGTACGTACTGCGCCGACCCCAAATAATTGAAAGAGCCACTCCCTATTTTGTCCGTGAATGTCGTAAAAGACAACTAAGGGATATAACACGCATATAACATCTATGCAAGAGAAGAGAAATTCGAAATAAAACCCTATACCAACCTGTTTGTCCAGCATGGTATAGTTAGGTCAATTTCCCTCCTATTGTGGAGGCTTGAGCTCAACAGTGGGACATAATTATATGAGCTGAAATGATGATGAATGATAATCACTACTCTTGTTACCAAACAAGGCGATTAAAAGATATGTATTATGCGTATAATATCTATACAGGAGAAAGAAACCTCAATATAAAATCCTATACTAACCCGTAGGGTTTTGAAGGCGTATGTGTGAAGTCTTAGATTGTTGTAGTATTATGTGTTGATTGCCGTAAGGGACCATCCATAAAATACGTCACACGTTAAAGGAAGGGGGTCGACGAAGTGGTATTATGTGACATGGGATGGAAGGTGTCCTAAGCGACTTCGCTTTTCAAAATCTAATGCAACTAACTATTAAAATGCCAATTTTGAATTATTAACAAAAAAAAATAAAAATACTTCCAACCTTCTCTTCAGCAATGGGCAAATGCTGTTGGATACGCGCTGCGCTTGATCGCGATTTCCATGTTTATATTTTGTAAAATATATGACGTTACACTAAGGAGATGGTCTCAGAAAAGTGACCAACTGTGACAAGCACGGAGGAGAGGTCCAATAATCACGAAATTAGTGACGTATTTTATGGGTGAACCCTAATATTATTGATATGAAACTGTTTTAAGTCTTATCACAATTTGTTATAAGTGTACAGTGACCCTATTTTGTTAGTCAAATGGTAAATATTAAATTTGTTTGCTACACATTGGTATTATGCTATTAACAATTGTTAATTATTTGCTTTTTTGTTTTTTTTTTTATTCACTTGTCCATTGTACATAAATATTATAGTGACAAAGTGTAAATAAAATATTCTCCAATTAAATTATGTGTCTTTATTAAACAATAACTCGTTAACTTGTAAAATATACAGTCGTCCGACATTCAAAACTGCGAATGTGAAATTTAAATATTAACAATTTATTTATCAGAGTGGTGCCTACCCCCTTTTCACTATTCAATGTCGTTCTTGCCCGTGGTTGTCGTAAAATGATATATTAAGGGATATAATAAGATATAATATTCCGTGTGGTGACGGAGTAAGAATACAATTCACCACTTCCTGTCTTACTCGTGGATGACGTAAAAGTCGACTAAGGGATATAATATGCATATAACATCTAGGCAAGAGAAGGAAAACTCGAAATAAAACCCAATATCAACCTGCCTGACCAGCATGGTATAGTAAGGTCAATTCCTCTCCTATTGTGGAGGAGGCTCGAGCCCAACAGTGAGGCGTTTATGAGCTGAAATGATAATGATGATAATAGGCAGACAACATGCACATAGCAAGAGACGTTCAACTAAAAATAAAACTTTATACGAAACCGTTTGACCGGTGTTGGATAGAAAGGAAATTGACCTACTAAGGTCAATTGCCCTTCTATTCTGGATGAGGCTCCAGCCCAGCAATGGGACGTATATGACTTGAAATGACGATGAAGGTGTTGAAGTAAGAATACAATTCACCATCCACTTTTAAACCTTGAGTATAAAAGATGACTAAGTGAAATGACAGGCAGAAGAAATGTATTCATACCATGTGACTCATCTCTTTTAATTCTCCACCGCCTGAGCAAAGATAAAGGTAAAGACTTGAGGTTACTTTCTCACGCGGTTCAGACTTTAAGCAGTTAGCATAGAATATTCACAGTAGTCAATGTCGGACGTTATTATAGAAGCGTTTATTCACATCAGTATTGATATCAGTCATGTTCAGGCTCCCTTTTAAGGGCGTCACTGCACTATCTAGTCACTTTCGCTGCCACTCTGACCTGGGATGTAGTCTTCATCGTCCTCATCAGATATATCAAGGTCATCCAAATCTTGAAATAGTGATTCGTCCACTTTGACAGCATCACCTGTAAAAGGCATGTACGAATTTTAAAGCATAGTGCTACCGTTTTTTATTGCGGTGGCAAACGAGCAAACAGTACACCTGATGGTAAGTGTTGCTGGTCATGTACCTTTGCCAGGCCGCTGCCTACCGTGAAGAAAGTGAAGCGAGTGTGAATTCGTGCAACGAGGATCGGTGGTACTAAAGTTATCACTAAAATTGACCACACGCAAACACCCTCAGAAATTTGGGCTTCTGGCTCTCTCGCTCACTGAACATAGCGCAGTAACAAATTGCTATTAGTCGGACGTCGATTTTCTGTGAGAGTGTGGTACTACCCCGGACGGACTGGCCCGCGGCTGTAGACAGGCAACTGTCAACAATGTGGTCCTACCACACCAAAATATCGTATCCGATAGCAATGCGGTTTAAAGTAATAAAGCGCGCAGTGGTCTATGCAGAGACTTATCACCTTTGTGACCATGGGTTTGATTCCTAAGCAGGACAATATCCTATTTCATTCATAAATGTTTCTTCAGAGCCTGGGTTATTTGTGTTTGTTAATTGGGTGTTTGTAAAGTCCCCTGTGGCTCAAATATTTGATTCTTGTTAGGATATGTTTATAAAAGTACAAAGCCCATTTATTTTCCTTTCTTTTAATAAGGAGGTGTACTAAGGCAACAAACCTTGTATTTAAGGAATTCTCCAAAGATAAATTTAGCTGACATAAATTCCGCCCGGACTCGAAACAAGAATTTGGGGACAAATTCTGTTCAGTCTGGTCTCTCACAAAGTATTATCTTTCATAGGAATCGACTACATGAACCTCGGCGTAGTAGATCGGTATATTAATCACTGAACCATCTATACATTCAAAGTACATATTATCTTTTTACACTTACATTTGAAATTACATTACTAGATCCTACTGCCATGACGAAATGACATAGTCTCTTTGTGGAGTTTCGTTGTAAATGATATTACATGAATATATTCCTTAATCAATTTTTACGCTACATAAGGGAATTAAAAGAATAATGACTATAGCATTCTTTGTCTGTCACCACAAGGATAACAAAAAAAATATTATTACTAATATTGTAACTATGGGTTTTCTTTTTTTTTTTGGTTGGGCTACGGTCAACGCACCCGCCGCCCGGCTCCGTCCGGGGCGAAAGAGGGGCGGCGCGGCCCCGTAACCCACCTGATAGCACGTCGCCTTCGTCGTTGGACCGACCACCGGTGCAGAGTTCCTTGATTTCAGTGGTCGGCTCGACGGAATACTGCGAGGGAGTACCCTCTCCCATCGACGTCCCCTTCCCGGGACGCCGGTCGAGGTCGTGAGGTCAGCCTTCTCCGCGGGTGACGGACTTAACTCCCCGGTGCGGTCACCCGCAGCCTCTGCTAGGGCGGGAGCAGGTGCAATTGTAACTAGGGCTAGAGATAACTATAATGGCAAGTATCGGATATCTGAAACCCTAATCAAATCTGATATAAAAGTTTTGAATAATTTTAGATAGGTTCGATGTCTATTTAAGACATGTTGGGGCAGGTTTTATATCCAGGAACCTAACTGTCAGGCTAAACATAAGTTTCTCTAAAGGAGAATACTATGATAGTCTACACACACAGAATTTTTTTTAAATCTAATATCCATTAAAAATACAATCTGGAACTGTAGGTTAATCTGAAGTAATTCAATATTCATAACCATATCCAAAAGTGGTATCTCTGTATCCACTTCATATCCACAACACCCTAACTTAATCCTTATAGAATTGCTTGGAGTTTGATTATTGCACCTAATTTTATGATAATATACACCTAATCTTGACTGCACAGACAGCATAGAGGTTAAGATAATGACCCACAGTGCCAGTGGCAGGGGTTCGAATCCCACGCAGGACAACACTTTGTGCACAAATTGTTGTTCTGAGTCTGGATGTAATTTGTGTCCGTTAATTATATGTTTGTAAAGTCCTCCGCAATACAAGAATTAATTTCCTAAGTGCAGGGTTGTAGTCTTATAACAAAAAAAAAATTGACTTACCATCATCAAGGAATTTAAGATCAGATTCATTGAGTGTAGTATCTCTTAAGAATAGTTCTCTGCCAGTTAATTTGGTTTTATCTTTCACCTCCTTCTCTCTCTTGGCTGCGAATCCCATGTCAATCTCAAACTGTTTCCTCCACACAAGAAATGATTCAACTGTAACTCTGGTGCCTTCAAATCTTTTCTGAAATGTAAGAGTGTTAAATGTAACATGTTAAATAATATTATAAATGGAAATGTTAGTTTGTTCACCTGTAACTTACAGTTGTTTGTTATGCTTTTAAGCGTAAGCGTTTTTATAATATTTATCACCAACACAACTTAATAGGCTACACCCAACCGTAAAACAATATACAGACCTATAACCTATCATGTCGAGATATACCCATTGCCATTTGGAATGACCAACAGTATCGAGGTCTTAACATTGATGGCTGGTCCATTTCTCTGGTGGTACTTAGCCAACTTTTATGGCAAATAAGTGGTGATGATAATTGTATTATTAATGACTAGCAACCCGCCCTCGCTTCACTTCGGTTTCAGTCGCTTTACCCGCGGCGTAGTTCCCGTTCCTGTGGGAATACCGGGATAAAATATAGCCTATGTTACTCCCTGATATTAGAGCTTTCCATTGGTGAAAGAATTTATGAAATCGGTGCCGTGGTTTAAGCGTGAAAGCGTTACAAACAAACATCCTTACTTTCGCATTTATAATATTAGTATGGATTTCTGATGTTTACGTGAGTATTACACATTTTAAATAAAACTACTTTACGGATTTTATCGCGTTTGTATTTGATTTTTGATTACCCAACGTTTTGAACACTTTGCAGTGTTCATGTTGGACGTGAGACATCTTAGTCCGCCCGTGACCATGAACGCTGCAAAGTGTTTGAAACGTCGGGTAATCAAAAATCAAATACAAACGCGATAAAATACGTAAAGTAGTTTTATTTAAAACTAGCAACCCGCCCTCGCTTCGCTTCGGTTATAGCTTATAGTCGTTTTACCCGCGTAGTTCTCGTTCCCGTGGGAATACCGGGATAAAATATAGCCTAGTTTACGCCCTGATAATATAGCTTTCCATTGGTGAAAGAATTTTTGAAATCGGTCCAGCCGTTTTGAAGATTACCCGGAACAAACAGACAGACAAAAATTTTTTAATTCCTATTTTAGGCATAGGTGTCGTGCAAATAACCGTGTGAGCATGAAAAAGGCCTATTATTTTGACATTACAAACAGACACTCCAATTTTATTTATTGGTATAGATTGTATTATTAACTTGTTGTCTTTTCTTTTGTAATGACTATAGTTGTTACCCAATGATGGCTGTCATAACTTTATCCGGACTGTTGGGTCAATAAGTAACTTGTTGTCATATGACATATGTATATATCTGTTAGTCCTCTATCATCCACTGTTAGACTGTGAGGTGACAGGTTCAGAATATAATCAATTCCTAACCTATACTTTCCTGTGACAGTGGTATATGTTCCCTTGTCACCTTTTACAAACATGAGCAAGAAAGGGGGGAGGGGCGATGGGTTGCTATAGCTGGTTAGTACATTTAATGGCACATACCATTTCAGCTTCTTCTTCAGCCTTTTTCTTAGCTATGATTTTCTCCTCGTTTTCTTTTTTAATCCTGTCCCATTTTTCATTGAGCCACTCTTGACCTGCTGACACTAATGTGAATACCATTACCATACCTAAGTTCTCTTTGCCCTGAAAAACAAAATGTTAATGACATTATAATTTATGATATGTAAATAATGACACTCCACACTAGATTCAAAATCTAATGGTACATGGTAACTGTCACTAATGTTAAGTCCCTTTACTAAACTAAGTAGTAAGTGGCAAGCTATTTCTTAATCTTCGCCATTGCTTCCAGAAATGGCATACAGATAATTAACTGCTTTTGCCTAGTCTAACATACTCTAAAATGCCTAATCTTTCTTTCTCCTTCACAGTTCATAGATCAGTATACCAAAAACAAAGTGGCCAGCTAGATTGTCATTCAATTTTATTTACAAGTGGACTGATACTAACAAATCAGTTGAATGCTAATCCATTAAATCTTTGCAATAGGGCACAAGGTACTAAAGATTTGAGTAGTGGAATTAAGCCTGTCAGAAATTCAAATACACTTAGAATAATAACGAATAGAAGGTAAATCCGCTCACAAAAAATGAAGCATTTAAATAGGAGCCTAATGGAGCTTACGCCGGACCGTTCCATAGTGTACAAGGTCACTGTACTGCACGTACATACGCAACTCTGAAAAAATAAATAGGTAATTATGGCGGTTTGCACATTCAAATGGTGTCACAACACATTTGAAAAACATAAAAAGTATATTAATATTACTTTCAAAAGTATTTTGACGATTTATGTTAATAAAAACAAATTTTGATTTCATAATTTGTATATTGGTGTGCATGTGTACGTGTAGTACTTTTGGCTTCATGTTTTTGATTGCTTAAGTACCAACACTATCCATCTATGCATTATTATTCTAAGTCAAAAACAGTTCTGTATCTGACTTTTAAGCTTCTATTAATTGTATGTTCATAAAGGCCATATGGATTTAAAAATTGTTTCGTTATATGCATTGTAGTTCTAATGAAATAATAACACCCACTCATTTATATCACAAAGTGAATAAATATGATACTAGCAACCCGCCCTCGCTTCGCTCAGTTCAGTTCCAGTTGCCTTACCAGCATAGTTCCCGTTCCTGTGGTAACACCGGGATAAATTATAGCCTAAGTTACTCTTTGTATATACAGTTACCTGGTAGTAAAATATTATTGAAATCGGTCCAACCGTTTTAAAGATTACCTCAAACAAATAGGCAAAATTTTTAAACTATTTTAGGCATAGGTGTCATTCCAATAATCGTGTGAGCATGAAAAAAGCCCATTATTTTGACATTACAAACAGACGCTTCAATTTTATTTCTTTGTATAGATATTAATTTTACTACCAATATCAATAATCACAAATGTGGTAAATTGTAATCTTCATATTTTGTACCATGTTCTGAGTAGGCTTACTGCTTCACATCAAGAAACAGATCTTCAGTCTAATATAGTAATATTTTGTTATACACACCTGTTCAGACAAATGTGCAAGCAATTCGTCCATAACAGCTTCATCGTCGAAATTATCTTCCTCTATTTCTATAACTGGCAGTTCATCTGGGTATTTGGCTGTATATGTAAAAATTAGTTGACATGCGAGACCTTCACCATCGTCAAATCCTTCTGATTTTATTGGTATACTAAATTTATGGAATGGTTCTTTTTCGATAACTGCAAAATTATAAAATGAGACCATTTATTTATTTTAGTACAACTACACTAAATAATAATTACAGATATATAGTTAATAAGGCGAATGTAGATGGAACCGGTAGGGTGTATACAAGTAATTAATAAACTTATTTGGAAATATCACCGTTTCGGCTCTTTTAAAAAATCATTTTCTAACGCATGTAAACAATTAATGGTCAACTTAAAATTAGGTTATAAACTTACTTTGCATGTCACCATAATAAATAGAATCTAACGCTTCTACCTCGCTTGTTTGCTCATAATGGTAATCCATGATTTACAAGAAAATTTAATTGAAAAAACAACCCTTTTTAGTTTTTATAAAGCACACATACACATTCTTATTTCTTGTCGCAAATAAAATGTCATCACAGACCAGGGATGTCACAAAATAATCGATTGTTTCAAAAATCGTTTTAAAATCGTTTCTTTTTTTGTAAGAAAAATCGATATTAATAAGCGATTTTACTTTAATGAATAATCGATTAATAATCGTTTTATTACATAATTTTACAATCAATTGTTACCGATTTTTCATCGGTAACCTCCGACATTAAATTTGGTCTTATGGTCCGGCGTCCGAAACGCGAACTGCCAAAGTATCATCCATCAGCTTACAGACGCACACTGCCGGACATAGGCCTCCCCACGAGAATGATACTCGGAACGGTTCTGTGCCACTTGTATCCAGCTGTTCCCTGTGACTTTGAAAATGTCGGTCCATCTAGTTTGGGGTCGTCCTATGCTGCGTCGTTCAATTCAAGGTCGCCACTCGAGAACTTTTCTTCTGCAATGGTTGTCGGTTGGACGAGCGATGTAGCTTGCATATTGCCATTTCAACGTGCTAACTCTGCGGGCTATTTCGGTTACACTCGTTCTTTTACGCATTTCCGTATTCCAGATTTTACCATGTAGAGAAATACCTATTTTTTTTATGTGACTTAATTGTTAGCCGCAGATGGCTGTGACTTTTACCCAGACTGGTGGGTGAGCGCTAAGGGCTCTCAACCCGTAAGAAGTACCGAGCATAGCCCTCACCATAGCACGTTGATCCTTTTGCTGAGGCCGATATTTGCAGACCAAGTGTCTTTTGGTAGAAAAATCTCGTGCGAACACTTTCGAGCCACGGTGTATTGAATCGGCGAACGTCGCGTCGCACAGACTTGGAGATTTGTCTATTTAACTGCCTATGTGTAGACCAGTCAGCTAAAGACTGCACCGGTATTTCCTTTCTCCGCTCCACAAGCTTGTGAGTCTGGTCTGAAAGTTCACTTGGTTTATTTGCGCGACAGTCCTCAAAGAACTTCAACCCGATCCCTGTGGACAGTTTCCACGAACCTATTGCTTATATCGTTCGAGGATTCGCACTCTTCAAGGTATTGGAAGAGAATATGTAATTCGAGCTGAAAGCTCTCGGGTTCTGGTGTTGAACAGGTGTAGGTTGAACAGGGAGTGCAGACTTCGTCAAGTGAAAGGCGCTTTAAAACTTTAATTTGTGTTGATTATATAAAAACTTACTATTTCTGTATGTTGTTTATTTTTAATTAATAAATCTATTGATATAATATTTATGACGTTTATTTTGGCATTAATTGACAAATTAGGAAAAAACACTTAATAAAACAGAATCGATTATTTTCTTAAGGAAAATCGATAATTTTTTTAAGAAAAATCGATTATTTATTAATTGATTTTTAGTGCTAAATAAAATCGATTAATTAAAAATGGATTTTTCTGTATAATGTTACATCCCTATTACAGACTAAATGTCATTGTATTGTCAATTAATTTTATGGCAGTCTTGCCGAGAAAAAAAGTCGATATTATTTAATTAATGGATCGGCCCGGCCATCTATCCAAACTGTATGTAAAGTTTCAGTTTAATCAGTTGAAGATAAAAATTCAGTCGCAAGATTTGACTCGACCATATAAGGTAAGAGCACCAGTAGTTAACCATGGACCTGTAGTTGACCACTAACGCACATAAAACGATAAAATAAGAATTTACGGCCTTTTTAAAACTAATTGCATATTAAATAGTCGATGCTGTTATCTAGCCATCGAATCGTGCAAACTACGCATGTCGCATCCTCTAAATTATTCGTATTCCAAATTATGGAGGGTAGAGGTATTTCAAATGCACACCACTTGTTTTTCAAGTGACGCACTCTAAAAATATAATTTGTTTTTCTTAACATATTTTTTAAGGATTGTAAAATTTTAAAGTGAAATACTTAATTTAGTGATTTTGTTAAATAGCAAATGTTTTTCTTTTTTATTTGTTTGGGATTAATTAAGGTATGTAAATAAAAAAAAAGGTATGTAACATTGTATATGAAAAATGATATTTAATTACAAAGTCAACATATGTGGGGTGGTCAACTCTGATTCTCAATTCTTCGAATGACAATATTTAAAAATTTACAAGCTCGTAAGTATATATGAAAACCTTCTTAAGGTATCCTAAAGGTACCTCACAAGACACCTGTTATATATTAATAGTCCAGGCAGACCGTGAATTCAGCAGCAGTTTTATATGTACTCATTATTGTGGTAAATCAGCAACTACGCAAGCAATGCTTCGACCTCGCGCTGAATCCGAGAGTTGACGCTGCAGTTGACACCGATTGCACTTATGTAGTTTTATAATAGAATCATGCACTCTCGATCTAGCATCGATCGATTGTCAACCTACTTTAGCTTTAGATTAGTTAGTTTTAGGGCACTCTCGATTCATACTTCGAATAGCTTAGGTTAATTAGATTTATGTATTTTTTTTAATTAATTAAATAGTTTTAGAGTAATTTTGGTTTCTTTTTCGATCTTTTGGCTGCCGCTAACGTAATTCACCTTACGATTGATGATAGTTGTTTACTCAACTCAGTCTTACCTCATTGGAGGCAGGCCCGCCACTAGCTGTTTCATCGCCCGCATGCAATACCGATTATGCCGCCCCTTTTTTTGGGTAGGCTATGGTCTAGGCACATCCCACCCAATCCGTCCGGGGCAACGGACGAGCGTCGTGCGACTCCATAACCTACCCCCCTCTCTGTTACAAGTGGGTCGACCCCAGTGGTAACGATTCTTTAATAACCATGGCCGGCTCGGCGGGTTACCCTTCACGCTCACCGTCGCCTTTGACGCTCAGGCAACATTGCAGTGTTGCCGGCCATCGAGTCGCCCTCAAGCGGTCGACTTCTCTGCGGCTGGCGGACTAATCCCCGGTCCATCCATGCGCGACCTCGGCTAGGGCGGCATCAGGAGCAGGTACTCGCGCATGCGCCGCCTAATCTGCTGGTGACGGAACGTGTGGTGGTAGAGGAATTCCTCCTGGACTCGCTCCGCCATCTCCCCCTGCGAGACGACTGCCTTGCAGTAGGCGGCAACTGCGTTCCAGTTCATGACGTTGCCGAGCACCGTTCTAGTGATGGTCGACAGCATCAGGGCGACACCGGTGACTGCGACGAGTTCACAGTACTGCTCTACCCAGGGCCTGCAAACCTCGAGCGTGTGCTGCGCTGTGTTCTCGTCGCAATCGCAGTGGTGGCAGGAAGGCATCCTCTCCCTCCTCTCGACCTTGTGCAGGTACTTGCCGAAACAACGATACTGGAGCGCCTCTCCAACGCAGCTATTAAATGCATTGGCGATGTCCGACAGATCGGGACCGACCCTACGTATGTGCTGGCCGATGCGGCAGCTAGGATCCATTCTAGCAGCTTACCCACATCCACGAGCAGCATGATGGGTCCGGCTTTGGTGGTAGCACCAGCTTCCCCTCCTTCCAGCAACTACGGAACTGGCCGGGCGCTAAACAAGCGTCTAACAGCCCCTGAGACCTGGTCCCAGGTGCTCGAGGACCAGGGCCAGTGCACAGTTAGGCTCGAGGGCGGTGGATTTTATGCGTATACGCGCCGCCGCTACCCCTATCTCCGTCTCCATGACGGATGGAACGCTTTCGTCGGCCTCCCGGCCGCGTGTGGTCCGCCTAGCGTGGAAATATGGCGTGGGTCCTCGACGATCCTGGTGAGGAGGCTGGACTAGAGTCTCTCAGACCCGGGCGCGAAGCTTGCTCAGAGCCGCGAGATAGGGGTGATCCCAGAGGTCACGCTCGAATCTGTCCTGCATCTCCTGCCGACTTACGTCTCGTCTTTGGCGAGACGGACGGCCAACCTGAAGGCATACCGGCCACTGCGGTAACCCTCATAGAGCTGGCTCTGTTACGCGTCGCAATGGTACGCCGGCTGTGGGTGTACGCACATGGCCTGGAGATCTGCCAACTCTCGGGACCACCAGGGGACCGCGCTGTTCGGGGGAAAACACCGCACATGGGCCATTACGGTCAGCCTTGGTGTCCACTCCTCCGTCCGCCTGGGGCGTTGAGGACAGTCACGTGTGAACGTTGCTGCTGCTTTGAATATTTACGTCAAAGTATTTGTAAGCTAAGCCCACTTATAATTTGTGAAGAATATTATAACTTTAGCAACAACGGCGCGTATTAGACGCTAATTGCCGATGTAAAAAGATCATGAAATATATATCTTATACAAAACACGGTGCCGGCAGGAATATGAAATTGTCATGTCGCTCTCTTGAATTATTTGCCTTTTTTAGTGTTTTATTGTGTTATATTGAATAATTTTACTGATATTTTATGAAATATAATATAGTTAAAGCGCTGAAGAATGGTGAATATGATATAAGGGTGGGGTGCGCGCATTTTCCTATTCGACCGAAATTTCCAGAAAATTTTTCAGTGCCCAATTAGTGACTTAACTTACTGAAGGACAATGATTATTAATAAGCTATTCTATATGAAAAAGTGTTAAATAATATATAAAAAAAAATGTATAAGACTTGGCTGTATGGGCTATGTTGCCTTTGCCTACCCGAATACGACAAACAGAATAAAAAAAACTGTACATAACATTTGCCGAATAGGGATGCTCACGTAGACAAAATAACGATATTTTTTCGATTTGATATATCATATTATTATAGCGATATGATACATATACACCGTGGAATTTAATTGGCAGTTTGCCTGAAACCTATGTACTCAGTTAATCATTCTTAATTTCTCCACTTAATTAAAACATAATACATTTAAAAAAAGGCTGTTAAAAACACGTTCTTAAGTTTATCTGATATTTAACGATATTGTTCCCAACATGCCTACGACATAACATTCGCATGAAATCGCAATAATGGTAAAACAATAATTCTAGGTATAGATAGTAGCTCGGAGCTCACTCACACCTCGTCCGCTCGCGTAGGTATAACAAAATTATTACACAAAAACACGTTACAGTTATGCAAAAATGATATTTTAAGGAATCGTCCGGAATTGCAATTACGTTTTTATTTTATTGAATAAATGTTATAGTTTGGTTCTATATTATGAATGGAGTATATACCTTTCGGCGAGGCAGTCAATTAGATTCCACGGTGTATAGTATAGGAATCTGTTTGTATTTAACTAGTCTAAATTTTTAGATATTAGAGAACTGAGAAGATTTGGTAGAAATAATGAGTTCTCATTCCGAACTATTCTATCTAGTAATTTTGGGCAAAATTAATTTTGCATCCGTGGGTCAGTTTTCTCGAAAGCCACCTCTCCTTATTATCACCTTATTTATCACTTTATGTAATTGGTATATCGGATGAAATATATCGATTGAACATGTTGATACTAAATTGATAAAAAAAAATATCATATTGAACTTGGCTTTATCATTTTATATTTATGTTTTTGATGGGATATCATTACTTTTTGCACTGAAATGATTACTAGATAGGTTAGTTAGGATTCATGATAAAATGAATACCACATCATTTTTATTAATCTACTGTATTTGCCTACGTTTACGTGGTATAATTGGTATTTAGATTAAAAAAAAAGAATAAAAAATCAAGGGTGGTATTTCACTCGTTATAATTATTCACTTGAAGAACTTAAAATCCACATAAAGACCGGCTATTATCAATTTTGATACCTAATTTTTACATTACAGGTACTATAAGCAAGTGTCCCTAAAAGAATCAATTAACTGAAAAATTATCGCAAAATGATAAAAATTTGCTAGTTTCTGATTTATTCCTATGTTAGCCAATTACCTATCTGAATTCCAAATTTCAATTTTCTAGGTCATCTGAAGCTGAGTTAGAATTTTGAACTATAGGTCGGTCAGTGATAAAAACTACGATTTTTGTATGTTAATATCTAAATAACTGGTTGAGGCGTGTTTTTGAAATTTGGAGTACATATGTATCTCGTAAGGCTCGATTTGAAATGTTTATATGAAATAATTTTTGAGTTATAAAAAGGTAAAAAGTGTTCTCACCTTAGAATAATAACGTATAGAAGGATAGCGTCGCTACTTCGAACGTTCAAAACATGAATCTAAAAATACTACATGCACGCTGGATTCCGAGTCCAAATGGTTCGCGTAATATTACACACTGTAGCGCTCGCCTTTGTTAGTTTGAAATTGGCTTGACACGCTACCGCGTGTCTAGATTATGTTGAAGCAATATAAATCAAGTACACATATCGATATTTGAATAAGTATCGATTTATATCGAGCACCTTACTGTCCAGTGGTCTCGAACCTACCGATTTTTCGGTATTTCTACCGATATAGGCCGAGCGCTACCGAAATACCGAAATGCAACGATTTTTCAACGATCTCCGAGAATACATGGCAAATCTCCTGATTTTCTACTGAATGTCGATTTAATACTTTTAAATTGGCATTGTTGTTGCAATTGTTCCCGAAAATCATAATTTATTTGAAAACATAACTAAAATTTTGAGGACTATTTTTGATTGCTTTTTGAAAGGAGTATATATAACCAGGACGCCCCCCCCACTAGATGGACCGATGACCTAGTGAAAGTTGCTGGGCGTCGTTGGATGCAGGCGGCACAGGACCGCATATTGTGGCGTAACATGAGAGAGGCCTACGTCCAGCAGTGAATGGCAATAGGCTGAAATGATGATGATGATATACAGGGTGACTGGTAAAAGATTGTACATATTAAAGGAGGGTATTCAGTACTCGATTCCGATACCGAATATATAAAAAAAATTGGTACTTCAATTTTGAACTAATTATCTTATAAAAATATTTAGTTATGGACACATGGGATAGGTTAACGTACGTCAGCAATTGTAGGTACTAAATAGTTCGCCCATTGAACTAGTTACCATTTAGGTAAATATTCTACCTATGCGACTCGACCCAGTAGGTATTTTTTTTCGTCGCGGGCCGCAAGCAGAGGTCAACGTACGCTGGCAAACCTATTGTTTTGATTAGAAACAAATCACTTTATCTCAGGATTGGTAAGAGCTATGAATCTGCAAATAACTTTAGTGTTTTATGACATTATTCTTACACCTAGTTTAAGTAATTCTAGTTATAAATATCCAAAATCTTGACAGCAGTGCTAACAAAACTGTTACTCGATTTCGGTATCGGTGTATCGCCAGTAGGGTGACAATATTTTTGGAAGTCTTGTAACACTAATATTGTTGATGTTTACTATGTAGTTAATTAATATTATCTTCTTTTTACACTTATATTAGTTACATGTGGCCATTATCTATCGTTTCCTTGAATATGTACAATCTTTCACCAGTCATACTGTATAACTAGCACTCTAATTGAAAAAGGTGATTTTAAAAATCCTACATTTTTTTTGGATACCGATGCTATATACTGTAGTGCTGCTGCTACTAATATAGTACAGGAGATCTACACGCTGATCAAGTAAATTTATTTAAATGCATATGCCTAGATTTTTATTTAGAATCTTGTAAACAGATAACCACGTGGTTTCTATTGAAAGATAACCCAATAAAAGTTTTAGACATAATTGATCCAATAAATGTTAAACATGGTAGAACGGCAACAATTGTTCCTATTACAAGGCTCTTTCCTAGAATTTCTCAGAGCAATAATTTACAGTATACACGGTGACATTTATGTCGTCTTACAAAAGCAGGTCAATTAACGTATCCAGTATCTACTATTCACTCGTACAATCAAAAGGTTAAAAAAACTATTTACTAGAATATTTTTCAACAAAAATGATTATAAATAATTACTAATTAAAATAATAAGGAAACAGCATGTACTCGTAGTAGGAGCGTAGGTACGCAACACAGCTGATGTTAGGTACTACGACTAGTGGTCTGTTCGTAGTACCTACATCAGCCCGCCCGCGCCGATCATTCATAATAATTATACCTAATTAAAAGGTTCGATCGATTGTCAACTCGTAAAATTGTACCATCATCTACCTACGTCCTTTTCAGAAATACCATTACGTATTCATTAAGTGCGGACTCCAATTTCTCCCTTCATACTTTCTACGGACTTAGGACCGTCAGAAACAACCATGTAAAGTGTTAAAAGACTTGATATCTAATAGTCTGCTAGTAGGTCATTATTTCAATAAAGTAAATTGCTTCAGGTGTATTTAAAAAAATTGGAATCAGCTATTTACAAATAATTGCGATTAAAATAAACAAGAATAGGTATACCTAAGCAGATCGTCCTACCGATATTGAAGTAAATGTTCAAATTGCTCACCATTTTTTTCTATACATAAACGGGCACGTTTTTGGAGGTTAAGTTTTAATTTGCTTACTGTCACTTTGTCACTTTTTACCACATTAAAGCTAAAATAAGGACATGCGTGCTCTTGGGTCTGCCCCGTATAAAGCCTGAGCATTCCGGTAGTGAAATGGATGTAAATTTTCCGTAGTTAACACGTTTCATACATAAAACTGGCTAACCCCGAAATGTCTTGCAGCCATTCTCGTACTTCTTCGCGGATGCAGCTCGAAGTATTCGAGAATGTTCTCTTCAAGTTCAGGTGAATAATGAGGGTGGCCGCGACCCTGCGCGTCTGTCGAAGTGTGGAATTGACCGTGATCAATCAGACGTTGCGTCGCTGACAAAATCACTTGGAGCCCCGGCACCTGTGGGTTAATTACACCCCGATTGCGAAGCATCTGCTTATTCGTGGGAGCTGCGTAAAGTCTTCACGCCTTTCTTAAATTGTCCCCAGCTATCGCATACAGACGCACCATTTGTACGAATTCGATATTCGAGTATTTATAATGTCTATTAGACATTTTGTAACAACACACACACACAACGATGTCGCGAAATAGGTAGTTACTCGTACGGAAGTTAAGCTCGTGCGCATGACCTATCACTTTCGCACACCTGCGGATACTAAATTACTATAACAATTATTATTGGCGGTTGATCGGGCGTCGCGCTTTGTAACGTGTACTTCATATTTGTGATTGGCTAATGAAATACTGAATGATTTCTTTTGTTTAAATGTAAACATGATAAACAGGTTGTTAGAAAATATTAATTTTAATTTATTTTATTTTATTATTTTTTTATAACTACCACTATTGAACATTTAAATATGTTAAATATATTTCTTAGGTCAGATACTTTTATGTTTTTTTTTGTAAGACGAAAAAAATGTCACCGTGTATAGATGCAGAGTAGCGCCTTTAGAGAAATTGCGAAATAATCAAAAACTCAAACTAAATAATAAGAAAACTCAAAATAAATAATAAGAAAAAATAATTTCATAAAAATCAAACAGCGAAATAGGCCTGTCTACAGAGTTAATCTCTGGTTTGTTGCATACAAAACGTTTTTTACCGTTTCTAATTGTTACGACTTTATAATCAAACCAGACATGACTGCGGCTATGGCCAAAAACGTTGGTATGATTCAAAAAAGTAAGTATATTTAGCCTGTAAGATAATATATAATAAAAAAAATGTTTGTAATAACCTAAGGTAAAAATAAATTGATTCTGTGTTGTTTTTTCTTTATTTAGCAATTTTAGTACAAATATACCGATTTTTGAGGGCAGCTCTACCGATTTCACACTTTGACTTTCGAGACCACTGTTACTGTCAAAATATTCACTTCAAAGCTATTAAAAGTGAAGTGAATTATAGTTGTCACAAAATAAAAGGTCCGTCTTGACAGTTCACGCCCAAGAAGTTTTTAATTTATTACCGACCGAATTGCTTTGAAGATAATTACATTTTTCATTGACCGGTACCGCCCACTGGGCTAAGTGCTGTGGCATAACGATTTTTTCATATTGTCCACAGACTATTAATAATTGGTTAAGGAAATATAAATCGATCAAGGTATATTTTTTAGGGTGGACTCGTACTTGGCCGGTGTTATTAATTTTAATACTAGTATTTAGACCAACTAATTACAGAATTTCACCAGCTGTGTAGTGATTTTTACTGAAAATTGGAGACTTGACGTCTTGACGTCGTATTGACAATATGAAAATGAAATAATGTATATATGGGTGACGATAGCTCAACTGACAATTTTGGCTCATCATCTTAAGAAAATGATTGATTGAAGATTTACTTTTCTCGATATTTTTGTGACCGAATGAATGTTATTATAACAAAAATATTAAATGATAGAAAAATTACCATTCGTAACATTGTATCATTTCAAAATACCTACTTCAAAAATATCACAGTTTAAGTAAAATTTTCAAATCAGAACTTTAATCGAATGCACTTTACAATACATATTCAAATCGATTATATACTCGGGCACATTTGAATCGATTTATCGTGAGTATCGAGTACCGAGTCGTATGGTGCATCACTAATTACATCGGTAAGACCAAGTGTCAAAACGGGCCTCTTATTTTGTGACAACTATAGTGAAGTAATTGGCAATTGGATTGAAATGATAAGGAGCTGATTTAACTACATACATATTTATATTAAAATTAAAATACAGAAAATATAAACCCGATCCCCAATGGATAATCCAGATTTGTTACCGAACTACAATTCTGACTCGGAATCCAATTATGGGTATGTTTATGTTTTTTTTAAATAATAATAAAAGATGCAAGTTACAACAATATGTAGGATTAATGTGTCTAATATATTTTTAGAAATACCACTCAAAACGAAGAAGTTGCTGAATTACGGGATCAAGTGCTGTCAAATATTCAAAAGCCGCTGGTACCCAACGTCAATGTACCGGAAAAAATTATCATTTGCTTGGATGTGTGTTATGACAATCCAAATTCAATATACCATATCAGTGATGGAACTACATTTAGCCCTATAAATATGATGAAAATTGTGTTAGACTTCTTCTTGCATTCAAAACATGCTATCAACAAGAAAACTGAATTTGCTTTGATTATTCTTAAAAATTCAGAACCATGTTGGATAATGGATTTCACAAGTCATATAAAAGATGTCATAAATACTATAGACTATCTTAATCCTGAACAATGTAATTCAGAAACCTTTGATTTAAGTCTATTGTTCGAATTGATTAAAGAAAAAGTTGTCATTCCACAATTTAGGCAGGGTGTTTGTACATCACCTTCGTATGTAGTACGTATGATCATGCTCTATACCAGGTCAAATTGTGTACCAGTTATACCCCAAGATCCATTCTTTAACTTTTTAAAGCAACATATTTATTTCTACATGGACATTTTACTAGCACATGAGGAGGATTGTGCAAAATATAAATGTGTAGAGATTTATGATGTTCTTCAAGATCTAGATAATGGTTACTCATATGTATTTGAAGTTCTCAAAAATGCTACAAAACTTCATGAATGTGTTGCAAAATTATTAGCTCATCCTTTGCAGAGACCATTACAAAAAAATTCTAAATATACTTTTGGTTTTAGACATTAAGTGTAATAAAATATATTCTTACTACAATTTGTTTTTGTTCTATAAAGCATAAATAGTAGCGCATATTGGTCAAACATAGATGCCAATTGAGGATTCTGTATTTGTCTATTGGAACAGGGGTTCCTAAACTTTAAAGATAACGGAACACCAACCAAATACCTTTTCTTTTATGGAACCCCTATGCAAATGATAATATGGGATACATGTGAGAATTTGAATCCACCGTGCAAAGTCACACATTGTCCCTGGCTACGTGCGCTGTTGTGCCATAGTCTGAGCAGAATTCTTGCTATTTACCTACGTACATAGTACTAATGAATTCTTCTCATTACTAATTTTGTGCTATTTCAAAATAATTTTTCTCCCATAGTGCAGAATGTGACGTCTGCACTATAGTGGAATGTATATGGGCTGGAGAAGGCCGGTAACTCAATCAGTCTACTTGCATTTTTTTATTGATGTTAGTGGCAATGAGGCAAATAGCACATGTGATGGTAAGTGATATCACTCATGGACTTTTGCTAGGCTGCTGCCTACCTGGAAATAGGTGAAGGGAAGTGAACGCATACAATATAGGGTTCGGCGATACTAAAAGCATCACCAAAACCCACCACAGGCAAACACCCTCAGAAAGTTGGGTTAGCGGCCCTCTTACTCAACTAACGCAAACTCAACTAAGTGCAGTAACAAATTATTACTACTCAGACGTCGATTTACTGCGAGAGTGTGTTACTACCCTGGATGGACTGGCCCGCGGCTGTAGACAGACGATTGTCGACAGTCTTGCCCTACCACATAACATCGAATATCTGCGAGTGTGGTACTACCCTGGACGCCTCAGCCCGTGATTGTAGTCAGGCGACTGTAAAACGTGTGGTCCTACCAGTACTTGAACACTGTAGTTGTCCAACTAGAACAAGGCTGACTGAAAATGTCAAAATTTGCTTAAAGTATCTAAAAATATTTATTTAAATAAATTTGATAACTTATTAAGTATTAAAATTGGTTAATAAACAATAATCCTTTTTAAATAAAACTACAGTACTACTGTTACTGTTAACTACTGTTACTGCAGTAACAATAACTTGTTGGACGTGAGACATCTTAGTCCACCCGTGATCATGAACGCTGTAAAGTGTTCGAAACGTCGGGTAATCAAAAATCAAATACAAACGCGATAAAATCCGTAAAGTAGTTTTATTTAAAATGTATAATACTCGCGTAAACATCAGAAATCATTAAATAATCCTTTTTTTTGACAGATAGTGTTACTTCAAAAAAATCTAACAATTATCATGTCTATTACTTTTGTTAGTCGCCCCCCAAAAAATTCTGTACTATCTGTTTGGCCCGACTGTTAAAAAACTTGAGCAGCCTTCAACTAGGACAATCACTTTTGGTGGGACGCACCTCGCCCAATCTGTCCGGTGCGATGGATGAGCAACATGCGGCCCCATAACCTACCGTACCTATTCCCTCCCCGTTGCCACTGGGCCGACCACTGGTACCGGTTACCCTTTTGGGTATCGATGCTTCGGCAACAAGGCAGTGGTGCCGGGACGTCACCCTATCTGCGACTGGTGGCCTATTCTAAGGTCCATCCACCTGCGACTTTAGTTAGGATGGCCACGCGCCGGCAGCGGACCGTGTCGTAGTAGAGGAATTTCTCCCGGACCAGCTTCGCCGCGAGACGGCTACTACACTCGTTAGAACGATGCTCGACACCGGTGATTGCGACGAGTTCACGGCGCTACTCTGCCCAGGTCACGCAGACCTCAAGTATGTGGTGCACCGTGTCCTCGTCGCAATCGCAGTGGTGGTAGGATGGTGTCTTCGCCCTCTTCGCGACTTTGTGCAGGTACTTACTGAAACAACCATCCCCCAACAAGTCCTGTACCAGTCGGAAGGAGAGGATCCCGTGCCGCCGACTCAACCACTTCATCAGCACCGGCCAGAGTGCTTCGACGGTCCGAATACCGAATCGAGGCCGCAAGGACGTCCTGGTGGTAATCGCTCAGCTGGTAGACCATGATACATCTACTCCCTCATAAGCACAAAGTAATTTTTTACAAATATGTGACTGCCTTAGAAAAACATGTATTTGGATAAAAGAAAACATGTAAACTGTTTTATGATATTTATTCCAGCTCTTAATAGGGGTTATGAATGGTATAAAAAAAAAACAAAACTAATACTATTTTATTACACAATAGTTTCAAATACTTAAGACATTTATGTACTTACATCGTTGATAAATGTACCTGGATCCCCGAGTTTATTTCACGTGTTTATATACAATATGAAGCATATAATGCTGTTGTGGACTGATATATTATGTTTTTAGACAAAACAGTTTGGTCATATAACATGTTACAATACCAACTACAAATAACTCCATACTGAAATCTGTTTATGTACAAACCGGCACAGCCAACGTTTTAATTCCATACTTAATGATACAGATTAATTATTTATAAGACTTTTATTCCTCTTTTCATCAACTATAAATATTAGGTAACACCTAAAGCACTATGGATGACATGATATTGAGGTTTTTACTATATGAACTGCCTTAGGTGTTGTGTAAAATTTAGGTGTCGCATGAAAACGAGTATAAGTTGACTAATTTTTGATTTTATACAAATCACTTGTATATACAGTGATTATTGATGTAATGGCCAGTAAATCAGATTTGATAATTTGAGCAACTAGCGAGTCAAATGCTCCAGATTAAATGAATAATAATCAAATAACTTCACAGCAATTTCTGCAGTAAATTTTATTTGAATGCCATTTATTTCAGCACGAAGATATCAATAGCAATATAAAATTTGCTGGTATACTAAAATTATCACGTACAAGTTCATACCATAAATACATAGCAAACATTCATTGTTTATCTAAAACAAAAACTCGCCAAGCTATACATAAGTAAAACATATAAAAATAAAAATTAACAAGTAAACAATTAATAAAAAATAGTGATTTATTTACAACGATTGGATATGAACATCTTAAGCGAATTTTTATAAATCACTTCAATTTCAATTCTTTCTTTTTACGACCACAATAAGAATACTGTTGTCATGCTTACAATTGTGATACTAATATTAGGGTACAAAATTGCGAAAATATTAAGTAATCTTAGATTTTCAACACAGTAATGATATTTGAGGTAATTTTCTGAAAAAATATCTGACAGCATATTTATAATAATACCATGTAATGAATAGATCCAATTCAGATTGAATTATTATATTCCAGCAAATTAAATAAATTAAACTGAATAAAGATTAAGGAAATTGTTTATCAAATGTTAGCAAATATTGAGTTTATTAAACATGTTATATTTTTCTTTATATAATTATCAAGTAATATATTTTTTTTTTCTTTTCAAATTTTCGTACACAACATGATAATTTATTATATGAATTACACGAGATTTCATAAAAATATTTATGGAACCAACAAAGGATATGGCTAAATTTACATATACATAATTCACTGAATAGAAATTGAGGTATTGAAATTCTAACTTAATATATTAACTACCATTCAAATTCTACACTCCATAATATTATAATTCAAACATATTATGTTTACGATCTGCTCAATATCACTACTGTTAAAAAAAAAATAAAGCTTCCCAAAAAATACGATTGCGTAAAATACGTGACCTTTCACAATTACAATTTGATTGATATAATTTTATATAACGCGAGTTATTTCATACACATCAGTCATACATAATCATTCTATAGCTATAATTTTAATTATATCTGAGATCCTAGGTGTGTAACGATAGTATCGATGCCCAAGATTTGACACTGGTTAATTTACGAACAAAATAAATAACTTCATGTATCAGTCTCAATATTTTAAAAAAACTATTTACAAATATTGTAATAAATTCAGCCATCATCAAATAAAATACCAAGTGAATATCATGCGGAACTTGATTGAATTTTTTAAATAGCTACACGTAGCCAATACCCAACGCCGCGTCGAATATGAATGACTGGTGATAATTTTACATGGAATGATAAATGATTTCACTTAAAGTATCTTAATTTAAGCCAATATTTGTGATACTAAAAAGCATTGATATATAGAAATAAAGATATGTTACAGTAATTGGATTGGATCATACATTATACCTACTCGGACAATATATTTCTAACTAGCGACCTGAACTCGCTTTGCTTCGGTTTCTGTCGCTTTCCTCAAGCATTATAAATCTCCTACGATATTACGGTACGCGACTGCAGTCCACGAGGTCTTATTCCATTCCCGGCATTACATGGCAAAATTTTATAGTTTTATTAAGAGGAAAATTAGGCTCAGTGACTGCTTATATAAACAGCTACGTGGTAATAAAATATTTTTATAATCGGTCCAGCCGTTTTGAAACCTGGATCAAATACACAGATAGACAAACAAAAAAAAAATTAAATAGGTTTTTAGGCTCAGGTGTCCTGCAAATAACCATGTGAGCATGAAAAAAGCACAGTATTTTAACATTACAAACAGACACTTCAATTTTATTTATTTGTATAGATAAATTTCCTACTAATGATATGAAATTTCACACAGATCTTCTAGCAAAAGTATATTTGCTCGTATAAATATATTTCTTTGTATTTCTGTTGGTATAGATAAATTACAGGCATCAGCTCTAGCAGAGTAAGAACAGCACTATTTCTTCATCGGATCGTAAATGTAGTCAGATGGATTCGTTAATGGTTCATATGCAATGCCCTGCGATTTTACCCGCATAGTTACCCTTTCCGTAGGAATATCGGGATAAATTATAGCCTATGTGTTATTTTGATATGTAAGCTGTATTATTGTGAAATTTCATCAAAATTCATTCAGTAGTTTTTGCGTGAAAGAGCAACAAACATACTCACAAACTTTCGCGTTTACAATATTAGTAGGATTGGATACCGTAGGTGGTGCTTCGAGCCAATTCAAGTAATTTTTTTATATTTGTATAGACAGCATCTGTTCAGTCAGCAGCTCATCTAATCAGTATTTGGTGATTTTTGGGTATAGTATTGGACCGGTCCATGGTCGAAGTAGCTAGTTACGTTATCATCATTATCCTGCTCTTATCCCAATTTAAGCCAGTTACGCATATTCTTCATTTTAATATATCAATGCCATGAGAATAATTAAAGCGTATAACCGCTCAGCCTCCTCGCTGATACGAAACGTTACAAGTCCTCATAGTCCACACTTCACAGAGAAACATGTCTTTCGCCCCCGAGCGCACGTGTCCTTAAATAAATTCACACACTAACTACCTAGGCCGCTGATCTAAGTATGTCATATTTAAACTATTTAGTAAAAATTACTTTAAGTTCGTTTTACACATTTGAAAAGTTCTCATAACGATGCGTTTACATCTTCAATTTATCAGAAAAATGGTGTCAGATTATTGAGCAAATTAGTACAGCAACATTTGGGTAGCTTTGAATAGAACCTCAAATATAAGGGAAAAAGGAATTTTACATTCCCAATACAGGTTCAGTCTAGTATGAGAACCAAAACAAAATTATTTCAATAAATTTGTATTTTGGTCACAAATAAAATATTCATTTAAATTGTCAAAAATAATTAAACAGAAAATAATAAAATTATTATACTTAATGATTTCTGATGTTTACGCGAGTATTATACATTTTAAATAAAACTACTTTACGGATTTTATCGCGTTTGTATTTGATTTTTGATTACCCGACGTTTCGAACACTTTACAGCGTTCATGATCACGGGTGGACTAAGATGTCTCACGTCCAACAAGTCATCGTTACTGCAGAAAATTTTATAATTATCTACCCGATACAGAAATTAGTTATTAAATATTGACCCACATTTTGATACAAAATTTATTGCCAGTGTAAGAAGAAAATGATTCTATATGAAAAAATTATATTGTTTATGGTTAGTAATAATTAAACATTAAAATTAATAGTAATTATTTTTAAAAACTAACTAATAATCTAATATACTACCACCGGATCGGAACACGGTTACACTGAGAAAGATCCGGCAAGAAAACTCAGGTAACAAGATGCTAAATTAAAGTTAATTTTGAAGGCGGCTTACTTTATGTTACTAAAAAGGTTTTAATTTATAAAATTATCTTTAGTTATTATTATTGTGGGTCAAATCTATACAATATGAGCTCACGGTGTCTTGCAGTCTTGTGGTGGTCTTTTTGGATTTCTTTTTAATAATGTTTATAACAGGATCCCAGCTTGATGGTAACACCCAGCCATCCTCTCTATTGAAATTTTTGTGTTTTTTAATCTCAATAGCCTCGCGTACCATTCTAGGCAGGTATCGGTGTTCTTTTGCGAGGATTTGTGGTTTATCAAACCTGATGTTATGGTGGGCGCGGTCCTGGCTATGTTCACAGACTGCAGACCTAGTGTCCCGGCGGTGCTTCACATCGGCTATGTGTTCTTTGATCCGAGTTCTTATGGATCTCTTTGTTTGTCCAATGTAAGAGAGACCACAGTCACAGTCAAGTTTATATACAAGATGCAGGAGTATATAAACTTGACTGTGACTGTGGTCTCTCTTACATTGGACAAACAAAGAGATCCATAAGAACTCGGATCAAAGAACACATAGCCGATGTGAAGCACCGCCGGGACACTAGGTCTGCAGTCTGTGAACATAGCCAGGACCGCGCCCACCATAACATCAGGTTTGATAAACCACAAATCCTCGCAAAAGAACACCGATACCTGCCTAGAATGGTACGCGAGGCTATTGAGATTAAAAAACACAAAAATTTCAATAGAGAGGATGGCTGGGTGTTACCATCAAGCTGGGATCCTGTTATAAACATTATTAAAAAGAAATCCAAAAAGACCACCACAAGACTGCAAGACACCGTGAGCTCATATTGTATAGATTTGACCCACAATAATAATAACTAAAGATAATTTTATAAATTAAAACCTTTTTAGTAACATAAAGTAAGCCGCCTTCAAAATTAACTTTAATTTAGCATCTTGTTACCTGAGTTTTCTTGCCGGATCTTTCTCAGTGTAACCGTGTTCCGATCCGGTGGTAGTATATTAGATTATTAGTTAGTTTTTAAAAATAATTACTATTAATTTTAATGTTTAATTATTACTAACCATAAACAATATAATTTTTTCATATAGAATCATTTTCTTCTTACACTGGCAATAAATTTTGTATCAAAATGTGGGTCAATATTTAATAACTAATTTCTGTATCGGGTAGATAATTATAAAATTTTCTGCAGTAACGATGACTTGTTGGACGTGAGACATCTTAGTCCACCCGTGATCATGAACGCTGTAAAGTGTTCGAAACGTCGGGTAATCAAAAATCAAATACAAACGCGATAAAATCCGTAAAGTAGTTTTATTTAAAATTATTATACTTATCATTCATGTCAAAGTATTCAAATAAATAAATTTTGCTTTAATATACATAAATGAAGAATAATGAACATTCTATAATGAACATTCTATTATTAATCTAATATTATTTATAATGAACATTCTATTCAAAGTTACCCAATATTGTCCCTGTACTAGTAGATTTCTGATTATTTTGGTATATTGCTGATCATTTTGGTAGATTTCTGATAATTTTGGTAAATTTCTGATAATTTTGGTAATTTCTGATAATTTTGGTAGATTTCTTTATATATTTTTATCTGTTAACACTGGCCGCTTTTGATGTGTTTTGTTAGTAGTATCAATGTGTAATTCAGTAGTGCGGTGTGTGTCAGCGGCAGCATAGGGCGGGTCACAGCACGCAGGCGGCGAACACCGCCATAGCGCGTCAGGGAGGCGCCGGCGGGGGCGCACGCTCTGGTAGCGCGGGCGCTGCGCCCTCGGCACCGCTACCACAAGCTCGCGCACGCATTACCATCGCGTAAGTGCGATATCTCTTGATCTGTGTAATAACAATTAAAATTATTATCCGAGCGGGCTATGCTCGGGATTTCTCTGCGAGATAGAATCCGGAATACGGAAATCCGCAGAAGAACGGGTGTAACCGATATGAAGAATTAGCACGCTGAAGTGGCAATGGGCAGCAGGTAGCCACATCGCTCGACGAACCGACAACTGCTGGGGAAGAAAGGTTGTTGAGTGGCGACCACGTATCGGACGACGCAGTATAGGACGCCCCCACACTAGGTGGACCGACGACCTGGTGAAAGTTGCTGGGCATCATTGGATGCAGGCGGCACAGGACCGCGCTTTGTGGCGTAACATGAGGGAGGTTTACGTCCAGCAGCGGACGGCGATAGGCTGAAATGATGATGACTTTTATCCAATAGTTTTGTTTTGCTTATATGGGACTGTCTTTTGGAGGTTATTATAATTAATTCATTCATCACAGCTCATATACGTCCTACTACTGGGCTTAAGCCTCTTCCAAATTGGGAGAGAAATTGCCCTACTATACCACGCTGGTCAGGTGGGTTGGTATAGGGTTTTATATCGACTTAAGAGAAGAGTATTTATTTATTTTTTTTTTATTTTACATAATTACATAAAAAATTTTCATAAACCACAATAAACGAAAAGGAATGTTTTAACTTACAGGCTACATTGCAAAACTGAAAAAAACAGATTGTTAGACTATTTGTTCACACTGCCCTTCGTACTAGTTAGAACTGTATTACGGTAGGACAGTATCCTCCAATTCAATCACATATATTTTTGTAAAACTTTATAGAACACCACTTAACACTTGATTATATAAATGGGTTAATAGGTGTTTTCTTTCTCTTGCATTGTTATTATATGCACAAGATATCCCTTAGTCGCCTTTTACGACACCCACGGGCAAGAGAGAGGTGATTATAATTAGGGATGTGGATATTAAGTTTTGGATCTGTATACGGATATAAGAATAACATTATACCGGTTTTAAATACGGTTACAAATATTAAATTATTTCGGAATAACCAATGGTTTTGGATAGTTTCAGCTACGGATATTGGATATTTATGGCATTGTAAAAGGGAAATGCTAAGTGTGGTATTTATCGAATTATTCCCCACTGAAGAGATTTAAGTATAGGCTTTCAGTTCGGCTGGTTCAAAGAAAATTTGTCGTAATGTGTCTCATACCGATCCTATTTGAAATTATTAAAAAAAATTATATGAGATTCAGTTTGGTATCGGATATATTATATTCATTTCGTACATCCGATAATTTCGGTTATGGTGACGGAGCTCCATAACATTTAGGGTTATATTTCGAGTTTACTTTCTCTTGCATATGTGTTATATGCATATTACGTTTATTAGTCTGCTTCTAAGACAACCCCAGGCAAGGTGGTGATTTGTATTCTTACTCTGTGACCACACGAAAACTAACACTCATCATCATCATTTAGGCTAATATACGTCCTACTGCTGGGCCCGAGCCTCCTCCATAATAGGAGGGAAATTGACCTTACTATACTATGCTGATCAGACAGGTTCGTATGCGATTTTGTTTCAAGATTTCCATCTCTTGCATAGATGTCATCTTTATACAGGGTGTATCAGGTTATGGGACAACTGGTCAAACGGGAGGTAGGCAATGGTGGTAAGAACCCATAAAAAAAATTTGAAGGAAAAATATCGATTCGTTAATGAATTAGACATGTAAAGTTTTCAATTTTGTCATTGTTTTTTCGTTTAAATCTGATAGAAATGTATAAAGTCAGTGATACTTAATCTGCAACATATTCGTACTCTGTTAAATGTTCAATAGAAATTGAAAAAATCAATGATTACGTTCGCATAAGCAAAACTAACTTCGATTTAAATCAGCTGATCGGCCGATTATCGTCGCCGAGTCACGTTTGTACCTACAGTCCCATTGAAGCGTTTGCGCAATTCTAGGTATGTATGAATGAAATTATACTGTCGAAGCTTTACATGCCTACATGTATCCTGTCTATCCATGCCTACATAATACGTAACATTTAAGACGTAGACTGTTTGACACACATTTTTGAAATTACTATAACTTTTGTTATATTGTTTTTTTTGTGTAATATACGTTTTAATTACGATCTATGGCCGGTACACTACAACATACTCGAACAGTTGCTCCATAACCTGATACACCTGTATATAAATTTCTTATGTATACACACATGTTACTGAACACCTCCTAAACGGCTGGACCGATGTTGATGAAAGTTTTTGTGCATGTTCAAGGGGATTCGAGAATGGTTTAGATTCACAATTGGACCCGGTAGGTGGTTATTTGAACAGAACAACGTCTGTTGGGTCAGCTAGTATTCGTAATATATTCCTTAGCCATCTTTTACAACGCCCACGGGTATGAGAGGGGGTGGTGAATTGTATTCTTACTCCATCACCACATGGAACTTATACTCATATAAGTATTATAATGGAGGAAGAGATATACACGCCAAGGACGAGTAAATATCTTGGTTCCTATCATCCTTACCTCATAGACTAGATAGTGTTCCTTATCTCTGGCGTGCGGTGTATTGTCGCGCGCCTGACGCAAAGCCATTAGTTCCTCCTCTAATCGTTCTGATCTCTCCTCGTGATCAGTTAACTGGTCCCGCTGTCAAACATAACATTCATATTAACATTTTTTTCGTTCCTGTATATCATCTATCTCATATATGTATGTTCTATTGTTGCGCTTGAATCTCGTATACAATAGAAAGGGAATTCGCCTACTATACCAGTTATTCTTCTCTTGGAGCTTCAGCTCATAAACGTCCCACTGCTGAGCTCGGACCTCCTCCCCAATAGGAGGGAAATTGACCTACTATATCATGCTGGTCATACGTGTTATCTGCATATCACATCCCTCGGGTCTTTCACGACCCCCACGGGCAAGTTTGAAGTGAAATGCATTGTTACTCCATCACCACACGGATATTTTTATTAGCTTTATATATATATTTCTTGTGTACGTGTGTATGTCACTGAACTCCTCCTAAACGGCTGGACCGATCTGGATGAAATTTTTTGCGTGTTCAAGGGGATTTGACAATGATTTAGATTCACAATTGGACCCGGTAGGTGGCGCTGCTATTTTATTTGAACAGAACAACGTCTGTTGGGTCATGTACCACCACCACTGTAACTCCTGTAAGCCAGGATCCACAATGGTCTTATAAGACACTGAGGTTTGACCCTCAGGAAGTCCCAGGAAACGCTTTTAATTGTCTTGGGACCCGCAACAAATTTAATTAGAAAAGAAAAACAGGAGGCTTTGGAAATATTCCACTTCCCTCCTATGCAAAGCGGGAGACGTGAAGCAAAGTTGGCTAATAAGCCAGTAAAAAAAAGAATTTGTACAATTATGTTGAACGCAGCGGTACAGCACCACGAATTGAACAGAGCTTAATGGACCTATTTGGGAGCGTTAGGTTTGCTTACAATAGTAGGTATGGCAAAAGCGCCTGAGCGCACGGAAATTTTCTCGAGTTGCTACCAGATCCGAATAGTATATTACCCCAGACGTGACATGCAGACTGTCTAACATGAGGTCCCGCTCGTTACGCCAGAGAATGCACTCCCAAAGGATGTGATGAGCTGTTTGTTCGAAATCGGAGTTTGAGGTCGAACATTGACAAAATGGTGAATCTACCAGTTTAAAATATGTCTGTTGGGTCAGCTAGTTTACATATTTAATTGTCATTAATAAGAATCACACATGTGACGACATAAAGATATAATTGTTGCTATACCTTAATTCCCCACGGTAGTAGTAAAAAACGGTTAACAATTTCCCTGAAAGGGTCAGTAGCTCGCTACTGGGAAACATAACATTTCAGGGAGATCACCAACCAGCCTGATAAGCGCGGCAATTACGGCAATTCCTCTCATTTGTAGGAGAGACCTACTTTAACAGTAAACCGGAAGAGTATGATAACTGATAGCTAGTTCATGTGAAGAATATGGATATGTTAGGTGTACGTACCATAGAGAGCTTGGTGTGTGTGCACGGCAGCAGAGGTCGCTGGAACTTACGTTGAGATCCCACAGCACCAGCCAAGGGTGCGGCCGAGTACGCGCCGCATACGAAGTTTATCGTCTCAACCCACGAACATAACTCCTTGGAGTCACTGGAAGGCAAGACGAAAGCTTCACTTAGCATGCCTAATGTTTCGCATTACAATGTCTAAAGCACCCTCATATTTATACAACAAGTTGGAATGGCGGCATGAACGAGACAGAAGGATAGGTAGGTTATGTACACCGCAACTATCCATTCCGCATCATCGAACTAGTGCATTCAGAGGGAGCTTTCGGTATGCAGCTACTAAGTGTTGGAATAACATCCCCCCACCGATAAAACACTGTACAAATAGCTCGACTTTCAGACTTAGGTTGCGGATATTTCTGATGGAGCACCAAAGGAAATTTGAAAATATTAGAGCAAACGTATCTGCTATTTAGCAATTTTACTGTAGTATGTATGTATGTATCTGTATATACATAAGTATGTATGTATTTATGTCTATATTTTGATGTGTATTATATGTACACCTTTTTATCTCATTGTTGCGCTGCCTAGTGTAATTCAATTATAGATTGTAAGACATTGATTGCTAGTTTTTTTATTTATTTATTTTAAACATTTAATATTTGATTGTTGAATTGATAGTTTCCATTTACAATGAATTTATGTACTCAATGATTATTATTTTGATTGTTATGTTTTGACATTGCTCGATTACCCTTTCAATATAATTAAATTTCGAATTTATTTTACACAAATTAATTCATACTTTAACAAAAACTAAAATACTGTTTCTACCTGTTATAAATGTAACTAATTCATGGTATGCATTATATTTTTATTTTTTAATTTGAAAATCTTTAAAAATCTGATATTGTTTTTATTATTCGTTATTATTATCATACAGTTTCGAGCGTACGCCACTTTGGGTTGCAACTGAAAACCAGCATCAGGTAACTTTAATGTCTCCTGATATTGTGCTGAGTTGCCTGCCCTTTGGCACATATGTCATGTGACAATTTTCTTCTTACCTATTATTTTTCTGTATTGTATGTATGTATGTGCCAATAAACGAGTTCTTTCTTTCTTTCTTTCTTTCACTGTTACACATGATATAAAATTCGTTAATTTCTGATATAAAACCTCTTTAGACGCAATGAATGGGTAACTGAATGATTTCGACGAGGAGAATGCAAATGAAACGTGTTACGTCGACGTGATTATATAGAATCCGTTTTTTCTTATTGAACTAAATCTTCTTTAGACGCGATTTTAGATCATTTTCAAATGGTAGTGAGGTTCGGTAAAAAAATATACATGTACCATAGAAACTCGATTAACCGGACTAATTGTTGTTGGTAGGCATTCGGATAATCGAAAAGCCGGATAATCGAATGAATGAAGAAATAAAATATATCCTTCGGTTTTGAGCATATGTAGTATGTATATAATTTTATGCTTTTATTAAAAGACGAATACATATCCCGTGGGGCACGCACTACACAGAATGTATGCATTACTTTTATTAACTATTGGTGTTTATATATCTTTTATAGTAGCGGCTATGAATACTACAAACCCTTATATAGTTCGTAGGTATCGTAAAACACGACTAGGAGATTTACGTCGACCTAGGCCAACTCCATTTGTTGCCATCTGGTTAAAAATTACATGCCCAAAGAGGGTTGACGTCAGGCAGGCGGCTGGTCATAAAACTATTGCAATATTTACAATGGAAGAGGAGCAAATATTTTGTCGACACCAAGTTATTGGGATAAGAGCATTTGAGGTTTATCTTTAAAGTATATTCTTTGGAAAAGGCATAATTTTATAATAAAAGGTCGAAATAAATTCTATATAAAAAAAAAAGAATACAAAGCAGTCATAAGGACGGCTGACAGAAGCTAAAACTGAAAACTAAACAAACAGTTATTATTTGGATATTCAAATTAATTGTTTCACATGAAATTTAAAATTTTATATTTCTCTGATTTTGCATCTGTCTGCATAGATATAGTGACATTGGTTTAGCTACAGACAGAGTTGGCGTTAACACGTAACAGCACCACGTTGATGAAGACTTGCACGAATTTACCCCTAATCTCAATCGGCCTACAGAAGGTTTCATTTTAAAAAATGCAATCTCACCTCGTTTGAAATAAGTATTCGGCCTGATCAGCGGTTTGTAATCTGAACACGTGTTGTTTCTTCGTGTAGTCGGTCGCTTTTGTTGCCAAAGCGTGATGTATCCTGTAACCATTTTAAATAAAACTATTTTACGGATTTTATCGCGTTTGCATTTGATTTTTGATCGCCCGACATTTCGTACACTTTGCAGCGTTCCGTGGTCCCAGGCGGACTAAGATGTCTCACGTGCCAGTCATCGTTATTACAGATATTTATAATTATCTACCCGATACTATAAATATCTGTAATAACGTATTACTATAAATATGTGTAATACTCGCGTAAACATCAGAAACCATTATAATAAATAATAATAACCGTAAAATCCTTAATATACGTGCAATATTACATCTCGTATATTTACTGTGGTAGCGTTTATGAACACTACCATTCTTTACATTCCTCGTAAATGTTGTTAAAGACAACTAAGAGCTTTAAGTCGACCTGGATCATTTCCAACTGTGTGGTCAACAATTACATTCCCAAAGGGGGTTGATGGCAGGCAGCCGGTCATAAAACTGTTGCCAATAACTTTTGTAATATTTACGATGGACGAGAAGTACATATTGTGTCGACCCCCAAGTAACGAAGCTGGACAATGATGTTCAGTAAGAAACAACTCCTTTCGAACCAGGATATTTATTTTATTTCAAAAGAGAATATAGAAAAAGATCATGGCCAGACCACAACTTACAAGTGGCACTATGTACGTTACGTATTCATATACGTTCAATTATTCTTAATTATTCCTTAGTTTCGGTTACAGATATTGGATTTAGGCCATTATAAAAAGTAAACGGCAAATATAGTGTCGTATTATTTCCCCTTGAAGAGGTTATACGTTTAGATTCGATACAGCTAATTGAAAAGAAATCGGTCGTAAGGTTCGATTCCGACTCTCTCGGACCCGTGGGTTTCTTAAAAGACGACTAAGGGATATATTATGCATATGAGATCCTTGCAAGAGATGGAAAACTTGAAACAGAACCCTATACCAACCTGTCTGACCAGCATTGTATAGTAAGGTCAATTTCCTTCTTATTATCGAGGCGGTTCAAGAGCCTCCTCGATAATAAGAAGGAAATGGTCTTGTCCAGCAGTGGGACGTATATGAGCCGGAATGAATATCGGATTCGATTATGATTTCGGATATAATTAAAATTTTGATATTCGATAGTTTCGGTTGCGGTTACTAATATTCGTTACATTAGGGATGTTATTAATCCGTCACGAGATGGGGAATCCACGGCAGTATATGTTCAAAATCATACTTATGCCTTACCTAATAGCATTGTGTAGGTTATCAGACATTTGGCTCCGTCTAAAACCGTGCTCATCTTTATGTAGGTACAACACAAGATCTCGTAACGTACAATAGAACATTTTCCATCCTCTTCGACCAAAAGGAGCTGAAATAGGACATCTGTTATTGCTTCTTATCATTTAAAAATATTTAAGTAAAAAGGCATATTTGATGTTTGAGAGATACATTTGTATATCTCTAAGGCAGGGCTTCCCAACCAATGGAGCGCGCCTCACTTGGGGGGCGTAGAATAATCCAAAGGGGGGCGCGTAGGTAGATACGATGAAAATGATCTATGATGTGCACTGACCAATATGAAGCCAAGGATTCACCAATTGGCTAATAAAGTGCAGGTCCAATGTTCTTACTAATTATGTTATATTTGCGTCATTTGATTACATACGCACTTAAATGAAAATAAAGTCTATTGAAATTTTCATCTTTTGTTTTTTTTTTATCGCAGTTGGGATAAAGGGGGCGTAATATTTTAGCATACACTTGAGTGAGGCGCATACGGTAAAAGGTTGGGAATCCCTGCTCTAAGGCCTCGTTAAATTCCATTAAATAGTTTCTTTAATATCCTCAACAATTCTCATGTGTATATAAATAAAATTAAAATCATTTGAGTGTTAATGGGACTAATAACAAATAAAAAACAACTAACATTTTTTTGTTCACTTATTTGAATTTTTTTATCTCTGGAATGGCTGGATTGATTTTGATATGACTTTCACTAATACTTGAGAGTATGTTATTTTAGAAAAAAACTCTATGCAAAAAGATACAAACTTAATGAAACTGTGTGTAAATCCTATTCAAATATATTAAATTCATAATTTCTACATTTTAGAGGTCACACCATTTCGTTCAAAGTTATTAAAATGGATATGTCATAAGAAAACATTGATGAAAAATTGTATATTTTTATGAATTGAATTATTATCACTGAATCATCATTATTTTGTATAATTTAAAGGAGATAATTGCAAATTACAATTTTCTTAATAAATTATCATTCATTGGCACTCGTTAATTCAAATATTTTAAAGAGAAATTAGATGCGTCACAAGCCGAACGTTTAGGTCGAGCGTGCCTCTCTATCGCTTATACGCTCGGCTCAGACGGAAAGTGACAATGAGTCATATTTTACCCTGCGTTCAGCCAGCGTTTATCGATTTATAAGACAACATACAATGGGCCATAATTAGACAGAACTTTAATGGGAATGCAGCGACAGGTTAAATGTAGATTTTTTTTAAGGAAGAGCTATTGATTAATGCCTTGTATTGCAGGGTACAAAATTTCAATGTGGGTATATTATACGTACTTTTCTTTCCATTAGCGTCTACGCAACACTTGCGCATGACGTAACCTTTCTTGTACTCGACAGCTCTGCTCTGGTCTGGCACGTCTAAGAACGGGTTGCTGCCCACCGGACCGCGCGGTTCCCCGCCAGCCGCTGGAGGTGTCTCGGTGTCGCTGCATATAGAATTTAATGTTAAAAAAGTTCAAATATTTATTTATATGTATAAATATTTATTTGAACTTTTTTCTTGCTTAATTTTGAAAAAAAAAAGAACAAAATGTGTGACGTCACCTATTCGATAGAATGAGCTACAATTCAGTCAAATTAGATACCGAATCTTAGAATAATAATGTTTAGAAGGTACGTTCGCGCACAAAACATGAAGCATTTAAATTTACGCCGGACGGTTCCGTAGTGTACAAGGTCAATGAACTGCACGTACGTACGCAACTCTTAAAATATAAATAGGTAATTATGACGGTTTGTTCATTCAAATGGTGTTACAACACATTGAAAAATCATAAAAAAGTTTTAACCTTATTTTTAAAAGTATTTCGACAATTTATGTTAATAAAAACAAAATTTGATTCCATAATTTGTATAGTGGTGTGCGTGTGTACGTGTACAATCGCCTGCGCGCGTGTGGTATTTTTGGCTTCATGTTTTTGGACGCTCGAAGCACCGACACTATCCTTATATACGTTATTATTCTAAGTACCGAATGTTGAATGATGAATAACAAAGCGTTGCTTAGCAACAACGGCAAGGCAGACCCTTGACATTTGACAAACCTTTTTTGTAACACTTAATTATAAATATTTCAGTTTTATCTACTATTATTTAAAAAACCAAAACGATAACTAGAAATCAAATACATAACAAATAACAATCCAAGAAACGTAAACATCGAAAAGGATATCAACTATAGCAAGTAAATTTTAATAAAATTTTGTTGAATTTTGAATGTAAAGTATTCTTTGAAGCTGTTCGTAGGAATAAGGTTTTAAAATAGGATTGATAAATATAAAGTGACATTAACATACAGTGCCCATTGTAGCGGTTGTGCTCGTATTGCGTGGTATAGAAGCTTGAGTGTATCCCTTGGAAAGTTATCTCCGTCGTTCAACTCGGCTAGATTGTCGACAAACTCTGCGCACGCCATGCGTCTGAACGCGCTTCCACCAGCGCCAGCGCCGTGCAGGTCCGTGTTAAGCAACATCAAAGCACACGTCAGCGTATGTACCGCATCTGTAATATATTAGCATTATTTATCATTATCATCATAGCTCGTTTAGATCCCAGTACTGGACACAAGCGTCCTCCAAAACGGAAAAGAAATAATCTAATATACCACGCCGGTTAGATGGATTGGTATAAACTTTTACTTTGAGTTTATCTTCTCTTTTATAGATATTATCTGCATATTATACCCCTTTTCCATGTGGTGGCAGAGTAAGAATACAATTCACCACTCCCTATCTTGCCCATGGATGTCGTAAAAGACGACTAAAGGATATAGTATGCACATAACATCTGTGCAAGAGAAGAAAAACAAATTGAAACCCTATATCAACAGTCTGACCAGCATGGCATAATAGGTCGAATTCCCTCTCGTTGAAAGTGAATATACCATACGTGGTACTTAAACTAACATCTTTTTGAAATCTCCTCGGCTTTGAAACGGATTTCCAGTATGCATTAATGTATTTCTGTGATGTGGCAGAAAGAATACTCATCATCATTATTATTACAGCTCATTTATATCCCACTTCTGGGCCCGAGCCTCCTCTATAATAGAAGGGAAATTGACCTACTGTGCCATGCTGATCAAATGTGTTGATATAGGATTTTATTTCAAGTTTTTCTTCTCTTCCATAGATATTACCTGCTTTAGTCGTCTTGTACGACACCTGTTGGCAGGATAGGTGGTGGTCAATTGTATTCTTAACCCCTCACGCGCTTTTGGAACACTGTTTGATACAAAAAAAAAAATGTACTCAACGCGCTTTTGGGACACACGTTTGACCCAATTAAACACTCTACAATTAGCAATTGTTTTTAGTACTTTTATTTAAATCAACCATTCGAAACTCAACGCAGTCGTAAAGCATAGATGATTGGCTTTAGTGAACTATTTCCGAGAACTATTTGCGACCGGTGATGTAAACAAAAAAAAAAATAATTTTGAAATTATTTTCGTAGTGACAGATACTGAAAGTGGTGGACAATTGTTTTCACAATGTATTCAAGGAAAATGTAAATATTCTCATATGTTTTTTACATGGAAGTGTAGATAAATTACTATACATTGTGTGTAAAGTGTTACTCATCAGATATTGATAATATTTGTACCCCAAATCAATGCATTTGTAACAAACCATCGTTGTCGCACCTAAGATGGCGTCTGGATCTGAACGTCACGCGAACGAAGTCGTGGGCATCAGCTAGTTTTAGGATAAGTTTCCAAAACTATACATAAAACAGTGTTTACCATCTAACATTAGTTATGATTATTGGATGAATTACAACCCTGACGAGTGCCGATGTACATATAGCCGGCAGCCGCGGCGCGTTATTGTGGTTATAATTTTATTGTGAAATCAATATTGTGTTTAGAAATAAATCAATTATGTGATCAAATCTAGAACGATTTGTATTATTGTATACAAATTTTGTGCAAGTGTAAGTGTCAGTGCTTTGAAGTTATTACGTAGTAAATTTTGTAAGTTGCCAAAATAACTTAAACATTTTATGTTTCCACATTTATTTTATGAAAACTACAAATTGGAACTAATAAACACACATCGCATATCATAGTACGTCTAATAACGAAACTATTGATATATATTTTATTTCATATTTCCTTGTCATATAGCAACAATAACAGTTTACATAAAACCATAAAATTCACTGAACTTTTGTCAATAAACCAAAGCGCGCGTGGCAGTCGAGAGCGCCGCGATGTATGGGGTTAATCGAATTTTTTACTTCCTAAAAATTACCTTGTGAGTTAAAAGAGCCGGGGTTACACTCTAGGTAACGCCTAGAGAAATGCACAAGCACCCTTTCCCGTTCTTGTGTTTCGCCACTGAGTGCGAATCTTAAGAGGAAAGTTCGCAGCGCCACGTCCAACGTATCACCTTTAAAGTCGAAGTGTTTCACGTACTCCTCAGCAACCGCGCGCGAAAACTCATTGCTGAAAACACAAATATTAGTTTTTAGTATAAAAATATAGTTATTTAGTAAAAAAAAAAATCGTGTTTACGTTTTTTGTTAAGTAATAAATTTTGAACAATCTCGGGCAAACTAGTTTTTCGCAGATAACTGAATTTGAATTTGCTATTTGGAAGAATCTCCATGTCCAACAGTGGGACGTGCATGGCCTATAAAAAAGAACATATTATAAAATAAAAACAAACACATACTTTTTACTTAAATGCCGCGAAACATCAGACTTCTTGAAACCGTCAAGGTGGTACAACCGTTTTGCGAGTCTTTCAGCCGAGGGTATGTCTACTGCTTTCGGGCTATAGTGGAAGGAATGAAGAGAATCACCATCGGAACCTTCGTCGGAACCACCATCTGAACCGCTACAAAGTTCCTGTAAAATAACAGAAATATTATAGATGCAGATTCTCCTGGTTATACCTTAGACATTTAGGAGTGGTAGGACCACACTGTCGACAGTTATCTGTCTACAGCCGCGGGCCGGTCCGTCCGGGGCAGTACCATGCTCTCACAGAAAATCGACGTCTGAGTAGTAGCAATTTGTTACTGCGCTTCGTTCGGTGAGCGAGAGAGCCGGAAGCCCAACTTTCTGAGGGTGATTGCGTGTGGAGGATTTTGGTGGTGCCCTTGGTATCACCGAGCCTCAATGCACGCATTCACACTCCCTTCGCTTTCTTCGCGGTAGGCAACGGCCTTGTAAAGGTCCATGAGCGGCAGCAACACTTACCATCAGGTGTACTGTTTGCTCGTTTGCCACCATTGCAATAAATAAAAATTAAAAAAAAGACAGTTTTTACACCCATGGGAAAGACCTACTGCCCCATTGAACTCTTAACCCCTGTCCACGAGTAAAACATGTACTTAGACTCGGAACAATCACTTGTGGTTCATAAAAAAATATATCCCGAGTGGGGATCGAACCCATGACATTAATAGGAGCGCTTTTCAGACGACTCCGCCACATTCAGTAATTTTAGGCCCAATCCCACCATACAAACTACTAACTCTTCTAAGCCACAATGGTCTCCATAAACAATACTGAGGTTTGATCCTATCCAGTTGAACGCTTTTATTTATCTTGGGACACAACAAATTTTAACTAGATTTTTAGCGCTTACGATAACGAAGACTAGAATGATCAGTAAGCCCATTTACCTGATATCCTTGGTTCTCCGGTGAATTATGTCCGTTCTCCTTTCCATTTTGTATGTAATTACCATTATTATTATTATTTATATTTTCTGTTGTGTTTGCGTTCTGTTTGTCCGGCCCTTTTACTTGTATTACTATTCTATAATCGTTGTTGTCACCGTTGAGTGTGACGTCACTACCGTGTTCAGTCGAATACGTCGAATTAGATTTGGCTCGTTTGTGGCACGGTTCTGAGACTAGTATTGTTGAGTCGGAATCGGAAGGGTCCGATAACTCCATACGGGGACACTCGCGGCCAGTCTCAAACATATCATCTTGATCTTGATAATCCGGACTTGATATGTTTGATACTGCTTCTGAGAGACTCATGTCGCCTGAAAAGATGTAAATAGTGATTACATTACAATTATAAGAAAAAATAATGGCGATATAATCATAACCATTCTATTGCTGGGCACGAGGTTTGTCCAAATATTAGAGAAATTGACGTAGAGAAGTGAGACAAGCGTTGAAATTAAAGTTTAAAATTATTTAATCTACAACATAATTTAATCCTCGAGCGGGAATAACGCGGGTAAAACAACAGGAATTTGCTATTCTATAGTATGATTAGATGCTACGTACCGTTGAGTGGTCGGTGGTGATGATGCGCTGGTAGGCGCGGCGGTGGCGTTGCAGAGGAGGCGGAGGTGGGTGAGGGCGAGGCGGAGGGCGTGCCTTCCGACAGCGAAGGTGACGTGGACGTACCAGAGCCACGCTCCGTGCTGCTTGACACCGGCGCGTTGTACGTCCACACGATCCTGCACATTTTACTCATTGAAGTCAAACCATTAGGAGAACCTATTATTTTAAAAGACCAACTCTGAGAAAACCTGGTTTCAACTAAACGTAAAAGAACTTTGAAACCATACCAAAGAAAGATCGCAGTAGATACGTTAAACAATCGTCATTTCATCATTTTCTCAGTCCCTATACGACCTACTACTGGGCTCAAACCTCCTCCAGACTGGGAGAGAATTTGACTTATTATACTGCTTTGGTCAGACGGGTTGATATTTAAAAATTTTCCGTCTCTTGCATAGTTGTTATATGCATATATTACAACATCCCTCAGTCGGCTGTTACGACACCCTACCTCAGTAAATGAGATAGTTTTATACAGATTGGTTAATAATGATCACAATTTTTTTGGCACTAATTTCACCATTTTCTCATCACTACAACCCTTGTAAGCCAGAATTTATAATTGCCTCCATATGACAGCGAGGTTTGACCCTCGCGTATTTCCGGAAAACGCTTTTAATCAATCAGGAAGGCAAAAATTCACTGATCAGCTGATAAATAAGAGGATATACAGCTACGATAAGCGCAACCGCTGCTCTGCGACCTATATGTGAGCTTTGAGATTAATTGCTATAGTAGGTATGGTAGAAACGCCTAAACGCAGGGCAATTGCTCGAATTGCCGCAACGTTCTTATAGTACACTCCAGACGTGACTTACACACTGTCTAACATAAGATCGCACTCCTAGAGAATGTGATGTGAGTTCAACATATATTAACGATACGAATTGGAAAGAGAATAATTTACATTGTACTTCTGGAAAAAGATTTTTGAAAATAATGACTACACTATAATAAACAGCCTAATTATAATCTATACAACATAAAACATTAACTATAAACATCACTACAGATTGATATAAACAAAACGAGCTGTGTCAACTAACGCGAAGCGAAGTGTTAATCAAATCATAAGAATTGATATACTGCAATGAATGAAATGTATACGATTTGGTAAAGTCGATGTTTGATAATGTCATTCGGCCGACTGCTATTTTTCAAGCATTATATCTTTTTTTTTGTTGTTATGTGTATAGCTGTTGGTCGCAGATGACCTTGACAGCTTAGCCCGGACTATGGGTGAACGCTGATGGCTCTCAACCCGGTACGCATTATATCACTCATAGAAGTACCAAGCCAGTTTAAAACAGTTTTATATGTGCAATTACACCTCATATTTTTTATGCATCTGCGCCATCTAGCAAAAATTGAGAGAACTAACAACATATATTCAATCTTAAACCGCGCTAATGAAATTTTATCATATTTTTAATGTCATTTTTTTCATTTATTCGTTTTATATTATTAATAAATGTATTGATTGGGTTATGGATGTAAATAGTGTAAGTGTTATAGTGTAAGGGTGGCCGAATGTCATTAGTATAACAAATGTATGACTGTGACCTGTCTCGCTCAGGGTCAGAATCGGATCGTGGGCCAGGCGTTGCCGAGTCGGGTCGTGCGTCTAGCAGCGTGTTGAGCGATGACGTTACGTCCTCCTCCATATCCACCGCCACCGCGCTCAGAGACGACTCCTTCTGGAACTTACGTTGGTATACTCAACACCATAATCACATAATTTGACTGCACAGATGGCGTAGTGGTTAAGATAGCGACCTACAGCACCAGTGTCGGGGGTTCGAATCCCACGCGGGACAACACTTTGTGCGATCCACAAATTGTTGTTCTGAGTCTGGATGTAATTTGTGTCCGTTAATTTATGTTTGTAAAGTCCCCCGCAATACAAGGATTATTTCCTTAGTGCAGGGTGTTGTCTTAAAAAAAAAAATAATGTGTTCACCAATCTTTTTATTCTTTTGCATTATGTCTCAAATTACGTGCCTTACAATTCTATGCAGTTTTTCATTTTATTCATTTAAAACAATTAATAAATCCTTATGTTACTTAATAAAACATATAATTATATATAAACATCAAGTTTCTTTTTAAAAGACCGCTACACTAAGGATATACTCCCTATATTGCCGGAGACCTACATGGGAATCAAACTCGCGACAGAATTAAATAACTGTAGTACCTCCGAGCGAACCTACAGCACTTGCAACGAGAGGTCGCTACTTCGACCGCTACGCCATCTATGTGGGTGACCCTATTCACTAAAATCTATGCCTTCTAAGTTGAAAGAACAGCAGATCAAACTGCAAAAAGGTTTTAGGAACAGAAAGTTCATACATCTGCTGAAAAACTTATCGAATATTTTATATATTTTTAAAATTTGGAGTAATGGAATAATAGAAAATAAAAAAGTTGTCAATAATTATAATTGTGAACGAAGTTTCGTTTAATATAAGATATTATATTTTTAACACGTGTTATTAGAGATATGCCGACTGTGACGATGGCCGACTAGCCGATTAGTCGGCTGTAAAGAGACCGACTAATGGGCCGATTCGGCCCAGTCGATCACGGTTTCGGGGATGTTTGGAAATTTCCGTGACGATTCGTTTACCTACAGCTGATTCGCGCACAAGGTGCCCTGCCTCCACGGACGTCAAGTATTCAGTATTAGTGGTCGGCCCAATGACAAAGGGGAGGGAGTACAATGGATTATGGGGCTGCAGCATCGTTATTGTTCATCAAAACGATAGAGTTTAAATAAAATTTAATCATATCAAAAAGAAAGTCTTGGGTATGATTTTTTTTCACCATTGGACAATGGTGACAGTGTAGAGTAACCAATATCATATGATAATTTCTCGTGATGGTCAGGAAAAAACAGCATATACTACAAGTACGAGGAACCGTATTAAATCTATTTTATCCTATATACATTTTATTGAGAAATACATACAAAGTAAAAAGCCGGATAGTCGGCGCTATTAGTCAAATAATCGCCGACTACGATAGTAGCCGGATAGGCTGCTTCACCGACTAGCTGGCACATCTCTATTTATTATAAATAATAAATGCAGGGTATTCACAAGCCGAAAACCGTAACCAAAATATGTTAGAAATATAAATAAGCGTTATAAAGCAAATATTAACAGATCGTCCCCATTTGGATGTTATTTGCATTACAAGGCAGTTATAATGTGTTGTGCGAGCGTTGGCATGGGACAGATGCGCGTGCGCATACCTGTAAGTGATCTTCAGATCGCGAAGTACGTACGGCGTGGTGTGTCCGCGATTGGAGTTCACCACCTCCCGTCGCGCCGCCCGCCGCTCCACCCGCAGGGGACGCCGGCTGCGATATGAACCTATAATATTAATTAATTAACACATTGACCGCCATGAATATTTTCACGAAATTGTGCTAGCAAGCTATTTGTTACTAAAGATGGTAAATTACATCTATTCTTCGATTTACAATGACAATAGGTTCTCGACAAAATCGTATAGAAAAACGTTTTCGATTTTGTTATATCACACTTTGTAAAACGAAATTAACCCCAATAGGTTTTTTTTTTGTGTGTGTATAGCTGTTAGCTGCAGATAACTTGCACAGCTTAGCCCGGACTGTGGATGAGCGCTGAGGGTTCTCAACCCGGTACCCCAATAGGTGTTTAATTCAGTCACTTATATAAGTAAAACAAAAGTAAGAGATCTTGAAAAAAAACCTAACTAATCAATACATTATAAATAAGAATGAACAATCAAAATGAACTAATTTGTGTTTGCGTATATTAAGGGTACATATTTCCCTAAATATACGTAAATTTTATCTCTTAGTCGTCTTTTACGACATCCACAGGCAAGAACGGAGGGTGGTTAATTGTATTCTTACTGCGTCACCATACGGATCACATAATGGATCCAGGCATGTGATTGTTTTGTCGTAATACATAAATCTAATACGTGTCAAATTCACGATCATTTTAATATTAAAATAGACTAAAGGTTAAGAGTAGGTAATTAAAAAATACAATCGTACATTTTGCTACCATGATCTCCGACTAAGCCGGTGTCTGGTGAGGAGTTGTGCCTCTGCGCTAAATCCACACGACCGCAAATTCGATTCTCATTCGGCGACGCCGGCGTTGAATTGTACCTAGAATACATAAAGAATTAGATTATATAAACAAATAGAGATCGACATTAATCAAGAGGTCATTCGTTCAATAATTAAATACCTTTGCCAAAGCTTAATACAAAAAGTTACATTTAGCTTTTTATCTGCGATGTATTCATCAATACTGATACAAAAATATTTTTTCTACCCAGCATTCCATTCCGCCTGATCAAAGGCATTTTTACTATTTGATATTTTTAAATGAGATAGGCCATACGAACCTATAAAGTATGCGATAACGTCATTTGAAAAAGAAATTGAGAACGGTAATTCTGTTTACATTGTAATCTCCATTGTTACAATAATAGTACTGAATTGTCTAAGACTTATAACAAGCTCCTCATTATTATTCTTCGTAGATTAAAACTTCATTTGACGGCCTCAAATTCTATTTTAACTGATTTTATCTTTTTATTATTTGCCAGGCTATGGTCTGGACATTCTCTACCCAACCCAACCCATCAGAGGCGATATAAGGGCGGCATATGACCCAAAAACCTACTGTATTCCCTCTCGATCGCCGTTGGACTGACCACTGAATTAATAAATTATGTTTCTTACCTATGATAATGTGTACGGTGTGTGGGCGCATGGTGATTGTGGTGGGGGTGTTCGACTCTTGATAGGTTCAGCATAAGATCGCCAGTCATCATATAGGCCTCGAACTTGGGCGTGACTCGCCCCTTCCTTTTCTCGTCTTCAACCAGTGCCTCGCAACTGTCCCCCGACTGCACTCCCGACCCGTTGCTCGATGAGTTGCTACACGAGTTACTGTTGCTATTCGAGTTGCTTGAAGGTGGTGAAGACCCCAATCTGATGTTCAATTGTTCATTTACTTTAAGAATTTTTGTGCATCCCTCGTATTTTCGTGTTTTTAGAAAGTGAAGAAAAATATAAATTTCGAGTTGCTGGTATATTTCTTTAGCTTCTTGTTCTCAACCCCTATACATCCCATTTTTAACAAGGACCTCTACCCAATGAGCGCATTTGGTCTTCTATAGTTTAGTGACCAGAATGCTTGGCTTAAGGTCTTAGTCCAAATTTTGTTTCTCTTGTAGCGATGTTATCTGTTAATATTAATCGATTTTCACGATACCCAAGAGAAAGAAAGAGTGGACTTTTGTATTCTCACTCTATCAAAATATAGATATTTCATTTTGCTTTCGATTGATACATATATGTTTTGTACATACAATTAGTCGTTGTTAGATGGTTTATCGATTTTTAAGTCAGAGTATCATTAATTTAGTTCCCTAAATTTTACGTAGGTATTTTCCTGTCGTAAATGTGATAACATTATCCATTATTCACACATTACAACACACATGTACCGCATTTATTCTACTTCCAAGCTCTCTCTCTGTCTTATCCATCTTTTATAGTCTTGCCTTCATTTTATAAGGTACAAGCAGAGGCGTAAACATAGCCATTTTTCGCTCTGTAACTACGTTAAAAATAGTTTTGGCAAAAGTATTAAATATTAGACAGAAGGAAACCTCGAAATTAAACCCAATGCCAACACGTCTGACCTGCGTAGTAGGTCAATTTTCCTCCTATTATGGAGGAGGCTCGAGCCCAACAGTGGAATGTCTGCAATGTTGATGATAATAAACTTTTAGTTACATATAACAGGGGGCAGGCATAGTTCTCATAACCGGAGGCATAATGCCACTTCAGAGGAGAGACTCCAACTTTCATTAGCGTATATTACCTTATTTTTTTGGTAGGCTATGGTTCTGACACACCCCGCACAATCCCTCCGCGGCGAGGGAGGGACTGCGTGCGGCCGCATAATCTGTGGGACGCCCTTCCCTACCGCCATTAAACGGGCCACTGGCACTGACTACTTGGCCTCCGTGGCCTAGAGAAATTCCTTTTGCACATAAGACATGTAGTCGTTGAAGTTATAGTCAAAAATCACTCTTTTCACAACTTTATTGCGTTCTTATCATGGTTCGTAAATAACTTTTTATTAGGAAGCGCACCATTTATCAATCTTCTTGCAACTACTGGACCTTCTTCATCTAATGAGAGGAAAATCGACCCAGCATGATATAGTGGCTGGTCAAACGTATCTTATCTTAGTCTTAGTCGTCTTTTACGACACGAGAAAGACACAAAGACACGCTGAAAGGTAATCTCATTCTAACACAACACGATAAATCACAATATGAATCTCTATATTTTTAAAATACCAATATTTTCCTTTTACCTATATGTACTAGCTAGATAATACCAATTAATTAAGATAAGCCCATTTACATACGTAGATCGGAGTAGATTATTTTAAAACCTTAGATAGCACATTAGCTAATCTAATAATATCCTAATTATTATAAGGTCAGGTAAGTAAAGAAGGTCCATAAGTATTTTTTTTAAATTGATTTATCTGTTTTTTTTTTTATTATTGACTAGTAACCCGCCCTCGCTTCGCTTCGGTTTCAGTCGTCTTACCCACGTAGTTCCCTTTCTCGTGGGCATAATGAGATAAAATATAGCCTATGTTATTCCCTAATATTATAGCTTTCCATTGGTGAAAGAATTTTAGAAATCGGTTCGCTGGTTTAGGCGTGAAAGCGTAACAAACAAACAAACTTACTTTCGCATTTATAATATTACTAGCAACCCGTCCTCGCTTCGCTTCAGTTTCAGTCGCCTTACTCGTGTAGTTCCCGTTGCCGTGGGAGTATCGGAATAAAATATAGCCTATGTTACCCCCTGATATTGTAGCTTTCTAATGGCGAAAGAATTTTTGAAATCGGTTCGGTGGTTTAAAAAGTGGCGTGAAAGCGTAACAAACAAATAAACAAACTTACTTTCGCATTTAAAATATTAGTAAGGATATATTATTGATATTATTATTGGATATTATTATTGACGGTGAGTGGCAACTGGCGGTAATGGACATCTATAGTACCAGGGGCACAACTAGATGTCTATCGTGAGATAGGGATTTCACATTCTCCGGCTTTCACGTACATCGAACAAAACGCAACAGCAAATTGCTACTGGGTACCCGGACGTCGATGTTCTGCGAGAGTTTAGACAGACAACTGGTGTGACTGCGATGATTATAGACAGAAAGCCGTAACTTTACCACTATACGTGTCTCAACCTCACAACTAGAAACCGGTTCAAAAGACTTCAAATAAATTTTGTAATAAAATATTTATTTCTATCAGCCCTGAGTTGTGCACTTCATCAGCAAGGCCTCTTCTGGATAAAATTAATATAGCACGATTCTATTCCGCTTGCATCCAACCGCTTCTTATTGACACAGTCATATGTCCATGTGATGGACGGTTGCGTCTGATATCTGGTCTTTACCCAATGTTTGTTGCTTTGTCGAGAAATATTACCTATCTTCGCACTTCAGCGAAAACAGCATATCGATATTTATACATTACAATTGATTCCCTATAGAGTCTAGTACGGATTTTATCTCTAAGAATTTATTTTAGCTTCGTTAGGAGCTTTGGGGAGAATGAGAAAGAGAGAAATGGTAAAACATATTGGTCATACACAACTGTGGTTGCAGAAACTGCTTCATATTGGACTAACAAGGAGACCCTCAGGAGTGTGGGTCGAGGATTTCCATGATGTTTGGTGGGGTGGTAGAGTGGCCCCGAGCGTATCACAACTACCAGATATTAAGGTCAACTGGGCCCTCGTTAAAAAGATATTAAGGGTCAAAGTTGTCAATCGCCGCACACGCGTGTGTTATCAAAAACACGCTTGTGTGTTTTCCAGCAGCAATCGTGTTAAGGGTCGCAAACTGCATATTACACTCTTATTTTCACAAAGCTTAGCTAACGAGATTAAAAATAATGGAATGGGTTGTTTATTGAATATTGCAATAACGCAAACGCGAGCATAAATAGGGTGCGCTCGATATAAGAGCTTGTAATTAGCAGCCATTTTATACATAGTTAAGAAGAGTTAAATCGTAATTTGATATAGCAGATGACTAGCGTGACCATTATTTTTTTTTTGTTAGATCAGGACGATTGCAGAAATTGGTATAAATAAGAACTTGTTAATATTTAGTAGAAAACAAAAACTTCTGAAAAATGTGTTAATAGTAATATTTGAATATATATTTTTTATTGCTCATCGTCATCACACGGAAATTGTGGGCGGAAATCGGAATCCATGAAATCAATTCTAATTTCGAATCCGATTTAATTCCGATCTCACCACAAATTTATATTTGCTACTCTTAAACAAAATCGTGAATGAATTCTTCGCAATTGCCGTTGTTATTTTCACCAAATGTGTCCTATTTTATTACTTTAAATTAATAACGTTACCAAACTCGATCACCACAAAGACGCTTGATTGAATTTTGCAACATCAACCGAAATAAAAAAAAATCCACCGAATTTGATTCCAATCGCGCGCTAGTGTCGCTTTCAAGCGTACCAAATTGCTCAAATGCGAGCTGTGATTGGATTTAGGATTGGAATCGAGCTTCAAGAGTAAGCAGACTGTTCCTACAATCCCCTTGTTTACCGAAGAATAGCGGTTGGTGAGACATTGCGTACAATGGTTAAGAGTACCGTCACTAGATGAGAGATGTAATCGACTAGGCAAGCATCTATATGGCCGTTTTTGGTGTAGATACTTATGTGTTTTGATAATGAACTCGGTATGGAGCAGATTTAACTTGTTATTTCATGCCTATGTTGAATTTGTAATATTATATACTATGCTCATGATAATTTTACACAAATAGACACCCATGACGCACATTGATAACTCCAAACGAATTGTAGAATATTTGATGACATCACTGGCCAATATGTATACACGATTTGATGCATTTAGTACTACTAAACATGTTGCATAGAATTTTATATAAAAGAAGTTATTTAGAAAAAAAAAGACGCGCCTGTTGAATATTTTACAGGAGATTCATATCTTACGCCCGCGTTACGATTGTTGGTAGTTTATTTCATTAATTTCAGTCAAGATCTGTACATAATAAATTTAAATAATTAAGATAAATATTAATACACAGCTTATTGTTCGTGTTGGTAATGTATGAATATTTATATTTTAAATAATATCTACACTAAATGTGCGGTGGCGACCATAAATACTACCAACACTAAATAGCTCGTGGCTGTCGTAAAAGACGATTAAGAGTACTAAACTGAGACTTACATGAAAATAGGTCATCAACTTAACATGTACCAGTTTATAGTAATATAGTAATAGAAAATAATATATAAATTTGATTTCTTAAGCAATATTCCCTATCGTATGTTAATATCCCTAATTTTATTTTTCATTCCCTACATTCCATCATTCAGCATTATCAAGTAATAAGCATTTAAAATTCCTTTGAAATTGATTATTCATCATCGGCATCAAAGCTCATATACGGCTTACTGATGGGCTCGTGTCTGGTAAAGCTTCGCCGGGTTGACAAAATGACCTACTGCACCACGCTGGTCAGCCGGATTAGGTTGGATTTTTTTTCGAATTTTTCATATATGGTACATATAAAAATCTCGAAAACTCGACACCACAAGAAAACAAAAAAAAAATTAAAATTGTTTATTAGAAATCAACGTAGGATATATAACTAGTGGTCGCCGTGTGGTCGAAATTTGGCCATAATTAATTTTAATTAATTTTTCTGCTACACAATTTTATTTATATATAATTATAAATTGTGCAAGCTGTATTTCACTAAAAACTAATTTCTAAAGTACGAAGTGCAAATGCCCATTAGACATTGTCATCATAATTATGATTATTTGACATTCGGTTTGACCAGAGATTTTAACCGTAACAAAAGTGTATAGGCGTGCGCATGTGTGCGTGTGTGTGTAGCGATTGCGTTGTAGTGTGCGTAATGCCTTTTTTAATGAATTTAATGTATTTCTAATCCATTATTATATGACATTTCAGTTTTATACACTCCTCATTATATACTTCAACTGTGCCAAATTTCATACTTGCCCATCAACGTAATTTTCGTAAAAAGGGGTACAAATTCTTGCTTCACGTATTAATATATAGATATCAAAAATTTTTAAAAGGTATGCGGTGCCAATATTATCAACGTTAACACACTTCATTGTTTTCGTGAATAAAAATAGCAGGCTGTGAAAGTATCTTCCGATATATTCATACGTTCAATTTAATTTAGAAAGGCGTTAAATGCGTCTCATCGATTGGCAACAGCTGTTGATGCCTTGGGGGTATCTTAACCGCAACATAAACATTACGAAGCGGATTTGGGCCAGTGCACTTTCAGGGATTCGGAAAATTGGGTTGTAAATATTTTATCCAATTTACGATGTCTACACTACGCTATTCACATATTTAACTGCGTAGTTTTATAGTAACTAGGTACTCTACAAGATTGCTATTGGTTCAAATCTTTAGGGAAGTATCTTAATGATGATAATCGACATTATGAAAGAAAAGATTGATATCTGTCATCATTAGCCATTAATGTGCCGGTGGGCGATTATACAAATGGTTTAATTGTAAGAGTGAGTGAGCTAACCAGGCTGTTACGTTCCAATTTTTTTAAGTTGACCTTTTTTGCAGAATACAAAGGTATATATATGTGCTGAGTCTTCTGTTTAACTGGGGTTATTAAAGACAAGATTAATAATTTTTTGTCGTTACTTTCATTTAGCAATTCAAAAGTTGTAAATGCTGAGAGCAAAAAGTTGTAAACATCGATTATTATACATTTTAGTTAACGTATTATTAAACGTAAAGCAGTGATAACATAACGCTTTTATCATTCGAGGATAGTGATTTATCTTTAGCCGTTAACATTCCTTAATAATCTTTAACGACACCGGTAGGCAAAAAAATTAAAGTTGGAGTCGCGCATGTAGGGTTCCGTACCACCGGGTGACTGGACCGGGGAATTTAGTCCGTCACCCGCGGAGAGTCTGACCGCGCTACGGCGACCGACGTCCCGGGACAGGGACGTCGAGAGGTGAGGGTAACCGAAAGGGTATTCTGTGGGGCCGACCACCGACGTCAAGTCACCCTGTTCCGGTGGTCGGCCCAACAACGAGGCGATGTGGGTACGGGTGGGTTATGGGCCCTCGCGCCGTCCTTTCGTCGCCCCGGACGAAACGGACCGCGTGTGCGCTTACCATAGCCCACTCATAAAAAAAAAGAAAAGGGTTCCGTACCATTATCTATGTTGTATGGGATCCCCCCCTTAAATATTTACATATTTTATTTTGTTTTTAGTATTTGTTGTTATAGCGGCAACAGAAATACATAATTTGTAAAAATTTCAACTGTCTAGCTATCGTGGTTCTTGAGATACAGCCTGGTTACAGACAGACGGACGGACAGACAGACAGCGAAGTCTTAGTAATAATAATACGTTTTTACACTTTGGGTACGTAACCCTAAAAATGGACGGTGATTTTTTATTCTCACTCAATCACCATACGGATTGCTTTTTCATCATCCATCATTATCATTTCAGCTCATATACGTCCCACTGCTGGGCTCGAGCCTCCTCCACAATAAGAGGGAAATTGACCTTACTATACCATGCTGGTCAGACAGGTTGAGATAGGGTTTTATTTCGTTTTCCTTCTCTTGCATAGATGTTATATGCGTATTATATACCTTAGTCGTCTTTTGCGACATCCGCAGACAAGATAGGGAGTGGTGAATTGTATTCTTACTTCGCACACAGAAGGATTATTATTCTACTTAAATATTGTATATTCTTAAAATATACAAAATCAAACAACAGTAGATATCTATGGATTGGACGTGCAACGATTGGTATCTTGGTAATGTATCATCGGTTTATAATAAAAAAAAATGAACGTGTGTACAAAGTACGCATAGCAGAAGTGAAACTTCTTTATCCTTTGTCCCTTTGTTCCGTTGTTCCTTTGTCTCTTTGTCCCTTTATCCTTTTATCCCCTTATCACCTTATCCCTTTATCCCCTTATCCTCTTATCACCTTATCCTCTTATCACCTTATTCTCTTATCACCTTATCCCTTTATGCCTTTATCACTTTATGTCCGCTTAAACGACATGCTATCCCTACTCCACTGGAGAAAGTACTCTTTATTCGAATCGACCGTGGTGGCGACGAGAAAAGTCGGCGCGTAACGAAAAAATGTGACGCGTAACCGAAAAATGTGACGTTAAATTTTTATTCCAACGCCGATAAAGAAGTTTCACTTCAAAAAATGGCCACACTAAGTAAAAAATAAGAACCAGTATGTTTTTTTAACCTCACACTAGAAAAATAATCCTTGTGTTGCGGAGAACTTTACTAATATATAATTAACGGACACAAATCACATTCAGACTCATCATCGCAGCCCACATACGTCCCACTGTTGGGCTCGGGCCTCCTCCACAATGGGAGGCGATTTGACCTACTATATCATGACCTACTATGGTCAGACATATTGGTATAGGGCTTCATTTCAAGTTTTCATTCTCTTACACAGCTGTCATGTGCATATTATATCCCTTAGTCATCTTTTACGACATCCACGAACAAGATAGGGTGTGGTGAATTGTATTTTTACTCCGTCACCACAGTCCAGTCTTTCTAGACTTCGGACTCAGAACAACAATTTGTAGATCGAACGAAGTAATGTCCTGCTCGAGAATGGAACCCACGACACTGGTGCGATAAATCCGTATGTACCAACCAACACGCCATCTGTGTAATATGTAATTTGAAAATAACTATATATTTATAGTAATATCTTTTTCTGAAATAAAGGGCTATAAATATCTGAAAAAAAAAACCACAACATATGGTAACACTACGTAGTAAACAAACTATCGTCATTGAATTACCACAACGTATTTCCCTAACTCACGTGATATATAAAAGTGACGTGTCAACATTGGAGGGGTAACTACCCCTCTGTTACCACACATGGTACGAATAATCACTTATCACCGTCGGAAATCAGCTGTCCTATAGCATTAGGGTTGGTTGAAGGAACATAATATATTATGGGGTTACAAAAATAAACATTTTCTTGCTTTAAATAGATTGTAATATTATTAAAAGATGGTATAATGATTGACGCGAGTACTACAATTAAAAAAAAGTATTTTACGACTTTTTTGCGTTTTAATTCTGTTGTATCTCTTTATATATAATTTTTTTGTGTAAGTAGGACGAGTTCAGTGACATACAGTCACTGAATTCCTAAACGGCTGGACCAATGTTGATGAAATTTTTTGTGTGTCTGTGAGGGGATTCGAGAGTCGTTTAGATACCACCTGCCGGGTCCAATTGTGAAATTGGACCCGGTAGGTGGCGTTGCTGAGAATTTTATTTTATTTGAACAGAACAACGTCTGTTGCGTCAGCTGGTTATATATAAATCTTCTATTCGTGTTATTATTCTATTAATTAAAATCTTTCTAAACGGCTGGACTGATTTTTATGTTTTTTTTTGTGGCTGTTCCGATGGATATGAGAATGGTTTAGATTAATAATTGTAACCAGTAGATGGTGCTGCGATCGATTACAAGGAGAAATTAATTTACCATTTTTTTTAGATCTGAACAGAACAACGTCTGTTGGGTCAGCTAGTAATTAATTAAAATAACATTAAATCGACCACACAAAAAGCAACAAGACAGAGCACTTAACGTGACCCACAATAATAGTAACGTTTTCTTTTTAAATATTTATGAAACTAAAGTGAGCCAATTTATAAACTTCTCAACTAGTATCATGACCACTGAGCTTTCTTGTCGGATCTTTCTCAATTTAACCGCGTTCTAATGTTATTATTTTAATAAATTGTCATAATAGTTATACTATAAACGAATCTAAATCTATTAATAAGTGTTAAAAACTATCAACTTAGAATATTTTTCCTTTTATTTTATTGCATTTTATCCTTACTAATATTATAAATGTAAAAGTAAGTTTGTTTGTTTGTTACGCTTTCACGCTTAAACCACCGAATCGATTTCGAAAATTTTCGTCGGGGTCGGACCCGATTTGTCGGACGCCCAGTTTGGTTTTCGGAGAGGGCGTTCGACGATCGCGGCCCTGCTGCGCCTGAAGGCCGTGGTAGCGGAGGCCGTCATCGGCGGAGGAGTCCTGTTGGCGGTGTCCTTGGACATCACGGGGTGCCCGTGTACCTCAGGCGGCTGGTGGCAGACTACTTGGAGGGGCGCAGCGTCCTCTACGTTGACCGAGTAGGGGACGTTGTGCGAACGCCCATGACGTGCGGTGTCCCGCAGGGGTCGGTTCTGGGTCCGACCCTGTGGAACATCGGCTACGACTGGGCGTTGAGAGGAAGCCTCCCACCCGGGCTGGGCGTAATTTGCTACGCCGACGATACACTCGTCACAGCCCGGGGTGGGACGCTAGAGGAGGCGGCACGCCTGGCAACTCTCGGCACCGAGGAGATTGTCAGGCGGATCGAAGCGCTGGGGTTGAGGGCAGCCCTGGCAAAGACGAAGGCCCTTTTGTTCCATGGCCTCCGTACCGCCGGGCCCCCCGCCGGCGCTTCGATCACCGTGAAGTCGGTCACCATCAGCATCCAGGCCCACATGAAGTACTTGGGCTTGGTGCTCGACGGGCATTTTTGGTTCCGGGAGCATCTCCATCGACTTGTTCCCCGGCTTGTTGGCGCGGCGTCCGCCCTTTCGTGGCTGATGCCGAATGTGGGCGGACCCAGTGCTACGTGCCGACAGCTGTACGTGGGGGTGATCCGGTCAATGGCCCTGTATGGCGCACCGGTGTGGGCGGCGTCCCTGACCGTCCGTCTTAGGGCCCTCCTGTGGCGACCACAGAGGGTCATGGCGGTCAGGGCCATACGGGGTTACCGCACGGTGGCGACGGAGGCAGCGTGCCTCCTGGCCGGAACTCCCCCGTGGGATCTGGAGGCGGAGATGCTCGCCGACATTTATCGGCGGGTGTCCGAGACGCGCGCCCGCGGCGGTATGGTCTCCATCAGAGAGATCACCGCCTGGCGGGTCGACGCCCGCCGAGAAGTCATTGCCCGTTGGGCAGTCCGGCTGGAGAGTCCTCGGTACGGTGTCAGGACTGTCGAGGCCCTCCGGCCGGTGCTGATAGAGTGGTTGGAGCGGACGCACGGGGTGCTTTCCTTCCGACTGGTGCAGGTGCTGACGGGGCACGGTTGCTTCGGGAAGTACCTGCACAAGATTGTCAGGAGGGAGAGCACACCGTCCTGCCACCACTGCAGTTGCGACGAGGACACGGCGCAGCACACGCTTGAGGAGTGTGCTGCATGGGAGGGGGATCGCCGTGAACTCGTCGCAATTATCGGTGCCGACCTGGCGCTGCCGACCATCGCCAGGGAGATGCTCGTCAGCGTCAGGAACTGGGACGCAGTCGCCGCCTTCTGTGAGGCCTTAATCTCACGGAAAGAGGCGGCGGATCGTGTGCGAGTAGAGATCCTATTCGGCGACACGTTCCGCCGCCGGCGACTCGGGCGGCGCAGGCGCGAGTATCTGCGCCTAATGCCGCCCTAGCCGAGGCCGCGGGTGATCGGACCGGGGAATTGTCCGTCACCCGCGGAGAGGCTAACCGCGCGACGGCGACCGACGTCCCAGGACGTTGAGAGGTGAGGGTACCCGAAAGGGTATTCCGTCGGGCCGACCACTGACGACAAGTCACATCTGCTCCGGTGGTCGGCCCAACAACGATGTGACGTGGGTACGGGTGGGTTATGGGCCCGCGCGCCGTCCTTTCATCGCCCCGGACGGACTGGACCGCGCGTGCGCTTACCATAGCCTACCGATAAAAAAAAAAAAAAAAAAACGCTTTCACGCTTAAACCACCGAATCGATTTCAAAAATTTTTTCACCAAGAGAAAGCTATAATATCAGAGAGTAATTAATATAGGCTATATTTTATCCCGGTATTCCCATGGGAACGGGTACTACGCGGGTAAGGCGACTGAAATCGAAGCGAGGCCGGGTTGCTAATATTAAATAACTTTGTATAATGGATAGAAAAAACCTCTGTAATAGCATGGACATGTAAGACTAAAGTTTTATTAGTTAACAATTATTGTTCTCCAGTGATCATGAAGGTATGTATGTCGTATTTGAAATGTCGGGATTGTAAAATAAAACTAAAACTCAATAAAAAGCCTCAACAAGAACAGTTTCATTATAAAATTCATAATGTTTAATGGTTTAATTGAAATTAATAAGCGTGGCATGCGTTCACATATAAAGCGGGCAAGCTTTCTTGGAGTATCTTCCATTTAAAAATTGAATAAAATGACTCACTTCTCGTGATTGGTGCGCACGCCACTAGATCGACGTTCCGCCGCCGCGGCCAGGTATCGCCTTACACTCGCTTTGATCTGTGGGTCTGCCATACAACCTAAAATCAATTAATCAGTTGTTTTCTTTAGCTAACAACAATTATCAGCCAAGTGATATTGTAAAGGTACAACTTATGTGGTGATTATATATTATAAAAATGGAACAAAGCCACTGTGAACTAGAGTTATACCGGCTCAAATCCCGAGAGCCGTCTATAAAATTACATCGCATATCGCAATTCTTATTTGCAGTAGCTTACATAGAAAATTTGAGCAAACCACTTGGGGATATGGTAGTTTTATTACTTGCAGCTGCTTATATACAACTATGTCTCAAATGTCATAGTTTACTAACTACACTCAAGATAAATCCTTTTAAACTCACCCTTTCTCAGTCTTAGAGTGACGGGATCCGATGAGAGTCGCAAGCATTTTAAAACTGGAACAATCAATTTAAATTGTTCAGGACAATTTAGTATGTATCATATTTAGATACATTTTTTAATAGAATTAAGCCCTAATTCCAGAAAGGATAGGCAGAGATTTGACATAAGCAAATTTCTTTAAGTAAATTGAGTTACTGGTTATAAGAAAAGGGCCTATAGCCGTTTAGCGCTCAAAGCAGCAGAGTTTGTTGGTGACCCCACTCTCGAAAACACAATAGTATATAATATATTATACGACCAGAGACTTGAGTCCGGGACTTGAAGACAAAATGTTTTAGCAATAGTACAGCGAGACATAATTAGTAATGCTAAGTAAAAAAAAAACCGACTAAGTGCGAGGCGGAATCGCGTACGAAGGGTTCCGTACCATTATCTATTAAAAAATCACGTTCGTTGATTGTTATATGAAAGCCCCCCCTTAAATATTTATTTTATTTTTAGTATTTGTTGTTATAGCGGCATTAGAAATACATAATTTGTAAAAATTTCAACTGTCTAGCTATCGCGGTTCTCGAGATACGGCCTGGTGACAGACAGATTTATTTTGATAAACATGTACCCATGTGTATCCTTTGGGTACAGAACCCTAAAAACAGGTATTGATCACATTTAGTACTGTTATGCGGCATATTTTTTAGGGCGCGCTATAATTCATCACAAACTGTCGTCCACTCCGTCCGAGGCGACGTAAGGGTTGCGCGCAGCCCCATAATCCATCGTATTCCTTCCGGTTCGCCTTTGGACCGACGGCAAATACTTGACATCCAGCCCGGCCGGCAGGACTGTTACCGAATATTGTTTTATGTCCATTAGAGTCGCAAGCCCATCGACGACCCATAACAAACGGAAAGCGGGCTTTGGGAACTTTGGATACAATTGCTAATTTACACCACTGGATTTTCCATATCCCCTTACACTCGATTGTGGGATGATCTGTGCAATACATTTTTTGAGCGTGAAGAAAAATAAATAGACAACTTTAGAGAATTTGTTTATATTTTCATAAATTGTTGGAAATCTATTTATCAATCCGGAGATGAAAAGTTCTTTAAATAGAATTTACCGCGTAGTCACAATCTAAGACTACAATGGGACGCCATCGCTTTCTTTCATCAAGAGATTGGCGGATATATATAACAACATGTTTAAGTGGACTAATGTCATAGCATAGATACATTGCAATTATTTGCCGTATGGTGACAGCATATACAATTCACCACAGCTCTTACCAGGGATTTCGTTAAAGGCGACTAAGGGCTATCATAATATGCAGATAACATCCATGCAAGAAATGGCAAACTTGACATAAAACCAGCGGGGTCAATTCTCCTCCAATTGTGGCGAAGGCGCGAGCCCAACAGTGGGCTGAGACGATGATGAGAATCATCGCATGCTGGCACAAAGAGGCTGTTTCACGTAGTATTTCTGAAGACAGGCCTATGTCTAATAAATTGGATGATAAAAGAATGATCAGTGGAAGAGAAGGCAAACCCAAAATCAAACCCCATGTTCATTCACTTGGCCAATGATGTTTTTTTTCGCTGTTGGTGGCAAACGAGCATACAGCACCATTGATGGTGATAAAGTGCAGTAACAAATTGCTCCTATACAGATGTCTATTTCCTGCGAGAGCGTGGTATTAACCCGGTCGGACTGGCCCGCGACTGACGACAGTGTTGTCCTACCACATATAAATATTAAAGCTTTTTGCTTTTGTAAATAAAACTACTTTTACAGATTTTATCGCGTTTGTATTTGATTAATGAATGCCCGACGTTTCGAACACTTTACAGCATTCATGGTCACGGACGGACTAAGATGTCTGACATCCAAACAAGTCAACGTTATTACAGATTATTTTCTGTGTAGTATATTTGTATGTGTAGTGCTCGCGTAAACAGAAATCTATTTGCTTTTCATTGGAGAGCACGTTAATGGGCTGAATATGTCAATTATTTTTTTTTTAATTGTATTGTAATGCAAGTAGACGACGTCGCGTATACAAGCCAATTTGCATATCAATTTGTGCTTCAAAAATTGGTTTGATAACAACTACAAGGCGTTAGAAATTAATGTTTCCGTTTGTAAGTAAAAATGGCAATTTTATTAGTCTGTGTGCAACGGTGTGAAATGTGAATTGTTAAGTCGCGTGTTTTATTCGAACTGACCATAACGCGATCGTTGCATTAATGTTAATAAGTTCAAAGATAGCGGTCGAACTTGACGTTTTAATAACTGGATACAGTATACTAGTATTCTAAGTGATATACCGTTGCCGTATTAAATCCGTTTTGATAAAATATTACGCCCCAACCAAAGTACTTTCCGTGTGGTGACAGGGTAAGAATACAATTTACCCTCCCCTTTCTTGCCCATGGATGTCGTAACCGACGACTATTATAATGCGCAGATAATATCTGTGCAAAAAGAAAACCCTATACCAACATGTCTGACCAGCATGGTATAGCAGGTCATTTTCTCTCCTATTGGGAAGAAATTATGAGGTCGTGTCATCTTTACAAATAAATAAAATTGAAGCATCTGTTTTTAATGTCAAAATATTACGTTTTTTTTCACGCTCATGGTTGTTTACACGATACCTTTTTTGTCGGCCTGTTTGTTTAGGGTAATCTTCAAAACGGTTGGGCCAATATGGATAATATTTTACTATCGAGTAACTGTCTATATAAGAAATAGCTTAGGCTTATATTTAATCCTGGTATTCTCACAGGAACAGAAACTACGGAGGTAAATCCGCATTTGCTAGCCGTTTAATATAATTCTAACTGAAAAGTTAGATTATTCAATCGGAATAATGTGTAAACGTTTTACGAGAGATGGCGATAGAGACAATTTGGTTGTCATATGTAGGCCTACGCTTGTCTAATTGGTAAGTCTAATAACAGATTTGCAGTAGATATGTGATCTCCAGTAAGATTCCTATGCGAAGCTTAATAAATCCCAATTCGATATAACACATTTTCAATATGAAATTCAGCAGCGTGCGTTTAAAATTAACCTGCGTGTTAAGTTATTAATTATCACTTTAACTGTTACGGTAAAAATCTGAGAGAAATTCTGGGTTATATATAAACTCTAGTAACATGAATTAAACCACTTTGGTGGACTATGACCTAAATACTTTCTTTAAATGAGAACAGCCGTTTTCAATTTTTACAAGAAAAAAAATATAAAACTGTAAAGTTTACGTGTGCTTACGGAGTAAGAATACAATTAGGCACTCCCCTTTTGTACGTAGAAGTCGTAAAAGGCTACTAAGGGAGATGTGCAAAAGAATAAAAACGAGATATAAAGGCCTATCCCAAACATATCTAACCAGCACGGTATAATAGGTCAAGTTCCTTCCTATTATGAAGGATATCCGAACCCAAGAGCGGGACTATGTATGAACCAAGATGATTACAATAAAGTTTAAACAAAGTCCTCCCGTGTGGTGACGGAGTAAGAATACAATTCACCACTCCCTATCTTGCCCGTGGGTGTCGTAAAGAACGACCGAGGGATATAATACACATATAAAATATATGGAAGAAAAGTAAAACTCCAATTAAAACCCTATACCAACATGTCTGACCAGCATAGTATAAGTGGGTAAATTTTCCTCTTTGTGGAGTAGCTCGAGCCCAACAGTGGGAAGTGTATGAGCTGAAATGATGATGATGACAACAAAGTCTAGCTAGCAAAACTAGCACTAATTAGAATATTAAAGCATCACAGTGGCTGAATTATTTACATTAGATATGTGCGTTGTCAATTATACAGCTAGTTATCTTTATGTGAAGACTGTATCGTAGATAAGTGGCATGCGCCTGATAAATGGCAAATACCTTACCTTCTCGGGTAGTGAACCGGTTTACATCAGTCCCATTAACCTTGAGCAAAACGTCTCCCGCCTCGACCTGTAATTCAACACACCCGTATTCAGTTACATACTTTAAATAATAACTTACGGGTATTGTTTGGTTAGACTATTTGTAAGTGTAATTATAATGATCAATTAAGGTCAAAATTGATAGGTAATTAATAGACTGTTATTTTATGCTTATAATCAAGTATATTTTTCCGTGTGGTGACGGAGTAAGAATACAATTCACCATTCTCTAACATGCCCGTGGATGTCGTAAATGACGACTATATATGGGTCCCTTATTAATTTATTATAATAAGCATATAACATCTGTGCAAGAGAAGGAAAACTCGAAACAAAACCCTATTCCAACACGTCTGACCAGCGTGAAATAGTAGGTCAATAAACCTCTCATTCTGGAGGGGGCCTGAGCCAAACAGTGGGACTTGTATGGGCTGAGATGATAATAAGCATGAAAAGAAATTAATTGATCAATAACTTATGTTATTATATTATTATATGTTAAACAAATAAATATATTTAAAGATAATTTTACTTGGCCTATAGATCAGCGCGCTTATACATATAGGCTGAGATGATGAATCAAGTAGGTATAATATAATGTATTTTATTCAAAGTTTCCCAAGTACGGAGACTTCTTTTCTTCTTGACAATTCTATGCATTAACAAAATAATCCTTGTATTACACGGGACTTTATAAACAAATAATGAACAGACACTAATTACACTCACGCTTAGACAACAATTTTGTGAATCGCAAAAAGTTATGTCCTGCATAAGAATCAAACCCTTAACACCCGGTATGTTAACGACACGTACAGTGAAACACTACTCCACTATTTATATGTTAAGCGATAGGTGGATAGCAGATTGCAATGTATCGTATAGAACATTTTAACATTACTGGCTTCGGGTAACCCAAAATATAAACGACACAAATATTATTTTTATACGTGCGCTCATAGAGAATATATGTAAATTCATCTCGGCTCATATCCGTTCTCCTGCAATACTCAAGCCTCCTTCAGAAAGGGAGCGAAATTGGCCTACTATAATACGCTGGCCAGACGTGTTGGTACAGGGTTTGCCATACCCACAAGTAACAGGGGGTGGTGAATTTTATTATTCAGTCACCACACGGAAAAAAAATTGTTATCGCCATAAATATTCCCGTAAGAGAAAAAGTTATATTAAAAACTAAGATTGTCAAATATTTTTTTCATTATTCCACATTTCCATGTGGCGACGGAGTAAGAATACTATTCACCATCTGCTTGCCCATGGGTGTCGTAAAATACGACTAAGGGATATATGATGAGATGAAACTAGGTGCGCCGACGACCTAGTAGTTGGGTCCTACACTGCGTCGTCCGATACGTGGACGCCACTCGAGAACCATTTTTCCCCAGCGGTTGTCGGTTCGTCGAGCGATGTGGCCTGCCCATTACCACATGAGCGTGCTAATTCTTCGTGATATTTCCATCATTTGATCTAAATTCTTGTTCATATGGGTGATTTGAAGCATTGTCAAATACTCTAATTTGACCTATTATACCATGCTGGTCAGACATGTTGATATAGGGTATCATTTCGAGCTTTCCTTCTCTTACACAGATGCTATGTGCACATTATATCCCTTAATCGTCTTTTACGACATCCTGGGGCAAGATAAGCAGTGGTGAATTGTATTCTTACTCCGTCACGGATTTGCCACTGTTATCTTTAATTTAATTATTGTTCATTCTTATTGTAATTATGCTATATCAAATACAGTAGAATCTCACTAATCCGGCATTTCAATAGACCGGCACGTCCAATATAATCCAACACCCTTCTCCCGCGTCTCCCTCGTCCCTCCCTACACAACTTGGCATCGTCAAGCAGTCTAAGCTCAGAGCTTATCGCGTGCGTACGTATATATTTCTCTGCTGTTTTCAAGTGATAATATTATCCTTACCTTATTAAAAATGTCAAATAAACGGAAACACAAGACTCTAACTTTAAAAGATAAAATGGACATTTTGAATAAGTTAGATCTAGGAGAAAACATGTGTAAATTGGCAAAGGAATATGGTGTTGGACGCGCTACAATACACGATGTTAAGAAAAAAAAACAAAGGATTGTTGAGCACGTGATGACGATGGAATCTGGTCCAGGACAGCGTAAAACATTAAGAGAAGGTAATTGTCCTAAAATGGAAACCGCTCTTTACATGTGGTATAAGCAAGAGCGTTCTAAACACCTTCCCATATCTGGAGAAATTCTAAAAGCAAAAGCAATTGAATTTCATAATAAATATTGCAATAAAGATGATTTTCGTGCCAGTAATGGGTGGCTGGATAAATTTAAAAACAGATTTGGTATCCGTCTGTTAACCATATCCAACATTTTAAAGAAAAATTAGAGAAATTGGGTTTTCTTCCTGACCTGACCAAATAAGATGAAAGTGGTCAGTTCTGGAGACTTTTGTCCAATAAAAAATTCATATCCTCTAAAGAAGCGAGCGCACAAGGTCTTAAAGTGAGTAAAAAGAGAATCATATCTATGCCGTGTTCAAAGGCTTCCGGAATACACAAATTGGATTTGTTAGTCATTGTTAAAGCTACAAATTCCAGAGCAATCAATAATATTTACCTGCGAGTCTGTTACAAGAATTGAAAAAAAAGTGGGTCACGAGAGAGGAATTTAGTGAATGGTTCTGAATACTTTCTGCCAGAAGTGAAGAAGTTCATAAAAATATCCAACGTGCCCATAAAAGTAAGACTGTACTTGAGAATGCTCCACGTCATCCAAATGAACAAGAACTTACACAAGTGATGGGAATATTCAAACCATCTTTCTACCACTAAACTGTACATCTTTTATGCAGCCGATAGATCAAAATGTTACTCAAACAGTAAAACCCTTGTACAACATTAAATTGCTCATCCCTATTTTTTCCAAAATGATGACAACGCAGAGCCTCAAAGAATTGAATTTTAAGGATGATGTATTCTCTCTCACTCATGCATGGAGCTTTGTTTGATCTGACTTAATCCAATCATTACGGAAAAAGCTATGCCGTACAATGACTGTTGTATCCCAAGAAATAGAAGAATGGGATCCTGTAGACAATTTAACTATTACTAATTGGTTGCAAAATTTATCAGAAAGAGAATTCGAGTCAACTGAAAAAAATTAAATTCTTGATTTGAAGAGACTGAAGAAACGTTGCAAATTACGACAATTGAAGAAATATGTGAAGCAGGACACGAGAAAGAAATAAACAAGGACTATAGATAGATAGCACAAACACACACCTCAATTAAAGATTATTTTAAAACTTATGTAATTAATTAATTGTGAGATGTTACAATTAGAAAAAAAACCGAATTAAACATGATTCTTTTATGAAATGCTTAATTTTATTTATTACTAGCAACCCGCCCTCGCTTCGCTTCGGTTATAGTCGTTTTACCCGCGTAGTTCCCGTTCCCGTGGGAATACCGGGATAAAATATAGCCTAGTTTACACCCTGATATTATAGCTTTCCATTGGTGAAAGAATTTTTGAAATCCAGACAAAAATTTTTTAATTGCTATTTTAGGCATAGGTGTCGTGCAAATAACCGTGTGAGCATGAAAAAAGCCTATTATTTTGACATTACAAACAGACACTCCAATTTTATTTATTGGTATAGACTAGCAACTAGCCCTCGCTTTGCTTCGGTTTTAGTCGTTTTACCCGCGTAGTTCCCGTTCCCGTAGGAATACCGGGATAAAATATAGCCTAGTTTACGCCCTGATATTATAGCTTTCCATTGTTGAAAGAATTTTTGAAATCGGTCCAGCTGTTTTGAAGATTACCCGGAACAAACAGACAGACAAAAATTTTTTAATCTGTATTTTAGGCATAGGTGTCGTGCAAATAATCGTGTGAGCATGAAAAAAGCCTATTATTTTGACATTACAAACAGACACTCCAATTTTATTTATTGGTATAGACTAGCAACCAGCCCTTGCTTCGCTTCGGTTTCAGTCGCCTTGCCCCTGTATTTTATATCTTAAATATCTTCTAAAATATTACGATACGCGACTTCAGTCCCGCTATTCCCGGAACGACAATATTATATAGGGGTTTCTTGAGACAAAAAATAGCCAAGTTATTCTTTATATAGTAGTAAAATTTTAGTAAAATTGGTCCAGTCGTTTGGAAGATTACATGGAACAAACAGACAAAAATGTTTAAACTGCTTTAAAGAACAGGAATCGGTAACCGTGTGAGCATGAAAAACTCTACTACAGTGGACTCCCCGGTAATGCGATAAACGTTTTGCACAGCAGTGTCGAACTATTGAATTCGTCGGATTGTGGAATACTGCCAGGAACCCTTATAGTCCGGATTTTTTTACAGAAGAGTACCTTGTAATCCGACACGTACGTATTCGTAATACATATATGTACAACTAGCAAACCGCCCTCGCTTCGCTTCGGTTATAGGTTATAGTCGTTTTACCCGCGTAGTTCCCGTTCCCGTGGGAATACCGGGATAAAATATAGCCTAGTTTACGCCCTGATATTATAGCTTTCCATTGGTGAAAGAATTTTTGAAATCGGTCCAGCCGTTTTGAAGATTACCCGGAACAAACAGACAGACAGACAGACAAAATTTTTTTATTGCTATTTTAGGCATAGGTGTCGTGCAAATAACCGTGTGAGCATGAAAAAAGCCTATTATTTTGACATTACAAACAGACACTCCAATTTTATTTATTGGTATAGAAGAATAAACTAAATTATGAACGTACACTAGGCCGTACCGCTATTACATGTAGTGAAATTCAAACTAAACAATAGCACATTAGTAGTGTCGTGTATTAAGTTGTAACCTGTTCAATCATACACTACTTACATTAACAAAAATTTACGAAAAAATGTTTAATAATAATAGACATGTCAGATTACAAGGGGTGCCGGATTATAAGGGTGTGCGGGATTAGACAGGGGCCAGATTACCGCGGGCCCACTGTATTTTAACCCCCACAAAATAGATATGTACTTCAATTTTATTTATTTGTATAGACATAGATAAATTTTTCTATAGAATCGAGTAACCCGGCATCTTTGAGTTTTTAATAGTGCTGAATTGGCGAGATTCTACTATAATGCGTATCAGGTCAATCTATACCAATAAATAAAATTAGAGTGTCTGTTTGTAATGTCAAAATAATAGGCTTTTTTCATGCTCACACGGTTATTTGCACGAAACCTATGCCTAAAATAACAATTAAAAAATTTTTGTCTGTCTGTCTGTCTGTTTGTTCCGGGTAATCTTCAAAACGGCTGGACCGATTTCAAAAATTCGTTCACCAATGGAAAGCTATAATATCAGGGCGTAAACTAGACTATATTTTATCCTGGTATTCCCACGGGAACGGGAACTACGCGGGTAAAACGACTATAACCTATAACCGAAGCGAAGCGAGGGCGGGTTGCTAGTTAAAAATACACATGTTGATAGATACATCGCTACTAATTGTATACACGCACAAATAGAGAACACGTTACACAAGTACCCACCCGATAGATTCAAATACCAAATCTTGTCTTCCCACGGTCATACCACTAGTCTCTTTCAATGTAATACATTTATGCATATAATATGTAAGACCTATAAGAGCGGCCTTCAATTTAATTAAGCACGTGATTTTTTTTTGCAACAACACCCAATACGAGGTTCATAAATATGACGATTGACAAATATTTTGGCGATCAAATGTCTTTTCTTAATATTGATAACCATATCTAAAACAATAACTGGCCATTAAACAACATCAAACAAAACGTAATTATCTTTATTATTTTCTTCAGTCTATATACGTCCCCGCCGGGCTGGCCACGGACGACAAGTAACTTGGTACCGATGGTCGGCCCAATGACGAAGGAGAGGCAATTCGGTGGGTATTCCCCATTTCGTTACCCTAGATGGAGCGGACGGAGCATCGGCTGATAGACCACCCCAAAAAAAGAAGCCTATATACGTCCAACTATTGAGCACAGGCCTGCTCCACAAGGGAGATAAAATATCCCAGCTGGCAAGAGAGTTTCAGGTATAGTTTAATTTTAAATATCTGGTTGACCGAGCTTCGCTCGGAATATTTTTGTCGAATTTATTTAGATATATATTAATAAAAAATAAATAATGAAAAATATATAAAAAATTACAAAAAGAGAATAATAATAACACCGAGATTCGATCCGACGCTGTTCGAATCGCAAAATTATCAAAATTTGAACCGATCAACGTCGCACCTGAGCTATCGTAACTCATGACATTAGTATCGAAATTTGAATTCATATTCTTTTAATATTTAATGTCATCATATTGCTTTACTAAAAACACAGACAAAACAACATTTTTTATAAATAAGACCTAGCTAGATCGATTTTTTGGACCCGAATCCTCTAGTATGCCAAGTTTCAACAAAATCGTTGGAGCCGTTTCCGAGATCCTGAATATATATATATATATATATACAAGAATTGCTCGTTTAAAGATATAAGATTTTGCTATGATATTATCTGCAACTCTTTCAGTAGTATTTTACTATCAAAGCAAAAAAGAAATGCGTATTGAATTATATTATCACTCGTAATAGAGTACATAGATATTAACTCGTAAACCACTTCACTATTTATTACTGTTATAAGGATAAATTAGGACGACACACCTTTTATACATATTATTTCCCTTATAAGTTAATAACAAAACACACTACACACTGAATAGACACAAATAATCACTTCAATAACGTTTAAAATTTGTAACACATAATTTATCAACGATTCACTGAGATTTTAATAAACACTTTCTTGAATTGTTCTTGTATCAAATTGTAGTATAAGGAATATCCTTGCCGAGAATAACCGCCGTTATTTTAGACGTATTGCGATGCGACCGTCTCGCGCGCCTTCGCACAGACAAGTTATCATACAAGGGGTCCCCGCTAATGGATTCAGTTTACAGATAAATTTGATCTAAATTACATACTATTGAAATGCGTGGCTGATTTGTTATTATAAAATATGGACCAGCTGTGCTCAATTGATAGAGATGCGCGAATATTCTAACATTAGTGTTTAATTGAATTTAAATTCATCGTGTGGTGACGGGGAAAAATACAATTCACCGCCCCCTATCTTGCTCGTGGGTGTCGTAAACGACTAAGGGATATCTTGTGCATATAAGAACTATACAAGAGAAGGCAAACTCGATATAAAACCCTATGTCAATACGTCTGACCAGCGTGGTATAGTAGATCAATTTCCCTTCCATAATAAAGGAGGTCCGAACCCAACAATGGGACGTATAAGGGTTGTGATGATAATGATGAATTTAATATTTATCTATAGTTGAAAAAAAAAACTCTTGTATAGACCAATTATCGAGAAAGGAACATTACGCTACGACCAGTAGGAGCGTAGTATAAACGACGAATATTGCAAAAACGGGGAAAATTTATTCATTTTGGGGGCATCCATTGCATGCTTTGCCCCTTAGATGCATACGAGCCTCTCTTGAACTAGCTCTCTCTCTCTCTCTCTCTCTCTTACGTGACGCAGACGAAATTGCGAAAAACAACCAGTTTATGAAATAAAACCTTTGTCCATTTAATTCAAGCCGTCACCTTTAATAGAAACAAAACGTTCGTAAAGCACTGCTATAATATTTACTAAATTTTAGCGCTTCAATATTACATTACAAAAAATATCATCAAATCTATTACATTTAAACTATGCAAAAAGATACATTTTATATTGTACCTTGGAAACTATTAGTTGGATTTAAGAAAGAAAGATCTCGTGTTCCATGGTGCGTTTATACAAAAATGTTATATGTTTGTAAATTATAACATAACAAAGCCGTTTCACTTTGGTTTCAGTCGCTTTGCCCTCGTATTTTGAATCTCCATTCAATATCTAGGATAGCTTGTATTTTGTATATTACGGTACGCGACTGTAGTCTATGACCTCTTTAACCTCGGTTCCATTCTCGGACCAGACAAAAAATTTTATAGTTTTTCTTGGAGGAGAAATAAACTATACTACTCCTTATATAACCAGCTACCTTGTAGTAAAATTTTATCAAAATCAGTCCAGTCATTTTTTAAGATTACCCGCAACAAGTAGTCAGAAAACTGGCATAGGTCCCAGGCCAATAACCGTGTGAGCATGAAAAATACATATAACTACTATTTTGACACACAAACAGACACTTAAATTTTATTTATTTGTATTATTTTGTATAGATAACGTTATGACAAATAGAAGCGGAATAATGCTTATAAATTTTAGCAAGTAGAACAAAATTCAGTATCACTGTACGCGTTACTACCAGGAAGAACCTGCCTATGCGTCCAAAGCGTAGTGTAGTCATTACTTCGTGCTAATGGAAGGGCTGTACGCTCTAGGGTAAGGCATAAGCATAGCCGTATAAACATTCTAGAGGGGAAATTTACATTAGGAGATTTTTTCTTACCACAAATATTTGTTTGAAAATAATGCGATAATTTGCTATCTCTTAATTTACATCCATAATAATAAGGCTGTTTTGTACAGGTCTCATTATTTTATAACGCTTATTGAGAATATTTTTCGGCCGACTTAGGCTTGGCTGGAAAGATGTTGCAGCAGTCTATTGATCTCTCTTGCCAAATGTCGAACTTCGTTCCCACGCAGATAAATTCAGATGGTGGAGCGGACTAAGAATCAATCTCCTGAGCGGTGTCATAGATTCGATACCCACGCAGGAAAATTCTTATCCACATTCATTAACAGAGTGCGAAATATCCGTTAATCGTATGTTTGTAAAGACGACACAAGAATTTAATCCTCAGAGGTGTTTACGGTTATCTTTTAAAAAAAAGGGAGCCGTTGCTCAGGACGCCTGGCAAATGTAAAATATGGCATAAAGTATTAATAAAATATTACGAATTTTTGTCCAGAAAATGATGATTTTTATTCACTAAACATTTATTTTCATTAGTATACACTATAGGTCTTATATATCTATGTGTTTAGGTTAATAATTTATTTTGAGCTCACTAAACTGGCGTGGTACAGAGTTCTAAAACAGGTTATGGTTTCGTTACACAAATGTACATATCCAAACGTGGCGTGAACTCCACGCTCACGACTAGGTTCACCTTCGCCTATAGATGTTTCACATCAAAAAGGTATAATTAACCCGATAAAAATGAAAAAATATGACAATAGCATCGAGTTGTACACATAGCCTCGTACCAATCGGCAAAAAAAAACCTTTTACGACGTGTTGCGAATACACTAACCATGTGCCTCATAACGCTGCGCATTCCATTTTGAATAGACCTTGTGTACTTCGCCTGTAAATGCTACTGCCGTATTCAAGTGCACGCCTTTAAAAAGTGGGGAGAGCACCCCATAATGTGAGTGCAAGAAAATATACAAGAGTAGCGCGTATATTGCTATAGCCGTATAAAAACATTTGGCTATTTGTAATAGCTGGTTAAACTAAAACGACATAAACATCGAATTTACGTAATTTTCATGTTGTATGTAAAATATTTGCTGATAGCATTCAGCACTGTCTTTCTCATAAAAGCACGTGGAGTACATACCCGGGCTTCCTCCCACTCTGTCGAGGTCCTCCCATGACAGTCATCGCTTACTATAACTACAATATTATTTGTCATTTAGCTAGATAATAAAAATTGGATAATGGTAATCAATTCAAACTTGCTGTATATCTAATTAATATGAGATGATAAAGATAAAAAGTCGCTTTTTAATATTGTTCAACTTATCTTTACTTTGGATCCCAAATATTTGTGGTCAAAAACACCAACTTGTCCTAAGACGGTCCTGATAGTACCAATTTAACGTACATTTATGGTTTGCGAGAATAACGATAAAAAAAAATTGGAGTATAATATTATTTTCATTGATACTATATCAAACAGCAACAGAATAAGGTAAAAATAATTGGCTTTCTTCTTAAATAGTGATCCGGAATAAATAACTGGCTAATTGTGAAATTTTCTCATTCTTGGCCATTTCTCGTGTACTCTTTCCTAGTTTTACGCCTGCAAGGATGAAAGCCAGTCAACACGTAATTTATACGAATCTTTGTTAATTCCACCGCGTACCCTGTGGTCAACGATTGTTGCCGCGTCCTGTTGGTATCGAGCGGGCGGTAAGATTTAGTTAAAACAACTAGAGGAAAAAAACAAATTCGGTAAAGGGTAAGAGATCGATAATAGTGACGAGTATCTAGAGATATACCTAACAAAAAATGTATGAATATAGCGAATAAATACGTTTTATTGCGTGGTCGTGAGTATGGGACGAACATCTGTGGCGGAGCTTGACCGCAGGCGATACGCCCACTTACATAGACTTCTTTGAAGTTTCAACTATCGTCCAGCTTTTTAACACCTACATGACTTTCTTTAGCTTCACTTTAAAGCATTTTACAAGCCTTTGTACTTTTAGATATCACTGTCCACTTTATATATAATTTCTATATAATAACCACAAATGTGTGTGCAACATCGGTAAAAAAAAAGTCGTTTATTTTTCAATTCTAACCCTTAAATATTTTCAGATGAATAAAAAAATATTTCGGTGAAAATCGAAGCTCTAATAATTTAATATTTGCATTTTCTATTTCGCATTTAAATAACATAGGAAAAATCTTTCTTCTTTTCAGATATTTCTAACTCGTATACCGATAACAGATTCGATAGAGCCTATACATGATTTCGTCCAAAAAAAAAGGACATTTTAGATAGTTTAATTTTCTACGAAACTATCTATATTTATCAAATACAAACGCGATAAAATCGCATCTGTATTTGATACTAGGTTACTCTTAGGGCAAAGTGAAACTAGGCTCCATATCACATACCATAACTACTGTCGTCGCTACAGATGACCGGTAGCAGTAAGGCGCGTTAGAATGTGATTTAAATAACACCAATAAAGGCAAATATCGTTTAATTTAAAAATCAGAATCTAATACGCTAATATGGCGGAGTAAAAAAATTATAAAGAAAAATTGAAAAATAAATCATATCTTTTTAATTAATCAATCTAAATGAATGAAAACTTGTGTACATATGTAATACTAGCAACCCGCCCTCGCTTCGCTTCGGTTATAGTCGTTTTACCCGCATAGTGCCCGTTCCCGTGGGAATACCGGAATAAAATATAGCCTAGTTTACGCCCTGATATTATAGCTTTCCATTGGTGAAAGAATTTTTGAAATCGGTCCAGCCGTTTTGAAGATTACCCGGAACAAACAGACAGACAAAAATTTTTAATCGCTATTTTAGGCATAGGCATTGTCGTGCAAATAACCGTGTGAGTATGAAAAAGCCTATTATTTTGACATTACAAACGGACACTCCAATTTTATTTATTGGTATAGATTGTGTGTAATTATTGACTGTAATCAAAACTTAAATAAGTAGTTCAGTTCTTTTTTAATTAATTTTTAGTGATTTTTCGGACCCGGATTATGGTCAACTTTGGCAATTTTTATAAAAAAAAACTACTTACCGTATCGACTCCGGTGTTTTACTCTAATGCTTAAAATGATAAGAACTATCTATTTCTACAATAAAAACAGAATGCAACAAAAATGGAGTTTATAATACACTGTGCGTCGTGGTTTAGAATAGAAGCCAAGTACACTGCGGAGTGTTGTTGTTCTTGCTGTGCTATTGCTTGAACATACCATTTTCTTCACTTTGCTCAGCACAAACCGAAAGTGTAAATAACCCATTAGTTTTTAATTCCAGTCATTCCTTGCCTCGATGTTATTTGCAATAATGTAACCTTAGTCGTCCTTTACGACACCGGCGGGAAAAGTACGGGTAGTGACAGATAGTATTTTCAGTCGTCATACAGCTGATGAAACGTCTTAGTTGCATTGTTGACTCAATCAAAATTATTCATATTTGTAATCAAGTAATAATCTATTGATGTGCTATATATGACCATGATAACTTTACATTTGAACTTGTGCCCGAGAATAGATTAAATTTGTTTACAACTATAGCTATTAATATAATATTTATATGACCATGCGCTAAATATCATTTAGAAAAACATTACGAATTATAATTAAACAACTAATATTGGATGAGTTATTTACATAGAATTTGTAATGTGACAATTATGTTCTGTACAAGTCTAAAACGTAAAATTTCTTAAACAAAATCGCAGGATGATCTACTCGCCCGGGAGGGTCGTCGGGGAGGAATGGTACCCGAAAGGGTATCCCGCCGGGCTGGCCACGGATGACAAGGAACTCGGTACCAGTGATCGGCCCAATGGCGAATAGTGGGGATGTGGTGGGTTATGGGGCGCGCGCCGCCCTTGCCTCGTCCTGGATGGAATGGGCGGCGTGTGTACTGACCGTAGGCTGTCAAAAATGGTGATGTACTAGAGACAATAATAGCAAACCGCACTAACACAATCTGTCTACTCGTAAATAGAATTTTCATCATAGTCTGTCCAGCCGTTAATAGGAGTTCATTCGTATACACAAGTAAAGAATAATTATATAACAAAGATCGGACGGAGTAAGAATAAAATTCACCACCCTCTCTTGCCCGTGTGTGTCGTAAAAGATGACTAAGGGATTACACTACGTAGGTAACATATATTGAAAAGGAAAAATCTAAATTACACCCTATATCAACCCGCCTAAAAGGGTGTAGGTCAATTATTCTCCCATTGTGGAGGAGGCTCGAGCCCAGCAATGGGACCGATATAAGCTGTGAAGATGTGAGTAAAGATCGAAATATGTTCATCAAAATTTTCAAAAGTCGTGATTTTGCTGAAAGTAATGAAGCTATTATTTGGTATGTTTAACGTATATTAGGTCTTATTTAATGCTAGAGTAGCAGATAAAGGAGTCCTCTTTTAGAACTCCGAGGTCCTGCCCACACATCTGATCACAGAAGGGTAGTGTGAAATTTTAAAATAATCTTTTAGTGTAGTGTGTTTATCATCAGTCGGTCGTCCGCTCAGTAGAACTACATCTGAACCACATCAGAAGGCGCTTAGGGCCATTAAACAACGTGCTTGCGCATGATAAGACAATAGCTTCGCTGATAAACGGCTATTGCTAATGGCCATTAAGAAAATAAAGTCCTTTGTCTAACATGAGAGAATTGCTCTTCTTAAATGACAATTAAGGAGTTTAAATCCCCAGTGTATATAGTAATTGGATAGTGTTAAGAAGAATAATAAACACTAGATTGCCCGAATTTTTGTATATTGATATTTTTATATTAGACATTGCCCAAAAGCAGTCGAAATGACTGCTTATAGCAAAAATGGGTACACATTTATACTCAGGATATGAATAAAAAGAAGAGACAATTGAGTATAGGGTTATCTGTCGAGTTTTCCTCTTCTTGCAACGATGTTATATGCTTACCATATCCCTTAGTCGTCTTTTACGACATCCCGTGGATGTCGTAACCCGTGGACCACGGGTAAGAGTCGTGAATTGTATTGATACCGACACTACACGGATAAAGTGATTAATAAGTTTTAATAGTAAAAAAAATATATATGTTGTACGATCTTTTTTTTTAATTTGTGTCATATTTTACTCACCCCTTTTTATGTTAAAAGCGGTCAAAATGACTTCCTCGGACAATCTAGTGTCAATAATGTTATTTTCGAAAGGAAATGGTCAATAAAGTAAGTAGTTCTATAGTTGTGTGTAGCAGCGGCTACGAAAATTATTAACCCTTACATTGCTAATGGGTGTTATAAAAGACGACTAATAGCTGTATATCGACTTGGGTCAACTCCATCTGATGCTGTCTGGTCAACAATTACATTTCTAAGATAGGTTGATGTCAGACAGACGGCCGATCATTAAATTATTGTCAATAACTTTTGTAATATATACGATTGTAGAACAGTAAATATTACTTGTAGTAATAGGAATAGAAGCAGGATGAGAATGATGATTTCATTAGAAAAATTGTATCTTATCATCATCATTTCAACCTCTAGCCGTCCACTGCTCGACGTAGGCCTCCCTCATGTTACGCCACAGAGTGCGGTCCTGTGCCGCCTGCATCCAACGATGCCCAGCAACTTTCACCAGGTCGTCGGTCCACCTAGTTGGCGTCTTACACTGCGTCGTTCGATACGTGGTCGCCACTCGAAAACCTTTCTTCCCCAGCGGTTGTGGCTTCGTCGAGCAATGTGGCCTGCCCATTGCCAATTCAGCGTGCTAATTCTTCGTGCTATGTCGGTTACACTTATTCTTCTGCAGATTCCCATATTCCGCACTCTATCTCGCAGAGAAATTCGCAGAGCATAACCCGCTGAGCGACTTTAAGCTTAGTTATGAGGCCTACATTTAGGGACAACTTTAATTCTAAAAAAAATCTATCTACATTATTTTTATAATGCAAATGAGTATGTCATTGTACGCGTTAATCTCAAGAACAAAGTCATATATGAACTATATTTGTATTAGATAACCTATAAACAGTCAAGGCCTATAAAACAACGATCATAAATGTTTAATTCAGCAATACGTGACCAGTTTCAATTATTAATAAATTTCACATTTTTGAATTGAGACTTGTCATTCGTCTGGTGTCTGCAGAAGAAAGACAACTTGAAATAAAACCCTATACCACCATATGTGATCAGCTTGGTATAGTAGGTCGATTTCTTCGTCACCGTGGAAGAGGCTCGAGCCCAGCAGTGAAACGTATGTGAGCTAAGATGAACGGGAAGGATTATTGTTTCATGAAGAGCTTAAGCTACTATTATAGGAAATGCAGCCATATTACATGAGCTTTAGCGGGTGAGGGTCTTCAAAAATACTAAGCTTGAACAAATTTGGGTCACAATTCAAACTACGAAACGATTACCGAGGGGGTAGGCGGTTAAAAATTGGAAAAAATGGGTCAAGTAGTATGGGTACGTTACCGTGTTTAACTAACCGTGTGGTGACGGAGTAAGAATACAAGTCACTACCCCCTCTCTTGCCGTGGATGTCGTAAAAGACGACTAAGGGATATAATATGCATATAATATATAGGCAAGAGAAAGAAACAAATACCCTATACCAACAAGTTTGACCAGTATAGTGGTATAGTAGGTAAATTTCGCTCCCATAGTGCAAGAGGCCCAAGTCCAGCAGTGAGACGTGAATGGGCCAATATCATGTACTAACGTCTATTTGTCACATTCCTTTAAGTTTGTGATCAATACATGTAAAGATGGCATATGAAGGGATTCTATACATTATACTATGCATTAAGTTCTTCATCTCACGAATTCAAGAAGAGTGAGAAGACATACGCTCTTCTCGCTGTGATAATTTTATGTAAAAAAATGGACGATAAACACAATTATGCTAAAGAACTATTATAGCAATTCAATAGTGATTGCTGAATAATTAAAATGTTATCCTGTAATTCAAAATTTCATTTCGAACTATCGTTTATCTTTACGAGACACTATCTAGTTTTTTTTATTAATAACCTTCAAGCAAAGTAAGCAGTGCATTATAAAATATATTTAAAACAACATTATAATGGATTAATACATATGTATGGTGACGAAGTAAGAATACAATTCACCACTTCCTATCTTGCCCGTTGATGTCGTAAAAGACGACTATGGGATGTCAAATGCACATAACATCTGTGCAAGAGAAGGAAAACTGGAAATGAAACCCTATACCAACATGTTTCATCCGGTCGATGGATCTGTACGGCGCACCGGTGTGGGCGGGGTCCCTGACCGTCCGGCTGAGGGCCCTCTTGAGGCGACCACAGAGGGTCATGGCGGTCAGGGCCATACGCGGTTACCGCACGATGTCGACGGAGGCAGCGTGCCTCTTGGCCGGAACTCCCCCGTGGGACTTGGAGGCGGAGATGCTCGCCGACATTTATCGGCGGGTGTCGGAGACGCGCGCCCGCGGCGGTATGGTCTCCCTGCAGGAGATCACCGCCTGGCGGGTCGACGCCCGCCGTGGAGTCATTGCCCGTTGGGCAGTCCGGCTGGAGAGTCCTCGGTACGGTGTCAGGACCGTCGAGGCCTTCCGGCCGGTGCTGATGGAGTGGTTGGAGCGGACGCACGGAGTGCTTTCCTTTCGACTGGTGCAGGTGCTGACGGAGCACGGATGCTTCGCGAAGTACCTGCACAAGATTGTCAGGAGAGAGAGCACACCGTCCTGCCACCACTGCAGTTGCGACGAGGACACGGCGCAGCACACGCTCGAGGAATGTGCTGCGTGGGAGGGGGAGCGCCGTGAAGTCGTTGCGATTATCGGTGCCGACCTGGCGCTGCCGACCATCGCCAGGGAGATGCTCGTCAGCGTCAGGAACTGGGACGCAGTCGCCGCCTTCTGTGAGGCCGTTATCTCACGGAAGGAGGCGGCGGATCGTGTGCGAGTTGAGATCCTATTCGGCGACACGTTCCGCCGCCGGCGACTCGGGCGGCGCAGGCGCGAGTATCTGCGCCTAATGCCGCCCTAGCCGAGGCCGCGGGTGATCGGACCGGGGAATTGTCCGTCACCCGCAGTGTGGCTAACCGCGCGACGGCGACCGACGTCCTAGGATGTCGAGAGGTGAGGGTACCCGAAAGGGTATTCCGTCAGGCCGACCACTGACGACAAGTCACATCTGCTCCGATGGTCGGCTCAACAACGAGGTGACGTGGGTACGGTTGGGTTATGGGCCCGCGCGCCGTCCTTTCATCGCCCCAGATGGACTGGACCGCGCGTGCGCTTACCATAGCCCACCCATAAAAAAAAAAACCAACATGTTTCAGGCAGGCCGACCACTGACGACAAGTCACATCTGCTTCGGTGGTCGGCCCAACAACGAGGTGACGTGGGTACGGGTGGGTTACCGCCGCGCGTGCGCTTACCATAGCCCACCCATAAAAAAAAATACCAACATGTCTCACCAGCATGGTATAGTAGTTCAAATTCCCTCCCACTGTGGAGGAGGCCCGAGCCCAACAGTGGGACGTATGTGGCCTGCGATGATGATGATGAATACATATGTTCTTCCGTATGGTAGTATACCATTCACCACCCACTCACTTCATCTAGCCCATAGATGTCGTAAAAGATTACTAAGCGATATGCATATAACATCTATGTAATAGAAGGAAAACTCTGAATAAGACCAGTAACCAACTTGTCTGACCAGCATTGTGTAGTAGGTGGATTTCCCTCCTATTGTGAAATAGACTCGAGTTCATCAGTGAAACATGTGAGCTGAGATGATGGAGAATACATATCTTGTTTTCTGCCATAAAAAAGTAAAGGCCATTTCGAATAATGCATGAATCTATTTCTCAGAGTATGCATTGTCTATATACCCATCTATGGTTCAGTGAAAACGCAGCCTTAGTGTGATTGTAAATTGATATAGACTGTTAGAGGAAATGGGAATTGACCTTCATAGCATTGACTAGCATCGGCAATTTAATACACATGCAAGCACCAGCTGACCGAGTAGCGTCCGATTTGTTGCGATGCCCTTCTTCTTTCACATTAGAATAAACTGTTATGGTGACCATGCGTAATAATTTAAACGGTTTTAATTTTTTTTTTTTGGAACAGTGTAAATGCCTTTTTATTTTCAATAAACAAGGAAGTTCTCAATTCGACTGTATGTTTTTTTTTCTGTATACATGTTACGCGATCATTGCGCCAATTAGGAACCGATTTTGTTGAATATTTTCATATTTAGTATATAATTATGTTCATGTTGCAAAGATGATCCTATATAAATTTGATCAAGATCTGACGCAGCAGTTTTTGAGTTATCCTTAATTATGCGTATTTGGTTCATCTCGGCTACATTGTTTTGAAGTAGGTTTTTATCTGTTAAAATTTTGTATTATTCATAGGCTGATTAACTCGCTGTATTATCCTTGAGCACAATTTAACGGACCGAACCGATACCTCAACTTCGGTGGATTATGAATACCCCACATTAAAAACTAAATCCCTGTATCCCTTCATCATCATCATTTTAGCTTCTATACGTCCCACTGTTGGGCTCGAGCCTCCTCCACAATAGGAGGAAGATTGAACTTACTATATCATGCTGGACAGGCAGGTTCATATAGAGTTCTGTTTCAAGTTTTCTTTCTCTTACATAGATGTTACATGCGCACTGTATCCCTTAGTCGTCTTTTACGACATCCACGGGCAAGATAGGGAGTGGTGAATTGTATTCTTACTCCGTCATCACACGGAACGACTACGCGACCATACAAACATCTAATTAAGCTACTCAATACATTCAGAATCAGGACAATCATTTGTGGATCGGAGACAATTGTTGTTCATAGGAATCGAATCCAAGATATTCAGTAGTGGCACAGGTCGGTGCTTAGATCACTACGTCATCTATGCGACGTAGATTTGAAGAGAATCGTGGCAGATAGGAACCTTTGTATGCAGACAGCACTAGAACTATCGTATAATGGAATGAATGACAGATAGACACTAAGGATAGGTATGCAGTCAGTAAAAGTAAAATTGTACAACTAGGTTTCGAATAATAATTTAGAGCCCGCGAAATATTGTCCTCAGTATACTGAAAGTTTGGCGAATATAGCACCTAGACAGCGTAGGTGGTAATAAAATAGATCTTTTGAGTCTTCGATGTTTTATAAATAAAACAGGAACACTTATTAATATTGATTATTTCATCGTCTTCGGGTTTTAATCTCTAAAATGTAAGTAAAAACCTAACAAAATCACACAATAGGAGACATTTATGTATTTGCCAAATACGGTACGGTCCGGTACCGGTACAAATCTACGCTTCGTTCGGGCTATCTATGAAAAATTTATTCAGGAAAACCAGTAAATAAATCTAATAATATTCTTTACACAACCAGAGCTTCGAATCTATAAGGTCATCATTCATCTCAGCCCATATACGTCCCACTGTTGGGCTCGAGCCTCATCCACTATGGGAGGGAAATTGACCTACTATACCACACTAGTCAGACGTGTTGATATAGGGTTATGTTTTGAGTTTTCCTTTTCATGCATAGATATTATAATATATCATTATTATAATATATTATATCCCTTAGTCGTCTTTTACGACACCCACGGGCAAAAAAGAGGACGATGAACTGTATTGTTACTGCGTCACCACAGGCACAATTCAAAAAGGTCAAAAAGGGTCATCCTCTCATCCCAATTACTTGGACTTGATTCAATCTAATCTTCTTTCATAGTACATATTGTAAAAGCTATTGGCAATCGTTTTATGACCGGCCACCTGCCTGACGTTAAGCCTCCATGTGAATGCAATTGTTTACCAGACGGCATTAGTTTCGAATCTAACTATTAATAGTAGCATGATTATACTACTGTACAAGGTAAACAAATATACAGAAATATACATTTAGTAGCATATGGTTTTATATTTAAACTAGCTGACCCAACAGACGTTGTTCTGTTCAAATAAAATAAATAGAATTCTCCTTAAAATCGACAGCAGCGCCATCTACCGGGTCCAATTGTGAATCTAAACCAATCTCGAATCCATTGCAACACACACAAAAAATTCATCAATTTCAGTCCAGCTGTTTAGAAGGAGTTCAATTACAAACCCACGAACAGAAGATTTATATATATAATGACATAAAATCATATGCTACTAAACTCATCAGGTCGTGGTTAAATTTCAACAACTTTATCCTAAATCAAGTATGAATACCAAATATGCCTTTCTATTATCTAAAGGAACATGCTAAACTTCAAAATATTACTAAAATGGAAATGAAGATAAGACGAAGAAAAGAAACGGTGCACTAAATCGGGATACTCCATGAAATTAGAGCATAATGGTAAGACCACCCTGATGGTCGGACGGGCCACCGATCACAAGGACCAGAGACCGATGGCCTGTTTAACATGTCGATGGTGAGGTAGGTACTTATACGGCTTATGGGATTGCGGTCCCTTCCTTCGCCGGGGACGAATCAGGCGAGTGTGGCTATACTGTGCGTCTCCAAAAAAGGACTACGCTGCTGAAAGTTACCACCTACAGGCATAAATGTGTCGGTTCATGCGGGCTATTAGCATACTTTCGCAAAAATTCATCGTAATGGTAGCAGCAATTTGCCACTGCGATTCGTTTGGTGGGAGATACAGCAAGCTCAAGCACCACCTTACGAAAGGTTGACTGTGCCCATGGTATTGTAGAGGTCCATAAGGGATAATTAGCACTTCCTATTATAAAGGCTTTTTCGTGTCGTGACAGTATAAGAATACAATTCACCACCCCTTGGTCTGCCGCACATGCCCACATACACAATGGCCGTCACGAGCCGTATGCACTCGCACAGTTAGGCAGTTAGGGATGATCGATGAACATCGATGTTCGATGATCATCGATGTTGAAAGGAAAAACGATGTGTTGCTATAGCCAAAACATCGTAACATCGATGTTAACTTTTTTAACATCGATGTTGAAAGGAAAACATCGATATTGAAAAGGAAACATTGATGTTGAAAGGAAACATTGATGTTGAAAGGAAAACATCGATGTTGAAAGGAAAACATCGATGTTGCAAGGGGCAGAACGACATTTCCTAAAAAAAAAGCTCATCAAAATTTGGCTGGAAGATTTTATTTCATCGCCGTAACATCGATGTCAAAAACATTCGACAGGTTTCCTAAAAAAAAAAAAAACTTATCAAAATTTGCCACGAGAATTTTATATCGTAACATTGATGTTCGACGATATCGATATTTCTGTAACATTGATGTTCGGTGTTCGATAAACATTGAACATCGATGTTCGGTGTTCGATAAACATCGAACATCGATGTTGGGCTTTCGATGTTGACATCGATGTTTTTCTAACATCGATCATCCCTAGTGGCAGTATTTAAAACCTATGGCGCAGTAACTGCGCCATAGGTTTTGCAGAGTTTGGTACTGCGCCGCAGTACCAAACTCTGCATTTGCTCTCACGTGTCGGCGCAGGCACGTACATGAGCGTGTACGCGCGTGTCGGCTAAGTAACCGAGACATTTTTTTCGAGTGGCAGTGTCGCGAGTATTTGCAAAATGGAGGAAATTATTGAAGCTGTTCGATAGAGACGCTGACTGATGTAGGTACAACTCGTGAAAGCAATTGCGGACACACGTGCCCACCAATTTCAAAGCGACATTGGCGCAGTGTCGTGAACGAGTGCGAGTGTGGACATGTGCGGCGGACCCTTATCTTGGTCGTAGGTGTCATAAAAACGACTAAGGGATATAATATGTATTCAAAGTCTGTGCAAGAAAAGGAAATCTCGAAATGCAAACCATACCAACTCGTCTGACTAGCGCGGTATAATACTTAGGTCAATCCCGTACCTCCTATTGTAGAGGACGCTCGTACTCACGATGATGATGAATGGATAGGCAGCTTGCTCGTCTACCAGCAACAGCAATACAGTTATAAAACAATTCATATATCTTTGATAGTAAGACATAACGAATTCTATTTTTACGCGAGTATTGCACATTGTAAACCAAATTACGGAGTTTATCGCGTTTGTATTTGATTTTTGATTGCCCGACGTTTCGAACACTCTATAGCGTTCCTGGTCACGGCCGAAAATAAAATATAGTTTTATTTACAAAGTGTAAAATATATGTGTATATATCCATGGAAATATCAATGACAGCTAAGCGAGTTGTTATGTCGGCTTTTGCGTCACGCGGCGGAGATCCCCGAAGCAATATAATAATTTCATTAATAAGATGTGTTTAATAACTTAAGTGCGTACGTAATGCCGTCAGAATATATATCTAGTACATTATGATGTCAACCGTTATTCATTACCAGTACTAACATTGTAACAAATTACGCCTATTATTTCAATTTAGTACGGTTCATATAGTGTGAAATAGCTTAGTAGTCCTTTTTTATTGCTAACGGTGACAAACAGTACACCTGATGGTAAGTGTTGCTGCCGTTCATGGATCTTTGCAACTCCGCTGCCTACCGCGAACAAAATGAAGAGAGTGTGAATGCATGCAATGAGGTTTGATGATACTAAAGGCAAATACTTTCAAAAAGTTGGGCTGCTTGAACGAAGCTCAATAACAAATTGCTACTACTCGGATGTCGATTTTCAGCGAGAGTCTGGTACTATCCCGGACGGACTGGCCCGCTGCTGTAGACAGACGACTGCCAACAGTGTGGTTCTATTACTATTAATCTTTATAATATAGACTAGCAAATGCTCGCCATTTCATCAACGTTGTCCTCAAAAACATAAACATAAGAAAAGAATTTCTTACATAAAATAATTTAATTTTAATGAGAAATAAAAAAGGCTATTGGCTCAGCTCGTGCAGCCTTCTCTTTAAAAAAAATAGCGCTAATATTCTGCCAACGCCTCATCACGATGAATGATGTATGTATTTATATTGATTTCATCCCACACTTCAAACACCTTTTATGGCCACGAGGATTGAAAGTACCTTTTACTTTAAATACTAATATGATGCAACAACTTTTGTCTCTCATCACAAAAACAAGAATACGGAATACGATAAATAAAACCAGGACGCGTGTTATAAAATCATATTTAATAGATCTATTTCAATGTCAGATACAAAATTAAATATCCATCTATATAATCTATCTAGACTGTTTTTACACTATTTATTAAGAAAATCTTGATAAAAATTACGATTACTCACGAAATTCATCACGATTTTTAATCGTAATGCACCATATTTTCCTTATTTATTATTGCAATATTTTATCATTTACTAAGCAATACCTATAATAAATAATATAAAAATAAAACAATGAGCGTCCTGAAAGAACAAAAACTCGTATTGAAAACGTAAGTTTCCTCAATTAATGGCGGAAGTAGATTTCTAACAATTATTGGCTTCTTACATTTGTGCAATCTTTGTAGATATATTTTCACTGGCGTATTTTTATTAAGCCACTAAAATGTACGTGCGAATACTTCGCACTGTTAGCAAAGGATTTATTAGGTATATAACCGTAACATAGCAAGGATATGTTCGCAAGAGACTTGAGTTACGCGGTAAATGATGTTTAAATAAGCTAATCTGAGAAACACCTTCTTTTAAGGCCATTTAAAATCCGTAGAAGAAATAATTGAAAATTTTATATATCATGTCAGTTGCTGTGTGGTAAAATACTATCAACACTTACCATGCTCGTGGGTGTCGTAAAAGGCGACTAAGACCTGGGCTAACTCTATATGATGCCGTCTAGTCAACAATGCATTCTCAAATAGGGCTTATTTCAGGCAGGTGGCCGGTTAATAATCTATTGCCAAAAACCTTTTGTAATAAGCACGATGGAAGCAACGTACATACATATAATTGAGATAAGAGCTGCATGACGATGATAATGATGTATCATGCCAGTTATTTCAGTTTGGAATCTTTTAAAATAATAATATATGAAAATTTTCTTATACGTCAATTTTTCAATTATTGGCTAAGTTTATAAAGTTTCTTTATTTTTAGTTTTAAAACCATCCCTGTTATTATTACAATCCAGTAAACTATAATGCAATAATTGCCAAGCTCGGTAGACCGGTTCCCATTTGGTGTTATAAATTTGCCAGGGCAGTACTGCTGCCCATTCTCCTAGCGATCTATCAGCCCGGGTTCTAATACTACTCCCACGGAAAGTAAGGAATGACGATCACTTTGTATTATTAACTGTCAGTCCAACGCAACGTAGTAAGAAGCGAACATATGCGGTTAACCGAGCCCAATTACAAACTGCTTTTGGCCTGGAGAATATCTAGAGAAAGTCGACCAAAACTGAGTAAAATCCCTGGCTAGATGGGGTGGCGGCAAGGACGGCGTACAACTCCATAAACTGCTATACCTCTCTATCGCCATGTAGGCAAGGACTCGGTACCGGTTACCCACCAATACAGAGTCCTTGTCTTCAGGAATCCTTGCAGCGGGTTATCCTTTTGTGTACCATCGCCTGTTGATTTTTTTAAAAACACCGTAATATTATTACGGTGTTTTTTTTTTACTTTTTTTTATTTTTTCGGTCCCATCGTGAATTCTTGTTGGAAATACCCAAAAAACTAGCCTTAAAAATATATTGAACAAAAAATATAATATTACAGAAAAAGAAAACAAGATATTAACAAGTTTAAATCAATGATCGGCCAAAATTTCACGGAAAAATCTATTCAAGGCTTAATGTCTCGCTTAATATTTATCTTAGCGATTTGCTCCATAGGACTTTTTTTGTAGAAAATTGAAATCCCTACAAGTTTGTCCTTTACATTTTTTCCGTAGCTCTTGTTATTTACGAGATAAATGCGAAAAGACGCGAATTTTATGGAAAAATTAGGTTCAGTGGCCCGTACTGCCTCGCCAGTGTGAGTTACGATTTTGCCGCAATGGGCACTTTTGTAGAGCGTTCAATTCTGAGAAAAAACATTCTTCGGTCAAAGTGATCCCATGAAATGCCGCTGAGCTTTAGAAATTTAAAAATAAAAAATCAGAGTTTTCGTGTATTTTCAATGGGAAATCTTCACACGCCTTGGTCTAGGACTTAAATTAATATTAAGGCCTCAAACTTTCAGGGAATTGTTTTTTGGGTATTTCCAACGAGTTTTCACGATGGGACCGAAAAAACAGAAATGAAGTCAAAAAAAAATCGCCCTAGTAGGTATTAATACAAATTATTTTAATATTTCTCATGTTTACTCGAGTATTATACATCTATACCAATAAATAAAATTGGAGTGTCTGTTTGTAATGTCAAAATCTTTTTTCATGCTCACACGGTTATTTACACTATACATATGCCTAAAATACACTTTATAATTATGTTAGTTATGTTCCGGGTAATCTTCAAAACGGCTGGACCGATTTTAAAAATTCTTTCGCCAAAGGAAAGCTATAATATCAGGGAGTAACCTAGGCTATATTTTAGCCCAGTATTCCCACGGGAACGGGAAATACGCAGGTAAGACGACTGAAAGCGAAGCGAGGGCAGGTTGCTAGTCCTTACTAATATTATAAATGCGAAAGTAAGTTCGTTTGTTTGCTACGCTTTCACGCTTAAACCACTTAACCGATTTCCAAAATTCTTTCCCCAATGAAAAGCTATAACATCAGGGAGTAAGATAGGCTATATTTTATCCCAGTCGCACGGCAACGGGAACTATGCGGGTAAGGCCACTGAAACCGAAGCGAGGGCGAGTTGCTAATTGTAAATCAAACTACTTCACAGATTTTATTGCGGACTGTCCGCCCGTGACCATGAAGTGTTCGAAACGATGGACAATAAAAAACAAATATAAACGCGATTAAATCCGTAAAGTATTTACAAATTACTTTCCCGTGGGTGTATTAAAAATTAGCTAAAGTTAAGCAAGGATCGCTTGGCTATCGTAGGCGATTCTAACATTTGCACCCACTTTATAGCGAGACATATTTCTAACAGTGGATTACTGAGAATTACTTAAAGAATAAGCCCACACATAAATCCATCCACCTCGGGAATCGAAACTGACACATCACAGTGGCCAACCGCATACTTATCATACGCAGTCAATTAAAATAACAGTAGTAATTAATTGCAGCTATTTCACACACAATATATTTATAAATATTTATTATCTCGTTCGGCATCCGAGTTTTGTACAAACCGGTGCCTTTTTTTTTTAGAAACGTACATTCGTTTATTCGCGATATTATAACTTCAGCAGCATTAATTATTATTACATTTATTTATTATAATTGCCCAGTGTTAGGCTTTAAATAAACAAGAGTGTAAAGCATTCTCATTTCGCCATCATACATAGTCTCATTTTTTAGCTACGGCTAAGTATACCAAGTCAAGTCCGTTGGATAGGCTATTGAGTAAAGGCATTCATATCGAAGTCAAGGCATACGAGGAGGGGATATACAACAGGATATGGGAAGTTGTCCCGAATGACTGGATGTATGTATGCATTTGATTATATTTGTTATGGAGTTGGAGGGTGCACTACTTTGTGCGTTCAAAATGTGTTATTAGTGCAATTTATCGAAACTTGGTCCACTTACGATTAACTCAGTGCGAAAAAAAGTTGCTAAAAAACACTTTCAGACTAAACAATTGTCACTCTTGATCTTCCAGATCGGTGAAGCCGCTCGGGCACACTGTCGATAAAGAAATGTTAGCGCCACTTATACGAATAGAGAACATTATGGCCGGACCGGATTTTGATAACATTTTACTACTAGGTACCTATCTATATAAGGAGTAACGTAGCCTATTTTTGCTCTCAGAGAAACCCTATACAAATTATCCCGATCCGGGACTCGAATAAGCTATTAGGAGATATTGTAGAAATGCAGGAGCAAAGCGGCTAGAAGCGAAGCAAAATGCGGTCGAGTCGCTAGTTCATAATAAACCTAAAAATTCAACAATATGCCGGTTGATGGCTACTAATTTATAACGTTAAGAGAGTTGTAGGTGTAATAGATAAATAATGTTTATACGCGAAGACATTAAAACGTAGATTTACATTACAGGAACGTTAAACACCCATATATGTATGATATTAAAGACTGCATAGATGTCTTAATGATTAAGATAACGGTCTACCGTGCAAAGTGTCGCGGGTTCCCACGCATAATAATACTCGTGCGATTCACTAATCGTTGTTCTGAGTTTGGGTGTAATTTGTGTCCGTTAATTATATGTTTGTATAGTCTACCGCAATAGTGTAGTGTTTTAAAAATAGAAATACAATTGAAGTAAGTATTTGTTTCTAATGTCCAAATACCAATAAAAAAAAAAAAACAAAAATTGATATGTTTGTTTATTTTAGGCAATCTCTGATCCAATTTTGGTTGGGCTTTTACTAACAGATAACTGAAGTTATAAGAAGTAAATTATGCCATGTTTATTTCAGAAAAATAACTAGGATTTACTACATAGTCTATCAATCTCTCTATTTTGATGTCTGATGTTTCAATGGTGTTAAAAATATAAGAAATATATACAACTAGCTGACCCAACAGATGTTTTTCTGTTCCAATAAAATAAAAGAAATTCTCGTTGAAATCGACAGCTGCGCCATGAATCGAATCCCCTTGAACGCACACAAAAAATTTCATCAACATCGGTCCAGCCGTTTAGGAGGAATTCAGTGACATACATACGTACACAGGAAATTTATATATAAAGATAGAACATAACTAAACCCATGCGAGCGAAGGCCGCAGGCAAAGCGCGATAAAAATTTTATGTTGATAAAATTGTAATGACAATATTGTTATAATATAGAAACGCTAAATAAATAAACTTCTGTGAATCGTCGAATCGAAAAGCATTATGTATTACAATCCTTTTTTTTTTTTGGGGTGTGGGTTGCGGTCGGCGCGCTCCTCGCACCACTCCGTCCGGGGCGACAGAGGGGCGTAAGCACGCAACTCCCGCAACCCACCCACGATGCATGTCGCCTTCGTCGTTGGGCCGACCACCGGAGCAGGGTTACTTGACATCAGTGGTCGGCCCGACGGAATTCCCCCTACGTGGGGTACCCTCCCATCGACCGACGTCCCCCCCTCGGGGAGGACGTCGGTCTTTCCTCACGCGGTCGGCCTCTCGGCGGGTGACGGACTAATTCCCCGGTCACGTCACCCGCGGCCTCGGCTAGGGATGTATTACAATCCTGAACCTTTCGCCATAAACGGACATATCATGTCGTGGCATAAACAATAAATATTCTTTTCAAATCCGATTACTAGTTGGATGTGACAAATTTTAAACTTAATAGGTTAGGTAGTATTGTATTGTATTAAGACAACATTGTTAAAAAAAAACAATAACAAGATTTAAGCGTTAAATCGCCCATGAATAAACCTGTTGAGTCTATTCGTAATACAAGTTAGAATATTAACGTTGATTCCGGAAATAACTTAAAATTTTCTGCTATGAGAACTACATCGTTCAATATTGAAAACTATGGAGGCCATAAATAAAAATATACTCATAGATTTTATTGTCTGTCTCTCGCGAGCGTGTGAATCAAATGATTGTTAGAACTTTCGCTTTACTAAACTACGTTGCTCTACTTTGCAGTCTTCATAGGATTGTCGTTTAGACTTATTTTTTAACTATCCCACGACAACAGAATGTGTTAATGAAAGAGATTGCGAAGCTCCGAGTTATGCACGTCTATGTAATGCATGAATGACGCAAATAATTCACCCGACGATTAGCAAATCGAAAGCGTTGATTAGTTAGACTATTAATCTTTAGTGTAAACGTAATAGAAATAGCATATTATAAGATAAATGTCCTCCTAACTATAGACGTAATAGGCACATAATTAAATAAAAAATAGTAGGTAAGTTGAAATTCGAGATCTTGATTTGCGGGTGTGTCATGTTGTATGAGTGATTTGTTTCTACCAGGTTACCGTATGTCGTTTTTAAGTAGTATTATAGTCTATCAGCTATGTTTTGGTGGTATTCAATATGAGCAATTCATAAACACTCAAAATTGTCGCTTCGGATTGTCAAAAATTGCCGCTTCTTTTTTAGTATGGCCCCGTGATGATCGGTTTCAGCATATTATATTTATTAAATTGTTAATCTATAATAATTACTACTCTATATTAATTTAAAGTGGGTAACCAAAAACTTATTTTTTTAGAATAGAATAAGACTATTATGGCGAAAGGACACTAAGTAGACATATCATACATTGAAAAATAATAAAAATCATGCATTGTGCCTATTCTTAACATAACTATTTATTAATTTATAACATAGAAAAATTTTTAATGTTGTACAATTAATATTGGTTTGAAAATGTAGGTCAAAATTGTGTAGTGGGTAGGCAAAAAGCCTTTGTCTAACGTAAACTTATTGGACGTCAAATACCTACCTTAGTCTGTCGGTAACCATGAGTGCAGAAGTGTTCAAAACTTCGTTATAGTAAAAACAAACCTAAAGAGGTTTTCGAGCGTTTGCGCTATTCATCTGGTGATGCAGTAAGAGTGTAATTCACCACCCTATCATGACGGTGGATATCATAAAAGATGACTGACGATTATAGCCCTTGTATATTAATCATATAACGTCTGTGCAAATGAAGTAAAACGGCAAAAAAAAAGGCTATACCATCATGTCTGACTAGCAGTGGGAAGTTACCCTCCTATTATACCCAATATTGGGACGTATATGAGCTGAGATGATCATGGTTTTCAAGAGCTTTAGTTGTAGACGTAAGAAATTTAAGAAAGAAAAAGAAAAAAACGTAGTAATTCATCAACCCTTCCTCACCCACGGATATCGTACGAAACGACGATCATAGTTTAGTAATTAGAGTTCAATTTATCTTTGTGACGAAGGCTCGTACTCAATAATGGCACCTACGCATATGGATTAATGAAGAAGTGAAGAGTAAAATGTATTATCACGCCTTATTACCCCCACGAGTCATAAAAATCGGCTAAAGGATACCATGTAATCGGGCAACAGCGCTTATTGGGGAAACTTGTAAACCTGATCACAAACCGGATTGCCAAGAATGTATTGCATTATCAACACTTCCTGGGTATATCCAACATGTCATGTCTACTACATCGATAGGTTGATAGATGGAGTATGAGGGAGCGCATTGCTGTCAACAGCAGAGTTCACCATAGTTGATTATGAGCATTTCTTACCGATATAAGCCTAACATCAATTTGTTTTCACCTAATATTATTTTTCCGGCCTAGGATCTGAACCAGAGACCTCGCGATCAGCTGCAAGCTGTAAGCGAGCAGCTGTAAGCTTATATTACCGCAATAACGAACTAATCATCTGTGTACAAGTGCTGTAAAATCAGATTTAGTAGTTTGACGTTGGCTTTGCTGCCAAATGACGCGATTTGTCTTCCGGTATCGTTGAATCCTAAACACGGAATTAGTATCATCTAAGACTGTATTGCCGCTTGACATAGGATAAATGGAATATTGCCAATTTAGCTATTGTTAAATTTAAACAAAAAAAAAATGTCTTATGCCCTTCCGGATAGACTGAATGCCAATTTGTCCTATCTACCATTTCCTTCTTTCTTTACATCGTCGAATTTTGTAGCAAGTGCCATTGATTTCTTTTTAATTGCCTTTGGTGACAGACAAGCAAGCGGTCCAGCCGATCCTAAGAGGTGGACTTCGCAATACCAGGAACACAGCAAGGTCGCTGCTTACGGCCTCCGGCTCTCTAACTAGTGTTGTAAAAAAATGCTACCACTCAGACGTGATTTTCTGCGAGAGTGAGGCGCTTCATACACTGCTCCGTCGTCTGGCGCGACGTGGCAGATTTTAATATTGTATGCAAGTATATCGATTAGTATAGAAAACACGCTAGGTCCAACACACCGAAAACGCGCCACGGCGCGGGAAACGTCCCGCTAGCAGATTCTGTCGTCAAGCGCGGAGGCACGGAGTGGACTGCAGCAGATCTGGACACGGATAGATTTATATACGACATTAAATGACTTCAGTATTACCGATTGTAACGTAACTAACCACGACGACCAAATGGAAAATAACCTTTAGTTTAGTGCGGGACGCGTACAAAGCCGTTAGGCGCGAAGGCGCGGTAAAATCTGCTTGAAGAGGTAGATCTGTTCCTCCGCGCCTGGGCGCGTCGCCAATGTGTGAAGCGCCTAACACTCTTTTTTTTTTTGGGGTGGGCTGCGGTCGGCGCGCCGCCGCACCACTCCGTCCGGGGCGACAGAGGGGCTTAAGCACGCAACACCCGCAACCCACCCGAACACCACGTCGCCTTCGTCGTTGGGCCAACCACTGGAGCAGGGTTACTTGTCATCAGTGGTCGGCCCGACGGAATACCCCCTACCCGGGGCACCCTCCCATCGACCGACGTCCCCCCCTCGGGGAGGACGTCGGTCGATGGGGTCACGCGGACGGCCTCTCGGCGGGTGACGGACTAATCCCCGGTCTCGTCATCCGCGGCCGCGGCTAGGGCGGCATGGCGCGCAGGTAATCCCGCCTGCGCCGCCCCAGTCGCCGGCGGCGGGTCGCATCATCAAGGCTGTGCTCCTCGCACTCGCGACCCGCCGCCTCCTTCTGCGAGATAACTGCCTCGCAGAAGGCTGCGACCGCGTCCCAATTCCTGATGCTGCCGAGCATCGCCCTAGCGATGGTCGGCAGCGTCAGGTCTGCACCGATGATTGCGACGAGTTCACGACGCGGCTCTGCCCAAGCGGCACAGACCTCGAGCGTATGCTGCGCCGTGTCTTCGTCGCAATCGCAGTGGTGGCAGGACGGAGTTCTCTCCCTCCTAGCGACCCTGTACAGGTACTTGCCGAAGCATCCATGCCCCGTCAAGACCTGTACGAGTCGGAAGGAGAGCACCCCGTGCCGCCTTTCCAACCACTGCATCAGCACCGGCCGGAAGGCCTCCACGGTCCAAACACCGTATCGAGGCCTCTCCAGCCGGTCTGCCCAACGGGCGATGACGTCTCGGCGGGCGTCGACGCGCCAGGCGGTGAGCTCCCTCAGGGAAACAACACCGCCCCCCCGCGCACCCCCGATACCCGCCGATACAAGTCGGCGAGCATTTCCGCCTCCAGGTCCCACGGGGGAGTCCCGGCAAACAGGCACGCCGCCTCCGTCGCCACCGTGCGGTACCCGCGGATGATCCTGACCGCCATGACCTTCTGTGGACGCCACAGAAAGCGCCTAACACTCTCAGGGGAAAAGGAAATAAATATATGGACAGGAAATAGAAAAATCATCTATTTATTCCTGATAGGGCAAGTAACTTATGATTGCAGTTAGAAAAGTGACATCAACATGGTCGATGGAGACCGGGTACGGTATACATACATGAAGCCTAATGGTAAGACCGAAATCAATATACGATATTCAGTTCAATCCTCAATTTGAGGGCTCAATTTAAATCCAAGACACGTAATAAGAGTTTGGCACTTCGCATTTACTTATGCAGCAATGTCTTGCCTAGATAGCAAGTGATTCTTGATACCGGCCCTTGTAGCCGAAATGCGGTCAGGAGGACATCAAATCTAAACATTTAAAATAAATGTTATAATAAAATCATAAAGAACAAAAAGAATATGCGATAACTTTTCTTTTTAAAAACAACACCTGCATTAAGGAAATGATCTTTTTAGTGCGGGAAAAAATATATGTAATTTTGGATCGCACAAAGTATTGCGCAGGATTCAAACCCGTGACACTGGCACGGTAGGTCGGTATATTAACCACTATTCCATCGCGCAGTTGGGAGTACTTCAAGAACGATTGAAATTAAAACTATTTTTACGGATTTTATTCTATAATTTCGAGGGAAAGCTGAAAGCGGACATTTGGTTTGTAGGAATTCGATGTTTTAGGACTAACAATAAAGTCCTCGACACTACCATAAGTCCATAACATACATTGGCGAAATTGCGTAAATTAGTCGCATTGCCATAAGCCGAAGAAGTGAAGTGAATAAAGTCCAGCTTCAGCAGTTCAATAAACTATCAGGTCCTCATCAACATAATGCACAAGAATGATTTTCGATGGACAAGCCAATAAATACTGGGCGCTGACGGTAACCATAGAGCATTACATCTGAATTAAATTAGGTGATTACTAAAAAAAAAAAAGTGGACACTATTTGTCTATTTTTTAAGTTAAAATCATGCAATAATATTGTTATATCTTCGAAGATTGAATCTGTCTGTAAATTTTGTTAATTCTTTTTTTTTTATTGCTAACGGTGGCAAACGAGCAAGCAACACACCTGATGGTAAGTGACGCTGCCGCACATGGACCTATGCAATACCAGGGGCACAGCCAGGCCGTTGCCTACCGTGAAGAAAATACTCTTCTTAAACTTCGTTTAAAGAAGGACATGTCATAGCGTTCGGGAAACACAGCAGCAGGTAGTTCATTCCAGAGCTTGCACGTACGTAGGAGGAATGATAGCTAGAAACGTATAGTTATAACATTTTCAGGTGAAATGGATGAACCCTGCTTCGATGTCAAGTGGTACGTTGGTAGAATAGTGACGGTGGTACCAAGAAAACACTCCCCGTGAAAGAGTCTGTAGAGTACACAGAGTGACCCAAAGTCTCTCCGCCGCTCCAGCGACTCCAATCCGTCCGTGAGATTGGGATCCCGACGATTCGAACAGCCCGTCTTTGCAGGGAGTCAAGTGGGTCTAGCTGATATTTGGGCGCACCTGCTCAGAGATGTGAGCAGTACTCCACATGAGGACGGACTTGTGCTTTGTATAGCACAAGACGCTGTCTCGGTGTTAAGTACCGCCTGGCTCTGTTCGGGACGCCCAACTTTTTGCTTGCCAATTTGGCTTTGGTCTTCCAAATGACTCCAAAACTGGACTTTGCTCGATATTTCGACGCCGAGAATTCCAATACTCTCAGGAATTGGGAGAGTTACTCCTTGGAACTGAGACGCCATGACAAACGGGTCCTTTTTTGCAGTGAATGCGACAAACTCGTGTCTTTGTGGGATTGAACTGGACTAAGTTCCGTTCACCCCATTCAGAGGCCCGCCCCAAAGAGCGCTCGACTTCAGACACAAGTTGAACCCTTCTTTCCTGAGTACTCAGAGGGATATTCCGTTGCTCGGTGTACCGCTCGTCACCTGTGCTGTCATCCGCATAGCAACGCATATTCTCGATAGACAGCATGTCATTGATATACAACGATAATAGGATAAACAACGTCCGGGAGAGCGCCGAGCCTTGTGGTACACCAGCATTAATGGTCATGGTATCGGAGCAGGAGCCATCCACGACGACTTTTATACTCCGACTATCAAAAAAAAAAAAAAAAAAAAAGTTGGCGATCCAATTACAGAGTCCCTCGGGGATTGCGTATGATGGTAGCTCCGATAGAAGTGCCCTGTGCCAGACCCTATCGAATACCATTGCGATATCTAGGCTGAACGCCAGCGCCTCACCCTTGCCCTCCAGGGCCACTGCCGAACGATGTGTGAGGTACACAAGAAGATCACCAGCCGACGGGCCATGATGAAAGCCGTATTGACGATCACACAATTCATCAGGAAACTACATAACGAATTATAAAGAAATTTTCTTTTTGCCCTTAATTATGTATTAAAATAGTTTAAAAAGAGGCGTGAATTTTTTTTTTTTTTTTAGAATCAGTCAAGCAGATAATGAAATACAAGCTAATACCTCTATTGTGCGAACTCAAATAGAACGTAGAGGTCTTTGTTAATTTACAATACGCAGTGTGGTAAATGTAGCTTAGAAACATCTAACTCCAAGCAGTTGGAACGGGTGTTCAAAGTTCAAGTTTGTTCTAGTTGTTGCGAATATAGCATTGATTTTTAATTAAACTAATCTCTTCATATTATATTTATTTAATATTTCGCCCATTTTAACTTCTATAAGACATTAGCGGTGTGGTGACGGAGTAAGAATACAATTCTCCACCCCCTCTCTTGCCCGTGGATGTCGTAAAAGACGACTAAGGGATATAATTTGCATATAATGTATATGCAAGAGAAGTAAATCTCAAAACACAACCCTATACCAACACGTCTGACCAGGGTGGTATAATAGGTTAATTGCCCTCCCTTAGTGGAGGAGGCCCGAGCGCAACAGTGGGATGTGTATGGGCTGAGATGATGAGATGAAGACAATAGCTACAATATTTACCATAAGCAACGCCAAGATTTGGAAGTAAACATTACATAAAGATCAGAAAATAACGGCAACACATACAATCTTCTAGGCAGTTTAAAAAATCTTACAAAATGTAAACACAAGGAGTTGAAATCTTTACTTTCCTCGCAGACAATATGTTAATTATATACTCTTTAAACAGCTCTAAGTCGCTAGTGGGTTTAGCTAGTGTTAGACTAATGCCCCCATTAGTATTAGTTAAATATTATTTATAATATAAACTTTTTGCATACCTGTAAAACGCTAGGCGCATATACACACGCGCAATTAGGCGCGCGATCGCGTACGCACGCATGTATACACCTATACTAGTGATGTAACGAATGTCGTATTTTGGACATTCGCGAATGCGAATGCGGATGCGAATATCTGCTGCCAACATTCGCGAATGCGAATATTCAGTATAAACGTGTGGCAAATGACGTTGACCCTTTAACTTGGTGGAAAGTGAACAAAGAAAGATACGTTCTTCTGCTTCCTGTAGTTCGGCATTATTTTCGACGCTCGCGGCTCTGTTGCGCCTGAGGGCCGTGGCGACTGAGGCCGTCACCGGCGGGGGAGTGCTGTTGGCGGTGTCCCTGGACATCGCCAACGCATTCAATAGTCTGTCATTTAGCTGCATCAGGGAGGCGCTCCGGTATCACGGGGTGCCAGCTTACCTGAGGCGGCTAGTGGCAGACTATTTGGAGGGGCGCAGCGTCCTCTGCACCAACCGAACAGGGGACGTTGTGCGAACGCCTATGTCGTGCGGTGTCCCACAGGGGTCGGTTCTCGGACCCACCCTGTGGAACATCGGCTACGACTGGGCGTTGCGGGGAAGCCTCCCGCCCGGGCTAGGCGTGATTTGTTACGCCGACGACACGCTCGTCACAGCCCGCGGCCCACCGCGTACATCTTCTAGCATCCCAATGCTAGAAGAGGCGGCAAGCCTGGCGACTCTAGGCACCGAAGAGATCATCAGGCGGATCGAGGCGCTGAGGTTGAGGGTCGCCCTGGACAAGACGGAGGCCCTCTTGTTCCATGGGTGCCGTATGAGCCCTCCCATCGGCGCCTCGATCACCGTCCATTCGGTTGACATCAGCATCCGGGCTCAAATGAGGTGCTTGGGACTGGTGCTCGACGGGCAATGGTGGTTCCGGGAGCATTTCCGCAGGCTCGCCCCACGGCTCGTCGGCGCGGCGTTCGCCCTGTCGTGGCTTATGCCGAACGTGGGCGGACCGAGCGCTACGTGCCGAAGGCTGTACGCGGGGGTCATCCGGTCGATGGCCCTGTACGGCGCACCGGTGTGGGCGGGGTTCCTGACCGTCCGACTCGGGGCTCTTCTGTGGCGACCACAGAGGGCCATGGCGGTCAGGGCCATACACGAATACCGCACGGTGGCGACGAAGGCAGCGTGCCTATTGGTCGGGACTCCCCCGTGGGACCTGGAGGCGGAAATGCTCGCCGGCTTGTACCGGTGGGTGTTGCTAGTGCCAGCGTAGGGCGGTGTGGTCTCACGAAGGGAGCTCACCGCCTGGCGCGTCGACGCCCGCTGGGACGTCATTGCCCGTTGGGCAGTCCGGCTGGAGAGGCCTCGGTTCGGGGTGCGAACCGTGGCAGCCTTCTGGCCGGTGCTGATGCAGTGGTTGGAAAGGGGGCACGGGGTGCTCTCCTTCCGACTAGTGCAGGTATTGACAGGGCACGAGTGCTTCGCCAAGTACCTGCACAAGGTCGTTAGGAGGGAGAGTACACCGTCCTGCCACCACTGCGATTGCGACGAGGACACGGCGCGGCATACGCTCGAGGCCCGCGCCGCTTGGCCGCTGACGCTGCCGACTATCGCCAGGGCGATGGTTGGCAGCGTCAGGAATTGGGACGCGGTCGCAGCCTTCTGCGAGACAGTGATCTCACAGAAGAGATAGGCGGCGGATCGCCTGCGCGAGGAGCGCAGCCTCGATGAGGCAATCCGCCGCCGGCGACTGGGGCGGCGTAGGCGCGAGTATTTGCGCCTCATGCCTCTAGCCGAGGCCGCGGGTGACGTGACCGGGGATTAGTCCGTCACCTGCCGAGAGGCCGACCGCGTGAGGTCGGTCGATGGGAGGGTCCCCAAGTAGGGGGTATTCCGTCGGGCCAGCCACTGATGACAAGTAACCCTGCTTCGGTGGTCGGCCTAACGACGAAGGCGACGTGCATCGTGGGTGGGTTGTGGGTGTGCGTGCTTACGCTTCTCTGTCGCCCCGGACGGAGTGGTGCGAGGAGCGCGCCGACCGCAACCCACCCCTAAAAAAATAAGTTTGGCATTATTTAGTTACACCACCAACGAGTGTCCCCAGCGAGCGCATATTTAGTAGTGCTGGACTTATTTACACACCACATCGAAACAGACTTGAAGCAGACAAGGCATCAAAACTACTATTTTTAAAGTTTAATATTCCCCTACTGAAGTTCAATTATTAATATGAAAAATATATATAAATAACTGTTATTTTTTTTAAGGAAGAGAAATATTTTTGTTTGAGAATCAATTTTTTTGTTTGTTTAGAGTTAGACTATTTAAATTCATAGTAAATTATTTTTGTTTGATTACATTGCATTTAGGCCATTTAGTATATAGTTTTGTTTTTTAAATTGTTATAAGTTTGATTGTTATGTTTCATTGCCTAAAGTTAAATAAATAAATGATACCAATTGATAAAGTGAAGACCAATAATGTGATTACGAGGTTAAGTTATTTTTATTGCATTAAAAACATAATAAATTAATGGAATTGGATTTTCTTATATTAACCAACTATTATTACCTACTTAAAAAAATTATACACGCAAAAATATTCGCATAAACATTCGCAATAATTTCGCGAATGCGAATATGCAAAAAACATGCGAATATTCGCGAATGCGAATATTCGTTACATCACTAACCTATACATACATACACGAATCAATACAAACAAATAAAATTGAAGTGTCTGTTTGTAATCTCAATATCTGGTTTTTTTTTATGCCCACATGGTTATTTGCACGATACCTATACCTAAAATTCAGTTCATATTTTTTTTGACTGGCTGTATGTTCCGGGTAGTCTGCAAAACGGCTGGACTGATATTGCTAATATTTTACTAGCCGGTAGCTGTCTATGTAAGGTATAACTTCGGCTATATTTGATCCTGATAATCCCCTTTTTTTTTTTTTTTTTTTTTTTTGTGTGACTTAGTTGTTAGCCTCAGATGGCTGTGACAACTTTACCCGGACTGGTGGGTGAGCGCTGAGGGCTCTCAACCCGCTTAAAGTTAAGCGACCCATCCCGAGGGCACCCCCTGTGGGGTACGGACCTCGGCTCGGGCGGTCGCTGGCAAAGTGGGCACTCCCACGTTTATGATTTTAACGCGACACGTCTTCCTTCCCCGTCGGCGGGGGCGGTAACGTGGATATTTACTACTATTTGTCAAGGCCGCGCGGGCTGTGTATGCCTCAGTCTGGGCGAGCGTTATAGTGTCGTCGGGTTCGTCGAGTATTAGTCGCGGTTGTTTAATCGCGGACATTTTAGAGGGGATGTAAGAAGCCGCCCTTACCACTAATGGGTTCGGGTGTGTCGCGGCAGAGTCGAAGTAGCGGCGGGAGCACTGTTTCATGTATTGCCTGATGGTCGGCAAGCCAAGATCTATGTGAAGATCCACATTGCGCATGTACCACGGTGCTCCCGTCGCTCGGCGCATGAACCTATTCTGTAATGCCTGTAGCCAGAAAACAAGAAATATACGGGTGAAACCGCAAACAATTGCTAGTATATAAATAAATTTAATGAATTAATGTTGGATTTAAATAAAGCTTTATAGTTAAAAAAATGGTGTGGTTATTATAATTCATCAAAATATTGGTAAACTATGCTCCACATTCTAACTAATGGCGACATGAATGGCGTACATGATTTATCGCGAAGATAAAAGACGTGTGCATAACTAGCACATGCCCGTAGTTTCGGGCGCATTGTTCCCGTCCCTGTGGGAATATCAGGATAAAATATAGCCTAAGTGACGTCTTATACAGGCAGCTTGAAGAACAAACAGACAGAAAAATTTAAACTGGGGCATAGGTATCGTGCAAATAACCGTGTGAGCATAAAAAAGCCTTCTTTATTGACATTACAAACAGACACTTCAATTTTATTTATTTATATATAAGACTAGCAACCCGCCCTCGCTTCGCTTCGGTTTCCGTCGCCTTACACGCGTATTGTCCGTGCCCGTGGGAATACCGGGATAGAATATAGCCTATGTTACTCTCTAATAATATAGCTTTTCATGGGAGAAAAAAATTTTGAAATCGGTTAGGTAGTTTAAGCGTGATAGCGTAACAAACAAAGAAACTTACTTTCGCATTTATAATATTAGTAAGGATGTACATTGTATACACAACACCAGTTTAAAAACTATAGTAATATGTGGGACATTGCAAGTTTAAAACATTGCTATAATGAAGAGGAAATCATAAAATCTTAATAGGTTGTATGACTTGCGACCTTAACACGTACCAATACCGGATGCGACGCATTCATGGACAATAAAAATGGCTGAACAAAAATAGGTTAACCACAAAGATCCATTTACTATTAAACTATAATAGGGTTTAGCTAACTCAGTCGATTGCCACGCCCATATATTATTGGGTTTAATATATGTATTTTATTTCCCACCGGACGGACTATCGTTGTCAAGGAATCGGCATTAGTGGTCAGCCTAAATAGCGATGGGGAGGTAATGGAGGGCACATCGTCCTTCCGTGGCCCAGACAGTATGAGCAGGTCTGTCTATACCAGGGATTCCCAACCAGTGGGGCGCGCCTCACTTGGGGGCATAGAATGAACCATGGGGAAGCGCGTAACAATTTGTTAAAATTCTAAAATGATCTACGATGTGCATCGACCAATACGAAGCCAAGGATTCACCAAATGGCTAATAAAGTGTAGGCCCAATGTTCTCACTAATTATGTTATATTTATGTCATTTGATTACACACGCACTTGCTATTTAAATGAAAATAAAGTCTATTGAAATTTTCATCCTTTGTTTTTTTATCATAATTGGGACAAAGGGGCGTAATATTTTAGCATAAACTTGAGTGAGGCGCATAGGGTAAAAGGTTGGGCATCCCTGGTCTATACCATACCCTATCCATAAAAAGGGCGTAATATGGGTCTGTGAGTGGATGTAAATACATACATACATATAGCCTGACGCCTGCTTCCCAGAGGGGTAGGCAGAGACTACGGATTGCCACAAGCCACGATCCTGACATACGTCTATCACTTCACTCATACTTATTAAAGTCTTCATACATTTTCTACGGTTACGCGTACTCTTAACATGACCAGCACATCGCCAATTTGATCCAGAAAAGTACGGCTTGATTTTCCTCTTGCAAGCATCCCACTCGCACTGCCTTTGTGTACTTGCTACGTCATTCTTTCTTCACTCATTGAAGTGAGTGGATGTATCGGGAATTAGTCTACCAGTTGCAAAGAGTACACCACATAAGATCACTCCCGGTGTAATACATATTTTGAGTTTGTAACTTATAACGTCAGGTAATAAAGGCCAAGGAAGAATGAGACATATGTACATGTAAGTAGACCTTGAACTCAGCACTTTGCGAACAGCTGTCTGTACATATGACGTAATCGACTGCACAGATGGCGTAGTGGTTAAGATACCGATCTACAGTGCCATTGTCATGGCTTCGAATCCCGCGCAGGACAAAACTTTGTGCAATCCACAAAGTCTTCTTATTCTTAGGATTTTTTCGCACATATAATTTCCAGCAAAGTACGTAAAAATCTAAATTTAAAAAAGATGCTTTAAAAAGCTCGGTATGTTGACGGAAATACAATATACGACAGAACTTGACGACCAAGATAAAGAAAGACAAAATAGTTTATTGATAGCAGCCCAATCCTTATCAGCAACACAATACGTGCAATGTGTGTACATATATTATCATTGCATGATAAGAAAAAACTTGAGACAAAATCGGATGCTAACCGGGAACAAAATATTCATTTCCTACTACTATTTAAGTAATTCGTTCTCCATAGAGGAACGTATATGTCCTATGAAAATGAAAGAAACAAAAAGACAGACGAAAATACTTAGTCTTTTGATAACATAGCATCCTTCATCTGCCTATGGACATCCGGTGTCGGACAGAGATTTCCTAAGGAAGAATATCGTTACAATCACTAACGCTTAGCGGGCGCCATAACAATTGTATTTGGTATTATAAATTTCCTAGAGGAGTGCCACTGTCCATTCTCCTGGTAATTCTCAGCCGGTTTTTACGACAGCCGCGGGTTAAAAATGGGTGGCGAGACATTGTATTTCTAAATTATGTACCTCCGCTTCTTTACTCCTAATCGTACTGGGTTAGGCTTTCTAGTTTAATCAGTTACAGAAGAATTTTATTTTTCTGTATTTTACTACTTTTACTAGAATGTATATGAGGGCGACATGGCCTCACACGAGAAATAACAGTTTCCCTCACATGGAATTCATATTGCTATTTATTAAGGATAATAGAGGTAGAGAATGCCTCTGGCATTAAGTCCGCCGTTGTAGGTACTTGTTGCATGAAGTTTAATAAATAAATAAATATTAAATATTTTTCTTCTACTTAGAAAACACTTAACAATTTACGCAGTAGGGCACTCTTATCTACGGAAAAATCTATTTGGTAATTTAATTATCAAATCAATTAATGTCTCAGGACATTTCCATTAAGTGTGTCGCATTAATTAATAACAAATTGATGCAGACCGTAGATTCAGTTACGGGAGTTCGGTACGCGCGGCCTTCATATAACTTGTCAGTAAATTAAATTCTATCATCGGTATTTACAACTCTGCTAAGTGCTACGTCATCGTATGAACGATGTATATCGTCTTTTAAGGGGAGTGATGGCTGCTCTAGTAGTTAACTCGTGATCGGGTGCCGCTTGTGGGATCTGGTCCAGCCATAATCATTTGAATTATATTAAGTATCTTGCAGTTCGAAGGGCATCACACTGGAGCTAGGTCTTACAAAACATGTATACAAATTTATATCTAGTAAGAAGAAAAAAAAAATTAAAATAATAGACAAGCCCGCTGAGTTTCTTGCCGGATCTTCTCAGTAGCGGTCGCGTTCCGATCCGGTGGTAGTTTATTTTTATTGGATAATTTAATTTTATTTTGTAAAATTGACAATATGTAAGTGCCCTCTCGGGGTCTATGCATAATAAATGATTTGAATTTGAATTTAAGTGCAATATTGTCTATAATAGAAATTAATGATAATTTAGTAGCTATTTGGATAACTATTCATCTATCCGCCTGTAGATGTCAAATGCTGGATGCAGACCCACCCACGGGGATGCTATTTCATCTCATATCACAGTCCATAAACATCCAACTATTGGGTTCGGGCCTCCTCCACTGTGAGAGGGAAATTGACCTATACACGCTGGTCAGACGTGTTGGTATTTATTTTTGGGGTGGGCTATGGTCAGTGCACCCGCCGTCCGGCTCCGTGCAGAGCGACCGTAGCTCCTCGCCTTCGTTGTTGGGGCGATCACCGATACCGAGTTCCTTGTCCTCCGTGGTCGTCCCTCTCCCTCGACGTCGCTTTCCCGTGACGTCGGTCGCTGTTGCGCGGTCAGCCTCTCTGCGGGTGACGGACTAATCCCCGGTTTGATCACCCGCAGCCTCGGCTAGGGAGACGTGTTCATATACCACTGCTGGGCTCGAACCTCCACAATATAAGGGAAATTAACCTATTATACCACGCTGGTCAGACGTATAGGTATAGGGTTTTATTTCGAGTTTTCCTTTTCTTGCATAGATGTTATATACATATTGTATCTCTTAGTCGTCTTTTACGACATCCACAAGCAAGAGAGAGTGTGAATTGTATTCTTACTCCGTAACCGCACGTACATGGTGGTGCCTACTACTAATTGATGATTGAGCCAGAAAAATGTAAAAACGTGTCATTTTAGCGATGGTGCGACATATGTACTTCGATACTAGGTATATAGCTGTAGGTCTATTACGAGTGACGGCTTATCGCTGACCAGTTAGTCCATGAGCATACTCAACAATATATTATATTACTAGCAACCCGCCCTCGCTTCGCTTCGGTTTCAGTGGCCTTACCCACGTAGTTCCTGTTCCCGTGGGAATACCGGGATAAAATATAGCCTATGTTACTCCCTGATATTATAGCTTTCCAATGGTGAAAGAATTTTTGAAATCAGTTCGGTGGTTTAAGCGTGAAAGCGTAACAAACAAATAAACAAACATCCTTACTTTCGCATTTATAATATTAGTAAGGATGTAGTCTATTATTTCGGGCAGAAGAGCTGGTATTAAATGAAGATATTATACGGTATTTTTTTTGGGGGTGGGTTGCGGTCGGCGCGCTCCTCGCACCACTCCGTCCGGGGCGACAGAGGGGCGTAAGCACGCACACCCGCAACCCACCCCACGTGCACGTCGCCCTCGTCGTTGGGCTGACCACCGGAGCAGGGTAAGATATTATACGGTAAAGATAATAAACTTGTTTGTTGAAGTGGCGGCTTAAGAAGCGATCCGAGCTGAGCAATGTGTAATTCGATTCCTAAGCACCTAGCTGTTCCAGGTTTGAGTGTCAAATACATCTGTTTCTAAAGGTCACGGTTTCGATTAGATTTTATTTATCATCACCATTCATCAAAGCTTGTTGTATGTGCTGGGCTTCTCTACAATGGGAGTGAAATAGATCTGTTACACCACGATAGTCAAAAAAGTTGATATAGGGTTTTATTTCAAGTTTCCTTGCCTTGATATTATATGCATATTGTAATCCCTTAGTTGCCTTTTACGAGACCTACAGGTAAGATAGGCGGGTGATAAATTCTTACGCGATCACCACACGAAACAGCCTTCTTAGGAATGGTTGTTTATAAAACAAATAAAAAGAAACACTTTTCCTTGGTGTCGATGATAAGAAACTGCAATTAACTCAATAAAGTTATATTACAACGGTTTATAGTATGACTGATGATGTCATACAGTACAATTTAAAACTTACGTACGAACAGTGTTGTTCAATTGTCGTAAAAAACATGACTCCCATGACCGCAGTCTGTTATTGTGATGTGAATCAAACGAAAGTGAATTAAATGTTTCTGTGAAACCATGCTCACATACTGGGAAATGAATATCTACATATAATGTAGCATTTACAAATACAATTAATTAATTTCGTGTGACGTATCAACAGTATAATGTGACTGAGATCACCAAGATATTGAGCCGCCTCATCATCGTTTCAGCCCATAGATGTTCTACTGTTGGGCTCAGTCCTCTTCCACAGTAGAAGTGAAATTGATCCACTATACCATGTTTTTTTTTTTTTGGGGTGGGCTGCGGTCGGCGCGCTCCTCGCACTACTCCGTCCGGGGCGACAGAGGGGCGTAAGCACGCACACCCGCAACCCACCCGAACACCACGTCGCCTTTGATCGCCAGGATTACTTGTCACCAGTGGTCGGCCTGACGGAATACCCTCCCACCGACCGACGTCCCCCCCTCGGAGAGGACGTCGATCCACTATACCATGCTAGTCATATGTGTTGGTTTAGAATTTTATTTCGAGTTTTTCTTCGCTCGCATAGATATAATATGCAATATTATAACTAGTAAACGTCTTTTACTTCATTAGTGGGATAGACAAGGGGTGGTGAACCCTATTCTTACTCCCTCACCACATAATTAAGTGTAATAAGTGCTTGTCTGGGCAAATTATAACACAAACTGTGTTTGCTGACTCTCTGCCAAGCGACTTTCATTGCTTGGAGAGGCTTATTGTCCAACAGCAGATGTCAATAGGCTGATGGATGGACATGACTAGATTTCCATATGGTGGTTAAGTAAAGATAAAAATTCACCTGGACAAGAAAATCTCTAAATAAAACATGTGCATGGTTATAGACATAATTTTATTCACCTTGAGGAAGCCTGTGCTTTATAGTAGTATGTATAAATAGTGAAGAAGCTATTCATACCTACTTCCCAATCCATATACATTCAGCAGATCATACCACTACAAAAAAAAGGAAGGAAATCTCGAAATATATCCCTATGCCAAACGAGATAGTTTGGTATAGCAGGTTAATTTACATATCTCTTAATGAGAAGTATGTCTGTGCCCAGCACTGAAACATACATGGACCATAAAGAGTAACCAACTGATGATAATCTGGACTACCTAATATTCTATATGATGGTTGTAAACCCAACTATATTCTGATCAATTTTAAGATAACTTCCTACTACATTACATCACACCCGCTACTAGTTTACAGCTAGTCTTACATTACATCCATCTCGTCATACAAAGTCAACAAAGGTGGGGGGCTCTGTACACTGGTGCACTCTGCCTTGGCACCTGTTGAGGAATAATTGGATTTATGGCCAATCAACTACGAGGCCAGTCAAAGGCTTGTCTTTATAATACAAACACTTCAAGCAATGTTTTAGCTGATGATTACCATGAACTTAAATAAGCTATAATTTTTTAGATATATTGATCACATTAAACTGATGGGTATTGCCCAAAAATATGATTAATTAGTCATTGTCATTTCTCCAGTAACAGAAATAGAACATCAGTACCCTACTTTCCTTTTTACAGATGTATGGGGAGGTTTGAAGGATAAACATTGGTGCCAGAGAAGGAAAACCTAAAATAAACATACAGATGTCATAGTAGGTTACATTTTTTCCTACTGACGGTTCCAACATTTTAACATATATGAACGTAAAGGAGATAATATTATTTCAACTGAATATATTGTCAATAAATGTCAGCATGTATAATATCCAGCAGAAGTACTGCTTATTATACAATGAAAAATTATTTAAAACAACATTTCTATTACCAGAGAACTCTTATTTTGTAGCAAATAGTTGCCAATTTTATTATACAACTCATCTTTCTTGCATATTAAGTGAAGTTGCATTAAATCTACAGAAATGCAAGTTAACCAAAATAGATTGTAAGATTTATGTAATAACGAAAATAAAACATACTGTTATGTTTTAATTATGTACCTACCTTATCAAGATACTACTACTGTATTATACAGACAATTATCATAGAATGAGATAATAGTTTAAAATGCATAATTAATAAGAGAAAAGTGAAAGGAATTCATATGCATTCTACAAACTTCGTACCAAATTATTTGTTGTGTGGTTAGTGATACGATTTTAAAAGAGAGGGTCTACACTTATGTTTTTCAACCATCATCATCGCAGCCCACATTGTCTCACTGTTAGGTTCGGGCCACCTCCACAATGGGAGGGAATTTAACCTACTATACCATACTGTTCAGACGTGTTAGTATAGGGTTTCATTTCGAGTTTTCCTTCTCTAGCACAGATAGCACAGATGTTATGTGCATATTATATCCCATAACCGTCTTATACGATATCCACTGGCAAGACAGGGGGTGGCAAATTGTATTCTTACTCTGTCATCACACGGAAACCATATTTCTCCAATTTATATAAGGTTTTCTTTGAAATTATTATACTGAATAATCTCTGGTAATACTGATCTAACTTATTGAATTTGAGAAAAACATATGTTACAGTATTTCTAAATACTATAGATATAGAATGTTTATCACAAACATAACCAGAAGGGGGTTTTAGGTTCAGGCCCTCCTTGAAATGTTCAATATCAAGAAAAAAATTATAACATAATTGCATATTCATATTGTTCATGTAAACCAGGTATTGAAATTATGTTCTATGTAGACTGTCATACGTTGCAGCTCAAAATACAGTCAATCATCTAGTTTGGGGCTCACTGCTCACAAATTGACTAGACTAGCAACATTTATGACCTACCAGCAGCACCCTGCAGTTTTACCTGCATAGTACCTCTTTCCGTGTGAATATCGGGATAAATAATAGCCTATGTGTTATTCTGATATGTAAGCTATATTATTGTGAAATTGCATCAAAATCTATTGAGTGGTTTTTGCGTGAAAGAGCAACAAACATGCTTACAAATATTTGCGTTTATAATATTAGTAGGACAATTTGATGGTGAAATTACTTTGTGAAACAGCTCATTGTATCTAGAAGACTGCCACTATATAATTACTTATATAACAACACTCAGCTATATACTCTCATTTTTGTGCAGTACATGTATTTGATATGAGAAAATTTAATCTTTCAATTACAAAAGAGGCATTACAATTAAATCTTTTTGTATCTTTCTTCTAGTTCATAAATCATTATTATTTATGTACATTGGTACCATGCAATGAACTCTTGTGGTCTCAGTGTTTTAAAAATTGTTTCACCAAACTACAATGTGTGCTATTTCCCTTTTTTCCACTTATCAGTAATGTTATCCTTTTTATTAATATAAATGTATTGTGTAATTGCTTTTTGCTCATTTTTGCCTTCTATGGCTGCTTTAATTTATTCTATTGTTAACTGATAGTATTGACCTACTTACATTGGAGATATAAATTTTATTTAAAGAATTCATTTAGATATTTTAAGAAAAACCTAATTACTTTAAAGAAAAAAGCTTTTCTTGTTTATTTTTTTTATAAACTGTTCAAATGAATATATTATATTTGTTTAAATATTTTTATATAATGTAGTTAGTAGAATGGTGCAGCTTGAATATTATATACTACTCATTTAAATTACATTTTGATAACCATTTGTAGTGAAAAATATATTTTGATGCCAAATATTTTTTTAACTTAAAATGCATGCCATATGTTCATAGCTTAGTGAAATATTAAGTGTATTTAAATAGTTCAGAAAGCTTTATTATAAATAACAGCAAGGATAACATTATGCTTTTCTTATTTAAAATAATTATAGTAATAAATAAATGTTAGTAAATTTATCCAGTTTTGAAATATAAAATATAAGTATAATAATTGTAACATATACTTTGTATTATAATTAATAACTAATACTTTACTTCTAACTACATTTAAACATAGATGTACTACACTATTTCTTTTATCAACACATTCATCATATGGACCAGTTCATAGTCATGCACCGCTTATTTTAGTATTCACTTTAATGTCTTTTAAAGTGAACAGACTTCTTGCTCCAATTAGTTATAAGCGAAAATTCAGATATGGTGACTCATAATGGACAAACATATTTACTTATTAAAATCATAGTTTTATTTCATTCAACAATACCCACTCATTATTCACTTCCTTTTGTTATTGTAACAATAAATACGATACGAATTGCCAAGTGAGATAAGATGTGCAATTTAAGTTTTTATAATGTAAGCATTTTAAATTTGACTCTCAATTAACCTTTCGCCAATTTTTTGATGATAAAAGATTATATCAAATATAAGTTTAGAGAAAGGTTAACTGTTTTCATTATACTACCTACTGTTTTTTTAAACTATTTTATATTTTCACATCAAGGGGTTGACAGTTGGTGATAAAAATTAGGGTGGGTATGATAGGATTAGTATTAAGAGCATATGATTATAATTGCTTAATCTTACCTCACCACTTTTAGCTGCAGGAGAATTTTCTTCAATCTCGTATATAATATGTGGCAAACCGGCTTCACCAAGCAACGAGAATCCGAATCCTAAATTGTCACTACGATTCAGAACCACTAGTCTTTCGTCAGCCATATTCAGTATACAGCAGCATTGAATATCATCCTTCGAAGGATTTCACGCGACACACATTTAGAAAACTACATCAGGAAATATATTAAAGAGACATTAATATATTTGAAATGAAAAATAATCATAATTACAACACACGACAAAAAGCAAGCGCACCCAACCAAAGCGAAGACAGGCAGGTACAGATAAAAAAATATTTTGAAGTATAATTTGTCAGAGACAGTACGATTCTACCTGAATCTGTACAGAAAAACACAGTGCTCAGTAGCGTCGCTTAGTGGCATAAAGGTTAACTAAATTGGGTATACCTACCTAAAACCAAGTAACTAAGTAGTTATTTTAGAAATTTTTGCTTGAAGTACATTATTAAACGGCATAAGACATAGTAATGGATCTTTATGACATTTAAAAGAAACCTAACGAAAGCAGCGACAACTAACGACTTGGTCGGCGTCAACTGTTTTAAACCTAGTGATTTCTGTAACTAGTACTAACTAGCTATATTCATTCAGCAACTGTGATTGTTTGCATAAACACCTTCACCAACTATACAGTTAGTCAGTTATACATGAAATTAAAGTAAATTAAATCACTATTTAAGTATTTGTAGCTTCATAATTAAATTAACTTCTCTTCATCCAAAAGTTATTCTGCCTCCCTCATATTGTTACACCCAACAATCGCAGTTAACGGTAATTAAGTATTCGTATTATAACCTGACTAATGATTCAGTTGCCGCGTAGCTAGTTATTGCGTCTAGTGAAGTGAGATAACACCTATGTCTAGTAAGAAAGCAGTGTCAGCAGAGTTGGAGATCAATACACTTGCTAGGCAATATGTTCTCTAATGTCGCAATAATTGACAAAACCCGTTAAGCTAGGGGCATAATCTCTTATTGACTTGAATTTGACTTAAAACTTTAAAGAATGGGCAAATGATATTGTATTTTAATTTGTAGTTTGGATAATTTTAATAAATTTAGTAACTAATTAAATATATCAACTCTTTAAAAATATAATACAGTTAACTAACTCAACTGTCATCCTTTTTTGAAGATATATGGTATTTTTTCTTATAGATAAGTTATTTGCAAAATAAGAGAGAGGGAGAAAATAAAAGAAAAAAGAAGACTGAACAACCAAATAAAGTTACCCTTTATTTCGACTAGATCTCTATATTATATGCTGGCTTTTGGCGGGAACGTGAAAGCACCATGTCTTCTATTATTTTCAATATGTAAGCGTTTTAACATATTAAATACATTAATAGCATACCATACCATTTTATTTAATGTAATGTGTTTACGATATAAATATGCTTTATAAATATTTTCGTTTTCCATCAAATATTGAGGACATCATTAATAGTATGGTCATACAGCACAGTTGAAGGCGATGCTTTGACTAATTGCTAGACAATGACTAATATGGAGATATTAAATTTGCGAGAAACTGATAATTTGTAAAGAAAATGTAACTTGACCTCGGCAGAATAGTCTTGTAATAGGTAATATCTAACTAATATAAAAAATGGAGTTCGTAGCTAGCCTCCCTGTGAGTATGACAGTTACGCTGTTATCGTCTATAAAAGGCGTTAGGAGGCTGATTCTTACGGAAAAAAATTGATTCATGAATCGATACTAATCGACATATCGAGATTCACAAAAATATTGGTTTATAAAATCTAACCTTTTGTATTGCCTTTAAATTTATATTACATAGCTATAAACATAAATTGAATCGTGTGAAACAAGCAGAGATCTATAATAATCGACTTTTTCTCGACACCATTAATTAATTGTCCTCTGGTCTTTGTTTTTCATTATATTAGTATGGCTTCACAGCCTATAGTCCATAAAATATAGTATGATCTCTGTGACAGTTGTCCCTAGTTCTGTCACACTTACGATAAAGTCCGTAGTTTTTTATCGATAAAACTCTTTATTTTTATAATTGTGATTTTCTATTATAATTAAAATACAATCAATGAAAATATTTTTGAATTTATTTCAAACAAAAACTGTTTTTTGACTGTTTTAAATATTCAAAAGAAGTACAATCAAGGTCTAGGTCACTATTATTGTCATCACTTGAGCGTTCCTGCTAGAACATTTATCATTTTTTGCCAAATAGGGACAGTCGTTAGGTCAATCGATCAATTACGACTGTTTTATAAATAAATATGTCTAGTTTATGTCAATAAACTAGACATATTTATTTATATTATTGATATTATTCTCAAATAATGCGTACATAATATTATCATTTACAAATTATTATAGAAAAGTATTTTTTTTATGTTTAATTAATTCAATTTATGTATTTTATAATGTAACTGTTTGTTTTAATTGTAAAAAATATGTTGAAAGTTTTGTATTGGGTTTATTTCTTTTATCAATAATTTAATAAAGATTGGATATCGATTTACGTATATCGACTATCCCATATCTTTTTTATTTTCAGTCCAGTAAGACCTTGTACGTGCGTAAGCGTCATTTAAGTATAAAATGTTTACTAGGTGTTTCAGTACTTACGAGGTATATTTTAGCCATGAATATTAATATTATTATATTTATAATATATTGCAATTCAGTTGCAATAAAACTGACACGAAAAGAATGAAAATATATTTGATACAAAATGAAATTGTAAACATGTCGCTCGTTCAAGCTTACTTCGTTGGTTTCGTTGACATCTGTCACAGAGATCAAGCTATATTTTATGGACTATAAGTATTATCGACAGAATTTGATTCACAGAGTAACTAATGGAAGAGGTCAGATATTCCTGCAAGTAGGTGGATTACGATATTTTGAAATTAGATCCATGTTGAAGGTACGGAGTCCACATATTTACTGTATAACAGTTGTTTATGACTGTTAGGCTAGATGACTTACCATGCCTCCTAACATAAGGATTTCATACACCAAGACTTCCCGACATTTTTTCCTTTACCCTTAAAGCAAAGGAAAAAAAAACAATATTTATAATTTAATATAACCCGTACTCTGAACATTATATGAACTATTAGGATCAAACCCGAGTTCTGCTTCAACCAAAAGCATTTCAAATCACATGTAACAAACGATTTCTTTTTTTGTAAAACAACACAAATAAGGAACGTAGTGTCATTTTTAATCAAAGTATTAAATAATTACAAATCAAAATGGTGCAAATCAAAACCATTTATTTTATTAATTTATAGGATGAAATGAAATAATGAATGACCGAATGGTATTAGTAAGACATATCGATTTAATAATCGATTTTTTTACTTGACAAAGCCCTTTTGCATTTAATCGTTAAAATCGATTAATTCACATTTTCTTGCAGAGTTGCCAACGTAGGCGATTTGTCGCCATTTAGGCTACTTGGAAAGAAAATTGGCGACAAAAAATTATGAAAGGCGACTGGTCGCCTTTTAGGCTATATACTTGCTCGCTATAGTCTTTGAATAAAGTGAACGAATGAATCACAAAACATTTGTTTTCTATTTTATAAAAGGCTTTGGCAGAACCATCAGCCTAACAGAAACTTAAAAACTACGTAAGATTCGAAACAGTAATATTTATATTATACGAAATCATAACACAAATAATCATAAACAGATAAAAAACAATACTCACGCAAAATATAAAGACTGCAATTAATAACTAAAAAGAAATAAGTCACATATTGTTAGTTTTGGGGGAATAATAGCCTGAAACCTATTATCATTTGGCAGCTCCTTAGTTAAACATTCATGAAAAGAAAAAAAAATGGGTGCGTGTACTTATGTACGCGCGTGAGAAGTTATACTTCTTTGGCATCATTAAAAAATAGTTTTTAATTGCATGCAAATAATTAATTACAATAAAATAATAGACGGATTGGAAAAGGATAATCAACAAAGTTCAGTTTAATAGTCATCAAATTTAAACTAAAAGAATCTTAGATTGATCTTAGATATCAATAATTAATATTAAAAATTGAAAATTAATATATTTATATAATAATATATTTAATATATATATATATATATATATATATATATATATATATATATATATATATATATATATATATATATATATATATATATATATATATATATATCTATATATATATATAATTATTAAAAACAAAATTTAAGAATAATAAATCTATAAGACATAATTTGTACTAAATATTATAAGATTCTTAATTTTAAATGTTTATTATTGATTATTTAATATTTTAAAAATAAATTTAATAATAAATTCAAAAATTGAATTTAAGGTTAAGCAGACAGCTTCATACTGTTAATTTTGTGTCACAGATGCACGCGCATCTTAAAATTTCACTCTCATCATTTTTTCATAACGCGCCTAAAGAAGTATAACTTCAATAATGGAAATATTTTGTCTTATATCGCAGCATAGATCGTGAGTCAAAAGTTTTGAAAACATATAGGAAAGCCTCTTGAAAATGTACAATTGCGCAGATCAAAATGTTCTGCAATTATAAAGAATATTGTAGAATACGCTATCTTTAAAGAACTGTTAGAAGAAGTGGATAATCAGTTATTCTATAATATTAGATGAATCCACCGATATGAAAACAGAAAAGTATATGGCATATTATATTCGATACTACAGGTGTATCAGGTTATGGAGCAACTTTTCGAGTATGTTATAATTTAACGGTCATGTAATTAGAATGTACATTACACAAAATACAATCTATATATATAAAAATGAATTGCTGTTCGTTAGTCTCGCTAAAATTCGAGAACGGCTGGACGGATTTGTTTAATTTTGGTCTCGAATTATTTGTGGAAGTCCAGGGAAGGTTTATACCGTGAGAAAATATGGAAAATTGCGAGTAAAATACTAATAATATAAACTGATAAATACTAAAACAAAATAATTAGGAAGAAAAGGCGGTACGAAGTTCGCCGGGTCAGCTAGTATAACATAAAAGTTATAGTGACTTCAAAAAAATGTGTCTAAGAGTCTATGCCTTAAATGTTACGTATTATGTAGGCATGTACAGACAGAATACATGTAGGCATGTAAAGCTTCGACAGTATAATTTCATTCATTCATTCCTAGAATTGCGTAAACGCTTCAATGACAGCGTAGGTACAAAGGCGAGCCGTCAACGGTCATAGGCCGATCAGCTGTTTTAAAGCGAAGTTTGACTTGCTTATGCAAACGTAATCATAGATTTATTAAATTTCTAATAAACATTTAACAAAGAATGAATGTGTTGCATATTAAGTATCCAATCAGATCTACACGAAAAAGCGATAAAAAAATTGAAAACTTGACATGTCTCTAATTCATTAACTAATCGACATTTTTCGTTAAAAATATTTTCATGGGTGCCTACCACTATTGCCTAGCTCCCTTTTGATCAGTTGCCCCATAACATGTTACACATTGTATAATTCAAAATTGGCAAATTCGTTATTGATTTTTTAGGCTTTCAAGAAATATTCAAAGCAACAACGCACGCCTTGTATTCATAGTTTAAAAGCTTTTTGCAGGATATAGGTTTAAACATTAGAAATCTGATAGCAATAGGAACTGTTGGAACCTTTGTGGCAAATATAACCTTCTTTTCACTATTTTATAAGCAGGTACGAGGAGAGGTACATAAGTTCGCGGAATGGGAAAGACAAAGTAAAAATCAAAATTATTTTTCTTTGTCAATATATTCTCCCCCTTTTTTTTTTTTTTTTTTTGTGGGTGGGTCGCGGTTTGCGCGCCTCCGCACCACTCCGTCCGTGGCGACAGAGGGGCTTAAGGACGCAACTCCCTCGACCCACCCAAAAACCACGTCGCCTTGTCGTTGGGCCAACCACTGGAGCAGCGTTAACTTGTCGTCAGTGGTCGGCCCGACGGAATACCCCTAATTGGGGTACCCTCCCATCGACCGACGTCCCTCCCTTGGGGAGGACGTCGGTTTTTCCTCACGCGGTCGGCCTCTCGGCGGGTGACGGACTAATCCCCGGTCACGTCACCCGCGGCCTCGGCTAGGGCGGCATGAGGCGCAGATAGTTGCGCCTACGCCGCCCCAATCGCCGGCGGCGGATCTCCTCATCGAGGCTGCGCTCCTCGCGCAGGCGATCCGCCGCCTCCTTCCGCGAGATCACTGTCTCGCAGAAGGCTGCGACCGCGTCCCAATTCCCGACGCTGTCGACCATCGCCCTAGCGTTAGCCGGCAGCGTCAGGTCCGTACCGATGATTGCGACGAGTTCACAGCACTGCACTGCCCAAGCCCCGCAGGCCTCGAGTGTATGGCGCGCCGTGTCCTCGTCGCAATCGCAGTGGTGGCAGGACGGTGTACTCTCCCTCCTAACGACCTTGTGCAAGTATTTGGCGAAGCACCCATGCCCATCAAAACCTGCACCAATCGGAAGGAGAGCACCTCGTGCCGCCTTTCCAACCACTGCATCAGCACCGGCCGGAAGGCCTCCACGGTTCGCACCCCGAACCGAGGCCTCTCCAGCCAGACTGCCCAACGGGCAATGACGACTCGGCGGGCGTTGACGCGCCAGGCGGTGAGATCCCTTAACGAGACCACACCGCCCCCCGCTCGCACCCCGTCACCCGCCGATATAGTCCGGCGAGCATCTCCGCCTCCAGGTCCCACGGGGGAGTCCCGGCCAATAGGCACGCTACCTCCATCGCCACCGTACGGTATCCGCGGATGGCCCTGACCGCCATGACCCTCTGTGGTCGCCACAGAAGGGCCCTAAGTCGGACGGTCATGGACCCCGCCCACACCGGTGCGCCGTACAGGGCCATCGACCGGATGACCCCCGCGTACAGCCGTCGGCACGCAGCGCTCGGTCCGCCCACGTTCGGCATAAGCCACGATAGGGCGGACGCCGCGCCGACGAGCTGTGGAGCGAGCCTGCGGAAATGCTCTCGGAACCACCATCGCCCGTCGAGCACCAGGTCCAAGTACCTCATATGGGCCCGGATGCTGATGTCGACGGTGATCTAGACGCCGATGGGAGGGCTCATAGTGATATATTCTCCCTTAACCCTAATACATTTCTCAGATCTTTCAATTAATTTATGTATACCATCAAAAAAAAATGATTTCTCTTTGTCATCAAAATAGGCTGAAATTGCGTGTTCTTCACCTCATCATCAGACGAAAATTTCTTCCCACGGAGTCCTTTTTTCATTTTTGGGAATAAATAATAATCGCTAGAGGCTAAGTCTGGACTGTAGGGAGGATGTTCCATCATTTGGAAGCCCACTTTTTGTATGGCAGCCATCGCAACTTGCGCCTTGTGTACGGGTGCATTGTCGTGTAAAAGCAGCACGTTTTGGACAATTTGCCCCGCCTCGTCTCCTTCACGGCATCCTGCAAGCGTTCTAGCAATGCAGCAACTATGCTAAGGCTAAAGAGTACTAACTCTCCGGTTATAATGCCACCCTTTTCCTTATAATCTATTAGCAAAATTTCTTCTGTATCCCAAAAAATCGTCGCCACGAGCTTTCCAGCCGATTGGGACACCTTAAATTTCTTGGGAGGTGTTGTACCCTTTTTGTGCCACTGCATGGGCTCCTGCTTTGACTCAGGCTCATAATAGTGAACCCAAGTTTCATCCCCAGTCACAATACGGCCCAAAATGGCTTCTTTGTCCTCAGCACAGAGGTTCAAAAACTCTTGACAACACGCAACTCTTCGCTGCTTCTAATGTGGCGGTAGCAATCTTGGTATCCACCATGCGCACACCTTTGGCATGCTAAGATTGTTGTGTAGCAATTTAAAATGGTTGTATCCGATACTCCAATAATTTCTGCGAGTTGTTTCTTTTTTAAACGTGCATCTTCCAATATTGATTTTTCAAGTTTATCGACGTATTCTGCAGTGGTCGCTTCAATAGGCCGCCCTGCCCTGGGGTCGTCTTCTAGGGAGTCTCTGCCGTGTTTGAAGAGATTGTGCCACTTGTAAATCATGGTTTTACCAGGGCAAGAGTCCCCGTAAACAGAACACATCTCTTCTAAAATGGTGTGAGGAGGTTTTCCTTGCTTGATAAGGACAGCACGAAACTTGATTTTCTCATTGTAGTTTTCTTCCGAATTGACTTGTTTGACCGATGATAGCTCAATGAATAATGACCTGATTTTTATAAAATTTGGTATTTATATTCATAAGTAATCCCACAATTATTGCAGGTAAAAAAAATAATCCCACGCGGCTACATTAGGCTACTTAAGGCGAGAAAAATGGCGACATTTGGTTCCGAGTCGTTGGCAATACTGTTTTCTTGAATTTATTTGTGGTGCTATGCGGGCAGAACAGTCTGCATTAATTTAAAGTAATTAATTGATATTGATAAAAGTTAGAGTTTAGGAAGGCTGTGTGGCAGTGTCTGCAAGTCATTCTTTTCACAAAATATCCAAAATGTATATCATTTCGAGCTTAGTTAAAGTTACAATCCCTAATTATTTGGCGAGTTTGCCTATTCCTGACTCAATTGGGGGATGGTTCCGTCTTGGAGGTGAGAAAATTAACGTTATACTTATAATTATTAAAATGTGTACATAATTTTATGCATTCTACCTTTAAATTACTCCACAAAACCTTTACTTAACTTTTAGCCTTCACTTTTGCCATGTTCACTTGAAACCTAACTGTATTTTTACATTCACTAAAAGCACCAGTTAAAATATGTTTTCTGCAATAATGACCTTTATGGTGACATCATAATATTGAAAATTGAATAGGGAATAATTATTTCTTTGATTTTTCCACTCATACAATTTTCAAGGACAAGCTAATCTTAGTTGATTATCAATTATATGGTGATTTTATGTTAAAATTGAGGATAATTGGCAATTTTGTTAATTATGTTTATAATTTGTAGGTTGATGATTATATTAAAACTGTCTTTTGTCCTTAATACATGGTATGCTAGTTAGATTAACAATACTTAAGACCTTAGAATAATAACATATTGAAGGATAGTGTCAGTACATACGCGATAAAAAATGTGAAACCAAAAATATTACATGCATGCAAGCGATTACACATGCACACCACTATACAATAGAGTTGCCTTGCCTTGTGTACGCAGTGACCTTGCACACTATGGAACGGTCCAGTGTAGGGCTCTAATTTAAATACTTCATTTTGTGTGTGCAGAGTTTTACCTTCTATGAGTTATTCTAACAATATAAATTCTACTACAAAATGATTTAATTTTATTCAAGAGCTATTAAAATACTAGATTTTTATTCATTATATGATATATTACTTTTATCTTTAAATGCTGACATGCCAAATTTAATAAACTATAAAGGATATGAAGTCTCACAGGCTACTTTTAAATTCATTTTTGTTATGGCAATCAAATTGGGTGTTTCAAGATTTTCTTGATACTCAACCATTGGTATGTAATGGAAAACACTTTAGTATGAGACCAACTTATTTTATTAAATATCCAATATACTTAACATTTATAAACACTGTTTTTTAGACCCAATTGGTATAACATCCTTATTTTATGATCAGTCGACTGTATGTGAGGAAAACAAGGAAAATGATAAAGTTAACACTTTTTCCTTAAAGTCTCACCTAGAAATAAAAACAAAAAATGAATTAGTCACTTCCAAAACCAAAAAATCAAATTCTGACTACGACTCAGTTCAGCATAAATTACTTGCTTATTTTAGTGCAAGGGGAAGAACATTCCAAACACACGATCGCAGCACGCGACAGACATGTACCCAGTAATTCTGTGCAATCTATGTGGCTAAATCCTGCATGCCCTTCCTTTGCTTTGACAACTTTTATGACTTTTAACATCTATGTCCCTATCATCACTCACTCTATCAATAAGCATTATTCTTTTGTTAATTAACTGCATACTACATGCTACGTCTATAGTGAACTGATGTTCTTCTGAATCTTTAACTTGATCTTTCTCTTATGTTACCGTTATTGGTCGCTATGATACAATCTTCAAAATTACTTCCTTTACTAAAGCTAGGGTCCGAAGCTAGTAACATATTATTGATTTTCTCTTCAAATGATGGTCTACTTACCTGCAATATTTTCATTTTTGATGGCTCAACTGAGCTTCTTTTTAAACTTGGATGTTTATTATCGTTTTTTGATATTATTTACTACAAAATATAAAAATAAAAAAGGTAATTAAAAAAAATAGGGGCATCAAGTCTGACAACCATCTAGTTTGTTGAGGATTGTTACTCGTATGTGACTAACACCATTTCTACATTCTCCATGGTCTATTTACTACTAAATCAAAAGCTATTGAGACGGAGTCGCAGCAAGCATAGGGGAAGTGGCAAATTCTAAGAATTTGCAATATGTGCAATATGTGCAATGCCTGTGAGGCTCCCAAGTCATTGGTTAAAGGTTGAAATGTGTACAATTTGCTGGGCTTGTGCTGCATTAAATTGTTTTGCTTTTTCATTCACATTGTTGCAATTACAGTGAAGTAGTTTTTGTAAATTTATAAGTTGTAGCTGTATTATCGTCCAACATTCAGTCAACATCCATCCACTGTTGGATGTAAGCCTCCCTCGTAATTTACCACTCATATACGAGGGGATAATATCATTCTCGCCACGTTTGACAGGCAAATTGGTGATCACAGTGAGGTGTTATATGTTTTCCATCACAAAACTATTGCAGGCTCTCTTAATAAACCTTTAGCCAATGTTTACAACTCCCACAAGCAAGCAAGGGGTGGGCATAAATTGTATTCTTTCCTATTGCCATACAGGGAAGCTATAGCTGTATTTAAACAATTAGCACAAAATGATAAAATAATTGTTTCTCAATGGTAATATATATATATATATATATATATGTTTTTAAATATTAAACTTTTTCAGTAAGGGACTGGTTGGCTTTGATTCCACCTACGGCAGTTGTAGGAGGTATATCATATTATTCATACCAGACAATCAAGAAAGCCCGTGAGGCTGGTAGTGGACAAATAAACCCTTGCATCCGAAAGGATATTAACAAAGTGGTTGATTTTATTGACATTGAAGATATTACTGAAAAAGCTTCACTGTGCCGCTGTTGGAGAAGCAAAAACGTATGTATTTTATATAAATTGATAAACATTCCCATAGTATTTACTTAGCTCTGCCGTTTGTGCCCTACATAATTCATTATCAATTTAGTGTTGGCATTGAACAAACAAGATAACAAAAATATATGTACTGCCTTGTCATTTGTAATGATACTAGTTTCTCTAGCGTATGACTTTATTGTGACCTTGGAGCTGTATAATTCCGAATTTGTTTCACAACAAAAACTTGACTGATACCAAATATATTTAATATAAAAGTTTTACATAAGCTTTATTAAGTACATAAAACTTATATTTATTAAATGGATCTCACATATTAAGGACATAAAACTAACTGGATCTCTATACATCTACATGAAGGAGCATTCAATATTTATATAAGACGTTTTTGAGCATTTTTAAAACTTAAGAAATAAATGAAATTTCTTGAACACCCTCCTTCCACTTTTTATGTAACATTTTAACTTTTTGGACATAATTTTGCCTAGAATTAAAAATTTTTATGATAAATATATGTAAATTAAATTGAATATTATAATTAGGAATACACCTCAGTTGTGAAAGATTTAAATAGTTTTTGTTTTAAAAAACTACTTTTCACTTTTCTGGGCAATTTCATTTCTTGAAACATTATTGTTTGAATAAAAATATGTACTATGAATATTCTGGCTTAAAAATATTATTCAAGAATGACTTAACCCTCCACACCCAAGATAAGTTCATGTAGAATTTTCACTGTCATCAATACGATGATAAATATGCTTAGTTGCTGATAATGCAACTTTCTACTGATGTTGCTTTATTTTTATAATCATCATTTTTAAAATTGTTCAAATTACCTCAGTTTCACCCAAGTAGGTGCCATGCTCGTGGGAATATCGTAAGATTTAAAATCCGTCAACATCCAGTGATTTGAGTCGCGTAATTCTTGTCTGTTGGGAATACTGGGGTAATGTTTACCCCTTGCTTGCTTGCATATGTTATTTGCTGATAATGTAGCCTTTTATTGGCAAAAGAATTTTTAAAATCTATTATATTGCCGTGGTTTGACTGGCATTGTTCCCAAGGGAATACTGGGATAAAATATAGCCTAAGTTATTCCTTATGTAGACAGTTACCTGGTAGTAAAATATCACAATCTTGAAGATTACCCAGAACAGACAAAAATTTTAAATTAGTATTTAGGGATAATTATTGTGCAAATAATTGTGAGTTATTCTCATATTACAAACAGCCACTTGAATTTTATTTATTTGTATAGCTTATTACTATTTACATATACCCTATGAAGTTCATAGATTTACAGCTAACACAAATATTTATTAATTCTTTTATTAGCTGTTATTTCAATAGGTGTAGATCTATGCCCTATGCCGAATAAAATTTGTTATGTATCTAATTATTATTAATGGGCTAATACATTAAAACATATTGCTGTGGGATATAAATTATTTAAAATAGGTCTTTTTAAATAACAATAAATATTATTATTTTTATAATTGATATTAGTGAACACTTTTTGTTAGGCAATCTCACAATTTTTCAAAATTCAAAGAAATTAAATTTATATAAAAAAAGATATCCCTATTAAGTTATTATTCCTATGTACTGATAAAGATGTGTAAAAATAAGCAATTTTTTTTTTCAGTGGCCTTATTGCGATGGTTCCCATGGTCCTCACAACAAAGCGACCGGGGACAATACAGGCCCCGTAGTTGTCAGGCACAAGGAAAATAAGTAAACTATGAAGCAACATAACAAAAAAAAGGTGATAAATTGTGATTATATTTTATTTAATAACTAAATTATTACAAAACACTCGCAATAATGAATTAGATAAGTATTACATAATTGTAAGTGCAATTTTACTGTTGATACTAATATTCCTTTGAATTTTTTACTTTTTATAATTTTTTGGAAATTTGTTTTGGCAGTTGTAGCCATGCTTATATAATCACATTAGCTTTTTGTTGTTAATTTATGAACACTTCTGTGATCAATAAAGAGGGATTGTTGAAATATATTTTGCTTTTATTTCTTCTTCTGCAATTGTATTGTTATCATAGTGGTATGAGTAACAACCTCTAATTCTGAGAGTTCGATCGCCACACAGGACTATTATTATTGTATAATCTACAAATGAATATACCGAGTCTTGGTGTCATTTCTGCCTGTTTTTTGACACAAGGATGTTATAAAAACAATATTATGATTTCTTTCTATATATGTCCTACTATTGGGTTCGAGCCTCCTCCACTATGGTAAAGAGATTCTTTCTCTAAAGACTCGCAACGCTACGGTGATACTGTTGGCACAGAGTATAGATAAATTTTTCATATTTTGCATTGATGTTATCTGTATATCGTATATCTCTTAGTCGTCTTTTATGACACCCATAGACAAGAAAAGGGTTGGCGAGTTATAATCTTAGTCCGTTATCACACGAATTTATTATTTTTTTTAAATTTAATGCGACTAGAGCCAGACTATGCAAGGATTGAAAAGTTTATTTTGTATGAAAGCGTACCTTCTATGTGTGAATGATTGACTAATTATTATTTTGGTTTCCCCATACGGTGGCAAGTTGAGAATACAATTTGTCACCACTCCTTATTTTTCCGTGGGAGACATAATAATCGGATAAGGATAATAGTATTATGTTAGTAATAACTAAGTTAGTCATATGACCGCTTTAAACGGGACAGTCTCGTTTTGTCTCTCTCGTTGTCCCCATACAAAAGTAAAATACTCGGTTTTGATTACCAAGATCAATATCAGTAATATTTACCACTTGTATTTGAAAATCTGTCCAAGAGAAGGAAAACTCAAAATGAAACCATATACCAAAATGTTTGCCCAGTATGGTATAGTAGGTCAAATTACCTCCCATTATGGAAGAGGCCCGAGCCCTACAGTGGGATGTATGTGGGCCGCGATGATGATGATTTGAAAATAAAATTCTGCAAGCGTTCTGTGCGCTTACTCTTGAAATCAATTCTAATTTCGAACCTGATTCAATTCCAATCTCACCAAACTTATATTTGGTACTCTTAAACAAAATCGAGAATGAATTCTTCGCGTTTGCCGTTGTTATTTTCGCCAAATGTGCCATATTTTCTTACTTTAATTTAATAACGTTATCGAACTCGATCACACGAAAGACACTTTTTGAAATCGTGAAACCTTCACAATTTTAAACTCGTATACTATACGTCAAAATCACGTCGGGAGTAGCAAATATTTGACTTAATCGACTAGAGGCGAATTCATTTAGTTTAAAAAAAATCCACCGAATTCAGTTCTAATTGTGCGCTAGTCTCGCTTTCAAGAGTACGAAATTGCTCAAATTCGAGCTGCGATTGGATTTAGGATTGGAATCGAGATTCAAGAGTAGGCACACTGTTCTGACATAAAAAATGGTTGATATTATAACGATAATAACAATTGCTACCGACTTGAATGCAAATCGTGACGATTAATTTATTAATCCCTTTCCCCAAAGGGGTAAGGTCTTTATGTAACGGTGGCCGTTGTAAGACCAACAGATAGAAATGTATAATTTAAAAGATTTGTCAACTCACTGCTGTGTTAATAGCTGGTAGCTGACCTTCATACAAGTTAGCTAGTTTAGAGGTCAGCTGCCCTATTGCGTCAATGTTCAATAAAATATAAATGTGTAAAATAAATATTGTTATTTGTCATATCCGTGTTGACGTAATGAGACAGAGGCGTAGCTACCGCCGTATCAATAATACGAGGCCGCTGGGCTACTACGCCCCTAACATGTAAAGCAAAAATTGCAAAATTTTATCCGCAATGTTACTTAATTTCGTGTTTCCCGAAATAAACTGTCATACGTGCGTCTGGAGTTTTCACTTCAGAAATGACAAAAGTCAAGAAAAGCAATCTCTTTTTTGCCGAGTTAAGCGTGCGCCCAAAAGTTGGCAACATCCTCGGTTATTGCGGCGGGATTATTTTAATTTAATGCAAGCATTTTCTTTTGTGAGAAATCTTTACCTTTCATTTGGACCTCAACTAATTTTGATACAGGGCCCTTCCAAGGCACGCTACGCCACTGTATTAGGAATACAATCCACTACCGAGTCGGTATAATCGGTAGTACCGACTATCTAGCCCGTGGGTGTTGTAAATGAGAAAGGCGTATAATATACAGGTGTATCAGGTTATGGGGCAATTGTTCGAGTATGTTGTAGTTTAACGGCCATAGATCGTAATTAGAATGTACATTACACAAAAAACAATATAACATAAAAGTTATAGTGATTTAAAAAAGTGTGTCTAAGAGTCTCTATGCCTTAAATGTTACGTATTATGTAGGCATGTACAGACAGAATACATTTAGGCATGTAAAGTTTCGACAGTATAAATTCATTCAGTAATACCTAGAATTGTGCAAACGTTTTAATGATATACTCAGTGCCATATAACTTGGCAAAAGACGACCTTTTTTTTTATTGCAAACGGTGGCAAACGAGCAAACAGTACACCTGATGGTAAGTGTTGCTGCCGCTCATGGACCTTTACAAGGCCGTTGCCTACCGCGAAGAAAGTGAAGGGAGTGTGAATGCGTGCATTGAGGCTCGGTGATACCAAGGGCACCACCAAAACCCTCCACACGCAAACACCCTCAGAAAGTTGGGTGTTCGCGACAAGTGTAAAACACCGTGATAGTGCTTAAAAAACGAACTGTAACATAATAGTGAATTTTGAAAGTATAGTGATAAGAATACCGTGAAAATTAACTAACTCAAAGTGTATCGCCAGATAGGAGTGCGTAACGAATATCGACCAGTCAGGGCGCTCCAAATACATAGCAAAATTCGTAAGATGTGAACATTACGAAAAAATGTGTACAGTGCTAAATAATGTGAGTAATGAACATTAAAGTAGATTAATTATACGTTATATTGTAGTAAAAATTGTGTTAAAATAGCTTATAACTGTTTGTTTTTCTTAATTTATGTAAAAGCATAATTGTACTTAGTTACGTTGTAATTTTGTTGTTTATAGTGTCAAATTTGCAATAAACATAAATATTCTTGGTATTTTATTGAAATACACGCTAGGACCTATCGAACGCAGTAAGAACCAACACCCTAGGTATTATAACTTGCGAGATATAGCCTAATAAAGATAGAAAAAACAATGCTGATAGTATAAAATAATAGTTTTTAGTGTTTGTATAAAGCCTATTTTACTACCTAGGGTCGCGGCCACTACTGAAGCAGATAGATGTATCTTAGATAAATAGAATAGTATATAGAATGTAAGCATATCTGTAATAGTCTTAGCGTTATAGTTAATTGTTCAATAAAATCATAGCACAAATCGGACGAATGCGACAAGCGTTTACCCTATAAGTCTTGCGGCTCTCGTTACGGTAACACCTCAAGGTGCCTAAGCCTCTCGTTTAATGAACACATCGTAGCATAGACTACCGAAGACACCTAGCGGCGCGCGATGGAAGCTTGAAACCATAGTATGAATATGAAGAAATAGTATGAAGAAATAGCGAACTTCAAGCATTAACATTCAGGGGCTAGGCAGCAACGGTGTAATATTCGTCCGATGTGCAAGTTACTTCAAAATCGATCGTTTTATTTCTTCACTGAAGCCCGTCAGTAGGGAACCGAACTCGAAGATACAGTCCACACATACAGTCCACATAAACCACCGAACCAGCGACCAACCGGGACGTCAGCCGACTACAACACATTTGTCTGAAGGCCCGTCCCGCACAGTTGGGCTTCCGGCTCTCTCGCTCACCGAACGAAGCGCAGTAACAAATCGCTACTACTCAGACGTCGATTTTCTGCGAGAGTGTGGTACTGCCCCGGACGGACCGGCCCGCGGCTGTAGACAGATAACTATCGACAGTGTAGTCCTACCACTCTTATACCTTCACCTACCTTCACCACGATATCTTAAAATGCAAAAAAATCTCGCTTACCTCCCGGGTTGAGAGCCCTCAGCGCTCACTCATAGTCCGCGTCAAGCTGTCAAGGCCATCTGCGGCCAACAGCTGTACACACACACAAAAAAAAAAATCTCGCTTACCATACAAATCTATCGAAAAGTTGTATCGCAAAATTCTCTTGGTAGATGCCTACCAGGAAGCAACATTACAAACAGCACAACCCAAAATTTTACGAAATCTAGTAAAATTGCCATAGGAAATATATGTTTTTAATATCCTATAATCATGTATTTCATTGTTTTAAAATACCAGATTAACCTGTAACTGGTGACATTTCATTATTTTATAAATAATATCATTGATAACAATGCCAAATTACTTTCAAATGTCTGAATATCAAAAGTTTTTAAGTAACATTAAAATTAAAGTACCGAGAATATTTATATAAATTCAATATAATATAGATTCTATAATTAAATACGTAATTAGCTTCGAAGAGTTATGTAACGCCCAAAAAATGTCAAGTTTTAAATTATGACACATTTCTTTCAACTCATTTTACCGTCAGGTGTAATAAACCTCAAGGATCGCACAAGTAGATGCAAGATTTTAGATTATGTGTATCAAACATAAAATCTTTTCTTAACTGATTTTAGCGTCAGGTGTACGAGATCAGTGGCGTCGTGTGGCCCAGTCGCCATTTTGTTTGACATGCCGTGTGGAGCACGTAAAAGATATTGAAAAAAAAAAATGATGGGCCTCGATGACAGTATATACCGAAAGATTGATGCATTCATAATTCATGTATCAGATAGCAGTGATAGTAATAGTAGTGGAAGTGACAGTTCAGAACTATAGATTTTTGTAAAGTCATAAATAAATTATTTTAGTATATTATTTTACCTCATCTTACGTATTTAACAAAAAGTTAGCCTTAAGATAGGTTAGCTATCAGTTTCATGCTAGGGCAGTGGTAAGGTAGGTAACGTATACGTATGCTTTATTATTGCACGTGTAGGTGTTTAATAATTTCTTAATTAAAATTCTAAACAAATTACACGCAGACAAATGTTTGTAACCTCTGTACAGTCTAGACACCTTCACCACGATATTACAACGATAAGACGGTTTGTATGGAAAGCGATGGAATTAGCGATAAATTACTTGGATTTGATGATATCGTGATGAAAGTCACCAAATCACCTCTTTTGCCAAGCTATTTGGCAAACACTATAGTGTAGGTTTGTACCTACGAGCGACGAGCGGTCAACGGTCCAAGGCCGATCAGCTGTTTTAAAGCGAAGTTAGTTTTGTTTATGTGAATGTAATCATTGATTTATTCAATTTCTAATGAACATTTAACAAAGTATGAATATGTTGCGTATTAAGTATCATTGACTTTATACATTTCAATCAGATTTACACGAAAAAGCGATGACAAAATTGAAAACTTTACATGTCTATAATTCCTTAACGAATCGATATTTTTCGTTCAAATTTTTTTCATGGGTTCCTACCACCATTGCCTAGCTCCCTTTTGACCAGTTGCCCCATAACCTGATACACTCTGTATATGCTTATAAAAGTGAAAATTTTATATTACAGGAAAATATTGTCATTATCTTTACAACGTATGTGATGAATCCGCGTAAGTTCGTTTTAGCAGTCGCTTAAGGTCGTCTCTTCCGTGTGGTGACGGAGTAAGAATACAATTCATCACTTCTTTTCTTGCCCGTTGGTGTCGTAAAAGACGACTGAGGGAGTAAATATGCATATGATATCTATGCAGGAGAAGGAAAACTCTAAACAAAAACCTATACAAACACGTCTGACCAGCGTGGTATAGTAGGTCAATTTCCCTCCTATTAAGGAGGAGGCTCGAGTCCAACAGTGGCGCGTATATGAGCTGAAATGACGATGATGATAATGAAGGTCGTCTCTTCGCGATATTTTCGTCACACAAAAAGGTTGTGGGTCAGAATTTCAAAAGCACTTCCATAAAAAGTTTCACATCAAAACCGTAAACCAAATCGTCTGATCAGCGTGGTATAGTAAGTTCAAGTCCTTCCCATTGCAGACGGACAAATAGTTGGACAGAGTTTGACGAAATTGTGTGAGTGGTTTCTTGGATTAGACTTAACCTGTGCTTGGTAGGCGTCGCTATGGTCAAGTTCTAGGATTTTATTGTTATTTTTCTCTTGCGACGACGTAATAAAAATCAAATTGCCACTATCCCTTAACACGTTGAACGCCAAGGGGGTCACAATACTATATAAGTGTGGCCCAACATGTTTTCCCCCATGGTGATAACGACAGGATAAGAATGCAATTGTCATTATGCGTGGGAGTTGTCAAATTCGGCTCAGGATATCACCGGGTGAAGAATGGGCAGCAGCTCTCTCCTGGGAAACATATACTTCATTGTGTTCGGTAAACCGTCAGTTATTATAATTTTACTATTAAGGCAATATGCACTCATTTATGGGTGAGGCCTACGCCCAATAGTGAACAGCGATTGATTTTATTTTTATAAATCTGTAAAGAAGAACATTTAATGATTATCTCTGGTTATTAAGGAAATAAAAACACAAAACTTTCTTTTCCAAAGAATGTATTACGAAATCCTCTTATTAAAAAACATCACAGACATGTTCTGACTTTAAATTAAAAAAAAATAAATACTTAAAACATGCCAATAAAGTCTATAATACCTAAGTCATGTTTATAAAGAAGGACTAAATCGATTTAACATAACTGTTCGTTAGATGTTATGGCACAGTGACTATAATTTCTCTTACTTATTTAACTTATATTTAGAAACTTAATTGTCTATTACACATTTTCACTATTATTTTTTTCAAACTGAATGCTTTTAAACATTGGAAAGTTTTTTAATACGGCGGGGCTTAGTCGCTGGGTGGCCATACAAATTTCGAAGCGTAAATGCGATACAAAACGTATGACATTTGAAGAAACACAAACAGCAATTGTATTTATTACTCAAATTTGTAAAACTCCTTTCATACAATTGATTTACTACAACTCTTCTACTACAAAATTCTTCTAATAAAAAAAAAAACAGATTGTTATTAGAAAAGATATTATAAAAATGCGGCTGTTTAGATATCTGTAATTTTCAAATTAGATTTATGAACTTTTCATACAATTTATTTATTACAGCTTTTCTACTACAACAAAGTTTTCTACAACGCTAAATAGAACAAAATGTATGAAAATTAAAAAAAAGCCAACATAATTATTATTATACAAGTATTATTATTTAAATTTGTAAATAATAGTTCATACAATGGATTTACTACAACTTTTTTACTATAACAAATTTTCTAAAACTAGATTTTTATTAGAAAAATTCTTATAAAGATGTAGATGTTTAGACATCTGTAATTTACATCTTAGATTTTTAATAGATTGATACAGTATTTAAAACTCGACTGTACGTTAGCAGAAACTAGAGTACAAGACCCTTGTCTTTTTTGGGGTAGGCTATGGTCTGGATGCATTCTGCCCAATCCAACCTATGTCCAATGGCGATAAGCAAATGGTACCGATTCCTTAACATCCTTGGCGGACTGAGACAGTAAAAGATTCTAGAAATTTGTATAAACACCTGTCTACTGGATCCGCCTTAATGATTCACAATCTTGTAGACGTCCGTCAGTTTTTAAACTAAAAACCCATTAAATAACTGGTTCAGATAGGTAATTGTATTTTAATGCATTTTTTTATTAGTCATAGTTTTGTAATCATAGACTATTAAGAAATAGTTAAAGATGTGTTAACTACACATTCCTGTCAATATCTACCTACGATGTGTTAACTACACATTCCTGTCAGTACCTACTTTTCTGTTGGTGTGAATATTTACATATTTTCAATGGAATTCCTTAAAAGTCGATGTGGCTGTTTTTTTTTAAATTTCAACTGTTATAATTTTTTATTACTACCGCGGTTTCGCTTAATTAATATTTCCATCCCCCGGCAACAATACAATTTTTTCTGGTATAAAATGAATCTCTTTCTGTACCCTGTGTGGCTAACCGCGCGACGGCGACCGACGTCCCAGGACGTCGTGAGGTGAGGTTACCCGAAAGGGTATTCCGTCGGGCCAACCACTGACGACAAGTCACATCTGCTCCGGTGGTCGGCCCAACAACGAGGTGACGTGGTACGGGTGGGTTATGGGCGCGCGCTGTCCTTTCATCGCCCCGGACGGGCTGGACCGCGCGTGCGCTTACCATAGCCCACCCATAAAAAATCCCTAACCGTCAAAAGCGAGCAATTATTGCGAAATTTCTAGACACATGGTTCAGTAGTTAAGGCTTGGAAACATAACAACAGAACTCATGCGTATTTATTATTTGTTAAAATTTTGATATGTTGAAGGATTAATTTTAGTTTCGACGTATATAAAATCTATAGCATTTATTGTAATTCAGTCTTCAATTTTTTCCAGCACTAATGAGGACACTCGCATAACTCAAAATATAATCGCTCAGTATCGATTATTATGATAAGTTCTGAGGGCACCTCTAGTTGCACAGCAGATACGTTTACATCTGAAAAAAGAAAATGTTCAAGTTAATAAAATTATAAAGCAAGGAGTCTTATTATCCATGTGGGGACCACTCCTTCCTTTCTCACGGGTGACTTTAAAAAACTATTGAGGAACCTATGTAAGAAGAAAATCTCTAAATAATCCAATCCTATTCCGTCTGACCAGCGTGGTTTAATAGGTTAATTTGCCCTCCCATTTTGGAGGATATGGGAGGCCAGCAGTAGGACATTTATAAGCTGATATTATTATGATGAGCTAGAGATGGCCGATCATATACGAGTATACATATCTCTAAAAATTATTATTATATTATTATCCTAATTAATTGGGGTCGACGCATTCTGACCTATTCTTCTACACAGCCCTATCAGACGTCATCTCTGTGGTCACTCCTTGTCTATTCATGTCATGCTTTACGCAATCCATCCGACTTTTCTTTGGTCTTCCCTTACCCCTAAAAGATTTTTAAGCCTTTTTTTGGGCGACGATGGCTCCATAACCCACTGTAATCCCTCCCCTTTGTCATTGGGTCGACTGATACCGAGTTCCTTGTCGTCTGTGGCCAGGCCAGAGCCCTAAAGCCTACTTAAACTCTTCTAACAACATTTCTTTCATCCCGTCTCGTCATACCACGTCAAAATTGATAATTTAAAATAGTAGCAACTTACATCTAATCTAGTCTCAGCAATATTTTCTTCATTCCTAAGCAGCTCATGTTTAAGCCCATTTCGTTTTCTGTAAAGACAAGAAAATTTGTTAATATCTACATAGTTTTCCAAATGATATAAGAAGAATACGGCATATCCTCAGGTCGTAAATGATTATGGCTTAGACTCTCTCCACCACGGTGACCGGAGATAGGTATCACACATCATTGTGAAAGTTTTTCACTGCAGCTGATCCCATTTTCTTTATTTCACCGTTTAACAAAGGCATTTTTTTCCCTTAGAATAATAACGTATAGAAGGATAGTGTCAATACTTCGAACTTTCAAAATTTGAATCTAAAAATGTTAATGGCGGGCAGACGATTACACACGTACACACGCACACCACTATACAAATTATGAAATCAAATTTTGTTTTTATTAACATAAATCGTCGAAATACTTTTAAAAGTAATGTTAAAAACCTTTTTAAGTTTTTCAAATGTGTTGTGACACCATTTGAATGCACAAACCGTCATAATTATCAATTTATTTTTTAAGAGTTGCGTACGTTCGTGCAGTACAATGACTTGTACATTACGGAACGGTTCCGGCGTAAGCTCCATTAGGCTCCAATTGAAATGCCTCACTTTTTATGCATGAATTTACCTTCTATAGGTTATTATTCTAAGACAATAGCATTAATCCTAATACTTTCAACTGTTTTGAGATTCGAAATTTAAACACATTCGAATATAGAACAGTTCCAAATTCAAAATTGCCGGGAAATATGGAAACGACAGAACTTAAAAGGCATGCCTAGTATTGCTATTGAAATCACCTTTCGAAAAATATATAGGGTACAATTCTTTGTCCATAATTTTTTTATAAATCCTTGGGACTTCACGATAGACTAGATAATATAACAAATAGTAGTTCAAAATAAAGTCGTTCTCGTTTAATAAAAAAAAAAAAAAACAAACTTCAGAGAAGGTGGTGGCCACGTTCGTTGGAAAAACCGGCCATGTTGCGACTATTGCACTTGAAGATCGTAGAACGATTAACACAGAGTGGTATACCACAGTTTGTTTACCACAAGTCATCGCCGAACTTCGAAAATCTAGCTCAAAGCGACGCATCATCCTGCACCACGACAACGCAAGCTCACACAGCGCTCGTTAAACGATTGAGTATTTATTTATATTTATTTAAGACAACACCCTGCACTAAGGAAATAATCCTCTTATTGCGAGGGACTTTACAAACATATAATTAACGGACACAAATTACATCCAGACTCAGAACAACAATTTGTGGATCGCACAAAGTGTTGACCCGCGTGGGATTCGAACCCCCGACACTGGCGCTGTAGGTCGCTGTCTTAACCACTACGCCATCTGTGCAGGAAAAAGTAGAAATTCTTGACCATCCTTCATACAGTCCTGACCTAAGCCCTAACGATTTCTTTACATTTCCTAAAATTAAGAAAAGTCTTCGTGGTCAAAGGTTTCAGTTCGGTGAAGAAGCAGTCGACGCTTTCAAGTCAGCCATTTTGAACACCTCCGCTTTAGAGTGGAATAAATGTTATAATAACTGGTTTGAGCGAATGGAAAAGTTGTATTAAGCTACGTGGTGAATACTTTGAAAAACAATAAAAAGTACTATAAGGCTCTAGTTGTGTTTTTTCTTTAAACGACAAAATTTAAAAGGCATGCCTCGTACAAGGTAGCAAGATAAAAGAGGTTACGAACTATATACGGGTCGTCATCTTTATCACAGCTCACATACGTTCCACTGCTACGAACGTAGGCGACGAAAGCATGGCGCGCGGGCCCATAACCCACCCGTACCAACGTTCGCTTCGTTCTTGGGCCGACCACCGGAGCAAGGTGACTTGTTGACGGAATACCCTTTCGGGTACCCTCACCTCTCGACGTTTGTTGCATAGATGTCATCTGCAACTTAGTCGTCTTTTACGATACCCATGGACAAGAAAGGGGGTGGTGAATTATATCCTTACTTCGTTACCACACGGAATATTATCCTTACTAATATTATAAATGCGAAAGGAAGTTTGTTTGTTACGCTTTCACACTTAAACCATCGAACCGATTTCTAAAATTCTTTCACCAATGTAAAGCTATAATATCAGGGAGTAACATAGGCTATATTTTAGCCCGGTATTCCCACGGGAAAGGGAACTATGCGGTAAGGCGCCTGAAACGAAAGCAAAGCGAGGGCGGGTTGCTAGTATGAGTATTATGTGAGTAGTAGTTTCAAACTTCAAACAATGACGAAATAAAAATGATACATCGTTTTTGCCACCTTTTTATATAATTACTAACGTCAGTGATGAAGAGTGCTATTCAAAATACATTGGTAAAGCAAGCTTAGAAATGTTTCTTTAACTTTTTTGGTTTAATTTAAAATGAGGTATAAATTACACTCAAAGTTATTGAGCATTTCAAAATGGCTTTCGTAGGGCATTGTATAGGGCCGTAATAAAATGAATTTAAACATCTTTAAAGCCTTTGTTCAGTGTTTATGTCCTCAAAACGCTATACAGGCTGATCTCAAAATGGTATTATATCGTTTTAACGATTTTTAACAAAATAAACTATTTCCGAGATATAATTCACAAGATAAACGCGCACAATTGAAATACAAATAATTATGGTTTTTAATGTAAGTACAAAAATAGATTTTCTGTGGTAACCTACAATGGGTGTTTCCAATCTTACAATAATTTGTCGACTACATTAATATTGTGTTATTCGTTTTAAGATTTTTTCTCAAGAGGTACTATCTGATTCAATGTTATAGAATCATAGGTGTTACCAAATGTGCTTCTTTAAACGAGGTTTATTAATACCTCTTTTTATGGTAAGCAGCGATTCGACGGTTAGAATCAACTTCGAATTGTGGGCTTTCAATCTTAGTTCTAGAATAAGTGTATGTATATTGAAATGGCAACTACGAAGATTGCCACTGTGTCCAATAGAAGACACAAGGTTCTTCCCTATTCATCATCATCTCAGCCCATACACGTCCCACCGTTGGGCACGGGCCTCCTAAACTATGGAAATTGACCTACTACACCACACTGGTCAGACGTGTTAGTATATGTTTCTAATTTTCCTTCTTTTGCATAGATATTATATCCCTTAGTCGCTTTTTACGACACCCGTGGACAAGAAAGGGGGTGTTGAATTATAATCTTCTCCGTTGCCATATCGAAAATTCCTTATTACGATCTTTTAAAAGTAGATATGTGTATAGGATGCCCTTCTACGAGGTAGACTAATGACTTGGTGGAACACGGCAGGAGTCATTCAATGCGGGCGGCACACGACCGCAATTTGCGGCGGGGCAAGAAGAAGGCGTTCAGCAGTGGACAACAAAAAGCTACATTATGATCATAATGAAAAGTATATTGATATAAGATGTTTTTAGTGAAATTTCTATATTCCTTCTTACATAATTGTAAAACTGTACAAAATTTAAACTCGTTTAACGAGCACGTAAGTTTATGGATCATCCTGTACTTTGTGGTGTATAGCAGTTTCCGTCCCAGTTGACCGCTTCCTACGCACTAAGGCTCGTAGATATCGTATTACACCTCACAATAGGGACTTTACGTAAACATGCATCGTACTAATAAAATAATATTATTACAAAAGCAGCGTTTACTTTAAATATACAGCTGAAATTTGTTGAATAAGAAGACTTTTAGGTAACTCGAGTATCTATAACTCACCTACTCTATTTGAAATAAAACTGTTTTTACGGATTTTATCGCATTTGTATTTGGTGCTATCCGACGTTTCGAACATTACAACCTTCATGGAGGAGCGCCCATTATTCTATCAGGAACATGTTTTATTTCAAATCTATACTCTATACCAATAAATAAAATTGTCTGTTTGTAATGTCAAAATAATAGGCTTTTTTCATGCTCACACGGTTATTTGCACGACACCTATGCCTAAAATACAGATTAAAAAATTTTTGTCTGTCTGTCTGTTTGTTCCGGGTAATCTTCAAAACGGCTGGACCGATTTCAAAAATTCTTTCACCAATGGAAAGCTATAATATCAGGGCGTAAACTAGGCTATATTGTATCCCGGTATTCCCACGGGAACGGGAACTACGACGGGTAAAACGACTAGAAGCGAAGCGAGGGCGGGTTGCTAGTACTAATATATAAAGCTGAAGAGTTTGTTTGTTTGAACGCGCTAATTACAAAAACTACTGGATCGATTTCAAAAATTCTTTCAGTGTTAGATAGCCCATTAAGCGAGGAAGGCTATAGGCTATATATCATCACGTTAAGACTAACAGGAGCGAAGCACCAATGAAGAATGTTTTAAATCGGGATTTTTTCATTTTGCTACTTTAGAGAGTAAATGGCTGAATTTTCGCAAAAATCATGTGTGACAAAATCGTATTATTAAAAAATATTTTCATCTTCTACGTAAACAGTTTTAAGTTAAAGTTAGCGTTAGCCCAAAGTATGTATCGGGTGACTGGACTCCGTCACCCGCCAAGAGGCTGACCGTGTGAGGAAAGACCGATGTCCTCCCCGAGGGAGAATGTCGATCGAGGAGAGGGTAGGTACTCCTCAAGGGGTATTCCGTCGGACCGACCACTGACGACAAGTCACCCTGCTGCCGTGGTCGGTTCAACGACGAAGGCAACGTGTCGCGGGTGGGTTACGGGTGTGCGTGCTTACGCCCCTCTGTCGCCCTGGACGGAGTGGAGCGAGTAGCAAGGAGCGCGCCGACCGTAACCCACCCCAATAAAAAAAGCCCAAAGTATCTATACCACGCGGACGAAGTCGCGAGCAAAATCTAGTATGTAATATTCGTGCAAGAAATCATAAACATTTCTGACGTTTTTTTTGTACTGTAGTTAGAGTAGAACCTTTTGAAGTGAAAACTTCTAAAGCGCGTTGAGCACTCTTTTGTGTGAATACAAATCATGGAACTCCCGTTACTGTTGGGTAAACAAAAAGCATAAAACTCGCGTCATCACCACCGTACGCAACCTTGTTTATATGTATACTAGCTGACCCGGCGAACTTCATATCGCCATAATTTGTTTCGTAAATATATTTTCTAAATTTCCTAAAAAAAATATAGTCTCTAATGGAAGAACCATTACAGCTTTGCCGGGAAAGATTCAATCTTCTTGGTCGTGGATTTGTTAATGATGATTAAAACAGAATACAAATTACTGATTATTGATTTCTGACAAAATTAGGTTTATCAAATTTTCAACCATAATTATAGATAAAATTACGTTTAGCTGTCATTTGCGTTTTGTTATTAGGTACATATCAAATGCGTTTTTGTTATACCACGTTTCATAGTGACTTGTATTCATAGGCAATCATAAATCAAATACAAACGCGATATAATTCGTAAAAGTAGTTTTATTTACGACTTGTATTCTCTTTGACGTCTTATGTCACGTCCCACGGGAACGCGATCGAACGGGATAAAAAGTATCCTATATCCGTCTCCTGGTTCTAAGCTACCTCCCCACCAATTTTCAGTCAAATCGGTACTGTCGTTCTTGAGTTATAAATAGTCTAACTAACACGACTTTCTTTTATATATATAGATATGTACATAGATATTCCTCCGTGTGTATTTTTTGTTGATCACTACTTGACAGATAAACGCTTTTGACATCTTTGTGAGCAGGCAGTGATCAATAGATAATTTTAATTGAAGATGCAAAAGTAACAACTATATGGTGATAGTTTTAAGTTTTCACTTCTGTCGGCAGTCCTCCAGATAAACGCTTCTGGCATCAGTGAGAGCAGGCATCGATTAATCGATCGATCGATCAATAGATAATTAAAAATCAAAAATAGCAACTGTATGGTCATAGTTTTAAGTTTTTATTTTTGTCGGCAGTCCTCTCGACCGCTTTGTTTTTCCTTAAAGTACTAGCTGAAGAAGGTTGTGTAATTTTTTTTTTGAAAGACAGAATCCTTCTATAATGATAGCTACATAGTTGAAGTGGTTAATAATGGTTTAGATTAGCAAATAAACCTTGTAGTGGCGCTGCTATGGATTTCAGGCAATTTTGTATATTTTTAATTTGTATTTTTTTTCGTACTTACAAGTATATTCTTCTCCATACAACGAGTGCTGTGTAGCCGAGGCAAACAATGCTGCAAGTGACGACGACCATGATACCAGCGGCGGCTCCGACGGGCTCACCACGGACGCTACCATATCGCATCTTCTGTGAATCTTTGTTCACTGTTTCGCCAACGCCTGGAAAGATAATCGAAACTCATTTACTATTACTACCAAAAATAATATCGGAACAGAATTGATAATGCTTTTGTGATATTTACAGGTAAGATAGGGTGGATGGTGAATTGTTTTCTCATTCTGTCACAAAAGGGAATGAAAATGTTTTGCTGGATCGCAGATAGAGAGAAGCAACAGTATTGCATTAGAATATTGCCCATAAAATATAGGATGATCTCTGTGACAGTTGTCCCTAGTGCTGTCATGCTTACGATAAAGTCCATAGTTTTTTATCGATAAAACTCTTTATTTTTATAATTGTGATTTTCTATTATAATTAAAATACAATCAATGAAAATCTTTTTGAATTTATTTCAAACAAAACTGTTTTTTGACCGTTTTAATTATTCAAAAGGTCAAGACAATCATGGTCTTTTTTTTTTTTTTTTTTTTTTTTTTTTTTTTTTTTATGGGTGGGCTATGGTAAGCGCACGCGCGGTCCAGTCCGTCCGGGGCGATGAAAGGACGGCGCGCGGGCCCATAACCCACCCGTACCCACGTCACCTCGTTGTTGGGCCGACCACCGGAGCAGATGTGACTTGTCGTCAGTGGTCGGCCCGACGGAATACCCTTTCAGGTACCCTCACCTCTCGACATCCTGGGACGTCGGTCGCCATCGCGCGGTTAGCCACACTGCGGGTGACGGACAATTCCCTGGTCCGATCACCCGCGGCCTCGGCTAGGGCGGCATTAGGCGCAGATACTCGCGCCTGCGCCGCCCGAGTCGCCGGCGGCGGAACGTGTCGCCGAATAGGATCTCTACTCGCACACGATCCGCCGCCTCCTTCCGTGAGATAACGGCCTCACAGAAGGCGGCGACCGCGTCCCAGTTCCTGACGCTGACGAGCATCTCCCTGGCGATGGTCGGCAGTGCCAGGTCGGCACCGATAATCGCGACGAGTTCACGGCGCTCCCCCTCCCACGCAGCACACTCCTCGAGCGTGTGCTGCGCCGTGTCCTCGTCGCAACTGCAGTGGTGGCAGGACGGTGTGCTCTCCCTCCTGACAATCTTGTGCAGGTACTTTGCGAAGCATCCGTGCCCCGTCAGCACCTGCACCAGTCGGAAGGAAAGCACCCCGTGCGTCCGCTCCAACCACTCCATCAGCACCGGCCGGAAGGCCTCGACGGTCCTGACACCGTACCGAGAACTCTCCAGCCGGACTGCCCAACGGGCAATGACTCCACGGCGGGCGTCGACCCGCCAGGTGGTGATCTCCTGCAGGGAGACCATACCGCCGCGGGCGCGCGTCTCCGACACCCGCCGATAAATGTCGGCGAGCATCTCCGCCTCCAGGTCCCACGGGGGAGTTCCGGCCAAGAGGCACGCTGCCTCCGTCGACATGGTGCGGTAACCGCGTATGGCCCTGACCGCCATTACCCTCTGTGGTCGCCTCAAGAGGGCTCTCAGCCGGACGGTCAGGGACCCCGCCCACACCGGTGCGCCGTACAGAGCCATTGACCGGATCACCCCCGCGTACAGCTGTCGGCACGTAGCGCTGGGTCCGCCCACATTCGGCATCAGCCGCGAAAGGGCGGACGCCGCGCCGACAAGCCGGGGAACAAGTCGGTGGAGATGCTCCCGGAACCAAAAATGCCCGTCGAGCACCAGGCCCAAGTACTTCATGTGAGCCTGGATGCTGATGGTGACCGACTTCACGATGATCGAAGCGCCGGCGGGAGGCCCGGCGGTACGGAGGCCATGGAACAAAAGGGCCTCCGTCTTTTCCAGGGCTACCCTCAACCCCAGCGCTTCGATCCGCCTGACAATCTCCTCGGTGCCGAGAGTTGCCAGGCGTGCCGCCTCCTCTAGCGTCCCACCCCGGGCTGTGACGAGTGTATCGTCGGCGTAGCAAATTACACCCAGCCCGGGTGGGAGGCTTCCTCTCAACGCCCAGTCGTAGCCGATGTTCCACAGGGTCGGACCCAGAACCGACCCCTGTGGGACACCACACGTCATGGGCGTTCGCACAACGTCCCCTACTCGGTCAACGTAGAGGACGCTGCGCCCCTCCAAGTAGTCTGCCACCAGCCGCCTGAGGTACACGGGCACCCCGTGATACCTCAGCCCCTCCCTGATGCAGCTGAATGGCAGACTGTTGAAGGCGTTGGCGATGTCCAGGGACACCGCCAACAGGACTCCTCCGCCGGTGACGGCCTCCGCTACCACGGCCTTCAGACGCAGCAGGGCCGCGATCGTCGAACGCCCCCTCCGAAAACCAAACTGGGCGTCCGACAAATCGGGCCCGTCCCCGACGAGGTGCCGCTCGATGCGGGCAGCCAACACCCTCTCCAGCAGCTTGCCCGCATCATCGAGCAGCACGATGGGCCTGTAGGCCGAGGCTGACTCGGGAGACCGTCCCGGCTTCGGCAGGAGAACCAACCTCCCCTCTTTCCAGCACCCAGGGAACTGACGACAAACAAGCGTCGAACAGTCCCCTGAGGCGTGGTCCCAGGTGTTCAAGGACGAGGGCCAGCACACGGTTCGGAATACCGTCGGGCCCGGGGGCGGTGGATTTGACTCGCATACGCGCCACCGCCGCCCCCATTTCCGGCTCCGTGATGGGCGGAGCACTTTCATCGTCGGCCTCCCGGTCGCTGTCCGGCGAAGCCATGATCGGGGGCGTGTGCTCCACCCGCCGTGGAAAGAGGTCCTCGACAACTCTGGTGAGGAGGCTGGGCTGGAGAGTCTCGGTGAGGGGGGGGCCCCGCCCGCGGAGCTTGTTTAGCGCCGCGAGGTAGGGGCGACCCCAGGGGTCACGCTCGAGACTATCCAGCATCTCCCGCCGACTAACGTCCTTGGCGGTACGGACGGCCAGCCTGAAGGCAGACCGCGCACTGCGGTAAGCCTCGTACAGCTGGCCCTCCCGCTCAGCGTCGCGGTGACGCGCTCGGCTGCGGGTGTAGGCCCTCCGGGCACGTATGCACGCGGCCCGAAGGTCCGCCAATTCTCGGGACCACCAGGGGACCGCACTCTTCGGGGGCAGGCGCCGCACACGGGGCATGGCCGCATCGCAGATCTGCGTTAATGCACAGCGGATGCGGCCAGCCTCGGCATCCACCCCGTCCGCCTGGGGCGGTGAGGACAGCCATGACTGAACGATGGCTGCCTCCGCCAACAGGTCCCGATCCAATCGACCCACAGCCCACCGCGGAAACGCGGGAGCTCCGTCCGCCGTGTGACCCCTGCTGGGCTGCAGGAGGGTCCGGGAGACCTCTATCCGGATGTATCGGTGGTCGGATAGGGTCTCAACCTCCTCCTGGACGCACCAGCTCCTCACACGTGCTGCGACATTAGGGCTAGCGAACGAAGTTCACTATCGACCCGCCCTGCTGCCGCACGCACGTTTGCACCGAGCCCCTGTTCAGCAAACAGAGGCCCAGTGCCGCCGCCCACTCTTCGACCGCCCGCCCGCGGGCATTCGTCCTGGGGGACCCCCACGCCGTGGACTTGGCGTTGTAGTCCCCCAGAACGAAGACTTGGCGCGGTGCTAGTCGCCGTGTCGAGGCCCCCAGGATGGTGAGGAAGGCCCCGAAATCCGTCGCGCTCCTGTTAGGGGAGAAGTAAACACCAAATAGCGTAACCTCTCCCCATCCCGCCGCGACATACCCATCGCCCCTGTCCTTGAGCAACAAAGGCGGGGAATGCCACGACGTGGAGACGACGATTGCCACAGAGCCGTCACTGCTGCCCAGCCAATTGGGCCGGTCAGGCACCACGTACGGCTCCGCGGCTACGGCTGCACCGATCAACCACTCCGCCATGGCTTGCAGGAAAACGTCCTGTGCCTCGGCGGCGTGGTTGAGGTTGGCCTGCAGGAGGTGGTAGGATTCGGTCGCCATTAGTGGGCCGTATCCATCACCTCCTCCACGCTGGCGGGCGTTCGGGTCGCGCTAAGGACCGGAGCGGCCGGGGTCGTCGGGCCGCTCCGCCCCTTTGGGGCCGAAGCCGGGGGTCTGCAATCCTTGCCCCCCATGCGGTGTGTCGCGGGCCTATTGTCAGCCGCACATGCGGGGCAGTGGGGGGTGGCGGCGCAGGATGCCGCCTTATGCCCGGGTTGACCGCAGCGGAAACAAAGGTCGCTGCAGTCAAAGCAGTTAGTGCATGTCGGCCGAGTGTGTCCGACCGCCATGCACTTGTAGGACCTCGCAGGCCGGGACTCCAGCACGGTCACCCGCGCCGAGCTCCAGCCCACGAGGAGCCTGCCTGAGTCGGCCAGTTTCTTGGCCGACTCCACCGGGCACCGCAGCCAGGCGGCACCGACACCGCCCGGACCAGGGCGGATGGCGCCAATTCGGACGGTGTCCGAGGCACATCCGGTTCTAGCCACGATAGCCTCCCGGACGTCCTCCACCGTCACGGAATCGTCCAGACCCGTAATGCGCATTTCGGCGCACTTTACGGGCCTGGCGATTCGGACGCCACCCTCCTCCTCGAACAGACCCCGCAACTTCGTGGCCAAACTGTCGGCCGCCTTGGCGCCCTCGGCCCCAGAGAACTCCAGGATCCGAGCCCCTGTCTGGGCCTTGCGGGTCCTAGCTTCGACGCCTCCAATGTCAGAGACGTCTAACTCCCGCCGGGCGCGACTCAGGACGGCCTCGTAGCTTAGGCCCCTCTCAGCCGCCTCAGGCAGCACAGTAATAACAACTGCGGCTGATTTTGGCAGCCGGAGCCCCTTGCGCGACCTCTTGCCTCTCTTCTTTTTTCCGGCTCCCGCCTGGGGAGCAGCAGCTTCCGCGGCGTTTTTGGCTGCCGCCCTCCTTTTCTGACCGCGAGCCTTCCTGCTCCGCTCAGCCACCTGCCAACCCTGTTCCAGCATGGCAGCAGCGCTGAGCGCAGCGGGCGCGGTCACGGGCCCGCTAGCCGGTGCTTGCGGTATCGTTGCGGGCACCGACTGCGGTATGGCGGGAGCTGGCGCCACCCTCGCCTTTTTTGTTGTGGCGGGACCCTTAGGCCCAGCCACGGCCGCCGCAAAGCTGGCCACGCGGCCACCCTGGCATGGTAACGGGGTGGGACTCGATGCTACCGTCGCCCGCGCTGCCCTCGCCCTGTCCGCAGCGAGTGGCGGCCGGAGAGGTGCCTCAGGAGGGAGTCTCGCCTCCACGGCCTCAATGCGCGCCTCGACCATCCGACCAACTCTGGTGAAAATGGCGCGCATCGCCTCATCCGACACGCCGACTACTACGGGAAGTGACACCTCTGCAGCCGGGACAGGGGTACGTCCCGTGGCGCGAGTCGACGGAGCAGGGGGGGTGGCAGCGACAGCCCTCGTCGCCGGCGTCGGTGGCAGGGTTGGCTTCGGTGGCCCTGCATTCGGCGCGGCGGGCGTCAGCCGCGCGACTTGGGCCCGTAGGTCAGCCATTTCTTTGGCCAACCTGCGGTTCTCCTTTTTCACCGCCGCCAGCTCCGTCTCCAGCTTCTTATTGTGCTCCTGCAGACCTGATACCTCGCCACTGAGGCGGGCATTTTCAGCCTGCAGGGCCGCCACTCCTGTGGTTGGAGGATCCCCCACTATCCTTGCAGCCTGGCTTACCGGAGACGGAGCCCCAGTCCTCGCCGCCACCACAGCCCCACGCCCTCTGCGACCCCTGTGTGAGGTTGCCACTTTGGGAGGAGGCATGATGTCTCCACTCCCTTCCGAGTCAGATGCAGTGCTGCCACCCTTGTGCAGGGGGCGCTTCCGCACCTGTGGGGGGAGGGCCTCCTCCCTCACTGTCAGGGCCGCCGCCAGGGATGACGCCGCAGAACACGACGCAGGCCCCCCGGCGGCCTGAGCGGCTGGACTCTCCATCACATCAGAAGGCCCTGCGGCACTGCCGCCCTCGTCCATTGACTGCTCTGCAGTCCCATCGGTCTCCGCCGTCGCGTTGCTGTCAGCGTCAGATACGCTACCATCGCTGGGCGGAACATCGGCAGCCCCCCGTGCCCTCTGCTCCGCCCGTCGCAGTTTCGCAGCGCGTCGCCTGGCGCGCTCCGTTGCGGGGGTGGGTTTCCCCCCCCTCTTCTTCTTTCGAGCCTCAATTTTCGCTGGGCCCTCGGCTGATTTGGATGCCTCCAGTGCGGAACTGCAGTCCGACGAAGCATCTCTCCCGTCTGTGCCAGAGTTGCAGTAGCCTGGCAAGGCTTTAGCGTGGGAACTAGGCTCCCCGTTAGTGGTGGTTTTGGGCATCTCACCCCTCCTATCTGCATCTTTATTGTACAAGAAATCCATAAGGTTCCCACGAGTATGGGAGAAATAACGGTCCACCCGGGCAGAGATCCCGATACCCGGGTAAGCGTACATTTGTATCCCAACACAGGGGGTCCGCAGGTACCCTGGCTGGGGGCGCGCTAACGACTGAACAACCCATCAGCCATGCATCCTCTCGCCGCGCGCCAGAACTTAGGATTCTGGGTGATTGTTTTATAGAGGTTTTCTTCCTCGCGGTCCAGGCGGTTAAGCCAAGACCCTCGCTCCTGAATCTAGGCCTCAAGACAAATGTCCCGAAGCAAGAATCAGGTCTAAGATTTGTCGCGGTTGGCAAATGCCTGCCCAGTCCTCAAATGAATGAGTGACTGGACCCGTCGAATTTTCGCATCCAATACCCTCTACAATTAGAGGGCATGGAGCGAATTTGGGGCATCCCACAAACTGGGCCCCCCCTCGGGCCAGATATTTGCCACGAGCGACAATTCCAGAGAGCAGTCCAAGAAATTGTCGCTCGTGCCCAGGGTACACCACGCGGAGGTTTCTGGCGTAGTACCCCAAGACAATCATGGTCTAGGTCACTATTATCGTCATCACTGGAGCGTTCCTGCTAGAACATTTATCATTTTTTGCCAAAATAGGAACAGTCGTTAGATCAATCGATTAATTACGACTGTTTTATAAATAAATATGTCTAGTTTATTGACAATAATGCGTACGTAATATTATCATTTACTCTGAGACAAAAGTAGTTTTTTAATGTTTAATTAATTCAATTTATGTATTTTTTTATGTAACTGTCTGTTTTAATTGTAAAAAAATATGTTCAAAGTTTTAAATAGATACTGTATTGGGTTTATTTCTTTTATGAATAATTTAATAAAGATCGGTTATCGATTTACGTATATCGACTGTCCCATCTCTTTTTTATTTTCAGTCCAGTATGACTTTGTACGTGCTTGAGCGTCATTTATGTATAAAATGTTTACTAGGTATTTTAGTACTTACGAGATACATTTTAGGCATGAATATTAATATTTTTATATTTATAATATATTGCAATTCAGTTGCAATAAAACTGGGACGAAAAAATTTAAATATATTTGATACAAAATGAAATTGTAAACATGTCGCTCGTTCAAACTTACTTGGTTGATTTCGTTGACATCTGTCACAGAGATCAAGCTATATTTTATGGACTATAGATGATTATACAACTAAATTCATTCTTACTGTACGTGTACATATTATAATAGTTATAAGTTTTATAATAAGTATCTAAGAGCTGAAAAATTAATAATTATTCGGTTCGGTTTTCCAAATGCAATATTTTTTTTTTTTTTTTTTTTTTATTTAAGACAACACCCTGCACTAAGGAAATAATCCTTGTATTGCGGGGGACTTTACAAACATATAATTAACGGACACAAATTATATCCAGACTCAGAACAACAATTTGTGGATCGCACAAAGTGTTGTCCCGCGTGATTCGAACCCCCGACACTGGCGCTGTAGGTCGCTATCTTAACCACTACGCCATCTGTGCAGTCAAATTAAATGTTTCAAAATAAATTATATCTATCTATATAGGATAATCGGCCATTTGTAATTAATTATTAATCTTCACTTTGTTGTAATTTTAATTTGTACAGAAAAAAACTCTAATTGTAAGCCTATATATACCATTTCAGTTCACTGGTGTAATGAAACATATAGCGCTATTAGCAGGAAATTTAAGAGCAGCACGTAACTAAATTAAAGAATTGTAACCTTGCAAGAATTCAGCTTGAGAATCAGGCAACCCGGGCACTTCTACTCGAGCATCTTCAGCGTCATCTGGGAAGGTTGGCAGATCCATATGGCTGTTGTCGTCGTCACGGGAATGCAGCATGTCGAAAACCTCAGACCTGGAAACGAATATCTACATTGAAATTTTCGTTGAAATATATATTGTTGCCGTGTGGTAACGGAGTAAGAATACAATTCACCGCCACCTCTTATCGTGGGTGTCGTAAAAGACGACTGATTATAGATATAGATTATATTATAATATGCATACATATCATATTGTATGCATATTATAATCCCTTAGTCGTCTTTCACAAAGTCTTTTGCAAGAGAAGGAAAACTCCAAAAAAATCTCCTATGCCAACACCTCTGACCAGTGTAGTACAGTAGGTTAATTTCCCTCCCATAGTGGAGTAGGCCCGAACCCAACAGTGGGACGTGTATGGGCTGAGATGATGATGATATATTAAGTGTATTGCATTATTTTTTATATTTCCGAGTGGCGTTCTTGTGGGAAGGCCTATGTCCAATAGTGGACATCTATAAACTGATGATGATGGCTGTGAATGTAGTGGGTCGAATTCAAGTGGAAAATTCAAGTCTAAGGATGTTGCCGTACTTTCGTTTAATATTTTAAAACCGTTCAACTGTTACGAAGCACAAAGCATACATCGATGATTAAGCCTATACAATAATGTTTGCCGTTAATGATCATTAAGTCTGTCACTATCCACTGACATAGGCCTCACATAAAAAAACGTTACATGGCGTGATAATTAATTAGTGGGTTTGTTACTATAGTTGCCACGCTTGATAAGCGAGTTGGCGATTGCAGTGAGGTGTAATATGAAGACAGCTTTATCTATTCTACTGGTAAACCATTAGCCGATGCTTAACATTCTTTATGTAGAAGTACGCGGTAAAAGTCACGACGTGGAATATTCGCGATAGTAGACGTAAGCCATATTTCGTGTTGTGACTGAGTAAGAATACAATTCACAACCTCTTGCCCGTAGGTGTCGTAAGAGGGAAAAGGAAAACTCGAAATAAAACCCTATTCCAACACCTTTGATGAGGGTAGGGTAGTTCAATTTGCCTTCTATTTTGGAAGAGGCCCGACTCGAATAGTGAACGTAAATGAACTGAGATGAATGAAACGTAAGCTATGAATATCAATCTATTTAAAAATTCAGGTGATATAGAACGTTTATAAATCGTCGATTTGAGCAATCGTTTTCTTGCAATAAATAATTTGATGATAAAATTGAACTGTTACAGATTATTGTATTTTTTATTTATAATGACGACATTCGATGCAACAGCTTATCTGATGCTAAATGGTATCTAATGCTGACAAACTTTAGCAATACGAGAGACATAATACTTTTCATAGCAGTAAAGATAATTTGAAAGACTATCTATTTGTGTAATATACGTAAATTATAAAAATTGTGGTGGTGATTGCACGTCCCCCTGTTAGGTTTGGACTTACGCCATTATAGGAGAGAAATTGACCTACTATACCGCTGGTAAGTGTTGGTATAGGGCTTTGTTTTGAGTTTTTTTTTCTCTTGCATAGATATTATATGCATATTATATCCCTTAGTCGTCTTTCATGGCGTCCATGGGAAAGAGAAGGGGTGGTGAATTGTACTCTTACTTCGTCACCACACGGTGATTGAATATAAAGTATTTATGCAGGGGATTCATCCTCATCGTCCTATGCTTATTCAAACTATTTGGATGCGACGTAATATTATTATATTTTTCTTTCCTTGTATTGCATGGGACTGTACAAACATATAATTAACGGACTCAAATTACGTCTAGAATCGCACAAAGGCACATCGCAAGCAAGTATTGTCCTGCATAGGAATTGAACCTATGGCACTGGCATGTTAAGTAGGTATCTGAACCATTATGCTGTGAAATCTCGATCTGCTCAATAGAGCAAGGCATAACGGAAAAAAAAATATGTATATATTTTTTTTTTTTTGGGGGTGGACTACGGTCAGCGCACCCGGGCGACAGAGGGGCGGCGCGCGGCCCAATAATTCACCCATAGGACGTCGCCTTCGTTCCTGGGTCGAGGGTCGACCACCGCAGCAGAGTGCCTTGTGTTCTGTGGTCGACCGGACGGAATACCTCGAGGGAGTACCCTCTCCTCTCGACGTCTGTTGGTTTGATCGGCCGCCTACATGACACTATCTTACTACGACGTGGTGTATTCAAGTTAATATCAAGTCTTTAGGAATCTAATTATTGATCAGACTCCGGCCAACTCCATATGTAAAGCACTTAGTCATCTTCTACGACACCCGCGAGCAATGAAGTTACTAGTATTTGTAGACACTAATACACAGTATACGTAGGCGATTAAATAATAAAATTAATCAGTGCAAAACATTACTGTACTTTTGATAAATTGTACATACATCGTGTACGGTTCGGTTAAAACTTTCACATTTTTAACACGATGATTTATTACGCATGACTAAGAACTTTCAATATAATCAAGTTTGTTTGTTATCTGTAACAAGTGATATATTTTCTGTCTTTTCAGACCATATATTTACGGCTTGTTTTAACAAAATCTTATGTAATATATTTAGATAATTTATATCTAGTTCCGTGTGGTGACGGAGTAAGAATACAATTCACCACCCCCTCTCTTATCCCTGGGTGTCGTAAAAGACGACTCAGGGAATAATATTCAGATACTATCGAGGCAAGAGAAGAAAAACTCGAAAAGACACGCTATGCCAAAACGTCTATTTTCCTGCAAGCCATGGCGGAGTGGTTGATCGGTGCAGCCGTAGCCGCGGAACCGTACGTGGTGCCTGACCGGCCCAATTGGCTGGGCAGCAGTGACGGCTCTGTGGCAATCGTCGCCTCCACGTCGTGGCATTCCCCGCCTTTGTTGCTCAAGGACAGAGGCGATGGGTATGTCGCGGCGGAATGGGGAGAGGTTACGTTATTTGGTGTCTACTTCTCCCCTAACAGGAGCGCGACGGATTTCGGAGCCTTCCTCACCATCCTGGGGGCCTCGATACGGCGACTGGCACCGCGCCAAGTCTTCGTTCTGGGGGACTACAACGCCAAGTCCATGGCGTGGGGGTCCCCCAGGACGAATGACCGCGGGCGGGCGGTCGAAGAGTGGGCGGCGGCACTGGGCCTCTGTTTGCTGAACAGGGGCTCGGTGCAAACGTGCGTGCGGCAGCAGGGCGGGTCGATAGTGGACTTGTCGTTCGCTAGCCCTAATGTCGCAGCACGTGTGAGGAGCTGGTGCGTCCAGGAGGAGGTTGAGACCCTATCCGACCACCGATACATCCGGATAGAGGTTTCCCGGACCCTCCTGCAGCCCAGCAGGGGTCACACGGCGGACGGAGCTCCCGCGTTTCCGCGGTGGGCTGTGGGTCGATTGGATCGGGACCTGTTGGCGGAGGCAGCCATCGTTCAGTCGTGGCTGTCCTCACCGCCCCAGGCGGACGGGGTGGATGCCGAGGCTGGCCGCATCCGCTGTGCGTTAACGCAGATCTGCGATGCGGCCATGCCCCGTGTGCGGCGTTTGCCCCCGAAGAGTGCGGTCCCCTGGTGGTCCCGAGAATTGGTGGACCTTCGGGCTGCGTGCATACGTGCCCGGAGGGCCTACACCCGCAGCCGAGCGCGTCACCGCGACGCTGAGCGAGAGGGCCAGCTGTACGAGGTTTACCGCAGTGCGCGGTCTGCCTTCAGGCTGGCCGTCCGTACTGCCAAGGACGTTAGTCGGCGGGAGATGCTGAACAGTCTCGAGCGTGACCCCTGGGGTCGCCTCTACCTCGCGGCGCTGAACAAGCTCCGCGGGCGGGGCCCCCCCCCTCACCGAGACTCTCCAGCCCAGCCTCCTCACCAGAATTGTCGGGCGGAGCACACGCCCCCGGTCATGGCTTCGCCGGACAGCGACCGGGAGGCCGAAGATGAAAGTGCTCCGCCCATCACGGAGCCGGAAATGGGGGCGGCAGTGGCGCGTATGCGAGTGAAATCCACCGCCCCCGGGCCCGACGGTATTCCGAACCGTGCGCTGGCCCTGGTCCTCGAGCACCTGGGACCACGCCTCAGGGGACTGTTCGACGCCTGTTTGACGTCCGGGCAGATCCCTGGATGCTGGAAAGAGGGGAGGCTGGTTCTCCTGCCGAAGCCAGGACGGTCTCCCGAGTCGGCCTCGGCCTACAGGCCGATCGTGCTGCTCGATGATGCGAGCAAGCTGCTGGAGAGGGTGTTGGCTGCCCGCATCGAGCGGCACCTCGTCGGGGTCGGGCCCGATTTGTCGGACGCCCAGTTTGGTTTTCGGAGAGGGCGTTCGACGATTGCGGCCCTGCTGCGCCTGAAGGCCGTGGTAGCGGAGGCCGTCACCGGCGGAGGAGTCCTGTTGGCGGTGTCCCTGGACATCGCCAATGCCTTCAACAGTCTGCCATTCAGCTGCATCAGGGAGGGGCTGAGATATCACGGGGTGCCCGTGTACCTCAGGCGGCTGGTGGCAGACTACTTGGAGGGGCGCAGCGTCCTCTACGTTGACCGAGTAGGGGACGTTGTGCGAACGCCCATGACATGCGGTGTCCCACAGGGGTCGGTTCTGGGTCCGACCCTGTGGAACATCGGCTACGACTGGGCGTTGAGAGGAAGCCTCCCACCCGGGCTGGGCGTAATTTGCTACGTCGACGATACACTCGTCACAGCCCGGGGTGGGACGCTAGAGGAGGCGGCACGCCTGGCAACTCTCGGCACCGAGGAGATTGTCAGGCGGATCGAAGCGCTGGGGTTGAGGGTAGCCCTGGAAAAGACGGAGGCCCTTTTGTTCCATGGCCTCCGTACCGCCGGGCCTCCCGCCGGCGCTTCGATCACCGTAAAGTCGGTCACCATCAGCATCCACGCCCACATGAAGTACTTGGGCCTGGTGCTCGACGGGCATTTTTGGTTCCGGGAGCATCTCCATCGACTTGTTCCCCGGCTTGTCGGCGCGGCGTCCGCCCTTTCGCGGCTGATGCCAAATGTGGGCGGACCCAGCGCTACGTGCCGACAGCTGTACGTGGGGGTGATCCGGTCGATGGCCCTGTACGGCGCACCGGTGTGGGCGGGGTCCCTGACCGTCCGTCTTAGGGCCCTCCTGTGGCGACCACAGAGGGTCATGGCGATCAGGGCCATACGGGGTTACCGCACGGTGGCAACGGAGGCAGCGTGCCTCCTGACCGGAACTCCCCCGTGGGACCTGGAGGCGGAGATGCTCGCCGAAATTTATCGGCGGGTGTCGGAGACGCGCGCCCGCGGCGGCATGGTCTCCATCAAAGAGATCACCGCCTGGCGGGTCGACGCCCGCCGTGGAGTCATTGCCCGTTGGGCAGTCCGGCTGGAGAGGCCTCGGTACGGTGTCAGGACCGTCGAGGCCCTCCGGCCGGTGCTGATGGAGTGGTTGGAGCGGACGCACGGGATGCTTTCCTTCCGACTGGTGCAGGTGCTGACGGGGCATGGTTGCTTCGGGAAGTACCTGCACAAGATTGTCAGGAGGGAGAGCACTCCGTCCTGCCACCACTGCAGTTGCGACGAGGACACGGCGCAGCACACGCTCGAGGAGTGTGCTGCATGGGAGGGGGATCGCCGTGAACTCGTCGCAATTATCGGTGCCGACCTGGCGCTGCCGACCATCGCCAGGGAGATGCTCGTCAGCGTCAGGAACTGGGACGCGGTCGCCGCCTTCTGTGAGGCCGTAATCTCACGGAAGGAGGCGGCGGATCGTGTGCGAGTAGAGCTCCTATTTGGCGACACATTCCGTCGCCGGCGACTGGGGCGGCGCAGGCGCTAGTATCTGCGCCTAATGCCGCCCTAGCCAAGGCCGCGGGTGATCGGACCGGGGAATTGTCCGTCACCCGTAGAGAGGTTGACCGCGCGATGGCGACCGACGTCCCAGTACGTCGAGACGTGAGGTTACCCGAAAGGGTATTCCGTCGGGCTGACCACTGATGACAAGTCACATCTGCTCCGGTGGTCGGCCCAACAAACAACGAGGTGACGTGGGTACGGGTGGGTTATGGGCCCGCGCGCCGTCCTTTCATCGCCCCGGATGGACAGGACCGCGCGTACGCTTACCATAGCCCACCCAAAAAAAAAAAAAAAAAAATGACAAAACGTCTATCCAGCATGGTATAGTAGGTCAAATTCCCTCTTACAATGGAGGAGGTCCGAGCCTAACAGTGGAACGTATATAGGTGGTATGATGATATTTAGTTAGTCACATAATGTTGTGTGGTGGCGGCCAAAATACTATCAACAATGCAAGGCATTACTCGTGGGTGTCGTGTAATACGACTAAGACAATAACATCGTCCTGCGCTAGTTCTATCGGATGTCGTCTGCTCAACAATTACATTCTCAAGAAGAATTGACGTCAGACAGGCAGTCCGTCATAAAGTTATTGCTATTAACCTGCCCGCGTTTTAGATGTCTTATCCGCGTAGTTTCCGTTCCCGTGGGAATACCGAGATAAAATATAGCCTATGTTACTCCTTGATATTATAGCTTTCCATTGTTGAAAGAGTTTTTGAAATCGGTCCAGTAGTTTCGGAGCCTATTCAATACAAACAAACAATTCTTTCGTTTCTTTTTTCTTTCTTTCTTTTCTTTAATCTTTCTTTATAATATTAGTATAGAAGTATAGATAACTTTTACAATAAGTACGATGGAAAAGGAGTATCTACTCATTTCGGCGATCTCAAGCAATTGGAATAAGGACGGGATAACCAGGGGCGTAGCGTGTCTTGGAGGAGCCGTATACCAAAACTAGTTGGGAGCCCAAATAAAGATAAAGATTTCTTACAAAAGAAACAAAAATGCTTGCATTAAATTAAAATAAATATTTATTAATTATAAGTTATCAATTCCTTCTAGAAATTGAGCTATCTAATTGCAGGATAACCGCATAACCGATGTAGAAAAGTGTCAACTTTTGGGCTCTCGCTTAACTCGGGAAAAAATGAGATTGCTTTTCTTGACTTTTGTCATTTCTGAAGTGAAATCTCTATAGGCACGTATGACAGTTATATTCTCGGAGCACGAGCTTAAGTGACATTCTATACGATATTCTTTCTGTTGATTCCATTTCTCGTCCTTGCAACTTTCATTATCTTCTAACTTATGTTAATTCTTCATTTGTGTACATTTTAACAAATTACATTAACGCAAATAACATTAAACTATAGTTAGATTAATTAGCATCACAGATTAAAGGATACTACGTAATTAACATTTTCTTTTATTTTCTTTTCCCTTTTATTTTACTCAGTTGCTGTAGATTGTCATCCGCGTGATTGTAGTCAAATGTTATATTTGTTTAAAAAAAAACATCTCATATATTAGTTTTTCAGAATAATTCAATTAATCAACATATCGAAAATTGGAAAGCCAACAACTCAACAACAATTTATCTCGTAAATTTCTTAGATATTAGCTTCCTAATTCCTATAACTGTCAATCTAAATTGAGTTATTGGCGAAATCTTGTAAACGCCATTAAAAAAAAAATAAGTGACATTGTGGATAATATTTTTCCAATTTTTACACATGTTAGGGCTGTAGCCCGAGGGTCCCTTATCATTGATACGGCTGATACGGCAGTAGCTACGACCCCGGGAATGATACTTAATGTATTTTTTTAGTAATTGACGCATAAAGGGAAATGCCACAAACAGATATGTTATAGTTTTTTCTTTAATTAAGGCATTATTTTTTTTTTGGGGTGGATTGCGGTCGGCGCACTCCTCGCATCACTCCGTCCGGGGCGACAGAGGGGCGTAAGCACGCACACCCACAACCCACCCGCGATGCACGGCGCCTTCGTCGTTGGGTCGATCACCGTAGCAGAGTGACTTGACGTCAGTGGTCGGCCCGACAGAATACCCCTCTATTTGGGCTACCCTCCCATCGACCGACGTCCCCCCCTCGGGGACGTCGGTCTTTCCTCACGCGGTTGGTCTCTCAGCGGGTGACAGACTAATTCCCCGGTCACGTTACCCGCGGCCTCGGCTAGGGCGGCATGAGGCGCAGGTATTCGCACCTACGCCGCCTCAGTCGCCGACGGCGGATTGCCTCATCGAGGCTGCGCTCCGCCGCCTCCTTCCGCGAGACTACTGCCTCGCAGAAGGCTGCGACCGCGTCCCAGTTCCTGACGCTGTCGAGCATCGTCCTGGCGATGGTCGGCAGCGTCAGGTCGGCACCGATGATTGCGACGAGTTCATGACGCTCTTTAATTACAGCATAACGAATTGTCTTAAGGTATTATTTTGAAATTTTTCTTATTTTTTTCTATCTAGGTATGTTAGCTAGTTACGGACTCTCATCATCATCATTCCAGCTCATATCCGTGCTGTGTGGTAGCGGCTTCGAATACTACCAACCCTTGCTTTGCTCGTGGGTGTCGTAAAAGACGACTAAGAGCCCTAGATTGACCCGGACCAACTCTATCTGGTACCATTTGGGTCAACGATTACATTCCCAAGGAGGGTTGACGTCAGCCAGGCGGCCGGTCATAAAAGTCATTGCCGAAACTTTTTGCAATATGTCAAAACAGATGACATATTGCGTCGACCCCAAGTAATTGGGATAAGAGCAAGATGATGATGATGATGATGATCCGTCCCACTGTTGGGCTCGAGCATTAGGAGGGAAATCGACATACTATACTGCGTTGGTCAGGTGTAGGCGTAGGTAGGGTTTCACCTCGAGTTTTTCTTCTCTTGTATAGATGTTGTATGCATATTATATCCCTTAGTTGTCTTTTACGACAACGCAAGATGGGGGTGGAGAATTGTATTCGTACTCCGTAACCACACGGAAACTACTTTACCCGCCTGAAATTACTCAGTAACCTGTAATTAAAGCGTAGTAATTAAAGCGTACTGCCACATTTAGCATATTCATATTGTCTTACCCTACGGATAATGTAAATATTTATTTATGAATGTACTTATATGTAAGGGGTAGCGACACTTATAGATATTTCTGATGTTTAAGTGAGTATCGCATATTACAAGTGAAACTATTTTTATGGATTTTATCGCTAACACGAACACCAACACTGTAGCGTTCAAAATCAAGTGTTCGAAACGTCGGGCAATCAAAAATCAAATACATACGCGTTAAAAGTCGTATAAATAGTTTTATTTATAACATAATATATGTACCTATAGATATTGTTACTCTATCGCCTGATACAAAATGTTTTTACTTAATTGAATATTACCGTTGATATATTCGACTATCTGGTTGGTTGGTAATAATACAGTTACTAATCGTGAACTCTCGAGCTTAATTGCTGCTTCGATCATCACGATGACGCATTCTTACTTAGCAAATTCTCAGTAGTAGGTAGTACAGTCTAAAACTATGTCCGGTAAGTATTACATATATGTTGGGATGGCGTAGTGGTTACGCTAGCGATCTACCGTGCCGATCTCAGGGGTTCGAATCCCTCGCAGGATAATAATTGGTGCGATCCGCAAATTATTGTTCTGAGTCTGGATGTAATTTGTGTCTATTATTTCGTTTATAAGATAGCAATACAAGTATAACATCCTTAGTGCAAGGTCTTTAAAATAATTACGTCAAATAAATATTCAATCGGTAAACATGGTCATCAAATTTCGCAAATATTACCACTAATAAAAGTATTTGACGGATTTTATTCCACTTTTGATTTTTCCACGTTTGTATTCCACATTTGATTGCCTAAGGTTACGAATACTTTTCAGCGTTCATGGTCGGGGCCGGACTAAGGTGTCTCACATCCAAAAAACACCCTTACTACAGATATACATCCACCCGCTACAGAATTTTGACCCATATTTTGATACAAATTTATTGCCAGTACCATAAGATGTTGCTAGGTATATGAAAACATTACATGACTTTTGGGTCAGTACTTCATCATCATCATCATCTTGCTCTTATCCCAATTACTTGGGGTCGACGCAATATGTCATCTGTTTTGACATATTGCAAAAAGTTTCGGCAATGACTTTTATGACCGGCCGCCTGCCTGACGTCAACCCTCCTTGGGAATGTAATCGTTGACCCAAATGGTACCAGATGGAGTTGGTCCGGGTCAATCTAGGGCTCTTAGTCGTCTTTTACGACACCCAAGAGCAAAGCAAGAGTTGGTAGTATTCGAAGCCGCTACCACACAGCTGTTTTTGGGTCAGTACTTATTAAACACAAAAATTTAACCAAATAAATCTAATATACTTCCACCGGATCGAAACACGGACACACTGAGAAAGATCCGGCTAGAAAACTCAGAGGGCACGCCTGATTATTATTACTAAATTATTATTGATTTATAAAAGGCGGCTTATTTTATATTACAAAATATTTTTGTGTTATCTTTAACTATTATTGTGGGTCAAATCTATACAATAATTGCTCATGGTCTCTTGAAGTCTTGTGGTGGTCTTATTGATTTTATTTTTAATTATGTTTTTAACAGGATTCCAGCTCATTATCCTATATTTTTGAAGCATATTTGTTTAAGTTACGTAATCATATACGCAGTGTTCTAAACCTATAAATATGGATATTATCCTTCAATGTTCCTAATGGAAGAGTCAAAATTTTAAATTATACATATAGTTAGTTATGAGTCATTTCGTACCTGCTTACACCATTTTTATCGTCAACCAATAATTTCAACACAGTCGCGTTTGCTTCCAAAGTTTTGTAACGACTGTTGTCTTCAACTTCTTTGGCGAGATTAGGCAATGTTTGCTCTTGTTCTACCAGCGTACTCTCACCGTAGCATTGCTTGACATCTAGAAAGAAGGTACTGTTTAGTAATCAATCTTATAACTATACAGGGTGTATCAGGTTATAGGGAAACTGGTCAAAAGGGGGCTAGGCGATGGTGGTAGGAACCCATAAAAAATTTGAACGAAAAATATTGATTCGTTTAGAACATGTAAAGTTTTCAATTTTGTCATCGCTTTTTCGTATAAATCTGATTGAAACGTATAAAGTCAATGAAACTTAATACGCAACATATTCATACTTTGTTAAATATTCATTAGAAATTGAAAAAATCAATGATTACGTTCACATACGCAAAACAAACTTCGCTTTAAAACAGCTGATCGGCCTATGAGCGTTGACCGCTTGCCGTTGTACCTACATGTAATTAAAGCGTTTGCACAATTCTAGGTATTAATGAATGAAATTATACTGTCGAAGCTTTACATGCCTAAATGTATTCTGTCTGTACATGCCTACATAATACGTAACATTTAAGGCATAGACTCTTAGACACATTTTTTTGAAATCACTATAACTTTTATGTTATATTGGTTTTTTGTGTAATGTACATTCTACATTTTAAATAAAACTACGGATTTTATCGCGTTTGTATTTGATTTTTGATTACCCGACGTTTCGAACACTTTACAGCGTTCATGGTCACGGGTGGACTAAGATGTCTCACGTCCAACAAGTCATCGTTACTGCAGAAAATTTATAATTATCTACCCGATACAGAAATTAGTTATTAAATATTGACCCACATTTTGATACAAAATTTATTGCCAGTGTAAGAAGAAAATGATTCTAGATGAAAAAATTATATTGTTTATGGTTAGTAATAATTAAACATTAAAATTAATAGTAATTATATTTAAAAACTAACTAATAATCTAGTATACTACCACCGGATCGGAACACGGTCACACTGAGAAAGATCCGGCAAGGAAACTCAGGTAACATGATGCTAAATTAAAGTTAATTTTGAAGGCGGCTTACTTTATGTTACTAAAAGGTTTTAATTTATAAAATTATCTTTAGTTATTATTATTGTGGGTCAAATCTATACAATATGAGCTCACGGTGTCAACGCAATATGTACTCCTCTTCTACTGTATCTACATCTCGCAAAAGTTATTGACAAAAAAGAATATAGTTTTATGACCAGTCGCTTAGGCAAGCGACTTAAGTCAGGCGATTTAAACTCTCTTTGGGAGTATTATTGCTGACTGGAGGGTATCAGATGAAGTTAGCCTTAGTCGTGTTTTACAAGACGGGGTAGGTGGTAGGTAGGCTTGGTAGTATTTCAGGCCGACCACGGAGGTCAAGGAACTTGGTAACGGTGGTCGGCCCAACGACGAAGGCGTCGTGCTATGGTGGGTTATGGGGCTGCGCGCCGTCCCGGACGGAGCCGGGCGGCGGGTGCGATGACTATAGCCCACCCCAAAAAAAAGGTTGGTAGTATTCACTACCACAAAGCATTTGTAACTAACTATATGTTTAATAATAATAATTAATGATTTTTTAATTGACTTGCGTCATAATGATTCTGAATTGCTAGAATCCGGTACATTAGGGAAAATAAGCTTAATAGGTATAATAGTATTCTATACTTATTAGGTTTAGTTATTACGTTATTTGTAATTACTATCATTTAGAATTATAATATTTCTAATATCATATATATTTTACGTAATTCCTCCATCTTTTCTTGTAACTTGTTATCTAATAAAACACTGTGGTATTTAGGTATTTTCCGTGTGGTGACGGAGTAAGAATACAATTCCCCACTCCCTATCTTGACCGTGGAAGTCGTAAAAGTCGCCTAAGGGATATACCTAGTGTGTATATAACGTCTGTGCAAGAAAAGGCAAACTCGAAATAAAATCCTTATACCAATATGTCTGACCAGCATCTTATAGTAGGCAATTTCCTTACTATTGGGGAGGAACCTCTTACTCAGGAGTGAGACGTGTATGAGCTGAGATGAAAACATTATATACTTATGACATTGTGGTCTATTCTATATTAAACTGTCATGGATTCTGTTCGCACACAATACAAAATTATATACGCGATTCACGAATGGTCATTATGAACAATATCTTTTATTCGTGTGATGATGGAGAAAGAATATCATGGTCACCATCACTTCCTTTGCCGTCACGTCGTCGTCACGTCACGTCTTTTTTTTTTTTTTTATTATTTTTATGGGTGAGCTATGGTAAGCGCACGCGCGGTCCTGTCCGTCCGGGGCGATGAAAGGACGGCGCGCGGGCCCATAACCCACCCGTACCCACGTCACCTCGTTGTTGGGCCGACCACCGGAGCAGATGTGACTTGTCATCAGTGGTCGGCCCGACGGAATACCCTTTCGGGTAACCTCACCTCTCGACGTACTGGGACGTCGGTCGCCATCGCGCGGTCAGCCTCTCTGCGGGTGACGGACAATTTCCCGGTCCGATCACCCGCGGCCTCGGTTAGGGCGGCATTAGGCGCAGATACTCGCGCTTGCGCCGCCCGAGTCGCCGGCGGCGGAACGTGTCGCCGAATAGGAGCTCTACTCGCACACGATCCGCCGCCTCCTTTCGTGAGATTCACGTCATCACTGCTAGACTCAAGCCTCCTCCATAATAGGAGGGAAATTGACCTTACTGAGGGTGTTGTTTCGAGTTTTCCTTTTCCTGATATTATATTCATTTTACATCCCTTAGTCGTCTTTTATGGCATCCACGGACAAGATAGGGAGTGGTGAATAGTATTCTTATTCCGTCACCACAGGGAGAATCCTTTCCTGTAGTTGATCGTAAAACACGACTAAGCAATTCATACAGATAACATCACGACAAGAGGTACAAACTCGAATTAAAACCCGTCTGACCAGCCTGGTATAGTAGAGACATTCCTCTGCCACTGTGGAGGAGTGGAAGTCGAAGTAGGATACATATAAATGATGATAAATGAATGTGTAAAGTTGCGGTATATAAGAATTTATTTCGAAAAAAATAATAATCCTAAAGATATTTCCTTAGAATAATAACGTGTGGAAGGATAGTGTTGGTATTTCGAACGATCGAAATATGAATCTAAAAATACTACATGCGTGCAGACGATTACACACGTACACACGCACACCACTATACAAATTATGAAATCAAATTTTGTTTTTATTAACATAAACTGTCGAAATACTTTTCAAAGTAATGTTAAAAAGCTTTTTATGTTTTTAAAATGTGTTGTGACACCATTTGAATGCACAAACCGTCATAATTACCTATTTATTTTTTAAGAGTTGCGTACGTACGTGCAGCTCAGTGACCTGAAGGATATTACATTATTATCTTATCTCATGCCACAAAGATTTCACTGTGGGGCTCGGGCCTCCTCCACAATGTGATGAATATTGACCTTGTATACCGCGTTAGGCAGCTGTGTTAGCATAAGGTATTATGGCGAGTTATCCCTCTATTACATACGTGTGATCTGCATATCATAACCCTTAGTCGCCTTTTACGATACCCACGGGCAAGTGGTCACTATACAAGAGAAGAAAAACTCGAAACAAAATCCTATACCAACCTGTCTGACAGCATGTAAGGTCAATTTCCCTATTATTGTGGAGGTGGCTCGACTCCAGCAGTGGGACGTACATGAGCCGAGCCTATGGTGAATTGTATTCTTATTGTACCAACATGAGGAAAACATCCTTACTAATATTATAAATGTGAAAGTAAGGTTGTTTTTTTTGTTTGTTTGTTACGCTTTCATGCTTAAACCACTGAAGCGATTTCATAAATTCTTTCACCAATGGAAAGCTATAATATCAGGGAATAACATAGCCTATATTTTATCGTGGTATTCTCAAAAGAGCGGCCACTGCTGAAACCGAAGCGAAGGGGCGGGTTGCTAGTACACATATAAAAGTAACGTATTTATCGACGAGTACGTATGAGTAAAGCGACTATAAAACCTACTGACCCATGAATCGATAACGTGCTGTTGAAGTAACACCAATCAATTAACACGACCTTTAAGAAAGTTATTTAATAATACCATAAAACCGTTATTGCCATGCCCAAAGTTTACATTACAAACCTATGTTAAGTTGTTAGTCAACAAGCTACGAACTGAAATCGGCTCCGAACTTATCTAAATGCAAACATTCTCGTCCCCAACTACACTACAATTAGTGGGTCAGGCGCAGCTTTAACTAAATGTGTACTTAACGGTGTTCAAATCCGGTTTTCTGGGCTAACACTCGAAATAAAAAATTTAATGCTTTATTTTTATATCAAATAATGGATAATTATTTTTTTTATTATCGTATCGTAAGTGGTTTGCTAAAGCGCGCACAGCTGCAGTGTAATAATAAAAAAGTGTGTACTTATATAGGTAACTTTGGCGTAACACGATAAAAATCTTTTTAAAATTTTATTCTCAGCGTTATACTACGTTTGTAGAAAAACAGTACTAATAATAGAAAAAAAGGTATTTAATACATTGAAAGTTTTATTATAACTAGATAATTTAGTTGACATTTGGGACGGTGCGGGCGCGCACCCACATAAATGTTCACTATCTAAGTTCAGGGTGGCGACTGGGGCGGCGCAGGCGCGAGTATCTGCGCCTAATGCCGCCCTAGCCGAGGCCGCGGGTGATCGGACCGGGGAATTGTCCGTCACCCGCAGAGAGGCTGACTGCGCGATGGCGACCGATGTCCCAGTACGTCGAGACGTGAGGTTACCCGAAAGGGTATTCCGTCGGGCCGACCACTGATGACAAGTCACATCTGCTCCGGTGGTCGGCCCAACAAACAACGTGGTGACGTGGGTACGGGTGGGTTATGGGCCCGCGCGTCGTCCTTTCATCGCCCCGGACGGACAGGACAGCGCGTGCGCTTACCATAGCCCACCAAAAAAAAAAATCTAAGTTCAAGGTGTCGGTTTTTCGTGACGCTGTAAAAATTTACTCTCATAATTTTGTCCTCACGCGTCAAAAGAAGTATAATTTAATAACAGAGTATTTTATACAATATTTTGCCGTGTGGTGACGGAGTAAGAATACAATTCACCACTCCCTGTCTTGCCCGTGAATGTCGTAAAAGACGACTATATAATACGCATATAACAACCCTATATAAATCTGTCTGACCAGCATGGTATAATAAGTTCAATCTCCCTCCTATTGTGGAGCCCCTCGAGCCCAGGAGTGGGACGTATATAAGCTGAAATAATAATGATGATTTTATACAGCGGTTGAAGTTCACATTCACTTTATGCCGACTGACCATCCTAATTTTACATGATTTATTTCCCTGTCTCTCAACGATCAGATAACACATTCGACTGAGATATGATTCATAGTTTAACCTCGTATCTGTTAGTGAAAGTTTATCGGTCAAATTGGCTCGATCTTAACATAGACGCTTAAGGCGTATTTGAGATTATAATTGAAAGTAAGATCTTTGTCTGGTTTGATGAACTAGTTGGTGTAATCATTCATCATTTAATTACTACGAGTTGACAGATAGTGTAGCGGTCTAAGCGACCTCCCACGCTGAGTTTCGGGGTTCGATCTCTGGGTAGAACGGGATCGCACGTGAGTTTGGGTGTTATTTGTGTCAGTTAATTCTATGTTTGTAAAGTTTCCTATCGCTAGTTATCTTGGTCGTTATACTTAGATAAAAATAATAATAAACGTGTTGTTATGCCGAAATAAGAAATGATTTTAATTTTATGTAGATACTTTGGTTGTTAATTAAGCAAATATTTACAACTTTACTTTTAGTCATTGCTATATTATTCGGTCATTATTAGATTAAAAGAAATAAATATACATTGATATCATCATATCAGCCCCTACACATACCATTGCTGGGCTCGAGCTTCCTCTACAATAGGAAGGAACCGCTACTCTACCACGCTGGATGGAGGTATTGGAGCACGGAGCTCTTTCGTTTACTTCTCTTGTAATGATGTTATTTTATCTCTTCCTCGTCTTTTTCGGTTCCCACGGGTAAGAAAGACCGCGATGACTTGTATTCTTATTCTATCAACACACACAGATAATGATTATAAAGGTTTATATTCTCTAAAACGTTCTATAATATACCTCTATCAATGCAATTATTATTTAGTTATTTCCGTTAGTTAACTATAAATGAATCATTTCGGTTTATTCAATTACATATTCTAGCGTAAATACTCGCATCACAATTTTATTTGTCAGTGTTAATTAAAGGCTTCCGCGTTTTATTACTCATGAAGATTTAAACAAAAAATATATAGGTTATGTGTACATAGGTATTTAGATAGATACTGTTTCAACATATCAAAGTGGTCTCGTGAGCTTCTGAGAAGAAATTTTTATAATATTTACTATAAGGATTTATAGCAAGTTTTCCAAACTGGTTTTCATGTGGAAAATTTCTGTATGTAATTTTTGGCGGAGAAGATCTTACTGGTTGTTGTTTGGTGGAACAATCACAATACGGAGATACCAAATGGAGAAAATCTACTAAATAAAATATTATTTCAGTAAGTTGAGAGCTCTACAATGCAGTAACACCTCTCTGGGCAATCAATGCATTTGGTTAGGAAATAATTTTTTGCCCCAAAAATCCTACTTCTTTAATATAAAGGTTTTTTAAAGTAATTATATATAAAATATTTGATATAGCTTTGACAGGAGTTAAATTTATTCTGATGGTGTGCCAATGTTTGTATATGGATAAAGATAAGGGAAAACGTATGTTTCAGCTTAACTAAACGGACAACATCAATCTCCTCACAATCTTCCTTTAAAATAGTAAAATGAATAGAAAATAAACTTGAAACTCGTGAAAGCTTAGTCACTTTGTATGACATTCAGTGGGTAAGTCCGGAATGGTGACATAATGGAGACTTTCTAAGACTTTTACTGCACATAATAAAACTCCCGGCGAATAAGTCTGACCAATACGATATTGTCGTCTAATTTTCATCCCTATTCCCTCTCACTGGTGGTAGTCGGCCCAACGACGAAGGCGACGTGACGTGTTACAGGTGGGTTACGGGGCTGTGCGTGCCGCCCCTCTGTCGCCCAGTACGGAGCAGGGCGACGGGTGCACTGACCTTAGGCCACCCCCAAAAAAAAATCCCTACCGTCTCTTATAAGCTGAGCCAACAGCATTATTGTCCGCCTTTAAAATTATATTACTTTATCGTAAATAAAACTACTTTATGGATTTTATCGCGTTTGTTTTTGATTTTTGATTGACCGACGTTTCGAACACTTTGCAGCGCTCATGGTCACGGGCGGACGAAGTGTTCGAAACGTCGGCCAATTAAGAATTCAATACAAACGATAAAATCCGTAAAGTAGTTTTATTTACAACTAGCAACCCGCCCTCGCTTCGCTTCGGTTATAGGTTATAGTCGTTTTACCCGCGTAGTTCCCGTTCCCGTGGGAATACCGGGACAAAATATAGCCTAGTTTACGCCCTGATATTATAGCTTTCCATTGGTCAAAGAATTTTTGAAATCGGTCCAGCCGTTTTGAAGATTACCCGGAACAAACAGACAGACAGACAGACAGACAAAAATTTTTTAATTGCTCTTTTAGGCATAGGTGTCGTGCAAATAACCGTGTGAGCATGAAAAAAGCCTATTATTTTGACATTACAAACAGACACTCCAATTTTATTTATTGGTATAGATGTGTTTACGAGAGTATTACAATACTCTCGTAAACATCGGCAATCATTATATTATTTTATGTTGAAAGTAATTTCGTTTAATCATATTTCTTTGTAATAACGTTTAAAGGGAGCATAACAAGTTTCTCCTATCTTTTCATTTGTCTCCATATCAAATCATAAAAACGCATATGGGTCGTAAAGAAAAGTAGAATTATATGAACATGATCTGTTGAACTAAAGATGCGTAGGATTGAAGAATAGAACTAGCTAATTGATACACTACAAACACGAGTATTTTGTTCGCTACCGTATTTAATTAATGCAGCTCGCCTTCTCACGGCTTTAATTGGCAGAACGGTAAATGTTTCCGTAGTCAATCAATCACAAAGCACTAAAGAATTACTTGATACGGCAAACATACTACAGACACATACGGAAATTGATTTTTTTCATTATTTATTTTTATACCCTGTGATCAAATTAAAACTAGGCATTTTACTACAATCAGTCCAGATAATGCTCTGTATGACAGCGGCTACGGATACTACCAACTCTTACTTTGCCTGTGGATATCGTAAAGGATGACTAAGGGATATAATACGTATATAACATCTATGCAAGATAAGTCAAATTGGAAATTAAACCTACCCACTCATTGACCTCTTTATACCACGCTAGTCAGACGGGTTGCTATAGGGTTTTATTTCGAGATTTCCTTCTCTTTCATAGACTTTATATGTAACCCACTTATTGACCTACTTATACCACGCTGGTCAGACGGGTTGCTATAAAGGTTTTATTTCGAGATTTCCTTCTCTTTCATAGAGTTTATATGTATATTATATCCCTCAGTCGTATTCAACGACATATATGATAATGGTGAACCAAAAATTCCATTAGGTTTTGATGAAACATCTTTAAAATGTCCTTTGCTTTTTGAGTAGAAATGTCATAATTTGCATGGTATAAAATAGATGTCCATCTGTATAATTCTTATATTATGTGTATGTGACATATCTCCTACTAAACGGCTGGACTGATTTTAATGCACTTATTTATATGTTCGGAATCGTTAGATGAACAATTGAACCTGAAAGTGGCACTGCGATCGATTTCAATTCTAAGGCATTTTTGATAATATATATATAACTATACTGCTCCTAAATTTCTGGACCAAGTTTGATGTTCTGTATATTCAAGTGGATTTAAGATTTTTTCTCTTTCGAGGAATACTATTTTTATTTTTTTATTATAACTGTACAGAATATTCCTCATTGAATCAGCTGAAGATTGTTCTGTTCAAATGAAATAAAAGGAATTCGCCTTGAAATCAACAGTAGTGGCACCTACCATGTCCAATTGTGAAACTAAACGATTCTCGAATACCTTTGAACACAAATAAAAAAAATGCCGGCCCAGCCGTTTAGGGGGAATTCAGTAACATACATACGTACACAAGAAATATATATATATAAAGTTATATATACATATATCATCTTCCTGTTCTCATATATCCTTCTACAAAATTATCATATTATATACTTTTCATCTGTCCGCTTTATATGTTCATACCACATAAGGTGACATCCTCTCATACATATGTACACGAGTGCATTGTGTTAATGCACATTATATATTAATAGATTAATTAATGAATTATTTATATTTATTAGAGACTAGCAATCCGCCCTCGCTTCGCTTCGGTTATAGGTTATAGTCGTTTTACCCGCGTAGTTCCCGTTCCCGTGGGAATACCGGGATAAAATATAGCCTAGTTTACGCCCTGATATTATAGCTTTCCATTGGTGAAAGAATTTTTTAAATCGGTCCAGCCGTTTTGAAGATTACCCGGAACAAACAGACAGACAGACAGACAGACAAAATTTTTTTAATTGCTATTTTAGGCATAGGTATCGTGCAAATAACCGTGTGAGCATGAAAAAAGTCTATTATTTTGACATTACAAACAGACACTCCAATTTTATTTATTTGTATAGACAACATCCGCACCATGGAATAAATAGTTTTATTGCGGGGAAATATTCAATTAAAAATTTGGAACGCCAAACAACCCCTCAAGGAATGAGGCGGCGAATCGTGCGCGAGAGGAACTTCTCTTTAGTGACACGGTCAGCTGCCGGCGACTCGGGCGGCGTAAGCGCGAGTACCTGCGCCGGAAGCCGCCTTAGCCGAGGCCGCGGGTGACCGGACCGGGGACTTTAGTCTGTCACCTGGAAAGAGGCTGACCGCTCGACGGCGATCGACGTCCCGGGACAGGGACGTCGAAAGGTGAGGGTACGCAAAAGGGTATTCCGTCAGGCCCAACGACGAAGGCGACGTGGTTACGGGTGGGTCATGGGTTCGCGCGCCGTCCTTTCCTCGCCCCGGATGGAATGGACGGTGTGGGCGCTGACCATAGCCTCCCTCTAAAAAAAACACCAAACAACTTGTTCTATTTTAATTTTGAATGATATGGTCTGACTACAAAGAGGTATCCGGTATATACCTCTATATCTAACTAGCAATCCGCCCTCGCTTCGCTTCGGTTATAGGTTATAGTCGTTTTACTCGCGTAGTTCCCGTTCCCGTGGGAATACCGGGATAAAATATAGCCTAGCTTACGCCCTGATATTATAACTTTCCATTGATGAAAGAATTTTTGAAATCGGTCCAGCCGTTTTGAAGATTACCCGGATCAAACAGACAGACAGACAAAAATTTTTTAATTGCTATTTTAGGCATAGGTGTCGTGCAAATAACCGTGTGAGTATGAAAAAAGCCTATTATTTTGACATTACAAACAGACACTCCAATTTTATTTATTGGTATAGATAATACCGTGTGGCAAATAACAAAGTACGCCTAGAACGAACTACGTATTGTTGGTTCAAACATTTTTTTAGGGTTTCGTACCCAAAGTGTAGAAACAGGACCCTATTACTAAGACTTCGCTGTCTGTCCGTCCGTCCGTCTGTCACCAGGCTGTATCTCGAGAACCGCGACAGCTAGACGGTTGAAATTTTTACAAATTATGTATTTCTGTTGCCGCTATAACAACAAATACTACAAAACAAATATTTAAGAGGGTTCCCATACAACAAACGCGATTTTTATAGATAACTAGCAACCCGCCCTCGCTTCGCTTCGGTTATAGGTTATAGTCGTTTTACCCGCGTAGTTCCCGTTCCCGTGGGAATACCGGGATAAAATATAGCCTAGTTTACGCCCTGATATTATAGGTTTCCATTGGTGAAAGAATTTTTGAAATCGGTCCAGCCGTTTTCAAGATTACCCGGAACAAACAGACAGACAGACAGACAAAAATTTTTTAATTGCTATTTTAGGCATAGGTGTCGTGCAAATAACCGTATGAGCATGAAAAAAGCCTATTATTTTGACATTACAAACAGACACTCCAATTTTATTTATTGGTATAGATGGTACGGAACCCTACGTGCGCGACTCCGACTCGTACTTTGCCGGTTCTTTTCTAATATTTACGTAATTTTTTATGTGGAAATGGTGTAAAAATATAATTACACATTTCCTATATTGCCCATAGGTGTTGCCAAAGATGCTTAAGGGGTTATGATATGCATAACATCTATCTATTACAAGGAAAAAGTGAAATAAAATCGTTTATCAAACCGTTTAATAAGCATGGGATAGAAATTCTCTCACTATGGGAAATTGACCTATAGCCTCCTCCACCATAGGGCAATTTCTTTTCTATAGTGGAGTAGGCTCGAGCCCATCAGTGGGACATATATAAGCTGAGTTAATAATGATGACATGTAAACAATATTTTAAATGTTAAGTGCTTGTACAGAATTACAGGCATGGTAGTGTGGTCTGACGAGGTGAATGACCTGTCACGCTGGGACTTTTGCCGGGAATGTGGAAGTGTCATGTAGTGTTCTTGTACTACATTTAATATCGTAGTGTTTTAACGTGTTATATTAAATAATTTCGATGGCATTTAAAGTAATATGTAGCGGAAGAAGTGTTAAGGTTTAGTGAATATGATATAAAAGTGCTGTGCATACTTTTTGTTTCCACCATATTTCTCAGAGGAAATCATTAAGAGTGGCCATAACACTGTTAAAGGCGGAAGGCGGACTTACTGACGGACAATGACTAATTTTAAATTAAGAAAAGATAATTTTCAAAGAAAATACATAACTCGACACTAACAAAAGTGGCGGTATTAGCAGCTGATTGCCAAGACAAAAAAAAAAGAAGTAGAGACCTATCTCGCCGAGTGGAATGGGTTATTTAATTAAAAAATTATTTAATTAACAAATTATACTACTGAAAATATTGCGACATTTTTTTGCTCGGCCCAGTATTGGAAATCAGGACATCAGAATATGCACTTATGTATATCTCCAACCATCAGGTAATACTTGTAACGTAATGCAACGTAGATTATGTGCCCGCACGTCCTTCCGTCGTCCCTGGCTGCTCAAACGAGCTGTGATTGAGCCATAGTATGTTAAAGGGATTAGAAAAAAGATAGAAATTGCTAGAAATATAAAAAAATATTGACAAATTTACTAACGCGAGCAAAGCAGCGGCCATCGCTTTTAGATCATATGATATCGTGACGCATATTATTTTTTTTGTGTCTCACCTCATTATTGCCATGAACTCTAAGTAGAATTTATTTCTTTGTGAGATGAACCATTGTTATAAGTATTAGTCATCCATTTTAAAGTAACCCAGTAAGTATTAAATACATTGTATACAATAACGGATATGATTTCTATGAAGACAAAAAAAAGACAAAATTAATTGTTCATGGTGTTATAGTTTCGATTAATCTGTGTCATATAGTTAGAAGAATATATAAGTTATCATCATCATCATCATCAGCTCATATACGTCCCACTGTTGGGCTCGAGCCTCTTCCAAAATAGGAGGGATATTGACCTTACTATACCATGCTGGTCAGACAGGTTGGTATAGGGTTTTATTTCAAGTTTACCTTCTCTTGCATAGATGATATATGTGTATTATATCCCTTAGTCGTCTTTTACGACATCCACGGGCAAGAAAGGGAGTGGTGAATTGTATTCTTACTCCGTCACCACACAGATGCATTTAACAAGATTAAATTTAAAATAACCGTATCACGTCTTATTTCTCTTGCCTACTCCATCATGAGACCTGGATCAGCACTTGACTATAACCTATTCATTACGATGATTTCAATGAATATAAAAAGACATGAGTCGGGCATGTGAGGTGATTCTGTAGAGTCAAGTCAAAGTAACCAGGTATATTGTTGCAATAAGCGATTGAAGTAACAGAATACCAAACGGGTCAACCTGATCGACCGGACTTTTGTAATAAAAAATATGTATTTTAAAAAGTAAAAAAAAGGTAAAGGAAAGGGGCACCGAGCACTGCTGTGTCTAGGGGCCCTGAGAACTGCTGTGCCTAGGGGTCCTGATAGGGTTAATCTGGCCCTGCTAATAGAAAGTAAATATTGTTGTTTTAGTACTATAAACTTTTTATTTCCCGTTTGGTGGCGGATTCAGAAAATAATAAATGACTTACTTTAACATTACTTTCCTGTCATAGCCAAATCTCTCGCAGATTTCTTAATATTAAAAGACTTCTCATAAATGACATGAATTCGTCTGTTGATATTTTTATTTGAGAATAAGTACTTATGATGTCAACACAAATAAACTACTTGTACTTATCAGGTTATGTTCACAAGATACGATGAGGGCAAAGTTGTACTGTACTAAATTTCCGATAAAAAAAGTTTAAATACTGAACAAAATTCAAGCTCGAGGCTTCGTTGTCTGTAGCAATTGTTTATCAATGTTTTCTTATGGCTAACTAATAATAACTAATAACTGATAAAATTTCCGACTTTACGGTCAACCAATTTTTTAAAAGATGGATTCTCGACAGAAAATTATTGTGACCTAAGAAACTTAATAACTTTCTTGGACAAAATTTACGAGTACATCCAAACAACAGCGAATTGTAGCTTACAAATCCTTGCTTGAGATTTTAATTCTTAATCATTAGAATACAGGTTGTTGCTTCAACAACTACGGCTGTATAATATATCTTAGCAACGTCATACTAAATATGCTCGTATTTCTGGTGGTCTTAAGTGGGCCTAAATTGCCTCTCCAAATAAGATAACAGTAAATTCTTCCTTTAAATTGTCAACTAAGTGTGTTGTTATCTTCATGACAAACCCACCTCATAACTAATAATTGTATGTATTACGTAAATAAACAGTAGTTTTAGACCACTCCAAGCGGGTTTCTATGTCAGAAACTTATCTATGAATCAAAACAAAGAATATTTTTGGAATTAAAAGACGAGAAAAATTAGCTTATTTCGCATTTATAAATTAAATTTCTCCAAAGGAATGGCGTGTTGGATCCATATCCCGATGTAAAACTTTCAAAGGACCGGGTGTCTTCCCTAGGAAGATCCCGTGAACATGGAGATACAATATTGATAATAATAATACATGGATTCGTCTGTTGATATTTTAATTCGAGAATAACTACTTATGATGTAAACACAAATCAATTACTAGTACTATCAGGTTATGTTCACAAGATACGATGAGGGCAAAGTTGTACACCTAAATACTGTCAAATTTCCGATAGCAAAAACTTAAATACTGGACAAAATTTAAGCCCGAGTCTATGCTATCTGTAGGTACCTACATATATATATATACAATTCAATTCAGAAAAATATGCAATTTTTCATCAATATTTTCCTATGAGGTTATCACGTAAAATTGTCATCCGTAAACCTCCTTTACAGACAACCAATTTTTGATGTGAAACATTTATAGGCGAGGGTGAACCTAATGGTTAGTGTGGCGTTAACGCCACGCGTGGATATGTACATTTGCGTAACGAACCCATAACCTGTTTTAGAATTTTGTACAACGCCATCTAGTGAGCTCAAAATAAATTATTAACCTAGACACATACCTATAGTGTATACTAATGAAAATAATCATCATTTTCTGGAGAAAAATCGTAATGTTTTATTAATACTTTATGCCATATTAGTTCCTGTCGTAATCTGTTCTTTTTATGTATATATACTTTTTATGTATATATACGACTCTTTCACGGGGAGTGCTCCGAGGAACTGTTTGACTTGGTACCACCGTCACCATTCTATCAACGTACCACTCGACATCGTAGCAGGGTTCATCACTTTCATTTCACCTGGAAACGTTATGGTCTTCAATTGTACGTTTCCAGCGATAATTTCTCCCACGTACGTGCAAGCTCTGGAATGAACTACCTGCTGCTGTGTTTCCCGAGCGCTATGACATGTCCTTCTTTAAACGAGGTTTGAGAAGAGTATTTCCTTCACGGTAGGCAGCGGCCTGGCTGTGCCCCTGGTATTGCAAAGGTCCATATGCAGCAGTTTCACTTACCATCAGGTGTGCTGCTTGCTCGTTTGCCACCGTTGGCAATAAAAAAAATATATACTTGTACAAAATAAATGTTTCACATCTGTCAGGCGTCCTGAGTGATGGCTCCTCTTTTTTTAGAGACACACATGGTACGATGTGGTTATGTAACTATTTAAAGGCTACTAATGAAAATAGAACCCGTCATTCGCTTACAATATCGCAATATATGTATACAAGTATACTTTGAACTATTGACCTGAGCCGAGAAAGGAAATAATCGCCTTCGGGTACCTTTGCTAACTCAGCGTAGTCACGTTTTAACCATGTTCAGTATATACTGCAGTCGTTGATTAGAATGTCTTGCTTGTCTATTAAACCTTGGGAAGACAAAGATAAGTGGCTCTTGAGTATTAAAAGTATCTAATAAAAAAACAAAGAAATATTTGTCCGTGTTCTGATTATAAATTATACTTGTTTTTTTTTTAAATATTAAGTCTAACTAAGGAATTGTGTAGATAGATATCTAATTTTTGTGCACCGGAACTTTTATAAACATAATATATTTCTTTTCAGGTTATATGCGCTGTATATTTATATTTTTAGCGGCAAGCCATGATGAGAGGAGGTGCCGAACGAGCCCATAGACCGCCGAGACCTCTCTCAAGCGCCATGTGGGCGGGCCAACTCTATCCGATCTTATCATCAGTGGCCCGCCCCGGGTTACAGTTTCGGGTACCGTCTCGAGTCGTCGTCCCGGTGGCTTGCACCGTCAGAGCGTCGCCGTCAAGCGATTGGACACGGATGGCCGGACCACACGCTCCAGTCACCCGCTGCATTGGGAGGATAATTAAATTATTACAGCATGGTGGACAGACGGGTTAGCATAGGATTTAATGTAGAGTTTTCCTTTTCTTGCATTGAAGTTATCAGCTCTGTTCCTTATTGACCCACGGGCAAGAAAGGTGGTGCACTAAAATATTCTAACATCACCATATGTAAAAAAAAAATCAATTAATAAGTACAAATTGCATGGAGATTCACTACAATTATTTGTAAATCGTGTTCTGCATGAGAAGCAAGACCATGACGAGGTCGTTACCTAGACTATTACGTCATTTAAGTTCATTATTTATATGATCATCTCAGTTTGCTTATTCATCATAATCAGCACCGGAGACGTAATATCTCATAGATATGACATCTCGGTACTGGGGCTCGAAACTTCTCGACAATAAGAGGGAAATTGACCTACTATATCATGGTCGGTTGATATAGGGTTTTATGTCAAGTTTTCTGTGTCTTCCGTAGACGCTATATGGATCCTTTAATTGTCTTATACGATTCTCATGGCAATAAGGGCTAGGTAATTGTATTCTTACTCCGTCACTACACGGAAAAGACAGTATATTAATCACAAGGATATTGATGAAAGATTTGATTGAGTCTCGTTATGATCCTTTAATTGTCTTATACGATTCTCATGGCAATAAGGGTCACTACACGGAAAAGACAGTATATTAATCACAAGGATATTGATAAAAGATTTGATTGAGTCTCGTTATGATCCTTTAATTGTCTTATACGATTCTCATGGCAATAAGGGCTGGGTAATTGTATTCTTACTCAGTCATTACACGGAAAAAGACAGTATATTAATCACAAGGATATTGATGAAAGATTTGATTGAGTCTCGTTATGATCCTTTAATTGTCTTATATGATTCTCATGGCAATAAGGGCTGGGTAATTGTATTCTTACTCAGTCATTACACGGAAAAAGACAGTATATTAATCACAAGGATATTGATGAAAGATTTGATTGAGTCTCGTTATGATCCTTTAATTGTCTTATATGATTCTCATGGCAATAAGGGCTGGGTAATTGTATTCTTACTCAGTCATTACACGGAAAAAGACAGTATATTAATCACAAGGATATTGATGAAAGATTTGATTGAGTCTCGTTATGATCCTTTAATTGTCTTATATGATTCTCATGGCAATAAGGGCTGGGTAATTGTATTCTTACTCCGTCACTACACGGAAAAGACAGTATATTAATCACAAGGATATTGATGAAAGATTTGATTGAGTCTCGTTATGATCCTTTAATTGTCTTATATGATTCTCATGGCAATAAGGGCTGGGTAATTGTATTCTTACTCAGTCATTACACGGAAAAAGACAGTATATTAATCACAAGGATATTGATGAAAGATTTTATTGAGTCTCGTTATAATATTATTTATGTTATTGATCTATCAAATCGACATGCGAGTGTTGCTCAAGAAACTACTTCATTCCTAAACGCTAATGTTCTCTATTGCTCTCTATACCAATAAATGAAATTGGAGTGTCTGCTTGTAATGTCAAAATAATAGGCTTTTTCATGCTCACATGGTTATTTGCACTATACATATGCCTAAAATACACTTTATATTTTTTTGTCTGTCTGTCTGTCTGTTTGTTCCGGGTAATCTTCAAAACAGCCGAACCGATTTCAAAAATTCTTTCACCAATGGAAAGCTATAATATCAGGGAGTAAACTAGGCTATATTTCATCCCGGTATTCCCACGGGAACGGGAACTACGCAGGAAAGACTGAAACCGAAGCGAAGCGAGGGCGGGTTGCTAGTGTTAAATAATTAAGATCTCATTCATTCATTCGTTTGCATGTGAAGTTAACTGTGAGTCATTATGCAAATTAATTTACGTTTCTTACTACAGACTATTGTCATATATTTCGTATGAATACTCGTACACACATTTATTTACATAATAAAAATTGGTTTCCTTATGAATAATTATTTTCTATCTTAACAGATCATTGAAAATATGAATCACACCTACGCCATACATACATTTAAATATTTTCTTAGAATTTGTTGACGTGTATCATTTATACAGTAATAAAATAATCCCTGTTTCCGCGTGGTGAGGAAGTAATTATATACTCATTCATAATTTCAGCGTTTCAGTGCTAGGCCTGAGCCTTTTGACCACTGACGCCAAGTCACCCTGCTTCGGTGGTCGGTCCAATGACGAAGGCGACGTGTCACGGGTGGGTTACGGGTGTGCATGCTTATGCTCCTCTGTCGCCCCCGAAGGAGTGGTGCGAAGAGCGCGCCGACCGTAACCCACCCAAAAAAAAGGCCTGAGCCTTTTCCACAATAGGAGGAAAATTGACATACCATATTATGTTAGTCAGACCGCTTGATATTGGGTTTTATTCCGAGTTTTCCTTTTTTTATATAGATATTGTATGCATATTATAATACTTCAGTCATCTTTTACGACACCCACGGGCAAGAAAGAGGGTGCTGAATTGTATTGACTGCACAGATGGCGTAGTGGTTAAGATAGCGACCTACAGCGCCAGTGTCGAGGGTTCGAATCCCACGCGGGACTACACTTTGTGCGATCCACAAATTGTTGTTCTGAGTCTGGATGTAATTTGTGTCCGTTAATTATATGTTTGTGAAGTCCCCCGCAATACAAGGATTATTTCCTTAGTGCAGGGTGTTGTCTTAAATAATAAATAAAAAAAAATAATAATAATTCTTACTGCGCCATATTAATATTATTTTAAGACTAGCAACCCACCCTCGCTTCGCTTCGGTTATAGGTTATAGTCGTTTTACCCGCGTAGTTCCCGTTCCCGTGAGAATACCGGGATAAAATATAGCCTAGTTTACGCCCTGATATTATAGCTTTCCATTGGTGAAAGAATTTTTGAAATCGGTCCAGCCGTTTTGAAGATTACCCGGAACAAACAGACAGACAGACAGACAAAAATTTTTTAATTGCTATTTTAGGCATAGGTGTCGTGCAAATAACCGTGTGTGCATGAAAAAAGCCTATTATTTGGACATTATAAACAGACACTCCAATTTTATTTATTGGTATAGATATTTTTTTAAAAAGACCATTAAAGAAATAATTCTTTTATTGCAAGGGACTTTACACACATTGATTTCACGGACACAACTTTAACTTGGACTCAGAAAAATAATTTGTGGATAACATAAATTATTTTCCTTTGTGGAAATCGAATTTTCGACACTAGTCACTGTCGGTATCTTAACCACTGCATCATCTGTGCAGTCACAATTACTTTTATAAAATAAAGAGAAAAAAATGCATGAACTTATTCAAATAATCCGCTGCCAGTGGGCAATGTGCTCAGAATGCTGGCAACACGCCACATTAGATGGCAATGCCTTAAAGAAATTGATTAGTCAAATTTTAATCTCTTTGAATCCTCCTGCTAAGCATCGAGAAATTAAAATTCAAGTAAGGTCACTTTCCCTCTTATTGTGGAGGAGACTCGAGCCCAGCAGTGGGATGTATATGAGCCCAGATGATGATGATGAAATCTATTCTAGATTTAGTTTCGCGGACGAAGTCGTGGGCAAAAGCTAGTCATTGATATATCAGAAGAAGCCTTGTTACTACTAGAATTAATAATTGTGAACTTAGACCTATTAAATGTAATTATGTATTCTTTAGGATTAATTAGGATGTTTGTTATTTAAAGAACATTAGTAATGTTCAGGTTATCACCACTGGGACAGCATTATAGGTATAATTATTTATTAATGATAGTCAACAATGTATGGTAATCTTCCTTACTCATAGTTATAAATGTGAATACGAGTTTGTTCGATACGCTTTCACGCCTAAATACATTTTAAAAATTATTTCAAAAAGCTATATTATCAGCGAGTAAAATTGTGTCTCCGTAATCCTGCGCGAACAGCAAATACACGGGTAAAATCGCAGTAATTTGCTAATATGTATATCAAAATATCTTCCAAATAACATTGTATATTTTTATTGTATGTACGTACACATATACAAAGGTATTCTATAAATAGAATTAATTATCGATAAGTAATTAATGATTAACATCAGCTAAGCTGATATACGTATCATCGTTGGGCTGGACTCATCTCTATAATAGAAGCAAAATTTACCTAGAATTCGAAATAAAATCTAATACCAACCCGTCTGACCATGGTGGTTAGACGGGTTGGTATTAGATTTTGGATATTAGATTTTAGATATTAGACGGGTTGGTGGTTTTATTTCGAGTATAGATCTCTTAATTTGATGTTATCTACATATCATATTCCTTAGTCGTCTTTAACGACACCCTAATGCAAGAAAAGGAGGTAATAATTTTTATTCTTACCTCGTAATCACACAAAATATCCAGGTGGTTTTTTTTTTGGGCTGCGGTTGGCGCGCTCCTCGCACCACTCCGTCCGGGGCGACAGAGGGGCGTAAGCACGCACACCCGCAACCCACCCACGATGCACGTCGCCATCGTCGTTGGGCCGACCACCGGAGCAGGGTTACTTGTCATCAGTGGTCGGCCCGACGGAATACCCCCTATTTGGGGTACCCTCGGGGAGGACGTCGGTCTTTCCTCACGTGGTCGGCCTCTCGGCGGGTGATGGACTAATTTCCCGGTCACGTTACCCGCGGCCTCGGCTAGGGCGGCATGAGGCGCAAGTACTCGCGCCTACGCCGCCCCAGTCGCCGGCGGCGGATCGCCTCATTGAGGCTGTGCTCCTCGCGCAGGCGATCCGCCGCCTCCTTCTGCGAGATCACTGCCTCGCAGAAGGCTGCGACCGCGTCCCAGTTCCTGACGAGTCTATCCAGGTGGTGATGGAGTAAGAATATATTTCACCACCTTCGCTCTTGTTGTGGGTGTCGTAAAAGACGACTAAGGGATATGACATGCAGATAACATCAATGTAAGACAAAGGAAAAACGACATAAAACCCTGTACCAATACATCTGAGCAATGATGGTAGATCATTTTCCCTCCCATTGTGGAGGAGGCTCGAGCCGTATAGTGGGACTTATGTGGGCTGAGATGATAATCATGATGAATGACACAAAGAAAGAGACCTTATTATAATGATTAAATAGCATAATGAAATAATCTTCCAAATAAATATTCTCCTAATAAGTCCAAATAAATGCATCAGTTTTATTATTATTAACACACATACATTGCTACTCGCCGACTTTTCGGGCGTTGAGTTTTTTTTAATTATTATTAAAATATATATTGTGTCTCCCAGTTTCACGGCTATCTTCCATATTGTTTAAAATATTAAAAAAGGAAAGATACCCGGTCCTTTGAAAGGCTTACATGGGGATATGGATCCAACACGCAGAGGCCTTTGGAGAAATTTAATGTTAAAATGGGATGGGACGTCTACCGATGACACTCCACGTTTGCACACAACACTCGTGGACTGCCAACGGTAGGTGTAAAACTATTGTGCAATTATGATATCTAAAACCAGATTATGGTGTTATAGGGTTTGATGGATTGGATTAAATGAAACTATTGATTGAAAAACTGTCGTCTGCCTTCAATACCTTTATCGTCTTGAACTTTGGCAGACGGTGACTGGCCAACTCACTGAATGGGCTCCCCCAAACGGTCGCCACAGGCACACAGGCCATACGGGCAACAGGAGGGCAACATTGGTGCAAGTGGCTTGGGGTGTCGAGCGGTGCGGCGCCGGTTTCACCATCGCAGTGGTTTCCCCGTAGTTATGCCCTTGAAAATGACACTTCCACCCCCGAGCACAAAAAAATAAAATATATATTATTATTAAAAAAATATATGTTTTGTCTTCACCTTGACGTGGAAGAAAAATATCTCTCTTAATTGTTACATTGTTAAAAATTGGTTATTTTATCAGTGAATAAAAATATCGCGTGGCATGCAAGTGCATGCCAAAGAACTTTCTTATCTAAATACAGAAGTCTGTATTTAGATAAGAAAGATCTTTACTATCCGGGATTCGAAGAGAACTTTGTTAAGAATATATAAAAAAAATATAAGCAGTTTATATCCTCAAATAACCTGTTTTTTGGGCGGCCACACACACCATCCGCTTCCGCCGGGATAACGGAAATGTGACCCTCTGTACCCCCTGGCCTCTTAACCCACTGCATTCCCTGCTCTTCGCCATGGGCTGGGCACTTGGTATCCCCAAATATCCTAACACAAAATATAACTATCCCTTAAGATCGCGGAGGGCAGATGGGAATCGCTCCATGGAAAAATTTTATTCTGACAAAACTAGTTACAATGGTAAACCAACATCAGTAGGATTGGGAGTAAATAATTAATTAATGGAGGATTATTTGAGTACATTGACGTCTGTCCAATAATACGTCGTTATTATTCTATTAAGATAATGTGTGCAAGTTTTGTTTTGTATTAATTATGTTTATAATTTAAATATTAATAGGCTTTTATGCTACAGGAGAGGCAATATAGGTAGGGTTGGAAACTATTTGTAATTACTAAACGAAATACTAGATGTCAGATGTGGTGTAAATCAGAGTTTATATGTGTTAAAAGCATACAAAAATACCTTTTTAAGGCAATAAAAACATAAAGTTTGATAATTATTTTTTCCTATCTAAATCATTTTATATTTTTTCGTCAAAATAGTTGGCAATCCCAAATAAAGCTAGCCTTTTAGCTATATCTATGATCTATCCGTAGACGTCTTATTATCTAGTGGTCTACTTGTTTATTCGCCACCATACAAAATAAATATTGGATTAAAAACTTTATATGATTTCAGGCGTAAATATTGTTCTAGTTCAATAAATATGGGACGGGTTAAGAACAGAATGTGTCGCCACTCCTTACTTGGCCCTAGCAGTCTTAAAAACCGGTCAAAGGATCATCGTTACGGGCAAGAATATTTTGAGTTTCCTTAAGACTTAACACATACAGAAGTATTACACATTTATATAGAGATCTATTTAGGTTGTACGAATGGCCGTGGCCAATTAACCCGTATGGTAAAAATATACGGTTGTTTATTATTCATCGCTATGTGAGGAGTACACACGAGGCTAAATCTGAATCGTGACGATTTCTGTGCTAATTTCTTGATCGAAAACAACTTTGTAAACCTTCACACTTGGTAGTAGAGATTAATAATTATTGTAATTGATTGGCAGTATTTAAATTTACAAAGACTTAATACCTAGAAATCAAGCGTAAAGTGAAAAACAACAAAAATCCTATCTTACTACTAGTATAACCGCGAAAATTTGTGAGTACCTATGTGAAGATGTGAAGATATTTGTTGCTCTTTCAAGCAAAAACTACTGAATGGATTTTGATGAAACTTCACAATAATATAGCTTACATATCAGAATAACATATAGGCTATAATTTATCTCGATATTTCGACGGGAAGAGGAACTCTGCGGGTAAAATCGCAGGGCGCTGCTAGTATTACATATTATTTTCTTACATTTTATATGAGTAAAGATATTTGTGACTTTGCGATGTTTTTTAAAAGGTTTTTATTATTAAATAAAATAAGAAAGTAGAACTTACCTATCACTACGATGACGATTAGACACAATAGCTGGTAGTGCGCCATATCATAACAGTCTGCGGACAGATAACAATTTTTTTTATTTATGTTAATAGCCACTTCATTTTCTTATCTAATATGTCCGCACATTACCAATTGTGTAGGTGGAGACAGTGTTATCACAGAAACGAACAATGCTACTAAGTAATGTTAATTTTATTATACATATCTATGTTCACGGTTCACGATTGCTGACACAGCGTCTATTTTTATTTACATTTTTTATCGTTTCCAACAGCAATCGAACCTCGATAAAGATTCTACAAATAGATTATTGCTGAACCGGTATGCGGTGACGTAAATAATTAATTTTACCAACAAATAAACATGCTAATATTGATATCTAAAATACTCGTTTACACAAGCCACTTTCCCTGTGGTCTAAAAAAAACCAGTTTGCAAATGAGAGTATTCGTGATTTATAAATTACCTGAAATGCGGTAAAATTTTCGAAGCACTTGACACGATTTTTGTTACACCGTTCGTCACTTTTTTTTCCGATAAGCGCAAGGGACGGCTAACGTCCGTCTGCGGCCGGCTATTATAGCGTTATGCGATAGTTAAGCGCAGGAGTGGCCGTCGCCGCGTGAACGGTGAGTTTGTGAGCTGACTGACCAGAAGCCGGAGATCATATGCTGACCTCAGCGATGTAGGAAATCGTATGGATATGGCAAAGGGGAAATGATGACTACAGATACAAATTATACATATATAAATCATTTATTTTTATAGACTTTATTAGCCTCTATCTTGTGTGTTGTCAATTTTATCATAATTTGGTTATAACGTTCTAGGAGTGAGATAAAATACTATGCAACACCTTTTATACCTTACCCAGTACGAATATGCCTCAAATATTGCTGTCCCAACCACCAACAAAGAAGCCTTCATTGCTGTGGGACAATTCCGGTTAGCGCCTTCCCATTCCCAAGGACTTGTTGCAGTGATACCCGGCAGATGGTTCATAAAATTTTGCAAAATATTTGTATATGCTAATTTTAATTATGTGCAAAAGACATTCGCCTATGTTTATAAAATCTGAAATGGATATTTTTTTGTTTGGGTGGGCTACGGTCCGCGAACCCCCGCCCAGCTCCGTCCGGGGCGACAGAGGGGCGACGCGCGGCCCCGTAACCCACCCTATGGCCTGTCGCCTTTGTCGTTGGGCCGACCACCGGTGCAGAGTTCCTTGACTTCAGTGGTTAGCCCGACGGAATAAGAGGGAGTACCCTCTCCAATCGACGTCCCCCTCCCGGGACGCCGATCGCCGTCGCGAGGCTAGCCTCTCCGCGGGTGCTGGACTATATCCCCGGTCCGGTCACCCGCAATGTATAATGGATATGAGAGGGATTAGGGTGACAATGAATGAATTAAATTTGTAATAAATATATTTGGTTGAATTTTTAAAGCTATTGAGCTGTAAATGGTAACTTGTTTTGTGGTAGGCCATGGTTTGGACATAACCCGCCCAATCCGTTTGGGTCGACGCAAGGACAACGTGCGGCACCATAACCTACCATAAGGTACCGTTTTCCCTTCCAATTGCCATTGAATTGACCACTGGCACCTATTCTTTGACTTCGGTGGCTAGTCCAGCGGGTTTCGGGTACCGTCTCCGTCGATGCCCCGGCAATAAACGATAGCGATATCGTATTGTCTACCTTTTAGCGGGAGTGAAATAATCCCTGGTCCTACCTGTAACCTGGGCTAGAGCGTCATCAGACGTAGGACCTCTCGCTAGCGGTGATCCGCGTCACAGTAGAAGAGTTTCTCTGTAAACCGCTTCGCCGCTTTTACCCGCTTTTTGAAACAGGATTGCGGAGAAGGCGGTGCCCATGTCTCAGGCTAACGTGTTACCTTCGGAATAAAATATAAGATTCACGATTTATTAAGGAAGAAATTATCAATGTTGAAATAAGACTTTCAAAGTTATAAGCTAGTAACGACTAAGTAATTAAGTTGTAGGTAAAGTTTATCATAATCGGTCATCACTGTTCTTTCTTAATATATCGTCAGCATTATTTCAATTCGTATATGTCCCACTACTGGGCTGGACCCTCCTCCAAAATAGGAGGGACCGGATTGATATACATCCCACTGATAAGCTCGAGCCTCCTATAAAATAGCAGAGAAATTGACCTAATTGATATACCACGCTGGTCAGATATCTGATATAGAGGTTTACTTTGAATTTTCCATCTCGTCGTCCATTCATTCTCTACTTGTCTTCCATCAGTCGTCTTTTATGGCACTTGCGGGCAAGATTATCATCATCATTATTATCATTTCAGCTCACATAAGATCCTAGGATAGTACAGGTGCTTATCGGACATGGGGTCTTCGGTAAGTACCTGCACAAAATTGGAAGAAAAGAGGCCCCACGATGTCATGAGTGTGGCGCGCTAATCGACGATGCGCGCCACACACTGGAAGTCTGCCCCGCCTGGGGGCCTCATCGCCACGTCCTGTCAACGGAACTGGGAATAACAGACCTGTCGTTGCCGACCATCATCTCCAAGATGCTCGGCAGTGACAGCTGTTGGTCGTCGATGGCCTCCTTCTGTGAGGCTGTCATGACAAGGAAGGAGGCCGCGGAGCGGGCACGCGAGGCGCTTGCGTCCGCTGACTCGCTCCGCCGGTGACGACCAGGGAAGAGGAGACGCCGCTATGCGCTCCTCCTCCCACCGCCCTGAATGATGACAGGAAGTGGCCAGCGAGATTCTGTGGTCGGCGAGTCTCACATACACTTCCCCGTCTTTAACCGGCGGGGGATAGTGCGCAAATGCATTTCCACAACGTGAAAAAAAAAAAGCTCACATAAGACCCACTGTTGGTCTCGGGCCTCCACTACAATGGAAGGGCAATTGACCTATTATGCCATGCTGGTCAGACTTGTTGAATAACAATTTTACTGATTTTTCTTTTCTTTCATAGATGTTATATGCATTTTATATACCTTAATCGTCTTTTACGACACCCACGGGCAAGAAAGGGTAGTGGATTGTACTCTTTCTTCGTCACTATACGGAAAGGTAAGGCCTCATTTACGGAGACGCGGCGCGTCGCGCGTCGCGATAGGCTGCGCGGCCCGCACTAAATTCAAATGTAGGGCGTTGGATGAGTGCGTTTACGGAGAAGCGATTTTACACGCGTTTGCTTGAAATGGAGCGTGTTCTACGGCCGAGCCCGCGGATGACATCGTCACGTCTCACGCGGCGTTTATCGCGGCGGCGCACGCAGCGGCGATTCTCGATGAAGCGATGCCTGTGGCGGAACCTTCTGCCAGTCTCATTTGCTAATTGTGCAACACAGACGTAGTTACCGTCGCAACGCAGTATGATATGATAGACTTTTTAGAAGAAAACTGTATTTTAAAAAGTGAGTTATTTAATATAAAGAGTGGCCCAGTGTTTATAATAGCGGAACATGAGAAGTTTGGGTCGGATTAACTGAGAACCCCGCGTGCGCCGCAGCGATGCTCGCCGCGTGCTCCACTGCACGCTTAAGAATACGACGCGGGCGCAGCGGCGGGCATCGCCACTCTTCCCGCCTCGCGTCTCCATAAACAACATCGCATATTGCTATAAGTTTGTGTTTACGCGTGCGATAATACGTGCCGCTTCACGCGCCGCCGCTACGTAAACAATAAAAACGTCCGACGCGCCGCGAGACGCCACGCCACACGCGACGCGCGACGCCCCGCGTCTCCGTAAATGAGGCCTAAGACGGACAAGATAGAATTAAAGAATTGTATCCTTACACTGTCACCACACGAAATATTTATTACTTAAATATTTAAAGTTATACTTCTTTTCGCGCGTTGAGAATCATTTGCGCGCACACCGTCACAAAAAACCAACACCCTGAACGTAGCAGCATTTTTTTTACGATACATGCGCACACCGGCGGTCACAAATTTCAACTAGATAATGCATTATAATAAAACTTTCATTGTATTAAAGACCTTTTTTCTATTATTAGTATCGTTTTTCTACAAACGTAGAATAACGCAAACGATAACATTTTTAACACGTTGGCCTGATTTTTCAGTTTTTCCATTTGGGGATACCATGTAGTCGACATGCCGTTATTCCCTTGGAGCTCTGGGGGACACCATATGAGCGTGAACCATGGCCGACTTTAAGCAAAATAAGGTCACAAATTACTTTTCTTCGATGTTTACTACGTGATTCACCGCATTTTAAAGCCCCTAAAGTAATAAAAAAATTTAAAATTTGTGAAACAAGTGATTTTATGCCGACTCCTTATACTAGATAAAGGACGTCCACATGGTGATCCCATGCCATTCAACGTGTTAAAAAGATTTTGATCTTGTTACGCCAAAGAATAACTTCTTAGGTGCGTACATACTGTTTTTACTTAAATATTTTAAATTGTCAGTAACAACTATTTAACTTACACTTTCTTGTTTAACTATCTTTGTTATAATTAGATATGCGACAACATCTGTGGTTATTACATTGAATGACTCAGTGCAAACTCGTATAGAACCCGTTTTATACATAGGACTTTATAAAAAGGTTTCTTTGTTCGTTAAGCGTTGGGTGCGTGAAACATTCGCACGGAATTCTGCGCCTGCAGTCCCGTGAGAGTAGGAAGAACCATGCTTACGTGGCCGGTGACCTCTCTGCGTACTACTCTACATACATTTATATTCATGTAGATATCGTTTTATTAAAACAGTAAATTAAATGTTGATGTTAAATAAATCATAAGTTATTTGCTTTAGGTTAATAATTCGATTATTGAAATTCATAAAGTTTTATTTATTAAACAACAAAAATTTATGTAGTGCAAAATAAAACAAAAAGAAAACTTATTTTGAAATTACTTAAGAATGAAAATAAATATTTTACGGATTTAATCACGTTTATACTTCAATTTTGATTGCCCGACGAAAGATTTTAGCTTATTTTCGCCACTCTGTCTCTGCGAGTTGAGAGTCCTGACCGCTCCACCGGCTAAAATTGCACCGCCGCCATCTGCGGCTAGCAACTGTAGTCACACAAAAAAAAACGTAAAACCACTTCGTCTCTGTCACGTAAGAGAGAGGATTAGAGAGAGTGAGTCGTAGTCACTTATAACGGCCAGCACAAGTAATAGAAGCTCTTAAAAAAAATTGCCCCATTTTTGCAACATTTTTCATTGATGCTCCCCTGCTATTGGTCGAAGCGCGATGTTATTAGCCTATAGCTTTTCTCGATAAAGCACTAAAACAATTTGTGAATGCGAGACGGTTTTCCCTTATTTATCCAAACAAGCTCTTCGGCTTTATAATATAGATAAATAATAGACTCAAACCAAAGGCAGAAAAATCATTTGTGTACAACGCAAATAAATATTCGGCATTGGGCTCGAGCCTACAATACTCTTATTACAGTAAGTAGGTCGATATTAAGACTAACACGCCTCCTGTTCTGTTGATAAGGGATATTGATGTAAATAAAATTTCATGATGTTTGGATATATTTGTTACTTAATCATGCATACACCGTTGAACAGATTTGGATGAAAATTGACACATAAATAGAACATTTTATGAATTAATACATATTATTAATCCCGCCAATATGTCACCTTGAGATAATAATATTTTTTATTCAAGCATAATCCGTTAAACGGATTTGGATAAATTTTCATCTTGAGAAGGTAACTTTTTACTCGAGCGAAGCTGCCGTCAATATTATAAATACTAAAGTTTCTGAATTTGTTTACTAGTTTTGAAAACCAGATTTGCTCTGTTGACGCCACTCCGTAGATTCAAGTGAAATCAATATAATATTACGTAGTGATTTACTTACTCTAAAGAATTTAGTAGGCCATAATACGTTCCATGTATTGTTGAGTTATAAATAAAATGTGTCACCTCTACTTGTTTACATATTTCTCGTGAAATTTGACTAAGTTATTGCTGGGCGAATCGCCAGAAGCGATCTCCTGAGAAACTTATTACACCAACTGTTATCAATTATCATTGACGCGAGTGCTAAGCATGGCGATTATGAGACAACGATGCACTTCGCTCTGGTCGACTTGTCAGTGATAAAAGAGATGCAATTTTTTAAAAAAGTGGGGCAAGATGGGCATACCCATAATTACGACGTAGCTGAATATCTGGGAATTGACCACAAACAGTTTTGACCTATCTCAAAAAAGCTGGGAAAAGCTTGATATTAGGGTGCCATATGAGCTCACTGTAAGAAACCTCCTTTGGGATTCTTTATTAAAACGCAATGAAACCGAATCGTTTTTGAAGAGATTAATAACTGGTGATCAAGAAAAACGTCAAATACATGATTCACTCACGTATGATAAGAAGGTGCGAAAAGAATCGTGGTCAAAGTCGGTCAGGCTTCACGGACTGGGGCGAAAAAAACGAGTTATTAAAAATATGTTAAAACGTTGACCACGAACTGGACGACGCAGCGTAGGACGACCTCCTACTAGGTGGACTGACAATATCTTGAAAGTCGCAGCGAATAGTTGGATGCAAGTGGCACAAGACCGTTCCAAGTGGCAGTCTCGTGGGGAGGCCTATGTTCAACATAGGACGTTTTTGGGCTGTTGGATGGATATTGTAAATAAATATAAATAAACTTAAAACGTAAAAAACCTTTTATTTTTATATAGAATGCAAAGAAATTTTTTTCCCGATCTTATAACATATTTTATGAAAGTGCTTTCTGGGAGCACGGCAGTGGGCCCCGCCAAGTCGAGTTATTTAGCTTTACTCGGACACTATTCTATCGATTATTTCTATAATCTAATTAGCTCTTTTACTCAATAAATGATGGCGATTGGCGCAATCTGATTCAAAATGGGTTGATTTGTTCGTGAGATATCGAAAAAAAAAATATTTAAACTATACTCTCACTTTATAACTCTTCTGAAATTGATTTTCTTGTACGCAATTAATTTGTTGACCTCCAAAACGCATTAAAATTGATTAATTTTTCAAAGATATCCTACAAGAACTAAAATCATGTAAAATAGTGTTTCTTCTCAATAATTCAGAGAAGTAGAATTAAATCGAAGTTTTAGTATGGAGTTACTTTGTTGCCTTTAAAAATCTGAGTCAATGGCCGGAAACTGCAATGCAATGAGTTCATTTGTTTCAAAAATATCGTTAAAAATAAAAGCTAAAATAGTACATTTTTTTTTTATTTTGATTTGATTGATTTTTAAAAGTTAAATAAAACTTTCTTTTCAATTTCAGCTTAAATCTAAAAAAAAAACAGTATTGGAACTTTACAAACATAATAATTAACGGAAACAAATTATATTGTGTCTCAGAACAACAATTTGTGGATCGCTGGCGTCGTCCCGCCAGGCGGTCATTTCGCTAAATGAAACTAAGCCTCTCCCCGCCCAGCCCCGTCAAAAAGGAAACAGACCCCGAGCCTTCTTCAATTACTGTGAATTTTTCTATTATAATAGCAGAAGTGATATGTTCTCACCTCGTAAAGTTCGTAAAGTATTGGTAAATCTTTTGGTATCGCAGCTACCGGCAGTAGCGTATCCCAAGCTAGTGTGGACAGATGCACGCCAACATTATTCCACTACATGCTCATTAATTAATGTATTTTTCTCTGCTTAAAAGTTTTAAATGGTCAACTTTTAACGATTAACTTTAACTTGCGTTAAATTTTCGCAAATTTAACGCTATAACGATTATCGAAGTTAACATTTCAATTAACGAATTAACGAAGTTAACTTTTGGGTTAACTGTGCCCACCTGTGGAAGCGAGCCTACGGCACTGGCATGCTAAGTCGGTATCGTAGCCACTATATAGCTAGTAGCTTGGCTAGTTAGCTTGCTAAATATAGCTTGAGGAAAATGTGAGGTTGCAAAATAAAACTATTTTCTTTCTTTCAAACAAAACCCAATGCCAACACGTCTGACCAGGTCAGGTCAATTTCCCTCTAAATATATATATGTATATATATATTTAGAGGGAAATTGATTATATATTTTTTTTTATTTTTTGCATTTTTAGCTTAACTGTATATATGTATATGTATGTGTAAATTCAACTCGATAGAACTTTTTGTACTAAATTTAATACTAAAAAGGTACTTAACTTTGACCTTGAATAACTTTTGAATGAGTTGATTCATCGAAAAATTATATCAGACCTTTTTTATAGAGCGTTTAATTTTCTACAAATATACGTAATGGAAATTGCAGAGCGATGTATGGTTCATTAGTTACAAAAATTAGAATAAGAAATTTTTTTTTATTATTTTTGAAACGTTTAATATATATATATACAAGGTGTATCAGGTTATGGGGCAACTGGTCAAAAGGGAGCTAGGCAATGGTGGTAGGAACCCATGAAAAAAATTTGAATGAAAAATATCAATTCGTTAAGGAATTAGAGACATGTAAAGTTTTCAATTTTGTCATCGCTTTTTCGTGTAAATCTGATTGAAATGTATAAAGTCAATGATACTTAATACGCATCATATTCATACTTTGTTAAATGTTCATTAGAAATTGAATAAATCAATGATTACATTCACATAAACAAAACAAACTTCGCTTTAAAACAGCTGATCGGCCTTGGACCGTTGACCGCTCGTCGCTCGTAGGTACAAACCTACACTATAGTGTTTGCCAAATAGCTTGGCAAAAGAGGTGATTTGGTGACCTTCATCACGATATCATCAAATCCAAGTAATTTATCGCTAATTCCATCGCTTTCCATACAAACCGTCTTATCGTTGTAATATCGTGGTGAAGGTGTCTAGACTGTACAGAGGTTACAAACATTTGTCTGCGTGTAATTTGTTTAGAATTTTAATTAAGAAATTATTAAACACCTATACGTGCAATAATAAAGCATACGTACACGTTACCTACCTTACCACTGCCCTAGCATGAAACTGATAGCTAACCTATCTTAAGGCTAACTTTTTGTTAAATACGTAAGGTGAGGTAAAATAATACACTAAAATAATTTATTTATGACTTAACAAAAATCTATAGTTCTGGACTGTCACTTCCCCTACTGTTACTATCACTGCTGTCTGATACATGAATTATGAATGCATCAATCTTTCGGTATGTACTGTCATCGAGGCCCATCATTTTTTTTTCAATATCTTTTACGTGATCCACACGGAATGTCAAACAAAATGGCGACTGGGCCACACGACGCCACTGATCTCGTACACCTGACGCTAAAATCAGTTAAGAAAAGATTTTATGTTTGATACACATAACCTAAAATCTTGCATCTACTTGTGCGATCCTTTAGGTTTATTACACCTGACGGTAAAATGAGTTGAAAGAAATGTGTCATAATTTAAAACTTGGCATTTTTTGGGCGTTACATAACTCTTCGAAGCTAATTACGTATTTAATTATAGGATCTATATTATATTGAATTTATATAAATATTCTCGATACTTTAATTTTAATGTTACTTAAAAACTTTTGATATTCAGACATTTGAAAGTAATTTGGCATTGTTATCAATGATATTATTTATAAAATAATGAAATGTCACCAGTTACAGGTTAATCTGGTATTTTAAAACAATGAAATACATGATTATAGGATATTAAAAACATATATTTTCTATGGTAATTTTACTAGATTCCGTAAAATTTTTGGTTGTGCTGTTTGTAATGTTGCTTCCTGGTAAGCATCTATCAAGAGAATTTTGCGATACAACTTTTCGATAGATTTGTATGGTAAGCGATAGATTTTTGCATTTTAAGATATATAAGATATATGGTGAAGGTAGGTGAAGGTATAAGAGTGGTAGGACCACACTGTCGACAGTTATCTGTCTACAGCCGCGGGCCGGTCCGTCCGAGGCAGTGTCACACTCTCGCAGAAAATCGACGTCTGAGTAGTAGCGATTTGTTACTGCGCTTCGTTCGGTGAGCGAGAGGGCCGGAAGCCCAACTTTCTGAGGGTGTTTGCGTGTGGAGGGTTTTGGTGGTGCCCTTGGTATCACCGAGCCTCAATGCACGCATTCACACTCCCTTCACTTTCTTCGCGGTAGGCAACGGCCTTGTAAAGGTCCATGAGTGGCAACACTTACCATAAGGTGTACTATTTGCTCGTTTGCCACCGTCTGCAATAAAAAAAAAAGGTCGTCTTTTGCCAAGTTATATGGCACTGAGTATATCATTAAAACGTTTGCACAATTCTAGGTATTACTGAATGAATTCATACTGTCGAAGCTTTACATGCCTAAATATATTCTGTCTGTACATGCCTACATAATACGTAACATTTAAGGCATAGACTCTTAGACACATTTTTTGAAATCACTATAACTTTTACGTTATATTGTTTTTTGTGTAATGTACATTCTAATTACGATCTATGACCGTTAAACTACAACATACTCGAACAGTTGCCCCATAACCTGATACATCCTGTATATATAGCTTTAATATACACTTGTCATAGGTCAGCATTATTATGTCGATTTATTTTGTATAGGACAAGTATTAATTTCAATTCTTGTTATTGGAATTTTATCAAATTTCAATACTTGTAATCTTTTCTTAAAGAGTATAATACCGAATAGCAGTAAGTATTTTACTCTATGCAGAATGCTCTACCAATATATAATTAATCTGTGAAGACTAAGTAAAGCTAAAAACAACATACTCTTACATTTAAAAATTATAAAAAACATATTTAAATATTGTATATAAAGTGAGAAATGTAAAATAGAAAAAAAAAATGGAGTGCGCAAATTCAACAGTGTATGTTGGAGACGGTCGACAAGTAGGTAAAAAAGCTATGCCTATAGCTATTACTACCTCCTACTAATGTATGGTTTAAATTAAATAAAAAATTATAACGAAAGGTATATCGCTCAGATATAGATAGATATTATTCGCCACAATGGCTCCTTTGTTATTTCAATATATCTACACATTCTCTGATATCCAATGTAAGAAAGAGAATTGTAAGTTAAACAAAACAGCACAAAAACTAAAACTTAAGGCATTAAAATTAGCAGAGCGACAGGCAAGTTTAGAATATAAACTTAAATGGCGTAGAAGTAAAAATAGAAACCTTCAAGCAGCATTAAAAGCATCAGACGAATTAAAATTTAATCATAAGAAATTATGTCAGGGCGCTGGTGCTTTTGTGGATGATAAATTACAGAAGTCTATACAAGTGAAGAAAATTTGTCAGCCATTCAAAGTGAAGGAAAGTTTGCATTCTTCTGTAGAAACGATAAAGCAATTCTGTCAGTCTACTGAAGCCAAAGAAAATACTCATTCAACTGCTATATCGGAAAATAAATCATGTCAGCATAATAAGGTAGAAAAAAAAGACAAAAGCACCGAAGTGAAGGAGAAATTGCGTACACCTACAGAAGCACAAAATGAAAATTTTCCTTCAACTACCGTAAGAAAAAATCATTTATTTGAACACTCCCGAACAAAAGACGAGACAAGAAACAAAGTGTTGCCAGCTCCCATAGCATCAAATAATTTCTATGAACCTATCGAAATGAAAAAGGAAATGCGTTCACCAACTGGGGCAGAAAAGAAAAAATCGCATCCAACTATCGTAAAGAAAAATAATATATTTCAGTATTCTCGAAGAAATGACGAGTCGAGAAAAAAATTGTTGGCAGGTCCCATAGCTTCCAATAATTTCTATCAACCTATCGAAGTGAAAAAGAAATTGCATCCAGCTACAGGAGCACAAAAAGAACATTTGCATCCAACTACTACTAGGAAAAATCACTTATTTCTGAAACCCCAAATAAAAGATGAGACGAGAAAAATAATTTTGCCAGCCCCTATACCATTAAATAATTTATATCAACCTACTGAAGTGAAAACGCAATTGCATCCATCTACAGAAGCCCAAAAGAAAAAAATACCTCGAATTACCATCAGAAAAAATCACTTATTTCAGCATTCTCGAAGAAAAAATATATTGCCTCAGCATACTAAGTTGAAGAAGATACGGCCAACTGAACGAATGAAAAATAAACTGTATCTGCGTACCAAGCCAAAGGAAAATATGTATTTGGATATTCCTACTGGTACGACTACAGGAGCAGAAAGAAAAATGCACAACTTAGGAAATTCCCAAGCTATAGGGAAATTGCATCGGACTACCGAAATTAAAGATAAGTGGCAGCAACCTGCCTATGTAGGGGAAAATGTGTTTAAGCAGCAACCACAAGGACAAACGAAGAGTGCTTCAACTTCGGCAATATCTTCTTTAAGTTCCAATCGTTACCAAGAACAAATTAATACAATACGAAATAATTCTTTTAAAGACTATGCATCTGAAAAAACTAATAAGTTTTTAAAAAAGTATTTCTGTACTCCAGAATCTTGTCCAGCTAAGAGAAGTAGTAACATATTCAATAAGCTCATATGTACCCCAGGATCCTGCCCAGCTAAAAAACGTGGTAACTTTTTTCATAAGCTCGTGTGTATGCCAAAGTCCAGTACAGCCAAGAAAAGTAGCAATTTTTTTGATAAGCTTATGTGTACACCAAAATCCTGCTCAGCCAAGAAAAGTGCCAATTTTTTTAGTGAGCTCATGAGTACACCAAATTCCAGTTCAGCCAAGAAAAGTTTCAATCTTATTAATAAACTTATTTGTACACCAAACTCCTGCTCATCTAAGAAAAATGGTGGCTTTTTTAGTAAGCTCATGTGTACATCAAATTCCTGCATAGTTAAAAAAAGTGGCAATTTTTTTAATAAGTTAATGTATACAGCACGGTCCGGTGCAGCCAACGGAAATAGTAAATTTTCAAATAAAATAATGTGTACACCAAGTTCCTGCTCCGTTAAGAAAAGTGGTAACTTTTTAAATAAACTTGTGTGTACACCAAGTTCCTGCTCCGTTAAGAAAAGTGGTAACTTTTTAAATAAACTTGTGTGTACACCAAGTTCCTGCTCCGTTAAGAAAAGTGGTAACTTTTTAAATAAACTTGTGTGTACACCAAGTTCCTGCTCCGTTAAGAAAAGTGGCAACTTTTTTAATAAACTTATGTTTACACCAAGTTCCTGCTCTGTTAAGAAAAGTGATAACTTTTTTAATAAACTTGTGTGCACGTCAGATTCCTGCTCAGCTAAGAAATATCGTAACTTTTTTAATAAACTCTTGTGTACACCAGGTACCTGCTCAGCCAAGAAAAGTGATAATTTTAATAAACTTATGTGTAATCCTATACCAGATATGAAATGGCCGTACTTTGGAAGCAACCGTTATTTGGGTAACTGTAGTCCATTATTAGCACCGCCGATGAAGATACCGACATACCCGTCAATGTTTCCAATCCACAGTGAAGATGTGTATAGGAATCCGCTAACAAATTGTATCAGAACAAGTCTGATGATCTTGTTTAGTTGTTTTGTTTGGTCCCCATGTTTAATACTTCTGTTGTTATTGAAATGTTTATGTTGTTCACGATATGATTAGCAAAAATTATAATCATGTAAATCTATACCAATAAATAAAATTGGAGTGTCTGTTTGTAATGTCAAAATAATAGGCTTTTTTCATGCTCACACGGTTATTTACACGACACCTATGCCTAAAATAGCAGTTAAAAAATTTTTGTCTGTCTGTCTGTTTGTTCCGGGTAATATTCAAAACAGCTGGACCGATTTCAAAAATTCTTTCACCCATGGAAAGCTATAATACCAGGGCGTAAACTAGGCTATATTTTATCCCGGTATTCCCACGGGAACGGGAACTACGCGGGTAAAACGACTATAACCTATAACCGAAGCGAAGCGAGGGCGGGTTGCTAGTATTACATATTTTTATTAAACCTATATAGATAATTTTGTTAAGTTTTATTTAGTAACAAAATTTCAAAACATTTATACCACCCTTATAAGTTAATCGTTATCTATCTTTTAAGGAATTTACGAACAGAAACATCTGCTTTGTAGTAATCATCTCAGCCTACATAAGTCACACTGTTGGGATCGGCGAAATTTGACCTACTATACTGGGCTGGTCAGATGTGTTGACATACAGCTCTATGTCGCGTTTTCTTTCTCTACTATTACGTTATCTGCACATTATATTCCTTGGTCGTCTTATACGACTCCTACAAGCGCGAGTGGAGAATTAAATTCATGCTTCGTCACCATACGGAATAAAAAGTATGGTATGTGTACTAATTCTAGTCGAACCATATGGGTGAGTGTTTACTTATGTTCATGACTAGCTAACAGTGTTTGTATACTCTTTACGTCCAAACTAGGCACTTCCAATATCAAAGGCAGAACTGTCTCCGTAAAGTTCCCTACGTAGTATTTTGTTATTATGTAGTTACGTAGTATGTGTATTAAGAGCTCTAAACAGACTCTTGCTCTTTCTCTTTCAACGCTTTTTTTTTACGGTCGGCGCACTCCTCGCACCACTTCGTCCGGGGCGTCAGAGGGGCGTAAGCACGCACACCCGTAACCCACCCGCAACACGTCGCCTTCGTCGTTGGACCGACCACCGGAGCAGGGTGACTTGACGTCAGTGGTCGACCCGACGGAATACCCCGAGGGAGTACCCTCTCCTTTCGACGTCCCTTACTAGGACGCCGATCGCCATCGCGAGGCTAACCTCTCCGCGGGTGCCCGGACTAAATCCCCGGTTCGGTCACCCGCAGCCTCTGCTAGGGCGGCATCAGGCGCAGGTACTCGCCCTTGCACCGCCCCAATCGCCGGCGGAGGACCGTGTCCGCGTGGAGTCTTTCCTCCCGCACACGGTCCGCCGCCTCTTTGCGCGAGATGACAGCCTCGCAGTAGGCGGCAACGGCGTCCCAACTCCCAGTTCCTGACGCTGACAACCATCTCCCTAGCGATGGCCGTCAGTGTCAAGTCGGCACCCATGATAGCAACGAGTTCCCGGCGCTCCCCCGACCAAGCATTTTCAACACTAGTTCCAAACTGCCCGTTCCATGAAGATTTTTGCAATATTGTTTCTTAAATTGGAGTATTTTTTCATCTGTAAGTAACTTCTTGGTGTGGTGACGGACTAAGAATATAATTCACCACCTCTTTTCTTGCCTGTGGCACCCACAGACCCAAAAAGACGACTAAGAGCTGTAACATCTATGCAAGAGAAGGAAAACTCGAAATAAAACCCTATACCAACATGTCTGACCGACATGGTATAGTAGGCCTATTTCTCTCCTATTGTGGACGAGGCTCGAGCCCAACAGTGGGACGTAAATGAGCTGTGATGAAGTAACTACTCCTAAATTTGCAGTAACTTTGCTATATCATGATATGTAAGTAAATAATATATGTATATATATTTTATGTTACATATTACTGTCCGCTAATCGTTATCATCGCAAAGGCAACCCTAAGAACATCATTCATAACACATAGTTGATATCTTCTTTTATCCCAATTATTTGGGGTCGGTTTAATAAATGTATATTTTCTTCATAGTTTATAGTGCAAAAGCTATTGGCATTAGTTTTGTGATTGACCGCTAGCCTGATGTCAACTCTCTTTAGGAATGTAATTATTGACCAGGCGGCATCAGATGGAAGCTGGCCCTCGATTATGCAATGATCTTAATCGTCGTTTATGACACTCTCGAGCAATTTGTGTTGGTAAGTATTCGCAGCCGCTATCACCCAGCATATTTATCTGTTTAGAGTAGACAGTAGTAGTCTTATTTAATACTGTCCACTATATTTCAAAAGAAACTTTACATTAAAAACGTAAACATTCAGACATGTTTTTAACATCTAAAAGCTGTCAATTTTGATGATCTTTATGATTTTAAATATTTTTTGTAAAATACATTTACAATTTTATATAATGTTATTAAGTTTTGATATTATAATTTTATAATTAACTATTGATATTGTGATCGATGATAATATGCCTATACATAGATTACGAGTTGTTGATTTTGATACGCCTAATAGTAAAACGGAAGGCGAGAGTATATCACTTGAAAGGCGAGATGGTACAATAAAAAATAAATATTTAAAGCACAAATATAACTCTAATGTAAAGGCTGATAATAAAGATACAGAGAAGGATGAGAGAGCTGGTGGTGATACAAATGGCATTAGCAGCAATACTCTCTCCGAAGTTATTTCAACTAAAACAGCAAATTCTATCCGAGTCAAACGTAGATCAAGCAGTGAGGTATTCAGGAAACCCTCCAAAGGTTAGAGAAAACATTCTATTATAACATTTTTTTATTTTCTCTCGTTAATTAACCTACTCCAATGCATAGATTCTGTGGATTTTCAACACTCATATTCATTATCGTTACTCTGATAATATTGGGCCCAATATTAGGATAGGAGTCGACTCAAAATGTACATTTCTTTCATAGCCCATATTGCAATAATTGACCAGAATTGCGGGGGCATCAGAGTTGGCGTGGACTTGTTTCCACAGCGACAAAAGTGTTCCGCACGTCACGGTGACAGAAATGGGGGCGGTCATGAGACGTATGAGTGTCAAATCCACCGCTCCTGAGTTGGACAGTGTACCCGACCGGGCTGGCTCTGGTCCTCGACCACCTGGCATCACCTGTCAGAGCACTGTACACGGGTATTTAGTATGTGGGCAGTTCCTTGGATGTTGGAAAGAGGGGAGGCTGGTGCTTCTGCTGAAGCCGGGACTATCTCCAGACTCGGCTACCGCCCATAAGCGCGTCGGATGGCACCTCAGCGAGGAATACCTTGATCTGTCGGATGCCAGGAGAGGGCGTTTGACGATTGCGGCCTTGCTTCATCTGAGGGCTGTGGTCGTTGAGGCGATCACCGGCGGAAGGGTGCTGTTGGCGGTATACATATACATCGTCAATAGTCAGCCATTCAGCTGCATCAGGGAGGGGCTCCGATATTAAGGGATGCCCATGTACATGAGGCGGCTGAAGACAGACCATTTGGAGGAGCGCAGCGTCCTCTATACGAGTCGAGTGCGGGCGTTGTGCGGACGCCCATGTCGTGCGGTGACCTACATGGTTTGGTTCTGGAGCCTACCCTGTGGAATATTGACTACGACTGGGCGTTGAGAGGTAGTCTTCCCCCGGGCTGGGCGTAATTTGTTAAGTCGATGATACACTTGTCAAATCCTGGAATGGGACGCTAGAGAAGTCGGCACGCCTGGCAACTCTCGGCACTGAGGAGATTGTGAGGTGAATCGAGGCGCTCGGGCTTAGGGTGGTCCTAAATAAGATGGAGACCTACGTTCCACTGTTGGGCTCAGTCCTCCTCCACTATGGGAGAAGAATTCACCTACTATACCACTCTGGTCAGACGTGTAGGCATAGTTTTGTTTCGAGTTTACCTTCTCTTGCATAGTTGTTATATGTATAAAAGACGTACGGGCAAGAGGGGGTGGTGACTTGTATTCTTACTCCGCACCACACGGGAAGAGTTAACGTTAATACGTTCTATTAATAATAAAAATCGCAATAGATCGTGGGTGAAAGGGTAACACATGTGGGTAAGAATAAAAGCGATTCAACTAATAGGTCGTTTATTTTTATGACCCCTAACAAGGCTATGCAAAGATGTGGCAAAGTGACATAGCAGAGCGAGATTTTCGTCCTATACCGGACACAGTACTAGATGCCAATATCATCACCATAATCGTCATAGCTCATAGATGTCTCACTTCTGAGCTCCTCCACAGGGCAATTGACCTACTACTTATAGCGTTGGTGAAATGTTGGTATGGGGTTTTATTTAAAATTTTCCTTTTCTTTATAATTGTTATTGCTATGCTCGGGATTGTATTACTATTGCTGTGCTCTGTGAGACAGAATCCGGAATATGGCAATCCGCAGAAGAACGGGTGTAATCGATATAGCGCGAAGAATTAACATGCTAAAGTAGTAATGGGCAGGCCACGTCTCTCGGCGAACCGAAAACTGCTGGGAAAGAAATGTTCTGCAGTGTAGGACGCCCCCTCACTAGATGGACTGACGATCTGGTGAAAATTGCTGGGCGTCTTTGGTTGCAGGCGGCACGGGCACATGAGAGCTGGGTGATAATGATGAATGATAATGATGAATGATAATGATATAAATGATAATGATAACGAATATTTTATAAATATTTATACTATGGCAAACGTTAGCATACAAATAATATAAATATTAATGGTAATATAAATATTAATAAGTAGCAGAGACTTAGTAGGGCATTTTAGTTGGTTAAGTCGTGGAAATTTACCGTTTAGTCCAGTGGTAAGTAAACTTTTTTAATAGCGGGCCATAAAGTTTAAGAAATTCTAGAGAAGGGCCAGAATTATAGAAAAATGCAATTTTGTATTAAAGCTTTTTAATAAACAAAATACCTTTTACTTTTACGCCTTGTTAGGCGTGTGAGACATATGGAATTGTTTTTGATTTGCCACAATATTTTCGAAAGCAGGTTCCATCTGTGACGAAGCAACTTTCAGTAGTGCGAAAAGGTGTTCATCAGTCAATCGGTTTCCGATTGAGTTTTTCCGTTCTCGGCCCCGCCGCCTGCGCCTCACATTTCACCACACTTTGCACCCCGTATTGCCCAACACATGAACTACGCGGCTAGTTTAGCTTCACCGATAGATGAATAGAAAGGAATTTTTCCAACAAATAAACTATTACCTGTAACAGACTGCTGAGATAATTATAATTATGGCAAGTTAATTATGAGACAATGAAAGCTCAAAACACCCCTGACGAGTTGGCTCTCATTAAAAATACGGAGATTTTTAATGAGAGCATAATTATAAACGTCAGATTTTATTTTTCGCGTTAAAATGCTGACAAGAATATTTAGGATGGATGGACTCTCGGCGGGCCGGATTAAATACTTTCGCGGGCCAGAGTTGGCCCGCGGGCCGTACTTTGCCCATCACTGGTTTAGTCCAAGGAAGTAATAGCGGGAAGCAGTAATTTAATAAGTATACTTGACAGATCTTTCTCGAAATTATTTTATTGTCGGAATAAGTAATGTTAAAAGTACTATGATTTTATAATTATTATATTTTCTTATATATTTCAGTTAACTTGAAAAAATTCATACGAAAAAATACCTCAATTATTGATGATCATAATAAGTCCCATAAAACTAATGATTGTAATAAACAAACACGTGGATTCAATTCTATTTTCAATAGGGAAACAATTCAAAATTTAAAAATACATGATGTTAAAAGAAATAAAAACCGTTGTTTAAAAAAAAAAGATGACAAATCTACATTGAGCCATGACACGGAAAAGCTAACGAAATCCAATATACCAACAAAGAATATACCAAATGAAATAAAGGAAAATAACTATAAGTTTAAGACACCTAAGGATTTATTTGGTTTCCAAAACGCTCGACGTTCTAACGATTCGTGCATATATCAAATGTCATGTGATTATTTGAATACGGACAAATGTTCAACGCTTAAAAAGCTTCAAAAGGGATTTCGTATGAAGCGTAGCAAACAAAATCCACCACTTAAAGACTCTCGGTCTTTTTATAGATATCATCAGGTTAAAGTTCTAAATTCGGATAGCCTAAACTCTAAAGATAAAAAAAGTTCCTCATTATTTTACAATATAAACGATCACCTGCACTCACATCCTGAAGCTCCTTGTCAAGATGAGTCTCAATTTGCCATAACAAAAGATGAAAATGTTCATGTTTCGTCTTCATCTTTAGTACCTATTACGAAATGTTGTTGTGATGCTGCGTGTGGTTACAGCAGAGCTGATATAGCGCCAGCAAAGAAGTGCGAGTCGTGTCCATATCATGGTGCTCTCAAAAAAAGGTCTGCGCGGAAGTGTGAACCTGAACGTACTATCATCGATAAATCTTTAAAGTTTAAACAAGTACAGCCAGCGAGTACAACTAACTACCGGAGAAAATTGGTTTCAGGGCTTGTTCAAAGTGTAACAAATTTCCATGTGACCCAATCAAAACAGCGGAGTTCGAAAAACCGTCTTAAGAACACATTTCTCGGTTTTCTTGTAATTCTCTGGTCCCCATGTTTGCTGGCGGTAATTCTGGCATGGGTAGTATTATGTCCTGTGAAAGTAAAAAGATTAATAGATAAAAGTAATTATAAAAAGTCATATATGAATACCGTAACAAAGAAAGGAAAATCGAAATATTCACCATACGCTGATTCATATGATTGTTATCGAATGCGTGTTGGTAGTGATGGCCCATATCGAAAGGGAATTTTTTCGTCAGTTGCAAGTTGGTATACGCGCATGGCTAATACTGCTGTAAACTCTTTTCAATCGTTATTCTCTGTATTAAAACAAAATAAGAACAGACAGAGACCAACTGGCGCTAGATGTTCATTTCATAGAGTTTCAAAACATCCGAACCCAAAAAATAAATACCACATGTATTACGAAAATAATAGAGGATGGGTGATGAAGCGACTACGTTGTCCTAGAGTAATTCAAAATATGCAATGCGAAGTATCTCAAAAACCAATTGGAACAAATTGCAGTAATTTAAAGCATAAACCTAATACCAAAGTTACTTTTCAAAGTACAGAATGTCTATGTAAGACAAATAAGCCCCACGGTTCACCACTTCCTTCGAATTCCTTTAATAATAGTAATCAACCACACTCTCCCGCAAACCAACAGGTAAATATAAGACAGAAGCACATTAATCCATGTATTTCAAAGAAAGTAAAAGTAGACACTTCCCCAAGTTGTATACATAGTCTGATCTCATCTAAAACATGTCATCAAAATAATGTGACTTATCTGCCTTTAATTACAAATTACGCAATTCCATTATATGGAATAGTAAATAATTGCCCCTGGGGATCGATTAATCATAGTATAACTGAAAAACACGCTGTTAATACTACGAAAGCAAATAAAATTGAAAAGGGCGTTTTTAGTACAGGTAAAACCATTAATAAAAGTATTAACAAATCTGGTTTTCGCAATGTTGGCATACATATCCCAGGGATAGAAAATAAGATCCAACAAATTAACTTAAAACATAAATATCCTCACAAATCAGATTCTTCAGATATAGTAGCTAACACAACAGCATCGGCTACTGCCAATATATCGCATAATAGGGAATATTCGTTTAAAAACCAACGACATAAAGCAATACAAAATATTATAAGATTGAAAAATACAGCAGATAGGTTATCTTCCCAACATAGAAAGAAAAATATTCTGTCTCCGTCAGCCGAGAAATTCTTAAAACAAACTTTTGCAAATAAAAACCTTAACACGTCACTGTTACTTGCTAAATTGATTGATCAAGCATGTGATTCTGACATTTTACGAAAATTTAAACATGATAAGCTAGTAGAAATTAATGGGCAAGTTGAAAGAAAGGCGAAATGTAAATACTCGCAGACGAAAGACATTTCAACGTCAGAAATAATCACAACAAAATCTTGCAACTTTAATGAAAGAGATATTTTTAATACATACTGTCAGACAGAAGATTTGTTAGAGTCAGATATAACTATACAAGCAAAATGTTCCTATCTTGAAAGAAAACTTAAGCGGGATCAAACTAAAGAACAGTCAAAAATTTATTCAAATGTTCGTCCACATTTTCAAAAAGAACCTGAATTTAGTCGGAGAAGACAGCCGTTAAAGGCAGATAGAGGTCTGCAAACAAATCGCTCATATTCCGAATTAAAATCTAACAACTACCAGGTAGTTGAACCGTTTAAATCAAAAAAAATAAAGCCAAAAGTTTGTGCTAGCTCTAAAAAGATATCGGATTTTTTTCCTGATTTGCGGAATGACTCACTTGATGTTTCAGAAATTAGTTTTAAAATTTGTCCGAAATTTAAGAGAATATCTAACTTCAGTCAGACAAAAGCACCTCGTAAGTGCTTACTCAGTAAATCTCAAAATACTTCGGATATTAACCGTCATAAATTTTGTCCTTATTTTGAAAAAAAGTCTAAAAACGTTCAAACTGAAAAACCTTATAAATGTATGGTTAGCAAAGAAGAAGGCACTGCCGATAACAGTGTATTTAAATATAGTAATTTTTCAAGTAAATTGTGCAAATTTAGTCAAACTAAACCGTCTCTGAAGTTGGCGATATCACAAGCAACCTCATATTCATTTTGTGATTTAAAAAAACCGAGTAAGTCTCTATTAACAAATAAAGTATGTGAGATAAAAGAATTAAACAAACTATTTTCCTTTATAACAAGCAAATGTAATTGTATTATCGATAAATCTAGCGAATCTACAGCGTTAGAGAAGGATGATAACTGTAATTGTCAGGCCAAGATAACTGGCAAATTACTTCAACTTATGGGAACGATTGATGATGTTACTATTAAAGACAATAGAATAAATTTATTAGAAAAAGTAGAAAAAGCATCTAAGTGCTGCCAAACGAAAGAATTAAAATTATCAGATTGTTCAGCTAAAAATTTAGCTAAATGTCCATGTGAGAGTAAAAAAATAAATAAGTTTTTAGCGATATTAGGAACACCCAAATGTATTTGTAATTTGAAAGACCAACATAAATTGTTATCCTTATTACGAAATAGATGTGGGTGTGAAAAAACGGGAATCAGTCAGGTGTCAACCTACAAAGATACGGTAAATAAATGTCGTTTCAGAAAAGAATTAAACAGACTATTATCCTTATTAAAAGCGGCATCTACCCGTAGTCGTATTTGCATTTGTAATGATGGAAAACTTACTAGGGATAACAATGAGATTAGTGCCAAAATAGGATGTGAAGCAACAAAATCTTCATTTAGCAAAAGCTTATGTAAACTGTCTCAGACAGAGAAAACATTTTGTCAGAAGCAAAGATTTTACCCAGAAAATGCATTAGAGAAACAAGTTCAGGTAAAGCTCAAGTCACCCAAGAAATTATCAAAATGTGGCGGATGTCACGATGTAGAATTAACAAAGACCCTTTCTCCTACAAGGGCTTCCAGATGTGATTGTTTTATGAAAAGAAACAATACACTGCCCTCATTAAAAAAAACAGCAAAGTGTCATCGCACCCTAGAAACAAAAATATCGCAAAAAAGAATAAAACTGCCCAAATCTCCATCAATACAGAAAAAACCCAAATGTAGTTGTTACGATTTAGAAATAGCTCCATTATTGAGAGATCAGTCAAAATGTGTATGTTCCTCTAAAGAGACGAGCATGTGTCAATCGCTGCCAAAGGCGTCAAAACGAGCTCATTGTACTTATAAAACAAACGTAGCCTCATCAAATAGACATGAAATAAAGTGCAATTGTTTGCTTGAAAATCAGCAATATGAATCAACCTTACAAATGTCTAATTTTGAGGATAATACAGCATCCCCTTTATCGTCTCTAACTTTACAAAAATGTCCTTATCAGACCTACAAAACAAGTACACCTCAATCATTTGACATATCCACAATGTTTGTTTATCAGACAAGGCCATTATCTCCTTTATTAGAAAATGTTCAAAGATGTTTTAAAAAACAAACAAATGCAATACAAAAGTACTTTATGAAGAATAAGAAAATAAATACATCTATGTCACCAGCAACATCTAAGGAGGACTTTGTTAAAACTAAGAATTCCAATATACCTCCATTGTTGAAAACTAAGAAAATAAATTCAATTACATCGTCGATAAAATCTCAAAAAGACAAATCTAAGACTAAGAACAGAAATACTTCTCCATTATTTAAAAGAACTGGACAGTATTTTAAGAGAATCAAAGAATTAAGCTCACCAACATTATCAAATAAATCGCAGAAAGATGTTGTTGTAGCCAAAAATGGAAGTACATCTACACAGAAAACGGGAGAACAGTACTTTGAAAGAACAATAAAATCGTCTTCTTCATTACAAATATCTCACAAAGATGATATTATGACAAAAAAAGAAGACTATCTTAAAACGAAGAAGATTAATATTCCTCCATTGTTGAAAACTAAGGAAATAAATTTAAGTACAACATCCATAAAATCTCAAAAAACCGACGCTAAGACTAAGAGCAGAAATACTTCTCAATTATTTAAAAGAACAGGACAATATACAAGGAAAATTAAAGAATTAAGCTCATCAACATTATCAGATAAATCGCATAAAGATGTTGTTGCGACTAAAAATGGAAGTACTTCTACACAGAAAATGGGAGAACAGTACTTTGAAAAAACAATAAAATCATCTTCATCATTACAAAAATCTCACAAAGATAACATTATGACAAAAAGGAAATATACTTCATCGTTATTTAAATCATCTGAAAATTTCGAGATTAAATCTCAGAAAATAAATACCTCACCTTCGTTAGAAAAGGCACACAAGTACTCCAGTAAAATGAAAGAAACAAATACATCTCCATCATTAGATAAAACACAAAAAAAGGGAATAAATACGTCCCCATCATTGGAAAAAGCACGTAATTACGTTAGTAAAGATAAGCGAATAAATACAACTCCATCATTAGATAAAAAACAAGCCAAAGTAATAGATGATGTGCCGCTATTGGATCAATCGTATAAATACGTTAGTAAGACTAAACATATAAGTACAGGTCCATCATTAGATAAAGCATCCAACTATATTAGACGAACTAGGAAATTAAATACATCCGGATCATTAGAAGAATTATACAAGTCCGATAGTGTATCTAAATTAATGAGTACATCTCCATCAAAATTAAATATATCCAAGCATCCTTTAAAAGCTCCAATTAGAAAGACATCTAAGGTATCACTTAAGACCAGAGGAACAAGAGTATCTTCATCTTTTGAAGGTCTATTTGGAATCTATAAGCCAAGAAGATCAAGAAAGCCCGCTAAATGCTTCAATGATGATGAGATGTCATTAAAACATCCATGCAATCGCTGTAGAAATAAAAAAACCAATGTATCAAGAAAAAATAATTGCAGTAAGATTTTTAAAGTGACGGATAAAGTTACATCTACGTTGAAAAAGGAATCAAAATGTTCTTGTAAAGTATTGAAACCTCAATTCTATAAAACAAATCATACAACTACATCTGCCTCATTTGAAATTGTTAAAAAATATTTACAGCATACAAAGCCACCACCTACAACTGCACCCATGGATTTGAACAAAACTTGTCCATATGCAATTATGAATCGAACTGCTAAATCGTCTCTTTATGAAAAGTTTGTGAAAGGATTGGTGCAGCCGAGACCTCAATATTCAACAAAAACACCTGAAATAAGTAGGCCGCAATATTGTAATCATCATAAAAAATTAATACCGTGTAAGAATACGATACAACCTCCTGCATGCCCACATCTGAAACAATTACATCCAAATCCACATATGCATTTGCCTTGTCAGCCTACTCCAGTTCAAAGTAACTGTCCAAAGGTTCATGATAATCAAATATCAAAAAAACCTAAACCTTGTCTCAAGTCAAAATCTCCAATGACTTCAATATCAACAAAAACTCCCATTGAAAATTCTACAGATTTATCAGCCATTCCTTATCCATGCAATTGTTCTATGGACGAGACATCTGATAGAATATCCAAGAAACCTCTACGAGGTTATAAATACAAACCTAAGAATCCTCAGTATTCTGCAAGACGACCAGCAATACCAGTGCAATCTTCGTTGAAATCTCTAATTTCTCCTAAAAGACGTACTTGTATGAAACAAACGCCTTCTTCCATTTCACCCCTTTCATCTGATACAATGGCAAGGAATATTATTAAGAAAAGGATAGAAAAACAAATGCAGATCAAATCTAATAAAAAGCGAAATACTGCTAAACACTTAAATTTTACAGAAAGTACTTTTAAATTTAATTCTATTGATGAATTGCATAAATGCAAACTAAGTGACATGTTTGATACAAACACTAACTTATCCTGTATTTTTGAAAAATTTGCGAGGCGACGCAGTGATATGTCTGAGCGTAGAAGACGTTCGCATAATGCGTCACCTAAGCACACTAATTTTGGTTTACATGCTTATAATGAAAATATACGGGACGTAACTGAAAGTACTACCAAGCAACAAAAATCTTTATTAGATTATAATATTTCTAAGAAATTTCTACGTAGTAACATTTCTAAATATTCAAATGTGATAAAGCATAGGAAACCAAGTAAAGACAGAAAATCAATCGTAAAGTTAAAAGCTTTAAAAACTTGCACTCCAGATATCTCCCCCAATGCAACTCTTAGTCCATTTACAGAGGATAACCTTAAACACTCACAAAAAAATAAAATAAAAAATTGCATAAAAACGTCTTCATTTCATAGTCGTCATAATAAATCTATTACGTCTTCGTATTCATCTATTTTGAATAATTTACACCACATGCCCATAATTGCTGAAGCCTGCGTTTCCCCACGCGATAAGCGACCAGTTTCGCTTTATACAAAATACCGTGAATCTGCATTTAAAAAAGTATTGCGAAATGTTCAAAGAGTTCCAGGGTTTAGTACTCCTTTGAAAAGAGACTCCGCCAATAATATACCTGTTCATTCAAATACGTTCTACAACTACATGAATCCGAGGATATATTACAATCGTAATATCCCTTACATATCACGCGATTTTGGGATATCTCAACATAATTGTAGTCGAAATATATCCTATTTAAATAAATCACGTGGTGTTAACAAATCAGGACTGTGTGGTCAAGACAAGCCATGTTTAAATATGCAACCCTCATCAGAATGTTATGATCACAAAATTCTTCCCTCAAATAAGACTCATCATAGTATGCACCTGCGAGTATGCTGTAATCATAAAATTCCTTATTTAAACAAGACTAATGACAACTTACAACCATCAGTTTGCTGTGATCATAAAATGTCATGCTCAAACAAGGCTTGGAGCAGCATGCTACCATCAGTTGGTTGTGACAATAAAATGAGGCAGTCACAAGTGCCACAGATGACAGATACGAAACCATGCCCGCTTTCCGGTAAATGCCCATATCTACCATTTAAATGCAAATGTCGACCTAAACCACATATTATATGTGCTCGGTTTCCTGAAGATATTCTGATTCAGTCGAAATATTTACATCGTTCTAAAAGTCATTCAAAGAAGTTTGTTGAGGAACCACAACTCTTTCCACCATTGAAGTCAAGAATGTCTGAAAGAAAAAGTCAGAAATTACAAAATTCCCCTACAATAAAATCAAGAACATCACAAACCTCTTTTACACGAGAACTAGTGCCACAAAGGGTTTCTAAAGTGAATACAAAAGCACGAGTGCCCTCAATTCAACAGGAAGTGCTCCAACCATTTTCAGTAGATAAGTCCAAAAATTCGCCAGATATACCACTACCCCCAAGCAAAGTTAAAAACTCAAAACTGCCAAAATTATCTTTAATAAATAAGAAATCGCAACTACCAACGTCCTCCAAAGTGCACTTGCCTGCCGGCTCAACACTTGATAAATTACCACAACCACGTTCTATAGCTAAGACATCATTGCAACGCGATCAAACAGTTAAACAGGAATTACCAGTAACATCACGTACTAAACAGGAAGTGCTCCAACCATTTTCAGTAGATAAGTCCAAAAATTCGCCAGATATACCACTACCCCCAAGCAAAGTTAAAAACTCAAAACTGCCAAAATTATCTTTAATAAATAAGAAATCGCAACTACCAACGTCCTCCAAAGTGCACTTGCCTGCCGGCTCAACACTTGATGAATTACCACAACGACGTTCTATAGCTAAGACATCATTGCAACGCGATCAAACAGTTAAACAGGAATTACCAGTAACATCACGTACTAAAGTAAAGTCAAGTTTGGAACGAGCATCAACTGCACAGGATGCGTTGGAACCTGGTCCCGTACCTATTGTGCTACCAAAAGTATCAAAGTTGTTATCAGAGCAAGCTTTCCGTAAATCGTCAAAGGCGTCTAAAACGTTATCAAAGGTATTATCACGCCAATCTATCGGACAACCCTCAAAGATATCAAACACTTTATCACAACAACCGCCTGGAAATCCATCAAAGGTATCGAAAATGTTATCAAGAGTATTATCACACCAACCCACTTCACAACCTTCAAAGATACCAACAACTTTATCACAGAAACCTCTTCGGCACCCATCAAAAATGTCAAAAATTTTGTCAAAGGTAGTATCACGCCATCCCACAGCACAACCTTCAAAGATATTAAAAACATCACCGCAAACTCCGCGGAACACATCAAAAATGTCAAAAATTTTATCAAAGGTATTATCACGCAAACCTACCACACAGCCTTCAAAAATATCAAAAATTTTATCAAAGGTATTATCACGCCAACCTACAACACAACCTTCAAAGTTATCAAAAATTATATCTAAGGTATTATCACGTCAACCCATCGCACAAGAAGATTCAAAGGCATCAGAAATCTTATCAACGACGTTACCGCAACAACCGGAAGTGCAAGTACCAGTGAGAATGCACCAATCATCTCAAAACTTAACGCAACAAACTCCTTTGTCTTCTACTTCAGTTAAACCAGCTCATAAATCATTTTCGCAGCTTTCAATTTCAGAAAAATTACCACAACAACAACCTACCTTGCTTTCAAATAACTCACCAAGACTATCGTCTCCTTTGATTCCAATTGCAGTAGCACCACCACATAAGGAGCCTTCTTCTTCTCCCACTGCAGAGGTGCCACGAAAATTGTCACAACATTTATCAAACCAAAAACAGGATGTAAGTCAACAAATTGTTGATGATAGAAAAAGGACAGTAGCAGATGAAGAAAAAATAAAATTATCACGGCAATTAACTGACCAGATATTAAAACGTCCAGTCACGCAAGAAATAAATGTACCAATGCGATTTAAGAGAGTTCGAAGGCTATCAAATTTGCCTAAAATACCAGCAACAAAATCGCCACCACCGTCAAAAGTAAAATTAGAATTAGATCAAAAGGCTCTTAAACGTGTTTTAAAAGGAAATATGGATTATATAAAATTACAAAAAAAAATTAAACAAAGACGCACAGGAGCGTCAGGCAAATACGTAGGTTATCAAAATGAGAATGACGAGGACGATAATCAAACATATTGGACCCAATTAAAAAAAGGTCTTGCGAAGTCGGAAAAGGAAGCGTGGCCAAATGAGATTGGTTGTCATCACATGTACCTAAACACTATGAGAACTAAACCTTGCTTTTGGGTATATAAGTTATGTCCTAGTTTTTACCCAAGTTTTCTTAACATATGTTCATTTTTGACGTCAATATGTCGTATGTTACTGATGTGTATTTCAGTTTGTTTCTGGTTACCAATTTTAACTTGCTGTTATTGTTGTGCAAAATCATCATTCTGTTAATAAAATATTTTTATTATGAAGATACGGTACAAGTGATACAATTAAATGTTTTATTCGTGTAAGTAGGTGGTAGGTAGACTACATAAGAAAGAATCATCAAATGCCTTCATTATTTTTTTCTTTGCAGTTAGCCATAACAAGTAATTGTTACATCTGCTGGGCAATATTGCTAACGTACCATGTCTACCACCAACCCAATATTGCTAACATATTGGGTTGGTGGTATAGTTACAGCAATCGTATAGCTGTTGTACTAAATATATTAATTGGAATTTTAAATATAGATTATATAGATATCGTGCACGCTATGTGTAATGTATTGTTTGCCAAATGTTGCATAGGAGATTGTTTTATTTATCTAATGTATAAAACTTACTTATAAGTAATTATATAGGTAGTTATTTAATTCTAAAAAAAAAATAATTTATAGATTTTTGCACAGATTTGAATTCGTTTTTACTTACATAATCTGTAAACATCTTAATAGACAGCACATTGGATGAGAAACGAAGAAGGAAACACAAACTAAAGAAAAAATGAAATGAAAACATTAAAAGAAGTGAAAGAATCTACATCTGGAAAAAAAAGATAGTGCTCCATAAAAACTGCAAACAAAAAGCAGTTTTCACAACCAATGAATCGACTGATATATTGTGCTCATAATGTAATAGAATATTCTCTAGTAAGCAAATAAACTTTCATGTACGAAATAATAACGTATATAATTCGGACTTAGTTTGTATTAAAGTTATAACATTTTTTATGTAAATGTTAACTATTCACGTTATAAAATTGATCGCTTCATCGGTATAAAAAGGAAATGATGACTATAAGAAACATAGAAACCCTAAAAATAAAAAAGAAATTTAGTCATAGGCCAAACTAATTAATAATATAAATTACACAATGCTAGATGCACCTATAAAATAATGTTGCTTCATCAAAATAATCATGGTATTATTAGTAGACTGTAATGGTTTTTTATAGCTAACTTAGCGAATATATTTTCCTAAACACAGTAATTACCTTTATTATGCAAGAGTTCAAAATTTATTTCTAATAAATAAGAAAATTATGAGGCATAGCCGTTACGACCAAGCTTAAACTAATTAAAATTAATGAAATTTAACTAAGATGGTGCCTGGTGTTTACGGCAATAGGAAATAAGTCTATTTTATGATTTTATCACGTTTCTATTTGACTTTTAGTTACCTAAGGTTTTAAATAGTTCTTTTCAACATTAAGCAATCGTCCCATGACTCTTTTTGGTTAAAAGTATTCGAAACATCGCCAATGTAAAAATTTTATTTAAACGCATTAAAATCTCTTAAAATAGTTTAAAGATATATAATTAAATTTTAATACATCTCTTCTTTGATTTGGTAGGACCACGCTGTTGACAGTTGTCTGTCTATAGCCGCGGGTCAGTCCGTCCGGGGTAAGTACCATACTCTCGCAGAAAATCGACCTCTGAGAAGTAGCAATTTGTTACTGCGCATCGTTCGGTGAGCGAGAGAGACGGAAGCCCAACTTTGAGGGTGTTTGCGTGTGGTGGGTTTTGGTGCTGCCTTTAATTTCACCGACCCTCATTGCACACATTCATACTCTCACGGTTGGCAGCGGCCTAGTAAAAATCCATGAGCGGCAGCAACACTACTCACTTGCCTCCGTCTGTAATTAATAAAAAAATATTAAAATAGTACCATAATTGTTTTTTTTTTAATAATGTCATCAAACTACATTTTAGTGTATGTACTCACGACAGCTTCTTTCACTGATTCATATTTCAAGTATTTTCTGTGATCCTCACACGTATATATAGATCTTTTGCCGGTTATTAAAATTATTATGCAAATGTAAATTCAGACTTTTAGACAATTCAATAAGTTGTTGAGCTTTCGAATGTAATGTATTTAATTCATTGAAATATTTATTTTATTGCGTGATAATATTTTCTACGCCCCCTAGTACATATATTTCAGCAATTTATCAATTTGAAGTGTGAACCGCAGGCATAGCAGATATAATTGAATTACTAATGATTTTCCTTATTAGACAAACTGCTTACTGGATTGTTACAGCATTCAACATCTTACTCGCAATTAGCTAAGCGAAATATATCAACCAGTTTTTCGAAACCAACAAGACAGGTATATAATACTCGTCATGCCAGAACTACAACAAATTTGCATCCAGAATACGGAGTGTTACCGCACTCCCTAAATAATGATCAAAAGAAAATACGACGAAAAGTCGCAGATGAGAAGAGAGAAAAGAAAACGAGAAGAAAACCTAAGCAAGAATTTGTTAATCAAATGAGGTCAAATTCAAATGCAATAAAAAAAAGGAGGCGTAAGAAAAAAGAAAGCATACGATCAGTACGTAGGCTATCAGCAAATAAACATTTGATCAAGAAACCCATAAATACGGCTAAGACATATAAGCATCTTAAGCGTAAACAAAAGCATATACAAAAACAATTGGTAAGTGTGGAAAAAAAACTGAAAATAAAACATAAGAAACCTTCCAAAAAGCGTCCAAAGAAGGGTAGTCGTTTAGTAAAAAATATCAAAGAATACTTTAAAGAATTTATATCATCAATAACATATTATGACAAAGTAGCTTTTCCTTTTAAATTGACTTGCCAACGTATGTACATACACACATTAAGGAGTAAGCCTTGTTTTTGGGTATATAAATTATGTCCTTCATTATATCCCGCCCTTTTAAGCTGTTTTCGATTCCACATGAATGTTTTTAAGGTCATTATTTATTTTATTTCGTTTTTGATTTGTTGCCCATTTCTTTATTGTTGTACTTGTTGTTGCGATATGATTTGTGGATGTTAATTATTTTTAATTAATAAATATATTTATATACATAACCTTTTCATTATTGTCCCAGTTAAATATGTAGGTAGGGTAGACCCATATAGAAGGGTATATCAAGGCAAAACATAGTGTAATTTATTAGAGGCAACCTCGAAAGAGAATTTCCAGAGCGATAGCTCCTCGTAGGAATGATTTAATAGGAACTGTACATAAAAAATAATTGATATTGTTAAGGCGCAGTTTAATAAAATATTTCGTGGTTGCAACAAAGCTACGGCGCAGCATACCCCGGGATGAGCGTCAGGGAAGTGCGGTACCCGAAAATGATTCAGCAGAGGGTGGGTTAAAAGGCTGCCCTTGCGTCGCCCCGAATGGAATGGATGGTGTATGTGAGTGGCCGCACAAAAAAAACTATACGATCCTGCCTTGGTCTCTCCTGCTGTTTAGAAAATGTTGTTTTGTCCGTGTTTTTAGCAAAACAAACAATGACATTAAATTTTAAAAGAATATGAATTCAAATTTCGTTGTCAACGTCATGAGTTCCGATAGCTCAGGTGGGGAGACGGGCGGTTTTAATTTTGCATTATGTGACATTTAAACAGCGTCGGTTCGAATCTCAGTGTTATTATTATTCTCTTTTTGTATTTTTTATATAATTTTCATTATTTATTTTTTTATTTTTTATTAATATATATCTGAATAAATACTACAAAAATACTCCGAACGAAGCTCGGTCAACCTGATATTTATATCATAATCCAACAATGAGCCATTTGATGAGTTCATATTCGCTATGAGTAAATACAACTGAAAGCTAGAAAATTGTTGAACCAACAATATTTTTACAATGTCGGCCTTCATTTATCTCAGATTTGACGTAAATATACCGAGATATCACGTCAGTTCACGTTAATTCATAGTGAATATGATTCCTAAGTGGTATAAAATGACGGTCGACAGACTCGTGTAAACGAAATAATTGGTCTTCTCACACTGATATGAGACGTTATCGCGAATGACGGTTAATTTTATTACTTAGAGAGCTACTCGCGTTTTACATATTATGGTAGCACCGTAACCGCAGACTATAATTTCTGCTAGATCGTGCTGGTCTTAAAGCTCTGAGAAACTAGTAGTTAGGTTATATTTTTTTTTTCGCCTATTTGTTAGTGTGTTTAGCAAGAGAAGTTATAGACTATAGAAAACATAATTCTCTAATAGAAAGACAGTGAACTATGGTCATCTGTACATCTATTCTATACAAATAAATAAAATTGAAATGTCTGTTTGTAATGTCAAAGTACTGAGCTTTTTTCATGCTCACACAATTATTTGCTTTACCTATGGCTGAAAACCAGTTATTTTTTTGTCTGTGTGTCTGTCTGTTTGTTTGAGGTAATCTTCAAAACGGCTCGACCGATTTTGGTAATATTTTACTACCAGGTAGCTATCTATATACGAAGTAACTTAGGCTATATTTTATTCCGGTATTCACATGGGAACGGGAACTATGCGGTAAGGCGACTTTAACCGAAGGGGAGCGAGGGCGGGTTGCTAGTTCTATAATAAATATAAATATCTTATAAAATCCTTACTAAAATTATAAATGCGAAAGTAAGTTTGTTATTGTTACGCTTTCATGCTTAAACCACCGAACCGATTTCAAAAAATCTTTCACCAGTGGAAAGCAATAATATTTTAAGGTGTAACATAGGCTATATTTTATCCCGGTATTGCCACTGGAACGGGAACTACGCGAGTAAGGCGATTGAAACCGAAGCGAAGCGAGGGCGGGTTGCTAATCCTTACTAATATTATAGTTGCGAAAGTAAGTTTGCTTGTTTGTTACGCTTTCATATTTAAACCACCGAACTGATTTCAAAACTTCTTTCACCAATGAAAAGTTATAATATCAGGGAGTACTTAACATAGGCTATATTTTATCTCAGTATTCCCACAGGATTCGGAACTACGCGGGTAAGGCCACTGAAACCGAAGCAAAGCGAGGGCGGGTTGCTAATAATAAATAAAAGAGCAAAAATTAGGAATAACCAAAAATAGAAAATAATGGCGAGGGGTATTAGAATTATATATTACGGCAAAACGTTCACGTGTTAGGATCGATTACATCGTTCCGCGTGCAGACTTCAATATTAAAAAAGGGGAAGGGTCTTTCAATGTCAGCAAATCGGGTAGATATCGTGTTACTTTAAATAGTCGAACGTTCTTCATAGATAAATTATTGTCTATATACCGAAATCCTGTGAGCTGGTGGTAGACGAAAAAAGAGATGTCAAGTTTGATAATGACATTTATGACATTGACATGATCAATTTTCCATTTCCATCATTTTTGTATTTACACTGACATCAATGTTTTTGTGTTTTGTGTATATAAAAATATTTTGTTTTACCATAATATATCAATATCACATCTCAAAGCTGGGTCACGCAATAAATTAGACCTAAATAACTTTTTTTAAAACATTGATTTGTAACACAATGCAGGCAGACGATAAACGTGCGAAAGCGACTATTGACTTAGCTTCTTTGGAGTCTACAGCAAGAGTTAAACAATTGGCTAACTACGGCGCTATGGTAGATGTAGACGCTAACGTTCCACCTAGAAGGTAAATGGATTACGTTTTTAATTGTTCTGGAATTAACTAAAATTACTTACAATATGATGATTAATATTTAGCCAAGTACCTGTCTTTTTGACTATTTCACATCGCTGAGCAAACTAATGGTAATAAATTAGTAATTTAGTCGTCCGTGTGATGATGGATTAACAATACAATGGGTCACCACTCCTTCTTTTCCTATGAGTAACTGTAAAAGGACACAAGCAGATATCATCACTGCAAAAGAAAGAAAACTCAAAATTACATCAACTCATCAGATCAGTATGTTGTAGGACAATTTCTCTCCCATTGCAGAGAAAGTTCAAATCATTTTTTTTTAAGCACGGTTACAGACGGGGGGAGTCTGTGTGGGACTTGCTGGCAACAAAAGTGATCGAAATACCCACTAAAATCACAGCGGCCCCTTCCGCGCTTTTACGGGGTGCTGGAAAAATCGTCTGATAACATTCTATCCCCTATTCTATCAATATTTTGTGTAGGGTATGATTAAGTCTGTGTGATGACGGAGTAAGAATACAATTCACCACTTCCTATCTTGTCCGTGGATGTCGTAAAAGACGACTAATGGATATAATATGCACATAACATCTATGCAAGAGAAGGAAAATCGAAATAATACCCTATACCAACATATCTGATCAACATGGTATAGTAGGTCAATTGTCCTCTTATTGAGGAGGAGGCTCGAGTCCAACAGTGGGTGTATAAGCTGAGCTATAACATAACAAGATTATGTAAAACAATATGAAACTTTCTCTTCTCTGTCTGTATAATCCCAAACCCAAATTTTCAGATACTACAGGTCAGGGCTAGAAATGGTCAGGATGGCAAATGTATATCTAGCAGAGGGCAGTCTTGAGAATGCCTACATATTGTATATGAAGTTCATGACATTATTCTTGGAGAAAATACGTAAACATCCGGAGTATCCTACTGTCCCAGCTCAGGTGAAAGCTGTCAATCAAGCTAAGCTAAAAGAAGTGATGCCTAAAGCTGAAAAACTTAAACAGAAACTGTTAGAACAATATGCTAAAGAACATATTGCTTATCAAGAAAATGAGGTAATTATGCTATATTTTAAAATTATTATAGGTGACTTGTAGCAATTTTTTGTATGCTAGTTCACACATCCATCTAGTGAAGTTACATGTAGGATAAAATTATTTTTACAGATTTCTTTTTCGATTATATACTTTCTGCATTCATAGTCACAGAAAAAACTCTTCCCACTCTCCTATGGAGCCCCTGTGACCAGTTTCAGCATTCAATATTTTTCACCATTCACAGTCACAAGATTGGAAGAATTCTCTTGTGATTATAAACACTCAAAAGTTTTTGAAATGCTGGAAAAGTTGTATATAAAAATTACAAGATCTGTAAAAATGGTTGTATATATATATATATATATATATATATATATATATATGTATATAATAATTGTATTATATACAATTATTTTTTATATAGGTAAACATCAGAAATCATTGCCGGTAGATCGTAAAAACCAGTTCAGGAAACTTGCTTGTTCCAATTCAATTTTTTTATTCCAATAAACTATTATCCAGAGATCAAATCAAACAAGATCACTTCATTCATCAAGCATGGTGAAAAATTTATTTCAAATGAGCATCTTGGCTGTGGCATTATTCTGACTTATTCCATTGTATATATTTTGTTTCAATGTTATTTTGGCTCATAAGACATTAAAAACTAAAAGTAAGGAGATATTTTTATTATTATTTCTATTATAAATACTATTATAAAATTTTACATTTAGGAAAAGAGGCGTAAAATGACAGAAGAAAGAAAGAAACAGGAAAGAGAAGATGCAAAGTTAGCAGAACGTCTTCAAGCCGATGAGAACAAAGGAACAGACGGCAATACTGCAGGGCCACATTTATTACATGCTGTATGTATAACCCAGTATCAAAACTTAAGAATACTGTAATTTCTTTTATTTTATTCAATCCAAAGTTTGCCAAAACTTTGGAGACTAAATTCAATTACAAAATTGACTTAGCCTATATATGTCCCTCCTGTTGGGCTCAGACCTCCTCTACAATGGGAAGGGAATTGACTTACTATTCCACGCTGGTCAGACATGTTGGAAAAGCTTTTGTTTCCATTTTTCCTTCTTTTCAGATTGACTAAACTTGAATAATAATAATTGTCTTCATAACTTTTAGAAAAGTATCTTCTTCATAGTATGTAGTTTATTCATGTTACTGTCCATTAGTAAGGTCAAGTAATTTGGTCATTCCTCTGGGAATTGTGGCAGGAAATGAAAATACATGTAAACCACAGTTATATCATATTCACTATACTTTAGCATTTTCTTTGTATTATATTAAATAAAATACCAGCACTATATAAAAGTATTCTTATAGAAAAGTTTGCACTATACCATAAAACACTAAAATCGTCATCATCTTAGCCCACATAAGTCCCATAGCTGGGCTCAGGGCTTTTCTACGAATAAAGGTAAATTGATCAATTTCCCAGCAGTATAGTACATCTACTATACCATGCTGGTCAGACGTTTTGGTACGGGACGGAAGATGCTGAGATTATAAAGAAAATGGAAGAAAGTGAGTTTAATTTATACTATAAACTCAACAGGATCAATGGGCGGTCACGCCTACAGCTCCGGCGGTAGACGGCGTGCTGTACCCGGACGACTTCGCTGCGGAGCCACCTCGTGCCCCCGCTCACCACTACCAACCTGTACCACCCCTCATACCACCATCGAGACCACAAACGTTAGTATTAATCAGACAAGTTGATCCATTGGAGTCATTAACAAACATTTTAATATACAGTCGCCGCCGAGAAATTATGTTGCAATAATTTTACATGCAAAAGTATAGCTTAGTAGTTTCTAAGGTAGAAAACTATCTACAGTTGTCTACCTTAGATTTTCAGTCTACCAACCTGTTGAAAGCCATTGTTGGGCAGACTCTCGAAGAAGGACAATATGCCACCATTGGTAGACTGGGTAACAATCGCAGATACCTATTGCTATGAATATCCCAAAAAGAGTTCAATCAGGTTTTTACGAATGCCGCCTGATTAGATTCCAATGATCTGATTCCTACGACCCATAAAGAGTAAAACTACTAAAGTACGAAATTTTTTCCGTTTGTAAAGTGAGGCGAATATAGGCTCTCTCTACGGTGGTCAGCTGCGTTTGCGTACAGTGCTTGTGCCTTCGGCTCTGCTCGCCAAGTTCCTGCGATTAGCTGCCACTAATACAGCGAAGAACATAGAGACATGCGGTATACTCGCCGGAATATTGGTATGTATATTATTTCTTAGTGTTTTCATCATCATCATCGTCCGAGCTCTCATATACGTCCCACTGTTGATTACGAGCCTGCTACACGAAATTGTCCTATTATACCAGGCTGGTCAGATGTGTTGGTATAGGGTTTTATTTTGATATTGTTTTTTTTTACATGCTTATTAGGCGTATGCCTTAACCGTCTTTTACAAACCCCATGGGCAAAAAAAGGGGTTGGTTGATTGTATTTTTACTCCGACATGAAAAATAATTTTTACATCTCATTTTTTGCACGTGGGTTTTGCTAAAGATAAGTGGTAATCTACATTTCAGAATTTGCTCCAATTCAAAAATCCTTGTTCCGTTGGATAGCGCTATTGAGGAAGGCTATATAATAGGACCTATGTAATTGCCGTTATGCCTACTGGCCATTTCAAATCAAAATAATTTTTGTTTGGCTAAGAATTCTAATTTCAAATTAATTTTATTTTAAAACATGGAATTCATTTTCCAAAAGTAGTCATTTGTTTATTGATTAGTGTTACGTTTTCATCGCATTTCAATCTTTTTCGTCATCATGGATACGTTAAAAACTCGAGTAATTATGGAATATGAGTATCGTCGTGGCAGCAACGCGGCACAAGCGGCACGCAACATCAACGACGTGTACGGAGCTAACAATACAAACCAACGCACCGCCTGTTATTGGTTTGCTCGCTTCCGTTCTGGAAATTTCGACCTGAGAAATGAACCTCGCGGTTTTTGATTATATACACGTCTAGATGGAGTAATGCAGAACAAACGATACACAAAAAGTGTCCTCGGTTTGTGTGAGTACGCTTTGTATTCTTACTGTAATTAAACTGTCAATGTGTGCGTGTTTAAGGATACCCACTGTAAAATTATTTTCCCTATTTTTTCAAATATTTAATGAGATGGAAGTTAAATATAATAATAACATAATTAATAGTATAGTGTTTTATTTAAATATTGCAAATACAAAAACAAAGGAAATATCTTAAATTAAAACCCGTCTCTTTGGGTTTGTTTTCGGTATAGTTTCCTCTTAGATTTTATGGGTTACTAGCAACCCGGCCTCGCTTTGCTTCGGTTTGAGTTGCTTTATCCGCGGCGTAGTTCCCGTTCCCGTGGGAATACCGGGATAAAATATAGCCTATGTTACTCCCTGATATTATAGCTTTCCATTGGTAAAAGAATTTTTGAAATCGTTTCGGTGGTTTAAGCGTGAAAGCGTAACAAACAAACAAACATCCATACTTTCGCATTTATAATATTAGTAAGGATGTTATCCAATTTACAAATATAGTGACATCTTATTTGCAAATATTTTTCTATTAGAAATTTTTAAAGGCTCGTTTCGTTACTACAATCACCAATGTTTTTAAAATATTTATCACCGACAAATTGACAAATTATTGAAGTGAAACTTCTTTATCGGCGTTGGAAAAAAATTTACCGTCACATTTTTCGGTTACGCGTCATATTTTTCCGTTATGCGCCATCTTTTTCTCGTCCCCACCACGGTCGATTCGAATAAAGAGTACTTTCTCCAGTGGAGTAGGGATAGCATGTCGTTTAAGCGGACATAAAGGGATAAAGGGATAAGGTGATACTGAGATAAAGGAATAAGGCGATAAAGGGATAAAGGAACAAAGGGACAAAGGATAAAGAAGTTTCACTTCTGCTATGCGTACTTTGTACACACGTTCATTTTTTTTATGACATCTTTTTATAATTACAAGACGATGTCACTATATGTCCCTGTTTTATGAAATCCCTAATTACATACTCCGCTGCCTTACAGATTTTAAATGCGTCTTCCGAGGCATACACAAGACCGCCTTCATCTCGAACACTAACTAATTTATGGAAATTGAGTAGTTAATTCGATTTAATTGCCTGAATATAACTAGAACATTTAATCTGCCCACAAATACGTGGAACGACAAACCCCGCTATGTATCCTACTACTTGTTCAAAATAATCCGAATATTCGGATGGATTAATCAATAAAAAAATGTCAGCCTGTGTTAAATTATTAAATGAACATCACTTACAGTATCGCTCTCATTGTCATCATCTGCTCGCGTTAGAGATGTAGTTTCATTTATGCATTTTACTGCAGAAGTGCAAGTTAGTATACCGACACTTTCTAACGGTACACAGTTACCAGAATCTACTACTATCTACTACTAGTACATATATATTTTACGTCACTGTAGGTAAATCTCATATTATGACATATTGAGACACGAATTCAATCCGCAAAACATGTAAAAGATATAAAAATTATATATATTATATATATATATATATATATATACAATTTCTAGCTGCCAAATAACTATGTATACCAACAAACTATACTAAAAAAAATTAACGTGTGTACAAAGTACGCATAGCAGAAGTGAAACTTCTTTATCTTTTGTCCCGTTGTTCCTTTGTCTCTTTGTCCCTTTATCCCCTTATCCCTTTATGTCTTTATCCTTTTATACCTTTATCCCTTTATGTCCTTTTTTTCCAACGCCGATAAAGAAGTTTCACTTCAAAAACTTTATCAATTTTTTTGTTTAGAAAACTCAAGATTCATGATTTGCATATTAAAATTATAAGATCAAACACAATCAGTATGCAAATATGGCATCATGGCTATGGTCAGTACAGATGTTCCTTTATCTCCCATTATTACGGTAAATCTCCCAAGAATAAACTGGCAACACTGTTCAATTCCATTAATTTAAAAATATCGAAATAAAAAATCATGATATCTTGAAAGAATGTATTTAAATAACAAAACTTACCGATGAAAAGTGATTTTGATATTGTTATAAGGTTTTCCCACATAATTGCTGTCGCAATTACACGTTTGACACGCACAGTTTGACAGCGCACACCGCCATATTATTACTTTTTTCACGAGTACGTTACCGCGTTGTAGTTCAAATGACACTGATGTAAGGAACAAGTGAGTCTACTTAATATAGTAGACATCATTTGGGCCGTTTTGTACGGCAAATGAGCCATCTAGACGTGTATATAATCAAAGCTCGTCCGAAGACTTAGGTCTACAATGACGAATAAAAGGCGATTGTAGAAACCGATACACAATCTACGGCTGAATTAGCAGCAGCTTTCGACGTTAGCGTCAAAACAATATTGGTCCATTTGCGTCAAATTGGCAAGGTAAGAAAGCTTAACAAATGGGTGCCCTACGAACTCAATGATCGCCAGCGCGAAGTACGCGTCGAGACATGCCTTGCATTGTCTGTTGAAGACACACAAATGAAGGAATTTTGAAACGCATTGTTACTTGCGATGAAAAATGGATTCTGTTTGATAATCGCAAGCGCTCAGCAAGTTGGTTGGATCCTGGTTCAGCACCTAAACAATGCCCTAAACGAAAACTTACTCCTAGAAAAGTTATGGTCACTGTTTGGTGGTCTAGCGCCGGTGTGATTCATCACAGTTTCTTACCAAACGGGGTGAGCATTACTGCAGATGTGTACTGTGAAGAACTGAACACAATGATGGAGAAGCTGGCACATCTCCAACCCGCATTGGTCAACCGCTCGTCTCCGCTGCTCCTGCACGACAATGCGCAACCTCATACTGCACGCACAGCAGACGGTCTCCAAGTTGCAAGAACTGGGGTTTGAAGCTCTCCGTCATCCGCCATACTCACCAGACCTTGCGCCTACAGACAACTTCTTTTTCCAGAATTTGGATAACTTTTTGGCGGGAAAGAAATTCAATACCCGAGAGGCAGTACAAAATGCCTTTGAAGAATTTGTTGCCTCCCGTCCAGCTAATTTCTTTAAGAAGGGCATCAATAAACTGCCGCTGCGTTGGCAAAGATGCATTTATTGCATGGGTGATTACTTCGATTAATACAAATAAAAAATACATGAAAAAAAATCGTTTAATTTTTTTCATACATAACGGCAATTTCATAGGTAAAGGCCTAATATTTCCTGTGTGGTGACGGATTAAGATTTCACCACTCCCTATCTGGCTCGTGGATGTCGTAAAAGACGACTAAGGGATATAATATGCACATAAGATCTGTGCAAGAGAAGGAAAACTTGAAATGAAGCCCTATACCAAATGTCTGACCGGCATGATATAGTAGGTCAAATTATCTCCCATTGTAGAGGAGGCCGAGCCCGAGCGTCCCAACAGTGGGACGTACGTGGGCCGCGATGATATTGTTGAGTATGGGTGATGTTAAGGTATAGCGTGTATAGTTCTGGTGATATATGTAGAGAGAAAAGACAGAGCACATTTCATGGTGTTTATTGCTCGGCGACTCAACCCAGACTAATTACATTGTCATATCGTCGTTCATATATACCGTTACAATATATTATACATCATCACGCCACTTCCAATAGGAGCACAGCATCATTGAATAATATTGCAAGCGGGAAAATTTATTCCTTCCGAGGTTGCGTACGCTGTCCGTTCTTTCAACCCACACTCTCTAACAGTCTAACCCTTATGTCTACGTCAGTAGACAAAATTGTGCGGGTCACCTAGTATGATATAGTTTGCCCCTTCTCTAGCGTAGATTTTATCTCAGATAAAATCTACGCTAGAGAAGGGGCAATCTACATTAAACTCAATTCCGACCTGTCTAACAAACGTGGTCAAATGACCTCGCGAGGCTCGAGCCCAGCTACGTGTCTTATTTGAGCTGATATGATAACAAGGTGATACAATAATATATCTACAATGATGGGTATTGTATCATTGTTAATATTTAGTGTCCCAACAAAATTTCGGTTGCAACCAAAAAACGGGTTTCGGCTTCGTTACGATTTTGGAAACTGAATTCGTGAGTTTTCGCGTTGCGCTAGGACATGCTTGGTGCACGAAGTACGCGAGATGAAGTGTCATTTTACCGCGCTCATATTCATCTCACAATTTTAGTTCTTTAAACAGGTATATTTAATTCAATATTTATGTGATGTGGCTCATAAATTATCGAAAACAATTTTGGTCTTTGCAATTTTTTAGGTTTAAACGTCGTGAATTTAAAAATCAAATACAAACTAATAAAATAGTTTTATTTTGTATGTGTAATACTCGCGTAAACATAAACTATTATTAATGCGGAACTCGGTCGTAAAAAACGCGATCGTCTTGACTTCACTGACGTGATAAGAGACAGTGATATGCTAAGGTTCCATACCAAGTTTGACGTGGTGAACGCGCTAAACATGGAGTTTGTAACCGCGGCGATCAGGTGTGGCGCTCCAACGCCCGACGTATGCCGGGCTACTGCCGTGTTGGCGATGGATCTTCCACCTAGCTGTACCTCATTAAGACTGGTACCTTTTACGCCAAATGAAGTGACAAAAATAATTAATAAGTTCATATCCCCCAAAACGAGTTTTGATATATACGGTCTGTCTGCCAGCCTATTGAAAATAATTTCAGAACCATTAGCCTTTATATTAAGCCGACTGTACAACCACTGCATGAAACAGGGTACATATCCAGCAGCTCTAAAAAGAGTAAAAATATGTCCTCTTTTCAAAGGTAGTGGTAATAAATGTGATATTAAGTCATACTGCCCAATATCACTGGTCCCTGCTCGGAGTAAAGTTCTGGAGGTTGGCATTAACTTTAGTCTGCTGTCGTATATCTCGGGTCTCGGTAGCCTGTCCCATAGGCAGTATGCGTATAGGCCTGGGCGCGGCACCACGGACATGGTCCGCGAGGTGGTATGGGCCGTGCTACGCGCGCGCGAGAGCGGCCTGCGTGTTGCACTCGTATGCTGTGATTTGTCGCGTGCCTTCGATACCGCGCGCCACTCGATTATCGCAAGCAAACTTGACTTCTACGGAGTCCGGGGACCGTCGCTGTCTATAATTTCCTCCTTTATGTCTGAACGCACCCAAACAGTAGTGGGAGACAATGGTCTTGTATCCTCACGGGAACTTGAGAATACGATGGGAGTTCCCCAGGGATCGTGCCTCTCTAATACGCTCTTCAGCGTGTTATTGAACGATCTACCTGCTGCTATTCAAGAGGCGGATATATACACTCATTTGCAAAAAAAACGGGCACCTAAGCAATGAACCATTTCAAATGTTAATATTTCTTTGTTTGATAATTATAGGTAGTTTTATCCACACAATTTGCTAAATTAATAAGAAAATAATCGTTTTCATCAGTATCTCATAAAATTTAGATACAATTTATGGGAAATAATGCTAAACCTCGCTAGTAGTGTATATTCGCTAGTAGTGCATATGCTCATGAAGTAAAAATAAAAAAGTTTTTTTGTTTGTTTTTCTTTAATAAAGTAAAAGCAGATAAATGTTTAGTATCAAGTGTGACCCCCTCTAGCTAAAATCACAGCTTGAATTCGTCTGGGCATGCTAGCGAGTATATCCCGGATACTTGCTTGCGGAATACGTTCCCACTCCGCAGTAATCACATTCTTCAGCTCTCTGATGGTCTGCGGAGCCGGGTGTACTGATCTCACACGCCGTTTCAGAACGTCCCAGACATGCTCTATGGGATTGAGGTCGGGACTTCGAGCTGGCCAATCCAAACGACGAATGCCGACCTCTTGCACATACGCATTAACATCGCGGGATCGGTGGGCGCGAGCATTGTCGTCCATAAAAATCGAGTCTTCACCTAGAGCGGCCAATGCGGGTTGTGCATGAGAAATTAGAACTTCCGTTATGTATCGATGCCCAGTCAGTGAGCCGTTTTCAATGAAGACTAACTCTGTACGATCCATTGAATTTATTCCTGCCCAAAACATAACAGAGCCCCCACCATAAGGTGTGATTTCTTCGAAACATGCCTCTGCAAAGCGTTCTCCTTGTCTTCTTAGCACTCGCCGACGTCGATCTTCACCGAACAGAGATATCCTGGCTTCATCAGAGAACAAAACCCTATTCCAATCGTCTTGAGTCCATGATTCACAATTTCTAGCGAACCTAAGCCTGTGAACTCTGTGCTCACGGAGTAATTTGGGACCGCGGGCCGGGCGGTGACTGCGTATATTGGCAGCGAGAAGCCTCCTCCTGACCGTCCATAGACTAATATGCACATTTCTTACTTCTTGGAGGTTGTTCTTAAGATCCACATACGAAGATTTGCGATTTCTCAATGCGCGACTCACAAGAAAACGATCATCCCGTGGTTGGGTACATGGTTTTCTTCCAGAACCAGGCCTTCTCTCGACGGAACCAGTCGCCTGATATCGCTGCCAGGTCCTTTGGACTGTCGAGCGACTAACATTTAGCCTCCTAGCCACGAAACATTGGCTGCAACCCTCTTCAAGCAGCGCGATAATTTTGGTAGCTTTTACCACTTTATCTACCATTTTTGATACAGCCAAACAGCATTAAATAAAGCTTTGACAGTCAAGGATATGAAATTAATCGATAAAAATTGAATAAAAGTTATGAAAGTCGATGTTAACTTCTGGAACTTCGCGCCAAAAATGTAGGATAAAAAGGGGTTTTCTGTAAAAATGAACATCAAATGAAAAATTGAATTTAGAACGTACTTTTTTAAATACCACAGCATTTTTAAAACCGGCCAGTAACGTGTACAAACGATTGAAACCTTTTTGGTATTGTATCTTTTTAAATATGAATGAAAATCAAAACCGCCCGTTTTTTTTGCAAATGAGTTTATATATGTACGCAGATGACGTGGCTGCGATTGTAACTGCAGCTTCCAACAGTCATCTCGAACAGGAGTGTGGTTGGTCACTTGGATTCCTGGTTCCAGTCCAACGGGCTCGCGCTAAATAAGGACAAAACGTGTTTCATGGCCTTCGATCTGAACGGCAGATTGCGGTTGCCCCTCAAAGTGGTAGCGGGCGATACTGAACTAAAACAGAAGGACAGCGTAACACTATTAGGCTTTCACCTGGACAGATGTCTCGCGTGGGATGTACACATTGATAACCTCTGTGTGAGGCTGGGCAGGGCTTGTTTTGCGTTACGTAGGCTGACGCATACCGCGACTTGTAACGTAGTGCGCTCGTGTTATTTCGCGACAGTACACAGTACGCTTACTTACGGTGCCGAACTGTGGGCACGCGCAGCAGACACCAATCGTGCATTTGTTATGCAAAAACGTGCCGCGCGCGCCATTATGGGACTCGCCGGCGACGTGTCGTGCAGGGAGTACTTCAGAAGCCTCGGTATACTGCCCCTACCATGTGAACTTCTATATCGGGTGGCTATTTTTGTATACATCAATTTTGATCTCTTCCAACAAAGAAGGATAAATACTACACATGCCCTGCGTAGTAACAAATTTCCACACAGACTCATTACCCCGCCGCACAAACTGTCTAAATCGGTGAGGTCCGTTTACATCATGGGACCATCTGTGTACAATAGACTGCCTGCGGATATCGTCGATGCAGCCAATATAATATGGATTTAAACGTAAACTAAAGGCCTGGTTATTAGAGCATAGTTTTTATAGTACTGACGAGTTTTACACGTTGCCGGAAATATAATATGCCTATTCTGTGCGACGTATTTAATAATGAAATGAAGTATTTATAAATGTAATTTATTCTAAATTTATGCACATATAATATAATTTCTCAATGATTGTAAATGTATTATTGAATTTTAAAATGTTTTTTTTTGTTTTTCTATTATTTATTATTATATTGTAATTAAAATTAAATGTAAATGGATATTTTTTTTTTTTTTTTTTTTGTGGGTGGGCTGCGGTCGGCGCGCCTCCGCACCACTCCATCCGGGGCGACAGAGGGGCTTAAGCACGCAACTCCCGCAACCCACCCGAAAACCACCTCGCCTTCGTCGTTGGGCCGACCACCGGAGCAGGTTTACTTGTCGTCAGTGGTCGGCCCGACGGAATACCCCCTACGTGGGGTACCCTCCCATCGACCGACGTCCCCCCCTCGGGGAGGACGTCGGTCTTTCCTCACGCGGTGGGCCTCTCGGCGGGTGACGGACTAATCCCCGGTCACGTCACCCGCGGCCTCGGCTAGGGCGGCATGAGGCGCAGGTAGTTGCACCTGCGCCGCCCCATTCGCCGGCGGCGGATCTCCTCATCGAGGCTGCGCTCCTGGCACAGACGATCTGCCGCCTCCTTCTGCGAGATCACTATCTCGCAGAAGGCTGCGACCGCGTCCCAATTCCCGACGCTGTCGACCATCGCCCTAGCGATGGCCGGCAGCGTCAGGTCGGCACCGATGATTGCGACGAGTTCACGGCGCTGCGTGGCCCAAGCGGCGCAGGCCTCGAGCGTATGCTGCGCCGTGTCCTCGTCGCAATCGTAGTGGTGGCAGGACGGTGTACTCTCCCTCCTTACGACCTTGTGCAGGTATTTGGCGATGCTCCCATGCCCCGTCAACACCTGCACTAGTCGGAAGGAGAGCACCCCGTGCCGCCTTTCCAACCACTGCATCAGCACCGGCCGGAAGGCCTCCACGATTCGCACCCCGAACCGAGGCCTCTCCAGCCGGACTGCCCAACGGACAATGACGTCTCGGCGGGCGTCGACGCGCCAGGCGGTGAACTCCCTCAAGGAAACAACACCGCCCTCCCCGCGCACCCCCCACACCCGCCGATACAACTCGGCGAGCATTTCCGCCTCCAGGTCCCACGGGGGAGTCCCGGCCAATAGGCACGCTGCCTCCGTTGCCACCGTGCGGTATCCGCGGATGGTCCTGACCGCCATGACCCTCTGTGGTCGCCACAGAAGGGCCCTAAGTCGGACGGTCAAGGACCCCGCCCACACCGGTGCGCCGTACAGGGCCATCGACCGGATGACCCCCGCGTACAGCCGTCGGCACGTGACGCTCGGTCCGCCCACGTTCGGCATAAGCCACGATAGAGCGGACGCCGCGCCGACGAGCCGTGGAGCGAGCCTGCGGAAATGCTCCCGGAACCACCATTGCCCGTCGAGCACCAGGCCCAAGTACCTCATATGGGCCCGGGTGCTGATGTATGTAAATGGATATGGAGATTAATGTAATACAACCCTGACTTGTAACTTTGTTATAAATAAAGAATACTATACTATACTACTATACTATTAAAATTTCATTTTTAATCATTAAATTATAAGTTCATTTTTGGGTATTTTAGGAACGTGACCAGCTAAAAATCACCCACGTGGTGGTGCCGAAACAGACGGGCACGCCAGATTCTTGCAGTACTAATAATGAAGAAGAGATATTTCACTATCAAGATCAACATAACTTAATCACACTTGGATGGATTCATGTAAGATATTTCATCCATAATTTCACATAGGTGACGGAGTAAGAATACAATTCACCACTCCCTATCTTGCCCGTGTATGTCGTAAAAGATGATTAAGCATATAACATCTATGCAAGAGAAGGAAAACTCGAAACAGAACCCTATACCAACCCGTCTGACCAGTATGGTATATTAAAGTCAATTTCCCTCCTATTGTGGAAGAGGTTCGAATCCACCAGTGGGATGTATATGAGCTGAAATGATGATGAATCGATGAACGCCGGCTGCACGCAAGAAATAGCATGATTCATTGTCACGTTCCGCCTGAGTAGGGATGCAAACGATACATCGATGTTTCTATAAAATCGATGATTACCATCGATATTCATTACAGTAAAACATCGATGTATCGATGTTATTTTATACGTCGTTTTGACATCGATATTTTACCTGCATAATTTAAAATGTATGGTACTTTTAGCAGAGCCTGTGTCACAGTTTAGGTACTCTGTTTTAAATAACTAAAAAACAAGGTCATCACATCACGCAAATGTTGGTGTTTCATGTAAAAAATATGCTTGATTTAACTAAAAGAGCTCATCATATAGATTTCTAAAAAAAAAAAAAACATCGATGTTTCGATATATCGATGTTTCAATGCGATGTTTTTGGTACATCGATGTTTTTGGTTTCGATATTTGCATCCCTATGCCTATGAGTCTCAAAAAATATTTGAATTAACAAGTGCAAATAAATATTAATTTATCGAAAAAATTATTTATGTATATTAATTTATAACCTTCTTTCTTATATTATGGTTGCTAAATGTTCCTTTAGCTTCTTCTATTTTCTCCACAGACTCACCCAACGCAGACTGCATTTTTGTCATCTGTGGATCTACACACACAGTGTTCGTATCAGCTCATGATGCCTGAAGCCATTGCCATAGTATGCGCTCCGAAATACAATGAGTAAGTTTAATTTTTAACTGACCTTAAAAAAGTATGAGATTCTCAATTCGTCAGAATCTTTTATTTTGTACGGGAGGAACGAATCCACGCGGACATGGTCCTCCGCCAGCGACTGAGGTGGTGCAAGCGCGAGTACCTGCTCCTGATGCCGCCCTAGCAGAGGCTGCGTGTGACCGGACCGGGGATTTAGTCCGGCACCCGCGGAGAGGCAAGCCTCGCGACGGCGATCGTCGTCCCGGGGGCCGTCGATGGGAGAGGGTACTCCATCGAGGTATTCCATCGGGTCGACCACTAAAGTCAAGGAACTCTGCACCGGTGATCAACCCAACGACGAAGGCGACGTGCTATGTGGGTTATGGGACCGCGCGCCGCCCCTCTGTCGCCCCGGTCGGAGCCGGGCGGCGGGTGTGCTGACCGTAGCCCACCCTAAAAAAAAAGCATCTTTTATTTGTTGTTCATATATAGTCACCGATTTGAAAATTCTTTTTTTGTTCGATAGAGTATACTTTCCAGGTCATATGGATTGGGATCTGATGACGAAATCCTGAAAACATAGAGGGTATCATTTAAATTTAATTTGCACAATTGAAGCGACATTGGCATACGAAAAAGCAAACCATTAATAAAGTATTTTAAGTAAAAAAGAAAACCGCCTTTGAGAAACACCAAGGAACTACAGGAAAAAGCTTTGAGTCCTTTTAAAAAAAAAAAAACCGAAGTCTATATTTTAGTTTATCTTTCACACAATCCATTCATCTTTTTTTGAACATTGTCAATAATGAAATACTATGATAAAAGGTCCATCTGTCCATTAGCTTATGGCGAATAATATCACAATCGCTAAGCTCACAGTGATCGTAGGTGATGTTATAAATTACCAAAAATTGCGCTGATGCACTCTTGGTGTTCAGGTTTTTAGGACTCCAAAGTTAAGAATGCGGCAAATCGTCACGATTTTATCACCTTTAAATTTTTCTGACGAGATTTACTCGCTAGATATCCTTTTAATTTTTATTCATTTTTCTGCAAATAGCCATTTCATCACCAAAGGCTTACTACCTCATATAAAATCTCAAAAGGGGTTTTAGTAGAAATGGAAAACTTAAAAGGAAAATAGAAAGCTATTTTTCTATTGCCAAGTTTTTTTAAATCACCTTCTTGCACCAAGGGTCCTTGTATTGCGGGGGACTTAACAAACATATATTTAACGGACACGAATTACACCCAGCGACAGAATAACAAAAATCAAATACAAACGTTATAAAATCCGCATAATAATTTTATTTGCGATCAGAATTGCAATATGGCAATCACGCAAAGTATTATCCTGCATGAGAATTGGACGACTACGCTATTTATGTAGTCGTTATATTGATATATTTAAATTAATAAATACGATACATTACAGGACTGGTTACTTTGCGTTAACGCCTGATTTCGGGATGCAATTCATCACAAACTGTCGACAGACCGGCTTTCATCCTCATCCGAACGACCCACCACTGTTCCACGTGAGTATAAATAAATTCCTTATTGTAACGAAGTAAGAATACTATTCACCGCCCATTATATTGCCCGTGGGTGTGAGGTATATATTGTGCATATAAGCAATATGCAGGAGAAAAAGTACAGGCAATGGCAAACAAGCAAGCAGTACACCCGATAGTAAGTGGTACTGCCACACATGGACCTCTGCAATGCTAGGGGCACTGCTAGACCGAGGCCTACCGTTAAGAAAGTGCTCATCTGAAACTACGTCTAAAGAAGGACATGTCATAGAGCTCGGGAAATACGGTACCAGGCAGTTCGTTCCAGATCCTGCACGTGTTCTGCAATATGTATTGTTAAGTAAAGTAAAAAAGTCGCATGATACTGGGCATTTTACTTATTGCTTATATTTATTGTTAAATTAAGCTCATAATCTGCACCTAGTGATGAAAGATGTTGATTATCCGTGCTTGAAAGGGCACGTAAAATTGTAGATCGCTTAATCTCTCCGTTCGTATCAGACTGTCGACCCATAGGCCTTTGAGAATGAGTGTGCACGTATAATACGCCTTGCGCAGTTAGCTGATGACCGTTGACGCTGGCCTTCCTGATCGAAATATGGTCAGGAGGCCACCAATATTAATGATGCGTCTTCAACTAAGTCGTTGTTATTATAGTATATCAGCCTCGGGTTACACCAGGGGTCTTTAGGTGGACCTAAAGTATTGTTATTTAATGTCTTTACATTATATCCAATTTTTATCAGCTGTTTCTATTAAATTGATTTGTTAATTAAAAAATCAAGTGGGACTTGAATGGGTTTATTCGTTGCGTTATAATTTTAAGAATTCTAAGCTGTAATGATTTTCTTTCAGTTTAATAAGATGCATTCTCAAAGTTATTGCATGATTTTAAGAATTGGCGTAGCTGTAATCATTGAAACTCCTCAAGTGTCTAGGTTACTACCACCACTATTTAGCCAAAATAGGAAAGAATTAGACAAATACTAATAATAATTAAATTTGAAATTTGTGTTAAAGCGAAACCGCACCTAACGGAGTCGCATGAAGCCGAGTATTACTGTATCTCAGTCTAAGGAAATCGCAATAAAGCTTTTAAGTTAGTTCACGATTCGGATTCAAGAATTACCATGATAATTTTAAATCAGGCAATTATTAGTAAGATAATATTCAATCAGGTAATCGAGGATTTCTAGTGAATGATAATTTTATATATTTATTTTTCAGACTGTTAGACATATACGCGTGGATGATGCAGCGGCCGTTGAAGTAGTAGACCTTAGAAGTAGATGAGCTTAAATATTATTTACATGTATTATGTTTACCACTTGCTTATATTCACAGTTATGGTGGCATTCACCAATGTCACCGTACGATACGATAGATTAAGTTAAACACTCCGTATTCTCTACACTGCAATATTATTAATAAGATTTTTTTAATAAATCACTGGACAAATGTCAAGATAAATTTGGATAAATCAGCAAATATTTACGAACAAGTCAATTGAACTATGAATATGTTAAAATTCAATCGTCTTTAGAGACGTTGAGTCAGCTTTTAGTATGTCTGATCTTTGAGCATGTTATTTATCTTTCAGTATGCTACGTCAATTTTCATTATAGGTATTAAGTCAGATTTTGGCGTGGCTAGTCATTTCTTGATCTGTCTTATTATCCTTTGGTAAGCCCATCCACCCGCTGTGAAGCTAATATCTTCATGTCAGATCAGTTTTTAGCATTTATTATTTTTGTTCTAGAATAATGTATTATATTGTACAGTATTAACGATAGTTGTGTGTACTGGATGTACTGGATTATTAAAGATGGATACTTGAGAAATTCCTGGGTAGCATATTTGTTAATAGTTGCTTTTTTAAAATGTTAAATTTCGTTCGCTCGCTTCATTTGTTTTTATATATTTCGAACTTTCAATTCAGAAAGGAATCATTTGTAGTTACCAATCATTAAGCCTAGGAATTTCCCAAAAATATATGAAATATCTTGTTGTTAGTGTAATACCTAACTTTTGTAATCGTACGAATGTTTATGGTTTTATGGGAAAATGTTGATATGCGGTATGATGCCTTATATTAACTAGTATAAAATGAAAAAAAAATCGTTATTGCTTATATTTATTGTTAAATTAAGCTCATAATCTGCACCTAGTGATGAAAGATGTTGATTATCCGTGCTTGAAAGGGCACGTAAAATTGTAGATCGCTTAATCTCTCCGTTCGTATCAGACTGTCGACCCATAGGCCTTTGAGAATGAGTGTGCACGTATAATACGCCTTGCGCAGTTAGCTGTTGACCGTTGACGCTGGCCTTCCTGATCGAAATATGGTCAGGAGGCCACCAATATTAATGATGCGTCTTCAACTAAGTCGTTGTTGTTATTATAGTATATCAGCCTCGGGTTACACCAGGGGTCTTCAGGTGGACCTAAAGTATTGTGATTTAATGTCATTACATTATATCCAATTTTTATCAGCTGTTTCTATTAAATTGATTTGTTAATTAAAAAATCAAGTGGGACTTGAATGGGTTTATTCGTTGCGTTATAATTTTAAGAATTTTAAGCTGTAATGATTTTCTTTCAGTTTAATAAGATGCATTCTCAAAGTTATTGCATGATTTTAAGAATTGGCGTAGCTGTAATCATTGAAACTCCTCAAGTGTCTAGGTTACTATCACCACTATTTAGCCAAAATAGGAAAGAATTAGACAAATACAGAAGGTTTTCTCCACCACGCAAAATTTTAACAACATGTTAAAAAAAACACAACAGGTGTGTTGTAAAGACACACCGTAGAAATGAAACTTTTGTATTACAGGGCAACATTTCAATTTGAATAGCATGTAAATATTCATTTATTTATATAAATTTATGACGGCCAGCATACCGTTTTTGTCACATAAAAAGTTTACAGATCAGAAATTTTCATTTCTGCTTATGCTAAAGTTTATAGGATTTATTCATATTTAAAGTATGAATAAATCCGATAAACTTTGCAATTATTTTGAGAAACAATTATTTTTAAAATATGTTCATTTACTTCGTAGAAATATCTACTATTTATTTAATGCTGTTATTTTAATCGAGAGTTTATTATTATTATGAATAAAATTTGAATAGATTTTAATTGTCAAAGAAGTTTAACGAAACCTTATTTATTTGTTGATTATAATTATTGATGATACTCCAAAATTTTAAACGAAAAAGCAGATTTAAACGTTTTTGTTGCTTACTTAATATTTCTAGCCAAATGAAAAAAAAATACGAGTGTAATTTTTTTTTTTTTATCTTTATTACTGTAATAAAAGTACTAACTATGAGAAATTAACTGGAATTAATCATTGAACTGCGGTGCTTTGGGACTTCATTATTATATAAAAAATCCATAACAAACCTAAAATTAGTTTTATATCAAAATCTATTGTTACTTTCAAAATCGAATAAAACAATGAATAAATTAGCATAAAGCTTAATATTTTAATGACATAAATCTACTGTAGTTAAGATCTGAGTTTAAGTTGAAAATTTGTAGTTCTATTGTAATTGCAACTGTGTGATAAATATATGAGAAGGAGCCTGAAGACTGACACTTAATAGAAATAAACCAATAAGATATTGAGATGTACACATTACTTCAACACATGAAAGATAATTTTTCTTACAAGCGAATAAATTCTCATGGAACAGCGTATGACAAGATTATACGCGACATAACAATTTTTATCTTCTATATATATCTGTAGATCGTTTTGAATAAAACAGTTCTAATTTTTTTTTTTTTTGTGAAACTACTTAACTACTACTACTACTACTTTGTGACCTTTGGTCATGAATAAAAATAAACAAGAACCGGTATATGCAACCGGTATGCGGTATATGTGCGGTAAAATATATTCTTATGGTAAAAATTTTACCAGTATTGTTATACAATATTATTATCTACTCAGGCATGTATGTACAGTAGAAACTCGATTATCCGGCTCTCAAGTTATACGGCATCGCGATTATCCGGACTACCAACCCTATGTATTGTACCTACAAATCGAATTTATGCAAGCATGAACGTGTCTGGATGGCATGTCTTGCCCGCGCCTCGCGGATCACTGCCCCACGCATTTCGTTATTGTTTTGGTTAGTAACTGGTACTCCGTTCTAACGTGCGTGCCCCGCGGGGTCTTTTAATAAACGCATAAAATTATTTACATACTACATATCCACAAAACTAATGGAGATTTTTCATAGATTCGATTATTCGAATGTCTAACGACAATAATTAGTCCGGTTAATCGAGTTTCTACTGTACTCAAGTGTATTATCCGTGTAGTAATTATTTACATAGGCAAGCCTCAACTCCTTTATCAAATACAATGGGATCTCAATAGAATTTCGAGGGATATGCGAAAAAACGAGTTAAAGGGGTTTCGACTTAACAAGTAGGGAATCGAGATACAATGGATTTATTTGTTATAGATTCGATGTAAATAAACACGATTTTTAATTTGCTTACAAAATTTAATTCGTGTATTCATTTATTGCATATGTACCAAGTATAAGCATCGAGTATTCCTTTTAGTTCAGGTAATTTTAAGTAAGAGATTATCTAATTCTATACCAATAAATAAAATTGGAGTGTCTGTTTGTAATGCCAAAATAATAGGCCGTTTTCATGCTCACATGGTTATTTGCACATTACATATGCCTAAAAATCACTTTATATTTTTTTGTCTGTCTGTCTGTTTGTTCCGGGTAATCTTCAAAACCAGCCGATTTAAAAAATTCTTTCACCAATGGATAGCTATAATATCAGGGAGTAAACTAGGCTATATTTTATCCCGGTATTCCCACGGGAACGGGAACTACGGGGATAAGGCGACAGAAACCGAAGCGAAGCGAGGGCGGGTTGCTAGTATTTAACTAACTACGACTTACGGAGTCTGCTTTTTAAATTCGAATTATAAATATTTACTATCAATATCTCGTAGGGTAATAACATTTTGTCCAGTTACGGTCTAGTCCCAAATAATTCGAGATACCGCGTAAGGATTCAGCGGAAAGGAATGGAAATTTTTTCGACTTACGAAGTTCTAGTTATAGATTCCACTGTATTGATACTGATTACTCGTCCTAAAACACCTTACTCATGTATGTTAAAAATATTTTAAGATCGTTAACATTAATCTTTAGATGTTTTCTTATTTAATGTTTATTAAAGAGAAAAATAATCGCCAAAACGGCTTATGTTTCAAATATAAAATATTATAGTGCCCACGATGCTAAATGGGGATTTACTCGAGCGTCATAGAGACCTATTGGGTTGCAAAGCTTAGATGATAAGAAGAAAAAAATGTTATATAGTGTATACCTTTTCATCGGTGGGGGAAGCGGCTATAGATTTTCAAATATGTAAAAAAATACTGTTGCATGGACATACTCGAGCGCGTCAGATATTGATAGCATCGATGTCCGACGTATTTTTAATATTGTAAGTATGTTAATCTGATCGTTTGCATGATGCAAGTGGTCGTATGAAAGGGTTGAAAATGAAAAAAAAAAATTAAATGAGCGCGTCAGATTTTTTAAGGGAATGTTAAGGGAACCTAAAAAAACTCTCATTCAATAATCTGACGATTTCGATGTGACGCAAACTCGCGGCCGTTATTATAATGTGCAAAAAAATTGCCATTTTGAAATACTCAAGCACGTCAGATTTAAGATATATATCATATCTTTATGTCCTAGACGCGCTGTCTCATAATCTGACGATTATCTAGAGGGATTCGCCTAATCTGACAAAAAAATTGTTTTTTAATTTTTTTTAAATAATTGATCTTAATTAATTGAAAAGCTCAGGAAATAGCATGCAAATAAAAAATGGTATGTTTTTCAAGTAGAATACTTGTATTTATAAGAAAATAATTCTTAAAAAAATGCTCAAAAAAAGTTATTTTTTTTATAATTAATTGATTAATTAATCATCATCATCTTCATCAGTAGAATCATCTTCCTCTTCTGGCACAAACACACAACAAACGGGCAAAAACACTTTATATTAATACCACTCATAGTAAATTTTTATAAACTTTAATTCACATAACTTATATTAAAATAACAAAAAAAGCCAAAATGTTGGAAATACGTTATTAATAATATCATGCCACGAACGAGTCTATGTGATCAGCTGTTATTGCGTCATGGCAACAGAAACCAGAGTGGGGACAGAGTGAGAGAGTAATAGATAGAGAAGGAGTGAGAGAGGAATAGAAGCACGGAGAGGGGAATATAGGCATCACGCAGCTGCACGCATTAAACTTTATCGACGAATTTTTGTTACTTCGGCTTGTGGCAATCGTCAGATTATATATTTTTCGTTATCCTTGAATTATTTCCTTTAAAATAAAAAAAAACAGCCACGCTCGAGAATGTCGAGATGACGTTTTTTCACAACTTTGAAGCCCTTCCCTTTTTTTATGTCATTCTCAAATTGTCAGATTAGTGGAATATACACTTTTTAGCATGTAATTAACTCATCCTACCTTAATCTGACGTGCTCGAGAATTTCTGATGATCAATTTTTTTACTAATCTGATCCTTTATCCTTGACGGGCGGCCTTATATATGGGGCTCATATTTGGTGGAGGTACTTAACCGGGTACAAGGTGTGTGTATTAATCTGCCGCGCTTTAGTGAATCCCGAAATCCCCGCTTGGGCTCCCCTACTATTAGCCATTTTTAAATGTCGCTTATTAATTTTTTTTTTTAGAGTGTATTATGGCTTGATTATTAAGACCATTAAGCCAATTTTTAAATTGTTATTTGTTGATTAACACAGAGTATATGTAATAAATTATTTTCTTTACGTATAAAATTTATAAAATAATCACACGTGTACGCTTGTCTGCACTGTTTGTTTTGTTTCTAGCAAAATATTATAAATATATGTTTATTTGTGCCATTATTGTCTATGGTTAAAGTATATTAGTGAAGTGAAACTTAATATTTTGCTTATGGAACTGATATTACATTTTCGGATGTATGGTTGAAAGGTGAATTCAAGGAATCAAGGTTAATATCTACCATTGACATAATGATGTCTGATGTTACGCGAATATTATATATATATATATATGAAATAAAACTATTTTTATCGATTTTATCGCGTTTTAATTTTGTTTTTATCATCTAGAAATTTTGAATGTTTCTCAGCATCATGCTCACGTATACAGTGTAAACTCTTTATAACATCACTGGATTTAACGACAATATCTTTAAAACATCGAAATAACTTGATTTTGGTTGGTTTTTCAAATAATTCATACAATGATACACTCTATATAACATCACGTTCACTCGAAATAACGACGACAATACGGCATTATTTAGCATTGAGCAGTACTTTCTTGATTGCCAAAATTAGAAGAACTGCAGCTCTGTACGTTCTTTGTTGTTTTGTTATTTCATTATCTAGCACGTATTTACCTCAATTAACCTACGAGACATTGTCAAAAATTCTCTTTTGTTTTTTGTGTGATAAACTGGCACATGTTTACTTCGGCCCTTCGGCCACTGGGCTGCCGTTAGGTTGTTAAACGTTATCTTAATCATAGTTGTTATTACGTTTGTAAAATTTGCACTATATTAGTAAATAAATATTAGAATAGTAAAATAATAACATTTTTTTTCACTCCAATTAACGACAACTCCCTATAACGTCAAAAATTCACAGTCCCTTGAGTGTCGCTATATAGAGTTTACACTGTATTTCGTTGCAAATCGTGTACCTTTCATAAAGTATTTACCTACTATCGCCTTTATGTATGTAATTTTTTAATATGGAAAGAAAATAGGCTGTTGTAAAAACACACGATAGAAATGATATTTTTGTATTAAAGTAAAACATTTTAATTATTCATCAAATCATTTTTAAATAATTTATGTTTATCAGTCTTGACATCATATTAGCCCGCATAGGTCCCACTGTTGGGCTCGTGTCTCTTCCACTATTGGAGGGAATTGGCCTATTATACTACACTTTTTTTTTGGGGGTGGGCTGCAGTTGTTCCGCTCCTCGCACCACTCCGTCCGGGGCGACAGAGGGGCGTAAGCACGCACACCCGCAAACCCACCCGCGATGCACGTCGCCTTCGTCGTTGGGCCGACCACCGGAGTAGGGTGACTTGACGTCAGACTATTGTACTACACTGGTCAGACGTGTTGATATAGGGTTTTATGTTGAGTTTTTCTTCTTTTGTTTAGATATTTCTGCATATGATATCTTAGTCGTGTTTTACAACACCCACGGGTAAGAAAGAGGGTGGTAAATTGTATTCTTACGCCGTCATCGCACGAAAAGATTTTCATTCATTTCCTTTTAATAACAAAGAATAACACTAATGTTTATTATATTCACAAATGAGCTTTTCAACAATTTGCAATATTGGGACGCATCATCGTTTCATATATTTTTGTAGATGAAGCCAATACTAAATCGGAACAATGTGTAAACTCATGAAGTTTTTCGAATCTATACGCAAACGTTTATCAGTATAACCGTATCCGAAACCGGTTTATTATACCTGACTCTGATACCTGTTTCTGCAACCGGAATACCTATTATAATTATTAAATACCATGTAATTCTATAAACACGGACCAATATTAATAAAACCATTGAAATTATTTATGACTTTTATTAATTAATTAGATAATACACTCTTATGATATGCATACATTGGCTTTTAAGCACACTTATAAAAAAATTGGTAAATGCTTTTTTGTTTATCTCAATAACGTTGATGGAAACCATATATTACGTGTTATACTCCTAACACGGACCAGATTTAATAAAACTAATGAAATTATTCATGACTTTTATTTATTTATTAGACAATACATTGTTATGATATGCATACATTTGCTTTTAAGCACAGTTTTAACGGAAATGATAAATGCCTTTTTAACATAAAAAAAAACTTAAATGAAACCAAACGTCTGAACTATTAACACCTGCAATCATAATCTTATATCGTTCTGATAATTTAATAGTAGGTGACGCGAAGAATGAATGCACTAAACTGTATATCTTTGCCAAGGTGTAGTTCTTAACTAGGCAACTTAAGAGTAAATTACCTAGGTGTGCCTGGTCACTAGATGTAGTAACCATAAAATGATTAAGAAAAAAAGAGTCTAATCTATCTACAGATTGTTATCCGTAAGGATGTGTATTATCCAATCTCGACGACGGGTAATTACTTAGATTGAATGATCAAATTTATTGCTTTTACAAAATTGTATACCATTATAAAAAGAAAATAAAAGACAATTAGAATTGGCTTAATTTTAGCTGTTTATGAGGACACTCCAGCCATCCCTGGGAATTTATATAATGTGAGTATTGCGTAAGCTGTTAGTTGGTACATGTGTTTGCATATGTATGGATGTGTAGGCGTATGTACGTGCACGTGAGTAAAAAATCTAATCATTGATTGGCTATTGCTATAAAAGTAAGACAAATATTGGATTTCTCTATTTTTCGTAACTGCACCGAAGTTATTAAATTCTTTAGAGTGCGTACCTACATGTGCGTGAATAGGAAATCTAATCATTGATTGGCTATTGATATAAAAGTAAGACAAAGATTGGATTTCTTTGTATTTCGTAACTGTATGAAATTATTAAATTCTTTAGTGCAATAGGAATAGAATAGAAACAGTTTTGGTTCGAGTCATTGCTTGATTTCGGTGTCACTATCTCAACGTTTCTCGTTCCGAGGAGTGTAATATATTACCTACCTATTATATTATGTTGTAGCCTGTAGGTAGCAAGGTATGTAGGTAGTAACATACCAAGTAATTTCGGGGTCCGGACAATGCTAAATGAAGGTCTGCGTACAGTTTAGCCGTCGATTTAAAGTACAACGTACAGCGGCAAATATCTGGCTTAGAACTCCAAACTAACTCTAAATAGCCATTTGAATATATATTGATTGTGTTGGTTAATATTTTACAGAGGATTTGGATCTCAAAAGTTTCCAAATAATCGTGCATCTCATGATTGGGTCTACTAAGATTAGAAGGCATAGGTGGACCCACACCTGCTGCAATAATACTTTATTGGTTATAGATAGTGAACTTATTTTATGTTCTTAATATTTAAACCTAATCAGGCTAACGCTAAAAGTGTACAGCTACCCATAGTGCATTAAATATTAATTACGAATGATAGCATATTTAATACAACAAATAATAATTATTATATAACCTACCTAGGTATTGTAAAATTATTTTTTCGTCGTGAAGACACTAACAGACCGACTAAAAACAAAATATTTACATACTTGAAATATTAAAATAGATAATCCAGGAATAACAATAGAAAATAATTTATTGCCATACGAGCTCCGTGACTATAATACACGTATAAAGAATTATCTAATAAAGTAAAAAAGGTTCAAGTAATGCGTAATGTGGAGAATTTGAAATTCTACTTAGGAAATCTCTCTGACACAGTCTTTATAATAATTTTGTAAATAATATAATTAATGGAAAGGTTAGGTTAGCTCTCTAATTAGTTAAAGTGATTCAATAATTGAGATCGATAAATTAAGTACTGCAAGGAGTCGCATATTTGGGCCATTAAGTACGCTATCATAAACCAGCGAATCTTAGTATGTTAAAGTTTTAAATTTACGTTCAAACGATTTAAGTAAACGTATGCAAACAGTTAATAATTGGTTAATCATTTGCGTTAACGATATTTTATCGTTAGAAACACTAACATTTCTAAGATTTTGCCCATGACTTCTTAAGTTTTATCATCATCATTGCTGTTGGGCTCGGGCCTCCTTCGCAATGGGAGGGAATTTGGCCTGCCATGCTGGTCAGACATGTTGGTATAGGGTATAATTTCGAGTTTACCTTCTCTTGCATAGATCTTATGTGCATATTATATCCCTTAGTCGTCTTGTACGATATTGTAATATTATTGTTAAGCTTAGCAATCGATACTGTATCTGCAATAGGTTAGCAGTGGCTTATAACCTGAGGAACTTAGAGGTCTGCCCTGGCGACTCTTGTTGGCGGGGACACTACCAGCCGTTATAAATAAAATTCCTGGCAGGGACAGTTGCTGAACGACCATGGTCTCCTTTTATAAGGACGTCATAGCGTAAAAGGAGCAGGGTGGGCACGTGAAGCGGATGCCTACGCTGACCCATCGCATAGGCAACGTCTGGGGCGAAGGAGAAGACGTTACTCGCTTCTCTTCTCCCAAGCATGATTGACCCAGAATGTTAGACATTAGGCCAACCGCCGGGACCTTAGAGTCGTATGCCCTAAAGGAGAATCTCTGGCGTCCCACAGTAGGCGAGGACACGGGACTGCTGTGGTTTTTAGTAGATATTCTGACGTAGGAAAGCATACCACGTTGGTGAGTCCTACATACCCCCTTGTGGTCGCTAGCAATGGGTAATGAGTAAATGCATTTTCCACAGTACAAAAAAGGAAAGGTTTGATTCTGAAAAGAAAACAATTGGGTTATAATAGAAGATACATAACCGCCCTTGCCGTGCTTAGATAGTAGAGCCCGAAGTTGTTACCTACTTTCTTAAATAACATGCATGTACCTATCTACTTTCTCAAAAAACAGGGTTAATGACGAACCCAACATTCTATAATTATAACACTAACCATCTATAATATCATAAATAATGAATGCTTTATATTTAAATTCATTTTATATTAATTCATAATACCGATACAAAAGCATTTTTACAGTCTACGTTTTTAATAAGGCACTCGGTGCTTGACATAAATTATGTTTATTACTTATTATAGCGTATATCTATATAAACTAAAGCTATTGTGGGCATTTTTAAACATTTCAGCGGCTTTTGAATTTAAGTATTTTCGCAAATGAAGAATAGCCATCACCCTCGTGATGGGACCCTAAGATTTTACATTACTATAACAGAAGTATCTACAGCCCGCACAACGATAATCTATTTTTTTTTTATAAACTGTGACAAACGAGCAAACAGTACGCTTGATGGTAAGTGTTGCTGCCGCTTTAGGGCCTTTGCTAGGCCGCTGCCTACCGTGAAGAAAGTGAAGGGAGTGTGAATGCGTGCAATGAACTTTGGCGAAACTAAAGGCATCACCAAAATACAACACACGCAAACAACCTCAGAAAGTTGGCCTCCCGGTTCCCTCGCTCATCGAACGAAGCGCAATAACAAATTGCTTCTACTCAGACGTCGATTTTCGTCGAGAGTGTGGTACTACCCCGGACGGACCGGCCCGCTGCTGGAGACAGACCACTATCAACAGTGTGATCCTCCCACTCCCTACTTTTGATATTTAAAATAATGGTAAAAATATAATTAAAAAGAATTATTTAACATCATAATAATTTTAACAAAAAGATTATTAGCCATTAAGATAGTGACTGATAAATTGCCGAGTAAAAGCCGCTGAAACCACAATCTTAAGAAGGTGTGTCGTCTATAGTATAGAAAATTAAATATAACAATTAGTCACTTAGACATTAAACATTAGATCATAAAGAAAACATTACAAATTTAACAACAAGTCTACAGATTCACAACAAGAACCGTTTTCTAATAAAGGATTAATACAATTATAGGAACATTGTTTTCTAGTTTCACGAAATGAATTAAAATTATGCTCTAAATTAAAACAACCAATTTAACTGTTACCAAGATACTAAAAAGATTAATCTTCCCTAATATTATTATACTTATTGCTCACATACATTTGCTCAATAAAAAGGCACCATAACGGATATGAAACTCGTACTCTCAAAGGCACAATATTTTATCTAATATCATGAAGATACATTGAATAATATAGAACATATAGCTATACTATAAATTGCTATCTTATTCACTAACAAGTGTTATTTTTTTAAATTTCCTTTATAAACATTTATTAAATACTTAGAACTAGGAATTTGATTAGACTGTATTTTTTTAAAAAATAATCATTTAAAAAGTTTCTTAGAAAAAATGTCTGTCATTTATTTGCTCAAATTCATAGGAAGAAAGTTACAAGGCGTTAAAAAAGTAGAAAATTTATACGTTTAAAGTTACGTACTTTACGTATCTCCAAAGTTTTAACATTTTTCTAGAGAATTTAAATTGCCATAAAAATATAAACGAAAATTTGAGAAAATTCTTGACTATTTATAATGAAAATGAAATTTTCTTTTACTGTATTTTAAATGGGAAAGAGGACAATGCGCCAGCTCAATTTTTAAGTTGTGAAGCTCAAATTTCAGGAGATTAATATTTGTCTATTTAAAAAACTTTTTAGATGCATTTACATAAAAAAAAATACAGACAGTCTAATGTTGAAGCTTAAATCTTAAAGGATACAATACATTAAGCGATTATCGTTAAAGCCTTGATTACACCTACCGCGTTGAGGGCCGAGACGGTGCCTTCGGCCAAGCGCTGTGTAGATATGTAACACTTGGCAGAATGCTCGGCCTAATAACAGCTCGAGAGAGTCACTTGGACCTCAGTCTAGTAAATACAAGGTTATTTACTACATTTATCAGGTACATATTACTACATTTATTAATACATTTATCAGGCTGAGTAGCCACCCCTCTACATCCATCCCCGACTGTCTCGATTGCTAAATTGGTGGCTGTGAACTTGGACGCGACGTTTACTCAGGGACCACTAGCCATTTAGTGCGTACTTGGTACGTAGGTGTAATTAAGACATATCAATATCACTCGTCCTTGTACCAGGTTTTAAAGTGAACTGACTGTCTCGCTACTACTTCAAAAATACATGTAAATACTCGCTCGACCATGGCACCGCCTCGGCTGTTACATTTTACCTTTTAGTCACTTTCAATATGTACTTAGTACTATCTGATGTGATTTATTAATATAGAGCGAGATATTATTGAGCGCCGTAGCGGTACCGGAACTATAGTATATCAGATATGAACTAACTAATATAAAAGTCTCGAATAATTTCATATAGGGTTGATGTTTGTATGAGACGCGGTTTTCTTTCAACCAATCGCACTGAGAGTCTAAACATAACCCTCATTAAAGGGAATTAGTACGATGATTAAATTAAAAAATGCCGAAAAATGTAATAATAATCTGCAATAGTCTTATAACCGAAATTAGAACTGTTATAATATTATCCTAATATCCTTACTTTTTACTACAGTAAGAAATTAATTAAGCATTTCATCATAATCTCGACTCGAGAAACCTGTTTGATGATAATTCTCGAACGGGTACTTCTCAAGAGATTTTCACAAGTGCACAGATCGCGGAGTGGTGGAAGTATTGATCTCTGTTGAGACTGTTGTGGGCTCAATCCCCAAAAAGAATATTCTTTGAAATGATTGTTCTGAGGCTTAAAATAAGTTTTTATGGAAGCACGTTTCAGGATGTAGCCACTCTTATCAGTGACTCCTATCTTATGTGAAAGGAGCCCGCGCGATGGCGACCGACGTCCCAGGACATCGAGGGGTGAGGTTACCCGAAAGGGTATTCCGTCAGGCCGACCACTGACGACAAGTCACATCTGCTCCGGTGGTCGGCCTAACAACGAGGTGACGTGGGTACGGGTGGGTTATGGTCCCGCGCGCCGTCCTTTCATCGCCCCGGACGGACTGGACCGCGCGTGCGCTTACCATAGCCTACCCATAAAAAAAAAAATCTTATGTGAAAGGAGTCACTGACAAGATTGGCTACATCATGATTGTTCCGAGTTAGGTTGTCATTTTTGTTATTCTGATAATTCAACACACGTTGACATTTTTTTAGCTTTCTAATAGATTAGACACTTCAGTTATATTCAGTTTATAAAAAAAAATATCATTATTATTATATAAATAACAAATAATTAAACCACTGAACGTAGTATTAAATATGCAATAAGCAATTTTGTTTAGTATTTTACACTAAATTACATTTGACATTATAAATTAAATAAATATAAAGCGTTTCTATAACTTTTAGATAGTAACTTTAAATGTTTATTGGTTTTGATGATTTAAATAATTATTGTTTACAGAAAATAAATACTTTAGAATTTTATTTTAGTTACTAAACGACTTTTTTAGTTATTAAAATATACTCTTTGGGTTTATTATACAAACGAAACAAACTTAATCACATAATAAAAAAGAAATATCGGAATTATATTAGGGTAACGTCTATCGAGTCACGTAGTACTATTTATTATTGTATAATATCAACCGTTATATAAGCTTTATTTAATTAAATACACTACAAAATTGACGCCATTTTACAAAATTGCATGTATGGCTGCAATAATAAGGATTGTGACCGACATAATTCTGATATCGGAGGCTTTACTGACACACTTCTTAGCTTTTGAATATAGTTCAATGGGTTGGGTCTTGTTCATCATCCAATAATACACATCTGTCAGTCCTCGTGCCTTGAGTTCTGGGCCTACTTCTTTTCTTATCCTCTCATTGTAACGGTTTAACCAGACAATCTGGAAGGAAATAAAGCAATTAGGGAACAACACAAATAAAAAAATATAGAGAGTATACCTCACTATATTTTTTTGTAAGATGTATGTAATTTTTTTTTGTTATGGTAAGCGCACGCGCGGTCCTGTCCGTCCGGGGCGATGAAAGGACGGCGCGCGGGCCCATAACCCACCCGTACGTCACGTACGTCACGTCACCTCGTTGTTGGGCCGACCATCGGAGCAGATGTGACTTGTCATCAGTGGTCGGCCCGACGGAATACCCTTTCGGGTAACCTCACCTCTCGACGTACTGGGACGTCGGTCGCCATCGCACGGTCAGCCTCTCTGCGGGTGACGGACAATTCCCCGGTCCGATCACCCGCGGCCTCGGCTAGGGCGGCATTAGGCGCAGATACTCGCGCCTGCGCCGCCCGAGTCGCCAGCGGCGGAACGTGTCGCCGAATAGGAGCTCTACTCGTACACGATCCGCCGCCTCCTTCCGTGAAATAACGGCCTCACAGAAGGCGGCGACCGCGTCCCAGTTCCTGACGCTGACGAGCATCTCCCTGGCGATGGTCGGCAGCGCCAGGTCGGCACCGATAATCGCGACGAGTTCATGGCGCTCCCCCTCCCACGCAGCACACTCCTCGAGCGTGTGCTGCGCCGTGTCCTCGTCGCGATTTGAAATTGATATGAGAAAAGTGAGGGTGATACCACACGGGAGATACAGCAGATAAATCTATGATTAATGTTTACATATTTAGTTCAATCTTACCTCATATTCTGTGAGCAAGTTCTTCAGAATCAATTTGGGCTCATATGGTATTAGGGTAGACTCACGAAATTCTAAATAGTCATTAGGTTTTGATATGACTTCAAAAATGTTGCCTAAGCGTATGCCAAACTTTCCTTGTTCGTACCAGCCCGGCTCTGAGAACACAAGACAGTTTATTTAAAATTGTCGAAATAATCTAAGATGCTAAATTTAGATGTTTTTTCTTTTGTGACAAGCTGTTATCCAGATATTCCAGGTCTGATTCGTCTGGGGTGATTGTAAGAACGGCGTTTGGCTTCATAATCTACCTTATCACGTACTCATCGCCACTGGGCTGATCATAGGTACTTGAATTCGGTGGACCGCCTGACCTAAATTAAGGCCTTGGCCTCCTTAAAGTAATAAATTAACCTTTTTCTTTTTTTATGTTAGTGGTTGTAAGCAAGTAAGCAGTACACCTTATGATAAACGACCCTGCTGCATCTTTACCACACCAGGGATACAGCTAGGCCGCTGCATACCGTGAAGACAGTGCTCTTCTGAAACTTTGTTTAAAGAAGGACATGTCATAGCGCCCGGGCAACAGTAGCAGTTAGTTCACTCCAGTTCCTGCACGCACGTGGAAGAAATGATTGCTAGAAACGTGCTGTTGAAGACCATAACGTTTCCAGATAAAATGAGTGAACCCTGCTACAGTGTCGAGTAGTACGTAGGTAAAACGGTGACGGTGGTACCAAGTCAAACAGTTTCTCGGAGCACTCCCCATGAAAGGCAAAGGCAAGAGCCAAAGTCTCTCCGCCAAACCAGCGACTCCAGGCTGTCCATGAGAATCTAAAAGTATATAATTTTTACGATAATTTTTTTTAACAAAAATCGTTTCAATATCTCCTGGAACTTTTCCTTTTTGTTGGCAGGTTATGAATAAATTATGTCATTAGCCCTTACTTTCCCTTGGGAGTTGGATAACCCAATTAAGGGAATCACCAGGCTGGGTAGCACCAATCAGGACTTTAGACTTATAATAGAGGATCCCTCAAAATAAATTAAATTAAAAACATATAGTAGATATCTTGTGGTATTTTATTCAGCTTGTGTGTTACTAATAATTCTCTTGGTTATTTCTTCTCCAGTCTTTACGACACCCACAATAGTAGACGGTAATGGACAATGATAAACTTAACCAATCACGAGGAGGATTGAATTAGAGAGAAATTGGAATTTGCCATTAGAAAATTAATACGTATGATATACAAGTAAAATACTTAATACTTACCGACAGTTATAAAATATCCTTCTTTAAATGTGTGTAGATTCGTATCCTGTCTATAATCCATCACCAATGGATCTGAAAATAATCCACAATATTTTTTTTTTTACCATCGCACTGTATTACTGTGCTGCAGAAGTCAAGAATTCTGTACTATAGAGTTATCGAGGTTTGTAACTATTTTTTTTGGGGTGGGCAATGGTCAGCGCACCCGCCCACCTGGCTCCGTCCGGGGCTACAGAGCATCGATGCACGGCCCCATATCCCACCCGTAGCACATCGCCTCCGTCGTTGGCTGTTCCTTGTTCTCCGTGGTGGATCCGACGGAATCTCTTTCGAGGTACCCTCTCCTCTCGATGTCCAGGACGTCGGTCGCCGCCGCGCGGTCTGCCTCGCCGCGGGTGACGGACTAAAATCCTCGGTCCGGTCACCCACAGGTAACTATAACCGAAACTATCGCATATACGAAATCAATATATATGGCCCAGGTCTATGTCTCTTAGTTGTCTTTGAAGTCAGTCACGAACGATATAAAGAAACCACATAGCATGAAGCGGCTACCGCGCTTCAGTGAGGTCAATTATTTCAGTTCTTATACGTCATTATACTTAGGAGTGGTAGGACCACACTGTCGACAGTTATCTGTCTACAGCCGCGGGCCGGTCCGTCCGGGGCAGTACCATGCTCTCGCAGAAAATCGACGTCTGAGTAGTAGCAATTTGTTACTGCGCTTCGTTCGGTGAGCGAGAGAGCCGGAAGCCCAACTTTCTGAGGGTGATTGCGTGTGGAGGGTTTTGGTGGTGTCCTTGGTATCACCGAGCCTCAATGCACGCATTCACACTTCCTTCGCTTTCATCGCGGTAGGCAACGGCCTTGTAAAGGTCCATGAGCGGCAGCAACACTTACCATCAGGTGTACTGTTTGCTCGTTTGCCACCGTTTGCAATAAAAAAAAGTCCCACTGGTGGACTCGAGCCTCCTCCACAATAGGAGGTTAATTCACCACGCTGATCCGACGTAGTTGATACAGAGTTTTATTTCGAGCTTTCCTTCTCTTACATAGATGATATATGCATATTTAATCCCTTAGTCGTTTTTTACGACATCCACGGGCAAGAGAGGGAGTGGTGATTTGTATTCTTACTCCGTCACCACGCGGAAGTCAATATGAATTAAAATTAAGTTATCCAAGTCTGAATAATAGCAATTTGCTAGTCTGCGCTTCTTTTAGTGCAAACCAAAACTTTACCCCTTCCTTTGTCCTCACTTGATTTCTTTATCTGCTGTGCCTACAGTAAACAGGCTGTGATTTGGCTGTAACCCTGATATTCCTGAAGTCTATGTACGGTAGTTACCACTTACTATCAGATTGCTTCTTTATCTAGCAAATGCAATAATAGGAAGCAAGTCTTCCACATACCTTCTTTCCTAGCAAGTGCTGCACCAACGGAATATCCTGTCGGATGCGAGTAATCTTGTTTGGCCGCCCAGAGAGGTGCTCGTAACACTGGATCAGCATGCGGAGCTGGTAAGGTAGCAGGCGTGCGAAAACTGGCAAGTGCAGCGTGAGCACGTAATACCGTAGTATACGCAAGTTTCTCTTCCGCTTTTGGGGATCCGTAGTGCACTGTTCGCGTCACCAATGTCGTACCCTCTGAAATGGCCATAATACTGATGAAGGCGACGGTTTAATTTGCTAACGGACAATATCTAATACTTAGAATAATAACGTATAGAAGGTAAGTTCACGTACAAAAAGTGAGGCATTTCAATTGGAGCCTAATGGAGCTTAAGCCAGAACCGTTCCGTAATGTACAAGTCATTGTACTGCACGAACGTACGCAACTCTTAAAAAATAAATAGGTAATTATGACGGTTTGTGCATTCAAATGGTTGTGTAATTGTTGTGACAACAATACATTTGAAAAACTTAAAAAGGTTTTTAACATTACTTTTAAAAGTATTTCGACGATTTATGTTAATAAAAACAAAATTTGATTTCATAATTTGTATAGTGGTTTGCGTGTGTACGTGTGTAATCGTCTGCGCGCCATTAGTATTTTGAGATTCAAATTTCGAACGTTCGAAGTATTGACACTATCCTTCTATATGTTATTATTCTAAGATCTAATATGAAGAAACTAAAGATATGGAGATACAATTAGTCGTCTTCTTATTCCCGTACCACCTGGAGAAAAGTTTACATAGATTAGAATTAGTATTAATATCCTTTTTTTTTTGGGGGTGGGTTACTGTCGGCGCACTCCTCGCTCCGCTCCGTCCGGGGCGACAGAGGGGCGTAAGCACACGCACCCGTAACCCACCCGCGACACGTCGCCTTCGTCGTTGGGCCGACCACCGGAGCAGGTGACTTGACGTCAGTGGTATTAATTATAATATTTAGGTTGTTACCATGGGGACGGAATAAGAATACAATTCACCATGTCTTTCATGCCCGTAGGTGTCATAATAGACGATTAAAAGATATAACCTGCAGATAGTGTCCATGCAAAAGAATAATACTCGAAATTAAACCCTATACCAATTCGACTGGTCAGCGTGATGTAATAGGTCAATTTCCCTCCCATTGTGGAGGAGACTCGAGCTGAGTAGTGGGATGTATATGAGTCGTGATAATGATGATGCTGTGACGTGACACACCGAGTCAGAACCGGTCCAAAACCCCTCTATTTCCTTTTTCTCTCATTCCAATACCTCCAATCGTTTCGCGTACTTAGCGACTTGGCTACATCTATATACTTACATTCATAAAAAAAGGAAAAAAAATCGTGGGACACTACAAAACGAACATTTTAATCGAAGATTGTAGATATTTGACGATTTTATTTTTACTGTTTGTTTACAATAAAACCGTTTAACTTAATTTTTATTTCTTTTTATTTTCAAGTTTTTATATTGATTTTATATAGAGCACTGTATTCTACTTGACAAGCCCTTTCATTTAATACCCTTATTAATGGGATTGTAAACAAATAGGTTCTCCGCCATTTTGCAGCGTCGGCTATCTTAGATTTAAACCGACTTCAAAAAAAGGAGGAGGTTCTCAATTCGTCGAAATCTTTTTTTTTATGTATGTTCACTGATTACTCAAAGACGCCTGGACCGATTTGCAAAATTCTTTTTTTGTTGGATAGGGTATACTTCCCAGGTGGTTCCATAGTCATCAGGTCAGGATCTGATGATGGTATCCTTGAGAAATTGGTGGAATTTTTAAAGTTTTATTAGTTTACTGTTTGAAGTCGGTTTTTTTTTGTTAAAAATGATAGATTATGAATTTGTATTTGTCAAGCCATTTCATTTGATACCCATTTCGATATTCATTTGATATTGATGGGATTGAAAAAGAAAAATAGGTTATTGGCCATTTTGTAGCGGGGACCATCTTGAATTTACAATCAATTTTAGTATACATAATAATATTGTCACCAGAACTCAAGGCGTATACCAAATTTCAGATCAATCGGTTGTCAGGAAGAGGGTGAAATTTCAATTACTAAATTTAACCCAAGAAAGAAAAAAACAAACGGGGTAAGCTAAATGAAACCGTTTAAAACAATTCAAATCATAGAAAAATTATGTGAAATGTTATAAGGAAGTACTCCTACCATCAAACTGTCCACCAGATTGTATGACAAGTGTTGCGTTTTTAAAGATTCTCAAATTAGTAATATTGATGGCACGGTATTCAGGATCAGCAGCATTAGGGCCGTACGCTACTCTGGTCTTCATCGAGGGTCCCACATATCCGGCCTCCGTCTCGCGAGTTCTATCCACTGTTACTGCTACGGACATTTCACTTAGACCTGTTTTGCCCTGAAAATAGAAATATTTGCCAAATGCCTTTACATCTAAACAGCAGTGATGAATCTTTGAGTTCTTTGAAACAGAACTTTACAAAAGTTATTTCTGAAAGAATACAATTCACCCCCTCCGCCTCTCGTACCCATGAGTATCATAATAGACGGCTATGATTTAATGATATACAGATAACATCGATATAAGAGAATCCTTCTTTGAAACACGACATAAAATTTTATTCATTCACGTCTCATCAACATGGTCCAAATATAGTAGGTCAATTTCCTTCCCAGATTGGTCGAGGCCTGAATTCAACCGTAGGACACATATGTGGGTTAAGATGGTAATGAGGATGACAGAGGTTAAAAGTGAGTAATTGGGTTTTTGAGTCAAACCTTTAGGGTCACAATAGGCGCCCATGAGGTCGTATAATTTGCCATGTGCCCGAACTCCATTTTTGAAATATTCCTTCGCACTTGAGGACGAAAATAACGATAACTATAACATTCTAGGATTATTTTATTTCGAGTGCTCTTTTTTTTTTTCATCATCCATCATCCAAAAATCTCGTCAACAAGCTCAAAACATGATGCGCCTGTTTCTCATCAACGAATAAATCACGAAATAAAGATAAATATTGGAATTTGAACTTGTTACTTTAAACCCATATCTCGAACACTGACTTTCGGATTATGACTGACTCATCGGAAATACCTTTGTCCCGTTTGTGAATAATTAATAATTTAGACTCGATTTAGTAGGTAATCTACTCGTATGAAGAGAATTACCTCTCACGATACGATTCAAGTATACGAGTATGCTACCTTTTAAGTAGTCTAGCCACTACATCATTTCATACCATGACTGTACTAAGAACGTGTCAGGTAAAAAATATTCTTTATATTGAAAAATATGAAATTTGCCCACTAGACCGGATCCTCATCAACCAATCCGTCGCGTGCCATGCCCAGATGGGCGATCCTGTGATTAAGAAGTTAGACAGGTTGTTTTGTGTCGAGAATTCCATCTCTTACAGCAAAATTATTTATCTACGTTCTTTAATGTTCCGTAACGAAACTCGCGACAAAATAAGTGATGAGGAAATTAATTCTCAATGCATACTAATACAAGAAATCTATATGAAATTACCTCAAGATAATTCAGCAAAGTGCACATAGCAACAGCATCCCGGAGATGAGCTTTCTTCATTCCCCTGACTTCAGCTTCATTCTTTTGCGCCTTAAGATATATGATGGGTGAGAGAACTAGTACACGTTTTGCAGACGGTACACTTTGGGCGATGGCCGCGGAAGCGCCACGTTGAAATGTGCCAGCAGCCGGTATTAATATTTTTGACTCCGGTCGAATACGAAGCTCAGTATAAATACTATTGTATTCATTTATCCTGAAAATAATGCTAATAATGTACTAATACCTCCATCAGCCGAGCTACGACCATTGTCAGAGTATCCTCACTGGTCAGCAATCGTATTTGGTGTTATAATATAGGAGAGAAATATTGACTATTTTTCTGATGGTCTCTTACCCGTTTTTTACTAATTCTCACGAGAAACTAAGGTGCGACAAGATTGTATTACTAATCCGGCTGGGTTTATCTTTAAGAATGTATCTGTCACCGTATTATTGTACGAACCGTTAGTTTATAAACTATCTAGTGAGATTATAAACTATCGATAGATTGTGAACGGACACAAAAATTTACAATCTAACGCTTATATTTTCGTAAGATTATAAACTGACTATGTTCAACCGTCAAATTGTGATTTTAATACTTTTAACCATCAGTTCAAAAAGAAATTACCCAATCACAGCACTGTCTTACAATTTCTCGCCTGCGAATTTGTGAACCGTCCTCCGATTGGTTGGCGTTATAGGTAGCACGTGTTCGTGTGCATAGAGTTACAAACATAATTATCAGCAATTAAAAAGCTCATTGTCAGCAAATATTAACGTACATTATTAAATACCACCAAAATATTATTTTTAATATCTTTAAATTGATGTAATGTAGTAATGTCGCTAAAATAATAATGACGGCGCGGCAGCATGTGAAAACAATGATTCGTTGAACCAATCAGCGTGCACTTTGCGTTTTGTTCACAATTGTAAATTTTTGTGTCCGTTCTCAATCTGTCGATAGTTTATAATCTCACTAGATAGTTTATAAACTAACGGTTCGTACAATTTTACGGTGACAGATCCACGCCATGCCTTACTGACGACGAGGGCGGAGTTTCATACCATTATTTCTAGCGTTAGTGTTAATGCGCTTCCACAAAGCAAAATCTCACGCACTCATTCGCTAACATCTCGAAAACTACATTATATTGTAATATTATCAAAATATACTAGGAACGAATAATAGAAGATTATATTTGGTTTCTGATTTCACTACATTTCGATCAATTTTCAGCTTTCATGTTCACGATCTCTGAACAGTACACTCGCGTAAACATCAGAAATAAAATGTTTTTTTTTTTGGAATTTATTGTTCACAATGGATCATTGGGAACCCTATAGAGAATTAATTATTCATCAATATTTTATGCAATATATTATATACTAAGTCTTAGAATGGAAATGGAATTCTAAGCATTATTAATTTCAATTATAATTATTACAAGTTGCTGTATTTAAATAAGAGATTATGTTTGGCTAATTGAAATAATCCTCATTGCATAATTATTAGGATCTTTTGAGTTGTTAATTTACTAAAGTATTTAATTAATGGCCACGCAGATGGTGTAGTGGTGAAGATACTGATCTATGGTGCCAAATACCGTGGGTTTGATTCCTACGCCCGACAATACTCGTACTTTGTCCGCTCCACATTTTTTTGTAGTCTCCCGCTATACAAAAATAATTTCCTTAGTGCAAGGCTTCAAAATAAACAATCTAAATTATTACGACCGAAATCACACCATGTAAATAAAATCATTCTCAATGATCCTAATTTTATGCGAGTGTAATGCGCGTCATGCCGCCCTAGCCGAGGCCGCGGGTGACGTGACCGGGGAATTAGTCCGTCACCCGCCGAGAGACCGACCGCGTGAGGAAAGACCGACGTCCTCCCCGAGGGGAAGACGTCAGTCGATGGGAGGGTACCCCACTAGGGGATATTTCGTCGGGCCGACCACTGATGACAAGTAACCCTACTCCGGTGGTCGGTCTAACGACGAAGACGACGTGGAGTTCGTGTGGGTTGCGGGTGTGCGTGCTTATGCCCCTCTGTCGCCCCAGACGGAGTGATGCGAAGAGTAAGCCGACCGCAGCCCAACGCAAAAAAAAAAATTGAAACCATAGTTCAGAAACTAGTATTTAATAACTTATGAATGGGCAATACCTATTTGATTTATTTCAGACGATTGAAAGGTGTGCATATGTCATAATTTCCATACAACGCTATTCTCACCTCGTACAGTTGTTTGTAAAGCAGTTATACACTGCTAAGGCATCCCCAACAAGTAGTGATAATTTCCCCGGTGGTACAAAGACGCGGACATCTCTCATGCTGACAATTAAAAAGGCTTTCAATAAAGGCGCGTATGGTAAATCTCTGCCTCGCATATTCAGAAGCCAGGCCACCTCGTCCAGTGCAGTCACCACCATAGCTTCAGCGCCAACTTCACGTAATTCTTGACGAAGGGAAGTCACTTTTTCACGCCAACCTTCGCCTGGAAAATGAGGAAAAGCGATTTCTTCAGAAGCAATATCAGTTTAAAGGTATATACATTTTTAAGTGAGAAATTCTTCTACATAATACCTATTAAATATTGCACATCGATATTTGAAAAGAGGCAATCGGTTAATTTCAACTTCGTAGGGCGTTGTCTCTGTCCCACTCTACCCTACTCTTGTGACGTTTCTCAATCGTTGTATGAGAGTACTACTCTCTGCGTTCAGTCAAACATACCTATATGTTTTTATAGAGTTGTTACAACTGCATTAATTTAGCAAAAAAAATGTAGAATAAGTGGTTTTTATTTAATAACTAGCTGACCCGGCGAACTTCGTACCGCCGTAAATCATTTTCTAAATTTCCAAAAATGTAGTCGGTCTATAGCTGTCATTTGCGTTTTGTTATTACATGTCAGGTGCATTTTTATTATACCAGGTTTCATAATGACACGTTTCATTGTGACATTTTATGTTACGTCACACGGGAACGCGATCGAACGGGACAAAAAGTATCCTATGTCCGTCTCCTGGATCTAAGCTACCTCCCTACTAATTTTCAGCCAAATCGGTACAGCCGTTCTTGAGTTATAAATAGTGTAACTAACACGACTTTCTTTTATATATATAGATAACTAGCTGACCCGGCGAACTTCGTAACGCCATAATTTTTTTCGCAAATATATTTTCTAAATTGCCGAATATACATAAATAGTCTCTAATGGAAGAACCATTGTGGCTTTGTAGGGAAAGATTTAATCGTCTTGGTCGCGGCTATTAATGATGATTCAAAGAGAATACAAATTACTGATTATTGATTTCTGACAAAATTATAATTATCAATTTTTCAAGCATACTTAACTATAGACAAAATTACGTTTAGCTGTCATTTGCATTTTGTTATTACATATCAAATGCGTTTTTGTTATCCTACGTTTCATAGTGACTTGTATTCTCTTTGACATGAGTTTCGGCGTGAATATGGAAATGTCATGTTAAGCTCTTGTATTATGCCGACCTGGGACGCGGCTGCAGCCTTCTGCGAGGCAGTAGTCTCGCGGAAGGAGGCGGCGGATCGCTTGCGCGAGGAACGCAGCCTCGATGAGGCGATCCGCCACCCCGGCAAATGGGGCGGCGTGGGCGCGAATACCTGCGCCTCATGCCGCCCTAGCCGAGGCCGCGGGTGACGTGACCGGGGAATTAGTCCGTCACCCGCCGAGAGGCCGACCGCGTGAGAAAAGACCAACGTCCTCCCCGACGGGGGACGTCGGTCGATGGGAGGGTACCCCACTAGGGGGTATTCCGTCGGGCCGACTACTGATGACAAGTAACCCTGCTCCGGTGGTCGGCCCAACGACGAAGGCGACGTCCATCGCGGGTGGGTTGCGGGTGTGCGTGCTTACGCCCCTCTGTCACTCCGGATGGAGTGCTGTGAGGAGTGGGCCGACCGCAATCAACACCAAAAAAAAAAAAGAAAAAAGCTCTTGTATTATATTAATTTTTTTAGTGTTTTATAGTGTTATATTCAATAATTTCGATAATATTTTATGTAATATAATACAGTTAAGGTGCTGAAGTGTGTTGAATGTGATATAAGAGTGGTTTACGTGTATTTTCATATTCTACCGAAATTCCCAGAGAAATCATTTAATTATGTTTTCAGCGCCTAATTAATGGTAACGACTTGACATACTGACGGACATGACTATAAATAAGCTAATCTATATAAAGAAATGTTAAATAGTATGAAGAAAATTGTATCAGACTTGGCTGTATGGGCTTTGATCACTTTACCTATCCGAATGAACAAACAGAAACAAAAAAACCTAATTGACATTTTATGTCATGTCACACGGGAACGCGATCGAACGGGTTAAAAACTAGCTCATTGCCATTAAGAAAAAGAAGAAGAGAAACGGGATAAAAAGTATTCTATGTCCGTCTCCTGGTTCTAAGCTACCTCCCCACTAATTTTCAGCCAAATCTGAACAGCCGTTCTTGAGTTATAAATAGTGTAACTAACACGATTTTCTTTTATATATATATAAATAGTCATAATAGTTTTAACAGCTTCTAATAGATACCATTACTTATTACTTCGCGACGTCACACGGATAATATGCGTCAGGGACGCGCTACATACCATTTTACATGCCTATACCATCTCATAAACTTTTAAGGTAATGAGAAACCTTTCCAAAATATAATGCATGATTATGGCTAGACTATATGCCACAAGCAGCAAGCGGTATTCAAACACGTGTTAACTACTATAGCAACCATCACTTTCCTCAACCATATCGGAAGGTAAAGAGAGAACCGCTCCACATACCTAAAATAATTTTAACTTACCGGCATATTCCAAGGGGTAGTTGGTAGCCACTGTTTTAGGGAATTCAGGCCTTCTCTTCATTGGATTGAGCTCCTCATTCCATAGCTGGTCTAGTAACGTTGGAATATGAACAAGCTGCATCCCTTCCGATAGCAATGCAGAACTTAGGGTTGACCAGTCTCCAATCGATGTGAGGCGTGCATCAGCTCCCACGCGGCCCGCACGGGATAACCGTTCCTGTTTAAAGAAGACTTGGAATATATCAAGTTTTACCTTGAAACTAAACTATAATATCAGCAGTGGCGGCTGGTGGGTCATCAAAGTGGTGGTGCACTTGCTCACTAAGCATTAAGATCAGAAATTGCAAGGGAACAACAAATTACGTAAAAAATCTAATTTGTTAATTTTATTTTTTTTGAACGCATTAGATTTTGTAGGTGCACTTCGAAGAAAAATATTTTTTTTTGTTTTTACGCTTTAAAAAATATTTATAAAGGAGGGCCTCGGCAGTCAATTTTATTTTGAAAAGTTTTGTTATTGTCTTGAATATAGTCTATATTTATGCTCATTTTCACTCGTACCCACACATACGCAGTATAAATAGACTAAGACCAAAATATAAAAAACAATTACTTAATGTAAACAAACCATATTTAACGCGTTAAAGATACATCGAAACTATACCTACTTACTGTATTTAACGTCATCGGCGAATTTCGTCGAAAGTCACGTTCTCGGTAATGTTCGGTTCGCTCGTACGGCGCACGGGAACAGACTCATTTTTCAGTATATTTCTATGAACTATCTTCTGTCTCACACGCCAGGCGTTTTAACTCGTATATAATACAAGTTGTATGGGCAGTCCACGTGCGCTCGCCTAAGCGCACGAGATTTTTTTTACAGAGAAAATATGTTTTAATAGTTTGGTAAAGGGCTTAAATTGTTTCGTCATAATTTGAAATTTTATTTCTTATATGTTTTTGTATGGTCAAAGAACAAGTATTAATATACCTAGTAATTTAAAAATAAAGATAACATTTTGTAATTTTTAAATATTTTAATTTGATGGTTCAGTTCACGAGCGCACTTCAGGTACAGCAGCCACTGAATATCAGGTTTTGAATGCATTTTTTGTTTATTGGCTATGGTAAGCACACACGTCGTCCGTTCAGCGCGGCTCCATAACCCACCGTATTTATAATGAATACCGAAAAAAAAAACGAATTCTTATCATCCGTGGCCAGCCGGGCGGGGGTCTTAAATGCGTATATGTTTGAGCTATGAATCGATTGATGACACTATTTTGATATTAAACAAGGACAAGTATTTGTATTTATTAGTTTTTCCTTTTAGATTCGATTAATTTCTATACAAACTGTAGTTTTATTAGTTTCTGTATACATTTATGTCGACCGGAGCTAACTGCTATATGTTGCCCTCTGGTCAAAAATTACATTCACAAGGAGGGTTAAAATCATGCACGCGGTTGGTTATGCCACTGAGGACAAGGAACTCGGCCCCGGTGGTCGGCCCAACGACGAAGACGACGTGCTACGGATGGGTTATGGGGCCGCGCGCCGCCCTCAGTCGCCCAGGACGGAGCCGGGCATCAGGACCATGGCCCATACCCAAAATAAAAAGGCGGTCGGTCATAAAAATACATATTGCGTCGACCCCAAGTAATTGGTATAAGAACAAGACGATGATATTAATTCCTGTACAAACCGATATCCACTCAGCGATAGTAGGCTGGCTAGGGTCATCGGCATCTAGCACCAGCCAGGCACAAGATGTGACAGCACGGGCTCTGTGGAAGTCTCCTGATGATACCCAGACAGCTGCTCCTCCTTGTGCTAATACAACGCCCGTGCCTGCGCCCTCCCATCCGCTTATGTACTGCAGGCGACGTTCGCTCTCTATAGGCTCTTCACTCTACAATTAAAACACACAATTACACAAATGACCTGTTTTTATAGCTTTTTTTTTTCATTGTCTATGGCAGGGGTTCGTAAACTTTAAAGATAATGGAACACCAACCTAATAAGTTTTATTTCATGAAATCCCATATCAAATGACAATACATATGTCCGCAGAACACATTTTGAGTCTTGGTCTATGATGTAACACGGTCAAGTTACCCATCTAAAAGTAGCTAGTCATCATCATCATTATCATCTCAGCCCACATACGTCCCACTGTTGGGCTCGGGCCTCCTCCATAATGGAAGGGTAATTGACCTACTATACCACGCTGGTCAGACGTGTTGGTATAGGGTTTTATTTCGAGTTTTCCTTCTCTCGCATAGATGTTATATGCGTTTTATATCCCTTAGTCGTCTCGTACGATCACCCACGGGTAAGATAGGGGGTGGTGAATTGTATTCTTACTCCGTCACCACACGGAAAAAAGTAGTAGTAATCATAAATTTTTGATTTCTTTTTTATTTTCCCCGATGCAAAAACTTATAAGCAAGCAGTTTGATGTATTTATCTATGTCTGTCTATGGCATCGTATTGAATGAATAGATCGATCATAATGCGATTTTTAGATTTGAATGTTAATACGATCGAGGTGGCTTGACTTCTAGCTACAATTTATGAATATCTTTTAGGGGTTTAAAGATCTTCAGCTATTTTGTTAGATGCCGTAGGGATCTTAGACGCACAATAGGATTTTACTTCCAGACTTATCTGTGAACTAATATTAGAAGTACTCATGTATATGAATACTATATATTAGGAAGCGAATGAGAAAACAATGAAATTATCTTACCAAATGTTCGTCAGTGTAAAAAATTACAAACGCATCAAAGAACGAATTCATTTGTGTATAAGCTGCCTTCCTCATGGCGCTGCGGAGTCGTCCCAATGGATTATTAACATCGGTAGCATCAGCACAGATCAGTGGGGAAGGAGGAGTTGCTTCTTGAACGATGGTGAGAGGCACCGGTGTAAGTGGAGTGGTGATAATCGGCGGGATGGTAGTTGTTGTTGTTCGTATCGCTGATTGCTGCGGCATACGTACGGCTAAACATGCTGGAAAAAGGCATCAATTTGAATAAACGCTATGACTGTATGTTAACCTGAAACGGCGATGACAACTCGAAATATATCATCATTACTAACTCGACCAGCTTCTATACAAAATCAATTTTCCTTTTATGGCCAGGGAAGGAGGCCAATATATCATTATCTCCGTCCATATATGTCCCATATGGGGCACCAGCTGTCTCCACTATGGGAAGGCAATCGACCTGCTATACCTACCTGGTCAGATGTCGTGGTATAGGGTTTTGTTTCGAATGTTCTTTCTCTTGCATAGATAGAAAATAGATTTAAAAATACTTGTATAAACTTGGTTCGTCTGTACGGAATCTTTGAAAGCGATTTTTATCCCCTTCTAAGCATCGACTTAATTTGGATCTTTTTATATTTATCAAGGACCAATAACAATACAAAAATTTAAATAGTTTATCCCACTATCTTTACAGTATCACCGAATTTTCTATATCCACGGCCGAGATTTTGTTGTGACTCAATAGATGTCGCTATTCGTAATCTCTGCATCACACTTGTTAGTTCGGTTATATACCAAAGCGTGATTATCAGTTTTCTTTATCATTTATTTTTATTTTTTTATCCATATCAAATATGGACCAACTAATGGTGTTGTAATTGCTTTTTAAATATCTTACACAATATTTACAATACTATTTTAAAGCTTTTATCTACTAAATTGTTTGAATATTATTAAAACATCTTTATTAATAATATTGTTTAAATGCATGTAATATTTAATAACTGTTGTATGAGTGGCTACGAATTACTATCAACGCTCACATTGCTCGTGGATATCGTAAAAGATAACGAAGAGCTAAAGAGAGCCTTTTTTTGCGTGAGAAAAAACATTGTTTATGCATTTATGTATGGCCACCTCTGTCAAAAGAGATGCGGCATAACCTCAGCTCAGCGCTCCTACCAACTAAAAACCACATGCCCGTCCTGCCTCTCAGTTACGGCAAATTTACGGGACCGTTTTTACACCGCTTTGAGAACGGCTAAACATCGACCTGGGCCAATTCCATTTCTCGCGGTCTAATCAACAATTATATTCACTTGGAAAGTTGTTGTCAGGCGCCTGCCTGACAACAACGCCGCTGCCCATAAAACTAACTTTTGCAGAACGTACAATGGACGAAGAGTAGGGGAAGTCCGGGCATAGTGGATAGGCCAGGCAAAGTGAATACCCTTTATTTCTCGTCAAGAACATGTCGGAATACGCACGCCTCGCGCCTTTACACCCCCTTCCCCATCTGCATTCGTGGGCAAACAGAGCTAGCCCAAGATCGCGCCGCGTTCCAGAGAAAAATCGAAAGAACCAAATATTTAAGTTTTATTATTACTTTTCAAGGTACGTAATACTTTAATAACTCATGTAAACGTTAAACATATTGTTTAGTACGATTATATCCTTTAAGTGCATATTTTCAGGTATTAATTCTGAGAGAACAAATACTTTGTCGTCACTTCATTTGGTTTTAGCTTAGGTTGAATGAAATGAATAGATGTAAGGCAAAGTGAACACGGGCAAAGTGGATAGGGCATTCGCTTTGCCAAGCAAAGAAAAACATGAATATAAATTTAAATACTGCGACAAAGAAAAATCAAAATACTAAAACCACCAAAAATATAATTGTTAAAGATAAGAGTAAGAATAGCGGTAAGAAAAACAAAGAAGAACAGTATGTATGCTATTATTTTGGGGAGAACTACACAGAGATAACTAAAATTGGATCAAATGTAATAAATGTAAGCAATGGAGTCACAAAAATATTATTTATGAATGCTTATGAAGGCTTATTTCTTTGTTATATCTGCACTGATTAGTTTAAAATTAGGCTAAGTATTTGTGTTCACTTTGCCCTATCGTCCTATCCACTTATGGGGCTTATCCGACCTATGGGGCAAAGTGGATACTGGTATATGTTGCAATATTATTGACAATTAAAATTAAGGAACTGCTATTAAGCAATTTTTGTTAATTATAATAAAAACTTTAATAAATGTTTATTCTCATTGAACATTTGTTTCATTTATATGCCCATTGGTTATCTAACTATAGCCCATCAAACATTAAGGTGTCCGCTTTGCCCGGACTTCCCCTACATATTGCGTTGAGTAATTGGCATAAGAGCAGATAATGGTGATTATGGAAAAAGAAATATACAGTAATAATGAAAAGTGTAGATAATAAAAGCAGTTGTTACAATCTTTTGAAGTAATTAGGGGGAATGGAGACATATCCTCTCCCTTTCTCGCACATCCTAATTCATTTACGGCAGATGTAGACTACTATAGAGATTACTACGTTGACGTCACATTGTTTGTATTGCTTTATTTGTCTAATTATTAAAATGCTCCCAATTTCTATTTGCCATGATGTAATTACCACCTTCTACAATTATTGAATAAGTGGAAATTGTCGGTCATAAACGACATTTTTTTTACCTTTCCACTTTGTAGTTTAAAGAGACTAAGCGGATATAATCCATTGTTTTTTTTTTTAGGTTAAATACGCTAAAACAATGGTAATGAACTGTCATATATTTTTTTTATACTGAAAGATGGCTCTATGCTCAATTTTGTATTCATAAATTTGTACTCATAAAAATATAAACACAAATTTTCCTAAGGTTTTTTTCGTTATTTTAAAGAAAAACTTGCACAAAAAAAACATGGGATTGTATTTTACATAAGTGTGTTTTTTTTTGTAACAGGAATAGGACAGACGGACAGAGAGGATATAAATTCATTTACTGTAACTGTATTCGGTCAAAATGTCTAGATCCTCCGCTAAAAGTAGAGCAATTGGAATATTTTAATTTAATATTAAATAAACAGTATTTTGTAAAGAAACTGAAAAAGAATCTTCACAATGTAACGTGACTGACGACGTTAGCGAAAGATATCATCATTGTAGGAACATCTTTACTCCCTACGTGAGACGAAATAATAACTGCACATTTTCAATCCAGCAGATAATTATGTTGGAGTGAGATACACGATAATGCTATTTTGTCCCTTTCTCGGCTCGGCAGATAAATCAAAAATATTCATCAAAAGGAGAAAGCGGCTAGCGACAGTGGCGTTTGTGGCGCGGGAATATACCAGGGCATCAGAAATTATAAGGAGTTTGCTGAAACAGAGAGCTTTCAAAAGCTCAAGAGTGCGAGAGGGATAGGACAGGGCGCATTCCACCCTCCCGTTTTAACCTTGCTCCCGCCCGCGGTCCTTTTATTGTCGGAGGCGTGTCCCGCTACAGTTACTACCCGCTTTCATCAGCCGTCTGCTATAGGAATTTATGTTTGATGTCCTGTAGCTATAAATAAAGCTACGTAAAATCTGACATTGATATGCGTTAAAATAAATCACTTTGATTTATAACATTTTTGGCCACGATGATACACAGTTATTTATTAACTTAACTATATAATTACTTTACGATATATTTTCACTCGCCGCCATAGAGCATGATTGATAAACTAAAATCTTCTTAAACACCAATATGAGACTTGCATATTGCAGGCAAAATATTGTTTATTTAGCCTCGTATGAAGTGTGAAGAACCCGCTGAGCCACTCTGTTAAGGTCAACGTACGAGGGGTACCCAAGGGATGTGGATTCTATTGGAATGACGTCAACAAGTAGCAGGTCATCAGAAGTAGTGAGGAGGTTACTTTGTCCTTTCCCTTTCATTCGACGCTCAGGGGGTGGAGACTGTATAAACTTTGTCACTGTGTGTATTACTTGAGTTATGAATGTGTTAAGAGTAACAGTTACACAGATAAAGTAGGGCTGTAATTTGTTACACCAAAATGGGTAAAATGACGTTGGATTCGGCTAGGACATCATGATCGTGAAGAGATCACAAAAACGGTTCATGTAACCGAATGTAAATTAGCACGACCTTTATAAGTTTCAAGAGTTTGTTGATATGCTGATAAAAATGTTCATTTACTCATCATAAGTATTTTAGTATTTATAATTTGTATTTAAATCTCGTAAAACTGAAAATAGCTTCTTATACTACAGTGCATTTAATGTAACTACCAGAGGGCCGGCAAATATAGGAAGGAGACGCTGGTATTAAAAAAAAAACATTTTATAATTTTATTGTACGACTTTGACTCCTAAGATTTTAGCAATAAGCAGCATTTTCATTTTATAGATGACATCAAAGACTTCATATATCCCTTAAGGATGGTCCATTATATTCCCAAAGGGACGAAATATCCTGCGAGTTACTAGGGCAACATGAATAGCGAGGCGGTTGTATTCGAGACGCTCGTCCTGACCAAGGATACTCAAGGATAAAAGCCAACGACCGCTGCGCCGCCGAGGCAAGAAATGCAACGGCCATTCACTTGGTGACGTAGTTACTGCAATGATAATGTATGCAAACGCAATGCACTGATGAATTATTAACAAACAGAGCGAGTTGATATTGACTTGTAAATATAGTTTCAACAGTATAAACGTAGAATAAACTGAATGCACAAATGGTTTAGTGGTCTAATTTCCGATTTTACGTACCGATTGTCAGCGGTTCAATTCCTATGGAACCTAATTTTATAAACAAGATGGGTAATGTAAGTGTAACTTTTGTAAACGCCTACGTTACATAAAGATTTATTCTTTGGTGTGTGCGTTATTTTAAAAACCTGGAACAGGTTGTGTTGTAAAGGCACACGATCCGAATGAAATTTTTATATTACAGGAAATTTTCATTATTCATCATTCTTCTTCCGAATCGCTTGGATTGTGCTTATCATTTCATTTATTTAGGTATATGAAATTATGAAAACGAGAAGAGCATTCGTTTCACTTTTCTAGGATATTCAAAGGCAACTAAAACAGTGCTCCACTTTATCGGACCTAATATTTACCACCATTATTTTTCATCACACAAAAAGGTTGCATATCAGAATTTACATCGTTTCCGTAAAAAGTTCACTTTAAAACTTAAATAAGAATACGATTTTTTTAATTTTTATATCATCATCGCAGCCGACATACGTCCCACTGTTGGGCTTAATCCTCCTCCATAATGGAAGAAAATTTGACCTTCTATACCATGTTGGTCAGACATGTTGGTATAGGCCACACGGATTTTTTTTTATATGATACTCCAATATCTCATAAGTACTCATATAAATATTAAAAAGAAATTATTTAGAAACGTGTAAATTTGTAGAAGTAAGAAACGATATTCATCATTATCATCTTAGCCCACATAAGTCCCATTGTTGGCCTCAAAGCTCCTTCACAATGAGCGGCGGAATTGACTTACTATTTCATGCTAGTCAGTCATGTTGGAATAGGGTTTTCCATCGAGTTTTCCAACTCTTGCATCGGTATTAACTTTAAACATTTTTTGCTTTATTAGTTACTAGGAACCCGCCCTCGCTTCGCTTCGGGTTCAGTTGCCTTACCCGCGGCGTAGTTTCCGTTCCCGTGGGAATACCGAGATAAAATATAGCCTATGTTACTCCCTGATATTATAGCTTTCCATTGGTGAAAGAATTTTTGAAATCGGTTCGGTGGTTTAAGCGTGAAAGCGTAACAAACAAACAAACATCCTTACTTTCGCATTTATAATATTAGTAAGGATTAACTATATACATGTTTTAAGATTAGATTATTATTATATTCTCCGAGTTTCACGGATATCTTTGAAGGTAAGATACCCGGTCTTTTGGAGACTTACATGAGGATATGAATCCAACACGCAGAGGCCTTTGGAGAAATTTAATATTAAAATGGTATAGGACGTCTACCGATGGCACTTCACGCCTGCACATAACACACGTGGACTGCTAACGGTGTGTGTAAAACTAAAGCGTGATGATGGTATCTAATATATGATTTAGGGGATTGGAGGTGAGATGTACTGATTAAGTTGAGACTATTGATTTAAAAACTGTAGTCTGCCTTCAATATCATTATGGTTTGAACTCTGGCAGACGGTGACTCGCCAACTCACTGAATGAGCTGTAAACGATCACCATAGACACGCATATTATATTATCTTTATTTAATTTGCTGCTGCTGTGTGCTGTGTGGTAGCGGCTTCGAATACTACCAACCCTTGCTTTGCTCGTGGAAGTCGTAAAAGACGACTAAGAGCCGTAGATTGACCCGGACCAATTCCATCTGGTACCATTTGGGTCAACGATTACATTCCCAAGGAGAGTTGACGTCAGGCAGGCGGCCGGTCATAAAAGTCATTGCCGAAACTTTTTGCAATATGTCAAAACAGATGACATATTGCGTCGACCCCAAGTAATTGGGATAAGAGCAAGATGATGATGATGATCTTTATTTAATTTGCTAACTACTCTACAAATTTTTAAATTTTAAATAAAAAAATATATTTAAAAACATAAAAGCGTTTTAATCCACCGGCGGCGAATAGAGGGAGCAAGCCGACAGTGGTTAGGGCTCCAGAGAGAGGAACTGCCTCACAATGCGAGCTGTGTCCAATAACACTACCTTCTGCATCAGACCCGCAATCCAAATACCCAACGCGAGCCTCTTTAGGTGTTGATCGAGGCTCTTGGCTATTATCCCATTGGTCGAAATAACTATCGGTACACGATTGCCGTGTCCACATCCCACATGTCGACAATCTCGTGAGCTAAGTCTTGATATTTTATTTGATTATCTTTCTCAGCCTTCACGAGATTCCCGTCATGCGGAACAGTGACATCAACAATCATTGCACGGCGCTCTAGCCGATCTATCACCATGATGTCTGGCTTATTGGTCACAATAGTCCTATCAGTGATAATAAATCGGTTCCAGTACAATGTGACGCGACCGTTTTCAAGAACCGGCTCTGGTACATACCTGTAGTACGGCACCTCTACGCTCATAAGTTCGTACCGCAAAGCAAGTTGCTGGTGGATGATTCTGCCTAGTGGGTTATGTCTATGCATTTATTATATTTATTTATTATATTTATTATTATTGCAAAGAGATAGCTAGGTTTTGACAGTATCTCTATACTCAACTACCTGTATCATTGCTGACGAATGCTGCAGGACGCTGCAGAATAACAGCGTTGTGGCATTTACTTTACTGAGTAGATTACGCTGAACAGCTATCCTTTTCTTCTTTTGTGAAAGTGGAAAAGGATAGCTAAAAAAATGCCCAAAAAACTGGCTAATAATGTTACGTTAGAGTATCTTGTTCTCGAATGGACTGATTTATGCAGAGTAGTTTTTTTTAAAGACAACCCTGCGACAGAGTAGTTTATTTCAATGTAGTTTTTTTTAAGGCAATCTAGCATTAAATAAACGGTCTATCATAAACGGTCATTGTACTGAAACTACATCTATACCAATAAATAAAATTGGAGTGTCTGTTTGTAATGTAAAAATAATAGGCTTTTTTCATGCTCACACGGTTATTTGCACGACACCTATGCTTAAAATAGCAATTAAAAAATTTTTGTGTCTGTCTGTCTGTCTGTTTGTTCCGGGTAATCTTCAAAACGGCTGGACCAATTTCAAAAATTCTTTCACCAATGGAAAGCTATAATATCAGGGCGTAAACTAGGCTATATTTTATCCCGGTATTCCCACGGGAACGGGAACTACGCGGGTAAAACGACTATAACCTATAACCGAAGCGAAGCGAGGGCGGGTTGCTAGTTTGAAATAAAATCGTGTAGAGCGCGATTTATTATGTCAATGTATGATTATGATTAAGTTTATAAAAAAGTAATGCAAAGTGTTAAACTCTATGACTGCTTAAAAGTATGTGACGTTTGGATGTACGTGAGCTAACAGTCGCTTAGGCTCTTTTTCTCGCGAAGTTCTTGTTTTCGCGACATATCTTTAGTGCTCCCAGAAAATATTTTCCTTCAATATATACAGCGAAATTATTAAATTTAAAAATAAGAATTACGGTCGATTTTCAATTACGGGTAACTACTTTTCTATTAAGATGGATTTATTATTTAAGACGAGCAGAGAAAGAAAAGAAAGATACACCGTGAAGCTCCGGGTACAACTGGTTTATCATTACCATTAAAGTACCAAACTTCATCATTTGACCTCGGATCAAATCACATCGCAATCGTGATGTCACATTACCTCCCTTCCCTTTCGTTGTGAAGAAAACAAGCCTCAAAACGAACGAAAGGGTCGATACGAACGACTTCCATAACTTCGTGACTGGGAGAACATAAATTTGTGTTAGTGCGGCATTTTTTAGATACCTTGCGTGCACATTGAAACGCTGCGGCAAGCACAGTGAAAAGATTTTTTCTAAATAACTACCAATATTTAAGTACCCACTCATTAAAATCCCAATCAAATTAATTATTAGATAACTCAAAATAATTACCCACCTATTCTAATATGATTCTACTTAATAAAATAACTTGATACAATGATGAACATTTTAAAATAACGTTAATGTCCAAGTATTTGCTAATACCTAAATTTGAGATGTCCTAAAAAATGCGTGTGCGTAAGAACAATGGTTTGCCCCCTTTTTGTACCAGGGTTATATAGGTTGTAAGGAGTTACAACGGCTCCGAAAAGGACTGGCTATTGTCAGGGGTGTTGTAGTGTGTAGGTACTGTAGACAGGGAATGAATGGATGTCCATTGATACTAAACTAGCTGCGTCTCATTCTAACCGGTTGTATGAGAATTAAGAATGACTTATTGACACTTTTAGTCACTTTGTTGTGAACAATAATTTATGTTCAACCCTTTTAGGATATTTTATTGCAGTAAATAAATTATTATCATATAAATATACGTATTATTGTATGTCATTTATACATGTTATATATTTATATTCTAAATTACTCCTTTAAAAAATATATTCAATGTTATATTCTAAATTACTTTTCGTGCCATAAAACATCCCAAGAATCTTTTCTTATAAACTATTTTTAATACGTCTTGTGACGTCAGTTTACACTAGGCTAGCATGATGAGTGAAGAGTAAGTTGCAAGGGAAATGTAGCGCAGCATAGGACGTGAATAATAAAAAAAAATAAAAAATAAATGTGACATATTTCTTAATACTAATATTAAGGACGATCTTTACGTATATTAATAATATATCAATTAGCGAAGGACAATAAAATTATAATGTCAATTAGAGACAACATCCGGAATTAACTTGGGAAAATAGCTAGTTAGTATTAGAATTAATTATTCCTAATAAGTCCGTAGCACTTCAAACTATATATATCTATTGGTAGTATAATTAATATTAATGATAATTATTATAACTACTTTATTTATACACATGCGTGTAAATAACCACAGCCTTTTATCAGTTATTTTAAGGTGAAATAATGAGACGCTTATGAACTAGTCGAGTTTGTCTACTTAATCTACTTATTGAGTAACCCGTTCCTATTTTAACACAGACCTATACCAGGCGCAAATAAACAGCAAAGAGGTGGTTTATATTGAAATCGAGTAATAGGTTTCTATTGCTCATGAGAAGGTATTCTATATATAAATACGTGAAGCAAAAACTTTGTACCTTTTTACGAAAATTACGTGGATGGACAAGTATGAAATTTGGCACAGTTGATGTATATAATGAGGAGAAGTGCATAAAACTGAAATTTCATATAATAATGGATTAGAAATGCATTAAATTAATTAAAAAAGGCATTACGCACACTACAATGCTATCGCTACACAAACACACACACACACACACGTTTGTGTGAGTGTGTTGCGTAGCAACGCTTATACACTTTTGTTAACGGTTAAAATCTCTGGTCAATGTCAAACAATCATAATTATGGCGACAATGTCTAATAGAGATTTGTGCTTATATATTAGTTACCTATTAGTGAAATACAGCTTGCTCAATTTACAATTATAAATAAATAGAATTAAAAGAAAATTGTGTAGCAGAAAAATTAATTAAAATGAATTATGGCCGAATTTCGACCACACTGCGACCACTAGTATAATGAAAACTATTTACATATTTGGACATATTAAATGAAACGTATGACGTTCGTTTTTTTTTTAATATACATATGTTACACTTTGGATTCTATTGGATATATAAGTTGAAAAATACGACAGGTGATATTTTTTTTTTATTTACACTTGCCTTTTTTTATGACATAGCTTTAAGTTATTTTGTGATGCACGGTTTCACTCAAAAGCATATTAATTGTTTTTTGCAATATATAATTAGTTTACTTGTTGTTTAGGCCTCGTTTTATGATAATAATGAATCATCTAAGAATCATTAACTAATAAATTCAGATATTTAACGAAAAAATTCCTCCCAATTGCATTACGTCCTTATGGTATTGTTGAAGATGTCTTACACATTCTGATGTAATGTACTCGGCATTCTAGTTTAAGAAATTAATTTTTCATCAGAATCTATTTGATGCTGATTTTGTAATAGCATTTTGACTAATTCATCTTCAGCTGAAACATTTTTCTTTGTATAAAGTTGTAAATAGGAAAACTTAATTGATAATTCTGTAATTGTACAAGGTGGTATTATAGCTAAGCGATAAAGCCTTCCTACAATAAATAAAAAAATAAAAACAAAGCATCGTAGATGAACCTGTAAACGTTTTCGTGGGTAATTCAAATTGAGTAAAAAGAATCAATAATTTACTTTAATACTTCAGTTTATTCCTGAAATAATATTACTTTCAGATATAATGCACATGTACCTATGCCATAACAAAAGTAAAATTTTAATCACTACGCCCATTGAAACAATGACCAGTCGTATTAACTCTTTACTTTTTTATATTTTTACCACTTATTACTTTCACGAAAATGGCAGGGTTTATCTACCATATGGGTACCATGGTTGGTTGGCTTGGAGTTTTTTCTGTTTAGGAGTTTCTCTACCCTTAGAATGAAATTATCTTCTTTAAGTATTTTTTATGGCATGTAAGTATATAAAATAGTGCTGTGTGGTAGCGGCTTCGAATACTACCAACCCTTGCTTTGCTCGTGGGTGTCGTAAAAGACGACTAAGAGCCCTAGATTAACCCGGACCAACTCCATCTGGTACTATTTGGGTCAACGATTACATTCCCAAGGAGGGTTGACGTTAGGCAGGCGGCCGGTCATAAAAGTCATTGCCGAAACTTTTTGCAATATGTCAAAACAGATGACATATTGCGTCGACCCCAAGTAATTGGGATAAGAGCAAGATGATGATGATGATGATGTAAGTATATAAAATAGACTAAACAGGATATGGATTTTATTTCAAATGAACTTTATCTGACATCAATTTCTTATATTGCGACTTGCTTTTGACAATACGGTTTTATTAAATAAAAAAAATGGCTATAACAGTGAAAGAATTTTTGAAATGGACCCACTACTTTCAGAGATTACTCAGTACGTACAAACATACAAACTTTCAACCTGTAGTCAAATTGCTCATATAATATGACGGTAAATATAGATAATGCCTATTTTAAGTGTGCCCTTTGAAGTACAAAAAGATTGAAAACATGCGTAAGCACTTCAATGTAGTAACAGGGCAGCATAACATTTTGAAGGTATTAAAAAACCTTTTTTAACATCTTGCCCTAAAAAGTAACACGCACATTATTACAGACACATACGTATTTATGTTTACCGAGGTGTGTGTATTAATTTATAAATGATAGTACTGCTAATTAGCAATCTGCTAGTCTATACATATACATCTATCAAATATCTTTAAATGAGAAAATCTAGTATATGTCACTTAGTCGATATACACATAGAAGTTAGTTGTACCACAATATTGAGTGGCGAAGGCCTTTCCGTTAATAGTTAGTGCGCTGAAGGCCATATCAGAGACCCGCAGCGACTCTCCGTATAGGAAGGAAGTCCGCACGCAGTTCAACTCACAGACGTCGTTTATGTATTCAAAATCTCAGAAACCGCTTTAAGGAACTTTATAAAATTTAGTATACAGGTATCGAAAACGATGAATCGTTCTAGCTAGTTTACGCCTATAGAACATATCATTTTATCCGTATTCATCATCATCATTTCAGCCTATCGCCGTCCACTGCTGGACGTAAGCTTCCCTTATGTTACGCCCCAAAGTGCGGTCCTGTGTCGCCTGCATCCAACGACGCCCAGCAACTTTCACCAGGTCGTCGGTCCACCTAGTGGGAGGGCGTCCTACACTGCGCGTCCACTACGTGGTCGCCACTCGAGAACCTTTCTTCCGCAGCGCTTGCCGGTTCGTCGAGTGATGTGGCCTGCCCATTGCCACTTCAGCGTATTATCCGTACACTTATCCATATTATCGGGCAATAAAAGTGTAATTAGCACGACAGCTATGCCTAAATAACATTTATTACATTTACATTTTTTACAATTATTTGGGGTAACCTTCAAAATGGTTGGACCGATTTTGAAAATGTTTTACTACCAGGTAGTTGTCTATGTAAGGAGTAACTTAGGCTATATTCTATCCCGGTATTCCCACGGGTACTACGCGATTAAGGCTACTGAAACCAAAGCGAAGTGAGGGCGGGTTGCTAGTTCCTAATAAGGTAATGGTTTCTGAAACCTTCGGTACAATCTATATACATATATATGTATATGTATGTACGTATACATATATATCTATCTATATCTATCTGTATCTATCTTCACGTTTAGTCAGATAAATCTTGGGCAAAAAAATTTTTAATCATTATATAAGCTTATATAAGTCCCACTGTTGGGCTCTATCCTCTTCTACAATAGGGGCAAAAATATTTTACAATACCACGCCGTTTTCCTTTCAGTTTTCCTTCTCTCGCATCGATCTTCTCTGTATTCTATACAGAGTGTATCAGGTTATGGGGCAACTGTTCGAGTATGTTGTAGTTTAACGTTCATAGATCGTAATTAGAATGTACATTACACAAAAAACAATATAACATAAAAGTTAGTGATTTGAAAAAAATGTGTCTAAGAGTCTACGCCTTAAATGTTACATATTATATAGGAATGTACAGACAGAATATGTACATGTAGGCATGTAAAGCTTTGACAGTATAATTTCATTCATTCATACCTAGAATTGCGCAAACGTTTCAATGATATCGTAGGTACAACGGCGAGCGGTCAACGGTCGTAGGCCGATCAGCTGTTTTAAAGCGAAGTTTGTCTTGCTTATGTGAATGTAATCATTGATTTATTCAATTTCTAATGAACATTTAACAAAGTATGAATATGTTGCGTATTAAGTATCATTGACTTTATACATTTCAATCAGTTTTACACGTAAAAGCGATGACAAAATTGAAAACTTTACATGTCTCTAATTCCTTAACGAATCGATATTTTTCGTTGAAATTTTTTTCATGGGTGCCTACCGCCATTGCCTAGCTCCCGTTTCACTAGTTGTCCCATAACCTGATACACCCTGTATATTCTCTTACTCGTCTTTTACGACATCCATTGCTATTTACCTATAGACGGGGGCCATCTCATTATCTCAGCCCACACATGTCCCACTGCTGGGCTTAGGCCTTCTCGACAATGGCAGAGAAATTGACATATTACGCCGCACTGGTCAGACGTGTTGGCATAGGGTTTTATGTCGAGTTTTCCTTGTCTTGCATAAATGCTATCTGTATATTGTATTCCTTATTCATCTTTTACGACATCCACGGGCAAAGAAAGGGAGTGGTGAACCATGGGAATTATGTGGGCTGAGATAATGAGATGACAGGCTTTAAATAATAAATTTAAGGAGATAATTCAAGGCATAATATGTAAAAATAAATTCAAAGAATGTAATGTTTATTGCAGACAGATAATACGTAGCCATAGACGTAAAGGATTCAGTAGGTACCTACCAATGGATTATGGAGCCGCGTGCCGCCCTTTTGTCATTCCGGACAGAATGGGCGGCGTCCATAGCCCGTAAAAAAAGACTGATAATACGCTTAATTCTGAGGGAATGATATAGTTTTATCATCAGAGAATCATCTCAGTTAATTATACGTCCCACTGCTAGGTTCGACCCTCCTCCATGATATGAAGGAAATCTACTAGGTATATCACGCTGGGTTCAGGGTTTTATTTCCAGTTTTTATTCACTTGCTTCTTGAATCAATTGGTATAATTGAAATTCCTCATGATTTTAATTTTATTACATACTAGCAACCTGCCCTCGCTTCGCTTCGGTTTCAGTGTCTTACCCGCGTAGTTCCCGTTCCCGTGGGAATACCGGGATAAAATATAGTAACATAGGCTATCCTGATAGTATAGCTTTCCATTGGTGAAAGAATTTTTGAAATCGGTCCAGTAGTTTCGGAGCCTATTCAATACAAACAAACAAACTAACAAACAATCAAATCTTTTCTCTTTGTAATATTAGTATAGACATACATATAATATATCGTATACAATTACACCTCAGGATTTATTATAAGGATATAGTTTTAAGTATACCTACAGATTTCGCTTTAAACGCGGATACAAATTTTACCTACCAAATTATTACTCGTTTTTAAATGATAATTATCTCTTCTTGTTATTTTAGATCAAATACGTCCAACTATTGGGCTCGATTAGATAATCCACATTGGAAAGAAAATTGACCTCCTATAGCACGCTCGTTGGGTCGGTATACAGTTCTCTTCCCTATTCTTGCATAGCTTAAATCTCCATACACATCTTTTTGTTGTTTTTTACTACACCCAGGAGTAAAGAAAGAAAGGCTAGTGAATTGTATTCTTACTTCGTCACCATACTCATAATTTCGAAAACTGGCGTTAATATAATTGAATTTAAAACACACCATTTCATTTGAGATTTGCGTTATTAATATAACTTACAAACTTTTTAAGACCGTTTTATCTGTTAGAATATGACTGCATTTTACGTTTTTCGATATCCCTAACTCCTGTAAAAATATTTATTCGTTAATATAAAGAACGTAAGTATTCGGACGCAACACAGCCCTTCTCGTCTATAGCAAAAACTGTGTGAAGCGATTTCAGTAAAAATATAAAACACATTGTAGTGTGCAAGTCACACAGACAAGATACGAATGCATACAGTGACAATGTGAAAGACAGAGAGCGATGTTGAGAAGCATCATTACTGATAACCATAATAACAAGAACTCCTCTTTCCCAACGTTTCCATAATAGAGCGAGAAACGTATATATGAGGGAAAACTGGAAGGACTGAGTGTGCGTTCGCCCATAGATCATTATAGCGTGGTTGGTTTGGTATATCGAAGGGCAATGCACCTCTTTAGGTTGCTGCTGTCTTGGTGCAACGGTCGTTGTTGACGCATGTCACTGCGTCATGGGGCGTGCGCGGCGGTACACTTCAATAACGAATAAGTCAAACACATTATTATTATGTTTGTGTTGGTTAATATAGACTTGTAGGTGAATCAATAAATTTCTGTGTGTCTCTCTACTACTACAAAGAATAAACAATAATATAACATCGTTTGTGAGCATGTGTGTATTAGAAAAATGTATGTATAATCAAAATCTAACCTCAATATAATACCAAGATTTTTGAATACATTATACATACTGCGAGCTGAAAGAATTATTGTTGCGTAATATTCGTTAAATTATGATTTTATGGTATTTATAAATGTTTAGAACTACCATTTTTATACAAATTAAATTTCTATATTTAATTATTATTAATAAAAGTTTATGTTTACTGTTATTATCGTTGTTTATAACAGTAATTAGGTATCCGAGTATCTTTATTAGTATAAGCTAACCAATTTTCTTGAAACAACATAATGTTAAAATTCCAATTTCCATATTATTAGTGTGTGAACGAATCACACACGACACGTGTCGAAAGGGTTGCACATGTGGGCTATTAGTACCAGGACGACAGAATGAGGGTGGAGTTTAATATCACATGTGCGATACGAATGTGTGATCAGCTGTTTACGTCACGCGTATAGGTAAGGGTGTGGAAATACGCAAGGAAAAGGGGCGAACACATGTGTGCGTGAGTTTGACATTGATGAATAAATCTAGGCACGGCTTGACGTCCGTAGCGTTTAGGTTAGGATGACGTCATCTTTAAATATCGTGTTTATCGTAGACTTGCTACGAGTATACGTTGAAATATAATTGATGAATTCACGTTGTCAAAGTATTCAAAATTAAATTAATTACTACTAAAGTACTTTCCAATAAATAATTAAATTCAACTTAAGTATTAAAAGATTATAATAATGTCAGATTATAAAATTTTTTTCGTGTGGTGACAAAGTAAGAATACAAGTCACCACCGCTTCCCTTGGCCGTGGGTGTCGTAAAAGACGACTAAGGGATTACAATATAATATCTATGCAAGAGAAGGAAATTCGAAATTAAACCCTGTAGCTACATGTCTGATCAGCGTGGTTAGTAGATCAATTTCCCTGCCATTATAGAGGAGGTCCAAGCCCAATAGTGGGACTTATGTGGGCTGAGATGAAAAAATAATATATCTTTCCGCGTGGTGACGGAGTAAGAATACAATTCACGACCCGCTTTCTTGCCCGTGGGTATCGTAAAAGACGACTAAGAGACTTATAATATGTATGCAACGTCATTATGCAAGAGAAGGAAAACTCGAAATAAAATCCTGTATGAAACCCTCTGACAAGCGTGGTCAGTTTCTCCCGTTGTGATGGAGGCTCGAGACCAGAAGTGGGTCGTATATGAGCAGAGATGATGATGATGAATAATGTCAATCATTATTTACCATTCAACCCTTCGTCATCCACTGCTAGACGAAGCCACTCTTTTTGGTTATTTATTTTCTATTATCTTTCTCTTGCATAGATATCCCCTATGGGGATAGTATATCCTTTAGTAGTCTTTTACGACACCTACACGCAAGAGGGTGATTTTTACTCTTAATCCGTCACAACAAGGATAATGAGCTTATTTTTTAATATAAATTTACACGTTATAATTCCATCCAACGTCCGCCATTGACACAGGGAACAAAAACTCGCAACGATTAGTGGACGAAATAGCGAGCACGATTGTCGGTTAAAAAACCCACAAGAAAACTACTTCCCATTCTCCTGGTAAACCTTGAGTCGGTTTTCACGACTTCTTGGGTTAACATATTATGTTCACATAATCTTTTAATTATCTTAATAGAATTTTAAGTGTAATTTTATGTAGGCAATAAGGTAATAATATAGGGGTAAAATAATAAATTGTGAATCGTGTGATGACAGAGTAAGAATACAATTCATCACCTCTTTCTTGCCCGTGGATGTCGTAAAAGACGACTAAGGGATATAATATGCATATAAAATCTATGCAAGAGAAAGAAAGCTCGAAATAAAACCCTACTAACACATCTGACGTGCGTGGTATAGTAGGTCAATTTCCCTCCTATTGTGAAGGAGGCCCGAGCCCAACAGTGGGACGTATGTGGGCTGCGATGATGATGATGATGATAATGAAAGAAAGTTACGATGAAAAATGCTATAAAAAGAAAATCGTAACAAAATTATTACGTAGATAACGACTCTATTGCAATTAATAGAACATATAGCAATTATTAGGACGTTTGATCTATGTAGGTATGCAGTATGAAAAATATTTGACCGAATTGTTTTGACAGTTGGCATTTTCCTAACGCAAAGAAAATTGATTCGCACATTCCACAGCTACTTGCAATTTATGCCGCCTTAGTAACAGAGATTCAAGTGAGGCCATCTTTGTCAGTATTGCATAAACATAACTATTTATTTATTTGGCTGAGACGCCCCGATGGCTCAGTAATATAATATAATTGACTTATTTATTAAAGACAAATTATTTATAAAAAAGGTTTCGAAAATTAAAACAATATATTTTTTTAACGTAAAACCAAATTAATAGTTTTAATGTATTGGGGTCATCATCCTGGACAATGGCCCTTACCGCCTAGACGCGTTTATAACTGTTTCAGTTCAAAGAAGCTAAATATGTAATTATTTATTCATAAGTCCCATCAAGTTAATAATGAATCAGACATAGATTCTAGGGCACTTAAAGTACTTGATTGCGATTTCGACAATATTTTCCAAAAAATTAAACAGCCAGCTTGAGTGATGACGGATTTTAACGGATTAGGCACAACAATATTGGCCATAGAAAATACATTATAGTCCATAAAATATAGCTTGATCTCTGTGACAGATGTCAACGAGACAACTGAATTGCAATATATTATAAATATAAAAATATTAATATTCATGCCTAAAATGTGCCTCGTAAGTACTGAAATACCTAGTAAACATTTTATTCATAAATGACGCTTACACACGTACAAGGTCATACTGGACTGAAAATAAAAAAGAGATGGGCCAGTCGATATACGTAAATCGATAACCAATCTTTATTAAATTATTCATAAAAGAAATAAACTCAATACAGTACCTATATAAAACTTTTAACATATTTTTTACAATTAAAACAGACAGTTACATTATAAAAACCAAAAATGAATTAATTAAACATTAAAAAAACTACTTTTCATCTCAGAGTAGATGATAATATTATGTACGCATTATTGCCACTAAACTAGACATATTTATTTATAAAACAATCGTAATTGATTGATTGACCTAACGACGGTCCCTATTTGGCAAAAAATTATATATGTTCTAGCAGGATCGTTCCAGTGATGACGATAATAGTGACCTAGACCTTGATTGTACTTCTTTTGAATAATTAAAACAGTCAAAAAACACTTTTAGTTTGAAATAAATTCAAAAAGATTTTCAATGATTGTATTTTAATTATAATAGAAAATCACAATTATAAAAATAAAGAGTTTTATCGATAAAAAACTACGCACTTTATCGTAAGCGTGTCACGCTTACGATAAAGTGCGTAGTTCACAAGGGACAACTGTCACAGAGATCATCGTATATTTGAGGCACCTAGTTTATTATTAAAAACAAACACCTGAAGTGTTTGAGTTTGTATAAAAAATCTATTTAAAATTACTGTTGTTTGAGACCAAAAGTTTATTATGTTGCTTATGTTGAATTTTAACGATATTCGACATATGGTTAAAATTGAAATTCGATAAAATAATATTATTATGGATATTTTACATGTACATTTTATGTACACACAGTATTAAAAATAACCCAATCTTTATAAATTTAATACTCCTATAAATAATGTGTACCAGGTATAACACGATATTCAATCGTAGCTACATTTATTTACACACACAGTTACTCCGGCCTCGAAGCATTCCAAAGACGAAGGTAAAGCCCTTCTTAATAAAACTCTGTAACGCTCATGTGTTCCTGGTACACAAAGTCATTGGGAGTGACATGCCCATTATTTCTTACTACAAAGAAATCCCTTCTGTCATTTACACGTTATCCAAGGGCTCATAGTGAATTAATTTGAATATTTAATTATTGTTCGAGATGTTGTAGTTAAAAGGTGTTCCAGTACTATAATAGTTTCAAACGCATCTCAAAATGAATTTACATCACAGATCTCACGAGAACTTCATTTCAAATCTCATCTTTATCTTTAGATTACGAATAATTTAAATAACTTTAGGTCATCAATATAAATATTATTGGAGGAGCCCTTCAAATTATTTATAATATAACTCAGAATACTAGGAGCGCAAAGATTGTAAGAAGGTGTATAGGGCCGTATAAGGGCCTGTCGAATATTATATTACAGTACACGCATTGGGCGTGGCTTTTTCAACCAATCAGAATTGAGTTACGCAAGAAATTACGCACAGAGCAAGCCGAGACCTTTCTGAGAATACCTACGGTATTGTAATGACAATTTTCAAATGGAAAGCTATTATAATAAAACATTAAAAATAAAAAAATATATACAAATACATATCTATATATTTACCTAGAATTCAGGTAAAAAATAGCATATGAAAATTATGGTTTATTGTGGCGAGTGTACAATTTTTGTAATGATCTTTACAATTGACTAAATTTAATTACGAACTTATCAGAATAATAATTTTAAATATAATCCTTTGCGCATTTTATCCTTTAGACACTTCGCTTTTAATCCGTGAGGGAGGATTATATTGACACATGGTATAAAACACCTTCCACACACACCACCTTCTTAAAAATTAGGTTAAAAAAGTCGAAATATCTCTTTTGCATTATATTAAACGGATCTTACAGAAGTAGTCCTCAAATTTAGGGTATTAAATGTGATATGTTGTGCTGGCAGAAATCTCATTTCAACATACTTCGATTTCCCAAATTCATACCTACGTGGAATCCATTGAAGGAATGTATGTTTTCTGATTAATTTCGTAGCTCTCAAAATTTGCATATATGATATAAAATATAAATAAAACATTTCAGTCTGATAATTCTTATAAAATAGCAAAAAAGACTATAATAAGCGACAGATAACCCCGTAGCCACTAGGTAGGTACTTATCTAGAGAGCAAACAAACAAACTGCGCTTGCTCTACATTAAACGGTCCATATTTGATACAGCGAGATTACAATGGTCCAAAAAAAAACATAGTTTAGGTATGTGCTGGGTATAAACTATGACTTTCTGGCGTATTTTTTCCCGCTGAACACGAATCAGAAATCGAATTTGAGGGTTAAACAGCAAATAATCAAGAAAGGCCCAAAAAAACTAATAAAAATCACGATCTAGTTGTTTTTTCTGTATGACACATGGACCCTTTTGTTACTGTGCTTTTTCTTCTCTTCTCTTTTAAGTTTCCCGTTATAGCATCCAACAGTAATCTGCTAAAATATTTACTGCCCCTTATCTCTGACAATACGGCTTATTGGACCGTGTGTCGGCGAAGGGTCATCGGAACATCCTCATATCCTACCACTTCCCAGCAAAACAGCGCGCTTTCGTTGGCTACGATATCATAAAATGTTGATAAGCAAATCATTCTACACGTCCCGGTTAAAGTGCAGTTCTCTTTATTGCCTGAACATTCCGTGATGGCAGGTTTCTGCTGATAAATGTACGAGTTTCAATTTTTTTATTTTTGTCAATGAAATAATAAAAAATCGATTTGATTTATGTGAGATCTAATTGAGACACAATAGGCAATTAATCGACGACATTACGGTTGGATATTACAGAGAGAAACAAGCAAAAATCACTTGACCGAGTACCTAACATGCAGAAAAATTCCTAGAAAAATACTATGGTTCGCCCCAAAATTCTGACGCCAGAAAAAATACGCCTGAAAGTCATATTAATAATTATTGAAAAATATGAAACAAAAAGCAAATGATACAAAACTATTCAGCAACAGCCTCCTCCTTCTATTTAGTTTTATAAAAGTAAATTGATCAGAAAACATTAAGTTGGCCTTAAAATCCGATCAGGTCACTTTTCATCAGCGAAATTTTCATTTCTTAGGAAGAAAATTGATATACCAGATTGCACAGTGTGTAATATCTTAGAGGACAGACAAACTTTGCTTTTTTTTTTTCTTTTCTTTTTTATTGCAAACGGTGGCAAACGAGCAAACAGTACACCTGATGGTAAGTGTTGCTGCTGCTCATGGACCTTTACAAGGCCGTTGCCTACCGCGAAGAAAGTGAAGAGAGTGTGAATGCGTGCATTGAGGCTCGGTGATACCAAGGGCACCACCAAAACTCTCCACGCGCAAACACCCTCAGAAAGTTGGGCTTCCGGCTCTCTCGCTCACCGAACGAAGCGCAGTAACAAATCGCTACTACTCAGACGTCGATTTTCTGCGAGAGTGTGGTACTGCCCCGGACGGACCGGCCCGCGGCTGTAGACAGATAACTGTCGACAGTGTGGTCCTACCACTCTTAAGATGCTGATGGATTATGCAAAAACCGAAGAGAACGAATGACATTGGTAAGGAAATACAAGATGTAGGCTTAATTCAAACAATAATGTCTAAACTTAAGTAATATTCGGATCTGTAACCAAATTCAAAACTTCATGGCTGTCACATCCCTAATATTTATTCCGTTATTAGGTAGGTACCTACACGGATATAAGACATAAAATAAACCCTATACCAAAATGTCTGACCAGCGTAGGGTAATTTCTCTCTTATTGTGGAGGAGACTCGAGTCCAACAATTTTACGTTTATATTCTCAAATGATGATAATAATCATTATCCACAAACCACCCTCGTTTCGCTTCGGTTTCAGTCGCCTTAGTGTAGTTCCCGGTCCCATGGGAATACCGGTATAAAATATATCCATGTTAATCCCTAATATTATAGCTTTCCATTGGTGAAAGAGTTTTTGAAATCGGTTCGGTAATTTAAGCGTGAAAGCATAACAAACAAGCTTACTTTTGCATTTATAATTTTAGTAGGGATGCAGTTAAATGGCCTACCAAGCTCCAAGTTGCCCAGCGTGCTATAGAGCGGGCTATGCCTGGCATTTCTCTGTGAGATAGAATCCGAAATACGTAAATCCACAGAAGAATGGCTGTAACCGACATAGCACGAAGAATTAGCACGCTGAAGTGGCAATAGGCAGGCCACATCGATTGTCGAACCGACATCCGTTGGAGAAGAAAGGTTCTCGAGTGGTGACAGCATATCGGATGACGCAGTGTAGGACGCCCTCCTTCTAGGTGGACCGACGACCTGGTGAAAATTGCTGAGCGTCGTTGAATGGATCGCCCTCTGTGGCGAAACATTAGGGTGGCCTACGTCCAGTGGCGTAACTATAGGGTGGCAGGGCTGGCAAAATGCCACGAGCCCCCGACCCGAGAGGGCCCCGGCCCAAAACGCTTAGGGCCTCAATCAGAATCGATTGAAAAGTATCGATACTCACTGGTATCGGTATCGAATCGATTGTGAATAGAGCCTATTTAATACGAGGTAGGTTTTTGGCGGGAATGATGGGCTTTGCTTTTTTTTTTTGTTATCTGATTGTACCTGACTTATATAAAATTTATTTTACCAAAGTACAACGTGATGATTCTTATTGATAGGGCCTCATCAAAAGAATTTGCCACGGGCCCCAGATGGTATAGTTCTCACGCCTCTGCCTACGTCCAGGAGTGGACGGCGATAAGCCGAAAGAATGATGGTGAATTATGTTTAAAATGTATCTATATACGGTCTTGGCAGAATACCAGCATGGTTTCTTTAAGAAGTAGCCCGGGCTGAATCAATAGCATTTTTATTCCTCGTCAAAATTAAACCATTTTATATAAGAAGTTCTTTTCTTTAGTAATGTTTATGTTTTTTTTTTTTATAATGATTTCTGATGTTTTCAGATAAATCTTCTGTTCATGTATTTGAAATTGAACTCCTCCTAAACGGCTGGACCGAAGTTGTTGAATTCTTTTGTGTGTGTTCAAGGGGATTCGAGAATGGTTTAGATTAATAATTGGACCCGGCAGGTGGCGTTGCTATCGATTTCAACGAGTTCAATTGCCTTTTATTTTATTTGAACAGAACAACGTCTGTTGGGTCAGCTGGTGGCATATATTATGGTATGGGGATGGAGAAAGTTATACTTAATAAGTTATATATTATAGTCTTAGAATAATAACGTATAGAATGATAGTGTCAATACTTCGAAAGTTCGAAACATGAATCTAAAAACATTAATGGCGCGCAGGCGATTACACACGTACACACGCACACCACTACAAATTATGAAATCAAATTTTGTTTTATTAACATAAATCGTCGAAATGCTTTTAAAAGTAATGTTAAAAACCTTTTTAAGTTTTTCAAATGTGTTATAACACCATTTGAATGCACAAACCGTCATAATTACCTATTTATTTTTTAAGAGTTGCATACGTACGTGCAGTACAATGACTTGTACATTACGGAACGGTTCCGGCGTAAACTCCATTAGGCTCCAATTGAAATGCTTCACTTTTTGTGCGCGAACTTACCTTCTATACGTTATTATTCTAAGATTACACCTAGTATTATACAAACAATAATTTTAGGTAGAGCAAGTGTATTCTCATGTGACTATTATCTCAGCTCATATACAACTGGGCTCGAGCCTCCTCCTCAAGAAAAGACAAATTACTCTAACACCACGTTGGTTAGGTTAGGTTAAGGTTCAATTTTGAGGTTTTCTTGACTTCTTTTGCATAGATGTTATATGCTGATAATCTCTTAGCTGTCTTTTACGTCACCCATGGGCAAGTAAAGCGATATGGAATTATTCTTACTTCAATTAACCACAGAAAACAAATTATAGAAATTACTAAACAAACAGAAAAACATACTTTTATATTTATTTTGAGAGACAACGCCTATTATTATTTAAAAATGAAATCAATGTTAATAAAAATCTGAGCATTAAGAGAAGAAACTCTTCCAACTTTACTTGAAGCCCTTTTATATGTATTACTTAAATAATCGTAGATATTTTCAATGTGGGCAACAACATGAAGGCAACACCATCTCTTCGCTAACTCTGAGCGCCTAGTACATTTGTGCACGATGTTGCTGCGGATCCGACAATCGCGGCTGCCTAAAATGGCCGCTGTCAGGGAGTTTGAATTTTACTTTAATAATAACTATTACAAACGGATATAAAGACAGTTTATTCTTATATTAATACTACATAGACTTAATAGTTACTGGGTTTAAGATTAAAAACAAACAAAATAAAATATAGAAATTCATAAATTTATCAATATTTACAGTATTAGCGGACAATTCAGTTAAAAATTACTTCCTCGTAAATTACCGGATGTGATATTCCCGTAGCGCGGTTCTGAAACCGGAAATACTTTCAGGATGTGCTAGGGCGACAGGAAGTTAAAGTGGTCGTATTTTCATGACTGAAAAATCAATGAAGAAGGCTCCACCCCTCAACCAGATTGATGGAGATGTAGGTATATAAGTCATGTCAAGTTAAAATATTCACTAGAAAGAAAAAAAAACAATTAAACTTTAATTATTCAATATGTATTACTAAATAATGTATTTTACGAATATATTAATTAATTTATTATTTAAAATAAATTAAGTGTAATATTTTCTTATAAGGGGTTGACTGCCCCGCTGCTACAATTGTCGATGACACTCGATGATATCCTTCAGTTATTGGAAACGTATTGGCAATCGTCGATAATATCGAGCCGTTCGGAAAACACCAAGGCAGCATGGGTGTCGAGAAGTTCTGTTGACCAGATATCGATATTCCAATAATACATATTCGAAGTTATAGGACACGGATATCGGCAGCGAAACAGGTGAATGGGAACGAGGGGAGATACGTATATAGGTAGATAGATTTACGCATTTGGGATGGGGTGGGCTTTCGTGCTTCGTTCAATCGCACACCGGTTTTCATTTAGAGAGTTTTTAACATTAAATATTTTAAATTTAATTTATTTTTCAACATAAGATAAAATTACCATTATAATTTTTATCTGACGATTTCGGTAGGAACTTACATGTTACTTTAAAATTCACTAAGAAAACGAAATTAAAAGCATAATGTAAAACTTGTGTTATTTACGACAAAGGACTAACCGAACAAATAATACAAAACAAGAAATAGCTTAATGATATGCGTAATTAGATCGACGAAGTATTAGGACAACATATTACGCTGATAGTAGATGTAAGGACAAGGGCGCGAAGGACTTTCATGTTACGCGCCGTGTACGAGTGCTATACGAAGCGAAGCGACACCTACCGTCGTCAATGCGTATCCTTACTCGCATAGTTCGTTTTATGGCAAGTAATGCTGAGAATCCAGACAACGGAGCAATGTTTCCCTTCCTGAAAGTTTGCTATCTGCTCATACCAGGCGAACATAAACTTAAGAGGATTAATAGGGGCGTAAAAGGTATTAATCCCCTAAAGTGGGCGGAGAAATGCGCTGCGCGTGGGTGTTGTTATGGAAACGGTGTTGCCCATGTACTGGAAGATTATAAGTGCAAAGGAGGTAGAGTTTTGAAAGTGAAAGGGTAGGCAAAGTTCTATCAATAATAGAAATTGATTGAAGGGAACCCTACATAAAGGTTCATATGGTACTTAATACATAATTTGAATAAACTTTCTTACCAGATTGCCTCAATGGAGGCGGGCGATTATTATTTACATTTAGAAAGTTATTGTTAACTTGGCTATGATCATAGTCCATAATTAATATACATATTTATATAAAGCATTTAAATTTAAGCTAAATATACAAAAGGTAATAATTGTTATGTTATTTTATGCTACTATTAAATAGTCGGCAATAGTGAAAGAAATATAAAAATGATATGTAGATGTATAAATTAACTTCTTTAAAAAGGCATACTTGTGTCAAATTCGTATGCTGGTTATTTTATTTTATACCTTCCTACAAGTAGTTTACAAGAAAATCGCTGTTACCCACTCTCTGAGCGCCTGAGTAACATTTTAGTAGGGCGGCCTGTATAAAAGTGGACCTCTTCGGCCTGGGAGAGGTTCAACTCTACATCTTTAGTATCGATAACTATAGCCATCACTTAATTTATTTTTTTGGATTGCGGATTGCTAAGCTCAGCATTTATTTATAAGCGAATGCAATAAGAGAGAGCGAATGAATGTAATACCTACGTAATTATTATTTATCTCAAGAAATTATATGATATCGAGAGTGGTCAGGAGTGGTCAGTTAAGGGTATTTGTGCCACGGTCATGTCTGTTAGCTTGTCTGGTTGCCAAGTGGCCAGCGTGGTGGGCTGTGTCGCGCGGCCACTATACCAGGCGCGTAGTACGCCGAGGCGGTCGACTTGCATGTGCATTGAGTGCATTCACCCTACAATTAAGTGGAGTTCATTCACGCAATACGCACGAGCTGGTTTATTATTTGGCTCTTTCGAGTGCAGTGCGCACGTTCGAATATATAGACGTAAATTAATTATAGCTTTTTTAAATCGTTTGGTGCTGTGGGTGTCGTAAAAGACGACTAAGGCATATAATATGCAGATAACATCATATGCAAGAAAAGGAAAACTCACATTAAATCCCTATACCAGCACGTCTGACCAGCGTGGACACCGGCCCAGCAGTGGTACGGCTCCACGCGCAAATAAATGTTAATTTATCGAAAATAATGTAATTTTCAATGAACTTATTTGTATTATACAAAATAATGATAATTCAGTGGTAATAATTCATTTCATAAAATTATGCATTTTTCATCAATGTTTTCTTATGACTTGCTGTGTGGTAGCGGCTTCGAATACTACCAACCCTTGCTTTGCTCGTGGGTGTCGTAAAAGACGACTAAGAGCCCTAGATTGACCCGGACCAACTCCATCTGGTACCATTTGGGTCAACGATTACATTCCCAAGGAGGGTTGACGTCAGGCAGGCGGCCGGTCATAAAAGTCATTGCCGAAACTTTTTGCTATATGTCAAAACAGATGACATATTGCGTCGACCCCAAGTAATTGGGATAAGAGCAAGATGATGATGATGATGTTTTCTTATGACGTTATCACTTAAAGTTATCGTCCGTAAACCGACTTTAAAGACAACCAATTTTTAGGGTTCCGTATCCAAAGGGTAAAAACGGAACCCTATTACTAAGACTTCGCTGTCTGTCCGTCCGTCCGTCTGTCTGTCTGTCAACAGGCTATATCTCAAGAACCGCGATAGCTAGATAGTTGAAATTTTTACAAATTATGTATTTCTATTGCCGCTATAACAACAAATATTAAAAACAAAATAAAATAAATATTTAAGGGGGGCTCCCATACAACAAACGCGATTTTTTTTCCCTTTTTATATGGTACGGAACCCTTCGTGCGCGACTCCGATTCGCACTTAGCCGATTTGTTTATGACCACCGCCTTATAGGAATTGTATTCTTATCTTAATGCGTTAGCACACGAAAAGTCACATATTATAAAAAATCGGCACAAATACATTAAAAGAATATACATAAATACATAGAAAATTTACTTTTTAGCCTTCAATAAATATATAATTTGTATTGTGGCGTCTTAATGCGTTAGCACACGAAAAATTTATTAAAAAAGCACAACCACATTTAATTAAATAAAATATACATACCTACATAAAAACTGTCATAGACAATTAAATGTTTACCCTTCCACAGACACATAATTTGTATTGTGCTGTCTTAATGCGTTTGCACACGAAAAATTATATAGATATTAAAAAAAACACAAACACATTTTATTAAATAAAATATACATAAAAGCTATCATAGACAATTTACTTTTTACCCTTCCACAGATACATAATTCGTATTCTGCTGTCTTAATGCGTTATCACACGAAAAGTTATATATAAAATTATATACATAAAGTCTACCATAGACAATTTACTTTTTACCCTTCCACAGATACATAATTTGCTCAGTAATAAAATAACAAGCCGGGCATTATGGTGCTATTACCATAATCCCCATGCCATAATATTGCACGGTCAATTTGCCGCAGCGGGCGCGGCTGCCTCTAACTTGGCATTATCTTTTATGGGGTCGACAAAAACCATGAGTTAAAATATACATATACAAAAGTTTACATATATTACGAACTGTATTTTTTGGTAAGTGATACTTTTCGTGTGGCTTCAATCCACCAACCCAACTTGCATAATCCTCATAAAAGACGTCTTTTTTTTTTGTGGGTGGGTTGCGGTCGGCGCGCCTCCGCACCACTCCGTCCGGGGCGACAGAGGGGCTTAAGCACGCAACTCCCGCAACCCACCCAAAAACCACGTCGCCTTCGTCGTTGGGCCGACCACCGGAGCAGAGTTAACTTGTCATCAGTGGTCGGCCCGACGGAATACCCCCTACTTGGGGTACCCTCCCATCGACCGACGTCCCCCCCTCGGGGAGGACGTCGGTCTTTCCTCACGCGGTCGGCCTCTCGGCGGGTGACGGACTAATCCCCGGTCAGGTCACCCGATCATAAAAAACGTCTAAGGGATACAATATGCATATAACATCCATGCAAGAGAAGGAAAGCTCGAAATAAAACCTTATACTAACACGTCTGACTAGCGTGGTATAGTGGGTCAATTTCCTTCTTATTTGTGGAGGAGGCTCGAGCCCAACAGTGGGACGTATATGGGCTGCGATGATGATGATAATTTTCCCCGTGGTGACGGAGTATGAATATAATTCACCATTAATCTTACCCGTGGGTGTTGTAAAAGACGACTAAGGGACTAATTATGCATATAACATGTATGCAAGAGAAGGAAAACTCGAATTAAAACCTTATACTAACACGTCTGACTAGCGTGGTACAGTGGGTCAATTTACATGTTATTGTGGAGGAGGCTCGAGGGTAAAATTGGGACGTATATGAGCTGAAACTAATACTGCCGCACGTGGACCTTTATTATACCAGGGATATAGCTAGATCTACGCCTACAATTTTCGGGCTGGCCATGGACGACAAGGAACTTGGTACTGGTGGTCGGCCCAATGGCGAAGGGAATACGGTGGGTTATAGGTGCGAATTTCGTCCTTACATCTCCCCGGATGGAACGGGCGGTGCGTGGGCTGACTATCATCATCATCGTCTCTACCATTATGGGAAGGAAATTGACCTACTATACCACGCTGGTCAGACGTGTTGGTATAGGGTTTTGTTTCGAAGTTTTCTTCTCTTGCATAGATATTATATGTATATTATATCCTTTAGTCGTCTTTTACGACACCCACGGCTAAGAGAAGGGGTTGTGAATTGTATTCTTACTCCGTGACCACATGGATAAGGCTGGCCATATCCCACTAAAAAAGTTCTCAGCCTACAGTGGAGACAGTGCTCTTCTTAAACCCTCTTTAAAAAAGGACATCTCATAGCACTCAGGCAACACAGTAGGAGACAGTTAATTCTAGATCTTGCACGTACGTAAGAGAAATATTCGCTGAAAATGTACAGTGGAAGACCATAGTTTTTCAAGATAGGTCTGTTGATAAAATATCGAAATATCGATATTATTATTTTTTTTTTTTGTGGGTGGGCTGCGGTCGGCGCGCCTGCGCCCCACTCCGTCCGGGGCGACAGAGGGGCTTAAGCACGCAACTCCCGCAACCCACCCGAAAACCACCTCGCCTTCGTCATTGGGCCGACCACCGGAGCAGGTTTACTTGTCGTCAGTGGTCGGCCCGACGGAATACCCCCTACGTGGGGTACCCTCCCATCGACCGACGTCCCCCCCTTGGGGAGGACGTCGGTCTTTCCTCACGCGGTCGGCCTCTCGGCGGGTGACGGACTAATCCCCGGTCACGTCACCCGCGGCCTCGGCTAGGGATCGATATTATTATTTAAGAATATCGATACTTATTACTAATATTTTTTGGACGATATATCGATAAGTCGATATTAAAAATTAAATATCGAGTGACGATATTTATTTTATTAAATTTATTATTTTATTTTTCTTGTAAATTATTTATTATACAAAATCACCGTTAACTTAATGTACTGTAAAAATTCTGGCATGAAATTGATGATAAGTTATCACTTACTCCTAGAATTTAGCTATAAAGCTCACCATGGGAACCTCAATAAACGAAGGAACGAAGTTAAAAAAAAGAGTAGTCATGGACAAAAAATCGATATATCAAGTTTTTTTTTTTGATATATCGAACTCCGATATTGATGTAAATTAAATAAGATATTTTAAAAAATATCAACAGCTCTATTACAAGATGAAATGAATGAACTCTGCTACGATATCGAATCTATATGAGTTATTATAATTGAATATGCAATTTCGAAAAGGGCACATGTCTGAAAATGTAAAATGTTCAGGAAGTGAAATAAAAATATTTTGCTGACTTCATCCCGTTTGTATATGATTTTTAATTGCCCGGCGTTTCGAACACTACAACATGGAGTGGACTGAGCTTAGTCTTAGGACGTCATGGACGTCCGTCGTGACGTGTAATTAAAAATCAAAAACAAACGCGATAAAATCTGTAAAATATTTTTATTTACAATGTAATGTGCTAAAGTAATCATCACTTTAACACTTTCTCTGCATTACTTTCTTAAAATAGCATCTTTGTCGTCTCAGCTCATACATGCTTCCCTGCTGGGCTCGAGCCTCCTCCCCAATAGGAGGACAATTGACCTACTATACCCTACTGGTCAGATATTATGGTATAGGATTTTAATTCGAGTTTTCCTTCTTTTGCATATTTGTTACTAGCAATCCGCCCTCGCTTCGCTTCGGTTATAGGTTATAGTCGTTTTACCCGCGTAGTTCCCGTTCCCGTGGGAATACCGGGATAAAATGTAGCCTAGTTTACGCCCTGATATTATAGCTTTCCATTGGTGAAAGAATTTTTGGAATCGGTCCAGCCGTTTTGAAGATTACCCGGAACAAACAGACAGACAGACAGACAGACAGACAAAATTTTTTTAATTGCTATTTTAAGCATAGGTGTCGTGCAAATAACCGTGTGAGCATGAAAAATGCCTATTATTTTGACATTACAAACAGACACTCCAATTTTATTTATTGGTATAGATGTGCATATTATATGCCTCAGTCGTCTTTTACGACATCCACGGGCAAGATAGGGAGTGGTGACTTGTATTCTTACTCCGTCACCACACGGAAAATCGCATCATAATTGATTACATAAAATGCCAAAACGTGTATGTATATCCATACTAATATTATAAATGCGAAAGTAAGGATGTTTGTTTGTTTGTAACGCTTTCACGCTTAAACCACTGAACCGATTTCAAAAATTCTTTCACCAATGGAAAGCTATAATATCAGGGAGTAACATAGGCTATATTTTATCCCGGTATTCCCACAGGAACGGGAACTACGCCGCGGGTAAAGCGACTGAAACCGAAGCGAAGCGAGGGCGGGTTGCTAGTACATAAATAATTTGCCTAATACTAACTCATCATCATCATCGCAGCCCACATATGTCCCACTGTTGGGCTCGGGCCTTCTGCACAAAGGGAGAAAATTTGACCTACTATACCATGCTGGTCAGACATGTTGGTATAGGGTTTCATTTCAAGTTTTCCTTCTCTTGCACAGATCTTATGTGTATATTATATCCCTTAGTCGTCTTTTACGACATCCATGGGCAAATTAGAATGGTGAATTGTATTCTTACTCCGTCACAATGCAACTTGGTTTAAAAAAAAAACTTTTTCATAAATAAATATTTATTGTACGCCGTTCAATTTCACATTAAACCATTTATTACAGATAAGAGAATTTAATCACAAGTAATCTGGCGAATAGTTTTATGGGTCATCAGGATTGAGTCCACAACCCTACGGTAATAAACCAAGACAATGGACATCATTTGTCACCGTCCTCCCTCCCCCTCTGTCTACGTTCTGACGCCTAGACAAGGGGTCGCGGCCCCGATATTTGGCGACTATGTTGTAAATAACCTTAATTACCCTTTAGCCATTTGTTCTTCCGGTTAATCGATTTATTTAAGACTAGCAATCCGCCCTCGCTTCGCTTCAGTTTCAGTCGCGTACCTAGTTCCCGTTCCCATGGTAATACCAGGATAAAATATAGCCTATGTATGATGAAAGAATTTTCGAAATCGGTCCAGTAGTTTCGGAGCCTATTCAATACAAACAAATCTTTCCTCTTTATAATATTTGTATAGAGTAGCTAAAATCATGGTTCCGCTCGCGTTTTGTACCAGGTGAAATTTTTCCGCTCTTCCTAAGGACATAATTGGTTTTTTTAATCCCTTTGGTTTTTCTGAATCCCTAATAGCATATCATTATACCAAAGGTCAGGAATGAAAGCGAATGTTTTCAATAAAGCGAGTATGTTAGTGATCTAGGTGAGATATGAGTTTGGATTGAAAGAAATTTAGGTAGTACTAGCAACCCGTCCCGACTTCGCCTGGGTTTTTTATGGCAAATAAAATATAGCCTAAATTACTCCAAGAAAATGTGGATTTCTAATAGGTAAAGAATTTTTAAAACCAGTCGAGTGGTTTATTGAGTTAGATTGTAACAAAAAAATTCCTCATGTTACTTAGATTAAAATGTTACTTTAGATTAGTTAAATATATTAAACATGAAAAGTAAAATATTTATTTATATAGGACATTAACAACTTTTGCCTGATCACGTATAAGAACAACATGGTTTCGAAGTTACAAGTGATAGGGCAAACATACAATTGACCGTGTCTGCACGGGCTGTTTGTTAATCGTGTGCTTAAGTTTACTCCTATAACTTTTAATATTTATCCTGCAATGGAATGAAAGGGAATAGGAAAAAGTAAAGCTAGAAAAACAGATAACATTCTATAGATATTATTTGCACTTATTGCATTTTACACATAATCATCTTATTTTAACAAATAGTGAAATAAGAAAGCGGATTGATCGTTATCCAACTAAAAAACATTTTTTTATCTCTAGTGCCCATTTAATCGCGTCTAGCACATGACTATAGAAGGTTTTACTACAAAAAAAAAAGATTACTAAATACGAAAAAATATATTTAACTCAGTTGAACTAAATTAACCGATAATGCTGTTACTAAGTATAACTAACAAAGTGCAAAATTTTAAAGCTCTGTAAATCACCAGACCATTTATTGGTAAAACAGGTTAGTGGGACGTTGTCAGAGCGGAACGTTTTTATAGGGCGCGGCGAGGCCTTTCGGCAAGCCTCTACGTCCTATGTTACCCTGGTAGATATTTCTTTTTATGGTCTACGGATAAATGTCAGGGGAGTGCCGCCGGGGTGCGCCCAAGCCCCGTGCGTTATGACTTGGATCTTTACGCGCTTACATAAAAAGATATAGTTTTCCAATCGGTAAAGCTTGACTGTGACCATGAAGATTTACGACATAATTTACGACACACAAGACCTCCATAGACAAGTAATTAAGTTCAGACACAAAAGTTCATGCTTAAAAAATTATGTTTTGAAATAAAATGTGTGTTAAGAAATAAGTTTTTGATATGTAAACTTTAAAAACATGTTTTCTTTCGCGCCAATTTCCCTATAAATTCCTATAACTTCTTGTAATATCATGTTCTCCTAGTGAAAAATACACGTCAGCATCCCATTTTTCTCACGCTCGCACTCGCGCAGCCTCGATCTCCCTGTTCGGTCTCTTTCTATTCCCTGGGACATGCTACTTCAACGCACAGCCGTGGGAATAACAGGTGGCAACGACATTCTTTGTGAATGTTCACATAAAGACTTTTCTCTTAGAGATACGGCATTGAACTCGGTTTAAAAAATAACGGTTATTTTTTTCATTACTATGATGGTTTATCACTATTATTATTGGAGTCATATTTATTATACAAATATCACTGCAATAATAATTAGAGATACTATATATGTACTTAGAAACTTATCATAAGGATAAAGCATTCTATTTAGTGTGTCCACATGTTTTGTCACTCCGGAACGCGGCTTTTTATCCATGGACATTTCAAACGTAGAGCTTGTTATGAAGATTCCTTTTGAAAAAAAAAATATATACAGAGAATCTAATAACATTTTTTGCCCGACTGCTTAAGTTGAATGTTTTCTCAAAATTAAATTTTCGATGACGTGTTGGATAAAATGTCGGTGTTATGGCGATCGTCACCAATCGTAAAATGTTACGCACGTATTTATTAAATGATAGATATAAAAAAAGATAAAAATTACACTACTTTGAGGACGTCAACAACGTTGGAATCCTAACTGGGTATAATTTTATAAATGCGAATGTGACTTTGTTTGTTAATTACGCTTTCACCCCTAAACCACGAAACCGATTTTAAAAGTTCTTTCACCAATGGAAAGCTATATTATCAGCAAATAACATTAGGCTTTTTATCCCCGTATTCCTGCAGCGGGCGCAACTGCGGTAATTTTGCTAGTAATAAATTAAATTTTAAGCAGGTATAACATATAATTGGTTCAGTGATATAAGTGGTAATGCGATTAATTGAATTCTAGGTTCGAAAGCTATGTCATGTAAACATGTACCCTTAAGGTCTGCTGCATTTTTCATCGGTTTTTGAGGACTTTCTCAGGAAATTCTGAGCAAGCACGAAGCTTAGAACTGTGCTCAAATAAGTTGGGCTAAGGTTTCTTTAGAAATGTAAATTAATTTACTTCTGCCTATACCGTAGAAGACAAAGGTAAATTAAGAACAGTATTATTTGTCCTAATCAGGTTCCAATATAACCTACAAGACACAGTTTTCTCTTAGCTCAGTGCTCTATACATCTACGAACGCCATCTAGTGAAAATGGTCATAACTAACACAACCGTTTACTGCTTACTAAAGCATCGGATTTGAACCATACGATCTTGTTGTAATACATATTTTTTTCAAATTATGTGCATTTCTTACCATAATGAAGTCTTCCGTAATTCAAAAGCTATGTTAAGGTTCAAAATCTTTCTTAACCTAAACTTTCTTATCAATTTGAAAATTTGAAATCCCATCATGAATATTGGGATAAATAATGGGTATAATTACACGCCTTAGTATTGCTATTGACTAAGACGTGTAATTATATTGATAAGAAAGTTTAGGCAAAGAAAGATTTTGACCTAATGAACGACCTAGTGTTTGCATTGGCAATCACTAAGTCATTTCGACTCATGCTGGGGCTTTTTCATAATAGGAAGGATGTTGTCCTATACCACGCTGATCATATAGCTTGGTATAGGGTTTTGTTCCGAGCTATCCTTCTCTTGTACAGATGTTATATTGAGTAGGTACTCCCTTAGTCGTCTTTTACGATATCCACAAGCAAGATAAGAAGTGAATATAATATGTGTACAAGGAAAACTTGATAACCTTAAGCCAATACGTCTGATCGGCGCGATGTATAGGGTCAAGTTTCCCTCCTAATGTAGAGGAGGCCCAAGTTGGGCTCGGTATGGGACTTATGTAGGCCGAGATGATGATAAAAAAAGGTTTTTTTCTTTCTGCACTGATGGCTGCATAGCTGGCATAGTGGTAAAAATATCGATCTACCATGCCAATGTGACGAGTTCGATTCCGATGAAGACAATTCTTTGTGCAATTAACGAATTGTTGAGTCCGAGTGTAATTTGTTTCCGTTAATTGTATTGTAAGCCAATCTGCCTCCCATTGTTCAGGAACTCAACAGTGGGACATACTCGTATATGAGTTGTGATGCTTATAATAAATGGGGATGTTGACAAATTTTTGAAGTTCATTTTATTTTATAGACATGAAAATATTGACTTTATGAAAAAATATAGCAAATTTCAATAATAAAATGCGCAAATAAAAATATTTTCAAAATTGCCGCTAAAACGTTGATCTACGTCATATATTGTTAGACAAAGGCCGCGACTATTTTACAAAAGTAACCACAGAATACCTATTAAGTCAAATAGCGACCTTAATAAGGCGAAATCAAGAGTGGTAGGACCACACTGTCGACAGTTATCTGTCTACAGCCGCTGGCCAGTTCGTCCGGGGTAGTACCACACTCTCGCAGAAAATCGACGTCTGAGTAGTAGCAATTTGTTACTGCGCTTCGTTCGGTGAGCGAGAGAGCCGGGAGCCCAACTTTCTGAGGGTGTTTGCGTGTGGAAGGTTTTCGTGGTGCCCTTGGTATCACCGAGCCTCAATGCACGCATTCACACTCCCTTCACTTTCTTCGCGGTAGGCAGCGGCCTAGTAAAGGTCCATGAGCGGCAGCAACACTTACCATCAGGTGTACTGTTTGCTCGGTTGCCACCGTTTGCAATAAAAAAAAATAGCGACCTTAATACCTCGAAATAACGACCTTAATAAGTCGAAATAGCGACCTTAATAAGTCAAAATACCGAGCTCTAGTTAAAATTGTGTCAAAATAATTCAGTCACGAATAATGTTGCCATTTTAACTCGGCTGAACTAGCCGAGTTTAAATACTGTTAAGATAGGATAACAGGTAATGGATATTCTGTCTCAATATATTTTTTATATATTACCACTTAAATAGGGTCTATCTATAAAATAAAATGAATTTCAAAAATTTGTCAACATCCCCATTGTATAATACCCAGCTATAACTCCCTTTTCTTAATGTAAGTTGTCAATTCAATGTCAATTTGCCTGTTAGATAAAACGATAAAATCACAAATTACCAATAAATTTGTTACGACAAAATCTATAAAACTGACCAGACCAACAATAAAATAGTAATAACTAATAAAAGACAAATATTGTCACTTCATACGTCACTTCCTATTAGACTGAACACTTTGTTTTGTATATACATAATTTTCTGTATAACTGTGGGCTTACCCTTGAAATCAATTCTAATTTCGAACCCGAATCAATTCCAATCTCAGCAAACTTCAGATTCAAGAGTAAGCACACTGGTCACTGCATTCAGGGTAAGAATACATTTCACCACCCCCTATCTTACCCGTGGGTGTCGTAAACGAAGGGTTTAATAAGCATATAATATTTATTCAAGAGGTCCCCTCTTCCAAATCAAATTAAAACTATATCAACCCGATTGACCAGCCTGATATAGTGAGTCAATTTTTCTTTTGTTATGGAGGATGCTTGAGCCCAACAGTGGGCAGTATATGTATATTTTTCATAAATGACACTGCACTAAGAAAATAATCTTTGTAGTGGAGTTTACAAAAATATAATTTACAAATTTCATCCAGACTCGGAACAACAATTTGTGGTTCGCGCGAAATATTGTCCTGCGTGGGGTTAGAATCTGCGAAACTGACACTGTAGATCGGTATCTTAAACATTACACCATCTGTGCAGTACATCAGCTGTCATAATAATGATATAGGTAAAAAATATGCCTGTAGAATGATTTGGTATAAAATTTAAGAGACTTTTATCGTCTTTACGTTACCCAAGAGTTATTTATTTTATTTATATAGAGTTATTATTTAGCTATGCGTTTATCATTCACTAGCCACCCGCTCTCGCTTCGCTTTGGTTTCAGCCGCCTTACCCGCGCAGTTCCTGCTCCCGTAGGAATATCGGGATAAAATGTAGCCTATGTTACTCCCTGATACTATAGCTTTCCATTGGTGAAAGAGTTTTTGTAATCGGTTGTGTGGTTTAAGCGTGAAAGCGTAACAAACAAATAAACAAGCAACCTTACTTTCGCATTTATAATATTAGTAAGCAAAGGTGGGCATAACTCGTCAATCCATTAATCGTTAATTAACGAAGTTAACAATCGGCTTAACGGATTAACTTTTAAGTTAACTTCAAAAAATATTAACGCTCTTGTTAACTTCCGTTAAATTGAACTTGCGTTAACTTTAGTCCGTTACATTAGTTGTTTGTTGACCTGCTGTCATTGTGTTTGTTTGAATGTATCACACACGAGCCGCCGCCTCCTTTCGTGAGATGACAGCCTCACAGAAGGCAGTGACCGCGTCCCAGTTCCTGATGCCGTCGAGCATCGCCCTAGCGATAGTTGACAGCTTGATGTCGGCACTGATGATTATTGCGACGAGTTCAAGGCGCTGTTCTGTCCACGCGGCACACACCTCGAGCGTGTACTGTACCGTGTCCTCGTTACAATCGTAATGGTGGCAGGACGGTGTGCTCTCCTTCCTTACGGCCGTGTACAAGTTCTTAGCGAATCTACCATGCCCCGTCAATACCTGCACCAGACAAAAGGAAAGCACCCCGTGCCGTCAACCCAATCACTCCATCAGTACCAGCTGGAAAGCCTTGACAGTCCGGACATCGTACTGAGGCCTCTCCAACCGGACTGCCCAACAGACAATGAGGCGGGCGTCGTCCTGCCAGGCAGCAATCTTGCTAAACGAGACTAAGCCGCCCCACTGTGTCGTAAATTATTGGTGAATCTTTTGGTATCGGGGCTACCGGCAGTAGAGTATCCCAAGCTAGTGTGGACAGATGCATGCCAATATATTTCCACTACATGCCGTAGAATATATCTATTTGTCCCAGCCTAAAACCAGTATAAGTTTTAAACGGTTAACTTTTAACGATTAACTTTAATTTCGGTTAAAGTTTCGCATATTTAACGCTTTAACGATTATCAAAGTTAGTACCTTGCTTTTCGGTATAGTTTTATCTCAAAAGCCCTTTATAATAAACTCAATTGGTCTTGTTCCTTTAATAAATACAAAACTAGAGCTTCATCATACCTTTTAAATACTCCAATACATCGCACTTCTCCATTCCGCTCTAGTTTTAAGTTTTCCGATACAAAATGTTGAAATAACTTACCTCCCCCCTTACGTGATTCAAAATCGTTATATAGTTTTAAACAAAGTTTAAACAACGCTTACTTAATTTGCAAATTCATTAACATATCTAGTGCGGAATTTAACACTATTCTGTCTTCTTGACCATAAATGTGTTTGAAGTATAGAGTAAATCAGTATACAATAACATACATATTTTATTGTTTAATATTTTATCTATCTATACCAATAAATAAAATTGGAGTGTCTGTTTGTAATGTCAAAATAATATGCTTTTTTCATGCTCACACGGTTATTTGCACGACACCTATGCCTAAAATACAGATTACAAAATTTTTGTCTGTCTGTCTGTTTGTTCCGGATAAACTTCAAAACAGCTGGACCGATTTTAAAAATTCTCTCACCAATGGATAGCAGGGAGTAAACTAGGCTATATTTTATCCCGGTATTCCCACGGGAACGGGAACTACGCGGGTAAAACCATTAAAAGCGAAGCGAAGCGAAGGCGGGTTGCTAGTATCATATATGTATGCATAATATTCAAAATTAATTACATCGTTACACAGCCATACATACCAAACATACACATACATTCACACATGCATATTCTCATACTAATTAAGTTTTTATAATTATTTTTATCATATGTATGTACCAGGTGTTGGCAGAATACCAGCGCTATTTCTTTAAGTAGAAGTAGCACGAGCTGAGCCAATAGCCTTTTTTGTTCCTCGTTTGAATTATTTCAATTTATGTAAGAAGCTCTTTTTTAATTGTTTGTGTTTTTATAAGATCTAACGAGAACAAAATATATGTTTTTCTTTCTTTTCTTTTCTTTCTTTATTTTTTATTAACGATTAACGAAGTTAACTTTTTGATCAACTGTGGCCACCTATGTTAGTAAAGATGTCTACTTAGAGATAGTTCGTTTTTCGTGTGGTGACGGAGTAAGGATACAATTCACCACGTGGATGTCGTAAAAACGACTAAGGGATATGATATGCATTTAACAATTATAAAACCCTATGCCGACACGTCTGACCAGCGTGATATAGGCAGTGGCGTAACTATAGGGTGGCAGGGCTGGCAAAATGTCACGGGCCCCCGACCCGAGAGGGCCCCGGCCTAAAATGCCTAGGGATGAATCGATATCATCTTGGTATCGATACCGTATTGGTACCTACTCAATCAGTATCGATTGAAAAGTACCGATATTTACTGGTATCGGTACGGAATCGATTGTAAATGGAGCCTATCTACGAGGTAAGTTTTAGCGGGATTGTTCGTGAATGAGCTTTTTTTTTAGGGAATTTGATTGTGCCTGACTTATATAAAATTTATTTTACCTAAGTGAAGATTCTAACGTGATGATTCTTACTGTGATGGGGCCTAATCAAAGAATTTGCCGCGGGCCCCAGATGGTATAGTTACGGCTCTGTATTGTAGGTAAATTTTCCTTCTATTAGTAGAGGCTCAAGTCCAGCAGTGGGACGTATGTGAGCTGAGATAGATAATATTATCATTAGTTTTTTTATGGGACTTAAATACCGGAGGGAAAAATCTCTAGGAGAACAGAGAACCTGCGAAGCACGGTATTTTTTAGCATTATTTTTCATCAAAGGCTATTTCAAGTTTGCAAAGCATTAAACCATAAAAGTATCCCCTTTTTAGGTAAAACAATGACATTACATCTATTTAGGCCATGTCTAAAACACAGCGTGCTTCGGAAATTCTTCCCGGAAATGACCCAAAAGCAGCCATGAGCTTGACACGCGTCATTTAACTACTGGTGTATCGTTCATGTAAACTTACTTTAAAAAACTTTCAATTTATAACCGTTATAAATGAAACTATGTATTTTAAGCCTTTTATCGCGTTTGTATTTGATCCTTGATTGCCCGACGTTTCAAACACTTTACAGTGTTCACGTTCATAATAATTACTAACCACTACTGACCAAAATTAATATAATTTTTTCATATAGAATAATTTTATTTTTCACTGGCATAAATTTTTATTAAAATGTGGATCAAAATATTACAATTAATTCTGTAGCGGTTAGATATGTCTATAACTTTTTTTTTTTTGGGGTGGGTTGCGGTCGGCACGCTCCTCGCACCACTCCGTCCGGGCCGACAGAGGGGCGTAAGCACGCACACCCGTAACCCACCCACGATGCACGTCGCCTTCGTCGTTGGGCCGACCATATAAATCTATAATAACGATGACTTGTTGGACGTGAGACATCTTAGTCTGCCCATGACTATGAACGCTGTAAAGTGTTCCAAACGTCAGGCAATCAACAATCAAATACAAACGCGATAAAATCAGCAAAAATAGTTTTATTTATAATGTGTAATACTCGCGTAAAGATCAGGCAACATAAGTTTATAACGTATTTATTATGTCTATATGAATAACACATCGTTTAATTTATAATGAGGATTTCTCCCTTCGTTAGTTGCCACGCTGTTTTCATATTTTAAACCTCCAATATCTTCTAAGATATTAGTTTTGTGATATGCTGTAATAAAGGGTTATTTTGATATACATTAAATGCACAGCATACATATTGACATTTTTAAAACAGCTTGGTAATCTGACATACCATAGACAACCATGGTAACCCGTCATTCTATATCTAATTTCTATGTATTTTATATTATCTTCACAGCGAACTCGGATGATGCAAAAACACTTATGCACTTTAATCATCATCATCATCATCAGCTCTTATTCCAATTACTTGGGGTCGACGCAATATGCCATCTGTTTTGACATATTGCAAAAAGTTTCGGCAATGACTTTTATGACCGGCCGCCTGCCTGACGTCAACCCTCCTTGGGAATGTAATCGTTGACCCAAATGGTACCAGATGGAGTTGGTCCGGGTCAATCTAGGGCTCTTAGTCGTCTTTTACGACACCCACGAGCAAAGCAAGGGTTGGTAGTATTCGAAGCCGCTAATTATGCACTTTAATGAATCTTAGATTACTTGTTGCCAACACTGGTCATATTTCGGCTACGACAGTCGTACAGTGTCACGGAGAGGCATCATCATAACCTATATTTTATTCTGACTTTTGTTGGACAAAGAGGGACAAATACTACACATGCCTTGCGCAGTAACAAATTTCTACCCAGATTCATTATCCCGCCACACAAACTATCAGATTCGATCCATTCGTTTAAGAGCTACCGATCACTCTTATCTCGGGGGTTAAAAAGTGTTAGGTGACAGTGTCATGTTGTCTCAAATTGATGAATTATATAGAATTCATCTGTAATATGCCATTACCAATTGTTTACGTACTTACTTGGCGCCAGTAAGACGGACGCGATACAGAGGCCGGAGAGGAGTAAGCTATAAAAATGGAATTTAACACAAACTGTCTATTTTTAAAACTATATTTGTTACGATCGTCGACCTTCAAAAGGTTCAATGTGTCAAAATCGAGTGACTTATTTTATGGGATTTAACTCCTTTGTAACCCTTAGCTGTCTAAATATCGACGGGCTCGCGTGATAAGTGACTATAGGTCCGATTCCTGTGCAGGAAAAATCATTGCGCGAACCACAAATAATTGTTATTAGTGTCGATTAAATTATTTTTGCCAAAACTAAAAGGGTTTTTCGTCGTGTAGTAACGGAGTAAGAATACAATTCACCGCCACCTATCTTGCCCGTGGATGTCGTAAAAGACGACGACTAAGAGATTTAATCTCTTATCGCTATGCGTACAATCTATGCAAGAGAAGCAAAACTCGATATAAAACTTTATACCAACCCATCCGACCAGCGTGGTGTAGCAGGTAAATTTTCCTCCTATTACAGAGGAGGTTCGAGCCCAACAGTGGGACGTATATGAGCTGAGGTGAGCGGCTATGAATATTACCAACCATGAAATTGCTCGTGGGTGCCATAAAATACGTCTAAAAGTTTTATAGACATAGACTTGGGCCAACTACATCTGATGATTTTTGGTCAAGAGTTATATTCCCAAGAAGAGTTTCATTTCAGGCAGACGGCTGGTCATAAAACTTTGGCAATTATCATTATCTCAATCTATTTATGTCCCACTGTTTGACTCAGGCCTGCTCCACAATGGGAGGGGAATTGACCTACTATTCCACGCTGGTGAGACGTGTTAGAATAGGATTTTGTTTCGAGTTTTCCTTCTCTTGCATAGATGTTATATGCGTATTATATCCCTTAGTTAAGACAAGGAGTATTTAATTGTATTCTTACTCCGTCACCACACGGAAATATCTAAGTTTATGAAAGAAGAGTAGGTACATATTGACTCAAACCCAAGTAAATAGGATTAGGTTTATCCTGCTCTTATTCTAATTGATATTTATTAGTAGTAAAACAATTTTGATGTATTCTAAAAATCGTAAAAATGTCCTTACAAAACGAAGTCCTAAAATCCAATACTAGAAAGGAAGATAATTTTATTAACTTCAATCATTTCGTTCATCTCAGCTTAAATGTGACTGCTTGGTTTGAGCCTTATCCAAAATGGATTGAACTCCTATAAAAAGACCTACTAAGAAATTGATGGTGAAGAAAAATCGACCAAGTGCGAGTCGGACTCGCGCACGAAGGGTTCCGTACCATTGACTAGGAAAACGAGTGCCTACCTGCTGCCGTTATTGATATTAAGTAAAAAGGGCAAAAAAAAAACCGCGTTTGTTGTATGGGAGCCCCCCTTCAATATTTATATTGTTTTTAGTATTTGTTGTTATAGCGGCAACAGAAATATATAAATTGTAAAAATTTCAACTCTCTAGCTATCGTGGTTCTTGAGATACAGCCTGGTGACACACAAACGGATGGACAGACAGCAAAGTCTTAGTCATAGGGTCCCGTTTTTACTCTTTGGGTACGGCACTCTAAAAAGTAGAAAAGTATTTTTTTAAAGTATCTTAAAATTTTATCAACCTCACTCTGAACTTAAATGTTACTAAAATAATAAAAATATTCATATTAATGAATAATCTTAAATCGATTTTTGATCGAACGTTTGAGATGGATTCAATAGCAAACTACTAAACTAAGTAAATTTGAATTAAAATCCAATTGTTACAAAATTAAGTCTTTCCATCAAAATTAAGTCCGACATCATTCCAGGTCATATACATTCCACTATTGAGGTCGGGTTTCCTCCACAATAGGAGGGGATATTAACTTCACGCTCGTCAAACAGCCTGTAATCGATCTTTATTTTGAGTTATCCTTGTCATGCACAGATGTTATATGCATATTTAAGCCTTTAATCGTCTTTAGTCCGTGTGGGGACGGAGTAAGAATACAATTCATCACCTCCTCTCTTGCTCAAAGATGTCGTAAAAGACGACTAAGAGATACAATATGCATATAACATCTATGCAAGAGAAGGAATACTCGAAATAAAACCCTATGCCAACACGTCTGACCAGCGTGGCTTAGTAAGTCAATTTCCCTTCTATTGTGGAGTAGGCTCGAGCCCAGCAGTGGGACGTACACGAGTCGACATGATGATGATGAATCGTCTTTTACGACATCCCCGGGCAAGATGACGGGTGGTCAAATGTATTACTCTATTACCACACAAAACACACACAAAATCAAATCCTTACGAATATTATAAATGCGAAAGTAAGTTTGTTTGTTATGCTTTCACGCTTAAACCACCGAATCGATTTCAAAAATTCTTTCACCAGTGTGAAACTATAATATCAGGGCGTAACATAAGCTATATTTTTTCCCCATGGGAACGGGAACTACACGGGTAAGGTGACAGAAACCGAAGCGAAGCAAGGGTGAGTTGCTGGTATTTTATAAATAATATCTGGTTGACCGAGCTTCGCTTGGAATATTTTTGTTGTGTTTTTGTCGAATTTATTTAGATATATATTAATAAAAAATAAAAACTAAATAATGAAAAAATATAAAAAAATACAAAAACAGAATAATAATAATAAGACCGAGATTCGATCCGACGCCGTTTGAATGCCAAAACAATACTAAAAGGAAACTGCACTACTTCCCAACTGAGCTATCGTAACTTATGACGTTGACGGCAAAATTTGAATTCATATTCTTTTAAAATTTGATGTCATTATATTGTTTTACTAAAAACACTTGACAAAACAACATTTTCTATAAACAAAACCTAGCTAGATCGATTTTTTGGCCTCGAAACCTCTAGTATGCCAAGTTTCATCAAAATCGTTGGTGCCGTTTCCGAGATCCTGAATATATATATGTGTATATATACACAAGAATTGCTCGTTTAAAGATATAAGATTTTACTAACATTATTTAATACAGTAAATATAAAAAAAATCTAATTTAATATTTTACAAAAGTACCATAAATATAGCTATAATAAGTTATCAACATAATTCCATTATCTATTTCATCATTTCAGCTCATTTACGTCCCACAGCTGAGCTCAAGCCTCCCCACAATAGGAGGGAAATAGACCTTACTATACCAAGCTGGTCAGTTAGATTGGTATAGGGTTTTTATTTCGAGTTTTCCTTCTCTTGCATAGACGTTATATGCGTATTATATCCCTTGGTCGTCTTTTACGACATCCACGGACATAAGAGTAGTGAATTGTATTCTTATTCCGTAATCACACGGAAAATTAACGATTACACTTCATCATCATCGCAGCCCACATACGTCCCACTGTTGGGCTCTGACCTCTTCAACAATGGGAGGGAATTTGACCTACCATGCTGGTCAGACATGTTGGTGTAAAGTTTCATTTCGAGTTTTCCTTCTCTTGCATAGATGTTAGTGCATATTATATTTCATAGTCGTCTTTTACGACATCCATGGGCAAGATCTTGGTGAATTGTATTCTTACGGTAAATTATTTCACTTAGTCTTATTTATTGTAGTAGAAAATACAACTTTAAAATTTCATAACTTAAAACTACTTTACGGATTTTATCGCGTTTGTATTGCCCAACGTTTCGAACACTTTTCAGCATTCATTGTCACGGGCAGACCAAGTGCTGTAAAGTGTTCGAAACGTCGGGCAATCATAAATCAAATACAAACGCGAAAAAATCCGTAAAGAAGTTTTATTTACAATGTGTAATACTTGTATATAATCGTATATAAATAATACTATAATAACTACTAACTAACTCGTATATAAATACTTAAAACTTCAAATTAATTAATGTCTTCTTACCTGTTAAAAGAGTAACCAACACCAAAATCTGCAACGACACGTATCTCAACATCGTAGAGGTCTTTAAAACCGTATTAAATTAATAAAACTAAACTGTAAACATTTTCTAAGTTAAAATTGATAAGAGCAGATCTTTTATTACTGTGTTTATATAAATTTAACATAAACAATAATTGATTTTAATAATATTATTTGATCAAATAATGAGCCGTAGATTAATGAAGGAATTTAATGTTGGTTAAAAGTTTGTCGGTGAGACACGGTGTTCCCGTGCGCGTTCGACACTTTATCAGTCTCTCAACTATTTCAACGGTGGTGCTCTAAAAGCTTGGGGTTTCACCCACTGACAACCCCACCACCCTTTCGTAGTGGTGCGCTACATAATGGGGACAGGGAGCGCCACACGGTCATAAAGAAAACTGTCTTCATTGCGCTGATTGAAACAAAATTTGTTGGTTAGAAAGGTAAGTTTTTTATAGTCAAATATAAATTAATTTTATAAAAATTAACGTGACTAAACGCAGAATAATTATTATATAAAATTATCAAGTAATGATAATATGATTAGGTACTTATTAAAAATATTTAAACAATAGCAATCCGCCCACACTTCGCTTCGGTTTCCAATATCTTCTAAAATATTGCGGTTGCTTGCGGTCCATATGGGTTTGGGTTCGATTCTCGGACCGGGCTAAATTTTATAGGAATTTCTTAAGAGGAAAAATAGTCTAAGTTACTCCTTATATAGACAGGTATACGATAGATGGTAGTAACACATTAAAATGAGTCCAACCGTTTGAAAGATTATCCGGAATAAACACACAGACACACAGAAAAATTTTTTTAAAGTAGTTTCTAGACAGGTATCGTGTAAATAACAGTGTGAGTATGAAAAAAACTTATTATTTTGAAATTAAAAACAGACACTTCAATTTTATTTTATTTGTATAGATTTATGGCTATTTCAATACAATAGGATTGTAGAAAATTTTGATATTCGACGCTAATATTTATTTGATATAATTATTAAGTAGCAACCCGCCCTCGCTTCGCTTCGGTTTCAGTCGTCTTACCCGCGTAATTCCTGTGTAAAATATAGCCTATGTTACTCCCTGATATTATAGTTTTCTATTAGTGAAAGAATTTTTGAAATTGGTTCTGTGGTTTAAGCGTGAAAGCGTAACAAACAAACAAACAAACTTACTTTCGCATTTATAATATTAGTAAGGATAACTAATTATTAAGTATACTTGTTCTTACAAGTAGTCTAAAACAGAACCTAATGGTAAACCGAACACTACTTCGAGATTGATGACTCTCAGTTTTGAATCTAAATTCAAGACAAATCCACCCTTCGTTATTATTTGCCAATTTATTTGTAAATAAAAATTAGTCAGAATATATCATAAAATATCAGAATGTATTTCATGTGGTGACGGGTAAGAATACAATTCACCACTCCCTATCTTACCCGCGGATGTCGCAATATACGACTATGGAATATAACATGCACAAAAAACTGTACAAGAGAAGGCAAATTCGAAATGAAACCCTATACCAACATGTCCAACCAGCATGGTATAGTAGGTCAAATACCCTCCCATTGCGGAGGAGGCCCGGGCCCAACAGTGGGACGTATGTGGGCTGTGATGAATGATGATGTATCATAATGACACACGCTAGAAATAAGACTTTTATATTACAGGTAAATTTACTTTCTCATTCCTCAATCACTATTGAATTGCATAGATTTTGTTTTGTTATTCTTATCACCCTATTCTTATCCCATACTTGGGGTCGACACAAATTATGTAGGTACTTTTCTTTCATATAATGCAAAATTATTGGCAAATTTGATGACCGGCCGCCTGCCTGACGTTAAACCTCCTTAGAGATGTACTTCTTCTTCTTCTTATTTAATGGCAATGATCTACAATAATATGCGCTATTGGTGCCAGTGTTGAGTTATTATATTAATTACTAGCAACCCGCCCTCGCTTCGCTTCAGCTTCAGTCGTCTTACCCGTGTAGTTTCTGTTCCCGTGGGATTACCAAGATAAAATATAGCCTATGTTACTCCCTGGTATTACAGCTTTCCATTGGTGAAAGAATTTTTGAAATTGGTTCAGTGGTTTAAACGTGAAAGCGTAACAAACAAATAAACAAACAAATAAACAAACAAACAAAGAAACTTACTTTCGCATTTATAATATTAGTAAGGATTCACGTCTTTGGTCTTCATCTTTTAATCAGTCGTTAGAATGATTGGGTGCTGATACCAATTAATGTTTTTCTGGGAATTTTGGCAGAATGTCAAAATGCACGCAATTGACTATTATATCATATTCACTACATTTCAGATTTTCAGCATTTTATCTTTTTTTTTTATTGCAAGCAGTGGCAAACAAGCAAACAGTACACCTGATGGTAAGTGCTGCTGCCGCTCATGGACCTTTACAAGGCCGCTGCCTACCGCGAAGAAAGTGAAGGGAGTTGAGGCTCAGTGATACCAAAGGCACCACCAAAATCCTCCACACGCGAACACCCTCAGAAAGATGGGCTTCCGGCTCTCTCGCTCACCGAACGAAGCGCAGTAACAAAATGCTACTACTCAGACGTCGATTTTCTGCGAAAGCGTGGTACTACCCCGGACGGACCGGCCCGCGGCTGTAGACAGATAACTGTCGACAGTGTGGTCCTACCACTATTCTGCATTATATTACATAAAATATAAACAAAATTCTTCAATATAACACTCTAAAACACTAAAATAATGAAAAAAATATAAAAGCGCTACATGACATTTTGACAATCGCGTCAAAAGTCCTTAGAAATGTACCTAATTGTTGATCAAATGGAGTTGACCCAGGTCGATGAAAAACTCTTGTAAAAAACTCATTTATTTTTAAGTAGTCTTTTAAACTCTATTTTTCGCGAAGTTTGCAAATCAAATTTTTAAAGACTTAAGTTTTCAATTATAGTTTCCATCCATCCATCAGTCTATAGATGTCCATTGCTGGACATAGGCTTCCCCACGAGAATGCCACTCGGAACGGTCCTGCGCCACTTGCACCCAACGGTTCCCTGGGACTTTGAGAATGTCGTCAGTCCACCTAGTGGGGGGTCGTCCTACACTGTGCCGTCCGATTCGTGGTCGCCACTCAAGAACCTTTCCTCCCCACCGGTTGTCGGTTCTACGAGCGATGTGGCCTGCCCATTGCCATTTCAACATACTAATTCTGCGGGCTATGTCGGTTACACCCGTTCCTTAGAGGAACTACTTACTAAGGATTTACTTGTTTCGGATTTTATCACGTAGAGAAATACCGAGCATAGCCCTCTCCATAGCACGTTGAGCAACTTTGAGCTTTTTTATGAGGCCGACATTTAGAAACCACGTTTCAGTGCTGTAAGTCATCGCTGGTAACACACACTGGTTATAAACCTTTGTTTTCAGACATTGCGGAATATTGGACGAGAAGATCCTCTTAAGTTTCCCGAACGCTGCCCAGCCGAGTTGGATTCGTCGGCTGACCTCTTTCTCAAAATTGGATCTACCTAACTGGACTGCTTGTCCTAGGTAAACATAATAATCCACAACTTTGAGAATCGCATTCCCAACTAGGACCGGTACAGGAATGATATGGACATTAGACATGACTTTCGTCTTGTCCATGTTCATTTGTAGACACATTAGTTGAGAAACCTTGCTGAGGTCATTGAGCATAGTGCCAAGGTCCTCCATGGATTCTGCCATGACGACGATATCGTCTGCGAATCGAAGTTGAGTGATGTATTCGCCGTTGATGTTGATGCCGAGTCCGGTACAGTCTAAGAGCTTGAAGACATCTTCCAGCGCAGTGGTGAACAGTATCGGAGAGATGACGTCTCCCTGTCTCACACTTCTCTGCAACTGGATCGGTTTCGTACTCTTATTCTGGATGCGGACTGACATAGTAGCGTTTTTATACAAACACTTCAGCACTTCGATGCATCGATAGTCAATTTGGCACCGCTGAAGGGACTGCAGCACTGACCAAGTTTTGACGTTCTGGGATGATCTATACAACTGCCCATAGAACCTTTCGACCTCTCCCAAGATTTCACTCTGGGATGAAATAACAGTGCCGTCATTGGTTTTCAACTTGGTCATTTGGCTGTGCCCGATAGACAAATCTCGTGCGAACACTTTAGAGCTACGATTCCGCTCTATCGCCTCTTCAATACGCTGTGTATTGAATCGGCGAACGTCGCGTCGCACGGACTTTGAGATTTGCCTATTTAGCTGCCTATGTGTGGAAAATAAGACTGCACCGTTATTTCCTTTCTCCGCTCCATGAGCTTGAGAGTCTGGTCTGAAAGTTTTCTTGGTCTATTTGCGCGACGGGTCTTAAAAACTAAAACTTAAAACTTTGACTCGACAGCGTGGACAGTTTCCACGAACCTGTTGCTCATATCGTTCGAGGATTCGCACTCTTCTAGGCATTAGAAGCGATTATGTAATTCGAGCTGAAAGCTCTCAGGGTTCTGGTATTGGACAGGTGTAGGTTGGAGTGTAGACTTCATCAAGCGAAACCACTCGACTTTCGTACGCAAATTCAATGTGCCTCGTACCATCCGGTGATCACTCCCAGTTTTGATCCTGCTGATCACAGAGACAACATTGAATATTTGTCGTTTGTCTGACAAGATGAAGTCTATCTCGTTTTTAGTGGAACCATCGGGACCAATCCACGTCCACTTCCTTTGTGGCCGCATTTTGAAGAAGGAATTCATCATAAAGAGTCCTTCCGTCTCCAAAAAATCAGCCAGTTTTTGGTCCCTTTGGTTCCTCTGTCCAAATCCATATTGCCCCACTCTCAGCTCATAGTCTTTTTTTTTTTTTTTATAATTTTAAGACAACAATCATGCACTAAGGAAATCCTTGTATTGCTGGGAACTTTACAAACATATAATTAACGGACATAAATTACATCCTGACTCAGAACAACAAGTCTGTCCTTTTGCCTAGTTTCGCGTTGAAGTCTGCCATAACTACCGTGAAGTGGGTTTTGGACGGGTGGATGGCTTTCGAGATGTCCTCGTATAAGGTCTCCACAACGTCGTCGGAATATGTCGAGGTCGGCGCGTAAACCTGTATGACCTTCAGCAAATCATCATCATCGCAGCCCACATACGTCCCACTGTTGGGCTCGGGCCTCCTCCACAATAGGAGGGAATTTGACCTACTATAACCATGCTGGTCAGACATGTTGGTATAGGGTTTCGTTTCGAGTTTTCCTTTTCTTGCACAGATGTTATGTGCATATTATATCCCATAGTCGTCTTATACGACATCCACGGTGAATTGTATTCTTACTCCGTCACCACACGGAAAATCTTCTGCGAATACCGTTTGGTAATTCTGAGTATAAGGTACGCTACCCTTGTCGACATACTCTCGATCCTCTCCACGTTGTTCACGAGAGACTTTCGAACGATAAACCCTAAACTGCCTTGGGATGGGTGATCTCCCTCCCGGTAGAAGAGCAGATTGCCAGACTGGAGCATTATCGTGCCCTCGCCCTCTTTTCGCACTTCTGATAATCCTATAACGTCCCAGCGGATTTTGCTCAATTCCTCTTCCACCTCGATGACCCTCTCGTCGATCCTAACTGTCCGAATATTGTGTGTTACCAGGGCCAAAGATCGATTTTTTTGGTAGCCAGATCGCGACCGGGGATTCTTGCCCCGCCATCCATGGGCCCGCTACTAAAATGAGCCCGTGGGGTGGCGGAACTGCCGTGACTGGGGGCCGTCATTTTTATAGCATCCATTTTTATTTTTCAGAGTATAATGCCATAATCGCCACGCTTGGCAGACGAGTTGGCGATCGCAGTAGATGTAATAAGTTTTCCCAGGAGATAGCCGCTGCCCATTCTCCTGGTGAGACCCTCAGCCGATTTTTACGACTCCCACGGGCAAGCAAGGGGTGACAACAATTGTATTCTATCCCGTCGCCACACGGGAAAATTAACTATAGTTTACTAAAATATTATTACTATTTTAATAAATTGCTAAAAATAGGAAAGAAACGATTTTTCGACCCCTTATGAAGGGCTCGAAAAATCTAAAAAAGGTCACGTAGTATGGATATGTGGTCCGGTGGTCGGCTCAACGACGAAGGCGACATGGGTACGGGTGGGTTATGGGCCCGCGTGCCGTCCTTTCGTCGCCCCGGACGGAATGGACCGCGTGTGTGCTTTCCATAGCCCACCCATTAAAAAAAGTATGGATATGTTCCCTAAAAAGAAATATCGATCTCTGATCTAAGACAAATTAATTGAAAACTAAGAAAGCCATAAAACTGTTTGACGGGAGGTTAAAAGAAGTCATGAAGTCTATGTTACAAGTATAGGTAGGTACAGTTGTAAAATTCCACGAGGTGGTTGATATAGGTATGTGTAACAAACACGGGTCCTAATTGGGTGTCTACACAAATGTTAGCGGAAGACAATCACGCCGCGACATTTACGTCGGGTATAGCTTCGTTACCTTGCGACATTTCGACACCCCAATTGCTAGTTTATAGGCCGACCTAATTGTATGCCAGCAGTGAATAGAAACACTTACGCTTATGTTTTCATTAGAATAAATTGAATTTCTGACGAATACATAATTCTGTACAAATGTTATCATCAGCGGGGAGTGATGGCTGCTCTAGTAGTTAGTTCGTGGTTGGGTGCCGTTTGTGGGATCTGGTCCAGCCATAATCGTTTGAATTATATTAAGTACTAGCAACCCGCCCTCGCTTCGCTTCGGTTTCTATCGCCTTATCCCCATAGTTCCCGTTTCCGTGGGAATACCGGGATAAAATATAGCCTAGTTTACTCCCTGATATTATAGCTTTCCATTGGTGAAAGAATTTTATAAATCGGTCCAGGCGTTTTGAAGATTACCTGGAACAAACAGACAGACAGATAGACAAAAACATTTTAAAATTATTTTTAGGCATATGTATAGTGCAAATAACCGTGTGAGCATGAAAAAAGTCTATTATTTTGACATTACAAACAGACACTCCAATTTTATTTATTGTTATAGATTTTGCGGTTCGAAGGGCATCACACTGGAGCTAGTTCTTACAAAACATGTTGTACACAATTATATATCTTGTAAGAAGGAAAAAAAAATTAAAAACAATAGACAAGCCCGCTGAGTTTCTTGCCGGATTTTCTCAGTAGCGGTCGCGTTCAAATCCGGTGGTAGTTTATTTTTTTTTGAAATTTTTTTTTTACTTTGTAAACTTAACAATATATAAGTGCCCCCTCGGGGTTTATGCATAATAAATGATTTGAATTTGAAATCTGAATTGACATGTGATGATAGAATAGGAATGCAAATCAACACCTCCCTGTCTTGCCCGTGGGTGTGGTATAAGACTTACTGTCTCGTCTCCGCTCATATACGTCCCACTGCTGGGTTCGAGCCTCCTCCACAGCATTTATTCTACTTTCGTGCTTCTTCTCTTCATACGCAGCTCTAGTGGCGGCCTTAGGGGGTGGCGAACAGGGCAATCGCCCGGGGCCTCGCGCTTACAGGGGCCTCGCGCTTATAGCGGCCTCACGCAACAACCCAAGCAAATTTAAAAAAATATAGATTTTAAATTACATTTTTACTTATTAATTATATTTTTCACTTTGTTTTCAATATTATAAAACTTAAATTTTATTTATTTGTACAATTTTCATCAAACATGACAAATCCCTAAACCAAACAACCAGACCTACTTTCATATCTAATACTTTTCACGAAGGACAAAGGGCCTCGCAAAGACCTGCCGCCCGGGGCCTCGCAAAGACCTGCCGCCCGGGGCCTCGCAAAGACCTGCCGCCCGGGACCTCGCAAAGACCTGCCGCCCGGAGCCTCGCAATGGGTAAGGTCGCCGCTGCCCAACTCTCACTTCCATACATTAGAGTTGGTACAATCACGCCTCCATGCACAGCCAGGCGAGCCTTCCTAGACAGACTCTGACTGCCTATAAATGTGCGCAAAGCACCATTTACCGTATTGCCCTTACATACTCTTCTTTCAATATCACTTTCACATTTATCATCTCTCGTAAAAGTAGATCCCAAATATACAATATCTTGCACTTGTTCTAATATTTCCTCTTCTATACGTATCTTGCATTTCATCATACATTCTTGCCTTTCAAATACCATAACTTTCATCTTCTTTATATTTGTATGGCATTCGTTATATTGGTATTTAAGACAATATTTTTTTTTGGTCAACGGCCTGTCTGATGTCAATTCTTCTTGGGAATACACTTTTTTTAATTGATGACCAGATAGTATTAGACCAGATAAATAGAAAGAGCCCAAGTCAATATAATACTCTTAGTCGAAATCAAAGAGCATTGTAAAGGTATCTGGTATTCCTAGCCTACACAGTAATTTGACGTCTAATCAAAATTATCATCATCGCAGGAAAATTGACCTATTATATCACGCCGGTCACATGTATTGATAAAGGGTTTTATTACGTGTTTTCCTTCTCTTGTATAAATATTATCATCGCATCATCATCACCGCAGCCCACACACGTCCTACTATTGGGCTTGGGCCCCCTCCACAATTTGACTTACTATAGCTGGTTAGACAGAGAGGGGGTGAGGAATTGTATTCTCACTCCGTCACCACACGGACGTTGGATAAGTAAAATATACATTCTAGGGCAGGAGTTCCTTAAGTATGGATCGGGAAAATGGAGTAGCCATAAGATAACTCAAGATAAAATTAAAAATGGCATTAAAACATAATTTGTAAAAAAAAACGCATGTAAAAAGTTGTGAAATTCATGTAATACCAAGTTGGTTAATTTATTCAGTCTCTACTTAAGGGACCTTCTGTCTTAAGTTATTATGTAATTAGCTAACCTAACAACTTCTTATAGTGACTATACTAATATTAAAAATATTTGAAATCTATACCCTTCCGCGAGACTACTGCCTCGCAAAGGCTGAGACCGCGTCTTACTTCACCCAGCACCGAACACAAACTCACAAACCTCGAGCGTATGCTGCACCGTGTCCTCGTCGCAATCGCAGTGGTGACAGGACGGTGTACTCTCCCTCCTAACGACCGTGTACAGGTATTTGGCGATGCATCCCTGCCCCGTCAAAACCTGCACCAGTCGGAAGGAGACCACCCCGTGCCGCCGTTTTAACCACTGCATCAACACCGGCTGGAAGGCCTCCATGGTCCGCACACCGAACCGAGACCTCTCCAGCCGGACTGCCCAACAGGTAATGACGTCTCAGCGGGTGTCGACGCGCCAGGCGCTGAGCTCCCTCAAAGAGATCACACCGCTCTCCACTCGCACAACCGACACCCGCCGATACAAACCGGCGAGCATTTCCGCCTCCAGGTCCCACGGGGGAGTCCCGGCCAGCAGGCACGCTGCCTCCGTCGACACCATGCGGTATCCGCGTATGGCCCTGGCCGCCATGGCCCTTTGTGGTCGCCACAGTAGAGCCCTGAGTCGGACGATCAGCTACCCCGCCCACACCGGCGCGCCATACAGGGCCATCGACCAGATGACCCTCGCGTACAGCCGTCGACACGTAGTGCTTGGTCCGCCCACGTTCGGCATATGCCACGATAGGGCGGACGCCGCGCCGATGAGCCGTAGAGCAAGCCTGCGGAAATGCTCTCGAAACCACAAATGCCCGTCGAACACCAGGCCCAAATACTTCATATGCGCCCGGATGCTGATATCAACTGAATTGGCGGTGATCGAGACGTCGATGGGAGGGCCCATGTGGGGCCTTTGGAACAGGATGGCATCCATCTTGTCCAGGGCTACCCTCAACCCCCACGCCCCGATCCGCCTGACGATCTCTTTGGTGCTAGAGTCGCCAGGCTTGCCGCCTCCTCTAGCGTCCCACCGTGGGCTGTGATGAGCCCGCCAAATCACGCCCAAGCCGGGCGGGAGGCTCCCCCTCCAACGCCCAGTCGTACCCGATGTTACACAGGGTGGGTCCAAGGACCGAATAAATGATTTCGATGCGCGTAAGTCGCGAAAAGTAGAGTTTTAGACTGTTTAGACTTTATTAAACATTAATTTTATAGTGTAAATTATTGTGGTCGGCCCAACAACGAAGACGACGTGCATGTGGGTGGGTTGCGGGTGTCCGTGCTTACGCCCCTCTGTCGCCCCGGACGGAGTGGTGCGAGGAGCGCGCCGACCGCAACCCACCCGAAAAAAAAAAAAAAATAAAATAGTGTAAATTATTAAAGTTTTAACACAGTCATGTTACTTACACATAGTTTTGAAATAAATATTTTTCACTCAATTCTTTCATTTCGTTACGTTTTTTCTTACCAACACCAACAATTATTATTTTTACGATGTCAAAAGGGCGGCAAATTATAACTCCGCCCCGGGCGACAGTGACACACGCTACGCCACTGGTCTTTACCTATGTAATTGCCGTTCTGCAGTACTGGCCATTTCAAATCAAAATAATTTTTGTTTGACTAAGAATTCTAATTTCAAATTAATTTTATTTTAAAACATGGAATTCATTTGCCGAAGTAGTCATTTGTTTATTGATTAGTGTTACGTTTTCATCGCATTTCAATCTTTTTCGTCATCATGGATACGTTAAAAATTCGAGTAATTATGGAATATGAGTATCGTCGTGGTAGCAACGCGGCACAAGCGGCACGCAACATCAACGACGTTTACGGAGCTAACACTACAAACCAACGCACCGCCTGTTATTGGTTTGCTCGCTTCCGTTCTGAAAATTTCAACCTGAAAAATGAACCTCGCGGTCGTCCGAAGACTTTGATCGATAATGACGATTTAAAGGCGATTGTGGAAGCCGATGATACACAATCTACGACTGAATTAGCAGCAGCTTTCGACGTTAGTGTCAATACAATATTGGTCTATTTGCGTCAAATTGGCAAGGTAAGAAAGCTTGACAAATGGGTGCCCCACGAACTCAATGATCGCCAGCACGAAGTACACGTCGAGACATGCCTTGCATTGCTCAACAGACACACAAATGAAGGAATTTTGAAACGCATTGTTACTTGCGATGAAAAATGGATTCTGTTTGATAACCGCAAGCGCTCAGCAAGTTGGTTGGATCCTGGTTCAGTTCCTAAACAATGCCCTAAACGAAAACTTACCCCTAGAAAAGTGATGGTCACTGTTTGGTGGTCTAGCGCCGGTGTGATACATCACAGCTTCTCACCAAACGGGGTGAGCATTACTGCAGATGTGTACTGTGAAGAACTGAACACAATGATGGAAAAGCTGGCACATCTCCAATCAGCATTGGTCAATCGCTCGTCTCCGCTGCTCCTGCACGACAATGCGCGACCTCATACTGCACAGCAGACGGTCTCCAAGTTGCAAGAACTGGGGTTGGAAGCTCTCCGTTATCCGCCATACTCACTAGACCTTGCGCCTACAGACTACTTCTTTTTCCAGAATTTGGATAACTTTTTGACGGGAAAGAAATTCAATACCCGAGAGGCAGTACAAAATGCCTTTGAAGAATTTGTTGCCTCCCGTCCAGCTGATTTCTTTAAGAAGGGCATCAATAAACTGCCTTTTCCTTATTTATCACGTAAAATTATCGTACCTAAACCGACTTTATAGACAACTAGCAACTCGCCCTCGCTTCGCTTTGGTTTCAGTCGTCTTTCCTGCGTAATTCCCGTTCCCGTGGGAATACCGGGATAAAATATAGCCTAGATTACTCCCTGATATTATAGCTTTCCATTGGTGAAAGAATTTTTGAAATCGGTCCAGCTGTTTTGAAGATTACCCGGAACAAACAGACAGACAGACAAAAAAATTATAAAGTGTATTTTAGGCATATGTATCGTGCAAATAATCGTGTGAGCATGAAAAAAGCTTATTATTTTGACATTACAAACAGACACTCCAATTTTATTTATTGGTATAGATAATTTTTTTAGATCACCATTATAAAAAATAATGATGAGATGATAAGATCACCATTAAAAAAAGTGACGTTTGGCAAATTTTGTATTAAAAATTAGAATGACCACGGCCAGTGTGAATTTCGCATTGCGCATCGAAGGATCTTAAATTTAACTGAAACAGTAGGTACATTTTTAAAACGCAGGCCTAATTTTCATCATTAATCATAATCATCATCATTTCAGCTCATACATGTCCCACTGTTGGGCTCGAGGCTCCTCCACAATAGGAGGGAAATTGACCTACTATACCACGCTGATCAGACGTCTTGGTATAGGGTTTTATTTCGAGTTTTCCTTCTCTTGCATAGATGTTATAAACATATACTACACCCATGGGGTGACAGGGAGACAGTTTTATAATATTTTCTATCACTAATGCGATTCTTAATATTATTTGTATACCAATGGCCACTTAATACGCGATGACATTTACTGCATGGTGGCATATGTTCGATTTTCACCCAGGATAATATCCTGAATTTTGTGTACGACCCAGATATTTTTATGAGTCTGGATGTAATTTGTGTTTGTTAATTTGTTTATTTGTGAAGTCTTTATCCTTCATTTTTCATTCTTCATCCTTCATCCTCTATCCTCTATCTCATTCTCTCGCCGGCTGAATCCTATACATTTACGTGTTTGTGTCTCTATGAACTCGCTATTTCGTTTCATCGAGTTTGAAATCACAATGATTCTAAAGAAGTTTCACTTCAAAAATTGAAACTTGTATAATTTGTTCTTATTTAAGTGAAATCGGAACAATACGTTTTGGTAGAAGAGCGGAATATACTGCTTCGAGTTTGGGCTAAGTTTTATGATCGGCAATCTAATTAGCTCAAACCTACTTAGCAACACAACTGGTGATCAACATCAATAGGTGGCTTTGACCTGACCGCTCTGGCCTGCGCCAATTCCAGGTCAGAGCTTAAATCGGTCAGAGAGATCTTTGTTGACTTTTACTACTCTCATTTAAATATTTGGTAAATTTAAAAGCTTTAAGCAGCATCTGTCGCATCTATGATAGATTAAATTTCATGTAGGTATCAGGATCAAAAAGCTTCCACCTGTTTTTGATGTTTTACACGTGATTCAAACTTCACGACATATACGGCTGTTTGATTTTAGTAATATTTGATAGATGGCGCTGTACTCAATTTGTAGATTTTTCCAGCCATTTAATAAACATACAATCTTTGTTGTCTTGCGATCCTCACATTGGTCAGTTACTTTGCTAAGGGCCAGCTGCAGTGAATTGTACTTTAGCAGTAGAGGAATCACCAGCAATCTTCGTCTACAATAGCTTGTGTCAGTGTACAATAAACTGTGTTAATAAATTAATCTAAAAAGTTTCTTTGATAGACAAAAAAAAACTTCTAAAATTTAAACTGTCTGAGGATATATTAATCTTTATTCTATAGGATATCTTAAAAATTGAGCGGGCGCATGGAGCGATCCCCTTACCCTTTTAAAATACATGGAAAAAGTTTCGTTTCATTTTTTATATTTCGTTTTTTCAACTATTTAGTCCAAAAAAATTATTTTCAAACATTCGTTTACGTTATCTTATAGGAAATGAAATTCACTACAAAAAGTCCCTTTTCCATTAGGTCGACCAATGGCACCGAATAACTTGTTGTCTATGACCAGCCCAGCAAGAATTTCTCTCTAGAGTAGGTATGTTTACAGTTGTAAACATGAAGGCTTAAATCTTTGCGTAGAGAAGATATGTCATTCCTATTGGAAGTATGTAGAACGGAGGGAAACAACATTGATTTTAATCTTGCTAAGTGGTAGTGGCCACGAATATTACCACAATAATATTCGTGGGTATCATAAAAGACTAAGATTTACATCAACCGGGGCTAATTGGTGATCTCCTCTGGTCAACAACCTCGTCAGGCAGACAGCCGGTCATAAAATATTGCCAAAACCTTTGCAATCTATCTACGATGGTAGAAGTTTACCTACATATTGAGTCAATCTCAAATAATTAGGATAAGAGCAATATAATGATGATATATACGCCCGGTGTCTTCGGCTATACGCTTTTCAGACCTTTGGTGTTGCTGTACTGCATAAATAAAAAATAAAATACAATTTTGAGAAAGAATATTCTACTACATAGGTATATTAAAAAGGAAAAAAAATGATTTTTTAATATATTTTAAATTTTGTATCCTCGACTTGCATTAATTTATATGAAATCAGTACGTGTCTTCTTTCTTTAATACAAGTGACAGAAGTGGTGTTTTAATTAATTTAGTCGACTGGCGCTTGCCGCGACCGTGAGCTTGACAACGACATTTGGTGTCACTGGCACATAGAGAGAGCTAATCAGCTTTTACGATAATAAACTGTAAAAAAACGATATTTAGTTCTTTTTATTCTTATGATCTAAGAATGCACTATTTCACCGCTCCTTAATTCCCCGTCGTAATAGCGAGAATTTTCAGATTAACCATCAGCACTGTGCTGGGTAGCTTATAATACCAGACGAGCTGCTATCTCTCCTTAGGGAGGACTTCATGTGTAACAATGAAGGGCGGATGGATAGATAAAAATAATAAGTCAACACTGTTTATAAACATTTTTTTATTAATAACCCAAAAATGTACATTATTATTTAAATACTAGATACATAACTGCATCATGCAGTAGTTACAAGTACATACACGAGACTCAGATCAATCTGCTATTAATTCATCAGACGCGTAACACATAGAGTATGTGCATAAACACATCGCTGCAATATTCAAATAAATAAAATTTAAGTGTGTTTGTAATGTCAAAATGTTTTCATGCTTACACAGTTATTTGTACGACATATACGCTTAAAACCCAGTTTAAATTTTTTTGTCTGCCTATTTGTTCCGGGTAATCTTCAATACGGTTGGACCGATTTTGATCATATTTTACTACCAGGTAGTCTATATGGGAAGTAATTTAGGCTATTTTTCCTCTTTATGAGAGGCGCGTAAATTTTTCCCGGTCAAGAAATGTAACCCGAGGTCGCATGGACTGCAATCGCGTACCGTAATATCGCAAAGCAACTGAAACCGAAGCAAAGCGATGGTAGGTGGCTAGTTAAATAATAAATGTATAACGCACTTGAAACTTTATTTTGTCTCATCATCATCATCATCTTGCTCTTATCCCAATTACTTGGGGTCGACGCAATATGTCATCTGTTTTGACATATTGCAAAAAGTTTCGGCAATGACTTTTATGACCGGCCTGACGTCAACCCTCCTTGGGAATGTAATCGTTGACCCAAATGGTACCAGATGGAGTTGGTCCGGGTCAATCTAGGGCTCTTAGTCGTCTTTTACGACACCCACGAGCAAAGCAAGGGTTGGTAGTATTCGAAGCCGCTACCACACAGTCTCATAAGCTAATTAAATATGTCAGAGTTAATATGAATGTTTTCAAAGAAAATGAAGAAGAATTGAAACCTAGTAAAATTATTAGTGACATTAATATAGATTAACAGGATTTATACGTGTGTATTAAGTGTTATATGTAATTATACACATTATACAACTTTTCTTTACGTTGAAATGAAATCAATAAACTCCATCAAAAGCGTTAAAATGAAACACATTAACAGTCGTATTACATTTAACCTAAGGCCTAACTTTATCAAATACTAATCTACAGTAAATATCGCGCTTTAAAAACGCTAAAGATTCACATTTCAAATACTCGAATTGGCATTTATTTCATTTCAATGCTTTTTAACGCACATGTCTAAATACGAATGAGACTACATTTAATATGACCTTCGAAGTATGCGCATCGGCAATGGTTTTTTTATTGGTTACTAGCAACCCGCCCTCGCTTCGCTTCGGTTTCAGTCGCTTTACCCGCGGCGTAGTTCCCGTTCCCGTGGGAATACCGGGATAAAATATAGCTTATGTTGCTCCCTGGTATTATAGCTTTTCACTGGTGAAAGAATTTTTGAAATCGGTTCGGTGGTTTAAACGTGAAAGCGTTACAAACAAACATCCTTACTTTCGCATTTATAATATTAGTATGGATAGTGGCGTACATGTATGCAGGCCATCTTTTCAATCTGTGATCAATCTGTGATCTACCAGACACTAACAACTCTATGATTTTTATTACGTTATTGAGAGAAGCATTAATTGACATAATTATTACTAAGGCTTGAATAAAAAATTACAGCGATATGTAAGAGCCCTTTAGATTATTTTATATACTAAGAGTCAATTTATCTATTAGTGTCAAGTTATCTATTATATATTTCTTGCAACAATACTATCTAAACAAATATTTTCAAAGTAACGTTTAGATCAAACGAAATATTGAAAAGTACGTTAGAACACGCCGGGCCAGTTATCGATTATTCAGCGTTTCCAAAATATACAAATATTTTTACCGAATAAAACTAATCGTCTTATATGTTTGCTTAAATTTTGGATAACAACCGCTGCACTTGCATAATTTGGAATCATAAAACATACTTATAATTTAGAAATGTCGGCATTTTATAAGTTTATACGAATATTACGCAAGTGAAATAAAGCAATTTTTACGGGTTTTGTCGCACTTGTATTTGATTTTCAGTTTATACATGACCATGACCAAGATTAAAATCAAATACAAATGCTATAAAATCCATAAAATCAGATTTTTTTGACATTTAAATCTGAATTTCAAAGATAAGAAATTAACAATAGTCCGCGTAGGACGCCAGGCAGACATGCAACTTGAAATTGTTTATTATTATTTATATTTGTGGCATATAATTGTTTATTAATCATGCATGTTACGTGCATGATTTAAGTAACAATTCTAATCATACAATTAATCAAATTAGCAGGTACAGCAAAATTTTTCATAATATTTTTTATTATAATCATTTAAAATTATACATATAATATAATCAAATATTCTTCTATAAAAAGTTACACAAAGAATGGTTTGTTATTTTTTTTTAATCATCATCAATATCAGTAAAGGAATAATTTTGAATATATCACCGTTTTAAAGTATCATTGTATTAATTAAACCACATTGCATAAAATACTCGCTAATTAAAAATAAATAAAATGAGAATGCGTCCACCTTTTTCTTAAAATGATGCACAAAAGATTTATAGCGATTAAACCACAGAAAGTATGAAGGAAAATATTTAAGCGAAATATTGTAAAATAAAAAAATATATAAAATCCTCATTGGTATGGGATATTCAATATTACGAACGAACTTGTTTGTTTATGGGTACATGCTAATTCTCAGTCCCAACTGTCAGATTTGAAAATAAAAAAGAATAATTTTGACTTAACAGTCTGTTTATTAATTCAAATGTATGAAAGAGTGGAGTAACGAAGGTAATAAATCTCGCGAAGCGAATAATAAGGATGCTTCATTTTATACATATTTAAAGGTAAATTCAATTAAATACGTCGTCTACCAATGGCGATACAACAATGCGGAAACAGTAAAAACGATGATTAATACAAATTGTACAGAACATGAAGCAATACAGCAGTACAAAATACACAAATACAATAACACAAATATGTACATCAACAGACGCGACATGCCGTTATTTAAAAAATAACAATACATCGTTACACATTCGAAACCACTAGACGTTAATGAAGAAGAATGAATGTTTGTGAAGAATGTTTAATGAAAATGTCTACTTTATAGCATTTTATTACACGACGAAATTGTAAAGATTTGTTATTAATTACCTTATCATCTATACAAATTAATAAAATTGAAGTGTCTGTTTGTAATGTGAAATTAGTATTTTTAATGCTCACACGATTATTTGCACGATACCCATGTCTAAAAATCTGTTTAATTATTTTTGTCAGTCTGTCTGAGCGTTCCGAGTAATCTTCAACACGGCTGGACTAATTTCAATAATAATATTTTACTAGCAGGTAACTGTTTATATAAAGAGTAAATGAGACTATTTGTCCTCTCAGAAAAACCCTATAAAATGTTGCTCGGTCTAGGACTCGAACCCAAGGCGTTAGGAGATATTGCAGATTTAATATTTAGGGCCAAAGCGGCTGACACCGAAGCGCACTTACTAAATTGTAAAATGAGACCAAAATAATTATTTTCTTTCTAATGTTTTTTTGATAATTTAATTAGCGATATTATGATAACGTTTTTTGTTTGATGCGGAATATTAACGGTATCGAATGTCGAACGACGTTTTTATTCTACACACGGTAACTTAAAACTAAAATATTTTATTTAGTCTAATAGCTATTATATACATAATTTACAGTATTCGAGCTAACATCTAATTATAATATCAGTGAGTGATTGCGGAATTAAATATTAACACAACCAAACAAATATTTGGACAACGTTATGCAACAATGATGCAACCAATTGAATACCTAGTCACATTTTAATCAGTTATTTTTTACAAATAAATATTTATTTCGACTAATTTCTATCAATTTATGTTATAAATGTAGATAGGTTAAATAATAATGATTAATTGAGGTCTTCTATATTTTTCCCTATACCAGCATGTCTGGCCAGCATGGTATGCTATACCATCAATGATCAATATCTCTCCTATTTGGGAGGAGGCTCGAGCCCAGTAGTGGGGACGTGAGCTGAGCCTAATATATTTTTTACAGTTACAAAAAACATGAATTAAAACGTACTGGAGACATAGGTTTTACATTGCAAAATATCGTTAAAATTGGGTGCAATATTTTTGCATAACGCTTTTATATTACAAGGAGCAAGGATTAAATGAAGTTTATTTATTGCTTAATTAACAGGTGCAGAAATTAAAATAAAAACTGAATCATAAATTAAATTTTCTATATACCATTTGTCAAATCAATATACATTGAAAAGGAAATTGGAACCGATTTATACAAGAAAGAATGAGATGCTCGAATGTACATATAGTTAAAAAAATACCATTATACTAAATAATTTAATTTAAAAACAAATTAATAACAATATAATTACATTAACGGAGTTCATTAAGTAATTTTATTATGCTGATGAAGTTGTAACACTGGGACATGATATAACGATAAAAAATACCGGTAACTCATTGCCATGCCCACGGAAAAATTATTTCTAAATACCGTTAATTCTGGTCGTTTATGGCGATAAATGCTTTAAATCTACCGTTTACATGATTTATATATACCGGTAATAATAATTTATCCCTGATTAAATACATATAAATTAAATGTTCGTCATGTCCTCTGTAACAACTTTTTATATGAACGAAATAAATCTAATTTGTAGGCCGGCCATTATGTTAAAATATTATGATTGTTACCTTCACAATGACATCTACCTATATATTATTCAATACACTCACACAAACACGCATACGTACACGCAAATACGCACTACAACACATTCGCAGATATGTAAGTTTGTTACTAATCAAAATTATTATGATAATAAAAAATAAATACATATAGAAAATATATTTTCAATTTCATTATAAATACGAGATCCGTCAAGAATCGAAATTATTTAGAAAGTGTAAAATCAAGTTTTTTTATAAATAAAGAGAAGAGACACTTCTATAGTAATATTTATGGAGTGTTCAACGGAAAAGAGTATCATATTTTTAAATAAGTATTTTCTAGTCGTTAATTTAATAAAGCAATATTAATTTCCTTACATAAGTCTGGAATTGTGTATAACATATATTTTCAACATTGCTTCTTTTTCATGACTGGTTTGTATGATAAGAGATTTCAATCTTCGCGACATAGTACCTTGTCTTTGTCCCTTTCTTTAAAATACAATACATAATACACTCGGGATTAAATACAGGCAAATATGTTTTATACGAAACGCGAGATAAATTTAAGATTGACAGTCACTCGCGACTGACACGCTACGGTAGCGTGACCTTGGCGATTATCTTTATCTTGCCGTGTTACGTGTATACATGTTAGCTTTACAAGATACATTTTATACTCGCGAACACCTATATATTTCAGTGATAAAAAAGAAATTGTCTCCACAATTCTGTTCATGACAACCGTGTTTCAAGTTCAAGATCACAATAATTTCGAAAATAGTTGCGCCTTAATTTTTCATAATAACAGGTCTATTTAGTTAGTATTTTCAAACAATTCCCTTTCCCTAATTGGTTTTGATTTGAATAGTATAATAAAATGCGAATTAATTAGATTATTAATTTTATTATTAATTTTATCATTACCAACGAAAGTCCTTCGATTAAATAATTTTCAAATTATGCCTTATTTTAAACCAATTGAAGTCGACAGACAAGTAAAATAAAACATTGGTCTATAACTATTCAATTGACGTCTAAGCATTTTTACTAACTTATTTTGTAATGTCTTATTTAAACTATTAAGAGAAGAAAATCTCGAAAAGAAACAACAGTAGCAGGGCTTATTAGTGATGGGCTGGTCACGGAGGTTAAGGAATCGATACCAGCGGACAGCTCAATGGCGTCGGGGAGGAAAGACGCTGTTGTGCGACTATTGTCCCAGAGGGTACGAAAGAGTGTTTAGACTATGGCTTAGTACAAAAAATAGGTCTTGTTAACGATTGAATATTATCATTGCCTTTCAACGCAGGCCCCAAGTGAAGTTAATCGTTTACATATCAACGTCTTCGACGTTGGCTGTTCTAGATAGTAGTATCTTGACTTTAATTGAGACCGCTAACAAAAGGCAGTGGGCTTCATATTCATCTGTTGTGAATTTAGAATGAAAACAAGCAAAATGGTATTCAATTGTTATTGTTATAACATATAGAAAATATAAATAAATTCCTTCAGTAAAAAAATTACTAGTATTCAATACTGCTGTCATAACGAATATGGATGATCTTTCTGCAGTATGCAATATGCCCACAATACGCTTTATTACCGAACCTGCTGAATATGATATACTATTGATTAACGATACACATCAAGAGACGAATTAAATATTATTATATATTTAATAATAATAATCTATTCACAATATAATTTATACACACGAGGTATAATGTATTGCTAAATTAATAAATTAATTGAGTATACGAATAAGATCGAACGGAAGTATTACAAATTTATATTTAAACGAATTAACTAAATTTATTTTCTTATCACCTTATATTTAGAGTTCTGTCTGTTTGATTTATCAAGTCGATCTAAATCGAAGGTCACTTATCATTTGACCTTTAGTAATTTTTAGTGTCTTACGAAGCACGGACATGCTTATATTTCATATTAATAATATTTCTTAATTTTGTGACAGTATTGAGTTTGATTAGCCTGATTATTTACTGTATAATAGAAATTACATTTTTTATTTATTTAATAATCAGTTTTAGTATGATATTTAGAAAAAAAACTTCTAAAGTGGAAATTTATTCAAATTTGAGATCATTTTATTGGAATTACGAATTTTTTCGAGAAGGGAGAGTCCATTTTCAATAACAAGATGATCTTTAACAATGGGTTTTGGATTATATAGAAACAAATATTAAAGGGTTTGTACAGACACACGAACTTTTGTATTAACATACGAAAAACCCTTTTACTACTATTGTAAGCGCTGAAAAATTTATAAAAAGAACATATGAATTCTGGCAATCACCATAATATCAGTTATAATAGTTGAACAACTAATTACTTGTATTTCAAATGTAAAAAGTGTAAAGTTAACTGTATACCAACTTTATATCTAACTACAGTCATAATTTTCTCATTTGTTCCTATCAATGGGCAAAGGAGACATGGGCAATACAGCCAAGTTTGTACATATAAACTAATCAGTTTTTTTATCTTCTCTCATTGGCCGACTGTCAGTCAAACCCACATATGTTATAGTAGTGTGATAGTTTCGCGACTAAAGATTCCTATATAAGTTCTGACAAAATATACAAAGCACTGTTATTTTGTATTCACTTTACTTTAGCATTTTCATTAATTAATTTAAACAATTTGTTGCAAAGTGATTTTTTATAATAAATTCGTAATATTAATTATAATATATGATTTATAAATAAATATGAGATGTTATGTTGTACATTCTATCATGGTTTTGATCTATAGAGTAGAATACTCAACGTTTCGCAGCAATTGTTACATTGACCACTATGAAACTATTTTACATGTCCAATAGCATATGTAAAGGTCTAACAGCCGTAAAGATTCGATTACTGAGTTGAACATAAATTGATATATACTTCGTCAATAACTCAATAGATATGTTCAAGTTGGGAACGATGCCTGGTATAGAATAAATATGTTCGTGCTTTTACCATGTGGAACTACTAATTTATATTGTGAATTATGCTATCTATGCCGATATCCTATCTACCCCTTAGGTAGGTAAAAGAGTATTACTGATTTCATTAAAATATATGGGATCATTGTGGCTGCTTGTCGAATTCAAAGTTAAGAACTTTGATGATTTTCTTTACACTTTTTACACTTAATGCAAAAACCATATACCTTGTACAAAACTGTAATTTGACTGTTAAAATGGCTACAAGTGTTCACAATTTATGGTTAGTTAACCGCTTATAGCCTATTGTCATCGTTTGCTTCTATCGGTATAGATTTATCCGCGAGACGGTATAGTGGGTTCTTGCCCTTGATGGGTAGAGGATGAGCTTCAGTATTGAACACCCAATCGTTCAGCGGCAGTAGTGTGTCGTCCGAAAATAGCAGATATAAGTACTGAAATTAAAAAGGAAATATCAGTTTCTGATGTCATTAAAACTTTCAAAACGAGCGGCGAAGAAATGTTTAATAGATTAGATTAGAAAAGAAGCAAAAATTAAAGCAAAACTGACTAAAAAATTAATGCAAAAATATCAAAGCCAGTGTGGTTTAAATTCAGATCCTTGATTTTATTTCTTTTTATATAAAATTAGCTGACCCAACAGACGTTATTCTGTTCAAATAAAATAAAAGGAATTCTCCTCGAAATCGACGCAGCGCTACCTACCGGGTCCAATTGTGAATATAAATCATTCTCAAATCGCCTTGAACACACACAAAAAATTTCATCAACATCGGTCCAGCCGTTTAGGAGGAGTTCAGTGACATACACATGTACACAAGAAATATATGTATAAATAAAAATTATATAGAGCATATTAGCCCCAGAGTGAGACCCTTGGTACCAGGTTACATTTTATTTTCTAAAATATAACGTAAGACAATATGGCAAGATCGGATCTCATAAACGACATCCGATCACTAGGGACCCCGGTCTTTCCTCACGCGTTGCGTGCTTACACCCCTCTGTCGCCCCGGACGGAGTGGTGCGAGGAGCGCACCGACCGTAGCCCAGCCCAAAAAAAGTCTCACTAAGAGACCGGGCAGCAACATTCTCCTGGGAAACGTATAACAGCTTACTGCAATCGCCAAACCTGCCTGCCAAGCGTGGCGATTGCGGCATTATCCCCAAACATGAAGGAGGTCTACCTCTAGCAGGAGACGTAGAAAGGCTAAATGATATTAAATAAGTAAATAATTGCTGTATTGTAAGATTACCTTGAGTGTTTCGGCGAGGAAGAAGCTCTGTTGAACATCATCTCCCTGAGGGTTCTGATGATATACATTGACAAGTCCCGTGTATCCACCGTCTACGCGACAGTGTTTCTCTAACGCCTGAAAAATACAAAATATATTTATAATAAAAAGTAATGCTCTTATTTTTTTAATTTACTTTATAATCCAACAAAGAACCTACTTATTAGGCGTAGGCTTTTCAACAATAAAAGAAAAATAACTAGCAAGGTCTTTGTCTTTTTGCTCTTCAGAAAAAAGAGGAACAATGGGGAAGAGGAGAGAAAAAGAGAGAGAAGGGGAGATACCTAAGTGATTTTATCTGCTTTTATTTCTTAATGCCCACGGGAAAGGAGAAAGTTAGTATAAATCAAATTCAATTATAGACTTAGTTGCTATGAGTAATGTGAATGTGTAATTACCTGCACTCCTTCCCAGCCCCAGTCTCGGTAGCGTTGCTGCTTGGTGAGCCTCCACATGATGAAGTAGCTTTCGAATGTCTCGGGCCGCAGCAGGTATACCTTCTCGTTGCTCTTCTGTGCGCGGGCTTCCGCTGCGCCAGAGAATCTAGAATACAAATGTTTTATTTTCCTTTAACTTCTAATTAACATTGTTATCTCACAGCGCATGGTTCAAGCGTAAGACTCGATAGTACCGTACCACATCACATTTCGACGGACGGACCGGGTATTAGTCCGCGACCCGCAGAGAGGGCGACCGCATGAAGACAGCGGCCCGGTAACTGCTGGGACGGTCCCAAAAGGGTTACCCGTCGGGTTGACCACAGGAATCAGTACCAATGGTCAGAATGGGATATGAAAATTTATGGGTCTATACGCCGCTCTGCCGTCGCCCTAAACGGGGGAGCGGGCATTGAGCGCAGTGCATCTAGACCATAGCATTCCCTAAAAATTTGAGCACTGGGATTGATTGCCACCTATTTTATTTTGTCTCAGTAGGATTGTTAGTCATCCGCGTAGGAAACTTACAACAACAATTAAGATCGCTAACTCGCCCACTCAGTCTGACAAATTTGACATTATCCCCTCAGGGAGGTCTATATCGATTTCGTCACTTGCTAAGAAGCCCACCACGTAAGGGCGACAGCCCGACAAAATTATTGATGTCGTCAGGGTGATAGGGACGGTACCCGCAAAGGGAAAGCGGCCGGGCTGAATATCGATTTCCAGGCTTCGGTACTAGTGGTTAATACAAAGGGGATGTGAAGGGAACATGGTAGGTTTTGGGGCAGCACGCCGCCCCGACATCAGCCAGGAGTGTTTGGACGGTTTGTGTCCAAACCATAGGTTGCAAAAAGGGATGTCTATAATAAGCAGTAGAAATCGATAACCTGATAAATGGAGGTGTATCCAAAGAATTCAACTCACCTAAACGCCTCGGGTCCAAGTTTGGTCTCAGATCTCGCGTAGCTCTCGTGACATGTGTTTGTTAATTTATGTGCGACGTCCATGTAACGTTCAGACAGAGAATTCTCCAATGTTGTTGATGCCAAAGCGAACATACCACCTGTAAATGAAATTAGAATAAAATTAAACTCTTACTATTATTTTTCTGAGTGGTGACGGAGTATACAAAAATAATTCACCACATAGGTGATGGTGAATTTTACGCGTAGATGTCGTAAAAGACCCGCAGAGAGGCCAACAGCGCGAGGGCGAAGCTCCGGCAACTATGTGTCACTGGGGCGTCGAAGGTGTAACCCACCAGGCCGACTACTGAGGCCTGAGTGTGAGTTTTGTCGTTAATATTACGCGTTCTACCGTGAGCGCGTAAACTGTCATTTGTATGAAGAAAAGTACAGCGCCACTAGCAGTGCGTATTTGAAACAATGTTTTAAAGCCGTCAGTTGGGAGTTCACTTCACCAGGTGACTATGAAAACTATTGTCACTATGTGTTTTATTAAATACTAATAATGTTTCTTTTACAGGTGTTCCTGACGCGCAGGTCGTCCGGAAATGTCAAATTATTGTGTAAACCAATTGGCTGTATCGATTTTGATAAAATTCTATTGCAAAAGGGTCAAGATTGTTGAAAAATTTAAAAAATTACGTATGAATGTACTGAAAAATGCAGTTTTTTTTTGTGGGTGGGCTGCGGTCGTAGCGCCTCCGCACCATTCCGTCCGGGGCGACAGACGGGCTTAAGCACGCTACTCCCGCAACCCACCTCGCCTTCGTTATTGATAATAAAAAATATTAATATATCCTTATTGTGATATTTATTTATGTTCCCGGAACTAAAGAAATAAGCCTCGAATTGCGGGGATTTACAAACATATAATTTAACCGATACATATTGCACCCTAACTACAATTTGTGGATCGCACAAAGTACAGTACTGCGAGGGAATCAAACACAACGACACGGGTATGCTAGATCGATATCTTAACCACTAACACATCTGCGCAATCCAGAAACCCGTAATACATTTTTTAATTGATAAAATATGATTTTTATCCGGTAAGCGGTGAAAATGAATCTCACTCCAGATTAAACTAATCAATGACAAATTAATTTATTGACGATGTAAATAATTCACTTGATTACACAGATGACATAGTGGTTAAGATAGCGACATACCATGCCAGTGTCGCGGGCTCGAATCGCATGCAGGTCATTACTTTGTGCAATGCACAAATTGTTGTTCTGAGTCTGGATGTAATTTGTGTCCGTTAATGTAGTCCGCATTTGTGAAGTCCGCCGCAATACAAGTATTATTTTCTATAAGTGCAGTCCGTTGTCTTTAGAAAAAACAAACAAACAAAAAACTTACCCGCGAAACACGACAAATGGTCCATCTTCTCTTCGATTATCCTACCGTATTTCATCTCGGCGAGGTATGCGAGTCCCGAGGGTGATACCCTGAGCATCTTGTCGAGAGCCGCCTGCATAGCAGTGTCGAACATCACGCGGGCTTGTTCGTCAACGCCGCCCGACACAATCCACGCTTTCAGCAGATACTCGTAGAAGGAATCGCCAAGAGCGCCCAATGACATGTGCCCTAGAAATGTTTAAACAATTGTGTCAATATATTATTTTCAAAAGAATATTTCTCCGATCGATGACGGAGTAATAAACACATATTGGCAGTTTTTCTTGTTTTGCGGCAAGTCGAATTGGAGCTAGTTGTGGCTAGATAAAATGAGTATGTAACCGCCCTTTGACGTAAGCAGATAAAATCACAATATTTAAAATTAAACTTAGGTACATCTTTTCGTCTGACTAATATCTTATTGTAGGTCAATTTCCACCCCATGGTTGTACTGGAGAGTGGCAAAGGTATTGAAGAAGAAAAGTTTCATTTGATATGACGCAGTTATTGCAGCGTACTTGTTTATTGCCTTTGGTGGTAAACGAGCAAAGAACCATCATTGGTTCAGTAGCAGAACTAACTGGAGTACTCCGGCAACTCCGCAATTACTTGGTTCATTTCAGAGCTTCTACGTGTGTGGGAGAAAGGAACACCCAAAACGTACAGTCGAGGACAATATCATATCCAGTTAGAATGGGTGTATCGTACTACGGTGTGGAAAGGTACGATGATAGAAAGAAGATGTTGGGACCCAAGTCTAACAGCTCCTCAGAGCATTCCCCATTAAGAGTCTATAAAGCATACAGACGCTCAAGGGATTGGAATCGTCGGAGCGGCCGAGACACCCAAAGTCTCTCCGCAGCGCCGACTATTCCAATCTATCCTTAAGATAGGGATCATCGTGAATTTAAACAGCACGTCTTTTCAGGGGGGTCAAATGGATCGAGCTGATATTGAGGTGCACCCGCACAGAGATGTGAGCAGTGCTCCACGTGTGGACAAAATTGTGCTTTGTACTAGGCAAGTTGTCTGGTCGTGAAGTAGAAGTTTTGGCTCTGTTCAAAACGTCCAGCCAATTGGATTTGTTTTCTAAATGACTCTTAAATTGGACTTAGCAGGATTTCTATAACGAAGGTCCCAATACTCTTGGAGATTTGGAGAGTTACTGTTTGGCCTATTATAATATTCGTGTATAAATAAGAAGTTATGTTATGTTTGCCAGAATCACGGTACAAGTTACATTTAAATTTTTTTTAATGAAGCAACTACATGATTCGCCAGAAGCTGGCATGGAAATTATTTTATTTTAAAATTGCGTGCATAATACAGTTCAAAATATAATTTTTAATGATGATGATGATTACATTTACATGGGCATTATAATTTTAATTACAACGGTAGAGAATTACGATGTGAGATTGATGTTAAATGATATTCTATGACAACGTTTTGATTTTCATTTCTTAATTGTGTAAATAAATATTAGTTCTGATGTTTTTTACATAAATATTACACATTTTATTATACATAAAAATATTTTTATGGATTTTCTGGCATTGGTATTTGATTTTTGATTGGAGGACTGTCCCGTGACTACGAAGGCAGCAATGTGCTTAAAACGTCGGGCATTAAAAAACGCAATAAAATCCTTAATAATAATTTTTGTTTGGGGTTTTCATTTTGATTTCTTTTTACCGTTAAGAACTTGTAATGACGTCACGCGTTATTGGTGTAGGGTTTTGCGATGGCATAGCGTGGGCACATATATAAATATCTTATCTTACTATTGTGTGTAAAACATGCGAGACAATTTACATTGTCTGGGATAAAATTTATCGTTACACCGCGTCGTAGTATAGAATTTTTTTAAAATTTCGTCAACCTTTAAGTACTATATAAAAATAAATCGTAGTACAGTACTGTTTTAAATAATTTTTATATTTATTATTTATCATAGATAATTAGTTGAAGGTCAACCGAAATTACAACTAATCCATTAAAATGAGTTGCAGTCAGAAAAATTAACTTCGGTTCTTATCCTGCCTTTTAAGTCGATATAAGTTCCATTGCTAGGCACGACCATCTTCCAGGCATAAATTGTGCTACTACACAACGCTGGAGAGACGTGTGGGCAGAGATCGCCAAATTTATTTCGATTTTGCTTCACTCACATTAAAGTTATCTCACAATACGTCACACCTAACAATACGTCATACTAGACAAAATACTAGAAACTATGGTTGCCTGGTCACCAAACCTAATATCAGTATTAATAGGTACGACAAAAAAAATGAATTTAAAATCAGTCTTTTTTGATCATTATCACAAATTCTAATGAAATACAATAAATAATGTAAAAAGCCTTACAAAAGCTGGACAAGTCGGACATCGTTTATTTTGGCTGGATACGCAATCAAAAAGCCTAACTATATCCGTCTTTTTCGTGTGGTGACCGAGTAAAAATACAATTGATCACACACTTTCCCGTGGGTGTCGTAAAATACGACTAAGGGATACAATATATCTATGTAAAAGAAGGAAAAGTCGAACTAAAGCCCTATATCAACCCGTTTGACCAGTGTGGTGTAGTAGGTCAATTGCCCTCCTATTATTGAGGAGGCTCGAATCCATCAGTGGAACGTATATGAGCTGATAATGATGAAATATATAAAAATACTAGCTGACCCAACAGACATTGTTCTGTTCAAATAAAATAAAAGGAATACTCCTTGAAATCGACAGCAGAGCCACCTATCGGGTCCAATTGTGAATATAAACCATTCTCGAATCCCCTTGAACACACCCAAAAAATATTATCAACATCGGTCCAATCGTTTAGGAGGAATTCATTGACATACACACGTACACAAGAAATTTATATATAAAGATAAAGATATCTAATAATAAAAGCTTGCAAAACAATAATACCAAAGGCAAATCTATAAAAAGTTTATAGTTTTTGGTTAATGTCTCGCAATGAAAGCCATCGCTAAAAGCTATAAAACAAGGTCGCTAGATGACCTTCATTCACAGATAAAACGTATCACTTGTATCTATTGCTCACATCTATTGCTTGTAATCTTATCTATTAGTTTGCTAACACGATATATAAGATTATAGTTTCCAACTCTGTCGTGATTATCGCGAATCAAACTATTACACCCGTGCAAGATTAAGATATCTTTTTGGGTTTTTTCGCGGGCAAGCGTCATGATGGTAGTCTTTTATTATATTTATTTAATCTTTTAGTGTTTTAATATATATATTCATATGGTGACGGCGTAAGAATAAAATTCACCACTCCCTTTCTTGCCCGTGGATGTCGTAAAAGGCGACGAAGAGATATCTTGTGCTAGTAACAACTATGCAAGGGAAGGAAAAGTCGAAATAAAACCCTATACCACCCCGCCTGACCAGTGCGGTACAGTATCAATTTAGTTTCCCTCCCAAGGTGGCGGAGGCTCGAGCGCAGTAGTGAGGCATACCTAAGATGTGATGAATGGGTTCCGTGTAGTGACAGAGTAAGAACACATTTCACCACACCCTATCTTGCCCGTGGTTGTCGTAAAAGACGACTAAGGGATATAACATCTATGCAATAATAGGAAAAACCTTATACCTACTTGTCTAATAAGCGTGGAGAATTCTATTTCTTTGTCAAATATTAAAACCTAACATCGATGTTGGACTTTCGCAAATGACATCGATGTTTTTCTGACATCGATGTTTATCTAACATCGATGTTTGGTTTTCGATAAACATCGAACATCGATGTATGACATCAATGTTAACATCGATGTTTTACTAACATCGATCATCCTTAACTGGGACGTCACATGGTCGGTATTTTTGTGGATAATAGACCAATCTGCTGTTCGATTACCCGCGAATTAAGCTAGGTCGGTGTCAGGCGCAGGTATTGGCGCCCAGAGTTGCCCGTATAGCGGGGACCAGTCAGAATCCCAATCAATGACGCTGCCAACCATCACTCTAACGGTCGACAAATTAAACAAATATTATTTAAAAAAATATGAAATTTACTCACTCTGTCCCCATTGGCCTGTTCGTGGATTGATGAAGTTCGGGTACAAGTCTCCAGGCTTTTCAATAGTGTTCAGCACATCGCGAATGCGGTTCACTTTTTGCCTGTAAACTGTACACATCCGTTAATATTACTGTGCTGTTTAAAAATACAATAGATTAAAATACAAAAAAATTGGTTGTCTGTAAAGTTGGTTTACGGACGATAATGTTACGTGATAACGTCATAAAAAGATATCTATACTAATATTATAAAGAGAAAAGATTTGTTTGTTTGTATTGAATAGGCTCCGAAACTACTGGACCGATTTCAAAAATTCTTTCACCAATGGAAAGCTATAATATAGGCTATATTTTATCCCGGTATTCCCACGGGAACGGGCACTACGCGGGTATTAATGATAAATTGCATACTTTTATGCATTGAATTGAATTATTAATACTGAATTATCATTATTCTGTATAAAACGGGAGAGTAGTTAATAAGAAAATTATATTTTTATGATATATTAACATCTATTTGCACTCGTGAAATCAAATATTTAATTAAATTAAATTAGAGATAGATGCGTCATAAACCGAACGCTTAGGCTGTTTGTGCCACTCTATCGCTTATTCGGCGTTCTCGTTTGCACGGTCGTCGCAGGCGGAACGTGACAATGAGTCATATTTATTCGTGCGTGCAGCTGGTGTTCATCGATTTATAACACGTTATCACGTCAAAAAATTAAGATTGCGAATTGGGAATTTATTTTTCATATTTTCAGTCATTTATATTTAATTTCTATCATTCGTATTATTTTAACTTAAAATTTTAACCTAAATAATAAGGACTTGTACATTAAAGTTACCAAATTCACAGACTACCAATTTGCCTAATGCCGAATCACTTTCAATAATATTTTATTCGATTGGATTCGCTATTGAAGCAACCAGCATGAAGCTATTTATTAACTCCCAATTAAAGGCTATCTCTTGATATAAATTCCGTCGTTACTCAATACAAAGTAATCAATTTCTTAGTTGTATATCTGCGTAGTATGCCTATCATAATGTATATAAAATTAAAGAGCAGTCAATGGCGTAAATTTTCCGTGTGATGACGGAGTAAGAATATAATTCATCACTCACTTTTTTACACATAGATGTCGTAAAAGACGAATAAGGGATATAATATGTATATAAAGTCTACGCAAGAGAAGGAAAAGAGTCAGACCAGCGTTGTATAGTAGGTCTATTGACCCTCTTATTGCGGAGGGGGCTCAAGCCTAGCAGTGAGACATATATGAGTCGAAACGATGAAGAACTTAAATAAAGTGTTCGAGTTTATATTGTGACTATGACTGGCATCTTATGATAAACGTAATATGCTTACCATCCTGACCCGTGACGTCACTAAGATAGGTGAACTCGAGATGCAGGGTACCCAATTCTGAGAGGATGCTGTTAGGCCCTGCCCAATGATACTGACGACTTGCCTGCAAATAAAAAAACAATAGAATATATTCAAATACTTTGAATTTTCTTTGTTTAATATAAATTTCCGCGTGGTGACGGCGTAAGAATACAATTCACGACTCCCTATCTTGCCCGTGGATATCGTAAAAGGCAACTGTGGGATATAATATGCACATAACATCTGTGCAAGAGAAGGAAAACTCGAAGTGAAATCCTATACCAACATGTTTTAATTTTATATATAAGATAAAGATATCTAATAATAAAAGCTTGCAAAAAGTTTATAGTTTTTGGTTAATTTCTCGCAATGAAAGCCATCGCTAAAAGTTATAAAACAAAGTCGCTAGATGACCTTCATTCACAGATAAAACGTATCACTTGTATCTATTGCTCACATCTATTGCTTATAATCTTATCTATTAGTTTGCTAACACGATAAAGATTATAGTTGCCAACTCTGTCGTGATTATCGCGAATCAAACTATTACACCCGTGCAAGATTAAGATATCTTTTTGGGTTTTTTCGCGGGCAAGCGTCATGGTAGTCTTTTATTATATTTATTTAATCTTTTAGTGTTTTAATATATATATTCATATGGTGACGGCGTAAGAATAAAATTCACCACTCCCTTTCTTGGCCGTGGATGTCGTAAAAGGCGACGAAGAGATATCTTGTGCTAGTAACAACTATGCAAGGGAAGGAAAAGTCGAAATAAAACCCTATACCACCCCACCTGACCAGTGCGGTATAGTATCAATTTAGTTTCCCTCCCATTGTGGAGGAGGCTGGAGCCTAGCAGTGGCACGTATATGAGCTATGATGCTGATGATGAATATTATAAATGCGAATGTAAGTTTGTTTGTCACGCTTTATGCTTAAATTACATAATCAATCGTATTAAAGTTTCACATACACGTTGTCAAGGATTCAAAAAAGTTACAGAGTACTTCATATCGGAGTTTTAGAGCCTGTAGGTACACTTTCCTTTGTTAAAAATAAGACCGACCCACTATTGAACAAAAATTGGACTATTATAATGAACAGACCCCATTGGTTTCACGATTTCCTCCTCTTGATGATTTTCGACTATGTACTTTAGCCATAACGACGTCAATGAGCAATTGAGTAAGAAAGTAAATATTGCCAAATGATATCTCTATAACAGTTTCACAAGGTTCAGTTATAGTCAATTAGGTAGTGTGTAAGTATAGTCTAACTACGATAGCTAATAACCGCAATTCCTGTGCCATATATCATTATATAAGGTATGCCGACTGGTATACCTTATATAATTAAAATGAATGCAGTAAATTTTAATGTTTTTGATTGTTTCACCGATTTATTAACATTTTAGTTATTAATATAGATTGAATCATCTATATGTTGTGTGGTAACGGAGTAAGAATACAGTTCGTCACCCTATATGTATCTTGCCCATGGCTATCGCAGACAACTAAACGCAATACGCAAATAACATCTATACAAGAGAAGGAAAATTAAAATTACAACCCTATAGCAACCCATTTGACCAGGGTGGTATAGTAGATTTATTCCGTTCCTATTGTGGAGGAAGCTCGAGCCTAACAGTGGGAAGTTGAAATGATGAATCGAGTTCTTTGCCCCCTATTATTCGAACTCAGTACTACACTAGATATTTATACTATTAGAACAAAGTAAATAACTTATTCTTCAGTGTGGTGACGGATTAAGAATACAATTCACCACTCTCTATCTTGCCCGTAGATGTCGTAAAAGACGACTAAGGGATATAATATGCACATAAGATCTGTGCAAGAGAAGGAAAACTCGAAATAAAACCCTATGCCAACATGTCTTACTAGCACGGTATAGTAGGTTAAATTCCCACCCATTGTGGAGGAGGCCCGAGCCCAACAGTGGGACGTATTTGGGCTGCGATGATGATGAAATAACTTATTTATGTAATAATATTATTTCATAGATAAGTTACGTCACGTAACAATAAATATTATATAGTATGAAACAAATATCTCAAAAGGAAAATTCCGTTCAACATTTCTAGAGTATTCCATTTATTACGGTGGTTCTATTTTCATGATATTAATAATCGCGTGCTGAAATAATTTGATACGCTACGCTGTATATTATATAAAGGAAATTATTAAGCGTATTAAATAAAAAATGTAATTGTCCTATTATTTACTTTTTATCTTGCCATATGATGACAAGCTAAGAATACGAGTTGTGAATTACTAGTAGTAGGTCAATTTCTCATATATTTCCACAATAGGTTCGTACCCAACAGTAGGATATACATGGTGTATCAAGTTATGGGGCAACTGTTCGAGTATGTTGTAGTTTAACGGTCATAGATCGTAATTAGAATGTACATTACACAAAAAACAATACAACATAAAAGTTATAGTGATTTCAAAAAAATGTGTCTAAGAGGCTACGCCTCAAATGTTACGTATTATGTAGGCATGTACCTACAGACAGAATACATGTAGGCATGTAAAGCTTCGACGGTATAATTTCATTCATTCATACCTAGAATTGCGCAAACGTTTCAATGACAGCAGGTAATGTAGGTACAACGGTCAGCGGTCAACGGTCATAGGCCGATCAGCTGTTTTAAAGCGAAATTCGGCTTGCTTATGTGAATGTGATCATTGATTTATTCAATTTCTAATGGACATTTATCAAAGTATGAATATGTTGCGTATTAAGTATCATTGACTTTATACATTTCAATCAGATTTACACGAAAAAGCGATGACAAAATTTAAAACTTTACATGTCTCTAATTCTTTAACGAATCGATAATTTTTGTTCATTTTTTTTCATGGGTTCCTACCACCATTGCCTAGCTCCCTTTTGAGCAGTTGCCCCATAACCTGATACAACCTGTATATAGCCGAGATAATATACATATATAATAAATAAAAATTAGTCTATGATTTCTTTAAAATTTCAGTACAAGACCACATATCTTTATATATAAATTTCTTGTGTACCTGAGTATGTTACTGAACTCCTCCTAAACGGCTGGACCGGCTGTGTGTTCAAGGGGATTCGAGAATGGTTTAGATTTATAATTGAACCCGATAGATGGCGCTGCTGTCGATTTTAAGGAGACTTCCTTTTATTTTATTTGAACAGAACAACGTCTGTTGGGTCAGCTAGTACATATCAAAATCTTATTTTATTACTTCATGTACAATATCACCATGGATCCTATTTCTAGGCCAATTTCCTGTAATCCACTTAAGATAACACAATAGTTGGAGAGTCTTAAGTAAGGATATCACGTCAAATTAGTTTCGAATCGATATAATAGAAGCTCCGATTTAATTGATACATCAAAAGCCACATGATAAATATACGAAATTTCACAATTGTAAACGTCTTAACAATTTTTTTAGTAATTAGAAAAAATTTTTTGTTGTTAAAAAGGGTTTGTAATGCCTGTTATTAAAATAATTGCTGCTTAAATTTAGGTAACACTTAAGTCGATACTACAATATCAACGTGATGTTTTACATTATATCGTCTTTACTTGTCACAAAAAAACCAAGATCAATAAATTTAATTAATAAAAATCTTAAATGTATCGTTACGGTTCGTAATGACAGTAGCTTAAGGCAATATATGCTTTAGATGTAACCTAAACTTCAAACCTAAAAGTCTATAGGCATAAGAGAAAAGAGCTGCCTGTTTCTACCAAAACCCCTCGTAATTTAGATCATACCTAAGACTATAAATTACTAGCAACCCGCCTTCGGTTCGCTTCCAGTCGCGTTGCCCGCGTAGTTCCCGTTCCCGTGGGAATATTGAGATAAAATATAGCCTAAGTCACTCTTTTTATAGGCAGCTACCTGGTAGTAAATTATCAAAATCGGTCCAGTCGTTTTGAAGATTGCCCAAAACAAACAGGCAGACAATTTTTTTTAAACCGTGCAAATAACCGTATCAGCATGAAAAAAGCCCAGTATTTTGACATTACAAACAGACACTTCAATCTTATTTATTTGTATACATAGATGTATAAACATTGATAACATGTCATTTAAATCGTATTCGATGTTAAATAAGCCTTTAGCTGTTGTTGAAAAGAGCCTAATATGCATATTATAAGAGAAAGAAAAGGGCTTTCTTTGTATACACTTGTATGTGCAGTACAGTGCAATATAAACGATACATGTCATTATTAAGAAATAAATCGTTTATAAACGACGTGCAAGTTCATATAAATCGACTTGATTCTCAAGACTTGATTTTCCATTAATAATGAAACGGGGGCCGGAGGAGGTAAATTAATCTAACAAAGCGTCTATTTTCTCAGCAGATGAAAAGGACGATTGATCCGACAACGCGAAATAATGAGAAGTGTCAAACTCCTTGAGTATTGGCATTAAAATGTATTCTAGAATTTGCATCTAAAAGGGCGATAGGTAAAGAAAATATTTATGTAATCCATAAATTAAATATACGAGAGGGAGCGCCTCTAACGGCTCAACTAGAGATGTATTATTCTTTGGCCGAATACCGAAAATTCGATTGTGCTCTTAGGTCAATGCGCCGATTATTACGCGAAAGATAAGTTTGTTACCTACAAAGATAGAGACACAGGAAAATTGTGTTTATCACAAGTGAATTAAAATAAGAGATTCAGCCGAGTGTCGTTAATTTGCTTCTAAGAATTGAAGAGTACTGTTACTCTAGCATAGATACCATAATCAGAACCTAATCAAACTCTCATGACTCTCGTCTAACTACCCTTGAAGTACATCCTTCCCAATAAAAAGATTAATTGAAATCGGTTGGTGTTATATTGAGTTTTCGTCCATTTGTCGCGCACATACTTTATGCAAATTTAAGACTTTAATGGTTTTCTCATGAATACCACGTCCAAAACTGGACTAAATTGAAACGGGACCACACGGGAAGCATCAGCTTTCAAATAAATAAAAAAGAATAATCAAAATCGGTTCACGCAGTCAAAAGATCTGAGGTAACGTCAATATTTTTTTTCTAAATAAAGTCGAATTGGGAACTTTCTCCTTTTTTAAAGTCGGTTAAAAAAGAATCATCGGATTTGGTTGGCGTGATATTGAGTATTCGTCCATTTATCGCGCACATACTTGATGTAAATTTACGACTTATATGGTTTTCTCATGGCTGCCATTGTCGAAACTGGATTAAATTGAAATGGGACCATATGGGAAGCACCAGCTATCAAATATATAAAGAATCATCAAAATCGTTTTACCCAGTCGAAAATTCTGTGGTAACTAACATAAAAAAAAATGCAGACAAATTCAGAACCTCCTCCTTTTTGAAATCGGTTGATTAGTTTTAGTAAACTAATGTAGTCATTATAAGACCCGCTCATAAAGGTATAGAGTAGGCGTTTGGTAATGTTTCGATATTGTATTAGGTTTACCTATCAAGTCAGGCCCGGAATGGCATATATCACTTTCCAGTATGATAGTTACTTACACAATATGTGTAATGACAAGCCAAATGTTTTTTACTAAATAGAACCGCATTGGCACTTAAACATCGTGACATTTTGCTAAGTATTGACGTAAAATGTAATAAAATTTTTTGCATTGCGGTCCATTTGTCTTCATTATTAGGTATTCGGTTTTACCGAATATTGAGCGGAATAGTCAAACGTGCCGAATTCGGTGCTTGTTGGCCGAATAATCATTGGCACCTCTACTGACGACCAACGCCATCTCGCGCAATGCTGCCGGTAATTACATCACAAAATAATGTCCGTTTCACGCATCGAATGCGACGATTATTGCTTGCTTAAAATATCCATTGTTTATTTTTTCTACTATTGACTTTGTTAGCGTACGTAATTGTCTTTGTAGCGAAATGGAAAGTGTCGTTTTTGTGAATCTCGAGATAAAGCGACACAAATAACAAAGCAAGCATCGTTGGACAGTGTTTGGTTTTTGTACTATTGTCAATAACGATAGAAAGTAATAATCATCGTCTACTAACACCCACAAACATTATATGTATTTAATGATTTCTGATGTTTACGCAAGTATTACACATTTTAAATAAAACTACTTTACGGATTTTATCGCGTTTGTATTTGATTTTTGATTAGCAGAAAGATTAGATTTGAGCAGAAAATTTTCAGCAATAACGATGACTTGTTAGACGTGAGACATCTTAGTCCGCCCGTGACTATGAGCGCTGCAAAGTGTTCGAAACGTAGGACAATCAAAAATCAAATACAAACGCGATAAAATCCGTAAAGTAGTTTTATTTAAAATTATATGTATATATAATAATCAGCTATACGAATTTGTTCTGTACGAAAAAGGGATTAAAAGAGTATTTTATTACTGCATAGCATAACCAACCCTTTTTATAATAATAATAGTCATTGGATGTATTTTTCCATGTGGTGATAGAGAATACAATTCATCGTCCCCCATCTTACCCGTGAATGTCGTAAAATAAAAATTATACCAACTCGTCTGACTGGCGTGGTGTAATGGGACAGTTTCCCCTTGTTTTGGGAAGGAGACTCTAGCCCAGCGGGGAGACGTATATGAGCTGAGATGAATGAATGAAGTGATGAAGGGAATTCCTCAACCACATATGCGCGTCCATTTCTACGTATAGTAAGATAGTTATCATTCTATCTATTAAGTTGTTTCTGTGATATGTGATAAGTTTACTGCAGTCGCTAGCAAACTTGCTATAAAATTTTAGGTTTGTAAGTAAATCCAATCACTGACGACAAGTCACTCTACACCAGTGGCAGCTTAACGACGAAGGCGACGTGCCACGCGTGGATTACGGGGCCGCGCGCCGCGCCTCTGTCGCCCTGGACGGAGCCGGGCAGCGGGTGCAGTGGCCGTAGCCTACCCAAAAAAAAAAAAAGGTTTACGAACCTTTTTTTTTAAATGTATCTTATACTACCTAATCGGTTTTATGCTTACTAATGCGGTCATACAGTAGTCGATATTTTACATTGCAAAACCTGCATTATGCATCTATAAAGTTTTTAGAATAATATTCAGTCTAAAATGTATCTGTAACTAGTTAATCATCATCTCAGTTTATATACATCCGATTGCTGGGCTCAAGTCTTCTCCATTATGAGGGACACTCGAGTCGAGAGCGATATTGACGTCTACACAACGCTGGTGAAACAGGTTCGTATAGGGTTTTATTTCGAGTATATTTTCTCTTGTATGTTATAAAACACTAATAAGTATTGGTCAAAATTGCATCGTGCGTATACATCATCATGATCCGTCCAGCCGTATAGGGGGAATTTAATCATATACAGGCGTATAGAAGAATATTATTTCACTTTTGATTCTGATTGCTGCTGATATAGAAAGGAATAGTCGAGATATTCGAAGGCAAAGAAGAAAGCAGGAACCAGCTACTCAAAATATATTGGGTGGACCACTGAAGTTCACAAACAGTGGTCCGTTTAAAAGGCGGAGATGATGAGGGCATTGCTCTGCTGAATAAAGGGCAACTGGAGGTGAGATTATAATATAAAAAAGGTGAAGAGGCTAAAAGTGCCTTAAAAATAATAATACACATTTAAACAACTTAAATTTGAGCTGAATAATAAATGAACATTTTATTTTCAAATTTATACGAAGGACATTCTATACACAATATTACGATTATAAAGTGTGACGTGCCAACATGTCAATCGCTTCCGGTATGAAAAAAATATCAAGGTGTTTTTGTTAAAGCTATTTTGAAATTACTTGAAAAATAAAATTTACTTAGCAAATACATTTTTACGTATTTATTTAGCAAATGTATTTATACACCTTTTTGTTTTGTTTTTTTGAGGGTGGGCCATGATTCGGGGCGACAGAGGGGCGCCGCACGACCCGATGACCCACCCGTGGCACGTCGCCTTCGCCATTGGGCCGACCACCGGTGCAGAGCTCCTTGTCGTCAGTGGTCGGCCCGACAGAATACCCCCGCAGAGTACCCTTACCTCTCGATGTCCCCCCTCAGGGACATCGGTCACCATTGCACGGCCGACATCTTGGCGGATGACGGACTAAATCCCGGCTCCAGTCACCCGCGGCCTCGGCTAGGGATAATTATACACCTACTAGGTTATTTATGAAATATTATTTACAGAATGGCGAATGTAATTATAAATGAATTATCAAACAGATAAAATTTTTGTTGGTATACGGTTGGTTGGTTCCGTGTGGTGACGGAGTAGGAATGTAATTCACTACCCCCCCTCTCTTACCGATGGGTGTTGTAAAAGACGACTAAGGAATAATATGCTGATATCATCTATGCAAGAGAAAGAAAACTCGAAACAATAACCTATACCAACGCGCCTAACCAGCGTGGTATATTAGGTATCCCTCTTATTGTGGAGGAGGCTCGAGTCCAATAGTAGGATATCCATTATGATGATGAACCCCTTGAGTACACACAAAAAAATTCATCAACATCAATCCAGCCGTTTAGGAGGAGTTCAGTGACGTACACAAGAAATATATATAAAGATTATAGCTTTTGACTGCACAGATGGCGTAGTGGTTAAGATAGTGACCTACAGCGCCAGTGTCGGGGGTTCGAATCCCACGCGGGACAACACTTTGTGCGAACCACAAATTGTTGTTCTGAGTCTAGATGTAATTTGTGTCCGTTAATTATATGTTTGTAAAGTCCCCCGCAATATAAGGATTATTTCCTTAGTGCAGGGTGTTGTCTTAAATAAATAAAAAAAAAATAAAAAAATAAATAGCTGTTGGTAGCAAACAGCACACCTGATGGTAAGTGATCCTACCGCTCATGGTTACGCTCATGTTCACGTCTATACACTGTCACTCCTTATACATTTTATTTTTAAATATCTGGTTGACCGAGCTTCGATCGGAATATTTTTATCGAATTTATTTAGATATATCTTAATAAAAAATAAATAATGAAAAATATATAAAAAATTACAAAAAGAGAATAATAATAACACCGAGATTCGAACCGACGCCGTTTGAATGTCAACAAAATCAAAATTAGAACCTGTCAACTTCCCATCTGAGCTATCGTAACTCATGACGTTGACAACGTAATTTGAATTCATATGCTTTTAAAATTTAATGTCATTGTTTGTTTTACTAAAAACACGGACAAAACAACATTTTCTATAAATAAAACCTAACTAGATCGATTTCGCGGGGGGGGGGGGGGGGGGGGGTGTTGTTTCCCTGAGAGAGCTCACCGCCTGGCGCGTCGACGCCCGCCGAGACGTCATCGCCCGTTGGGCAGACCGGTTGGAGAGGCCTCGATACGATGTTTGGACCGTGGAGGCCTTCCGGCCGGTGCTGATGCAGTGGTTGGAAAGGCGGCACGGGGTGCTCTCCTTCCGACTCGTACAGTTCTTGACGGGGCATGGATGTTTCGGCAAGTACCTGTACAAGGTCGCTAGGAGGGAGAGAACTCCGTCCTGCCACCACTGCGATTGCGACGAGGACACGGCGCAGCATACGCTCGAGGTCTGTGCCGCTTGGGCAAAGCAGCGTCGTGAGCTCGTCGCAATCATCGGTGCCGGCGCTGCCGACCATCGCTAGGGAGATGCTCGGCAGCATCAGGAATTGGGACGCGGTCGCAGCCTTCTGCGAGGCAGTTATCTCGCAGAAGGAGGCGGCGGGTCGCGAGCGCGAGGAGCACAGCCTTGATGATGCGACCCGCTGCCGGCGACTGGGGCGGCGCAGGCGGGATTACCTGCGTGCAATGCCGCCCTAGCCGAGGCCGCGGGTGACGTGACCGGGGATTAGTCCGTCACCCGCCGAGAGGCCGACCGCGTGAGGAAAGACCGACGTCCTCCCCGAGGGGGGGACGTCGGTCGATGGGAGGGTACCCCGGGTAGGGGGTATTCTGTCGGGCCAACCACTGATGACAAGTAACCCTGCTCCGGTGGTCGGCCCAACGACGAAGGCGACGTGGTGTTCGGGTGGTGGGCGTGGTACAGTATGACTGGTAAAAGATTGTACATATTGAAGGAAACGATAGATAATGGCCACATGTAACTAATAAAAGTGTTAAAAGAAGATAATATTAATTAACTACATAGTAAACATCAACAATATTAGTGTTACAAGACTTCCAAAAATATTGTCACCCTACTGTCGATACACCGATACCGATATCGAGTAAAAGTTTTGTTAGTACTGTTGTCAAGATTTTGGATATTTATTACTAGAATTACTAAAGCTAGGTGTAGGAATAATGTCATAAAAACACTAAAGTTAGTTGCAGATTCATAGCTCTTACCAATCCTGAGATAAAGTGATTTGTTTCTAATCAAAACAATAGGTTTGCCAGCGTACGTTGATCTCTGTCTGCGGCCCGCGACGCAAAAAAATACCTACTGGGTCGAGTCGCATAGGTAGAATATTTACCTAAAATGTAACTAGTTCAATGTCACGCGAACTGTTTAGTACCTACAAGTGCTGACGTACGTTGACCTATCCCATGTGTTCATAACTAAATGTTTTTATAAGATAATTAGTTCAAAATTTAAGTACTAATTTTTTTTATATATTCGGTATCAGAATCGAGTACTGAATACCCTCCTTCAATATGTACAATCTTTTACCAGTCACCCTGTATATATATATATATATATATATATATATATATATATATATATATATATATTCTAGTGATGTAATGAATATTCGCATTCGCGAATATTCGCATATTTTTTGCATATTCGCATTCGCACTCGCATTCGCGAAATTATTGCGAATGTTTTTGCGAATATTTTTGCGTGTATAATTTTTTTAAGTAGGTAATAATAGTGGTTAATATAAGAAAATCCAATTCCATTAATTTCTTTTGTTTTTAATGCAATAAAAATAACTTAACCTTGTAATCACATTATCGGTCTTCACTTTATGAATTGGTATATTTTTTTTATTTAACTTTAGGCAATGAAACTTAACAATCAAACTTATAACAATTTAAAAAACAAAACTAAATACTAAATGGCCTAAATGCAATGTAATCAAACAAAAATAATCTTCTATGAATTTTTACCAACGTTTAATGTTATAATTATCTTCTTGAACAAAACTAAAAATAATAATCTACAAACTTCAAAACTAACTAAACTTCTACAATTAATATTTATTTAACTTTGGGCAATGAAGCCTAACAATCTAATTGTCATAAGAATTTAACAAACAAAACTAAATAGTAAATGGCCTAAATGCAATGTAAACAAACAAAAATAATCTTCTATGATTTTTTACTATAATTAAAATCAAATAAAAGCTTAATATGAGTTGCTGTCATCATAATCACAAAGTGTTTATAGTATATCTATATTATATAGTTTATAGAATTTATAGTATAAATATAATCATTTTACATAAGAGTTAATAGTTAACACTTTAAGCAAACGAGAATAAAATAGTCTTTTACTTTAATAAAGCTAAAAAATTTTATTGTTATTAGAACTTGTGACACAAAATTTTAATGCAATGAAACTAATAAAATTAAATTCTTCTATTAAACTTTTCTCAATCTTTAGATATATTTTTAATATTTAAATTATGAAGATTGCGAGATAGGTACAAATGAGATCGTGACGGCAATGAAGTGTATGAAGTTGCGGGATATGATAGGGTGTCGGTCGAAATGCTGAGGTCTGGCGACGGGGTAGAGGTGAGGTACGGAGTAGGTAGCAGTTGCACCACCTTTTCAGCTTGTATTGGAGAAAGGGTCGAGTACCAGAAGACTGGTGCAAGGCTGTTATCGTGCCCTTATACAAGGGAAAAGGGTCGCAACAAGACTGCGCCAATTACCGCGGCATAAGCCTTCTCAGCGTCGTCGGCAGACTGTATGCTAAGGTACTGATAGGGAGAGTTATAAAGAGACGGATGAAAGAATCTGGGATGTGCAAGCAGGATTCAGAAAGGGAATGGGATGTACGGATCAGGTCTTTTCCTTATGTTGCATAGCCGAAAAATTCTTGGCTAAAAACCAGAAGGTCTATTGTGCTTTCGTGGCTTTGGAAAAGGCCTCTGATACAGTGGTTAGGAATGAATTGTGGTCAGCATTGTCTTTGCATAGGGTGAACGACAACCTGATACGGGTGCTGCAGTCTCTCTATGAGAACTGCAGTGCCTGTGTCAGAATAGAGGGAGCATACACTGAATGGTTTAGCATCCAAAAGGGTGTTAGACAAGGATGTGTAGCGTCACCATGGCTATTCAACCTATTCATGGACAACTGCTTGACTGATTTAAAAGAGAGTGAATATGGACTGAGAATGAATGGGTTACTTATCAAATGTCTTCACTACGCTGACGATCAAGTTCTACTTGCTTCGTCGGTGAATGAGTTGCAAGAGATGGTAACAGCAGTACATGACGCTTTTGAAAGAAAAGAAATGAAAATTAATGTAAAGAAGACGAAAGTTATGGTATTTGAAAGGGAAGAAGCTATGACGGACTGCAAGATACGTATAGAAGAGGAAATATTAGAACAAGTGCAAGAGTTTGTATATCTGGGATCTACATTTGCGAGAGATGGTAAATGTGAAAGTGATATTAAAAGAAGAGTGTGTAAGGGAAATATGGTGAATGGTGCTTTGCGCACCTTTATGGGCAACCAAAGCCTGTCTAAGAAAGCTCGCTTAGCTGTGCATAGGGGAGTGCTTGTACCAACTCTAATGTATGGAAGTCAGAGCTGGGTATGGCAGAAGAAGCACGAAAGTAGAATAAATGCTGTGGAAATGAGAGTGCTGAGGAGCATGATTGGCGTGAAATTAAGTGATAGAATTAAAAACAAAGTGATTAGGGAACGTTGTGGAATGAATGTAGATGTAGTGACAAGGATTGAGAAAGGTATGTTAAGTTGGTTCGGTCATGTAGAGAGAATGAATAAAAGGAGACTAACAAGGAGAATTTATAAGGCGAATGTGAACGGAAGTGTTGGAAGGGGAAGACCGAGGCGGACGTTCCACAATCAAATCGGGGACGTTCTTAAGAAAGGCCAGGTTAGGAGTACCCTGAACCGAAGAACATGTATGAGGAGATTAATGAATGTGGACGAGGTGAAAGTGGTATGTCAAGGTCGTAGCAAGTGGAAAGAAATGGTCTCTGCCTACCCCTATGGGAAAGAGGCGTGATTATACGTATGTATGTATGTAAATTATCAAACAAAAATTATATTCTTCTACAATAGACCATTAAATAGTCTAATTCTAAACAAACAAAAAAATAGATTCTCAAACAAAAATACTTCTCTCCCTTAAAAAAATAACAGTTAATTATATATGTTTTTCATATTAATAATTGAACCTCAGTATCATATTAAACTATAAAAATAGTAGTTTTGATGCCTTGTTTGCTTCAAGTCTGTTTCCATGTGCGTATAAATAAGTCCAGCACCACTAAATATGCGCTCGTCGGGGACACTCGTTGGTGGTGTAACCAAATAATGCCGAACTACAGCAAGCAGAAGAACGTATCTTTCTTTGTTCACTTTCCACCAAGTTAAAGGGTCAACGTCATTTGCCACACGTTTATACTGAATATTCGCATTCGCACTCGCGAATGTTGGCAGCAGATATTCGCATTGACATTCGCATTCGCGAATATCCAAAATAAGACATTCGTTACATCACTAATATATACATATATACAAGAATTGCTCGTTTAAAGATATAAGATTAAGCCAATAATCTATGCAATCCAACAATCAATTTTTTTTTTAGAAAGAACATTAAGAATGTGTAGTCAAAGATATTCCGTGTAGTGACGGAGTAAGAATACAATTCACCACTCCCTATCTTGTCCCTGGGTATCGTGAAAGACGACTAAGGGATATACTATGCAGGTAAAAGCTATGTATAACAGGAAAACTCGGCATTAAACCCTATGCCAATACATCTGACCAGCGCAGTATAGTAGGTCAATTTCCCTCCCATTATGGAGGAGGCTCGAGCCCAACAGTGGGACTTATATGGCCTGAGTTGAATGAATACTGAAAGACCAGGTAGCCATAAATGTCAACGATATACGAAATCAGTAACCTCAAATATCATATGGTCTAGTTTTCACAGTTATCTATTTAGATTGAGGAGATCAGATGTCAGACGCTTCGTGAAAGAATTTATATTTTGTCGAATCTATTTAAAATATTTTATAACAAATTTAATTGAAAGCATTAAAGAGGTAAAAGATTTTCGTGTGGTGACGTAATAAGAATACTATTCAATAGTTCCTACTTTGCCCGTGGATGTCGTAAAAAACGACTATTTTAAAATGTAATCCTCTCGAGATGATATCCCATGGGATTGTCTCGATTCTGTTCATAGTAGTTTTTTACGACACCCACGAGCAATGTTAAGTTTTATAATGTCTGTAGCCGTTACCAAACAGCAATAGTTAAAAATTATATATTAAAAAATGCGCGTGTAACATTGTACACGGCATAGAAGTGAAACAATATAAAATAAGAGATTTAGTGTGAAAACCAGCGAGAGAGAGAATCTTAAAAGAAACAGGTACTACGCCCATGCGTTCGATTACCACGCATTCACTGTCGTTCTGTCTCTTTCTATTACCCCTCCCCAGGAGCGTTGAACGTTTAACGCAACAGTGCTTTCATATTCCCTCTATGGTAGCGTTAAACGTTTAACGTAACCTTGTTGGAAGTCGCATTAGAAGTTTCACATCAAAAATAATACTAGAAAAGGTATGACAGTTCCTAATATTCCTGTCTAATAGTGAGCAATCCCATTTAAATAACTAGCCTTTTCAAATAAATGATCGGTCAGTTTTCTTTTTTTTTAATGTGAGGACATTAGCAATTAAATCCTTTTGTGGCAAGGGATTAAAATATACAATTATCGTCCTTAAATTATACGGGAATCCGAATAATCAATTGTAGAATTCACAAGGTGTAAAGTAAAATCGGGATATTTGAAATAAAATTATTTTTACAGATTTTATAGCGTATGTATTTAATTATTAATTTCCCGAGGTTTTGGACACTTTCCAGCGTTCATGGTCACAGGAGAAAATCCTGTTTCAAATGTGCATTACTTGTGTTAACATCAGAAATCATTAAGACGGAATCGTCAATATTTAGACCACGGCACCCATAAAACTTTAAAAGACATGAAACAGTACATTACCTTACTGGAAGGGTTGATGAGCGCGAACGGTAGACCGGTAGGAGTGTCGAATGCCGGCAGTAAAGCATCAGCCACTTCGACGGCCTTGTCACGGAACATGGTGTCACCAGTCAGAGCGAAGCAAGAGAGTAGACCGCCCACAAATCGGATCGTCGTTTCGAAGACTGATAAGTCAGAATCCTAAGAAAAATAAAATGCATTATTAAAGATATTTCAGTAAATTAAGACTACCTAAATCACAGAAATATTAATACTTTAGAAAGGCCATTCGGCTGATTTTGTTCGAAAACCTTATTAATTTTTCTGTGACCTAAATAGTGTAGTAACAGAAGCATGCGATAGTCCACCCTGTATCATGTACTCGTTTTAAAATCTTATAATGAGCGTTATAGACATTTTGTCAGTAAATAAAACCCAACCTCCTTAACTATGCTATTGCAGAAGTGCCATGAGCTTCAATTTACAATTATCATTAGATGGGCTACATGCTCGTCAGATAACAAAGGCAATTACACTAAGAAGAACTCAAACAGTAAAGAGTTATGGAAAGTTAAGTGTTACAAATTCTAAACGAACTGCATTTGGCTATAATTTCTTTCAGATATCGTCAGCTACTCCGTCACCCGCAGATAGGCTGACCGCGCGACGGCACCGACGTCCCGGGACAGGGACGTCGAGAGGTGAGGGTACCCCAAAGGGTATTCCGTCGGGCCGACCACTGACGACAAGTCACCCTGCTCCGGTGGTCGGCCCAACGACGAAGGGGACGTGGGTACGGGTAGGCTATAGGCCCGCGTGCCGTGCATCCGTCGCCCCGGATGGAATGGACCGCGTGTGCGCTTACCATAACCCACGCATAAAAAAAAATCGTCAGCGGGTTCTATTCTCGTGAGATAGGAAAATAAGACCACATCAGAATTTAAGAAACGGTTCTCCGGCTACACAGCGATTCATGTAAACATTTCCTTTGAAATACCTAAGACCGTCTGGGGGATTCGCTCGTAAAATAAATGATTATGTGTACTGACAGACCTCAGGTTTATTTAAAGGTCACACACAACGTAACGCTGTAGCGACAGGTTAAGAATCTAACTCGTGGTAAAACTTACTTTTCTGTGGAATTCGTAAAAATATGGGGAGGACACTTCTATCAAACTGGCGATTAAGGCACCCCTTTCGTGATTATTGGGCGTCATGTAAGAGAAGAAAACTCGAAACAAAACCCTATACCAACACACAAAAAAAAAAATACCAACACGCCCGACTAGAATGGTATAGGTCAATTTCCCTCCCACAGTGGTGGATGTATATGGACTGAGATGATGAGGCGTCATCCATATTTACTTAAATATTCCTATAAATTTCTACTGCTTCTATCCATTCAACCATTAATCTATCAACGTCCATTGCTATGCATACGGCGCCCCAACGAGGCTAACGCCATAATCTTCATTCTTGGCTGGCAGGTTGACGATTACAGTTGGTGCTGTAAACTCTTTCTGATGGTTCCCGAGTCGGGTTTTACGATTCCCACGGGCATGGAAGCTATAGTAATACATTGTATTCTTAATCCGTCACTAAATTTAATCTTATTATCTTTTATACAGGTCTCAGGCTTTCTTCACTATCTGTGTCCATACCAGATAGGGCCGCTTCTCAACATTATTAGATCAAAGAAAAATAATGAGAAGGAAATTTTTATCAAGCGACGCTTTGTTAGAATTAATGAAGTAATTGTTAACGCCCTGTGCGTCAAATGAATGGTGAGAATTTAACATAATAGGATAAAAATAAAACTTGTTCACAAGCGTTGTTTAACCTCTTATACAATGTCCATAAAACAATTTTTAATAGAGTTCAAGGTTATCATTTTCAAGTTTCTTCTGTTTCGTACACTTGATACAATACATAAGCGTTTATTAGCGTTTCTAATTAATAATAGTGAATCGGCAAGCGGTTAAACTAGTTGGTCATTCGACTTGGCCCCTTTGAAAGATCTCCATTTCAGTCTGTCTGTAGTAGTTCGTATTCACTGCGTTTCTGCTATACAAATTCATCTTTCCAGCGCTTAAACCTTTATTTCTATTCTCAACCCTTGGGTAGTGGGTACCCAAGGGTTACGTAATTTATTAAGTTTCTGTTTTTCCGTTTCATATATCCTGTCTCATAATGCCATTTTATTCTTCATACGTTATTACATTATTTTTTTAAATTTCTTATGTTTTAGAGTTCAAAGTTACCATTTTCAAGTTCCTTTTGTTTCATCACATTTGAAACTAAAGAGTTTCAAATGGCACACTAATGCAATGAAATGCCATGTATTTTTTTATTATATGACTAAAAATATTAGTCGTAGATGTCTATGATAATTTATGATTAAGTGGATAGGTATGAATTCCTTTACAAAATTCGATGTTTTCATACAATAGTGATTTTTCAGAATTAGTACCTATATTTTTGTGAAAATCATAACATAAATTCGTATTTATTAGATAGCTAAGAATAGACAGATATTCGGTAGAAGCATAGAACTGCCATGCAAATACTTGGTACAATTAATTAGGCAAATTCTGCCATAAATTCCATCTATTAAAAGTAGCTGCAAGTAAAATTAGGCGGCGCATTTGATGCCGAACCGTCCTGAGGATGCCTTGTTTAGAGGCGAAACACGTGTTGAATAAATATTCGAAGTTCTGCGGCAATTTGCAACTTGATGTTGCAAATTGCCGCACCTTCTGGAAGGTGCTCATCACGTGAGGGTAAGATGTCCTTATTTCCTAGTCCTAACATTGATCAAAGCTGTGTGACACCGTTCAAAGCTGTGTGACTAATCAAAGCTGTGTGACGCCCAATCAAAAACCTTAATTCTATCCCGTACTCCTTCTATTGTGGTGTGCGGTATATTGATTACCGTGGGAAAGTGGTGGGTCTCCCATCCTTCCTTCCTTTTTTAAAATAAGTAAAATTACATCTTTTTTATTTACTTAATTTGCCAATTTTAATTTCTGGGATTTTAAGCTGTTCTTTTGGGATTACATTTGATTCTAAACTAATAAACATAAGAAACACGTCATTTGAATTTATGATTTTTTAACAGTTCGCTACAATGAGTTTAAATAATTTACAACGTGGCTCTGCCCAGACAGAACAGCGTGCCTGCGTGGGACCGGTAGTAATTGAATGGTTGCGTATGGGGCGGACGGCTAGCATTAAAGCGAAAAGGCAAAAAGAAAATTTGTGATTACCACTTTTAACTTAAATATCTGGTTGACCGAGCTTCGCTCGGAATATTTTTATCGAATTTATTTAGGTATATATTAATAAAAAATAAATAATGAAAAATATATAAAAAATTACAAAAAGAGAATAATAATAACATAGAGATTCGAACCGACACTGTTTGAATTCTAAAATACCAAAATTAGAACCTGTAAACTTCCCATCTGAGCTATCGTAACTCATGACGTTGACGACGAAATTTGAATTCATATTCTTGTAATATTTAATGTCATTGTTTGTTTTGCTAAAAACACGGACAAAACAATATTTTCTATAAATAAAACCTAGCTAGATCGATTTTTTGGACCCGAAACCTCTAGTATGCCAAGTTTCAACAAAATCGTTGGAGTCATTTCCGAGATCCTGAATATATATATATATATACAAGAATTGCTCGTTTAAAGATATAAGATAAGATAAAGCAGTTGCAACTGATCATTGCAACTGCTTTATCATACCTACACCGTGCACCTACATTGTAATTTTTAAGATGCACAAATAAATTTTAATTTTATGCTATTATTGTATAAATATTTGAACGATAACGAATTAATTAAGCAGACAATTATATCTTATTTCGATTTACAAGGTTACCCCAATCGTGTGTTTTATGAAACGTACATCCTTTTCCTGTTAACATTCGACAGCCAAACTCTTAGTCTGTGTTCTTTATAAATGATATATATATAAACTCATTTGCAAAAAAAACGGGCACCTAAGCAATGAACCATTTCAAATGTTAATATTTCTTTGTTTGATAATTATAGGTAGTTTTATCCACACAATTTGCTAAATTAATAAGAAAATAATCGTTTTCATCAGTATTTCATAAAATTTAGATACAATTTATGGGAAATAATGCTAAACCTCGCTAGTAGTGTATATTCGCTAGTAGTGCATATGCTCATGAAGTAAAAATAAAAAAGTTTTTTTGTTTGTTTTTCTTTAATAAAGTAAAAGCAGATAAATGTTTAGTATCGAGTGTGACCCCCTCTAGCTAAAATCACAGCTTGAATTCGTCTGGGCATGCTAGCGAGTATATCCCGGATACTTGCTTGCGGAATACGTTCCCACTCCGCAGTAATCACATTCTTCAGCTCTCTGATGGTCTGCGGAGCCGGTTGTACTGATCTCACACACCGTTTCAGAACGTCCCAGACATGCTCTATGGGATTGAGGTCGGGACTTCGAGCTGGCCAATCCAAACGACGAATGCCGACCTCTTGCACATACGCATTAACATCGCGGGATCGGTGGGCGCAAGCATTGTCGTCCATAAAAATCGAGTCTTCACCTAGAGCGGCCAATGCGGGTTGTGCATGAGAAATTAGAACTTCCGTTATGTATCGATGCCCAGTCAGTGAGCCGTTTTCAATGAAGACTAACTCTGTACGATCCATTGAATTTATTCCTGCCCAAAACATAACAGAGCTCCCACCATAAGGTGTGATTTCTTCGAAACATGCCTCTGCAAAGCGTTCTCCTTGTCTTCTTAGCACTCGCCGACGTCGATCTTCACCGAACAGAGATATCCTGGCTTCATCAGAGAACAAAACCCTATTCCAATCGTCTTGAGTCCATGATTCACAATTTCTAGCGAACCTAAGCCTGTGAACTCTGTGCTCACGGAGTAATTTGGGGCCGCGGGCCGGGCGGTGACTGCGTATATTGGCAGCGAGAAGCCTCCTCCTGACCGTCCATAGACTAATATGCACATTTCTTACTTCTTGGAGGTTGTTCTTAAGATCCACATACGAAGATTTGCGATTTCTCAATGCGCGACTCACAAGAAAACGATCATCCCGTGGTTGGGTACATGGTTTTCTTCCAGAACCAGGCCTTCTCTCGACGGAACCAGTCTCCTGATATCGCTGCCAGGTCCTTTGGACTGTCGAGCGCCTAACATTTAGCCTCCTAGCCACGAAACATTGGCTGCAACCCTCTTCAAGCAGCGCGATAATTTTGGTAGCTTTTACCACTTTATCTACCATTTTTGATACAGCCAAACAGCATTAAATAAAGCTTTGACAGTCAAGGATATGAAATTAATCGATAAAAATTGAATAAAAGTTATGAAAGTCGATGTTAACTTCTGGAACTTCGCGCCAAAAATGTAGGATAAAAAGGGGTTTTCTGTAAAAATGAACATCAAATGAAAAATTGAATTTAGAACGTACTTTTTTAAATACCACAGCATTTTTAAAACCGGCCAGTAACGTGTACAAACGATTGAAACCTTTTTGGTATTGTATCTTTTTAAATATGAATGAAAATCAAAACCGCCCGTTTTTTTTGCAAATGAGTTTATATATATATACGTTTTATATATATATATATATATATATATATATATATATATATATATATATATATATATATATATTTTCAATAATACCACAGGATCAATCCTTATGTAGTAATTTTGAAACATGCAACTAACGAACACATACTCAACGTCAGAACAATTATTGTGGTTCGCATTAAGCATAATTCTGGCTGGAGATCGTGCTGATAACACTCGGCATAGACGATCTATACTAAGACCACTCCGAGATCTGTGGAGTCGTCATAATTATTCGTCAAATCGTATAGGTATGTCCAACAAATGGATACAAAACTGCATACTAAAATTGAGAAAGATTACTAAAATAGAGAAAGATTACTAAAATAGAGAAAGGTTAATAAAATAGAAAAAGGTTAATAAAATAGAGAAAGGCTATAATGACATCACGCTATGACCAATAGCATATAACATCTGTGCAAAAGAAGGAAATCTCGAAATGAAACCATATACTGTCTGACCAGTATGGTATAGTAAGTAAAATTCCCTCCCACTGTGGAGGAGGCCCGAGTCCAACAGTGGGACGTATGTGGCCTGCGGTGATGATGATGATTTTATGTTATCATTCAAATAAAACTACCGAGTACCGATTACTAATCCTGATCTTTTAAGTTGGGTTATATTTTTTTACAGTCAGCTACTAAGTAGAACCATTGTCGCCAAGGTGGAGTAAGTTAAGCCTTTGTTGAGATTCCTATTGGATTTCTTGCTACAAATTCAAAAGTTATATTGAACAGTGAGAAAGAAGGAATTATAAATTATTCATTCTTATTATTAATTGTAAGTAGGTTCCAAGTTCTCCGTGTGGTGACGGAGTTAGAATACAGTTCACCACCCCTTTTCCTCCCCATGGGTCTCAGAAAAGTCAACTAAGGAATATAATATGCGGGTAACATCTATGAAAGAGCAGGAATAAAACCATATACCTTCCCGACTGACCAGCGTGGTATATTAGTTTAATGTATCACCTATTGCGGAGGAGGCCCGAGCCTGGTAGTGGGACATATATTAGCTTGGATGATGACGATAAGTACCACTTCCCTGGTTCCTATTGGGGAGGGAATTAAACCCAGTAGGGTGACGTGAGGGCTGAGACAACAGTAATCATAGAAGTAACAACATTAAACCGATAATTACTCTGTTGCAGTCAGTTATGATTTGAAGATAATAAAATATCTATATATTTGAGATCTACTACATATTATGAAAACAGTTCAGCAATTTAGTTTCCTTGACCTTTCTTATCTGTTGCGGTACAATACTGTGATATCAAAATTAGGTGTAGGGATTGCGTGATATATTACACTTCAATATATTTATACATTCAAGGGATACATTATATTACAAAATATAACGGAGTAAGAATAAAATTTACCAACACCTCTCGGTGTGGTGACGAAGTGAGAATTCAAATCACCATCCCCTGTCTTGCTCGTGGATGTCGTAAACGACGACTAAGGGATTAAATATGCATGTAACATTTCCGCAAGAGTAGAAAAACTCAAAATAATATAAGCAAGGTATTGTAGGTCAATTTCCTTCTATTATGGAGGAGGCTCAAACCCAAGATTGGGACGTACATGAGCTGAGGAGACGCTAGTAAAAACAAACTAAGGGAAAAATATGCAGGCAACATCTATGACTATATCTTTACGTGTGATTAGGGAGTAACATTACAAATAACCGCATCCTATTTTGCCCTAATTTGTGTCCGTTAATTATACGTTTGTAAAGTCCCCCGCAACACAAGTATTATTTCCATAATGTCTTTAAAAAAACATTTGTATATGATATTTAAAGGATTATCCTCCTCCGCGACTGCACAGATGGTATAGTGGCTAAGATATCTTAAAGTATATACTTTACTGCGCCAGTATCGGGGCTCAAAACCCACGCAGGACGACTGTGACTGTGCGATCCACCAATTGTTGTTCTGAGTCTGGATGTAATCTGTGTCTGTTAATTTACATGTTTGTACAGTTCCTCGCAATGCATGGGTCATTTCCATGGATCATTTCCTTAGTGCAAAGACTAGTTTAAAAAAAAGAAAAGAAGAAAGAATATCCTAACGGTTAAGAGATGTACCTTTTATCTTCAGCTCACGAGCTTGAGATGAATAATGCCAGATGCAAATACTCGAAGAGCTTTAGAAAATATATGAAAAATGTAATATCAGTCTCAAATTCTACAGGCAGACGATGTCAATTGAGGGTTGCCCTTGATTTTTATGGATTCCCATCATCAGATCCTGACTTGGTGACAATGTGGGCATCTCAGGAATGAAAGAAGAATTTTGAAAGTCTGTCAATATTTGACAGTGATATCGGTGAACATATATAAAAAAATACATACAGTGGAACAAAAAGTCTCATCTTTTTTAGGAAGTCGTTTAAAAAGGAATAAATATTCTGAAAATCAATTCCAGATGACCTATTGCTTCCTAAGTTTATATATGAGGGGTAAAATAGGGGGTGAATTCTGTTACAATATTTTCCCCTTAATTCAAAAAATGAAAATCATATTTAACGAGTACATTACATATAACTTTTACGCGTATGAAGTCGAAGGCAAAAGCTAGTAATATTATAAAACTTAAGGATAAATGTATAGTACTTACAACTTCATCGATGTGTAAATGTTCCGCGACCCAGTCGCGACCTTCGCGGAACTCCTCGTTGAGTCCCATTAGATAGAGTGTATCTAAGCCGTCCACGATGGTGGCGCCAAGATCACCGGCACCGAACACGCTCGACAGATGAGCTCGCTTCGACATCGGCTTCAGCTCGTTCTTGCCCCAAGCGTACAACTTGTAATTATTCCACGCGTGTTTCATCATCTGCAAAAGAAAAGAAATCTTTTATATTTTCTAAAATTTTTCACGATTTAATTTTCTATTAAAATATTAAATTAAATTAAAAATATATTTAACTAGGCGGGTAGTAATATTAACGAAACCCTACAAGTGCGATTGAAAAAAAGAGAAAATAATAAGAAAAAAGTCTGCAATGGTAGATACCATTGCAGAATTTTTTGTACATTTTTATAAGGTTTTTGACATATTTCGTAGAGTTTATTTATTTCAGCATTATTAATAAAATTATTATTATTTCAGCATTATCAATAAAAATCACCCAAAATAATAACTTCTCTATATTTTACTTATATTCTTCGCGTGGTGAGGGAATAAGAATATAATTCACTATCCCATTTCTTGCCCGTAAATGTCGTAAATGCCTACCAAAGATGCACATAATATGTAAGAAAAAAAAGGGAATTCGAAATTAAATCCTATACCAATCCGTCTGGTCAGCGTGGTATAGTAAGTCAATTTCCCTCCTATTGTGAAGGAGGCTCGAGTCCAGCGGTAACCCATTAATGAGCTGAGATGAAAGTACTTATAAATCACCAGGAAAAAATATCTAACAAATAATGATAATTATATCAAAAACTTTAAAAGATTTAAGCATTTACAGATAGACGAACATGAAAAGTGTATTTGTTTTATCCTATTTAAGATAGTATGGAAAATAATTATTTCTAATAGATATTAATCTATTTACCTATAACCTTAAACAAAACTCTAACTATCTTTCACTATGCAAATATGACATAAATTCAATACTCAAGGAGCACAACAAGGAGAACAATGTTATAATCGTTATGCCTAGCAAACGACTTGACGATGCCAGCCTCTGTTATAAGATTCGCAAGACAATGCCTCAGTCCATTTTCTTGGAGATCTCCCAACCAGTTTTTACGATTATCACGAGAAGATAAAACATTGAATTCTTAATGCGTGACCATATAGGGATTCTTATAAAAAGATTTAGAGAAAACGCTAATGATTTTCAACAAGTACACCTTCGTTTCAATCAGTAAATGTAAACATTACAAATAGGTCGGTAAAGATTTAAAAATGTTTTCCGGACCATGGGGACAAATATTTTTTCATAAAGCGGCGACCACATTTCCCGTTTCAAAGGCGTGCTGTGAACGAGGTCTTTACAAAAAGAGCGTTCGCAAAGCCCCCGCTGAACAAGTTTTAATCTCGAACGCTCCGCGCGCGCTGAGACGGAACTGTAATGAAAGGATATCGGACTTTCGTCGGAGTCATTAATTATTATTAGGCGCTGGGAGAACTTTTAGTCTCTAGTGACTTGGAAAAACTACGCGGCTTAACCAATTACAGTTTAAAACACTGTTTATTGAGATGGAAATTTGTATTATTGGAAGACATTTTCTGAAGTTTGAGCTGTGTCAACTTTTAAGGTAAAAGTGTAAAAATTGTTATTTACAAAATATATCATGTTAAGTTACTAATACATGTGTTGTTACTTCAATACTTGAAGTTCTCCAGTATTAGTTATGAATGTCGTAAAAGCCGATTAACAGTTATACACTAAGCTGTGTTAATAATTTTTTTAAACAAACACCCTGAACTAAGGAAATAATCCTTGAATTCCGTGAGAATTTACAAGTATATATTTAACGGAACTTATTACACCTAGACTTATAATAATATTTCGTTGATCGCACAAAGTATTGTCCTGTATAGGAATTGAACCTATGACACTGACACTATAGGTATCTTAACCAACCATATGTGCAGTCATTCCTAAGTTAAACATATGGACGTTCGCAAAAATTTACTCATAAACCTGTGCAGCCTATCCTGCTCTTTTAATCGAATAAAAAAAGAGGTTCTCATTTCGTCAGAATCTTTTATTATTTTATACATGTTTAGTGATTACTCGAAGACGCTCGAACCATTTTGAAAACTTCTTTCGATAGGGTATACTTTCCAGGTGGTGCAATGGTCACCAGATCAGAACCTGATGATGAGATTCTGGCAAATTCGAGGGTATCATTCAAGTTTTATACGCACACTTGAAATGATTGCAGTATTCCTATAATGTGATATAACCATAAAATAAAATGTTAAGTATAAAAAACCGGCCTTCAAAGAACCCCAAGGAACTATAAAATATAAACTACCACCTAACCTACACGAACTCCTATCTATGGCACCTGACTTTAAAATGTACAATTTTTGCTTTTAATCCTCGGGGTTTTTGAAAGCGGTTTTCTTTTTTACTTAAAAAATAATTCATTTTCTATACATACGTTAGATAAAGAAAGAATCAGAGAGTGCACAAATAAAATAGGAGAATTCATGATGATTTACAAAATATTATCAAGTAATTTTATTAAATATTACGCACCTTAACAACGTAGTCAGATTTTTGAGTTACGTTGAAATCTTCACCCCCAAAAATTTCTGTTTCATTATTATTTATTTCTCCGTGTACGTTGCGAGAAATACGCGACAATCGGTTTATCCTGGCCCTTGGGAAGTTCACATCCACCACTCGGATTAATAAAATTGTGGTGAAAGCCAGCAATATTCCCAGAAGAAAATATTTTAACTTGCGGTTCGTACGCATTGTACCGAATATAGTTATTAGCGTCCGCACTAACACGATTTTTACCAACGATTATAAGTAAAAGGAAACAACACTCATTAGCAGTTTAACTATTAAACAATTATATGTAAATTTTATTTATTATTTTTGCGAATTAATTATAAAATTTAATTATATCTAGTTATAGTAATAATTTAGCAGACATGCGCACGAGACGCTCCCGCGCGAAATATTAAAGAGTAATCGCTCCGCTATCGTGCTGTTGATGTTTTTATAACAAAAGATAACATCACTACTATTCGTTTGTGCTTCATTACACATTCTTATCGATGATATATTACTTTTTATTAAAAAACCCTGCGGATGGGATTTTCACAAATACACAATTAACAGACACAATTTATACAAAGAACATGACGTGTCGATATATACAGATTCACGCCTCTTTCCCATAGAGGTAGGCAGAGACCACTTCCCTCCACTTGCTACGACCTTTACACTTTCGATACCGATTTGGTCGTGAAACGCCCGCCTTGGTCTTACCCATCCGTTCACATTCGCCCTATAAATTTCACTTGTTAGTCTCCTTTCATTCATTATCTCTATATGTACGAACCAACTTAACATACATACCATTCTCAATCCTTATCACTACACCAACTTTCATATCACAACGTTCTCTAGTCACTCTGTTTTTAATGCTATCACTCAATTTCACACCAATCACGCTTCTCAGCGTTATCATTTCCACAGCATTTATTCTACTTGCCTGCTTCTTCTGCAATATACTAGGGGCTGTCCACTTCCATACATTACGGTTGCTACAAGGACTCTCCTATGCTATAATCAAGTACAAACGCGAAAGAATCCATAAAATGTTTTATTTCATAATGATATCTGATGTTTACGCGAGCACTACACATTGTAAATAAAACTACTTTTACGGATTATATCGCGTTTGTATTTGATTTATGATTGCCCGACGTTTCGAACACTTTGCAGCATTCATGGTCACGGGCGGACTAAGGTGTCTCACGTCCAACAAATAATCGTTATTACAGACATTTATAATTATCTACCCGATACAGAAAATTAGTTATAAGCCACTCAAAAGGATAAGTCAGTTCTTACCACCTGTCAAGTGCCAGATCCCTCTACAAGATGCAGGAGTTTATAAACTTGACTGTGACTGTGGTCTCTCTTATATTGGACAAACAAAGAGATCCATAAGAACTCGGGTCAAAGAACACATAGCTGATGTGAAGCACCGCCGTCACACTAAGTCTGCAGTCTGTGAACATAGCCAGGACCGCGCCCGCCATAACATTAGGTTTGATAAACCTCAAATCCTCGCAAAAGAACACCGATACCTGCCTAGAATGGTACGCGAGGCTATTGAAATCAAAAAACACAAATATTTCAATAGAGAGGATGGCTGGGTATTACCATCAAGCTGGGATCCTGTTATAAACATAATTAAAAACAAATCCAAAGAGACCACCACAAGACTGCATGATACTGTGAGCACTTATTGTATAGATTTGACCCACAATAATAATAGTTAAAGATAATTTTATAAATCAAAAATCTTTTAGTAAGACAAAGTAAGCCGCATCTAAAATTAAAAATCAATATTAATTTAGCATCATGTCCCCTGAGTTTTCTTGCCGGATCTTTCTCAGTGTGGCCGCGTTCCGATCCGGTGGTAGTATATTAGTTTTGTTAGTTTTAAATCAACAAATTGTAACAATAATTGCTACAAATTTAATAATTACTAACCATAAACAATATAATTCTTTTATATAGAATCATTTTCTTTTTACACTGGCAATAAATTTGTACTAAAATGTGGGTCACAATTTATTAAATTTTTGGAGGGGCGCAGCGTCCTCTGCACCAACCGAGCAGGGGACGTTGTGCGAACGCCCATGACGTGCGGTGTCCCACAGGGGTCGGTCCTCGGACCCACCCTGTGGAACATCGGCTACGACTGAGCGTTGAGGAAATCCCGCCCGGGCTGGGCGTGATTTGTTACGCCGACGACACGCTCGTCACAGCCCGCGGTGGGACGCTAGAAGAGGCGGTAAGCCTGGCGACCTCTGGTACCGAGGAGGTCGTCAGGCGGATCGAGGCGCTGGGGTTGAGGGTCGCCCTGGACAAGACGGAGGCCCTCTTGTTCCATGGGCGCCATATGAGCCCTCCCATCGGCGTCTCGATCACCGTCCACTCGGTCGACATCAGCATCCGGGCCCACATGAGGTACTTGGGACTGGTGCTCGACGGGCGATGGTGGTTCCGGGAGCATTTCCGCAGGCTCGCTCCACGGCTCGTCGGAGCGGCGTCCGCCCTATCGTGGCTTATGCCGAACGTGGGCGGACCGAGCGCTGCGTGCCTACGGCTGTACGCGGGGGTCATCCGGTCAATGGCCCTGTACGGCGCACCGGTGTGGGCGGGGTCCATGACCGTCCGACTTAGGGCCCTTCTGTGGCGACCACAGAGGGTCACGGTGGTCAGGACCATCCGCGGATACCGCACGGTGGCGACGGAGGTAGCGTGCCTATTGGCCGGAACTCCCCCGTCGGACCTGGAGGCGGAGATGCTCGCCGGACTATATCGGTCTCGTTAAGGGATCTCACCGCATGGCGCGTCGACGCCCGCCGAGATGTCATTGCCCGTTGGGCAGTCCGGCTGGAGAGGCCTCGGTTCGGGGTGCGAACCGTGGAGGCCTTCCGGCCGGTGCTGATGCAGTGGTTGGAAAGGCGGCACGGGGTGCTCTCCTTCCGACTGGTGCAGATTTTGACGGGGCATGGGTGCTTCGCCAAATACCTGCACAGGGTCGTTAGGAGGGAGAGTACACCGTCCTGCCACCACTGCGATTGCGACGAGGACACCGCGCGCCATACGCTCGAGGCCTGCGCGGCTTGGGCAGTGCAGCGCTGTGAACTCGTCGCAATTATCGGTACAGACCTGACGCTGCCGGCTATCGCTAGGGCGATGGTCGACAGTGTCGGGAATTGGGACGCGGTCGCAGCCTTCTGCGAGACAGTGATCTCACGGAAGGAGGCAGCGGATCGCCTGCGCGAGGAGCGCAGCCTCGATGAGGAGGTCCGCCGCCGGCGACTGGGGCGGCGTAGGCGCAACTACCTGCGCCTCATGCCGCCCTAGCCGAGGCCGCGGGTGACGTGACCGGGGATTAGTCCGTCACCCGCCGAGAGGCCGACCGCGTGAGGAAAGACTGACGTCCTCCCCGATGGGGGGACGTCGGTCGATGGGAGGGTACCCCAATAGGGGGTATTCCGTCGGCCGACCACTGATATCAAGTAACCCTGCTCCGGTGGTCGGCCCAACGACGAAGGCGACGTGGTTTTCGGGTGGGTTGCGGGAGTTGCGTGCTTAAGCCCCTCTGTCGCCCCGGACGGAGTGGTGCGGAGGCGCGCCGACCGCAGCCCACCCACAAAAAAAAAAAAACAATTTATTAAATTTATAACTAATTTTCTGTATCGGGTAGATAATTATAAATGTCTGTAATAACGAGTACTTGTTGGACGTGAGACACTTTAGTCCGCCCGTGACCATGAATGCTGCAAAGTGTTAGAAACGTCGGGCAATCATAAATCAAATACAAACGCGATATAATCCGTAAAAGTAGTTTTATTTACAATGTTTTATTTCATATGAAAATACGTTACTTGGACTAATAAGGCATTTCTATCTGTGTAATTATGTTTGGCGTGTGGTGACAGAGTAAGAATACCGGATACTATCACGAAGGTTTCGTAAACCACGGCAAAGGGATGGAAACAGATCTAGAGAAGGAAAACTAGAAATAAACATCTATGCCAAACCGTCTGACCAACATATTAGATTAGATTTTAAGCCCTGTCGCAAAAACAGGGGTCTGTGTATGTAGATGCCCGTCTTGTCATCGAAGCTCCTAAGCAAATGGACTGATTATGATGGGGTTCTTTTTAGTTTGAAAGTTGACGTGAACGATATAGGTTATAGCTACAATCTAAGAATATGTATTCAGTAAGGCTCGACCGAGATGGGTTTTTCGTTCTCGGCCGAGACCGAGAATAAAATAATATCTAGGCCGAGACCGAGAGCCGAGACCGAGAATAGACAAAGCGTGAAAAAAATTTTAAAACTGTTAACTTTTTAATACACTACTAATTGTTTAACAAAATTAACTGTTTTAATAATCAAAGCTAAATAACATCATACTATAACATTAAAAAAAGCAATTTTTCGGCATTTTCGCCCTTCAAAGAGTGTCGCCTCTCGTCATACGATTGTTCATCTTCGCTAAACAGTTGTTCACTTGCTACGCTAGTGGCGGCGCAGATAAAAACTTATTTGCTGCAGGCTTACGCACCTTATAAGGTGACGAAAACCAATACTCAAAATTATAACCATTTCTTTGCAGTCTTGGCTCTCTAAGGAAGCTTTTTAGCGCTATTTCGATCACAGAGCTTGAACTGTATTCGTCATTGGTCATTGGCTCGTCTTCCAACTCTATCGAATCATGAGCTGCCCATAAGTTGAATTGATTTGTTGTAGCCATGTTTGACGAGTTAGTTGAAGATGCCCATGTGGTCTCATGTGAATCTGATTCACAATTCAGCTCTCTCACGCACTTACAACAATCGACTTCGCGCTGCGGCGCATGGTCACGCGCAGTAAAATTTGAATGCCGATCCGAAAAAAGTTACAATCTCGGTCATGACCGAGAATCTCGGCTATAATTAGCCGAGAACCGAGACAAATTTCTCGGTTGGATTTGTGGCCGAGAATGCCGAGACCGAGATCTCGGTCGAGCCTTAGTATTCAGTAGTTTTAAGATCATGGCTTCTTTTTATAACAATGTGTCGATCTTAGATAGATAATTTTATTATATAGGGTATTTAATATCGAAGCACGAAGAATTAGCACGCTGAAGTGGCAATGGGCAGGCCACATCACTCGACGAATCGACAACCGCTGGGGAAGAAAGGTTCTCGAGTGGCGACCATGTATCGGACGACGCAGTGTACGCCCAATTAGGACGCCTAACTAGGTGGACCGACGACCTGGTGAAAGTTGCTGGGCGTCGTTGGATGCAGGCGGCACAGGACCGCACTCTGTGGCGTAACATGAGGGAGGCCTACGTCCAGCAGTGGACGGCGATAGGCTGAAATAATGATGATGAGGGTATTATACTTTACTTTCAAAAATATATATAGTAAGATAATAAAAACAACACTGTTAACCTTTTTCTGACAATATTAATATGACCCGTGTTTTTACTCTTATAAAAAGACTTCTTAGTAACGTCTTCATCTCTTAGGCATAATAAAGTATAATAACAAACACATTCCGAGATTTACCCAGAAATTAACAGAAATATATATGTAATACTAGCAACCCGCCCTCGCTTCGCTTCGGTTCCAGTCGCCGTACCCGCGTAGTTGCCGTTCCCTTGAGAATACCGGGATAAAATATAGCCTAGGTTACTCCCTGATATTATAGCTTTCCATTGGTAAAAGAATTTATGAAATCAGTTCGGTGGTTTAAGCGTGAAAGCGTAACAAACAAACTTAACTTTCGCATTTATAATATCAGTAAGGATAACACCATGTCCGCAGTCTCCATGTGGTGACGGAATAAGAATACAATTCACCACGCCCTTTTTTACTCGTGAGTGTCGTAAAGACTACTAAGGGATATAATATGCATATAACATCTATGCAAGAGAAGGTACTCTCGAACTAAAACCATATGACAATCCGCCTGATCAGCGTGGTATAAGGTATAGTAGGTCAATTTCCCACAATTGTGGAGGAGGCTCAAGCCCAACAGTGAGACGTATATGAGCTGTGATGATGATGATGATAGCATATTTTCCGTATGGCGACGGAATCAGAATATAATTCACAGGGGAGGTGTTAGACCACATAAATGGTTTAGTAATTAAGGTAACTTAACCTACATCATAATTACTAAGCCATCTATGCAGTCGAAGAAATAAAAAAAATCGTATATGATGATACTTCACTAACAATTTAATATGAATTTCTTGACCCACAATAATAATAACTAAAGATAATTTTATAAATTAAAACCTTTTAGTAACATAAAGTAAGCCGCCTTCAAAATTAACATTAATTTAGCATCATGTCACCTGAGTTTTCTTGCCGGATCTTTCTCAGTGTGACCGTGGTCCGATCCGGTGGTAGTATACTAGACTATTAATTAGTTTTTTAAATATAATTACTATTAATTTTAATGTTTAATTATTACTAACCATAAATAATATAATTTTTTCATATAGAATCATTTTCTTCTTACACTGGCAATAAATTTTGTATCAAAATGTGGGTCAATATTTAATAACTAATTTTTGTATTGGGTAGATAATTATAAATTTTCTGCAGTAACGATGACTTGTTGGACGTGAGACATCTTAGTCCACCCGTGACCATGAACGCTGTAAAGTGTTTGAAACGTCGGGTAATCAAAAATCAAATACAAACGCGATAAAATCCGTAAAGTAGTTTTATTTAAAATGAATTTCATATTACGACGGTTATTGTGACAACAATATTTAACTAGCTGTATTAACATTTTTCGTTCTTAATATTTTTTCGTTATGCTAACCGTTATGGTCACAGCGTGGCTTCTTATATGGCGCAACGTAATGTTTCATAACACCTCTCTCAATAAACAAGCTAACTAATAAAAATAAGTTTTGTAAAACGAACTTGCCGTCTTCAAGATGCCAGTTTACCAAAATTAGTAGTGTGTTGAAACAAAACTCTTTAGATAATCCTACTTCGATGTTTGTTACTGGATCACGCGTGAACCGTTGAACAGATTTGGATGAAAATTAGCACATAGATAGACCTTTTCCTAGATATTTTTAATCTCTTGTATATGTTCTATTGTTGTGTGTATATGTTCCCTTGTTACAATAATTCAAATTTGCTTTTTTTTGTATTTGGATAAAATTTCATCAGCTAGTAGTAATATGTACAGTGAAAATTAAAAGCTTTTTAAACAAAATAGAATAATTGAGGCTCTCAGGAGCAGTGTAGATTTCTATTTATAAAAGTATTTAATAGCATCAGTTCAGTAATGAATTTAAACAAAAATAAAACACTTTTCTACCCGTCGCAAGGGAAGGTTAATACTTTCCCTGGCGTCTATTCATTTTATGTGTACGTTTATTTCTCTGTGGACTCTGTGGTACTTTAGTGAGCAAACGCGTAGGTCAGATTTGATGATTTTTACGCAATGAATTCGTCTTAAACTGGCAAATGTTACTAAGTACTTAACAGTAGGTATAATTTAATATCATAACAACCATACACCATATTGAGAAAAATCGACGAATAATTTTAAGTATATCATTGAATAAGAATTTAATATGTAGTCATTTAGGTTTTTAACGTTAAGCTTCTTTAAACGCGATTTAGAGAACATACATTTTCTACAATTTTGTAACTACTATGTCCCCTCGATTGATCACGACCAATAGGGAATATGCATATTTTTTTATTTTTTTAAACGTTTCTATTAGTTATTACATTACTAGAAATAAATATAACACATCCAAAATATAAACCATTACGCTAAAAATTTTTTTAAAAAATCGCCATTATTTATGGGCGATGTAAACGAGACTACTTCGGCGCGCGTATTCTGTGACGTCAGAGTACTCGACACTCGTACAAGTTGCTAGGGCTGCCAACTAGGGCTGTTGATATTTTTATAAATATAGTTTTTCGATATTTTACAATGTATCAATATCGGGATTCGCTATATCGGAAAAATATCGATATATCGATAAAAGTATCGATTTTTTTATTATCATTACGATTATTAAATATATTATATCTTATTTACCTTGCAGCTTTTATTCCTCAGAGTTTAACAGACATTAAATCTGAATTAGACGCGAAATATGTTGTCATCATATACACGTCTATTTTAGGAAGATTATCTGACTATACTTTAACGAAACCAGTTTCAGTCATTGTAATAAGACTTATTCACAAGATTAATACTTGAACACAGAAAACTAATAACTTATTATGAAATAACTGGGTAACAATACAAAATAATTAGGGATGTGACTTAGAGGGAAAAAAACGATTTTGTAATTATCGTTTTTTTTTCTTTAAATAAATCGATTATAAAATAATCGATTAATTAAAAATATCGATTGTAAAATAATCGATTAATTTAAAAAAAAACAATTTTAAAATAATCGATTTTTTGTTCTTTAAAATAAATCGATGATAAAATAATCGATTAATTAAAAAAAGTCGATTATAAAATAATCGATTAATTAAAAGAAATCAATTATAAAATAATCGATTAATTTAAAAAAAAACGATTCTAAAATAATCGATTTTTTTCTCCCAACAGGATTATGATGGCTTTTTTTTAGGAATTGTGAGCTTTATTTTCTAACATAGTATGATGAATTTTGATCGAATTTCGAATAATAAAAATCGATCAATATTCGACTATTATTATTTTGATAATCGATTGTAAAAATCAATTATTAATCGATTATTTTTTTGTGAAAATCGATTTTTATAAAGATCGATTATTTTTTCACATCCCTAAAAATAATCACTAGAAACATACAAACAGCAACTTGATATCACAAGGTTCTCCTCCTATCCAAGGTTCAAGGAGGGCTGTTGATAAAATATCGATATGTCAAAATATAGATATTATTATTTAAAAATATCGATACTTAATACTGTACTTTTTTTGGACGATAATAAAAAGTAGGTACGTATCGGTCAATATTTATTTGAACAAATTTGGTGTTTTATCTTTTCTTATAAAGTATTTATTCTACAAAATCACCGACTGTAGAAGCGCTGGCATGAAACTGATGATCAGTTATCACTTACTCCTAGAATTTGATAAAAAAAGCTCGGCACGGCAACCCCGTAATGAACGAAGTTAAAGAGTGGTCATGGGGAAAATATCGAAATATCGATATTTTTTTCGTTATATTGAACTCCGATATTGATATATTTAAAAATATCAATATATCGAAAAACTATTTTTTTAATATAGACAGCCCTAACTAGAAGACTCGGGTGTCACGTGTTCAAAACGCGACATCATAGTACTCCAACCAATGCGGTGCGTTTCAGAAATTTTGCGCACGAATCTCAAAAAAGGCACTTTTTGATAATTAAATTTAATTATTAAATAATGATAAAATTAAAAAAATATTTTATAGGTACGTTTTTTAAGCAATAAAGATTACAAATAAAAATAATTTGTTAATTTTGGAGATTCGTGCATATTCCCTATTCTGAACAAGCGTAGTAAGTACTTTTGGAGATCAAAGAACAGGTCACAAAGTGTGGTCACGTTCACTAAGGGGAAACTGAATTCTTTGAAACGGATATGTGTTACGGAAATGACGTTCAGTCCAATAGTCAATCAAGTGCATACATTATATATTGCGAGAGGGTATTTTGTAACTGAGGATGGAAGGGTTAAGTCATCTGCCACAATGTCAATGATTTTTTACCTCGACCGTATGTGGCAATTAAACTTAGGTTGGTTTTTATTTTTTTATAACCCCCAGACGCAAAACGAGAGATATTATAAGTTTGACGCCATTATCTGGCTCGTAGCTCTCAAATGGATGAACTGGAATCGATGCGTCCTATTTCGTCACAGCAAGTTTCTTGTGTTGATTCTTAGCTATGGTCAGTAAACACCGATCTAGCAGTCTAGAAAGTATCAATTCATTTCTAAAATAATAAGGCATTTTCGGTATAAAATGGAATTTAAAGTTCAGATTTTTACGCGATAACGTCTTATATAAATCGTAAACGCCGACTGCACGCACGAAAAAGATGACTCATTGTCACGTGCCGCCTGAGCCGAGCGTGCAAGCGAGAGCTCACAACAAGTGATAGAGAGACGCGATCGGTTTAAGCGTTAGGCTTGTGACGCAGTTATTTCTCTTCAAAAAATATTTGAATTAATGAGAGGAAATAAATGTTAATTCGTGGAAAAAAAAATCTGTTAAGTTCTTTGTGTTATACAAAATAATGATATTTCAGTGATAATAACTCATGTTAATTCATGAAAGTATGCAATTTTCATCAATATTTTTTTATGGAGCAATCACGTAAAATTATCGTCCATAAACCGACTTTACAGATAGCCAATTTTTTTATTATTAAGGTGGCCTTTGTTAAGTTTTTTTAATACTTAACTACTCACATTAGCGTAGAATAAAAGATGTGAGATTTATAAATACAAGTAAGGATAATAAGTGTAGGCAGTGGGACAAAGGGATCGGCAACTAATGTTCGTATAGACGACGCGCGGTAATTAAGTGCGGACCTCCAGTGCATTGCGGTCCAACGGACCGACGTAAATCCCGACTCCTTCAAATTTACTGTTATAGCTCTAGCAGACACCAAGACCTCTTCCTTCCACACACATCTTCACGTTGACTTATTACGACTGCGGCCTCCTAACTATCACTTTAACAGCTCGACGACACTAAACCTACCACGAGACTACTCGACCGTTAAATTTATAAGTCAATAATTTTACCTCAACGGTTTATTGCTAAGATTTAGACCGACATTTGCTTGTAGCCAACAAAATCAGTATTTGATTCATAGGAATACAAGAATAAATATCTTTATACATCTAAGGATAATAATCTTTGTATTGCGGAGGACTTTACAAAAATCTGTGTCAACCAACAGCCTAGACGCTAATACCTAGATTTAGCAAAACTTAAAGAAGAAAAACCAAAAAAGAGTAACGGTCCTGTTATATTAGCGCCCTACTTTTACGTAAAAAAATATGGTCACATTATATATGTAGGAATGCTATAATCAGAAGCATACGCGAACAGGCTTCTACTGAATAGAATGTATCGACTTTAGTTAGCGAACTACATTTTATTCATTTTCATTTTATTGTATTGAAAACTTCTTTAGCATCGCTGATTTGAAAGTCGGTGAAACGAAAAAGCGACAGTAAAAAGAGACAGACATATAAATTCATAAGATTTAACGTGGGCAAAAATGAGATAGGAAGCACTATACAGTGTTTCTTATATTTGTGGTTCTCTTTGTGCTCTGCTTCGTACTCCCTTCACTCGTGTTTACCAAGATATAGCGAGAGTTTGCTAATGCTTGGACCTCGGCATGTATTAATAAGTGTTTGTGCGGGCATGTATAGAACAAAGCTTGTACAAACTTTTTGGAAGGTTTCACTTCTACCACGTATGAATTACACACATGTTTTTTTATTATTTTTTTGTGTTACTTCTTTTTAGGACATTTAATATAGACCTCGTGTCGGCAATAATTTTTTATTGCATATATCATTATTATTTCTTTGAAATATGGAGTTGAAATTATTTTATTATCACTATTATTGAAATATTCTGTATAAACATATATAATTTTGTATTTAAAAAGACAGTCTTCTTCACGGCCCATATTTGACAGCGCTCCACAATGTAAGCGAAACTTGACCCATTATAATAGGTTAAGTTTGGCATGATTGCCTTTGGTCAGACGATTTGGCACGATTTTATTTCGGGTCTTCCTTGTTTTGCACTGATGACGACATGTATTCTTAAATGAAGGATCCAAGGAGACTATATGAGGAATAATATCACTTTATTTCGAAAAAAAAATGATTTCAAGTTAGAACCAAACGTATATGCAATCACCTTTAAGTAGCCGCTGGCTTAAATGATTAAGAATTTTATTAATTTATACATATAATGGCGAAAGACCATTTCTAATTTAATATATTAAACCGTTCTATTAAAAATATCAATAGAATTCTTTCTTATAAATAATAATTATTATACTTGAAGACTGAACAAATCTAATATTTTTAAGATGATTTACTAGTGGTTACTTTACGATAGGCAGAGAACTGTCTGTCTATCCTTAATATTGCAGAGACCAGCACTTAGACCATGACCTGCTTAGTTCACTACCAAAAAAGTGAAAATTGATTTAAGAACGTAAAGTATATAAAAATATAGAAGATAAAAATAGATTATTTCATTAAGTTCAAACTTCTAAAGTAAATCTCGACACCTTACAAGATCATTCATTATTAATGTAGGTGTCATTATTTATAAATGTTTGTGAAATTATTTACTATGTCAAGGAGCTCTTGAATAAGCTTATCAAAGAGAGTGCCATTGTCTTGTTTTAAAACTGAATTGCTGATTTGACGCTTTGACCAACACTTAGCAATCTCGAGCGAGATACATATAAATGTATATTTAAGTATTATATAAATTAAGCTTACGCTTTTAAAGCTTCTAATTGGGCTTTTATCATCCGTGTGTTTACGGAGTAAGAATACAATGGCCACTTAATGTTCTTGTGTATCCAAGAAAAGATATCTTGAAATAAAGTTGTATGCCAATCTATCACACCCGCGTGGTAGGTAAATTGGACGTATTACGGAGAGTACACGACGTTAAAAGAAGAAGAATGCACTTAAGATTTTTTTGCGCACGTTAGGCCACACAGGATCCGCAGGTTACAAAATAGATTTATGCGACGGGCAACGGGAGCACCGTGATTCATTCGCAATGTCGATCTACACATCGACCTCGAATTGCCGACCATCAGGCAGTACCTACATGAAGCGTTGCTCCCAGCGCTATTTTGACTCTGCCACGACTCACCCCAATCCACTAGTGGTTGGGGCGGTAAACTACGTCCCCTCAAAAATATCCGCGGTCCGACATCCTCGTCATCTTCTTGAAGAAGAGGATGACGCTATTACGATCGTCCAAGAAAGGGCCTACACTGCTCGCGCAGCGATAACAAATAAAACTCCGCGGTATCGGCCTCGCCGTCGAGGTCGAAAACCGCGCCGCGTAAAAGTCATTAACCTAAACGTGGCCACGCCCACTTTGCTCTCAGCGACGCCCCGAGCCGAGGTCCGTTCCACCACAGGGGGAGCCCTCGGGCGATGTTCGCTTAACTTACTTACCGGGTTGAGAGCCATCTGCGCTCACCCATTGACCGCGTTAAGCTGTCAAGGTCATCTGCGACCAACAGCTACACACACACACAAAAAAAAACTTAAGATTTTTTTGGTGTTTGAAATGAAACTATTATTACAGGTTTTAACGTATTTTCCGTCAAGTGATGATTAGAGTAAGAAAACAATTTACCATCTTTCTTGTCCGTGGGTGTAGTAAAAGATGACAAAGATAACATCTATTCATCAGGAGGAAAAATCGAGATCTAACAGTACCTACCTACCATACCAACCTGTCTGAACAGCTTGCGTATAGTAGGTGAACTTCCCGCCCATTTTGGAGTAGACTCGAGCCCAACAGTGGGACACCTATAAGGCGAGGTAGATATTATTATACGCGTTGTTTTGATATTTATTTTGCCTAGTGGTGACCATGAACCCTGAAAATCGTTGGGGAGGAAAAATCAAATATAAACGCCATAAAGTCCGTAAAAAGTAGTTTTATTCCATATATGTAGGTAATACCTCATGTAAAGATCCGAAATCATTTTCATTTGTTTTTTTTTTTTCAGAGCAATATCAGTTGCATTAAAAGTCAAATAATTGGTTGCTGTGGCCTGCTTATACAATACGGTATATTATGGAGTACATACCAACTTGCCATATTTCCGGAGCGTTTTGATGAGATGTGGTCAGACAGACTTAAAACAAAATAAAAAGGCACATTTACACAGACGCCTCAATTTCATGTAACAGAGTCAAACCAAGCGAACAACGAGTGTTTGATGGCCGGCCGCCCCTCGCCAACGCCCGACGTGTCAAATGGATGCTCTGTCATTGATCGATTGTTCCCTGTCTCGAACCACGTTAGTCTATTTCGCATTCAACCACCAACATATACGTTCGTCGTGATTAACTTGACGTCGGTAGGTAAGTCTGACACGCGATTCAGCAACGCGTAAAATTGAAACGTAATGTTAACATTTGTTTTAAAGATTTCGTGCGGTACTCATTCAGTAGTAAGGAACAATAATTGATGGATAATGAACATTTATACATTTGTGTGGACAAATTAGTTAGAAAATAGCGGTTGAGCAAAACACGTTTATAGGCGGAGTAGAGCAAAGCAGATAAAATGAGAAGTCACATAAAATAAAATAACGAGGGGTAATAATGATTACTAGTAGTTATTGTATTCTTTTGATTTTTAAATTTTGGATACCAGTAGTGGACGAAGAGCGATTCATGGGATAGACTGACAAATTTATCGCGGTTGTAGAGCAAAGCAACAAAATTTAAAATGCCACGAAATAATATAACGACTGGTAGTCGCTATTTATGTCATAAATATGGGATCGACTAAGAAAATTGTTTTCGCGGTACTAAAGCACTAATACTAGTTGGACATATGAGAAAATTAAATTATTGCATTCGGTGTTTGATAAGTGTGCAAAGTTTCTAATTAATGTGACGTTTAAAAGGAAGTGAAAATTACGTTCAAAGCTTTCGTTATACACAATCGAAATTAAAAAATACCTTTGACAAATTATAATTAACTTTATTAGTGTTCGCAAGCTTGATAGAACACGGTCAATCGAGAGTATACTCGATGCTATGAGCGATAACTTCCTGCCACGATAACGCGATCAACAACGTTGCTAAACATTGACAATGTTAAGAGATTTTCTTTAATGGAAAATCTCCATAATGGACCGCTCTCTCGTGATTCGATTTGTACAGAACACGTTATCATAAAGATTCGAGCGCCAGCTCCGATGCGCCCTCTAATGGACGAAGAAAGAAGGCGACACTTGTCTATTTCTGCAAATTGAAATCGCTAGTGGGCCGCTTATGTAACTTAACTGCTTTTTACGAGAATAAAAGGAGTTTATCTCACGTTTGTTGTCTCACGTATTGATAAAGATAACGCCATACTACACCAAGTGTCGCAATTTCGATGCCCACACAGGACAATATTTTGGACGATCCACCAATTACTGTTTTAAGTGTTGGGTGTAATTTGTGTCCGTGAAAACCCATTTTAATACAAGTAGACCTCTTTTTTTTAGTGGGCTATGGTCAACACACACGCTGCCTGTTCCATCCGGGGTGACGAAAGGGCGGAGCACGAGCCCTTAACCCACTGTATGCCCTCCTCTTTCCCATTGGGCCGAGCACTGGTACTGAGTTCCTTTTCGTTCATGGCGAGGCCAGCGGGGTACCCTTTTGGGTACCGTCTCTCCCTAACGTCCCTCGGTCGACGACGGTTACCTTCGTGCGGTCAACGTCTCTGCGGGTGACGAACTCTTCCACGCTCCAGTCACCCGCGCCTTCGTCCAAGCAGTCGGCCAGAATAATGCATTGTTGTTTAAAAAAAAGAATAATGACTTTTTTTCTTGACACATTTTCACGTATACACATTTTTCCTTTATTGCAAATCAAGCAAACAGTACACCTGATGATAAGTGAAGCTGCCACTCATGAACCTTTGCTAGGCCGATGCCTACCGTGAAAAGAGTAAAGGGAGTGTGAATGCGTCCATGAGTGGCTCGGTAATACCAAAGGCATCACCAAAATCCACCACACGCAACACTCAGAATAATAAATAAGTACAATAGGAATATAAAAGTGACATTTTGAGCTATTAATTGATTACGGTAAGGCGTGAGTAGAGCACAGCATCATATTTCGAGTTATGAGGCGTGTAAAAAAGTTTGCAAAGTCCCGTCGTCGCAAAGCAACGAGTTGTTTCTCAATGTCTTTAGAAAGGAAAATGAAAGAGCGGGCAGCCTTTTAAGCTATATGATTCTATATAACGCCAAGCTTGCTCATATTTTACGTCCATCATAAGACACGTCTAAATAAAAGATTTGTTAATTCCTCCAAACCGCACCCGACCCGCGACGTGACAGTGCGAAAATAAATCATCAGCGAGACAGAAATATTAAAAAGTATGACGAAGCACGGCCAATTAATTATCACAGGGCAAACCCTAACATCGTTGTAAAGCATTCCTGAAAAATGTCGGCTGCGTATATTGAAATGCTGTTATTGCTGAAACAATAAAATTGTTTTTTAGGTCCCCGAACGGAAGGGTCGAATTCGGCAAATACTCTTGATGGAGGTTATCTGCGCCAACATTTATCATTATCACGTCGCGAACGTGACAGGTCCACACCTTCGCGTTACCCACTATATCATAAAAGTTACAGTCATATTTTATCCAACAAACTACTTGTGCACGAAGTTTCGCTAAAGGTGGATTTTCTTTTATTTTTCTTGTATTTTAATAGGATCTTTGAATGCAGTTCATGTCATCATCAAATCAGCTTGTGTACTGCTTGACTCAAGATTCCTCCACAATAGTAGTGAAAGTGACTTTTTATATCGGGTTCGTCAGATTAGCGATATATAAATAACGTCGGAACCATTACCAACCTAATCTAAAATCTAGTATTAATTAATAAAATAACCTTAACTTCATGAGAGATAGCGTGGATAAATTGTACATATATCGTTTAGATGGATAAATTATATTGAGAGTCTGAATGACTATTTAAAAATATTTTGTCTATTTTATCTATCTTCAAATAATACTTCAATCTAGACCGTAAAATTCCATATCGCAAACTAAAACTAAGATTCAGTATGGCCACTGAGTTTCACCATTGTTTTTCAAAGTCTTGGATTTTAAAAAAGAGGTCTTAAGAATTATATACTGATTATATCTCTACCGTTTTCCGAGTGGTGGCGGAGTAAGAATATAATTCACCACTCCCTATCTTGCCTGTGGATGTCGTAAAAGACGACTATGGGATATAATATGCATATAAAATTTGTGCAAAAGAAGGATAACTTGAAATGAAACCCACCATGGTATAGTAGGTCAATTTCCCTCCCATTCTGTAGGAGGCCCGAGCCCAACAGTTGGACTTATAAGAGCTGACATGATGAGAAGGATTAGCACATTCAAACATATAAATCCTTCAGCTTAATTGTACTTACGGTATTTGTATACGAACTATAATTCAAAAGTAGGAACGGAGCATTCATCAACCAATGATAAATGATTCTCCACGCAACCAGGACGCTTGGCATGTCAAGCTTAATATATTAAACTATCACCCCATAATCACCATTTGATAACACCGAAACCAACATTTACTTACATTCGTACACTTAGATTGATTAATTTCAAGGATTATTTAATTACTAAAACCATAACATTTCATTTTCATCGTAAAAGATAGATCAGCAAGCAATAATAGAAAATGTTACCGAAAAAGTAAATGTGACTGTAAGGTATTTATATATAGGATATTAAACGTGAGAACCGACAGGTGCGGGAAAGAAATGTTTTCACTGTTCTTAGTTTTGTATTCGACACCACTTCGTTAAAGGCGAAAAGGCACAAAGGCATATATAGACTCGTACATATATACAAATACATAGATTCAAATATGTACTTACACTCACTTCATCTTATAAGGAGTAACTAAATATACTCACAATTCGCCACGCAATTTTAAGATTCAATATAAAATATGTGGTGATAGAGTAAGAATACAATTCACGGCTTTCTTTATTGCCTCAGGGTGTCGTAAAAGAAGATTATAGCATCATCATCATTTGCCTGCCCTCATCTCACGCTAAGTGGGTTCGGCACATGTTCTTACCTTCCATAACTTCTTATCAGCCGTTATATCTGCACACACTCTTTTCATACGAATATCCTCATTCACACAGTCAATCCATATATTTTTGGGACGCTTCTTACATCCGTCCACAAACATATCGATAACCCGCCTTGTCACATGCCTTCCATCCCTCCTCATCACTTCTCTATCACTGGTGCCACTTTCAGGCTTACCCTAATATGCTCATTTCTTATCTTATTTAACCTTGTAACAGCATACGCATCTCTGTAGCATGCACTCTTCTCTCATCCGTCTTTTTCAATGCCCAACATTCAGATCCATACATAGCGACAGGTAATACTTTTGTATATTTTCCCCTTAAGTTTAAGGGGCATCTGTGCATCACAAATTATTCCGACACCTGTCGCGACTTCATCCATCCTGCCTTCATTCTACTAGTTACCTCCCACTCGATGTTACTATCGTCTTGGAGAAGGGAGCCTAGGTACTTAAAATCGGAGCAAACCGGTAGGGAGAACCTATCTAAAGGAATGTGACAGAATTGGGAGGAGTCACTGAAGTTACAGAACAAATGTTCAGGCTTGGTGTGGTTGATCTTAAGGCTGTAATATAGCTGGAATTGTAAAAAATGAGTCACGTAATAAAGGCAACCTACCTTTAAGAATAAGAATTTTATATAATCGAGAAAATCTTATAGAATTATAATATTTGTCATTCCAGATTTGGAATCCAGTCTCTTGCGATCGAAAGCTGTATGTTTATGCCGCTGGATCAATGTATCTGTTAATATAAGATAGGAAGTATAAGAACAAAGTCCTGAAACCTTTTTAGAAGATAGATAGATGGGATGACACGGAACCGTTTGTCAACTGCTGTCGAAGCTAAATCGACATCAGATAGAAAGGGAGATTCGTTCGCGATAGAAATAACTTGAGTACATTAAATATTGAATGGAGGGCGCCTTTATAAGAATCAATAAAATACTTTCACTGTAAGTAGTTTGACATCCTTCATTATTATTCATTTAGTATATAAATGGGTCTCACCATATAAAATATATGAATATACTTACATGCCTACCTATATGGATTATTGGGTGATTACGGCTTAAAATTAAGCCAACCTTTATTATTGCCGTGGAAGTTACGAAAACTGGCTAAAACAGCAGTAGAAGAATAGGTAGGGAATGCAATCGCGAACTGCAATGCCCGGTTAGATTGACATGGCATTATACATATGTCCTTAAAGCCTATGCCCGACAAAGAAAATTGGCATTATACTTTTGTCCTTTAAGCCAACAGAGAAAGTCGATAGGCTAAAATGTATTAACGCTTTGACATGTCCTTTTTCAAACGAGGTTTAAGACAAACACTTTCTTCACGGTAGGCAGCGGAATAACTGTGCCCCTGGTATTGCAGAGGTCCATGTGCGGCAGTATTACTTATGATCAGGTGTGCTGCTTGCTCGTTTACCATCGTCAGCAATAAAAAATAAATAGAATTCATTTGGAAATATTGTTTTGCCGAACAGCTTTCTTTTTCTTATGGAATAGGTTCAAGAAGAAAACTTTAGGGAACGATAAGAGGAGGAGAGGGTATCCGAAAATACTACGTTCAAACGAAATTGGGTATTATTTAAATTACGGGTGGTGGCCTAAGGGAAGAAGGGCCTTGAAAATTGGAAACAATGGTTAATGCCGCGATCGTACCTCAAACTTACGTGAAATATAATTTTTCTGTACTTCTTTATGTGAATGAATTCCTCTTAAACTGCTGGACTAATTTTAATGGTGTCTTTTTTAGATTTGTATAGAAACGGGTCTGTTGAGCACCTAGTTTTAATATAAATATAATTCTTTTTCGGATGTGTGTTTGTGAATCAGTTCCTTCTAAACAACGGCATAAATTTAGATAAAAGTACCCGTATATATTTGAGTTAGCCCTTGAATGATTTCGATTGACAATTAGAGCCGGTAGCCTAGTACTGCGATCGATTATTTTTCTAAAGAATAAAAACTATTGCGTAGGTTTTTTTTTTGAGACCACTGTAACTTCTGTAACTCAGGTTCCACAATGGTCTCCGTATAAGACACACCGAGGTTTGACCTTCAGGAAGTCCCGGGATCGCTTTTAATTGTCTTGCGACTCGCTACAGGTTAAATTAGATAAGAAAGAACACGAGGAGTTGGAAAGGTTCCACTTCCCACCTATGCAAAGTGGAAGACATGAAGCAAAATTGGTAAATAAGCCTGTAGATAAAAGTATATACTATATACAACTATGGGGAGCGCAGCAGTGTAGTGCCACGGATTTAACATAGCTTAAGGGACCTTTATGTGAGCTTTAGGATTGGTTGCAATAGTAAAAATGGCATAAACGCCTGAGCGCGCGGCAATTTTCTCGAGTTGCTACAAAGTTCGTATATTACAAGACGTTACTTGTGGCAGATTGGGTAGGTATACTAGTTTATGATAAAATTGTAATAATTTTTGTGTATCTTATGTAGGTATATTTTGCCATTCTTCATATCGCTGTTATACCCAAAATAAATGATTTACTTTTTCTCTTTTTCTGTCCTGGATTTGTCCTCATGTGATACTTTTTTTTAAGTATCACATGAGTATCCGACTCGAATTATCCGTGTGCTGACGGAGTCAGAATACAATTCACCACCCCTCCTGCGCGTGGGTGTCGTAAAAGACAACTGAGGGATATAATATCTATGTAAGAGAAGGCAAACTCGAAACAAAACCCTATACCAACACGTCTGATCAGCGTACTACGCTCCACTACCAGGTCAATTTTACTCCCACAGTGATGAAGGCCCGAGGCCAACAGTGGGTCATGTATGGGCTGAGATGATGACCCGACTCGAAGTACAAACAAAGTGCATGACAGCATGGATTACTAGTTGTATTAACAAATTCTCAGCCTAACGTGATCAATAAGTTCTGCGAAAATACACGTGAACAAGGTTTAATGAAATAGTAGACTCGTATGTGTACTTTATACATTACATTCTTAAACTGTTACTACCTGCATTACATCGCCATCTCTTCCTTTTCCACGGGCACCTTAAGAGAGGACTAAATGACGTGACCAAATAATGCTGGATGAGAAAGAATACTCAAAGTAAAATTGAATATCAAAATTACTATTCAAATTGCACTGCTGGGTTTAAGCTTTCTCCATGACAGGAGGGGAATTGCCTATTATATTACATTAGTCAGAGGCTGGTATAGCGTTTTATTTTGACTTTTCTTCTCTTGCATAGCTATATGCATATTATACGTCTCGATCCTGGTCAAACTAGCACAGCACAATTTTACGGAATGCAGGGAACACTGTGTTACATAGTAAAACCTACATGGTCTGTAAATGAAGTCACTAAGATGGACCCATTATTGAATTTTACATCGTGTGCTTAATCTGTAACCAAGCGATTAGTTGCTAATCTATGTTTCAGCGTAAACTTGTTATCTTCATTAAGAACATGTCGTATGGTATCATACTAACGCCTCGTTCACCTCGTTGTTATACCTAAAGATGGCTTTAATGTTAGTCACGAAGGCGTAATTAAGCGACAATCTGTCAACGATGAGGTATAAAATTCTATGAAAGTGTATCATCTTCTATAGAACACTATTACTCTCATACATACATATGTCAGTCCACATAAATCCCACTGTTAGGCTCGGGCCGCCTCCACAATGGGAGGGAATTTGACCTACTATACCATGCTGGTCAGATGTTGGCTTAGGATTTTATATCGCGGTTACTTTCTTTTGTAAAGATGTTATCTGTATATATTATATCCCTTAGTCATCTTTTACTATATCCACGAGAATGAGAGAGGGTAACCCATACAGGAAGCCCCGTAGTTGAACGACTAGGCCATGCTTGTGCCAACGCAGGGGCCCCAGCTTTGGCAAACCTACCTAGGCCCACGCCTGGGCCACGACAGGGTAGATATTCTCGGCCATTCCAATGCTTAACCAAGCCTGGGTCTTGGACTTAGTCTTGGACTGGTGAGCCTGAACTCGGCCAACTAATGGCAACCCAGACTTGGCCCAAGACAAGTTTACCTAGCCTTGGCCATTCCAATGTTTAACCAAGCCTGGGCCAAGACTGGTGAGCCTAAACTTCTTTTTTATTTTGAGTCCGGGTACGAAGACCCGGCCCGCGTATGCCTCTGACTGGATCAGAGATTGGCTGTCCATTTTCAATATTGTTTAACAGAGTAGTGCTTATTTCGTAACCCTATTTGGGTATCTTTTCTTTAACATGCTTTTTATTTACTGTTTTGTACACGTGTCACCTTTATTTATATATATATATATATATATATATATATATATATACATATATATATATATATGTATATATATATATATATATATATATATATATATATATATACATACATATATATACATATATATATATATATATGTATATTGCTTATAGATTATTTATTGTGGAGCTTCCAACATGACAGATTGAACGTTTTGAATTTATTTGTTCCCCTCAATCGCTTTCCTTGCTATTGTTTTACAATATTCTAAGAAATAATTTCTTGTGTGTCTATTTTGCATTATCTTTGGAATGTTATTTAATTTAAGTTCAATGTCAATTTTATTTTCTATATTGTGTCTGTGTTTAATAAATTTGGGGCAATCAACAATTAAATGTATTATAGTTTGCTCCACTTCTGGGTCACAGGTGCATGATGGGTTGTCCTTACATTTAAAGCGATGTAGATATTAGGCAAACCCACCATGCCCCGTCAAGACTTGAGTAAGCACTGAGTCTACCTTCAACTTTTTGACTACGCAGTATGGCGTCTGGGAAGAAGATCCTTGTAACCCCTGCCACCTGCGCCTGTTGATATCTCCTATTCCAATCGTCAAGAGAGAGTCTCCTGATTTCTCTCTTGACGTATGAGACAGGGCACTTGTCATACACAGGTTTTGTTTTTAGTTTAAGTGCTGCTTCTTTAGTCAGGTGAGCCTAAATTTGGCCAAGTAACGGCAACCCAGACTTGGCCCAAGATATGTTTACTTAGCCTTGGCCATCTCAATGTTTAACCAAGCCTGGGTCAAGACTGTTGTGCCTGAAATCGGCCAACTAACGGCAACCCAGACTTGGCCCAAGATAAGATTACCTAGCCTTGGCCATCTCAATGTTAACCAAGCTTGGGCCAAGACTGGTAAGCCTAAGCTCGACCAACTAACGGCAACCCAGGCTTGGCCCAATAAAGTTTACCTAGCCTTGGCCATCTCAATGTTAACGAAGCCTGGGCCAAGACTGGTAAGCCTGAGCTCGGCCAACTAACACCAACCCAGGCTTGGTCTAAGGTAGGGTTACCCAGTATTGGCCATTTATAAGTCATCCCGACTTGAGCCAAGATTTTCTCCTTCCTTTGTCTCTTCATTGCCCGAAAATATTCGGGCGTTTCCGATGTAACGTGCTGGGTATTGTAGTTCAATTCTAATACCTCATATCAGCATTCTAACCGTCAGTTAACCCACCGCCGTATTCGATACAGTATCTTTCAAAAGATATTTCACATTGTACAACGCCGTGAACTTTATTTCACATACTTCAATAGATGGCGTTGTATAATTTTTGTACAACGCGGTGTTGAGAATGCTAAATGATATAAGATCTTATTCCGGTACATTTGTAATTAAACATTCAACATATACTTACGGGTTGAGAGCCCTCAGCGCTCACCCACCAGTCCGGGTAAAGTTGTCACAGCCATCTGGGGCTAACAACTAAGTCACACAAAAAAAAAAAAAAAAACACTTCTTTCTTCAGTATTTTATTGATTACGACCTCCAAGGAGACTTTTTGGGACGGCTAAACGCATATTGTTCGCTATTCCTTTGGTAATAAAGTATGGCCCAGTCTTAGTAACAATGCGTGGCCCAGTCCCGGTAATAAAGTATGGCCCAGCCTTGGTTATAAAGCATGGCCCAGTCGTGGTAATAAAGCGTAGCCCAGTCCCGGTAATGAAGTATGGTCCCAGCCTTGGCAATAAAGCATGGCCCAATTTTGAATGAAGCGTGGGCCAATCTTGGCAACCATGAGTGGCCCCGTGTTATCATTCCAGTCTTTTACCAAGGCTGGGCCACGACTGGTTTATAAGGCTGGCCCAGACTTCCGAAGAGTTGGGCCAAGCTTGGGCCCGTCATACTTTCGTGTCTGGGAATTAATTGTATTTTGCTTCAGATACCACACGAAGGCATACATACCCATTGAAGAAAATGGCCTATTATTGTATATAAACGAATAATATTATGTTTAAACTTCAGAATGAATTAATTGTAATAAACAGAGATTATATGTAGAAATCTAAATAAAAAATATTAGGATACAGTTTTATCGCCGTCACTAACTCTAATTATGAATTAATACCATACAAAGATCAATTTAAATGCACAAAAAATGTCATTAAAATGTGTCCAGCCTTTTATAAGGAGTTCAGTTATAACGTCATTTTATGACTATTTGAGATATTTTCGTTGTTAGTAGATGACAGTTTACTGTTAACTTAAAGCTGATTAAGAATTTTCAACAAAAAATATCGCCACAAATACTTGTATTCGCTCAGGTACTTCGACGTATCAATAATTCACCACATTATTTGACCATCGCGTGGAGGCACAAAGCGATCGAGTTGCTCTATTGAACGTTACTGATCACAGTTAAACCGGAAGAGCGGTGACGGCGGCGCCTACACAGAACTTCCGTCTATACTGGCACGAACAAATAGACCGCTACAGTTACTGCAGCCCTGCAGTGTTATTTTTTAAAACCAGCTATGCCCATGACTTTGCCTGCATTAAGTAGATGTGTTAATCAATTCCTTCAGTTTTGTACAGACTTTTCTATATTTCTGACAACCCCATCGTTCTCATTCCAACTTTTCGCCGTCCATTGCGGGATGTAATCCAAAAGAAATGAGAGGAGTGTTGCAATCGCCGATTATGGTAAACAGGTTGGTGATCGCGGTGAGGTACAGTACGTTTTCTCAGGATATACCTAGTCCTGAATGTTCTGGTGAGGTCCTGCGTGCGAGAAGGCGTATGCGTAAGAGAAATAAAACTCAAAATATAACCGTGTACCAACACAGCTGACCAACTTGATATAGTAGGTCAATCTCTATGTTGTTGTGGAGGGCCCGAGCCCATCAGTGGGACATATACGAGCTGAAATGATAATGAAGGGTGGAACAGGTAGTTAGTATAAGCGTTCTCCTGGACAACTGCACACGTACACGTATTTTATTTGTATGTTACTATATATGTGTAGTTGTTAGCTGCAGATGCCTGTAACAACTTTAACCGGACTGTTGGGTAAGCGCTGAAGGTTCTCAACCCGAACACGTATTTTAAAAAACTAAACAAAACACGCATTTTAGATGACCAAACTAAATGATGCGATGCAGATGCAATATGGATAGCGACATCAATTGAATCACTCCGAAATCTTAGCCACAAATATAAAAAATCGCTACCTTTTTAGGAACAATCATTTAACAAGGAACAAAAACCGCCAATCTCGGAACAAAATATTAAAATTTTTGCATTGTGCAAGTGCACAATGTTTCGAATTAAGCCGACCGTTTAGAAGCAGGTAAAAATGACGTTCAAAGATTCCGTTAACATACCAAGTTAATATAAGCGTGTTAAAAATGTAAATGTACATATAATACAAAATGTTAACAAAAACTGCTCAATAATGGATACTTTTATGTAAGGTGAATACCGGTAGCTAAATACAAATCGGCTACTCATTGAGACATAACGGGGCCACAGAAGACAAAGGTATAGAAAACTGGGTCTTACTACTAACTAGGCTAACAAACAATAAACTTTTATTTCATATTATAATGTTTCTAACAACCATACAAGTCATTTGCAAAATATTTTCTTTTTTTTTTGTAATAATAAAGAAGATAGCGCCTCAGTTTCTAAGACTAACTTTCCAAATATTCACGACTATAGGGATTTTCGGTGATGAAATCCAGCAAAGTCCAGTTTAAGTATAGAGAACACAGCCAAATTGGGGAGCATAAACGCATAAAGTGTCCTGAAGAGAACTAAGCGGTACTTCACGCCGAAACAACGACTTGTTTTGTACAAGCTCGTCCACACCTGGAATTCTTGCTCACATCTCTGGTCGTTAAACTACTACCGGATCGGAACGTGACCGCTACTGAGAAGATCCAGCAAGAATCTCGACGAGTTTGAATATTAAATACATATTCTAGAGCAGCCATCACTCCTCGCCACCACTGAAGGGAAGAGAGAGAGTTGCTCGTACGTATATAGAAACCTATTTATTCAGTTTGTTTATATTATTTTCAGGTTTCGCAAAATTAATTTTCTCTCAGGTACCGTACCGTAAACAAAGGTTTTGTTTGACTTTGTTTTGTTTATAAAATGAACATCTAGATTATTCTAGATTATGAAACTAATATTAACTAATGTACAAAGCAGAATATCCCACAAAGCCTTAAAAAATTATTATAATTTTAGCTAACGTATTTCGATTTATATAACACGTATTTTATTAACCGGCTATTGTGCGGTAGTATCCTCTTGTGCGAAGTCATGACACTGGTATAGTAGGTCGGCATCTTATACACTATGCCATCTGGCAAGTCTGCCAGTTCACAAGCAGACATTAAATGTTGTCTGTATAGATATAAACTCAGCAATCATTTATTGTAAACTCGGCAACTATTTTTAGTTTGCACTCAAGTCATGGACGATTTAAAAGATCTTTGCAAAGTTATATCATAGCATCACTCGTTGTAAAATAGAAAAGCTAATCTGCGCAGTGGAAGCGCCGAGGGCCGAGGTGGAGTTTACCTCATCTTTTGTGTAAACTTTCATTCGGCGCCGCTAAGCCGTCCAGTTTAAGCCTTCAAGTCTTCGACTTTAAGCTGTGCATTTAGGAAGAATGCGCGTTTCCAAAACTTCCTGTCCTAAGACGAACTATCATTTAAATATAAAATAGTAACGAATTTATAGTTTTAATTTTATTTCGGATATGTTTCTACATGCATAATTATTTTTAAAATATATCTGGCCAAATGCACAGCAAGGGTCTTCTCTGGATGGGTGCAATTAACTTACTACACCATGCTGGTTAAATGGGGTCGCTAATACAGTTTTATTTCTTTTGTAACACATTATGTTCCTATTACTTAACCACGTGGTGAATATCAATATACAGTACGGACATTCAAAAATTAGTCTTTGTTCTGATTCTCATGAAATGGCTGGGCCAATTTAGATGGGATTTTAATAGTTTTTTTTTTGAGCTGATTATGGTCAGCATACACGCCGGGGCTTCATCCGAGGCGACGCAAGAGCCATGGGCGGCTTTATAACCTACCATATTCCCTCCTCTTCGCCATTAGGCCGGCTACTAGTACTGAATCCTTGACGTCCGTGGCCAGCCCGGCAGATTTTAATATTTTAATACAATTCAATTACCCCTATACAGTAAGACCTATTAGGAAACAGGATCGTTCGATCTTCAATTTTATTTATTTGTATACATAGTACGTTATTTATTGGTGATTATCGATATACACTCATTTGCAAAAAAAACGGGCACCTAAGCAATGAACCATTTCAAATGTTAATATTTCTTTGTTTGATAATTATAGGTAGTTTTATCCACACAATTTGCTAAATTAATAAGAAAATAATCGTTTTCATCAGTATTTCATAAAATTTAGATACAATTTATGGGAAATAATGCTAAACCTCGCTAGTAGTGTATATTCGCTAGTAGTGCATATGCTCATGAAGTAAAAATAAAAAAGTTTTTTTGTTTGTTTTTCTTTAATAAAGTAAAAGCAGATAAATGTTTAGTATCGAGTGTGACCCCCTGTAGCTAAAATCACAGCTTGAATTCGTCTGGGCATGCTAGCGAGTATATCCCGGATACTTGCTTGCGGAATACGTTCCCACTCCGCAGTAATCACATTCTTCAGCTCTCTGATGGTCTGCGGAGCCGGGTGTACTGATCTCACACGCCGTTTCAGAACGTCCCAGACATGCTCTATGGGATTGAGGTCGGGACTTCGAGCTGGCCAATCCAAACGACGAATGCCAACCTCTTGCACATACGCATTAACATCGCGGGATCGGTGGGCGCGAGCATTGTCGTCCATAAAAATCGAGTCTTCACCTAGAGCGGCCAATGCGGGTTGTGCATGAGAAATTAGAACTTCCGTTATGTATCGATGCCCAGTCAGTGAGCCGTTTTCAATGAAGACTAACTCTGTACGATCCATTGAATTTATTCCTGCCCAAAACATAACAGAGCCCCCACCATAAGGTGTGATTTCTTCGAAACATGCCTCTGCAAAGCGTTCTCCTTGTCTTCTTAGCACTCACCGACGTCGATCTTCACCGAACAGAGATATCCTGGCTTCATCAGAGAACAAAACCCTATTCCAATCGTCTTGAGTCCATGATTCACAATTTCTAGCGAACCTAAGCCTGTGAACTCTGTGCTCACGGAGTAATTTGGGGCCGCGGGCCGGGCGGTGACTGCGTATATTGGCAGCGAGAAGCCTCCTCCTGACCGTCCATAGACTAATATGCACATTTCTTACTTCTTGGAGGTTGTTCTTAAGATCCACATACGAAGATTTGCGATTTCTCAATGCGCGACTCACAAGAAAACGATCATCCCGTGGTTGGGTACATGGTTTTCTTCCAGAACCAGGCCTTCTCTCGACGGAACCAGTCTCCTGATATCGCTGCCAGGTCCTTTGGACTGTCGAGCGACTAACATTTAGCCTCCTAGCCACGAAACATTGGCTGCAACCCTCTTCAAGCAGCGCGATAATTTTGGTAGCTTTTACCACTTTATCTACCATTTTTGATACAGCCAAACAGCATTAAATAAAGCTTTGACAGTCAAGGATATGAAATTAATCGATAAAAATTGAATAAAAGTTATGAAAGTCGATGTTAACTTCTGGAACTTCGCGCCAAAAATGTAGGATAAAAAGGGGTTTTCTGTAAAAATGAACATCAAATGAAAAATTGAATTTAGAACGTACTTTTTTAAATACCACAGCATTTTTAAAACCGGCCAGTAACGTGTACAAACGATTGAAACCTTTTTGGTATTGTATCTTTTTAAATATGAATGAAAATCAAAACCGCCCGTTTTTTTTTGCAAATGAGTTTATAATAACTTGTTGGACTCGATCACTAATATAAAGCGGAAACCAGTTATTATCACATTTATGTACTAGTATGGTTATGTTAAAATATTAGAGACGAAAATTTAACGGATGTTACCAATTAGAATCTAAGATGATTCATATAAAGCTAATGAGGTGCGTTCCTTTGGGCAAATCTGAGTAAATTGCCATATTGTCGTTCGGTTACGACACGTACATAAGTAGCTTATTCCTGAATTTCGGAGCATTTAAAAGACTCATTTTTTTAATGCTGCCACGCTGACAATTTGATGATAAAAAGTTGCAGTGGTAACTTCTGCTCATGACCTTTTAAAATTAGCAACGAACGGTGGTAAAAAGAAAAAGTCTGGCAGGACGGTTCTTCTGGACAGTTAATCGAATTTATAACTGTATTGGTAATCCTTTTAAATAGAAGTCGACTAAAAAAGAAGGATCAATTATTATAAGCGTAAGAGATTTTCTGCACTAATGTCATCGATATCTTAGTCACTTAAATACCTAAGGCAAGGAAGAGACGGTGACTCATTGCATGCTTAAATATCTCTAGACGTTACACCACCATACAATACAGTCATAAACGTCGTGAAATTTTTAAAAGGAGGTACAATTGTAGACGTTGCCTTAGCTTTATTTCGAGTTTTATCTCGATAGATTGTCTAGTTGCTTATAACTAGTTACGAAGCGGATCTATAAGCATTAGATAAGGAAACTTTTGACACGGTCTGTTAGATACTTGTGTATGTGTTATTAACACATGTCAAACGAGGAAAAGTTGCAAAAACTGTTGCCACAAAAAGATGAAATTAAACTATAGATCAAATATTATCTACATATATATGTACGTATGTTATTTTATCACTCCATCCAGCCATCAGCTCGTAGACTGCTTAACACAGGCCTCCCGTCGATAATGCCACTCAAAATGGTCTTGTACCACTTGCATGCAACGTCTTTAAAAATATCATCATTCCACCTAGTGGAGGGTCGTGCTACGTTACGTTGTCCGATTCGTGGTCACCACTCGAGAACCTTTTAACCCTAACGGTTGTCGGTTCGAAAAGCGATGTGGCCTGCGTATTGCCACAACGTGTTAAGTTATCAGGCTACGTCGGTTACACTTGTTCTTCTACGGATTGCCGAATTCTGGATTTTATCACGAAGATAATTACCGAGCATAGCCCTCTCCAAGGCAAGCAGAGGGAGTTTTAGTTTTGTTATTAAGGCGACTTTTAGATTAAGGTTCAACGCTAAATAATTAAACATTGCCGCGTGGTGACGGGAGTTAGAATACAATTCACCACTCCATATCCTGCCCGTGGATGTCGTAAGGGACGATTAAGGCAAATAATATGCCTATATTATCTATGCAAGAGAAGGAATACTCCAAATAAAACCCTATACCAACACTTGGTTCACCCTCGCCTACAAACGCTTTAAAATCCGTAAAAAAAGTTTTATTTCAAACGTAGATAGTCAATAAATGTGTAAGTAATACACATTAGCGAACCTGGGTAGACAGTTAAATATACAGCGATTGGACTCTGCAGGTAATCTGTGAATATATGAGCGGTGATGGCGGTTACCTCTGAGCAAGTCATACGAAGTATTTGCATAGCTACCCCTCGTGCACCTGTCGCGAACACAGCTTACACACGGCTTTAATCACGTACAGCGCAAAAATATAACCGCTTATTTCTTATTTAGAACGGTTCACTGCAGATGTGTGGACAAAATTTTAATTGCACAATTAATACGATAGTTTTAGTAAACGCAGTGCGTAATTAAACAACGAATGAATACTACAGCTTTAATTTATGCAATCTGTAATTAAAACAATTAACGTTTATATCCGTAATTAAAACAACGTTTATATATTTGAAAAATATTTTTTATGGATTCCATAGCATTTAAATTTTTTACTATATCTGCATTGTGAATAGATTTCAGCATTCTTGCCTTCAGGAAATAAGTTTAATATGCACGTGAAATTCAAAATTAAGCTAAATTAAGCAAAATCGCGGTTAAATCAATAAAATTTGTTATTTTTTTTGGCACAAGGGACTTCACTGATGGATCTGTCAGAATAACAGCGCTAGGGTATTGCCTCAATATCAGGTGAGAACAGATACCATATTTTGGTCTCACGCATGTGCATATTAGTTTTAGCTATAAATTCGATGCCCGAGAAAAATGTGAGATTTCAAAATAAAGCTATTTTCTTTCTTTCCATATAAGTAAAAATATCTTCATCGGATTTCGTCTGTTATACTAGAAGTATACAAGACGTAGAATTAAAATCTCGAATCCCCTTGAACACGCACCAATAATTTCGTCAACATCGGTCTAGCGCTTTAGGAGGAGTTCAGTGACACACACGTACACAAGAAATTTATATATAAAGACTAGCAATCCGCCCTCGCTTCACTTCAGTTATAGGTTATAGTCGTTTTACCCGCGTAGTTCCCGTTCCCGTGGGAATACCGGGATAAAATATAGCCTAGTATACGCCCTGATATTATAGCTTTCCATTGGTGAAAGAATTTATAATCGGTCCAGCCGTTTTGAAGATTACCCGGAACAAACAAACAGACAGACAAAAATTTTTTAATTGCTATTTTAGGCATAGTTGTCGTGCAAATAACCGTGTGAGCATGAAAAAAGCCCATTTTCTTTTTTATTGCAAACGGTGGCAAACGAGCGAACAGCACACCCGATGGCAAGCGCTGCCGCCGCTCATGGACCTCTACAAGGCCGCTGCCCACCGCGAAGAAATTGAAGGGAGTGTGAATGCGTGCATTGAGGCTCGGTGATACCAAGGGCACCACCAAAACCCTCCACACGCAAACACCCTCAGAAAATTGGGCTTCCGGCTCTCTCGCTCACCGAACAAAGCGCAGTAACAAATCGCTACTACTTAGACGTCGATTTTCTGCGAGAGTGTAGTACTGCCCCGGATGGACCGGCCCGCGACTGTAGACAGATAACTGTCGACAGTGTGGTCCTACCACTCCAACAAATATTATTATTTTGACATTACAAACAGACACTCCAATTTTATTTATTGGTATAGATCGTATATTGAGTAAGCTGTATTTCACTTATAACTAATATATAAGTATAAATGTCTATTAAACATTGTCATCATAATTATGATTGTTTATCATTCAGCTCGACCAGAGATTTTAACCGTAAACAAAAGTGTATAAGCGAATTTAATGTATTTCTAATCCATTATTATATGAAATTTCACACTTCTACTTGCACTTTCTGCACTTCTTCTCATTATATACTTCAACTATGCCAAATTTCATACTTGTCTATCCACGTAATTTACATAAAAAAGGGTACAAAGTTTTTGCTTTACGTATTGATATATATATATATATATATATATATATATATGATGAATTAAGAGTACAATGTGTCATTACCAATATCTTTCCTCGGGTGTCGTTAGAAAAAGTAACAAGATACAAAAGAAACAAAACTGTGAAATCTTATGTCAAATGTATGTGCAATGCTGAGAAAGCGAGTATTCAGCAATATATTTACGATGATATTTCTTATGCTTCTTTCTACCTTTTTATCACCGACATCCTCTTCTTAGTCTAAATACTTGAGGTCGACACATATTCTCTTTTTCCACACAACCTCATAGATGTTATCTTAGTGTTTATCTCATTATTTGTGTCTATGGCATGTTTAAAGCCAACCATCCATTTTTTATTTGGTCTCTTACCTCTAAAGCCTTCGATCAACATATATCCATACAACATCAGACGTTCACTTTCGAATTTTTCCGTAAACTTTCAAACTTTCTCTTATACAGCAGAGAGGCATGCTCTGCTTATTCCTTAGCGGATAAAAGTTTGAGATTATCAAAATAAAGGGGAAAGATGTTATTGATTTCTGATATTTAGTGTTCCACGTTGTTAGTGATTTTAACGCGTTTGTATTTGATTTTTGATTGCCCGACGTTTTTAACACTTCACAGAGTTCATGGTCACGGGCGGACTAAGATGTCTCGCGTCCAACAACTGATTGTTATTACAGAGATCTACCCGCTACAGAATTAGTTATTTAACTTTAGAGTCTTGGAAATTTTGGGCAATCAAAAATCAAATACAAACGCAATAAAATCCGAAAAATTGTTTTATTTACGAATATTTTATTGTTAAGAGTAGAACAATTTTTATCAAAACTAGCCCACCAACACTCGTGACGGTATCGTATGAAAATTTAACATAACCGGTTTAGCAAACAACGTAAGGTATATCGGATAAAAATGAGCAACTGCCGTAGTAACATATCGTGTTCAAAAATCCAACTCATACAAAGCCCGCACGTCGCCAACGAGGGTGAAGATAAAGAACGAATGTTCCGATACAAATCTCTAGTAGCGAAAATCACGGGATACACTCGACTGTAGATATTGGTAAAGTTTTGAGGGCTCGAACACGGTTCGACTTTCACGATCGCACTCTATATTAAGAGATTTATCACGTTATTTTATTGTTACTGACGTTTTAATGCAATTAGTAAAAGGAGTTCGTCGGCACATTATTGCTGCTCTTAACTCAATTACTTGGAGTCGACGCAATAGGTATTCCTCTTCCATGGTACATGATGCAAAAGTTATTGGCAATAGTTTTATGACCGGCCGCGTGTCAGATGTCAATTCTCCTTGGGAATATTAATCATTGACCAGACGACATGAGACGGAGTTGGCCCAGTCGTTATTTACGACATGTACGAGCAAGGTAAGGGTTGCTAACACACACGTTGTGAGAAATTAATCATCTATACCAATAAATAAAATTGGAGTGTCTGTTTGTAATGTCAAAATAATAGGCTTTTTCATGCTCACACGGTTATTTGCACGACACCTATACCTAAAATAGCGATTAAAAAATTTTTGTCTGTCTGTCTGCCTGTCTGTCTGTTTGTTCCGGGTAATCTTCAAAACGGCTGAACCGATTTCAAAAATTCTTTCACCAATAGAAAGCTATATATCAGGGCGTAAACTCGGCTATATTTTATCCCGGTATTCCCACGGGAACTGGAACTACGCGGGTAAAACGACTATAACCGAAGCGAAGCGAGGGCGGGTTGCTAGTATGAAATAACATTACGGTAAGTTGGAAACAACACGTTATATAATTACTTCGATTTAGCCATTATTTTATTGCCTTTAGTGGCAGATAGGCTAAGCTAACAAAGTGAGGGTAAGTGGCAATCCCGGCTCACACACCTCCGAAGTAACAGAAACGCAGCCTCCTCTAAGGTACAGGTGAGGTTTGGGCCTCGGGCTCAACCAACGAACGCACACACATATGTACACAACGCACGCAAGCACGCACGCACACACACACACACACACACACACAGAAAAATGTTCTATCTCATTCTTAGCTTCAATTCTCATGAATATATAACACAAAATTGATACGAAAATCCAAGCTATAACCGATTTAAATTGATATATTGCCTCTAGAATTGCAGTCGCTGCGGAGAAAACTACTGCAGTTATATTTATTCAGACTAAGTAGACAATCTTCTTTAGGGAGTAATAAGCTAATGTTTAAGATCTAAAACTAGCTGCGGCAGTAACATCGTTTGCTTGGATTGCATACTCATATTTTATTTTTATCTATAAAATACGTCATACGGAGGCATTAAAAATAATATCAATATTAATAACATTCACAATACATCAATTAGTTTTGTTATTTCAGCAGTTGCGATGACGACGGCGATTGCGTAGTTCCCTTTGCTGCGCATTAACTTATAGAATATATTTTTAAAAATCAAATTATAGTCATCATTCATCCAGACTCTAAAATAGGAGAGAAATGTGTGAATTGCAGTCAGACGTGTTGGTATGATTTCCATTTCAAGTTTTCCTTCTATAATATAGATGTTATATGCATATTTAGTCCTTTAGTTGTCTTTTACGACACCTAAGGGTAGGGGAAGGAGTGGTGATTTGTATTCTTACTCCGTCACCACATAGCAAAGTCGCAAATTGTAGTACCGTACCGTAGTAATTTTGTTATAGTAATAATAAAGATTTTAAAGTCTCTTCTTCATTGTGTCACGTTAAAGGAAAGGACAGTCGCATTGGCAATGGAAAAAAATCTATTTATCCTGTAAGACAGTCGTTAACGAGCGAGACCCAGCGGTACGGCTGCCAATAGCACAGAGACATGGAAAAGGCGGGATACAAACGAGCGTGGTCGAGAAAATGTTCGTTTTTGTGCAGCCACTGTTCAGTCAGACTTAGTGAACTTTAAAAATACATGTAAATCTATTACCTATAGACATAATATAACTTAATACTTTGGTTTCACGATTATCCATATAATTATATGTAACTTATAATAAATGCGTTTAACCAGCGTGGTAAAAAAACTGTAAAGAGACCAAAACAAATGTTTTTAATTTCTCTTTATTTAAAGGGTGCGATTCATATTTGAATAGTATAAGAACAGTAAATAAAACAAAAATATTATAAGATTAATATAGAATTAAAATCAGTTTTATTGATATGTATGGCTTCTCATTCCCATCTTTGTAACTTTAAACTATAATTTGACCTCAGAGGAGGTAGGTCCGGGCCGGCCATGAACGACAAGCATTCGGATCCAGTCGGGAAAATGGAGATGGAGAGGGAATATAATAGATTATGGTACTCTACAACCGATTCATGGCCCCCGACGGAACGGACGCCGTGCGTTCAGACCACGGCCTGCCAAAAAAGAAGGTAGGTAATGTTGTTACACCAGCCAGTTGCCAATAAATTTACATTTAGCAACACGCTTAAGTTTCTTGTTTGGCTCGCACTCCACCCAACCATCCTCTACGACGCCACATTGATTACAATTACGACGTTGGCTATCGCGAACGCATTTAATGGAACGTGTCCGGAACTAAGTCTTAAGCTCCTAACAACGTACATACCTTCCTATAGAACTTCTGTTGAACACAAGTACGCGGTGTACGGATGGTTAAGTAGATTAAAAATCCTCTATATCTCCAGCGCTTACTTTCACCTTGAGTCGTAAAATGAGCAAAAGGAAAGTGCACAATAATGTTCTTTCGACAAACGCAAACCACCATTTCCGATCGTTAACTCGCCAGTAAAGTCTGGCTATTACGGCTTACGCCACTGCGGGTAAGGCCTATGTCCAATAGTCGCCCTTGTTAAGCTGACGTATATACAGGCTGTATCAGTTAATGGGGCAACTCTTCGAAAATGTTGTAGTTTAACGGTCATAGATCGTAATTAGAAGGTATATTACACAAAAAACAATATAACATAAAAGTTATAGTAATTAAAACATGTGCGTCTAAGAGTCTATGCCTTAAATGTTACGTATTATGTAGACATGTACAGACAGGATACATGTAAGCATGTAAAGCTACTATCGAATAGTATAAATAGCGCGAACGCTTCAATGGTAACGATCTTCGGCCGATCAGCTGTTTTAAAGCGAAGTTTGTCTTGCTTATGGGATCGTAATCATTGATTTATTCAATTTCTAATGAACATCTAACAAAGTATGAATATTTTGCAGATCATTGACTTTATACATTTCAATCAATTTACACGAAAAAGCGATGACAAATTTGAAAACTTTACACGTCTCTAATTCATTAACGAATTGATATTTTTATTTCAATTTTTTTTCATGGGTTCCTACCACCATTGCCTAGCCGCCCATTTAACCAGTTGCCCCATAACCTAATACAGCCTGTATATTAGAGATTTATACTACATACATAATTTATTCTTTCTTAATACTTGAATTTAATTGTGCTAACACCAAGGTTATTATTCCCTATAATTATAGTTAATTTAAATAAGTTTCTACTTAACATTACATATCCTATTTACATAACGTTCAAATTAATGGAAGGAGATACATAAAAACGTAAAAAATAAAGGTTTATGAGAAATAATGAACATGCAAACGGTTAAACAATGAAAAAGATATATATAATTTTCAAGATAACATGTGTAGCTGGAATTGTCATTTCTGGAGCAACTTGCTCCTGCTAATACGTTACGTATAAGAATCCTGAAAGAGGAGGCGGTCCGAGCCCAAAAGTGGAAGTGGGTATATGAGCTGAGATGATGATAAAGCATCCTGGATATAATGGATTGAAATAAAGTGTAACAAATGTTTTTATTTGGTAAACTGTGTTTTTGGTAAATACATTTAGATTATAATAATCTTATATATTTAAACGAGGAATTCTTGTACGACAATAGAATAAGGATTTGATTTAGCCGTCGCCGTCAAGAGTGACGATAGCTCAGTTGGGCAGTTGTCCAATCGCATTGAAACAGCGTGAGATCTAATCTCGGTTATTCTGTTTTTTAATTTTTGATATTTTTTTCATTATTTCATCTTTTTACAGTTTTTTATTATTATATATCTTAAATATGTTCGTTAAAATACCATTAACTTACAAAAAAAATATTGTACCGAGCAACGCTCAGTCAACCACATGTTAGTTTTTCTGACAAAAAAAAAAGAAACCTGACAAAAGTGAAAACCAGATATCGAACTGCGGCTGTCTGAATTAAAGGACGTGGCTCGATGGCAGTGGCTAAACTTACTTTCATATTGTAGGTAATCATATTTTTATTGCCCTGATAAAATGAGATTTCCTATAAATTAAAGCTAGCTCCAATCGATCGCGATTAGCTTCTGAGACCTCATGCATGCAAAAAAAAATCATAGAAATAGTTGATTTCCGGCAAAATATTATAGGAGTTTCTTGTGAGGAAAAATAGCATTAGTTACTCCTTATAAGTATATGCGGGCAAATGACATCATTATCCACCGCAAGGCGGTTGGCGTTCATCGCAATTAATGTTGCAAGTAGGAAAGTGCGATTGTCTATTCTCTTGGTGATCCCTCAGCCTAATACGACTTCCACGAGAAAACCACACAGCAAAAAATTACAATATATTGGCCTTTGTATGTAGTTCCTATAAAGTACTATGTTATTCTACAGAAAATCATCAATCATATGTTTTCATATCACGTGTGTAGCAATTGAGATTGTATCGACACGACAGAAAACTCTCGTGCAGGATAAGAAAACGTGAATAATGGTGAGAGCACGTCCCTTCTTAATATTCCTTCCTACATGCAGTCCGTGGTTGTTGCACTAGTCACATTCGAACTAGAACCGACCAAGTTCGAAGAAATCCCTTTATACGAATACTAAGCGAACTGTGCAAAGTTTCTAAACGATTCCAACTTCACTTTAAACTTCCCTCGACGTTGGAATTCCAAATGAGAGCAGTATTTCCAACGTATTAATACTATTACTTCGCTATTATTACTCATGAAGGATTTCTTTTAAATGTTTTATTAACACGGCGTGTTATTGACACAAATGGACGACAAAACATAAAATTATAGGCACACACACGTTTAAAGCGTATAAACTAAAACAATTCACATTGTGAATGTAAATATTAAGTGGAAACAAAGGCAACAGTCATGCGGGTAGGATTGAACTTGTTTGCTTATTTTGTTTAAAACTAAGGGCTCAACTAAAATCTGTATTACTTATTTATTTAAAACCGAATTATAACATATTTACAGAACAGTATACCGTAATGCGATAGTATAAGTAGTAGTTGTATGTAGGCGGTATAGGACCGCATTTTGTGGCGAAACATGACGGAGGCCTAAGTCCAGCTGTTGACGGCAATAGGCCGAATGAAGGAACAATATAAATAAACACAAACAATAAAATATTAGTAATTTAATAAAATTTTTTATCAAATTACATCAGGCGTATTTGATTCAAAGTCAGTGAATTCTCGCAAGCTCTATTAGTAAATATGAACTATTATACTATATGAAAAATGTTTCTATGTTCTATCATCATCTCATCTCAGCTCATATACGTCCGGCTCTTATACGGGCTCGAGCCTCCTACACAATAGGAAGTTGACCACGCTGGTCAAACGGGTTGGTATAAGGTTTTATTTCGAGTTTTCCTTCTTTTTCATAGATATTATATCTCTCACTCGTCTTTTACGACATCCACGGGCCAGATAGGAAGGTGGTGAATTGTATTACCTTTACGTCACCACACGAAAAGCATATGGAATAACATTTTAGTAAATAGTTATTAGAAACCATATTCTTAGTTATATGATTTTGCCAAAATATTTCAATAAACAATTTCTTCTTGCTTATGTAAAATATTATCTCGGTTTGATCTTAATCGTATGATTTAAGGCCACTAAAGCGAGGATTTATTAAAAGGTAAATACCAAAGGCTTCAACCGTATATTCTAAATAACTGAAGGGCTATGCCAATGCGTTTGGCGCGGTATAATAAATCATTTTCTCTCCAATTGTGGAGGAAGCCTGAGCCCAATATTGGGACTTACGCAAGTGAAAGAGTTATTTGTTTATTACATACGTAAGCACTAGCTACTTGGGCGGCGCAGGCACGACTACCTGCGCGCCTTGCCGCCCTAGCCGAGGCCGCGGGTGACGTGACCGGGGAGTTAGTCCGTCACCCGCTGAGAGGCCGACCGCGTGAGGAGAGACCGACGTCCTCCCCGAGGGGGGAACGTCGGTCGATGGGAGTGTACCCCAAATAGGGGGTATTCCGTCGGGCCGAGCACTGATGACAAGTAACCCTTTTATTTTTTTTTTTGTTCACGCTGTGGAAATGCATTTACGCACAGTCCCCCGCGGGGGTTGTGTGGGACTCACCGGCCACGTCCGCAGCCGGAATACCCACTAAAACCACAGCGGCCCCTTCCGCGCTTTTACGGGGTGGCGGAGAGATCGTCTGATGACATTCAATCCCCGGCACCCCAACGCATGGCCGTCTGGCCATGTCCTGTCGTCATTATTTAGGACGGTGGGAGTAGGTGCGCATATTGTCGCCTCCTCCTCCCGGGTCGCCGGCGATGGAGCGAGTCAGCAGAGGCGCTTGCCTCGCGTTCTCGCTCCGCCGCTTCCTTCCTGGATATGACGGCCTCGCAAAATGAGGCCATCGACGACCAGCACCTGTCGCTGCCGAGCATCTTTGTGATAACGGTCGGCAGCGACAGGTCCGCTCCGAGAACCGCCGACAGGTCGTGGCGTTGAGGCCCCCAGGCGGGGCATACTTCCAATGTGTGACGCGCATCATCAGTTGGCGCGCCACACTCATGACATCCGGGGGCCTCTTCTCTTCTAATCATATGCAGGTACTTACCGAAGACCCCGTGTCCGGTAAGCACCTGCGCCATCCTAAATGTTAGGTTGCCGTGCTTCCTTGTGAGCCAGCGGTGGAGATAGCTACGGGGGACTCAAGGTCTGCCCTCCACCACCGGATAACCTCCCTACGGGCCACTTCTTGCGCTCTGCCCAGTCTCCTTGCAGAGACTTGCTCGCCGTTGGCCCGCGCTGTGGCACGGAGCTGGTAAACTTCCGCCAACGCCTCAGCCACAAGTGGCCAAGGCGGGTCGCCTGCCAATAGCGTCGCTGCAGTCCAAGACACCGTACGGTAACCCCCGATAGTCCTCACCGCCATGATTCTCTGCGGTCGGCGCAGGAGGGCCTTGTTGCGGGCGGTGAGGGACTCCGACCAGATAATGACAAGTAACCCTGCTCCGGTGGTTGACCCAACGACGAAGGCGACATGGTGTTCGGGTGGGTTGCGATTGTGCGTGCTTACGCCCCTCTGTCGCCCCGGACAGAGTGGTGCGAGGAGCGCGCCGACCGCAGCCCACCCCCCAAAAAAAAAAAGCACTAGCTACTTGATCGATCAATATGAAATTTTGCATACATGTTGTCAAATACACATAACATCCACGAAATCATTATTTCAGAGAAATGGAAAATGAGGTCCAAAAGGTTCTCCAGTACAATATGAGCCGAAATCGTGGGAAATCGCTAGTTAAAAATGAAAAAAAAAGTATCACAAATCAAGTTGAAAGCCAAAATTACGAAACTTGTAATAATATTTTCTTACGGAAAACCTACGAAAAAGAAAAGGTGATAAAGTTACAAGCTTTCCTCGAGACGAAATGTAATTTCAGAGTATGGCTGCGTCAAGTTAACGTCGGCTGTGGGATACTCAAGGAAATTGTTGATTTACGTCATGCAAGAGCTCTAGCTTTTGACACGATCATGGCGCTTACACCGTTATTATTTATTTATGCAGTTGAAATATTCAGGGAATGGCGTGCTCTAAGCAATTCGACAACACGGCAATTCGTAAGACAATCAAGGACGATGTTCCCAAAGACACGTGTTATTTTTTATAACTCCGTAATTTACTTATATCCGCAAATTCGATAAATTACATTTTTGCTAAACCTTTAAAGAATCAAGAAGGGAACCTACCGACAAGAAATCTAGAATGGCTAAGAATTTTCTAGCGAATAAAGTGCTTTTTTTAGATCCAGCATTCGTGCCCGGGACCTCAGATATGTCCCTCGCATATTTATTCTAAGACTACCGCTAGCAGGAAAATGTATTGGAAAGGTTTAAACTCTACGACTATACACCTTTCTGACATCAATCTTCTTTCACAGGAAAATTATAGACCGTCATCATCATCGCAGCCCACATACGTCCCACTATTGGGCGCGGGCCTTCTCCACAATGGGAGGGAATTTAATCTACTGTACCATGCTGGTCAGACATGTTGGTATAGGGTTTCATTTAGAGTTATCCTTCTCTTGCACAGATGTTATGTGCGTATTATGTCCCTTAGTCGTCTTTTACGACATTCACGGACAGGATAGGAAGTGGTGAATTGTATTCTTATTCCGTCAACATACAGAAAGTTATAGAGGACTTCTTGATTTCTTTAGAGTCCACACATGTATTCTTACTAGGGATGATCGATGTTAGAAATACATCGATGTTCGATGTTTATCGAACACCGAACATCGATGTTACAGAAATATCGATATCGTCGAACACCGATACATCGATGTTACTATATAAAATTCTCGTGATAAATTTTGATGAGCTTTTTTTTTTAGGAAATCTGTCGAATATTTTTGACATCGATGTTACGACGATGAAGTAAAATTTTCCAAGCAAATTTTTATGAACTTTGTTTTTTAGGAAATTTCGTTCTGCCCATAGCAACATCGATGTGTTTTTCTTTCAACATCGATGTTTTTCTTTCAACATCGATGTTTCCTTTTCAACATCGATGTTAAAAACAGTTAACATCGCTGTTACGATGTTTTGCCTATAGCAACATCGATGTTTTTCCTTTCAACATCGATGATCATCGAACATCGATGTTCATCGATCATCCCTAATTCTTACTCCATTACCACATGGAAAAACAAATACTTGTCGATTTGTAAAATGTTACTACTTATTGGAGCTGAATATCCGAATTCTAAAACGAAAACTTTTATACATCTCCGTGCTATCAGGATCGCGTAAAAATTTCTATCGGTTATAGATATAGATCATTAGTCTTTAAGGCTTGTGACGGCGAAAACGGGCTACTGATGAGCCGCAAATGACAGTGACAATTGGCTGAGTTAGCATTTGGCACGTACAGGCGCAGAGGGCGAGTACCTCCGCTCGAGTGAACATCATTTAGCATCAAGTACTCAATGTGTCTGAGTGTTATTACGGAAGCTCTGTGTTTATTTCCTTAATCACGCTAATTGTTTAATTTATCTATGGATGCTTGGATTGCTTTGTGATTTCTGTGATTATTTCGATTCTATTTACTTTTTTTTTAAACAACGCCCTGCTGTAAGAAAATAATCCTTGTATTGCGGGGGACTTCGCAAGCATATAACTAACGGACACAAATTACATCCAGACTCAGAACAATAATTTGTGGATCGCACAAAGTGTTGTCCTGCGTGGGATACGAACCCACGACACTGGCACGCTAGGTCGGTATCTTAACCACTACGCCATCTGTGCAGTCGAATTTAAACGACGAGTGTTGTTTAAGATTCGAGCTGGTTAGATTTGGTGTTATAACATTCATAATAGTCCTTAATAGTATCTAATGCCATCTATACTAATCAATAAAATTTAAATTTCTGTTTGTAATATCAAAATAGTGGGCTTTTTTCGTGCTTACATGGTTATTTACATGATATCTATGCCTAAAAACCAGTTTAAACATTTTTGGATGTCTGTTTATTCTGGTAACTCCTCAAAAGGGCTGAACCTATTTTGATAATATTTTACTACCAGGTAGCTGTCTACATAAGGAGTAACTTAGTTACATTACTGGAACGGCAACTTCGGGATGAAACCAGGGGAATCATTCTAGTTCTCAATAAAGAACAACTTTGCTATTTGTAAGACCATGGTCTAAATCCAAGTAGTAATGTCCCATGTAACACGCTTTCGACATCACCATAGGATTCCTTTTGCATTACACAAATAATTTATAAGTTAAGTTTATATCTTTTAATTATACGTTAGTCAAGACCTCAGCGATACAATTCCTTCCTCATTTCAGGAGCTGCTATTTAAAAATGATGCATAGGACCGTTCGTCTACTAGCAAGTCAAAATAATTTGTTTTTATATAAAGATATCTATACTATGTGTCAAAAGTAAAAAAAACGTTGATTTCATCCCTACATTCTAGGACGATATTGACACAAATAACTGTGTCTAAATTTAGTATACATTGTACGATTTATGAATTAAATGTCAAGGCTTCTAACGGCGATAGCTTAGTAGGTAGTTAGAGTTGAAATAAAAAATAAAAATGAGACATTCAACCAGAAAAACATAAAAAATGACCTTGTTAGGCTGCTGTATTTTATATAGTTTTAATTGAAAGTCTCTAAGCACAGCTACATGCAGAAACAATACATCTAGATAGCAGTGATTTTTTTTTACTTACAATAATCCAATCCGTGTGGTGATAGAGTAAGAATACAATTCACCACTCCCTATCTTACCCGTGGATGTCATAAAAGACGACTGTGGGATATAATATGCACATAACATCTGTGCAAGAGAAGGAAAACTCGAAATGAAACCCTATACCAACATGTCAGGCCAGCATGGTATAGTAGGTCAAATTCCCTCCCATAGTGGAGGAGTTCCGAGCCCAACAGTGGGACGTATGTGTGCTGTGATGATGAAGAATCCAATACTTGTTCCGTGTGGTACACAATTCACCAATCCCTTCCACATGAATGCCGTAAAAGACGACTAAGGTATATAATATCGGTGTGGGCGGGGTCCCTGACCGTCCGGCTGAGGGCCCTCTTGAGGCGACCACAGAGGGTCATGGCGGTCAGGGCTATACGCGGTTACCGCACGATGTCGACGGAGGCAGCGTGCCTCTTGGCCGGAACTCCCCCGTGGGACCTGGAGGCGGAGATGCTCGCCGACATTTATCGGCGGGTGTCGGAGACGCGCGCCCGCGGCGGTATGGTCTCCCTGCAGGAGATCACCGCCTGGCGGGTCGACGCCCGCCGTGGAGTCATTGCCCGTTGGGCAGTCCGGCTGGAGAGTCCTCGGTACGGTGTCAGGACCGTCGAGGCCTTCCGGCCGGTGCTGATGGAGTGGTTGGAGCGGACGCACGGGGTGCTTTCCTTCCGACTGGTGCAGGTGCTGACGCGGCACGGATGCTTCGCGAAGTACCTGCACAAGATGAGCACCAGGAGGGCACACCGTCCTGCCACCACTGCAGTTGCGACGAGGACACGGCGCAGCACACGCTCGAGGAGTGTGCTGCGTGGGAGGGGGAACGCCGTGAACTCGTCGCGATTATCGGTGCCGACCTGGCAGGAACTGGGACGCGGTCGCCGCCTTCTGTGAGGCCGTTATCTCACGGAAGGAGGCGGCGGATCGTGTGCGAGTAGAGATCCTATTCGGTGACACGTTCCGCCGCCGGCGACTCGGGCGGCGCAGGCGCGAGTATCTGCGCCTAATACCGCCCTGTCACCCGCAATGTGGCTAACCGCGCGACGGCGACCGACGTCCCAGGATGTCGAGAGGTGAGGGTACCCGAAAGGGTATTCCGTCGGGTCGACCACTGACGACAAGTCACATCTGCTCCGGTGGTCGCCCCAACAACGAGGTGACGTGGGTACGGGTGGGTTATGGGCCCGCGCGCCGTCCTTTCATCGCCCCGGACGGACTGGACCGCGCGTGCGCTTACCATAGCCCACCCATAAAAAAAAAAAAAAGTATATAATATGCATGTAACATTTATAAAAGTGAAGAAAACTCGAAATAAAACTCAATACTGACATATTTGATCAGCATGGTAAAATAGTCAATTGCCCTCCTATTGCGGAGTAGGCTCAAGACCAGCAGTGGGATGTTTATGAACTGAGAGGATGACGACTACAACGACGTCGAACGGGGCTCGGTTCGACGGCCCGGCCGAAGCGACAGAGGAGCGTAAGCACGCACACCCGTAACCCACCCGTGACACGTTGCCTTCGTCGTTAGGCTGACCACTGGTGCAGGGTGACTTTTCAGCAGTCGGCCCGACGGAATACCCCTGAGTACCCTCCTCTCGACCGACATCCCCCCCTCGGGGAGGATGTCGGTCTATCCTCGCGCGGTCGGCTTCTCAGCGGGTGACTGACTTACTCCCCGGTCCAGTCACCCGCCACCTTGGCTAGGGACGTCGAATGCCTAAGCATTCGTAAATGGTAATGCCACCCTGGATGGTGAAATTCATTATATATAATAGCCATTTTCTCTTGCCTAGAAAACAGCTCATTTATAATTGGAAGGTAATACCGATACTACTAAATAATTCCAGTAATGTCGTGTTTTACATGTGTCGAAAAACGTTTAGTTGGCAACATATACGTCATCTTTAACGTAATAGATAAGGGTGAGCCCAGCTCAGCTGATTGTCCGTTGATGGGAAAATAATTAGGTCACGTAAAGCTGTTAGGTCCATAATGTAGCTCATATCGTATCGACAGGCTAGCTATTATACGCTTGCATAGATATAAGTAATATAAGTGTTTGTATAGTTATTATGACACACTTTATTTAAAAGCTCCCATTCGAATAGACTGTCAGTTAACTCGTAGCCAAACCCTACAGCTTTACGTGGTCTAATAATAAGGATATTTTGTGAAAAATAAAAAGAAATATAATATAATTTTAAACAGACAGTGATTATTTGTTGTGTCTGAACGGGATTTGTGCTGAAATAGATAAAATAAAAAGCCGTTTAGGAGGAATTCAGTGACATACACACAGCAGCGCCAACTACCGGGTCCAATTGTGAATCTAAACCATCCTTGAATCCCCTTGAACACACACAAAAAATTTCGTCAACATCGGTTCAGCCGTTTAGGAGGAGTTCAGTGACATACACACGTACGCTAGAAATTTATATATAAGATTTATAAAAAAAGGATAAGCGAAAAAATATTATTAATAATTACAATTAATTTGAATTGATCAACATTACTTCCCTGTTGTGACGGAATAGGAAATAATTCACCACGCCATATCTCGGCCGTGGATATTGTAAAAAACGACTTAGAGGTTACATATGCATATAGTATCCATGCAAGAGAAAGAAAAGAAAAATTGAATTGAAACTCTATACCAACACGTTTAACCAGCGTGGTATAGTAGGTCAATCGCATTTATAGGTCATTGCTGGATTCGAGCCTCCTGTAATAGTAGAGAAAATTACCTACTTTACTTTCTTCTCTTGCATAGATGTTATATGCATATTACAGTAGAAACTCGATTAACCGGACTAAGTGTTGTCGGTAGGCATTCGGATAATCGAAAATCCGGATAATCGAATGTATGAAAAACCTTCTTCGGTTTTGTGCATAATTATGTACATAATTTTATGCATTTATTGAAATACAAATACATATCCCGCGGGGCTTGTACCTCAGAGCGGCGTAACAATTACTACCTAAAACAATAATGAAACGCGTGAGGCAGCGATTCCGCGGGCGGGGCACTCCATTTCAAACACGTTCATGCTTGCATAAATTCGATTTGTACAATAAGGTCGCGATTGGCAGTCCGGATAATCGGGAATCCGTATAACCGAGGGCCGGATAATCGAGTTTCTACTGTATATCTCTTAATCGTTTTTTGTGACACTCTCTGTCAAGATGGGTGGAGAATTGTATTCTTATTTCGTCACCACACAGAAAAATTATTTATACAGAATTTAGTTATAACTTCCCTTAATCAAAAATATTATTTCTCGAATTTGCAATAAATTACACACCACAGGCTAGATTCCACTTCCCAATCGATATAATAAATATAAGTGAATTTATGTTAGTGTTTAATCTTAAAGACAAAATCGGCAGACAGTCACGAGGCGTATTGTTTATTCGCCAATAATATTTTCACACGAGAGCGTGTTCCCTTATCTACCAATAGGTAATGTATGAAACATCTTGATGGTACCTCATAATATTTTTCATTGCAATAAAATATTGTTTTATAAACGAATGATACTAAATTGAAAATTATGTTGTATCTTTTGTATAATACAATTTTAAGTGAATCTTTATTCAAGTATGTGTTTTTTTATTGCACACGAGCAAACAGTACACCTGATGATAAGTGCTGCAGCCGCTTATGGACCTCTGTTAGGATGCTGTTTACTGTGAAGAAAGTGAAGGGCGTGTGAATGCGTGCAATGAGGTAGGGATGTGAAAAAAATAATCGATTTTTATAATAATCGATTATTAATCGATTTTTTATTATTCGAAATTCGATCGAAGTTAATCGATTGTTCACTGCCAAATTTCCTAAAAAAAACGATTGTTTCATACTATATTAGAAAATAAAGCTCACATTTCCTAAAAAAATGTCATCATAATCCTGTTGGGAGAAAAAATCGATTATTTTATAATCGATTATTTATTTTTAATTAATCGATTATTTTATAATCTATTAATTTTAAAGAACAAAAAATCGATTATTTAAAAATCGATTATTTACCCTCCAATTCACATCCCTACAATGAGGTTCGATGATATTATAGGCATCACCAAACCCCACCACACGCAAACACCCTCAAAAAATTGGGCTGCCGGCTCTCTTGCTCGTCGAACAAAACGCAGTAATAAATTGGTAGTAGTAGTAGTAGTACTCAAACGTCGATAATCTGCATGTTTTTTTTTTTTCTATGTTCTTTAGTTGTTAGCCGCAGATGGCTGTGACAACATCACTCGGGCTGTTGGGTGAGCGCTGCGCTGACTTTGGTTATCTCCTTTAGAGGTGGTCTCAAATAAATTTTGAGATTGACTAGCAGTTTTTGAGTTATCCTTAATAATGAGTCTTTGGTTCATCTCGATTACATATTTTTTTCATTATTATATTTCTTTTGAGGCTCTTGCAACATAAACATATATTTTCAGTGCGATATAAAGTACCGCAATAAATATTTAATAGTGGCTGTTTAGTTCATTAAGGGCAGATACTTCTATTCAATGCACAACACATTATGGACCCAAATGGCGACGGTTGTGTAACACGTAAATAGCATAGCATATATCAAACGATTACTAAAATAACAAGGTAATTAAAAACACGTTAGATGATATTTTAAATACGTGTAATAAATGGACCAAATTTGACCCAAATATTTTACTTCTATTTTAAAGCTATAATAATATTACATATTATTTCTCCGTATGGTGACGGAGCAAGAATACAAATCACCACCCCCTTATGACTGGCAAGAGCCCGTGGGTGTCGTAAAAGACCACTAAGGGATATAACATCTACGCAAGAGAAGGGAAACTCGAACCATAACCCAATACCAACACGTCTAACCAGTGTGGTATTATAGGTCAATTTCCCTTTAATAGTGGAGGAGGCCTGAGCCCAATAGTGGGACGTATATAGGCTGAGATTGAAGATGAAAACATATTATTTCTATCTCTATTTAAGCTAAAGTTTTGTCACTAAATTAAATAAACAAAAGTTTTAAATCTCTAGAATTACATTATTTTCACCATCATCGTCACAGTTCATGAACGGGTCGATCCTCCTCCACAGTAGGAAGTAAAATTGGCCTACCATATACATATACCACGCCAGACGGGTATTTCGAGTTTTCCTTCTCATGCATATATTACATATTATAATTCCTCTTACGATAGCCATGAGCAAGAAAAGGAATCATTAATGGCATTTTACTCCGTCACATTACTCTGAGAGTTCGAGCAAAAAAGAAATCGTTCTATAGAAATTTGCAAAAATAAATTTGATTGCACAGATGGTATTGTGGTTAAGATACCGACCTATCGTACCGACACTGGTGGTTCGATTCCCACGTAACAACACTTTGTGCTATCCACAAATTGTTGTTCCGAGTCTGGACGTAAAATATATCCGTTAATTATATGTATGTTTGTAAAGTCCCTGGCAATACAAGGATTATTTCCTTCGTGCAGGGCGTTGCCTTAAAAAAAATCTCGATTATTGGCCTACCACACGAAAATTGCTTTTTTACATTATTTAACTAAACGTAAATTTCTTTCTCGAACCATTGCAATCGATCTAAAAACCGGCTAAGTGCGAGTCGGAGTCGTGCACGAAGGGTTCCGTACCATTCTAATCTAAAAAACAAACAAAAAAAATAAGCCGTCGCTCAGGACGTCTGGCAGATGTGAAACTTCGAAATTATTTTCTACAAGTATATATGATTTATTCATATATACTTGTAGAAAATAGATTACGACTATACTACTATACTAACTAATATGTAAAGTATTGAATAAAATAATACGATTTCTACTATTATTTAAAATATTACAAAGAAATGATATTAGTTCACACCGCTCAGTCGCTTACGACCTAACATAGCGGCGCTACGTCTTCCTCACACACTTCTACGTAGTTCAAATCAAAAGGATCGGTTAAGAAAGTATGATCTAGCTAACAGAAATAACGACATCTATCGAGCTAAGACTAAATCTCAGCTACAAAATATATTTTATAAAGAAATCTCTAATCCTGTAATGATGATGATGATAATGAGACAAGCTATTTAAATTATTTTATCGTCATTGGTCCTTGTTAAATTAATAAATTTTAAATGAAATCTGACTTGAAAGTGGGTCAAGATCCAATTCCTAGGAGTCTGTAACACAAACAAATAAATATACATCTGAAACTAATAAAACACATATAAAAAGCGATTGTCCAGTTTTCGTACGTGAAAGTACTGTAAGTAGGTATGATATACTTATGTTGGAAAGTTAGAGAATTATACATTATTTTATAGAAGTATATATGCATAAAAGAACAGATTACGACAGGAACTAAAATAGTACATTAATAAAAATAATATTACGATTTTTTTTCCAAGAGAATGATGATCTTTATTCCATAAACATTTATTTTCATTATAGGTAACAATTTACTTTAAGCGCACTAGATGGCGTTGTACAAATTTTAAATCGTACTATGGTTTCGTTACAAAAATGTACACATATGTATCCGGATTTTTATTTATAGTTAATTAAAATGGTGTCCCAAACGCCACGCGACAATCGGGATCACCCTCGCCTATAGATGTTTCACATCAAAAAAAAAACGCGTTTGTTATATGGGAGCTCCTCTTAAATATTTATTTTATTTTTAGTATTTTATTTGTTGTTATAGCGGCAACAGAAATACATAAATTGTAAAAAAATCAACTGTCTAGCTATTGTGTTTCTTATAGTGGTTGCGGTAGCTATGTGGGGCGGGTCGCTCCCTTCCCTCTAATTTGGTTGAGGAGAGTGATGGCTGCTCTAGTAGTTAACTTGTGATCGGGTGCTGCTTGTGGGATCTGGTCCAGCCATATTTTCTTCCTTTCTTTATGCTTTAATTTTTTTTTGTCTTGCATTAAATCTTGAAAATTTATACATATATTTAATTTCGAAGGGCATCACACTGGAGCTAATACCATATATGTTGTACTTAAGCATAATATTATGTATACATATTTAAAAGATAAAGAAAAAAAATTACTGCCCGCTGAGTTTCTTGCCGGATCTTCTCAGTTTGTGGCCGCGTTCCGATCCGGTGGTAGATTATTGTATTGTATTCAAAACTGTAATTTGACAATATGTAAGAGAAGGAAAACTCGAAATAAAACCCTATACCAATACGTCTGACCAGCGTGGTATAGTAGGTCAATTACCCTTCTATTATGGAGGAGGCCCGAGCCCAACAGTGGGACGTATATGGGCTGAGATGAAGTGCCCTTAAGGAGCCTATACAGAATAAATGATTTGATTTGATTAAGGTACAGCCTGGTGACAGACAGACGGCAAAGTCTTGGTAATAGGGTTCCGTTTTTACCCTTTGGGTACGGAACCCTAAAAATAACCTCTCATTCGCATTCCAATTTACCACAGACAGGTATAAATCACAAATAATTGCATTGCGGTGTTCACTTCTACAAACTATTCAGTACTATTAGTTATCAATCGACACTTTACCTGTTTATAAATAGTTATACAGCAATAAAAGTTTTATAACTTGCTATACATATTTTCCCTGGTATTTATTAGCATTTGACATGCTATAAAATATATTTGAGATGTGAATAGAGATTATCATAATTATGCAGAATTCGAGTCCACACTATTGCAAAACGAATAAGTAAACGCTAGTAAATTAATAAAAAATCACTGCAAATTTTAAATTTTTTATTTGTCAGTGTTTAATTATTTTTTTATTAACTGCCGTGTAATAAGAATACAATTCACTACTCCCTTATCTTACCCGTGGATGTCGTAAAAGACGACTAAGGGATATAATATGTACATAACATCCGTGCAAGATAAGGAAAACTCGAAATAAAACCCTACACAAACATGTCTGACCAGCATAGTATAGTAGGTCAAATTCCCTTTCATTGTGGAGGACGCCCGAGCTCAACAGTGATGATCAATTTGCGTTTAATTTTTAAATTTGTGTTTATTTTTTTATTTGCAGTGTTTATTTATTTATTACTAATTTGCTCTACGTGTGATGACGGCGTAAGAATCCATTTTTCCTGACGGAGGCAGCGTGCCTCCTGGTCGGAACTCCCCCGTGGGACCTGGAGGCGGAGATGTTTGCCGGAATCTACCGGCGGGTGTTGAAGACGCGCGCCCGCGGCGGTATGGTCGTGCTGCAGGAGATTACCGCCTGGCGGGTCGACGCTCGCCGAGATGTCATTGCCTGTTGGGCAGTCCGGCTGGAGGGGCCTCGGTACGGTGTCAGGACCGTCGAGGCCTGCCGGCCGGTGCTGATGGAGTGGTTGGAGCGGACGCACGGGGTGCTTTCCTTCCGACTGGTGCAGGTGCTGACGGGGCACGGTTGCTTCGCCAAGTACCTGCACAAGATTGTCAGGAGGGAGAGCACACCGTCCTGCCACCACTGCGATTGCGACGAAGACACGGCGCAGCAGACGCTCGAGGTGTGTGCCGCGTGGGCGGAGCAGCGCCGTGAACTCGTCGCGATCATCGGTGCCGACCTGACGCTGCCAACCATCGCCAGGGAGATGCTCGACAGCGTCAGGAACTGAGACGCGGTCGCCGCCTTCTGTGAGGCCGTCATCTCACGGAAGGTGGCGTTGGATCGTGCGCGAGAGGAGCTCCTCTTCGGTGACACGATCCGCCGCCGGCGACTCGGGCGGCGCAGGCGCGAGTACCTGCGCCTGATGCCACCCTAGCCGAGGCCGCGGATGACCGGATCGGGGATTTTAGTCCGTCACCCGCAGAGAGGCTGTCTGCGCGACGGCGGGCGACGTCCCGGGACAGGGACGTCGAGAGGTGAGGGTACTCGAAAGGGTATTCCGTCGGGCCGACCACTGACGACAAGTGACCCTGCTCCGGTGGTCGGCCCAACGACGAAAGCGACGTGGGTACGGGTGGGTTATGGTCCCGCGCGCCGTCCTTTCATCGCCCCAGACGGAATGGACCGCGTGTGCGCTTACCATAGCCTACCCATAAAAAAAAAACAAATATTACGTCCCTCTTAATGCGAGAATTTAAAGAGAAATTTATTACTACGTGTAAATAGTGCAATGATTTATTTGTAGTGTCCGACCGAAACCGAATTCGTTAATTTGCGCGCTGCGCTAGGACGAGGTGCGAGAGACGAAGTGTCATTTTAGCGCGCTCATAATTATATAACAATTTTAGTTCTTTCACTTTCACTTCAAAACAAGTACATTTTATTTCACTATTTATATGATGTAGTTCATAAATTATCGAGACAAAAATATTTACCTTATTATTTACACAGAAGTTTCGGTTTCAGCCGAAACTGAGACTGAAGCCGAAATTCGGTTTCGGCTGTAAAAAGTAGTTTCGGTCGGACACTATTTATTTGTGTGGTAACTGTCATTGGAGCTTAGTCAGCGTAGCATTTGCAAAGGGTATCTTAACAGATAAGTTACTGTGGTAAAAATTTTTACACGAGTTTTATCAAATTAATTACTTATTATTGAACAGTTTGTACGCGGAACTAGGAATTACCCGAATATAAAAAATATTGATAACCCGTTCATTGAAAAAGGTCATCTTATCTTATATCTTTAAACGAGCAATTCTTGTATGTATATATATATATATATATATATATGCATTTAGGATCTCGGAAACGGCACCAACGATTTTGATGAAACTTGGCATAGGTACACTAGTAGGATTTTTTGGCCTCGTAACCTCTAGGTTACGAGGCCAAAAAATCGATCTAGCTAGGTTTTATTTATAGAAAATGTTGTTTTGTCAGTGTTTTTAGTAAAACAATATAATGACATTAAATTTTAAAAGAATATGAATTCAAATTTTGCCGTCAACGTCATGAGTTACGTTCATGAGCTCAGTTCGGCAGTAGTGCAGTTTCCTTTTAGTACTGTTTTGGCATTCAAACTGCGTCGGATCGTATCTCGGTATTATTATTATTCTCTTCTTGTATTTTTTTATATTTTTTTCATTATTTAATTATTATTTTTTATTAATATAAATAAATAATAATAAATAAATAATATCTAAATAAATTCGACAAAAATACAACAAAAATATTCTGAGCGAAGCTCGGTCAACCAGATATTCTTATATAAACAAGAAGACCCGACAGACAATTCTCTCTTAAAAAAACAAGGCTTATAAGACGTATATAATGATTTGTGATGTTTATGCGAATGTACAATAATACATTTGAAGTAAAATTAGGTGTCTCCCCCGTCCAATAATAATGATTTAGGACTTGATACACTTTTTCAGCATTCATGGTCCTTCCGTGACCATGAATGCTAAAAAACCGGCTAAGTCGGAATCGCGCACGAAGGGTTCCGTACCATTATCTATAAAATATCGCGTTTGTTGTATGGGAGCCCCCCTTAAATATTTATTTTATTTTGTTTTTAGTATTTGTTGTTATAGCGGCAACAGAAATACATAATTTGTGAAAAAATCAACTATCTAACTCTTTCTAACTATCGCGGTTCTTAAGATACATTAAGATACAGCCTGGTGACAGGCAGGCGGACGGACAGACAGCGAAGTCTTAGTAATAGGCTTCGGTTTTAATCCTTTGGGAACGGCACCTTAAAAAGTGTATTAAACATCGGGAACTTAAAAATAGTATACATACAAACTAAATAAAATGCAACTATAAATAATATTAACATTTCAAGAGGGATATAAAAGAATACCTTTGTTATAGGTATGTAATACCGATCGCTTATAGCAAATAGGATAGTAATTTGTACCATAAATGTATGTATTGACTAGGGTGAAGTATATTATTCTAGAAAATGCCATGGGAAATTTCTAGGCAATATTCTCTTTCTTATTTTTCTATGTGGTGACCAAGTAAGAACATTATTCACCACCCCCTTCCCACTCCATCTTGCCCATGGGTGTTGTAAAATACGACTAAGGGATATAACACGCATAAAATATTTATGAGAAGGAAAACTCGAAATGAACCCCAGCCCGTCTGACGAGAGTGGTATAGTACGTAAATTTAACTCCTATTGAGGAGGAGGCTCCATTTCAGCAATGGAACGTATATGACCTAAAATGAATGAATATATATTTTATCACGAACCTTCAAAGTCGATATTTCACACATGCTAGCCGTACTGTGACGTTTACTTTTCATCTTTATTCCAGTCTCTGTTATTTTTCTAAATGAAATGCAACATGAGCAATGAAATAGATCGAATCTGTCGAAGACATTTCATTCAAGATTCAATTTGCGACTGAGGACTTACCGCATATAAACTCGCTGCTAACTTCACTCGATAAATACTTCATTTCAATTTCAAAGTGACAGCTCTTACGGTAAATTTCTCTTAGTTGTGCCCAACTTTAGTTTTTTATTTACAGCGCATATTCTTTTAATACCGCTATGTATGTAAATTTATAGTGTATATTATTCTATGTTTTGATTATTTTAATGATTTGTGATGTTTACGCGAGTATTGCACATTGTAAATAAAACTAACGATTCTAAGGCGTTTGTATTTGATTTTTGATTGCCCGAGATTTCGAACACTTTGCAGCGTTCGTGGTCAGTCTGTCCGTGACCATGAACGTTACAAAATGTTCGCAACGTCGAGCAATCAAAAATCAAATACAAACGCGATAAAATCCGTAAAGTAGTTTCATCTTGTGACACACTGATCCGATTAAGTCGAAAAAACAACTGAAGACCGAAATTCATCGATCTTGATCAGAGTTGGTGGTGATTGCTCATCTTCACCGTTCATTTGCCGTGTGTTGACGGAGTAAGAATACAATTCAACACCCCTTTTCTTGCTCGTGGTAGTAGTAGACAACTGAGGGATTTTACTATTCAGATAACTTCTATGCAAGAGAAGGACAAATCTGAATAAAACCCTATACCAAACCATCTGACCAGCGTGGTATAGTAGAATAATTGCCCTCCTGTTGTGGAGCAGGCTCGAGCCCAGTAGTAGGGATGTGACTTGGAGGGAAAATAATCGATTAATTAAATAATCGATTTTTGTTCTTTAAAATAAATAGATTATAAAATAATCCATTAATTAAAAATAAATAATCGATTATAAAATAATCGATTTAATCTCCCAACAGGATTATGATGACCTGTTTTTAATATAGTATTTATTATTAATTTAATATACTATATTTTCTAATATAGTATGAAACACTGCACGCAGTATCGGGATGACCTTTTTTTTTAGTAAATGCGGCAGTGAAATAATCGATTAATTTTAATATAGAAATAATCGATTTTTTTTTATTATTTTGGTAGTCGATTATATAAATCGATTTTTACAAAAAAATATTCGATTAATATAAAAATCGATTATTTTTCACATCCCTACCCAGTAATCATCTTGTCGTCCTTCACTGCTGGACGTAGGAGGGGACGTCATACGTCCAGTAGTGAAACCAGGGGATATTGCCATAAATCCATGCTTGGCAGACGGTTTAACGACCGCAATGGGGCGTTATACTTTTTCCCAGGGGAGAGCTGTCGCTTTCCTTATATGACTCTTGACTGATTTTTGTCATTCCGAACTAATTGCACAGATGGCGTAGTAGTTAATATAGCTACCATTCCAGTGCCGTGGGTTCAAATCCCACGCAGTACAACACGTTGTGCGATCCACAAATTGTTGTTCTGACTTTCGATGTAATTTGTATCCGTTAATTATATGTTTGTAAAGGATTACAATATAAGGATTATTTCATTAGTGCAGGGGGTGTTGTCATTAAATGAAACCGGCTAAGTGCGAGTCGGAGTCGCGCACCTAGGGTTCCGTACCATTACATTAAAAAATCGCATTTGTTGTATGGGAGCCCTCCTTAAATATTTATTTTATTTTGCTTTTAGTATTTGTTGTTATAACGGCAACAGAAATACATAATTTGTAAAAAATTCAACTGTCTAGCTATCGCGGTTCTTGAGATACAGCCTGGTGACAGAAAGACGGACGGACAAACAGCGAAGTCTTAGTAATAGGGTACCGTTCTTACCCTTTGTGTACGGCACCGTAAAAAGTGTCATGGTTTCAATTCCCATGCAGGATAATATTTAGTGTGTTTCACAAACTGTTGAACCGAGTCTGAGTCATAATTTGTATCCGTTAATTTCACGTTTTTGAAGTGACAATACAAGGATTATTTCCTTATTGCATCAGGTTTATCTTTAAAAAAAAAGTAAGTGGAGGAGACAACTGTATTTTCATCACGTCCCCACACGTGAACGATATAATAAATACTCTATGCATCTCTCCAACAGCCTACATTTTATATCTTTATTATATCTTTAAACGAGCAATTCTTGTATATATATATTTTTTTTTTTTTTCAGGATCTCGGAAACGGCACCAACGATTTTGATGAAACTTGGCATACTAGAGGTTTCGAGGCCAAAAAATCGATCTAGCTAGGTTTTATTTATAGAAAATGTTGTTTTGTAGGTGTTTTTAGCAAAACAATACAATGACATTAAATTTTAAAAGAATATAAATTCAAATTTCGCCGTCAACGTCATGAGTTACGATAGCTCAGTTGGGAAGTTGTCCAGTTTTCTTTTAGTTTTGTTTTGGTATTCAAACAGCGTCGGATCGAATCTCGGTGTTATTATTATTCTCTTTTTGTAATTTTTATATTTTTTTAATTACTTATTTTTTATTAATATATATATCTAAATAAATTCGACAAAAATACAACAAAAATATTCCGAGCAGTTGACCAGATATTTTATATGAACTTCAATATGCAATATAAAAAACACCAAAGTGATAAAACTCCACTACAATTTTATTGAGAAACGTATCGGTAAAATCAAAGGTTCACCTGTTCTAAATGTTTTTTCATAGCAATTTGCATCGATTAAAACCATCATAAAACAATTTTACTATTCAACGAGTAATAGATATTATCTGTATCAAGTGTTCCGTACCGTTGCACATTTCGTAATGGGTTTTATGTAATGACCGACTGATAACGATCTGAAATTGAGAGTAGCGTCAATAACATACAATATAATATTTTGATTATGTGCTGCAAATCGTTTCTCATGTTTAACACATATGAAATAAAATATTTTTTACGGATTTTATCGTTTCTGTATTTGATTTTAGATCTGCCGACGTTTCGAACGCTTTTACGGCGTCATGGTCACGGGAGGACTACGAACGACGACGTCCTCTCGTAATCACAAATTCCGAGGTGCTCGAAACGGGATAAATCCATGAAAATAGATTTTGTTTCAGATATTTGCTGAATATGTGTATATTGAACATAATAGATTACGCATTAATGCAGATTAATTATTAAAAAATAAAATATTGGTGTTAGATAACACTAGTTTCTGTTCTTTTATTTAAATTAATTTATTTAACTTTTCACCTCAAACCTTTAGTAATTTTTGTAATAAATTTTAAATCAACAAAAATATCCGCAATTCTATTAGTTGATAAGCATATGCGCTCACCACTAATCTGCCTGAGGATGTAAATAGCTATCTGAGGCTAACATTGAAAATCCCAGAAATCTAAATGTCCGCGATCCGTCAGACAAACATATTTGACGATGACATTATCTTATATCTTTAAACGAGCAATTCTTGTAGATAGGTATATATAAATATACATATATTCAGGATCTCGGAAACGGCTCCAACGATTAGGTTTTATTTATAGAAAATGTTGTTTTGTCGGTGTTTTTAGCTAATTAATACAATGACATATAATGTTATTGACATTCTCTGAATAGGAATTCGAATTTCACCGTCGATGTCAAGAGTGTCAATAGCTCAGTTGCGAAGTTGTCCAGTTTTTTTTTTTGTTTTGTTTTGGCATTCAAACAGCGTGGGATCGAATCTCGGTGGTTTTATTATTCTCCTTTTGTAATTTTTGATATTTTTTTATTATTTCATCATTTTTATTTTTTATTCATATATGTATATTTAAATAAGTTCGGCAAAAATAAAAAAAAAAAGATATACACCCAGATATTGCTCACCGAAACAAGAGTCTATACAGTCCGCACGGTTTAAACATGTAATAATATTTAGAAATCTTAATATGGGCACATCCACATTGCCTTTAGCAAAGCTCAAGTTTCAACGCCCCATGAGGTCCCAGCTACTGTAGACACCTCAACAATACCAAATTTCTGAGAGCTTGCCGCTCTCACTTGTTTATGTTTAACTGTAACTAACTGATCTAATGATTTAAGAAGTCAAGAGACTCGACTTTTTTCGTAAAATTATGCTCGCTTTTTGAAAATTTTTTTAAAATATTTTTAATGGTAAGTTCCAAGCTCGCAACTATGCTCGGCTGACGGTAATAAACTCGTATCCTTATGCGGGATTAAGATACACCTTGAAATGCATGTATAATAAAATTCTACTTACATTGTGATTAGCTTAAAATCCGCAATAAAACTGCGTACAAACCTGTAAAAAAAAGAATAGCATTAGAATATATATATATATATATATATATATATATATATATATATATATATATATATATATACAGTGGATTTCATTAATAACGGCCTCGGTTGTAACGACTTTTCGGTTATAACGACGTCGAACTTGCGTCCCTAGAATTTAAAGCATACTTTCGTAGGAAATTAATTCGGTAATAGCGACTCCGGATATAACGCCTGATTGTTGAGACTTGTTTTTATGAATTATTTGGGACAGATTCCTAGAAATTCCTTGCGGATGTTGCGACTAAGTCGACAAAGGCACAATGTCTCATTCATAAGCTTCAATTATTAAGCTTTCTTATCCTTTGTTTATATTCGCAGATGGTCAAATGCTTTGTTTGTGTGTAGGTATCCTTTGTTTACATTCACAGATGGTCAAGTGCTTTGTTTGTGTGTAGCGTTATTTAGCATGTGCGCGAAGTTAAAATTATGAATCAGTTACGTAGCCATTTCCAGTGAGTGAACAGTGTTTCTTAAACTTTGAAAATGGCTCCTAGACATAAATTTTTTTGTTAATGAAAAACTGATTTCGGATATAGAGACCTCCGGATATAGCGACGACATTAAAGGGATCCCTGCGCCGTCGTTTATATATATATATATATATATATACTAGCTTTTGCCCGCGGCTTCGCCCGCGTAAAAGTTGGTTTTCATAATTCTTAATTTAAGAAATACTCTGTCAATTTTCGTCCAAATCCGGTCAACAGTTTACGCGTGATTGAGTAACAAACGTCCAAATATCTTCACAAATTTTTATATTTGAATATTACTTCCACCCTTGTAGTTTAAATTCAAGTGGAAAGACTATGAGAAATATGGCCATCCTTAGTCGCTGATAATACATTATCCATGATAGGTTTCCATTGGAGAAAAAAATAATATCGATCAAACTCCCGCAGTTTCACCCACGTAGACCCCATTTCCATGCAAACGCCGAGATAAAAATTGCCTATGTTACTCGCTGATACTATAAGTTTTATATATGGGTGAAAATAAAAATAATAATTATCAAATCCCATACAAATATCCGACATAAAAATTGCTTATCTTACTCGCTGATAACGTAGCTTCCTATTGGTGAAAGAATTTAAAAATTAGTCAACATCCACCGGTTTCACTCGCGGAGTTCTCGTTCCCGGGCAAACACCGGGATGAAAATAGCTTTTATTTGTTATTCACTGATAATGTAGATTTTCATTCGTAAATTAATTTTCATATCCCGCAGTTTTTTTTTCAGTTCCCGCAATTTCACCGGCATTGTGCCCGATCCCGTAGGAATATCGGGATGAAAAAATAGCCTAAATATGTTACTCGCTCAAAAATAGCTTTGCGTTAGTGAAATAATTTTAAAATCGACTAAATTCTCACAGTTGTTCCAGCCACACCGGGATAAAATATAGCCTTGGATAAAATATAGCCTAAGTTATTCCTTATGTAAGGCTTGGTAGACCTGTTAGTAAAGTATTATCAGTATGGGTCCAGCCGTTTTGAAGGTTACCCCGTAACGAATATAAGTCAAAAAAAAATTGTCCGTCCGTCTGTCTGTCACCAAGCCATATCTCAAGGACCGCGATAGCTAGACAGTTGAATTTTTTACAAATTATGCATTTCTGTTGCCGTTATATCAATAAATATAAAAAACAAAATAAAATAAATATTTAAGGTGGCTCGTATACAACAAACGCAATTTTCCCCCTTTTTATAGATAATGGTACAGAACCCTTCGTGCGCGACCCCGACTCGCACTTGGCCGGTTTTTTAGACATAGGTATCGTGCAAATAATTATGTTACCATAAATAAATCCTATTATTTTGACAGACAAATAGACGCTTCAAATTTGTTTATTTCTAGACATAGAAAATTGGATTAATATCTTGATTTTAACTTACTGTCTGGTAGCGGCTAGGAATATTATAACGCTTTCATTGTTTGTGAGTGTCGCAAAATACTACTAAGACAAAGATTTACATCGACCTGGACCAATTGGTGATGCCATCTAGCCAGCAATGTCGTTTGGCAGGCAGCTGGTCATAAAATGTTGCTAGAAGAACCTTTGCAATATCTATGATGGCAGAGCAGTGCCTACATATTGCGTCGATCCAATGCTATCTTGATAAGCGAGCATTAAGAAAAAATAATGGGGTAACCCAAGAAAGCCGACCGTATACTAAAATGATCGCTCCTAGGCTCAGTGATATCGGTTATATGCATTTCACCTCCTTAGGGGTAAAAGTGCAAAAAACTCTTTTTTAGTGAGCACTTTCTCCAAGAGAGACAACTTTGTACAAAATTTCATATTTCTAGGCCTAATGATTTCGGCTATACATTTTTCACCCTCTTAGAGAATGAATTTCAAAAACTAATTTCTTAGAGCTCATTTACAACAAAAGAAAGAGAATCGAACAATATACAGAAATACACAGTTTCACGTTTCTAGCCCCAATAGTTTCGGCTATACGCTTTTCATTCCCTTAAGGGGGTGATTTGCCAAAAATACTTTGCTAGTGCTCGTGTACCCCAAAAATACGCCGGAGTAAAAAAACATACGTTTCTAGGCTCAGTGGTTGCCGCTGTATACTTTTTGTTTTTTTAGGGGTTGAATTTCATTCCAATGTAAGTAAAATTTTCAAAATGCTAGAACGAATACTTATTTATTTATTATCAAATACCTTAATACAAAGATTCATGGTTTTATCATCGAAAATGTCGAATTTCCATACAAAATGGCAGCCCCTATTTCAACCCCTTATAACTATTTTTTCGCGATTTCTTTACTATAGCTCGTGAACCCCAAGAAATACTACGGTGTAAAATAATTACGGTTCTAGGCCCAGTGGTTTCAGATATATGCTTTTTTGTCTTTTAGGGGTTGAATTTCATCCCCATATAAATTAAATTTCCAAAACGCTAGAACGAATATTAATTTATTTATTATAAACCGCCTCAATACAAAGATTCATGGTTTTATCATCGAAAATGACGAATTTCCATACAAAAGGTCAGCCCCTATTTCAACCCCTTATAACCATTTTTTCGCAATTTCTTTGCTAGAGCTCGTGTACCCCAAGAAATACTACGGTGTAAAAAAATTACGTTTCTAGGCCCAGTGGTTTCGGCTGTATGCTTTTTTGTCTTTTAGGGGTTGAATTTCATCCCCATATAAATGAAATTTCCAACACGCTAGAACGAATATTAATTTTGTTGAGCCCCTTTTTGGATGGACCCCTTTGTTCATTACCGTTCCCTACTGACCTAGGATGCGCAGTGGAAGGGAACACCAGGCCAGTGAGGGATACCAAATGGGTAATAACATTGGCTTGCGGTTACGCAAGGCTATTTTAAGTTCTCCTAAATGATAGTACAAGAACAGATTTTAACACTTACGAGTAGATACCGCGGAGGTAGCTATAACGTAACCTAACTCAGCGTTCGGTCTGGCCAGACAAATAGAAACTAACTGAGGGGTTACTTAGCTTGTATCCAAAAGCGCGGTGATGACAACGGCCTCGTACACTTCAAGGACCCAGGCTTGCTACTCGTACACACAATTTAATGTTCACAAATATATACTTAACTCTAATTAACTCGCGTACATAAGCGGTACACAAAACAAAGGGTGGCGCGCAATATTACAAATACCACGATTTCACGGCTTTAGTCCACAAAAGACATAGCAATTACAAAATATGTGCGTACGCGACCGTTACTTCCAACGCAAGTCGATCCGCGAACAAAGCGAAAGTGAAGGTGAAAGTAACCAAAAGGGCGGAAACAAAACGACCCCGGGGCCGGCCGACGCGCCGGCCCCGTGCCATCCGCGCACCAAAGTGAAAGTGAAAGTGGCGGCCGGCTCCGAGCCAACCGCGAACCACAAAAAACAGAACTACCCTACATGGATTTAATTATTAAACTAATATAAAAATGTTTGGTACCGAACATCTACCCGCCTCGGACAGGTCTACCTGGCCGCTAATCAATTGGTAAACGGGACAATGTTGCTACCGCTCTCTTCAGTACCGAACCGTCCACCTGAACCTCAGCAAAACGAGGCACATTATCTGCGCCATATACTAAATTTAAAATTCGGCCGCGACGCCAGCACAGTGGCGGCAAATTGGTATCTTTTATCAAAACGAGGTCACCAACTCGAGGTGGATTAGTCTTGTCAGTCCACTTAACGCGCTGCTGGAGAACATGAAGATATTCTAAGCTCCAACGCTTCCAAAAGCTTTGAGTAAGCTGTTGGACCAACTCAAACCGCGAGAGACGACTTGGTCTCACATCAACAAAGGGGTACTCAGGCAAAGCATTAAGTGGCTGACCAATCAAAAAATGACCCGGTGTGAGAACCTCCAAGTCACTCGGGTCTGAAGAGATCGGACACAACGGTCGCGAGTTCATTACGGCCTCTATCTTACAAAACACAGTTGCGAGTTCTTCAAATGTGAGTACAGACTCACCAATAACTCGTCGCAAATGTGCTTTAGCAACCTTAACTGCGGCTTCGAAAATACCACCCCAATGTGGGCATGCTGCCGGACTAAATTTCCAGGTTATACTACGACTGGTTAGTTTATTACCAATATTTGTGTGATTGCTGGCTAAAAAATCATGTACATCTTTCAAATAATTATTGGTTCCCTTAAAATTTGTGCCACAGTCCGAACGTATCAAAGAAGGCAGTCCTCTCCTTGAAACAAATCTATCAAGTGTCGCAACAAATGCCTCGGTGGAGAGGGATGACACTAATTCAAGGTGCGCCGCTTTAGTTGACAGACATACGAAGACACACAAATAGGCCTTGACTGTTTTACTGTTTCGTAGAGTTGAAGTCTTAACCAAAAAAGGACCTGCAAAGTCGGTGCCTACACCGGCGAACGGCCTCGATTCTCTGACACGATCAGAAGGGAGGTCACCCATCAAAGGTTGCATGGTACTAGCCTTCAGCCTGTAACAAGGCATGCAACGAAATACCACACTGCGAATCGTTCTTCGAGCAGACAAAATCCAAAATTCTCGCTGCAATATGGCTAATAAGGCGTTACAGCCAGCGTGAGAATTTCTAATGTGACGGTCCGTCACCAACAATTGCACAAAATGACCTTGCTTGGGTAACAATATAGGGTGCCGACTACCGTAGGGTAGACTAGAGTTTCTGAGGCGACCTCCAACACGTAAGACACCCGTGTTGTCCAAAAAGGGGCTCAACATACGCAAGGTTCCTGTTAGTTTAGCCTTACCAGCTTTCAAAATTTCAATCTCCCTTTCAAAATATGTATCCTGTACCACACGTATCCAATGGCAAAAAGCCTCCTGTCGTTCTTGTGGTGATAGAAAAGCCTCTAATTTTTTGTTCCGTAAGTGCTTACAGTTGTAATAGAAGCGCTTAATCCAAGCTGTTACACTTACTAATTTATCGAGGGAGCTATACCGATTCAATAAGACATTTGGATCGAATACGCAAGCACGCCTCTCAACAGCGAGCAGTCGCAATCCAGGCAACGGACCTACGTCCAAAACCGGCGTCAGTGGCCATTCAGACTCTGAGCGTAATAACCATTCCGGTCCCCACCAAAGGGAGTGCGTTACCAAGGCGGGGGATGTACAACCCCGAGATGCACAATCAGCTGGGTTAAGCTCACCAGGCACATGCCTCCAAATCAAGGGAGTCTCAGATTTCTGAATTTGGGAGACTCGGTTCGCTACAAATACCTCTAAGGTGTGAACTGAAGCCTTTAACCAGCACAAAACAATTTGGCTGTCAGTCCACGCGTAAGTGGTGCTAATGTTCACAGTATGACGCAACAAATTCGACACGTGATTAAGAAGACGCACAAGCAGAGTAGCCCCTGCCAATTCAAGTTTAGGGATTGTCAAAGCAGTCCGTAGGGGTGCCACCTTGCTCTTCGCCATGACCAGTGAGATCTTCACTTGGCTGTCAGAACCCACCGTACGCAAATATACACAAGTGGCGTAACCCCGTTCAGAGGCGTCCGAGAAACCATGCAGAGTTGCCTGGTACTTTCCTGGAGGAAGCATAGAACGAGGGATCGATACCTCATTGATCGCAGGAAGTGAGGATACAAATTTGGTCCAGTCTTCCATCAAAGCTCCCCGAAGAGGTTCGTCCCAGCCTAGTCCTGCCATCCAAAGCCTTTGTAAAAAGCATTTAGCCCAAAATATGACGGGACATATCCAACCATTTGGATCAAATGTTCTTGCAACCGTGGAAAGCACCAAACGCTTAGTCCAAATGCGCGGCAACTCTAAGTCAACATTGTAAGTGAATATGTCTGGGGCTGGTTTATACTGAATGCCGAGAACAGTCATCATAGCCGGGTTCTCGATATTCTCGAACAAATGCGGATCTTGCTGATGTTCATCCGAAAGTCCCTTCAAAAGCGCAGGTGAGTTGGATATCCACTTCCGTAACTCATAGCCCGCGGTGGCTAAGATGCCTATCAATTCATCCCGTAGAAGGATGGCCTCTTTCTCAGAGGGTCCACCAGTACAAATGTCATCGACATACAAATCCTCTTTCAAAATCGCGGCTGCGCGAGGAAACTTTAAGCGCTCCAGGTCCGCGAGCTCCCACAGAGACCGTATAGCCAAATAGGGGCTTGACTTTAACCCGTACGTGTTTGTATTGAGCTCATAAACAACCATGGGATCCTGGGGGCTTTCACGCCATAGAATCAACTGATACCGACGGTCATCCGGGTGAATAATCGTCTGTCTGAACATCATCCTTATGTCAGCCACAAATACAACCTGATGTCGACGAAACCGAGTGATGACGTCACAGAGATCCTTGATCAATTTAGGACCAGCATACAAACAATTGTTCAACGATACACGCGTTGAAGTTTGCGCAGAACCATCGAATACTGTACGCAATTTGCCATTTGATGCCTTAATTACAGCATGATGCGGTAGAAAGAAGTGATCCACTGTTTGCCAATCTAATTTCGACACAGACATGTGTCCCAACTCCTCATATTCACGCATAAAATCAATGTATTTCTCCTTTAGGAGAGCATCTCGAGCCATTCGGCGCTCCATAGCCAATAGTCGTTTCTCAGCAGCAGGCCGCGAGGTGCCAAGTGGTGGCCGTACGGCGAGAAACGGCAATCGAGTCATAATCTGACCAGTACGTAGGCGACTCGTATTGTTTTGGTAAAACAATTCGCACTCCTCATGCTCCGGATCAGTGCGCGGAGCCTGTGGTGGTTCTTCCACTTCCCAAAACCTCTGAACCGCATCAGAGAGAGCAGAGCCTACCATCAAGCCAATGTCAAGACGGGTATCCGTGAGGACCGGTCCCATCAGTGCAGAGCCAAATATGGTCGGGATGGCTACCATGCCTCCTGGTTGCATGACCTGAATGCTACCCAAGAATATGTTTCCCAGAACATCGGCGCCTAGCAACAAATCGACCGATCCAGGTATACCAAATTTGGGGTCTGCCAAGTTCAAACCCGACGCTAAACCAATAGCATACGGAGACAACTGCTTCTCCGGATGGGTGCCCAAAATATTGTTCATAACAATGGCTGAACACTCAAACAATGGGCTTGACGAGTTTATAGGAGAGAACGCACATAATACTTGGCCTTCAACATTGGCCACAACTGCGTTGCCAACACCTCTAGTGACATGAGGAAAATCACGCATACTTAGGCGTACCTGCCCCACCAACCAAGAAGACGCTATACACCCCTGAGAGCCTGTGTCCAGAATTGCCCGGACCACAACAGAGGCACCTGTCCGTCCCCAGACCCTTACAGAAGCAGTGGGTAGGAGTACGGTTTCAAACGGGGGTGGTGCATGACGGGGGGAGGCGCCGTGTTCCTAATGTCGTCTAGGCAGCGGGTGATTCTCATGTTCACGGGGAGCGTCATCAAAGGTAGGTACCCGCCCGTGACGATACGGGCGCGAATCGTGGTTATCACTCTTGCCACGGGCTTCCGATGACGGCGAGCATTGACCTTGTGGGCGCCTCGCTGCGGCAGAATCTACGACGCGCGGGGGTGAGCGACTAGGTCTCGGACTGCGGTTTTCATACCGGTGCCTTCGCTCATAACTACCCGTAGGTGAGCCTTGACGTTCATGTTCACGACCAATCCCATTATTATTCGCACAAAGAAGTTTCAAATGCTGGCCTCCGCAGTATGTACATGGGCGAGGATTAGGGCAATCGCGCTGGAAATGGTTTCCCAAGCAAGAAAAGCACCAACCTCGAGCCTTAGCCAAACGCCTACGCGAGGCCACGTGCAGCGCAGTAAAATCTGAGCAACTGGCAACTTTATGACTCGGGGACTTGCAATAGGTGCACTCAGGTCGCGACTGTACAGCAGCAAAACGTGGTGGGTGACGAACCTCTGGCCTTCTAAAGGCGTGATTGCGGGTCGGAGCCGATGACCGCGGCAACTGTTGACCAAATGACCTGTCAACGACCGTCATGTCTACCATCCTACACTCGTCTTCCAAAAACTTCTTAAGGTCATCAAAAGCAGGCAAGTGAGTTGCATCATCACCTCCATATTTTTGCTCGAAACGAGCCCTAAGTTCCGCAGGAAGCTTTTTCAAAACAATATGCACCAGCATATATGACCAAGTGCTCACCGGAAGGTCTAACCTTTCCAGTGCGTTGATCGCAATCATCAATGGGTTCAATAAGTCGGACCTTAAAGCCGAGACCCTAGATACCACTGGCAGACCCAAGAGCTGACCAATGTGTGTATCTGCCAGGCAACGCTTATTTTGGTAACGCTTTATGAGAAGGTTACGTGCCACTAGGTAGTTTCCATCATTGATCTCCAGGTGCTGAACTAAACCTCTCGCCTCACCTTCCAACACGGAGAACAGGTAGGCCAATTTTTGAGCGGAACCTAAGTCAGAACGCGCGTGGACTAAGCTCTCAAACAAGTTTATGAAACCTAGCCATTGGTCCAAACGACCATCAAAACGCGGCAGGTCCAAAGTGGGCAGTTTACTCAATAAGCCCGACGTAGAAGGTTTCACATCCCTAGACGCGGGAGACTCACCCCTTTTCGACGCGGAAATTTCCCTAGCACGCTGTGAGATTCGATCTGCATAATCCATGATCTGGTCATAATCCGCGTGTACCAAGTCACGATACGTTTGTGGGTAATCTTCATCAGAAATATCTAAAATTTTTGTGTTGAAGTTACGGTACACATCATCAACAAATTGTAAGCGCGTATCCAATTTGCTGTACCTATCCAGGAGAGACTCATTTCGATCAGACCTATCAACCAAGGCGGTTGCAGTCGAGAACCATCTCAACTCAGAGCGCAGCTTACCTGCCGAGTCCTTAGCGCTAGCAAAAGCAGCCATAATAATCGAATAAAATAATTAAATTCCAACAACAAAAAAAAATATATATATAATCAACTAAATAAATCAACCAATTGAAACAACAATCAAAAAATACAAATTACAAAATTGAACAACAATTAAATTATTGCGCAAAGGGAAACGTTAATATTTGTCTGTATAAGTACCATAAACAAAACGCAAAATAATATTAAACTAATTGTCTATACAGTTCAATTCATTCGTTCATTCAATCACGAGACTGCACTACTCTGTGGCACAATGTACTACGCAAATTATTTTATTACTCTGTGGCACATTAAGTAAACAATGATATTCAAAATTTCAAATGTTGCAGTGAACTTATTTATATGATATTTTTAATAACTAATAACAATAAGTACACAAATGATCAATCACACAAATATTTAATGTGTATCTTTATACACCAGACTATTTATTAAACTGGGCCGTAATACGTAAAATTCAAGTAATTATATATCGATTTATTTTTCAACACGGGCACTTGTAGATGTCAATACCAAACAAAACTACTAGATTCACTAGAACCACGCTCTGCTACCAGAAAGTATGTTCATTACCGTTCCCTACTGACCTAGGATGCGCAGTGGAAGGGAACACCAGGCCAGTGAGGGATACCAAATGGGTAATAACATTGGCTTGCGGTTACGCAAGGCTATTTTAAGTTCTCCTAAATGATAGTACAAGAACAGATTTTAACACTTACGAGTAGATACCGCGGAGGTAGCTATAACGTAACCTAACTCAGCGTTCGGTCTGGCCAGACAAATAGAAACTAACTGAGGGGTTACTTAGCTTGTATCCAAAAGCGCGGTGATGACAACGGCCTCGTACACTTCAAGGACCCAGGCTTGCTACTCGTACACACAATTTAATGTTCACAAATATATACTTAACTCTAATTAACTCGCGTACATAAGCGGTACACAAAACAAAGGGTGGCGCGCAATATTACAAATACCACGATTTCACGGCTTTAGTCCACAAAAGACATAGCAATTACAAAATATGTGCGTACGCGACCGTTACTTCCAACGCAAGTCGATCCGCGAACAAAGCGAAAGTGAAGGTGAAAGTAACCAAAAGGGCGGAAACAAAACGACCCCGGGGCCGGCCGACGCGCCGGCCCCGTGCCATCCGCGCACCAAAGTGAAAGTGAAAGTGGCGGCCGGCTCCGAGCCAACCGCGAACCACAAAAAACAGAACTACCCTACATGGATTTAATTATTAAACTAATATAAAAATGTTTGGTACCGAACAAATTTATTTATTATAAAGTGCCTTAATACAAAGATTCATGGTTTTATCATCGAAAATGACGAATTTCCATACAAAATGTCATCCCCTATTTCAACCCCTTATACCCATTTTTTCGCGATTTCTTTGCTAGAGCTCGTGTACCCCAAGAAATACTACGGTGTAAAAAAATTACGTTTCTAGGCCCAGTGGTTTCGGCTGTATGCTTTTTTGTCTTTTAGGGGTTGAATTTGATCCCCATATAAATGAAATTTCCAAAATGCTAGAACGAATATTTATTTATTTATTATAAAGTGCCTTAATACAAAGATTCATGGTTCTATCGTCGAACATGACGAATTTCCATACAAAATGTCATCCCCTATTTCAACCCCTTATACCTATTTTTCGCGATAAAAAGTAGCCTATGTCCTTTCTCAAGGCATCAACATGCCTCCTCCCAAAGTTCCAGCCTCTCGCAGGGGACGAGGGGGCGCAGTAGTGGCGGCAAGGTCGGCGACGCCGTCGCCGGCCGGCGCAGTACGGGGGACTGAGGCCCAGAAGCGGGCAAATGAGGCGGCTGCCGCGAGGATGATGAGGGTGTTGTTAGACATCCCTCCCACCGACACGGCGGCTGCTGAGCCCGCTATAGGTGGCGACCCCCGAGCTGCCAATATGGCCACCCTGCAGGCCGAAAACACCCGCCTTAGTGGTGAGGTCTCAGGCCTGCAGGAGAAGAATAAGGCCCTGCAAAAGGAGCTGTCGGCGGTGCAGAAGGCGAACCGCGAGTTGGCCAAGCAAATGGCCGACTTGCGGAGCCAGGTCGCGCAGCTGGCGAGAACCGCGCCGCCGACAAGTCCCGGCCCTGCCGCCGCCCCCGTCGTCCCCGTTGCGACAACTTGCGCTGCGGCAAGTCCCCAGAGGGCCCAGCTGGCCGAAGCGGTCCCGTTGCCCGCAGTGGACGGCGTGCCGGACCAGACCATGCGCGCCATGGTGGATGTTTTCGGCAAGATGCTCGACGCGCGCATGGCGGCTCTGGAGGCGAGACTGCCCCCGGAGCCCCGACTCCGGCCGCCGCTGGCTGCGGATAGGCCGAAAGCCGTGGCGTCAACCCCTGCCGCGCTACCCTGCCAGGGTGGGCGCGTAGGAAACTACGCTGCGGCCGTTGCTGGGCCGAAGCCCAAGGGACCCGCCGCGAAAAAGAAGGTGGCACCGGCTCCTGCTAAGGCCGGACTCCAGCCGCTGCCGGCAAATGCACCGTCGGTGGCGGCCAACGCAGCCGCGGCCGTGACTGCTGTGCTCAGCACCCCTGCCGTGTCTGAAGAGGGTTGGCAGACGGCCGAGCGCAGCCGAAAAAGTCGCGGCCAGAAGAGGAGAGCGGAGGCCAAAAGCGCCGCCAAAGCCTCCGCTCCCAAGGCAGGAGCCGGTAACAAGAGGTCGCGCAGGAGGCTCCGGCCGCCAAAGTCAGCCGCGGTGGTGATCACCGTCCTGCCTGAGGCGGCCGAGAACGGCCTCAGCTATGAGGCCGTCTTACGTCGCGCCCGGCGGGAGCTTGACGTCTCCGATTTGGGAGGCGTCGAAGCCAGGACCCGCAAGGCCCGGACAGGGGCTCGGATTTTAGAGTTCCCTGGGGCCGAGGGCGCCAAGACGGCCGATAGCATGGCCGCGAAGCTGAGGGGTTTGTTTGCTGCGGAGGATGGCGTCAAGATCGCCAGACCCGTCAAGTGTGCGGAACTGCGGGTCACGGGTCTGGACGACTCCGTGACGGTGGATGACATCCGGGAGGCCATCGTCTCGAAAACCGGATGTCCCGTGGACACCGTCCGAATTGGCGCCATCCGCCCTGGTCCGGGCGGCGTCGGTGCTGCCTGGGTGCAGTGCCCGGTGGAGTCGGCCAAGCAATTGGCCGGCTCAGGCAGGCTCCTCGTGGGCTGGAGCTCAGCGCGGGTGACCGTGCTGGAGTCCCGGCCTGCGAGGTGCTACAAGTGCATGGCGGTCGGACACACTCGGCCGACATGCACTAACTGCTTTGACTGCAGCGACCTTTGTTTCCGCTGCGGTCAACCCGGGCATAAGGCGGCATCGTGCGCCGCCACTCCCCACTGCCCCGCGTGTGCGGCGGGCAATAGGCCCGCCAAGCACCGCATGGGGAGCAAGGAGTGCAAACCCCCGGCTTCGGCCCCAAAGGGGCGGAGCGGTCCGACGACCCCGGCCGCTCCCGCCCCTAGCGCGACCCAATCGCCCGCCAGCGTGGAGGAGGTAATGGATACGGCCCACTAATGGCGGCCGAATCTTACCACCTCCTGCAGGCCAACCTCAACCACGCCGCCGAGGCACAGGACGTTTTCCTGCAAGCCATGGCGGAGTGGTTGATCGGTGCAGCCGTAGCCGCGGAGCCGTACGTGGTGCCTGACCGGCCCAATTGGCTGGGCAGCAGTGACGGCTCTGTGGCAATCGTCGCCTCCACGTTGTGGCATTCCCCGCCCTTGTTGCTCAAGGACAGGGGTGATGGGTATGTCGCGGCGGAATGGGGAGAGGTTACGCTATATGGTGTTTACTTCTCCCCTAACAGGAGCGCGACGGATTTCGGGGCCTTCCTCACCATCCTGGGGGCCTCGATACGGCGACTGGCACCGCGCCAAGTCTTCGTTCTGGGGGACTACAACGCCAAGTCCACGGCGTGGGGGTCCCCCAGGACGAATGACCGCGGGCGGGCGGTCGAAGAGTGGGCGGCGGCACTGGGCCTCTGTTTGCTGAACAGGGGCTCGGTGCAAACGTGCGTGCGGCAGCAGGGCGGGTCGATAGTGGACTTGTCGTTCGCTAGCCCTAATGTCGCAGCACGTGTGAGGAGCTGGTGCGTCCAGGAGGAGGTTGAGACCCTATCCGACCACCGATACATCCGGATAGAGGTCTCCCGGACCCTCCTGCAGCCCAGCAGGGGTCACACGGCGGACGGAGCTCCCGCGTTTCCGCGGTGGGCTGTGGGTCGATTGGATCGGGACCTGTTGGCCGAGGCAGCCATCGTTCAGTCATGGCTGTCCTCACCGCCCCAGGCGGACGGGGTGGATGCCGAGGCTGGCCGCATCCGCTGTGCGTTAACGCAGATCTGCGATGCGGCCATGCCCCGTGTGCGGCGCCTGCCCCCGAAGAGTGCGGTCCCCTGGTGGTCCCGAGAATTGGCGGACCTTCGGGCCGCGTGCATACGTGCCCGGAGGGCCTACACCCGCAGCCGAGCGCGTCACCGCGACGCTGAGCGGGAGGGCCAGCTGTACGAGGCTTACCGCAGTGCGCGGTCTGCCTTCAGGCTGGCCGTCCGTACCGCCAAGGACGTTAGTCGGCGGGAGATGCTGGACAGTCTCGAGCGTGACCCCTGGGGTCGCCCCTACCTCGCGGCGCTGAACAAGCTCCGCGGGCGGGGCCCCCCCCTCACCGAGACTCTCCAGCCCAGCCTCCTCACCAGAGTTGTCGAGGACCTCTTTCCACGGCGGGCGGAGCACACGCCACCGGTCATGGCTTCGCTGGACAGCGACCGGGAGGCCGACGATGAAAGTGCTCCGCCCATCACGGAGCCGGAAATGGGGGCGGCGGTGGCGCGTATGCGAGTCAAATCCACCGCCCCCGGGCCCGACGGTATTCCGAACCGTGTGCTGGCCCTGGTCCTCGAACACCTGGGACCACGCCTCAGGGGACTGTTCGACGCTTGTTTGTCGTCCGGACAGTTCCCTGGGTGCTGGAAAGAGGGGAGGCTGGTTCTCCTGCCGAAGCCGGGACGGTCTCCCGAGTCGGCCTCGGCCTACAGGCCCATCGTGCTGCTCGATGATGCGGGCAAGCTGCTGGAGAGGGTGTTGGCTGCCCGCATCGAGCGGCACCTCGTCGGGGACGGGCCCGATTTGTCGGACGCCCAGTTTGGTTTTCGGAGAGGGCGTTCGACGATCGCGGCCCTGCTGCGCCTGAAGGCCGTGGTAGCGGAGGCCGTCACCGGCGGAGGAGTCCTGTTGGCGTTGTCCCTGGACATCGCCAACGCCTTCAACAGTCTGCCATTCAGCTGCATCAGGGAGGGGCTGAGGTATCACGGGGTGCCCGTGTACCTCAGGCGGCTGGTGGCAGACTACTTGGAGGGGCGCAGCGTCCTCTACGTTGACCGAGTAGGGGACGTTGTGCGAACGCCCATGACGTGCGGTGTCCCACAGGGGTCGGTTCTGGGTCCGACCCTGTGGAACATCGGCTACGACTGGGCGTTGAGAGGAAGTCTCCCACCTGGGCTGGGCGTAATTTGCTACGCCGACGATACACTCGTCACAGCCCGGGGTGGGACGCTAGAGGAGGCGGCACGCCTGGCAACTCTCGGCACCGAGGAGATTGTTAGGCGGATCGAAGCGCTGGGGTTGAGGGTACCCCTGGAAAAGACGGAGGCCCTTCTGTTCCATGGCCTCCGTACCGCCGGCGCTTCGATCACCGTGAAGTCGGTCACCATCAGCATCCAGGCCCACATGAAGTACTTGGGCCTGGTGCTCGACGGGCATTTTTGGTTCCGGGAGCATCTCCATCGACTTGTTCCCCGGCTTGTCGGCGCGGCGTCCGCCCTTTCGCGGCTGATGCCGAATGTGGGTGGACCCAGTGCTACGTGCCGACAGCTGTACGTGGGGGTGATCCGGTCGATGGCCCTGTACGGCGCACCGGTGTGGGCGGGGTCCCTGACCGTCCGTCTTAGGGCACTCCTGTGGCGACCACAGAGGGTCATGGCGATCAGGGCCGTACGCGGTTACCGCACGGTGGCGACGGAGGCAGCGTGCCTCCTGGCCGGAACTCCCCCGTGGGACCTGGAGGCGGAGATGCTCGCCGACATTTATCGGCGGGTGTCGGAGAAGCGCGCCCGCGGCGGCATGGTCTCCATCACAGAGATCACCGCCTGGCGGGTCGACGCCCGCCGAGAAGTCATTGCCCGTTAGGCAGTCCGGCTGGAGAGTCCTCGGTATGGTGTTAGGACCGTCGAGGCCCTCCGGCCGGTGCTGATGGAGTGGTTGGAGCGGACGCACGGGGTGCTTTCCTTCCGACTGGTGCAGGTGCTGACGGGGCACGGTTGCTTCGGGAAGTACCTGCACAAGATTGTCAGGAGGGAGAGCACACCGTCCTGCCACCACTGCAGTTGCGACGAGGACACGGCGCAGCACACGCTCGAGGAGTGTGCTGCATGGGAGGAGGATCGCCGTGAACTCGTCGCAATTATCGGTGCCGACCTGGCGCTGCCGACCATCGCCAGGGAGATGCTCGTCAGCGTCAGGAACTGGGACGCGGTCGCCGCCTTCTGTGAGGCCGTTATCTCACGGAAGGAGGCGGCGGATCGTGTGCGAGTAGAGCTTCTATTCGGCGACACGTTCCGCCGCCGGCGACTCGGGCGGCGCAGGCGCGAGTATCTGCGCCTAATGCCGCCCTAGCCGAGGCCGCGGGTGATCGGACCGGGGAATTGTCCATCACCCGCAGAGAGGCTAACCGCGCGACGGCGACCGACGTCCCAGGTCGAGAGGTGAGGTTACCCGAAAGGGTATTCCGTCGGGCCGACCACTGACGACAAGTGACATCTGCTCCGGTGGTCGGCCCAACAACGAGGTGACGTGGGTACGGGTGGGCTATGGGCCCACGCGCCGTCCTTTCATCGCCCCGGATGGACAGGACCGCGCGTGCGCTTACCATAGCCCACCCAAAAAAAAAAAAAAAAAAAAAAAAAAAAAAAAAAAAAGTCCTTTCTCAAGCTTTACTCCATCTCTGTACCAAATTTCATCAAAATCGGTTCAGTGGTTTAGACGTGAAAGCGTAGCAGACAGACAGACAGACAGAGTTACTTTTGCATTTATAATATTAGTAAGGATATAAATTTAATACTAAAAAAGGTACTTAACTTTGACCTTGAATAACTTTTGAATGAGTTGATTCATCGAAAAATGTTATCAGACGCTTTTTGTAGAGCGTTTAATTCTCTACAAATATATGTAATGGGAATTGCAGACCGATGTATGATTTATTAGTTACAAAAATCTGAATAAAAAAAAATCCTATGTAATTCTTATGGAAAATCGAAAATTGCGATGCGGACATACTTAACATTAATATTAAGAGCTCATATTTTCAGAGGCCTATTTTAGCATCTAAACGAAACTTTTGAGCCTGGTTCAGAGAGAAAGAAACAATTTTTTTTTGAAGCGCCCTAATATATCTTTCTTTTTAATATTTAAATAATAATCGGCAATAAAGGAAATTAAAAATTTTCCTTGTGGTGATGTATTAAGAATACATTCAGCATCTTGCTCGTGGGTATCGTAAAAGAAGACTACGCGAAATAACATGCAGATATAACAAATCTATGCAAGAGAAGGATTATGAAGAACCTTATACTAACTCGTCTGATCAGAGTTCAATTTCTCTCCCATATGGAGCCCAGTAGTGCGACGTACGTGAGCTGAGATGTAAATTTAATTATTTTTTGGAATATATTTGAATGTACCTACATTATGTCTTCAGCTATACTTAATGTATTATGAAAAATGAAATTGCTTAGAAACTTTGAAAATTACAAATTAATTGGATACTGCTTATATCTTTAGGTATACGTCCACTTGTTGGTTTTTGTTTATAAGACAACATAAAAACAGGATCTCTATGTAAAAGAGGACATTACAAACATAAAATTTACGGTCACAAATAACAATACTGAGAACAATTATTAACCACTCAAAAAATTAATTTAATTAAGTAGATCGTTCAAAAATTGAATCGCCTGTAACCCACGGCACTACTTAGACCACTGCGCTATCTGTACAAGTATTGGGTTATATTTCAAGTTTTCCTTTTTTTGCACTAATATAAACTGCGTATATGTTTCACCACTTTTATATCTTTCATCCACATCGCTTATGAAGATGATTTACAAACGATATATCCAAATATTTTAGCAGCTTAGTTTAACAACACTGTAAAAATGAGACTACATAAATAAAATCAACCTGTTTCGTTACGCTTACTTCAAGAATAATCTCAGTAAAGAGAAGAGAAGAGAAATTCAAGATGCTCGAATATACTTGTACATTGAAACGATGGAGACTTGTAATATTTTCAAGCAATTTCTTTTCATAAAAAAATATTTTATATTATAATTAGATTTAGAGAAGGGCGATTTTCAAAGTCGAAATTGCGAAAACATGGCGATAGCTAGCTCCCTTGGAAATGTCAATCAAAGTTGGAAAGTAAGCAATCAAAGTTTACTCAGGACGCGTCGCGTATTGCAATAATTTGTTAAATTAGTTGTTATACCTATTTTTTTATTTATCAACTGCGCCAGATAGGCAAATGATTCATCTGATGCTAAGCTGTCGCTCCGAAATGTCGATCGTCGTATCAGTGTAGCCTTACATCAAATTGCACAGTAAGATTGCCTTATTTTGTCATTAAACGGCGTTAGTATTTTAAAGATGTTTGCTAACAATTTAAACAAAAATATAACATGTATATAACAGTAATAACTAATTTAATAAAATCTCAACCAAATTTAAAATAGTATTATAATTTAAATCAATACCCCCGATACCAACCCGTTTAACCAGCGTGGTATACTAGCTAATTTTACTCTTTTATTGTGGAGGAGGCTCAAACCCAGCACTGAGACGTATAAACATGAGCTGAATTCCATGTGTGGTGACAGAGTAAGAATACAATGACCGTGTCAAGGGTCACGCGTTCCATTCTTACGCAGGACAACTGTGTGATCCATAAATTGTTGTTCTGAAGTCTGGGTGTAATTTGTATCCATGAAATATAAGTTCGCAAAGTACCCTGCAATAAGGGGATTATTTTCTTCTAAAAAATAAAATTAAAGGCAGCGCTCCATTCTGTAGGTCACGTAAAAGAAGGCCATGGATGTCAGGCCAGATACCAAGCCATAGCCAAAGTCATGTAGAAGATGTTATAAACATAAACAAGATAAAAAATATCCATAAACAAGAATCGGATAACTCGAATTACAACCCAATATTACATTTTTTGATCAACGAGATTTCCGTGAGGTAATTAATGGAGTAAGAATTAATCTCGTTCTCTCGTGGGTCAACATCCAGGTCGTCCAAGACGACTAAGGGACACATCATTATTTCAGTTCATATACGTCCCACTACTGGGATCGAGCCTCATCCAGAATAGAAGGGCAATTGACCTTACTATACCATGCTGGTCAGACAGGTTAGTATAGAGTTTCATTTCGAGTTTTCCTTCTCTTGCATAGATGTTATATACGTATCCTTAATCGTATCCTACCGTATCCCTTAGTCGTCTTTTATGACATCCACGGGCAAGATAGGGAGTGGTGAATTGTGTTCTTACTCCGTCACTACACGGATAATACGGAATAAGGGACAATATGGAGATAAAAAATTCACAAAGAGAGGAAAATCCAAACTAAAATACTAAATATATCAATACGTTTGATCAGCATGGCATAGTAGGTCAATTTCACTCCTATAGTGGAGGAGACTCGAGCCCAACTGTAGTGTGATGATCATCATTTCAGCCTATCGCCGTCCACTGCTGGATATAGGCCTCCCTCATGTTACACCACAATGTGTGGTCCTGTGCCGCCTGCATCCAACGACGCCCAGCAACTTTCACCAGGTCATCGGTCCACATAGTTGGGTCATCCTACGCTGCGTCGTCCGATACGTGGTCAACACTCGAGAATCTTTCTTCCCCAGAGGTTGTCGGTTTGTCGAGCGCTATGACCTGCCCATTGCCACTTCAGTGCATTCTTCGTGCTATGTTGTTTACACCCGTTCTTCTGCGGATTTCCGTATTCAGGATTCTATCTCGCATAGAACATGATCAAGATGATATGATGATCAGCGAGGTACATTGGATCTATTGCTCTTTCAACACGAATTCGGACCTGCTGAACCTAATACAACATATGTAAGGGCTGCGAAGAACAAAATAACAGGAAAAATGCAGGCATAAATATTAAAAAAATATATCACTGGCCACTTTCAAAGAATTTATAGCCTGCACATGAACGCCATGCAGTTTTCAACGCTTTTATTACTCCATTGAATTTTACACTGTTTCCGTAACGCTTTGTTCCGTAACTGCAGTTTTATTTTCATTGTTATCGTAAATCTGAAGCAACAATATCGACATTATTAAAGAGTAAATGAAAATAAAAGTACATTAATCAGATACGATTTTTATCATTGCCTATTAGCAATTTAAAAAATAGATCCATTTGTAATACTTCTTTTTTTTTTCTTTCTGTTGATGCCAAACGAGCAAACAGCACATTGGATGGTAAGTAATAACGCCGCTCATAGACCTTTGCTTAGGCTTCTTCAGGCAGGCTGCTGCCTGCTTCACAGTAGGCAGCAGCCTGCTGTGAAAAAAGTGAAGGGAGTGTAAATGCGTGCAATGAGGTTCGACAATACTAAAGGCTTTATCAAAACCCACCACACGCAAACCCCCTTCAGAAAGTTAGGCTGCCGGCTTTCTTGCTCACCGAATGAAGTTCACAAATTGCTACTACTTAGACATCGATTTACTACGAGAGTGTAGTACTATCCTGGACGGACCTGCATACGGCTGTAAACAGAAGACTGCAGACAGTGTATTCCTACCACTATAAAAAAAATCACTTCAGAATAAATTAAAGAAAAAAACCTTTTTTAAAAAAAAAGCTTTTATTATTTGTTAATGAAATGAACTAAAAAGTTAAAATCCAGGTTCATCATCAGACCCTGGTTACCATATAAAGTACTCGTCAAGACGAATCAAATGAGCCCAAATTCGATGGGGTTGCGTCGCTTAATTACGGAGTTCCTATGGCCAGCTTCCAGGTCCATCATCAAATTCATCCGATTTATACATACATTGCATTTTCTGATTGCGCTGAAATTTTGCATAATTTCAGCTCAGTCAGAAAACGGGAAGTGGACCAAATTTAACTTGCAAGATTTGATTACAGACTACAGGACAGGTGAAACTAAATAAAAGCTTGTAAAAATACAATTCATTTTCACCATCATCCTGCGCCTATCCCAATTATATGGGGTCGACTCAATGTAGGTATTGTTTCTTGCATGTTGCAAAAGTTTTGACAGATTTACGACCGGGCACCTGCCTGACTTTAACTCTCTTTGGGAATGCAACTGTTGTTAATACAGCATCAGAGTTGTCCCTCTCTATGTTAAGCTCTTAGTCGGTTTTTACGACACCCACGAGCGAAATTATAAACATACAATCAATGGATGCAAATTAAAAAGCAAACTTCGAACAAGTATTTGTGAGTCGTACAAAAATGTTCTGCACGGGTATCGAATTTACGACACACAGTGGATCACTAGATTAGAACTCAGACCAATATGTCATTTAAGGGAATTATCAACGTTTCATCATAAAGCAAACTATGAAAATTGCTTCCACTTGAAGAAATCATGTGTAAATTTCAGCTTACATAATGAAATCTCTGAGCGACTTGTTAAATGTAAACTAAATTCTTTCTGACTTCTTACAAGGAGAGAATGGAAAACAGGGTGGTTGAGCCCGCGCCGCGGGGTGGGGGTAGGTCGAAGTTGCTCGTTTTATATGCAAATTTTCTACGTCCTTATGAATATGAAAATTTTCTATTAGAACGTGTCGTTGTCAGCGTTCCCTTGATGTACTGGAAATGATGCCTTCTTTTCATAGATTTTTTACCTCTCAGCGGTTTGCTATGAACATGCAAATTGGTTAAGACGTTGCTCTATCCAAGCGTAGTTCTACTATACAGGTTAGGCAACAAAGAGAAATGTATATAGGTACTACTAAGAACTCGCAGGATTTTATTTGTTTGAACGTGCTAATCTCAGACACTACGTGCTGGATTACAAAGACCTCTATTGTGTCAAATAAACAGTTCATCGAGACATTATATGATATAATACCTAAAGATAGAGCAGTATCTAAAAGTCTAGCAATCATGGTAACTACTGAGATGACAATAATAAGTAAAACTAAAAAATTTAAATTACCGCCGATACAAACTAAAATAATAAAAAAAAATGTTCTCTTTAACAGGAATTATTAATTAATTTTCATTTAACGGCTGTAATGCCACGTGTGAAGCAACCTTATTGATTAATCGTACGCCATTACATCATTTTGGAAAAGAGCTGCTACTCTCACACTACTGGTCCGATATTAACCAAACATAAAACTAAGAACCACTGCCAGGAAATTGCTTTTCAAGTAAAAAAAAACGGCATCAAAATCCGTCCATCCGTTTGAGAGCTACGATGCCACGCACACACATACAGCGTATATAATATAGCGTATATAATATACACATATTTTTCATCATTATCATTTCAGCTCATATACTTCGCTCTGAATTAAATACTGTAAAAAAACTAAAAAATATTTAAGAACAGAATACACCAGCTTCTTCTCATCGTGAAAGACAAAAAAAGGATGTAAAATATATATAAAATCTATGCAATAAAAGGAAAACTCGAAATAAAACCCTATACTAATCTGTGTGACCAGCGTAGTTAATTTCCCTCCCATTGCAGATACGAGCTGTGAGGATAATGATCCTAACGGTTATCGTAAAGGCAATAATTGGCAGTAGAGATAATCGTAGTATTCTAAGTACCTTCCATAATGAAAACATATAATAGAAATATATGTATAAAAAAATATATCTGCAATTTACAAAACTCCCTCGTCCTTAATTAATGTAACTTAAATAAAGAACGTAAACTTATATAAATCCTCTTGTTATAAGAATATATATTATAGCGCTCGCTACATACCCTGGCTACGAATCTTCATCATAATAGAAAGGGAATTAGCGTACAAAACAAAGCTATCTAGATTAATTAGCATTTTTTGTGGATTTTATCGCGTTTGTATTTGATTTTGGATTACCCGACGTTTCGAATAATTTGCAGCAACAACATATTGTAATTTGATTCAACTGTATGTCTTTCGCGGGTACAACAAGACACCAAGCACCACATCATCTACCACTCATCAATACCATTATAGACGTCATAGTAACATCTATTCATTTTATTAACTTATCTGTATTGTGTATAATTAATATAAATTTCATAGAACATACGTTTTTGTTAAATTTCAACTACAATATAACAATCGACAAATCGACAAGTAAACTGCAATTCACATAAGTTTATGTCTCATACAAGTAGTTCAGTGGTATTAGTGGAACTAGTAGCGCAGGCCTCGGGCGTCGCTCACGGGCACGTAACTTCTCCCCCGAGAGCCTGCCTGTGACGTTCACTGAATATCTTTGAAGTTAGGCGCACGACACGACACTTAGTAACTTTGGGTTACGTAAAATGTGTTAAGCCTACACTTAAAACATTTTAGGAGCTCTTTTCTATTTAAAAAGATACTCAATTTAGGACGTATCTTTATGTTAGGTGGCTTTAAATACAGATAATGAAAGAAACAAAAAACATCGGGTTTTGAATCAAGAAAATATTTGCACTGTGAAAATATATGATATCTGAGGAGCTGAAATATATGATATCTGAAAATGATTATCATTAAAGAACCAGTTTGGCTTTATTCGAAAATACTGCTAGATCTCGCTAAGGTTCCCTCCGGCCGGTGCTGATGGAGTGGTTGGAGCAGACGCACGGGGTGCTTTCCTTCCGACTGGTGCAGGTGCTGACGGGGCACGGTTGCTTCGGGAAGTACTTGCACAAGATTGTCAGGAGGGAGAGCACACCGTCCTGCCACCACTGCAGTTGCGACGAGGACACGGCGCAGCACACGCTCGAGGAGTGTGCTGCATGGGAGGGGGATCGCCGTGAACTCGTCGCAATTATCGGCGCCGACCTGGCGCTGCCGACCATCGCCAGGGAGATGCTCGACAGCGTCAGGAACTGGGATGCGGTCGCCGCCTTCTGTGAGGTCGTAATCTCATGGAAGGAGGCGGCGGATCGTGTGCGAGTAGAGCTCCTATTCGGCGACACGTTCCGCTGCCGGCGACTCGGGCGGCGCAGGCGCGAGTATCCGCCCTAGCCGAGGCCGCGGGTGATCGGACCGGGGAATTGTCCGTCACCCGCGGAGAGGCTGACCGCGCGACGGTGACCGACATCCCAGGACGTCGAGAGGTGAGGTTACCCGAAAGGGTACTCCGTCAGGCCAACCACTGACGACACGTCACATCTGCTCCGGTGGTCGGCCCAACAACGAGGTGACGTGGGTACGGGTGGGTTGTGGGCCCGCGCGCCGTCCTTTCATCGCCCCGGACGGACTGGACCGCGCGTGCGCTTACCATAGCCCATCCATAAAAAAAAAAAAAACAAATAAAAAGATCTCCCTAAGGTTCATTGATTATTATATTTAGAACAATTATTCTAAAATACGTAGGCAATATGAATACGCCCGCCGGGACATCATTGCCCGTTGGGCAGACCGGCTGGAAAGGTCTTGATTTGGTGTTCGGACCGTCGGAGCCTTCCGGACGGTGCTGGTGGAGTGATTGGGTTGGCGGCAAGGGATGCTCTCCTTTCGACTGGCTGCCCTTCTTGTTGGGGTATACATATGTACCTACATAATATTATATTTAAAATATCCGTGAGAAAAATGACAGAAAATAATGTATCATATCTATATTTAAAGGTAATCTATTCCAATAAATAAAATTGGAGTGTCTGTTTGTAATGTCAAAATAATAGGCTTTTTTCATGCTCACACGGTTATTTGCACGACACCTATATGCCTAAAATAGCAATTAAAATTTTTTTGTCTGTCTGTTTGTTCCGGGTAATCTTCAAAACGGCTGGACCGATTTCAAAAATTCTTTCACCAATGGAAAGCTATAATATCAGGGCGTAAACTAGGCTATATTTTATCCCGGTATTCCCACGGGAACGGGAACTACGCGGGTAAAACGACTATAACCTATAACCGAAGCGAAGCGAGGGCAGGTTGCTAGTCTATACCAATAAATAAAATTGGAGTGTCTGTTTGTAATGTCAAAATAATAGGTTTTATTCATGCTCACACGGTTATTTGCACGACACCTATGCCTAAAATAGCAATTAAAAAATTTTTGTCTGTCTGTCTGTCTGTTTGTTCCGGGTAATCTTCAAAACGGCTGGACCGATTTCAAAAATTCTTTCACCAATGGAAAGCTACAATATCAGGCCGTAAACTAGGCTATATTTTATCCCGGGATTCCCACGGGAACGGGAACTACGCGGGTAAAATGATTATACCCTATAACCGAAGCGAAGCGAGGGCGGATTGCAGCAAATGACAGTAGTATTATTTTTACATTATCATCATCTCGGCTCATATATCGCACTGCTGAGATCCAGCCTCCTCCACATCGGAGGGAAATTGACTTCACTATACCATACTGGTCAGACAGGTTGGTATTTTTTTTTTTTTTTTTTTTTTTTTTTGGGTGGGCCATAGTAAGCGCACGGGCGGTCCTGTCCGCCCGGGGCGACGAAAGGACGGCGCGCGGGCCCATAACCCACCCGTACCCGTCACCTCGTTGTTTGTTGGGCCGACCACCGGAGCAGATGTGACTTGTCATCAGTGGTCGGCCCGACGGAATACCCTTTCGGGTAACCTCACGTCTCGACGTACTGGGACGTCGGTCGCCATCGCGCGGTCAGCCTATCTGCGGATGACGGACAATTCCCCGGTCCGATCACCCGCGGCCTCGGCTAGGGCGGCATTAGGCGCAGATACTCGCGCCTGCGCCGCCCCAGTCGCCGGCGGCGGAACGTGTCGCCGAATAGGAGCTCTACTCGCACACGATCCGCCGCCTCTTTCCGTGAGATTACGGCCTCACAGAAGGCGGCGACCGCGTCCCAGTTCCTAACGCTGTCGAGCATCTCCCTGGCGATGGTCGGCAGCGCCAGGTCGGCACCGATAATCGCGACGAGTTCACGGCGCCCCCCCTCCCACGCAGCACACTCCTCGAGCGTGTGCTGCGCCGTGTCCTCGTCGCAACTGCAGTGGTGGCAGGACGGTGTGCTCTCCCTCCTGACAATCTTGTGCAGGTACTTCCCAAAACACCCGTGCCCAGTCAGCACCTGCACCAGTCGGAAAGAAAGCACCCCGTGCGTCCGCTCCAACCACTCCATCAGCACCGGCCGGAAGGCCTCGACGGTCCTGACACCGTACTGAGGACTCTCCAGCCGGACTGCCCAACGGGCAATGACTCCTCGGCGGGCGTCGACCCGCCAGGCGGTGATCTCCTGCAAGGAGACCATACCGCCGCGGGCAAGCGTCTCCGACACCCGCCGATAAATGTCGGCGAGCATCTCCGCCTCCAGGTCCCACGGGGGAGTTCCGGCCAGGAGGCACGCTGCCTCCGTCGCCACCGTGCGGTAACCCCGTATGGCCCTGATCGCCATGACCCTCTGTGGTCGCCACAGGAGGGCCCTAAGACGGACGGTCAGGGACCCCGCCCACACCGGTGCGCCATACAGGGCCATCGACCGGATCACCCCCGTGTACAGCTGTCGGCACGTAGCACTGGGTCCACCCACATTCGGCATCAGCCGCGAAAGGGCGGACGCCGCGCCGACAAGCCGGGGAACAAGTCGATGGAGATGCTCCCGGAACCAAAAATGCCCGTCGAGCACCAGGCCCAAGTACTTCATGTGGGCCTGGATGCTGATGGTGACCGACTTCACGGTAATCGAAGCGCCGGCGGGAGGCCCGGCGGTACGGAGGCCATGGAACAAAAGGGCCTCCGTCTTTTCCAGGGCTACCCTCAACCCCAGCGCTTCGATCCGCCTGACAATCTCCTCGGTGCCGAGAGTTGCCAGGCGTGCCGCCTCTTCTAGCGTCCCACCCCGGGCTGTGACGAGTGTATCGTCAGCGTAGCGTAAATTACGCCCAGCCCGGGTGGGAGACTTCCTCTCAACGCCCAGTCGTAGCCGATGTTCCACAGGGTCGGACCCAGAACCGACCCCTGTGGGACACCGCACGTCATGAGCGTTCGCACAACGTCCCCTACTCGGTCAACGTAGAGGACGCTGCGTCCCTCCAAGTAGTCTGCCACCAGCCGCCTGAGGTACACGGGCACCCCGTGATACCTCAGCCCCTCCCTGATGCAGCTGAATGGCAGACTGTTGAAGGCGTTGGCGATGTCCAGGGACACCGCCAACAGGACTCCTCCGCCGGTGACGGCCTCCGCTACCACGGCCTTCAGGTGCAGCAGGGCCGCGATCGTCGAACGCCCTCTCCGAAAACCAAACTGGGCGTCCGACAGATCGGGCCCGACCCCGACGAGGTGCCGCTCGATGCGGGCAGCCAACACCCTCTCTAGCAGCTTGCCCGCATCATCGAGCAGCACGATGGGCCTGTAGGCCGAGGCCGACTCGGGAGACCGTCCCGGCTTCGGCAGGAGAACCAGCCTCCCCTCTTTCCAGCACCCAGGGATCTGCCCGGACGTCAAACAAGCGTCGAACAGTCCCCTGAGGCGTTGTCCCAGGTGCTCGAGGACTTGTTCAGCGCCACGAGGTAGGGGCGACCCCAGGGGTCACGCTCGAGACTGTCCAACATCTTCCGCCGACTAACGTCCTTGGCGGTACGGACGGCCAGCCTGAAGGCAGACTGCGCACTGCGGTAAGCCTCGTACAGCTGGCCCTCCCGCTCAGCGTCGCGGTGACGCGCTCGGCTGCGGGTGTAGGCCCTCCGGGCACGTATGCACGCGGCCCGAAGGTCCGCCAATTCTCGGGACCACCAGGGGACCGCACTCTTCGGGGGCAGACGCCGCACACGGGGCATGGCCGCATCGCAGATCTGCGTTAATGCACAGCGGATGCGGCCAGCCTCGGCATCCACCCCGTCCGCCTGGGGCGGTGAGGACAGCCACGACTGAACGATGGCTGCCTCCGCCAACAGGTCCCGATCCAATCGACCCACAGCCCACCGCGGGAGCTCTGTCCGCCGTGTGACCCCTGCTGGGCTGCAGGAGGGTCCGGGAGACCTCTATCCGGATGTATCGATGGTCGGATAGGGTCTCAACCTCCTCCTGGACGCACCAGCTCCTCACACGTGCTGCGACATTAGGGCTAGCGAACGACAAGTCCTCTATCGACCCGCCCTGCTGCCGCACGCACGTTTGCACCGAGCCCCTGTTCAGCAAACAGAGGCCCAGTGCCGCCGCCCACTCTTCGACCGCCCGCCCACGGTCATTCGTCCTGGGGGACCCCCACGCCGTGGACTTTGCGTTGTAGTCCCCCAGAACGAAGATTTGGCGCGGTGCCAGTCGCCGTATCGAGGCCCCCAGGATAGTGAGGAAGGCCCCGAAATCCGTCGCGCTCCTGTTGGGGGAGAAGTAAACACCAAATAGCGTAACCTCTCCCCATTCCGCCGCGACATACCCATCGCCCCTGTCCTTGAGCAACAAAGGCGGGGAATGCCACGACGTGGAGGCGACGATTGCCACAGAGCCGTCACTGCTGCCCAGCCAATTGGGCCGGTCAGGCACCACGTACGGCTCCGCGGCTACGGCTGCACCGATCAACCACTCCGCCATGGCTTGCAGGAAAACGTCCTGTGCCTCGGCGGCGTGGTTGAGGTTGGCCTGCAGGAGGTGGTACGATTCGGTCGCCATTAGTGGGCCGTATCCATCACCTCCTCCACGCTGGCGGGCGATCGGGTCGCGCTAGGGGCGGGAGCGGCCGGGGTCGTCGGACCGCTCCGCCCCTTTGGGGCCGAAGCCGGGGGTCTGCACTCCCTGCCCCCCATGCGGTGCTTGGCGGGCCTATTGCCCGCCGCACACGCGGGGCAGTGGGGAGTGGCGGCGCAGGATGCCGCCTTGTGCCCGGGTTGACCGCAGCGGAAGCAGAGATCGCTGCAGTCAAAGCAATTGGTGCATGTCGGCCGAGTGTGTCCGACCGCCATGCACTTGTAGCACCTCGCAGGCCGGGACTCCAGCACGGTCAGCCGCGCCGAGCTCCAGCCCACGAGGAGCCTGCCTGAGTCGGCCAATTGCTTGGCCGACTCCACCGGGCACTGCACCCAGGCAGCACCGACGCCGCCCGGACCAGGGCGGATAGCGCCAATTCGGACGGTGTCCACGGGACACCCGGTTTTCGAGACGATGGCCTCCCGGATGTCATCCACCGTCACGGAGTCGTCCAGACCCGCGACGCGTAGTTCTGCGCACTTTACGTGTCTGGCGATTTTGACGCCACCCTCCTCTGCGAACAGACCCCTCAACTTGGCCGCCATGCTATCGGCCGTCTTGGCGCCCTCGGCCCCAGGGAACTCTAGAATCCGTGCCCCTGTCCGGGCCTTGCGGGTCCTGGCTTCGACGCCTCCTAAATTGGAGACGTCAAGCTCCCGCCGGGCGCGACGTAAGACGGCCTCATAGCTGAGGCCGTTTTCGGCCGCCTCAGGCAGCACGGTGATCACCACCGCGGCTGACTTTGGCGGCCGGAGCCTCCTGCGCGACCTCTTATTTGCGGCTCCTGCTTTGGGAGCGGAGGCTTTGGCGGCACTTTTGGCCTCCGCTCTCCTCTTCTGGCCGCGACTTTTTCGGCTGCGCTCGGCTGTCTGCCAACCTTCTTCAGGTGCAGCGGAGGGGCCGGGCACAGCAGTCACGGCCGCGGCTGCGTTGGCTGCTACCGGCGGTGCATTTGCCGGCAGCGGCTGAGGTCCGGCCTGAGCAGGAGCCGGTGCCACCTTCTTCCTCGCGGCGGGCCCTTTGGACTTCGGTCCAGCAACGGCCGCAGCGTAGCTCCCTACGCGCCCGCCCTGGCAGGGTAGCGCATCAGGGGCTGACACCGCGGACTTGGGCCTGTCCGCAGCAAGCGGCGGCCGAAGACGGGGCTCCGGAGGCAGTCTTGACTCCAGAGCCGCCATGCGCGCGTCGAGCATTCTGCCCACAACATCCACTATGGCGCGCATGGTCTGATCCGGCACGCCGTTCATTGCGGGCAGCGGGACCGCTTCGGCCGGCTGCGGCCCTCTGGGGACTCGCCGCAGCGCGAGTTGGCGCAACGGGGACAGCGGGGGAGGCGGCAGGGCCGGCGCTTGTCGGCGGCGCAGTCCTCGCCAGTTGTGCGACCTGGCGCCGCAAGTCGGCCATTTGCTTGGCCAACTCGCGGTTCGCCTTCTGCACCGCCGACAGCTCTTTGTGTAAGGCCTTGTTTTTCTCCTGCAGGCCTGAAACCTCACCAGAAAGGCGGGCGTTTTCGGCCTGCAGGGTGGCCACATTGGCAGCTGGGGGATCGCCACCCACAGCCGCCGTGTCGGTGGGAGGGATGTCCGCCAACACCCTCATCATTCTTTCGGCAGCCGCCTCATTTGCCCGTTTATGGGCCTCAGTCCCCCGCGCCGTGCCGATTGGCGATGGAGTCGCCGACCTTGCCGCTACTACCGCGCCGCCTCGCCCGCCCCGCCCCCTGCGAGAGGTCGGGACTTTGGGAGGAGGCATGATGGTGCTACTCCCCTCGGAGGATCCCGAGCTGCCACCCTCGTTCAGGGGGCGCTTCCGCACCTGCGAGAGGAGGACCTCCTCCCTGACCGCTAGGGCCGCGGTCAAGGCCGACGCTGGGGACTGACTGGCGATCTCTGCAGCTGATGTGCTGCCGCCCTCAGTGTCCGACGGCTCTGCGGCAGTGCTGCCGCCTTCGTCAGCAGTCGGAGCGGCTGCAGCGACATCCCTAGCCAGCCGCTCCTGCCTGGCCAACTCGCGCCTCTTGACACTCGTGGCCTTCCCCGTCCCCATATTCTTCCGCTTTTGCCTCTTCTTGGGGGCCTCGAGTGTCGCTGGCCCCTTGCCTGATCTTGTGGCCTCAAGTGCCGGACCAGCAGCCGAGCTGCAGTCGGACGAGGCCACTCCTTCCTCTGTGCCAGTTTTTCTGTAGCTTGGCAAGGCTTTTAGGTGGGAACCAATCGAATTCCGGTTCTCCGTGGTGGTGTTTTTGGGCGTCTCACCCCTTCTATCTTCATCTGCGTTAAGTGAACATGAATCCATCAAGTTCCCACGAGCATGGGAGAAATAACGGTCGACCCGGGCAGAGATCCCGATACCCGGGCAAGCGTACATTTGTATCCCAACACAGGGGGTCCGCAGGTACCCTGGCTGGGGGCGCGCTAACGACTGAACAACCCATCAGCCATGCATCCTCTCGCCGCGCGCCAGAACTTAGGATTCTGGGTGATTGTTTTATAGAGGTTTTCTTCCTCGCGGTCCAGGCGGTTAAGCCAAGACCCTCGCTCCTGAATCTAGGCCTCAAGACAAATGTCCCGAAGCAAGAATCAGGTCTACGATTTGTCGCGGTTGGCAAATGCCTGCCCAGTCCTCAAACGAATGAGTGACTGGGCCCGTCGAATTTTCGCGTCCAATACCCTCTACAATTAGAGGGCATGGAGCGAATTTGGGGCATCCCACAAACTGGGCCCCCCCTCGGGCCAGATATTTGCCACGAGCGACAATTCCAGAGAGCAGTCCAAGGAATTGTCGCTCGTGCCCAGGGTACACCACGCGGAGGTTTCTGGCGTAGCACCCCAGACAGGTTGGTATAGGGTTTTGTTTCGATATTTTCCATCTCTTACATGTTGTATGCATATTAAATCCCTTAGTCGTCTTTTAAAACACCCATGGGTAAATGGTGAATTGTATTCTTACTCCGTCACCACACGGAAATTTTTACATTATAACGTGATTCATTCTAAACTTTGTGAGCATTAGCTTTCATTGGGTATCTCGTCGAGCTGGCCATGGTCGACAAGGGTCGATACAAGTGGTCGGCCAAATAGCGAAGAGGTGGATTATGGGGCCCGCTACGTCCTTGCGTCGCACTGGACGGAATGGACCAAAACCCGCCAAAAAAACGAACACTATGGCCAGCGGAATGGTTTGAATCGATCAGACTCTTAGATTAAAGTTATAAAGACAAATTTAAAAATTTATGTAGACACTGTTATTAATGAGATTAAATAATATGGTATATAAAACTTTTTTAAATCATTTCACGGCTGCAAGGGCGCTCGTTACTCAGAAAATATAAGAAAACATTTCTCTCGTCTCGAATCTGAATTTAAATAAAACTCATTTTTTATTAAAATGAAAAATTACATCATCTGGCACAAGCGATACTTGAAACAAAATGAAAGACAAACGAGTTCTCGACGCTTTAGATAATAATCACTGTTTATTTTATTAAAAATAACATAAATATTTTGTTTAAGATTTACTATGGATTGTTTCAAGAAAAAGAAGAGAAAGAATATTTCAAATATCATCATCATCAGCTCATATTCGTTGCACTGTTGGGCTCGATCCTCCTCCACAATACAAGGGCAATTTACCTATTATTCCTCGCTGGTCAGACGTGTTGGTATATGGTTTATTTTGAATTTTCCTTCACTTGCATAGATGTTATATGCATATTATATCCCTTAGTCGTCTTTTACGACACCCACAGAGCAAGAAAGGGGTTTGGTGAAATGTATTTTTATTCCGTCACCACAAGATCTACTATATCTAATAAACTATGCCTTAAAAAAATATTTGTATAGTTATTCACATTTGACGATTTAGGTTACGCCAATTATTTACTCATTCATTTACTGATCAACAAGCGTACTATGTCAACGAATGGTTAATGGTTTTTTAGTGAAATAAACTCAACACTGTTTACAAAAATATCAAATATCTTTTAATTGATGTTAATTAGAGCGCAAGTCTATATAAAACATTACTCTTTATGGCATCTAAAATGACAGGTCAAGGCCAAAATAATAACAACAGTCGCTGACAATAGAATAGTAACTGCGTCTTCAGAACAATTTGATATTTGGAATTTAGTGCAATCTAAAAATAGTAACAAAAGATAAATCCTGTTAGATTTTTTCGAGTGTCTGTTGCTCCAGAGTTGCAATCATATATTTATTAAAAAATGTAAACCCAGAGCGCTGAATAATCTGCATTTGTCATTCCGTTTTATTCATCTCAGCTAATATAAGGTCTACGGTCAGGTTTGAACCTCTTTTATAATAAAAAGGAAATTAACGTACTGTGTTAGATGAGTTAAGACGAGTCAGATGTGTTATTAATATTCGAGCTAATATTAGGATATTAGCTTAAATAGTGCGGCGCATCAAATGTATTCGGCGCTATTGATTGAAATGCATTTATATTTAACTAAAAAATGGGCACTACGCGGATAAAACTTCAGGAATTTGCCGTAATTTCACCTGCGTAGTGCCCGCGTTTCCGTGTGAATACAGGAAAAAAGATATCATAGCTATCGTTATAGATGTTATCGTTGATAGTCTATATTTCCATTGCAGGGAAAACTTAAAATCGATTCAACGGTTTACGTCTGAAAGCGTAACAAACAAACTATGACACCTGCGATTTATAATATTACACCATTTTAATATTAGGTAAAATAATAATTAACTTAATGACAATGATCATTCATTATTACAGCTCATAATACGTCCCACTGTAGGAGGGAATAGGAGGGAAATTGACCTACAATACCAAGGTATAGAGTTTTATTTCGAGTTTTCCTTCGCTTACATAGATGTTATATGCATAATTAATCACTTAGTCGTCTTTTATGTAACCCACGGGTGAAAGAGGGGATGGTGACTTGTATTCTTACACCGACACCAGACAGAATAATGACGATATTTGTCATAAATACGCATGATGTCATACAGTAGTGAAACCTCGACTAGAATACCGTGGACTATCACTATTCTGTATAATGACGAAAATAGGTATAGTGAAAGTTGAATGAGTGAAAAGAAAACGAGGTTGTTTTTTTCTATTTCACTGATGAGATTGTCGCCATTACTTGACATTTAGAATTTTAAAAGTACAGTCACAAAGTTGAATTTATTGATTGAATTGAAAACAAACTGACATATTTATAATACTACTAGTTGACTTTAACAGACTCCGTTCTGTACAAATTAAAAAAATATAATAAAAATACAATTTCTTGAAACGATCGCAGTGCCACCTACCGGGTCTTAAAGCATTGTTTTAGTGTTCTAGAACCATCTTTGCATTATTATTTTTCTAATCAAATTGGTTTGAGACACATCGCTTAGATAGTTTAAAAGCCAATAACCGATATTTTTTTTGTGTTTGATATTTTTTTGTGTTTGATATATTATACATATAGACTTAGGACTATAGTGGTAGGAACACACTGTCGACGGTCTTCTATCACCAGCCGCGGGCCAGTCCGTCCGGGGTAGTACCACCCTGTCGCAGAAAATTAACATCCGAGTAGTAGCAATTTGTTATTGCACTTCGTTCGGTGAGCGAGAGCCTAACTTTGTGAGCGGCAGCCTAACTTTGTGAGGGCGTTTGCGTGCGGAGGCTTCTGGTGATGCCTTTAGTATCACCTAACCTTCCGCGTTCCGCATTCATACTCCCTTCACTATCTTTACGATAGGCAGCAACCCAGCAAAGGTCTATGAGCGGCAGGATCACTTACCATTAAGTGTGATGCTTGCTTGTTTGCCGCAAACAGCAATAAAAAAAATAATGTTTGTAAGTTTTATGCTCAGTGAATAATTCAAAAAATACTTTCAGAAGCATTAGATTCATAGACTACTAGAAATCAATGCGCCTGAGAAACATTTGTTTTTTTTAAAGCAACATCGCGTTGTATGTAACAATTCCATATATCGCGGGGAATGTCAAGAACACAAATTAGCAGGCAGAACACAACACCCAGACTCGGAACAACCCTATATGGAACGAATACTTCCATTTTAATAGAAAGCTACACAATCTCTAAATTATAATACGTGTCAGAGTAATATATCATTCTCATGGGAAAGCAGAAACCATGCGTCATACATAGCCATGGTTTAGCTTGTAGAAAAATATTTATACATTTACATGACTTCAAGATCATGCAAAAGTAAATTTAATTTAGTCTTAGTTAGAACATTACATGGAACATTAAATGTGTCTCAATAGATTGGCATACAAAATAAAGACACATAACTTTAAGAAAACTTACAATCAACGGGCACAAATTACAATCACATTCTGAACAATAATTTGTAGGTCACACAAAATATTCGCCGGCGTAGGAATCAAACACGCGACACCTGTCACGACAGGTTGGTATGTTTGGTATGTTAATCACTACGCCATCTGTGCACTCATCACTTTAATATTCATAGTTAAACGTTTACAGTATTAAGCCAATATTTTATCAGCTGAATATGTTAATTACCATGATATATAGATAAATAAGCAATTAAAGTAGGTTATGATTATTATTTGCGTTTGCTAAATATTGTATTTCATATAACGTGTAAACGCAATAAACTAAGTCAATTTGAGAATTTTGGTATGCTTTCAGAGAAAGAATACAAGTTATCCTTTCTTGCAGGTATTTGTAAAAGATGCTTCAGAGATATCAGTACAAGAGAAGGGAAACTTAAATAAAAATCTCTTTTTTTTGGGGGGTGGGTTGCGGTCGGCGCACTCCTTGCACCACTCCGTCCGGGGCGACAGAGGGGCGTAAGCACGCACACCCACAACCCACCCGAACACCACGTCGCCTTCGTCGTTGGACCGACCACCGGAAAATAAAAACCTCAACCGACCTGTTTGACCAGTGCAGTATTATTAGGTCAATTTCCCTCTAATTGTGGAGAAAGTTCGAGGCCAGCACTGCGATATACTTAAGTTGAAATGATGATGATAAGGAAATCACGGAATTAATTTTATTTATTTATTTACATCATTTGACACAAAACTCATTCCGAATGAAAGCAAAATTGGCCTATTCTTTTGGGCTGGACAGGCGGATTGGCATCTATAAATGTTATTTCCGAAAACCATATTATTGTGTATAATCTTTGATAGCCCATTCTGAAGACGCCTGCCTGACTAATGTCGAAAAATAAGTAAATATCTTAAATGGCATATTTCCATAAAAATGTTTAAAATTATATTTATCATCATTACAGTTAATACACGTCCCACTGTTGGGCTCGAGTCTCCTCCAGAATGGGAGGGAAATTGATCTACTATACCTACCACGGTATACTACTATAATACCACGCGGGTCAAATGTGTGGGTATAGGGTTTTATTTCGAGTTTTCCTTTTCTTGCATCGATGTTATATGCATATCCCTTAGTCGTCTTTTACGACATCCACGGGCAAGAAAGGGGGTGGTGAATTGTATTCTTACTCCGTCACCACGCGGAAAAATTATATAGAATGCCACGCAGAATGATCCTGGGCCAAGTGCACGTAACAGTTCCCTAGGAGTCTTAAAATAAGCAACACAAAGTGAGTCTTAAAAGTATTTACATATATTCTTTTGAGTCAACGCAATGGTGGGAGGTCAAACAACTGTACTGTCGCAAATGTAGTTTTGCTACTGCTTTATATAAATAACACCCATCTGGCATTAAATACAGGGAGACCGTGTAATACAGGCATGGGTGCAGATGTTGCTGTAAACTCGCCTCAGGGGCTGAAAACAGGCACACTGCCAACAAATGCAGCATCGTCCGTATATTTAAGCACTATGGAAGCACCCGCTGTACGTACTTAATTCGACTGAAAACGCAAGAGAATAGAAAAACAGGATTGCAGAGATATCTGCAGAGATGTGAATAAGGAATTGAAAGACATATTTTAATTCTAATCCATATGTCAAAAATAAATTTAAAAAAATCATTACATGACTGGGTTCGTTTATCGCGTAGAAAAAAAAAAAACGAACTGAAATAAAATCATTAAAACAGCAAAATTTAGGCGGGAGTGGTTGCGTTACAAAGCTAAAAATATAATTTTATTTACAATTCTTAAATTAATATTAGATTTTTGCCAAGGGAAGGGATGAACGACCACCGCTCGCGAGATTCTAAATTCTTGGATGCGTTAAAAAGCGATGATGGATTATCTTTGCAGCTGGTCACCTAAGAATATTTTAATATTCTTCATACATAATGATAAAATGATCAAAATAGTTAATAGCTTTATTGCAGATGATTAATCCAGTGACAAAGTAGTCCTTAAGAAGAGAAATTTCAAGTTCTCAAGACACGTATGAAAAAAAAACTTTAGCAATAAAAGTAGAAAGAGGGCCTCCCATAAAGCATTTTAGCGAGTTAAAGTTAGTCAAAGTGGCGTACTTGGGTGGAGGCTAAGTTAGAGATGGTCAATAAAGTTAGCGTCGCGTCTGTCTACGTCACACAACAATAAAGCGGAACTTCCACAACAGTTTATCACATGAAAATCTTACAAAAAGTTTTAAAATTAATCTTAAAAAGCCGAGGGGTGCTCAGAAGACATCGAGGATAAAGAGGCGATTAATGTTTTGCGTTCATGTTAAAAATTACTGTCTTGGATTTTGTAAGGACGGAGAATAACGGTACAGGCAACTTGCCAAAGCATTTTTATTTTTCCAAAGGATTGTACTCAAAACCAGTATTTTTTTATCTTTACTATACGATTAACGTTTATATTAACGGATACATAATTCAATATCAATTGCCTTTGATACATATAATATTTATAAATAGACATATTTATATTTTTGTACTTGGTACTGCAAATGTGCGATAACTGTTCCCGTTAGATGTTTGCAGATGTCTAGCATATGTAATGCTTATCATTTTGTTTTATTACAATCTGAATGCTATTACCTCCCTAACGATTTAGAACAGATTTTGTATATTTTTAACTAATCTCAATCTAAGCTACAAAACTTACAATGGATTTTATCTTAACATATTTTTCTATAGTGAGATTTTTTTGTCTGGTTGTATCCGCTCAAGAAAATGGATAGCTTTTGAAAATACCTTCTACTTACTATTGCTCTTTCTTCAAATACCGTTGTACTTCAGGACGTGAAATTTACACGGTAGCCTTCATTAAGACTTTATCTACTTCATCATATTAGATTGCTAAGGTCTGTAACTTGATTAATCTTCAAAATTGATTTCAATACAGAGGGTAAAATGAGTAACCATTATATGACTATTAGCAATTGGTAAATTTCATAGAGATTCCTAACCTAGCAGGATTGCTTGCCAAGAATTCAATCGGCAGAAAGCCGAGCGGTGTAGGTAGGCAATAATGCACCCGTCCCAGAGGCTGTCGGCGCCACCCGCACATTAATTGGTATATCAACATTGTCTACCGCAGTCATCTCCAAGACAAGCGAGCGCTGCCTGATTAAAATAATGTCCTGCCCGTTTTGCGCCACTGAAGCTTTTGCATTAAAATTACTTAAGAACCAATTAAATTTCAAATATTTTTATACTCTCGCGTGGCTTCATAAGCAGAAGTATAATATATTCCAGATTTTATATGTAACTTTTGAACCGGGTAGTCTATTCCCTATTAGGGTAGTCTATTCTTGAAAAGCGTACCAGTTATATTATAAGGTTCGATTTAAAATACAATGTTACCCATTGCTTTCTTGCTTGTAGGTTTAGAAGGGGACTACTGAAAAATATAAATACCATCAAAAACAAGTCTTGTAAAAAAAAGCCAAGCCTCGCAACTGAGTTCTTCTGCCATAAAAAATTGTGAGATCCATGTTATACCAAGTCGGTTAACTCATTCAGTCCCTGCTTAAGGGACCTTTCTTCTTAAGTTATTACGTAAATAGCTAACCTAACAACTTCTTATAGTGACTATATCAATATTAAAGTTCTTTTATGTTTTAAATAAATAGAATGACTTGGCAGTCGCATGAAAACACACCTCACAAGTAATACATATTATATTAAATTGTACTAAACATAGTGCGATAGGTTACTAAAATTCAGCTTTCTAGCTTTATTAACAACGAAGTTATAGGGGGTCGAAAATGGCCTGAATGGCTTCAAGAAAAGTATGTTACGGCAGTGTTGCGTTTTGCCCGATTTTTTTTTTGCTCGACTTGGCGGGGGCACTACTGTGTCCCCAGATACATCACTTAAAGACATGGAAAATTCAAATGTTATAACAAAGCTGCTAAGCATAATATAATACCAAACTTTTCGTTTAACTGTAGAAGCGCAGAAAGATTAACAGTGGGATGCATATGGGTATAATAACAAAAGGCTAAAATGTGGCTCATTCATACGAAATAGAGTGGTTTCAGTGGGAAACCTGTCGTTCTTTCCCGGGTCAATTACTTCATAGCATGGAAAGTAATAAAGACTACATAGAGAAAAACTCAATAACGCGCGATTGAGAACTCGAAATCAGCCAGTAGTCATGTGTTTAGACCATTAAACCAATTTGGAAGGATTATTTATACCCAAAACTCATAAAATATAAAGAAATCATCAAATAGAAACACATATACATTGTTCATAGAAAAGACGGGCATAACATAAAGCAGGTTTCACTTTTACCTTCAGTGTTTCAGAACATCAGTTTTACGACGGTTCGTAAATGTCTGCGGGTAGGCGAATAAAATTTTTGTGACTAGCTCCCGTGCGAAAATCTCCGGTGTCGCAGAGACAATGTAAAATCCAATTTTCTAGCATCCCTGAGGGTTCAGTGGCGTGACGGTCTTCTACTTTACGACCATCAGTCGTGAATGCGGTTTAACTTAAATAATGTATGCCTCTACAGAGAATTTATAGACACCAAAGCTTAAGATGCCTTTATCACCAGTTTTATTTTTATAAAAAGACACATACGTACAAGACACGATGTAATACGTAACATTAACATCTAAATTGCCTAAACATTTGGTGTCTTTGGTGAAAATAAAAGTTTTAGAAACAATTCATGTTTGTCTTCCAGCCATCCAGTCAGTTTCCCACTTATCATGGAGGAGGACGCTTAGTACCAGGACGTATATGATCTGTTATGCGATGATGATAATTTAAAAAATTAAATCTCAATCTTTTGCAAATCCTTAATTAACCATTATAAAAATAATATTTAAGAAAATTTATTTGATAATTGTAAATTTTAACGAGCATAAAAACCATATTTTGTAACAACGCAAAATGTTCGCATGAGTCTTCTAATATAGATAATGTAAAAGTATTATAATATAACAGCCCTTTCAATAGATTCCATAAGAGATACCACTATCTTAAATATTTAAGGACCTAAGCATCTTGTGCATAATAATATTCCTAACATAGCTATTTGAGGCATCTGGTTCAAAATTATTTATTTGACGGTCCGGTTTGTAGTACAAGATAATTATATAACTCCAAATTAAGATTTCATTATAATATTACCTTGTGAAGTGGAAAACATGTTTCAATGTAGTTAATACAATAAGACGACTGGATGAAAGAACGAAGAGGAGCAAAAAATTAAATGCGAGATACGACGCTTACGATGCCGTTCTTCAGGCTTCACATCAATATTGGTGTACCTACACAAAATAATTAATTCTCTAACAGAACTCAATTAACTTATCATAAAAGATTTTGTTTGTTTGAACACGTTAATCTCAGGTATTCATTACTACTTGGATTCTTAAAAAATATCATAAGCTGTTTATTATGTCAGGATATGGGCTAAAGTGTTAATATATCGAGCAAAATTGAATCACAATACATGACCCTTGAAGCGTTTTTGCGCAATCGCCGTTGTTATAACAACTACTGACATAACAAAAATAGTGATCAATGAATTGTAGATATATTAATGCCACAGAAAGACGTGGGTATTAACTAAATCATGCAAGTCAAGCTGCTGGCATAGCTAGTATATGATATAATGCTAAAAACAGCAGTTTAATCCGGACATGCCATAACGGGGGCAGCATTGAGATACAATGAATAATACAGAACGATAATGGTAAATTACAAATGCAGAGTTGAAGACATGTTCGATGAAGATAATGTGATAAACGAATCACGACAGATCACGACGGGAGGTTAATGTTTTATGTACGACCACAATAAGTAAGCGTATATACTATGCGCGAATTCTTATGGAGTATAAAGAATGAAGCCGTTGGAAGAATTAGTTGACAAATTTCAAACATCAATCTTCTTACGTTATCGAAAAACAAATAACGTCTTTAGAGTTAATTATGCGGTATTTTATAGGTTTATAGCATTTGCCTTAGGTCCAGTGGCTAAAATAAGCGATTGACTATCGTCAGGCTCTGAATTCAAAACCTGAATTTGTCAAAATATATTTTATCTATATATATAAAAGAAAGTCATGTATGTTAGTTACACTATTTATAACTCAAGAACGGCTGTACCGATTTACCTGAAAATTGCTGGGGGGAGCTTAGAACTAGGAGACGGACATAGGATATTTTTATCCCGGTTTTTAAATGGGGTTACAAGATTTCGCCAATAACTCTTCTATCCCGTTCGATCGCTTTCCCGGGTGACGTGACATAAAATGTTAAAGAGAATTTGTCACTATGAAACTTAGTATAAAAAACGCATTTGTTATGTAATAAAAAAAAACGCAAATGACAGCTAAACGTAATTTTGTCTATAGTTAAGTATGGTTGAAAATTTGATAATTATAATTTTGTCAGAAATCAATAATCAGTAATTTGTATTCTCTTTAAATCATCATTAACAATGCCGCGACCAAGACGATCGAATCTTTCTCGCCAAAGCTGTAATGGTTCTTCCACTAGAGACTATATTTTCGAAAATTTAGAAAATATATTTACGAAAAAAATTATGGAGGTACGAAGTTCGCCGGGTCAGCTAGTTTATTATAAACAAGAATTCGTGTGGTGGCGGAGTAAGAATATAATTCACGACCTCCCCCTCTCTAGTCTGTAGATGTCGTAAAAAGGGACGAAGGGATACAACATGCAAAAGAAGGCAAATAAAACCTTAAACTAACCCGTTTGACAAGCGTGATATATCAGGTCAGCTTTCCTCCTGTTGTCGAGGAGGCTCATGCCCAAAATTGGGACATATATTAGCTGAGATGATGATGATTATGACAAAAATTTAGTTTAATTAATCAGTTGAAGACTTTATGAACATAAAATTAACAGAAGCAAATCACACCTTTGAATAATAATTTGCAAATCACAGAAAATATTAACCTATGTCGGAATCGAACCGACACCACTAATCAAGGGAAGCAGTTTCTTACAATAATTCACCTGAGCAGTTGTTGCTATAAGTGTTTTAAGTTTTTTAAAGTACACAGGTGCCAGGTTTAGTTAGTAGTTTGGTTAGTTTCTCTACAGAAAAAAACAATTTACCAAGCACATAGTCTAAAATCCATGCCCGGTTGATGGCAAAGATATCTATTAAGTGGCATGATATTAGCATATTACACTTCTGTTTAACCCTGTCAAGGATATAGGTCGGTAATAGAAGAAAATAAACGAAGCCGTATAGGAATGATGTTTTAATCTCTTTTTATCCACTGAGGGTGGAGTAGTATGTAACATCAATACAAGAGAAGGAAAACTCGAAGTAAAACCTTATACCAACACGTCTGACCAGCGTGGTATAGTAGATCAATTTACAATCTATTTTGGAGTAGGCTTGACACCAGCAATAGGACGTATATATGGGCGCATATCGCCCTCTATCGGCAATATTTGTAAATTGTTGATGTATGTGTTATCAATTATAGTTATATACATGTTTGAAATATTTGCAACTAATATTTAAATAATTATTTGTAGTAACAACACTGCTATTTACCATGCTATGATATTTAAGACACTTTTTGCATGTATTTCTAGAAATCTTTGATTTAATTGTTTAAATATTTATATAATTGATCAAATTAAAATCGATTAGGATTAATGTAATTATTTGTAACCATATTTAGTTGTTTTTTTACACAATAAAGATTGTAATTTATCTCTAGTTAGAGCGCCGTCTGTTGAACAATATATGAGAACAATATTCCCTTTAATTACATTAATGTAAATTGTGTAAAATTGACTATTTGGAATTATGTTAAATGCATTAGAATGTTTATCATTATTATTTAGCTATATTCAGATAGTTAACAATATTGTTTTATTGGTTTGTTATAAAAAGTAATTGTAGTTACTAAGACTAGACCGTTTCATTGTAAAGCGGAGGTTATAAAAACATTGTAAGATTAGAATAGAGGACAGTTTTACATCACTCACTTCTCCAGCAATAACTCCTAATAAATACAGTGATTACATACTCGATATTTTAATATGGACAACCAAATTCCTGGCGCAACGCCGACATATACGTGTTCAGATGATAATGAATTGTACAATTGTAAAAGCTGCCACAAAGATTTATCCTGTAGTGTGCCTGCGTAAAAAAGAAACTTGACCTTGAAATTTCAACTCGAAGTATTGTGTATTAAGATATGCTGTCGAGTACGTATAGTATATGTTTGTATTCTGTCGTTTGATAAGTTGATGCCGACAAAAAGCGAGCAAGGCATCCGTTGTAGTGGCATCCACTTCGATGACTGATCGTAGGTAGCTTGGGCTCCTCATCCATCACCGGTGAACGGACAACCGGTATCATGCACCGCTAATGCAGAACACTCGAATTACACTACGTAATGGAGACGATATTTTTATGATAGTAGTTTCACGACTTTGTATAAAGGGATAAGCAGATATGTAACAAATCGCGCTCATCTTTATTTTCTAAGCAGGACCGTTGTTCTTGTTGTCATCCGTAGAAAAGATTTAGTCTTGAAAGGCAGTATGGAGATTTCTGCTGTGATTATTTTCATTTTAATATCATAATTTCAGCACATGCATGTCCCACTACTGGAGACGAGCTTCCTCGTCATCACAATAAGAGGGAATGAAATTATTTCTTAAGATTTCGCCTTTATTTTTGATTTCAAAAACGTGAAATGACCATAATATTTTTATCATTTATGATAATAGCGTAACAATTATTGTATATACATCATCATCACAGCTCTTACACGGCCCACTGCTGGGCTTGAGTCTCCTCCATTATGGGAGAGGAAATTTACCTACTACACCAGGCTGGTCAGACGTGTTGACACAGGGTTTTATTTTGAGTTTTCTTTCTTGTACACAGATTTTATATACATATTACATCTCTCTTAGCTATGCTGTGTGGTAGCGGCTTCGAATACTACCAACCCTTGCTTTGCTCGTGGGTGTCGTAAAAGACGACTAAGAGCCCTAGATTGACCCGAACCAACTCCATCTGGTACCATTTGGGTCAACGATTACATTCCCAAGGAGGGTTGACGTCAGGCAGGCGGCCGGTCATAAAAGTCATTACCGAAACTTTTTGCAATATGTCAAAACAGATGACATATTGCGTCGACCCCAAGTAGGTAATTGGGATAAGAGCAAGATGATGATGATTACATCTCTTAGCCGTATTTTACGACACCCGTGGGCTAGCGAGGGGTGGTGAATTGTAAACTTATTGCAAACTTACTCCGTCACCACACGGAAATTTAAGTGTAATTTTCAAACGCATTATAACTACCATTTGCAATAAATGTCGTGAAAATTAACGCAGTTTTTAGTATTTCTATACACCATCAACCATAAAACTTGTAACAGTATTTAGAGCAATAAATTTTAATTAAATTACAAAACTCTTAAAAATTAAAAGCAAATGAGCAAACCAACTGTATTATAACGCAATCGTTGCTACACTACGGTTTACTATTGTTACAAAGAGATCAGTTACTATACCATAAACAAAAGTATGGTTTTGTTGTTGCTGCCCTAACTTTCTCTTTTCGTTCGCCGCATACTTTGTTATTTACATAAATTCCATTTTACGGTAAGTTTGCTTAGATGTTCAAACAATATTCTATACAAATTTGCATATCTTTACAATTGTGCCGTTGATATAACGGCTGTTTTTACTGGCGTGACGTGAAGAGATCATTGAAAATTGACCATACCATACTGATCAGACAGGTTGGTATAGCGTTTGTTTCGAGTTTTCCTGGGCATGAGCCTCCTGCATAATAGGATAGAAATCGACATTAGTATACCAAACTGGTTAGACAGATTTGTATTGGGTTTTAATTTGAGTATTCCTCCCTCTCCCTCCCTTTTACCCGCGGATATCGTAAAAGACGATGCAGGAATATACATTATATGCAGATAACTTCTATGAAAAAGAAAATAAAACGCTATACCAACATGTCTGACCAGCATGGTATAATAGGTCAATTTCCCTTTTACTGTGGAGGAGGCTCAAGCCCAACAGAGGGACTTATATGAGCTCAAATGACGATGACGTTGATGATGATTTAACAGGGACGTCACACATGACTTAGCGTCAAAAGCCATTTAGTATATAACATTATGAAAGTTAATATATAAGTAATAAGTATGATGAATAAAATAGAGTCAACGAGTCGACAAGCTTCAACTAATATCGTCCAGTCCGGTCGAATACCCAAGTTTCGCTTTGTTGTAACGTCATCATAAATTTAGGTAACAGCCACTACATTTCATGTGGATCTCGGACGGTACGACATAAATCACAGCTATCATTACTGTCCACATAGAAACGCTTCAGCTGACATCACGGGAACATGCCGATATTGAATTATAATATAATAAATTAGGGTGTATTATGTGAATCGCGATAATCACAAACCAAAAGCGAATGATATCTTTATAGCAATCGAGGTAGTTTATATAATAGCGGGACGCGGGTGGTAAATTAATTCATTGCACGAAGGCAGCTCGTCCTACCGGTATCTCCCATGATAAGTTTCGGAGCAGCAAGCCCCGGGGTGCTGAACACCAACTATCGTAACGAGATCGGGTATTTCTCGGAACGTTACTTTCATGGGTAAATCGTTACCGCCAGTGTGTGTGCTTGTACTCTTATCACGATTTTCGATACTTCAGATACCTAACTATACACAAATAAAAGTTTGAAGAGATACAAATTAGATATTATAAATATAACGTAGGTTTTATAAAAAAATTCGATGTTTAAGCAAGCATTACACGCGTTATTAAACTAATGACAAAATTAAGGGATCAAAAAACCCTGTCTTAGTCAAAAATGGCCGTATCAGACTAAAGAAAAATGCGATTTAAAGCTTCAAGATTCTAGTTTTGGAAATATCATGATTAAAAAAAATTAAAGCCGTAAAGGTTTTTTCTATTAGTTTATATTTGATTTTTAATTGCCCGACGTTTTGAACACTTTCAGCATTCATGGTCTCCGGAAGATGTACGTTTTATATCATCATCATCATCGCAGCCCACATACGTCCCACTGTTGGGCTCGGGCCTCCTCCACAATGGGAGGGAATTTGACCTACTACACCATGCTTGTCAGACATGTTGGTATAGGATTTCATTTCGAGTTTTCCTTCTCTTGCACAGATCTTATGTGCATATTATATCCCTTAGTCGTCTTGTACGACATCCACGGGCAAGATAGGGAGTGGTGAATTGTATTCTTATTCCGTCACCACACGGATAAACGTTATATATATGTCTTAAATACTATATAGTTTCACGCCTTGTTGTGTGTAGAGTAAGGGTAGAATAAATGAGATAAGAATTGATGATACGCTATGATGATATCTGCTATATTAGGAGGTATATGGATATCTGTTAATCTCTGTGTTTCTATTGAGTTAAACTATACAATTGTACATGATCTTAATGTGCTACAAGTTATTACATGCCTATTACTAAGATTTCTCCGTGTGGTAACGGAGTAAGAAAACAGTTCAACACTATATTTCTTGCCCATGGATATCGTAAAAGTCGATTAAGGTATATAATACGCAAATAATATCTATTCAAGAGAAGGAAAACTCGAAGTAAAACTCTATACCAACCCGTCTCATCAGCGTGGTAATCCAATTTCCCTTCTGTTGTGGAGGAGGCGAGATGATGACTACTAAGATTATTACTTACTAGCAGCGCCCTGGGGTTTTACCCGCATAGTTCTCCTCCCCGTGTCAATATCGAGATAAATTATAACCTAAGCGTTATTCTGATATGTAAGCTATATTATTATGAAGTTTCATCAAAATCCATTCAGTAGTTTTTGCGTGAAAGGGCACCAAACATCCTCACATACAAAGTTTCGCATTTATAATATTAGTAGGAAGTAGGATTTGGTGGCTATATGATTTAAATACTTACAAGCGATTCCCACTACAGCCTCTAATCTTTATAGGACTTCCCAGAAGTGTAACAGTACGCTTTTTACCTATTAGGTAACTGACAGAATAGAGCTATTTTATTTTTTTAGGACTAATCCCACCACACATTCCCACCATTGTAACTCCTGTAAGCCAGGATCCACAATGGTCTCCATAAATGACACCGAGGTTTGACCCTCAGGCAGTCCCGGGATATGATTTTAATTGTCTTGGGACCCGCAACAAATTTAATTAGAAAAGATTAAAGAGGAGGAGTTAGAAAGAGAGATTCCACTTGCCTCCTAGGCAAAGCAGGAGACAGGAAAACAAAATGACTAGTCAGCCAATAAGTAAACAGGAGTACAGCTACGATAGCGCAGCAGTACGGCACCACGGATACGGAAGAGCTTAACGGGGCCTATATGTGAGCGTTAAGATTGATTGCTACAGTAGGTATGGCAGAAACGCATGAAAGCACGGAAATTTTCTCGAGTTGCTACAATACAACTAATACAATACAACAAGAATAGAGCTAATAGTACTGTAACTAGCCGTTTATGCGTATGCTACGAGGTACTACTGCATCCTTTTTGTTTTGAGCAGGCTATATCTATCAGACACGTCCCAAATTTTGTACTTGGTTTAGTAATCTATACGCCCATCTAGGTTCTGTGACCGAGAATCGCCGACACCCCTTTAGTTATGGCACTGTGAGCTAAATTGCACTAGAGCTTAGTAGGGAGACCGACAGAATGTTAAACATTTCTCGAGTTTAGAGCTAAACTGTTCGGTCTTTCGTGTCACGATCATTTTCGACAATCGGTATCAGTAGACAGTGCCTTTTTTTTGGTGGGCTAGGTCAGCGCACACTCCGTCCATTCCGTCCGGGCGACGAAAGGACGGCGCGCGGCTCTATAACCCACTGTAATCTCTCCCTCCTCCGCCATTGGGCCGACCATCGGTACCGAATTCCTTGTCGTCCGTGGCCAGTCCAGCGGCGCCCCTCTCTAACGCTTCTTCCGAGACGTCGGTCGCCCTCATGCGGTCAGCCTATCTGTGGATGATGGACTTTCCCCGGTCCAGTCACCCGGAGCCTTGACTAGGGCGGCATCAGGCACAGGTACTCGCGTCTGCACCGCCCAAACCGCCAGCGGTGAACCGTGTCGCCGTAGAGGAGTTCCTCTCGTGCACGCTCCGCCGCCTTCTTCCGTGAGATGATTACCTCACAGAAGGCGGCGACCGCGTCTCATAGTGGACAGTGCCCTAAAATGTTATGACATCTGACGTAACCCTAGAATACGTGGGTTCCAAATAAGTTTATATTCACCTCTATAGAGAAGTGATGTTTTGACGAAATGAGACTGCAAAGCTGACTGCAATAAAACTAGCGATTGTAAAGGTTTTTTTTGTCGGGTTATACCGTTGCATTTTCCATTAATAATACCCATAAAACTAAAGCAAAACCAGATTCGATGCGTGGACTTCACGATCGACAATTGCATTCTTATGCCACTGTATCAACAAAGCAACCAAATACCATATGTGGTTAATATATTATGAAACTTAGTCGGAGACGTGCTTAAGGGACGGGGACTGGTTATGAATATAAAATATGTATGAAGACATCCTGATGGGAACGTTAACTTGAATGTAAAAAACAACAAACCACCACTTTTATTGAAAAGGATTGTAAAATCCCATTACTTACCCAATTCGATAATCCCCGTATGGTGTAGGGATAAGAATGACAGTTGTCGCTATCCCTTACTGGCCCTTTGGAGTTGTAAAAATCAGCTGGGGGTAGACCAGCATAATAAGCAACAGTGCTCTTTTGGCTTACTAAATCCGTTTACCAAGCTTTATCGTGTGTCATTTTATAGAGACAGCCTACGTGCAACTATGGCACGGTAAAAAGTTAAATGATGATTGTAATGATTATGAAAGCCATACAGCCACATTGAAGTCTATTCTTGAACATCATCATCGTGATCTCAGCTCCTATACGTCTTACTGCTGAACTCTAGCCTCCTCCATAACGGACATTGGTCTACTATACCACGCTGGTCAATAAGGTTTTATATCCAGTTTTCCTTCCTTTGTATAGACTTTTAAGAGTGGTAGGACCACACTGTCGACAGTTATCTGTCTACAGTCGCGGGCCGGTCCGTCCGGGGCAGTACCACACTCTCGCAGAAAATCGACGTCTGAGTAGTAACGATTTGTTACTGCGCTTCGTTCGATGAGCGAGAGAGCCGGCAGCCCAACTTTCTGAGGGTGTTTGCGTGTGGAGGGTTTTGGTGGTGCCCTTGGTATCACCGAGCCTCAATGCATGCATTCACACTCCCTTCACTTTCTTCGCGGTTGGAGCGGCCTTGTAAAGGTCCATGAGCGGCAGCAATAACACTTACCATCAGGTGTACTGTTTGCTCGTTTGTAACCGTTTGCAATAAAAAAAAAGATATTATGGTGTGGTGGTGACGGGTACCGTGTGGTGACAGAGTAAAAACACAATTCAATACTCCCTATCTTGCCCGTGGATGTCGTAAAAGACGACTAAGGGATATAATATGCACACGGTATAGTAGGTCAAATTCCCTCGCATTGTGTAGGAGACCCAAGCCCAACAGTGGGATGTATGTGGGCTGCGATGATGATGATTATATGCACACTGTATCCCATAGTCGTCTATTACGACACCCACGGGTAAGAGAGATTGTTGAATAGGAATTGCGTCACCACACGAAAATTTTGTAATTTCTATATAAAGAAGCAGTAAAATATTACGAGACAAGAGAATTATTAAAAGTATATTGCGATGTTGTGTTCGACATTATAGATCGTTATGTACATAGGTATGTTATTTACTCAGAGGACGGGCCGGCACATGTTTACCCTGCATATTCTTATTTGCTATTTCTGAGGGCAAATAACATCCCCCAATATTGTAAAGGCATGTAGATTATATGAAAAATATCTTACATTATATATTACGATAAAGTGCGATTCAGTACATATAATATTTCAATTAAATTATTACTTTTTTGTTTATTATTAACCAACGTCCGTGGTTTCACCCTCATAGTTCATCATCATCGTTTCAGCTCGTATACGTCCCACTGTTGGGTTCGAGCCTCCTCCACAATATAAGGAAAATTGACCTTACTATACCATGCTAGTCAGACAGGTTGGTATAGAGTTTTATTTCGAGTTTTCCTTCACTTGCATAGATGTTATATGCATATTATATCCGTTAGTCGTCTCTTACGCCACCCACGGGTAAGAGAGGTGGTGGTGAATTCTTACTCCGTCACCATACGGATAGTTCATGTTACCGTGGAAATATCGGGATCAAATGTAGCCTAAATTATTTCTTATATGAACGGCTACCTGGTACTATAAAATATTATCAATCCAGCCGTTTTGAAGCCGTCACAAACAGACAGGCAGACAGAGATAGCTGCACAAAAATATTTAAACTGGATTTTAGGCAGAGGTGTCGAAAAAAGCCTATTTTGACATTACAAATACACTTTAATTTTATTTATTTACTAGCAACCCGCCCTCGCTTCGCTTCGGTGTCAGTGGCCTTACCCGCGTGGTTCCCAATCCCGTGGAAATACCGGGATAAAGTGTAGCCTATATTACTCCTTGTTATTATAGCTTTCCCTTGGTGAAAGAATTTTTGAAATCAGTGCAGCCGTTTTGAAGATTACCCGGAACAAACAGACAGACAGACAAAAAAATATAAAGTGATTTTTAGGTATATGTGTAGTGCAAATAACCGTGTGAGTATGAAAAAAGCCTATTATTTTGACATTACAAACAGACACTCCAATTTTAATTATTGATATAGATTAGATTTAGACTTATGCCCACGGTTACACACACTGATATTATCATTCCGAATCATGTATCTCAATTTGAAATATTATCCGATCTGTTAATATTCATAGTCATTGCTCCATTCCCGTGGGTTACGTTAATATTATTGTCTAACGCTGTATATTCGTACAACAAAACACACATTTCCCCCCTAATTCCCGATATTAACGCGTTCAAAGGACCTTAATTATTTAATAAATAATGTATGAAGGATATTGATGCAAGCATGAATTCAGATGATAAATTGAGCGATGTTTCCCTGTCGAGGTATATTCTGCCGTAACTAACAGGAAACTGATTTAAGAGACAAAGAATTTAATAAATAAACAGATTCATGTAATGAAGTTTGATGTTAACCGTATGACATTTTTTATTCCTTACGTAGGCAAAGGAAGAAGTAGCACACATCCGTCGGTCCTGTCCTTTATTGTAGGCTATCTAGAAAGGCAAGATTATCCCACTGCACCCCTTAGAACGAGTTAGTTGTCACTAGACATACATGGGCGTTACGGGCCACGGCTACTAACCGTTTATTTGGTGTCACTATAGATATGGAGAAATCGTTGCCAAATATCGATATAATACGCGTAAAATACTCGCGATCTTATTTCTATTAATGCACGGTATAACCATTATAACATTTCATAGGTCAAATTATAGTGAACACTGCCTAGTATACCTACGATAGCAACGAGAAAGAAAACCACTTTACTATTATAGTTTAAATTACCAAAGTTTATGAGAGATAAGTCTTACGCTAATATAAATAAGAGGGTCTTTCGCTCTTATCAATATTCGTGATATGTTACTTGTTATTAAGCTGCAAGCCAATAACCGCCCCCTCTCTGTTTTGCACGTCAGGAATCACATAGAAAGAGAGAGATAGCATAATTATTTAGGTTATTAGACTTATTGGTGATCGTTCGGTTATCAATGTAGCGAAACAATAATCACGGCACCAAAACCATAATTGTTGTGCTGTTGTTAGTTGACAACGTCGCGTCGTTGTCAATTGTTTGTAGCTAGATAACTGATAACCATTATTAGTTATATCAATACCGGTACGATACGTTAGAGGCATGTAACCGTTTTCGGTTACGTTTTGCTATAGCGGACACATGTCTAGTTGTTGCAGAGTTTTAGCTTTTACTCTTCAGGACTCTTCAGAATCTTTGAATGCTCTCCGTCCGCTATGGTTGCATAAACTTTCGTATTATCTGCCACCATACGGAAGTTTATGCAACCATATTATCTATCAATTAAATTATTCAATCATCATTATCATCTTAATTCATATACGTTCAACTGCTGGTTCTGAGCCTCCTTCACAATAGGAGTAAAGAGAAATTGACTACTATACTACGTTAGTTAGACGTGTCGGTATAAGGTTTTATTACGAGTTTAACTTCTCTTGGATAGATGTTATCTGCATATCACATCCCTCAGTCGTGTTTTACGTCAGTACCGACCTGACGCTGCCGACTATTGCTAGGGAGATGCTTGGCAGCATCAGCAACTGGGACGCGATCGCCGCTTTCTGCGAGGCAGTCGTCTTGCGGAAGGAGGCGGTGGAGCGCCCGCGAGGCGAACGCCTCCACGACGACGCGGTCCGCCGCCGGCGACTGGGGCGGTGCAGGCATGACTACCTGAACCTGGTGCCGCCCTAGCGTAGGCAGCGGGAGACTGGACCGGGGATTTAGTCCATCACCCACCGAGGCCGACCCCGCAACGGCGCCCAACGTCCCCGAGAGGAGAGGATACCTCGCGATCCGGGTATTCCGTCAGGCCGACCACTGAAGACGAGGATCTCTGTACCTGTGATCGGCCCAACGACGAAGGCGACGTACTACGGGTGAGTCATTGGGCCGCGCGGCACCCCTCTGTCGCCCCGGACGGAGCCGAACGGCGAGCGAGCTGACCATGGCCCAACGCAAAAAAAAAGATGGTGTCTTAGCTTTATCTAAAGGGGGTGATAAATTGTATTCTTATTCCGTCACCACACAGAAGTCACATTCTTCAATCATAACCTTTCCATACCCACAACAAGCTGGTAATGACATTTAGTATTCTCAGTCCGGCAGCATACAAATAATTGATAGCATATAACCTAAACACGAAAGCTGCTTTTCACAATACGCCACAATTCAATAGAATTATACAAGCCATGGCGTGATACAGAACGATATTTTAATTATAGGATAAGTTTGCGTGTTTGTAGTGTGTTTTGGTTCGACTTCAAAGTTGAAGGCCAATAAAATTTTGTATTTTTATGACTATGAGCACGAAATGTGAACTAATACAAAAGATCTCTGCGAATACCTTCTCGCCGTTGTAAAATTAGTTTCTTTCCTTTACATGTAGCTATAATAACTATAAGTCAAAGAAAGAAATAAACTAAGAAATAACTAAGCTCAGTTTACAATTGCTAACGCAGGTCTTATTGTGACAACCCACATTTATTTTTCTGAATGTTATTTTAACTTAATATTACCAAGGATAATGAAAGTGGACATGTTATCACCAGATGGCGTGTTGAAATGTAAGTTTTAGGCTGTAGTTTTTTAATTAAAACATTATACTTGAAATATGTATACAGCTTTCCTCACTAGCACGTAAAATAATTTTCAAAATGGTGTATGAAACAATAATGTTGATGTAGATTTTATTTTTTATAAACCTAATGAGAGAAACACATGACAGAAATAATACACGTACAAAGCTAACAGAACAACGTGTTTCATCTAATGACGGAGCCATAGTTAACGATGATTCTAAGCGGTGTAAGCGGTATATACCGCGAGTACCTCTTACGACAAAGTATGTACAAATAAACACGAAGCAAATGCTATGCCAAATTATCTGTTTTAAATAAAACTACTTTACGGATTTTATCGCGTTTGTATTTGATTTTTGATTACCCGACGTTTCGAACACTTTACAGCGTTCATGGTCACGGGTGGACTAAGATGTCTCACGTCCAACAAATTATCTGATCAGCATGATGCAGGTTTTGTTCAGTTTTCGTCTTATTGTAGAGGGGTTCAGTGATTAAATGAATGTAAGTATCAAATTGGTTAGCTTGTGTACGTAAGTACGTACCTACTACTATTAACTATGCTAGATGAGCATTGGTAAATCAATTGGAACGGATTACCAATAAATGTGGGTTAAGGTCTTACGTGTGGAAATCATCCTTCGCTCCGAAGAAGTATATATTAAAAGCGATACAGAGAAGGAATTTAAATAATTCACTACCCCCTTTTTGCATATGGCCACGGTAATATTACTATACTGTGATATGGCTGTCGTAAAATACCACTAAGAGATACAATATGCAGATGATATATCTATATACTATGGAAGAGAAGGAAACCTCGAAACAAAACCCTATACGAACACGTTTGACGCAGTAGGCCGTTGTGTAGGAGACTCGAGGACAGTAGTGGATATAAGAGCTGAAATTATGAACACGGCTTAATGATAACTACTATAATTTTCTTTGCTAGCGGACTTAATATATCTGACCACACTATGCAGGAGAATCAAAAAATATTCGCCGCGGGATTTGACGTAACGAGACAATGCACCTAGGCGGTAGACCTTATATCGGTCGGCGAACTGCAAAGTAAATGTCCTGATATGAATCATACTTTATATATAAATGTCTTATGGTGTAATAAAACGCCCCTGACCGTCAGTTCCTATTTAGAATACCTAGTCGATAAAAGTGTTATTGAACTTTGACATTTGAAAATTAGAAGTATCAACATACCCGGCTTGGTTGAACGATAACACGCACTTGGCGGAATTTAAAACATTACGCAGTGTAATGTTATATACAGCTTAGCCCTTCTGCGAGAAAATAGGATATAAGTTAATAATTATTAAATAAAACAATAAAAGACACATTTAATTATGAGATTTCATTAATATATTCCAACCAATTTTAGTTAAAACAAATTTTTCTCTTTTTACAAAACCTCAGTGCTTTAGAAAATAAACTAAAGAAATGTAGTTTTATTTACCGTGTATAGTTACTTTAAATTATACCATTATTATCATAGCTCATATATACGTTTCACTGCTGCGTTTCGTAGGAGCGATTTTATTTTTATTTAATACTAGCAACCCACTTTCGCTTCGTTTTTCAGTCGCATTTCCCGCGTAGTTCCCGTTCCCGTGGAAATAACGGAATAAAATATAGTCTAAATTACTCCCTATATAGACAGCTACCTGGTAGTAAAATATTATCAATGTTGGTCCAGTCGTTTTGAAGATTACCTCAAACAGACAGACAAAAAAAAATAAACTTTATTTTAGGCATAGGTCTCATGCAATAACCGTGTAATCATGAAAAAAGCCCAGCATTTTGACATTAGAAACAGATCCTTCAATTCTATTTATTTGTGTAGATTTTTGTTGAAAGAACAACACCCTGAATTAAGGAAATAATCCTTGTATTGCAATGGAATTTAAAAATATATAATTAAGGGACACAAACTATATCCAGACTCAGAACAACTACGAACAATGTATTGTCATGCGTAAGAACCCACGACACTGGCAAAATAGATTGATTTCTTAGCCACTACGCTATCTGTGCAGTCAAATTGATCAACTATACAACGCTGGTCAGACGCGATGGTATAAGGCTTTATTTCGAGTCTTCTGTCGCACTGTTGTTGTATGTATATTATATCCCTTAGTAGTCTTTTATGATACTCAAGGGCAAGAAAGGTTGTGTATTCTATTCCTCGCCAATTGAGACTAAATTTTTCTTTGAATATATGAACATTGCTATGCAACTGTTCACTGGTTATTACATCGTAGAATATTGACGGTGATAGTGTCAAACTGAGCTCGCTAATTGACCATTAATACAAGAGATCCGACTTGTTATAAACGTTTCATAATTATCTCATTTAGCGCATCTTTGAGTAGCTATAAAGCGAGAAAATAGGTTAATAGAGAACCTTTCTCAAACGCTTCAAAACGCTGCATAATATCGATCATGTGCAGTATATTCTAGATTACTATTTATATCATACGAGCAACCCGCCCCCGCTTCGCTTCGGTTTCAGTCGTCTTACCCGCGTAGTTTCCGCAGGAATACCGGAATAAAATATAGCCTATGTTACTCCCTGATATTATAGCTCTCCATTGGTGAAAGAATTTTTGAAATCGGTTCGGCAGTTTGAGCGTGAAAGCGTAACATACAAACTTGCTTTTGCATTTCTAATATTAGTAAGGATAATTTCAGTTTGTTGCATTATTAGCATTATCGCAACTGATTTACACTAAAACATCATCTTAGCCTATATACGTCCCTATATATGTACGTATCTTGGGTTCGGGCTTCCTCCATTGTGAGAGGAATTTTGACCTATTACACCACGCTGGTCAGACACGTTGGCAAATGTTTCATGCCCAGTTTTTCTTCTCTTGGATCGATGTTTTTTTGCACATTATATTCCTTAGTCATCTTTTGTCCAAGGGCAAGATAGAGAGTTTGTAGAGTATCGTATTTTTACTGCGTCACCACAAGGAAAATACTAATACATTTACATCTGTTTTTTTTTCTAACAAGTACAACACACTGCTTTAAGAAATATATCCTCATGTCGCGGCGGATTTTACAAACATAGAACTAAAGCGCACAAATTAAATGCAGACCCTGAAGAATCATTTATAAATCTCACAAGAGAACTGTCCTACGTGGAAATCAAACCTACAACACTCAACATTAAAAGAGTTAGTTAGGGTTAGCAGTATTCATAGCCACTACCAGAATTATGTACAATATTATGATTAATTCTTATCATCATCGCAGCCCACATACGTCCCACTGTTGGGCTTGGGCCTACTCCACAATGGGAGGGAATTTAACATACTATACCATGCTGGTCAGACATGTTGGTATAGGATTTCATTTCGAGTTTTCCTTCTCTTGTACAGGTCTTATGTGCATATTATATCCCTTAGTCGTCTTTTACGACATCCACGGGCAAGATAGGGAGTGGTGAATTGTATTCTTACTCCGACACCACACAGAAATTCGTCATTCTTATGTGTTAAAGAAACAAATTTTTGGCTCGATTAATTAATTTGATGTAAGAAAATAGCTAAAGCACTTATGCTATTACGAGAATGTTAATAAAATCGAATGACTCGTAAATATTATTACAATCCTGAAATCTCGGTAGGAATTTAATTTACTAAAGCAACCCAAACTGACATTGCGGATGGCCATAAAAATATTATACAAAGGAGAGCTAGAGTCGAAATTAATACAATATTCTTCAGAATGTTGTACTTAAATTAAATAACAAATATTATGGATATCCGTATAATAGTACATTTCACAAAAAATAAGGATCTAAGATTTTGTTCAGACTCTATATTCGCCGAAAGTACACATATAAGGCAGATACTTGGACAGATTATTAACTACTGATACTCGTGGTTACACACGCAATGTTCTTACAATGGATTATTACTTAAACATTTATGTTAGCACATAGTACACAGACGCGCCAGAATCGAGTAAATGAAACAAAACGTCTTTGCCGTGTCACCGAAGCTTGCGAAGTGTCAGTAACTATGAATTTTCGATAATTTATGCCGTTTAATTTCATATAATTAAAAGGATTGATGTAAATTTTATCGTTACATTTTAGCTTTTTTATATTTTTCGAGTTTAAATGTATAATTTTTATTGACATTTTACTAACGATATCTATACTAATAAATAAAATTGGAGTGTCTGTTTGTAATCTCAAAATAATGGGCTTTTTTCATTCTCACATTGTTATTTGCACTATACATATGCCTAAAATACACTTTATATTTTTTTTGTCTGTCTGTTTGTTCCGGGTAATTTTCAAAACGGCTGGACCGATTTCAAAAATTCTTTCACCAATGGAAAGCTATAACATCAGGGAGTAAACTAGGCTATATTTTATCCCGGTATTCCCACGGGAACGGGAACTAGGCGGGTAAAACGACTAAAACCGAAGCGAGGGCGCGTTGCTAGTCTATACCAATAAATAAAATTGGAGTGTCTGTTTGTAATGTCAAAATAATAGACTTTTTTCATGCTCACACGGTTATTTGCACGACACCTATGCCTAAAATAGCAATTAAAAAATTTTTGTCTGTCTGTCTGTCTGTTTGTTCCGGGTAATCGTCAAAACGGTTGGACCGATTTCAAAAATTCTTTCACCAATGGAAAGCTATAATATCAGGGCGTAAACTAGGCTATATTTTATCCCGGTATTCCCACGGGAACGGCAACTACGCGGGTAAAACGACTATAACCTATAACCGAAGCGAAGCGAGGGCGGGTTGCTAGGAGAAAATAAAGTTGTTAGAACGCCAGCTAATGGCAAGTTGAACTGGATAAAGAAAAAAGGTTTTCATAACGATCAGTTGAACATCGCAGATGGGCGACCCAGCACATTAAATTACAGCAACTTCTTCGCGATATGGCCATCTTTAATGTTTATACATAAATATATATCGACAACAATGTTTCCAACAGACACTAGCTTTATTTATATCATAATGAAAATATCAAATGTTATGGAATGTCAAAATAAAAATTACGTACTTCCTAATTCACACGCATAAGTTTGAATCGAATGATATTTAATGGACATTGTATGGTAGCCGAGGTGGCGAGGAGCCGGCGGCGTAGGCGCCCACACGCTGACAGGACAATTGCCGATTTATGCTTCAGGGATACCGCACACCCAAAATTTATGATCTCACCGAACAACAAATCAATTGCATGTTTCGTATACAAGTAACATATCACTACGAATTGAATCCAAAGCGCCTTAAGCCACGCAAATGCGATTACAACAGTGGACGTTTCTTCCTACTGCCATCAATTTAATTTACAACTTTATTTAATGCAAAATGGGTCTAGTAATTGGTGGGAGGCATTAAAATTGTCCATTACAATTGGCTCTGCACGTCATTAAAGAGCTACGTTTCGCGATCAATTTGATTCAAAGTTTTCTTGATACTCTCGGAGTGAAGCTTGGCCCGGCGAATTCGTAAGCTCTCCATTATTTACGTGGACAGAGGCGCGAGCGGTCCCCACAACGGCGGAGTCCTGCCACCCTCTGCGTGTCACTACGTAAAGAGGAGTAATCGCTTGCGGCTGCCGGCTGAGTGATTTCTTTCATTCAGCAAATGGTTGAAAGAATTAGGCAACTGCGTTTCATATTTCAAGGAGAACTTTGAACCTCGCTTAACAACCATTTTGTAAAAAAGTAATGAGTTAGTTTTATGGTGCTCAAAACAACAAGATATTTAATTAGATAGGACAACATATATCTAAGTACCAAGTTTAAAGGTATTTTAAATATGTTTAAAGGATTTACTGTCCGAAGATGTCTAATTGTTGCCTCAATTACCTGAAACAAAAAAAAAACATTTTCAAATTACTTATATTGTATATTATCTAAAAATCTATTTACATAAAACACAAAATTATTATATTCTATTTCTATGTCCTTTATATACTTTGAAACCATCGAATCGATGTGATCCACACCGATTTCATTGCAAAGACAACATTGCGAAGATGAGTTTATACCACTAAAACAATGGTTTAGGAGCCAACAGGTGGGGTTTACTTTCGATATCAAGAAATTCTGTAATTTTTTTTATTTATACCCTGAGGGCATGATACAAAATTATTATATTATACAAAATTATTAATTTTTAAAGAGCGGCTTATTTGCTCTAACCAAAAATTTTTAGTTCATGAATTACTGTGGGTCAAATTTATACAATAAGTTCTCACGGTGTCGTGATATCTTGTGACGGTCTTATTGTCATAATATAATAATTACTACATAGTTAATGTTTAATAATTACTGACAAAAAAAAACATTTTTTTTACATATATAATCATTTGCTTTTTGTACTGGTATTAAATTTGTATTAAAATATGGCTTAAAATTTAATAACTAAATCTATAGCGGGTAGCTATAATAAATCCTTTTAATAACTATGACTTGTTGGACGTCAGACACCTTATTCCGCCCGTAACCATAAACACTGAAAAGTATTCGAAACGTCGGACAATCAAAAACGCGATAAAATCCGTAAAAATAGTTATAATTATTACATATTAAATTCGCTTAAACATCAGACATAAGTGGATGACTTGATAGGCTAACGATGATGACGTTATATTAATGGCTGAATATTATCAGGAACTAGTTACATAAATTTGAAGAAACTATTTCGTAATTTCACCCGGCAACTAAAATTCTAATATTATCCGACTCGCCCGCAGTTTCATTGGATGGCATAGAATTTCCAAAAATACTAAAACACGCTTGCCAACAATTCAAATTGCAAGTCTAGACTTTCCACTGTAGCAAGCCGTTATTTTATATGCACAAATATAAAATTACATATCTCCCGCAGCTTGGCTGCTCAGATGGCGTAGTGGTTAAGATACCAACCTAGTGTCATGGGTTCGAATTCCACGCAGAACAACACTTTGTGCGATCCACAAATTGTTGTTCCGAGTCTGGATGTAATTTGTTTCCGTTAATTATGTTTGTAAAGTCCCCCGCAATTATAATTTTCTTAGTGCAGTGTTTTGTCTTTCTATAAAAAAAAGGTTTGTTCTCAATAACAATTTAAACAAATACGTCACCGCAACTAATTTTACCGCTGACATAACAGAATGTGTAAATAATGCTTGTCAAACGTTATGTATACAGATATAAATTACCGTATTGACAGATATTCACGGTACAATGACCTCGGAGCATTGATCCTTAATTTCTTACATATGTTACAGAAGGCATCAAAGGCAAAATTGAAGATGGGGAGACATGATTCATTTTGATGCTTAGAAGTGTGGTTTACGGCGCGACCGCATTCGTAATCTAAGCGAATTTTCTCTAAGCTCCGGGTGGACGGATCGGGGTGTAGTCCGTCACCCAAAGGGTGGCTGACCGCAAGACGGCGACGTTCTGGGGCTTTGTTGACGTCGAAAGGGATAAGTACACGAAAAGCTAACCCGACGGGCGAAGCTGAAGCGTCGTTATAGTCAAGGAATCGATCCGGGTACCACGCCTTTAACACATTGCCGCACATCGCACACGAAATCTGGTACTGTACGTGGTTGATAACAGCAGTTTAATCACTCTTTGTAAATAAGAAAATAACACAAAAAGTATTCAGATATATCCCGATTAAACCTTCGCGTATTAGGCTTGTGGCGCGTATCGACCGTGCGGTGACGGAGTAAGAATACAATTCACCATCCCCAGGGAAATTGACTAGGTATAGTAATATACGTTGGTCAATATTATGGACATAGTATACGTTGGTCATAGTAATAAACGTTGGTCAAACGGCTATAGTGTTTTATTTCAAGTTTTCCTTCTCTTGCATAGATGTTCCATGTATATTATAAGCTCTTAATCGTCCTTTACGACATGTATGGGTGGTGAATTGTATTCTTAGTCCGTCACCATAAGGAAAAAAAATATTATTAATTAAAAAATATAACTGCTTATACAAATTTGATTCGCCATTTCAGTTTGCTTTTACACCTACACCCACGACAAATATTGACGCTAATGGTCTCTCTAAAAGATCTGCGGTGAGCCAGTAAAGTAATACAAAGCATAACTTACTAAGACTGTATAATACATTTGTTCCTGTTCAGTATCAAACGCGTGATTCGCTCATAAAATGTATGTTCCTAAAGCTGAGCCGTTCAATGCTCCGAGACTACGACTCCCCCTATCGTTAAAGAGCTTCCCGGGGGACAAACGAGTTAGATAAGGCAACAGTTCAGTAACATACTCTAAACGTTGCTCGCGTTAAGCGTCCAAGAAAAAGTTCGCCATAAGCCCCAGTGAATGATTACAGAATTTAAATGTAGTGGAAATTCAATAAAATATTTTTGGCAACAAGAAAATGTTTTAGGAGAATAAAAAGGAATTGGTCCTTAGCTGTAACAATCTGTAAAACTACAAAGTCACTCGTTACTTTCTTGTACAAGTTGTAAAAACTGGCTAAGGGATCACCAGGAGACTCGATCTAAATTGGACTGGAGTTGGTTATCATATACCTTACCTAAATTATCCTAATTTGTAAGACGGTTAGAACAGATTTCCAATAGATGTGTTTTTAAAGTCCCAAGTGCGGTAATCATATTTCTATCGCAATTATGTTCGTATAAGCAAGTATATCAAATGCTATATCCGTCGACTCGAATAAAACCCCATACCAATCCGCCTGACCAACCTGTTATAGTAGGTCAATTCCCTCTCAATGTCCACATTGAAGGTTCGAGTCCCATAGTGGGATATGAACTGTGATGATGATGATGGTCAAATGCTAACTCTCAAAAATTTAGTTTCAATGAGGTTTAAGTGCAACCTGACGAATTCCTGGTACAACGGCTACAAAAAAGGCGCCCAGTGCGAGTAAAGTAAAAAAGTGTTGGTCCTATTTTTTTTCAAGTAACAGTTTTGCTTTACTTTACATATGATTCGAGCCAATAATGCACACTGAGAAGTTTACATATTAAAAATTTAATATTAAAACAAATAATGTTATATTTTCTAGATTTCTAATGCTTTTATGGTGTGTTGCCGTCCATATCTACATTATGTTATAACAATTGACGCAACATGGCATACTTTTTTACTTCTCATTTTTACGTGTGTGCGCAGTGTGTAACGAAAAATTTCGGTTCTAAATTTACCATTAAAATATTATGATGTTTATTGCATATCAGCTCTAAGATATTATGATTTTATTTAATCTTTATTTTTAATAAGGTCTTTTGAACGCAGTTCATGTCAGCCCTATCGTAAACCTAACCATACATTGTAAGCTTAAATATTAACTAATATATACATTAATTTTGCTTCGCGAGACATTGGCCGAGTTAGAAATTCTAAAAATACCCCCATATCTAACTTATTAATTTTTAATTATTTAACAATTTTATTTCTCTCAGATTCGTTCCGCACACACTCCGCTCAGAGATGATGCAAATCTTTTATTTTACCACAGACCTCGCAGTATTATGATTTGCATATAAAATAACGAATTGATGTGTTATACGATCACGTCTGACCATTGCGGTGTAGTAGGTCAATTTACCTTCCACTGTAGAACAGGTCCGAGCCCAACACTGAAACTTATATGGGCTGAAATGATGGTTGATGCGACAAACTAGTTGATGAAAAAAAACAGAAATACGTACAACAACGGCTGGAACCGGAAACCCGTTTTTATTCTGGGTGATTATAGGTGTTAGTCGCACATGACTGACAATTTTACCCGGTCTGTTGGGTGATCGCTGAAGGCTCTCAATTCGAGGAAATAACTCCAAGAATTAGCACGGCGATATCGCCAGTGGAGCCGACAGCCATTGTGGAAGAAACGGATTCGAGTGGTGACCGTCAATCGGATGACGAAGTCACAGTGAACCGTTGGATGCAAATGACGTAGCAATATTCTGAACACGGCATTCACGTGGGAAGGCCTATGTCCATCAATAGACATCTCCGCACTGTAGGGTGGGTGGTGGATGCGAAATAATTTCATAACAGCGCTAAAAACACTTGCTTTTTAATTTATTTATATAAATAAAAGAGGACTGAGAGGTTTAATATGCATATAACATCTATCCAAAAGAAGGAACAATCGAAATTAAAACCCTATACCAACACGTTCAACCAGTGAGGTCATAGTAGGTCTGTTTCCTTCCTATTGTGGAGGAGGCTCGATCCCAACAGACGTGTATGAGCTGAAATAAAGACGAATTATGAAATAAAGGAAGGTCCATTAAAGTGTGAGGGAAAAATATTTGTTTTCATTTTATTAAAGTTGTTATCGTTATATTTAGTTTTGCAATGTGTAACAACAGGGACTTGATAACAGTTTACTGATGTAACTCTTATCACAGCAAGTATTACACAATTTTGTGTCGATTATCACCAAGCCATATGTAGTTATCATATAGACATAGCGATATAAGGCAATCGGTAACAGCTGTTTTTGCGATTACCATCAAGTCCGCGATTTATCAGATGGTAAAAACCATAGTCTATTCATATGTCATGTGGTGAGCAGATAAAAATAGAATGTAACGCCATATCTTGCTATTCTGCGGGAGTCGTAAAACCACCTCGAACAGATAAATGGCATCACAAAATCGACACCGATTGCCAATTCACCTGGAAAACGTGGTGATTACATCATTATTAGACGTTTTAACTTTTTGTTTTAACTTGAATGTAAGCCACTTTTATGATAAACCGTCTGGCCAGTGGGGACCAATTTGCCTTCCATTTTCGAGGAGTAAAAGTGACATAATCATTTCAGCTCATTCCCACTTGGTCACCAAACGGGTAAAAAGTGATATATGAAATAGATACTTAATGATTTCTGATGTTCACACATCCATACTAATATTATAAATGCGAAAGTAAGGATGTTTGTTTGTTTGTTTGTAACGCTTTCACGCTTAAACCACCGAACTGATTTCAAAAATTCTTTCACCAGTGGAAAGCTATAATATCAGGGAGTAACATAGGCTATATTTTATCCCGGTATTCCCACAGGAACGGGAACTACGCCGCGGGTAAAGCGACTGAAACCGAAGCGAAGCGAGGGCGGGTTGCTAGTTGTAAATAAAACTACTTTACGGATTTTATCGCGATTGTATTTGATTTTAGAAGCCATCATTATTGCAGATCGCTATCGTATCTGCAATAACGATGGCTTGTTGGACGTTAGACATCTTATCGTTAGTATCTTAGTCCTCCCGCGACAAAGAAAGCTGCAAAGTGTTCGAAACGTCGGGCAATTAATAATCCATAAAGTCGTTTTATTTACAACTAGCAATCCGCCCTCGCTTCGCTTCGGTTATAGGTTATAGTCGTTTTACCTGCGTAGTTCCCGTTCCCGTGGGAATACCGGGATAAAATATAGCCTAGTTTACGCCCTGATATTATAGCTTTCCATTAGTGAAAGAATTTTTGAAATCGGTCCAGCCGTTTTGAAGATTACCCGGAACAAACAGACAGACAGACAGACAAAAATTTTTTAATTGCTATTTTAGGCATAGGTGTCGTGCAAATAACCGTGTGAGCATGAAAAAAGCCTATTATTTTGACATTACAAACAGACACTCCAATTTTATTTATTGGTATAGATAGATACCTAATCAAAGACAAAATACGCTGATGAGAAAATCTTGTCTATTTATGTTATTAATGAAAACTTTTAATGTAGACACATCGACAAATAGATTTACAAAAAAAGAATAGGTATGATTAATTTAATTTGATCACTAAAACTATTTCTATCTCCGTACGAAAATAGCGGCAACAAAGTAGTAGATATAATATTTTCTCACACACAGTAAATAATGAGACGTATGTCAGTGAGGGTGATTGAGATGAGTCATTATGATATCCACCCTCGGGCCGCATTATCTAGCATTAGCCGCACATAATAACAAAATTAGAATCATATTATTATTAATTTTATTACCTTTTTTTTTGGGGGGTGGGTTGCAGTCGGCGCGCTCCTGGCACCACTCCGTCCGGGGCGACAGAGGGGCGTAAGCACGCACACCCGCAACCCACCCACGATACACGTCGCCTTCGTCGTTGGGCCGACCACCGGAGCAGGGTGACTTGACGTCAGTGGTCGGCCCGACGGAATACCCCCTATTTGGGATACCCTCCCATCGGTCTGTCCTCACGCGGTTGGCCTTTTTTTTTATTGCAAACGGTGGCAAACGAGCAAACAGTACACCTGATGGTAAGTGTTGCTGCCGCTCATGGACCTCTACAAGGCCGCTGCCTACCGCGAAGAAATTGAAGGGAGTGTGAATGCGTGCATTGAGGCTCGGTGATACCAAGGGCATCACCAAAACCCTCCACACGTAAACACCCTCAGAAAATTGGGCTTCCGGCTCTCTCACTCACCGAACGAAGCGCAGTAACAAATCGCTACTACTCAGACGTCGATTTTCTGCGAGAGTGTGGTACTGCCCCGGACGGACCGGCCCGCGGCTGTAGACAGATAACTGTCGACAGTGTGGTCCTACCACTCTATAAAATGGCCTCTCAGCGGTTGACGGACTAATTCCCCGGTCGCGTCACCCGCGGCCTCGGCTAGGGCGGCATGAGGCGCAGGTATTCACGCCTACGCCGCTCCAATCGCCGGCGGCGGATCGCCCCATCGAGGCTGCGCTCCTCGCGCAGGTGATCCGCCGCCTCCTTCCGCGAGACTAGTGCCTCGCAGAAGGCTGCGACCGCGTCCCAGTTCCGCACGCGTCAGGTTGGCACCGATGGATGATTGTGACGAGTTCACGACGCTGCTCTGCCCAAGCGGCACAGACCTCGAGCGTATCCTGCACCGCGTCCTCGTCGCAATCGCAGTGGTGGCAGGACGGTATACTCTCCCTTCTAACGACCTTTTGCAGGTATTTGGCGAAACATCCATGCTCCGTCAACACCTGCACCAGTCGGAAGGAGAGTACCCCGTGCCGCCGTTTCAACCACAGCATCAGCACCGGCCGGAAGGCCTCCACGATCTGCACCCCGAACCGAGGCCTCTCCAGCCGGATTAATTTTATTACCTGTAGAAAGCCTAGAATTAAACATTCTACAAGACCGCTAGTTTTTCCTTATAACACCGGACTGGCCACGGACGTCAAGGACTTGGGTACTAGTGGTCGGCCCAATAGCTAAGAAAACACAATGGGTCACGGGCCGCCCTTTCGAAACCCTGGACGGAACGGACAGAGTGCGTCCTGATCGGCAAAAAAAAGTTCTTTATAACCATTGAGTATCTACTCAAAGAACAAGTGGAAACAAATGTTACTCTTTAGGTTAATAACAATTTCCATCAACCACCCCTAAAATTTAGGTACATCTGAGATAATATTAAGAACAGTTTTATAGTGGTAGGACCACACTGTTGACAGTTGTCTGTCGACAGCCACGGGACGGTTCGTCCGGGGTAGTACCACACTGAACAGAAAATCGACGTCCGAGTAGTAACAATTTGTTACTGCATTTCGTTCGGTGAGCGAGAAAACCGGAAGTTCAACTTTCTGAAGGTTTTTGCGTGTGGTGGGATCTAGTGATGCCTTTAATTAGTATCATCGAACCTTATTAAACGCATTCACACTCCCTTCACTTTCTTCGCGGTAGGATGTGGCCTTGCAAAGGTCTATGAGAGGCAGCAACACTTACCATCAGGTGTACCGTTTCCTCGTATGCCACCTTTGGCAATAAAAAAAGAACATGTAAAATGCATGTTATTTTTTTTTTTTTTTTAATATTAACTCATGTTAAATAAAATGAAATTTTAGGATGGTAGCACGTAGATACCGATTTAAATGATACATCTGTGTAAGTAGGTTTCATTTTAAATTTTCCAACTCATACAGTATCTGCTTATATCTGGAAACCGGGATCTCAATACGAAATGTCTAATGCCTGTTTGCACCAAGGACCATAGATTTTAAGCAATCTATACATACATAACATCATAACTGATAGATGTTATATCCATCACTAAGAAGTATTGATATTGGCATTAAGATATAAACGAGCACAAGTTTACTACACGCGGTCAGGAAATAGGTGATAACATATATTTATACATAGCCACTACAAAAAAAAAACTAATACAGCACATTTTTATTCAATGTACAGTGTACAAATTCGGTCAGACACTAGAAAACCTCTTACATATTCAAAGCACCGGTCGCTTTGTATGTGTATCGCGTGTGAGCTGTATTGAAATTTCTCTTATACTCCGCAGACTAATATTCACATGTTGAATATTATAAGGCCTCGAAGGAACACCCAAAGCCAAGCTGGGTTTTACTAAACCAATATTATCAGCATAATAATAGTTATTATTAACTTTGTACTAGTTTTAAGCAATAACACGCACTAAATAAATAATACATTTTAAGATAAGCAATAAAGAAATAATCCTTTTATTAAGAGGGATTTTACAAACATTAACAAACACAAATCACACCCAGGCTCAGAACAACCATTTGAGAATCGCACAAAGTATTGTCCTGCGCAGGAATCGGACCCACGGCTCTGACACGGTAGGTTGGTATTAATCACTATGGCATTTGTGTAGTCTACTGTCGGCAATCCCTGCATCGAGACGGACTATAAAAACAACATTAACCATTTCAAATTACATTCATACTCCGAAATTGTGGATGGCACACAATTTTGTTCTGTGTAATTTGGACACCTAAATATCAACTACACAGCACGGCAGGTCGATCTTTAGACTACTTTTTGCAATACTCCGGATTTCATAAATTTTATGAGAAAATCTTTGAACTTGCCATTTTGTTACTGCAAACGGTAGTAAACAAACTGATGATAAGTGACACTGCCGCTCATGGACCATTTACTAGGCCGCTGCCTACCGTGAAGAAAGTCAAGGAAGTGTGAATACGTGCAATGAGATTCGATGATGCTAAAGACATCACCAAAACCCACCACACTCAAGTCCTCGCACCCCTCCGTCCGGGGCGAGAGAGGGGCGTAAGCACGCACACTCACAACCCATCCGAACACCACGTCGCTTTCGCGGACCGACCACCGGAGCAGGGTTTCTTGTCGTCAGTGGTCGGCCCGACGGAATAACTCCTAGTGGGGTACCCTCCCATCGACCGACGTCCCCACAGGGAGGACGTCAGTCTTTCCTCACGCGGTCGGCTTCTCGGCGGGTGACGGACTAATTCCCCGGTCACGTCACCCTCAAAAAATTGGGCTTGCGGCTCTCTCGTTCATCAAATGAATTGGAGTAATAAATTGCTACTATTCAGACGTAGATTTTCTGCGAGTATGATAACATCACGGACGGACTAGCCCGCGGTTGTAGGCAGACGATTGTCGACAGTGTAGTATCTACTACCACTATGAATTTTTTTTGGGAACAACTCAATCAAATATCTAAAATAACTACTAATAAATTTGAAAGTTATATCTCGCTTAAGCAAATTTTTTACTATTTTTGTAAACTTTCTATAACGATCTTAATCACCGTCTTGATGAATTTAATTCGTATTGATTCTGTGGCGAAACCAAACAGTTTATCTTATTTTGTAAAAAATGTTGTAAAAAATGACGTAAAGCGAAAGCTTGCTTGACCACACGGAGTAACAAATTCTGAATTGTGACGTTATAATCTCGTATCTTGTCAAGTAACTAACCAAATATTAACTTTCGTCAAAGCATTTTCGCGCGCTATTCTAATCGTAACGTATTATTGAAAATGAGTTTGATTGCCTAAGTCACATTGTAGACGATTGAAATACTATAATAATATCCTTAAGTATTTGAAACCCGTATTGTCTAATGGGATCTGGCCAGCCATATTCATTTGAATTAGATTTGTAAATTATATTAGGTGGTTAGAAGGGATCCCACTGGAGCCGGTACCTGCTAGACACGTTTTACACATATACATATATATAGAATTTAGTACAAAAATAATTATATTACTAAGCGGCCTTGCAGGCCGAATCTTCTCAACAGTGGTCGTATTCAGATCCGGTGGTAGTTTTATGGATTAATTTAAGTTGAAATGTTAAAATTAACAATATGTAACTGCTCTCGCGGGATATAATATATAAACGAATTTAAATTTATCGGTCTCAAAGTCTCTAGTTCCAATTGCACATCTGTGGCGCAGTTTTTTTTTGTCCACGAGCGCACGTATAAAATGAAAACCTTGTTGACGTTTTAAAAAGCATTCGCAGACAGCGTTTAGATAGTGATGTAAGTTTTAACTAAATTTAACGCTATCTGCCTTTCGCAGGCGACTGAGTTATTCAGCTAAGACTTATTGTTTTGGACGACGTTGCACACGTTAGTGTAGCGTCCAGTTTGGGCAGAACAGCACCACTCCTGAGGGAGAACTGGATCGTCTAGACTAGATGGCGAACCTGTTGGGCGTAGTGATGAATTTGATGAACGTAACCCTCACCTCTGGGTAACAGGCAGACGAAGGGACACTGCGAGGTTTTAGCAAATACATATTATTATTTGCCGGCTTTAAAGTGTTTGTTCAAGACATATCAAGGCTTAGATATATAAACATTTCTCTTAATAATTTATTCAATAGTTGGGGGCCAAGTTAAGTTTTTTTTTTGTTACTGATAATACAGAGTATGGATCTGAATATTGGGCATTGAAAAAGACGGATGAGAGAAGAGTGCATGCTACAGAGATTCGAATGCTAAGATGGATGTGTGGGGTTACAAGGTTAGATAAATAAGAAATGAGTATATTAGGGGAAGTCTAAAAGTGGCACCAGTGATAGAGAAGATTAGGAGCGCGAGATTGTCATGGTATGGACATGTGATGAGGAGGGATGAAAGGCATGTGACAAGGAGGGTTGTCAATATGATTGTGGATGGAAGAAAGAAGCGTGGGAAACCCAAAAAGAGATGGATGGACTGCGTGAATGAAGATATGCATATGAAAGCAGTGAGTGCACATATGACGGCTGATAGGAGGCTATGGAAGGTAAAAACATGTTGTGCCGACCCCACTTAGCGTGGGATGAGGGCAGGAAAATGATGATGATGATGTTACTGATAATACAGAAATTGTATTTTTATTGCGTAAGTAATAACATGATATCTAAGGAGTAAGTAGTTATAAATCTTATACTTTGTAATTTTAAGCTCCAAGTTATAAAGGAAACTAATCTATTTATCTCTATTGAGCGCAATTACTAGCTTTATATTATCATATTTGGTATTAAAATTTTAATAGAAAATATTCAGTTAAATTCGAATTCGAACTTTGTCTGTCCTATCCAATGCACCGCGCATTCAAACAATCTCTAACAATGTCTTTACACTCTAATATGGGGAATTTTGCACACAAATGAATGATTTGATAAATGAACGTAGTATCTTGAGTATTACATAAGGAGGAGCAAAAAGCAGTTAGCTAAGTAAGAAAAACGAAGTGTCCGACTTATATTCACAGTCCATTAGTCCACGCTTTTCCTTCACGAACGCCAATAAATAATGTCACAGTGAGTCATCGCGGAAAAACTCTGACGAGACGTGCAACGGTCTCTCAATTCTTACTTTCGTTTATATGATATACCTACACGTACTTAATAAAACATATGTCAGCATAAGCAGCTTTTGCTGCATTATCGTGAGTTTGACTCCATCATAAGATATTTTGGTGAAAATAGTGTCAGTTAGTTATAAGTTTCAAAATTCTCTTAACAAAGGATTTATTACGTAGGGCGGTGTATTTTTTTAAATATATAATATTAGCAAATGCCTGCGGTTTCACCCGAGTAGTTGCCTTTATCATGAGGATAAAATATAGACTATGTTACTCGCTGATAATGTAAGTTTCCATTGGTGAAAGTACTTTACGAGTTCGTAACTAATTGCCAGAGTTTAACCCGCGTAATATCCCTTTCCGTGGGAATTAGGGGATAAAGTAGAGCCTATGTTACTCGCTGACAATGTAGCTTTCCATCCGTTGAGACTATTCCGTTACGTTCTATTTATAAAATCGTAGTAAATTCTCGGAGTTTCACCCGAATAGTTACCGTTACTGTGGGAAAACGTGGCAAATCTGTCATTCTTGATGATGTAGTATTTCAATGGTAAAAGAATTTTTAAAATTGGTTAAATGGTTAATATGAGAAAGCATAATAAACAAACAGACAAAATTCACATAATATCATCAATATAAATTGATGACAATAGTTAAATCTTATTTACGGGATAAAAAGTATCTTTGTTTTTTTTTTTGGGAGGGTGGTTCTTTTTTGGTCGGCGCACTCCTCGCTCGACCCCGGCCGGGGCGACAGATGGGCGTAAGCACGCACACACCCGTAACCCACCCGTATAGCACGTCGCCTTCGTCGTTGGGCCGACCACCGGTGCATTTTCCTCGACTTCAGTGGTCGACTCGTCGGAATACCCCGAGGGAGTACCCTCTCCCATCGACGTCCCCTACCGAGACGCCGATCGCCGCGCGGCTAACCTCTCCGCAAGTGCCGGACTAAATCCCCTGTCTGATTACCCGCAGCCTCTGCTAGGGCGGCATCAGGCGCGGATAAAAAGTATTTGATGTGTTCATCCATTTTTACAATATCTAACATGTATTTAGAACAATACTAAACTAGATTTTGTGTTTATCAATCCATCAAAATATCCAACGTCTATAAACTTTGTAGACATAATAATTTCTGATGTTTACGTGAGTATTACACATGTAAATAAAACTATTATTACGGTCGTTTGTATGCGAGTTTTGACTGCCGGACATTTCGAATACTTTGCAGCGTTCTTGGTTACGGGCGGACTACATAGTGAATATAACAGGTATGCCCGCCAACATCAAATACAAACGTGATAAATTTCATAAAAACAGTTTTATTTATAACTTTGTAGACTAACTATATCAACATATGGGCCGTCTTAAAAGTCATCAGTAGCATTACGCTGTAAGTTATTAGTAGAATTGTATTTACTTTGCTAATGCGTTTTTATGAGAGCAATGACTTTCCGCGAAACTTAATTTATGTCTTCTAACACAGCTGTGTTTATTTAAGGAGACGTAGATCGATTGTTGCAAATACTCTCTCCTTATTTACTTAAGGGGTTATATCAGTGTTGGAAAAAAAAAAGATTCTTTTTTTGCTTAAATATATAGTTTTGGCCTTAAATAATATGCCTACAAATTTTGAAAGCAATATTCGGCTTAGAAATACTCTAAACTAATGCCAAGCGTCGACGCTCCCAGAATGTTCTATAGGTACGGTCGGAGCGTCTCTCTCCTATTCGTCTACCCCAAGCCAGGTATATGAAGCAATTACAAAGGTGAAGAGCCAGGAACATGAATATTTGTGTATTAGTAGTCGGTTGGTTAGTATCGAGCTATATTTCGAGCAGTGCACATCTTAAAATTCAAATTTTGAGTAGTGTACGTCTCAACGATTTCTCGTGCTATATCTATAAATTGTGTGATTTTAAAGAAATAAAATGGACAGAAAAAGTAGAAGACACGTTTCGTGTGATAATGTGGTAAGGGCTGACAGGAAGAAAAGAAAATTCGTGTCTCCGAAGAATCGATACGTTTTAGAAAAAGAAGAAGGTAACACAAGTACCTCCTCGACTAAACTAAGCGTGTTTGGCGAGACTTCGGTAACAGTGACTCCAAGTGTTTCTTACAGCTTAGTTGATTTTTCTAGTACTTCTCCGAACTAAAAAAATTTGTGAAGTGTAAAGAATGTGGAAGTGATATTGACTTTGCAGAAAGGAGCATACACGGGTTGGGATTTAAATTAGTTGTAAAATGCAAATCATGTGTTGACAAAAAAATAGATTCATGTCCGCTTGTCAATAGAAATGCCTATGAAGTAAATCAGCTATTTACATTTTCCATGAGATTGCTTGGAGTTGGATTAAGAGGTTTAGAAAAATTTTGTGCGTTTATGGATTTACCGAAGCCTGTATACCGAACAGCCTTCAATGATTTGACCCGGATGATACTTTCAAACCGAGATCAGGTTGAGGAAATGATCTTGCTTGACGCAAAGGAACTTTTATATGGTCCAGGGATAGCAGACTAATCGGTAAAAACTTGTTTTAATTACATCATTCAATTTTATTCCCTTGAAGTTTCAAACGCGTTTTTCTCGAAACCATGTTTTTTAACCTGGTTGACAGCATAGCTCTCTCGAATCTTGTCCAATCGACTTGATTCAAAAATAATTCTCTTCAGAAAACTTATCGCTATCGTCGCATCGTAGAGATTTTTTTAAATTGTTTACTTTTTTTTTATTAACAATTTACTGCAAAATTTTTGTGTGAAATTCGATTTTTTTTTTAAATGGCCGCCATTTTTATTCTAATCAAAAATTTTCAATTCCCTACGATGCTGCGATAGCTATTCTATTATAATTTAATAATCTTTTTGAATTTTTGATTTCAGATGCTTCATCTGGCAGGCTGTCGACCGGCAAGGAGTGTTTTTTTTCAGACGACATGTTGCGGCCACTCTTACGGCGAAAAAAATGCATTAAAAATAAAAATAAAAATTATTTTGTATAATTCATTGTAATAATAATTAATACACAAAATTTCAAATCATTTGATCGAGTAGTTTTTTCAAAAAAGAATCCCAAAAAATGCTTAATTTTTCAGCCTTCAACACTAATATAACCCCTTAAGTGTTACTATTATAAATATATCTCGTATATTATCATTACAGCTCGAATACGTCCCACTGCTGGGCTCAAGCCTTCTCTGCAAAGGGAGGGAAAATAACACCCTAGTCAGACGTGTTAATATAGGGTTTTATTCGCGTTCTCCTTCTCTTACATATATGTACTAGCAACCCGACTTCGCTTCACTTCGGTTTCAGTCGCCTTACCCGTGTAGCTCCCGTGGGAATATCGGGATTAAATATAGCCTATGTTACACCTTGATATTATAGTTTTCCATTGGTGAAAGAATTTTTGAAATCGGTTCGGTGGTTTAAGCGTGAAAACGTTACAAACAAACAAACTTACTTTCGCATTTATAATATTAGTAAGGAAGTAAAGACATGCATAGTTAATGCATGTCCTATACATTGACTATACTATATATAGACTACTAGCAACCCGCCCTCGCTTCGCTTCGGTTTCAGTCGCTTTACCCGCGGCGTAGTTCCCGTTCCTGTGGGAATACCGGGATAAAATATAGCCTATGTTACTCCCTGATATTATAGCTTTCCATTGGTGAAAGAATTTTTGAAATCGGTTCGGTGATTTAAGCGTGAAAGCGTTACAAACAAACAAACATCCTTACTTTCGCATTTATAATATTAGTATGGATAATATGTTTTTGCTATGATTCTCTCAAATAAAACATTACTCACAAGATGATTAATCTTTAACATCTGCTCTGATGATTGTATATGCTTTAAAGTAACCGAAAGGTCAGAACAGAACACTAAATGTAAATTTTATCACATTAATTAATAATTATTTACTAGCAGCTCGCACTCGTTTCACTTCGGTTTCATTCGTCTTACTTGCGTAGTTCCCGTTCCCGTGGGAGTACCGTAATAAAATGTAGTCTAAGTTACTCCTTATATAGACAGCTACATGGTAGTAAAATATTACCAAGATCGGTCCAGCCGTTTTGAAGATTACCTCAAACACACAGGCAAACACAAAAAAAATTAAACTATTTTAGGCATAGGTGTCGTGCAAATAACCGCGTGAGCGTGAAAAAAGCCCAGTATTTTGACATTACAAACAGACACTCCAATTTTATTTATTTGTATAGATGTTATATATTTGATGACATTTTATGTTAATTAATCTTAACTAGTTGTTAGTGTGCTGTGTGGCTTCGAATACTACCAACCCTTGCTTTGCTCGTGGGTGTCGTAAAAGACGACTAAGAGCCCTAGATTGACCCGGACCAACTCCATCTGGTACCATTTGGGTCAACGATTACATTCCCAAGGAGGGTTGACGTCAGGCAGGCGGCCGGTCATAAAAGTCATTGCCGAAACTTTTTGCAATATGTCAAAACAGATGACATATTGCGTCGACCCCAAGTAATTGGGATAAGAGCAAGATGATGATGAATCTTAACTAGTTGTGGAGGAAGTGCTGGGGTGTAGTGAATATGATACAAAAGTGTTTTACTGTTTTTTATTCTGTTAGTAGCAAACGAGCAAAGAGCACACTTGATGGTAAGTGATACTGACGCTCATGTACCTTTATTAGGCTTTCGTTTTCAGCATAATTCGAAGAAGATTAGACATTAATGCGCTATGCTGTTGATAGCAACAATTTAACTTACTGACGAAAAAAGACTAATATAAAGAAACTGATAATTTGTGAATGAAATTGGCACTCGACATTGGCGACAAAGACCTCGTATTAGTAGATAATTTCCAACACAAAAAAAAAGAAATAGAAGTCACATTAGAAAGTGATTTTTTTAACTTCGTTACAAAAAATTCGCTCGTTTGTCTCAAACATGTGTCATCATCATCATTATCATCACAACCCACATACATCCCACTGTTGCGCTCGGGCCTTCTCCACAATGGGAGGGAATTTGCTATACCATGCTGGTCGGACATGTTGGTATAGGGTTTCATTTGGAGTTTTCCTTCTTTTGTGCATATTATATCCCTTAGACGTCTTTTACGACATTCACGTTTAAGATAGAGAGTGGTGAATTGTATTCTTACTCCACACGAATATGTGTAAACTTTAACAAACATGCGAATGCCGGATACAAATTACACGTATACGCGGCAACATTATTTGCGGATCATAAAAATAAAAGCCACACGAGAATCGTATAGCTCCCGGAACGTGTACAGTAAATTTTATAGGATTACTTGCAGCTAAAACAAACAAAAAATAAAACGAATATACAACCTACATTACAATTAATGATATGAGAGTTTTAGAAGATTCTTATGTTGTTAAGGAGAAAGTAATAAGTGAAATTAAAATGATCATTTATGTTCATTCATATATCTTTTTATATTTAATTCTGCCGTAGGTACGTGTGTAGCTGAGTGAGCACAGGAGTTGTTAACGATTGGAGTGATTGTGATAATGTTTAAAAGGATTAAAAATGGTCTAGGTGAACAAAGGTATGGTGACAGAGTAAGAATGCAATTCACCACTCCCTATCTTGCCCGTGGATGTCGCAAAAAACGACTAAAGGATATATTAATTATGCAGATATCATTTATGCAAGAGAAGGAAAACTTGACATAAAGCCCTATAACAAAACGTCTGACCAGCGTCGTATAGTAGGTTAATATCCCTCCCATTATGAGGGAGACTCGAGCCCAACAGTACGACTTACGGGCTGAGATAATAATGATGAACGATTAGATTGATTTCAAGGAATTCTTGTCATTGTAAGTAGCCAAGCTACCATATATTCCAGACAAATGTATGATTCATCAAGCGTGCGGAACTGAGAAAAAAAGACATCACAAAAACTATCACAAAACAAATTATAAAAACAAGACGACACAAATATGTAAGTGTAAACACTCCATTATTACAAAAGAAACTTACCAGCGTTAAATTATTTGACATGAACAGTTGAACAACTGAACTTACAAACAACACGACGCGACGTTCTAGTGAAATATGATTTAGTGACGAGTGAATAACTATTACACCACTAAACTATTAAATGGTATGATGTAAGGAACACAGAACTCGTTTAAATTTATTGGAGATCACATTAAATGTTGTTTTGAAATTCTATGGCGCCTTATGGTTGGCGTTAGCGAATACTATAATGATTTAAATAGTTATTTAGTTCAAGCCCACGCCGCATCATAGAATGTAATATATTGATTTGCTTTAAACATGGTACATTACAGTTCATAGTGTATACAGATTATCTAACATGTTCAACCATCTAGTGTCTTAATTTTGCAGATTAAATAAATATAACAATCGCACTCAGATGCAGTTTTATTATATGTCATAAAATACATATATGTATACTACTGAAAATATTAAGGGATTAAAAGAAAAAATCAGATCATTCGGTGATTCAACAACTAGAAAAAAAGTCAAATAAAAAAAACAAAACAATTTTTTGGTGGTTTTCTCATAATTAGGTACTCCGAAACCACGCGCAAAAGAAAACGACGTGTAGACCCAAAAAGTAGATAAATACTCCGAGCTACAATTGTCACTGTTTAAAGTTGCTGTGTGACCATTTCCCTCCAAATTACAGCCTGTTGGAAATCATCCAAAAATTTTAATTTTGCTTCTAATCTCTTAACTTTTCCAGTAGTTCATACAATAAGTATGATTCGAATGGTGATAGATAAAAATATATTTTGTTACTACATCTTCCTTTCCCGTACTCTTTCTGTGTGGCCGTGAATACTACCGATCCTTACGTTGCTTAAGGGTGTCGTAGAAGACGACTTTACATTGACCTTGGGCAACAGCATCTGATGCCGTCTGGTGAACGACAGGTGGCCGGACACAAAATTATTTCTAATAACTTTTGCAATATAATCAATGAAAAAGGAGTAAGTACATATTGCGTCGAAATAATTAGGATAAGAGCTGGATAATGATCCTTTACCAGAGATAAACAACATAGTACTTATGGAAATTTTAATATCTAGCTGTGATGTCAACCGGGGAATAAGCAGAAACACTCTCCTGGGAAACTTGTTACACTACTGCAATGGCAGACGCCTAGCAAGCTTGACGATCGTGATATTATCGTGTAGACTTTTTTATTGCTGACGGTGGCAAACGAGCAAGCAGAACATCTAATGCTAAGTGAGACTGCCGCTTATGGATCTTTGCAATACCAGGTTACAACTAGGCCGTTGCTTAGGCAGTTTATTGTACACTGCTGGGCCATGTCATGGGCCGAACAGTGTACAATAAACCTGTACGTTAAACACGAATTGTGGATGGCTGGGAGAAGGCATCAAAGAGAGATAGTTAATAGTAGCAGTCTTAGCAGATTTATTGAAGTCGGGAGAAGCTGAAAAATGTCTCTTAAGCAAGTGAATATTTAACACATTGGTGTTTATTTCTTGCCTAAATTTACCGATACCTATAGTCCTAAGAAATTTCCAAACCCTTGCTGGGTCTCCACACTGGACAGCGTTGTGGATGTGTTGACGTTGGGCATCCCTACATGCCCTATTGCAGTAATTTCTAATCGAAACGTACTTATTCAAATTAAATTCGTTGGGCTTAATTTTATATTTGAATTTTGCGGCGGCTTTCTGGGCAATAAGAGCTTTTATTGTTTGTGAGTAATATGTATTGTTAAAATGTAATCATCTATATCAAATAATGACATGTAAGAAACCCTTATGAATAAATGAATTATGATTTATGCCTACCGTAAAGAAAGAACTCTCTTTAAACCTCGTTTAAAGAAGGATTAATCCATACTATCCATACTAATATTATAAATGCGAAAGTAAGGATGTTTGTTTGTTTGAAACGCTTTCACGCTTAAACCACGGAACCGATTTCAAAAATTCTTTCACCAATGGAAAGCTATAATATCAGGGAGTAACATAGGCTATATTTTATCCCGGTATTCCCACAGGAACGGGAACTACGCGGGTTTAAGCGACTGAAACCGAAGCGAAGCGAGGGCGGGTTGCTAGTATTATATATTCATCAAGCCTATGGAGATTTCTTCCTCGAGAAGGGCTTTTCTCTTTAATAACATAAAAAAAATTATCTTAATTTGGGTTTGTTGACATGAACCAAGAATGTAACTACATGAATGCGTGATGACAATGGAGGGTCCAACTTGTTATTGTTAGTAACGGAAGATACTCATTACATTATGGTCTATTTGGTCATTCGTAAACTAGTAAAGTCAATTTTAATATTTATATTCAAGTCTCAGTCGTAAACTAGTAAAGTCATTTTTAATATTTATATTCAATCTGTACTATCATCATCATTATCACACCAGCCCACATACATCCAACTGTTGGGCTCGGGCCTCCTCCACAATAGGAGGGAATTCGACCCACTATACCATGCTGGTCAGACTTGTTGGTATAGGATTTCATTACGAGTTTTCCTTCTCTTGCACAGATGTTATGTGCATATTATATCCCATAGTCGTCTTTTACGACATCCACGGGCAAGATAGGGAGTAGTGAATTGTATTCTTACTCCGTCACCATACGGTATCTGCATTATATTATTTTCATATCATCATCATCATCATCTTGCTCTTATCCCAATTACTTGGGGTCGACGCAATATGTCATCTGTTTTGACATATTGCAAAAAGTTTCGGCAATGACTTTTATGACCGGCCGCCTGCCTGACGTCAACCCTCCTTGGGAATGTAATCGTTGACCCAAATGGTACCAGATGGAGTTGGTCCGGGTCAATCTAAGGCTCTTAGTCGTCTTTTACGACACCCACGAGCAAAGCAAGGGTTGGTAGTATTCGAAGCCGCTACCACACAGCTATATTATATTATTTTCATATATATGTAGGTAATTGTATGTGGTGACGGAGTAAGAATACAATTGACTGACCCCTCTTTTGCCCATAGGTGTCGTAAAAGACGACTAAGGCATGTGATTTGCAGACAACATCTATGCAAGGAACCCTCAATATAAAACTCATGCCAACACACGCCTGACCAGCACGGTATAATATTATGTCGATTTCCTTCCCATTCTGGAGGAGGTCTGTGCCCAACAGTGGAACTTATGTGGGCTGAGATGGTGATGATTATTATTTCTCATGGTTTTTGTATAATATCGTACGGTGTCCGTACGAGACACGTTACGACAAGATTTCTTTCAATTAACCAAACTGACGGCCTAAACGTATCGCTCTCCAGTGGAAAATAATATGATAATTACCACACTTACCATTGCCCTTATACAATTAAAAAAAAACCCTAAAAATCTAATATCGATAATTGAAAGTATCCGAAACTAACGGATAATTTGAACTAGTTTTATATCCCTAAGCGTACAGAAACCGGTATAATGTTATTCTAATATATCTGGATGCGGATGTATCCATTTCCAGATCGGCAATTTCTCAAAAGGTTTTTTTATTTTAATGGCATTTTTGGAATTTATCTCTTAAAGCCTAGTATTCACTAGCGAAGCATAACCGTTTGCCTGTATTGTGGCCATATAACAATGTTGTATGTGGTGTGCAAAGCTGCTGCGAGCGGTACTCCTGCGGCTAGCACCGAGCGGATGATTACAAGTTACTCATACTGTAACTGTAACTTTGCACATAACCGTTATTGGCAATAAGCAATAATATAGTAGGTACGTGGTTCGCGAGCCTTTAATAAGAGTTATGTGCACGGTTCACAGCGATCTGACGAGTTTTGGTTTTTACCAGTGTGCTCCATTAATTTCTCAGGTTGAGAGCTCTCAGCACTCACCCAAGAGTCCGAGTAGTTGTTATAGCCATCTACGGCTAACAAGTATAGTCATACAAAGAAAAATAATACGTGCATGTGTCACATTTCTCTGTGTAGTGACGGAGTGAGAATACAATACATCACTCCCTCTATTGCCCGTGGATGTATTAAAAGACGCCTAAGGAATATAATAAGTATATAACATCTGTGCAAGAAAAGGAAAACTCGAAATAAAACTCCATTCCAACACGCCTGAACTGTGTGGAACAGTAAGTCAATTCCTTTCTCATTATGGAGGAGGCCTGAGTCCAACAGTTGGACATATATAGCCTGAAATGATGATGATAATGTGTCACATTGATGTGAATTGGTACACAATAGAACCTCGTTCCTGAATTTTTTGGCTACAGTTACAGCTCGCTTAAAAAATTCACTCAGTGAAAGTATTCGGGGGAGGTCATAAGCGTAAACTGTAACACTCACACACACTAGAACCTCATTACCGTATCACACAAGTTACGGTTAGAATTCGCTAGTGAGTACCCAGCTTAAATGAGAGTGTTTCAATTCCAATGTACACCCATTTTTAAGTCGTTTTCTAATAGTATAAAGAAACATAGAAATTGATAATGTGCTTAACCACGCACGACAAAAGTGAAAAATTCATCAAAACACCTAATCCAATAGTACCATAAAGTAATAACATATACAATTTACAAATATCTATAAATTACTCTGGTGCTCTAATTGATCGTTATCTACATCGTACTCAGAAAATGTTCCCATAGTCAACGAGCACCAATTTTACTCGAGCGATCGTAATGGCTTAGGCCAAGAAGTCACGGAGCGATTTTCACCCGCGTCCGCCGCGGTTGTGAGCCCGCAGCTTCTGTAGAATGCTGATGTTTATGTAAAAAATAAACGCAAATCTCACGGCGCGTTTTACGCCCGCGGTGTGTACGGTTGTTTGCGCTCCCGCCGTTAACAATTAACAAATAATCCAAAACGATCTCTATCCTGAATAAGCGGATGCACCCAGAACCTTTTGGGTTTTCTTTTTTTAATTCTTCTATGAAATAAGTGTAATGCAACAGCTCGTTTCTGGTGTATGTCCATGGCGATGTGGACCTCAACTGATAGTTAACTGTTCGTCTTGCAACTGCCTGCCTTGCGATCCTCGCCCGCCATGTATGCGCGCGATAATCTAAACCGCGACGGCTGCGTAACCGCGCAAATAACCGGTCTCGTGAGTTTAGAAATAAAACCGCTATTCCACTACCGCAGCGGGCACGGTACAAAATCGCTCCGTGAGTTCTTAGCCTTAGTCTCATTGATCACCTACGAAATAAAGTACCTAACCAAAATAAGCACAACGCGCCTAAAGATGTTTTCAGTTAAAAATAATCGGACCTCCTTACAATTATCGTTGCTTACCTCTCGCTGCCGATCAGTGTTAAACTGTTGGTCACCAGCGTTGGGATTTAGGGATGCGGTCACCGCCTTCTACGAGATCGATTTTACGTTCTAATAATATTACCTTCCCATGGTGTTTAGAGATTAAAAATACAATTAATCATTCCCTCTCTTATCCGCCGGGTGAAAAGACACCTAAGGGATATCGAGAGAAAGAAAAATCGAAATAAAACCCTATGTTAACACGTCTAACCATCATGTAGTAGCTCCTCTTCCATTGTGGAGGAGGCTCAAGCTCAACAAAGGTACTTACTGAAGTGATGATGACGTTATGTTAATTAGTTGAAGAATTCTAACTTGTCTATAATAATCATAAGATTAGATTAAGTAAAGATTAAAGAAATAACGTCATGGCAAAAAAGAAAAATTCAAAACAAAATCTGTACTTAACCGACTGGTCAATGTAGTAAGTTAATTGACCTGGTAGTAGACTCTTGCTTCGGAGAAGAAGAATTAATACACCTTCGATACGTGATTTCAAACGTGCACTACTTTTACAATAAAAACTCAAATGTGCAAGGTTCGCGTCGCATTGTATTGTATAGTTTTATAAACGGGAATATGCAGACGTTGAGCAAAAAACTGCAATCCACAAAACGACAATGGCGCATGAGTAATAACGTGTGTCGAAAGAGAACAAGTCAACATAAAAAATTTGCATTTTTATTATTTGCGTTTAGGATTTCCTGTGCTTTCATGTTTAATATACGAGTCAAAACATACAATATTATGTATAGCATTTTTTTATTTATTGTTACTAGTCATAAAATATAAATTATGTGTTACGAATTGTACTACAATTTAGATAAGTTCTTTGATATTGAAAGATGAATTGATTATTATAAATCTTAATAGCATCACTAGGTCATAAAAATAAAAATTATACGCATGAAGCTCTAGGATAATTTGCCCCAGACGGATCGGGCGAAGTTAGGAGCATCTCAAAAATGAAAACAGCTCCTAGATTTTCTAAATAATTGTCTCTTTCTCGTTACTTTTATATTGATGAAGCCCTGGTACAGACACTTCACTTTCTGCAGACATGAATGGGCATAGATTATCCGGGATAATTTCAGAAAATCGACGTCTGAAAAGTAACAAATTTGTTATTGCGCTTCGCTCGACGAGTGAAAGAACCGAGAGGCCCAACATCGTATTACGTTAGACAGCGCCCTGGCTGTTCCACTGGTAGCAAATTTCCATGAATGGCCGATACCACTTGCCATCAAAGAGCTGCTTACTGTCGGACTACAATTGGTAACGGAAAATGCAATAAAAAAAAATTAAGACATACATATTCAAGACTTTAATTAAAATGATTATTCGTTAGTATAGGCTTTTATTTTAGGTTTTCTTTCTCTTGTATAGATGTTATGCATATTCAATTACTTAGTCTAAGGGAAACTGACCTTCTATACAATGCTGGTCAGAGGGGTATAGGGTATTATTTCAAGTCTTCCTTCTCTTACATCGATGTTACATATTATATCCCTTAGTCGTCTTTTGCGACACCCATGGGCACGAGAGCGGGTGGTTGATTGTATTACCACTCCATCACCTCATGGAATCCTTGATACATAACTCTAAATATTTCTATACTATATTAGTACACTACTCATCCGAATAAGTAACAAATCATGTATTTTTTTTTCTATCGTATTATAGGTTGAATCGTAAGTAAAAGCCATTTTGCGAAGAATTAAATTGAGCATTTTTACGAGGCAATATCGCGTTCGCATCTTGATGATGACAGTTCGGATGGACATTAAAGGCAATAAAAGTGTTCTGGAACGTCCTGTGAGCTAATTGCGACCAACATTAGGACCGGGCGGCGCCTTTCATGAGATTACTAACGACTAGGGTTGCCAAGTATAGTGCAAATTAATGTCATTGACGTTTCTATTGTACATTTACTATATATAGAACATTCGGATTCGTTAACAAAAGGTCGTCATCTATATCTATTCTTTCCATCTGTTCGTGAACGTTTGGAGAGAACTTGGCTAGAAATTGACCACTATGTAGCCCAATTCCTCACAGGCCATGGGAATTTTAGAAGTAAATTATTCTATTTTACACTAGTAGATTCACCATTTTGTCAATGTTCGACCTCAAACTCCAATTTTGAACAAACAGCTCATCACATCCTTTGGGAGGGCATTCTCTGGCGCAACGAGCGGAACGTCATGTTAGATAATATGCATGTCACGTCTGGGGTAGTATACTATTCGGATCTTGTAGCAACTCGAGAAAATTGCCGTGCGTTTAGGCGCTTTTGCCATACCTATTACTGTAATCAAACCTAAAGCTCACAAATAGGTCCATTAAGCTTTGTCCAATCCGTGGTGCTGTACCGCTGCGTTTCACGTAGTTGTACAAACTCTTATTTACTGGCTTATCAGCCAACTTTGCTTCATGTCTCCCGCTTTGCATAGGAGGGAAGTGGAATCTTTCCAACTCCTCCTGTTTACTTTTCTAATTTAATTTGTTGCGGGTCCCAAGACAATTAAAAGCGATTCCCGGGACTTCCTGAGGGTCAAACCTCAGTGTCTTATACGGAGACCATTGTGGATCCTGGCTTACAGGAGTTACAGTGGTGGGAATGTGTGGTCTTATATATATAGAACATAATATGTTTTTGCTATGATTCTCTCAGACAAAACATTACTTATGGTGGATCTTTGAAATGTGCTCTTAGGATTTAAAGTAACCGAAAGGTCAGAAGACTAAACGTAAGTGTTATTATATTAATTAACTAGCAACCCGCCCTCGCTTCGCTTCGGTTTTAGTCGTTTTACCCGCGTGGTTCCCGTTCTCGTGGCAATATCGGGATAAAATATAGCCTAGTTTACGCCCTGATATTATAGTTTTCCATTGGGGAAAGAATTTTTGAAATCGGTCAAGCCCTTTTGAAGATTACCCGAAACAAACAGACAGACAGACAAAAATTTTTTAATCTGTATTTTAGGCATAGGTGTCGTGCAAATAACCGTGTGAGCATGAAAAAAAGCCTATTATTTTGACATTACAAACAGACACTTCAATTTTATTTATTGGTATAGATTATTTATTGTGTCCAAAGAAACATACACTATTATATTTCATTACTAGCAACCCGCCCTCGCTTCGCTTCGGTTATAGGTTATAGTCGTTTTAGCCGCGTAGTTACCGTTCCCGTGGGAATACCAGGATAAAATATAGTCTAGTTTACGCCCTGATATTATAGCTTTCCATTGGTGAAAGAATTTTTGAAATCGGTCCATCCGTTTTGAAGATTACCCGGAACAAACAGACAGACAGACAGACAAAAATTTTTTAATCGCTATTTTATGCATAGGTGTCGTGCAAATAACCGTGTGAGCATGAAAAAAGCCTATTATTTTGACATTACAAACAGACACTCCAATTTTATTTATTGGTATAGATTCCATGATCATCATTTCTGCTCATATACGTCCACTGTTGGGCTCGAGCATTCTTCACAAGAAGAGGGAAATTGACCTCGCTGGCACCACACGGAATCATAAATTTAAAAGAAAAATACCATTAAAATAACACCAATAGAATGTTTAATAACCGTTACAAAAATTAATCAATAAGTTAATCTGTGAGGTTGTTATATAAAATAGAGCAAGCGACAAGAAATCCTGTTTTTTTTTTTTTTTATTGGTGGGCTATATATGTAGTACGCGCACGCGCGGTCCAGTCCGTCCGGGGCGATGAAAGGACGGCGCGTGGGCCCATAACCCACCCGTAACTACGTCACCTCGTTGTTGGGCCGACCACCGGAGCAGATGTGACTTGTCATCAGTGGTCGGCCCGACGGAATACCCTTTCGGTTAACCTCTCACCTCTCGACGTACTGGGACGTCGGTCACCGTCGCGCGGGACAAGAAATACATAAGGGTACAAGTTATGCCGTAATTTTGATGAGTTGAAATTTAAGGCACTAAAATTTTATTTGAAAATATCAATATTGTTGTGTAATATTATAATAGTTACAAGCTCTCCTAATAAATCTATTTTGCTTAGAAACCAACAATGCGATATTACGTTTAAATTGATGTCGAATTTATAACGCTTTATTATATGTAATTACTGAAAGAAAACCATTCATTCCTTAGTTGAAATTAATTAATTGTAACACTGGACTCGAGCTATCTTTTTATGTGACACCTTTTAGCTGATTGTCAATATATTAAAAAGATTGTAGCTAAGTTTGTGTATTTTATTAAATAAATAGTTCTGGAATTACAAAAATTCTTTCATAAATTATTATTTATGTTGTACAAATCATGGGTCATTCATTATTTAACATTATAATCAGATAACAACAATACATATATAAACCCTGCGTGATGGTTTGGCCACCTCACATCAGGTGGGGTCCCCACCTCTTATTTGTCCGTGAGAATGACAAAAACCAGCTAATGGAGCCTGAATGGAGTAGCTAACAGCGTTCGCCTCAAAAACCAACTAATGGAGCCTGAGTGGAGTAGCTAGCAGCGTTTGCCTCAAAAACCAGCTAATGGAGCCTGAGTGGAGTAACTAGCAGCGTTCGCCTCAAAAACCAGCTAATGGAGCCCGAGTGGAGTAGATAGCAGCGTTCGCCTCAAAAACCAGCTAATGGAGCCTGAGTGGAGTAGCTAGCAGCGTTTGCCTCAAAAACCAGCTAATGGAGCCTGGGTGGAGTAGCTAGCAGCGTTCGCCTCAAAAACCAGCTAATGGAGCCCGAGTGGAGTAGATAGCAGCGTTCGCCTCAAAAACCAGCTAATGGAGCCTGAGTGGAGTAGCTAGCAGCGTTTGCCTCAAAAACCAGCTAATGGAGCCTGAGTGGAGTAACTAGCAGCGTTTGCCTCAAAAACCAGCTAGTGGAGCCTGAGTGGAGAAACTAGCAGCGTTTGCCTCAAAAACCAGATAATGGAGCCTGAGTGGAGTAGCTAGCAGCGTTCGCCTCAAAAACCAGCTAATGGAGCCTGAGTGGAGTAGCTAGCAGCGTTCGCCTCAAAAACCAGCTAATGGAGCCTGAGTGGAGTAGCTAGCAGCGTTCGCCTTAAAAACCAGCTAATGGAGCCTGAGTGGAGTAGCCAGCAGCATTCGCCTCAAAAACCAGCTAATGGAGCCTGAGTGGAGTAGCTAGCAGCGTTCGCCCCAAAAACTAAAAGCAATTAGCGATAATCCAACTTTTATAAGGAAGTCAACAGCTCCGTCAAGAGTAAATCCAACGGTTGACGTCGATAAATTGAGAGAAAGAGGAGGAAAGTGACGACAGTTAGAGCAAAGTAGTAGGACTTATAAGATGATGATGTTAACTAATCATTTCATAAAGTTTCACTTAGCCCTTTCTCGCGCACTAACTGTTAAGCAATAATCAAGGCAAGAAAGACATTTTTAGCTTTTTTAACTAAAGCACTAGTTAGGACTCTTGTGTGGCCGCGGAGAGGCTGACCGCGCGACGGCGATCCACGTCCTAGGACAGGGACGTCGAGAGGTGAGGGTACCCGAAAGGGTATTCCGTCGGGCCAACCACTGACGACAAGTCACCCTGCTCCTGTACGGGTGGGCTATAGGCCCGCGCGCCGTCCTTCCGGCGCCCCGGACGGAATGGACCGCGTGTGCGCTTACCATAGCCCACCCATAAAAAAAGGACCCTCGTGTGGTACCGATTATTAATAATACCAACTGAAGTCGTAGCGACTACTAACAATGCAATCTGATCAGGAAATTACGTTCCTAAGAAGGGGACGTCAGGTAAGCGGCAGTTCATAAAACTATTGCCAATATTGCATTTTTTTAAATTTAGGGTGGGGTTACCGTCGGCGCACTCATAGCCCGACTTCGTCCGGGGCGACAGAGGGGCGTAAGCACGCACACCCGTACCCCACCCGTATAGCATGCTGTCTTCGTCGTTTTGCCGACCACCGGTGCAGAGTTCCTTGACTTCAGTGGTCGACCCGACGGAAAATAACTTTTGCAATAGGCACGATATGGCTGTCTGCACAGATGGCGTAGTGGTTAAGATACCGACCTACAGTGCTAGTGTCATGGGTTCGAATCCCATGCAGAACAACACTGTCTGCAATCCACATACTGTTGTTTCGAGTCTGGATGTAATTTGTGTCCGTTAATTATATATTTGTGTAAAGTTCCCCGCAACACAAGGATTATTTCTTTAATGCAAGGTGTTGTCTTTAAAAAAATATATATATAAGACGAGTACATATTGCGTCGAACCCAAGTAAGACTAAGGTATCTATGAATAATATGGAAACAACATCTATGCAAGAGAAAGAAAACTTGAAATAACTCTCTGTACCATTCCGTCTGACCAGCGTGGTATAATTTCCCTGCCACTGTGGAGGAGGTGCGAACTCAATAGTGTTACGTATATTAGATGATGTGGTATTGATGAATAAGTTAGAAAACGTACAGAACGACTGATTTCTTCATAAAAAAAAATCCTAAAAAATATCGCTAATGATGGAGGCAATTTTAGATGACAAACAATTTGCAAATAAATAATAAAAACAAATTACCGCCAACCCTGAATCCCAACTTAATAAGACAGTCATATGATTAAGCCACCGGAAACTTGACTTCATGACCATGTTATTGTATAGCGCTGATTAACTTAACGTGTGAGAAAGTCTTTGAACGAAGTTTATTGTGTGTACTATATGTAAGTAATAACGTTTTAACAGCTTTGTTTTAGTATTATATACACCATGTATATGAATTTATCTACTTTGTCTAACGTTTTATGTCAGTAAACTATACATAGATATATGAAAGTTATAACGAAAGTAATGAGCCAATTACTAGTTTCCTTAGAATATTATATGTATTTAACTAGCTGACCCAACAGACGTTGTTCTGTTCAAATAAAATAAAAGGAAATCTTCTTGAAATCGACAGCAGTAACAGGGACTGTCCGACTGCAGCGCCATCTGCCGGGCTGATTTGTGAATCTAAATCATCCAGACCCCCACTTGAATGCATTCACAAAAATTCATACAAATCCATCCAGCCGTTTAGTTACAGTATAGATAAATAACCAAGTCGTTAAGTTTTCTTAAATTTTCTGATTTTCTGTATAACTTTCAAAAATTTTTTTTTCGTAAAAGCCTTTCTCAAAGTAGTATAAAAATTAGAACGAAAGATGGACGGAATCGGTAAAGTCGTTCTCAAGTTATGTTATTGTCCTGCCCGAACAGCGCCACCTACCGGGTCCAATTGTGAATCTCGAATCGCCTTGAACACACACAAAACTTTCGTCATCATCGGTCCAGGCGCTTAGGAGGAATTCAGTGACATACAGACGTACGCTAGAAATTTATATATAAGATAATTAATTATTCGTATTCATATTTCCGTGTGGAGACGGAGTAAGAATACAATTTACCATCCCATATCTTGCCCGTGGGTGTCGTAAAACACGACTAAGAGATATAATATGCAGAAAACATCTATGTAGGAGAAGGAATATTCGAAATAAAACCTACACCAATCCATCTGACTAGCATGATATATGTAGTAGGTCAATTTCCCTCACATTGTGGAGAAGGTTCGACCCCAGTAGTGAGACGTAAATGAGCCGAGACGAGTCATCAGGTTGCTCATGGTAACAAAGTAACTTCTTTTCCTGTCGATTTTTATGACCCAATTGTTGCCAGTATCACTCTAATAAATATCTAATAAAATGATTAAAGAATATCAAATCTCTAATAAAATGATTAAAGAAGCTTGTCGAACGTCAGCCGACTCAATGTTACTAGTTTTCAATCGTTGTATAGCGGAAGGCATCTTTCCTCGGCTATGGCGTCGCGGGTTTATACGTATAATACCGAAACACGGTGATAAGCCACCGGACGACCCGAAGTCATATCGACCAATTACTCTACTGCCGTCACTAGGAAAACTCTTAGAACGTCTGATTGTTCCCCGTTTGTTACCGGGTTGCTCCACATTTAATCGTAGTCAGTTTGGATTTACCCCGGGGAAATCGACTGTCGACGCGGTCATTGCCGTTAGAAAAATTATTTCCCTATCAGATTTTAAATATATACTAGGTATTTTTCTAGATATCTCAGGTGCTTTTGATAACGCATGGTGGCCGATGCTACTTCTTAAACTGAAGGCTCGTGGATGCTTTAGGAACATCTACCAACTCGTACAGTCATACTTTCTACAAGGTTCAATCACACTGAAACTCGGTCACCATGCCGTGTCTAAATCACTGACGTTGGGCTGTCCTCAAGGATCAGTGTTAAGCCCATACTTGTGGCATCTAGGGTTTGATGACCTTCTTGAGCTACCTCTACCGCAAAACTGCTCATTGATTGGCTATGCTGACGACGGTCTCCTACTTATATAGTCAAACACTAGAGACGGACTGGAGAAATTGGCGGATATATGTCTCAACTCAATACAAAAATGGGGCATACAAAATCGACTTACTTTCGCCCCCCACAAAACGTATCATCTTTTACTGAAAGGTAATTTACAGTCGAGCCCCCGTATAAAATTTAACAACACTGTAGTCAAAAGAAGGAGTCAGTATACCTCGGCCTGGTCTTAGAGAAAAGTTTTTCGTTCATTGAACATATTAAAATTGTAGGTGAAAAAGCCAAACGAAATTTCTATGCGCTTACCAGAATTTCAACTTCCACCTGGGGCCTTCGTTTTAACACACTTAAAATTATATATACAGCCACATATCTGGGCTGTATCTGTTATGGTGCACCGGCCTGGGCTGATCGTACTACCATAGGCGCGGCTCGGCGTAAGTTACTACAGAGTCAACGATTAGCGCTAATATTTCTGTGTAAGGCATACCGAACAGTTAGCACCGAAGCCTTACCAGTACTTGCAGGTGTACTTCCGGTCGACTTAGAGATACAAAAACGTGCGTCCATGTATTATTCCACTAGGGAAAACATGACTAACAATTTTCTTTTACCACGCGATCGTAATAAAATTACTAGACTTTTTGCGCCGCAATCCGTCGTTAACGATAAGCTCCTGACCGAATGGCAGGAAAGATGGGATTCGTCAACAAAAGGTCGTCATCTATATCTATTCTTTCCATCTGTTCGTGAACGTTTGGAGAGAACTTGACTAGAAATTGACCACTATGTAGCCCAATTCCTCACAGGCCATGGGAATTTTAGAAGTAAATTATTCTATTTTACACTAGTAGATTCACCATTTTGTCAACGTTCGACCTCAAACTCCAATTTTGAACAACTTTGGGAGTGCATTCTCTGGCGCAACGAGCGGAACGTCATGTTAGATAATATGCATGTCACGTCTGGGGTAGTATACTATTCGGATCTTGTAGCAACTCGAGAAAATTGCCGTGCGTTTAGGCGCTTTTGCCATACCTATTACTGTAATCAAACCTAAAGCTCACAAATAGGTCCATTAAGCTTTGTCCAATCCGTGGTGCTGTACCGCTGCGTTTCACGTAGATGTACAAACTCTTATTTACTGGCTTATCAGCCAACTTTGCTTCATGTCTCCCGCTTTGCATAGGAGGGAAGTGGAATCTTTCCAACTCCTCCTGTTTTCTTTTCTAATTTAATTTGTTGCGGGTCCCAAGACAATTAAAAGCGATTCCCGGGACTTCCTGAGGGTCAAACCTCAGTGTCTTATACGGAGACCATTGTGGATCCTGGCTTACAGGAGTTACAGTGGTGGGAATGTGTGGTGGGATTAGTCCCATTTAAACAGTATCACTCTACAAATATTTATATTTAAGACAATTTATTCAAAATAACTTAATATAAAAATAGCATTTTCTGCCAGGGCTTCAAGTCGTGGCTTTTAATAGAGCGATGGTTAAATTAATAAAGATTGAAAGCATTGTTACTTATAATTTGACTACACTTTAGCACTTTCTCTGCATTGCATTACATAAAATGACATTAAAATTATTTAATATAACACTCCCGATTCATGGTAATAAAATTTTGGTAATAATCTATTCATTAAATACGATTCAATTTCGTGCACCCCTTATTTACATATCGCGCACCCTCAAACAAAAATTTTATTATACATATTATATTTAAAAGGGACCATTTTAGGTAGCAATGGTCTAGAGAGTTTTCTTGTATAAGATATATAAGATTTCTGATGTTTACGCGAGTATTACACATTATAAATAGGACTATTTTTACGGATTTTATCGCGATTGTAAATCAAATAAGCGATAAAATCCATAAAATCAGTTTTATTTATGATATACTATACATATGAAGTAGTTACGACGCAAGGTAGTTTTGCCGTGACCGGTATCAATTAAGTCGTTGATTTGCATGAGAACTTCTTCATTTTGCGTTCTTATTACTTACTATACAAGTTTCTCTTATTTAACAACTATAACCAAACAAAATATATTAAACAACTATCTGTACAACATTTCATTTGTATAAAATGATAGTTAATTATGACAGATATACTGATTATAGAATTGTAACTATGTCCTTTCGAGTTCCTATTCAAAATTATCACATAAACATGAAATGCGGACTACGTTACGATCGCCTAGAAATCAGTGTGGGAATGGTATTTCACGAGGATGTTATTTTAACGCGTATTGTTGTCAAGTTTTTAACATAGCGAAAGAAGAATTTTAAATAAACATTTGCTATAAAGATTTCTGATACTGACACAACATTGCGGATTTTATAATATAGTGCGAGAGGTTCTACCCTGGCCATGAACGCTAAAGTGTTTGAAACTTCGTGCAATTAAAAAACAAATACAAACGCGATAAAAGTTATAAAAATAGTTTTATTTCAAATTTCTTATAAACAGCTGACCAGCGTGGTGACATATTAAAAAAAATGTGTCATCCTGTATCTTGCTAGGTTCGTAAAAACTGTCTGCGGGATCACCAGAATAGCAAATAATTCACTGGGAAAATTATAACAAAGAATACAATTGCCAATTAGCCTGCCAATCGTGGTATTATCCCCTTCTTGGGTTGAACTCCAACAACCAATGTTTAATGAGACCCCACTTCATGATTCCCTCACCCCCATCTTTCAATCAAGGTGATGATGGTTCATAACCAGTCCCAAAACATGGGCCATTGCTTTAAATATGTCTCAAGAGATTTTAAACAGACAGTACAGTTACTTAACGGTAGCCTTTTATTGATGGATTTAATTAATACATTTGATACGGTATACGGCACATCAGTTTTATACACACAACATGATTTAATCCTATAGAAAAAAAAGCTAATTTCGTCGCCTAGGAACTAATGTGGAATTCTATATAATTTAATTACAGACTTTGATTATCTTATCTACACTAATATTATAAAGAGATTTTTTTTTTTATTTTTGTCTGTGTGCGTGTATATGTTTGTAATGAATAAACTCAAAAACTGCCGTGCCGATTTCAAAAATTCTTTCACCATTGAAAAGCTGCATTCTCCCTGAGTAACATGGGCTATATTTTATCCCGGTATTCCCGGTATTTAACTACGCGGGTAAAGCGACTGTAACGAAGCGAGGGCGGGTTGCTAGTTTATATTAAAGACGCTGAAGTATTTGGTTGTCTGCAGTCACAGTCATATTATCCCGAGAAAATATGCCTTTAACATGATAAGATGCCGGCTAAAGCTATTTAATATGTAATTCATAATGATACGCTTATAATCGATTGCAGCATTCATTACGACTCATTTCATTTATAATCATTGATTTTCTTCTAATTCCACCGACCGAGTTGCTTTTACATCATTTTTTATATAAAAAGTGCCACCTAAATAGGAGTATCATCTAGGTCGCGTAAATAAAAACTGTTATTATGATTTTCTGCAGTTGTCATCGATTTTCTCACAAAATTCTCGATGTTTCCGAAGTTGAACGAAGTTTGTTAAGGAGGCAGTAAAGACCGTGACTGAGTGAGTGTAAGCAGTAAAGTGTCGCATATCATTCTTCTGATGAACCCTCAGACGAGTTCTGCGTTTTCTAGGACGAAAGTAAGGTATGTTGAGGTAACAAATTGCATTCCTAATAGACGTGGAATTGTCACACATTTGCTTGAACCGCCTTATGGCCTATCAAACTTCGTCAAAATTATGTATGTCAAACCTCACTACAATGAAATTGTCTACCTACTATAAAAAGTCTAAATCTATGATTAACACATGGCAAAAGCAAAAACCGCCGCACAATCTATTTAATTATACTATTATCTGCGTGACTTAATCAAGTACAAGAATGACTAGAACTCGCTAAAGATTACTGCACATAAGGAATTAGATTAGACGCCATTATTTCTTTGCCAAATATACAGATAACTGATTGTTCCAAGAGCCGCGATTGGATTACGAGTATAAGATCGCTTTCATTGTAAAACGAGGACGCATTTGAGAGTAGATAACCTCTCTCACACAACGTTCGAGAGAATATTACAGTTTTATCTTTTTATATCACAAAAAAATTGTGCCAGTTTGAGTAATAAAAATTAAATTTAAGTTAAATAACGTTATTGTGTAACTGGTAATTATTCCATATAACCTCATTATATTATCTAAAAGACTTATTATTTGACAATATTTCGGGCAATTAATGTGAGTGTAAATAACTTCGGCCAACTTCCTCTATTAACAAGCTATGGTCTGACCGCAACTAACTCCTGATCGTAGGATCTTTCGTTACCCAATGTCGTGTTCCCTTCCCGCCTTTAGTCTATGGTTTTTATTGCTATGTACATATAGCAATTTCAACAGAATACGTTCTATTTTTTTTTAATTTGATCGGCATCTGACATATGCAACTCAATCAATAACGATATTCCAAAATTCATATGAGATATTAATTTATATCATTGATTGTACGACAGTCTAGTCCTATCACATATATTGTGGTAGGACCAGACAATCGACAGTGATCAGTATCTACAGCCGCAGGCCGGCCCGTCCGGGATAGTATCACACTCTCGCAGAAAATCGACGTCTATGTAGTAGCAACTCGTTACTGAGGTTCTAGGAGTACATTTACAAAATTATTATCTTGAAAGTAAGAATAGATTTTAAAAAAATCTTCGAGTCTCACTCAAGTCTCGCTCAAGCAAACAATTGGTAACAAACGATTTCTTATGTTTACGTGAGTAATAAAAAAACTGAAAGTATTCAAAACAAAACAATAAAAACAATAGAAGAACGTCAAAATCCATAAAAATAATTCCCTTTGATACCAGTAATTAAAAACAATTTCCGTTATTGTTGATTTTCCTGTGTGGTGACAAAGTACGATTCAGGCCTCAAAACAACCCACTACCATCCTCCCCCTCCCCCAGTGTGGTATAACAGGTCAATTGCCGTCCTATTCTGTAGGACTCGAACCCATCAGGGGGACGTATATGTATACACTGAAATGATGATATGAATTCCAGAGCTGTCCGCGCTAGCTTTGACCTTGCAGGTGTTTGTATTATTAATATTTGTATTAGCCGAACCATTACCATAATACTGGACTATCCCCACTTTAGATATAACAATGAAAATTATAAAAAGAACACAGCCGGCAAGAGGACTGTAAACTTAAGTGAAAATTAAAACTAGAAGCATAGTAACATTTGCAAACAGATGTTATTTTTGGATATTCAAATTAATTGTTTGACCTTAAATTACAATCTATAAATTATTTTGTTTTATATTTATCTGGTTTTGACGTCTGTTAGCACAGAATTAGTGGCATAATAGTGACATTGGCATAGCTACAAGCAGCAATGACTTACAGGAACTTATTCCCCATCCAAACTTGCCTATAAAAGTTTTAACTTCAAAATATAATTACATATAAACCCCATTGTTAAGCGAAGAAATCATTTTCACAAAGGTAAGAGAAAATAATTTGAAATTAAATATTTGACAATTGAAATGCAACTCAATCGAGTTGGGAGTTTTTTAAAGCATAATTAAGAACAAACTCCAACCAATGTCGCGAACAATACCACTATACTCTTAAAAGGATTCTTTCACCACGTTCCGACTCTTGACCGCGTTTTTATATCATCCCTTGCGATACTGAGCACCGTCTAATTGTCCCGGTTTGCTCTCAACAGGCTTAACTTTGTCGTCAACGAGTTCTGTTTGTTTTGTTGCTAACTTATCGACGCCTGGACGACGCGCAATGCGACGGTTTATCCTCGCAATTAACGAGCGCTTGCCGAGTTATATTGGATTATATCAAGCTATTTGAACTGTTTTAATTATTTTAAATTTAAAAATGTTCGATCGATTAATGCTCAAACTTGTTTTATTAAGAAATAAAACAGTTTCTGTTATTTTGTATTTACTAAACTTGAGTATTGGGGAAATACAGCACCCATTGTTACGAGATGAATAAACTCATCGACGTTTTCTTTTAAGCAAACGGCTAACTTTATTTTTCTGCAATACCGGACGTATGCTTTGATCACAATAGTACAAGATCCTTTATGTGTTGTATCAGTAGTATTTACAAAACATAGTCAAATTTAAAAGATCGATAACTAAGTGATTATATTATACCTATTACAAGTAAAATTTTTGATTAGTTAATCAGTGCGAACTCGCCCGACACAACCCAAAAAAAACTAAAACCTTAGCATCGCGTGTTCGTTATTATGAGAAATTAACAAAACTAACTAACAAGAATCCAATGAGCCCAAACTTGATGGGTTTACTTATTTACTACCAGGCAATTTAGGATTAAATCTTCTATCTTCGAGCTCCATCATCAGATTAGTTCAGCAGCCCAGTGTCGTGATCATTATCATACATGGATGTTTCAAAGGTTACGTCACAGATATACTTAAACATAAAGTAAATATCAATTATGCTTCTAAAATTTCTATGCTAACAAAACTGATGACCTTCAAACGCCTAAACACAAACTTATGAAAAATTAGGATCACGTCAACTTTCAATAGTAAAAAACGCATCTTTTCGGAGCAGCGATGCCACGGACAAACAGACTCGTCAAACTTATATTTTGCGTCAGAGGTTAGAAATAGAGATATTGTGAATATAAAGTTTCGAATTTGAATACGAATGATAGAATAACATTATACCAGTTTCGAATTTCGTTACGGATATGAAATTATTTTAGCTGACCCAACAGACGTTCTGTTCAAATCTAAAAAAATAGTAAAAGGAATTCGATCGCAGCGCCACCTACCGGTTCCAATTATGAATCTAAACCATTCTCATATCCATCGCCACAACCACAAAAAAATCATCAAAATCGGATAAAATGCGAAAATTTTTTTTTTTTTTTATTTAAGACACCCTGCAGTAAGGAAATAATCCTTGTATTGCGGGGGACTTTACAAACATACAATTAACGGACACAAATTACATCCAGACTCATAACAACAATTTGTGGATCGCACAAAGTGTTGTCCCGCGTGGGATTCGAACCCCCGACACTGGCGCTGTAGGTCGCTATCTTAACCACTACGCCATCTGTGCAGTCAGTTTGCTCGTTTGTTACGTTTTTACGCTTAAACCACCGAACCGATTTCAAAAATTCTTTCACCAATGGAAAGCTGTAATATCAGAGAGTAACATAGGCTATATTTTATCCCGGTATTCTCACGGGAACGGGATCTGCGTGGGTAAGGCGACTGAATCCGAAGCGAAGCGAGGGCGGGTTGCGAGTATACATACAAAGCTTTGATAGTTTCGTATAGTATCGGCTACAGATATTGGATTAAAGGGCATTTTAAAAGGTAAATGCTATATGTCGTATCGAATTTTTTCCTCTTTGGAGAAGCTTAGATACGTTTATGATGCTCGTCTATCTAATTGAAAGGAAATCTGTCATGATGTGATTCACACAGACAAGGACCCTATTCGAAAATTTTATATCGGTTACGGTTACCTTTATATTTCGGCAATACGATTTTTTATGCTACGGTTACGTAGTGCATAATTCCTAGTTACAATAATACATATAAAGCTTTAACAATTGCAACTAAAACACTAGGCACCTGTTCGGATAGAATGAAAATTATTGGACTGTATCAATAACTACACACAATATACTTCTAAACAATATCCAATCGGTTCCAGATGTTTTTACGATTTGCTACAATACATTATGTATTTGTACAACCTGTTCATACACTAGCTGATTAAGAACAATTCGCTTTAATGCTTTGTTTTCATAACGTATTTATTGTTATTTTATAACCGACTTAAAAATAAGTGGAGATATATATTTATCACTAGCAACCCGCCCTCGCTTCGGTTATAGGTTATAGTAGTTTTACCCGCGTAGTTCCCGTTCCCGTGGTAATACCGGGATAAAATATAGCCTAGTTTACGCCCTGATATTATAGCTTTCCATTGGTGAAAGAATGTTTTAAATCGGTCCAGCCGTTTTGAAGATTACCCGGAACAAACAGACAGACAAAAATTTTTTAATTGCTATTTTAGGCATAGGTGTCGTGCAAATAACCGTGTGAGCATGAAAAAATCCTATTATTTTGACATTACAAACAGACACTCCAATTTTATTTATTGGTATAGATGTATATTTTGGATGTGTGGTAGCGGCTAATACAATTCACCGTCCATTCTTACCAGTGGGTGTCGTGAAAAATGACTAAGGTACATCTTATCGAGTAAAAGAAAACCCGAAATGTAACTATATCAACACGTCTGACCAGTGTGGTATAGTAGGTCAATTTCCTTCCTATGATGTAGGTCCGAGCCCAACACTGGAACGTATATGAGCTGAGATAACGTGGAAGCGGGTAAGAATACTACCAATACTTTCATTGCTTATTAGTGTCTTAAAAGACGTCTAAGTGCTTTAATGCTTTCTTTATCTGGCCTCCCATATGATGCCGTCTGGTCGAATATACATTCCTAAGGGAAGTGGACGTCAGGCAGGCCAAAACCTTTTGCATATGTATAGTGAAAGCAGAGTATGTATTGCGTTAAATCCCGAGTAATTGAGATATGAGCCAGATGATGACATATTTTGTATATATTCGGCCATAGATCAATCATATAGTATAGCCAGATTACCAAAATCATTTCTCGTTTAGAAATTATTTATTTCAAAATGGAGGCATTCAAATTTCATATAATGGGATAGTGAATTTTGGACACTGCCATCTTTAATATATATAGTGGCCAACGGGCAAGCAGCGCACCTAATGGTAAGTAGCACGTGGACCTCGATAATAGCAGTGGCAGAATTTGGCCGCTGTCTACCTGTGTAAAGAAGATTCTGTACGCTTATTACCCAGCACGTTTTTTAGTTAAAAGCTTTTCTCATATAATGCATACAATTGTCCAAATTAAGCCTAAATCCTACTAACGCGACTTTAACACATTATTGGATACAAAGCACACTAAGATTCAAAACGAGCGTTAATAGATCGTACAAATATTTGACTTGCGTGGGAATGAGTGGGAATGTAGCGACATTCCGCTACTCGGACTGAGGGTTAGATTCTCCACCAAAGCAATTCTTTTTGATCATAAGTCATATATAAATACAAAAAACTTCTTCATTTCTAAACCAAAATGTGGTGTTTATTTAAAAAAAACAACGAGCGAGAGCCCTCACCGCTCACCAAACAGTCCGGGTAAAGTCGTTACAATCGTCTTCAACTAACAAATATAGTCACACAAAAAGTATATACATATAATAAAAAATGTTCTTAGTCTGCATATTTTTAACTTTAAATAAAAATAAATAAAATTACCATTTTTATACTCTTATCGAACAGGCTTCACTTATGCTGATATGACTAGAGCTAAAGTTATATGTTCACAGTACACATGTACACGTGTAAAGAAATGAAAAATATAAAGAAAACTATTTACACCGTGTAGCAAAGGATGAAGATAAATACAGTATTGCATTTGCAGAACGATAGGAATACTAATGACCGAGTATTATTGTATAACTGAACGCATTATAAGCAGTAAATAACACAACAATTTAATCATTGAAAATTACTATTATCTTATTACCCGCCCGTAGTATCGTCCGTACGGGAATGTATGAGGCTGCTGTAAAAGAGGGTCGGGACCTCCAAACTGAAATGGGTCGCCAGAGACGGTGGCCAATTCGAGTGAAGTTGGGAAAGAATCTCGCACCATAAGTCTGGCATAAGCCCCTTTTAGTCCGATAGACAGGTCTCTACAAAGGATTACCTCACACAAAAGCGAAGATCCTATAAAACAAGCAAATAACGTCGCAGCAGGAGAAACAAAATTCATAACAAAACCCTATGCCATTCACGATATAGTAGGCCAAATTGCCTGCCAACTCATAGACATAAGCTGAAAAATGGATATTAAAAATAAATTAAGGTGTTAAAGATATCATCTCAGTCCACATAAGTCCCATGGCTCACGACTCCTCCGCAATGGAAGGGAAATTGGCCTACCATACCGCGCTGGTAGGTCTAGGGTTTTATATTGATTACCTTATCTTAAAAAGTCTTACGCTATAGGAGCTATCAACTTTCAATATTTTGCTCTCTAGGGCTTATTAAATATATATATATTTTATTTCATCAGAATAGTCGTCGTAGTTATATTTTGTGTACGGTATAATGAACCGAAAATGTCAAAACCTTAATACATTGTTATTATAATAATATCAGATTACACGAACGCTCCCAATCATATTTTGCGTCGTGATTCATCTCCTATGACATCTAATTTCATACGTCTTCATTATTCATACATTTCAGACATTTTCACTACCAACAACACTGACTTGCATTGTTTTAATATTTTTTTTTACTTTTATATTAACCTTCTATAAAACCCGGAATGCAATATTTCGGATCAGAGGGATGGGCACCGGAAGGTTAACGATGCCGGTGGTTCTAAAAGTGTATAAAATCTTTATCTCCAAAACTTAAATACAATTCTCGTATCAATGCGAAAATTCATCAAAGACAAATTTCGACCCAGTGTTCTTTGAAAGTGATGACTTAACGGAAATATTGCTTTTAATCATCGGCCTCGTTTATCTTTATATACTCAAAACGACTCGACGTGATTTGGAAATGTCTACGCTTGGTGAAACAAATAATCCAATGCAAGAATCGTAATGCTGATCTTTTTTATATTTTCACGCCTATACATTCCGACCGGTTAAACAGAATTGTAATCATCATCATCATCTCAGCTAATATACGTCCCACTGTTGGGCTCGAGCCTCCCCGTGCTAGTCAGAAAGGTTGGTATAGGGTTTTATTTCGAATTTACCTACTCTTGCATAGATGTTTTATGCATATTATATCCCTTAATCGTCTTTTACGACATCCACGGGCAAGATAGGGTGTGGTGATTTGTATTCTTACTCGTCACTGGGGTAAAACGGGTATTATTTTTCTATAAAAATGTACCTGAAGGTATGTGAAATCTGCGCCTCAAGTTAAATCGTCAAACCCGATTGTCTTATTAGTCGACACATAAGATTGATAACATCTATCCTAATGCTAGGTTATCGTTATCAGTATAGGTTGTGAACATCAGACATCGCTTGGTGGCAAATAAAAGTCCAGTTTTTTTTAGATTAGAAAACCGGTGAAAATACATGTCCTTCTTTAAACGAGGTTTAAGAAGAGTATTTCCTTCACGGTAGGCAGCGGCCTAGCTGTGCCCCTGGTATTGCAAAGGTCCATGTGCAGCAGTTTCACTTACCATCAGGTGTGCTGCTTGCTCGTTTGCCACCGTTGGCAATAAAAAAAAAAAAAAAAAAAAAAGTACGCTTAGGAATAATAAAGGGGGGCATCGAAAACAACGATTTTTACCGCTGATTCTCCTAAATAGATATGAAAATACAAAGGCCAATTATGAGGCTGCCCTCTTTCTTTTGCGATTTGAACGAGGTGTAGGTACGTATCTGTAACGAGTTGAAAAAGAAAAGACTGAGAAGACTGAGAATGCAGAGAATAAATAAAATAAAACCTTAAATAGAAATGTAACGAGTACGCGAATATTATGAATGAAACACGCATCGCGCATATTCCGCACGTGTCGCAAAGACCCAGTTCACTTATCTGTGTCGCAGTGTCGCTGCTAACTATGTAACGGCATTCCGAATCGTGTCTGTCGAGAAGTCGTCGACGCCAAGTGACCTGACAGCAGACATTTACCACAAAAACAGTAAAGCACCAACGTTCATTGCAAACTAACGACATATTCACGCTAATACACCAGTCGGACACATTATAGATTCGAAACCGGTTTGCACCGATCAATTTTCAAAGGTTATTATTTCTTACAATAAATTAACAGCCATTTACTACGCAGACACTAAACAAATTACAAACAGATTAAACACACTTTAGAAATACACTACGTTATATGATGAAAGAGATAAGAGGCTTAGAGAAAGAGAGAAAAATAAAGCACTGTGATGTCCACATTCAGTAATTTAATTAAAATACCTAATATTAACTAAAACGAAATCATTATGTCTGCAAGACGGTTTAGTTGTTAATGTAACATGCCGTGCTAAATATCACGGGTTTGGTTCTCACACGGGACAATACTTTAAGCAATCTATAATTTGTTGTTTGAGGTCTGGGTGTAATTTATGTACATAATTATATGTTTGTAAAGTCTTCCACAATACAAAGATTATTTCCTTAGTGCAAGGTGTCTTTTATACAAATAAATAAAACTGAAGTGTCTGTTTGTATTTTCAAAATTGTGGGTTTGCCATGCTCACACGGTTATATGTACGATACCTGTGTCTAAAATCAGTTTAAAAATGTTTAGTCCGTCTGTCTGTTTGTTACGAGTAGTATTCAAAACGGCTGGACTGATATTGATAATATTTTACTACCCGGTAGCTGTCTATATAAGGAATAACTTATGCTATATTTGATCACTGAAACTGGAATTACGGGTGTGAAACTGCGGGCATTTGCTAAGTTATAAATCAAATAAAAATTTTAAAATAGTGGACATAGCTATTTTGGGATGCAACTATTTGGATATTTCTATTAGTTTCTAACGCTTACTTATCAGCGTAACGGCATATTTGCGTATGTAAATTATTGTCTACCGTTATTTTCCAACTAAACGCTGTGTATAACGTCTAAAAATATGTTTGCATCTAAATACCAGTAGGTATTACGTCAGATAATATAAGAAATATATATTAAAATCTCACGATATGGTATTAGAACTTCCTAAGTGTAATTGAAGTTTCATGATGTTGTTGGATGACCACTAAATACAAAGATTCGATATCGGTAGCTCGCAGAAATCAGGGATAAGATGCATTTCGGCAGATTTTGGGGTTTCCAGCCGAACTTGCCGACGACTGGGGCAGTTTGAACGGGGTAAATAAAGGTGCCCTTCGATGCAAACAGCATGGATCATGGCGAGAAATATCCCCATTGGTTTTGATCCCAAGGCAACCGATATTCATTAAAGTGTATTTTTTTGTATATTATCAAATTATAAATATTCTATTTTGATTTTTATCCTTGTCTATTACATAACTTAAAACCTTATTTAGTGTATAAAACCTTAGTAATCACGATGGCATTTTGGAAATACCTTAGTGGGCCCCGTATGGACCTTCCCATCGGCGTCTCAATCACTGTCAATTCGGTTGGGATCAGCATCCAGGCCCATATGAAGTACTTGGGCTTGGTGCTCGACGGGCGATGGTTTTTTCGGGAGCATTTCCGCAGGCTCGTCCCGCGGCTCGTCGGCGTGGCGCCCGCCCTACAATGGCTGATGCCGAATGTGGGCGGACCGAGCGCGACATGTCGACAGCTGTACGCGGGGGTCATCCGGTCGATGGCCCTGTACAGCGCACCGTTGTGGGCGAGATCCATGACCGCCCGACTTAGGGCCCTTCTGTGGCGTCCACAGAAGGTCATGGCGGTCAGGATCATCCGCGGGTACCGCACGGTGGCGACGGAGGCGGCGTGCCTATTGGCCGGGACTCCCCCGTGGGACCTGGAGGCGGAAATGCTCGCCGACTTGTATCGGCGGGTGTCGGGGTGCGCGGGGAGGGCGGTGTTGTTTTCTTGAAGGAGCTCACCGCCTGGCGCGTCGACGCCCGCCGGGACGTCATCGCCCGTTGGGCAGACCGGCTGGAGAGGCCTCGATACGGTGTTTGGACCATGGAGGCCTTCCGGCCGGTGCTGATGCAGTGGTTGAAAAGGCGACACGGGGTGCTCTCCTTCCGACTCGTACAGGTTTTGACAGGGCATGGATGCTTCGGCAAGTACCTGTACAGGGTCGCTAGGAGGGAGAGAACTCCGTCCTGCCACCACTGCGATTGCGACGAGGACACAGCGCAGCACACGCTCGAGGTCTGTGCCGCTTGGGCAGAGCCGCGTCGTGCACTCGTCGCAATCATCGGTGCAGACCTGACGCTGCCGACCATCGCTAGGGAGATGCTCGGCAGCATCAGGAATTGGGACGCGGTCGCAGCCTTCTGCGAGGCAGTTATCTCGCAGAAGGAGGCGGCGGGTCGCGAGCGCGAGGAGCACAGCCTCGATGATGCGACCCGCCGCCGGCGACTGGGGCGGCGCAGGCGGGAATACCTGCGTGCAATGTCGCCCTAGCCGAGGCCGCGGGTGACGTGACCGGGGATTAGTCCGTCACCCGCCGGGAGGCCGACCGCGTGAGGAAAGACCGACGTCTTCCCCGAGGGGGGGACGTCGGCCGATGGGAGGGTACCCCGGGTAGGGGGTATTCCGTCGGGCCGACCACTGATGACAAGTAACCCTGTTCCAGTGGTCGGCCCAACGACGAAGGCGACGTGGTGTTCGGGTGGGTTGCGGTCGTTGCGTGCTTAAGCCCCTCTGGCGCCCCGGACGGAGTGGTGCGGAGGCGCGCCGACCGCAGCCCACCCCAAAAAAAAAAAGTGTGACCATCATTGTTATAAAGTGCCCGAAACATCGTAATAATGAAAAAAAATTCTTATGATTAGCTTGATTTTCGTTTCATAAGCATTGCACTGTTGGGCTCGAGCCTCCTCCATAATAGGATGAAAATTGACCTTACTATACCATGCTGGTCATACAGGTTGGTATAGGGTATTATTTCGAGTTTTCCTTCTCTTGCATAGATGTTATATGCATATTAGGTATATTCCTTAGTCGTATTTTACGACATCTACGGCCTATATACGGAATGGTGAATTGTATTCTTATTCAGACACCACACAGAAAAGCTTGATTTTAGTTAAGAGAAATCATAACAAAACTTGCTGCTAGCTTTAGTTTCCAGTACAGAAATATATTAAACACAAATTACATTAAATGATGTTAATATGACACGGACGTCCTTGATATAAAAAATCAACTATATTTTCGTGTTTAGATAACATACCGACGACTTACATTATTTATAAATTTAAAATATAACAGAATTTATATTCGGAATTAGACCGAAAATAATCCACGTAACGTTATTCGTGTGAGAGAGTAAGAATACAATTCACAACCCCTCTCTTTACTGTGAATATTGGAAATGACCATTAAGGGATGGATATAGTTAATATTATTGTAAAAGAATAAGGTAAAAGATAACATATGTGATCAGTCTTCTGTCTACAGTCCGGGGTATAACCATACTCTCGCAGAAAATCTACGTCTGAGTTGTAGCAATTTGTTACTGCGCTTCGTTCAGGAGCAAAAGAGCTGGCAGTCCAAATTTCTGAAGGTGTTTGCGTGTGGTGGGGTTTGGTGATTAATACACGCATTCACACTCCCTCCTTCACAGTGGGAGGGAATTCGACCTACTATACCATGCTGGTCAGACATGTTAGTATAGGGTTTCATTTCGAGTTTTCCTTCTCTTGCACAGATGTTATGTGCATATTATATATCCCATAGTCATCTTTTACGACATCCACGGGCAAGATGGAGTGGTGAATTGTATCCTTACTCCGTCACCAAACGGAATGTGCATGATTACAAAGATTATTACACCAAAATAATAATTAATTCAACTGTACATCATATCATCATCATCTCAGCCCATATACGTCCCACTGCTGGTCAGACGTGTTGATATAGGGTTTTATTTCGAGTTTTCCTTCTCTCGCATAGATGTTATATGCGTTTTATATCCCTTAGTCTTCTCGTACGATCACCCACGGTTAAGATAGCGGGTGGTGAATTGTATTCTTACTCCGTCACCACACGGCATCATATGCTATGTGGCTATGAATACCTTACAGTGCTTGTGGGTGTAAATAAGATGACTAAGAGCTTCATATTGACCTAGGTCAACAATATCAGATGCTGTCTGGTAACTAATTAATTGCGCCGATATTGTAGAGGTCCATTAGCGGCAGATACCACTTACCATCAAGTGGCCTGCTAGTTTATCGGGTTGAATACATAACCAATCACAATTTCAGGCTTAGTATCGCTACTGTCAGGAATTTACATCTATATGTAGACCTATCAATGTCCATTGTTGGACGTGTATCTCTCAGTAGGGTAATATAGCACCACAACCGCCATGCTTGGACCAGCAGGTTAGCGATCGCAAAATAAAAGATGAATATACATTACATTTTTAACCAGACAACAGACAGAGCATTCTCTAACTAAAAATACCTCTTACTTGACGCTGCTACGTCTGCTCAGGGTACGTAGCAGCGTACGAACCTGTAACTCTACTACATATTTATGCAACTGCTATTACTAAGACTGAGTTAAGGCTTTCCATGTGGTGACGGCATAAGAATACAATTCACCACCCCTATCTTAACCGTGGGTGTCGTAAAAGACGACTAAGGGATACAATATGCCTATGCCATCAATATTAGAAAAGGAACACTCGAAACAAAACCCTATACCAGCCTGCCTGATCAGCATGGCACATTAGGTTAAATCTCTCCTACTGTGGAGGAGACACGATCCCAGCAGTGGAACGTATTTAAGCTGATGGATTATTAAGCCTGTAATTATATTTATTCTTTTAACGATTACGATGTAAACCTTCTACGACAATGTGACACTATTATTTTCTTGAATGTGTGCGTGATTATTACTTCATAACCATACAATAACAAATTATGTACATGTAGTAAGTACCTACATATGTAATAAAAGGCTTTGCTTTCACTAACTTTCCTTGCTGGTATGAATTTAAATTGAGTTTACACTATGATAAGTACACGATGCAAATATGTACATGATTAATACTTTAACGACAGCTGGTTCTTTTTTTGGTCGCTGATTGAAAATGCATTTATACATTTTGAAAGTCACAGGGAATCTTTGGATGCATGTGGCATAGGGCCATTCTGAGTGGCATTTTCGTAGGCAATCTATGTCCTATAGTGGACATCCACGACTTGAGGGATCATGGATGGATGATTTTATTCATAATTATTTATACTCATGATTTGCCGCGCTCCGAATCACGGACAGTTACTATGAAATAATAAATTGTATTATGATATATTCAAGAAAGTCGCAACTTTTTCATTACGATGACGTACAGACTGGACCGTTATGTTGTCGTCGGCACGGACAAGAATGCGAGCAGCGAACGGATTTTTTTCATTTTATGACAGTTTGCTGCAAAAACTAAAAATAACCGAACTAATATACACGCTCTTCATAGATACAGTACCCGGCGACAAATGTTGCACATCAACTCTTAGAAGGATACGATCGACTAATTCCGGCTGCGTAGAGTACTGTCCCTGCCAGTGTGCGACATGTGTGACGTCGCACGAAGCACTAACATTCTGATTTAGTCTATTAGGAGCTGTTTAGCGTCGAACTTCCCTAATGAGTCGCTTTCTACTGGTGGATCACGAGCGAATATTAAATGGGCCGTAAAACATAAGGTACTCCAACATTATATGCAAAAAAAATACTACTTTGAAACAACCTCTTAGCCGGTCCACATCGTTAGAATTCGTGTCGCCGAATATTTTTGCCATCTGACTATATCCCTATTAGGGAATCTCAGCATTACCAATATTGCATGTCCAACTATTAAGATGGCCAAGAGATGGAGCTTTTGTGAGCGGGGTGTCGAAGATCAAGAGCTCAGTTTGAATATCACTGGTCTAATCTATTAGAAGCAATTACAATTTTTTGTTATTAAATAACACACCTATTGTAACATATTTTCTCTAAATTATTGCAGTTTTGTCAATTCTATACATACATTTTTGACTGGATGCATCTGTCCTCTCTCACACTTACATGACAGAAAAAGTCGCACATCTAGCGTGCGACAGCAGAAACAACACTCTACAAAACCGAAATTAACCGATGGCCTCTAAAAATCGATGTGCAATACTACTATAACACCCGTTTAAACCCTTACATGACAGGTGTGTACAAGTGAAATCCAAAACTCGAAACTTAGATGGAAAATTGAACTACGATTTCCCATCTAAGCCAGGGTCTATCAGTTGAAATATCTTCAAACACATTTTTAACAATTGAATAGTCTAACTTATACATACGTATTTGCCTAACAATAGTAATAAAAAGACCTAAATACGTCATTCGTTTTCTCGCAAATCTGTCAAGGCCACTATTAATTGACGTCTCAACATACCTACTATAAGCCTTATATGAAGATAATTGAGTAGTCAATTTGAATAGTAGATCTTACCTATATCATAATGTACATATGTTCGAAGTGTTATTTATTCTGTATGAATGAATCATTGATCATCCAATCAATAATTTAAAACGAATTAAATAAGAGTTCTATAAATCTTTAAATTAATTTGGATAAAATATTTATTCTATGCTCTATAAGACTATCTTAATTAAACGAAGATTAATTCTCAAAATTTAGTTAGTGCTAAACTATGATTATTTTTGTTAGCACAAAAAGAAATTAATGTTATTTCTATGTTACACACTTAAAAATGGATAAAAAGAGGCGTACCCTTTTTTAAGGAAAAGTTATGGTCTGGACACACTCCGCCCAATCTGTCTACGGAAGTGCGGTCTTATAAGCTACCGTATTCCCTCCCTTTTACCATTGGACCGACTACTGGTACCGATTTCTTAACATACGATAAAAAAGGCGTACCTAAGGTAACAAACACTCGAAATTGTTTAATGTCACAGGTAACTTAACAAATGTTATTTAAATGAAAAATGGCAATAGAAAAATTATAGGTACTCTGCCTGAATTGGTTACACTAGAACCGATCAAACGGAAAGCTATAAAAATTACGGAATGATGAAATTAACAAAGCCTCAGTAATCTTTGAAGTACATATTTGATATGGTCGGCGCAGGAATGATTTTTTCAGTAAAGACTTGCCGCATAAAAAGAAAGCCTTCCCAACGCGAAAATTACCCACAATGAGCATTTAACAGACAAAATAAAAATTGTGGACCGCACAAAGAATTGTGTTGCATGGGACACAAAGCTATAACTCTTTTTATTTATACCCCTACGTACTAAGGAAATAATCCTTGCATTGCTGAGAACTTCATATACATGCAATTAACGGGCACAAATTAAATCCAGACTTGGAATAAAAATTTGCGAGGGAACCGAACCTACGACTCTTGATACGGTAGATCAGTATCTTAACCACTACGTCATCTGTGCAGTCAAAGGAACTAACTCATTACTTAGACCAGGACGGCATTGCTGTATTTAGGACATCGATGATCTGTCGATTCAGCTAGCATATACATAAGCTCTAGTTGTTTGTAATCAAGAACGTCTGCATTGTAAGCACATACCAGATAAAGCGATAGTTCATCACTAATGCCAGTAAAGTACATAGTATTAAAATTATAATGAAGTTTGACCGCGATATTTGACTGGACGTAATATATTCAATTAAATTATGTATTATCAATAAATACACGTGGTTTTACACGTGTAGTTTCTATAGTTGATGTACAAATTCAATCACATCACAAATAAAAAATTTAGGAACAAGCAATAGAGGCACGATCGGCCTAACCATTCACACGCATCTATCTCTAATTAAAGTAAACAAAAATATTTGAATTAACGAGTGCGAATAAATATTAATTTATCAAAAAAACATTCAATTAATTGCTCCTAAATACAAAATAATGATAATTCAATTCATAAAAGTATAAAATTGGTCATCAATGTTTCCTTATGACGTTATCACGTAAAATTATTGTCCGTAAACCCATTTTGTCGACAACTTTGTACCCACTTTGTGCCAAACCCATTTTGTGGGCAACATTTTTTTTTTGACTTGCAGAAATCAGAGATAGCAGTAGCACGGTAGATGAGAAAATATTATCAATATCATCATCATCCTTTTCTTATCCCAGTGACTTAGAATTGAAGCATTATGTACTTATCGTTCATCATATTTTGTTTTTTATTATTTGCATTATGCAAAAGTTATTGGCAATCCGTGTGGTGACAGAATAAGAATACAGTTCACCACTCCCTATCTTACCCATGGATGTCGTACAAGACGACTAAGGGATATAATATGCATATAACATCTATCCAAGAGATGGCAAACTTGATACAAAACCCTATACTAACCTGTCTGACCATCATGGTATATGTATATGGCTATAGTAAGGTCAATTTCTCTTCTATAGTGGAGGAGGCCCGAGCCCTACAGTGGGACGTATATGGGCTGAGTGTGTGTATTGGCAATAGTTTTATGACCGACCACCCGCCTGACGTCAACCCTCCTTGGGAATGTAATTCTTGACAAGATGACATCAGATTGGCACAGGTCGATGTACAGCTCTTTTACGACACCCTCGATCGTGGTAAGTATTCGTAGCACACAGTAAAGATGAGAAATTGTTATTCTATAGCAATAATTAGACTATAATACAGATCCTTATTGCCGTTAGGAATAACGAGAGATAGTACGGTGATAAAATGTTGCTATTTTCATTTTCATTTATTTATTTTGAATACTAGTGATATTAGCTAACCGATCATGAAATCTATACTTCTATACTTAATATATAAAGCTGAAGAGCTTGTTGGTCTGAACACTCTAATCTCGGTCCGGTTTGAAAAATTCTTTCAGTGTTAGATAGCCCATTTATCGAAGAAGGCTATAGGCTATATATATATATCATCACGCTAAGACCAACAGGAGCGGAGCACCAATGAAGAATGTTTTACAATCGGGTTTTTCTTTTCTTTTTGATAGCTTCCGCTGCGTAAACGGCTAAATTATCGCAAAAATCATGTTTGCCAGAATCGTATTATTAAAAAATGTTTTTACCTTCTACGTAAACAAAGTCCTAGGTTAAAATTAGCGTTAGCCCAAAGTATCTATACCACGCGGACGAAGTCGCGAGCAGAAGTTAGTCTCAATAAGCTAGACAAATGAAATGTACTATAATAATCCAGCCTGACCATTTTAATTCACACATTCATTAAAATGAATCGTGAAGCGAATATTATTCATAATACGGCCATATGTCCATTTGAATCAACTATATAACAATGTATTTTGTTGCTCTGTCACGGTATACAATTTCATTAACGCAGTGCTCATAGAAACGATTAGCTATGGTAAATTATCATAAAACCTTGTTAAGTTCTATTAAATACGATTATAGGATTGTTGTTTATGTTCTTTTTGGGATGTAAATTTCAAAATGTATGCCATGGACAAGCATACGAGACACACTTTCGTTAATTGACAAATTTTTGCTCAATTTGACTGACTGCCAGTTGGCATAGTGTTTAGGATACCGACTTACCATGCCAGTGTCGTGTGTTCCATTCCCATATAGAACAATGTTTTGTACGATCTACAAATTGTTGTTCTAAATCTTGGTGTAATTGGCGCCCGTTAAATTATGTTTGTAAAGTCCTCCGCAATACAAGGATTGGCGTAGAGTGAGGTCAAAAAAAGAATTTCCAACTGGGTAGATGCCAATTTACTGCTGTTCATCTCCGTCAAAATCCATGCATGAACATCAAGAAACTTTCTGTATTTACCTTGGCTACTATTTTTTCTCAGCTTTACGTGTCGAGATTATCAAATGTCGAAATGAAGCCTGATTTCGACGATTCTTTGACTCAAGGTAGTTAGTGGTAAAATAGCTGGAGGACGTGTATGCTCCAAGCAGTATTTGTCTATCACCTTATAAGACGCTAATCGCATGCGAGCAATGACCCGGCCCTTTCACATAACTGCATTTGCCACTTTCCATCAGATAGTTGATTAAAAAGTGTGGATGGAAAAGTCTAAAAAAAAGCTGACAAACCAAAGTACGTTCTAAAAAAAGGTCTTCATGTGGTATACTGTCGACAGTCGTCTGTTCGGGGTATTATCACAACTCGTAGAAAATCAATATCCGAGTACTAGCAACTTGTTTACTGCACTTCGTTTGGTGAGCGAGAGATTTGGAAGCCCAAATTTGTATGGATATTTGCGTGAGGTGGGTTTTGGTGATGCTTTTAGTATCAACGAACCTTAGGGGACGTTCATAAAATACGTGAGATGTTTAAGGGGGGGAGGGGGTCGAGTCAAATCTCATCTAATCTTACGTTGGAGAGAGGGGGGGTCTCGGCAAATATCACGCATTTTTTTTCTGATAGAACCAAAAAAAATATACTATTTTAGTCCGTTTAATCCAGATTGTGCATGCTTAAGATTTAATCTTAAGCGTAATCGTAATACGATTAAGATCATTCTATATTCCTTCGAAAGAAAATAATTTCATTCATAATTCGACGTAATACCATAGATAATTCACTATAAAATAAGATAGATGTGCAACTGAGGTTTTAAATTTAAATTTTCCTTTTTACAATAACAATCCAACGCGTTTACGTAAGAAACCCACATTTTGAAAAATCTCACGTGTGATTGGGGGATGGGGGAGGGGGTTGAATAAAATCTCACGACATCTCACCAAGGGGGGAGGGAGGGACAGAAAATTAAAAAAAACATCTCACGTAATTTATGGACGCCCCCTTATTGTACGCATTCACTCTCTCTTCACTTTTTTAGGGTAGGCAGGGGCATGGCAAGGGCCAGTAGTGGCAGTTTCACTTACTATCACGCGTGCTGTTTGCTAGTTTGACACCAACAAAAAATTCTCAAGGCACGTGTTTTATAAATACTAAATATCTGGTTGACCGAGCTTTGATCGGTATATTTTTCTTGTATTTTTGCCGAACTTATTTATATTAAATAAAAATAAAAATGATGAAATAATGAAAAAAAAAAATATAAAAAATTACAAGAGAATAATAATAACACCGAGATTCGATCTCACACTGTTTGAATGCGACTTGAAACTTCCCAACTGAGCTATTGTCACTCTTGACGGCGACAGCGAAATTTGAATTCCCATTCTATTGACATTTTATGACATTGTATTGATTAGCTAAAACACCGACAAAACAACATTTTCCATAAATAAAACCTAGCTAAATAGATTTTTTGGCCCCGAAACCTCTAGTATGCTAAATTTCATGAAAATCGTTGGAGCCGTTGCCGAGATTCTGAAAAAATATATATATATATGTATGTATATCCATGCTAATATTATAAATGCGAAAGTAAGGATGTTTATTTGTAACGCTTTCACGCTTAAACCACCGAACCGATTTTAAACATTCTTTCACCAATGGAAAGCTATAATATCAGGGAGTAACCATAGGCAATATTTTATCCCGGTATTCCCACAGGAACGGGAACTACGCCGCGGGTAAAGCGACTAAAAGCGAAGCGAGGGCGGGTTGCTAGTATTATACAAGAATTGCTTGTTTAAAGATATAAGATCCTAATTCGTTTGTTTAACCTCGCTTGTTTCGAACAAATTACTGACAATACGTGTGTATGCTCTTTTTGGTGACAAACAGTGTCTGTCCTATCCTCCCTTACCTTATGCGCAAAGGTTTCCTTAGACGAGTACAACATCCTCTGTAGATCATTAAACTCGAAATATTGTGTGCGTTATGTTGGATAATGAAAGAGCTACTTATGATAATTAAGACATAAACGTTATCATTACTATCTACTAATTACTATGCAACTAATTAATGAAGTCAATGTCGTCATCTTAAATATAAAATATACTGAACATCACAAAAACATTATCTTAGTACAAGAAATCATATAAGAAATATTAATTTCGGCTCATATACGTCCCACTGTTAGGCTCGAGCCTCCTCGATAATAGGAGGGCAATTAACCTTAACTTAATTAACCATGCTGGTCAGGCAGGTTAGTATAGGGTTTTATTTCGAGTTTGCCATCTCTTGCATAGATGTCATAAACTTAATATATCCCTTAGTCGTCTCTTACGACACCCACGGGTAAGAGAGGGGTGGAGTGTTCTTTTTTTTTTTTTGTTTACGCTGTGGAAATGCTTTTACGCATTGTGTGGGACTCACGGGGCACATCCGCGGCCGGAATACCCACTAAAACCACAGCGGCCCCTTGCGCGCTTTTACGAGGTGCCGGAGAGATCGTCTGATGACATTCAATCCCCGACACCCAACGCATGGCCGTCTGGCCACGTCCTGTCGTCATTATTCAGGGCGGTGGGAGTAGATGCGCATATTGTCGTCTCCTCCTCCCGGGTCGCCGGCGACGTAGCGAGTCAGCAGAGGCAAGCGCCTCGCGTTCCCGCTCCGTCGCTTCCTTCCTGGATATGACGGCGTCGCAAAATGAGGCCATCGACGACCAGCACCTGTCGCTGTCGAGCATCTTTGCCATAACGGTCGGCAGCGACAGGTCCTCTCCAAGTACCGCCGACAGGTCGTGGCGCTGATGTCCCCAGGCGGGGCATACCTCCTATGTGTGACGCTCATCATCAGTTGGTGCGCCACACTCATGACATCCGGGGGCCTCTTTTCTTTTAATCATATGCAGGTACTTACCGAAGACCCCGTGTCCGGTGAGCACCTGCACCATCCTAAATGTTAGGTTGCCGTGCTTCCTTGTGAGCCAGCGGTAGAGATGCGGCGCAACCACCTCCACAGTTCCCCGCCCTGCTACGGGGTGTCCAGGTCTTCCCTTCACCGCCGGATCCGGGCTACTTTTTGGGCTCTGCCCAGTCTCCTTGCAGAGACTTGCTCGTCGTTGGCCCGCGCTGTAGCACGGAGCTGGTAAACTTCCGCCAACGCCTCGGCCACAAGCGACCATGGCGTGTCGCCTGCCAGTAGCATCACCGCAGTCCAAGACACTGTACGGTACCCCCTGATAGTCCTCACCGCCATGACTTAACTACGGTCGACGCAGGAGGGCCTTGTTGCAGGCGGTGAGGGACTCTGACCAGATAGGGGCACCATATAGCGCCATGGACCGTAGGATTTCAGCGTAGAGAAGCCAATGAATTGTATTCTTACTCCACACGGAAAATATAACAAGTATTTCATTATAATTTCTTTACAATAATAAATTTATGTAAATAAATGTCCTTCTTCAAACGATGTTTAAGAAGAGTATTTTCTTCACGGTAGGCAACGGCCTGGCTGTGCCCCTGGTATTGCAAAGGTCCATGTGGTGGTAGTATCACTTACCATCAGGTGTGCTGCTTGCTCGTTTGCCACCGTTGGCAATAAAAAAAATATATGTTTAATATTTCCGTGTGGTGACGGAGGAAGAATACAATGCGCCACCCCCGCCCGCGAGTGTTGTAAAATTGAACTAAGCAACGTAATACAATTATATCATTTACGCAAGGAAAAGAAAATTCAAAATGAAATCCTATTTGAACCCATCTGACTAGCATCTGATATAGTAGGTTAATTTTCGCTCAACTGTGGAAGAGACTCACGCTCAGGAGTGGAACATGTATGGGTTGAGAAGATAATCATAGGTATATTATATATAATATAGGTTATATAAAATAGGTATACCTAACATAACACAAAATTTTAATGAAAAAGCCAACTTTAAAACAATGTTGAGATGAATCAATAACATATCCTTAATAAGGATAACTCAAAAACTACTAGTCAGATCTTGATAAAATTTATATGGGACCATCTTTGAAGTATGCTCTACCAATTAAAAATCGATTAAATTGGCAGAGTGATCGCTTAACATACATACAAATAAAACCGCACATTTGAATTGAAAATGCCCTTTTTTGGAGTCTGTTAATAATACCTTTATTAAGATTTACATGTAAATATTTATTTATGGACCAAAAGTTAACTCATGTCACTTATACTACTAATAAAATCCTACAATGTATAGGAACATTTATGCCATTGCATACTAGAGCTATCTGAAACTGTAATTTATTACAACTGTCTATTTTTTTTACATATTTCATTAATATTACCTTATGTGAAACTCCATATTACTAACTTTGGGATTATATTATTAATGTCTTCTTCACAACAGTTAAAAAATTTTATGTACACTCACTAATTGTCACTCAAAATACTTGTTATAAAAAGAGTAACAAATTATATCCTCCCTCCATTACCACATAGAAATCTGTGAACCACAAATATCATTGTTGCATGCTGACAAACTCAATAATTAAACCCGAGCGCTAAGCATTGGAGATCAGTATATAGTCCATATACGCTGTTTAGTACATAAATATGTATTAATACAGTTTAAATTGTTGACACAAAGTACAACCAAATGAGATGATGATTGCACAGATAATGGTGAGGATTACATACCAACCATGTATTAAATGTCATAGATTTGAATCCTACACAGAACAATACTTTAAGTGTTCTATATATAATACTTAGTTTAATTAAAAAGTGCTCAGCAATATAGGGATTTTTTAGAGAAGAGTGTTTGACCGTAAAGGAGTAGAGTTAAGAATACGATTCACCACCCTCTCTCTTGCCATGGGTGTCGTAAAAGACGACTAAAGGATATAATATGCATATAACATCTATGCAAGAGAAGGAAAACACGAAATAAAACCCTATACCAACACGTCTGACCAGCGTGGTATAGTAGGTCAATTTCCCTACCATTGTAGAGGAGGCTCAAGCCCAACAGTAGGAAATATATGAGATGAGAATAATGATACGACTTGAAGTTGACAGAATGAAATATTGATATTTAGCTAATTAAATAGTAAACTGGCCATGGCAACTTTAAAAGTAAATTATTTTCTTTTAAACTCGTACCATCACCATTATGTCAATGTTCCATATCTGACCACGAGTATGAACAATCAGCACATCACATTCTCTGGGAGTGTGATCTCTGGCGAAACGAGCGTAACCTTATGTTAAACAGTTTGCAAGTCACCTGTGGGGTAGTATACTATACGGACCTTGTAGCAACTCGAGAAAATTGCCGTGCGTTCATGCGTTTCTGCCGTGCGTTCATGCGTTTCTGCCATACCTACTGTAGCAATTAATCTTAACGCTCACATATAGGCCCCGTTAAGCTCTTCTGTATCCGTGGTGCCGTACTGCTGCGCTATCGTAGCTGTACACCTTTTTACTTATTGGCTGACTAATCATTTTGTTTTCCTGTCTCCCGCTTTGCCTAGGAGGGAAGTGGAATCTCTCTTTCCAACTCCTCCTCTTTAATCTTTTCTAATTAAATTTATTGCGGGTCCCAAGACAATTAAAATCATATCCCGGGACTGCCTGAGGGTCAAACCTCGGTGTCATTTATGGAGACCATTGTGGATCCTGGCTTACAGGAGTTACAATGGTGGGAATGTGTGGTGGGATTAGTCCCAAAAAATAATTAAATAGTTTTATCAAATTTATTTAGTTTGCCTGCCAACGCCCTATTAAATCTAAAAAGAATTCTGAGAGGAAGTAGGGGAAGTATTTGATATCCGTAATGCCACTTAAACAGATGATCCTAAATAACATGTATACTATTAAAAAGTACTGTATCATAATACTGCTTCTATAGTTGTCATTCTATAGTTCTCTAGTATATTAGTTGAGTAAATAATTGTTTTGTGTTATTGAATTAATCATCATTACAGATCATATACGTCCCACTGCTGGGCTCGAGCATCCTTCACAATGGGAAGGAAATTGTGGTATAGTACCATTCTAATCAGCTTAATTAGGGATTTTATTTTGAGTCTTCCTTGTCGTTCATAATTGTTATTAAGGAAATAATATTAATAATACCTACATTTATATAAAAAATGATGTTGTTATTCAAACATTAATTTTAACTCGGATTACTTATTTGTATATATAATATGCATCAACAAAATAAACAATATTCTTATTGATATAGTGTTTTTCTTTAATTTCAAATCTATTGAATATTTGTTTGGAATTATGAGTCAGAATTTCATTCATAACAATGGTTTGGCTACAGTGTATTGAAATCACTTTTATGGGTGACTCACCTCTTTAACAGTGTCCAGCTTGTTTCTGATGTCAGGGTCAGCTCCAGGTGATAGAGCTACAGCAACATACTTATCATCAGAGCTCTCTGCTCTTTGACCAGACGGTGACACACCTTTACCTTCCGCGTTCTTCATTGCTGGCATTTCAATCGCGTTAACAGTTGGCTTAGATGGCCCCTTTGAAGATGATATTGAAGGGCCAACGTCAAATTGTGGTCTCTCTAACACTTTCATACCCATATCTTCTTCTATTTTAGCTCGTAAACGATTCCGGTCTTCCACTATGTGGGGATCATCACCCTCTTCACCGTGATGAACTATTCCCACAACAGGAAAGTCTCCGACATCATTTTGCGCAAGTGGTGGAGGCATAAGGAGCTCAGGACCTGCCTTCTGGATTCGTTTGTAAACGTTGTAAACACTGTCATTTACACTATTGGAACTTTTGAACTCTGGCAGGTAGAACAGTGCCCCTAACCACACAATACCGAATGTCAAAAGTACAGAAACAATCAAATATTTCTCCCGTAGGCGGAAGGAACGCCGAGAAATGGACGGTACAGGAACTCCATTAACAAAACGTTGGTAAGTAGGCAAAATCCCCGTCATGTTTACGTAAACACAAGTGTCCGCACTTATAATTCTAAAATAATAAATATTGACAATTTCTAAACAGACGACCAACCACCCGTGGTCGCCATTAAAGAACTGCCAACTACATGAAGTTGATTATTAACTGGGTTGCAAGCCTCTAAGTAATTATTTCGCATGATAATACTTTACAGCACAATAATGTTTTTTTTTTATATTTAATGTCATACTTTTAAATATGTAATTAACAATGCTAGGATGTATGGTATTTAGGAGCAAGACCCATAAAAAAGAGAGAGCCTTGTCTAATGTCTTGCAGTATTATATAACTTAAAAAAATATTTTTCTGATATCAACCCACGTCCATCTGTTGTGTTCGAGCGTACTACATAATTGGAGAGAAATCAATCTATTATACCACGCTGGTCAGACGTGTTGACACATGGTTTTATGTAGTTTCCCTTCTTTTGCATAGATGTTATCTACATATATATTATATTCCTTAATGGTTATTTACGACATTCACTGGCAAGATAGGGAGCGAAGCATTGTATTTTAATTCCATCACCTCTTTCATTTTGTATATATTTAAAAATAAATGTTGTGTGCAAGATAAATTAGCATTTGTATACATTTAATAATATTGAGACATGTTTTTGGAAACCTATGGCATTTGGTTGGCAGTATGAGGTATGAAATATATGATTTTAATATATGTCATCCAGCTGTTTATGCCTAACAATAGTATGAATACATACTAAGTTGTATGTTTGTTATAAAACATAAGTATTAAAATTTTAAAACATTACGATTATATTAAGGGTAACCTAATAAGGCTGGTCACACCAATGCAAAAAGGAAAATATCACCTCTGTCTTTTAAATTTCTACCTAGATACCTATTCTTTAACTTAAGATTTCATTTTCATATCTTTACAGTAAAAAATGTTTCAAAACCCTATTTTAATTTCTCTCTACCTATTAATAAATCTTTTGTCATGAACAATAATAATGGTGCTAATAGGACTTATAAGCAAAATTAATTTAAAGATGAAAGCATTTTAGTTTTGTGTGATTCATTGTTTCATTCAATGATAGCTGATATGATGTTATTCGTAAAAAAATAAGTAACCCTTAAATTTAAACGCCCTTAAATTTAAATATATTCTAAAATTAATTTGACGCCATCTGTTACCAATCATTATCACTACTAAGTAAAGCAATAGAACCTACCTAACTTGACATTAAGCAACTTGTAAAACTAGTGACATCTATAAACCAAATTTATCATAAAATTTGTAATGAATTTTGTAACTAGATGGCGCTACGTTATTACCACTGATACTATAATAGTGTCAACTTAGAATAATAACGTATAGAAGGTAAGTTTGCGCATAATAAGTGAAGCATTTCAATTGCAGCCTAATGGAGCTTACCCTGGAACCGTTCCGTAATGTACAAGGTCACTGTACTGCATGTATATACACAACTCTTAAAAATAAATAGGTAATGACGGTTTGTCATTTGTGCATTCAAATGGTGTCACAACACATTTGAAAAAAAAAAAAAGTATATTAACATTACTTTTAAAAGTATGCCGTAGATTTATGTAAATAAAAACAAAATTTGATTTCATAATATTTTGTATAGTGGTGTGCGTGTGACCGTGTGTACGTGTGTAATCGCCCGCGCGCTTGTAGTATAGTTTGCTTCATATTTTTGATGGCTTACGTATGGACACTATCCTTCTATACGTTATTATTCTAAGAGTGTCAAATAAAAACGAATCTAGCATCAACCCCACAGAGTACATCAACCCATTCACATCTTATAGTTCATATACAGTGGATTTCGGTTATAACGACGGCGGAGGGACCACTTTAATGTCGGCGTTATATCCGGAACTCTCTATATCTGAAATAATGATATTAACATTTTTTCTTTAACAGTAAATGTATGTTTAGGAACCATGTTCATAAGTTTAAGAAACACTGTTTACTCACTGGAAATTGGCTACGTAACTTACCAATAGTTTTAACTTCGTGCGCATGCTAAGTAACCCTACACACAAAGCAGCATTTGCAGATGGTCAAATACCATCTGCGAATGTAAACAAACGATACACAAACAAAGCATTTGACCATCTGCGAATGTGAATAAAGGGTAAGGAAGCTTAATAGTTAAAGCTTATGAATGAGTCTTTGTGCCTTTGCCGACTCAGACGCAACATCCGCAAGCAATTTCTAGGAATCTGTCCCAAATAGTTCATAAAAAAAAAAACAAGTCGGTGTACCCGAATTCGGCGTTATATCCGGAGTCGCTATTGCCGAATGTATTTCCTACAAAAAGATGCTTTAAATTCTAGGGACGCAAGTTCGGCGTCGCTATAACCGAAAAGTCGTTACAACCGAGGTCATTATAAATGAAATCCACTGTATATTGGGTTTGTCTGTCTGATACGTCCGCTAGTTAGCACATAGCGTAAAATAAGCTCAATTTGCGCGAAAGTCTCTAAGAGCAAGAACTAAAAACTTAGAATAGCGTTAAAATTATATATATTTAAACTGCTTTCGATGTTTGGAGTACCTTATAAATGCAATATGTCAAATTGTCAATCTCTAGTTTTCCCGTGAGCATCACAGAAACCGATTGAAAAATCACCAGGAGACAAATTTTAGAATTAATAATGTTTACATGTAGCTATCAAATAGAGACCAGTCAGTTGGCTGTTTTTACCCTTTTTTTTACATTGCTAATGTCTTGCAGCTCATATCATCCACATATCATTGAGGCCTGTAGAATTATTGCCATCAAAGTCTGCGAATTACGTGCTCTATTTATTGCTCTACATTTCTTAGTACTTATACAGCTTTTATAAAAATTGTCTACAAGATAGGTATGTGGCAATGTGTATGTGATTCTCATTCTCATAATCATCACCCTGCTCTTATCTCAATCACTTAAGATCGGCGCAATATGTTCTCATCTTCCATCGTAGATATTGCACAAGTTATTAGCTCTCATTTTAAGATTAGCCGCCTGCTTGATATCATTCTTCGTTGGGAAAGTATTGTTAACCAGACAGCATCACCCAGATTTGGTCTAGGTCGATGTAAAGTTCATATCGTCTTTTACAATACACACGAGCAGTGTAAAGGTTGGTAGTATTTGTAGCCGCTATCAAAGAGCAAAATATTCTACCTATTACTCAATATTTAACTTTTTGTTAGAAACATTTTGTACGTAATTACGTAATTTATTTAAACGAATTATTTAATTCATATCAATGAGCATAGGTGAATAAATGAAACTGTTGAAATATATTTGAAAAAATAATTTATTAAGTAATTATTTTACGATTTTGAAACAAATGAAATTATAATATATATACCAGTCTACGTAAGGCACTTTATGAGTAATACATTAGAATCATACAAAACTTACAAATGTAATTTACTTATGCAATTTTTATGAAAAAATTTTCTCATATGAGATCATCAGTCAAGCCTTATAACATTATACTTTTAATATATTCTTTATAGTAACTACTCTATTAATTAATTACAAATTACATTTTTTTATTAAGTTAACTATTTAAGGGATCATCTATAAAGTACGTCACACATTAAGAGGGAGGGGGAATGTTCGTCACATTGTGTGATAAAGGTGGGAGGAATCAAGATTCGTGACGTCACGAATTACAAACAAAATATTAAAATGGAAATCTTTAATTATTAACGCAAATATTAGATAATTTTTAACCCTATCTATTTAGCAGCATCAGTTGCTGCCACACATGCTGCGTTTCGTATATGCAAATCCTTACGCGAAAGTAAGTTTTTGTGTTTGTTTGTTACGATTTCACGCTTAAATCCGATTAAAAAATTCTTTCACCAATGCTATAATATCAGGCAGTAACATTGGCTATATTTTTTTCCGGTATTCCCACAAGAACGGGAAATACGCGGGTAAGGCGACTGAAACCGAAGCGAAGCGAGGGCGGGTTGCTAGTAAAATATAATTGCAAAATATGTAACGTAATCCACACAAATGTGACTAACTGTGAAAAAGACGTAGGCAGGGTTCAAAATCACAAAATTAGTGTGACGTACTTTATGGATATATCCTAATAGGTACATTTCATAAGAATTTTGAGGGATGGAAAAACTTGTAATATTTACATTATTGAGCATGATTTGCGATAATTTTAAAGTATTTGATGCTACGACCTAGGTTTGAATCTAGACATATAAAAGTCACAATCTGGACAATACATAGCTGGCGAATTGACAGATTTCTTTCGACACAAATTACAAAGAGTTTTCTGTATCTGTCCATCACCTGGATACGGTGGGTTTACATTCATTTGCGGAGGAATAGGTGAATCACTACCACCTTTAGTACCAGGCTCGAAGGATACAGATTTCTTCTGCATTTGTTTTGTTTGTGGTAAATGCTGATAAGGATTGTAGCCATTTTGGGTATACTGGTATTGTCCTTGATCGTTATTCACATTACTTTCAATGTTTTGGCTATACATGCGTTGTTGTTGCGTGTTAGCATAATGCCTCGTATCTGGGACTCTAGGCTGAGAATTTTCTACATAATAATTACCAGACATCTTCTGTGTATACGCATTGTAATTATCTACTGGTATGTCTCCGTGAGGTGGTGGTACTCTCTGATATGGGGACTGGGTGTAGTGATTTGTACTATTTGCCTGAGGATAACGACTAGAATATTCTGAGCTCGCATAGCTTGTCGGTGGGTTATGATAGTTTTGATAAGCTGGCGAATTGGTGGGTACGCTTTGATAGGGCGAATGATTACTGTTTTGTACGTATTGACGATTCGTGCTGTAGTTATTGTTAGGTAAAGTTGAAGCATTTGAAGTTTGTGGTACTCTGTGATAGTAAGCATTATTGATCATCTGATTATTCTGATTTGTATTATGTAGCTGTGAAGTTGGGTGGGAACACGTATTTGGTACTGGTCTTTGTATATTTCCAGGATGCTTCGACATGAAAGCCGTATTATGTGTTGGTGTTAGTCTATTCGCAGGATTTTGGCTGAAACTCGGTGGGCTTGCATTACTGTGATTCGTATAGACTGACGGTGGTTGATTGTAAGGTATTGGACTTGTAGTATTCTGCGGTGTGTTTGAAGGCAGTGCCTGGTATATCTGACTGTTGTTAGTATTTGAGGCTGGCGCAGTTTGCACTGGTGAGTTTGTGCCATAAACAGAATTTGTTTTTTGTGCATTATACTGCTGCTGTAAGCGGTTTTGAGCTGACTGGTACGCTGGATAGTTATTTTGTAACCTAATGTATTCAGCCCGCTCGTGTGCATTATCATTTGCCATATATGAATTTTGTGATAAGGATGATATTGTTGACCGTGAAGATTGACTGTCGAAAGAGTCTTGTCGTTGGAGAGATGACTTTTCTGATTGTAAAGGCATTGTCGTCAATTCCGGTTTATTCATTGCGGACTTTAAAACTCTCTCTAAGATTGGATTTGGAATGTAACTATCGTCCTCTTGGTCTTCTGCGGTGGATACCAAGATCACTTGATCGCAGAAGGATACAGATTTCTTTTTAGGTTTTGATCGGTCACCGTAAGTATTATTATTGGACTTTTGGTCACATGGTTCCTCTTCGATCTGTTTAGGATCTATAGAAGATGCTGATGCTCGTCTATTTTGTCCAGCATTTGATTGATCGGAACAATTAATAACATCTCTGTTTCCGCTCAGTCCTACGAAGCCGATGTGTGATCTATCTCCTTCTTGAGTATTTTGACAGTTACTTTCGAATCTAGATGCCATATTTCTTACATTGTTGTTGGCCTCAAACATTGCATGATTCTCTACAGGACTTGAAGATAGCTGCCCTTCTAGCGATCCAGCTCTTTTAAGTCTAAAAGCTGCTTGTTTGGCTTGTAATTCCTTTAGTAATGAAGGAGGGGCATTTAATTTCTCTATTTGTTGCATTATATTGTTTTCATTCTCATTTCTCAATATTTGATTTCTTTTCTCTTGCAAATTCGTAAGTAAGAACCCTTTGACTCCTGGCATGTCATGCTCGAAGTTCATGTCTGTAGCGTTTTGGATTTTTTCCAGTTCGTCATGGAGGGGGGTTAAATCGATGGGCGGTGGTGGTGGGGGAAACTCTTCGCTGGGTTGGCGCGAATGATTTACAGAATTCATAGGGCTTGGATATGGTGGCAATTCAAACATGGTTGGTGATCTTCTAGGCATTACACAATCAACTACGTCTACACCATTGTCAAAAGAGTTTGTTAAATTTTGTATTGTGTTAAGAGATGGCTGTATGGGTTGTAACGTATCCCTCTTTACTGGACTTTGCTCTTGGTGTATCATAGCTTTAGTTACGACTGTGTGAAAGTTTTGTGCAGGCGAAGTGTCTAGCCTATCATAATGACTATTGGATTGGTCGTCATATGAATGTAAGAATGGTAGTGATTGCGGTTCGTCACCATATTGTTCCGAAAATCCACCATCTTCCTCAATCTCGGGATGATACGGTCCTTTACCATGTTCTGTGTAGGTATATTTTGAACCAGTAAGTTGAGAAGTAGTGCGTAACGGTGGTGGAGGTGGCACTTTTGTGGCAGTGAGTATTTTACCAGCACTACCATGGAAGCTCTTTCTCATTAATTTACTTCTTTCAAGATTAGGATTAGTACCATTTGCTACCGAATATTCTAAGTGACCCTCGGATAAATAGCCACTTAAATTTGTTTTGTCTTCGATTGTTCGACCAACATCTGTGTCATCGACAGAAGACACACGTTTCTCTTTGTTTGCAGTCTCGCCATTACTATCAGCACCCTCAGTTAAATCAGGCATTGATCTATTCTTTCTTCGTATTAAACCACCCATCAGTAGTTTTCTACGAATTTTATGTTGCTTCTTATTAGCTTTTTTCTCTTCTGCAGTCTCTTCTTTCTTATCATTCTGTTTCACCACAATAGTTTCTTTACGAGCTCGACTTCGATCCTCACTTCTAGATCTTTTTTCTCTAACCTTGTCATCGTCCCTAGATTTATGTCTCGGTGGTCGTTCTCGGGTCACTGTATCAATATCATCTTCGACACATTTTGGGGACTTTTTGGATGAACCCTTCTTCTTAGGTAGCGTAGCGTAAATTTCTATGGGAACAGGTGAACTTTCTAGACCACCCTTTGTATTTCTGACCGGGGCCGCTTGTGGTATCTCAGTGACTCTGGTCATCCCCGCCATACGTCGTTGGAGACTACGCGCACGCATTACGCATGTGTTATGTTTCATGCGAGCAAACGTGACCATATGACGATTATTATAAGGAGCATCCATAGCTGCACGAGCCTTGGATGCAGCTGCGTCGCATAAAACAAGAGCAGTTTCATAATCAGCCGAGTCCTCAGCATTGCGCGATTTTTCCAGTAACCTATCAGCTTCTAAGCAAAGAGCTTCACACTCCCCTCGAGTGGTTATTTCAGGTATTTGTGCTAGTTGTAAGTTTTGTAAGTTATGGCGTAGACCTTGCTGAAGAGGTAGGCTATCTGTAGAAGACAGAGAGTAGGAGTCGTATCCTGCATCACAAGAACCACCACTTGAGAGTTCTCCTTTTCGAGTGGGACTACTTGGAACGCTGCCAGTACCTCGACCTCTAGTGTACATGTAAGGACTTTCAGCTGTTGAAGATGAAGCAGATGATGCGCTGTTACGATCTCCACTCCAGTTGCCTGAATCGCGCCGAGCTCGAGGTCTTTCCTGGGTGTCAGACCCAGAGCCAGTGCTCAAGCTTCGAACCAATTGTGCCCGACGGCTAGCTTGTACTTCTAACATATTTTCTACAGCTTTTCTGCTAACGTAATCACTTTCATTGTCTGGACCTGGTGTCACTGCGCGTCGGGCAAATCCTGTTGCTGGGCGTTCGGGTGCCGGGGTTACCGCTCGTCGTGGCTCGGGCGCCGGAAATGGAACAACATCTTTAGGAGCATGACGAGTATCACACGGTGTTCCATCTACTGCAGCGTATAAAAGGAGAAGAGGTTGAAATCGTCCCCTCTGACACTTTTCCACAACGTGTGACCACTCCGGCCCGATTTCTTTGACGTCCGCATCATCGAAGTAGATCCATAGGCGGAGTTTACTGTGGAAGAAGAAGGTGGAGTAGTGTTTCCCGTAGTAGGTGACGAGCCCGACGAGTCGATGCGTGGCGCGCGCAGCCCATGCTCGGTCCACGCACGCGTGGAAAGCGTCTGTTGGCCGCAGTTCGGTGCCGAGCGCAGCGTACACGGCAGCCACGTGCTCCGCTGCAGGCCGCTCAGAGTCCCAAACCATGCCAATGGAAACTACCTCCGGACGATTCATTAGAGTCCTGCATATTTGAATTTTGGCTCCACATGCATTCTGTAAAAGAATTAAAAATATGTACTATTGAATCGATTTGAATGGTATGGTAACATATATACGGTTGGTTAATTTGTATGTGAAATGGCATTAGAATTGATGAACTAAGAATACAATTTTTCGATAATCATATCTTACACTGTGATAACTTATGAGACAGCTAGAAACTCTAACAAAGGAAAGGAACAAGAAATAAAATCCAGTGCTAATTCATTTCAACACGGCTTATAGTATGGGGGTCAATTTATCCTCCGGTCCTGAAGGAGGGTCAAAGGTATATAGATTACAAAATTATTATACTTACTGGACAATCTCTGATATCGCCCATGCCTCCTGCTTTTCTGAGGAGCAATCCGAAACTGTCTCCATGGTCACCTAACGCCGCCTGTGCTGTAAGAGCTGTTGCTGATACGTAGTGAACCATCTGAAAAAGTACAAAATCCTTGTGAACATGTAAGCAGAAAATAAATTAATGTTCGTTGATTTCTTCATTATGATCTGTAGTCCTCGTGTGGTAACCGATTGAGAATGTGACCACCTCTTACTTCCCTCGTGGGAATCATAAAGACAGGCTAACCGCTATCTTGGGAAACTCATAATCATTATCAGCATCATTATCTAAGGCCATATGCCACCTACTGTTGGCTTCAAACCTTCTTCACCATTATAGGAGGCCATTTGACCTAACGGGTTAGATGTATTGGAATAGGCTTTTATATCGAGTTATCCTTCTCTTGCATCGATGTTATTTGCTTATTAAATCATCTTTGCCGACATCCATGGATAAGAACAGTGGAGGTGAATTGTATTTTTACTTCGTCACTACACGGTAAAACTCATAATACCAACAGCGATTGTAAATCCACTTGTCAAACGTGGTAGTTATTGTGTTATCTTTTATTTATATGAAGGACTATATCCAAAGGAAGGCGTCGGTTGATAAATAGATAGTAAATCTAGTTTGAAAGTTTAAAACGCGTACTATCGTGAACAAATATTTCAAAAGACGAGTATATATTTACCTGAGTAAAAGGTAGAGGTTCTGAAGTAGCCTGACAGGCACCGCATACAGATTGTTCGACGAGCATCATTGCGAATTTTCGGTGGGGAACACAATGCGGTGCTCTGCAAGCGTCGTCGTCTCTTCTATCGCCGGAGCCAGCGGCAACATGTGCATGTACTCTGAGCAACAGGTGTTCAAAACACTCGCTTGCATCGGCCATGCAGCCGAGCTGGAATCGTGCACCTGCGCCGCCCAATGCCCGACGAAGGCTGTCCGCTGCCGGGGCGCGCTCTGCAGACCATTGTAGTTGAGTAAATAGCTCCTGTGAACAAAAAGCTTCAAATTAGTTCGTGTAAATGCATAAGATGCATAAGGTGGGAAAAAATATAACTCACCAGCGATACATAAATTTTAGATAACACTTACGTCGATTTAAATGATATATAACATCCGTGTTAAATGATGTTATGTATCAATCAATATATGTATAACGTGAGTGTTTAAATTGCCTTAGGTGTTACCTAAAATTTAGATGTCTGGTGAAAACACTAGTATTACGTAATAAGGGATGAAATTATTTATTAAGCACAATACAAAACTCGGCGCGGTTTTAAAAAAATACGAAAAATACCCGATGGTATAGTGGTCGGCAACTGTACAAATAAAGTTCACATCAATCGAGATAAATATTTTGACTAACATACTTTTTTTTTTTGACTAACATACTAGCTGACCCGACCGATGTATGTTCTGTACAAATGTAAAAAAAATAATATCGATCGCAACCCCACTTACCGGTTGCTAGTGTTAATCCAAACTATTCCTGAATCCACCTAAATACATACAAAAATTTCATCAAAACCGATCTAGCCCTTCGAGGGAAGTTCAATCACGTACATACGTAAGAATATAATTAAATACAGAGATTTGGAGTTAATAGTCTCATTTTATGATATAAGCTTGAGACTGTTGATTTTGAAGCTCCTAGCTTAAACTGAACAAAAGCATTTGGAATTTTCTGCAATATTATCATTAAGTATTCTTTAGATGATAATAGCTCTTAGGGCGAAATGTAGCTACACTCACCGCTGTTTACCTCTACACAGTTTACTCGGTGCAGAACAAGGATTAATGTTAATAGAAAATACACTTATGACGTTATTCGGAACAACGGCCTTATAGTTTTATTTTACAAGCGATTTCTTGTAAAAAATAGCAGTGACAGTCTCTATACAAAGAAAGTAGTGGCAAACTGTTTTTTATTTAAATTTACACTATAAGGTGCAAACAATAAGATCGAGTATAGCTTTGCATGCATTGAGAGTGGTCGAAAACCAGTATGGCACGAATACGAGTTCAGGTATAGGTCACAAACACGCCGTGACCCAGCAGAGTTGATTTGACGCATATACGTAGATATATCTTGCTGTTTTACGATTTCGTAACCGTTACTATTCTAAAAAAATGTTTATCTTATTTAAGTATCAACTCACTGGTTGCTGTAAAAGCGTAGTAATATTTTTTAAAGGGTTTTTGATATGACTATGATTTATTATGATTTAAATGTTTGCAGTTATGTACACTGCTTAAACTATTATTTTTTTTTTACAAAAGTCTGAGAACTGTTAACTCACTTCTTAAACTACTTTTTTTTTTCAAAAGTCTGAAAACTGTTAACTAAGTATTAATTTTTAATTGTTACTATAAAATAACTATAATCTCTAAATTCATCATTATCAATATCCCCTTGCTCTTATCCCAATTACTTGGGATGGACGCAATATGTACTCCTCTTATATGGTACATATGGTATATTACAAAACTTTTAATGTAAAATAAAAGTCTAATACAATAAAATTAAAAGTTCTCAAAAGTAAAAAAGACTCTGAACTACACGACAGAAGGGAGTTTCGTTAAGGCAAGGTTTTTATTCCACGTTTATAAACTGATAACATCCTTACTAATATTATAAATGCAAAAGTAACTCTGTCTGTCTGTCTGTCTGTCTGTCTGTCTGTCTGTCTGTCTGTCTGTCTGCTACGCTTTCACGTCTAAACCACTGGACCGATTTTGATGAAATTTGGTACAGAGATGGACTAAAGCTTGAGAAAGGACATAGGCTACTTTTTATCGCGAAAAAATGGGTATAAGGGGTTGAAATAGGGGATGACATTTTGTATGGAAATTCGTCATTTTCGATGATAGAACCACGAATCTTTGTATTAAGACACCTAATAATAAATAAATAAATATTTGTTCAAGCGTTTTGGAAATTTCATTTACATGGGGATGAAATTCAACCCCTAAAATACCAAAAAGCATACAGCCGAAACTACTGGACCTAGAAACGTATTTTTTTTTACACCGTCGTATTTCTTAGGGTGCACGAGCACTAGCAAAGGATTTTTGGAAATTCACCCCCTTAAGGGGGTGAAAAACATATAGTCTTTCACGTCTAAACCGATTTTGATGAAATTTGGTACAGAGATGGACTAAAGCTTGAGAAAGGATATAGGCTACTTTTTATCGCAAAAAAATGTGTATAAGGGGTTGAAATAGGGGATGATATTTTGTATGGAAATTCGTAATTTTTGATGATAGAACCGTGAATCTTTGTATTAAGACACCTCATAATAAATAAATAAATATTTGTTCAAGCGTTTTGGAAATTTCATTTACATGGGGATGAAATTCAACCCCTAAAATACCAAAAAGCATACAGCCGAAACCACTGGACCTAGAAACGTATTTTTTTTACACCGTCGTATTTCTTGGGGTACACGAGCACTAGCAAAGGATTTTTGGCAATTCACCCCCTTAAGGGGGTGAAAAACATATAGTCTTTCACGTCTAAACCGATTTTGATGAAATTTGGTACAGAGATGGACTAAAGCTTGAGAAAGGATATAGGCTACTTTTTATCGCAAAAAAATGTGTATAAGGGGTTGAAATAGGGGATGACATTTTGTATGGAAATTCGTCATTTTCGATGACCGAACCACGAATCTTTGTATTGAGGCACCTAATAATAAATAAATAAATATTCGCTCAAGCGTTTTGGAAATTCCATTTACATGGGGATGAAATTCAACCCCTAAAACACCAAAAAGCATACAGCCGAAACCACTGAGCCTGGAAACGTATTTTTTTTTACACCATCGTATTTCTTGGGGTGCCCGGACGGAGTGGTGCGAGGAGCGCGCCAACCACAGCCCAACCCAAAAAAAAAAATAGGGGTTGAAAAGCATATAGCCTTTTACGTCGAAACCACTTTAACCGATTTTGATGAAATTTGGTACAGAGATGAACTAAAGCTAGAGAAAGGATATAAGGCTACTTTTTATCGCGAAAAAATAGGTATAAGGGGTTGAAATAGGGGAAAGTATTTTCTTTTTACGTCGTCTTATTTCTTGGGGTACACGAGCACTAGCAAAGGATTTTTGGAAAATCATCATTAAGTGGGTGAAAAGCGTATAGACGAAACTCTTGGAGCTAGGAACGTAAAACTTTCTATGCAATTCTCTTTCTTTTGTTGTAAGTGAGCTCTAAGAAATTATTTTATTAAAATCAACTCCTAAAGGGGTGCAAAATATATAGCCGAAATCATTAGGCCTAGAAACATGGAATTTTGTATAAAGTTTCCTTTCTTGGGGTAAGAGGTTTTTGCAATTTTAGCCCTAAGGGGGTGAAAAGTGTTTAACCGAAATCACTGAGCCTAGGAAGGATCATTTTATTACACGGTCGGCTTTCTTGGATTACCCCCAGATTTTCTTAGTGCTCACTTACCAAGCACTATGAAACAATTTTTGGCAAGGATAAGCGAGCTCTAACAAAGAATTTTTGGAAATTCAACCCCTAAGAGGGTGAAAGTGTATAGCCAAAGATACCGGGCCTAAAAATGTGAAATTTCGTATACCGATCGGTTATTTGGGGTAAGCACTCACTAAAAAACAATTTTGGGCTGCCCCAAAAGGATAAAACACATATAGTCGAAGACACCCAGCCAATGATATATCATCATTATCTTGCTCTTATCCTAATTACTTTGGATCGACGCGATATGTAGGTAGGGTACCTACTACTGCCATCGTAGATATATTGCAAAGGTTCTAGCAACATTTTATGACCTGGCGCACGACATTGTTGGCCAGACGGCATCACCGGTCCAGGTCGATGTAAATCTTTGTCTTAGTAGTATTTTGCGATACCCACGAACAATGAAAGCGTGGTAATATTTCTAGCAGCTACCAGACAGTAAGTTACAATCAAGATATTATTCCAATCTCTACAAATAAATAAATTTGAAGCGTCTGTTTGTCTATCAAAATAATAGGTTTTATTTATGCTCACACAATACGGTCCAAATTTTTTTGTCTGTCTGTCTATTCGTTACAGGTAATCTTCAAAATGTCTGGACCGATATTTATTATATTTTACCATCAGGTCTACCAGTCGTACATAAGGAATAACTTAGACTATATTTTATCCCAGGTTATATTTTATCCCGGTGTGGCTGAATTAAGTCGATTTTAAAATTATTTCACTAATGGAAAGCTATTTTTAAGCGAGTAACATATTTAAGCTATTTTTATCCCGATATTCCTATGGGATCGGGTACAATGTCGATGAAATCACGGGAATTTAATGGTTTTAAAAATTAATTCACTAATGAAAAGCTATATTATCAGTGAAAGGCTATTTTCATTCCGGTATTTGCCCAGGAACGAGAACTATACCGGGGGATGTCGAACAATTTTTAAAATTCTTTCACCAATGGAAAGCTACCTATGTTGTCAGCGAGTAACATAGGCAATTTATATCTCTGATATTTCTGGGATTAATAATTTTTTTTTTTTTTTTGGTATGTATGTGTGTAAATTTATAATATCAGCGAGTAACATAGGCATTTTTTATCTCGGTATTGGCATGGGAATTTCTACGTGAATGAAACTGCGGGTGTTTGATTGATATAATTTTTTTTTCACCAATGGAAAAGTACGTTATCAGAGACTAAAGAAAGGCATATTTATCATCGTATTTGCACGGCAATCTGAACTATAAGGCTGAAGTAATATTCAAATGTGAAAGTTTGTGAAGATATTTGGATGTTTGTTACTCAATCACGCTTAAACTGTTGAGCAGATTTGGATGAAAATTGACACGTAGATAGAGTATTTCTTAAATTAAGAAATATAATACTCTTTATGCCGATAATATTCTTTACGATAATAGTTATTAATATGCAAGTATTAATATGCAAGTAAATTTTTACGCGGGCGAAGCCGCGGGCAAAAGCTAGTTTACAATAAGTATAATTGTGTATAAATCACGCCGGTAAATATTGTTCTAACTGATCTACATTTATATCGTACTCTGAAATGCTCCCTCAGTCGACGAGAATCGACTTTACTCGAATGAGCGTTACACAGCCGAGCGTGACGGCTCAATCTCATTCAATAGCTACAAAATAAAGTGCACAGGGCGCCTAAAGAAGTTTAAACTTCAATAAATTTTGCATAATGATTTCTGATGTTTACGCGAGTATTATACATTTTAAATAAAACTACTTTACGGATTTTATCGCGTTTGTATTTGATTTTTGATTACCCGACGTTTCGAACACTTTACAGCGTTCATGATCACGGGTGGACTAAAATGTCTCACGTCCAACAAGTTATTGTTACTGCAGAAAATTTATAATTATCTACCCGATACAGAAATTAGTTATTAAATATTGACCCACATTTTGATACAAAATTTATTGCCAGTGTAAGAAGAAAATGATTCTATATGAAAAAATTATATTGTTTATGGTTAGTAATAATTAAACATTAAAATTAATAGTAATTATATTTAAAAAACTAAGTAATAATCTAGTATACTACCACCGGATCGGAACACGGTCACACTGAGAAAGATCCGGCAAGAAAACTCAGGTAACATGATGCTAAATTAAAGTTAATTTTGAAGACGGCTTACTTTATGTTACTAAAAGGTTTTAATTTATAAAATTATCTTTAGTTATTATTATTGTGGGTCAAATCTATACAATATGAGCTCACGGTGTCTTGCAGTCTTGTGGTGGTCTTTTTGGATTTGTTTTTAATAATGTTTATAAAAGGATCCCAGCTTGATGGTAACACCTAGCCATCCTCTCTATTGAAATTAGCACAGAAGGTTGCGAAAGTCCTCTTCCAACTCCGGGGACACACTAGTGCATTTGTGAAAGACTCTTACCATTTTGTCAGTGAAATTAAAGATCTACATCTCGCTGACAATGAAACTATGGTCAGTTTTGATGTCACATCACTCTTCACCTCTCTACCTGTGGAGGATTGCATCAAAACCATATCTAAGAAGCTATCTGACAATAATATGCCATTGGGATATGCGGAACTGTTACGTCAATGCCTAACAACTGGCTATTTAATGTGGAATGATGACTTCTACAAGCAAGTAGATGGAGTGGCTATGGGCTCGCCGGTCTCCCCTGTCGTTGCCGATATATTCATGGAGGACTTCGAGGAGACGGCCTTATCAAGCTCACCTGTCACACCCAGGTTCTACAAGCGGTACGTAGATGACACTTTCACAATATTACCCACAGACAAAATAACCATATTCCTAAACCATCTTAACTCCATTAATCCAAAAATTCAATTCACTATGGAACTGGAGTCAAATAACTCTTTAGCCTTCTTAGACATTTTGGTTATACGTAACCCTAATAACACCTTGAGTCATACAGTGTATCGTAAGGCAACACATACAGACAGATACTTGAACGGTGATTCTCATCATCCACCTTCACAGTTAGCTACCGTGTGTAAATCTTTGTTGCAGAGAGCACGAGGAATCTGTGACGATGAACACCTGGCTGGGGAGCTGCAGCATGTCAAGCAGGTGCTACTTGCAAACAAGCTGCCAGTTCCTCGCCCCCGTCGCAGAGACCGAGTGAAACCACCCACAGTTGAGCGCCTTCCTGCAATACTACCTTACGTCAAAGGAGTCACTGACAAGATTGGCTACATCCTGAAACGCTCTTCCATTAAAACTTATTTTAAGCCACTGAAGAGGATTAGCCAATTCTTACCACGTGTCAAGTGCCAGATCCCTTTACAAGATGCAGGAGTATATAAACTTGACTGTGACTGTGGTCTCTCTTACATTGGACAAACAAAGAGATCCATAAGAACTCGGATCAAAGAACACATAGCCGATGTGAAGCACCGCCGGGACACTAGAACATGAACATAGTCAGGACCGCGCCCACCATAACATCAGGTTTGACAAACCACAAATCCTCGCAAAAGAACACCGATACCTGCCTAGAATGGTACGCGAGGCTATTGAGATTAAAAAACACAAAAATTTCAATAGAGAGGATGGCTGGGTGTTACCATCAAGCTGGGATCCTGTTATAAACATTATTAAAAACAAATCCAAAAAGACCACCACAAGACTGCAAGACACCGTGAGCTCATATTGTATAGATTTGACCCACAATAATAATAACTAAAGATAATTTTATAAATTAAAACCTTTTAGTAACATAAAGTAAGCCGTCTTCAAAATTAACTTTAATTTAGCATCATGTTACCTGAGTTTTCTTGCCGGATCTTTCTCAGTGTGACCGTGTTCCGATCCGGTGGTAGTATACTAGATTATTACTTAGTTTTTTAAATATAATTACTATTAATTTTAATGTTTAATTATTACTAACCATAAACAATATAATTTTTTCATATAGAATCATTTTCTTCTTACACTGGCAATAAATTTTGTATCAAAATGTGGGTCAATATTTAATAACTAATTTCTGTATCGGGTAGATAATTATAAATTTTCTGCAGTAACAATAACTTGTTGGACGTGAGACATCTTAGTCCACCCGTGATCATGAACGCTGTAAAGTGTTCGAAACGTCGGGTAATCAAAAATCAAATACAAACGCGATAAAATCCGTAAAGTAGTTTTATTTAAAAATTTTGCATAATTATGAAACAAATAAAACACCATTCTTTGCTAAATAATAAATGCTTGTGTAACGTTATTGGATATCGTCATCATCTCAATTCAAATGTCTCACTACTGGCCTCAAGTCTTCTCCGCAATGAGCAACTATTGCACGTTGGACGGACGTGTTGATGTAGGGTTTTATTTCGAGTTTTTTTTCTCTCTCTAGATATTATTTCCTTTAATCATCTTTTACGACAGTTTGGGTAGAAAAGGGGTAGTGATTTGTATTATTGCTAAGTCACCACATGGACATCTTCGAAACGTTATAAAGGTCTAATTGATGACTACATATTAGCCTATATTTAGAGCACCTATAGAGACAAAGAACCCACAACAACTGATAATGAAGCTCCCATATTATATCTTTTTAATCAAGCAATGTATTCATGCATAAGCTGATAAAGATGGGTACACATTCAAATGGCGCATTTTCCGGTGCACAGCGGACGCAGCTTGCGTCGTGTCTTCCGGTCATAGATAGTTTACAAACATAAGTATAATCTTAATTCAAATTCAAATCATTTATTATGCATAGACCCCGAGAGGGCACTTACATATTGTCAATTTTACAAAATAAAATTAAATTATCCAATAAAAATAAACTACCACCGGATCGGAACGCAACCGCTACTGAGGAGATCCGGCAAGAAACTCAGCGGGCTTGTCTATTATTTTAATTTTTTTTTTTTTACTAGATATAAATTTGTATACATGTTTTGTAAGACCTAGCTCCAGTGTGATGCCCTTCGAACTGCAAGATACTTAATATAATTCAAATGATTATGGCTGGACCAGATCCCACAAGCGGCACCCGATCACGAGTTAACTACTAGAGCAGCCATCACTCCCCTCAACCACTATGGAGGGAAGGGAGAGACCCGCTCCACGCAGCTACCGCAAGTAGATCCTTCAGTGAGCATGACCAAGACCATATGTTACAAACATGTTACAAACGACGAAAATGCAAAAATTCGTTAGGCAAAACACGCTACGCTTTACAATATTAGAGTTATTAAAAAAGAGTTTATTTAAAATAACAAGGAAATTGCATAATGAGGAGCTGCTCACAACCAATCAGTATTATCATCTACATAATCCGAGATTTTATAATAAGCTTTCTTACAAAGTCTATTCTTGATAGCTTTTTTAAACTTTTTTGTTGGCAGGTCTCGGATATCTTTAGGTAATCTATTGTAGAAACGTATACATTGCCCCATGAATGATTTGCTAATTTTTTGGAGACGAGTAGTATGTACAACTAGTTAGTCCTTATTCCGAGTATTCATTTCATGAATGTCACATTATCTTTTGAAGTTAGCGATATTTTTTTTGACATATAATATATTTTCGTATATATATTGTGATATAACAGTTAGAATATTTATTTCTTTGAATTTCTCTCGAAGTGAGACTCTTGGGCCCATATTATAAATTGCACGGACAGCCCTTTTTTGAAGAACAAAGATTCTATTCAAGTCCGCGGAGCACCCCCCTTCGCTTTCGCCGTCTTACGGCATATTACTATGCCGTAAGACATCAGACTATGGAAATCGTTTAACATCAGACTATGATAATCGTTTAACGTAAACAGATTTAATGCCTAAATTATGTCCTAAATAAATTTGTATAGATTGAAAATGACTGACTTATCAGTCGAATGATATAAGTTTGCAACTGAGTTGTGTGAGCAAGGATCAAATCCTGATTGGGCAAAATTTTGACGAGCCCTCTGTAGATTTTTTTCATTTTCGACGGTTAAACAACAATAAGTTTGAAGATTGTTTATTTTAGACGAGACGATGTTGAATCTTAGTCGGTTACTATACGGATATGTATTAATAGTATAGATATTAGTATAATATTGTTATTAAACCTTTTTACCATTTTAACCTGTCTGTCATATCATGATCATCGTCCAATATCTTTGAGTTTTATGCTGCAAAAATTGCTCTGATAGTATTTTATTGAATGTAATTTAGGAAAAGTTCTAAAATATAATAAATGTCAGTTGAAACAAACACCAAGGGAAATTAATTAGAATAGCCATTAATGTAATCAATTGTAATAAATTTGAAATAACATAAGAAATTAATCATGTAAATTGATGATACCATCAAAAACAAGACTTGTAAAAAGAAGCCAAGCCTCGCAACTGAGTTCTTCTACCATAAAAACTTGTGAGATCCATGTTATTCCAAGTCGGTTAACTCATTGAATCCCTGCTTAAGGTACCTTTCTACTTAAGTTATTACGTAAATAGCTAACCTAACAACTTATTATAGTGACTATATCGATATTAAAGTCCTTTTATGTTTTACACCTATTATGCCAATCATCATTCAGCCTATTGCCGTCCACTGTAGAACATAGACCCCCCTCATGCTTCACCATAAAGTGCGGTACTGTGGCACCTGCATCCAACGACGCTCAAGGGTAACAGAGTTGCCATGATTAGAGCTCATTTTTCTTCGCCTTATGAGGAATAATGACGTAGTCACCACGTTTGGTAGGCGAGTTGGTTTCGCAGTGAGATATCATACATTTCCCCGGCGAGAGCTGCTGCCCACTCTCCTTCCGGTTGAATCTTTTTTTTAAATGACCAACGCCTTGCAGTAAGGTAATAATAATCCTTATATTATGGGGGACTTTACAAACATATAATTCAACATCGCATCATAATTGCAGCCCTCATATGTCCCATTGTTGGGCTCGGGCCTCCTCCATAATGGGAGGGAATCGAACCCACTATACCATGCCGGTCAAACATGTTGATATAGGGTTTCATTTCGAGTTTTCCTTCTCTTGAACAGATGGTTTATGCATATATCCCATAGTCATCTTATACGATATCCACGGGCAAGATAGAGAGTGGTGAATTGTATTCTTACTTCGTCACCATACGGAAAGATCCGACACAAATTACATTCAGACTCAGAACAACAATTTGTGGATCGTACAAGGTGTTGTATTGCATGGAATTCGAACCCGCGACACTAGCACGGTACGTTGGTATCATAACCACTACGTCATCTGCGTAGTCTTTAGCCGGTTGTTACGATTCCCATAGAGAAGCAATGATGGCGACAAATGTATTCTTATTTTTTACAAAGTTACATTTCATTATCTGTAAATGTAATTTTGTAATCCTATATATTTATATGGGTTTACAAAATTATTTATGCAGTTAGTGTATCTCAGAAACTGGACGAAAATTACAATGTTTCATAATTTTTCCTTCATTTATACACTAAACACTAATTATATTCTAAATTTGAAGCTTCTATGTCTGCTAGAAGTGCCACTTTAATATTGATGATCGGTCAGTCAGTGAGTGACAAAATTACGAAATTTAGACTAGTTATAATTCTTAAACTATTGGTTCAAATTGAATGAAATTTGAAATACACAATGCGTATACAATTCCTACTAGGTTACTAAAAAATCAGCTTTCTAGCTTTATTAACAACGAAGTTATAGGGGGTCGAAAATGGCCTGAATGGCTTCGAGAAAAGTATGTTACGGCAGTATTGCGTTTTGCCCGACTTTTTTTTGCTCGACTTGGCGGGGGCACTGCCGTGCCCCCAGATATCTGATGTTTAAGTGTTCGAAACGTCGAACAATCATAAATCAAATACAAACGCGATAGAATCCGTAAAAGTAGTTTTATTTACAACATGTAAATTGATTTTGAATATTAATAAAAATAATTACGGAAATTTTACTTCCGTAAAAACAACATTACTTTCCTCGTGTAGTCCAAAACTTTTAATAGCGTAAGAGGATTAAATAGATTGGCACAAAATTTTATGAATTTTACCTTAGAATAATAACGTATAGAAGGATAGTGTCAATACTTCGAACTTTCAAAATTTGAATCTAAAAATACTAATGGCGCGCAGACGATTACACACGTACACACGAACACCACTATACAAATTATGAAATCAAATTTTGTTTTTATTAACATAAATCGTCGAATTACCTTTAAAAGTTATGTTAATAATCTTTTTATATTTTTCAAATGTGTTGTGACACCATTTGAATGCACAAACCGTCATAATTACCTATTTATTTTTTAAGAGTTGCGTACGTACGTGCACTACAATAACTTGTACATTACGGAACGGTTCCGGCGTAAGCTCCATTAGGCTCCAATTGAAATGCTTCACTTTTTGTGCGCGAACTTACCTTCTATACGTTATTATTCTAAGAATTTTACCTTGATTTCAATCAGTGTGAAATGTGATATGTATAAACAATTTTACTGGATAGGTTATTTTGGTTAAATATGCAATCTGTGCGTAATCATCACGTATCTAAAACTTTCTTTTAAGCAAAGAAAATCAACTACATAATATTTGTTTTCGAAGTACAAATAGAGTTTTGCTTAGCACATGAGTACTTACGTGTGAATAGACACTAACATAACTGATTTGAGTTTTGGCGGGAAGGTGAAAATTTTATGTGGTGGTCTTATGTTTTATTTAATATTTTAGAATTTCAGTATTTTATATCGGATAATTTTTATGAAATCTCAATGCAGAGTAAATGTAGTGTACAGTTTTATAGTATACTAAAATGGGCTGTTTCGTTATTAACAGCTTTAATAAAGACGTTGTTTTGACTTCCTAACCGTAAATAACATTAAGTCTAATATCAAATTCAATTAACAAACAACTGAAAATGGCTTCTATATAGTTTATTGCTAAAAGAAAAGAAACCACATCATATTAGTCGATGTAGTACTAATTCTGTTGCATAACATACCTATATATGAAGACACTAATTCATAGCTAATTATGATAACAGAAATGTATTCAAATACATTTCTTCTACTTCACTTGTTTTAAATGAGTAACAGTCTTCTATCTCGCTTTAACAGTATTGAAATGTTTCTCTTATAATGCTTTCTGTACGCCCAATACGTTAACTAGCGGTTAATTGATGTTTCAATGTACTAAACATTTACATGCAGCTGTCTCTTACAAAAATATCAAGTAAAGTTTATGGTGCTTCTATGATTCGTTTTTACCTCGGATTATTTTATATCTTTAATTATTTTATTTCGTGTCATTAATATTAGTCTATTATTGCTCATAAGTATCGTAATGATTATGAGCGCTTCATTGTATTGTGTCGATTCTATTTAGTGTTGCATGGTCAATAATAGGGTGTGCAAGGAGGTTTGCCATGTGATGTAGAGAATTCTGGTCTTCTTTCAACCGTGTTTCTCCTACCACATATTAGTTGAAATAAGGACAGACGGGTTCACTTCAATATCGGGTTTTAAACTTATATTTTACATAATTATTTTATTTGTTATAGCGTTTTAATCTTATTTTTCTATATCAAAGCTTTTTTTATGGGTGGGCTATAGTAAGCACACACGCGGTCCATTTCGTCCGGGGCGACGAAAGGATGACGCGTGGGCCCATAACCCACCCGTACCCACGACACCTTCGTCGTTGAGCCGACCACCAGTGTAGCGTTTCTTGTCATCAGTAGTCGGCTCGATCAGCTATCAGTACTTTGCAACATTCATGACCACCGAAACACTCATGAATACTAAAAAATTAAATTTCATATGTGCAATAGCTACTGGCTGGTAAACGCCTGGGATTCGTGTCACCTATTTTGAAACTTGCTTCAACAAAATTTAGCAGTTTTAAAAAGTCTTTAGCTGAAAGATACTCGTATCTATCCTTGCTATCAATCTTAGGAGTGAATTGTTTTTTTACATTGTATTTCATACATCTCTCGAATAGTAAGTAGACGTCATATTTCAGTCCAATCGGATTATGATAGTAATAAAATAGTATGAATACCGCATGTATTCATTGTGTACTCATATTGTATATTATATTTGTACTTTTATATTTATTTTTTGTTTGTTTTTCTTTATATTCCAATATGTCCCGCCTAGATGACCTTTTTAAAACTTTTTATTATGGGCTGTTTTAGGTAATTGTAGTTATTTCATTGGAAATAAATGACTTAATACAACTTTTATAACATATAGCGTTATGTAAAGGCATTGATTCAAAAAATCTTATGGCTCTACGTAAAGATTTAAAACAATCACCGTGAGATGATCGATTCGATAGCCATGATTCACTATGAAGTTGAGATACCGCGTGTATGAATATGTAATTCCTATTTCCTATGGTTGGTTCCACGATAGAGCGAGAAAAATCATTAATTCGAAAACAAGACAATGTAGAAACAACTTGATCTTCACAACAAGACAGACTTTTGAAAAAAGAGTATGTATAGTGTTTAAGATAAAAAAAGGTCATTTCGGAGGTGAGAGCATGTGTTTGACAATCAGATAAATGAGAAAATTTGAACGAAAACAGCTTTAATTCAATTTTCTGGTTACTTGAACCAATTGTTAATAAATTTGAATACGCCATTGTGAATTATGAAAATTTCAATGTTGTTTTCATCAAATCTTATTGTTTATGATGACGATAAATTTTTCTCTTAGCTGGTAAAGCAAATTATACCTACATATATACAAATTGAATACTGTACAATATAAAGGGCTGTTAAAGTTTTCTGTAGAATAGTAGAGGTAATATAGTAGAGGATGATATTTTTATACTATAATTTTAAGAATACTAAAACGTGTTAAAATCATGGGTTATTAAAGATCCACAGCTACAGACTACACAAATAAAATATATATACATATAATTTTTTAATTTTAACGTTGATATGATAAGAACGTGAAAAAACACGGAATTAATGCATCAAATATTTGACACAAGTGGCACATCGTGTCTCTATGACGTGTGAACCTACTACATTTGCAGCCTAGCCAGCCTATTGTTGCGTGAGAATGAAGCGATGAACCCTCCCAGACTTACACTCCGAGCTCACTTCTTGCACTCGCTGATTGCCTGGTAGGTACCGCACTTATTGGCAAAAAAGCTGGGAAAAGCATGTTACATTTTACTATTGTTGGAGCCGTATTTGTCGTAGATATACAGGAAATACATCGATTCGCAAGTACCATTGCTTTGTCCAGTATCATCTCTTATTGGTTACATAAACTCTACTAATATTTTACAACCATATTCAGTACCTGATTTGAATGTTTCAATATTATATACCTATACGGTTAATTTCCTGAATATATAAAGCTATAAAAGTTTAAAGTCCATAACTGATAAATATTAATATACCGCTGTGTGAAGTGTATGCACGTGTTTCAAATATGAATAATAAGCGCTCAATACACAGGTTGATTTAATTATTGTACTGTCCTATGAGAGATTTTAAGACTCCTCGCAAATAATTAATAATAGTCTATAAATATAATGTTAAATTGTATGACACTTATGTCAGTCCATTATAGATATTGAATAAATACTAATATTACTATATTTTTAATACATTTATTTTAAAAACAGCAACACAGCAACAATAACTTTTGTGTGGGTTTTGTGCATATAACATACAAAAACTTATGAAATTGAATGCAGTTATTGTCGATATATTGCCAGAGGTCAAACATATCATGGTATCGTCTAGGATGAAAATAACATAATGAGATTAGGCTTTTAGTATAGAAAAACAGGATTTCTTTTGGTGACTAATAAAATGTCTCATCAGCCTCCTCGAGGGACTAGTAAACATAGCGATAAAGATCACCAGAGTAATCACAGTTGTACTCTTTGAACACTTATGAGTATATTCTCATAATCACCACGCTAGGCGGGTTAGCGATCGCAGTTGGTGTAATAAGTTTCTCAAGAAACTGTTGCTGCCTATTATACCAACCCTTAGCCAATTTTTATGACTCCCAAGGGTAGATAAGTAACAATGTGTTACTAACCCTTATCTACCTGTATTCTAATACATTACCACACGGGATGTATAATTAGAATTAAATTAATGACATGAATAAAACAACCTGTATATTAATGTTGTCACGATTAGAGACAATAGTCAATTCATGGCGCGATTTACACCGGAGGATCTGGCACGGTTGCGCATACATACATAAGTGGACATTTTATGTATGCCCGAGACAAATTGCCTTTGAAGGCACACAATAACCTTAAAGGGTCAGCGACAGGTAACGCTTCGACAACTTATTCACTGTCATTTGTTAACTAACTGGTCTGTTATGTACCTAATGCAAATGTCTTCTTTTTCCTGTCATGGAGTCATATTTATCACAATTTCAGCAAAAAAAAAATACTTTAATAACAAATAAAATACAAAAAATACTTTAATATAAAATAGGCTTTTGTTTGTCAGGTATACAGAAAAGGACATAGATCACCTTTTATTCTTACTAAGATATTCTATACCTCATCATCATCTCAGGTGAGTTGTAATACGGTTTTTTATTTCACTATTTCAATTCCTCAGAGGACATATCTTTTAAACATTTCATCATAATAGACGAGTGCGGCCGCGGGCTTAAATAGTGGTTTTTATAAGTTTGCTGTCATTAGCTTGTTCTCTTATTGTTTCATAATGTTGTCCTTGTTTAAATTTGACTTTCTCGTGTTCGATAATTATTATCTATAATGCAGTTAACAAACAAATAAAAAATACAGAACAATAAAGTAAACAATATTTTTTATTTTATGATAAAACACCTATTTATTTTATGTAAAATGCAATATTTTTTTAAAATTTGGATTATGTAATATATGTATGTAAATCAAATCGAATGTATGTAGATAAATCAATATAATGTTAGTATTAAATATTTTATCTATATTTTAAGAGTCTCGCACGTTTTCGCTAACGACCCCTAAAGTTTAGGTAATATTTAGGGCAACTTTTAGGAGATGTGAAAATGGGCATAAGTTCTTCATTTGAATATGTTAGGGTTGCCATCCCCAAATTCAAAAAACTAGGATTTGAAGTTGAAAAAACCAGGACAATTCACTTTAAAAACAGGACACAACAATAGAGTTGCAATAGTTAAATTAATATGTAGTGAAAATAGGTGAAATAAAACTTAGGTAATTAAAATAATCATATTTTTTAAAAAAGTATTTGAATATAAATTATAAGTTGAAACAAAACAGTATAATTTAAGAAAGGGATGAAATAATAAGCCCTGCGCGACAATAGTAGAAAGAAAGATAGCATCGAGTGGGACGTTACGCCTTTGTTTTAAAACAGCACGGCACGGCAGCGTGATTAATTGCGAGTACGAGCCGTGAGGCCGGCCGTAATTCAATAAAATTTTAAAAGAGGCGCGTGAATTTTTATATGTAAAAACCCAGGACGCTGCTTAAAAACTATTCAGGACATCCCAGGACACTACAAAAACTAGGACATGTTCTGGGAAAACAGGACGGTTAACAACTCTAGATATGTGTACGTGGTATAAAAGCCTCACATTTCTCCTACATTACTTTGCAAAGTCCACCGCAACAATGAGAAAAAATCAGATTCAAATTTGTATGATCACAATTTCATACATATGGCTGTATGTATAATTACTATTTTATACAATTGAAAAACATATTTTCATAAGTATTGAATAAGTAATCACGGAACTTTGAATAGATAAATAATTAGTAAAGATAATTAATCAATGAGGTAACGACATGATTATATTTGCAACTATTTCGTTGATGTCTTTTGAATACCGCGCGAATCTATGGGAACGAAGATTCGAAATGTTAATATAGACCTCGATTACAAATGAAGCGTGATTGTATACTAATAACATTGACCTAATATGTAGATTTAAGGATCTGTGGTGACGAATTAAGAATATAATGTGTCACTACAACTTTCGTATGCGCGGATGTCGTAAAAGACGGTTATGGGACGGAGGCAGATAATATTAGAGAAAGAAAATATTTTATAGTAGGTAAATACGAATTGGCTCTATACCAACCCGCTTGACCAGCATTGTATGGGAAGATCAATTTCCCTCTTATTATAGGGGAGGCTTGAGCCCAGCAGTGGGACGTATAAGAGCCGAGATGATGAAAGACGGATTGAAATTTAAAAGAAAACTACCAGATAAGAATTAGATGAAATATAAAGAAAAATACATCATTTGGTTTATTTTAATGGAAATGAAATGAATTAATACATAATATAACAAAAAATGTGTACACACTACACAGCGTTTGTCAGACAGAACTGGCGACAGAGAAGGCAAATCTTATACATATCTAACGGCTGTATAAGGCTAATTTTCTCCTAAAATGAATAATATTTGTAGCCAACACGTTCATAGCCTGAAAATAAATAGGTTATTTCCTCAAGGAGGATTAAAAGAGACAAACTTACTCTGAACAATAATATTGTCGTTTGATTTAGAAGAGATTCAGGTTGTTCTCTTCTTGCTGCAGATGGTGGTCGCGAACGTGGCAACGTGTTGTTCCTAACTCCTGCAAGGGAGCCATTCAACAACATATCCTTAGGTGGTAGCAACTCTCGGTCTTTAAGACCCTCGATCTTCTGTTTCTGTATCGCTGTACCACTCTTGGCGCCATCGTTTGACTCTTTACGCTTATAGCGAAACTTGATCATCGTTCCACTTTAGTCCGCATTGCTCACTCAAATCACAGATTTAACTCGATAATTTCAATTCCTCATTTGGATTCACCATACCTAACATAAACACAATGGCTGCACACTAAATATACTTATACGTCTTTGTCCGCAAACTTTATATGGCGATAAGTAAACAACACACGTATTATTCAAAGACTTTACATTAAAATGCCACTCAATGCTTAAACTACGCTAAAATATGCCAACGATACTCTACTTAGCTATTTATTATTATATTCACGATAAAACACATCGCTAAGAAATTTTGAAAATTGGGCGCGAAAATGTCAGATGTATAACGTAGCAGGTGTCCAAAAAAAAAAAAATTAAATGTTCACAGCTATTTGATTGAAAAACTTCACTAGTAATTATTAATACATAATTTTAATATGTATTTACGTAGACGCTTAGACGGTTTGATTGCTATAGTTAGTTAATTTTACGCGGTGTAGTTACAAACGCTCGGCACTACGAAGGCTTTACAGCAGACTGTCTTGAGACAAGAGGCTATGGCGCGCGGGGGCGGACACGCGGGCGCCTCTACCTTCCAGGTACCATGTTTTTTCTAAACTATTGTGAACGTAACTCACGTGGGCTCTATTTTGTCTTTGTCTTGCCTATTACTATTCTATATAAGTCTGACTCGTTTTTTTACGACGATGTGAGGCTTTGTTTATATTTCAATGGCGATAAGTTAGAAAAGTTCAAGTTGTAAAAGTTTTAAAGAAACAATATTTGTACATTACATGTGCACAGAACGTGTTGCACAGATGTATGGAATTAAGATTTGTATTCGATACACTTTGATTGTTTACAAAATTATCAGAAAAATAACACATGCTAAATTATTCCTTAACTTTTAATCTTATTTGTTGGTGTATGGTGTGAATCTTAACCACAGATTACGAAAATAATCTTCAGAGTAATCAATTTTACGTTGCAAGTAGTAGAAAAACTGAATAGCAACATGACCATTTTTAATATTTTAAAATACATATTAAGCATAGTTATTAAGTGTCTAGATTATGCTATCGAAAATATTTCTATTTCAAACCTTAGCTAAATGAAGTAATGCATAACATTTTATTTTATTGGATTAATTTTATTATCTCAAAATGTAGAGCGTTAGAAGTGCCTACTTATGACATCCCACTATGACTCACTATTTAAAAATTTTAACCAGACATTGTATTATAATGTTGATAATTAAAAATCCTTAGGCCCAAAATGATTGATATGTTCGCTTAAAATTCTTCTGAAAGAAATGTTATAAATATGAACAGAAGTAGTTCACCAGAATGTAAAATCCCATTCATTATAATCCATTGGACTTTCACACATATGAGTCAGCCGGTAAGTATGTCGAAGTTGTAAAATATGTGGTTAGTTTCCTCCACGGACGAACCATCGATGATGCGTAAGCGTATATTTTTTTAAAACAACTAAAAGTGTAGAATTCTTTATATGTAAAAAAGCTTTGTTCTACAAAGAACATCGCGTATTGTTACTACCGATATTTAAGGAATCATCTTTATTAAAATAAATTCTTTAGCAAGAGTGAATATGATTGAACTCCCAGTAAACCGCTAGACAGATTTTGCAAATTTCATGTACTCCCTACACACGCAAACATTTAGAAAATCATCGAACTAAATAGGTGTCTCTGCGATTATTATAGGTAATTATTATTATTATTTTTTGGATTTATACAGAAAAACGTCTGCTGTACTAATTTAATATAATTTAACTAAGTAAAATAAAGGCATAATTTTGTATGCGCTTTATTATAATTTGTCAAAGAACATATTTACTCAAAAAGATACATTGTAATAGCAATTGAACATTTTTAATTATAAATTTGGCATACGTAAACGTTCTCAGTACTGTTAACACGTACATAAAGGGAGATATAAAAAAAATCGTTACCATCCTTATTTACCTTTTTTTAATTACTAAAGTAGGCGTTATTATGTTAATTAATTTTCTATTTGGACCGTATTCATCTCAATATGCTCAAGCCCATCGGAAAGTAAAGCATACTGCAACGCTGGTTCGACGATGTACTAGGCTTTAATTTTAAAGAAATATGTTATTTACTTATATCTCTTAGTTATTTTCACAACACTTAATGAGACGAACAGGAAGGGACAGTTACATATATTGTTACCACAAGGAAGTAACGCAATTGTTTTAGAACAACTTGCACTTTCGAAGAATTATAACATTCGCTGAGATTACGTATGCGCAAGGACCTTATAAGTTCATAGAATTTTTATTTCTCAGATCTGAGTAAGGTCACCATTTATAAAACAGTATCACGCCACCCACGCTCACCGATTTAGTAGTTTTCTATAGTTATTTATAATAACGTGTGAATGAGTTGAACTTTATTAACACCTTTGAGATAATCATTAAAAATAGCATCGAAACTGTAATTTACATATTTATCTTTAAAATAGTCACTTCATCGAATGTTAACACATTCTTTATTTACTAAGGTCCTGTTTTATTATTTAAAATTATTAATTATTTTATCATTTACATTTTATATGGTGACGGAGTAAGAATACAATTCACCTCTCACTCTCTTGCTTGTGGATGTCATAAAAGACGACTAAGGGATTTAATAGACATATAACATCTATGCAAGAGAAAGAAAACTCGAAATAAAACTCTATGCTAATTTGTCTGACCAGCATGGTATAGTAGGTCAACTTCCCTCCTATTTGGGAGGAGGCTCGTGCCCAGCAGTGAGACGTTTATGAGCTGAGACGATGACGTGGTGACGGAATAAAAATATAATTAAACAACCCCTATCTTGTACATGGGTGACTAAGGGATATCATATGCATATAATATCTATGTAAGAGAAGAAAAATTCGAAATAAAAGCTTACACCAATCAGTCTGACCAGCGCGGTGTAATAAATTAATTTCCTTCCTATTGCGGAGGAGGCTCGAGACCAGTAATGAGACCTATATGAGCTAAAACCATGATGAAACAAATAAGTTTTAATAGGCAAGTGTAAATATTATTGTAAGTCAAAGTATATCAAAGTTCAATGTGTGTATCAACCGTGAGAGGTTCTCACATTGCAGATCGCGATCCAGTTACACGTACTCAACGCTCGTGTATCGAGCTGTGAGAAACGATCATCTTCATATTCAATAATTTAGTACTTCCCGTGTTAACTTAGATTTTGCGATCACGCCATGTCGCCATTGCATATTAAATTAATTAATTAAGACTTTTATTATGTTATATATGCAATAATTATTGAATAGATATGTAGTTTACTTTTTTACTAATCTAAAACCAGTCTATAGCAGTAGCTTATTTTCTAGATTTTTATATATCCGGTGACATTTTATTAGAATACAGGCTTCGTAGAGTCGATATTGTTGCTGAATATATCAAAATATCCGATACTTGTAAGTAATATATCAACGATGAAAAAAGTCTAATATTTAAGCACTTGAAATTTAAGAATGATTAAACAAAATGTTCACCTTATTATTACCAATGGAGCATCTACTCGTTATTGATTTGGTATACGACTTGATTAATGTTTATTTAAATTATTAAACAAGCAATACGGAGTAATTGATATGAAAATAATAACTAATAAATTTAATCCAGAATTAGAAGATTGCATTAAAAAATATGGATGTTTCAGTTGTGTTGTTAGTAAAAGTTTCTAAATCAGTTAGTTTGCTAAATTTCTAATCCCGAAAATAGTAAAATATCAATTATAACATAGCATATATTTTGTACATACATATACCCTGATATATGTTAGCGAACTCTACTATAATAGCTACAAATATAGACCGGTTATTACGTTTGCTATAAAAAAGGTTAAAACTGACGTGTTCACAATTTTGGCAGAGTTTCGTCACGGTTTCTCCGAATAAGGCTATTCAAGAGGCGGATTTGACGGCGTATCACCATTCGGTTACTCATAATATTGCGACAGGGTCTTTGTAATCATGGTTCACTAACTATAGTCCATTGAAATGTTACATTTTTTAGGCCTTACCTTGCGTTTTTTAGAGGACGCTATTTTATTTTTTAGATGTGTAGGGGGGGTCAGTGTAAAGCTAAAACCAAGTTTATGGGGTCGCCACCCTTGTCCCACGGCCGCCATCTTGAAAATAGGGGTTGAAATGGTTTTTACAATATATCTCTTAAACTATTAATCTGATAAAAAAAAATTGTTAACATTTTTTGTTGAAAATTAAATTCTCTACAACGTTGGTCAAGTAACTTTTTGTCGTAGAACTATAAATAAAAAAGTTATAAGCGCAAATGTTCAGAAATTAGAAAAAAAGATTATATTTTTCGATATAACTTTTTTTTATCATTTTACGAAAAAATGATATCAGACCATTGTTGTAGATTGTTTTTTAAGGAACAACTTTTATAGGTAACATTTTTTCATTAAGTCAATAGCTAAGGTTTTACAGCGCTCCGAAGTGAGTACTATTTTTCAGTACTCTTAACTATTCATACTACTTGTGTTCTAATAATCATCAGTTTTTGTATTTTTTTTTGTTATTATAATTTTTTTAATTATTATTTTGCAATATTATTAAAAATTAATTATTGACTGTTTCCCTAACGAGGTAGAGTCTGGAGTTCATACTTTACGAGTCTACCATCAGGTCCAGTCGTGGCTTGGTAATAATAATGATCCTGAAGACTGGGGCTGGAAAAAATGTGGAAAATTATTGATGCCAGTGTAGAGCCCTAAACCTCCAGCACCCCCTGAGCTTCTAAAATTGATCTTTTGCAAATTCAAAGGAAACTGTGGAGCGATATGTGGATGTCGAAAAGCAGGCCTGAAATGTTCTGCAGTGTGCTTCCATTGTTCTAGAGAGACTTGCAGCAACGTAATGGAGCTGTCAGAATTAATAAATGAAAATGACTTTGATGATGAACCCCCGACATTAACACCTGAAGGGGTGTTCTCCAGTTCTCCCACCGATATTTAATTCAAAAAGCCGATCAGATGCTGGGCCACAGCTTGGTCCATCGAAAAGACTGAGGACGGAGTAGTTCAAATTACAAAATCACCGTGGATTATGCCTCTTGGGGATATCACGTAAAAGAAAACGCACCTCCAGTACTCACTTCGGAGCGCTGTAAAACCTTAGGACTTAATGAAAAAATGTTGCTTACAAAAGTTGTTCCTTAAAAACGATCTACAAAAATGGTCTGATATCATTTTTTCGTAGAATGATAAATAAAAAGATATATCGAAAAATATAAATTTATTTCTCGAATTTCTGAACATTTTCGCTTATAACTTTTTTATTTATAGTTCTACGACAAAAAGTTACTGAAGCAAAGTTGCAGAGAATTTAATTTGCAACAAATAATGTTAACAATTTCTTTTTATCAGATAAATAGTTTAAGAGATATATTGTAAAAACCATTTCAACCCCTATTTTCAAGATGGCGGCCGAGGGACAAGGGTGGCGATCCCACAAACTTGGTTTTAGCTTTACACTGACCCCCCCTACACATCAAAAAAATAAAATTGCGTCCTCTAAAAAACGCAACCCCAAATGTAACTTTTCAATGGACTACTATTAGTTTAATAGTTTTACGTTTTTCCCAAAAACATTGTTGACCTTAGCGTGCTCTAATTACAATATCTACTCCACAGTCACCAATTAGGGTTACTAAGAACTCCGTTATCATTCCTTTTTTAGTATATAAACATATGTAAACTATAGATAACTTGCATTATAACGTAACTCCTTTTAGTCTTGCAAAATTAGCATGTTTTAATAGCTAGTAAGTTAACTAGCATATTATCTAGCTACCTAAGTTCATTATTCATAATATAATAACGTATGAATATACTCGTATATTTAATATGTTCTGTCATGTTACAGTGCATGTAACGTATGAAATTTGAAAACACTATTAAAACATTTTTATGTACATATACATGCACCTTAATCAACAGACAGGTCTAACAACTTCGCAACGTATAGGTACTAAAAGCGTTTCCCATAGATTTTTTATTTGTAATAATTTTACGCCCAATTGGAATAAAGGAATAATAATTAATACTTATACCTATAGTAAATAAAATAGAAGTAAATATATGATAGTGAAATGCAGATAAGAATTAATGTTCCAGCAATAGATTCAGAGAATATTTATCTTATTTGTTTGATGTTTAACTGGAGTACTTTAATGTATCATAACATTTGTGTTGACCCAATTCCTGCTAATTGCCGTTTTCAAGGTGTGAAGCCATATACAATCGAGTATTACAACATTCAACGGAACTACTAATTCTGTAGAATCTTCTATACCAATTACCTATTGTAACGGCACTGTAATAGATTCTTTGAAATCGTTGCGAACAATCAAAAGATTGTGGATGTATTTTATCTCAAGAATCATACATACATAGATGTCTGATTGTTGGTTCTATATTTAGCAAAAGAGCATCCTATATTGAGTAAGTCAGTGAAATATATTACATTATTCGTTGTGCCTCAACAATTCTACGCTAATAACGCATGACGTCTTAACACGTAAAGGAAAATGTGACAAAATGTTTTCATATATCACAACCTTGACTAAAAGTAAATCACTTTTAGTATGTTCACAGTAAATAAGGGCCTAAGAAGGGGATCGATTGAACTATTTTTTTATTCATCACCCTACTTTCCTACCCATTACTTGGGGATAAGACTTCTTCTCTCGTACATATTGCAAGATGACAGTAATTTTATGACCGGCCGCCTTCCTGACGTCAACCCTCCTTAGGAATGTAAATGTGTGCAAGACGCCATCGCATGGAATTGGCCCAGGTCGACATATGTGATGCTTTTAATCCTCATTTACCACACCCACAAGCAAAATAAGGGTTAGTAGTATACGTAGCCACCACACGGCAATATTGTCCTATTTATTTGTCAATAAAAAAATAGGTCAAACATATCTGCATCTAATTCTTGATAGTACCTACTAATATTTTAATGTAATACAAATTGAGTTATAATTCTATACAAACACAATATAAAGATGTGTTTAATGTAGTGGTTATATAAATTTTTACTAAGCTATTATCATGAACGAGTAAGCAATCCTCAAAAAACCACATTTTTGGGTTTACGGCCGCTTATTACCGAAAACGCTCTTAATAAGGAGTTTATGAAAAATCCAAAAGAAGTTACTAAGAACCAAATCGATTATTCTAGACAAAAAAAAAGAAATATCGTTATCGCATAGTGTGATGAACTTTGAGAGTCGAAATCAATTAACCACGTGTTATCGACGCACAATCGATTTGTTCTACTCGTAACATCTAATTCAATTGACTCGGTCATAAAGCATTGTGCGAGTACTGCGATAGCGGATATGTGATTTATCGATTCATATATAAAATCAAACAGTCTTAAAATTAATAATGTTTATAAAAGTATATTTTAAATTATAATCTCCTTAAAATACCTTAGTTATGGAATTGCTACAGAAGTGACGGAAATGTTAGGTGGCCCGCTCAGTTCAGCGATGAGGGGCAATATGGTAGGGTATGGAACTACATTCTACTCCTCAGTCATTGGGTTGGTTCGGAGGAAAGATAGTGTAACCATACGATAGCCTGTCAAAGAAATAAGGTAGAGCCATTATAAGTAAAACTATATTTACCGATTTTATCGCGTTAGTATTCGATTTTTATTGCCCGAAGTTTCGAGCAGTTTTGAGCATTTATGGTCACGGGCGGACTGTCCGTAAAAATAGTTTTATAATATGTAGGTAATGCTCGCGTAAACTTTAGAAATGATTAAGGTAGAGCCAATTTGTGACTACCGATAAGATAGAAATGGAATAAATTGCCGAAGCAATAGGATAACCGAATGAGGTCAATTATTACTGATGAGTATTTGACTGTTCAGTGTATGTGACATAATTTTGATGGATCTTAAAACCTAGGCGGAATAAAATTTTATCACGTAGAATGAATATTCCGAGTCTGATTATGGGTGCATTGTGTAATTGCAAATTTGTGGAGTCATCCTCATTTCGGGATATTATTTAAAATAAAAACATATTTATTAATTAATCAAATATTGGATAAGAAGTATCTAACTTATCTATTATTCTAATATACTTCGTAGTTCTACTTCGTTTTAACAAAAGAATGACAGCATGTTTGAATGTATGCTTATTTGTTAAATTAAAATTGTGTCTTAGAGTCAATCAAATATAGTAATTTGAAACGGAAATCGATTACTTTGAAATGTAATTAATAAATACATCATCAAAGTGGCACAGATCGTTCAAATGAGTATGTATTGTGCCAACACTACAATAAACTGTACAAATAAATAAATAACATAGTTATTTTTAAAGAGATTTCGAAGTCACGAATGGTTGTGACATAAATAATGACGTTGGATGCCAAGTGGATGAAACCTATGATGGTTTCATTATCGCACAAGACAATTTTATGTTTTAAAAATAAATATGCACGAGGGAAATTTGCGTACGTTCTTATGGTTTATTCTTTTATATTGAATGTGTAAAATATGTATTAGACAGTTTTTGATCAACTTATATACATCACATTGTTGAACATAGACTTTTTTCCAAAATAGAAGAGAAGTTTACCACACATTCTAGACGGATTGGTATGAAGTATTCTTCGAGATTGCCTTCTCTTGTTCTATTGTTATTTAGGTCCGCATTACTACCTTTATGAAGCTTGTAACTAAGTTAGGGTGGTGGCCCCTATTATTATTTTTACTTCGTTAAAACATGGTAGCAATAATTACATTAAATTTTAAAAGATAATTTTTAAGATAATGTAAATTTAAAAATTTTTATGGTGTTTATCGTGTTTGTACTTGATTTTTAATTTACTGACGTTTCTAATACTTTTCAGCGAGATCGAAACGTCGGAAACAAAGGACGTGACCATGACCATGAACGTGGTAAAATCCATTAAGATAGTTTTATTTAAAATGTGTAATACTGGCGTAAATATCGGAAGTCATTTATGAAAAATATCAATAAAATCATGTGGAATTTGAACATTTATTTTGGAATGTAAAGAGAATAGCTAAGAGCGTCAAAGAAGAACGTAGAATGAAAAGAAACCGTTCAGTCCGAAGCACATGAAGCTTATACACATGTTTCAAAGCGTTCCCAATGAATACCAGATTTTATTACAAAGTACATGCCAATACCGGGTCCAATAATACTGCTAAATTGTTGTATCTTTGTATAAACATTACATACATATGATAATTCAAGAAATACTGTGGGAGGTAAAGTACAATTTAATTGCGAGGACAGCAAGGGCATTTATAACAATATTAGTACATGCGCAGGCGTTTCGTTTGGCGATTACGTCTGTATGTACAAGTGTGCGGATATGTCGCTTCGCGTGGGTGAACAATGGGGAGCAATAATAATGCATAATTAGTGACGTATTATAACAACTGCTCATGATATTGGACAGGTAACGATGGTATCGAGGTAATAATAATAAAACTTTATTTGCATCATTTAAAAACCTTATTCATGGTTTGATGTGATTAGTAGAGGATTCATCATCATCATCATCGCAGCCCACATACGTCCCACTGTTGAGCTCAGGCCTCCTCCACAATGGGAGGGAATTTGACCTACTATACCATGTTGGTCAGACATGTGTGTATAGGATTTCATTTCGAGTTTTACTTGCTTACAGATCTTATGTGCAAATTATATCCCTTAGTCGTCTTGTACGACATCCACGTGCAAGATAGGGAGTGGTGAATTGCATTCTTATTCCGTCACCATACGGAAAAGTAGAGGATTATTTTTGGCATAAATAAAATAACAGAGACGCACCGTTACTAGACGATTTATTGCTTATACATGTAACTGTATCCTGGTAATTATGTATATTCTTTCGTAAAAGTTATACTGGAGGGAATATTTTTTTAATTAATATATTATGTTTAAATAATTTACTTATTATTCGTCTTTAGAGAGGAAAATAAGCTTTAAAATGGCATATTAATCATTCAAAATGCATTATTAGGCGAGTTATTTCGTAACAATATAAGGTAAACAATATCTATAATTTTGCGATTTAAGTACAATTAATATGCAAGTCTCATTCATCAATATGGTCACGTTAATATATAATACTAGCAATCCGCCCTCGCTTCGGTTATAGGTTATAGTCGTTTTACCCGCGTAGTTCCCGTTCCCGTGGGAATATCAGGATAAAATATAGCCTAGTTTACGCCCTGATATTATAGCTTTCCATTGGAGAAATAATTTTTGAAATCGGTCCAGCCGTTTTGAAGATTACCCGGAACAAACAAACAGACAGACAGACAAAAATTTTTTAATTGCTATTTTAGGCATAGGTGTCGTGCAAATAACCGTGTGAGCATGAAAAAAGCCGATTATTTTGACATTACAAACAGACACTCCAATTTTATTTATTGGTATAGATATCTTATTAGGACACCTCACCACTTAGGAGTTAGTATATGTTATTTAAAAATATCTTTCTGCTTCAGCAAGTTTCTAATTTCTACCCGGATAGTGAAGAGTACCGAATAAAATATGTCGCTATCCTATGCAATTCGTGCCACTGATTTTCCAGAAATCTCACAGAAATCAACACCAATAGATGCCGGTAGGATTAATGGAATCCATTATTTAAATGATTATTTAGAAAACTCCTTAGAATAATTAATTTTTCTTACAGAGTTATTTATATTCATTATTTCAGCTCATATATGTCGAACTATTAGGCACAAGCAACCTCCATAATAGGAGAAAAACATTTCACATTCACCTTCCCTTCACACTATTCAGAAGTGTTAGTATAGCGTTTTATATTGAGTTTTCCTTCTCTTGCATCTTTGCATAATATATAAATTGCAAATTATATTCTTTAGGCGTCATGACACGACAAGTACGTATATTACAGATAACCTATTGCAATCATTTCTAAAAAATAAAGGTAAACCCACAAATAGATTGGACACGAACACGTAACTATTACAAAGCTAATATAATGTTGCAAGTTTATGCATTGCGTGAAACAACAAATAGAAATATACAATAGTTGTTTTAATTTCTATTCTAGACAAATGAATAAAATTTGACCCTGAGACTCGAATTATAGTTATCGCAACGGTGTTCTAGCGTCACGTTTAAATAAATTAACATTTGTATATTTAGTCGACAGCCATCGTAGAGCTGACATCCACAAGGCTAACATGTAACCAATTCACTATGAAGATCACATCCAATATAATATGAAATACCGTTCACTTGATTAGGACATGATCATATGATAATGACCTTTATTACAAACACACTTCACTCAAAACACTTAATTATAACATTTATTTCACGTAAATACCAAGGGATATAAAGCCACGTGGTATTATTTTTCTGAAAATTTGTATCGTTTAAATTCGAATAAACATAAGGTAAATATGCGAGGCGTACGCGCACCGATAGAAGCACGATGTACGACTGTACGAGGTCCGTGGTATAGCCACGCAGAGGCAAGCTGCGAACCCGCATGTGAGTGACAAAGATAACAGATGAAGGCTTTTGCGCCAAATCTGTGATCTGTTGAGTGCGAGCGAGAAGCTTTAGAGGCTTACGCGGGAGTCCGGTTTTGTTTCTTTATTCTTGTAGCAAGGAGATTTAATGTATGTGGAAATTACGATTTACATTGCAATTATAATTAAAATTCTTGTTGCAAGAATATTACTATAATTTAAGCGCTATATAACATATTACATTCTGAATGTAATACTTTCGCACGTCGTAATTTTTTTTTTTGCAATTAGTGTTTTAATAATAAATATATGAAATTGAAAAATAAACAACAAGTAACGACATACAAGTATGTGGATTACTTATTTGTATTTTTTATATTTTCTGGAAGCGTATTAAATATTGCATATAATAATATACGTGTGCTTGAACTTTCACTATTTAAAGGTTAAGAATTGAGAAACCTTAGTACCTAGTACTCCAGTTCTAAGAAATGAAGGTATTGCTTGGATAATGAGGTCGATATTAAAATGAGGGTAATACAATCTGATGATATATGTATTTATGTACATATACTTATACATATTTAATAGTATATTTATATTGTCGAGCTGGGTCAAACCTTTTCTATAAAAGGGATGAAATTTACCTATAGGTATACCACGCTTATCTGACGGTTTGGTATAGGGTTTTATATCGAATTTTCCTGCTCTTGCATAGGTGTCACTCCTTTGTCGACTTTTACGACACCCAAGGGCAAATAATGGGTTGTATTCTTACGATGAGTTGTATTCTTACTCAGTTGCCACACGGAAAGTAAATTTATAGGTATAAAAATAGAAAATCGAGTTTTCTCGCGTTTGTATTTGAAATAATCAATTCTCTGAGAAAACTCGTGAAAATAGTTTTATTTCAAATGTTTAATCCTCGCATAAGTATTAAAAATTATTATATATTTCTATAAGTTAGAAAAATACAAGTGTTATTTTTTTAAATTACTGCATCATGAATTCCTTATTAAGAAATGAAGATACCCACTTAAGAAAAGATAGTATAAAAACTTAGTAAATAATATAACTGTGCCAAACACTATGCTTTAGTAATGGTAGTAAACCAATTTGTTCTATAGTGTAATTTAAAGATATACGGTTATTTATCTTTACCTTGTACAACTTATTGCTTTTATTGTCAAAATAGAAGTAAAATATAGATGTCATCTTGATTTTCATATACAGGTCCGTAGTAGTAATAATAATTTTAATGCCGAGTTTTCCTCTGTAGATTTGAATATTAATAAAAACTACGTCATCGACAATTTTCATAGGTTTAATCAACTCTAACATAAAAGTTGTAGAAGGTAAAAAAACTTCCTCTCAATTCTTATGAAATATATATTAAAGATGTTATCGCACTGAGAAACGGTCTAGTCTATTTCATTGACTTACAGAGCTTCGATCGCTTCCTGCTTATTACTTTCGAGTCACTTTTAAGCAAAATAGAATCCGCCCGTGACTATGAATGCTGAAAAGTGTTCGAAACGTGGGGCAATAACAATCAAATAAAAACGAAAAATAAAATAATTAAGCTATAAAAGCCGTAAAGTAGTTTAATTTACAACTAGTAATCCACCCTCGCTTCGCTTTGGTTTCAGTCACCTTACCCGCGTGGCTCCCGTTCCCGTGAGAAGACCGAGATAAAATATAGCCTATGTTACTCCCTGATATTATAACTTGCCATTGGTGAAAAAATTTTTGAAATGGGTTTGCTGGTTTAAGCGTGAAAGCGTAACAAACAAACTTACTTTCGGATTTATAATATTAGTGAGGATAATACTCGTATAAACATGAGAAATCAAAATAGAATATTTCTGAAAAAGAGGGTGCATACAATAAAATTTAAAACTATACCAGCGATATCAGCATGTTGGAGTGCAAACTTTTATAGAGACGAGTCTTGGGACCGGACATGCTGAATGTTAGTGGCTACGAATACTACTAACTACATTACTCGTGAGTGTTATAACGACGAAGAGCTTTACATAGATCTGGGGAAACTCCATCTGATGTTATTTCGTATTCCCAAGGAAGGTTGACGTCAGGCAGGCGATCTGTAGTATATCTATTACTAGTAACTGTTGCATTATGTACTATGATAGAATAGATGTACCGTGCTATCATTGAGTTGACCTCACGTTGGGATAAGATCAGGATAATGATGGTGGTAGGTTTTGGACGATCCTTGTTTATGGACCCGTGTAATGAAAGTTAAATATACAATTCTCAAAAGAATTTGCTTTGTTGTGGAAGTAGTAACTTGATGTATTATTAGAATATTGGCCACCAATATTTTTCTGAGAAATATATAACATCAACTACGATCACCAATCAGCATAAAAGCGTGTCAATTATGAAATTAATTTTACATAGAAATACCTTATGCCCAAAAATAGATATCGATAGCGTCATCGATAAATAGACGGTTTATTTGCGTTACCTAAGCACAAGAAGAAGATGAAAAGCATATAAGTATAATTTATAATGTGTTTATATTTAAAAGAAATGCAAAATCTGTAGGTTAATAAGAAGGTTACTTTGTGGTTAGTACTGGTTTTGTAACACAATATAGCGTAATGAAATTAAATACAATATTATGGTAACGATAATATATGCGTATATACAACTTAGGTCTATAGTAAGGGAGACCACTTTACTTGTCAATTTTTAACTAGATTAATATATAGTACTTGGATGATCGTGAATAACTCTTTTTTTGGTAAATATTAAAAAATATTTTAAGAAAACCGAGAATTGAATTGCGGTTGTTTGGATCAAAGGATTGCTCGATATCCCAATAAAGCTATTTTTATTCTCGATAGCAGTGGCTATATTTATCTTCATATTCTAATTACATTTTTCATATTGCCAGACAACACCAATATTACGAAATTTGATATAAATAAAACTTAGCTAGAACGATTACCTTCGAAACCTCCTCCACACTTTCATCGCAACTGTTGTTTTCGAGATTCCGAATTTATAGAAATATACAAGAACTGCTCGTTTAAGGATATTAGATTAGCAATACCCATGTTATAGCGTAGGCACTCCCAAGGCCCAATAATGGCATAATCGCCATGTTTATCCGGCAACATGGCAATAGCAATTGCTGTTACAATTCTACCAGAAGAGTACTATATTGCCTATTTTCATAATAATCCCTCAGCCGTTTTTATCCACCCTCATAGTAAAGTAAGGGTTGGTGAAACATTGTATGGTAAACCACACGGAGAATCGAATATTTCTCTCACATCTCACTCATGTGCTTACTAAGATATATTCAACGTTTTTTTTGAACATGCTTAAAAGCAGGCTGGCTGAAGCTGTGCAGATGCGTAGTGCTTAAAATACCAATCAGTATCGAAGGTTCCCCCCCACGTGAAACAATACTTTGTGCCATCCACAAATTACTATTCCGAGTCTTGTTTTTTTTTTGTGGGTGGGCTGCGGTCGGCGCGCTTACGCACCACTCCGTCCGGGGCGACAGAGGGGCTTAAGCACGCAACTCCCGCAACCCACCCGAAAACCACCTCGCCTTCGTCGTTGGGCCGACCACCGGAGCAGGTTTACTTGTCGTCAGTGGTCGGCCCGACGGAATACCCCCTATGTGGGGTACCTTCCCATCGACCGACGTCCCCCCCTCGGGGAGGACGTCGGTCTTTCCTCACGCGGTCGGCCTCTCGGCGGGTGACGGACTAATCCCCGGTCACGTCACCCGCGGCCTTGGCTAGGGCGGCATGAGGCGCAGGTAGTTGCGCCTGCGTTGCCCCATTCGCCGGCGACTATTCTGAGTCTGAGAGTAATTTGTGTTCGTTAAATTATATGTTTGTAAAGTCGCCCACAATACATATAAGGATTATTGTCTTAGTGCAAGCAGATCATTCCCAAAAAAAATAAAATGAATACGACAAAGAGCCAATTTTGTTCAAGTGTAGTAAATATAATCAGTTCCTTTGTTTGAACGTGCTAATTTTAAGTAAAGTTTAGTTTTAATTATTTATATAGAACATTTACAATATAATTTTAAAAGAATAAATAGCTACATAATTTTGAAACGCTTTTGATTTCCAATGAAATGATAATAGTAATTTAAAGGCGTGCGGACATGGGCTAAGCCAGGTGTGTTTTTATAAGGTGTTTTGTGTGTCGAAGGTTTAGCGTGCTCATAAATGTCTATTTAATTGCACACCTCTATGAGTATTTCGCAACTTTATAGCTATTTTATGATGTATTCATCGTGATTGTGAATACATAAAATCATGAAATTATGACTACATTTATTAATTATTCGATACGGAATGAATATAAACTTGTTTACTGTAGATTGATTGATAAAAAATGGATATGTTAATTATTTATTTAGGATTACATTTAGCCCAGGGCTTACGTTCTGTTTTGCACGCCGTACACGCATATTTACCTGTGATTTATTTTTACGGGATAAAATATTACCTTTGAATAACATGATTATTCAAAAGATTAAAATTTTTAATTGTTAGAAACCATCCCGTTACCATACGGTATTTCCTATGGGTGTATTAAAAGACAATTAAGATGTATAGTATGCAGATAACATTTATAGATGACAAGGAAATCTGGAAATAAAACCCTATACCAACACGACGAGTGTGGTATATTAGGTCAAATTCTCTCCTCTTGAGACGCCGCTGTGCACTCGCCCTAATGAAGAGTATCGGAATATACTCGAAATCTAAGTCGATGTTATCGATTGTAGCATGTGAGTGTTTTGCTTTAATATACATATAATAATTCTATTTCTGTGAAGGAGGAGGCTCAAGCCCAGCGGTAGGACGTATATGAACAAAGACAATAGTGACGATAATAAACATTCATCAATAACATTTAATCAAATATTTATTTATGGGCATAATAAATACTGCATCTACATATATTTTTTTTTTTTACAAATATACATATATCAATGTTGACTGCACAGATAGTGTGGAGGATTAAGGTAACCGCCTAACGTGCCAAGTGTCTTGTATATAATATTATGTGTGACCCGCAAATTGTTGTTATCAGTCTGAGCGTAATTTGGGTTCACAAATTTTATATTTGTAAAATCTCACTTAATACAAGGATTGTTTAGTGAGTGCAGGGTATGTTTGAAAATAATAAAAAAAAACTATACAATACAGTATAAAATTGTGCTATGTTTGGCGGCTACATATACTACCAATCCTTATATAGCTCGTGGGTATCGTAAAAGCTTAATATCGACTTGGGTCAATTCCATCTAATACTATCTGGTCAACAATTATATTCCCAAAGAGGGTTAAAGTCAGGCTGGCGGTCGATCATGAAACTATTGCCAAAACTATTTGTAACATGTACGATAGTAGAAGAATAGATATTAGACCCAAGTAATTGGGACAAAAGCAGAATGATGATAATGAATACAACACAGAATCGGTATATTTCTAAAAACAATAAACTAATGACTGGAATGTTAATATTAAACTGAAGTAATATAGACTATTTAACTTTAGATACGTATCGTCAAATACAGTTATCGCAATCAGAAAGCGAGTATCGCTACATAAGTAAGTACATTGAGTTCAAAAAAATCAACGAGATTTTATGATATAACTAGCAATAAGTGAATAAAATTTTATATGGCAATTCACAACTACCGGAGACGTTATTAAAACACGTCATACTTATGGAATTCAAATGTACATTTTACGCATCTTTTTTTCTTGCTAGCGTGTGAATGAACAATAGCAATTATTATTTTTGCTATGAAAATATGTAGACGTAAAAAACTATCAGATTAAAGTATCAAACCCTGTGATGTTAGATTAAGTTTGACGATTTAGTACTTAGTTAATTTTAATCATTGAATCTTATGTTGCTCCCGAAAATTAATATGTATATTGAAACAGCTTCATGCCTTTGGAGGTACCACCACTAAAGTCAAGGAACTTTGTATCGATGGTCGGCCCAAAGACGAAGGCGACCTGCTATCGGGTGGGTTACTGGGCCGCGCACCGCCTCACTGTCGCCCCGGACGGAGCCGGACGGCGGGTGCGCTGACCGTAGCCCACCCCAAAAAAAGGTCTTTGGAGGTTCCTATGTGATTTCTTTTGTCCATTTGGTCTTACTGCTATTTAATTTTCATAATTATTTTGTATGAATAAGAGTTACCAAAGTCTAGTAACTCTCACTAGAAGGATTAATGTTACGTATATTTTTTTTGCAATATTCAATTAAATTTTTCCTAATGGCAAGCGTGCCGGTGTCGACAATTCTGCCAATGACAAACGATGAGTGGAGAAACGTGCGAATTAGGAAAAAAAAGAAAATTTTGAACTTTTAATGTGGGTAAGGCTTGATGTGGGCCTCGTTTATTCTGATTCCCCTCTGAAACAAAAGGACAAAACAGATGGGATATATACATATACTTAAAATAGATTGGTTAGTGAATATAATATGGGTACTATTATTTAGCATTGTTGTAGTTAGAAAGCATAGGACACGGATAACCTTACTACTAATTGTATGTTTATATTTTAGGAACGTCACAGTTTGATGGAATTTTGGCAGATAAAATATATAAGAATTTTAAAACGATGGGGAGAGGAATGAGTTAGCAGTGAAGATTTTGCAACATTGTAAATCCAAGTAGGTAGCAGATTCGAGCCGCCACAGTTCGTAAATATTCGCAACGCTCAATTTCTAGCTTTAACTAATTAAATACTTCTGGGGATGCAATTACGGACAACAATCTCAATTAAGAATTGCAGTGGAATAGTGAGAAACTTCGAAATAATTTTAGGTGGTCTTAAACCAGCTTTGTAAATGAATATGTGAAAAACGGAATACAAAATACGTGCTCACAAAATAGCCATATGTGCTTAAATGGAACAATATTTCTCTCGAGTTATTGTCTGTTAGATCGTAGTGTTTCCAATAAAAGAACATAAAATTTCACAATGGAGTCACCTGCATTAGCACAAGTTCACACGGCATAAAATCGAAGGTATTCAGTGATGTGGTCTATGAATACGTGTTAAAAATTATTTTAAATTGGAAGAGAACTGAAGAAATTAAAAAGAAGAGTACACAGTACATATATACGCATTACATTATTGAATTGCACAGATGGTGTAGTGAGCCAAGTGTTGGGGTGTCGACTTGCATGAATTCGTTCCCCACACAGAATAATCCTTTGCACGATTTATAAATGATTGTTTTGAATCAAATTCTTATTTAAATGTATGTAAAGGCACCCCGCAATACAAGGATTTATTTATTCTGGCAGGGCATTTAAAACAAATGATATCTACATAAATTACACTGTTTAAAATATATTCTTTGGCATCTGAAGTTCACGAGAATATGTCTCAAAGTAAATAGGTATTTAAATGTTTTATTACGGTCCAGTGATGCCCACTCTCACTGTGAACGTAATGTATGCCGCCGTCCTAGTTTGTCTGTACACTTGATCATTTCACTTGCAACCAGTTTAACGCCCAAACATGTCTCCTAAACTTGAATAATACTAGTAACGTGTGATCACGCCACCTGCCGCTTTTCCGTATCAAGTTAATGAAAAGTTATTAGTACAGCGATGATTAAGGAATGAAAATAATTAATATCATTGCAGAAGAAGAAAATCTTAAAATAAAAGCTAATTCTAGTCCGTTCAGCATTAAATATTATGCCGAATGCCTTTTGGCGCATCCCGCAGTGGAACATATATAATGATTGCGAGTTCTTGCTTATTAAGTCATTACTATTTAAATGAGTAAATTAAGTGCTAAGATCTAAGCGTAAAAAAGAATATCACAGACAGAACTTGAACCATATAGTGGACTTTCATTCCAAGTGATTTACCATGCAAGTTATTTTGGTAACTTGCATGATAAATCGCTTTTTTCAAGCTTTAATCTGTCTCAATAAGCACTTGTAGTTTCCGAGAATTATTTATGCAAAGAAATAAATAAACTCTTTGCTATTTATATTCAGATAAAATTAATGTAACATGTAAACATGCTACAATTATTTATAGATGCACACAAACAATGTTATTTGTTTAACAAGGCTTGACCAGAAACTCATTGTGTTAAGTTCTAAGTTGGATCGTGAAGCAGATAATCATTCGGCTCGTAATCATGGTAGATAACACCTCAATAACACCGATTATGCATTTCGCAATAAGCTATGCTCAGGCACTTTATACGGGTTGAAGGTTGTGACGTTGGTGCAAATGATACCTACCTTGTGTAATGGCAATTTATTTAGAAATATTGTTGGTAACATGACTTGTCTATTGGCATTTGAGACAGCCTTATCTACAGCTACCGAAAGTGACAGGAGGGTTATTAACAAAAAGTTTTAATAGTGTAACCATTGCTTGACTAAATTATGACAGCTTAACTGATGTACATAAAATGACTCTACAACTATTTGCCACTGGAGTTTCGTGTTTGCGCAAAAGTGGATATAAATTATTCTACACTTTGCCATTAGTTAAATGACGCGAAAACCCATAAAGAAAAGAAGAAAAATTCATGTTATTTATATACTTTATTTTGGTTTTGTATACCTTATATCTTTTGTTCTTGTGGCATGTGGCAGAGCACTTAATTTTTTTATTGTATTTTTTAAAGATGAAAATTTACGGACACAAATAACATTCAGACTCTGAACAATGTTTAGTGTCCAGTGGATCACACAAAGCATTATCCTGGGCGGAATTTGAACCGATAACTCTGGCACGGTAGGCCGGTATTTTAACTACTACGCCATCTCTGTGACCAATTTGACTAGTAATTACTGCGAATTTACTTATAAAACTAGCTGACCCAACAGACGTTCTCTTCAAATCTCAAAAAATAGTAAAAGGAATACTCGTTCAAATCGATCGTAGCGCCACCCATCGGTCCCAATTAATAAATAAATCATTCTCATATCTATCGAAATAGCCACAAAAATCATTAAAATCCGTCCAGCCGTTTAGAAGTTCAATTACAAACACGAACAGAAGATTTATATATATATATATAAAATAAATCATATTTTCGGATTAAAAAATGCCGAAACCTATTCAACAATATTTTCATCTTAATATGTGCCTATTATACTTACTTTCTAAGTGTCAGGAATCCGTTTTGTAAATTACTTATGCGTCAATCTTCAGAAAAGGAGCCGAAACGTGTTTCAACTATCACCCGTATAGTGACTCCGTCTAAATTAATTTATTTTATTACTTTTTATAACTTATTTAAGATTACTGAATTACGAACGATTCGCAATACTCGTTAAATCAGTTAAAAGACTTGCAATGTATACGTATTTAATATATGTACATATCTATGACATTCACACATGCGTGTGCTATTTCCTCTTTGTCAGTGATAGTTTGATAGATAGGAAAAGTTATGTATTGTTGGATTACAGGCATCGAGTAAGTTATTAAAGCCTGTTCGCTGTTTGGAACAGTAACATACGAGTGAAATAAAGAGTCAAATCCTAAAAAAATTGTATAGATGCACAGCGATTGTGACCGTTCTAAAGGAATAAATCATTAAATTTCTATCTGATGCTTTCGGTTATATATAAGTGTATTAGCTAGTACTAATAGACATACACACTATGAAAATTTCAATAGACCACCTATTACGATTCTATAAATACTGCTTTTTGGTAAACATACAGCCTGTAGGCAGAAAGATGCGTACAACTTTCTGGCAGCAGAAACTTAGCAATAACTTGCCATTGGAATAATTTCAGTTCCGAAACCTGAAAACTATACGAATATATGCATGCCTAAATTTACATCCAGAACGCAGTCCACGGAGTGATGACCTCTATATAGAATGGATAGTATTAACTACAAATGCAACTCGTGTAAACTATACAATGTATTGACAAGCTTCGAATAGGCGGTTAGAGCATAACGTAACGTCAACTGACTATGGACATTGACACGTTGCACAATGCACCTTTACTTATGCACATCACGAGCCTGTACTGTACGCTACCGCCTAAGTTTATACCTTCGACGAGAACAGTAAAATAAATAGTAATGTATTGTAAGCAAGTTGTCACCGGTAAGTAGGCGGAAGCCTTGGTCGCTAACGTTTATCTACGTGGGTGTTACTCGGATTTATGTAACTATATTTTTTTAAAAGACAATGTTTCGTACTAATAAAATGATCCTTGTATTGCGGGGAATTTAACATACATGCAATTAGAAAACTAATTACACTTATACTTGGAATACCAGGGAATGAAACTTACGTTACTAACACTACTTAACCGCTATGCCATCTGTGTAATCATTCGTGCAGTCCAGTCAAATATTCATTAATTTATCACGGCTCATTTACGTCCCACTGCTGGCTGCGAGTCTACTCTATAATAGGAGTGAAATTAACCTAGTATACCACGCTGGTCAGACGTGTTGATATTTTTTTTTTTATGGGTGGGCTATGGTAAGCGCACGCGCGGTCCAATCCAGCCGGTGCGATGAAAGGACGGCGCGCGGGCCCATAACCCACCCGTACCCACGTCACCTCGTTGTTGGGCCGACCACCGGAGCAGATGTGACTTGTCGTCAGTGGTCGGCCCGACGGAATACCCTTTCGGGTAACGTCACCTCTCGACGTCCTGGGACGTCGGTCGCCGTCGCGTGGTCAGCCTCTCTGCGGGTCACGGACAATTCCCCGGTCCGATCACCCGCGGCCTCGGCTAGGGCGGCATTAGGCGCAGATACTCGCGCCTACGCCGCCCGAGTCGCCGGCGACGGAACGGACGTGTTGGTATAGGATTACATTTCGAGTTTTCTATCTCTTGCATTGATGTCATATGCATATAATATCTCTTAGTCGTCTTTTATGACACCCACGAGTAACATTGGGACTGGTGAATTGTATTTTAACTCCGTCGCCACACGCGAAATTGGTCTTTGCAACTGGTTCTAATACTTCTTAGAAATATAGACAGAATCACTATTCTATATCTTGATACAGCATTGATTATGAGTAATCATTATAGAGATAAAAAACGCCCATACAATTTGGCGTTAACTAAATTAACTAAGTATCTATTAATATGTTTTAATTTAAAACAAAGCCTGCGCTCAGAAGCGGTGAGAGCAATTTTAATTCCTGACAAATTCAAATTCAAATCATTTATTATGCATAGACCCCGAGAGGGTACTTACATATTGTCAATTTTACAAAATAAAATTAAATTATCCAATAAAAATAAACTACCACCGGATCGGAACGCGACCGCTACTGAGAAGATCCGGCAAGAAACTCTGCGGGCTTGTCTATTATTTTAATTTTTTTTTCTTCTTACTAGATATAAATTTGTATACATGTTTTGTAAGACCTAGCTCCAGTGTGATGCCCTTCGAACTGCAAGATACTTAATATAATTCAAATGATTATGGCTGGACCAGATCCCACAAGTGGCACCCGATCACGAGTTAACTACTAGAGTAGCCATCACTCCCCTCAACCACTATGGAGGGAAGGGAGAGACCCGCTCCACGCAGCTACCGCAAGTAGATCCTTCAGTGAGCATGACCAAGACCACATGTTACAAACGACGAAAATGCAAAATTTCGTTAGGCAAAACACGCTACGCTTTACAATATTAGAGTTATTAAAAAAGAGTTTATTTAAAATAACAAGGAAATTGCATAATGAGGAGCTGCTCACAACCAAGCAGTATTATCATCTACATAATCCGAGATTTTATAATAAGCTTTCTTACAAAGTCTATTCTTGATAGCTTTTTTAAACTTTTTTGTTGGCAGGTCTCGGATATCTTTAGGTAATCTATTGTAGAAACGTATACATTGCTCCATGAATGATTTGCTAATTTTTTGGAGACGAGTAGTATGTACAACTAGTTTGTCCTTACTCCGAGTATTCATTTCATGAATGTCACAATATCTTTTGAAGTTAGCGATATTTTTTTTGACATATAATATATTTTCGTATACACTATATCTACTCGTATGTAGGAAACACTCCAGCAGCAGGACGTAAATGAGTTGTGATAATTATGATTAAAACTAATCACATCAACTAATCAATGTTTAATTTTTTTATAATGGTTGTCCCTCAAAATAATGATTGAATTTTGCAATTATATTCAATATTTAAAACTAAAATCAACTATATCTTCCTCTTCCCATGAGAAAATAAGAGGTAAGGTAGTCTAATACTGCAGCCAATGGTTAGCAATTTTGTTTCGTTTCTCCTTCATTTACATTGATATTTTCTACTAACATCTTAAGTCGGTCATTTCAACAGCCGCAGCAAAGGAAAAATTGGTGATTTGTATTCCCATTTCGTCACTATATGAAAAGCAATAAAAACATTCACTGAAATCGAATAGATTTCAGATATTAAAATGAACTAAGCTTGTGGTACGTGATTTTTATATATTAAGGTATTATAGAATCATAATAAACTGCAATATGAATAAAAGCCCTTTAGAGACGTAATGTGTAATCATTTCACGGAAATCGCGTTATGTAATTGGTAACATAAGTCCATTGTAACTGACCGCACAATATACAGGATATGCAGTTCATAGAATATAAACGTTATTTTTTGCAATGATCATAATAGTCAATTTTATTTATATGTAGCTTTTATTTTACCAATATATACATTAAATGCAACGTGTTGCATTGCATTCTTTTATTATAGGACATCAGAACTTAAGGATATAAAGTTTCAAAGCCTGCGTGAAATAAATTGCTTTGTTTTAAACTTTCATGAATTATCTCGCACTTACCTACATTGTCCAATATATAAAACTGAAGAGTTTGTTTGTTTGAACGTGCTAATCTCAGGAACTACTGGTCCGATTTGCAAAAAATATTTCAGTGTTAGATAACCCATTTATCGAGGAAGTCTATAGGCTATATATCATCACGCTAAGACAAACAGGAGCGGAGCACCAATGAAGAATGTTTCAAAATCGGGGTTATTTTTCCTTTTGAGAGCTTGCGCTGCGTAAACGGCAAAATTTTCTCAAAAATCATGTGTGACAGAATTTTATTATTAAAAAATATTTTCACCTTCTACCACGCGGACGAAGTCGCGAGTAGAAGCTAATAATGAATAAACGTATATACAATCTATATAAATAAAATTAATTGAAGTGTCTGTTTATAAGGTCAAATAGTACCTACCAATTTCCATCCCAAGACGAATCCCTACCAAGAAATCCCTATATCAATCTGTGTGACCAGTATGGTATAGTAAGGTTGATGTCCATCCTAGTTCGGAGAAGGCTCGGACCCTGCAGTGGGTCGTATATGAGCCGAGATGATGAAAAATGCAGCGGCAAAGCGACTGAACCCGAAGCGAAGCGAGTTCGCGTCGCTAGTAAATAATTAAGTTGCTAAAAGCAATAGGTGTTGCTAATAGCCAGTGCTAAAAGAAAGTCTACACTTGTTGGTTTTTTTTGTTCAATGTTCTTTTCAAATGCAACTTCAGCGATACCCTCGATACCCTGTCAATATAAGTATCTATAGTAGGTAATTAAAATTGTCCCATCGCAACAGTGACAAGTCCAAAAAACAACGTCAAATTTTTTTGTTCATCGTTACTTTTTATGACAATATTATACAAGTTTCTAAAATCAAATTACTTTGAACTAAAATTATTTTATGGACTATACCGTATTTAAGTTTTTACTATACTGATATTTCGGACGCTAATCGTAACTGACATTATAAATATGTGGGTTTGTTTGCTACGCTTGCCCGCCTGAACTACCCATAATATTCATATTTTGCATATGTATATGTTGTCAGTGATATAGAAAATGATATAGCATACATATTGTTATTATAAATAAAACTATTTTTAATAAATTTATTGCGTTTGATTGTATTCAAAACGTCAGTCAATCAAAAATTAAAATACAAACGCGATAAAATCCGTAAAAATAATTTTATTTATAATGTGTAATACTCGCGTAAAGATCAGAAATCCTTATAAGTTTTATTCATAAATTGTGTGTTAAATTTACATTAACGCAAGTAAAACTAGTTATATTTTAATTTACTTTTCCTATATCCAATGAACTCGAAACCTCAAAAATCACCCAAAGTATCTTCTCCTTATTCAGTCTATACTTTATCATCATGAAACTGTCGATGTCTTATAGCGTAGTTAATTATGAACTGTTTAAAAAATATCACGCAGCGCAGACTTCAATGACATGGCGTGTTAGTTCCACTTCAATTTAGTTAACTCTCATATTGGCCTTTACTTTTTGCACGCTGACCTAAATTGAATGTACATAGTGTGATATCTAAAAGCATTTCACAATGTGTTTTTTTTAATGTTTGAATGTTCACAAGCCGTATAGATTACATGGAGCATTGTACACAAATGATTGAAGATTAATTGGTTTACAAACGCCACGTTGCCCTGATATATTAACATCAAATTTTTAAAGTCGCCATAGTAATTAAAGCGCGATAGGCTCTAATTTGACATTTGTTACCATATATATGACTTATTAGATGGGATAAAATATCACAGGTGTATTAGTTGCTACCTAAAATAGAGATAATTGATGGAGAAGGACCCTTTATCTAACAATAAAAGATTAAATGTCGAAATAAGGAACAAATCCTTGAGTTACGGAGAACTTCACAAACATTCAACACATGGACACAAAATACACACATACACACAATCATCATCTCAGCCCATATACGTCCCACTGTTGGGCTAGGGCCTCCTCCATAATGGGAGGGAATTTGACCTACTATACCATGCTGATCAGACATGTTGGTATAGGGTTTCATTTCGAGTTTTCCTTCTCTTGCACAGATGTTATGTGCCTATTATATCCCATAGTCGTCTTATACGACATCCACGGGCAAGATAGGGAGTGGTGAATTGTATTCTTACTCCGTCACCACACGGAAATACAACAACTATTTATAAATGAAAGAATTGGCCCACCTATGTCACTTTAATTTTACGTGCTAATTCCGCTGACTATAATATTTCCTTTAATAATTTCATTATGGAATAAGGATAGTTACTAAATGGCTCTCTAAAAATATTTTACAACTAAGAAATATTAAAAGATTGAAGAATGCAATGATTGATTTCTATTTAAAAGTTTATTTGACAAAATTTCATGTACCACTCGGAACTCACGAGAAGGCTATACGTATTATTCCAAACGATTAATTGTATATAGCTACAAACATTTATAATGAAGTATGACAAGACAAAAGTAGTAAACGAGAAGTTAAAACCGGTCTTGCAGCTGCGCGTGCGCGGCACCATAGTACGTGGTGTGATGTTTTGTATATACATAGGTACGTCTATGGTAGCCATGGCCACAAAACCACACTCTCGCGCGATCTACCCCCGTGAATGAGCAAATCAATCTAAGGTTTGCACGACCTTTAACGAGAACGAATTAAAACGGACGTGTTAAATTGAAACTCGAAAGCAACGATAGCATAGTGGAGAAACTAATAAACTGCTACACAAAGGTCTTGAATTCAAATCGACGCGTGCGCCTCTGACCTTTTGAAGTTACGTGCGTGTTAAATTTTTGATTATCGCTTACTTTAACGGTGAAGGCTAATGAACATGATGAATCTGGCATGTTTAGGATATTTTTGCATGACTAGCGAAGGTTACCATCGGCATTCGCCCAATTTTTTGGACTATTGCCTAAATGCTGCTTATACTAAAAAAAATGAGGGCCATATAGTGGAACAAAAAGATTATGATAGTAATAATACGAATTAAAGTTCATTTCTGACTAATATGACCTCCGATTAATAGGCATATCAGCAAGAGGATCGCTAGATCGGTTTTCATAATCGGATTGGATAATGCTTCCTAAAAGGGATAATGCCTTAATCACAACACTTTTCAGGTGGGTTGACGTTCGTGGATGGTATTATAAGTTACCTAGAAGAGTACTGCTGCCAATTATCGTGGCGATCCATCAGCCGCTTTTTACGACTTTACGGGAATTGAAATTATCGACAAGAAAGTAATCTAATAAACCACCACTGGATCGGCACGTGACTGAGAAGATCCGGCAAAAAACTTAGTATGTCCATTTTTTTATTTATATAAAATTGATAGGTAACTTCAATATGATGCCCTTTTTTTTTTATTTTTTGTGGGTGGGCTGCGGTCGGCGCGCCTCCGCACCACTCCGTCCGGGGCGACAGAGGGGCTTAAGCACGCAACTCCCGTAACCCACCCGAAAACCACCTCGCCTTCGTCATTGGGCCGACCACCGGAGCAGGTTTACTTGTCGGACGTCGGTCTTTCCTCACGCGGTCGGCCTCTCGGCGGGTGACGGACTAATCCCCGGTCACGTCACCCGCGGCCTCGGCTAGGGCGGCGTGAGGCGCAAATATGATGCCCTACGAACTTCAATAAGATATAATTTACAAATAAAATAAAATTATTATGGCTGGACTCGCAAACGGCATCCGATCACAAGTTAATTACTAGAACAGCTATTACTTCATATAAAGGAGTGTGACTTTCTTCTTATTCGAATATACCATTTTTAAGTTAGTAGGTACTTCGGGGTATCCGGATACTATTGCATAGTAGTAGCTTAACAGGCAGACGCTTTTTAATTTCAAGTGGGTGGGAAAACTAATGATGTAGAAACTATTGCGATAGATCCACTCAAATATTAAAAGATAAACTGATAATATTATAACCGTTTTTCATAGTGGGTGTCTTGTTAAGACGTCATAAAAAAGATATAAAACTTGCAACTTGAGACGATTAATCGGATTAAAATAGTATTGTGCATTACGTTACAAAAAGTCGATACTGGAAAATGATTTTACCGTTGCTTATTAGTCATGTGATAGTGTTTAAATATATTTCAATGCAAGTCTAATTTGAAAGTCATTTACAGGATAAAGTTAAAATAATAAATAAAGCCTAAACATCTTGACTAAGGCAAGGTGGTTATTCATATCAAGGTAAAATCTGATACTATGTAAACTATATCCGTATGTTAATGATCACACATTGATAAAGTTTATTGTGACTAAATCTCTATCACAGTCTTTATTTTCAGAATCATTAGCTTCCTTATTATTCACTTATTTTTAAAACATGTATATTACCCATACTTATTTATTAATCTGTATTTATTTAATTATAGGTCAATCAACCACGACCTTATGGTGTCCTTAAATTAGGCATTGTCAAATTTTACTGTCACTGAATTCTCAGTACCAACGCAGTATCTGCAATTGATTGATCCCATATTGCAAACGAAGGAAGAGTTATAATTTTTGGGTGATGATAATCGGCAGCTCGGATGTTTATCCACTAACTTCAGTCACTTTTCATCTATTGGGCCAACTACAGGTACTACGGTCATAATGCACTCCTAACTATTCTGCCTAAGATAAAGGTGTGAAGTTTGAGTAAAAGAACAACTCGATAGTAGTGGTATAATACTATCTACATGATTGGTTGACCCAGTTTAGAATCACGTACAGCCACGGCATGGTTGTACTGAACGTGTCTTCATCATAATACCTAGTACAGCTAGATACTTTATAGTATATCTTAGTGTTTCAGATGACAAATTGTAACAAGGGATAAAAAAGTTGAACATTACAGTTATTTAGTTTCCAAGCAGTCTAAAAATAATTGGAATTATCTTATTATTAGTTGGAATATTTCTTCTCTTGTAGAAGTGTTTTCTACTTATTCCTCTAGTCGTAAAAAGAGTATTGATAATAACTTTTATTCTTACTCCTTTATTATACGGATATAAATTTCTATATTTTCACACTACGCATAAGACATTAAGCGACAGAATGTTTTACAATTGAGCACGCTGACCTAAAATGGCGATTCCCTTGCAAAGTGTGGTTCTTAACCGCATTGGAAAACCACAAATTTTATAAGCCAGATAGTTAAAAAAGTCCCATGGTCTTACAAGACGCTTATGATAATATTAAAAATTTATTTAGTATTAGATATACTCGTAACTTCGCTTGCTTTGTGATGATTAGATTCTTCTACTTAATTTTCTAAATAAATTAATGTCTTTTTGACAGGAAACGATTCTCCTATTCTTTGATAGATGGCGGTGTGCGATTATGATTCGCATAATAACTATAAACCTTCTAGAAAGGAACCTTTTCTATAGGCAAGAAAATTGAACTTCAGGTACGCCAGTCATATTTGGTAACATGCTATAAAACTAGCTAAAAAAATTAGGAAGGCCTAATTTTTTTTCTAAACCGTACAACACTGTGCAAAAACCTGACGAGCATAAATATTCTGAATAAGACTGCATTTCTTTAGACATTTCAGCGTATGAAGATCATACATATAATTGTAGTCGTTACAGTTTAACGTAAATTACCGCGATCGTTATTACAAGAAAGCTAAAGTAAAAGTTTTAATTACACGTCGGATAAAAGATAATACAATGAACTGAACGATCATTGTCTGCTGGATCTTACCATATTCATCGTTCTAGTTCACAGCTCTCACAACATGATCTTAACAAAAATACTATCCGTGTTATAAATCGACATAATGAACAGAAACAACATCTAGGCATTTTATTTTATAAATTATTTTACAATATTCTTTCCGTGTGGTGACGAAATGAGAATTTAATTCACCATATTCCACCTTGCCCGTGGATATTGTAAAAGACGATTGAGGGTAGATATATCCCTCAGATGCATATGACATCTATTCAAGAGAAAGAAAACTTGAAATAAAACTCTTTACGACGCTATCTGATCAGCATGATATAGGAAGGTCAATCTCGCTCATATTATGGAGGAGAAGTATCGAAACGAGACGTATACGAGCGGAATAAAATCCCCACCTGTGTCAGCGTAGAGATAAAGAGATTCGAGTCTTATTAAAAACAATCCAATTATCTTCTCGGCACCATTATTTAGGATTTTGCCACATATTTTACTTATACGATCGTAATCCAGGTTCTCTTTGGTTTAAAGAAAACCAGGTCTCCTGGTTTACTTTAAACCTCCAATTTAAAATGTATGTAGTTTCGACAGTGTAAATGTAAAATTAAGAGATATGGATTTATCTAAAACAGAAACGTTTTCATACTAACAATTTTTATAAAGACATTACATTACATCTGGTAAGAGGTAACACGATGACAACACGCAGGTCCCACAGTCGGGCTAGAGATACCTCCACAATAGGAGGGAAATTGATTTATTATACCAAGCTGGGCAGAGAGTTTGGTACAGGGATTTTTTTCAGTTCTCTTCCTTTTGTATGCACAATAAGTTGCGATGTTATATGTGCATCCACTTACTCGTCTTTTAAGACCGGTAACACGATTTGTATATATAAGCTTAATTGAATTCTTATTCCGTCACTACGCGCCTTATTATTATACATGTTTGTACAATAATTTTAGGCTTTTCAATAAATCTAAACCTCAATTATAGGCGCTACTTAATGTTTTTATTTTAATTTTTAACGAAACTGCGTGATGGAACACTTAATTGCAATGTTCCGGAACTTTTGAACTAAAATAATCAGAGCTATCCCTTCCATCTTTCGTTACAAATCGTATAAATGATTACTTTATTAGATAGATTATCAGAGATCTTTTTAGTCTGGTAGTTAAGTAAAGATGTTAAGGTTGGATTCACCTTCGTGGTTCCGCAAACCAAATTGAAATTTAAACGCCAACAACGATCACACTCAATGAGCACAGTTAGATAAGTGATAGAGGCAAACAGTTAAGCTTTTGTTAAAAGTCGATGTTACAATATGTTCTACAGAACAAAATGTAAATTAGGCAAACAACTCGTAGGTTTTAGTAATTTGAAGGTTTGACGATATTAGGACCATTCATCATCATCATTACCATCTCAAGTCAAATACGTCCCACTATTGAGCTCGGGCCTCCTTCACTATGGAAGGGATATTGATCTACCATAGCATGCTGATCAAACGCGTTAGTATAGGGTTTTGTGTCGAGTTTTCCTTTTCTTACAGCGATCCTGTCTACGTTTTTATCCCTTAGTCGTCTTCTACAATACGCACAAGTAAGATAGGGAGTACTGAATTGTATTCCTACTCCGTCACCACACAGAAAAGGATTAAGACTACTATTATACCTTAAAAATAGTCTGCAATGATAAAGAAAATTTTTGAATAAAGTATACAATATATTTGTCTTGTACACGAATTAAAATCTGATAATACGAAAAAGGTAAGATAAGTTGGCGCCACAACAACTCAGTGTCCAATCATAGTAGAGGCTAAGAGTTCTACGAACTTGAAGGCTCTCCTTATTGGTTGAAAAGCGCGCTTACTTGAAACAAGTTTGAAAATGGTTAACTAACGGCGTGGCACGTGCGCATGCGCAGCAGCTTTTAAACGTACCGAATATACAAGTACGAGATAGAAAGTTTTATTGTAATAACCAAAACCACGTTCATGTTTGTAGTGAATTTTACTTATAAAGAACCGGTTTTAAATTTCCTATAGAAAATAATTAGTAAGTATATACATCCATGGGCAACTGACTAAGGTTTTGCAACTTATTACTGCATGCCTCTAACTTTTAAGTAATCTTGGGTTAAAAGAAGAAATGGTGACGGATTAAGAATACAACATGTTAGTCCTATTTGCCTGTGGGAGGTGTAAAACTGACTGTGAGTTCACCGGGAGAATGACCATACCAATCGTCTGGGAGGGATAACATAAACAGCAATCGCCAAACAGTCTGCCCGTCGTACGAGTATTACGTTATAAAACTTTAGAGAATGAGGAAAAAGAAATGGCGCATGTAAATAAACTTGCTAGCTCGACCAAGTTTCTCAGTAGGACAACGATACAAGACAAAGGACTATAAACCTATTCAAGGAAAAGGCAGGGTAACAGATATAAACTGTGTAGCTGAATCACGGTACGGGCGTGAGCCTTTTCGGGCCATTCTGCGAAACCAGTCCGTGTACTCACAATAGATTAATCCTTCATGTCCATGAACTTTGTCTGGGATTATGAATTTACTGAAAAAAATAGAAGTGCCTACTTTTTTAAATCTGTGTAGAACTAGCTATTAATTATTACCAAATTGTATAAAGCAAGTTTAAAATCTGGTAATTACAAAGACAGTACTTAATATGATGTTCACCACGCTTGGCAGGCGGGTTGTTGGTCGTAGTAAAATGTTTTAGATTTCCTAAGAGAGAGCTGTTACTCTCTCTCCTCACGCTTAGCTGATTCTTACCACTCCCACAGGCAAGCAAGGGGTAGCGACAATTGTATTATTACCACATTGTCACACGGGAATAATAAATAGATAGATGTAAAAATATAATTCAAATCGCAGTCTTTATTTGTAATGTCAAAATAACAGCCATTTCAAGGCATGTCTATATTAATATTATAAAGCTTAACATATAACATCAAGTTTCGAGTAACAGAAGTGGAGCAGATCTATGAAAATTGTTGATCCACTCTCTTTCACCCTCTTTCTTTCGTATGTGACGCAGACGAAATTAAGCGCTTCATTTAATATTATGTATATGTATCCAAATACTGCCTGGACCGATTGTGATCCGAATTTAACAGATAGATAACAAATTTCATAGAAAACAATTTATATTATTTATTTTCAAGATAAAATCATATATTAAAATAAAAGGAAGGAAAGCTATAAAAAAAAGCCTCTCCGATATTATAGCTTTCCATTGGTGAAAGAATTTTTGAAATCGGTCCATTAGTTTCAGAGCCTATTCAATACAAACAAACAAACAAATATTTTCTCTTTATAATATTAGTATAGATGTTTATAAGGAGTCTTTACGAGTTTACAAGAGGATTCTTTACAAGAGTCTACGACTCGGTTTAAATGAAATCTGTAAACCCTTTACGACTTGCCTATATTTTATAATTGTAGTTCATATTTTTATACTAGCTATGCCTGCGACTTCGAACACACTAATGTAGATTTTCAAACAACTTTTCTATTCTTTGAGAACAGTATTATTTAACACGATGTAGGATGTCTAACAGTCGTTTCTATTATTATGAAATTTCAAGATCTGTTACATAGTTACAGTAAGGGACCGCACTTTGTGGCGAAACATGAGATAGGCCTACGTCCAGCAGTGGACAACGAAGGGCTGACTGATGATAACAATGAAATTAGGTTAAGTAGTTACGCTGTGAAAACGTAACAGACAAACTCGCATTCGTATTTACAATATTAGTTAGGACTAAAGTTATCGAAAGCTCGGCGTATTTCGTTTAAATAAGGCTTTAACAGATACCATTGTTCGCAAAAGGTCACGTTTATCTAGCGGGCAACAGCGAGGTCACACTGTTATTCTTTTAGTTCGTCCAGAGTACATTGTAGTTTCTAATGATCAAATACTTAGAGTTTTGGGTCTCTTTTCATTATTAGTGAATTTTACGCAAGTAAAACAAACCATTTGTATTTTAGAGAAAGGGTTGTAGTAAGTCTAGACACTGTATTGCGTGTACAACAAATTGCATAAGTACCTACTGTTTGCGTTTAGTTAACTTTCAAATGTAATACAAAGACTAAAATATTTACTAGCTTTAAGTAAAATAATGCAATTTATGAAGTTTTATTACAATATAAGTGTTATTTCCTTAGTGCACGGTTTTGTCTTTAAAAAGAGTCTTAAAAAAATTGTTCTATAAAAATGCTAATTCAGTCACGGTTTTATATCGACCGTGATCTGTCATCGATACATAATATATTATTAAACATAGACGGTCTATGTAAGGTCCTTAAATGGACATTTCCCACGCCCATGCAATGGTCACGCTTGGCCGGTGTTTTAACGATCTTAGTTGGTGTTAGAAACATCTCATAGAAGTGCAAAGCGCTGCTCTCATTTAATCGTGTGAAAGATCTCTCAACTTCCAAACTCTCTTGGGAATCCTGTAGAATACCAAAGGATAGTGATGCATTGTATTCTGAACCCATCATCACACAAGGCACAAAAAGTTGTAAGACCATTTCACATAAAACTATTCTAGATGATTTTCCTGTTATAGTTATGTTATAGCTGCTTGTTCAATTACTTTATTTTCTTGTTTACTTTTTTCAAAACAATTATCCTCATTATGAGCAGATGTAATAGGTTAAACTTAAAATAGAACAATAATGATCTTACCTTTAGTGCGCAAAAAATACACGATGGTCCAAGGCATGCGTGGCCAGTAAGCTCGCGGAAGCTGCGTCGGAATATATCCAGATGCCACAACACCTGGATCAAAAGAAAACTTACATAAATAAGGCAAATAATTGCAACTATTTCATACTAGAAGATGATTTCTTTTTTGTGTGGTGACGGAGTAAGAATACAATTCATCACCACTTATTTTACCCGTAGGTATAGTAAAAGACGACTAAGGGATTAAATGTAGGTCTCATAACAAGGCTCAAAGTCGCTCAGCGTGCTATGCTCGGGATTTCCCTGCGAGATAGAATCAGGCATATGGAAATCCGCAGAAAAACGGGTGTAACCGACATAGCACCAAGAATTAGCACGCTGACATGGCAATGGGCAGGCCATATCGCTCGATGAACAACGACAACCGCTGGGGAAGAAAGGTTCTCGAGTGGCGACCACGTATCAGACGACGCATTGTAAGACGCCCCCCCACCAGGTGGATCGACGACCTGGAGAAAATTGCTGGGCGCCGTTGGATGCAGACGGTACAGGACTGCACTTTGTGGCGTAACATGAGAGTGGCCTACGTCCAGCAGTGGACGGCGATAGGCTGAAATGATGATCATGTAGGGATTAAAAATACGCATAAAATGTATTTCTGTGTCATGTGGGAGTAAGAATACAATTCACCACCCCATCTCATATCCATGGGTGTCGCAAAAGACGACTAAGGGATATATTACGCATATGACATATACAAGAGATAAGAAACTGGAAATAAAACCCTATGTCAACCTGTCTGACCAGCATGGTATATTTAGGTCAAATTATCTCCTATTATGGAGGCTCGAGCCCAGCAGTGGCCGAAGAGCCGAAATTGTGATAAAATAAGAAAACTCAACCTGTCTTATCCTAGTAGTAGGTAATTTTTTTTCTTATACATGGTGAGAATGCTTAAGCAGTAGGACATATTTGTGCCAAGAAAATAATGACGTTTTCTTTCCATGTATACATGAATGGTTGTATCAATTTATTAGCGACTATTTATAATAAACTATTAATTATTACTAGTAGTTTTACTATATGAAAAACTCACTATATTATTTACGCTGTTAATATGTACTCAACGCAGGTGAATACAAATTCTACCATGTAATTAGATCTATAGTTACACATATTTAAATTTTAATGCAGTTTCTTACACTAGTCATATTTATTTAATAATAGGTACCCTGCAATACATAAAAGATAAAAAAAAAATACTCTGTACGAGTAGGTATATCATTATAATCTTCGATGAACTTAACATTTAATATTACTGCGAAAGATGACTCTATATTTTCATTATATATTATTCGAGGTTATACGTGTTGCGACGAAGTAAGAATACAAATAACATCGCCCTTTATTTTCTCGTGATCGTAAAAACTATTTAAGGCTAACACAGGCATTGAGATGTATGTACTGTACATATATCTCAATGAACACAAACAGGGCAAATCACCGCAAGAGAATGGAAGTTCGTAGTAAAACTCTATAAAATCACTATGATAATAGGTAAGATTGACTAACATTTTACAAGGAACTCATATCCTACAGCTGGAAAAAAGATGATTTGATTTAATAGATATTTTAATTATATATTTACTTATAACAGAGGTTACTGTATATTTCTCGTGTTTAACATTTTAATTAAAATAAAATAACTTGCCATAAAAAGAGATAAATTTTATGACAGAAGAAATATGTCGTCTATACATTTAAAATACTTCGTCCGGAATGATTGACTGACTGAAAGACCAATGCACAGCCTAAACCGCTGATCGTAAAGGCCTGAAAATTGGACGGCGTTGCTTGTGCTTGGTTTGTATGATGTAAGCATCCGATAAACAAGAATTTTCCGAATTTCTACCGCTAAGCGGGTGAAAAAGGAGAGCAAAATTTATATGGGGCAACGTGATTCCTTGGTCAATCTACTTTAAATTTTGCATGAACATTCTTTAACAGAATTCATGTGTCTTAGTTAAATTCTGTGTTTCTTATTTTATTGAAATTCAGTTTACAAAATATAACAAAATTTTATTTTAATGTCCATGTAACAAGATGAATAACGTAAAAATATAATTAAAATATTATTAGAACCATTTCAGACTTCTACGCGGACGAAGTCGCGGGCTAGTTACGAAATAATAACACAATATTTAATAACACAGAAGTTAATTCACTGACACAAAATGCATTTAGATTCAGATCAACTACTAGATCAAAACAAGTTGTATGTGGGTATCGCACCTGACAATTGAAATGTGGGCATTGACAAGGTGACCATTTAAACCAATTTAATAACAATACACCACGCATTATTTATTATAATAATGTATTTTTAACATCAGGTTAAATTAACATATGTTGAGGAGCTGACTGTGGTATTATTCAGCACGTGGCAAGCGTCAGGTGGTCTGAACATGTGACGTTGTAAAAACTTTTGCGTAAGGCGTTTTGTTATAAGGTATTCATCGATCTGGTAAGTCGTAGCTGTTTGTGATCGAGGCCTAGGGTAATATTTATTAATAAAAATCATGCAATTTACAAAGATCAGGTAAAAGCTATTATTTGGATGCATTTCTCTAAATATTGGCCTCATAAGTCGTAATGCAACTCAAATTCGCTTGGTCAACTATGCTCAACATTTTTATATGACTTAAAATCTATTAAAAAATAATGGCTACCACAAACATTATTGAAACAATGAAAAACCGGAATATTTGAAATAAAACCCCAGTACTAACCCGTCTGACCAGCGTGGTATAGTAGATCAATTATCACCTATTGTGTAGAGAGGAGGCTTGAGCTCCACAGTGGGAAATATATGAACTGAAATGTCATAGCTACCGTATGGATCTTATATTGGAATGTCGAGCCCTCCCTATGTCATTGAGAATAGTAAAACCTAGAAGATTGAGAATTATGAATTTTATTACTAAAATTGAGCCTAATTTACATTGGTTATAATAATTATTAATATAATTTAAGAGATATTTATTTTTAATAGCCTGCCAACGCCAACACATTTCCTGCCACCCACAATACATTACAAAAAACAAAATGTCATCGTTTCGCTACTACATTTTTTACATCAAATAACAAGTTCAACGAGTATTGACATTAATTTATTATTATTGCAAATATAATCTTATGACAGATAACTGCACATAAAACCCTTAGTTGTGTTTTTACAGAATATTAATTAATAAAATATTTCCTAACGTTACGATTTTTATAAAAAATGACTGTTGACGCAAACGTTTTATGATTCAAAATTGATTACCTAATGCATGAATAAGTATACAAATGTTTATATTTACTAAGTAAAAATAAACTTAATGTTAAATAAAACATTGGCAACGTTTGTTAATATTCGAAATGACTCTTGATTAAAGTTTTGGTTTTTAAATACGTGAAAATTGTAATTAAGATACATAAAATATAATTTACATAAAATTTGGAATTAAAATCCAACTGCGCTATGATAAAGAGCCCAATATGTTACACCATTTATATATAGAGAAATTCATAAAATATTCAGAACTTGCAGATATCAAAGCCATGGTGAATAAAATGTACAATTAGTCATTAAACGACGCTCCATGTGTTGACAGAGTAATACAATTCACCAACTTACCGTGGGTGTCATAAAAAACGACTAAGAGACTAGAATATGCAGATAACATCTATACAAGAGAAGGAAAATTTGAAATCAAATACTATACTAGCTACGTCTAACCAGCGTGATATAGTAGATCAATTTCTCTCCCATTGTGGAGGAGGCTCGAGCCCAGCAGTGAGATGTTCATACACAGCTGAGATGATGCAAGTAATTATCTTGTTTACTCGCAATACTTGGCAATACTATTATTAGTTTTGCCATTCTATTATCTCTCACCTGTTTATTATAATGAGAACGATACGAACGCCTACTTTAGTTTTTGCCGATTGTTTTCGGGGTTGTATAGCAGGTGATCGCGAACTTGCATCCAACATCTGCTTCTAAAATATTCTCAATGATCTTGTATTTTATTTTTTTAAATTGTATCGTTTGTGAATCGTGTTATTTTGTATTAAGAACACTCTATATATTTGGCGATGTTATCTTTACTTTGATATCTTAAGGCATTTATCTATACAATTGAATTCAAGAAATGAACATACGAATTAGTAAATTAGTTGGAAAATATCGTTTTTTATTAACCAAAGTGCCTTTCAGAGATAAAATCTTATTCGTTACTCTCTATTATATAAGTTCGTACAGATATACAGGAAGATGTAAAAGTGCAATAAAAGAGGAAGGATGACAGGTGGCACACGCATACCGGTAGTAAGATTTTCTGCAAAGTGAACTTAATATACTGTGCACATCTGACAGATTAATGCTGATTTCTCTCAGTCACGTAACAAGGTACAGTACCTTGTTACAGTTATGGGCGCCGTACCCCATCACGTTTATAGACTGCGTAAATGATCATACACAGGTGAACTAGTTTCTAGGTCTAGAGCGTAACTCTTCTACGATAGAAATAGTGACACTTTCAATAAATCTAATTTTCTTCCGCTTACATATTTATTACTATCGGGTACAATTGCCACGCTGACCAGGTGGACTATTACAGGATATTTTCCGTGTCTGAAATTTAGTATACTAGAAGTTGTGCTGTGTAGTCAATGGTACGGAAGTCGTGCGCGAGTTCGACTGGCACTTGGCCGATTTTATTAACATTTTGATATTTTTAAATATCGTATCATTTTTATTTTTTTATTAATATATATCTAAATATAGTCGTCAAAAATACAATTTACAAAAAATATACCAGTCAACCAGATATTGCTGTTTAAACAACACTCTCATGATATTAAGAATCGGATTATAATAAGTATCATAATATGTCTTACTTGTTGTCTTTTCAAATAAGCCACACTTACGTCACGACTGTGTACACAAGAAATTCAGATAAACGTGTTATATTTCGTTGTATTCATATGAAAGCATCTCAAACATAGGCAATAAAAAGCCTGTCTTCAAACAAATATATCTATAAGGTCGACAACACACTATCCTTATTTCAAATAATAGATTTTTTTAAGTATACGCTAAGTGATTGACACAGGGTTTGTATGCAAGCAGCCTATGTTTAGTTGAGCTCGTGACGGACAGATAAATTTCACCGCTAATGGAAGCGGGGACATATTGTCGTTAGATAACGATTTCGAAACAAGACGCTTTTAGGAACAACGGTTTTTGTTAATATTTACACTGATAAGATAGTTTTATAACTTACTTGTAGTAAAAAGTATACAGAAAACATCTATTCTAAAGTCGTCGAAACTACAATAAGTTTTATACATAATTTACGATAAAATACTTGGTCGTATACCCATTTAACGCGATTCTTTATAAAATAAAGCTCTTATTTTTTTACGATATGGTGTCAGTATAAAGTTATGCATCTACGTATCCATCACTTTTAAATCATACAATCCGTAGGAGTATTTGTGAGATAAAACAAAATCAGTAGTTATATTACACGTCTATTTTCGCATTAGATGTTTGCGATAAATTAATTAGTGATAGATTACGCTGCTGACAGTTCTCCGTCCGCAGTCACAAATGATTCGCCATATTTTGGAGTATTACTGGAGTAGTACAGTCTGATATTATTACGTGTCGTTTGGTAAGTGAGAGAGCAGGTGGAATAATTTCTCTCCTCTTCCTTTCCCTCCTTCATTTCATACTCTTTTATCCTTTCTTTGTTATGGGAGATACCAATGTGACTGTGCACTGGCTGAAGTCCCTAACTGATAATTATTACTCACTAACAGGTAGGCTATTTGATTATTTGCCACCAATTGCAATAGAGAAAAATGGTAAATTGAATTCAAGACAATGTAGTCTATTAATAACAATTCGTTCCTTTTTTCATTCTTTGAGAGACTGATTTAGCTTATCCTCTTCGCTTAACCGTGGTAAAAGGAGAGCAGAACATATTTACACTACATTTTCTACTGCCTACTCTACACTTAAGAGATCATTTTCTCATACACCTCTACTTCACCTCTACTGGACTCCTCTATCCTCCATAGAAGGGAAATGGATCTACTATACCATTTACTTTCGCAATTGTATTCTAACTCCATCACCACAAAGAAAACTTAAAAAATAATATCATAAAATTCTAAAATATAAACGATCGCCATTCAAGTTATTCTGAAGATTTAAGTTTGTTACACCCATTCTTATTACTAAGAAATTTATAAGTTATTGTTTTCTACTAATATATTAAATATAAGTGTTATTTATGATAAGAAATATATGCAAATAACATAGTAAGCGATATTTAGTCTAAACGGTAGTTAAAGATAAATTAAATACTCTTTTCACAAGACAATGTAACGCTTCGTCGGTAACTTACTTCACAATTGCCCTAGAACATGCTAATCTAATTTGCGACGTTTGTCATGGATATATGATTTAAAATGGCTTAACAAATTACCCAGCGCGAACATGGACTGAATAGTGGTGTTATTTGCTATAAAGTCTAACAAGGTACGGGCGAGGAATAACGGGATGTAGCGTCGTTGTTTTCTGCAACACTGCACGTACAAAATATCGATGAAATATAGAGTATCTACATGCTATCTACATTTATAAAAATCAATCTGTTACATAATTACCAGAAAATATTTTCCTTATTTTTTAAAGTGACTCTCTGGCTTCCACAATCAGAAGAAAAGATATTGTAAGATTAGACCAAATGTTAAAGTATGTAAGAATATCGACATGGACATAGGTCTCCTAATTAGAGTTATTGACCTAATCGTCACATTTGGCAAGTATGTTCACGAACGCAGTGGGATTTAATAGTTCCCCAAAAGAGATTATCCTGGTGTTCCCTAATATGATTTTTACAACTCCCACATGAAATTAAGGAGTGATGACATAAGTCTTGTATTCTTAAACCATCATCATAAGTCAAGAGTTTGGCCATACAGCAAAGTGTCAATACTTCTAGAGGAATGTGAATATCGAAGGAAGATTTATGAGATATTCAGCCTATGGTGGCAAATTTATCTCAAAAATTCGATATAATTCTGAAGATCCACATTGTATTTTTATCATTGTGTATTTTATTTATCAATGTAATTTACATTGATAAATAAAATGTTAGTAATATTATTCTAAACTAGGTTATTATTTACAGGCATTTGTAGGGGTGGCAAAAATTAAATAGCCTATTATTGGTGGCGAATGTGTAAATCCACTACTGTGATATAGGTATATACAATTCCGAATATGGCAGTCTCGTATCAGAAACAAATCATGTAGTATATTACAACAGAACCACCTACTTTACATCGGGCAATGAACTACATATATATACATAATACCTGAATCATCAACAATATTATCAAGATATATGTTGCACTTTGGCACTTGTGTGTTATTTGTCTAATTAAAATACATTTAGAAACGTCATCTGTATGTAATTTGATATCAATATTTACATTCATTGTTTGATTCATACCAGAGCTGACAATATCGCTTATCAGCAAACCCGTAGGTAATTTACGGACCGTAAACAAGTAAAAAGAGTCTGACTGTAGATCTATTATAACCGGGTTTAGCGAACCTAGTCACTAAATGCACGTCCTAATAAAGACGGTGGCTTAAAAATAAAGATTAACACACCAACAATTATTTCCATGTGGATCCCTGTTCATCTATTCCGTGTGGTGACCGAATAAGAATACAAATCACCATCCTCTTACCCATCAGAGTCATAAAGGACGACTAAGGGATATGACATGCAGGTGACCTCTACATAAGAGGAGGATTTAAAACCCTATAGCAACCCGTCTGTCCAGAGGGGTATAACAGGTCAATTGCCTTCCCATTATGGAGAAGGCCCGAGTCTATCAGTGGAACTTATGTGGGCTGAGAAGAAGAAGAATCATTGCCCGTTAGATCTCCTTTATAAACTTAATACTAGTAATGACGATATGTGGCAATTAATTTTTAATTTGTAAAGTGAACCTTTATGAGTGACGTCTCACCACGCCATCTATTCGATATGTTAGCACATTACTTTTAATTACGTCTAACTTTACAGAGACTAGTGTTTTAAATAATAATAATAATAATTTAGTTACACACAATTAAACTAAATCATTGGTCGATTGGCATAAGGAAAATACTGGAATCATGTAGACCGGGATTAGAATCGTGAAACAAGCACAAAGGGGTTGGGTTGGTAAGTTTCTTTGCTGATTTCCTAAATTGTACTTGTACTTGAAGTACACGTATTTTCTATTAGAAATACATGGCAATAAATATTCTGTGCCATTTCTATCGATATTAGTTAGGCAAAGATAAAAAAAAAATACTACAATACTAATACTACATATTTATGATAATGTTTTGAAAAAGAATGCGTAAAATATCTCATCAGTGAACATATTAGATAATCATTTTCAATAACTATTCAATAAATAAAATCTTGCTAATAGAGAGTTTTTGTTTACATCCGCTCAATTATGCGTGTGAATTAAAAATATATTGAAACAAAATTTATTACATCCTAATAAGTATTCGGAGAAATCGGTGGTATGAAATTGCGAAGTGCTTGTCATATAAGTTACCTTAAAAACGGAATAACTGCGTAATAACGTGTGACTTGAAATCTTCAAGAATCGATACCAGTAGTCAGCCCAATTGGCGATAGGGAGTATAGTGTACGCTGATTTTAATTACAATTTTGCAAACATGCCCAATAGAAAAGGCGTGAAGCATGCTCCCGAAATAAAAGTCGAACAGAATTTGATTATTGTCGAAGCATTATATGTTAAATGCCTAATGCAGTGATCTTCTTTAGCTCCATAATATAAAGTAATAAGAAAGAAATCACAACATTAAAAATTTAATAAAAACTTAAGTGTTTATTTCCATAAGTGTATAACTAACCAGTCCACCGCGTAACATTAATGATCCTAATGAAACTATGTTACATCATCAATATAAATCACAATAGCAAGTTATGCTAAGCTATTTTTTTTCATAAAATATGAAACGGAGAGAGTCAATTAGTACACGTTTTTATTTCTATCGTACAAAGGGGTAGGCAGTGAGGCGTAGAACATGTATTGAATAATATAGGAATAAAAACCACGATTTGACGCCTCCGTGATCTGCGTGGGAAACAGCATGGCTGGTGCGTTTAACTCTAGTTCTTAATCGTTTTATAATCTGTTTATCTATTATTGGCGCCTTAAGGTAGTAATAATAAATACTATCAATCTAAACAATGCCCGTGGGTATTGTAATACATCATGAAGGGTTCATCCAAATAACCTGGAAACGATGTTATTCACGACAATTTTCTTCCACATGCATAGATTCTGATTCTGCTGTAATTTTGGTATTACTCGATCATGACTTTATTTAATCAAGATTTAAAAAGGAGCACTTTCCTATCTGTAATGAGCGTTTTTCCGGTATTGGTAATGTTCATAAGTAGTAATTATTAAAATATGCTACAAGTATATGTACTAATTTTATTAAGATAATTAGTAAGCTCTATTATTTTAAATCACATGATTATGTTTAATAGGTGTGAGTGAGTTAGGGCATAAATTATGATATTTATGCAAAATTTATAAGTAAAAAATGTACCGGTTTGTAAGGATTTCATTGCGTTTATATTGCTCGACATTTTTCAGCATTCAGAACAGAAAAAAGAACCCAAATGCTATAATAAACGTAAAAAATATTTTAATCCGGATGTTTACATTTTTTGGAAAGACAACGTATGCAACTGTATCTGTCCTTCTGATGGAGGAACCATCAATGTAGTATGCGGACAGCCCATCGTCTATAGTTCCTCTGCCTTTTAAGCAGCAAACAATTGCATTATTAGATTATTCTAATTTTGTTTTCTGTATAGTTTTTTATAATATAACTCGTAAATTATAGTCGTAGACATAATATATCCTAAGTGTTAGTGAATGAACATTTGTCACTTAATGAGCATAGTTTCATGGCCCTTTCTTTTATTGACATTTACCTAACACGATTTTCCTGTAAAACCTTAACAAACATTAGAACCTAGGGAGGTAATAACTAGTACTAAATTATTTATCACACTGAATTAAATTAGATTTTTTAAATATTTTTAAATCAAGTTAGCAAATCCTACTTAAATAAAATTTTCATGCTAAAAATACATTTAAATTATTCCTAAATATATTTTTAGCGGCCAAATGTATAAATCAAGTGGGGTCTTATCAGCGTATCGAGCGGAAGTAAATTTAAATCATAATAATCCCGGTGCACTTCCCCTACGGAAGCGCTACTCATAAGCTTAAACGTTATACAAATTTAGACCAGGGTGCTTGATGGCTTATTGTAATGATGAAGCAATAAATTTATTATTATTGACATATGCCAAATCTAATTAATCCAACAAATGTAATTACTGTGATTATTTATATTACATTTTTATTTAATACCAACGCACTAAATGTCAATATCAAATGAATAAGGATTATGGTTGACGCTATTTAAATAGTAAATATTGCTACATAAATAATAATAATGTTTTATTCAAAATAAGAATAGTCCATTACTTCAAAGAAATGTTTTTGCGCGATACCATAATTATTTAAAAAAAAAGCAGTTACTCCTTATAACATCAGCTATAGGGCAGTAAAAATCAAAGTTCCGTCAACAGGTAGATAGCTAACACAAATTTAGAAGCAAGCTTTAATAGTATTCGTTGCTTGCGTAGGTAAGAACACACTTGTAAATAGTAAAAAAGATAATAAATTGTCATTCACTAATGATTACAAATTATGATGTCACGGTCTAATTGATTAAGTGTCAATTAGTAGTAATCGCAAGTATATGACAGAAATGCTTTAAAGGTGACTGTACGACGAATGTAGCATGACATAAGAGACACGGAGCGTCGCGACAGCACCCAGGTAATCACAAGGTGCTGTGATCAACGTTGTTATAACATACGTACGTGATGTTGTTGAGTTTTACGATGGGACGTATTCATAACACAGAACTTTACTTTGTATTTATATAGGGCCACCTAATATCATCGGAATGTTGCAAGGGCATATGACATTAGGTATTGCGTTTAGCCGATGATAACGTTTGACAGCATTAATATGATTTAATTTTATAGTTAACAATTTATAGTCCCACGTAATAAAGAACCATCCTGTTAAATTCTATAACATAAGATAGTAAATATAGTGTCGAGAAAAAAAATAGCAAGCAAGTTTGCTTGAAATTTGAAAGAGCTTTGAAATTAAAATGTATCCGGATAACAGACAGACTCGTCTCATTTTATTATGCAGAATAGTGGTAAAATAGGAAGCGGTATTTTTCTGGTTGTTAACCTTTAGATTAAACAGTTAAAAGACTAGAAATTTAAGGTAATATTACCATGGAAAGGACTTATTAATAACACAATATGATTGGTCGTTTAAAACTTCAAATATCGTGGTGTTAAAACTTGCACGTAAGATTGTACCTATGCCCATCCGGAACCGGTCAGCGAATTGAGACGAACGTGTGCCCAATTTCCGAGAAACCTCAACAAGTCGGTCAATTTATTTTTTTATAGCCCGAATCATGGTATAAGTGTTCATCAAATGTAATTAATTTCTCTTATTTTCTTTTTGATTTTCAATCCTATTATCGATATAGACAATAAACGAAATAGTTCATTGATTCACTAGAATAAACAAGATTATTGCTTATCATGAAATCAGGTGAAAATTGCTATTTTTTCTTTAATTACTATGGTGATGTAAATCTTTGTATTGCAAGGGGCTTTATAAATGTACAAATTATAATTAAGGGACATAAATTACATTCAAACGCAAAACAATCATCAAATCGCAAAAAGAATTGTCCTGCGTGGGAAACAAACCCATGACAGGGCATGGGAGGTCAATAGTTAAAGTAGTTTAAGTTCGCTATCTGAACAGTCAACTGGGCACCTTTGATACCGTCAGGATTATTAATAACAGATATTTTACATTAATGGTAATAGATTTAGGTAACCTGTATGATCTGGGATTAAAAACTGGGTAATATTGTGAGATCGATGCAGCTATCAGCAGATATCATCATTTCGTTTGAAGGTTAAACCTCCTTAATACTTAAGGAGTAATGTGCACCACATTAGTACACTGCTGCTGGTGCTCATCTACTGCAAATGTCGTCAATTAAATACGTTATATCATGAATAAAGTATTCACTGAGATTATTATATGCAACTTATATAATATACATTATGATAATTGGTATGCATTATTGCAACTTAATGCTTCGAAGAATGTAATATATATATATATATATATATATATATATATATATATATATATATATATATATATATATATATATATATATATATATATATATATATATATATATATATATATATATATATATATATATATATATAATACAAATTACCGAATTAAGTGATTATTTTCTTTGAACACTATGATTTAAAATCATGCGAATTACAACTACAAATTTAAAATAAACTAGAATTAACACACTAACTGAACGCCAGAGAAAGAAAATTCAAATCTTAAGCTTATCCTAACCAGCCACTACAATTATGGGTAAACACTCAAGACCTCAAATAACAAGCATATAAGTTGAACAGAAGAGAGAAGATTATTTTAAATGAAACAAAATTTACTATTCTATTAACAGGTAACGGAATTAATTTCATACAAAATTGGAAATCACAAAAGTGTGATGGTATGGGCGGGAAAGAATTTTCAAGGTAAAAATAAAATCAATGGAACGAAATTTGTTAATTTATTAATGAGTACCGCTATCCCAAAACCGAGTTAAGTTTAAGTAAAAGGATTGTTTTCATTCATTTACGCATCATTAGCGCTCACCATCCGAAACGAGCAAGACTCCAAAGTTAAAAACCCAGCACATTTTACATACGGTCAAAATCTGCCCAACAATAAAGCATCCTTTTCCTTTTAAAAATAGGGAGATCGCCCATCCGTGCAATGGCCCTTACCTGTACCTATAGATGTACCTGTGTACAAAATCCCATTCCATAATTATATATAAATAAACAACTATAAACACAGCTATAGGCATTTTCTATCTCGCTTGCACAAACATGAAAATGCATTCGAAGTTGTGGGGTCTCTTTTGTTCGTGAGCGTTGATGTCTTTTACTCTAAGCCAAGGGCAATAGTATATGCGAAGAACAGATACAAATTTACATTTAAGAAGGAATTGCAATGAGTAATAAATTGTACCTATACATAATTGTACAGTTTATAGAAATTATATTAAATTGTAATTAATAGAAACTATTTTATTTTACCATACTTTTATATTACGTCATAATATTTATATATTATGACTAATTTGTATTATCTATTTATTGAAATGATTATATAATCATTATTATCAACGTATAGGATACCGTCATAGATAATATTATATCAACTATAAAATCATTGTCAAAATAGTAAGCTTATTTATTAATATTCTATAGTTCACTTTTGTGTTATATCTAAAATAATATAAACTGCTTCTGTTTTTACTTATACTGTAAAATGCAATCGTTTATTTTAAATTGGACTTTTAGAGGCTCCAAAGGGAAGGCGGGAAAAGAGGGATCAAGATTCATGACGGTCAGAGGAACCGGATTGGATGGAATTATACAAAAACAACAAAAGTTAAAAAATGTTGATATTGGTACGTATGAACTTCAATATTCGCAAACAGTTACAATATTTTCCATTTATACGTAAATACTACTGTAATTGTTTATAATACAAACATCACATTTAAATTTTAATTCTAAAGCCATGCTACATACTAATTAGTCAGAGTTTCATTGATAAAATCTAAAGATACACTATAATAGTACTAGATACAGGCACTAGATACAAATAAAAGAGCTTACCTTCGCACTGTGATAAAGTGCGCTGCTCCGAGTTACCTTAGCTTTCGTCATATTAGTACCTTGCAATCCGAACAAGTCACAATAACACAGTTTTATAGCATCACTTTCTTAAACATCTTCGTGTTTACAAACGTTTTTGGTCCATAGCGAAATGAAATTCGTGTTACGCGACGATCGCGCCTGTGTTTACAATAAGAGATCGTACGTGGGAGTGTATTCTATACTATGTTTGAGACGGAGCTGTCGACACTAGCGCCTACTGTTCACAGTGGCGTAGCACGTAAACTAAATGGGTTGATCCCGCGATGCGCCGCACGCGGCTACGTCGGGAAACAGTCTTGCGAGCAGGGTTTTGAGGCTTTAGTTTGAGACGCCATTTTGTTTTAAAGAACACAATACGCCCGAGGGTTCAGTGATTTAAGAAATAAGATAATTATTTTCACTACAAAAACGTCATCAGGATGGTAACAAGAGTAATAAGTGCTGGTGACATTCTTTATAAATTATTATTATTGTATTACATTATACTACCCGTGGATAACATTGTTTTTTATAAAACTCAATAAAAGTAGAAGATTTAAATTTTTATTTTCCCTTCTACTTTAAATTCAAATACTTATAAACACGGCAAGCTGAAATTATGAAACGCCATAAATAATAACAAACCGTGCCAAGCCGCGTTTGAGTTCGGGAATTATAATTATTATTACCTGTTGCGTTGTTCTTTTATTCGCTTTAGAGCAGGTGGCTTCAAGGAACAAAGATAAAAAGTTTGATCGAACGTGCGAGGGAGCCGTTTTCGACAACACAGCGGGATGACTGATAATAAAAAAAAACTTCAATATTAAAAACACCTTGCCACGGCGAGTACACGAGCGATATGTGATCTCGTATAACACATTAACAATATGTATATAGTTATTAATGTATATAACTTAGTTTTATTAATACGTTTCATATAGTTAACAAGCTAATATGTTTTTATTGCGTGCGTGACAAATATTACGTTATTCGTACGCATAAAAATGTGTAAGAAATCATACAGTAGCGATACGATAGTTTCGTAAGCGGTCATTGTTTTATAACTATTAAAATTTTGTATAACTAATTATTTCAATAAAGGGAAAGTATTAATGATAGTTCGATTGACGTTGTATTGTGTAATATAAATTCATGTTTAATAAAATATATTGTATCTCTTTACATGAAGAACTCGTCTGGATGAAAAACGATTACAATTATTCACTGATCAATGAATTAGATGATAATAGTTAATAGTTTACAATAAGTTTGACTTTTGTACACAGAAATCTAATAAAATACATATTTATATTAGATATAGGTACCTAAGTAAACAGAGATATTTGTGTTTGACCGTGAGCCCGATTAACTCTTAGAGTTGACAAACGACTACTGTCAATATAATTTGTACACGTTGTGGATTTAGTACCAAACGCCTCCAAAAGCGTGGCGCAATCACTCAGTACTAAAACTATTGAAGTTCTATGTTTACAATGTTCCAAATGTAAGTGATCAATGCAATTTATAAAGATGGTTGAAATATCATTCATCATTTGCCTGCCCTTATCCCACGCTAAGTGGGGTCGGCACAACATGTACTTACCTTCCATAACCTCCTATCGGCCGTCATATCTGTACTCACCCTTTTCATATGCATGTCCTCATTCACACAGTCTATCCATCTCTTTTTGGGTCGCCCACGCTTCTTTCGTCCATCCACATTCATATCGATAACCCGCCTTATCACATGGCTTTCATCCCTCCTCATCACATGTCCATACCAAGACAACCTCGCGCTCCTAATCTTCTCTATCACTGGTGCTACTTTCATGCTTCCCCTAATATACTCATTTCTTATCTTATCTAACCTTGTGACCCCACACATCCATCTTAGCATACGCATCTCTGTGGCGTGTAATCTTCTCTCATCCATCTTTTTCAATGCCCAACATTCAGATCCATACATAGCAACAGGTCTGATGACACTCTTGTAAATTTTCCCCTTAAGTTTAAGGGGCATCCGTGCATCGCAAATTGTTCCCGAGACCTGTCGCCACTTCATCCATCCTGCATTCATTCTACGATTTACCTCCCGGTCGATGTTGCCGTCGTCTTGGAGAAGGGAGCCTAAGCCTAAGGTTGAAATATCATTATTTTAGGTAAATTGCACTTTCGTTATCACTAAAACTAATAGATATCATCACCTCAACTCATATACGTCCCACTGCTGGGTTCGCGACTCCTTCATAATAGAAGGGATATTAACCTACTGTACGGCGCTGGTCAAATGGGTTGGCACTTTTTTTTTAAGGGAGGGCTATGGTGAGCGCGCACGTGGTCCATTCCCTCCGGGGCGACGAAAGGACGGCGTGCGGGCCCATAAGCCACCCATACCCACGTCGCCTTCATCGTTGGGCCGACCACTGGAGCAGGGTGACTTGTCGTCAGTGGTCGGCCCTATGGAATACTCTTTCGGGTACCCTCATCTCTCGACGTCCCCGTCCCGGGACGTCGATCGCCGTCGCGAGGTCAGCCTCTCTGCGGGTGACGGACTAAAATCACCGGTCCGGTCACCCGCGGCCTCGGCTAGAGCGGCATCAAGCACAGGTACTCGCGCTTGCGCCGCCTGAGTCGCCGGCAGCGGAACGTGTCACCGCAGAGGAGCTCCTCTCGCGCACAATCCACCACCTCCTTCCGTGAGATGACGGCCTCACAGAAGGCGGCGACCGCGTCCCAGTTCCTGACGCTGTCGAGCATCTCCCTGGCGATGATCGTCAGCGTCAGGTCGGCACCGATGATTGCGACGAGTTCACGGCGCTCCCCCGTCCACGCGGCACACACCTCGAGCGTGTGCTGCGCCGTATCCTCGTCGCAATTGCAGTGGTGGCAGGACGGTGTGCTCTCCCTCTTGACAATCTTATGCAGGTACTTGGCGAAACAACCGTGTCCCATCAGCACCTGCACGAGTCGGAAGGAAAGCACCCCGTTCGTCTGCTCCAACCACTCCATCAGCACTGGCCGGAAGGCCTCGACGGTCCTGACACCGTACCGAGGCCTCTCCAGCTGGACTGCCCAACGGGCAATGACGTCTCAGCGGGTGTTGACCCGCCAGGCGGTAATCTCTTGTAACGAGACCATACCCCCGCGGGCGCGCGTCTCCGACACTCGCCGGTAAATTCCAGCGAGCATCTCCGCCGCCAGGTCTCACGAAGGAGTGCCGGCCAGGAGGCACGCTGCCTCCGTCGCCACCGTGCGGTAACCACGTATGGCCCTGATCGCCAAGACCCTCTGTGGTAGCCACAAGAGGGCCCTCAGACGGACGGTCAGGGACCCCGCCCACACCGGTGCGCCATACAGGGCCATCGACCGGATGGGCCAGCGACCGGATCAAATGGGTTGGCATAGGGTGTTATTTCAAGTTTTCCTTCTCTTGTGTTATTTCAAGTTTTCCTTATCTCTATATTATATACATATTGCATCGTTTAGTTGTCTTTTACCACACCCACGCGTAAACATTTGGACCAAGGATGGTGAACTATATTTTTACTCCATCATAGATATGAAAATAATTTATTTTAGATTAGTTTTTCTTATCTTTTGTATATTTACTTTTGGAACAAAAAGTTTTAGTAGTCTAATACAAAGGTTTCAGATATCCTTTGTCTGAGTAAAGTCCCTTTATCCTATCGATATATGCATGAACGTAATTAGAAACAATTTTTTTCTTGATATTCAACGCATTATAGAACATAACTCTACAATGCGTTCAGTGAGTATTGTATTTTAAGCGTTTATTCTTTCAGATTGATAATACATATTTGCTGCCGAACTTTAGTTCTTTTTATGGTATCAGCGACCGACATATTAAAGACGTTTTGCGTGATTCATGCAACCTCTGTGTAAAATCTCATCTAGACTCTCTATCTAGTCGCTCCATTGGGCACTCTTTAGCCACTCTAGCACTCTTTTCTTAAGTGCGTAATGTGTGAAAGATTATTTATATAATCTATCACCTATACCTTTCTATTTAAAAGTTAATACCTTTCTGTTTATTAGAAGTAATTAAGTTTGTAAATGTTCATAACAATTTCAACTCATATAATGTAGAGCTGTATTTATATTTTAATACAACAAAATATCAAAATGGTTTGCAATTATCTAAAATGATAAAATCTCTAGATTATAAATCAAGATTAAAAAAATTCTATATGGAGTCAATAAAAACTTTTGAATTAAAATTTAAAAAATGGTCTAAAAATGTTCGCGAGTTATAAAATGTAGAGCTTCTAAAGAGACTATTCAACTATTCAAACGGTAAGCGGACAGACTGGTCCCATTAGAGATACATACTACATATTCCATTCCATAGTAATTGCGTAGTAGAGTATCTGCCCTAATTATACACGCTGTTAGTTAGGTGAGAAATAAAGTATCGTTGGCACGACGACGGATGAAACTATTATTTTAAGTTCCAAATTGTGGGTGTAATAACATGCTGTATTACGAAAGATTCGAGAAGTGTTTATTAGGTACGTGCTAGGTCTGTCATCGTTAAATATAGAAGCATGCCCGAACAAAAGTTATGTATTATCATTTCTTATTTGGAGTATATTGTATGATAGATGGATAGCGTGAGGTTAAATACTGGAAGTCGTAAGATCTATGAAGACATTAATTGATTTTTACATGTATATAAGTTTATTAAAGCTACTACATATTTTCTTTACTTTACAACCAAAAGTCGTGGCGTGAAAATACAATTCACCATCTCCTGCCCTGCCAGTGGGTGTCGTAAAACACGACTAAGGGATTAATAATTAATACGCAAATAAGATCTATGCTCCAGCCTTGCAGTGGGATATATATGAGCTGATGATGGGCCTTTTATTTTATAATTATGACAAACCCATCATAACAGTCAGTGGTAGGACCACACTGTCGACAGTTATCTGTCTACAGCCGCGGGTCGGTCCGTCCGGGGTAGTACCACACTCTCGCAGAAAATCGACGTCTGAGTAGTAGCAACTTGTTACTGCGCTTCGTTCGGTGAGCGAGAGAAACGAAAGCCCAACTTTCTGAGGGTGTTTGCGTGTGGAGGGTTTTGGTGGTACCTTTGGTATCACCGAGCCTCAATGTACGCATTCACACTCCCTTCACTTTCTTCGCGGTAGGCAGCGACCTTGTAAAGGTCCATGAGCGGCAGCAACACTTACCATCAGGTGTACTGTTTGCTCGTTTGCCACCGTTTGCAATAAAAAAAAAACATATCGAAGTGAAATGAATGTTGGGTATATATTTAAAAATGTTAATAGGGAAAGTCCAAAATAGATTGTACTACCCCGATATGCATGAGGTTCCTATATATTATTCATAAGACATTGCATTATGTTGCATCTTACATACTTCAGTTTGATGAATTAGCTCTGTCCATCATAAGATGACGGAATTACGGCAGAGCTTTTGAAGGCGGGCAGCAAGGTGGTCTTAATAGCCCTTCAGAAGCTATTTAATTCCGTTATCCTCGGGGGCGACGTTCCAGAGTCGTGGACCAGGAGTGTGGTGGTACTGTTCTTCAAAAAAGGTGACAAAGCCCTTTTAAAGAACTACAGACCCATCTCACTCCTGAGCCACGCTTATAAGTTGTTTTCGAGGGTCATTACCAATCGACTCACGCGCAAGCTCGATGACTTCCAGCCGCCCGAACAAGCCGGCTTCCGAAAAGGCTATAGCACCATAGACCATATCCTCACGCTTCGGCAGATTATACAAAAGACCGAGGAGTATAATCGGCCCCTTTGCTTAGCGTTTGTGGACTATGAGAAAGCCTTTGATTCAGTCGAAACTTGGGCGGTGCTGCAGTCCCTTCAGCGGTGCCAAATCGACCATCGTTATATCGAAGTGCTGAAGTGTTTGTATAGGAACGCCACAATGTCAGTCCGTATCCGGGATAAGAGTACGAAACCGATCCAGTTGCAGAAAAGCGTGAGATAGGGAGATGTCATCTCTCCGAAACTGTTTACCACTGCACTGGAAGATGTCTTCAAGCTCTTAGACTGGACTAGGCATCAACATTAACGGCGAATACATCACTCACCTTCGATTTGCAGACGATATCGTCATTATGGCAGAATCCATGGAGGACCTTGGCACAATGCTCAATGATCCCAGCAGGGTATCCCAACTAGTGGGTTTACGAATGAACATGGACAAGACGAAAGTCATGTCAAATGCCCATGTCATTCCTGTACCGGTCATACATACCTCAGTTTCTGAAAACACAGGTCTACGACCAGTGTGTGTTACCAGTGATGACTTACGGCACGGAAACGTGGTCCCTAAATGTAAGCCTCATATCAAGGCTCAAAGTAGCTCAGCGTGCTATAGAGCGGGCTATGCTCGGGATTTCTCTGCGAGATAGAATCCGGAATACGGAAATCCGCAGAAGAACGGGTGTAACCGACATAGCACGAAGAATTAGCACGTTGAAGTGGCAATGGGCAAGCCACATCGCTCGAAGAACCGACAACCAGTGGGGAAGAAAGGTTCTCGAGTGGGGACCACGTATCGGACGACGCAGTGTAGGACGCTCCGAGGAGGCCTACGTCCTGCAGTGGACGGCAATAGGCTGAAATGATGATGATCATAAATTCAAAATTTGTTCGTGGAATGTGTCCAGACCGTAATCTCTGGATTATGGTTACATTTTATTTTTAATTTAAATTTACATTAATAAAAAGATTCTGAGAAGTTTAATTCTGTATTGTTCTATGCCTTACGCACTTGGTTATGGAATCTTGTTCGAAATGTTGTTCCAAATATTGTAACAAATAGAAAAAGAATATATATAAAATTGCTGAATATTGTGATATAATATTAAATGTCTCTCCTTCCCTTATTGCTAATTTTTTTAATCAGTAAGTCTCCTCGTTACCATGCCTCCCTATATGGAACTCATTGCAATCTCAGGTTTTATAAGTATTCAAATATGAAATCTCTCTATGTACACCATAGAAGCAAAACTCAATATTTTGCATAAATCATGACGTGGATAGAAAAGAATTGAATTTGATTTGACATTGATTGAACAGAGATGATATGCGATAGATTTGTATAGAAAAATAAGAGGACATAATACTTCGAACCCAAGTTATTCAAAATTAGACTCTAGTTGTTTTTAAAAATACAAAATAATTCAGTTGTTCAATATGACATAAATGTATAATGAGCAAAAATTATATGCCTCTTGTTATTTGTTATTTTAAAATTGCTGGCACTGCAACATTATTATTGTTAACCGAATAACGTCTTTACAAAGAAGCCATAAGTTTGAAAACCATAATAATGCATACGCTATACATTCCATGCACCTAAGAATGTAGAAAATATTGTGCTTTAAGAAATAATGAGTCATTCAGACGATTACATAAAAATCAATTAACGTTACTACGATGATTTTCAATTGATAAATCTATTAGAAACGCATTAAATTTACTACAGAATTGAAAACATATAATTGTTTATTTATAATTCGCTATTACTGCATTGAATGCGGAGGCCGAAAACGAAATTTCAAGTTTGAATCCTAGGGCATATAAAATGATAATGAGTTTTACCGCCAAAAATTCTCAATTGTAATCTTATCTAAAACTATAATTATATGGGGTAGGGTTATAGGCTCTTTATGTTTAGTGAAATGGTCGCCTCTTAGAAACTGTACAAACTCCTTTGCTTAAAGGCGTAATCATCATCGTCGTCATCTCAGCTCATATACGTCACACTGTTGCGCTCGAGCTTTCTCCACAAATTGAGGGAAATTGACCAACTATACCAAGTTGGTGAGACGGGTTACAGGATATTATTTCAAGTATCCCTTCTCTTGCATTGATGTTATCTGTATCATATCATATATCATATCATATATCATATCCCTTAGTCGTCTTTTACGACATCCACAGGCAAAATTTGAAGAATTTTCTTATTCCGTCACGACATAAAGAGGCGTAATATCATATACAAAATACTTTATTAAAATGTTAAAATTAGCTTTCATATAAACCAATTTACGAAATGCGCAGTGCTTAAAATGCTGGCCTCCAAACATTTTTTTTTATAATACTATGGTGTTACTAAACACAATGCGATTTCATGGTCCCCATTCAACCCTTCGTATTAGAAATCAATTTAAATCTTACTTAAGAACGAGGCGATTAACTTAATGGAAATTGGTAACAGAATGTAATTTAAAAACGAAGCTAAGGTTCTGATCCTTCGTAAGCTTCTCTATAATTAGTAAGACAAGTTTCTTAATAGCGGTAGCCGAGGTTAAAATTTTCGAAATTAATTTTAAGTTCTATAAAAAGGTTGTACCTAAAGCCCATATCTTAGACATATATATGTGTACCGATATAGGGTTTTGAAAAAGATTGATTTATTAGCCTTAGTAAAAAAATATGTTCAAATAGATCTATAAAGAATATAATATAATGTTGTTTACGTAAGCTAATGGATAAATATTTTTTTCTTTACAGTGGTTTATCACGAATATTTACGTCAATGTATTCGTATCGTATTCTTTCCGTGTGGTGACGGAGTAAGAATACAATTCACTACTCCTTATCTTGCCTGCAAGAGAAGGAAAACTCGAAATGAAACCCTATACCAACATGTCTGACCAGCATGGTATAGTAGATAAAATTACCTACCATTGTGGAGGAGGCCCGAGCCTAACAGTAGGACGTATGTGGGCTGCGATAATGATGATGAATGAATGAATGATGAATTTGTTTGGTTTTGTAGCAGTACCCCTATTATTCCGATAAAGGCGCTACTCCAAATCCAAGGCCGACCACTGGTACTCAATCCTTGACGTCTGTGGCCGCCCCAGAAGGGGTTGATCTAAAGAAGTTTTCGCTTCAAAATTCAAACAATGAATCGATTTCGTAATTAACGCAAAATGTATCTGTAAGTTAAAGAGAAATTTAACTATTAAAATAAATATTCTAAATATTGTTAAGCATAGAAACTTAATTTAACTACTCTGTGATTATTCACGCATTTACCTATCTAAAACATGCAGGTTATACGATAATATTTTACGAATACAGTAATCGTAAAATATTATATTTATTAAGTTCTAGAACAGATTTTTTTATCTAAACTAACTGTTCAATCAGTATACATAAATTGACTTCACTGTATATAATACATATAAAACATCCCTAACCGGTTTTTGTCTCGTACTATTAAATTAAAATCTCTATCTCCCTTACTCGTACTTTCAAGCTGTCTCATATTGAACTCTATAATTGAAGACACAAAGTTGATATTTACGCTTCAGTGATGTTAGCTGTTGATCAACTGTTGACTTTGTAGTAGGTCGTAGTAAGATGAAACGAGTTTTATGCTAAGAGGAAATGAACACTTCACTCAAAAATATATTTTACCGTTACATAAACATCTAAATATAGACATAGTAGAGAACTTATCAAATACTATAGTAATTAATGAATGGCAATGTTTTATTATAATTATACGGGATGAAAATGAATATTTTAATGAAAATACCTAGGGAGGCTAGGTAGGAATATACGTATTGCCTGAATTTTAATGATTATTTAGAAATGATAAAATGCAGGGGCAACTTAAATCGATAATGTGTTTATTAGAATCTATGAAGCGATTGAACCTTCTAATTTAAGAAAGTCACGTAGATGTACGTATAAAAAAAAGGTTATAAAGATTCTAGTTTTTTTAAATCGATGCTCATGCTGTGTCACCATCCTTATTAATTAGCTCGTTGGTAGCTAAAAGATATTCAGGCTGAGCAAGAGCCAAAATTATAAAAATGAAAGAAAAATAATTCAGAGCACCAGCTAAATAGGCGCTCTTCAGGGAAGGTCATAACGTCATCTGCAATCACCAAACCGCTTGCCATGTGTGGCGATTATTGTATGATGTATAGATGAATACAAACCACGACATTTATGTTACGACAAGTATACTAATCAGCGCCTGATAATATGCAAAAGCAATCATTTGTAACTCTGTTATTTTGTATCAATATTTGTGTAGGCGCTTTATATAAATACGACTTCTTCGTCTTTGAATTAACTAATACATATTTTCAATAACTACGTTACAATTTTGTAGTATAGTAACAGAATTAGATTGTAAAATGGACGTTAGTTATTTGCATATTGCTAGTATATGCTGATAATATTAATAGAAACACATTATAATAATCAAATACATCTATCTCTATACTAATATATAAAGCTGAACAGTCTGTTTGTTTGAACGCGCTAATCTCAGGAACTATTGATCGGATTTGAAAAATTCTTTCAGTGTTAGATAACTCATATATCGAAGAAGGCTATATATCATCATGCTAAGACCAACAGGAGCGGAGCACCAATGAAGAATGTTTCAAAATCGAGGTTCTTTCGCTGCGTAAACGGCGAAATTCTCGCAAAAATCATGTGTGACAGAATCGTATTAATAAAAAATATTTTCGCCTTCTACGCAAACAAAGTCTAGGTTAAAGTTAGCGTTAGCCCAAAGTATCTATACCACGCAGACGAAGTCGCGAGCAGAAGCTAATTTTATATATTACTAGCAACTCGTTCTGCCTTCGCATGGGTATCGGCCGCTCTGCCCCTGCATTGTAAATCTCTACCTGCTAGAGATTTTTCTAGAATATTAATAATAATAGAGAACTTCTAAAATATTCATTTTAGCCACTATGTACATTGAATACATCATGCGTCTGTATTTCACACTGTATTTAACAGGATAATAAATACTACTTATATTGTTTAAAATATATTTGTAATTAACTTATGATTTTTTAGTAATATGTAAAAGATATACATGGTTTAAACATGATATAACCCAAAGTAGATATCCTTAGGAGATATTTATCTCCTATATGCCATTGCCGACTTTTTTGTAGATTATTTTAACATATCTATACAATTTCGTAATATGTTATTTTGAACTATCTAGTAAAGTTTAGCCAACGTTTACAGGGGCAACGCACAATAATATGTTTTTATGACATTCTCTTCTTTTCTCTAAAAAAATATGCTTATATTATACGTATAAATTTCCCCATGAATCACTCTATTTATTAACGAAAATTCCACTGAAATCCGTTGCGTAGTCTAAAAGATCTAAGTGTAAAGAAAGCGGGTAACGACTTTGTAAAGGTATGCCTAATTAGTCAGGTAAATTTTACACTAATTATAAAGATCTAGAGACGTACGAATTTAATTGCTTTACTCTATACTGGCTAATTCACACTGTTTCTCCCCTTTCCCCCCTATTTTTTTTTTTTAATTACGATAAGATATAGCCTATGGTGCTTGCTGATCGTGGGAGGGAGAGCGCCGTGAACTCGTCGCGATTATCGGTGCCGACCTGGCGCTGCCGACCATCGCCAGGGAGATGCTCGTCAGCGTCAGGAACTGGGACGCGGTCGCCGCCTTCTGTGAGGCCGTTATCTCACGGAAGGAGGCGGCGGATCGTGTGCGAGTAGAGATCCTATTCGGTGACACGTTCCGCCGCCGGCGACTCGGGCGGCGCAGGCGCGAGTATCTGCGCCTAATACCGCCCTAGCCGAGGCCGCGGGTGATCGGACCGGGGAATTGTCCGTCACCCGCAGTGTGGCTAACCGCGCGACGGCGACCGACGTCCCACGATGTCGAGAGGTGAGGGTACCCGAAAGGGTATTCCGTCGGGCCGACCACTGACGACAAGTCACATCTGCTCCGGTGGTCGGCCCAACAACGAGGTGACGTGGGTACGGGTGGGTTATGGGCCCGCGCGCCGTCTTTTCATCGCCCCGGACGGACTGGACCGCGCGTGCGCTTACCATAGCCCACCCATAAAAAAAAAATGGTGCTTGCTGATAATAAACTTTACCATTGGTAAAAAAGTTTTCAAAATCGGTTTAATGGTTACGATATGAAAGCATACCAAACAAACAAGCTCACTTTCGCTTTTATAATATTAATTTGAAAGTTAGGATATGTATATTATATGTATACGTCTTATAAATTAAGTACAATGAAACGGTGACAGTTTCCAATAAGTTGACTTGATACTACCCATTGTTCTACATCGTTTAATTCTCAGATTAGTAAACTTTCCACAAGAATCTTACCACAACAGTTTGCGAATCATGCGGGTATTTGTGAATTCGCAAGCAATTCCCACGCTGTCTCCTTTCACAAAGCCCTCTCTTGCTTTAGTACTAGGGCACCTACCACGATGTTCCTATTAATCCAAGTAAGCAAAAATAGACTTAGGTTTCAATACATAGCCGAGTAAGTTTAATAGATAATAAGTTATATGTTTTTCAAATTTTAACAATTTCTATATAAAGCGTCGTATTTATATATAAAAAAGGCTTTTGTAGCAGGAGAAAAACAAAAAATTGTGTTTTAAATTTGCCTAAGAATATTATACGTTTCTCTAACAAATAACTTTCAGAATAACTGCAGAACTTGGCACACATTTATATCTCAAATCTTTTGTCGATGAAGTCGACAACCACATCATATGTAATTATTATAATATTGAATTTAGTTTTAATTTTTTTTTTCTACCTTTTTCATAGTCATGTTCATGTTTTTACCGGGATTTCTTCTATCTGAAGAGAACTCTCGCTTACAGTAAAGTGAATGGGAAAATCAGTTTTATAGCTCTCCCAAAATTTCTAATGATTGAATTATTTCTCTAGACCCCACCTTAAAATATTCAAATGCGGACTAGTAGTTCCTGATAGTATTGAAACAACGAAATAATCTCTAAATTAAACCATATCTTCGTGAAGTACACAGACAGACATCTTGAGATCCAAACTCTAGACTCCTTAAGAAAACAGAATAAATTTGTGTTGAAGTAGTAGTAGTAATAAAGGGAACAGGCCGCGATTTCGCCTTTCCTTTCACAGTGATATGGCTTGAATAATTTGCTTTCATTCATAAATATGTACGATATTTTTATAGATTACTAGCAACCCCAATAAACAAACAAACAATCTTACTTTCGCATTTATAATATTAGTAAGGATTTACTCACCAAATGACGCCATGCATGTCCTACTTTCTCCCAATCTGAACTCCCTATATCAACCGTGACAGGCATTTATAAGATTTTCTGCTGAAAGGAACTCCTTTACTCAAGCTAATACTGACTGAGTAGGTAGTGGGTCATTAAACGTCAACAAACTTTATAATATTAGGTTGGTCCAGTTAATTGGCGAAGAGATGTAGGCTATGACGCCCTTTGTTAACCTTCCGTCAATGGTGACAGAACATACAATGTATAGGGTATGCATGTATGTGAACAGACCTTCTTTTCAAGAAAGGGTAGTCATTTGAATAATATTGAACTTGAGATCAATTTAAATTATGAGAATGTAAGATGGTTGTACAGATGGTATTGCAGTGAAGACCTATCTACTATGCCGTGTCGTTGATTCGATTCTCAGGCAGGAGAATATTTTGTACGATATATAAATTATTATTCTGAGTCTGGTTGTTTTTTTTTTCGTAACAAATATTTTTTGAGAGAACTTCTTAGTGCAAGGTATTTTTAATATTAAAATAAAACATCTCTACGTGGTAGGCTATTGATTTACCCATTGGGTATTTTCTGCTCAAGTTATAAAATAGAATATTAAATTAACACGTTAAGCTGTAAAATATTATATTGCATATAAATTATATACTTGACTGATTTTATCATGTTTAGAAGATAAAATATGATAAGATTAGGAATACATTAGTAAATTCTTTTTTATATGCTCATTGAAATTCAAAGAAGCTTTATGATCTCATAGATTGCGTTATTAGCAAACATTTCAAAGTATTAGTACTTAACCACTGATTATGAGATCTGTACCGGGTCGATAAAACAATATTATATGGGTTTTGGGTTCAATGTAGTAGTGATTGTCCAATTAAAGGCCTCAAAAAAGACTCAATATGGGTAATAGAACCGCACCCTTACCTCGCTCCAGATGGAAATGACTGGCCAAGGTACAGTAGTCAGCTTGTGGCCAAATAAAAAGTATTTCTATAAAAATCCTCAATCTCGAAAATAATGTCTGGCAATTCTCAATAAAAAATTTGAGAACGTGCCGGTTAACGGCAAAGAGTTCGACTCTTGTTACGTGTCGTTCAATTGAAACCGTTCTCGGTATATTATGACAATACCGATTCTGTTATGATATAAGCACACACACATTAAAATGGAAAAGCAAGCTCATCATATATAAAAGCACATTCTTCATAATTCAATTCATTGATGTTATTTATATTATTATTTTCATGTCTCTCCTTTTTCACGGGTATCTTACAAAGGAAGATACCCGGTCCTTTGGTAGGCTTACATGGGGATATGGATCCAACACGCAGAGGCCTTTGGAGAAATTTAATGTTAAAATGGGATGAGACATCTACCTATGACACTCCACGTTTGCACATAACACTCGTGGACTGCCAGCGGTAGGTGTAAAACCATTGTACAATGATGATATCTAAAACCTGGTTATGGGGTTGTAAGGTTTGGTGGACTATTTTACTTAAAACTATTGATTTTAACCTGTCGTCTGCCTTCAATCCCTTGCATCGTATTGAACGGTGGCAGACGGTGACTCGCCCACTCACTGAATGCAATAAACGGTCGCCACAGACACGCAGGCCATACGGGCAATAGGGGGGCAACATTGGTGCAAGTGGCTTGGGGTGTCGAGCGGTGCGGCGCCGGTTTCACCATCGCAAGTTCCCGATAAACGGAGACCCGCAGTGGTTTCCCCGTATTATTATCATTGTTGTTGTTAATTATTATATTTTTGTTTCTTTTCCCTTTTCTTAATTTTTCTTGGACATTTCGAAACCGCTTTGGTTTGCTAAAAACCAGCCTCCAGCACAAGGCCGACCATTCTCCTGTTGTCAACTTTAACTATAAAATTACTGTGATAAATTTGTTGTTATGTGACTATAAATAATGCTATTTAGATACGGAGATCCACATTCATCATCATTTCATCATCTCTGCTCATATACATCCTACTACTAGGCTCGTGCCGCTCCTTCATAGTAGGAGGGATATTGACTAACTATACCACGCTGGTCAAACGTGTTGCTATAGGGTTTTATTGAGAGTTTTCCTTCTCTTGCATGGAAGTTTTATGCATATTGTATCCCTTAGTTGTCTTATACGACATCCACGGGGAAGTTTGGGAGTGGTGAATTGTATCCTTACTCTGTCACCATACAGAGCATTCATACAACACATCATTCATAGTAAAAAAAATATAAAATGCATTACTAGAAGGTCATTTACACCACGCACATGAACAAAGAGTGGTAAACTTACCAGAGAAACCATACAAACGACACTTTGACTAAACAAGAATCTTTAAGATGTTAGGTAAGCTTGTATAGACAGAGACAAAATATAAATAAAATGCTTATCTAACGATGTATTATTTACATGAAAGATGAGCACAAAACTGGATCAACCACAATATAGCACGGTGTTTCTCTATACATAAATTAAAAAAACTCTACGACCGGTTCCTTCTGTGGTTTATGGATATTTCACTTGTTTTCAAATCCAACCGACCCAAAACCGTGGCCCACTCTGGCTTGAAAAACCGGCAATATTGTATGGCCACTTAACATAGTATAGTTGTGTGTATTTCAGATGGCTTTCCGAACTTTAGCATGTTTTATAGTCTCTGAGTTTATAACTAACCAAGACCAGGTTAACGTCCAAATGATGGCCGTTGAAATAGCTTATTAGCATTTTATTATTCGTCTATACTTAAATAATCATTTTGTTCCAAACAAAACGACCAATCTAAACATGTTATTGTTAAATCCGTGGGTTATATAAATAAATTTAATAGTTGTATAAACAAAGTTAATTGGATATGTATTTAATTTTAAAATAAGAGATACTCTGTGATCTAATTTTTCATTAAAATAACTGTACTAGAGATTGCAACCCGGTATGTTACTCAACCCGGCCGGGCCCGGCTGCATTCGTCGCCAACCCGGCCGGGTCCGCCGGGCCCGGCCGAGTTGTAATAGTGATGAAAGCTTCAAATAATTTTATGAAATTTTTCTATATATGAATGTAAAAAGACAATTACTCAAGGTTGATACTTATTTTAAACTGGCTTATAAACAGTTATCACAATAATCAGTCTCACTCAAGTCTCAATATCACACTTAATACATAATTAATGACTTTTACTTATGAACGGCAAAGTGTGGTAGCGGCTTCGAATAATACCAACCCTTGCTTTGCTCGTGGGTGTCGTAAAAGACGACTAAGAGCCCTAGATTGACCCGGACCAACTCCATCTGGTACCATTTGGGTCAACGATTACATTCCCAAGGAGTGTTGACGTCAGGCAGGCGGCCGGTCATAAAAGACATTGCCGAAACTTTTTGCAATATGTCAAAACAGATGACATATTGCGTCGACCCCAAGTAATTGGGATAAGAGCAAGATGATGATGACTTATGAACGGCAAAGTAACATTAGTATGAGTAATTATTTATTTTTATAAGTTTAAACAAGCAGGTCTTTCTCTTTACTCCTTATAGTGTCTATTTGAAAACACGGTATTAAAATAAGAAACTAATAACGCAGCTTAAAGTACTAAACGTGTCATAACAACTTAGATTAGATAGATAGATAAACTATGGTGGTAGCTTTGGTATAAACAAAACAAATTCTTATAGGCTAAAAGTAAAGTATTACGTTTTTTCTTAAACTCTGGTTATTAAGAGCTGTATTGTAACTGTAAACAATTAAACTTGTATGGTCTTAACTAACACAATGTAACGTAAAATTGGTTGCGTTATGTGGCTTTATAAATATATTATAAAAAAACAAAAAGTATATTCTAACTTGCATAAGGCAAACAATTTTTTTCAGTCTGAAAGAATGATTTTAAAAAGCTGGCCATTCTTACCGGGTCCGGTGACCGGGTCCAGTAACAATGGTCGGACCCGGTGGGTGCCCAAAAGGCCGGGCTGGGCCCGCCCGGGCTCGGTTTGCAATCTCTAAACTGTACTCTGCATGGCCTGGGCAAAGGAGTACCGTGAACTCGCCGGAATCATCGATGAAGACTTGACAGTGCCTACCAGCAGAAACTAGGGAGCGGTCGCCTAAAGAGGAGGAGGCGGAGGGAGTCCGGCATTAATCTCTCTACAACGACATGCTCCGCGAGTACTTGGTTTGAGCCCTGGCCGTAGTCGAAGAAAGACGCATCGAAGATTAGACAGATAGGACAGGGTGGTCCAAACCGTAGCCTACCAAAAAAAAACGGTAACATGATTTTCAAACACACATTTTACATTAATTTTAATGAAGATTTGGCAGAGATCAAATCATAGATATTATAAGTTAATGATAAAAAGATATAGTTTTGGTAAAAACTATTAAAAATAAATTTTACAAGAGCGCCCTCATTTTTTAAGAAAATTATTCACATAATCTGTACTGCATAAATTTAATACACTCATTGCTGGTGTTTGTAAGGGCGAAAAGAGACTAAACGACGAACTATGAATCTAAAAAGGACCACATGATAAAACACAGCCCATAACTTGTTCTAATCATAAAATAGGGAACAAATTTTATGTTAGAACCGCGACAGTTTTAAACTAAAAAAGCCATATTTTTGAATAACCATTATACCATTATTTTTGAATAATGCTACAATAACATCGATTAATGCAACGTAATTTACGTTATTAATTATATAAGAAATCCACGAACCGCGACTGAAACAATTTCTCACGGCGATCACGCGTCGTATTGAGCGCGTGGCTGGGTGAGCAGACGCCGCCCGTGGGAGTCAAAACCAATATGTATTACGTATTAGGTAAATGCAATGCATTTATGTAATAACTTCTAAAAAGTAAGTCACTAATAACAGAAGACAACTAGATACTTGGCAAAAAAATAAAGGATTAAAATGTTATTATTCTTTTAAAGTTTTCTTGAGAAGCTCTCTGTCCGCACTTCACTTGGCCATCCAAGGTTACAATAGACCAGCTATACTCTAAGTGTGTTCCGCGGAACCCTAGGGTTCCGTGATACCTCTGTCGGGGTTCCGCAAGAATTTAGAAATAAAAAAATCAAAACACCTCTCTCTGGTCGCTCCGCGGCTGTGCGGACTCCGCGGCCGCGCGGAGACAAAACGCTATGAATGTTATTTATTTATTTATTTGTATTTGTATAAGCTTGTGTTACATTAGCTGGTACAATATCTCATAAGTTTGGTCTCAACAATTTTATACTTGTACAACGCGTTCGCTCTAAGTTTGCCAGTCGGTGGAATGCGCGTACCCTCCCCCACGTGACAACAAAACTTATAATGTGTCATAGTTTTACCCAAATATCTAACGTACACAATTTTTATTGTTACAATTAAATAAAAAATTTCGAACGTCATACACTCATACCTATCGCCAGCGGCAAACTTAAAACGAGCGGGTAGTATACTTGTAAGCGCTCAGTCTCTTTGATAAAAGCCGCCTCTGAATTAGACGCTATAGTTGTCAACTAGCGACTTTCGTCTCTAACTTCAAAGGATAAAGTCGATATTGTTTACAACGCTATTTTTAAATTTCTGTTTTTATTTTTGCTTTTTGTTTATCAAAGGTGCCGACTCGAGTATTTTCGAGAATATTTGAGATCGAGTCTAGGACTAAGTATAAAAGCGGCGATCGCGCGTTGGCGTCGTTTCCGGGTTGAGAGCCCTCAGCGCTCACCCATAGTCCGCGTCAAGCTGTCAAGGCCATCTGCGGCCAACAGCTGTACACACACAAAAAAAAAAAAAAAAAGTTGGCGTCGTCAGTTGATGATTAGCGTTCGGAGCGATAAGTTACTACCTACTTACAAGCTCGCTAGCGAGAAACTAGTGTTCATTGTTTTACTGCCTGCTGTATTCTGTTGTCTCAGTTTTATACATTTCTTCCCTGTAGGTTCTAAATTTAGTCTCTTATACGCAGTAACGATTGTGCATTATTTAAACCCCACTATCCTGACTTGTAACATTATAAATAAAGAAGAATGGAACGTTGGCTTAAAGGTGTTAAACGTGTTCCAACAACATCTTCTAATGACGCTGAATGTTCAAAAGCAATGCGCGCGGAGAATTTAGCAATCACCGATCCAGAAGATGATGCCACGAGTGCCACGACGTCAAGCTCGACGGTTTCAAAGACGAAAAAAAGGAAGTATGATGAATCTTATATCAGTTTCGGATTTGTTGATTCCAACGGCTCACCTCTCTGCATGCTCTGTAGTAAACTGCTTCCTAATAGTTCCATGGCACCTGCCAAATTGCGTCGACATTTAGAAACCGTACACCCCGAGACTAAAGACAAGAATAAAGAATTTTTTGTTCGCAAAAAAGATCAGTTATTAGAAAGTCAAAAAAATATGATGCATGTAACACAAACTACCAACGAAAAGGCCACGGAGGCATCATACTTAGTTAGCTATCGCATTGCACAAGCAGGTGAAGCGCACACTATCGCTGAGAAATTAATAAAACCATGTGTATTAGACATAACAAAATGTATGCTTGATGAAAAATCTGCAAAGCATCTTTCTACTGTTCCGCTATCAAACGATACTGTTTCACGACGAATCCATGATCTGGCAAGCTACGTCAAACAAGAACTAGTTACACGTCTACAAAATACACGATTCGCTTTGCAAATGGACGAGTCGACTGATGTCGCTGGTTTGGCTATCCTGCTGGTTATTGTGAGATATCCATATAAAAGTTCTTTTGAAGAAGACATGCTTATGTGTTCATCGCTGCTTACAAACACTACCGGGGAAGAAATTTTTAATAAAATAAATAAACTCATTTGCAAAAAAAACGGGCGGTTTTGATTTTCATTCATATTTAAAAAGATACAATACCAAAAAGGTTTCAATCGTTTGTACACGTTACTGGCCGGTTTTAAAAATGCTGTGGTATTTAAAAAAGTACGTTCTAAATTCAATTTTTCATTTGATGTTCATTTTTACAGAAAACCCCTTTTTATCCTACATTTTTGGCGCGAAGTTCCAGAAGTTAACATCGACTTTCATAACTTTTATTCAATTTTTATCGATTAATTTCATATCCTTGACTGTCAAAGCTTTATTTAATGCTGTTTGGCTGTATCAAAAATGGTAGATAAAGTGGTAAAAGCTACCAAAATTATCGCGCTGCTTGAAGAGGGTTGCAGCCAATGTTTCGTGGCTAGGAGGCTAAATGTTAGTCGCTCGACAGTCCAAAGGACCTGGCAGCGATATCAGGAGACTGGTTCCGTCGAGAGAAGGCCTGGTTCTGGAAGAAAACCATGTACCCAACCACGGGATGATCGTTTTCTTGTGAGTCGCGCATTGAGAAATCGCAAATCTTCGTATGTGGATCTTAAGAACAACCTCCAAGAAGTAAGAAATGTGCATATTAGTCTATGGACGGTCAGGAGGAGGCTTCTCGCTGCCAATATACGCAGTCACCGCCCGGCCCGCGGCCCCAAATTACTCCGTGAGCACAGAGTTCACAGGCTTAGGTTCGCTAGAAATTGTGAATCATGGACTCAAGACGATTGGAATAGGGTTTTGTTCTCTGATGAAGCCAGGATATCTCTGTTCGGTGAAGATCGACGTCGGCGAGTGCTAAGAAGACAAGGAGAACGCTTTGCAGAGGCATGTTTCGAAGAAATCACACCTTATGGTGGGGGCTCTGTTATGTTTTGGGCAGGAATAAATTCAATGGATCGTACAGAGTTAGTCTTCATTGAAAACGGCTCACTGACTGGGCATCGATACATAACGGAAGTTCTAATTTCTCATGCACAACCCGCATTGGCCGCTCTAGGTGAAGACTCGATTTTTATGGACGACAATGCTCGCGCCCACCGATCCCGCGATGTTAATGCGTATGTGCAAGAGGTCGGCATTCGTCGTTTGGATTGGCCAGCTCGAAGTCCCGACCTCAATCCCATAGAGCATGTCTGGGACGTTCTGAAACGGCGTGTGAGATCAGTACACCCGGCTCCGCAGACCATCAGAGAGCTGAAGAATGTGATTACTGCGGAGTGGGAACGTATTCCGCAAGCAAGTATCCGGGATATACTCGCTAGCATGCCCAGACGAATTCAAGCTGTGATTTTAGCTAGAGGGGGTCACACTCGATACTAAACATTTATCTGCTTTTACTTTATTAGAGAAAAACAAACAAAAAAACTTTTTTATTTTTACTTCATGAGCATATGCACTACTAGCGAATATACACTACTAGCGAGGTTTAGCATTATTTCCCATAAATTGTATCTAAATTTTATGAAATACTGATGAAAACGATTATTTTCTTATTAATTTAGCAAATTGTGTGGATAAAACTACCTATAATTATCAAACAAAGAAATATTAACATTTGAAATGGTTCATTGCTTAGGTGCCCGTTTTTTTTGCAAATGAGTGTATATTTTTTGAAGAACATAATCTCAGTTGGAACAATTGCATTGACATTTGTACAGATGGGGCCAAGGCGATGACAGGTAAAACAGCAGGAGTAGTGTCACGAATGAAAAATAAAGCGCCTAATTGTAGTTCCAGTCATTGTATTCTGCATAGACAAGCACTTGCGATGAAGCAAATGCCGTCTAATCTAAAATTAGTTATGGATGAAGCGGTAAAAATAATTAATTTTATCAAATCACGACCACTACAATCCCGATTGTTCTCATTATTGTGTGAAGATTATGGCAGCAAACATAAAACACTGCTGCTCCATACAGAAGTGCGATGGCTGTCTCGGGGAAAAACTTTAACAAGGCTATTTGAACTTAGAGCCGAGTTACAAATGTTTCTTTCAGCAGATACTTCTTTTAATTTGAAGGACCGTTTGTATGATAAAACTTGGTTGTTCCGATTGTCTTTTATGGCGGATATCTTTCAAAAACTTAACGAATTAAATTTATCGTTGCAAGGTAAATAGACAACAGTGTTTCAGGCCTATAATAAAATAACTGCTTTTAAAAGAAAATTAGATTTTTGGATCATTTGCATTGGTAAGAAAGAAATAGAAAGTTTTACGTTACTCAGTGAGTTTGTTAGCGAAAACGACTCAGAAATGTTTGAAGATAATGTGTTTGAAGAATTGGTCCAATATCTCAGTTCGATGCGCGCATCTTTTGAAAAGTATTTTCCCGAAGAACACAATACAAAAATTAAAGTGAACTCCTGGATTCATAATCCTTTTTTACCCAACTTGGAGAAGCCTGAAAACATGTCAAATGAGATATATGAATCTCTTTTAGAAATGTCATCAGACACAAGTATGGAGTCATTGTTCAAAACGACGCCTCTTAATGATTTTTGGTGCAGAATCCAAGATGAATATGCAATGCTTGGCCAAATGGCTCTGGATATTCTTCTCCCGTTCCCAACTACATATTTGTGCGAAACAGGATTCTCTACCTACGCAGCCACGAAAACAAAATATCGCAATAGACTGGACGCCGAAGCTGATATGAGACTCCAACTTTTTTCCATCAAACCTGATATCAAGCAATTGATGAAAAATAAAAAACAGTTTCATACCTCCCACTAGTTAGATTTTTTCTTTTTTAATGTTTTCTATTATTGTCCTTACCAAGTGGTGAAGTAAATAATAATTAGTAACTGATACATTGTACTTTTATTATGCTGATTAATATAGAATACACTTATAAAAATAATTGTTTTATTGTAGGGTTCCATCAAGTATTTTGCTTCCCAAAAGGGTTCCGTCATTTAAAAAGTTTGAGAACCACTGCAATAGACCATAACATAGGGTATATATAACCTACTATTCAATTGCTCTTCGTATTTTATGAAGACCAATGACGCCGTGTCAATTTAGGTGTTTATATTAGGATTGAAAAAAAGCACCATATATCAGGTATTAATATGTATTTTTTATTAATTTTTAAAATAATATGTTTTGCGCAAAGTAGCTAAACCTCAACTTAAAAATGTTATTATAAGTATTACTAAATCATAGTCGCCCATCTTCTTGTGAGAAGTTCATTCAACTACGGGAATACGAATTATACGTGAGTTTTATAATAATAAACTTATGTAAAAATATCCAGTATTTGTATAAGTGTAACCACAACATAGTAATGATTTTGAGTACAAGCGGGAAGCGTGAATCAACCGCGCTCCCACAGTTATTTAGCTACTCATAAATCGATCCAATTGTTCCATGGGACTTTCAATTTCAGGCAACTATATTGGAAATAAATTGTTTCTTTATCATTTCAGTCTATAAAACAAAGGAAGACGTAAATGTTACTTCATTTAAGATTACGACAAATTGCTTTTTCTAGTAGGTACTAATTTCGCACGGCATTTCTTGTTCTTCCTCGTGTCAAATCTCTAGATTTGTTTATTAATAGTAATATTCGTCTTAAGGATTTCTTGAGTTTCACACATATTGTAATTATATAGTACGCTACGAATAACTACACAACCAACTCTTACATTGCTCATGGATGTCATAAAACACGACTCACACCGACTGAGGCCAATTCTATCCGATGTTGTCTGGTTAAAAGTTACATTTTCAAGGACTAAAAAGGAGAAGGAAGGGTCAGAAAAGCGGCCGGTTATAAAATTATTGCAATACGTATGGTAGAAGAAGAGTAGATAATGCGTAGCCTTTAAGTAATTGGGTTAAGAGCAGCTTGATGATAATATCATTATCATCATTCAGGCTACTACCGGCCACTGTTGGATATAGACCTCTTCCATGAATGGTACAGGATAGTACCGTAATCGCTAGGCTCCGCAGGCAGATTGGCAATCGGATCGATTACGTTTAATTGGAATTTCAGTTCGTAGACTCTGCTGGACACTTGCTCTAAGAGTGAGCGTCGAATGTACTTGAAATTGGGGGTCAACATAATAGTACCTTTTTTTTTTTTTTTTATTTTTTTTTTTTATGGGTGGGCTATGGTAAGCGCACGCGTGGTCCAGTCCGTCCGGGGCGATGAAAGGACGGCGCGCGGGCCCATAACCCACCCGTACCCACGTCACCTCGTTGTTGGGCCGACCACCGGAGCAGATGTGACTTGTCGTCAGTAGTCACAAACATAATAGTACCTAACAAAGTTTCTGATCATTTATTGTCATGAAGGAAACAATGTCATGTCATAATTTTAAATACATTAGCACACATAAGAAACATATGAATGTGTTCCGTGAGAAAATGTTTGTTCGTATTGTAAGAAACACTAGATTCTAGATTTCCTTTTCATAATAAAATCATTCCTTCGCTTTTATTGAAGGTGCTAGAAAATACAAATTATATAGATCTACGTTTAAAATGTTTGCCAGTGAATTTTCGATTTACCTTTCCTCATTATAGACCACAATTACCATTATTTCAAGGTCCTGGTTACGTGTCGTGAACTTTTGACCGGGCACCTGTCAGGTGTTGTAATTAGATCGTAGTTTGAGGCATGGCTCGATGGAGTCGACGGTCAAGCATGGCTGGCTTTCCCACGTCTTGGCGCAAGTAAGGCGGGCCCTCAACTACTCTGATGATAAGATTTAATCAGTGCTTCTAAGATATACAGATATGCAATAGTTTGTAGGTGTTTATCTTAATAACGTAATTTTGTACGTCAGATATTAGACACAAAATGCTATCAATACACATTGAAAGATGGAGGTAGCTACTATTAACCTCGATTTATAGTTAGTATTATTATACGGGTCTTTCGACCTTAAAAGTATTATTAGGTAAATGTAAAGGCATTTATTTTATGTGGACTACTTATCGAAATGCGATTGCTGTTAGTAAGTCTTGACTTCGAATTAGTCCGGATTATTCGTTTGGCAAGTTATTAGTGGCAGTATTGCAATTCTAGAAAATTATAACTTCCTTTTCCTAAATTTATTTATTCTAACGATATCTCCACCACGAGATTGTGTCATATAGTTCACATAGTTTATGCATAGACATAAATTACAATAATTGATTCTGTAACAAGTCTATTACTTTTTTTATAAATAGATTCATAAATCTGTAAAAGAATGTTTTATTTTTGTATGGCCTTAATTTATTAGCATTAAGTGTGTAGGTATGTTCTATTTAACTTTCATTATTTCCAATCGCATTTATGTCGTTCATCTTTTAGGACCCGTATTCAATTATTTTTGTACAAAGCAATTACAATTTCACCTATGCAATCCAAAGGGAAAATCATATCTAGAACTAAAAACTACACCTCTAAAACGACGCTACATGTTACAAAATTTAACTTTACTTTCATAGTTTATGACTTCATAATAAAATCATACGCGGAGTTTCCCGTTAAAATTAGCCATAAATAACAATTCACATATTCGTCATTTCAGCTGATTAATGTCGGACTACCTGGCTCGATCTTCTACAGTAGTAGGGAAATTGATCTACTATATCACCCTGGTCAGATTGGTTAGCATAGGGTTTTATTTCCAGTTTTTCAGTTTTCTTTTGTATAGATGTTAACAACACATTAATCTTTCTTTTTTTTTTTTGTGATTAATCTTTCCTTTAGACATCGCATCTATTATTTTATCGCCATTTATTAAGAAATATATATATATATGTAACTATGCATTTTTTAATTTAAAGCCAAAGAAATTTGCTTAATATTCTGAAATTCGTCAAATTTAAAGCGGTAAGCGTCAGCGCAACTTGAACGGTTAGTTACGATGTGGTATTACAATGGTCTATATACGAACAATGGTGTTTTTTGCCGTGACTTAGTCACAGGAGGCCAAAATCCTTGAAGACGGTCAGGAAGGGTGAGTCATCGGGTCGCGGGGTCATGGTTCGGTGCTCACAACGAAAATGTGCTAATGTTATGTAAAACCACTAACTTAATTTTGAACTACATATTTAAACAGATAAGTAAGTTTGGTTAACATGTACTTTGTAAATTGCTATTCCGTTTCAAATTCCCCGTGTAGTGACGAGTTGAGAATACAATGTATCTCCACGCTTTATTTTCCAATGGGAGTCGTAACAGCTGGCTGAGAGATCACTAGGAGAATTGGCAGCATTCCGTCACCACAAGAAATAAACCCTTACTCAAATATTTTTACAAATAAGAGCTTTCGTTGTAGTCTTCCTTCCTTTACTCTTTTTTTGACAGATCTTTAAATCTAATTATTGGACAGTCTCCTCCGTGATGAGCCGGGATTAGTTAATAATATAAGTTAAAAAATAACTAATTTGACCTAAACTGAATGATTTCAATCAAATTTTCCATCAATGTTATCTGTTATGAATTCTTTTCTTCGGTTGTGCTGTACATAAATATATTTATTGACTGTATATAAATACGAGACAAACGTAACTAAAAGGGTAATGAAGCATGGTGTCGCGTGACAAACCCCATTCAGATGCGACTGTGTCCAAGTGATCAACAGAGCGGCTAATATGCTGTAAACGAGGGGGTCAAGAGGGGTCGTCATAGCTATTTAAGAGGAATCCATCGCAACTTCAAACATATTAAGAAATGTAAATATAAAAAAGGAAAACTATTAACGAAAGTGGGCATCTGCAAAGTATTATGACGGTTTATTTTTCGCTTTAGACTGTAAATTTTATTCGCTTATTAGATACACAATGTTTTGCCCATGGGAGTCGTAAAATATGACTAAAGGATACTATGTATACATATACTATCCTTGAACAAGAAGAAAATCTAGAAAGATGCTAAACCTTATACCAATCGGTCTGACCAGCGGCAGCGTGGTACAGTAGGTAAACTTTCCTCCTATTGCGGAGGCGGCTTAACGCCAAGAGCAAGACGTATGTGAGTCCATATGGAGGAGTGAAAGGCTATTTGGTTTAAGCGACATCTAGGGTGATATTGAGTTATATACATATTCGTAATCAGCGAATTTTTCTCTGTCGAATGATACCAAATTCAGTAAAATCAGAGCACTTTTTTTTCATACGCTGAACTATTTTACACTTTCCATACGCTGAAAAACGGGGGCTTAATGCAATTTGTATTAAGCGGCATTTATCTTTGTAACTAAAGGTACGTTTTATTTAATATTAGCATCAAGAATTCGATGTTTTACTTGAATTTTAATTAAATTTACCCCATTTATATAGCTCAAGAAGTTTTTTGTTATGATTTTTTTTTCTAAAATTGTAAACTTTAAATGGTTCTACTGTAAAGTTACAAAAATGTCGCTTAAACCAAATAGCCTTTCAGTCTTCGATATGATGAATGCATCCTTTAAAAATTATAATAAACCCAGAACAATGAAACAAGACAATAAAGTTTTACGACAAATAAGGACTTGTTTGAATTGTAGCAGCTAAAAATAACAATTCCGTTCGTGAGACAAAACTTTCTCACAATTCATTACACATTAAATAACAACAATAAAGAAACTACTGTAACATTATTTCGTAATTATTTTAAGATTAGACTTATTTCCTTTTATTTCTTCAAAGATGCAACGAATAAAATGATAGGAAGTTAAACATTACAGAAGATGACATTGCTAGAGTATCCGGACACACACGTTGATAGTTCTAAAACTAAATTGAAACTATGATTGTTACTAATGTTGATTTGTTTTATAACATTGTTGAAGAAATATTTTATACCATCAAAAACAAGACTTGTAAAAAAAAGCCAAGCCTCGCAACTGAGTTGTTCTACCATAAAAATTTGTGAGATCCATGTTATACCAAGTCGGTTAACTCATTCAGTTCCTGCTTAAGAGACCTTTGTTCTTAAGTTATTACGTAAATAGCTAACCTAACAACTTCTTATAGTGACTATATCAATATTAAAGATCTTTTATGTTTTAAATAAATAGAATGACTATCTCATTTCTTTTTGTAGATAGACCTACTTATTTGCCTTGCCGGTACCTTCTACTTCTGGAATACCAACAAAGGATTTTCTTAGAGCACACTCTCTGAAAAATGAGACATTTCTCCTTTCCGCTTGAGTCATTTCTACCTAAACTAAGCGAAGAGATGTGCCAGTAAAGAAATTTGATTGATTTTTCGAAACACATCTCCTCTAGTCTCCTCCCGCTTTGATGGCAATCGAGCCTAATGATGGCGTTCTTTCTTTCAGATAAATTTGAGGCAATTTACTTTGCTTAATACTTTGGGAGATTTTGGTACAATTTCATAAGACACGTCCCACTCTTGCTTTTTTATTAAGTTGATTGACCATTTTACAAGTTATCTTTAAACATAATTATATCTAGGTATCTGTTTACACCTATTATGCCAATCATCATTCAGCTTATCGCCGTCCACTGTAGAACATAGACTCCCCTCATGCTTCACCATAAAGTGCCGTACTGTGGCACCTGCATCCAACGACGCTCAAGAGCAACAGAGTTGCCATGACTAGAGCTCATTTTTCTTCGCCTTATGAGGAATAATGACGTAGTCGCCACGTTTGGTAGGCGGGTTGGTTTCGCAGTGAGATATCACACATTTCTCCGGCGAGAGCTGCTGCCCACTCTCCTTTCTGTTGAATCTTTTTTTTAAATGACAATGCCTTGCACTAAGGGAATAATAATTCTTATTTTGTGGGGGACTTTACAAACATATAATTCAACATCGCATCATCATCGCAGCCCATGAGGGACATATGAATGTCCCACTGTTGGGCTCGGGCCTCCTCCACAATGGGAAGGAATTTAACCCACTATACTATGATGGTCAGACATGTTGATATAGGGTTTCATTTCGAGTTTTCCGTCTCTTGCACAGATGGTATGTGCATATTATATCCCATAGTCGTCTTATACGACATCCACGGGCAGGATAGAGTGGTGAATTGTATTCTTATTTCGTCACCACACGGAAAGAACATATAATTAATCGACACAAATTACATTCAGACTCGGAACAACAATTTGTGGATCGTACAAGGTGTTGTCTTGTATGGGATTCGAACCCGCGACACTAGCACGGTACGTTGGTATCTTAACCACTACGTCATCTGCGCAGTCTTAAGCCGGTTGTTACGATTCCCATAGAAAAACAATGATGGCGACAAATGTATTCTTATTTTTTACAAAGTTACATTTCATTAACTGCAAATGTAACTTTGTAATCCTATATATTTATATGAGTTTACAAAATTATTTATGCAGTTAGTGTATCTTGGAAACTGGATGAAAATTATAATGTTTCATAATTTTTCCTTCATTTATACACTAAACAATAATTGTATTCTAAATTTGAAGCTTCTATGTCTGCTAGAAGTGCCACATTAATATTGATGATCGGTCAGTCAGTCAGTGAGTGACAAAATTACGAAATTTTGACTAGTTATAATTCTTAAACTATTGGTTCAAATTGAATGAAATTTGAAATACACAATGTGTATACAATGCCTGCTAGGTTACTAAAAATTCAGGTTTCTAGCTTTATTAACAACAAAGTTATAGGGGGTTGAAAATGGCCTGAATGCCTTCGAGAAAAGTATGTTACGGCAGTGTTACGTTTTGCCCGACTTTTTTTTTGTTCGACTTGGCGGAGGCACTGCCGTGCCCCCAGATTATTATATAAATACATATATTAAAGTGAAACCATATAGCTATAGACTAATAGGAAGACCAATTAACTGCCATGTAAAAATCTGGAGCTTGAACTTCAGTTGAAAAAAAATTTGTTACAAAATCTTACATGTATAAAAGGTCTTTAAGATGACATGTTTAACAATTCATTCTCAAAAGAAAAACAAGTGATTTTGATAGACAGAATAAGGGATTGTCATGCACCGTTCTTTTACAAGAGACTTTTTTTGTAGGTAAACTTTTGTAGTAAACACCCTAAAGTATTAAAGATTACAAGATTTTTCAATACAGTTAGATTTAAGTCTGTTATTAACTATTTTATATCTAATTTTTACTAATTTTAATTATATATAATATATACTATCTAATTTTAATTATTATATATCTAAGTTACATAAATCTACTATTCTATTATTAAAGCAACACCTTGGGTGACTAAAATATTATATGCATAATCTTAGCCTACGAAAGTCCCACTGTTAGGCTCAGACTCCCTCTACAATGGGAGGGAAATTTATCTACCATGCCGCGCATATTGGGCTAGTGTTTTATATCGGGTTTCCTTATATTTGCATGGATGGTGTCTACATATCATATCCCCTAGTATTTTTTATGGTGCCCACGGGCAAGAGAGAAGGTGGTGAATTATATTCTTAGTGCATCATCACATGTGTGAGATTATATATACTACTAATAATAAATCTCTACTTCCAGATTACATAAAATGCTGAATGTAGTTCGCTAAAAAGCGTTAAAGATATTTTAAGAAACATTTTTTATAGATAATATTCCTAGTTGTTTTGTATGGCGCTACGAGATGAGTTTGCAAGGCGGACACAAGAATACATATCAAAAGTATGAGAAACAGAACCTGGCTTATACTACTCCAAATTTCAAATTCTTGATAGAAATTTGTAAAAACTAACTAATAACTCGCGCCACCAAAAATATAGTCCGTCCGTAAGTATATCCGTCATTGTGAAATGAAAATTATGGATATTATCTATAGATATCTGTAGTGTTATCTGAAGATAGAGAACTTATTTCTAATCTCACATTGCTTATTAAAAACTACCGTTACGATAATCTCTTAAACAGAAACATGTTTTCTAAGAACGTCACTAAAGGGACAAGTCTGTTACCTTGTTGTTCGTGCTGGATTTGTAATAACATATTTATTTATATCTATAATTATAAGAAATTACTGCCATTATTTAGCCACGGATGGCAATCCTGGGTGTATCAAATGTGCTACTGCGTCTAGAAATTTTTAAAAGATTTTTGAAGTTTAATATTTTGAGTAGTAATTATATGTAATTATATGATAAACATTTTAGGTTAGGAGTATCGCTTAAAGGTGTAAGACAATAACTATTATATATTAAAAATAAATTCGTGTAGTGACGGAGTAAGAATACAATTCATCACTCCCTCTTTTAACCATGGATGTCGTAAAAGGCGTCTAAGGAATATAATACGCCTATAACACTTATGCAAGAGAAGGAAAATTCAAAATACCCTGTACCAACATGTCTGACGAACATGGTATAGTAGGTCAATTTCCCTCCTATTGGGGAGGAGGCTGGAGCCCATTAGTAAGACGTTTATGAGCTGAAACAACAATACGACGATTAAAAAAAAAACAATTTTTAACGACAACACACCCTAGAAAAACGCTCTAGGAAAATACCCAGACATATAGCTAAAAGACAAACTGATACAAACGCGATATATTTATTTGCAGATCATACTAACAATTGGCACAATCGGGAATCACACTCAGGAGGACAATTCGCAAGAGGTCGCTATTTCCGGCATTTATGCAGTCAAATACTTAATTGGAATAGCTATCTATGTATATAAATATATTTTGAACCTTGACGGTAGCACTCACAGGTTACTTATTATAAATGCAATTACCCATAAAGAAAGCAACTATGATAAACCGTGGGATCTTTAGAATAGCAGATCGATATTAAAATGATAGTAATTTAAACGTAGATGATATGAATGGCAGAAATAATTACAAACTTTCTATCTCGCAGTCTTTTGTTTTATACATCGTTTTATTTTCCCGTGTAAGTTTAGAATATAATTTATAATCTTCTTTATAGAGTGGAAAATGCTACAAATGTAACGCTTGGGTGATCGCAATTGGTGTTATAATATTCCCAGGAAATCGCTCCTGCCCACTTCCCTGGTGGTCATTTATTTTTGCGAACTCTACGGTAATCTAAGGGGTATATTTTCAGACCTTCACCACCTGGAATACATAGATATGTAATTATTGTGAAGAAATTTCAATTTTATATTTATTAATATATTTGACCACTAACTTCTATATATTAAGTAAGTAATATATAACCGTTCAGATTAAATTGCTTATATTGTCTCGAATCTAGCCATAGAGTCCGAGTTTAATTTAAATAAACAAACAAAAACTCTTAAAATTTATAATAGTAATACAATTTATCAATAACATTGAAACATTGATAGTACACACGACTAGGATACGATAACACGAACAAATTCGGATGACGTGTACGTTACGAACTACACGGTTATTTATTATGAAATAATTCAGTTTGCCTGTACAATTGGATAGAAACGGACAATATATTATCATAGTATTAAAATCTAGCCTCAATACAATTGTATAACATGAGGACGTGATCGTGTCTGTGTTTGAGATAGGAGTGTTTATCAATTTCTTAATACTTTACATATAGGACAGTTATAATATTCAATGCCAAGTGTGATAAAGCAAATTTACAATTGTGATTTTATTATTTAAATTTGAGTTATAGTAAGTGTACAATGTAAATCATGTTTCTTTTAACACTGTGTTAGCACATTTAGTGTGTTATCTTTATATATTATTTCTGAAAGCTGTTATTATTGGTTTCATGAAATTTCTTTAATAATACGTATGTATGTAGTGTTTGATAGACGCTTCAAATCGAAGGTTATTTTCCTTTCTAATAACGAAATATCAGTCAATACAAATAATGTTTTCATTAACAAATAGTATTAAAACTTACATGTCAACACGTGATCTACGAATGTGTACCCTTTCACCGTTATTTGAAAATATTGTTTGGCATGGAAATAAATATTGCCATCTGTTTACAAATCCTAATAAGTAGGTGCTTTTACAAACAATTTCACAAAAACTTACGTGCTTAATAATTTTAAAGTGTAACAATACAAACTATGATAACGCTTTTCCGCATAGTGACAGAGTAAGAAAACAATGTATCTCTCCATTTCTTCCCTTGGGTGTCGTAAAAGATGACTAAAGGATATCATATATACAGATAAATATAGTTAAGAGAAGAAAACTCGAAATCAAACCCTATGCCAATCCGTCTGACCAGCGTGGTAGTATGTCAACTTCCTTTCAATTATAGATGAACCTCAAGCCCAGCAGTGGGATGAAAATGAGCTGAGATTAATTGTAAACTGAGCAAATAGCTGTAAACGAAAGAAACCAATTTAATAACGTTGCGAAATTTTAGTGCTTAGGTATGATATAATGTAAGAAAAAAGTAATGAATATTAAGAAAAAATCCTTCAGGGTTATAAGCGTATCATATATTGAATATCAATAGAAATAGTCTTTTCATGTAAGATCAACAAGATGTTCGTAACAATTGTGCTATGTTAACGTTTGTGTTCTTTTTACTTACTAGTCACGCTACTTTCTGCGCTATGGTGATTACAAGTATGTGATATACGTACGCCGAATACTATAGTAGACTTAGTAGGTACTAAGTCTTAATCTACTCTTAGATTGAAGTTTCAACGAAGAGTGCGAAACAAATTCTATTCGAAATGGCTTCAACATTGTTAATGCTGCAAATTGTCAGTTTCTTGGTAAGTTTGAACATGTTTATATAATTTTGTTATATATTGTCAATTTTCCATAAACAATTGTAGCAGAGATAATATGGGAAGACCATAAAGACAACAACTTAGTATTGAAATTAAACTTAAGAGTTCATATGAATTCATATTAAGTTTTTTACTATTGAATTCAATCCTGTTCACGTGAGCACGGCAAATACATTTGCAAATCAATTCACTGCAATAACTGCAATAAAGTACAAAACCGATTTGCTAATAATTTTAATAATAATGCTGTTTACGGGAGTATTAAATAAAAATATTTTCAAGGATTTTATCGTGTTTGTATTTGTTTTTTTATTTCGTACACTTTTCAACTGTCCTTCCGCGACCATAAACGCTGAAAACTGATCGAAACGTTGCATCGTGAAATCAAAAATCAAATACAATCGCGATAAAATGTATAAAATAGTTTTATATATTTAAAATATGCCTTCAAATATATTAACCGGCATTTTGGTAATTTCATATTCGATATTTTGCCTGAATGCCTGTTATGTAGTTGTTGTACGCAAAACGACGAATTGATGTTCACTCTATAAGAAGAAATCCAACAAATTTATATCGCATGAGTAAGGTAATATCGAATGGACAATTTCGTACCGCCGAATCAGAATAATGATAATATTTTTTTTATAATTTTTAGACATGCTCGTTTCTGAACTGATCTTGATAAAATTAAACTTTGACCCACGTGTTTACGTTGATAGAGTATAAAAGATATTAAAGCGTGCGTCAGTACAAAAAATGCAAAATTGCTCTCTCCTAATATTATAAGCATACATATTATAATATATAATTTACCTGCCCTTATCTCAATGTTCTCTGTATTATTGTACTTATTCAATGAGCACAGTGCAGTTGCTGGCTAAGTCACGCGTTTGACACCTTTGTCGTCACTTTGTCTTGCAGAAAAAATGGCAAAAGAGCTTGGGAAGGCTAGCATTCACCCTGATCTAGTCCGGCACCAGCACGTGGGGGATAGGGCGAGTACCTGCACCTGATATCCCAGTAACAGGGCCGCAGATGATCTGGTCTTCAACTCCTCTAGGACATAACGCATCCTTGTCGAGAAGAAGAAGTTTTAAAAAACTCCAATACATTTCGAATATTTCAAACTATAACCCAATTGATATGTTTACCGTTTGAATTACATCGATTTAGTCATTCAAATACGGCCTTTATGTAGTAATGCATTCATAACACGTTTTGTATCTACATTTTCTGGTATAGTATACCTATAGTTAGCATAATATACAGTGAAAGATACTTCTTATGTAAATAAATTGGAGCATCGTATATGTAAAGACGAAGTAAGAATGCCAATGTCACAACTATTCTATGCTGAGAATATTTTAGACGCAAGAATTGGAATTACAAAGAAGTTAATATGTTACTATGGAAATCGTAAAAGTCAAAACATCTAACTAAGAATAATACATCGATTACATAATTTATCTATGGAGCAAATGTTGGCAGACATCATTTAAAATGTAGATAATTTTTTAATATTTTGTGAGGCTTCAATAACTCGTCCCTTATAACTTATAAAAATAACTAGCTTTACTTACATAAATTACTCAACGCTGTTTTTTGTTTAATCACCCACATCGTTCCATGGCATTAATAAAAATATAAATATTAACAACATCCGTAATAGTTCAATCGTATTTTTTGTTATCTTAGTAGTTGTCATGACAGCGGCGAATATGCAAAACGCTTATTGGCCATTGTTACTATATTTTGCTTCGTTCACCAAACTTTATACTGCTATGCTATCATAATAATACATAATACATTTACTCTATAATTATTATATACAAGCAACCCCGCCCTCGCTTCGGTTTCAGTCGCCTTACCCGCGTAGTTCCCGTTCCCGTGGGAATACCGGGATAAAATATAGCTTATGTTACTCCCTGATATTATACCTTTTCATTGGTGAAAGAATTTTTGAAATCGGGTCGGTGGTATACGCGTGAAAGCCTAACAAACAAACATACTTAGCATTTATAATATTGCGCAAGCGCGAGTATCTGCGCCTAATGCCGCCCTAGCCGATGCCGCGGGTGATCGGACCGGGGAATTGTCTGTCACCCGCAGAGGGGCTAACCGCGCGACGGCGACCGACGTCCCAGGACGTCGAGAGTTGAGGTTACCCGAAAGGGTATTCCGTCGGGCCGACCACTGATGACAAGTCACATCTGCTCCGGTGGTCGGCCCCACAACGAGGTGACGTGGGTACGGGTGGGGTATGGACCCGCGCGCCGTCCTTTCATCGCCCCGGACGGACAGGACCGCGTGTGCGCTTACCATAGTCCACCCATAAAAAAAAAGCATTTATAATATTAGTAACGATGAATCTGGCTATCTGATACAATAAGATTTTTGGGTATATTCTTGACATAAACGTGTTCAAAGAAACAAATAAATTCTTCTGCTATATAATAGTGATAGAGATTTTTAATTTTATTAGAGTGTTAATTAATTGTAATTAACACGTACAGGTAAACAACCACATTTTGACATTTCATGTTTAATCTACGTATTGAGAATCGCGACTATGGCCGTGTAGGTGTAACATATCTATGTAAACGCAGCGCTCAAGTAGCAGTACTAAAGCAATCCTCGCAGATTAATTACCGCAATGCCTTGTCTTGACCTGCCACCATGAGATACGGGGCGCGGTGCAGTCACAACATAGTTTGCCAATATTAAAGCATATTGCTGACTGTCGCTTACTAGAATTCCAACCTTCATGCTAGTTATTAAGAGATTAAATAATAATTTACAATTTGAATTTCAGGACTTCATGTCCATTGGTTTGATAATGCCGCAGCTCGCTAACCATGCGAAACAGTTGGACTTTAGTTACGTACAAATTGGCATGATGGGAGCCTTATATTCCGCCTGCCAAACGATATCAGCACCTATAATTGTGAGTTTTCTGAATAGTGTATAATGCCTAATCCTTAAAAATAAATTCCTTGATTATAGATGTACATATTAATTTATTTCCGTGTGGCGACTGATAAAGAAAATAATTTACCACCTATCTTATCCGTGGTGGGTGGCGTGAAAGACGACTAAAAGATATAATAATACCCTGATTTATGTAAGTAAAAGAAAATTTGTATTTAAACCCTATAACAACTCGTCTCACAAGCGTCGTATAAGTAAGCCAATTTCCCCTTCTATTTTGGAAGAGGCTTTTTTTTTTTTTTTTTGGGTGGGCTGCGGTCGGCGCGCCTCCGCACCACTCCGTCCGGGGCGACAGAGGGGCTTAAGCACGCAACTCCCGCAACCCACCCGAACACCACGTCGCCTTCATCGTTGGGCCGACCACTGGAGCAGGGTTACTTGTCATCAGTGGTCGGCCCGACGGAATACCCCCTACCCGGGGTACCCTCCCATCGACCAACGTCCCCCCCTCGGGGAGGACGTCGGTCTTTCCTCACGCGGTCGGCCTCTCGGCGGGTGACGGACTAATCCCCGGTCACGTCACCCGCGGCCTCAGCTAGGGCGGCATTGCACGCAGGTACTCCCGCCTGCGCCGCCCCAGTCGCCGGCGGCGGGTCGCATCATCGAGGCTGTGCTCCTCGCGCTCGCGACCCGCCGCCTCCTTCTGCGAGATAACTGCCTCGCAGAAGGCTGCGACCGCGTCCCAATTCCTGATGCTGCCGAGCATCTCCCTAGCGATGGTCGGCAGCGTCAGGTCTGCACCGATGATTGCGACGAGTTCACGACGCGGCTCTGCCCAAGCGGCACAGACCTCGAGCGTGTGCTGCGCCGTGTCCTCGTCGCAATCGCAGTGGTGGCAGGACGGAGTTCTCTCCCTCCTAGCGACCCTGTACAGGTACTTGCCGAAGCATCCATGCCCCGTCAAGACCTGTACGAGTCGGAAGGAGAGCACCCCGTGCCGCCTTTCTAACCACTGCATCAGCACCGGCCGGAAGGCCTCCACGGTCCAAACACCGTATCGAGGCCTCTCCAGCCGGTCTGCCCAACGGGCGATGACGTCCCGGCAGGCGTCGACGCGCCAGACAGTGAGCTCCTTCAAGGAAACAACACCGCCCCCCCCGCGCACGGTCGGGTATGCCCGACCGCCATGCATTTATAACACCTCGTGGGCCGGGGCTCTAGCACGGTTACCCGCGCCGAGCTCCAGCCCACGAGGAGCCTGCCTGAGTCGGCCAATTGCTTGACCGACTCCACCGGACACTGCACCCAGGCAGCACCGACTCCGCCCGGACCAGGGCGGATGGTGCCAATCCGGACGGTGTCCGAGGCACATCCGGTACGCGCCATAATGGCCTCCCGGACGTCCTCCACCGTCACGGAATCGTCCAAGCCCGTCAGGCGCATCTCTGCGCACTCGACAGGCCTGGCGATTCGGACACCATCCTCTGGCCCGAACAGCCCCCGCAGCTTCGAAGCCACACTATCGGTCGTCTTCGCGCCCTCGGCCCCAGGGAACTCGAGAATTCGAGCCCCTGTCCTGGCCTTGCGGGTCCTAGCCTCGACGCCTCCGATGTCGGAGTCGTCCAGCTCCCGCCGGGCGCGTTTTAGGACGGCCTCATAGTTGAGGCCCCTCTCAGCCGCCTCAGGCAGCACGGTGATGACCACCGCGGCCGTCTTCGGCGACTTGAGGCCCCTGCGCGACCTTTTCCCCTTTCTGCCGGCTCCCACCTGGGGAGCGGCGGCCACGGCGGCACTCTTGGCCGCCGCTCTCTGCTTCTGGCCGCGTGCCTTCCTGCTCCGCTCAGCCACCTGCCAGCCCTGTTCGAGCCTGGCAGCAGCGCTGAGCGCAGCAGGAGCGGTCGCGGGTGCGCTGGCCGGCGCCTGCGGTGCAGCCGCTGGCGCCGCCTGCGGTCCGGCCTTGGCGGGAGCCGGCACCATGCCGGCCTTCTTGGCCCCCTTGGGCCCAGCGGCGGCCGCAGCGTAGCTCACCACGCGGCCACCCTGACAGGGCAGCGGGGTGGGAGCCAACGCTTGCGGCCGCCTCGCTCTATCCGTGACGAGCGGCGGCCGGAGGGGTGGCTCGGGCGGAAGGCGATCCACCAAGGCCTTGATGCGCGCATCCAGCATAAGCTCAAGCTTAGCAAAGATGACGCGCATCGACCCCTCCGGCACGCCGTGCACCACGGGCAGCGGCTCTGCCTCCTTTCGGGGCCCGCCGCGCTTCTTGGCGGCGCCCACGGCCGGCGCGGTGGGCGCAACCGGCGCAGCAGGTACCACAGGCGCAGGCGGCGCCACGGGCGCAGTCGACGGGCCCGCCCTCTCCGGCGCAGCCCTCTCCGGCGCAGCCCTCTCCGGCGCAGCCCGTTTCGGCGGCGAGGCCGGCGTCGGCGGTGCGGCTGGCACTAAAAGTGCGAATTGAGACCGCAGGTCAGCCACGTCTTTGGCCAACCCGCGGTTCTCCTTCCGCACCACCGACAGTTCCGACTCGAGCCTCCGGTTGCGCTCCCGCAGGCTAGAAACCTCCTTGCTGAGGCGGGCATTCGCGGCCTGCAGGGCCGTAACCTCGCTGCTCTGGCCGGCTGGACCTGGGGTCCCCGGCCTCGCCGCCACCGCTGACCCTCTACCCCTGCGCCCACGGCGCGTGGTCGAGACCTTGGGAGGAGGCATGATGAAACTCCCGTCCGAGTCGGAGCTCGCGCCGCCACCCTTTTGCAGGGGGCGCTTCCGGACGCTCGGGGGGAGGGCCTCCTCCCTCTCCTTCACACTTGGGGCTGCCGTTAGAGCCTCCTCGGCAGCCCCCCTACCTTTCTACTGCTCCCTCCTACCTATCCTGGACGACGGCCTAACCAGACTCTCCTCAACTGACGGCCTGCCTTCCCTACTCCTACCAACTTCAGACGGACCCGCGCATCCACCGCCCTTGTCCCTCCTCCGGTCGACCTGCAATCGTTGGATGGTGTTTTCATCAGCGGACGGCTCTGTGGTATTACCGCCCTCGTCCGCCGACATCTCCAAGGCCGTGTCGGTCTCCTCTCCCGACGGACCTGCGGCACTGCCGCCCTCGTCGGTCGACAGCACATAAGCGATGTCGCTCCCGGATTTGTCAGACAGCCCCGTCGAGCTATCTATTCTGCGCATTGCTTTGGATGGCCCTGCAGCACCGCCGCCCACGTCCTGCGACGGCTCTGCGGCGGTGCCGCCCTCGTCGCTCGACAGCCCCGTCGAGCTGTTCCTTCCTCCGCACCTCTTTGGGGACGGCTCTGCGGCTTTCCCGCCCTCGTCCCGCGACGGTCCTGCGGCTGATCCGCCCTCGTCGCTCTCTTCTCCGCCTGACAACCGGGCAGTACCGGCGTCCATTTTCTGCGACGGCTCTGCAGTGGCTGCGGTCACATCGCCCTCGTCGCTCACGGCCGCGGCGGCAGCTAGTTGCGCCTGCCGCGTCGCCTTCTTCTTCGCTGCCTCCCTCCGCGCACGCAACTTGTTGGAATGTACGGTGGTGGCGATCAGTTTCCTCCTCTTCCTCTTTTTTATTACACCCTTCGGAGCCTCCTGATGTTTTGCCAGGCTCTCGGCAACAAGGACAGTCGTTGTCTCCCTCCCATACGACTGGAGACTGACTGTGCCGGTGTTTGTGCGCCCCTCGCGCTCAGACACCGGCACAGTGAGGGATTCCCCGGCGTGGCCGGGACCCTCGGGAGTAGTTACGCGTGTTTCAACTCCTGTCATGGTTTGGTCGTTTTTAAGTCTCGCCTTGACTACCACTCTAACGGCTGGACGCTCGCGCGCTTTTTAACCCACCAACCATTCATCCCCTCGCCGAGTGGCCAAACTTAGGATTAGGGGTAATTTTTTATAGGGGTTTTCTTCCCCGCGGTCCGAAGACCCCCGGCCCTGAGCTTCAGCCGCAGTCACACTCAGGGTTACGGTTTGGGCCTTCCGGGTCTAGCCGCTCGCGAGCGACCGACCCGTCACGCCCCCGGGCCGTGACGCAACCGTCCCTGGCGACGGAGTGCCATGAGGCACATCCGCCCCATTGGCCCCGGGTCAGATCCGCCGTGCGCTTCTGCCACCAGAGCCGCACGCAGAGACCCCCTCCTGCCGGAATCTTGGCCGTCCAAATGGACGCGTGACGTCCAAATGGACGTTTCCAGGGAGCACCACGTGGATTTTGGAAGAGGCTTAAGATCAGTAGCAAGCTTGCAAGTAGCAAGCAAGTAGCAAGTAGCAAGCTTGCACAATATATACATACTAGCTGACCCAACAGACGTTGTTCTGTTCAGATCTAAAAAAATAGTAAAAGGATTTCTCCTTGAAATCGACAGCAGCGCTACCTACCGGGTCCAATTGTAAATCTAAAACATTCTCGAATCCCCTTGAACACACACAAAAATTTTCATCAACATCGGTCTAGCCATTTAGGAGGAATTCAGTGACATACACACATACAAAAGAAATTTATATACATATAAAGATTATTTATTGAATCAATTTTTTTTCAGTTAACAGTCAAAAATTCTGTGCTTTAAATCGAAACATTCAATTTCAGGGCAGTATTACTGATTTAAGAGGCACAAAACCAATATTCTTGTTATGTTTAATCATTTGTTCGTTATCATACTACTTACTGGGAATAGTGTCATCTATTTATATATTTTTTTTACTGAGAGGCATTTTAGGTGAGTATTTAATTTTTATTAATTTTATTCAGTTATTAAAATACCCAAACAGCCGTGAATCTTACTTGTATTACTATGTAATACAATATATGCATAATTTATAACATATGCGTGTTCATCTGTGCATACATGCATGTATTTAGAACTTGAACATAGATAAAGTCTACGCGTAAACTTGAAATGTATTATAATGTGTAATGGATCTTATACGTAATACTATTCAATTGAATTAATTTTGTTTTTTATGTAAATTGTTGAACACAAATATTATAGAACTAACAATGGCTACAATAACAGAGATTAGTGTAATTATTATCTAAGAAGATTGAATTTTATAAAAGTTTATGTTTTATTGCAGGATTATTCAAACAAATTCAATTACTGATAAAAGCAGTGATCACAGAATATGGCCGTGATGCCAATGAGCAGGGTATATTATACGGCCAACTAATAGCAATAGCAGGATTTGGCATGTCTATGGGGCCTGTTATAAGCGGGCATGTTGTGGAAGCTTTTCCTAATTACGGTTTTTCAATACTTACATCCGTTGTGGGAACAATGTTTGCTGTAAATACAGGTACATAATTCGTTACTAGTTTGAGCGGAATATAGCCCTAACCTTGTCAAAAAAGTGTTAGAAATATAGAATTATTACCACAAAAAAAAATCATCTAATAGGTAGCCCAGTAACATATAAATATTTACGTTTATGCTGTAACGTACTTATGTTACGCAGTTACAATTATTTAAGTTGAAAGGTATCTGGAGAAAGATTATCTGCAACCTAGCTGTGGGGGATGTGACTTGTCATTTCGAAGAAATATAAGGAAATTACGCTTTATACTTTGATAATTTTAGATTTTTATTTTATATACAATTTTTATATGATAACTGGCAAAACCATGACAATACAAATTACATCGTAAGCCATATAGCTCTTATCTGTACTGGGGGCATGCAGTGATAGGTAAATTATGAATTGACAACAGTAGCCACAGGTTCTAAGATTATCTACAGGATACCCTATAGGTCATTTAACGAATGCAGTATTGCGATGAGCTGTTCAGGCTTTATAGATAGTGTAATGTAATGTAATGAGGCCCTTCCGTGTCCCGTGACGTGAGTTCGACTCCCATACAGACAATGCTCTGTGCGATTTACAAATACCTGTTCTGAGTCTAGATGTAATTTATGTATGTAATTTGTCTGTTATTATAAGATTATACGATACTACTTATACGATATAAGGATTTATTCCTTAGTGCAGTTCCTTATTTTTTTTATAAAAAGTAATGGTTTTTCTATATGTTATAATAAAAGTTTGATTTGTAGAAATAAAAAAAGAACTAACGTAATTAAATTTGATATTTCAGGTTTAATATATATGATACCAATCAATTCTAAAGTAAAAAAGGAAAAATCAAAAGACACAGCTGTACCATTACTACGGTCCATGGGTAATACGCTGAAGGAATCTGTGAACGAATTCTACAAAGTTGATTGGTCGAAATTCTGGGACATATTTTTATATAAGATGCTCATGGCACTTACAATGGGATTGTATTTTACAAACTTTGCTATATTTCTTACAGACGAACATGGTGTTTCACAAAAAAATTTAGGTTACGTAGTAGCATTCCAAGGAATTGTTGGATCATCTAGTAACTTTGTGATTAGATATATAAATAAGTGGTATAAAAACGACACAGATTATAGTCAAAGAACTTTACATATTTTCCTAATAACGACGGTATCGTTAATAGGTTTAGCATCAGTACCTGAAGTTTATATGTTTATAGCTATTTTAGTACCTAAATCGGTATGTGGTTCTGTAGGTAGAGTGGTTATGTTAGAGATGACTACGAGTAGGAGTGATCCTGGTCAAAAAGGTGCTATCATGGGAGTGTCAAACAGTGTTAAATCAATGACTGGAGTCATAACACCGATAATTGGAGGTATTATTGCTCAGTATATAGGCGTAAGATATGCGTTTTATGTTGCCGCTTCCGTTAACCTAATCGGTGTCGCAGTTAATTTTATAACGAGATCACAGAAAATAAAAGAGAAAACAAAATAAATATGGCTAAATATTATTGAAGTATTTTTATTTATTTAAGAAATTTTCTAGCATTATTTCTTGTAGAGTTATTTATCTTCCACAAAAACATGGAATGCACAATCTCTGCATGTCAATATTTTGTTGTCTATATTAATTTATGGTGCTGTGTGGTAGCGGCTTCGAATACGAATATGATTTATGTTAGCATTATCGTTTTCAGCTAGTTCTCTAGATTGTGAAATATTATTGTCAAATATGAAATATTATTGTCATGAAATATTATTGTCAAATATTTGTGCGAATGTTACTTCTATAATTTGCCCATTGCAGTCGCGATCTTGCAATTGCTGTGTGGTAGCGGCTTCGAATACTACCAACCCTTGCTTTGCTCGTGGGTGTCGTAAAAGACGACTAAGAGCCCTAGATTGACCCGGACCAACTCCATCTGGTACCATTTGGGTCAACGATTACATTCCCAAGGAGGGTTGACGTCAGGCAGGCGGCCGGTCATAAAAGTCATTGCCGAAACTTTTTGCAATATGTCAAAACAGATGACATATTGCGTCGACCCCAAGTAATTGGGATAAGAGCAAGATGATGATGATGATTAATTTATCGCTATAACTACAAGTTAATCGAAACCTTGGCTGGATCAACATTGTACACACAATTTATTGTGTGTAAAATTATTTATAATTTGTTAATGTTAAAAGAAACAATAGCAAACTTTATTAGCCTATTCATTTCAGCTCACATACGTCCCACTACTGGGCTAGAGCCTCCTCTAAACTCGAAGTGAAATTGACATACTACACTATGCTATGATCAGACGTGTTGGTATACCGTTTTATTTCAAGTTTTCCTTCCCTTTCATAGGTGTCAATTTGCATATTATGTCGCTTACTCGTCATTTACGATACCCACGGGCAAGAAAGGGGCTGATGAATTGTACTCTACTCCGTCATCACACGGAGATTAGCCTATTACAAAAATACTGTACATTTAGACTACACCTTTACATGTATTTTCACCACTTGTTTTATCGTATGAATTATAAAACCTGACTATAAAAAAACTAGTGAAGTTTTTTTTTTGGTAGCAAGCTATCGTGTAGTCACACTCGGCCCGATCCATTCAGGAAGGCGGAGGACCCCATATGTTATGGGGTAGTCCGCCAAGCGCGTGCCTCTTGCTAGCGCGACATGGGCGGGCCACTGGTATGTGAAAAGTCACAATCAAGACAAAGGTCTTCAGTAGTCAGCAGAACACTACTGCGAGATTTATAAAATCAACAGTGATCGCAAACCCGCCTACGAAGCGTGGTGATTACAGCATACGATATACGATACGTCTTCCGATACGAGGAGGTCTATGTCTAACAGTGGATGACGATATATCTATAATACAAATATATCTGGACGAAGTAATAGCATTGGAATATACCATGTATTAAACTTTACTGAATTATCCCAGCAGAAACATGAAAATGAAAAGAGAGCTAAATACAATATTTTGACAATTATTACGACTGCCCGACAAAAAACATGAGATATAAATAGGTGCCAAGTTTTGTAGATCATTCTATAATTCATTTACTAAGAAAAAGTATAATATTATTAAGTAAATTTAAAGCACCTTTTCTTGTTTTTCTCCTTTTACAAAAAGATTTTGTTCTGTATAAATTTGACTTTAAATGTCAATAGCTCAATTATTTATATAAAGTACATAACCTATGATCTATTGAACCTAAATATTTAATTTGGCTACGTTTTACCGTATATCTTGCAGAGATATAAAGTAAAGGTGATAATATTATTTTATCGAAATCATAATTTTACATGATCTTATCATAAAGATTAGTTAAATATAAAATGACTAGTATCTGAAAACGAGATTTCCTAAATCAAAATACTGTGTTAAATCATGTATTTATACAAAATTTATTACAGTATAAACACTATGCCTCTTTTCACCACCGAATCCTAAATTTTAGGCAACACTTAAGGCAAATTTGAAAAAATTGTTTTATGTTTTTATATTTATCTTAAATGAAGTTAAACAAAATTAAGTTTCAGAAACAAGAAAATAAATGGGCATAGTACTAATTTTACATATTATCTATACCGCGTATGGCATTAGCTAAAATTTAAGGATCACCGATGAAAACTAGCATTAGGCTATCAAATAATTCCCAAGGGATACCTTCAGACCTCTTAAACAGGGTGAATGTTAATAAGATGTAATATTTTAAAGAGTAAGAAAGATAGCTGTAATAGGTGTGCGCTAATTATCAAAACATTATGCAGGTGAATAAGGAGGGAGTGTATGGTTATAGTTGGTTCCCACGATACTGTTCCTTCCGGAGGCGGCGACCCATGACGCTACCGTCTTAGGCGCCCACTATACGTCTCTTCATTGTTTCTCAGCTCTGCTTCTATTTGGAACAAGGGTCAATTTACTATTGTACATGTTGTATATGCGGCCCTCAGCGTAGTGTTTAATTAGGTGGAATAACATGCTCTGTCTATAACAATATATTATGCTTAATGATTAAATCGATTATCAAATTTCTCGAGGAGGGGTGGTGATAGGCAGGTGACCTGTCATAAAACTAAATGAAAGTCTCTAAAATGTTGTTCGTTCTTCATTCGCACCTGATAAGGGATATAAAATATGTGCCGTGCCATTTATTAACAAAATGATAGTGATAAAGAAAAATATAAAAAAACAATAAAATCATCATCAAGCTGTCATCATCATCTCAGATTCATAAATTTAAATCTATTTGAGCATTAATATGGTAACGAAATACGATTACAATTCCACACCTCCAATTTTGTCGGTGGGTATCGTAAAATACAATTAAGGAATACAGTCATCATCATCTTTCTCCTATCCCAACTATTTGGAGTCGACGCAATATGTCATTTTCTTCCATACGATCCTATCAGACGTCATCTCTGCAGTCACTCCCAGGCTATGCATGTCATGCCTCACGCAGTCCATCCATCTGTTCTTTGGTCTTCTTTTACCGCTAAAACTTTCAAGACTCATACCTAAAACTTTTTTCACAACATTACTTTCATCCCGCCTCATTACAGGTCCCTACCATGTCAGCCATTCACTCCTTAACTTAGCCGTCACTGGCGCAAATTTCAAACTTCCTCTAATGTGTTCATTTCTAAGGAGTACAGTATGCATGTAAAATTGATGGCAAGAGAGGGAAACCTTGATAGAAAACCCTATACACAATTAGTATTAACTCATATCAGTTGACCGCTATAAAAGTATTTGAAATCTCCAGTACGCCATTACATCATCCATATTAATAGTTATTGGAAGAATGGCAAGCAAACGGAAGTAAGGCGTTTTCATCAGAACTAAGAAGCTGGCACGCGACGGAATGTTGTTCATTCCTGCAGGTGTAATTAAAAAAAAAGAATACCCATATCTTTTATTTTTATTGTAGGTTTCTAAAATGGTATAGTTTTATTTCTGGAATGTATTGTTGTCTACTCATTTTCGCTTTTTTTACTAAGAATATAATTAATGGACAACAATAGTATCAAGACTCGGAACAATTGTTTGCGATACGCATAAAGAATGGTAGCTCGTCATGCTAATGCAGTACAATAGGCCAATTGGCATCTTCTGTCGAAGAGATTCGATCAACATCAACCTACTCTCCTAAGAGGAGATGAACGTAAGAAAACATTTATATACATTTATCTCATACTTGAAATATATTTTTAAACTGTATGGCCGCTGTATTCGTAGCCGCCAACCATATAGTTGGCGGCTACGAATACTTCTAACACTTACATTGCTCATAGGTGTCATAAAAGACGATTAAAGAGTTTTTCATCGTCCTGGGCCAACTCCATCTGATACCGTCAGGACAATAATTACATGCCTATGGAGGGTTGACATCAGGTAGGCGGGCGATCATATGACTATTGCCAAGATTTTTGCAATAGATATATACAATGCAAGAAGAGTAGGTATATACTGAGTCGACCTCAAGTAATTGGGATAGCAGGTGCAGGAAACAGGGTGGAGACGATAGTGACTTGAAGTACATTTATAGTGTCTTAAATAGAGCAAAAACGTAAAATGAAAGCATGTATCCTTCCTTTTACCTAAAAATATAACCAAAACTCAAATACATTCATATATAAAATCACATTTTTTTTTTGCATCATAATATAAAACAAAATATCACCAAACCTTACACTGAGACTGATTAAGAGCCCATCACGATTACGCAACTTCTAAATAAGCACATTAACATTGGAATATATAAAGAAACACCTTACTTAGTTTAATTTATTACACTTACAATTACTGTGCTGACATTTAAATTACAATATACATACGTAATGTAAGTAGAATGAATCGAATGCTTATTGCAAACATCTTTTGTGAGTTATTAGTATAAAGATCGACAGGTGAATTCATCATTATATTAATGTATTTACACAGCAGGTGTAAGATGTTCTAATTTAAGGACATGGATAAATATAATGTAATATTAGCATTGGTAACAACGAGTATCGTTATTAACAAATATTTCTGCTTCTTTTGTAAATTAATTTGAAGAGCTTAAATTTTCCTACTATTGTAGAGGAGGCTCGAGCCCAGCAGTGGAACGTATATGAGCTCAAATGATTATGATGAGAGCTAATATTTAAATGTAGGAGGTAATTTCTGAAAGCTATTGATCGAAATTTAATAATTATAGACGTGGTAGGTGGACGTAGGACTACACTATCAACAGACGTCTGTCTACAGCCGCGCTCTAACAAAAAATAGACATCTAAGTAGTAGCAATTTGCTACTGCACTTCGTTTGGTGAGCGAGAGAGACTTTTGGCGATGCCTTTAGTATCACCGAACCTCATTGCACATATTCAAATTCTCTAAACTTTCTTCACGGTAGGCAGCGGATTAGTAAAGGTCCATGAAAGGCAGTTACACTTACCATTAGGTGTGCTGTTTGCTTGTTGCCATTTACAACAATAAAAATCCAATTTTATCCCTTCTGGCTGACTGACGTACCGCTAAAATGGTTTAAATTATATTAAAAGCAGATAATAATTCAACTCGTTAGTTAAAACCTACGCTAGGCTTTAGACCTACCTGCGCCTAATGCCGCCCTAGCTGAGGCCGCGGGGGACTGGACCGGAGATTAGTCACCGGCAGAGAGGCTGACCGCGCGAGAGCGATCGACGTCCCGGAAGGGACGTCGGAAAGAGAGGTACCCGAAAGGGTATCCCGCCGGGCTAGCCACGGACGACAAGGAACTCGGTACCGGTGGTCGGTGCAATAGCGAAGGAGAGGGATTACGGTGGATTATGAGGCCGCACGATGTCCTTCTGTGCCCCGGATAGAATGGACAGCATGTGCGCTGACTATAGCCCTCCCAAAAAAAGAAGAAAATAAGGCTTTAGACCTACTCGTTCACTGTCCACAGTTCACAGACATTGCTACAAGCTACGAGTGAATAGGTTAAAAATAAAACGGTGATGTAAATTCTCTTTGCTTTACCACTACCTGCCTATTGCCTGATGATTAATTCTTTACATCAAACACAGAGCTATAGTTATATAGTTATCAAGATTCAACTATCGAAAAAACAATAGTTATAAAATTATTTTTACACGTGTAGAATAAAATGTTCTTTATATTCCCACCCATAAAATCTACATAAATAAATCACATTTTAATTTATTATGAACACAATGTTCACACAAGTTCATTTCATATTCATCGTTGGCAAGCTGTCCACAACACTCGTCACGATAGTTATAGGCAAGACAATGTTTTTAACGTGGCCAAAATTAGAATTGATATTTTATAAACGCGTTGTAAACTTGCTTATGAACTTATTATTGTATGTAATTATATCGGATAGATATTCTTCGTTTTGCTTGTGAAATTATGATATAGAATATTTTTCATCTAGATACGTGATTTATAAGTAGAGAAGTAAATTCAAGAAAAAATATCTACGTTTTATTTAGTCAGCGACTTGCGAAGCCAGTTTACACCGCTACAAAAGCCAAGTATCCAGGCTAAAATTTATTGGGACGCTACTCCGATATAGTGGCAAATTAAGAATATTATGTATCATCCCCTCATCTTTTCCAGCGTATGTCATAGAAGACAACTATGTGATATAAACGGATAAGTTCAATTGAATACATTAGAAGAAAAACATAACTGCAATTTACCTTACCTCTCTGGACAGGATTATATATTATATTATATTATACTACTGAAGCGACTTTAGATACATAAATTGTCATGTGCTTATTTCAAGACACAACAGGGTACATCAACCTACCATTTACTTTCTCATGGGAAGCGTAAAGCCGCCTTCTAAGACGCAACCAAAAGAGTAGACATATAGTCATATTAATAACACCAACTGCGGACCGACCACACAACAACAGACACGGAAAGGCTTATGGCTGAATGGGTGATCATAGCACCAAGTAGGTATTCTATGGAGCTCCGTAACTGAACCTATCGATATCCGAAATGAAAATATATCCGAAACCATAACCGAATACGATATAAAAGTTGTCGAGCAATTTCGGATAGAGTCGATGTCTGTGTGTGTACCGATATATGGCCAGTTCGTTAGCTTACAATTACAATTAAATAACAAAAGATTGAAACAAAAGCCTCGTGTGGAGGTCAAGTTGAACATTAATATCGCTAGACATAACCAATCATAATTACAAACTAGCGTCCATCTTTCTCACAACACCGTCGTTACTTAGTCCGTTTTGAATAATGGTTAACAGTTTATCACATACGGCTAACGGAGGAGAATCTGCTGAAGTAAATACATTATTTTATAATTTTTTTAAGTAAATATATTGTTGTGCTAATTGACTGCATAGACGGCGTAGTGGTTAAGATACTGACCTAAATTGCCATTGTCGCAGGTTGAATTCCAATGTAGGAAAACACTTTCAGCGCTCCACAAATTGTTGTTCTGAGTTCTATAATTTATGTATAATAAATTATATGTTTTTAATGTCTGCAATACAAAGATTATTTCCTTAGAGCAGGGTCTTTAAAAAATATAAATACCGATATTGAAGTGAAAACATTGGTGACGGAGAATGATCCGTGTAGTGATAAAGAAAGAATACAATTCACCACTCCCTATCTTGTCCGTGGATGTCGTAAAAGACGAGACGACGTAAAAGCGTAATAAAGATTTCACTTCAAAATTACAACTAAGTTCGTGAACTCTATCAACTAAATTACCTACTTTAACTACGGACTATTAAGTATCTCATCAAAAAGTAAAGGAATCTATATCGACAGCAATTAGGACTATTACATAATTTGATGTCAAACTATAATAGGTGGCACATATTGAAGGCGCCGTATGTAAACAACAGACTGAAGACGTGAGTAGAATGGTCGATAGTTAACAAAATAACTTGAGTAAGCACACGTGCACCTGTTCAAAGAGGATTATTTAGAAATCTGGCGGCACGACCGTTCCCCGTTTTTATTTCATAACAGGAGAGACTGACAGAATACATCTAATTGCTCGCTCGCTTTAACTCACTATAAATGTTTTAAGAAAAAGAAAGCAGTTATCAAATATCAGTCATGCTTTTGAAAACAGGTGAATCGCATATAATGTAGAATGCTTATGTTGTAAGCGTTTAAAGATTGAGTGAAAGGTAGTTAAAACGTAGCAATAATTGATTAATCTACAGCGTGTGTAACATCACACGTTTATAACCAACGTATAGCTCTATAGAACCGAGTTCATTTGGGTTTCTTTTCCATCTATTTAAAATTCAGTTTTTTATATTCACATAATTTTAGTGTAGCTAAATATTGCGCATGTTATTAAGAGCAAAAAATTCAATCTCTAAGAATTGTCTTGTTAATTAAAAATTCTAGTTAAATACTGCTTCCTGTCTCATATATATTTTGTAAAACTTAGCAATGTAGGATTATTAAAAGTTCTCTATGATTTTTATTTATGTTTTGTTTTAAAAATAACGCTCCGCTTTAATTAATGAATTCTCGTGTCGCGAAATACTTTACAAACATAAATTCAAATCATATCTAGACGCAGAATAAACATTTGTGAATCGCACAGAGCATTGTCCGAAGGGGCAGGCGTTTGATTCGAGTTCCCGACACTCGCCGTTACTCTAATCAGTCCACGTTTTGTACAGTCAATGTTATGTCCAGCCGATTGAGCTAAAAACTTTGCATTACGTCATGTTTATTCGTGAATAATTTATACATAAAATTCAAAATGGTTTTCTAGATCTTTCTATTCTAATGATAGGTGATCATAACCACAAAGGAACACAGGATTTTATTTGTATTTATTGTGGAATTAAAAATCAATTACATAATAATAGTATCCACAATATTTATACATATAAAGTGCTTAGTTCTGAATCACTGACTGACTGCTAGATGAATGCATAGCCTGAACCGCTGATCGTAGAGACCTGAAAGTTGGAGGATGTGTTTTTATATGGCGTTGTCATCCGATAAGAAAGTATTTTTTCGAAATTTTACGCCTAGGGGGACGAAAAAGAAGGGCCAAAGTTTGTTTGGAACAACGTGATTCCTGGGTCCGACCTACTTAAATTTTTGCATACACAATCTTTAACAGAATTGATGCTAAAGTCATATTTTATTGAAATTCAATTCATGAAATATAACAACATCTTATTTAACCTTTAAATCCTTATACTGTAATAACGACTGTTATATTTTATAAGTATCGATACAGTTAAACAAAGGTATCCACTGTTGGACATAGGCCTCCTCATTTTCTAAAATATTTATTTTACTGTCACACAATGCTAAATAACATATTACATATATGTTGAGAAGAGAAATATTTAAAAAATATATTTAGTTATAAAGTAAAAAAAAAACTGCACATGAAAGAGTGTTGCGCGAAATGGAAATATTGAGACAAAGTTGTTAAAATAGGTATCTAAATTAGAAAATTTTGATACCTATTTACAATAGTTCCAAGATAAATACATATATCTTTTACAGTCAAAGGAAGGGATAATGAATAATGCATTCTTAATACTTGCTATATGATCACAGTCACTACATGGAAATAAACTTAATAAAATATATGTAAAAGGTCACATTATTTACAATTTCGGCTTCAATCTCAGTTTCGGCCGAAACTGAAACCGAAACTTCTGTGTAGATTATAAGGACAATATTTTTGTGGGAATAAAAATAAACTATCTATCATAATCAAATAGTTTTTGATGCGAAACATCTATAGGCGCGGGTAAACTTGATCGTTGGCGATCTTTGCTTAAATGAAAATTACTTAATGGCATAACAAATTGCTGATTTCAGACAGTCTTTTCCGGCAATAGTTTCTATGCTTGCAGCATTGTTAAAAATCATAGGAAATGTAACATCGATAACAACGGTTTGCTAAACGATGCCTTTATATATTTCCTTTATACTGCAATCAACATCCCGTTTATACCATAAATTAGTTTGTATTTTACGTACCCTTTTTCAGCTAATATTAGACCCCAACCTCCTCTACAATTACAGAGCAAATAGTCTATTGATCACTGGTTGTAGGGATTGGCTTAAGGTTTCGATCTTTTGTTATCTTGTAGTGATATTATTTTTTGGGTGCGCCATGGCCAACACACACGCCGTCTATGCCGTCCGGGATGAGAACAAAAAAAAAAGCAACTACTACCATTTATAGGAAATATTAAAAATAATGGCTTAGAACTAAAAATCGAATAGTATGTATGAATAGTAGTGTACTGGACACTACTTCCACTCGACAAACTATGCAAACAGCATCATACACAAACCATAATAAAATTAGAATTATTTCAACAAGATACAAAATCTAAATAAGGTACTTTTTACTATTTTTGAATGATTAGGATGGCTTAAGTTTTATGCTGACATCGATCTTGTAAAGTTACATTGTTGCTACAACTTACATTTAAGGACCCTCCATAAAAAAGAGATAAGTCAAGTAAACAATGAATAAACGGCCAACGACCGCTTATCTCGCTTTTCTAAGAAGACATATTCTGACTTCAATATAGATTTTCAATATTTTCTCAATCTACAAATGTATTGCATTATGCAGTGTCCAAATTACTGGGACAGTGTTTATTAAAGAATACAATAGAATAAACTTTTGTTTCTAAACGTGAGAGAGATTGATAGGGCTATCGCATGCTCCAATTAAATATGTTCATACATTTATGGGAACGTGTCTGCTATTAAAAATGTTATAGAAAGAGGCCTCTCTCCAGGCAAGTTCACATGACCTTTGTTTATAGTTATTACCACTCTCCCACTTTAATATCAATCCATTTTAGCATCACCAAGACAAGCTTTGTGAAGTTCTTCATATATAACTATTCCACATGATCATAATTTTGCTAATACATATATAGTATATTCAAGTAGTTAAGCATTTATGGTTTTAGTTAGTTGCACCCATATTATAGAGAAGGAAAACTCGAAATGAAACCCTATACCAACCTTACTGGCCAGCATGATATAGTAAGGTCAATTTCCCTCCTATTGTGGAGGAGGCTCGAGCCCAACAGTGGGACATATATGAGCTGCGATGATGATGATGATATTATTGGAATGCTACACATTACAAAACACTTTAACTATTGCAGAACCTGAAGAGTTGCGTTTTGCAAATAGCTTTTATGCTTTACTCGCATTGTACAGACATTTTATTATAATATACAAACAAGACTTAAATATAAAATTTAGGTATTTATCGTCTCCACGCGAGAGGCTGAAATAATGCCATAATCGTCACTCTTGGTAGGCGAGATGGCAATGCTAGTTAGTATAACGTGTTTTCTAGAAGAGCGAAGCTGTCTACTTCCTTTGATATTCTTTTAGCCAATTTTTACAACTCCTCGAATAAGCAATTTGGGAGTTAAGGTTTTACTTGGTACGAAATCATGTAATAAAAATGTTGTCTAATATATGATTTCGTACAAAGTGTTACCATTCCTATAATCATTCATCATTTCAGGTCTATAAGTCCCACTATTGGGCTCGAGCCTCTTCCATAATAGGAGGGAAATTGACCTTACTATATCATGTTGGTCAGACAGGTTGGTATAGGGTTTTATTTCGAGTTTTCTCTTGCATAGATGTTATATGCGTATTATATCCCTTAGTAGTCTTTTATGATATCCACAGGCAAGATAAGGAGTGGTGAATTGTATTCTTACTCCGTCACCACACGGCATTCCTATGTAGTATCATTCCTATGTAGATTACATTTTTACTATGTGTCTAGCAATGGACATTAAAAGACTAATCGATAGTTCGTTCGAACTGCAATGCTTACAATCTATCTCGATAATCATTTCGTGTAATCATCATCATCATCTCAGCTCTCAGAGGCAAATTTATGCTGGTCAGACATATAGTAAAACGTGTAGAGCTTTATTTAGAGTTTTCCTTCCCTTACATAGGTGTTATTTGCTTATTGTATCGTTATTTACGACACTCGAGAGCAAAAAAAATGATGGTGAATTATATTATTACTTGCATAACCCGACAGGAAATGTAAGAAATTCTGTGTAATGTAATTTGTTTTTTCAAATCACCCTGACAGTTCCTGTGAGATAGGAATGTTGTTAAAAAAATCTACTGTATGAGAATTAATAATGATTAGACTAAAAGACGAAAAGTTAAGTAGTGTTTTACTAAAGAGATAGATCATCATTATTTTTAATTTGAAACAATATTCCGAAGATGACAAGACAAACACGTCGCTCCAAGCTATGACATCATTTGTCTCATTTCGAGGTAACATCACGTGAAGTTTGGGAGCGGGAATTTTAATGCGAGGTTGATATTGGGCCCATACTACATTTTTGTCTATTTTAAATATCCATTGTAAGTTATTCCTAATAAAATATTTTAAAAACAAATGTTTCCTTTTATTTCAAGGTAGGGCACCTCGAATGCCATTTAACTGTTTCCTGTTATCATGAGCAAACTCAAACCCTATTTTAATCCTTATAATAAGAGTTAAATATAATTAAAATGTGGATGAATGCTTGATGTGCGGTATATTATAAGTTTTGTTAGTCTAATGATCATGTACTTCGAGAGAATACGACGGGGGATGTTTTCAGAATTGAATCAAATTGAAAATAATGTTCTATCTGCAAAACCATCACGGATTATGAGCTCTCAAATTTTAGGTTTTTAGGACCTGTAATATATTATATGTACGTAAAATATTTATTTTCTGTTAGTCTCACAATTTTTACTTTTAGGTAAGAACTACAGATGCAATAAGCTACCATTTATCCTGGGTAAATGTGCTAAATAACTGAGTGTTATTTGCAATAATAAATATTTAACTGCAATTGCCAATCCGCCTATTAAGCATGGCGAATATGACTTTATTGAAGAATCCTATGTCCAACAGGTCGATGAACTGGTTACATGTGTTTGTATGAAATACCTTGTTTATACTTTGATTCATTTAATTTGAAATAGAGCATACGGCATAATGTAAATCGAAGATACTAGTAACCAATAACATGAGTAATTTTTTTGTGCAAACTCACATATTTTACTGTTACTAATTTTGCCCGTATGTAAATTGGATCAGATTTATCAACCGCTTACGAGTGCGTTGGAATGTAAATAACTTTTGCGTACAACCTGCATGGTAGCTACTGGTAGTAGATAAGTTTTGAAGGATGTGCTTGAATACATATGACATTCAGTTCTTAGAAACGATGAATTTGTTTAAAAATATATTTCTTTATTGGCCGAGTGGCATAAATATGGTATTGTGCTCATGAGTTATATACCTTATTCGAATCCATGATCCAGCAAAGGTATTATTAGGGATTCTGTAGACATCTTCAATTTTAGAGGAGTTTCACGGCTAATTAGTAACAGCTGCGCACGCTTCGCTTACCGATTAAATAATCGCACCTTATTAAATGAGAAAAAGATTTTATGGTAAAATATAGTGCATATATCTCTTGCTTATTCCTTCGAAAATAAACGTGAGTTTTAAAAAAATGACTTAATTATTGAATTTAAACGGCTTCCATGTCTGGAAGTAAGCATATAAAATCCCCACAAGTCAAAAATAATAGGCAACCTAATCGTATATCAGCCCAGGTGGGCCGGTTTAAGATTAGGTTTCGTACTTTTCTGGGTAAGTATCCAGTACTACAATAGATTATTTTTATACGCAATACATAAAAGGCTAGTATCGTGCCCAAAATTGGGATGAATGTATTAGATCTATAAATAGTTCTTACGCCTTATTGGTTTTTGTTCGTTACCCGGTTTGGACCGGGGAAAAGTTTTAATGCCCACATAATATGTAATTTTAGTCGTATAGAGCAAAGCGTATGTTTATTTCCGTTGACCAGACAAATTACCAAACTATAGTAAAGTTTAATTGCCTGACCGTGACAAGTGTAAATTCTGTAATATGATATTAGCGTGAATTTCCTTATTGAAGTATCTGTAAATATACGTATTTTTCTAGTAATGTATTGGTACATAAGTAAATTATCTATACGTATCTCTACTGGTAAGTCATCATCATCATCTCAGCTCATGTACATCTTACTATTAAGCTCGGGCTTCCTCCATAATAGGAGGGAAATTCACCTGCTCTACTATGCTGATTAGACGTGTTAATAAAGGGTTTTATTTCAAGTTTTTCCTTTGCATAGATGTTGTATGCATATTATATCCCTTAGTCGTATTTTATGATACCCACGGCTATGATAGGTCAGCAACTATTAAGGAAGGATATTATTGATTTTCTGTGTGGTGACGGAGTAAGAATACAATTCACCACCCCTCTCTTGCCCGTGGGTGTCGTAAAAGGCGACTAAGGGATATCTTGTGCATGTAACAACTATGCAAGAGAAGGAAAGCTCTTAATAAAACCCTTTATCAACCCGTCTGACCAGCGTGGTATAGTAGGTCAATTGTCCTCCCAATATGGAGGAGGTTCTCAGTAGTCGACGTATATAAGGTGTAAATGATGATGATGATATTATTGACAAGGCGTAATCAAAGTTCATGCTGATGAACAGTTCAGCATATTTCATCATTTCAGCCTATCGCTGACCACTGCTGGACGTAGGCCTCCCTTTTATTACACCACAAAGTGCGGTCTTGTACCGCCTGTATCCAACGACGCCCAGCAACTTTCACCAGGTCGTTGGTCCACCTAGTGGGGGGGCGTCCTACACTGCGTCGTCCAATACGCGGTCGCCACTCTAGAACCTTTCTTCCCCAGCGGTTGTCGGTTCATCGAGCGATGTGGCCTGCCCATTGCCACTTCAGCGTGCTAATTCTTCGTGCTATGTCAATTACACCCGTTCTTCTGCGGATTTCCGTATTTCGGATTCTATCTCGCAGAGAAATCCCGAGCATAGCCCGTTCCATAGCACGCTGAGCGACTTTGAGCCTTGTTATGAGGCCTACATTTAGGGACCACGTTTCTGTGCCGTAAGTCATCACTGGTAACACACACTGGTCGTAAACCTGTGTTTTCAGATATTCAGCATATTTATCTGCAACTAGATATATGAATAATATCTCCCAACTAGAAAACTTATATCAAGAGGTGTAACGTTTTCGTAATTTCAAACTGTATGATGTGACTCCGATGTGAGAATTATAACACTACATATTGTTATTGTTTGAAAAATTATAGCTTATACACGTCTTTCTATTCCCATAGTTCAATATAACACCTGTGTAAGATAAATGCTGTTATTAACATTCGTGTAAGATTTTAAAAACAATAACACATTATGTTTACTCTCTATGACACGAACACTACAAAACTATATAATAATATATCATATTACAATCCTAATCAACGAAAATATGCGTTTGATAGTAGAAATTGCAGGGCAGAGAATTTCGCTCAATAAACATTTGTAAGTAGTCATCATCATCATCATCATCTTGCTCTTATCCCAATTACTTGAGGTCGACGCAATATGTCATCGGTTTTGACATATTGCAAAAAGTTTCGGCAATGACTTTTATGACCGGCCGCCTGCCTGACGTCAACCCTCCTTGGGAATGTAATCGTTGACCCAAATGGTACCAGATGGAGTTGGTCCGGGTCAATCTAGGGCTCTTAGTCGTCTTTTACGACGCCCACGAGCAAAGCAAGGGTTGGTAGTATTCGAAGCCGCTACCACACAGCACATTTGTAAGTAGTACAGTAAATTTTTATTATCTGGGCTTATATGTAACTAGCAACCCGCCCTCGCTTCGCTTCGGTTTCAGTCGCTTAAACCCGCGTAGTTCCTGTTCCTGTGGGAATACCGGGATAAAATATAGCCTATGTTACTCCCTGATATTATAGCTTTCCATTGGTGAAAGAATTTTTGAAATCGGTTCGGTGGTTTAAGCGTGAAAGCGTTACAAACAAAGAAACAAACATCCTTACTTTCGCATTTATAATATTAGTATGGATGTCCTACTGCTAGAAATGAACCTCCTCTACAATGGGATGAAAATTGACTATATCACACTGATCAGACGCGTTTGTATAATATTTTATTTCGAGTTTTCTTTTCTTGCATAAAAATAAATAAAATTGGAGTGTCCGTTTGTAATGTCAAAATAATAGGCTTTTTTCATGCTCACACGGTTATTTGCACGACACCTATGCCTAAAATATCAATTAAAAATTTTTGTCTGTCTGTCTATCTGTTTGTTCCGGGTAATCTTCAAAACGGCTGGACCGATTTCAAAAATTCCTTCACCAATGGAAAGCTATAATATCAGGGCGTAAACTAGGCTATATTGTATCCTGGTATTCCCACGGGAACGGGAACTACGCGGGTAAAACGACTATAACCTATAACCGAAGCGAAGCGAGGGCGGATTGCTAGTCTTGCATAAACTTTGAAGCCAAGAAGAAGGTAAGAATAAGAATGGTGATTTGTATTCTTACTCCCTCAACACATGGAGTTATTTTAATATTTATACTGAAGAATTACATCACATTTCATAATTTACGACAATGTATTAAAATATAATCAATGAATTATAATAGCAAATTTCAATAGAATTGGATGTTTACGTTTATAATTTAACCAAGTGTGTAAACTGTCGAATGAATTTCCTGAACAGTAATGTGTACTTAATTGAATGATTAGTTACGAAGTAAAACACGTTTTTTTTTAAACATGGCCTTGCCCTGTAGTTGGAACAAGGACTATCCTTGTATTGCAGGAGATTTTACAAACATGAAATTAACGGGCACAAATTACAACGACAAATATTACAATAATCATCATTTCATCCCATCGCCGTCCACTGCTGGACATAGGTTTCCCTCACACGCCACAGAATGCGCTCCTGTGCCGCCTGCATCCAATGACGCCCAGCAACTTTCAACAGGTCTTCGCCCATCTAGTTCGTCGTCCAATACTTGGTCGCCACTCGAGAAACTTTCTTCCCCAGTGGTTGTCAGTCCGTCGAGCGATGTGGCTTGCCCATTGCCACTTCAGCGTTTCAATTATTTGTGCTAGTAATATTAATTACAATAGATTGTTTTAAATATATTATTCTTATAAAGTTGAATAGTTTATTTCTTTAAAAACGCTAATCTCAGAATGGATTTATTATTGTATAGGACAGCGCAATTTGACATTAAAGATTTTCAACGATAATGCATAATTAACAAGTGACAAATAAATACGAAGCAACGTCTTAATAAAATAATAACATCAGAAAAGTACTGAAGCAGAAGCTGATAGCACAGCTGGTTTAAATATTAATAATCTGATTATTTGCAATAACGACTACTACTACTATACAACAGATATCTCGTTATTCTTAATCTATACCAATAAATAAAATTGGAGTGTCTGTTTGTAATGTCAAAATAATAGGCTTTTTTCATGCTCACACGGTTATTTGCACGACACCTATGCCTAAAATAGCAATTAAAAAAATTTTGTCTGTCTGTCTGTTTGTTCCGGGTAATCTTCAAAACGGCTGGACCGATTTCAAAAATTCTTTCACCAATGGAAAGCTATAATATCAGGGCGTAAACTAGGCTATATTTTATCCCGGTATTCCCACGGGAACGGGAACTACGCGGGTAAAACGACTATAACCTATAACCGAAGCGTAGCGAGGGTGGATTGCTAGTTTCAAATATGTTCGTACTATGTACTATCTGAAACATTTTCATCTTAATCCGTCACTATATTTAGCAAGAATGGTAAGGATAATTACAAAGATTGTCCTATACAGAATCTCGAGTTCAACGATATCAATATTCCAGATAACATTATGAAAGACGCACCATAAGAAACCTTCAAACAGGTTCTTAAAATTGGTATAATAGTCACGTCAACAAACGACCCCTAATAGATATAGCCGGTGTCATCACCGTCGCGTTACACCAAACAAAATTCAACTTTAAACATAATATTAATAAGTTTCCTTTTAAATTTACATTGATGATAAAAAAACCGGTGTAAATGAGTCCATACCGTTAGTTAAATACGTGTGTCACCAAAACCATATTGTCTGCTTATAATTTAGATATGTTTACCTTTGACCAAACATATCTTGGAGTAGCAGTTATATTTATATAGGTTTTTGCTTGGAGATTTCGATGCTAGAAAATAGTTATATTCTTGTACAATACAGACTTCATTTTCCCTAGCGGCGACGAAATAAGAATACTAATCACCGACCTCATTTGTACGCGGGTGTCTTAAAAGACGACTAAAGGATTATAATATGAAGATAATTTTTTTTTTGCAAGAAATGGAAATTTCGAAACAAAACCCTATCCGTCAGGCTGACATGGTGGCGAACTGTGTGGTAGGTACTAATAATACCAACCCTCACATTGCTCTTGGGTGGGACCATACGGGGTTCAGAGATCAAGATGATAATGACGATGATAAGACGTATATGAGCTGAGACAATGATGACTGGCTTGAAATCATCTATGTTATGACGGCTTACTTTTCAGAACAATTACTGCTACAACTAACTGTTTGATACAACATCGACCGAAAGGGAAGGGTTAGTGACAACATTAACTTCTTAATCACCTGGCGAAATCATAACATGTTTCTCTATTTACTTTACATTATAATATTTTTCCAAGTAATCTTAGGATTAGTTCCTACTTTAGAATATTTTAAATTAAAGTCATCTACTTTACTTTGCAACTATCAGCTAAATTAGGGCCTCGGGTAGGGTTGGCAGGTCGTCAAACCTAATAGCCGGACAGATCAGCCAGTTTGACCGGCCATTTGGGTAGAAAGGCCGGACACCTTACCTTATTCAGGATTTTGTGTTTTAGTATTATTAGGTACGACAAAAAAATGTATGCAAAATTAAGCTTTTTGGATTATTATGGCAACAGTCAACTCGCCTACGCTCGGCCACGCTCGGCGCTAGCTTGTTTGCGAAATGTAAAAAGCCTAATAAAAGCTGGACAAACCGGACATCGATTATTTTGGCGGGACACGCAATTAAAAAGCCTACCTATGTCCGGCTTTATCCGGACGCCTGGCAACGCTCTCGGGTGTAATAAAATCTATAAAATTTGGTTTACCAAAGAAACGGTAATTTATTTCTATAGGAATAATGATAAAACAAGTATCCAATAACCTATAAACCAAATTTGTAACTCAAAAAAATCATCCAGAAACATAAATTATGTCACGATTTCCTAAGCACGCGCCTAATATCTGACCGTGATAACGAATAATGTAATGTTAAATATTTAAGCTGTGAGGATTAAGCGCCCGGCTTACTCGTTGAAATTTGAATAATGCTCGAAGGCGTGCCAACGACAGCCTACTGATGGTTTACGTTTATCTTAGCATTTATCTTTCGATATTACTTAATGTCAAATTAAACATAAAGCCTTTATAAGCTAAAGCTTTGAATAAAGTCTAAATTATAAACTTTAGGTGAATCGTCGCTTAAGCTTGGTTTGATTTAAATTTCTACAAATATACTTTCTTCGTGTGTACAGTATAAAAATACAATTAAAACTCACGTGTCTGTGGATGCCATAAAAGTCAATTAGGGGATATATTCTGGTAACATCGATGCAAGAGAAGGAAAACTCGATATAAAAACCCTATACCAATTCATTTGAATTTTGAATATTCACAATAGAGGAGGCCCGAGTTCAACAGTAGACTTAAATAGGTTGAGATGAAAGAATTACAAAAAATCTAACATAAAGGTAAAGATGAATCTTTACAGTTTGATATATGGATATAAAAATTATTTAAGACTCAATTGTATTTAAAAAATATATACGTAAGTTAGTAGTAGATTATAACACAAGAAATTAAAAGAATTCATAGAACTATACGCATCGCCATATAAGTAAATGTTTACCTATAACCTTCTCGGCATTTCGCGCATGCAAATTAAACAACTTCTCATATATGATCATGCATAATTAACATTTCAAACATGAGTATATAATGTATGTATGCCTTTGTCTTAAATATACATAAAATTCCTCCAGGTCTGCGAGTCGTGTAAATGAATGCTGGATAATGGACGTCGGTCTAGGATATTCAACCTGTAAAAGTGCTTTAAAAGCTGTAACAATCTTTTTCGGATTATACATGTTTTCTGTTGATAAATAGTGATGACTATCCTCCATAATAGGAAAGATATTAAGTACCATATTAGAACAACAGTAAGGTCGTTTTTAGCTTCTGAAATAATTATTACATACTTTTTTTTTTCATAAAGAGCAAACTTTTCATAAAGAACAAAGTCGTAAATTGCGCGGTATGAAAGGTAAATCTTGATCATTATCATCATCCTGCTCTTATCCAAATTATTTAGGGGTCTATAGCAGTGATGGGCAAAGTACGGCCCGCGGGCCAACTCCGGCCCGCGAAAGTATTTAATCTGGCCCGCCTAGAGTCCATCCATCCTAAATATTCTATTCAGCATATTGGCGCGTAAAATAAAATCTGACGCTTAGAATAATAACGCATAGAAGGATAGTGTCGGTACTTAAGCAATCATAAAGATGAAGCCAAAAATAGTACATGCGCGCAGGCATTACACACGTACACACGCACACTTCTATACAAATTATGAAATCAAATTTTATTTTTATTAACATAAATCACCGAAATACTTTTAAACGTAATGTTAATATACTTTTTATGTTTTTCAAATGTGTTGTGATACCAATTACCATTTGAATGCACAAACCGTCATAATTACCTATTTATTTTTTAAGAGTTGCGTACGTACATGCAGTACAGTGACCTTATACACGGAACAGTTCCGGCGTAAGCTCCATTAGGCTCCAATTTAATTGTTTCATTTTTTGCGCGGACTTACCTTCTATACGTTATTATTCTAAGATCTGACGCTTAGAATTGAAAAGCGCCGAACTTTTAACGCAAGCTCCAATTTGTCAGGGGTGTTTTGAGCTTTCATTATCTCATAATTAATTTGCCATAATTATAATTGTCTCGGCAGTCTGTCACAGGTATTAGTATAGTTTATTTATTGGAAAATTTCCATTCTATTCACCTATCGGTGAAGCTAAACTAGCCGCATAGTTCATGTGTTGGAAAATACGGGACGCAAAGCGTGGTGAAATGTGAGGCGCAGGCGGCGGGGGCGAGAACAGAAAATCTTAATCAAAAACCGATTGACTGATGAATACCTTTTCGCACTGCTGAAAGTTGCTTCGTCACAGATGGAACCTGCTTTTGAAAATATTAGGGAAAATCAAAAACAATTACATATGTCTCACACGCCTAACAAGGCGTAAAAGTAAAAGGTATCTTGTTTATTAAAAAGCTGCAAAATGCATTCTGGCCCTCCTCTAGAATTTCTTAACCTTTGTGGCTCACCATTAAAAAGGTTTGCCCACCACTGGTCTATACAATAAATATTTTTGTTCATTAACAGTTTCATGAGCACGTGCCTAACATCAACCCTCTTCAGCAATGTAAATATTGACCAGGAGGTATCAGATGGAGTTCGCTCAGGCCGATATAAAACTTTTAGTCAATTTCTACGACATCCACAAGCAATGTGTTGGTAATATTAATTAGTTGGTGAATCAGCGCTTATCACTATGATCTTTAAACTTATATATGTATCTTTATACATCATATGTCTTACCTGTACGGCACTGTTCAGAAAACAATTGTTCTGTCCCGGTGCATTCCATAATCCTTTAGTGGTGTGGAAGATCCCCGAGTCTCGTGATCCATCTCTTGAATGTTGTGGCCGCAGTTCAGTTTCGCGCAAATAACGATCGTGCGCAGGGGTCACCATGGTTGCAGCCATTTCATATCACCAGGACGCCATTTTGATTAATTTACAACTTCTCCTCATGCTGATATATCTGAAAAGATATGAAAAAGTGTATTTGTACTTAATGAGGAAACATGTTTAATTTAAATTGTCGCTAAGACAACAAAAATCGAGTCAATTTCTTTTGACTTCTAATTTTAATTTTCTTTTATAATAATTGTTTGTATATGTATTTCAAAAGGCAATAAATTATTATTATTAATTTAAGATAATATTAATTTAATTTCCAACGCAAAATAACGGATGGCATATTGAATTGCCTAAATATTAGGCACATATATAAACGTGGTCCTTACAGAGTATTTTTGATTACTAATATCTTATTAAGCTTCATGGTCATAACGATGTGAGTTTCATTCTCAGTATATCATCATATCGGCTCATATACGTCCCAGTGCTAGGCTCGAACCTTCCCCACATTAGCAGGTTTGGCGACGGAGTAAGAATACAATTCACCATCTCTATGGTGCTCGTGGGTATCGTAAAAGACGACTTTTTTACGGTCGGCGCACTCCTCGCTTCGATCCGGAGCAGAGTAACTTGTCGTCAGTGGTCGGCCCGACGGAATACCCGTTGAGTAGTACCCTCTCCTTGACCGACACGTCCCCCCTCGAGGAGGACGTCGGTAAATCGTAAAAGACGACTAAGGGATATAATATGCATATAACATCTGTACAAGAAAAGGCAAACTCGAGATAAAACCCTATCCCCGCCCTATACCCGTCTACCACTGACGACAAGTCATCCTGCTCTGGTGGTCAGCCCAACGACGAAGGTGACGTGGGTACGGGTGGGTTATGGGTCCGCGCGCCGTCCTTTCGTCGCTCCGGACGGAATGGACCGCGTGCGCGCTTACCATAGCCCACCCATAAAAAAATACCATCCCGTCTAACCAGCGTGGTATACTAGGTAAATTTCCTTCCCTTTGTTTAGGAGGCTCAAAGCCAGCAGTAGGACGTATATGAGCTGTAATGATGATCAAATGAATTCACATATTCGTCGTGAATATATTGGATTCCTAGTTATATTAACAGCCTTATTTTCGATACTCAATGAATTTATTGTAATAAGTAAAAGACCCATAATTAATCTTCGAATCAAATAGCTGTTTGGCAATGTACATATAGACTCGTTCAATTTAGAATGAATTGACTTACGATGAATTCACACAGCCCAGACTAGACAATCGTTGGAGGTGACTTAGCTATCGTGTTCTGATTTCCCATTCATATAATTGTTACATTGGGGTTAATAAGTCGAGTTTTCATATTTAATTACGTGGTGATTCATTAATTAATTCCTTTCACTAGCCGAGTCACGAGTATTGTTAGAATTGTGGCCAGCTATAACAATGAACCAAAGTCAATGAGTCTAGTCGCATAGTACCACGGTATCAAGCATAGTATTACAATAGATAGGAGATTGCAAGATTTGTTCATTTATGTTAAATTTTAATGGGTAACCGTTAAAATCGATTCTATTCCATTTAGCTAAGTTTCGTGTCGATATTAAGCAAGTCAGTTTTAAATAATGATAGATTGTTTTAAATCGTATACTGATGTAAGGTAAACTTCAGTTAATCGTTCATTACTAGCGTAACTAATCTATAGAGCAATGCCAAAATTAATAATAAAATACATAGAATTTGCCTATTCAATGTTCAGATTAATAAAAGCTACGATTTTCATCAAAAATATTTATATTTTTTTGCACAGAGATATTAGATCCCCAGAAAAAAAATTAAACCAAGAAATGAATTATAGCATATATATAAGATTCTCCGTTCAAACAATCATTAGAATTAATTTAAATTTGATTCGTCAAGGTAATAATGTTGCATATCGTCACATTTTTAGTTTCAGAAAATCTATTAATGTTACATAATAATATGATATGAATACTGGGTATGTAATTGACCTGGATCAACTCAATTTCATACCTTCTGGTCAACAATTACTACATTCCAAATTATTGTCTATAACTTTTACAATATGTACTATGGAAGTCTTCTTCTTGTGTACTCTTGTACATATTGAGTCGGCTCTAAATAAACATAATAAGAGCGTCTCGCTTAGATAATTATGATTAGTAATATAAAATTTGCTAAGAATGATATTTGCAACCTTTCATAAAATTAGTCATATTACGAGTTAGCTTAAATTATTACGCATTACATAACTACAACTTTATTAATATTTTAATAATACATTTATATATCAATCTTTTGCGCGTGGTGACGAGTAAGAAAACAATTCACCACCCCCTCTGTTGCTCGTGAGTGTCGTAAAAGACGACTATGTGATATAATTTGCATTTAATAACTATGCGAGAAAACTCGAAACAAAACTCTATACCAACACGTCTGAACAGCGTGGTATAGTAGGTCAATCGCCCTCCCATAGTGGAAGTGGCCCGATCCAAACAGTAGGACATGTATGAGCTGAAATGATGATGATGTTCAAACTTTACCTCGTAGACGCTATGTTTCGGAGCGATTAACCTCGATACGAAATCCTTAGACTATTTATTGATAGATCTGCGGGCGGAGCGTGCAGGCACTTACCAATAACCTAAGCGCTTTTTTTTTTCTTTTTTTGGGGTGGGCTGCGGTCGGCACACTCCTCGCACCACTCCGTCCGGGGCGACAGAGGGGCTCAAGCACGCACACCATCCCACCCGAACACCACGTCGCCTTCGTCGTTGGGCCGACCACCGGAGCAGGGTTACTTGTCAGCAGTGGTCGGCCCGACAGAATACTCCCTAGTGGGGTACCCTTCCATCGACCGTCCCCAATCGGGGAGGACGTCGGTCTTTCCTCGCGCGGTCGGCCTCTTGGCGGGTGACGGACTAATTCCGCGGTCACGTCACCCGTGGCCTCGGCTAGGGAATAACCTAAGCGCTAGCCATTTCAATGTTCACTACTAAAATTATGGTACAAAGTCCATCTGATAGCAATTAAGGACCACAATCAAAACGCCGTCTACCGTCATATTACGATTTTATTAATTAAAAAATATCTCGAGTCTTTATAGGTCGTCTAAAAATTTCAAAGGAAGCCTGGCTAAGTAAGAAAAAGAAACCTGTTGCTGAAGTCATTTACGAGTACTACTTTTCATGTCCATTTGTGCAAATAGATATGAAAAAAGTGAAGTCTTCATTCCTTAATTAATTTTTAGGACAGCCACGAGAGAATGTGATATTGTCAGTTTGTTGTACTATGAAAAAAAAAAGTGTGCATATAGCTTTGACCCCAAGTACTTACCTATATATCCAATGAACAGAATCGATTTGATTTTATATTCCTTTTAAGTCCTTATAAATTTATTCTATTATGTTGATTGAAACAATGGAAATAAGGTACCTATATTGTTTTTATTGCCAACTTGTTCAAATTAGTGAATTAACGTGCGCCGAGCGGCGACGGCGACGCGGCGTCCCGCAGGGCGTCTCGTACGCAATCTTGCACGACACATGTGCCGCCTTCTGCGAAACTCAACGCAGTAAAACAGTTTATTTCAAACAACATGATTTATGAGGTATTTCGTTCATTTACGGAAGCAAATTTTAGTAAGTAAATTTGAATAAACATAATTCATATTTGGCTTTCTACAAATTTTCTAAAACTATTTTTAATAGTAGCAAATAATAGCTAAATGGCAACAGTGGCGTTAAATAACAATGATAATAACTACGCAATGGTTAGCTTGGCGACGAAATAAGAATATAATCGGTTTCCATTTCTTCCTGGCGGGCCTGTTGTAGGAAACTAGATAGACTAATAACGGACATAAACAGATAATTATAACACATAAAAAGGACTGTCAATCCATAAGGACCAGGCAATCAATGGATTACATGTTTAATTAAGTATCTTTATTTATCAGTGTGGTTAAGAACCCTCAGCACCCACACATAATCTGGACAAAACTGCTAAAGACATATGTGACTAAAAAGAAAAAAGAAATAATGCCACCAAGTACAAGAAAAAAAAAGGATTAAAAATAATAATACCAAAGTATTCTTAGGCATATTCTAATAAGCTAATTGTATTGGTTCCGTTAAAGGCGCCAATATATTTTGTAACTCAAATACTAGCGTACGTGTTCAGTTTACATGTTGTTTCTAAATACTAAGCAAGCAAACTGAGTTATTTCAGTCAGTTACTTGGGGCCACACTTCCGATATACAGCGATCAATCGATAATTTAACAAAAATCGGGGTTAATTCCTGGATATCATTCGACAGTTGCGCAATACAAAATTATTTCGATACGGTTTTTATTCACCGTTTGGTTTTTACACGTAAAATGAGATCACGATTACAATTTCCAGAGGTAGATATAAACAAATATTTGCGCTTAGCTGCGCTAGCAGGTAAATAACACTGTTATTGAAAAAAACTCATAAATAATTTTAATGTGTTTGTATACTTTTGTATACAAACTATTTGTATTGGAAGAGAAAGCCGAAGGTGGACGCTCCACGTTCAAATCGGGGACGGGCCTAAGAAAGGCCAGCTTAAAAGTACCCTAAACCGAAGAACCTGTGAGGAGAATAATGAATGTGGAGGAGGCGAAAGTGGTATGTCAAGATCATAATAAGTGGAGGGAAATGGTCTCTAGCTATCCCTATAGGAAAGAGGCGTGAATGTATGTATGTTGTATGTCATATGCGTAGATCATTGTGTGTTTATTTAATCACAATCACTGTTTATTTAGATTTTCATCGCTTTGAACAAAATTGACGATAAATTTTATAAATGATATTCACGAGTCCTTCGATGATAAAGAAAGGGAAAATGACCTACTATCCAACACTGAACAAAAGGTTATCATAGGCATTTCGTGATTTTCTTTCCTAAGCAGCAAATAGTAATGATGCAGTAATATATTTATGACCATTAACTGTCTCCTACTAATAAACATAGGCAAAGAAAAAAATAATATGGTTAAGGGAATATGTCATATTATCATAAAAAAGAATAAATTAAATTCAATTGTTAAAAATTACATCCGTTAATAATCCAAAAAACTAGCTATGACCACGGCTTCGCTTGCATAAATGCAGATTGACAGTTAATTTCCCTTCCAGCTTCGGTAATACTAATCTTTTTTTATAATTAATGAAAGCAAAGAATTTAAAACCTATTGATCCGATCGCTACCAAACATGGCGCATGTTTACTCTCTAACCTAATCTGTTTTATAACATTTCATAACAGAAAGCGAGATCTTTTGCCTTCTATCGACTGGCTAGGCGAAAAAATCCGACAACACTAATTATTCCATGCTTCGAATCCAGGTACTCACAATAGACAATCGCTTGCTTGTCTTTGAACTGACGAGAATTTCAATTTATTTCAAAATATTTTCTATGTATTATATGCATCTAGAATCCATTGTAGATATTCAAATCTTTATAACTAACGTGTTTCTAATACCTTAATTGATCATCGAGTAATTAAACCACAAAAGAAAGGGGGTTAAGATTCCCATAACAGTGGCGCGCACACACGTGCACCGTACGAAGTCGGTGCACCAAAAATAATTAAATCAAGTGTTATGCTCAAACTCGTTTCGTTGAAATACAGACGGTTATAAAAAGAAGCTTATTGCATTTTTCTCAACAGCGTGGCCCGCTAATTAAAACGTCAGTGAACTAATCGGTCAGTTAATTTTTAAAACTTGCAGTAAAAGTTATACGAAATTCTTGCACGCAATAGTAGCACAAAGTCCAAATATAAAAGCCCATATAATAGCCAATTACTGAGCAATGACCTTCCTAAGGAATTAGAAAATAATTGGCCTACTTTAAAGAGAAATGTAATAGAAGTTGGAAGGTTAGTAGCCCAATAATCATTATATGACGTACTAACAATGCAATCGTCATTTCAAACGGTGTCCTTAGAGCGTCTATTAACTGTCAATATCATCATTCATCATTTCGGCTTACATACGTTGCACTGCTGGGCTCGAGCCTCCTCCATAATAGGAGGGATGAGCCATGCTGGTCGAGTTCGAGTTTTCCATCTCTTGCATAGCTATGATATGCGTACTATATCCCTTAGTCGTCTTTTGCGACACCCACAGGTATGAGAGGGGGTGGTGAATTGTATTTTTACTCCGTCACCACACGGAAGACTGTCGACTGTCAATATCAGTTACGATCAAACACAATACTGTCATTATCAAGCAGTAAATATCACTGCAGAACTGGAAACTAAGGTGCTTGGCCAGGGAGGTATAATAATGGGTATCCACCCAGCCGGTGATAGGCTCGTTCACCGCCCCCTCTCGTCGCCCCGGACGGATCGGACGGTGAAATAAACATTATGGCCTGCCGCCAAAAAAAGGGGTGATATAATAATGTACAATTCTAATTCTTTCTCTTCTTCTTTTTCATTCTTTTTCCCCTTTTTTTAAACTTTGAAAAAAGGAAATAATCCTTTTATAGCGGATGACTTTATAAACATACATCTGATTTACGGACAAAAATTGCAGACTCGAAACAATAATTTGTGGATCACACAAAGTTGTCCTGCATGGAAATTGAACTCAAAGGTTTTATATTAAATATTAAAGAGCTTATATTAAAGAGTGTTGTATTACGAAGTGGTTGGTTTTAGCAATTGTGCCGTAGCGTTAGTACATTTGAAATTTTATTTGAAAACAAAATAATTATTTATTATATACAACCAGTTCGGCCCGAAGAGTGTAATAATTACACAGGAATGAAAGAATTTCATAACCTTTTCTAAATTAAGACTACGACCTGGCGTAACATCTGAGTAATAATGATAGTAATCATCGAAATGATTCGAATGACGACCGCACACCGCATTCCTGAGTTGGACACGCTTAAGATTCGCTTTTTATATTATTTTGTAGGACATTTCACTCTTTTTTATCAAACTACTACCATCTCTCCAGTAGCATATGCTAAAAAACAGAAACATTCTTTAAAATGTCTACAAATATAATAGGGTACTCCTCCATGATAACATGCAAATTGATCTACCACACCGCGCCAGTCAGAAAGTGGTATCGGCTTTTATTTAAGGTTTTCTTACTTTGTATCTAGATATTATTTACATATTATATCCCTTAATCGTATTTTAGGACACGAGCAAGATAGGGTGAAATATATTTTTACTTAGTCACCACACTACATATCCTAATTATAGGAATCAAAAATTAATAATAACAAAAACTCAATAAGATCGTGCCTATACAAATTACGAAATAGCTCCAAACATATTTGATGATGCGTTTTGTCACTAAACGTTCTTTAAAAGCTTAATAATACGTTTGTTTGGGTAGCAATCAAGCAATCGTTCGTAAATGCTACGTCACGTGCCTTTTACCAGATGACGGGGTATTATTTCCAAACGAAATAATAAATGGTTACTATAAGTGCTTGTTTACTATAGTTTTGATAAATGTTTATTATGAGGTAGCTAAACTAGTAATCATTTAAGGTGTTTCTTGTGATCCAAAGGTATTCTGACTAAAAGAGTTGAGTAAGCTTTTATATTTTCAATGTATTATAATGTATTACAAATAAATAAAATTTAAAAGATGCTTTGACAGTTTTGTTTCTAAATGTATAACAATTTATATGGTGCCTAATTGTAAAAATATATAATAAATTTTAAAATGTTTGGATGTATGTTTGTGCCGACTAATCTTTAAAACGACAGTACCATATTACTTTATTCGCATAAATCGATTAATATTTTTATGTGGCAGGACCACATTTTTGAAAGGCCTCTGTCTGCATAGCGGGCCGATTCATCCGCAGGCAGAAAATCGACGACTGAGATATAACAATTTCATACAGCGCTTTGTGCGGTTAGCGAGGGAGTCAGCAGCCTACCAGTTGTCTAGCAAAGTTCCATAAACGGCAGTGTCACTTATCATCAGGTTTTCTGTTTGCTCGATTACCATCGATAGCAATACAAAAATTGAAAATAGAAGAATTTATTTATACCATATATGTAACATTATTATGTCACGTGGAACCGCAGTGACAGCATTAGTCAATTCCGAAAACTTAAAAACTATATCGTTATATGAACTAAACCGTATGTTAAGATCGTTTTCTTTTAAAACATTCTGGCGTTACGAAATATAGTCTTACTTCAATTACTACTGCACTGTTCTGACGCAGAACGGGAGCCTACAAGATAAGGCGGTGTCTGCGATACCTATAAATAGGTCGTAGATCTTGAAAGGGCGCAAAAATTACCAAATATGTAATAAAACTGTATCGTATTCGTCCTAAATAAAAGGAGATGTGATGAGAGTTCAAATCCCCCGTTTGGTACGCACTTTGTGGCATTTTTTTTAACAGACAACATCCTGCGCTAAGGAAATAATCCTTGTATTGCGAGGGGGCTTTACAAACATAATTAGCCGAAATAAATTACACCCAGACATAGATTAACATAATTAACGAACACAAATTATACTCGGAATTAGATCAACATATTGCTGGATCGCACTAAGTATTGTCCTACGTGGGAATCGTATCCACGACACGGTAGTTTGGTATATTAATCACTACGCCATCTGTACAGCCGAAAATAGTAATAATAAATTCTTAATGGATGTATAAAAGTCTAAGTACGGTATTGCCTACAACTGATGTTGTGAGGGTATTATGCTGAGGTGTCCATTTATCTATCAGCTCTCTGACTTCCATGGTTGGACATGGACTTCGCTACCAGGAATAGGATGACATAATTGACGCGATTTGCAGGTGAGTTGGTGATCACAAGTGGTGCTATGTAAACGCAGCTGCCCACTGCCATAGTGCCTAGGGTTGCCACCTTTTTTTCGTGTAAATAAAGTACATTGGTTAATGAAATTAGAAAAATAAAGTACATTGTGTCAAAATAAAGTACGATTGATTTTATTTCATAACTAGCAACCCACCCTCGCTTCGCTTCGGTTATAGGTTATAGTCGTTTTACCCGCGTAGTTCCCGTTCCCGTGGGAATACCGGGATAAAATGTAGCCTAGTTTACGCCCTGATATTATAGCTTTCCATTGGTGAAAGAATTTTTGAAATCGGTCCAGCCGTTTTGAAGATTACCCGGAACAAACAGACAGACAGACAGACAAAAATTTTTTAATTGCTATTTTAGGCATAGGTGTCGTGCAAATAACCGCGTGAGCATGAAAAAAAGCCTATTATTTTGACATTACAAACAGACACACCAATTTTATTTATTGGTATAGATTTTCGTCAAAAACACAATTACCACTTAATATTTAATATTAATTATTTAATAATTGGTAATTATTTATCTTTGCCGTATTTATTTAAGTGAAACTAAATAATATATTGTACATCACATGCAAATCTCTCCATATGAACGCTGCCGTGGCAGGAATCGCCATTAAATATGTAACTATTTTATACAAATTTTAAAAAGAATGTCTTTAGTTTTTATCTCAAGAAATCAGTTCCTGCGAAATAAAGTATTTTCGCGTACTTTATCCCCTACATAAAGTATAAAGTACAATTAATAAAAATAACGTACAATACTTTATAATAAAGTACGGGTGGCAACCCTAATAGTGCCCCATCGACCAACCCATTGGTTTTTACAACCAACCCTACTCGTAGTACCATTAATATACTACAATTGAAGTAATAGATTATTGGTCAAAATAAAATTTGTTAACATCAATGCTGTATAACATTTATAAAATACATATGCACTTGGTGTAAACCAAATTAATTTATGATTAACAATATTAGAAGTTCACACTTCGCACAAAAGTTCTCAAAAGTAAACTAAAGCGTTATCAATTCTGAGAAATTATTCTCAGCCTCAACTTATCTCGACCACGAATCTAAAGCGACTTGACTTAGCGTGTGATTCGACTTGGTCGTTGTTCATATTATTAAAAAATTAAGAATCGCTCAAGTGGTTGTACATTACTGGGAAAAAAAGATCAACTTATTACAAAAACTAAAGAAAGAAAGGGCTTGTCTCAAGTGCTCGACTAGCAATAAATATTTTAAAGCGATAACCTTAAAAGCTTTCCCTTTGACTCGTATAGAGCACCTATAAACTCGATACCAAAGGCATGTACATTGTATCCTCATAAAAATGTTATTACCTATGTTAACTAGGGAAAAGTACAGTAATGTTCTATTAAAAGTACCGGATTAAACGACCAGAACTTTTTTGGACTGTCTTCGATTATTTATTACTTTCGCCGTCGTTCCATGAACAAAGTTAATAATAAGGTAGTTGCTTATCTGAATTTGTATAAAACGAAATAACGTAATAGCGATATTGGACTAGTATTTCAATACTTTCTTCATTAAATATTTAAAAATAACACAATACCTATACCTGACGAGCCAGTTACTGTGGTAAGTGGTAAATCCTGGGCATGAATGTTATTAACACCGGGACGTCCCCCGTGTGCTAACAGACTTTAAAAAAAGCAAGATGTTTCTCAATTGCATTGTATGTATGTTATACGATCAATCCGCCAATCTATACCAATAAATAAAATTGGAGTGTCTGTTTGTAATGTCAAAATAATAGGCTTTTTTCATGCTCACACGGTTATTTGCACGACACCTATGCCTAAAATAACAATTAAAAAATTTTTGTCTGTCTGTCTGTCTGTTTGTTCCGGGTAATCTTCAAAACGGCTGGACCGATTTCAAAAATTCTTTCACTAATGGAAAGCTATAATATCAGGGCGTAAACTAGGCTATATTTTATCCCGGTAATCCCACGGGAACGGGAACTACGCGGGTAAAACGACTATAACCTATAACCGAAGCGAAGCGAGGGCGGGTTGCTAGTTATGAATAAATTTTTAAGATTCTCTTTTTTTCGTTAGATCACACTTAAGATATAAATTCAAGATTATTTTAGATATAAATTCAGATCAAGATCTGACCAGTAATTTTTAAGTTAGCATTAGCAATACGCATTTTGTTCATCTCGACCACATTGTTTTGGAGTCGATTTTATTTGTTAAAATTTTACATTATCTATATTCAAAGAAGTGCTTTCCAGCCTTAAACTTCGTTAAAGAATAGTGCTAAAAAACGTTTGAAGTTTATTGCAGTATCTCGAAAAAGATGCCGACACTGTTCTAAAAGTTCCTAATATAAAGGTTTTAATAAGATAAATAATATACGCTGCATGTGCGTTGATAAAACTAACATGTAGGGCATCTACCCAAGCTATTGAAGTATGCTGCAAATAATTAGTTAGCGGATTAAGGCCATTGTTTTTTTTTTGCATTAGGAATGAAAGTTGTAGGAAAGCACCGATAGCAGACGGCACAGAACTACTCGTGTTCTCTGCTAGTGAAGAGTATAGAATTCTATCCCCAACTGCAAAAATTCTATTGTAAAAATGTATCTATCACCTATGGATTGAACATTGAGCTCGCAGTACGCTTTCATTCGCTAAAATATATACCATTCTGTATGTGTACATCATATATTGATCATTAGAATTACTGTCGAATCAAAAGCCTTAACGTTCTCGGAGATAATTATCTTACTATTGCGGTTAGAAGTAGGCCTTAGGCTAAAAAAATAATAAAAAAGTACTTGTTCTACTTTTTAACTGTCCATTATAAATTAGCGAACTCGGTAAATGTGTAACGGTTTAAAATGATATAATTTTAAAAGTATACTTCGTTGGCCTAGTGGCATAGACTATTGGCGACTTTGGGGTCCCAAGTTTGATCAGAGTTCGTTCGTAGTGTGCATTTGTTGACTGTCGGTAGACAAAAGCATAAATAAAATCGCGATACTGTTAAAAATTTTCAAAAAACAATTTATAAAATAAAATTTCATTATTTGTTAATTTTATGAATTTAAATAAAATTAGAAACCAAGTGAAAGCATTGCATAACGAACTTATTTTTTTATTTTAAAGTAATTGTTGTCTCTTCTAACTTTAATATAATTTAAAATAAAATATTTTAATTCAATTTATCTATCTCTGGATATATTCTTATTCTTACCGATCCATTAACCACTTTCGTTTCAGCTCATGTATGTAAATCGTAGCCCAGCTCGAGACTCCTCCAGAATATGAGCGCCAATTGACTTATTATGTCACGCTGGTCAAACTTGTTGGTATAGGGTTACAGTTCAAGTTTTACTTCTCTTGTATAGTTGTTATATGTATATTATATCTCATAGTAGTCTTTTTCGAAATCCACGAGCAAGGAAGGGGGTGGTGAACTGTATTCTTACTCCGTCACCACACAGAAATTGACCATTTTGAATAATAGCAATTACAATTCTACTAATTGTGTCTAATCAAATATAATAATTTAATATGGCATCATTATTTAAAAGATTTAAAACGCATTAAATTTTAAGAGTTTTATTTTTCTTGTCAGCCCATTTACGTCCCGTACTTAAAAAGCTTTTTCTGTTTTATTTTTCTGATTTATCTATCTAATGGCTACTCGGTAAGTACATTTATAGCGTCAGGTTAACACGAGCCAAGGCTTACCAAACCAAAACATCAAAGTAAAATATAACCAGTCTACAAGGCACAAAAACCTGTATTGGTCCCGCTCTAAAAAGTTCGTTACATTCAAAACACCGTCTATTGTTCTACTACGATCACACTACTAGCGTTGCTAGTAATTGTTTTTGAAGTATTTGTCCTGGTTTAATCTCACCTTACTTTTGGATTTTAATCATCATCATCATCTTGCTCTTATCCCAATTACTTGGGATTGACGCAATATGTCATCTGTTTTGACATATTGCAAAAAGTTTCGGCAATGACTTTTATGACCGGCCGCCTGCCTGACGTCAACCCTCCTTGGGAATGTAATCGTTGACCCAAACGGTACCAGATGGAGTTGGTCGGGGTCAATCTAGGGCTCTTAGTCGTCTTTTACGACACCCACGAGCAAAGCAAGGGTTGGTAATATTCGAATACTTTTGGATTTTAATAATTAAGTAATATTTTAAATAGGGAACGTTGTGTTATGAAAGTAGATGTAGTGACAAGGATTGAAAAAGATTGTTGGTTTGGTCATGTAGAAAGAATGAAAGTAGATTGACAAGGAGAATTTATAGGGTGAATGTGAATGAAAGTGTTAAGTGTGAAGGGGAAGACCAAGGCGGACGTTCCACGATCAAATCGGGGACGTTCTTAAGAAAGGCCAGGTTAAAATTACCCTACACAGAAGGACATGCATGAGGGGCTTAATGAATGTGGAGGAGGCGAAGATAGTATGTCAAGATCGTAGCAAACGCAGTGGTCTCAGGCTACCTCTATGGGAAAGAGGCGTGAATCTGTCTATGTATGTATTTAACAAATACATATCTATACCAATAAATAAAATTGGAGTGTCTGTTTGTAATGTCAAAATAATAGGCTTTTTTCATGCTCACACGGTTATTTGCACAACACCTATGCCTAAAATAGCGATTAAAAAATTTTTGTCTGTCTGTGTTTGTTCTGGGTAATCTTCAAAACGGCTGAACCGATTTCAAAAATTCTTTCACCAATGGAAATCTATAATATCAGGGCGTAAACTAGGCTATATTTTATCCCGATATTCCCACGGGAACGGGAACTACGCGGGTAAAACGACTATAACCGAAGCGAAGCGAGGGCGGGTTGCTAGTATGTGAATAAATGTAAAGCTCGACTGAAACTTTGGATGGCAGCAAGAACTAACTACAATAGCCATATACCATCCAAGTGACATTATATCTTTTTTATGAATACATATATTAATTCATCTATTTATTAGCCCATCTACGAGTAGACACTGCTAAACACACAACTCCTCAATGCTGCAATCGTCACGCTAGACAGGTGGTTTGGTGGCCACATTTGGTGTTATAAGTTTCCTAGAGAAGTGGTGATGACCGTTTTTCTGATGACCCCGTCCCACTGCTGGGCACGGGTCTAGAAGGGGAATTGCCCTATTGCACGCTGGTCAGACAAATTGGTATTGAATTTTATTTCCAGTTTTCCCTTCTCTTACATAGATGTTATTCGCATATTATATCCCTTAGTTGTGTTTTACGACGACCACGTACAAAATTGGGTGTGGTGAATTCATAATACGAAATGAGTTTATATAAAAAAAATCGGTCAACCCATTTGAAATATTAAGTACAGCAGCCCGCCCTCGCTTCGCTTCGTGGGAATACCGGGATAAAATATAGCCTATGTTACTCCCTGATATTATAGCTTTCCATTGGTGAAAGAGATTTTGAAATCGGTTCGGTGGTTTAAGCGTGAAAGCGTAACAAACAAACAAACTTACTTTGGCATTTTTAATATTAGTAAAGATTATTTTCCATATAAAGCAAATTTTACATAAAATACAATTGCGACAATAAAACTCTGCTAGAAAACTTATAAACCAACTACAATCACGAAGCCGCTTGCACAACATGGCGATTCCGTCATTATCCCTCTTGAGACGGCCTTTGAGTCATCAACAGCGAACGTAGATAGGCATTTAGATAATTAAGTTTTAATATCAACTAAAATTTTCATCATTAATTAATTCCATTAGCTATAAATATTCTTTTACAATGTTCAAAGCAGCAGCAGCCATTAAACTGTGCAAGTCAATAGGAACAAACGTATATCGTTCAAAGTCTTACACTTTGTTTTTGTTGAAGTCAGTCAAAAGGATTTCTTACATCGGAGAACACGTGCTGTATGGTATACGCACACATGCCAACGTCACGAACTTGATTACACGTTACAAAAAGAGCAAAAGGCGTACATTGGGCCTGCGCGTGCGCCGAGTCGCCGACCCGCGGGATGGCACGAGTTAAAACGCCACAGCAAACGATGTCTCGCATAATATTATAACTAGCTGTACCGATAGAACCAATCGCTGGACCTTTGTATTTTCAGTACATAAACGTTGAGTACTAACCTATCCTCAATTGACTTTTTTTTTTTAATGAACGCGGCAGGTATAGGGCTATAGGCAGGTGAATGAGGAGTCAATTCATGCAAGCCGTCATCGACATGGTCTCGTGTCGTGTTAAGGCTAACATACATTTGCATATACATATTTGTAGCTATATTAACTTCAATCTACACTAATATTATAAAGAGTAAAAATTTGTATTTTTGTGTGTATGTATGTTTATAATGAATTAACTCAAAAACTACTGTGCCCATTTTAAAAATGCTTTCACCATTGGAAAGCTACATTATCCCTGAGTAACATAGGCTATATTTTATTCCGGTATTCCCACGGGAATGGGAACTACACGGGTAAGGCGACTGTAAACGAAGCGAAGTGAGGGCGGTTTGTTAGCATATCTATATAGAAAGATAACAAAAACAGCTAAATGTAAAAAGTGTAAATTTTCAATTTGTAATTTAAGATCAAAAAAGCATAACCAAAAATAACAACTGTTTGTTAATTTTAAGTTTTTACTTCTGTCGACAGACTTCATGACAGCTTTGTATTATTTTTTTATTGAAAATTAGTTATTGGAAGCATTACTAAGTAGACGAAACATAGTTAGATGGTACCTATAGGTACATTATTATACAAAATATGTTTACATTATTTTATGACGCCACCTATATGATAAACACATTTGGCCCCATCAGACTAATAAAAACAGCAGGCATAAATACAGCAGTTGACACGGTCACTATAACAAAAAAGTCTTTGGTTATCAAATTCACTAAATTTTAGTCAAGCTTCGCCGAAATTCGTATATTAGCTACAACCAAAGAACACTTAACGTTACGATACCTGTGCGAAATAATATGCACTATAACATTTCAACAGATTTCTTCTTGAGTTTGTGTCAAGAGCGTACGAAATAGTGAATTCTTATATCCCAACAATGATGTTTATCCCATGTCCATTGCCCGGCAAATGTTGACATCTAAATATTTTATTCCGTCACTATACATTAACCTTAATCTTACCCGTGGGTGTCATAAAAAGTGACTACGAGATATAATATGCATATAACTGGACAAGAGAAGGAAAATACGAAATAAAACCCTACATCAAACCGCCTGATCAGCGTGATGTAATAGGTTTCCCTCTCATTGAGGAGGAGACTTGAGGGCAACCAGTAAGACGGATATGAGCTGTGATAATGAATACATTATTCCTCATCATCATCATTCAACCTTTCGCGGTCCGCTGTCTAATGCGATGAAAGTATGCCAGTATATACATAATATAGCTTTTGGCAATCCGTACTCTACCTACCTCACTGAGAAACAAATCTGAGACTATATAAGATTCGAATTTCAACCAATATAGTAATTATCCATAATATAGTTGAGTACACAAATAACGTAGTGATTAAGATATCAACATGCCGTGTTAATTGTCATAGGCTTGAACCCACGCAGGACAATACATTCTGCGATTCAAAAATTATTGTATCGAATCTGGGTATAGTTTGTGTCTATTGATTGCATTTTTAAGCAGTCCCCATGCAATAAAAGACCCTGTACTAATGCAGGGTCTTTTATAAAACAAAAAAAAAACTATATGGGCATTTTCATAAAAATGCACAAGGGCGTTTTCAGGCCTGTCCCTCTAAAACATTACCTTTTTTAAACAATAAATTCTATTTGAAACTAGCACAAAATTTTACATTAGGTTTATTGTACATTTAAGTAATATTTTATAATATTATTTAAGCCAATTATAGTATAATTTTTCGATTAAAAATAAAATAACAACAGATTGCTATCATTTTATCGTGTCCCTTTGTAGCCAGACGATATTTCAACACTGAATTTACATATTAGTTGTAATAATTTGCTCAGTGCCGTATTTTATTTTTCTAGTAGATAGTATAGGGTCAATTTATTAAAAATATATATTAACTAGACGTAAAATAAATAAATTAAATAGAATTTGATTACCGTAGTGCGTTTTTAAAAAGCCTGACACGTCAGTTTTGTTACCACATTTTCTCCGAAATACTACTCTTTTTGTAGATATTTTATGTAATAATAACACTATTAATTAATATATATTTTTAATAAATTGACCCTACACTATCTACCAGAAAAATAAAATACAGCAACGAGCAAATTATTACAACTAATATGTAAATTCAGTGTTGAAATATCGTCTGGCTACAAAGGGACACGATAAAATGATAGCAATCTGTTATTATTTTATTTTTAATCGAAAAATTATACTATAATTGGCTTAAATAATATTATAAAATATTACTTAAATGTACAATAAACCTAATGTAAAATTTTGTGCTAGTTTCAAATAGAATTGTTTGAAAAAGGAAATGTTTTAGAGGGACAGGCCTGAAAACGCCCTTGTACATTTTTATGAAAATGCCCATATAATACATTTATATTACAGTTTTTTACATTATATATTTTACATTACTTTGCCGTGTGGTGACGGAGTAAGAATACAATTCACCATTTCCTATCTTACCCGTGAATGTCGTACAAGACGACTATGAGATATAATATGCACATAATATCTATTCAAGACAAGGCAAACTCGAAATGAATCCCTATACCAACATGTCTGTCCAGCATGGTATATTAGGTCAAATTCCCTCCTAGTGTGGAGGAGGCCCGAGCCCAACAGTGGGATGTATGTGGGCTGCGATGATACTCTACATTCTGCACATACATAAAATCATTACGTTCATACAGTGGGCCACCAACGATAGCAAGCTTGACAAATGTATCGTAATATATAAGTGAATTAAAAACTCTACTTTTAAAACCGTATCTAAGTGGCGTGAAGATAGACATTATGTTTTACCTATAGCTTTTACGTGACGTGACAACGAGCCGTATTAGATATTAATGAATGTTATTCTTCATTGCTTTGCTTAGTTTCATAATATATTAGCTATGTAGACAGCTTAGGCTGTGTTATACATTAACGTGAACGAAGGAGCGGGCATAGCTTTTTGTCAATGAATCTATCTTTCAAGTAAGGTGGGTGGACCATGAAAGGCCATGCTCTTTTGAAGGCCTACTGTAAACAAGTCATAGTTCCTGTCATGTGTTGACAGATTCCTTCCACTTATATTAAGATCCATTAATCTCAAACCCAGACGCGGCGGCGAGTTACTCGCGTCGCTATTTTGTTCGTAGGGTCCCTCTCTTTGTAGACTTCAGTCAACGACGCTAAAATTGTAATTTCCGCTCACAGTAAAAAGTCATTTTTATGTAAATATCCTATTATTATCATATTTTTGTAAATTGTTCGAACGTTCCTTCTTCGTCCGTTCATGTAAGGCTTTGTTATGACCCTAAAGAAGAAAATAAAAATTTTGCTTGGATTGGATTTAAAATATCGGTAATTTTTCTATGAAAGCCGGTGGTTCCTTGTAAGGCCAATCAAAAAAGCCAATCAATCATAACGGATGGCCTTGCTAGGGGGCATAGAACAACAAACCAACAAAAGATTGAAAATAGAGATGAAGGAAAGTGCAAAAGGTCATGAAAAGGAATGGCGCATGTCGCGAGTGTGGAATCGAAGACATAAGGCAACCAAAGCAAGCAGATGTAGCCAAGGTCAAAAGTGGTATCACGAGGAGTGTATTAATCTCACTAAAATATCTCATATTTTTATGTGATTAAACATCCAAAACTATTATTCCTTTTAGTTTATAAGTTTGTTTCAAAACTTAAGTTATTATTTTCTTATATTTTCATATTATAATCGTAGGAATGGTTGATTTTAAATATGCCAGACTACAAGACTGGCAATAAGTGTGTTATAATTAGAGAAATTAATTGTTAGTTAGTAGTCAATATCTATTATTTTATTAAATATAAAAAAGTATGTCACAATATCACATAATTATCGGTTTGGCCTTCTTAGGAACATTTTGGCCTTACAAAGAACGGAGCCCTAAGGAGGACATTATGGGTAATTTCTTTTTTTTATAATTTCGTTCTAAAGCGCATTGGCAACTTATTTTTTATCGATATAATACTCCTTACTATAAATTTTAAATAATTTCTATTAATATATTCTTAGTTATACGATGTTGTTCACGCAATGTTCGTTGATTTTTTTAAAGAAGATTATTAAATGTTAAACATTTATTGTTTCGTTTAAATGAAAGAGATTTAAATATAGTTTTAGTAAAAGCAAATATTTTGATTATTACAACTCTAGTTTTAAGTTAAACGACTGATTTATAATATTGGCCTTGTATGGAGCCCTGTTCCTTGCAAGGTAAAAGTGCCGATTTAATGTATAATAATTACATCTAGAATAAAAGAAAATAATTTATATGTTACACAATAAAAATAAGTGTTAATTAATAATTTGTTTGTTTAATTTATTCTGTAGATGAACGAATAAAAACTTTATTCGTTAGAGTGGCCATCCATGGTCCACCCACCTTAGTAGTACTCTCTTGGTAGCATTGCAACACCGATCGTTATTACGACGTCCAGAAGAAAATTAAGAGTGGTAAGATGTATTCTTAACCCGTCACCATACGGGTATAACATATAAATAATTAAAGGACACAAATAGCACTCAGACTCAGCACAATTATATGGATGGAAAAACCTTATCCTGCGAATCCAACCCACGATAATCAGCATAGGAGGTCAATTCTAAGAGAAGTCTGCCATCTATGCAGATGAGATGCAAAATCATATAATTTTACCTCACCACTAGTTACTGCTACTCTTTCCGATACCTAGGATACGTATTAGCTACATAGTCCTTACACGGTAGTACTAATTACGTGTTTAGAACTGTCCCACGCTTATATCATAATTGTAACAGTTTCACAAGTCATAATTCCCTGACTATACTGTTTTGCACAACATTGAATTGTAGATTAACTAAGATTGGTCGTGATGTGGGCCATATCGCGATGAAAGCGATCACGATCACAGCCAGGGACAAATCACACGTACTTTTATATAATAATGAACACTACATAAACGTTTGGAAATACGAATATACTCTTATTTCATATAAGTGTCATTATAAAACTAACATCTATCTATACATACAAATAAATAAAATTGAAGTCTGTTTGTAATGTCAAAATGCCGAGCTTTTTTCATGCTCACACGGTTATTTGCACGACACCTATGCTTAAAATACAGTTTAAACATTTTTTGTCTCTCCGTTTGTTTGTTTGGGGGTGATCTTCAAGGCGGCAAAATATTATCAAAATCGGTTCGATTTTGATAATATTTTATTACTAGGGAACTGTCTATATAACTTAAGCTATATTTTATCCCGATATTTCCACGGAAACGGTAACATGCGGGTAAGGCGACTGAAACCGAAGTGAAGCGAGAGCGGCTTACTAGTCTTTAAATATATCTCGTTATATGTACATATCGCTCCTTGAATGCAAGAGGGTCACAAAACAAAAATCCACTTTTTTACTGTACAACAGAAATAAAAATTCTTAAACAGTTTTTGGCAAAAAAACATGTATGTAGTTTTTTTAAATAATTGTATACTATTATATATCACTCGAAAGGTGGTTTGTTGCTGCATCTTTTCTAATTGTAAGTATATTGAAAACTATTAAATTCACTCTTAAAAGTGCAGATAAGTCCCTTTTGCTTTCATAAATCTGATTATTATCCTAAAAAAATATTCCAAAAATAAAACGAATATTTATAAAAATTAATTGTTTTATTAATATTTCTTTATAAAAAATTAATCAAACAGTTTTAATATTATACTTAAAATGTTTAACTATCTTATATGGGCTGAGACATAGTAAAATGTTTATTTTTTTTTAAGAAAATGCAGTACTTAGCCATAGTGGCTAAGTAGAAGGGACTAAGAACCTATCGCAAAATAAGTTATTTCTTTCAAATTAGTTTAGCACAAACGCTATTAATGGAAAAAAGAACATAAAAATAAGAAAAAAAAAGAATCTTTGCCAACAATCATTAATTTCTTCCAAGTTTTTGGTTATAAAATTGAAATTTGTTTAAATACAAAAAATTTACATACGTAAGCTCATGGACTGCAAAAGGTGCTTCCTTTTTGCAGTTTTAATTAGAGTCACATATTGGTCCGGCAGGTATGTAGAGGAAGATTTCAATGCTCTTGAAATATTCCTCAGAATCAAAGAGTGTGCGGCATCACCCTCATTTTGTGTGTGCTCTTTTGTGAGAAATTTATGAGTGACTAGCTGACCCGGCGAACTTCGTACCGCCTTTTCTTCGTAATTATTTTGTTTTAGTATTTATTAGTTTGGTTTTAGTATTATCCGTGCGGTGACGGAGTAAGAATGCAATTTACCACCCGTGTGTGTCGTAAAAGACGACTAAGTGATATAGTATGCATATAATATCTGTGCAAGGGAAGACTCGGAACAAAACCCTATACCAACACGTCTGATCAGCGTGGTATAGTAGGTCGATTTTCCTCCCATAGTGGGGGAGGCCCTAGCCCGACAGTGGGACGTGTATGGGTTGAGACTATGATGATGATTTATTAGCCTCCAACAAATGGCGTAAAGTTGCGGATTAAAGAAATATAACAGTTGCCGTAAATTCCATCCAGTTAGATTATCAATAATACTATTATATCGACATGTTTGTGGCCGAGGCCGGAGACCGTTCCACCTTCGGCAGGAGCACCAGCCTCTCCTCCTTCCAACATCCAGGGAACTGGCCAAACGCTATTCAAGCGGTGTACAGACCTGTGAAATGTGGTACCAGGTGCTCAAGGACCAGTGCCAGCACCCATTAAGGTTAACCGTCTGGCCGGAGAGTGATATAAGGGCCTTTTTGTATCATAAATAATAAGTAATCTTACATAATATAGAATGCAAAATGGACAAATTTTAAAATATGGCACCTTTGTATTGTAAATTATTACCTGAAATTGGAATGAAAAACGGACGGAAACCGGAATGTGGTACTATTGCAGTGAAAACTGTGATAAATATGAGATAATTTTTTGGAAAGTGGCTGTTTTGCAAGAAAAATACGTACGTTCTCTTCGAGTTCTGGGTTACAATTGACAAAGTGACAGTCTTGCACTAATGTTAGCGCGCCAAACGGCTTAATTCAAAACAGACGTTTGAGCGGTTTGGTGTCAAAGTTAGCGAAAATCATGGGTGTTTTAAATAGACTCTATAGTATCAGCGATTTAGAGCTCATTTTTGCAAAAAAAACTATTTTTCAATTTTTGATTTGTGGCCCTCTTGCATTCAAGGAGCGATATGTGTCTATTCCATAATGGCAGATTACCTCTCTTTATAACGACGATGATAATACAAGTTAAAATTCTGATGTTTACGCGGGCATTAGATATATCAAATACAGGTACCTATATTAACGAATTTGGTAACGTTTATGTGGTGTGTTTTACTTTCTCGACGTTTCAAACACTTCGGAAATTATAGTCATGTCATTAGTCCTCCGGCCACCATAAATGCTGAAAAGTGTTGGAAATGCTATAAAAATCTGTTGAAATAGTTTTATTTCATATAGTTTAAATTCATTTGTCCTCCAAGGTCTGCTGACAACTACAAATGTATTATCTATACCAATAAATAAATTTGGAGTGTCTGTTTGTAATGTCAAAATAATAGGCCTTTTTCATGCTCACGCGGTTATTTGCACTATACATATGCCTAAAAATCACTTTATATTTTTTTTGTCTATCTGTCTGTTTGTTCCGGGTAATCTTCAAAACGGCTGGACCGATTTAAAAAATTCTTTCACCAATGGAAAGCTATAATATCAGGGAGTAAACTAGGCTATATTTTATACTGGTATTCCCACGGGAACTACGTGGATAAGATGACAGAAACCGAAGCGAAGCGAGGGCGGGTTGCTAGTATATACATAAAATATAAACAAAATAGAATTTAGTTTGTATAAGATAGGACTTTGATTGAAAAGTTACTCGGTGGCTATTGAACTATGAATGCAAACAACTTAAAATTTCCTTTGTTAAGACTAGAAACAATAGATGATTGGTGTTATAATTCTTTACATACCGTACCATTAGCCTTTTAAAGTCCGATTACAATATTCTAGAAGTAGTAATATCCCAGTTCAGCGATAATTCTGATATAAAATTATCATGACATCGGGGCTTCGGTTACAAGCACAACCGGGTTAAATCGACTATGTCGTCTTCCACGCTCAAAGGCATTAAATAATTACAGACTAAAAATATAACTGTTGATATAAATAGTGGGTAATATTTGATAACTGGTAACTATGTATAATTATACTTTAGCTAACGGAGAACTTGTAGACATGTTGGCACGAAGATAGCTACTCAATCGTATCATACCAGTCGAATTTGAATATTAATTTGACAAACTTGTTTTAAGAAATGAAATAAGAATTTAACACAAATTCTTAAGAGTATTCTTAATGAAAATGCATATTTCAGTCACTAGAGCTATAAATCAAACGAAATATATCTATGGTATAATGTAAGAGAGCATATATAAATTGTTTAACGGAGTTTAGGAAATTAATTGCACCTATTATTTTTTTTATACATATAAACATTCTAAGGCTTGACAATATTAAGTGGGAATATGGACTTTTATTTTAATTAAGTATACAAATCCCAGGACTTTATTATCAAGACACAGTTCTACGATCAGTGTGTGTTACCAGTGATGACTTACGGTACGGAAACTTGTTCCATAAATGTGGGCCTCTTAACCAAGCTCGAAGTCGCTCAGCGTGCTATTGAGTGGGCCATGATCGGGATTTCTCTGCGTAATAAAATTTGAAATAGGGAAATCCGTGGTAGAACAATTGTAACATAGCACGCTGAAGTGGAAATGGGCAGGTCGTCGACTTGGTATAAGTTGCTTGGCGCTGTTGGATGCAGGCGGCACAGGACCGCACTTTGTGGCGCACACTGGAAGACTACGTCCAGCAATGGACGGCGCGGTGATAGGCTGGATGATGGTGATGATACATATCCCGCTTATGTGTTATAACAACACAACATGCATTGTGTACTATGGCTTACTAGGTTGGTGATAAAAACTCGCAGCCGTAAATTTTAGAGTTCACGGACATGCGAATATAAATTCATTTTATTCAAAATTACTAGATAAAAATATATATTCGAAACGGCAACCCTAATTAGACATTTTAATTATACACTTTAAAACTCTAATTAGATATAAAACTATAATTGGGCTCCGTATATATTGATTTACGATTGTGAAATGCTGCAATTCGATTTTTTCTCGCTTTCGACATCCATTTCTCAGTGAGAACTGACAACAAGTGAAACAACACTATTACTGCGTAGTGTTCTTACCTAGGTAAGTAATCATCATTATTATCATCCTACTATTATCCCAATTGCTTGGGAACGACTCAATGTGCATTTCTCCTCCCTCTTATGCATTGCAAATAGTTTTGGCAAGTTCTATAATCGGCCGCCCGTATAAAGCAACCCTTCTTGCATTCTAAAATTGTTGACCAGAGTGCCTACTCTTGCATCTCGATTCCAATCCTAAATCGAATCGCAGCTCGAATTTAAGCAAATTTGGTACTCTTTAAAGCGACACTAGCGCACGATTGGAATAAAATTCGGTGGATTTTTTTTAAACTAAACAAATTCAACTCTCGTCGATTAAGTAAAATATTTGCTACTCCCGACGTGATTTTGACGTAGTTTAAAATCGTTAATGTTGCAAATTTTCAAGGAAGCGTCTTTGTAGTGATCGAGTTCGGTAACGTTATTAATTTAAAGTAATAAAATACGACACATTTGGTAAAAATGTCAACGTCAAACGCAAAGAATTCATTCTCCATTTTGTTTAAGAGTACCAAATATAAGTTTGGTGAGATTGAAATCGAATCGGATTTGAAATTAAAATTGATTTCAAGGGTAAACCCACAGAGCGCTATCTCGATTTTAAATCGAGATCTCTTAGTCGTCTTTTACGACATCCACGAGCATTGTAAGGGATTGGTAGTATCCGTAACCACCACAATACAACAAGATTAGTACTCAGTTGTTATTATTATAAAAATAATATTACATCCAATAAAAACAGTACTATACATCATAATTTTTTTCTCTCCTTGCATTACCCAGTCGTGAGCGTTAAGTTTCCTTTTTTGGAAGTAATAGCCCAAACAAATAAAGAATTGAGTGTATTTTTTATACATCAGATTTTTTAACTGATAAAATAAACTGTAATTTATGACCACGTGAAGTTATAGACGGTATATTAATAAAGATGATATCGAGCAATCATTTATATATAGACGTAGTTAATTATATAGCCGTTAAAAAATACCCTCCCAGCTGGTGGGAGGCACGTGCCGTCTTCACCTGTTCTCAACACATAATCGATTTCAGAAACAGAATTCGTAGTAATTGTAGTGGCATTATCGTTTGTATATCTTATTAAGTAATATACTTGGTAGTATATAAGATATGCACTTAGTTTTCCGTGTGGTGGCGGAGTAAGAATACAATTCACCACTCCCTATCCCATCCCTTGACCGTAGATGTCCTAAAAGACATGTTGATATAGGGTTTCATTTCGAGTTTGCCTTCTCTTGCACAGACGGTATGTGCACATCCCATAGTCGTCTTATACGACATCCACGGGCAAGATAGAGAGTGGTGAATTGTATTCTTACTTCGTCACCACACGGAAAGAACATGTAATTAACCGACACAAATTACATTCAGACTCAGAACAACAATTTGTGGATCGTACAAGGTGTTGTCTTGCATGGGATTCGAAACCGCGACACTGGCACGGTACGTCGGTATCTTAACCACTACGTCATCTGCGCAGTCTTTAGCCGGTTTTTACGATTCCCATAGGGAAGCAATGATGGCGACAAATGTATTCTTATTTTTTACAAAGATACATTTCATTAATTGCAAATGTAACTTTGTAATCCTATATATTTATATGGGTTTACAAAATTATTTACGCAGTTAGTGTATCTCGGCAACTGGACGAAAATTATAATCTTTCATATTTTTTCCTTCATTTATACACTAAACACTAATTGTATTCTAAATGTGAAGCTTCTGTGTCTGCTAGAAGTGCCTCTTTAATATTGATGATCGGTCAGTCGGTCAGTCAGTGAGTGACAAAATTACGAAATTTTTACTAGTTGTAATTCTTAAACTATTGGTTCAAATTATAATTTTAATATTTTTATATTTCTTTTTTTGAGCGGACTAAACTGGACATACGTCCAGGGCCGGATTAAATTTATCAGGGCCCCTAGGCAATGTGATTCTCGGGTACATGGTCCACGGTCTATGAGCAGTAGTATCACCATCAGGTGTGTTGTTTTTTTCTTTTGCCATCAACAACAATAAAAAAGGAATAATATTGAGGAAGTATACAAATTTTCAAAAAAGTCGTTCGATGAAGTTTTTTTTCTTGGTGCATGCTCGGGGCCCTGGTCAATGCGGGGTCCCTAGACAGTCGCCGCCTTATGGATAATCCGGCCCTGCATACGCCGTCCCCTTCGTCCGAGGCGAAAGAGTGGCGTGCGGCCCCATAATCCACCGGATCCCTTGACGTCCGTGGCCAGCAATATTACTATACTAACTACAAAACTAGATTTTTCGCTTTACAAATTATGCATGATATTTAAATATAAATTATTATTTTTAATTGCTAATAATTAATACTTGCCATTAAGATTTTAAACTCAAATGTTATAAAAAACTAATTTATGAACTGTACGTACTGTTACTATGTTAGTAATGAAAATTAATTTGAATAAATTACAGTATTATTACTGTACTCGTAAAATTACATTAATTACTTTAACGGTTCAGTACATCATCTATTTTTTAACACTTACCTTTAAAACATATTTCCATAAATCGATACAATTCCTTATTCTCACTTAACACTGTTGTCCTTTCATTTATAATCCATCACAAAGAGTCCAGATCACGAACTTCAAAAAACATTGAAGTTACACACAAATCAATAAAATGTTTTTACCAAAAATTGCTAAAATTTTACTTCAATAGAATCAAAACAAGTTCTCAATTCGAATTTTAAATTTAAACAACACTTTCCCGCCATAAGTTGATTTTTTTCGCCGGTAATCGGCCAAAGGCTCAAGGCACTGCTCGACACGTAGCGTCCAACCGAGAGCGAAGCCGGTTCGCCGTCGATTGTTTTATTTTGAACTCAGACTGGAACCGCGCTGCCGCGTTTGAAACGTACTAACTGCATAGCTTCTCGTGCGACTTAGACCAAGCTACCATTATAACAATACCAGTAATCTTAATTAATATGCTTAGAAATAATTAGAAACTCCAAATTATCAATATGTAAGCGTTTATTTCTTATATACAATAAAAACCATTGAGAATTATTTCATAAAAAAGTGCAGAACAATTTGAGGTAGATAGATACAAGAGTTACTGCTTCAATTTAGTAAACCTATTATTATACATACCTACTAAAATGATTTTTTACTTAAGTGCGAATACCCATAATTATAATCTTTACAACTAGCTAACTAAAAAAAAACAGTCGCTAACTCTATTTATAACAACAGTAGGGACAGCGAGAAGTACAAACTTCTTTAAAAAAATTTGACTAATAAAGATCTAACTGCCACGTGCAACTGTCCTATTAATCAATTAATAACTATCAGCTGTTTGCTATTTTTATTTCACCTTCTAACTTTTCTGTTTCGTTTTCTAATTTTTCTATATCTTCAATGCTTAAATCGCCAGCAAAATCATTTTTATCACACTCCGTTTTATCAATATTGGCCTTTTTAAGAAAAGGTTCATGCAATGCTTTATATAATTTTTTTGCCTTGGTGGCCCCAAATCCTGGACATTCAGCCAATCTACTTTCGGTAGCTTTTATAATATTGTCTAAAGTACCGAATTTTGCTATAAGTGTCATAGCGTCCGTTTTATTCACTGGTTTAATTGTTGATAATGCATTGATAACCTAAAAAAACAATAAATATGATACAAACCATTTTAAATAAGCATGTTAGCGGAGAAATTGATACTAACAGACACGCAGAAGATTACGCAGAAGTTTCGTGATTCTCTCCTTCCTCTTATTTATGATATCATTTTCACAGTACATTATATAAAATATATATATAGAGTTGTTAAAGCCGTAACAAATTGAAAAAAAAAGCTTCTTAAATAATAATAATAATATCGTAATATTCTAATAATAATAAATCGTAATATTCTATTTCATAATAAGAGCCATAATTGTTTTAAAAGCTCCTAATAGATACTAATAGGATGATGATGAATAGATACTACACTATTAGTGCTTCGTGCAAGGACACAGATTGCCTGCGACAGGGACAATGCTATTAGTCGATTATCTCTTACCAAGAGTCGATATGCAATGTTTATCTTCGCTATACGAGTATGTGCATATAAAATTAGTGGTATAACCACACTGTCGACAGTTATCTGTCTACAGCCGCGGGCCGGTCCGTCCGGGGTAGTACCACACTCTCGCAGAAAATCGACGTCTGAGTAGTAGCAATTTGTTACTGCGCTTCGTTCGGTGAGCGAGAGCCGGAAGCCCAACTTTCTGAGGGTGTTTGCGTGTGGAGGGTTATGGTAGTGCCTTTGGTATCACCGAGCCTCAATGCACGCATTCACACTCTCTTCACTTTCTTCGCGGTAGGCAGCGGCCTTGTAAAGGTCCATGAGCGGCAGCAACACTTACCATCAGGTGTACTGTTTGCTAGTTTGCCACTGGTTGCAATAAAAAAAAAATCAATCATTCATTTAACAAGTTACCCATTCAAGCCCAGCTATCATAAACGTATGTATATGATATGGGTAGTTGGACCGACAGTTTTCCGTTTAAGTACCAAGGTTAGCTTGCGCCGTAAAATAAGTTATATTCCTGCGACTATCGTCAGTATTGCGGTATAATATATTCCTAGTTTTATCCCGAAACTTTCATTGATTGATTGATTGAAGTTTTTACTGTTATTGCTATAGCCAGGTGAAAGGTATTGAGAATTTTTTGATAGGCGATATACGTGATTGTAAATCATTATCACGCGTCTATTAACTATTGGGCCAATGGGATGTACTATGACCTATTTTCAACTCGTCTTGAGATAAAGTGCACGCAACTTATACGAGACTAAAATTCAGATTTTCTTTTTCAACCCATAGATGTCTTACTGGGTACGCGCCTCCTACCCAATAAATAGCAAATTGACTTATACTACGCTGGCCAAACATGTGACGGGAATAGAAGAATTGGACAATCAATCTGTACATAAAACTACATGCCTTTATCTATAAATTGAGGTTTTATTGCGAGATCTTTTGCAGTGTTTATTACTTGCATTCCTTAGTCGTCTCTTAAGACATCCGAGGGAAAGGAAATAGTAATTGTTTAATGTTGATTCATGACAAGAGAAGCATGACAGATTCTACAAAAATCAAAACAACAATTTTATGTATGCTTTTGAGAAGAATCTTCGAAATACCTTCTGATGGGGATCATTTTCAATTCTCTCCATAATTCCGTCCGGTGGTTTGTTTTCGTATATTTTATAATTTTCTATGATCTTGGCCGCTTCTTCAGGACTCCATGCCAACATGAGTGTTAAATCGGTTAGAAGGCATATTCTTGTTAGATTTTTGAGTGCTATGTGTGGATCTTTGAGATCAACCTAAAAAGTTACAAAGCTTAGTACAAATTGACTGACCTGTTTCATCTCGGCTCATAAAGTCATACTGCTGTGCTCGAGACTCCTCCACAATAGGAGGGAAATCGACCTTACTATACCATGCTAGTCAAAAAAGTTGTTAGAGGGTTTTGTTTCGAGTTTTCCTTCTCTTCTATAGATGCCATATGCGTATTATATCCCTTAGTCGTCAAGATAGTGGTGAATAATATTCATAATCCATTACCACACGGAATACGGGCCTGTTTAGTGCTTTTAATTATTTATCCATCCATCCATTAGCCTATAAACGTATACTGTTCGATATAGGTCTCCTCAAGATAATACCACTTTAACAGTTCTCCGCAACCTCCTAGCATAATCCGTGTCTTTTAAGATGTCGTTAGTCATCTAGATTATACCATAATTATAGGCATATGATAAAAGAACTATTTGGGATGGATCTTATAGAGTTAATATTTAATTGCCTGTCCTTTTGGATATTTACTGCATTGAACGCAGTGCATTCATAACTAAGGGAGGATTAAGTAGTTTGACGTCCAATATGTCATCGTTATTAGACTGAGTATTCTATATTTTCAGTATAGTCGCGCTTTTAAGAGGGGGGAGTTATACGTTTGACGCAACGCTTTTTTTATAGTAGCTAAGCTGTGGTCGGCAACACACACCGCCTAATCTAACTGGGTCCACGGAAAGACGGTACCTACGAAAGTGTTGCCGAAGCGTCGCTCTCACAGCAGTCAGCATATCTGCGGATGGCGGATTAACCTCCAGTCCGTCCACCCGCTACCACAGCTAGGGCGACATCAAGCGCCTGCGTCAACTCGCTCAGCGGCCTGCTCGCGAGACGGAAGCCACCTCCTGCCAGTGTCGTCGATAAAGCCTAGCTACCATCTCCACCTCTAAGTCCCACGGGAGAGTTCCAGCCAACAGGCACGCTGCCTCCGTCACCCCCGTGCGGTATCCATGTATGGCCCTGCCGCCATGGCTCTGCTGGCCCTGAGTCGGACGCTCAGGGAGTCCGCCAACACGAGTGCGCCGTCCATGAACCGAACCACACTCACGTACAGCGGTTGGTTACCCTGCATCATACCGGATGACCATGCAATAAACGTTCTGACCATATTTAATTGGATAAAAACGATACAAAGTTTAATTTGTTTTCAAAAACTTAGATAATTTCCTACTGCATTATCTATACCAATAAATAAAATTGGAGTGTCTGTTTTTAATATCAAAATAATAGGCTTTTTTCATGCTCACACGGTTATTTGCACGACACCTATGCCTAAAATAGCAATTAAAAATTTTTGTCTGTCTGTCTGTTTGTTCCGGGTAATCTTCAAAACGGCTGGACCGATTTCAAAAATTCTTTCACCAATGGAAAGCTATAATATCAGGGCGTAAACTAGGCTATATTTTATTCCGGTATTCCCACGGGAACGGAAACTACGCGGGTAAAACGACTATAACCTATAACCGAAGCGAAGCGAGGGCGGGTTGCTAGTATAAATTATATTTTAAACAGGGATCAAACAACCCCGCTTAAGAGTTAAACCTTTCGACAGGGTAACCCGTACATAAGGTCACTCGTATCGCAGTGTAAGCCTTTGTTTCAGTTATATCGACAAAACCCAGCAATGGGGTTAACTCCTTTATTACGGTAATCACGTGAAGGGGTTAACCCCTTCAATAACTTAAGCCTTTGAAGAGGTTACCTTCATGAAAATCTTGTCGGGTTATCTTGAATTACCTAATAAAATTGAGCGACATGTAGGTGTAGATATATTTTGCACCCAGTGGCACCTTTTTGACTTACTATTTTTTATTTAGTTATTACGAATTTGACAACAAACAGCGGCAGATAAGTGAACTAATACAGACTACTAAGAGATACTAGCGAAAATACAAATATTGCAACTAAGTTATAAGAGAATGAAAATACGGGGACAGAGTGACCGGATCGGTGCCGACCTGGCGCTGCCGACCATCGCCAGGGAGATGCTCGTCAGCGTCAGGAACTGGGACGCGGTCGCCGCCTTCTGTGAGGCCGTTATCTCACGGAAGGAGGCGGCGGATCGTGTGCGAGTAGAGATCCTATTCGGCGACACGTTCCGCCGCCGGCGACTCGGGCAGCGCAGGCGCGAGTATCTGCGCCTAATGCCGCCCTAGCCGAGGCCGCGGGTGATCGGACCGGGGAATTGTCCGTCACCCGCAGTGTGGCTAACCGCGCGATGGCGACCGACGTCCCAGGATGTCGAGAGGTGAGGGTACCTGAAAGGGTATTCCGTCGGGCCGACCACTGACGACAAGTCACATCTGCTCCGGTGGTCGGCCCAACAACGAGGTGACGTGGGTACGGGTGGGTTATGGGCCCGCGCGCCGTTCTTTCATCGCCCCGGACGGACTGGACCGCGCGTGCGCTTACCATAGCCCACCCATAAAAAAAAAAAAAAAAAAAAAAAAAAAAAGAGTGATCGGATACCGAAGCGAAGCGAGGGCGGGTCGCTAGTAATATCATAAGAAAGTACACATACACTTAAACCAAAATACTATTAAATTTCTTTTAATTAGGTATTTTAGTATTTTCGAATTTCGTTCGAGTTCCAAATGAAATGACGAATGATGAAAATAAACACGTTTAGACACGAAAAAAGAAATATTGCAATTAAACATTACAATTTTTTTTTCGTGTCTATACACGTTTATCTATATATTATCTATACATGAGCGACAAGCAAAATTGAACTGTAAAAACACACCCTCAATGATTATTTTATTTATACAAGACGCTCGATACACGCATCAATGTCCCCGTCTGGTAGGTAAGATGTTACGTGTAGTCGTGGTTACGCGATTTTCATCAAACTAATTTCGATTGAAAAAACGGTGCATATTCAATATCTTTGGCTGCAATGGCTTACAGTGTTACAGAATGAAAGGGTACCTAATCTATTCGGAAGAGGTTACACTGCACCCGTTCGAGGTGTAACCTATGTCAATGGGTTTATTTTTAAAGCGCTTAGAAATCCCCCTTTAAAAACCCTTTGAACGAGTATCGGAACGGTCCCTGATTTTAAACACAAATATTACGTATTTTATAGCCTCATGCGTTTATATCCAAATGAGTATAGCACATTCCACCACACAAGTATCAGTCTCCGAAAGCCGCTAATTGGACAGTTTCAAGGCCCTAGCTTCCTCTGCAAATTATAGAAGAAACACCTAAAATCAATGAAATCTGTTGAAAAGCCTAAAATACTTTTTTTTGCTGAAGCAAAGTTCAAAAAATATGTCAAGATCATGACTTGTGTAGTCAAGTCAATACAAAATATGTCAAGGTACACGCTTTCACTGCTAAACCAACGAGGCAGTAGTTAAAATTATAATTACCTGAACTAGTAGCACTCTAAGCTCATATTTTTTTCCTAGTTCTTTTATCCGATTATTTATATAATCTGGGTTCATGTTATGGTACCGCAAGGATAGGAACAATAAACATATTGTCTTGCCCACTTCATAATCAGGAATAATTTCGTCATATTCCCATGGGACATTAGTTATAAACTTCAATACAGGATTACCCCTCTGAAACAACAATTTATTAGTCTTAAGAATGTCCATATTAAATAATAAAAAAGGGTTACCGAGTATGATTTATGCAGGTAAAACCATAATAAAATTATCTTTTATCGTCATTTACATCCTCACAGCACTAACCCCACTCATGGGCTAGGTCCTCCTCCACTGTGGGAGGGTTATTATCTTACTATGCTCTGGTCAGACTGGTTGGTATAGGGTTTTATATCAAGTTTTCCTTCTCTTTCATAAATATTACATGCATACTATATACCTTAGTCGTCTTTTAGGATACCCACGGGTAAGAGAGGGGGGTGGTGGATTGTATTCTAACTCACTCCATCACCACATGAAAAACAAATCTTTAGGTTCTTCAAAAAAATTGATCAAAAAAACTTCTTAAGAACCTGCATAAAAACACTAAAGCAGAAGCATTACTAGATCATCCCATTTCAAAAGGTAATTACATCTCCTGGCTCTACAATCACAGTATAGTACCTGCCCTTTGTATGCAGTGTTTAATGCCCATTTTCACCAATAACTCCTGAATTTTATGTTGTCAATGTTGTATGTTATTTCCATTACCTTAAGTGTCACTTAAACTTCAGGAGTTGTTAGTGAAAACGGCATAAGCCTGACTTAAAATTTGAATATATGGTAACCTAATGTTCTTGAAATCTTCTAGCCACGGATGGCGGATTGATTTGATGATGATTGACGCTCTAAAGTATTTTAGAAATTCAGTCATCTCTAAAAAGTGTGAAAGAAGACTTTTTAAATCTGAAATTATATAGTATATCTATTGAATATTTTATTAAAGCTAGCATTAACCTAGTGCCTGACGAACAGTAATATAGTACTAAAAGTAATAAAATGCTAGTAGTTACCTGTTTTTGATTTACTAACACACAGTGAGTTTTAGAAGAAGCAGGCTTGGTCACAGTATCTTTGGAAGTTCCTGCCATAGTAAATTATAATTAGTTTCTTTAAGCCCATGAATATGCAATAATAATAGAAAAATAGTCTGCTATTGAATCTACCTTCTTTTTGAAATAATTGTACATATATGTTCAGATTTACAACACTTGGCATATTTTCTTCTTCTAATAGAAGACGAAGGCATAGGCCAACACATATCCCAATATTAAGTGCGGGACTTGTATAACTGTGGGAAATTAGTTTTATTACAAAAAAATATTCCTAGTGGTAGGACCACACTGTCGACAGTTATCTGTCTACAGCCGCGGGCCGGTCCGTCCGGGGTAGTACCACACTCTCGCAGAAAATCGATGTCTGAGTAGTAGCAATTTGTTACTGCGCTTCGTTCGGTGAGCGAGAAAGCTGGAAGCCTAACTTTCTGAGGGTGTTTGCGTGTGGAGGGTTATGGTAGTGCCTTTGGTATCACAGAGCCTCAATGCACACATTCACACTCCCTTCATTTTTTTCGCGGTAGGCAGCAGCCTTGTAAAGGTCCATGAGCGGCAGCAACACTTACCATCAGGTGTACTGTTTGCTCGTTTGCCACTGCTTGCAATAAATAAAAACCCACAGGAAAGGCAGATGTGACAATCATTTTATCTTGCCTGGCACCACATGAGCATGTATTAATAACTGATCAAATGTAATCTATATAATAATTATAATGTAGGCCCAGGAAATGGATATCTGTAGTCCAGCATAAAACGGAATGGATTCTATAACTTTTAAAGCTTTTTTTTATTTCGGACAAAAGTTATTTACTATTATTGCTATGGAATATATGCTTACCCGGATTGACTTCTTGGTTACTTTCAAGTTTTAGTTGTTTCGGGGATGTTGGTTCACTAATTTCAGCCAGTATATCATCAAAACCATCTTCTAACTCCATTAATAGTAATATAAGCAGAACTGTTCGAATTTAAGCTGAATTAATTAAGATTGTTTAATATTAGTCTCTCATTTATGTCTTTCATCACAAATAAATAATTGATACTGTTAAAGGAAGGATGAGAACAAGACAAGGAAGACTTTATATTAAAGAGAACAGCATCATGATCTTTCGATAAATCCCATAAATGAGTTATATTTTAGATCTTCAGTTGATTAAATTAGTAATTATCTATATAAACATGTGCATATACTTGATACATAAGATCTATTATCAAATGCCCATGCTATCATCTTCCAAAAGTCATCTTACAAAAGTAGATCAGATGAACTTGATAATAACCTGGCATTGTGCCAAGACAGAAGATCAGAGCAAGGATTGGAATGGATGGTTGATTGGTTTATTCGCTACGAGTAAATGTACTCTTAACGCGGCTTGGTGCGATATCTTTTTTTTGTGTGTCTTAGTTGTTAGCCTCAGATGGCTGTGACAACTTTACCCGGACTGGTGGGTGAGCGCTGAGGGCTCTCAACCCGTTTTGGTGCGATATCTACGAACGAATATTTAAAACCATTATAAACACAAATACCTACATCAAAACAGTGTGTCAGATCAGATGTCAGATCATTCTGATTGATTCATTCGGATGATTTAATTGACAATTTGACATTATTGACATTCAGTCAAATCATTGTGTCAAATTAAGAACTATAATGGACTTTTGACGCGAAAGTCAAAATGTCATGTAGCGCTTTTATATTCTTTTCATTATTTTAGTGTTTTAAAGTGTTATATTCAATAATTTTGCTGATATTTTATTTAATATAATGCAGATAAAATTCTGAAATGTAGTGAAAATGATATAATAGTGAATTACGTGCATTTTGACATTCTGCCCAAATTTCCTGAGACGTATGACTTGTATCAGCACCAAGTCATGCTAACGACTGACTGAAAGACTAAGACTAAAGACGTGAATAATAATCAATATACTCGACACTGGCACCAATAGCTCATATTATTGTAGCTCATTGCCATTAACTAAGAAGAAGAAGAAGAAGAACTATAATACCTAACTTAACTTTTTGAAGTGAGCTCACTTTTCACGCATGTCAAATTGTCATATAGCTCTTTTATATTTTTCCATATTTTAGTGTTTTACAGTGTTATATTGAATAATTTTGTTGATATTTTATGTAATATAATGTCTATAAAATGCTGAAACATAGTGAATACGATATAATAGCAAATTGCGTGCATTTTCACATGCTGCCAAAATTCCCAGAGGAAGCATGAATTGGTCATCAGCTCCAAATCATTGATAAGGACTGACTAAAAGACGAAGACTAAAGACGTGAATAATCAATACAATGAATCGACACTGGCACCGATAACTCATATTATTGTAGCTCATTGTCATTAAACAAGAAGAAGAAGACAGCGCAAGTTAAATTTTAAAATTGTGCTATGCACCTCATACTTATAAAGAAAATTGAAAATCTTTATGAGACGGTAGTAAGCAAAGAATAATGTTCTCAGTTTCTTAGGGATTTGTCCTGCTAAGCCTTCGTTTGTGTGCTAAGCTATTAACTAAATGACAGAACAATGACATATTCATATGTTCAGTATTGCCGTGGTACAAATATGGATTTGGCGCACAACAACTTTTAACATGCCGACTTGCCATGTTTAACCTACAACCTCAATCCCCATTACAAACAAATATTATATGTATATTTCCATATGGAAGTATACTTATATATATATGAAGTATACTTATAAATGTATGTTCTACGTCTGGACGCGGTCCGCCTTTAGATGAAATCAATTGCCGCACTATACTACGATAGGTAGATAAATTATGATAAGATTTTATTTCAGGTTTTCCTTCTCTTTTGGTGATGAAAATAGCATTGCTGTATCTTATATAACTTATATCCCTTAATCGATTTTTATGATACCTATTAAGTAAATGTAGCGATCAAGCTATTTTTAGTCGGTCAGTATTTGCTCAGAGTAAGAAACGAGACCTGCTCGGTTTTTCCCTACTAAAAGACAATACGAAATGTGGAAATCTAGAAAATCGAGCGTTACATGCTACATTACAGTCATCAAATAACGCTGTGTATGAGGAGATCATGAAACTCGCAGTGAATTCTTGGATGCAAGTAAAATAGACTTCACCGGTGAATTACACAGCATTCTGGTGATTGATCTTGTGTCTTGACCATAAAAGAATATTTTTCAATGGATATAAAACTTAAATTCAATTCAAACTTCCGACGGCGACTTAAAATGTTATTTGACCGCAGTCACTTTCTAAATACTGAGATAAAAAGTTCTAATGGTCAATCTTAGCGAATAATTAGGTATACGAGAGTGAACATAGTAGATAAGATATTTAAGTTTGACGTCATAGAGTAACATAATAAATAATAAATCATTTTTGATATAATCCACATAATTTAAAAGGAAACAGGTATTAGACATTAAAAAAGTCCGCCCGTGACATGGAGGACCTTGGTATCATGCTAAACGATCTCAGCAGGGTATCTCAATCAGTGGATTTACGAATGAACATGGACAAGACGAAAGTCGTAATAAATGCCCATGTCATTCCTATACTGATCCTAGTTGGCAATGCGATTCTCGAAGTTGTCGATCATTATGTTTACTTTGGACAACAGTTAGGTAGATCCAGTTTCGAGAAAGACGTCAGCCGACGAATCCAACTCGGTTGGGCAGCGCTCGGCAAACTTAAGAGGATCTTCTCGTCCCACATACCTCAGTGTCTGAAAACACAGATCTACGGAAAAGTGGTCCCTAAATATAGGCCTCATCCAAGCTCAAAGTTGCTCAGCGTACTATGGAGCGGGCTATGCTTGGGGTTTTCTATGAGATAGAATCCGGAATACAGAAATTGGTAGAAGAACGGGTATAACCGACATAGCACTAAGAATTAGCACGCTGAAGTGCCACTGGGCAGGCCAGATCGCTCGACGAACCGATAACAGCTGCGGAAGAAACGTTCTCGAGTGACCACCACGTGGACGACGCAGTGTGAACGCCTCCCCATTAGGTGGACCGACGATCTGGTGAAAGTTGCTGGGCGTCGTCGCATACAGGAAGAACAGGACCGCACTGTATGGAATAACAAGAGGGAGGCCTACGTCTAGCAGTGGGCGGTGATAGGCTGAAATGATGATGATGATGATGAAATATTCAAAAAGTTGTGATCGTCATAATATGCACAGGTTTCCATGCTACCTTGGAGGTAGCGTACTTAGCACTTTTTTTTTAATGTGGTTGCCCGGGTAGGCCTATTCTGCTGATTTGTTGTGATTCTGTTTAATTTGAAACTGTTAAAAAATTAAAGATATTGCAAGGGTTAAACGTGGATAAGGCGTGTAAATTACAAAAAATAGAAATTGATCCTTTCGAATCATTATCTGAAACTTCTGCTTCCTCTTCTCTTTGTTCTTTTTCTTGTTCTCCTTCTCCTTGTTATCTTCTTTATCCTGGATGCAAGTAAATTGCCCCAATAATGACATATCGCATGTCTTTGTCAGCATCAAGTGACTCTTCAATTGTTGGTGATTTAACATTGGAGATTTTTTGTGACCTTTGACCCGAGTAAATTTTTCCAGGTGTCTGATCGATGAGGTCTTTTCACATTTCATTTACATGTATTTTGCACAATCTTACCAATTTTCAGCCAAGTGTGAATTTTTGTAACCTTGGATGTCTAAATTGACCGATTTTTTTTTTGTTTGGATCGCCCTTACGGGCAGGCTAATGTCTTTTCGACCATACTGCCTTGTCTTACGTAGCTTACTTCTTTACATATTATTTACTTCTTCATATTGTATAACTTATTTATTGTCATGGTCCGTCAGTAAGTCAAGTCGTTATCATTAATTAGGCGCTGAAAACCTAATTAGATGATTTCTCTGGGAATTCCGGTTGAATATGGAAATACACGTAAACCACTCTTATATCACATTCACCACATTTCAGCACCTTCATTATATTATATTACATAAAATATCAGCAAAATTATTCAATATAACACTATAAAACACAAAAAAAATGAATATAATACAAGAGCTTAACATGACATTTCCAAATTCGCGCTGAAACTCCCTAGATTGACCGAACTAGCGTACAAATTTACTCTGTGGTAAACCGTAGAAATATCATTTTGACACTTGCTGGAGTAGAGAGATCATGTTGTATTGTGAAAACATTGCAGTTATCTCATTTCTATATAAACTAATATTGTATTTACCGCTCTTTCCATGTATTAATTCTATTTAATACCTAACCAATTTTACGTGTAATTAGTATTAGTTATCATATTCTTTTCTCTTACTATCCATAACCCATAATACACTCGGTGTGCAAGTTAACATGAAGATAAAATTATGAACAGTTTGCCCTCCTGTAGCAAATCAAAACAAAATGATGAATTCGACGAAGACGAAATATTTGACGACTCAATTTTGGCTCATTTTGAAAAGTCCTTTAAGCAAACATTGGATATTAACGACCAATCGGTTTCTGAGAGTAATATAAACAATGCATTTAGTGAGGACGACTTAAATATCAGGTAATATTATTGAAAGGAAGCTTATATTTTTTACCTAATATTATTATCAAATTCAACAATGTATTGAGTATTAGGCAGCTAATTTAACTTAGTCATTACTTTTAACTGCCCTTACTTTAGACTGTTTTGATATGAAACATTATAGGCGAGGGTAAACCTGATCGATGGCGGTGACACAACGCCACGCTATATGACGGAATATATGTAGTCTACATAGTTGTGTGTAAGACGTAGCGATATGATGTTGTGCGTAAGCAACTTTGTGGTGAATTAATTATGATTATTGTATAATATTTTGAATAATAATATAAATCGTAGTATGTTATTTATACATTATGCCATTTTAGTTCCCGTCGTAATCTGCTCTTTTATGCATATATATGTGTACAAAATAAATCGGATGTTTCACATCTGCCAGGAGACAGCTCACTTTTTTCTAAATTAAAATAATTATTCTCATGCACATATTATTAATTATTACATATAGAGCCATTAGTTGTAACATTGTTATGAGCATAAAATTAATTTTCATGTAATTAGCGCCTTGTGCTGCGATGAGGAATTGAGTGGGTATGATAAAAATACTGGCAAGACATGGATATATCCAACAAATTATCCAGTCAGAGATTATCAGTTCAATATCATCAGAACAAGTTTATTGAAAAATACTTTGGTAAGTTTTTATTTAGAAGGCCTACACATAATAAATAATATCCTAAAATTAAACAGTCCTCTGTATGGTGACGGAGTAAGAATACAATTCACCACTCCCTATTAAAAACGACTATGGGATATAATATGCACTGATATAATATGGGATATATATGATATAATATGTGCTGTGTGGTAGCGGCTTCGAATACTACCAACCCTTGCTTTGCTCGTGGGTGTCGTAAAAGACGATTAAGAGCCCTAGATTGACCCGGACCAACTCCATCTGGTACCATTTGGGTCAACGATTACATTCCCAAGGAGGGTTGACGTCAGGCAGGCGGCCAGTCATAAAAGTCATTGCCGAAACTTTTTGCAATATGTCAAAACAGATGACATATTGCGTCGACCCCAAGTAATTGGGATAAGAGCAAGATGATGATGATATGGGATATAATATTGCACGTAACATCTGTGTAAGAGAAGGAATACTAGACATGAAACCCTATATCATCATGTCTGACCAGCATGCTATAGTAGATCAATTTTCCTCCCATTGCAGAGGAGGATCGAGCCCAACAGTGGGACGTATGTGGGCTGCGATACACATAGTGAATAATTATTATTAGGATAGTGGTCCTAGACATAGTCTTTAGTCATTATTATCTTCCTCATATACCAAATACTTAGAGTCAATCTAATATATACTCATATTTCATTGTATATATTGCAAAAATTATTGACAATAGTTTTATGATCGGCCGCCTGCCTGATGTCAACCCTCCTCGGACTGCTGATTGCTTTTTTAATTGTTGTTTTGCAAAAATAAATAATACAAAGCATCTTCTATAAATTGATTTTTCAGTTTTTTAATCACATTGCCATGTTTACTCTAAGGTGAGTGTACTTACATGGTACTTATCAGCTAATTTACGATATCTTGGATTTAAGATCTTTCTCCTTTTTTAATGAATAAATAATATTGATTTTATCTTTACTCCATAATACCACTCTTATGCTTTGACATTTTTGTTCTGGAAAACATACATATTTCACTGTGATTCTTAACCCCACTGACAAGTATGGTGATTATGGCACTATCCCTTCATTTATGGGAAGGCCTACATCTCATACTCTATAGTGAAAGGCTTGTAAGCTGAACTTCTATAATGGTTGTCACAGCCATCTGAGGCTAACAACTAAGTCATAAACAAAAAAAAAACTTCTATAATGCTCCTAATAATGATTTTTAATGAGTTTTTGATACTACTTGCACCTGTTTGCTTTATACATTTACTTGTTGTTGTTTAATATAGTCTGAAACAACATCAGTGAATTCATAAAATCAGTTTTTTTAATAGACAATACCCTGCAATAAAGAAATAGTCCTTGTATTATGGGGAACTTACAAACATACAAATATTGGACACTAATTAAACTCAGATTTAGTACAACAATTTGTGGATCCAACAAAGTATTGCCGTGTATAGGAATTAATCTTACAACACTGAGCGTTATAGGTTGGTATCTTAACTACTTTATTATCTATACACTTATGTGAAATGCTTAAAAAATAGCATACTATTTTTTGCTTAATGCTTAAAAAATAGCATACTATTTTTTAAGCATTATATTTAGTATCATATTTATAACATAAAGTATTTTTAAAGACTATTTATTTGAGCCTTAATTATAATCATCATCATCATCATCTCAACCCATATATGTCCCACTGTTGGGCTCGGGCCTCCTCCATAATGGAAGGGTAATTGACCTACTATACCACGCTGGTCAGACGTGTTGGTATAGGGCTTTATTTCGAGTTTTCCTTCTCTCGCATAGATGTTATATGCGTTTTATATCCCTTAGTTGTCTCGTACGATCACCCACGGGTAAGATAGGGGGTGGTGAATTGTATTCTTACTCCGTCACCACACGGAACTTAATTATAATATTAAATAATATTTTATAAACAGGTGAGTTTACCCACTGGTTTGGGTAAAACCTTTATAGCAGCCGTTATAATGTACAATTTTTACCGCTGGTATCCTTTGGGCAAGATAATATTCACAGCACCTACTCGTCCATTGGTTGCGCAACAAATAGATGCATGCTACAAGATTATTGCAATACCACCCAATGATACTATTGAAATGACAGGTAATAGTACTTCCTTACTAATATTATAAATGCGAAAGTATGTTTGTTTGTTACGCCTTCACGCTTAAACCGGCGAACTGAATTCAAAAATTCTTTCACCATTAAGGAAAGCTATAATATCAAGGAGTAACATAAGCTATATTTTATCCCGATGTTCCCACGGGAATGGGGACTATGCAGGTAAGGCGACTGAAACTGAAGCCAGGGCGGCGGGTTTCTAGTTATAATAAAACATAGGTTTATATGGAATTTCATTATGCCTTATCAGATTATTGTAATTATGCCTTATCAGATTATTGTAGTGGTGTTCATATGTAGTTACAATTTTTTTTTAAAGATAACTACGCACTAAGAACGTAATCCTTGTATTACAGGGGACTTTACAAACATATAATTTAACAAACACAAATTGCATCCAGACTCTGAACAATAATTTGTGAAGTAGTAGTACCCATAGCATTGGAATGGTAGCTCGGTATTTTAACCACTACATCATCTGCAAGTACTTCACTATATATTATAGTATTTATTACCCACACTTATACATACTTCAGTGCTGTGTGGTAGCAGCTTCGAATACTACCAACCCTTGCTTTGCTCGTGGGTATCGTAAAAGACGACTAAGAGCCCTAGATTGACCCAGACCAACTCCATCTGGTACCATTTGGGTCAACGATTACATTCCCAAGGAGGGTTGACGTCAGGCAGGCGGCCGGTCATAAAAGTCATTGCCGAAACTTTTTGCAATATGTCAAAACAGATGACATATTACGTCGACCCCAAGTAATTGGGATTAGAGCAAGATGATGATGATACATACTTCAGAAATCATTGAGAATACTAACATAAAGCATTTTGATTTAAATAGTTTTGATAATTTAAACTAGATTTTAATAATAAGGTGTTCAAAAATTACAGGCAACGACGAAATAAACTATTTATAAATATATAATATATATTTTATATGGGGCTATATTATATAATATAGCCCCATATTTTCCCATAGGTTTCGTAAAAATAGGTATCAATAAGGTGCATATTAAGTGTGGCGTTTCTGCCATTATCTGTCCTTAAAGAGAGGCCTATGTCCATCAATGGACAATTGTCAATAAGTTAATCTATACCAATAAATAAAATTGGAATGTCTGTTTGTTATGTCAAAATAATAGGCTTTTTTCATGCTCACACGGTTAATTGCACTATACACATGTCTAAAAATCACTTTATATTTTTTTGTCTGTCTGTTTGTTCCGGGTAATCTTCAAAATGACTGGACCGATTTCAAAAATTCTTTCACTAATGGAAAGTTATAATATCAGGGCGTAAACTAGGCTATATTTTATCCCAGTATTCCCACGGGAACGGGAACTACGCGGGTAAAACGACTTTTTAGTCGTTTTACCCGCGAAGCGAGGGCGGGTTGCTAGTATTTGAATATATTGTTCAACCCTTTCTTTCAAATTAAAGCGGAAAAGAAGAAAACACCAGATTATATTCCAATAAATTATTATCCATGTAGTGACAGAGTAAGAATACAATTCACCATTCCCTATCGTGCCTGTGGATGTCGTAAAAAACGACTATGGGATATAATATGTACATAACATCTGTGCAAGAGTAGGAAAACGAAAGGAAACCCTATACCACCATGTCTGACCAGCATGGTATAGTAGATCAAATTCCTTCCGATGCTGGAAGGGGCCTGAGCTCAACAGTGGGACGTGGACGTGGGCTGCGATGATGATGATAAAATTATTAAATTATATAGAAATTTTAATAACTCTCGATATATATAAACTAGTAACAAAAATTAAGGGATATAAAAAATATCGAAATTTTTGGGTCATTTTCAAGGAGCTATAACTTCGAGGAAAATGATCGTAAAGCAAAAAAAAGTGAATTGTATCCCCAAGTGTCTAGTTTTCAGATACGGCCATGAAAATTTTTTATTGGTTGGCTTGGCTCTGGAGAAATCCTAAGGAAGCTACCAAAAAAATAATTTTCTGTCTGTCTGCGGGTTCCAAAAAATTTTTTTCATTGTTGCCTTCAGAATCTATTAGAAAATTTAACGCCCCTTAATTTAACGTTAGGAACAAGCCTGTACGATGCTTTGCCGTGGAGTTATCGTCAATCAAAGCAAAAAAGTAGTAATACAAATTGTTTTATTATCATTCTAGGACACATGCAAGTAAATACAAGAAAATCTCACTGGCAAAGCAAAAGAGTGTTCTTTACTACACCACAAGTTATCTACAACGACATCAAGTCTGGAATATGTCCCTCTGAAAAGATCAGATGTTTAGTTATCGATGAAGCACACAGGGCTAGAGGCAATTATGCCTATTGTCAGATTGTTTCGACGTTAGATGACTTGGGACATAAGATTTATAGATTGTTAGCATTATCGGCAACACCTGGCAGCAAAGTTGAAGATGTTATCACTGTAAGTAAATCAATATATTAATGTGGCGATGAATAAACTCTTTTGATTATGCGCGCTTTAACTGAAGAGACAAATTGTTTATTGGAAATATTGATTTATGCATATTGCAGGTGGTGAAAAATTTACACATAGCTCATTTGGAATTGCGCACAGAAGATTGTATCGACGTGGCGCCATATAGCCACGCTCGAAAGATCAACACTGTCATCATCCAACTATCTAAGCAATTGACTACATTAAGGCAACAATATGTCGAGGTATATATTTACACACTACATTACAATTCAAGGTATTGGTAGAATAGCAGCGCTATTTCTTTAAAGAGAAGTAGCATGAGCTGAGGTAATATAGAGGAAAAGGTGGTAATGTGGCCCCCTACTTTGTTTTTGAGACCTAATGTCAAAAATACTACTCTTATAAATCAAATAAGTACTTTACAGTGTTCCTTACCTATTCCTCTATGCATACCTGTCTGTAGAATAAATAAAATAATCACAGAATTATCAAAAAACGATTTATTTTAAAAAAATTACAAATTTGACCATACGACATTAGGTGAGGGTTATATGGCACCCTGGGGGCCATATTAAACATATTGAATTTTAATTAAACATTAACGGCAAAAATCACAAATATAATGTTCGCCTTCAGGGCCTGCACAGGCTGTATGGGCCCATAAATTGCAACTCAAGCACTGAATCCACTCTTCTCCAGGCCTATCGCTAGAATAATTTGTTTCACAAAATATACAGCTCGTATCTATATTTTCAGTCATCTTATCTGGATCGACTTGCTCGTCATGTTCAGAGTCAGATTCAATAATTGCGTCACTTTCAGAGCTACTGCGAATTCTTTAACTGCTTCACGGTTAAAACCTTGAGCGCGAGCATACGAAGTCCCCATAGGTCTGCGTAGGGACAAGCTGTCTTTATGTCGCTTCAGAAAATGGTCCATCCAAGCACGTCCTGCTACTTCATTTTTAAATTGATTTGCGATCTTATTTTTGATAGCCAACTGATAGGCCATTTTTCTAGCATCCATTCTAGTAAATCCGTAGTATATAGATTCCATATACAAAAGATACTCCACTAACCTCTTTTCCAGGGGAAGTGGAAGCACGGGTTTTCTACCAAGGGGTTTATGCACCAGTAACTCTAAACATTCTTGTGAGTCCTTCACCAATCGTTTCAATGTGGATCTTGGTACAGAAAACGTTTTCACAGCCTTTATATAGCCCATGACCTTTGTCCTTACAGCTTCGATTGCCTTCTTCATTTGATCAGGATCCCACGTTTTCCTTTTTTTCGAAGATGGAGAGAGTAGGCTGACTCGAGGCATCAAAAACAAAATTAAAAAAAATGCAAGACTGATACATCAATCCAACATTTTATATGGCCCCCGGGGATCATAATAGGAACACTGTGAGGGGGTCAAATTACAACTATTAAAGAATTTGTAAACATGCGAAAATACATATATTTATCTAAAGTTTTTATATAATTACCTTTAAAATCCAGTAGAAAAACGTTTATCAAACACAATGTTCAAATCAACAGACGTAAAACTTAGTTTTTCCAGAAAAAATGAATAAAATGCAGAGCGGTTTCAAAAGTTTGAATGGTGCGTGTAGCGATTTGTTCAAATAACAAACGCACGTAACACCATCTCACGGATTTTATTGGTTATAATCGATAGCTGTCAAAAGAGCTACGTATTTCATGCACAACATACTATATGGCGTTATTCTTAGTTAAAAATATTTAAGGGGGCCATGATATCTGTAGGGGCCACATTACCACCTTTTCCTCTACTTTTTTCTGCTTAGATAAAATTATTATATTTAGGAAGTACCTTTCTTACCTAAGTACGTGTTTTTATTAGATTTAACGAGAACAGAATAAATGTTTTTCTTTCTTTTGTTTTACTTATATTACAATAGGAAACCCGAAAAAAAGTTCCAAATTCACCATCGCCTTTCTTGCCTGTGGGTACTGTAAAATACAACTTACTTAAGATAACTTCATATGAAAGAGAACGGCAACTCGAAATAAAACCCTATACCAACTCGTCTGACCAGCAAGGTATAGTAATTAATTTAATCTTGCTCCTATACCTATTTGAGGAGACTCGAGCCTAGCAGTAGGACATATATGAGTTTTGATGATGATGATTTATCTTTAAATTTCTTGTGTACGTGTGTATGTCACTGAACGCCTCTTAAACGGCTGCACTGGATTCGAGAATGGTTTAGATTCATAATTGGACCCGATAGCTGACGCTGCTATTTTATTTGAACAGAAAACGGCTGCACTGGATTCGAGAATGGTTTAGATTCACAATTGGATCCGGTAGCTGACGCTGCTATTTTATTTGAACAGAATAACGTCTGTTGGGTCAGCTAGTGAAATATCGCCGAGAGGCCGACCGCGTGAGGAAAGACCGACGTCCTCCCCGAGGGGAACAAGGGTCGATGGGAGGGTACCCCAAATAGGGGGTATTCCGTCGGGCCGACCACTGACGTCAAATCACCCTGCTCCGGTGGTCGGCCCAACGACGAAGGCGACGTGCATCGCGGGTGAATTGCGGGTGTGCGTGCTTACGCCCCTCTGTCGCCCCGGACAAAGTGGTACGAGGAGTGCGCCGACTGCAACCCACCCCAAAAAAAAGCTAGTGAAATATATTGTGACAACAATGTGTATTTTATATATTACATTTATTCTTTTACAGATTTTAGATGGTTATGCAAGAAGACTGAAACAACTGAACATTCTACCTCATAATTTAGGTAATCTGTCCAAGGGTAGAATAGTAATGCTTTACAAAGAGTTTCAGAACAAAGAAAGAGGAGCCAGGTTAGATATTATATTATTATTTCATATTCCTTTATATTATTACATATTTCTTCATTGTATTACGCGGGCTTAACTAAAATATAATTAATGGGCACAAATTGCACCCTTTGTTTTCTTTTTTTACTTGGGCTATAGTCAGCACACAGGCGGTCCATAATGTGGCGCGGCCTTATAACCCACCATATTCCCACCTCTTCGCCATTGAGTCTGTCAGTTGAGTATGAAATATTATCATGCGTGAGAAGCGAACCCCAAAACTGGCAGGGTATATTGTTATTCGGGCCGACCATGGAGGACAAGGCACTTGGTACCAGTGGTCGGCCCAACGGCGAAGGTGACGAACTACGGTGGGTTATGGGCGCGCCGCCCCTTCGTCGCCCTGGACGGATCCGGACGCCAGGTGCGCTGACTATAACCTACCCCAAAAAAGGGTATATTGTTATCTTGACTACTCCGCTATCTATGCAGTCTGTGTTTTGAGTCTGAATATTTTTTGTGTTTGCGTGAGTGCTATGCGACAAGGGTTTGTTCTTTGGTGGTTGGCTGTTGTCTTTTATAAAATTAAACTAAAAAAGGATGTTGAAGATTTAGTTTTTTGAAGTGAAAATTCTTTGCACGCTTGAAGGTGCTATTCCAACCTCGGCTGCAGGCTGCAGCTGCAGGCAGCACATGCAGCGGCTGCAAGCATCACATGCAGCGGTTGCGGCTGCACAACTGGTTTTCTATGTAGTAGTATGGATTTCTGTGAAAAACATTCCGAACGCGGCTGCGGCTGCACGTGCTATCGAGTCTCGGCTGCAAGACCTGCTGCGACTTGCAGCCGCAGCCGATCGCAGACCAGTAGTGCTGCGGCTGCAAGTCGATGCGCACGTTGTGACGGCACTCCAACCTGTTGAGACAAGTCCCAAGTAGTTGCTCCTCGGAGCCAATTTCACCAAACTTAATTTGCAATCCAATTAGCGCTCATATTGAATAGAATCATAGAATTTTTATCGGCTCTCTGGTCGCCACTTACTGCCTGCCGCAGCACGTGCAGCCAGCCTCGGAATCACTATCGGCTGCGTGTCATGCGAGTTCTACCTGCATCCGCAGCCTGCATCTGTAGCCTGCAGCCGAGGTTGGAATGCCACCTTGAGGGTAAAATTTTTACGGATGAATCGCAATTTAGTAACACGTAAATTTGGACATTTTTGTCCAAGAAGAGGGAGAGAGCGATTGAGACTAGGACTTCTAATCCCCCAGCCTGAATTCAATCTCGGTATTTGCGGGACTATGAATTTTCAATCCTGCGGGATCTTGGTATTTGCGGGATCCCGCATATCAAATACATTCACATTTATATAAGGCAAATAAAACAATGAATTAATCAACTCTACATTTATTTACGTACCTATTACTATTTATATGAGATCAATCAAATTACACCGTTTATTTGTAACAAATAATTTTTTTTAATACTGACAAAAAACACGTGCCACCAAAAAATCTTTTTTTATTACAGACATCCACAGCATAACTTCATTATGAAGGATTTCACATTACTGATAGCATTATTCCATGGTTTAGAGTTATTAGTTCAACATGGTTCACGAGTATTCCTTAATTTCTTCGACGAGCACCCAGAGAAATCCTGGATACAATCAGATGATAAACTAACAATGCTGTTGGAGAGATTACGAGACGATCTTGGAATTAATCCGTTGTCTTTGGATAGAAGTATACTGCCTGATGGGACCGTACCAGAAGTAAGAGCGTTTTAAAATGTTTTTTAAGTTAAAATTTCTTTAGGCGCGCTAGTTGTAGGTATTGAATGAAACTGAGCTGTCACTCTCGGTTATTACGTTTATTCTAGTAAAGCCGTTTCTCGTTGACTTAGAGATTCATAGGGGCCGATACAAATGTCGATCAGTCAGAGCAAAATATATATCATACTCCTGGCAGGTCTCTCCTGGGCAGCATATAACCCCAACTACGCTCAGTATCGCTAGATATTTCCACCATTATAACTGCTATAAGCTAAAATGGACTATAAGGAGATACCGAGGCTTGACCCTCGGACAGAGGGCACGACAGTCCTGTAAACGTAAATTGTAAACTCTCGCGATATTCTTTTGAAGTGCTTGCTGATGATAGAAAAAAATATAAATGTAAGAAAAACATGTATAGAAAAAATAGTTCGAGGCGGATAATATAATCAGCGGCACGCCTCCTCGCCATAATTTGAGTAGGCACTAATACTTTATATGATCCTACTACGACAATACTTCAAATGATGCTACTCAATCATACAGCCAATAACACATACATACAGGATTAAAACGGTTTTTATTATTTGTTTGTAGTGGCAGACAAATAAACAGCTCACCAGATGGTAAGCGTTAACTGCCGCTCGTGGACTTATACTAAAAAATAAGATTTGGGCCGCCAGCTCCCTCGCTTGCATATTCAGACGTAAATTTATGCGGAATTTATATCTAATCTAATTATCCGAGAAGAACCGCTTGAAAATTTACAACGTAATTGTCAGCAGCGTGACCATACCACTAGCAGATATGTAAATAAATATTTTTAAATTATTGTTGCAGATGCCCAAAAACTTATGCTTTGGACATCCAAAGTTTGACAAACTTAAGGAAATAATGATTAGTCATTTTACAAAAGCAGAACAGAACAAACAGGATACAAGAGCAATAGGTAACCAAAACATTTAATATAATTACGCATATTTCTTCTTGTTTTTTTTACAACAATGCCAAAGTATAAAGTAATAATCGTGGTAAAGCATGGTACTTTAGGAATGTATAATTAACGGATACAATTACATCCGAAGTTAACAACAATTTGTGGAACGCACAAAGTATTGTCCTGTATGGGAATCGAACTGCGACATTGGCACGGTAGGTCAGTGTCTTAACCATTACGCCATCTGTGCACTCAAATCATTCGCATTCACCCTTTACAGTCATGATGACTGACATCCCGGTAAAAGGACGTCGATGCGAGAGGGTACCCCCTCAGGCCATTGGGCCAACCACTGAAGTCAAGGAACTCTGCGCTGGTGGTCGGCCCAACGACGAAGGCGACGTGCTATCGTGTGGGTTACGGGGCCACGGGGGCTCTGTCGCCGCGGACGGAGGCGGGTACGCTGACCGTAGCACGCCAAAAAAAAAAACCCTATTACTGGATGTAGTCAAATGTTAATTTCGGAGAGGGTTAAGATAATATAACACTAAAAATATGCATAAAATAACGCCAATATGCATGCATATTATAAAATATTAATTTGATTTTGAAAATCGATGGTTTGATCTCTCAAAACCTGGCTACGCCTGTGCTGTGCTGGGTTTGCTATAATCACTACAGCTTGGCAAGAGGCTTGTCAATCACAGTAAAGGAGTAAACGAGTTACATTTATTACGTCCTAGGTTGGTTCTTACGATTCTCGTGGGAAAGTACGACGTGTCAATATATTTTATCCTTTACCCGTCACTATAAGGAGATATAATATTTTAGTTTCACGTAAAAATGAGCAATACTTTTGCCGTCTAATACAGACTCATTGTTTGAACTTTATATTTAGAACTAGCAACCCGCCCTCGCTTCGGTTTCAATCGTCTTGCCTGCGTAGCTCCCGTTCCCGTGGGAATACCATGATAAAATATAGCCTAGTTTACTCCCTGATATTATAGCTTTCCATCGGTGAAAGAATTTTTGAAATCGGTTCGGTGGTTTAAGCGTGAAAGCGTTACAAACAAACAAACAAACGAACATCCTTACTTTCGCATTTATAATATTAGTATGGATGTTCCCTAATTTGTTAAGATATTACTTATATAATTATCGATTTGAAGATTACTCGGAACAGACAGACAGACAAAAAAAATATAAAATGATTTTTAGGCATGTGTATAGTGCAAATAACCGTGTGAGCATGAAAAAGTTATTTTGACATTACAAACAGACACTCCAATTTTATTTATTGGTATAGATGAATTGCTGATAAGTATATCTCAAAAAAATTCTGAGGTGATGATGTTAGTGAGCCAAGCATGTCCAGCTAAAACTAAGTGGTAACTGGTGGTTATCCTTACTAATATTATAAATGCGAAAGTAAGTTTGTTACGCTTTCACGCTTAAACCACTGAACCGATTTCAAAAATTCTTTCACTAATGGAAAGCTATAATATCAGGGAGTAACATAGGCTATATTTTACTTCGGTATTCCCACGGGAACGGAAACTACGCGGGTAAGACGACTGAAACCGAAGCGAGGGCGGGTTGCTAGTGTTCTATAAATAACAATTACAGCTTAGTTTTGTTGATTATATTATTTCACCCTTCATAATACGGGGTCACCAATAGCTCAAAAGATTTGTATTTAAATATTATTTGAATGCATTAATAAATCACATAACAGAAATGATCTACTTATTATTTTTACAGTATTCTGTGAGTACCGTGAGAGTGTGAACTTGGTCCACTGCCTTTTACTGCAGTGTAGACCACTTATCAAGCCGCAAATGTTCGTCGGACAGGGCGCCTCTGGTAAGTTATGGTCGCTGTTCTGAAGTATAAGTAAGTCAAGAGCAAGAGGTACTAACATCTGTATTTTCTATTCTCTCCGCCATGACTATCTATTATGTCGATATCTCATCTCAACTCGTATATGTCTCACTGCTGGGCTCGAACCTCCTCCACAATAAAAGCGAAATTGACTATTATTGTAGGATGTAGGGTTACGGTAATGTTAGTACGTCATTTTTTTTCTGCTAAGGTAAAAAATTTCCGTGTGGTGACGGAGTAAGAATACAATTCACCACTCCCTATCTTGCCCGTGGATGTCGTACAAGACTACTAAGGGATATAATATGCACATAACATCTGTGCAAGAGAAGGAATATTCGAAATGAAACTCTATACCAACATGTCTGACCAGAGATGGTATAGTAGGTCAAATTCCCTCCCATTATGGAGGAGGCCCGAGCCCAACAGTGGGACGAGTGTGGGCTGCGATGATGATGATGATGAATAGAGAAATCGCTCGTTGATGCAAGCTTGAAAAGTCATTCACTCATATTAAAGTATATTTATTTAAAACTAGCAATCCGCCCTCGCTTCGGTTTCACAAGGAGACACTCCGACGTGTGGGTCGGGGATTTCCATGATTCTTGGATGAGGCGGTAGAGGGACCCGAGGGTATTACAACTACCAGATATTAGGGTCAACTGGGCCCTCATTAAAAATATATTAAGGGTCAAAGTTGGATGGGTAATTTATGTACTAGAGAAATTCGAACTCGAACCGCAGGCTAATGGTAGCCTAGTGGTAATGCGCTCGACTGCGAGATTTACGGTCTCGGGTCCGAGACACAACGACTTGTTTTTTTTTAAATTATCACAATATTGTGTAAAATTTAGTTTTTTCATAATTTTACGTAGAATTATAAATTATTTAGCTTTTTTTCACGATCTCCTTTTCTCGCTCTCTCCCATGTGTCAACTCTTCAATATGAAAATTGAGGTGTTACGAACGAAAATAAACAATTATAAAATTGTAAAAAATCAATATTTGTATTTATTATATAAATGTACATTTTTCATACATTCTTATCATCCTTACAAATTTTTGGATGAAATTCCTCGTAAAAGCACACAAAACAGACATTGTCTGCACCGGCTACATTTTATCGCTGCGCGAATCCCCTCCGAGAATGAGCGGAAAAAACGAGATCGTGAAAAAAGGAAAATAATTTATAATTTTGTGTAAAATTATGAAAAAAAAACTAATTTTACACAATATTGTGATAATTTAAAAAAAAAAAACAAATCGTCGGGTCTCGAACCCGAGACAAATAGATTTCGCACATCCCATAGTCATGTTTTACGACACTCGCTGAGAGGGGGTGGTAAACTGTATTCTTTCTCTGTCACCACACAGAAAACTATATCACCTGACTCTCGTGGTATAGTAGATCAATTTCCCTTTTACAGTGGAGGAGGTTCTAGTGAAGTAATAGACGTATGTAAGCAGAAAGTTTCCGTGTGGTGCCGAGTAAGAATACACTTCACCACTCCTCATCTGGCCCGTGGATGTCGTATAAGACGACAAAGGGATATAATAAGTTCAAAACAAAACCCTGTTTCAACACGTCTGAACAGCGTGGAATAGTAGTCAAATCCCCTCCCATTATGGAGGAGGTCTGAGCCCAACAGGGGGACATATATAGGCTGAGATGATGATGATGATAAGCAGAAATGATGAATGAATATGTTTGTTAGGTAAAGATGGTAAGGCTGTAATATCCCAGAAGCAACAGGCACGAGTGATGCGCAGTTTTCGCGAGGGCACTTGTAATGTACTAGTTGCTACATGCGTCGCCGAGGAGGGACTTGACGTTGGCTCCGTGGATCTCATAATATGCTTCGACATCTCCACCAGATCACCGAGACGTCTTGTGCAAAGGTTAACATATATAATAATATCTCTTTATTATTTTTAACGGAGGTTTGTTTGGGATGGAATCTTTTTGTGACAAATACCATGTTTGCTCACAAGAGGATCCACACTTTTACGAGAGAAGAATGTGGGGCAAGAAGTATGATTGACTTTGTAATTGTTGACTAAAGATTGAGGAGGAATGTCTTAGATTCCCAAGCGTACCGCGGAGTCAGTATTGAGACAGACCACTTCCTGGTGATATCCCGAATAAGTGGTCTCTTTAAACGCTGGTGACATCGGGTAAAGAATGTTGCGAATGATTTAGAAAGGATAAAAGTGGAAAGTTTACAAGATACGATTGTAAAGGAAGTCTTTTGCGAAAGGTTGAATGAGAGACTTAAAGATGTAGACAAGTTCAGTGAGATAGAGGAAGTGTGGAAGACTTTTAAGGAAGGAGTTGTGAATGTTGCTGTTGAGGTGTGTGGTGTTTCGAAAAGGAAAAAGGGAAGAAAGCAGTATAAGGTCTGGATGGATAAAAACGTACAAGTGGTTATAGGTAAGAAAAAGAAAGCATGGATGGACTGGTTAGCAACAAAAGCTAACTTAGAATGCAAAAGGCGACAAATGAGGATGTAGACGAAGCAAGAGAGAAGTATAAATGTTTGAAAGAGATGGTAAAGAAAACAGTAAATAAAAAGAAAAATGAGCTTGACAGGAGGCTTGCTGAGGATTTCCGGTCTAACATAAAGCTATTCTGGAAATCCATAAGGATTGCTCGAGGGAGTTCTACAAACTCTGAGCTTACTAAAATCAGAAGTCAGAATGTAAGTATTATGAAAGGACCAGATTGCGTGTTGAAAAGGTGAAAGGAATATTTTGAAAGTTTATTTGATAAGGACGAGGAACTGATTCAGATGCTAGAACAGGAGCAGAGTGATTATGACTGTGATTGCGAGATAGGTGCAGATGAGGTCATGACTGCAATGAAGTATATGAAGTTAGGTAAAGCTGCGGGATATGATAGGGTGTCGGTCGAAATGCTGCAATCAAATCGTGGACGTTCTTAAGAAAGGCCAGGTTAGGAGTACTCTGAACCGAAGAATATGTATGAGGAGATTAATGAACCACATTCATTCGATCTCATTCATCGCGGCGAAAGTGGTATGTCAAGATCGTAGCAAGTGGAAGGAAGTGGTCTCTGCCTACCCCTATGGGAAAGAGGCGTGATTATATGTATGTATTTTTAACGGCCTTCAAAGTTCTAAATTCGTCTGTATCTTTCTTTTATTTTTGTGTTACCTCAGAACTTCTTTTTTTTATGTGTAAGCTGGTGCGTCCGATTTGTACCATTTGAATGTGATCAAGAGCAAGTATTTGGGCTAGTTTCAATAATGCGTACTTAGTTACATTATTTTGAAGTCCATTTTATTTTGTTAACATTGTATTATTTTTCTTAATATTTGTTATCGATTTACGTAGCACTATTAGACCTGAACCTGTCCGTGTGGCGCATTCAGAACTCTCTCTACATATACAAGAACTAGCAGTCCGCCCTCGCTTCGCTTCGGTTATAGGTTATAGTCGTTTTACCCGCGTAGTTCCCGTTCCCGTGGGAATACCGGGTTAAAATATAGCCTAGTTTACGCCCTGATATTATAGCTTTCCATTGGTGAAAGAATTTTTGAAATCGGTGCAGGCATTTTGAAGATTACCCGGAACAAACAGACAGACAGACAGACAAAAATTTTTTAATTGCTATTTTAGGCATAGGTGTCGTGCAAATAACCATGTGAGCATGAAAAAAGCCTATTATTTTGACATTACAAACAGACACTCCAATTTTATTTATTGGTATAGATTAACAAGTAATGGATCACATAAAGGGATAGCAAGTTTAAGTAAAATAATCGCAGTAATCTAATGAATTGAAATGAATTGAAAAAAAGGCTTAAACTACGCTCTCACTGAAACGTGCAAGGGGTGTTTACTTAATGCACAGATGTTCTGAATATTAGGACTTTAGGTTCCGTTAATGCTTGCCTAATCTTCCTTCTGAACAGCCTTACCTAATTCATCGTTATGTGTTTTTAGATGTGGCCGTACTGGACGAGAACGCGGCGGTCAGGTCTTTATATTAGTCACTGAAGGCAGGGAACACCAAGTGAGTAACCTATATCTTTTTGGAAAGTTATTATCATGTATTAAAGGAGTAAGAATACAATTCGTCACACTCTTTCGTTCAGTCACACTCTTTCGTCACACTCTTTTGTCAGTTTCGTAAACGATGACTAAAGTGATATGCAGAAAACATATCTTCAAGAAAAAAAAAATTCAAAGTTATATACCAACCCTCCGATCAAAGCGGTCTAATAGATCAATTTGCTAGCTGTTATGGAGGAGGATCAGGAGCTCTCCGTCTAATAATAGGACATATATGAGCTAAGCTAAGAAAATAAGCTCTTTGCTATTTAATCATCATTGATCATTTTAGCCTATCACCATCCACTGCTGGACGTAGGCCTCCCTCATGTTACTCCACAGAGTGCGGTCCTGTGCCGCCTGCATCCAACGACATCCAGCAACTTTCACCAGGTCTTCGGTCCACCTAGTCGGCGTCCTACACTGCGTCGTCCGATACGTGGTCGCCACTCGAGAACCTTTTTTCCCCAGCGTTCGTCTTCAGCGTGCTAATTCTTCGTGTAATGTCGGTTACACCCGTTCTTCTGCGGATTTCCGTACTTCGGATTCTATTTTGCTGAGAAATACCGAGCATAGCCCGTTCCATAGCACGTTGAGCGACTTTGAGTTATGATACATTTAGGAACCACGTTTTCGTGCCGATTGAATAGTTAACACTAAAACAAAGATGAATGGTAATTTATTTAATTTTTGTTTTAGACGTTATTAGAGTGTATGCGACAACGAGACGGCTTAACTAAAAAAATACTACAATCGAAAGAGGTGGATCAGAACTTGTACAAGTCAAATCCCCGCATGTTACCACGTGATCACACGCCGCAATGTCAAAAAATGTTCATCACAGTGAAAAAGTTACAAGACCCTAAGGAAAAAATTAAAGATGGAACCGACAAGTCTAAAAAGGTATAAACAAAAAAAAAATACCGAGTTATTAGATTAGAGTAACGATTTGAGATCGACTGCTATCGAGCTGCTATTTTTTGTGTGACTATAGTTGTTAGCTGTAGATGGCTGTGACAACCTTACCTGGACTGTTGGATGAGCGCTGAGGACTCTCAACCCGAATACCCCGTTAATGTCTGATCTCTTTTTATACCACTAGCACAACTTTTTTGTGCATCACATAAGAGAGCCTGAAAGAGAGAGACAGCGTCATAGACACCTACAACATGGAGTATACTAGCGGCAGAAAAAAGGCGTAAAATTTTTGAAACATTTTTCACCGATGCTGCACTCGTATCGGTCGTGGCGTATAATTATTATTGTTATCGTTCTCTTTCGCCGTATAGTGACGGAGTAAGAACACAATTAAACACCCCCTCGCCTGTTCGTGGTGGTCGTAAAAGACGACTAAGGTGTATAACATGCATATAGTCTAACACATCAAAATATTAAAGTTAAGCTAAAACAATATTAAAAAGAAAAGTAATTTAGATTTAATAATGTGTGTAATTGAGAGAAGGAAAACTCGAAAGAGAGAAGGAACACTCGAAAGAGAGAAGGAAAACTCGAAAGAGAGAAGGAAAACTCGAAAGAGAGAAGGAAAACTCGAAATTAAACCCTTTTTTTTTGTGGGTGGGTCGCGGTTGGCGCGCCTCCGCACCACTCCGTCCGGGGCGACAGAGGGGCTTAAGCACGCAACTCCCGCGACCCACCCAAAAACCACGTCGCCTTAAATTAAACCCTATACCAACACGTCTGACCAGCGCGGTATAGTACGTCAATTACCCTTCCATTATGGAGGAGGCCCGAGCCCAACAGTGGGACGTACATGGGCTGAGATGATGATGATGATGAATGTGTAATTTATGTTTCAAGAATGTGTAAAAAAATTAAGTGTGTATGATACTCAACTTCAAATATGTATATTCTCGACTTATAGCATGGGTTAAAATCTTAGTGGTTTTTAGTTGTTACTATTAACTAAATCTGTATATATTTTTTTTGTATAAACATCTAAATAAAAAAGATATAACATCTATACAAGAGAAGGAAACCTCGAACTAAAACCCTATACCAACACGTCTGACCAGTGTAGTTTAGTAGGTCAAATACTCTCCCAGGCCTGACTGCAATAGTAAGTCGTATAAGGACTGACATGATGACTGCACAGATGGCGTAGTTGTTAAGATACTGCCAGTGTCATGGGTTTAAATCCTGCGCGGACAACACTTTGTGCGATCCACAAATTGTTGTTCTAAGTCTGAGTGTAATTTGTATCATTTAATTATATGTTTGTAAAGTCCCCCGCAACACAAGTGTTATTTCCTCAGCGCAGGGTGTTGTCTTTAAAAAAAAATTAATTAATCCTCCTCAATATTTGCTTTCCATTTCAATATTTCAAATAATTTTTATAGCAAATTTGATATTTAGGGTCAAAAAGATTTACGAAATATGCTTCTGAGAGGTCTTCAATCGACTAACAAAGGATCGGACAAAAGCTTAACTGAAAAAGAATTTCAACACTTGTTTCCTAATGGATATTGTGATAAGAACCTATTACCAAAGCCTGTGGAATATTGGGCAATGAATAAAGGTAAGAAATGAATGCCCATTTAATACTCGATAGTGAGCCTACTCGAGCTGAGGTAAAACAATTTGCTACACCACGCTGGCCGGCTAGGTAGGCATAGTGTTTTATTTTCAAGTTTCTCATGCAGTGATGTATTCTGTTACATCCCTTAATAAATATACCAAACCGTCTGACCAGCGTGGTATAGGTCAATTTCCCTCCCATTATGGTGGAGTCTCTAGGCCAGTAGTGGGACGTATACGAGCTGTGATGATGATGATGAGTCTAATCACACTGATTGATTACACTAAAATATATACAGGATGTATCAGGTTATGGGGCAACTGGTCAAACGGGAGGTAGGCAATGGTGGTAGGAACCCATAAAAAAAATTTGAAGGAAATATATCGATTCGTTAATGAATTAGAGACACGTAAAGTTTTCAATTTTGTCATTGTTTTTTCGTTTAAATCTGATTGAAATGTATAAAGTCAGTGATACTTAATCTGCAACATATTCGTACTTTGTTAAATGTTCAATAGAAATTGAAAAAAATCAATGATTACGTTCGCATAAACAAAACAAACTTCGCTTTAAATCAGCTGATCGGCCGATTACCGTCGCTGAGTCACGTTTGTACCTACGGCACCATTGAAGCGTTTGCGCAATTTTAGGTATGTATGAATGAAATTATACTGTCGAAGCTTTACATGCCTACATGTATCCTGTCTATCCATGCCTACATAATACGTAACATTTAAGGCATAGACTCTTAGACACATTTTTTTGAAATCATTATAACTTTTATATTATATTGTTTTTTGTGTAATGTACATTCTAATTACGATCTATGACAGTTAAACTACAACATACTCGAACAGTTGCCCCATAACCTGATACACCCTGTATATAAATAATAGCTGACCCAACAGACGTTGTTCTGTAAAATAAAATAAAAGGAATTCTCCTTGAAATGAAACCTGCCACCTACCATCCAATTGGATGAATCTAAACCATTCTCGAATCCTCTTGAGCACACACAAAAAAAAATACATCAACATTGGTCCAGCCATTTAGGAGGAGTTCAGTGACATTGTGTGTACACATGAAATTTATAAAGATTTATCATAATTCTTCCTTGTATTTATTATTTATACAAGTGGGTAATGTTTTTTCAACATTATTAAACAAGAAAACGACTAAATAATGTAAAGGAACTTAATTTCTTTTTTTCAGAATCATTTAAAGATCATCAAATAGCAGAGAAAAATTACTTAAATCTCGCTAAATGGCTAGAATTGCAAAAAACCTTACAGAAACCGGGCACTATAACTCATTCAGAAAATTCAAACATATTGGCGGAACTATTGCAATTTGCTGACGTTAAAAAAAATGAACCTGCACCTTCTACCCAATATCCTAGTAAGTAATTATAGATATCATAGATCATATTATATAATTTTCGTGTGGTGACAGAGTGAGAATCCAATTCACCACCCCCTCTCTTACCCGTGGGTGTTGTAAAAGACGACTAAGGAATTATAATATGCATACAGCATCTATGCAAGTGAACGCAAACTCGAAACAAAAACCCTATGCCAATACGTCTGACCAGCGTGGTATAGTAGGTTAATTTCCCATCTGTAGTGGAGGAGGCCCGAGCCCAACAGTGGGACGTATGTCAAATCAAATCATTTATTCTACATAGACCCCTTGAGCGCTTACATATTGTCAAATTTATACATCGTTTGAATACAATACAATATCTATTCCAATCTGTTCCAATCAATATTCCAATCGAATCCATCTGGACTGAGTAGCGTTCGGGAAACTAAAGAGGATCTCCTCCTACATACCTCAGTGTCTGAAAGCACAGGCCTACGACGAGTGTGAGTTACCAGTGATGATTTACGGAATGGAAATGTAGGCCTTATAACCAAGCTCAAAGTGGCATGCAATGGGACGGGCTATGCTCGGGAGTTCTCTACGAGATAGAATCCGAAATACGGCAATCCAAAAAAGAACGGGTATAACCGACATAGCACGCTGATGCGGCAATGGGTGGCCCATATCACTCGACGAACCGTCAACAGCTAGGGAATAAAGGTGCTTGAGTGGCGACCACGTATCGGACGACGCAGTGTAGGATGCACCCCACTATGTGGACCGACGACCTGGTGAAAGTTGCTGGGCGTCGTTAGATGCTGGCGGCACAAGTCCGTACTCTATGTCGTAACATGTGGGAGGCCTACGTCCAGCAGTAGATGACGAAAGGCTGAATGATGATGATGACATGCCAAAATGATGTTGATGTTCTTCATAGTTTTACAATTTATTACAGTATTCGCCAGCCAAGAATCACCTAGAAAAGTCAACAGTCTTAATCTTTTATCACCACAAAAACTCTTATCATCACCTGGCAAACGAAAACAAGTTAAAAAAACTAAGAATACGCTTGATTGTAAAACAACCTCTAGGAAGGATGGTGACATTCGTGCTTTATTTAGCAAAGCTACAAAATCCACAAAGAGTTATACTAAACTCATTAGTGACTTAGGTATACAGAACGATGGTAGCATTCCTACTAAACTAGTCAGTTTACTTGTTGATTTAAGTTTAGATAGTAATATGACTAAACAGTGCTATTTTTGTCAAAATATTTGCGACTGTAGTGTTATACAGAAATCAAAGATACCTAAACAGTCTTCAATTGCGACGTCTCTGCAACAACTTATACTACCTGATATAAATTTAATCGAACAGTTTGATGCTGATACTATACTAAGTTGTGTCAAGACATCTGACGAAGAAATTTCTGAAAAAGAAATAGATGCACTCATCGGTCTCTCCACAAAAGATAATTTGAGTAGTAAATTTGATTTAGAATTAGATTTCGCTGAATCAGTCTTTAGCCAACCAGTTACTGAAAACACACACATCAGTTACTGTAAACAAGATGTATCTACATGTTTAGACAATTTCGATATAGGCAATATTGAAGATATATTTGCTGATAGCAGTCCAGAGGAACCAATGATAAGAGATATCGAAGTTATAGAAAAAGCTAAGGAAGTTATGGTAAAAGATACAGAAAACCCCAAGGAAGCAATGGTAAAAGATACCGAAGTTATAGAAAACCGCGAAGATGTTAATGAAGTGTTGAGCTTTTTTGGTCTAGATAGTATTGAAGATATATTTGCAGACGACGAAATCGATAATACACCACCAGGAACAGACAAAATATCTTCGGCCACCAATCGAAATTTGCGAACACCAAATTCTCCTAAAACCTCAATTTATGAATGTCCAGTAAGCCCCTCAATATTGTCTGGTCGAACAAAAACGAAAGAGAAACAATCATCGCCAATATTGTGTAGTCAAGGTCGTAAATTTCAATTGAGTATAAAAAAAGACGGTTCAAAGTGTTCGACGCCTGTAAGTAATTGTAGAAGACAAATAATTAAGGAATCTGAAAATAACAATTTAGAACTTACCAAAGATGATAAATTAGCTTCCTTAACCAAAAACAGTTCAGTTGACACATCAAATAAAAGTATGCTTACTATCACACAACTCGTAAATATGATTAACGAGGGTGATAGAAATGAATCAATGCAAAAATCTAATGTATCTTTGGATGTGGGGTTTAAAAATAATTATAAAAGTAATATTTCTACATCAATTCCACTATCACAATCCATCACAAATAAAAGAAGCTCTTCACCTATTCTTTCGATGGGAATAGTAAGAAGTGTATCACCAATACTTTTAACGCAATCTGGTAAAAACAAATCACTAGTTAAATTAAATAATTCGAAACAGTTAACGCCAGCCACAACTTTGAAAACGAACGAAACTCTCATTATTCTAGATAGCGACAGTGATTCAGACGATACCCAATCTTACGATGCATTTGATATTTTAATGAAATCAAAAAAAATTGAAACTGCATCTTCACCACCTCTAGAAAACTTTAGTAAAACTGGTGCTTATGAAAATACTACAAATAAAATAGATTTCAATACTGTTAACTGCAAGAGAAAATTTGAAGAAAACGATAATGATTCAATAACTGTATCGCATTATTTCAATAAAAAGCAGAAATTAGACATGCGTAATGTCAATAATGAAAAAACCGTAAATAATGAAATTAATAGATATACTAAAAATGATAATTTTACATTTAATTGTATTGTAACACCAACGAAGTGTTCATTAAAAGAGAATATGGACCCTCAGTTTTTGAAATATGATAAAGAAAAAAAGAATAACAGTATTAATAAAAGCAATTTAAATATGTTGCAATTGTTTAGTCGAGACAGCAAAGTTGACAAAAATGAATTAACAAACATTTTTACAACAAGCCAGAAAAAATCTATATCTTCAACGACACGTAAGCTTAGTTTTGACGACGATAGTGAAGATGAGTTTGTTACGGAAGAAAAGACACGTCCAAAAAATTCACATGTCAATGGAGATAAACATAAATCTACAGTAAAATCTAAAATTCGAAAAGTAAGTATTTTTAATTATTTACACTTAGTTTAAGAAAGAAAGTTGATAGATATTTTAGTCATAATTGAAGCTTTGTATATGTAAAGACCCTATCTTACCCATGGGTGATCGTACGAGACGACTAAGGGATATAAAACGCATATATCATCTATGCGAGAGAAGGAAAACTTGAAATAAAACCCTATACCAACACGTCTGACCAGCGTGGTATAGTAGGTCAAGTACCCTTCCATTATGGAGGAGGCCCGAGCCCAACAGTGGGACATATATGGGCTGAGATGATGATGATATGTAAAGAACTCAGTTCTTAGCGTATGCTTAATGGATTTTAAATATTGGTAAAGAAGTTATACCATTCACCACTCCCAATCTTGCCTGTGGATGTCGTAAAAGGCGACTAAGGCATATAATATACATATAAGATCTATGCAAGAGAAGGAAAACTCGAAATAAAACCCTATACCAACTTGTCTGACCAGCATAGTATAGTAAAGTCAATTTCCCTCCTATTGTGGAGGAGCCTCGAGCTTAACAGTGGGTTGTGTATGAGCTGAAATGATGATTATGATGATGAAGGAAGTTAAATCTCTTATTCGTGTGGTGACGGAGTAAGAATACAATTCACCCTCATTTACCCGTGGGGATTGTAAAAGACGACTGAGGGATTATAATATGCATACAACATCTATGCAAGATGAACGTTGAATAAAACTCTGTACTAACCCGTTTGACCAGCGTGGTATAGTAGGTAAATTTCAATTGTAGAGGAGGCTGGAGCCCAGGAGTGCGACGCATATAAGCTGTGATGATGGTGATGAACGTCCATGCATCCATACATCAATCTATAAACCTCCACTGTCAGCCTCCCTACGAGAATTCCACTCGGAACGGTCCTGTGCCACTTGCAACAAATGGTTCCCTGTGCCTTTCAAGATGACGTTAGTTCAACTAGTAGGGGGTCGTCCTACGCTGCGTCGTCTTATACGTGGTCGCCACTCGAGAACCTTTCTTCCCCAACGGTTATATATACATGTAAATATTAATTTGGATATTTTTTAGAAGCTTATGGAGAATAATTCATTGTTGGACATGGAAGCGGAACTATCGGATGACGCAGATCAAAGTGGTGACGAGTTATCTGACGACAGCATCGGCAGTATTGTGGATTTTATATGTGACGACAGTGAAATCCCTCAGGAAGATATGCAGGCTGTCTATCTGAAATCAATCAAGTATTGAATTTTTTTATTTGTTACTAACTTTTGCCCGCGTTAAATGTAACTTGCTTAAAATGAAATTTTATTCCAATTCATTCAAACGGAATGGTGGTGACGGAGTAAGAATAAAATTCACTACTTGCCTGTGGATGTCGTATTAGATGTCTGAGGGATATATAATACGCATATAATATCTATTCAAGGGAAATCTCGAAATAAAACTCTGTACCGACCTATCTGACCAGCATGGTAGAGTAAGATCAATTTGCCTCCTATTGTGGAGGAGGCTTGAGTTCCAGTAGTGGGTTTTATATATATGAGCTGAAATAATGATGAATGAAATGATTATGTCCGTGTGATGACAGAATAAAAATACAATTCACCACTTACCCGTGGATGTCGTAAAAGATGACTGAGGGATATAATACGCATTTAAGCATATAGATGTTATAATACGCATATAACATCTAGGCAACAGAAGGAAAACTAGAAATAAAACCCTGTACTGACCTGTCTAACCAGCATGATATAGTAAGGTCAATTTCCCTCTTTTTGTGGAGTAGGGTTGAGGCACAGCAGTGGGACATATGAATGAGCTAAAATAATGATGAATGAAATGATGTTGTTCAAACATAATGTGCTTGATTGCGTTAAAAAAAATGTAACTATTATCCCAATGTGGTGCCAGAGTCAGATTACAAATTACAACCCCCTCCGTGGGTATGTAAATAGCTGTGTCGCCGAGGAATTTTACAGACATTCAAGGATACGATTTACATCCAGACTCAGAATCATCCATGAGCCCGTATAAACAATTGTCCTGCATTGAACACAATTTCAATACGTGTTTTTATACTCATTGTCAGTATTAAAAATATATTATATTTTTAGGAGTCCAATTAAATCAGGTGCATTTAAAATACCTGAGTTACCAACGAAGTATAATACAGAAGATATACTATCGCAGCAGATAGTAGAGGATGCTTATGAAATGGTAAGGTTTTTAAAAGCTTTCATTTAGTTTCTTCCTGTTCCATTGTCTGTAATCAAATCTTGCAAGTTAAATTTGATCCACTTCCCGGTTTCTGATTGAGCTGAAATTTTGCATGAATATATAAATCGGATGACAATGTAATATTATTATGACATAGAGCTGATCTGATGATGGACCTGGAAGCTGGCCATAGGAACTCTGTAATTAAACAACGCAACCCCATCGAGTTTGGGCTCATTTGATTCGTCTTGATGAGTACTTTGATACTATATGGTAACCAGAGTCTGATAAAGGACCTGGATTTTTAACTTTTTAGTTCATTTTATTAACAAATAATAAAAGCTTGTTTTTAAAAGTTTTTTTCTTTAATTTTTGTTAAGGTCGAGTAATTTTAGGACCATAGTATAAATATTACTTTTAGCATCAACAATGGTTCTTTTTTAAAAGAAACTATGGTATACATTGGCAGTTAAACTGAAAATTAAAAAAAAAATCATCCACGATTGCTGTGGTGGCGGGTAATATCAACCCTTGCATTGGTCGTGGGCGTCGTAAAAGACGACTAAGAAGAGTAAGGAGACCTTGGCCGAGAATTGTGTTCTTACCCCATCACCACAGCGGTATTAATAGATTTTAATAATCATCATCATCACAGCCCAAATACGACCCACTGTTGGACTCGGGGCTTCTCCATAATGGGAGGGAATTTGACCTACTATACCATGCTGGTCAGACATTTTGGTATAGGGTTTCATTTCGAGTTTTCCTTCTCTTGCATAGATCTTATATGCACATTATATCCCTTATTCGTCTTTTACGACATCCACAGACAGGATAGGGAGTGGTGAATTGTATTCTTACTCCGTCACCACACAGAAAGATTTCAATAATACCTCCACTAAAATATATAATTTACTATTTTAGGATAGCTTCTGTGTAGATACACACATTGGGCTGACACAAGTCAACGAAGTATCAGAACTTGAGTTGGCTGAAATCATTTTAGAAGGCAAAAGAAAATCTAAGAAGACATCTAAGAGATTATGTACCCAACAGGATGACAGCCCCGATTTGAAATTCAAAAGTAGACCTAAAAAAAGACAGATACTTAGTGATTCTGAAGGCGATAGTGATTCTGAAGGCGATAGTGATTTTGAAGACTGAGCTATTGATTCACAAGTTAGAATCCGATTCAATTCCGACTGACAAGTCTCTATGCATATATTAGTCAAATTCTAAAATTTGACATATGGTGACGTCATTTTTTGACTAGTTAATGAGTAACTAATCCTAGCCTGATAGTCATCAATAAATACAGCTAGATGTATACATGTAAAGCAAAAAAGAAAATGTTCTTACTACCCGGCTTAATTTCTAACAATAGAGTGGCTTACGTTGCCTTTTGTGATGAAACGAATCCTAGGAAAAAAAAATGAGCTGAGCTTTTTTGACAGATTACGACCAGATCTGGCCTGGTCACCCCCACCTAAAAACGACAAGAACGGAAAGGCAACCTTAGACCTCAGAACCTGCCATATTACTCCCCACCGTTAACTGTGTGTGCCACCTGGAACGATTCTTTGATTTCGTTGACATGTTAAGTGGTAGGGCATATGCTAAATCAGCTTGTATTACTTAATAGCAACAGTAAATCTTGTGACAAAGTATTAAGCGGATAATTCCTTACGATATTTGATTATTTAATGCTCTTGAATTTATTAATTTTGTTAGTCAAAATAAATTTATAGATAAACATTGATGCTATGAATGAAATAATCTCAGATCTGTACCTTATTATCATCATCTCAGCCCATATACGTCCCACTGTTGGGCTCGGGCCTCCTCCGTAATGGAAGGGTAATTGACCTACTATACCACGCTGGTCAGACGTGTTGGTATAGGGTTTTATTTCGAGTTTTCCTTCTCTCGCATAGATGTTATATGCGTTTTATATCCCTTAGTCGTCTCGTACGATCACCCACGGGTAAGATGGGGGTGGTGAATTGTATTCTTACTCCGTCACCACACCACACCTTATTATAATCGAAGTTTATCAAATTATGAATACTGTGACAGTATAATATACTGTTAATGATTACATAAATTGTGCTATAATTATTTTAATACTAGTGAACCGCCCTCGCTGCGCTGCGGTTCCAACCCCCTTTTTTTTTATGGGTGGGCTATGGTAAGCGCACGCGCGCTCCTATCCGTCCGGGGCGATGAAAGGACGGCGCGCGGCCCCATAACCCACCCGTACCCACGTCACCTCGTTGTTGGGCCGACCACCGGAGCAGATGTGGACTTGTCATCAGTGGTCGGCCCGACGGAATACCCTTTCGGTTAACGTCACTTTTCGACGTCCTGGGACGTCGGTCGCCGTCGCGCGGTCAGCCTCTCTGCGGGTGACGGACAATTCCCCGGTCCGATCACCCGCGGCCTCGGCTAGGGCGGCATTAGGCGCAGATCTCGCGCCTGCGCCGCCCGAGTCGCCGGCGGCGGAACGTGTCGCCGAATAGGAGCTCTACTCGCACACGATCTGCCGCCTCCTTCCGTGAGACTACGGCCTCACAGAAGGCGGCGACCGCGTCCCAGTTCCTGACACTGTCGAGCATCTCCCTGGCGATGGTCGGCACCGGTAATCGCGACGAGTTCACCTCGAGCGTGTGCTGCGCCGTGTCCTCGTCGCAATTGCAGTGGTGGCAGGACGGTGTGCTCTCCCTCCTAACAATCTTGTTCCAACCCCTATGGCCCCGCATTTTAAATTATTGCAGATTTCTTTTCTCATCTCCTAAAATTTTGACCTCGGATTCAAGTCCCGGACCGAGCAACGTTTTATAGCATTTTAGTAGTAAAATATTATTATAATCGGTCCAGACATTTTGAAGATTATCCAGAACTAACAAATAGGCAAAATAATTTTAACTGTTTTTTAGGCATAGGTATCGCGCAAATAACCGCATGGGCACGAAAGTAACCTAATATTTTGACGTTACAAACATACACTCCAATTTTATTTATTTGTATAGATTTATCAATATTAGATGAAAGTCCGCTCTGGAGTATTGCCTTGTTGATTTGGTTACATAAACTTGTGACTACCTATTGCGGGGTCATGGATACACATGCTGGGCCGAGTAAAAAACTTCATTATTATTTGATTATTTCTTGGACTTGTAATAGAAATATGATTGTTCTATATCATATATGTTATGGCGAAAGAAAATTTTATTGCAAGGTGTATGTGACACTTCTGACACACACTGACCTTCAGTATCGTCTCTAGCCTTCTATCAGGGTTTGAGCGAAGTTCACTTTTAGCGACCTTTAGTCGGAGCTTTAACTTTACGTAAATTGTACTATGGCTTATATCAATTAACACATTTTCTGAAAATCAGCAACACTGCCTCGCCTCCCACAGGCGTCTATCAATTTATTTTTAACTGAAAATTGAAGAATTATTTTTCGCGGATTGGGTTACCGAATCAAAGTTTCTTTGCCGCGTCGAACTTACTCGGTCGCCTTCCTTACGGTTGACGTACTGATCCTCCTGGTTAGTCAGGTAGTCAACAGTCCTTTACTTCAGTGATCTCTATTTATATTTTCAGGTACAGTAGAAATTCGATTAACTGAACTAATTGTTGTCATTAGGCATTCGGATAATCGAAAAGCCGGATAATCGACTGTATGAAAAACCTCCATGGTTTTGTGCATTTGTAGTACTAGCAACCCGCCCTCGCTTCGGTTTCAGTCGCCTTAGCCCCTTAGATGCCGTTCCCGTGGGAATACCGGGATAGAATATAGCCTATGTTACTCCCTGATATTATAGCTTTCCATTGGTGAAAGAATTTTTGAAATCGGCGCGGTAGTTTAAGCGTGAAAGTGTAAATAACAAAAAACTTACTTTCGCATTTATAATATTACTAGCAACCAGCCCTCGCTTCGCTTTCAGTCGCTTTACCCGCTGCGTAGTTCCCGTTCCTGCGGGAATACCGGGATAAAATATAGCCTATGTTACGTGGTTTAAGCGTGAAAGCGTTACAAACAAACAAACATCCTTACTTTCGCATTTATAATATTAGTATGGATTAAAGATGCATATAATTTTATGTGTTTATTAAAAGACGAATGCATATCCCGCGGGGCACGCACCTCAAACCGGAGTAACAATTACGAACGTGCTACCATTTCAGAGACGTTTATACTTGCATAAATTCGATTTGTAGGTACAATACATAGGTCGCGGTTGTTGTCCGTATAATCGCGAATCCGTATAACTGAGATCCGGATAATCGAGTTTCTACTGATTTATATTTTCATAGATATAGAACCGTATAAATCTAAAGTAAGAATGTAAAAATGTGCCGATAGTATTCGTTATATTTGTACATTGATAACGGAATAATTATAACGAAATAGTTTTTACTGATAAGTATTCATCGAATTTAACTTGATGCTTGCACAAATCGCTGGTTTCCGAGAATAGTGACGCAACTAAAAATTACTTATTTTAGAGATGCCCATTTTTGGGCCACTGATTAAAGGAAAATTACTCTATTCACGATAAAATATCAAGGCGTTTAGATATAAAAGATCATTTGGCATACAATATTCTATATACCACAATTTTGAATTACGTCTATATTCTCGCAAACCAGCAAAATAATTAATCTCTAGTTATATATTATATTGTTAAATTATGTTTCCATTATGAAGTAGTGGTTATTCCACATGAAGTGTGGACCGTTACTGTGATATAAATTATAGTAATAATTCTTATTATGTTTGTCTATGATATATTTCAATGTATATTTTTTTAAATCATGTGTACATAAATGTTGAAATAAAAGACTGTGATTGTAGAGCATTTTTATTTTTAAATGTAACTCTTACGGGGGTTTAAAATTTTGATCAGTAAACTTTTTTGTGGCGAAAAATGCTAGTGGTAAAAACTGTCAGGTAGAATGGAAATATTGTCCTGATGGTCTTTGGATATCTAAAAACTGCGACTAATGCTCCTCTCGCTACTGCTTTATAATTGTATGTAAATAAATGAGAAACAATCTTTGTTACTCAAAAATGGTACTCAGAAATGGTTCTGTTATAAAAATGTGCGTTCCACAGGGGTCCATTCTGGGGCCATTTCTGTTTCTTGTGTATATTAATGACCTACCCTACCATACAGGAGACAATCAAAACATTGTATTGTTCGCAGATGACACTTCTTTGTTATTTAAAATTAAAAGACAAATACTTAATTATGATGATGTGAACAATGCACTGTCTAAGGTTGTTCATTGGTTTAACATTAATAATTTAATTCTCAATGAGAAGAAAACTAAATGTATAAAATCAAATCATTTATTCTGCATATGCCCCTTAAGGGCACTTACATATTGTCATATTTCACAACGTTTGAACACAATACAATAATCTACCACCGGATCGGAACGCGGCCACAAGAGAAGATCCGGGAGGAAACTCAGCGGGCAGTCATTTTCTTTACCATCTTTCGAATGAAATTACACGTATGCAACATATACCTAATCTTAGCTCCAGTGTGGTGCCCTTCGAGATATAACTAATTTTATTTTCATTTAGTTCAAATAAAAAGAAAGGAAAATATGGTTGGACCAGATCCCACAACCAGCACCCGATCACGAGATAACTAGAGCAGCCATCACTCCCCTCAACCACATTGGAGGGAAGAGAGTGACTCGCCTCATATACCTACCGCAAGCAGAACCTTGTTCAGTGAGCATGACCAAACCATACATTTCGAACTATGATAGGATAGAATAAATTTAAAATAATAATAATAACTAAATAAATTAATATACATATTTACAATATAAATACATCATCAAGGAAATATCTTATAATAGCATTTATTTTTCAATAGGTATTTATAATCTCCTTTTAAATTTTAGTATTGAAATTATCGTGAGACTGATCCATATTATAATATCTAAAACGGCAAAAACACTCACGTGCTGAGATCGATTACGTCGACCCGGGTTTCGAGCATGTCCGATGCTCATCATCAGGGCGAGTGCGCAGCGGCGTCTGCGAGGCCCCGGCGTGCGTCCTTTTAAATTGAGTAATGTTTAGGTCCTTTAAAGCATTCGATATTTTATTATATATTAAGGGAGCCATGCAAATAACGCTCTTTCCTAAGAGGGACGTTTTAGCCGCGTGCATACACAGTCTGTATTTGTCACGGCGACTGCGAACACCAACATCCGACATTTTGGGAAAGAGATGTAGATTTGATTTCACAAATACAGATGTCTCATAGATGTACAAAGGAGGAGAAATTAAAATTTTATATTTTTCGAAATATGGTTTACAACTCTCTATGACTGGTAAGCCAAATATAGCATAGCATCGTTTGTGAAGCTTGAAAATATTTTCTTTACCAACTGAGTTGTCCCAGAATATCTAAGTAGCGATTCTACAAGACCATGGTATGCAGTGAGTAATGTAGTAATATTTACTTCAGGTGTTAGTTTATAAAGCGCGTAGGAACGACTACTTAATTTTTGAGATAGCTGTGCAATATGCACTTGCCAGTTCTAGCCGGCTAAAACTAGGTATAGCCTTCTTTATGCTGGCTACAACTAGATGTAGCCAATCCTACGTGGTTAAAACTATAGTCCATAAAATATAGCTTGATCTCTGTGACAGATGTCAACGAAACCAACAAAATAAGTTTGAACGAGCGACATGTTTACAATTTCATTTTGTATTAAATATATTTTCATTCTTTTCGTGCCAGTTTTATTGCAACTGAATTGCAATATATTATAAATATAAAAATATTAATATTCATGCCTTTTTTTTTTTTTTTGTGGGTGGGTCGCAGTCGGCGCGCCTCCGCACCACTCCGTCCGGGGCGACAGAGGGGCTTAAGCACGCAACTCCCGCAACCCACCCGAAAACCACCTCGCCTTCGTCATTGGGCCGACCACCGGAGCAGGTTTACTTGTCGTCAGTGGTCGGCCCGACGGAATACCCTCCCATCGACCGACGACCCTCCCATCGACCGACGTCCCCCCCTCGGGGAGGACGTCGGTCTTTCCTCACGCGGTCGGCCTCTCGGCGGGTGACGGACTAATCCCCGGTCACGTCACCCGCGGCCTCGGCTAGGGCGGCATGAGGCGCAGATAGTTGCGCCTACGCCGCCCCAGTCGCCGGCGGCGGATCTCCTCATCGAGGCTGCGCTCCACGCGCAGACGATCCGCCGCCTCCTTCTGCGAGATCACTGTCTCGCAGAAGGCTGCGACCGCGTCCCAATTCCCGACGCTGTCAACCATCGCCCTAGCGATGGCCGCCAGCGTCAGGTCGGCACCGATGATTGCGACGAGTTCACGGCGCTGCACTGCCCAAGTCGCGCAGGCCTCAAGCATGTGGCGCGCCGTGTCCTCGTCGCAATCGCAGTGGTGGCAGGACGGTGTACTCTCCCTCCTTACGACCCTGTGCAGGTATTTGGCGAAGCTCCCATGCCCCGTCAACACCTGCACTAGTCGGAAGGAGAGCACTCCGTGCCGCCTTTCCAACCACTGCATCAGCACCGGCCGGAAGGCCTCCACGGTTCGCACCCCGAACCGAGGCCTCTCCAGCCGGACTGCCCAACGGGCAATGACGTCTCGGCGGGCGTGGACGCGCCAGGCGGTGAGCTCCCTTAACGAGATCTCACCGACCTCCGCTCGCACCCCCGTCACCCGCCGATACAATCCGGCGAGCATCTCCGCCTCCAGGTCCCACGGGGGAGTCCCGGCCAATAGGCACGCTGCCTCCGTCGCCACCGTGCGGTATCCGCGGATGGCCCTGACCGCCATGACCCTCTGTGGTCGCCACAGAAGGGCCCTAAGTCGGACGTTCAAGGACCCCGCCCACACCGGTGCGCCGTACAGGGCCATCGACCGGATGACCCCCGTGTACAGCCGTCGGCACGTAGCGCACGGTCCGCCCACGTTCGGCATAAGCCACGATAGGGCGGACGCCGCGCCGATGAGCCGCGGAGTGAGCCTGCGGAAATGCTCCCGGAACCACCATTGCCCGTCGAGCACCAGGCCCAAGTACCTCATATGGGCCCGGATGCTGATGTCAACCGATCGGAGGGTGATCGAGACGCCGATGGGAGGGCTCATAAGGCGCCCATGGAACAAGAGGGCCTCCGTCTTGTTCAGGGCGACCCTCAACCTCTGCCGCCTGACGACCTCTTCGGTGCCATAGGTCGCCAGGCTTACCGCCTCTTCTAGCGTCCCACCGCGGGCTGTAACGAGCGTGTCGTCGGCGTAACAAATCACGCCCAGCCCGGGCGGGAGGCTCCCCCGCATCGCCCAGTCGTAGCCGATGTTCCACAGGGTGGGTCCGAGGACCGACCTCTGTGGGACACCGCACGTCATGGGCGTTCGCACAACGTCCCCTGCTCGGTTGGTACAGAGGACGCTGCGCCCCACCAAATAGTCTGCCACTAGCCGCCTCAGGTAAGCTGGCACTCCGTGATACCGCAGCGCCTCCCTGATGCAGCTGAATGGCAGACTATTGAATGCGTTGGCGATGTCTAGGGACACCGCCAACAGCACTCCCCCACCGGTGACGGCCTCAGTCGCCACGGCCCTCAGGCGCAACAGAGCCGCGATCGTCGAACGACCCCTCCTAAACCCAAACTGGGCGTCCGACAGATCGGGCCCCGTGCCGACGAGGTGCCGCTCGATGCGGGCAGCTACCATCCTCTCCAGTAGCTTGCCCGTGTCATCGAGCAGCACGATAGGCCTGTAGGCCGAAGGCGACCCCGGAGACCGTCCCGGCTTCGGCAGAAGCACCAGCCTTCTCTCCTTCCAGAATATTCATGCCTAAAGTGTACCTCGTAAGTACTGAAATACCTAGTCAATATTTTATACATAAATGACGCTTACGCACGTACAAGGTCATACTGGATTGAAAATAAAAAAGAGATGGGACAGTCGATATAGGTAAATCGATAACCGATCTTTATTAAATTATTCATAAAAGAAATAAACCCGATACAGTACGTATATAAAACTTTCAACATATTTTTTACAATTAAGACAGCCAGTTACATTATAAAATACATAAATTGAATTAATCAAACATTAAAAAACTACTTTTCGTCTCAGAGTAACTGGTAACTGGTGTTCTTATATTATATTCAATATCTTAGTGATTTAACGTGTTATATTAAATAATTTTGATGGCATTTTATGTAATATATAGTGGCAAACCTGCTGAGGTGTAGTGAATATGATATAAAATTGCTATACATACCTGTTTGTTTCCACCAAAATTCTCAGAAGATACCCTTAACAGTGGCCATTACACTGTTGAGGGCGACACTTTGACTTACTGACAGACCATTACTGACATGAAGAAACTGAGAACTTGAAAAGATAATTATAACTCGACACTGGCAAAAATGTCTCGTATTTGTAGCTGATTGCCAAGACAGAAAAGACGAAGAAGAAGAACTGATAATATTATGTACGCATTATTGTCAATAAACTAGACATATTTATTTATAAAACAGTCGTAATTGATCGATTGATCTAACGACTGCCCCTATTTTGGCAAAAAATGATAAATGTTCTAGCAGGAACGCTCCAGTGATGACGATAATAGTAACCTAGACCTTGATGGTCTTGACCTTTTGAATAAATAAAACAGTCACAAAACAGTTTTGTTTGAAATAAACTTAAAACGATTTTCATTGATTGTATTTTAATTATAATAGAAAATCACAATTATAAAAATAAAGAGTTTCATCGATAAAAAACTACGGACTTTATCGTAAGCGTGACAGCACTAGGGATAACTGTCACAGAGATCATCCTATATTTTATGGACTATAGGTTCTATTCTTCGTATTGGTTCCACCTACAATAAAACAAGCTACAATCAAGGAACGTTATTATTTATTTGAAAAAGTAAACATAATAGAAATTTTTAGAATAACGTAATTCAAATTTTAATAATCTTTATAAACTTAAACACTCTACGCAAGAATCAGATATTGATACTCTATATAATCTATATATGTTATATCTTATACAGAGTATCAATATCTGAGATATTGGTACTCTATATATGCAGAGGTGGGCATTAACTCGTTAATCGTTAATTAACAAAGTTAACATTTTGATTAACGGATTAACTTTTAAGTTAATTTCCAAAAATGTTAACGCTCTTGTTAACTTCCGTTAAATTGAACTTCCGTTAAATTTAGTGTGTTACATTAGTCGTTTGTGGATGAGCTGTCATTTTGTTTGTTTGGATTACGCGCCACGTTCGTAATTTCCACGACACCTGCACCGCCTATGGCGCCGGCGGTGGGTCATGTCGTAGAGGAGTTCCTCCCGCACACGATCCGCCCTCTCTTTCCGTGACATAACCGTCACACAGAAGGCGGCGACCGCGTCCCAGTTCTTGACGCCATCGAGTACCGCCATAGCGTTCAAGACGCTGCTCAGTCCACGTGACACACACCTCGAGAGTATACTATGTCGTGTCCTCGTCGCAATGGTAATGGTGGCAGGATGGTGTGCTCTCCTTCTTCACGACCGTAGTCCAAATGGTACGAACACCGTACCGAGGCCGCAGCAGCAGCGGATGGCCATCTAGCTAAACGAGACTAAGCCATTCCCCGCAAAAAAGTAAACTGATCCCGAGCCTTCTTCAATTGCTGTGAATTCTTCTATTGTAGATTATGATAGTGGCAGAAATGATATGTTCTCACCTCCACCTGGTTATTACGTCAAAAAGCGTCTTAAAGTATTGGTGAATCTTTTGGTATCGGGGCTACTGGCAGTGGCGTATCCCAAACTAGTTTGGACACATGAATGCCAACATCATTCCATTACATGCTGTAGAATTTATCTATTTGTCTCAGCCTAAAAGCAGTCATCGTCTCAGCTGGTATATGTCCCACTGTTGGGCTCGAGACTCCTCCCCAATAGGAGGGAAATTGACCCACAATACCATGTTGGTTAGACATGTTGGTATAGGGTTTTATTTCAAGTTTGCCTTCTCTTGCACAGACGTGATATGCTTATTAAATCCCTTGGTCGTCTTTTACATATCCACGGGCAAGATAGGGAGTCGTGAATTGTATTCGTCACCACACGGGCACGAAAGCAGGATAAGTGTTAAATGGTTAACTTTTAACGGTTAACTTTAACTTGCGTTAAACCGGCACTTTAACGCTTTAACGATTATCGAAGTTAATATTTTAATTAACGAAGTTAATTTTTGGATTAACTGTGCCCACCTATGTATATATGTATATGTTACGGCTAATACCCGAAGTGCTACAACTAGGCTACACCTAGTTTAAGCCGGCTAGAACTACATGTAGCCGCACTTCAGGTATTAGCCGTAACATATACATATGATTACTATTTTATATATTTCTATTGCACAGCACTTAAAAATACCGTCTAAAGAGTGTAAGTCTATTTCTTCGAAAAAATGGCCAATTTTCACCAAATACATGTTTCACCTTTTTTGCAATCAACTCTACAAAAACACACAACTAAGACATAGTTGGGCACATGCACATGTGCTTCGTAATCATATATAATGAAGTGCTCAGTTAGGCATATTACGTCGATATTTTGCATTTTATCGCCTAAATTGGCCAATGAGACAGATAGAGCATCAGATATATTTAATAAACCGGCAATATTCTGATGAAGTACATACAGAGATTTATTTACAAAAAAAAATGTGTGATTATCGATATTATAATATTTCATAATATTTCGTCATATTGTGTGATATTTGTCAATTTTCGTACTCTTGGTGTCCATATAAATAATATTATTGGGAGGTTCTACAGCTAATAGTTCAATAAAACATTTTAAGTTATGAAAAATATTCATCATGCCTCGATTATTAGCAGAGACCGCGGGTGACCGGACTGGGGATTTAGTCCGGCACCCGCGGAAAGGTTAGCCTAGCGACGGCGATCGGCGTCCCTAGGGGACGTCGATGGGAGAGGGTACTCCCTCGGGGTATACCATCGGGTCGACCACTGAAGTCAAGGAACTCTGCACCGGTGGACGGCCCAACGACAAAGGCGACGTGCTTTATGGATGGGTTGCGGGGCCGCGCGTCGCCCCTCTGTCGCCCCGGAAGGAGCCGGGTGGAGGGTGCCCTGACCGTAACCCAACACAAAAAAATGCCTTGATTATTAAGCACACCGTAATATTTAGAGAACATGGTATAGTCATATGATAAACTTAAGTTAGAGTGGAATATTGTCGTATAGTTATAGATTTGAATGTCATGATAGAGTAAATAGTTAAACATTTCAATTCTCCAGTTATGCCTAATACTATAAGCATGACATTTGAATGTTGGTAGACAGAGGATAATATTTGTGTGTTTTATTAACAAATATTGTTAATAAAACATACAGGAACAGCGGGACAAAGGATAAAGAAGTTTCACTTCTGCTATGCATACTTTGTACACACGTTCATTTTCTTTATCCTTGTCTTTTTCGTTTCTAGCCATGTCTTTTGATCGTATATGAGCGTTATACAAGTCTTCAGATAAATTGGCGACTTTGTGTGAAGAACAAGTGTCACACTGATCTTTTTAGGTGTAAATACGCTCAGGTTTAGCTCATCAAAAACTGCATAGTGTCCAACGGCTCAGTGCTACTTTTTCAGCATTTTGACAATCCATGGCATATAATTTGTATAACGCAGTCTTATCTTCAATGATCGGCTCTAAATATTGTTTAAATGTACTGGCTCTGCAATAATGCGATGGCATTTTAGGCAACGAAGCAAAAAACTGTTTTAGGAAAGCCATGTCATCTTTCTTGTACAAATGTCCTTCATTAGCGTTTTTATTAGATGTGTTTGCTATCCCATGCTCCGCTGAAGTTACCCAGCATCTTACAGTAGACTCTTTCAACCCTAAAGTTTTTAAAAATGTCTGCATACACACCTGATTTCGTCCAATGGACGTACTCAGAAAGTATTGTTTGCTATCAGTCCTTCTAGAATTTTCTGTATTTTTTACTTGTTTTTCTCGCACAACAACACACTGTTTCCATTGCTCCCATGTCATATCTTTCTAGAACTTGGAAAATATATTCTGCCTTTCATCGTCTGTCAAGTTTGAATAACCGCGGACCTCTTAGACTTTGTACAAAATGTAGACGTACACCTAGGACCCATTTCACGTGCTGAACGAGGTATGTCATGAAGAACTTTTAATTTCTCATTTCCTGAAACTTTTCTATCTCTACGATATCCAAATACTCTTCTCCTTTCATACGTTTAACTTTTGTTATAGATTTGTCACATTTTTTAGAGTATCCAAACCCTTTTATGCTTCGTTTTCTATTAGAATTTAAATCACCATATTCATCATCTGCCGATTGCGTCTCTAACGAAGAAGAAGGATTTGCAGTAGCCATTGACAGAGGTGGCTGTTCTTCAACTGAATATGGAGCCGTCTCTTGCGGGGGTGGTTGCGTCTCTAACGAAAAAGAAAGATCTGTAATAGTGGTTGACACAGACGGCTGCTCACCATCGGAATATGGAGCTGTCTCCGGAGGCAGTGACTGAGGAGCTGGATCTTGTTGCTATTTTGCGGCAGTTCTTCAATTGAAGGTGGAACAGTTTCTTGTGACAGTTCTTGAACATAATGTTGAGTAATTTCTTCTGTTTCAGCTACGAGTAGCGTAAATTCAGGTAGATTTTGTATAGGTAAGTTATTTATATCTATATTTTCTAATTCCAATACGGATACATTTCTTAGCGTCTGTTTTTTAAAGGAACTTTAATCTTCAACTCTTTACATAACTCCAAAATTTCTTCATTATCACTATTACAATCCATACTTTAGTCTTGAAAGAATATAAAGGTTGATAACACTGCGTAACTCATACCCAAACACTACGTAACTCAAACAATTCTTAATTCGGCGACTTATTATAGTAGAATTACAAAAAATATATCAATTTTTACGTTACATAGCATAAAAACTAATAAAAAACGAAGTTATTACAATAGAACCACTTAATAATGCAAATAATTACCTTTTCTATGAATAAATCTCACACAGTACAAGTAATGATATTGTATGCGACTGACTGACTTCCACTGTGTTGGCTCGTTACTTACGCGGTGTCAATTTTATCGAAATAATACAGCGCTATTGGCTAGCTATCTCGTTTCTGATTAGTCGAACAAAAACATGCAACCTTTCTTCGTCGAATGGTATCAAAATGTTTAAACCGTCTAAAAATGACTTACGCACTGTTAGAACTTCATTGACGATAGGCTATAATTTATTCCGGTATTCCCACGGGAAGAGGAACTGCGGATGAAACCGCAGGGCGCTGCTAGTTACGAATAATTGTATGTCTTTTTAAAGTCTTTATCACATATAAATATCACACAATAGTCCTTCATGGTAAAATGCGTAAGTTTTGATTCTAAGTTTTCGGTGAACTTAATTACCACATTCTGTTGAGAGATAGTGACATATAAACCTATGTTATAGTTCGGAAAAGTGTTTTCAGCCATTAGTAATATCTTATTCCTCTTATTGCTGCTAATTATGCATAATTTCGGTTATCGTAGCTTAGTCTATACGTATTTCTTACGTTAAGACTTCTACGAGCAACCTCACTTGAATGGAACGGTTGTTCATCACATATTTTGCTCGTTTGTAATTGTTTCAAATGTTCTTTACGAGGCTATTTCGAGCTCTTACGCGGAGTTAGTCCCCTGTTTGTGTGGTGTAAGCATTTCGCTGGATATTTTCTTAGTGGCTCGTAATATGTCATGTTTTTTGTTTAAATTTTTGATCTTATATGCGAGTTAATTATTTTCTAAATAGAGATTATTTATTTATTTCATGATGTGCTTGCAGCCCACTTGTTCAGTTAATTTTCAATTTGTTGTTTTAAGTTATGCGTTTCTTCGTCAGTTTCATTATTTGATATATCGAACAGGCTTTTTGAAGTGCCAGCGTTGAATTATGTTCATTATTTTTCTCAGGGCTCGTTGTAGTCATTGATCGATATTTCATCTTTCGGAGAGTAATATTTTAAAAGAAATTAATTATTAGCACTATTAAGTCTATTAACTATATAATTATTGCACAAAAACCAGCTAGGTTTTGAACAGGCAGACACTTAGTTTTAGACAATCACTTTAGTTTCGTGTACTAGCCGTAGCTTAGCGGGCATATGCATGATTTACCCTAGCCGAGGCCGCGGGTGACGTGACCGGGGATTAGTCCGTCAACCGCCGAGAGGCCGACCGCGTGAGGAAAGACCGACGTCCTCCCCGAGGGGGGGACGTCGGTCGATGGGAGGGTACCCCAATAGGGGGTATTCCGTCGGGCCGACCACTGACGACAAGTTAACGCTGCTCCAGTGGTCGGCCCAACGCCGAAGGCGACGTGGTTTTCGGGTGGGTCGCGGGAGTTGCATGCTTAAGCCCCTCTGTCGCCCCGGACGGAGTGGTGCGGAGGCGCGCCGACCGCGGCCCACCCACAAAAAAAAAAAAAAAATATGCATGATTTTCTTTATTTTTTCTTAAACGTTTCTACTAGTTATTACATTACCAGAAATAAATGTCATCGAAAATATTAAACATTAAGAATAAAAAAAAGTTAAATCACTATCATTTTTGGGCGATTTAAACGCGGCTATTTCAGCGCGTATATTCTGTGACGTCAGAATACTTGCACAAGTTGCTAGAGCTGCTTTCAACTAGCCAAGACGTCATTGCCCGTTGGGCAGTCCGGCTGGAAAGGTCTCGATACGGTGTCTGGACCGTGGAGGCCTTCCAGCCGGTGCTGATGCAGTGGCTAAAACGGCGGCACGGGGTGCTTTCCTTCCAACTGGTGCAGGTCTTGACGGGGCATGGATGCTTCGGCAAGTACCTGTACACGGTCGCTAGGAGGGAGAGCACACCGTCCTGCCACCACTGTAGTGTTGCCCAAAAAAGTCTTGGTCTTGCGGTCTTGGTCTTGCGAGAAATACGAGACCAAGACCGCTTAATTTTTGCAAGACCAAGACCAAGACTGGCCCTGCAAGACTTGAGCAATACTTGAGCCTGCAAGAGTCTCGCGGTCTTGCATTTAATTCAAATCACCATTCCAGCTTATATACGGTGGAGCTCGTGTCTTCTACATAATAGGAGGGAAATCGGCCGTGGCCGGAGAGGAATCGCCACGGTGATCGGCCGCGTTGTTACAGGGTTTCATGTCAAGTTTTCTTTCTCTTGCACCGATGTTATATATTATAGCCCTTAGTCGTGGGTTTGCACTCGCGGGTAAAATAGGGGGGTGATGAATTGTATTCTTACTCCGTCACTATACGGCAAGTCAAATTAGTCTTGAGATATTCATCTATTGGCCAATCGATGCCCAATGTTGGTGTTGGCTTTTCAGAATTACTCTTCGGAAAGGCTTAAGGACAAAAATACCGTAATCACGAGAGTGCTCTTGCCCATTATACATATTTATATATCCGTTTATTTATTAGCCCAACGACGTTCACTGTTGGACATAGAAGTATGCCTACAATTAATCTACATAAATGTCCGTGTAGGGACAGAGTACGAATACAATTCACCACTCTCTTACCCGTGGATGTCGTATCAAATCGGACCGAGACGTTTCCGTCCGGGACGATGAAAGGACGGCGCGCGGGCCCATAACCCATCAGTACCCACGTTGTCTCGTTGTTGGGCCGACCACCAGAGCAGGTTGACTTGTAGTCAGTGGTCAAATAACTCCGTCGCTTGCCAATCAAATTGAAAAAATCTTTTTTGTTGGAAAGGGGAATGTTCAATGACATAAAATTTATTGTATCAACTGCCCCGTGTGGTGACGTCTTAAGAAAACAGGGTCGAAATTCCTTCCTTTGTCATAGGAGTAGTAACTCTATCTAATATAACACCAGGAGAATAGGAGAGTAATTTTCCCCAGTGGTAAGGGTTATATTCAATAGTGGACTATAGGCTAGCAGATGGATAGGTAGGATAGGATGATATTTGATTAATTTAGTTGGATTTTTCATTGCCATGATAAATGACTGTTACGTTATTCCAACTGCAAGATTTTGCGAGACTCTTGCTGCAATACCAAGACCAAGACGAGACCAGGTGCGCTGTTGCAAGACCAAGACCAAGACCAAGACTGGTCCAAGTCTCGTCTTGGTCTTGCATTTGGGCAACACTACACCACTGCGATTGCGACGAGGACACGGCGCAGTTAGTGTTGCCCAAATGCAAGACCAAGACGAGACTTGGACCGGTCTTGGTCTTGGTCTTGCAACATCACACCTGGTCTCGTCTTGGTCTTGGTCTTGCGCACCCGAGTCTTGGTCTTGGTCTTGGTTTTGCGCACCCGAGTCTTGGTATTGCAGCAAGAGTCTCGCAAAGTTTTGCAGTTAGAATAACGTAACAGTAATTTATCATGGCAATGAAAAATCCAACTAAATTAATCAAATGTCCTATCCTATCTATCCATCTGCTAGCCTATAGTTCACTATTGAATACAATACTTACCACTGGAGAAAATTACTCTTCTATTCCCCTGGTGTTCCATTAGACAGCGTTACTACTCTTATGACAGGACTTTCGACCCTATTTTCTTAAGACGTCACCACACGAGGCAGTTGATACAATAAATTTTATGTCATTTTATAATCAATGCGATATTTTACAATTAATGCGATTGTTTATATTCCCCTTCAAGTTAAGTGGTATGTATCTATTGTATTTCCAGTTTAGTTACTGATACTCTGGATACTTGAAAAAACCTGTTGCTCTATTGCCTATATAAATACTTTGGCCGCTGGATCCATGTAGCTCTTAATATACTATTTATTCAAGAACATATAAAACTGATTTAAAATTTTATGGTTTTAATACTTGTAAAATGTATGATATTCGTCGTCATCGTCACAGCTCATAAAAGTGCCACTGCTGGGCTTAAGCTTCCTTCCAGTAAGAGGAAAATTGATCTACTATACCACGCTGGTCAGACATGTTGGTACAGGGTTTTCTTTCTAGTTTCACTTCTCTTGCACATATGTTATATACACAGGGTGTATCAGGTTATGGGACAACTGTTCATGTATGTTGTAGTTCAACAGTCATAGATCATAATTAGAATGTATATTACACAAAAACAATATAACGTAAAAGTTATAGTGATTACAAAAATGTGTGTCTAAGAGTTTATGCCTTAAATTTTATGCATTATGTAGGTATGTACAGACAGGATATATGTAAGCATGTAAAATTTCGACAGTATAAATAGGTATTAGATTTGCGCGAACCTTTCAATGGTTACGTAGGTACAAAGGCGACTCATCAACGGTCATCGGCCGAGCAGCTGATTTATGTTAAAGCGAAGTTTGTCTTGCTTATGCAAACGTAATCATTGATTTATTCAAATTCTAATGAACATTTAACAAAATACGAATATGTTGCAGATTAAGTATCATTCCTTTATACATTTTAATCAATTTACACGAAAAAACGATGACAAAATTGAGAACTTACATGTCTCTCAATTCATTAACGAATCGATAATTTTATTTCAATTTTTTTTCATGGGTTCCTAACACCATTGCCCGATCCGATTTGATACGACATCCACGGGTAAGAGAGTGGTGAATTATATTCGTACTCTGTCTTTTTTTTTGTGTGTGTGTAGCTGTTGGTCGCAGATGACCTTGACAGCTTAACGCGGTCAATGGGTGAGCGCTGATGGCTCACAACCCGGTAAGTAAGTTAAGCGAACATCGGCCGAGGGCTCCCCCCTGTGGAGAACGGACCTCGGCTCGGGGCGTCGCTGAGAGCAAAGTGGGCGTGGCCAAGTTTAGGTTAATGACTTTTACGCGGCGCGGTTTTCGACCTCGACGGCGAGGCCAATACCGCGGAGTTTTATCTGTTATCGCTGCGCGAGCTGTGTAGGTCCTTTCTTGGGCGATCATAATAGCGTCATCTTCTTCTTCAAGAAGATGACGAGGACGTCGGACCGCGGATATTTTTGAGGGGACGTAGTTTACCGCCCCAACCACTAGTGGATTGGGGTGAGTCGTGGCAGAGGCAAAATAGCGCTGGGAGCAACGCTTCATGTACTGCCTGATGGTGATCGTACTCTGTCCCTACATGGACATTTATATAGATTAATTGTAGGCATATTTCTATGTCCAACAGTGAACGTCGTTGGGCTAATGAATAAACGGTTATATAAATATGTATAATGGGCAAGAGCACTCTCGTGATTACGGTATTTTTGTCCTTAAGCCTTTCCGAAGAGTAATTCTGAAAAGCCAACACCAACATTGGGAATCGATTGGCCAATAGATGGATATCTCAAGACTGATTTGACTTGCCGTGTAGTGACGGAGTAAGAATATAATTCATCACCCCCTATTTTACCCGTGACTGCGAACCCACGACTAAGGGCTATAATATATAACATCGGTGCAAGAGAAGGAAAACTTGACATGTATGACCTGTAATAACACGGCCGATCACCGTGGCGATTCCCCTCCGGCCACGGCCGATTCTCCTCCTGTTATGTAGAAGACACGAGCTCAACCGTATATAAGCTGAAATGGTGATTTGAATTAAATGCAAGACCGCGAGACTCTTGCAGGCCCAGTCTTGGTCTTGCTCAAGTCTTACAGGGCCAGTCTTGGTCTTGGTCTTGCAAAAATTAAGCGGTCTTGGTCTTGGTCTCGGTCTCGCATTTCTCGCAAGACCAAGACCAAGACCGCAAGACCAAGACTTTTTTGGGCAACACTAGGCGCAGTATATGCTCGAGGTTTGTGCCGCTTGAGCAGAGCAGCGACCTGAACTCGTCGCAATCATCGATGCCGACCTGACGCTGCTGACCATTGCTAAGGCGATGCTCGACAGCGTCAGGAACTGGGACGCGGTCGCAGCCTTCTGCGTGGCAGTGATCTTGCAGAAGGAGGCGGCGGGTCGCGCGTGCAAGTAGCGCAGCCTCGACGGAGCGACCCGCCGCCGGGTGTCTACTGATCGGCTATGCAGACGACGGACTTTTACTTATACAATCGAACACAAGGGATGGTTTAGAGAAATTAGCGGAAACATGCCTCAATGATATATTCGATTGGGGTACACGAAACCGGCTTGCCTTCGCACCACAAAAAACATATCATCTTTTATTAAAAGGACATTTCCAATCGGCGCCGCGTATAAAATTCAATAATATGAAAGAATCAGTTTGCTATCTCGGCCCAGTCTCAGAAAAAAATTTTTCATTTATTGAGCATATTAAAACTGTAGGCGAAAAAGCGAAACGGAATTTCTACGCGCTTACTAGAATATCCACATCTACTTGGGGCCTTCGTTTTAATACACTTAAAACCATATACATGGCCACATATTTGGGGTGTATTTGTTACGCTGCACCTGTATGGGCCGATAGGGCCACCATAGGGGCGGCTCGCCTTAAATTACTACAGAGCCAACGATTGGCCCTAATATTCTTATGTAAAGCCTATAGAACGGTTAGTACCGAGGCCTTACCAGTACTCGCGGGTGTACTTCCGGTTGATTTCGAGATTCAGAGACGAGCGTCAATGTATTACACCACAAAGGAAACTATGAATACAGATTTCCTTCTACCGCGCGACCGAAATAAAATTGCTAGATTGTTTGCACCACAATCCATTGTCTATGAGGAACTTTTAACCGACTGGCAAGAAAGATGGGATTCATCATCGAAAGGTCGTCATCTTTATCTATTTTTTCCATGCATCCGGGAGCGCCTGGAGAAGGTGTGGCTGGAGGTTGACCACTTCGTGGCCCAATTTTTAACTGGCCATGGCAACTTTGAAAGTAAATTATTTTCTTTTAAACTCGTACCATCACCATTATGTCAATGTTCCACATCTGACCACGAGTATGAACAATCAGCACATCACATTCTCTGGGAGTACGATCTCTGGCGAAACGAGCGTAACCTTATGTTAAACGAGTTTGCAAGTCACCTGTGGGGTAGTATACTATACGGACCTTGTAGCAACTCGAGAAAATTTCCGTGCGTTCATGCGTTTCTGCCATACTTACTGTAACAATCAATCTTAACGCTCACATATAGGCCCCGTTAAGCTCTTCCGTATCCGTGGTGCCGTACTGCTGCGCTATCGTAGCTGTACACCTTTTTACTTATTGGCTGACTAGTCATTTTGTTTTCCTGTCTCCCGCTTTGCCTAGGAGGGAAGTGGAATCTCTCTTTCCAACTCCTCCTCTTTAATCTTTTCTAATTAAATTTGTTGCGGTTCCCAAGACAATTAAATTCATATCCCGGGACTGCCTGAGGGTCAAACCTCGGTGTCATTTATGGAGACCATTGTGGACCCTGGCTTACAGGAATTACAATGGTGGGAATGTGTGGTGGGATTAGTCCCATTAAAAAAAGACCCGCCGCCGGCAACTGGGGCGGCGCAGGCGCGATTACCTGCCCTAGCCGAGGCCGCGAGTGACGTGACCGGGGAGTTAGTCCGTCACCCGCCGAGAGGCCGACTGCGTGAGGAAAGACCGACGTCCTCCCCGAGAGGCCGACCGCGTGAGCAAAAACCGACGTCCTCCCCGAGGGAGGGGACATTGGTCGATGAGAGGATACCTCAAATAGGGGGTATTCCTTCGGGCCGACCACTGATGACAAGTAACCCTGCTCTGGTGGTCGGCCCAACGACGAAGGCGACGTGGTATTCGGGTGGGTTGCGGGTGTGCGTGCTTACGCCCCTCTGTCGCCCCGGACGGAGTGGTGCGAGGAGTGCGCTGACCGCAACCCACACCAAAAAAAAAAGCGCTGTCAACTAGGACTGTTGATATTTTAAAACATATCTTTATGTCGACATATCGATATTTTTAAATGTATCAATATCGGGGTTCGATATCGAAAAAGCAATATTTCTATATTTTACCATTAGCCCTTGCATTATAAATTATACTTGTAAACAATAAAAAACTATAATAAAACACCACAAAATACATACAAAACAAACTTACACAACCATTAAACATCATTACTGAACATTAATAATAATATAATTTTATTTGATGCATGAAGCATTACAAATTATATATGCAAACATTAAAAAACAACAGCAGCAGTAGATAACAACCCAACGCTAAACTGAAAATGAATATAACAAATGATAAACCATAACAATTTTAGACAATCAAACCATAATATAGATAATGATGACTACATACATAATTACATGAACAAGATCCATACTAATATTATAAATGCGAAAGTAAGGATGTTTGTTTGTAACGCTTTCACGCTTAAACCACCGAACCGATTTCAAAAATTCTTTCACCAATGGAAAGCTATAATATCAGGGAGTAACATAGGCAATATTTTATCCCGGTATTCCCATAGGAACGGGAACTACGCCGTGGCTAAAGCGACTGAAACCGAAGCGAAGCGAGGGCGGGTTGCTAGTATTACATAAAATGCCATCAAAATTATTTAATATAACACGTTAAACCATTAAGATATTGAATATAATACAACACCAACACATGACACTCCACATTTCCGCCAAATACTCTCCTTATAAATGATATCTATACCAATAAATAAAATTATAGAATTTATTTTGTACTAGCAACCCAGGGCGGGTTGCTAGTACAAAATAAATTCTATAATTTGGCGTAAACAATTATCGTCTAATTATCTTGGCGTAAACAAAATAAATAATTATAAATAAGTAATATAAGAACCATAATAACCAAAACCAAATTATTAATAACGATAGCCAACAAATAAATCAATAAGAAATTTAACAGATACGTTAAATATCATGGAATACCTAACTGCACTCAATACACAGAACATGAAAACAGTTACACACAAACGCATATAAGCCCAAGTAATTAATACATAACAAAACAAAGAAATAAATACAACCAAAATATAAAACAGAACTGAATAAAGCAATTGACATCAAAATAATGGAATCTGACTATTAATAATACAATAACGTAAAAATTTAGAAAATGAATATGGCAAAGTATATAAACAAAACAATAAACTTTTTTTTTTAATAACATTTCCCTGTGATCAGTAATTTTTTTCGCCTTGCAATCCCTGATCACGTTAGGGGCTTTTCGCGGGCAGGGTCAGGCACAAGCCTTTAGCTCTTCCTAGCCGAGGCCGCAGGTGACTGAATTGGGGAATTAGTCCGTCACCCGCCGAGAGGCCGACCGCGTGAGGAAAGACCGACGTCCTCTCCGAGGGCGGAACGTGGGAGGGTCACGATGGGAGGGTATTCCGTCGGGTCGACCATTGACGACAAGTAACCCTGCTTCGGTGCTCGGTCCAACGACGAAGTCGACATGGTGTTCGGGTGGCTTGCAGGTGTGTGTGCTTACTCCCCTCTGTCACCCCTATAAAAAAAACCCTTAGCCCTTAGCCCTTAGCCCTTAGCCCTTAGCCCTTAGCCCTTAGCCCTTAGCCCTTAGCCCTTAGCCCTTAGCCCTTAGCCCTTAGCCCTTATCTCAATGGCTGAACCCTATACATTTACGTGTTCGTGTCTCTATGGACTCGCTTTTTCGTGTTATCGAGTTTGAAATCACAACGATTCTAAAGTAGTTTCACTTCAAAAATCTTTATTTTTCAAATAGGATACATAAACATATATTAATAGATATAAGTATACTCTGCCTAGTATAACATCTTTCAATTTAAGAGTAATTCATGACCTTGGCAAAACTACGCAATGTGTATCCCATATCGCAAATGTATATCATATAAATAGACATAGGTGTCGGACTTTAAGGAAATTTGTGAGTCAAATAGTAATACATAATTCTTATATATCGTTGGTATGAATGAATAATACATATTCTATCCCTTTCTAACACGATAAGTTTAAATTAAAACGCGCGAAGTTTAGTCGTGCGAATGCCAATAGTACATATGCCAGTCCAATATATTTGATAGCGAATTCGTATCATTAAAAATCACGCGAACTAATGACGCGCTACGCTACCGACTCTACCAAACAAAGCAGTCATGTCACAAACATACGCGTTATCTGTCGCACTCACAGCTATTATATTAATGCATTAAAAAAAAAACAAAATCGCCCAGTGATAGCTACATCTTATTCTTCGTCGCGCGTCGCCTAGTCGTGCGGTTATTTGAGGCACAATTATATTTTTGTGGAACCCTACATTGTGATTGAAAACAAGTTATTAAATTGGTGAATATATCGTAATACTTTACGCAAATTTTATTGAACAACAGACATAATTATGAATGACTATACAGCCATCGCAAACAGGTCTGCAACGAATTAAAAATATTATATAATTAAAAAAAGCCCAACTTTTAATTATATTTTCGTTAAAAAAAATATTTATTCAAAACAATTCCACTGCTCGACTAATGGAATGTGATATCATTATTATCAAATAATTTAGTGTTTTATTGTGTATCAAAATCTAACCAACAACTACTAATAAATTTTGTTTTTAATTATGGATTATTATAACTTATATGTATAATAATTCTATTGATGCGTGTATTTACATACTAGTGATTCTATAATTTATAGTGGTCTATGACTAGTAGTGCTCAGGGGCTGAAAGGCAAAGTTAGTAACTATGATAGACCATCTGAAGAACCCTGGATATTTAAACCTACAAACTCATAATGCACCTCTCACAAGTCATCATCATAATATTATCAACACGGCTCTATCGGACCACACATTGGTGAGTGTGAATGTTACTAGTCAATTTTCTTTCTGCTATTCAGTCTGTTGGTCTCGAACTGCCGCAATATTAGAGAAATTGACGTACTGACTACTATAACATGCTTTATTGGTCAGAAGATACATGCAATGAAGCCTGTTATAGTATGCACCTATTCACCCAAGTCGTAGGAGTTAGCATAAGGTTTTATTTGAGGTAAGCTATAGTCTAGAGCTGGGCACGTCGTGCCCGATCCGTCCGGGGTGACGGAAGGGCGGCGCGCGGCACAATGCTATAACCTACAGGGTAGGCTAAGATACCAAGTCCCTATCCGTGGTGATATTTGTTCACATCCTTTGGTAGTTTTTACTACACAAGCGAGAAGAGAACATTCTGTGTAGCTAATGAGTATTATTTTTAACCAACTTCAAAAAGGAGGAGGTTCTCAATTCGTCTGTATTTTTTTTTTTTTATGTTTGTTACCTCAGAACTTTCGATTGAGTAAACTGATTTTGATAATTCTTTTTTTGTTTGAAAGCTGGTGCTTCCCGTGTAGTCCCATTTCAATTTCATCCAGTTTGGACAATCGCATCCATGGGAAAACCACATAAGTCTTTAATTTGCATTAAGTATGTGCGCGATAAATAGACGAAAACTCAATAACCACGCCAACCGAAGCTGATGATTCTTTTTTAACCGACTTTAAAAAAGGAGAAGGTTGAGAACCTTCTCTTTTTTTAAAGTAAATTCGACTTTAATTTTTTTTATATTCGTAAATCTTTCGACTGCGTGAATCGATTTCAATGACTCTTTTTTTTTATTTGAAAGCTGGTGCTTTTCGTGTGGTTCCGTTTCAATTTAGTCCAGTTTTGAACGTGGTATCCAAGAGAAAACTATTTAAGTCTTTTTGTATAAAGTAAATAGTACACATGGACGAAAACTCAATATAACACCAACCGATTTCGATGATTCTTTTTATTGGATAGGATGTACTTCAAGGGTATTTTGATTAGGTTCTGATTATATCCATGCTAAAGTAACGGTACTCTTCAATTCTTAGGAGCAAATTATCGACACTCGGCTGAATCTCTTATAGTATCTATATATATATATATATATATATATTTGAGTCACCTACCGTAATGTTGAACAGCACTGTCTCAAACGAGCAGCACTATTAGTAGGTTGACTTATAGGTAGAAAAAAAAATGTGCACTTCACATTCACTAAAAATCAAACAATAAAAATAATTTTTAACAAAAAAAGAACCGACTTCAAACAAAAAACAATTCCCAAACAAATTAATATGCACTAAAAAGCAAAAAAAATAATTCTTGTATAATGTAGTGCCTGCCCAACCTTACAACAACTTGATGAAAAAAAAAATAGAGTACTTAAAAGTCAATCAAATTATTACGACAATATAATGTAGTTACTTATTATTATTTTTGGAGTCTGACCAACGCCAAATAGTAGATCAAATACCTTGATATTATGGAGGAGGCAGTAAAGAGACGTATGTGAACTGATAATCTGATGAAAATAATTTCTATGTCTATAGTTGTTATGATACCCATATATCAATAATAAAATATAATACTTAATAAACAGGTGCATTCGCTCAGTGACTGGGATGCAACTATCATCGCTGCAGATCTAACGCGACAATTTTATACAAAGAACGCTTCGGGCAAAATAATACTTATGAGTATGTCCTGCGAATGGATTAACCAGCTAAGCAAATACCTTATAGGAATAATTCCATCTGATGCTGTTATACATCTCACAGGTAAATTTAAATCATTCTTTTGTTCTTATTCCAATTCATGAGTGTTGACAAAGTATATATATAGTCTTTAAAAAATTAAAACAATAAGCTCAAGATATAAATGTTGACTTTATAACTAAGCGCACAGTGTGCTATACAAAGAACAATCTTTGAGCGTTCTACACAAAAAATTCGCGTCACATCTGTTGAAGAATGGGTGTACCTAATATAGACCAAATATAAAAATAGCACGCTGTATTAGTATTAGACAAGCCACATCGCTCGGCGTAAGAGAGGAACGTGTACGGCAAGTTGTGAAGTCACGCACCGGAGGTATCGGGCAGGGTGTGACCGTATCTATCAAAATAAATAGTTTAGACGATTAGACAGACAAATAAACAACGCGGCAAGTGGCTAATAATTTTTTTTTTTGGGTGTCCTACGGTCAGCGCATCTGCTGCCCGGCTCCGTCCGGGGCGACAGAGGGGCGGCGCACGGCCCCGTAACCCACCCATAAAGCACGTCGTCTTCGTCGTTGGGCCGACCACCGGTGCAGAGTTCCTTGACTTCAGTGGTCGACCCGACGGAATACCCCGAGGGAGTACCCTCTCTCATCGGCGTCCCGGGTGGACGTAACCGTCGCGGGGCTAACCTCTCCGCGGGTGCCGGACTAAATCCCCGGACCGGTCATCCGCAGTCTTTGCTAGTGCGACATCAGATGCAAGAAAAAAAAATTGCTAATAATTATAAATTGTTCAAATAATCTGCGGTTTACACATCTAATTTATTCTGGCTGACAATTCCGGTGGTAGTGACGTCGTTTCTCCATTGTATGACTAATGACACGCGCAGGATAACGACAACTTTGTTTTATAGCGTTGAAGTAACTTAAAAAACAAAGTTTATAAAAATATTAAAGCGAACCACTAAAAAAAGAATTAGTTACATTAAAAGCTTTGGTGACGTTATTAAGTACTAGTATTTATTAACTTTTCTTCTTTGGAAACGCGATGAGGTAATAAAAACAGTTCTTTTGTAAATTATAGGAGTACATATTATTTATACGCGTTTAATTTTATATGGTAGTTTTTAATTTCTACAACATTAGTTAATAAATTAAAAGTTTTTTAAGACAACACCCAGCACTAAAGAAATATTGATTGCAAACCGGGAGTCGGGAGACTTTACAAACATATAATTAACAGTTAAAAATTTCACACAGACTCAGAACAACAATTTGTTGATCTTAAAAAGTATTGCCCTGCCTGGGAAACGAACCCACGAATGAATTATAAATGTCAATTATTTTAGACTCATCACATTTATTCTTCGCAGTCTTCTGCTACATCCAAATCACTTCTAACATAGAATATGTATTTTAATATCCTTACTAATATTATAAATGCGAAAGTAAGGATGTTTGTTCGTTTGTTACGCTTTCACGCTTGAACCACTGAACGGATTTCTAAAATTCTTTCACCAATGGAAAACTAAAATATCAGGGAGTAACATAGGCTATATTTTATCCCGGTATTCCCACGGGAACGAGAACTACGTGGGTAACACGACTGAAAACGAAGCGAAGCGAGGGCAGGTTGCTAGTCTATACCAATAAATAAAATTGGAGTGTCTGTTTGTAATGTCAAAATAATAGGCTTTTTTCATGCTCATACGGTTATTTGCACGACACCTATGCCTAAAATAGCAATTAAAAAATTTTTGTCTGTCTGTCTATTTGTTCCGGGTAATCTTCAAAACGGCTTCACCGATTTCAAAAATTCATTCACCAATGGAAAGCTATAATATCAGGGCGTAAACTAGGCTATATTTTATCCCTGTATTCCCACAGGAACGGGAACTTACGCGGGTAAAACGACTATAACCTATAAACGAAGCGAAGCGAGGGCGCGTTGCTAGTCGATACCAATAAATAAAATTGGAGTGTCTGTTTGTAATGTCAAAATAATAGGCTTTTTTCATGCTCACACGATTATTTGCACAACACCTATGCCTAAAATAGCAATTAAAAAATTTTTGTCTGTCTGTTTGTCTGTTTGTTCCGGGTAATCTTCAAAACGGCTGGACCGATTTCAAAAATTCTTTCACCAATGGAAAGCTATAATAATATCAGGGCATAAACTAGGCTATATTTTATCCCGGTATTCCCACGGGAACGGGAATACGCAGGTAAAACGATTATAACCTATAACCGAAGCGAAGCGAGGGCGGGTTGCTAGTATAATATAAAAATGAATCGCTGAATTTATTGCTAAGCGCATATCTTGAGAACAGCTGAACTGATTTCGCTAATTCTTTTTTTAGAATAGATTCCTTGAAGTACAAGGATGGTTCTTACGCAGAGAAAAATCAAAAATTGCCAAAAAAGGTCTAAAAACAATACTTTTCTATACTCCCATACAAACGATTCGTAGTAATAATTAAATGTCCATTTGAACTTTAACATGATACAATAAAGTTCAAGTGTTAGTCGAGAGGTACCGGCAAGGCAAAACAATTGAGTGGCATTAGTATCTTATATACTTATATTGATTAGGCCATTGAAATGTTACATTTTTTAGGCCTTACCTTGCATTTTTTAGAGGACGCAATTTTATTTTTTTGATTCTGTAATGGAGTGGAAAAGAGTCAATAATTAATTATTAATAATATTGCAAAATTATTAATTAAAAATATTATAATAACAAAATAAAAAAAAAATAACTGATGAAACATTATTAGTACACACGTATGTATAGTTAAGAGTAGGTACTGAAAAATAGTACTCACTTCGGAGCTATAATAGTACTCGCTTCGGAGCTGTAATAGTACTCACTTCGGAGCTGTAATAGTACTCGCTTCGGAGCTGTAATAGTACTCACTTCGGAGCTGTAATAGTACTCGCTTCGGAGCTGTAATAGTACTCACTTCGGAGCTGTAATAGTACTCACTTCGGAGCTGTAATAGTACTCACTTCGGAGCTGTAATAGTACTCACTTCGGAGCTGTAATAGTACTCACTTCGGAGCTGTAATAGTACTCATTTCGGAGCTGTAATAGTACTCACTTCGGAGCTGTAATAGTACTCACTTCGGAGCTGTAATAGTACTCACTTCGGAGCTGTAATAGTACTCACTTCGGAGCTGTAATAGTACTCACTTCGGAGCTGTAATAGTACTCATTTCGGAGCTGTAATAGTACTCACTTCGGAGCTGTAATAGTACTCACTTCGGAGCTGTAATAGTACTCACTTCGGAGCTGTAATAGTACTCACTTCGGAGCTGTAATAGTACTCACTTCGGAGCTGTAATAGTACTCACTTCGGAGCTGTAATAGTACTCATTTCGGAGCTGTAATAGTACTCACTTCGGAGCTGTAATAGTACTCACTTCGGAGCTGTAATAGTACTCGCTTCGGAGCTGTAAAACCTTAGCTATTGACTTAATGAAAAAATGTTGTTTATAAAAGTTCATCCTCAAAAAAACGATTTACAAAAATGGTCTGATATCATCTTTTCGTAAAATGATAAAAAAAAGTTATATCGAAAAATATAATTTTGTCTCGAATTTCTAAACATTTTCGCTTATAACTTTTTTATTTATAGTTCTACGACAAAAAGTTACTGGACCAAAGTTGTAGAGAATTTAATTTGCAACAAAAAATGTTTTTTGTAAAAAACAATTTTTTTTTATCAGATAAATAGTTTAAGAGATATATCGTAAAAACCATTTCAATCCCTATTTTCAAGATGCCGGCCGTGGGACAAGGGTGGCGATCCCACAAACTTGGTTTTAGCTTTACACTGGTCCCCCCTACACATCAAAAAAATAAAATTGCGTCCTCTAAAAACGCAACCCCAAATGTAACTTTTCAATGGACTAGATGTCAAATACAAAATTCTAGATGTTTTATAGTTTTTTTTTTGACAAACGTAATTGTTGATAACTTTTTTTTATCTTACTAGATGACCCGGTGCACGAATAGTAGAATAAGTATTAAAAAAAAACTAAAAATCGACTGTTAGGCGGTACGAAGTGCACCGAGTCAGCTAGTTATGAATAATTTGCAGTTTTATCTGTTTCAGTTAATTTGATTTTACTGTATTATATGTTTAATATTGACGTATAACTGAGCGATGAACGTATGAACGCTGATAAGTTATCTTACCAATACAGGAATCTCTCATTAATGTACATATATTTATATACCTAATTCGTATACGATAATGTCAATGTCCGATCAAAGGCACACATAGTCAATTATATATTATTACTAGTAACCCGCCCTCGCTTCGCTTCGGTTTTAATCGTTTTACCCGCGTAGTTCCCATTCCCGTGGGAATACCGGGATAAAATATAGCCTAGTTTACTCCCTGATATTATAGCTTTCCATTGGTGAAAGAATTTTTGAAATCGGTCCAGCCGTTTTGAAGATTACCTGGAACAAACAGACAGACAGACAGATAAAAAAATTTTAATTTGTATTTTAGGCATAGGTGTCCTGCAAATAACCGTGTGAGCATGAAAAAAGCCTATTATTTTGACATTACAAACAGACACTCCAATTTTATTTATTGGTATAGATATCATTTATAAGGAGAGTATTTGGCGGAAATGTGGAGTGTCGTGTGTTGGTGTTGTATTTTATTCAATATCTTAATGGTTTAACGTGTTATATTAAATAATTTTGATGGCATTTTATGTAATATGTGACGGAGGAACTGCTGGGGTTTAGTGAATATGATATAAAAGTGCTTTATATACCTTTTCGTTGCCACCAAAAATCTCAGAAAATACCGTTAACAGTGGCCATAACACTGTTGAAGGCGACAATTTGACTTACTGACGAACAATGACTAATTAGAATAAAGTGATATTTGTAAAGAAAAATAACTCGCCACTGGCAAAAATGGCTCGTAATTAGTAGCTGATTGCCAAGACAAAAAAAGAAGAAAGAATCATTCATAAGCAATCATCATTATCATCGCAGCTCACATACGTCCCACTGTTGGCCTCGGGCCTTCTCCACAGTGGGAGAGAATTTGACCTACTATACTATGCTGGTCAGACATGTTGGTATAGGGTTTTATTTCGAGTTTTCCAGCTCTTGCACAGCATCCTATGTGCATATTAAATCACTTAGTAATCTTTTATGACATCCACGGACAAGATAGGGAGCGGTGAATTGTATTCTTAATCCGACACACACATGGTATAGTAAGGTCAATTTCCCTCCTATTATGGAGGAGGCTCGAGCCTAGCAATGGGACGTATATGAGCATTCATTCCTTCCATTCCATCATTAAAAAAAAACTATTAAATTTGGTCGTATTCGCGATATTATCACATTTTAACGCATTTCGGAACGCAGAGTGAGTACACTGCACTCTGAAAAATATTGAAATGTACCGATAATAGATATATCGATGCATCATAACTAGATCTTAGATAAAATATTCTATTACCGCTGAAATTGGCTTAAATATGCAAATGCATATAATCCGGTCTCTATAGATCAGGTTCGAGCTCAATAATATGACCAGCAGACTATAGGGCATAATATGAGCTGCGAGCCCTCTTCCATCTCCTCCGCTATACCACTCTGGTCTGACACGTTACTATAGGATTTTCCTACACGTTTATCCTACGAAAGACCAGACCGAAAGGCAACCCGAACCCAAAAACCCGACCACTGACGTCCAGTCACCCTGCTCCGGTGGTCGGCCCAATGACGAAGGCGACGTGTCACGGGTGGGTTACGGGTGTACGTGCTTACGCCCCTCTGTCGCCCCGGACGGAGTGGTGCGAGGAGTGAGCCGACCGTAACCCACCCCCCAAAAAAAAATAGCCTCCCAAAAAAGCAGGTATAAGCGCAGAGAAATATTAATTTGTACTACCAGGCGACGATCCCCCTCCCATGCAGTACACTCCTCGAGTGTGTGCTGCGCCTTGTCCTCGTCGCAATTGCAGTGGTGGTAAAGTGGGTGGTAGATGACTTTATGACAGCTATGAAAAAAATAAAAAAAACGATACTTTCAAGTACTATACGATACGATATTTTCAAGTACTATAATGACAAATAGGCTAGTTTTGGCATCAGATATTTCTTGTTGGAAGCGCAGATAACTGCACTATCGATCACAAATACAATTAAAACTAGACATGTTACAATAACATAAAAAAAATATACATTTGTTATGGCTATTCCTTAATTTTACCGTTAATCACGTTTAATATTATAATTCACGTTAATTCACGTTTTTTAACGTTAATCATTTCACTTTAACACACCATCCTGTAAAAAAAATGTAGCATAGTGGCAAGTAATTTCAAAAGTTGGCCACATTATTCATTATTCCAAAATGGTATAATACCTTCTAGATGTTATCGTAACTTTAGGAAAAAAAATGTTTTTGTGCATATTAAATCCCTTAGTCGTCTTTTATGACATCCACGGGCTGATGTTTAATGATCTTTAACAATCAAGATAACAAACTTTTATTCATTACTATTTCAGGTACGAAGGATAACAGAAAAAGAGATGTTTATTGGAGTGAGAAAAGAGTATTTTTGGCCAGTCCGAGTATAATCTTCAATGATATAAAATCTGGCAAATGTTTAGTTTGGCATATTCGTCATTTTGTTCTACATGAGGCTCATAAAGCAAAGGGCGATCACTCGTACTGCCGGATTGTGTCTCACCTGAACGATATGAATTATAACGATTATAAAATTCTGGCGATTTCAAACGAATGCACCAAAAACTTTAAAACAGTAAGTTTTTGTTAAAGTTTTTTTTTTTCGTTACAAATAGACACTTCAATTGTATTTATTTGCTATTTATGTTTATTTAAAGGACCTATATTTTGTTTTCTTTCTGCTAATTTACGTACTAATATATTTTTATATTATATTTTTCAGGTAAAAACAAAATTAAAGCTACGCCACATCATAAGTTGGGCAAAGAACGGTATAAGCGAGGTAATAAAAATACATTCGAGAAGATTACTATTGTTACTAACTTCTTTACTAAATCTTTTTAATTTTTAATAAAAAGTTAAAGCGGTTTTTAGGTAAAGAGCAAATAACCGTGTGATCATCAAAAAAAAAACTATTATTAATTACAACATTACGGACCCGTCAATTTTATGTTATTGTTAATTTAGTATTCAGTATCTACTAAAAATAACCACGGCAGAGGCCCCTATGTTCGATGGTTAATTTCAACCAGCACTCCAAATTTTCTAAAGAATGAAATAAGAACTTACATGTTTAGAACGTACGAAAAATATCATTCGTCCGTTCTTCGAGTTGTTGTGAGTCCGGATGTAATTTGTGTCCGTCAGTTATGTGTTTGTAAAGTCCCCCACTATACAAGAATTATTTTTTCCCCCGTGAATAATTATAACGAGTGAAATAACGAAATAAGGGTGGCTTAATGTTCTATTATTATTATTTTTTTAATCTAAACATCAGTTTAAGTAGGTACTAATAACTAAGAGTGTAATCGACTTTCGTATTTATGACGTTATTAAATTTACGTTTTTTGGGTTTGTATTAATTACTATTCCAATAGCGCATATCAATAGTTACTACAGCACTCGCTAATCTTTGTGGCCGCTCCGAATGTAGCCGTCGGTATGAACTTGCGCATGGTACAGTCGGGTGGACATTTCATAACCAAGATTTTTTTTTTGTAATTATTGAAAATTAAAATGACTAAATTAAAATCTTCAGTTACGTTGTTAGATTAGCTATATTATATTGTTTATTTACTTATTCAATCAAATTCGATTAATGTAAATTCAGTTAGGTGAAGGGACTTCTAAATTTAAAAAATACATTGGTTACGACAAAACAACATTTATTTTTTAAATCTATTTATAATGGGGCTTCACCTTCCATAGAAACATCTTCCCTACTTGTAGAAAAACTGAAATCAAAGCGAAGCCAGGGCGGGTTGCTAGTTATTAATATTTTCTTTATCATACTCAGACGGCCGCACCTTCAGAAAGTACGCCACAAGCTCGTTGCCCGACCACTGCATTATATCAGATACCAGAGACACAAAATGTTACTATCAACGGAAGCAACCATGCTCACAAGGTAATTTATTCAAGCTTTTTAGAATAGAATGGAAGAATGATATAGCCTTTATTGTCATAACACGAGTACATCTGAATGAGTCGTGTATCCAAATGCGCCACGCGACGTCGCGCTTTATCACTGGCTACGTGCGCTGCTGTGCCATAGTCGCAGCGGAATTCTTTCTATTTACCTACTTTCATAAGAGTAATAAGTTTATTTAGTCATAAAAAATGTTGTACTATTTCATAATAATATTTGTAACCGTGGTGTTATTTCACAGCCAAATTACTAAAAATAAAAGCTATTTTGACGGAACCCTGACGTCTATTCTACGGAACCCCTAGGTTCCGCGGAACACACTTTGGGCATCTCTGATTTCGTATATCTGAACTGTCCTTGTGGTGACAGAGTAAGGCACCAGCACTCCTGTCTTACCTGTGGGTGTCGTAAAAGACGACTTAATCTTATGCCATGCAGATAACATCTATACAAGACAGGTAAAACTCGAAATAAATAACTATGGCATTACATCTGACCAGCTTAGTAGAGTAAGTTAATTTCCTCTTTGTTTGGAGGAGGCTCTAGCCCAACATTGGGACATGTATAAACTAAAAACGACGATGATAATGATGAGGCCGTAATTTTTTTCAGGCTGATTGTCAAGATGTGCTGCCAAGAAGATTGTTTGCTAGTGGATCTAAATCTGACAATAGAACAGTGAATATAAGGAATTCGATAAGTGAAGAGGAATATCGACAATCTTCTTCGAGGCAATATCATGAAAGAGAACTAATACCTAAACGCAAAGAATATTGGGCGATGTCGACCGGTAACATTTACATATTACTAGCTGACCCGGCGAACTTCGTACGGATAATTTATTTCGTAAATATATTTTCCAAATTACCGAAAATGTAGTCTGTCGACAGCTGTCATTTTCGTTTTGTTATTACAATATCTGGTTGATCGAGCTTCGCTCGCTATATTTTTGTTGTATTTTTGTCGAATTTATTTAGATACTAGCAACCCGCCCTCGCTTCGCTTCGGTTATAGGTTATAGTCGTTTTACCCGCGTAGTTCCCGTTCCCGTGGGAATAACGGGATAAAATATAGCCTAGTTTACGCCCTGATATTATAGCTTTCCATTGACAGACAGACAGACAGACGGACGGACGGACGGACGGACGGACGGACGGACGGACGGACGGACGGACGGACGGACGGACGGACGGACGGACGGACGGACGGACGGACGGACGGACGGACGGACGGACGGACAGACGGACGGACAGACGGACAGACGGACGGACAGACGGACAGACGGACGGACAGACGGACGGACAGACAGACAGACAGACCTAGGTGTCGTGCAAATAACCGTGTGAGCATGAAAAAAGCCTATTATTTTGACATTACAAACAGACACTCCAATTTTATTTATTGGTATAGATATATTAAAAAAAAAATAAAGATTAATTTAATGAGAAAATATCAAAAATTACAAAAAGAGAATAATAATAACACCGAGATTCGATGCCATGCTGTTTGAATGCTAAAACAAAACAAGAGTATTATATAATTGTACAAATGCTTGATATATTTCAGCTACGTTTAAAAATATTAAGAGACCAGATGAGAAAGAAATAAGCCTGACTAGGTGGCTACAATCGCATAAAACATCACATAATTGTAATTCCATAAAACCTTCTAAAGATTCACAAATTTTAGCAGAACTATTGCAATTTAATGACACTTTAAAACCGAGAATGTCGTCATCTAATCAAAATCCAAGTAAGTAATGATTTATGTATATAAGTACTTTTCCTTTTTTTTTGCTGATTTCCAGACGCTACGAATATTATCATTTTTCGTGAATGTGGTAAAATACGGCTAAGAGCTCGTTCATCGACGTGGCCAACTCTAACTGATGCCATTTATTCAAAAATTACATTTTAAAATATACAAAATGGAGTATTTATATTGTTCAAATTCAAATAATTTATTATGCACTAGCAACCCGCCCTCGCTTCGCTTCGGTTTCAGTCGCTTAAACCCGCGTAGTGTCCGTTCCTGTGGGAATACCGGGATAAAATATAGCCTATGTTACTCCCTGATATTATAACTTTCCATTGGTGAAAGAATTTTTGAAATCGGTTCGGTGGTTTAAGCGTGAAAGCGTTACAAGCAAACAAACAAACAAACATCCTTACTTTCGCATTTATAATATTAGTATGGATAAACCCCGAGAGGCCACTTACATATTGACAAATTTACAAAATTAAATTAAATTATCAATAAAAAAATAAACTACCACCGGATATGAATGCGACCGCTACTGAGAAGATCCGGCAAGAAACTCGGCGGGCTTGTCTATTACTTTATTTTTTTTTTTCTTCTTACTAGATATAAAATTGTGTACAACAAGTATTGTAAGAACTAGCTCCAGTGTGATGCCCTTCGAACGACAAGATACGTAACATAATTCAAACGATTATGGCTGGACCAGTGTGCCTACTCTTGAATCTCGATTCCAATCCTAAATCCAATCGCAGCTCGAAATTGAGCAAATTTGGTACTCTTGAAAGCGAAATTAGCGCACGATTGGAATCAAAGCTACTCCCGACGCGATTTTGACGCAGTTTAAAATCGTTAATGTTGCACAATTGCAAGAAAGCGTCTTTGTAGTGATCGAGTTCGATAACGTTATTAATTTAAAATAAGAAAACACGACACATTTGGTGAAAATAACAACGCCAAACGCGAAGAATTCATTCTCGATTTTGTTCAAAAGTACCAAATATAAGTTTGGTGAGATTGGAATTGAATCGGATTCGAAATTAGAATGGATTTCCAGAGTAGGTACACAGATCCCACAAGCGGCACCCGATCATATTTGTCGATACATTGTATTGTGTCGACTCCAAATAATTTGGATAAGAGCGAGATAGTGAAGATGATCGAAGTTTTTAAGTTGCGTTATTTTTATTTTATTGCAAACAGTTGCAAAAGAGCAAACAGTACACCTGATGGTGTTGCCGCCGCTCATGGACCTCTGCTAGGCCGCTGCCTACCGTAAAGAAAGTGAGGGCAGTGTGAATTCGTACAATGAAGATCGATGACACTAAAGGCATCATCAAAACCCACCACACGCAAACACCCTTAGAAAGTTGGACTTTTGGTTCGCTCGCTCACCGAACGAAGCGCAGTAACAAATTGCTATTACTCAGATGTCGATTTTCTGCTAAGTGTGGTATTACCCCGGAGGAACCGGCCCGTGGCTGTAGACAGATAACTGTCAACAGTGTGGACATGCCAAAGATTATTAAGATCTGCTTACATTTGAGGTAGCATTCACATCACCATCATTCTGCTTTTTTTTTTCAATTACACTGCATCAGATGTTGTTGGCCCAGGTCGTTGTAAAATTCTTAGTCGTATTTTATGACACCCATAGCTATGAGGATATTGATAATATGACACAGCACCTAAGCTAACATTCTATTGATATTAAATTACTTTGCTCAATCCACAAATAGTTCTTCCGAGTGTAAATATAATTCGGGTCCGTTAATTATAGAGGCTGTATCAGGTTATGGAGCAGCTGGTCAAACGGGACCTAGGCAATGGTGGTAGAAACCCATGAAAAAAATTTGAAATACATACATGTATCGATTCGTCAACAAATTAGAGACCTGTAACATTTTCAATTTTGTCATGGCTCTTTCGTGTAAATCTGATTGAAATGTATAAAGTCAGTGATACTTAATCCGCAACATATTCATACTTTGTTAAATGTTCATTAAAAATTAAATAAATCAATGATTACGTTCGCATAAGCAAGACAAACTTCGCTTTAAATCAGCTGATCGGCCGATGATCGTTGACGAGGAGCCTTTGTACCTACGTTACCATTGAAACGTTCGCGCAATTCATACCTATTTATATTGTCGAAGCTTTACATGCCTACATGCATTCTGTCTGCCTACATAATACGTAATATTTAAAGCATATTCTAATTACGATCTATTACCGTTAAACTACAATATACTCGAACAGTTGCTCCATAACCTGATACATCTTGTATGTTTGTAAAATCCCCTGCAATACAAGGATTAGTTCCTTGATCCTGCATTCTAGCATAATTAATTTAATGTGGTCTTTTTTAAGATAATATTTTTAAGATAAACTTGAAGTTTCTGCCTTTTTGTCATCTTTGTGCTCTTTTACTTTGGTGAAGCACATCACGTTGATATTTTTAAGGTGTTCATAAAGCCTGATTATTAATTTTAAAGGCGTAGATGTCGAACCAGAGAAGGAGCCGACTGGAATCGTTGCTGAAACTAAACCATCGTCATCCAGAACCACGAAGACGCCCTTTAGTGATAACTGGTTGCCTAGTACGTCCGGTCTGCAGATCAATACTGTAAGTTACATGGAAAAAAAACTGCCGATAACAGCAGCTGAAGGTTAGTATTTTCACTATCATATCTTCGATTTTGGCTCGATAATCTCTATAAATTTTGGAGACTGATCTACTAGGTTGAAAGAGCTGGAGGCCGAGCTTGGGCCAGCTGGTGTCGAATATATTACGCCTAAATATTTTTTAAATTTCCTTGGATACATTACGGCTGAGTACTTTTAATGTACTTTTCGGTATGATGATGATGATGAAAGTAAAAAAGACAGTTTGTGTATAGAAAAATAGGTAATAAATAAACACGCTTTTAATTAAATAACTGAACTAAATAATGTGTGTAGAAAATAGGAATAGAGGCATCAATCGAGTCACGCTATATCCTAGTTACGTTTATAAAAAAATAGCTAATCATATAGGTATAATGGAACAAACTTTTAAATTTTTACGTTGCTAACGTTTCATAGCCGTGCTAAGTTTTAAATTAATCCGTCTAAATATTGGTGTGGTGGGGTGAAAATCAAGAAATGCCGTTACCTATAAAGTCAATGTAAGCGAGTTAAAATTAGCGGTATTGATCAACATAGCTTTGAGCAACTTTATACACATAGGCTTGCGATCATATTGATCGCAAGCCTATGTGTATAAAGCCTCTGCAATGGTCATTACGCTGCGTGTATTACTTTTTTCTTCTCAACCATATACTGCTCATTCGGCTTGAATTTCCTTCAGGTGAGATAAATTAGACTGCTACACCACCCAATTTTATATCAAATTTGCCTTTTCAAGAGTGTTGAAAAGTTGCAATAAGCTTTAATCGATTTGCCCATGGCATAAAATGCCCTTAAATAAATTTTATAGCAGTTTAACATCTATTGCATTCAATACTAAAATACACATATAGCGACCGTCGTGTGTTCTATTTCTTTGTTTTCGATTTGTGCAATCCAAAAATTGATCCGAATCTAGGTGTAATTATATCCTTTAATTGTATGTTTGTAAAGTTTCAAGACAAGGGATATTTTCTTAGCGTTGGTTGACGTCTTTAAAATAATGTAAAATAACTTACTTATTGCAGCCTCGTTTAAAAATATTAAGACAACTGATAAGAAAGACCTGACTAGACGGCTACAATCGCAAAAAACATCACAGAATTGTAGTTTCATAAAACCTTCTAAAGATTCACAGAGTTTAGCAGAAATATTGCAATATATTGACACTTTAAGACAGTCAGTCTTACTACCATCTAACCAAAAGCCAAGTAAGTAATCGTTTATGTATATAAGTACTTTCTTCTTTCCGCTCAGCCCATTATGGTGTGACAGAGTAAGAATACAATTCACCACTCCCTATCTTACCCGTGGACGTCGTAAAAGACGACTAAGGGATAGTTGGTCAATCTCCTCCCTTTATGGCCGGGCCTGAGCCCAACAGTGGAACATAAACCTAGTCTTGCCATAAATACTGTAAATCTATTACAAATTTATTACTTTTACAGTGTGTTAGTGTAATACATAAATATAAAACAATTTAAAATATAAAATTGAAATACGCGACATGGTTCTAGGTGCTATCTTCATCTCTCGAGATGAAATCTTTTGCTTTTGGACAGGATTTTTTCGAATTCTTTCCGTTACTGCTTTGACCACCTTTTTCGTACGGACACTACGCGGAGGGCCAGATCTTTTTCTGTCACAAACAGAGGAGGTCTCATTGTACCTATTAATAGCCCGGTACACAAACATTTTACTAATAACAAGACTATGGAGAGTTTTAAAACTTGCATTTGGCTCCATACCTATTTTATGTACCTAATGCAATCCCACTCCATTTTAATATCACAAACTTAGAATAATAACGTATAGAAGGATAGTGTCAGTACTTCGAACGTTCGAAACACGAGTCTAAAAATACTAATGGCGCGCAGACGATTACACACGTACACACGCACACCACTATACAAATTATGAAATCAAATTTTGTTTTTATTAACATAAATCGTCGAAATACTTTTAAAAGTAATGTTAAAAACCTTTTTAAGTTTTTCAAATGTGTTATAACACCATTTGAATGCACAAACCGTCATAATTTCCTATTTTTTTTTTTGAGTTGCGTACGTACGTGCAGTACAATGACTTTTACATTACGGAACGGTTCCGGCGTAAGCTCCATTAGGCTCCAATTGAAATGCTTCACTTTTTGTGCGCGAACTTACTTTCTATACGTTATTATTCTAAGATCACAAAATATTGTACAATGTATTGGCGCCAAAATGAGAAAACACAATGAACAATCATATAAAAATCACAGATTCCAAATTCAAATTTAAATATTTTGTTGTTTATTTTTAATTTTAACAGTATTTATGGCCAGACTAAGTATAGGCTGAGATGAGGATGATGAGGTGATTCAAATTATTTGTTAGATTTTTAATTTAAATTTATCAATTAAAACTGTTTACATTTATATGGTTTTTTATATCTATCAGCAAAGATATAATGTCATTGACATAGCTGTAGATATAGTGTTAGCGTAAACTATGACTATGTCGAGGACGACTTACAAATATTTATTCCCCATCTAAACCTGCCCATAGAAGTTTTAGTTCAATAATAAAAAGCTTTATTTTCCGCCTCCTCGGCTTAGTCCTTTTTTTGTGATCGCTTGTTATAAGATATACTTGTTGACGCAGCCTAGTGTTGGGACTAGTAACTGGGCCAAAAGTAAGTTGACTCCGCACTATTTCTGGTCGAAAGATTCAACAGGTTGAAAATTGGTACGTTAGTTTATTTTAATATAAAAGCTTGGTACTCACTTGTTTCATGGCAATTATATATTCCAGTAAATCACACTTCAATTTCACAATAACAATCTATTTTTATTGAACACGTTAAATAGTTTTTTACTCAACGGCGGTCGCAACTCAACTCCCTTGCTCTTTTTTTTTTTTTTTTTGTGTGTATTTAGCTGTTGGTCGCAGATGACCTTGACAGCTTAACGCGGGCAATGGGCGAGCGGAAGGCTCTCAACCCGGTAAGTAAGTTAAGCGAATATCGCCCGAGGGCTCTCCCTGTGGGGAACGGACCTCGGCTCGGGGCGTCGCTGAAAGCAAAGTGGGCGTGGCCACGTTTAGGTTAATGATTTTTACGCGGCGCGGTTTTCGACCTCGTCGGCGAGGCCGATACCGCGCAGTTTTATGTGTTATCGCTGCGCGAGCTGTGTAGGCCCTTTCTTGGGCGATCGTAATGGCATCATCCCCTTCTTCAAGGAGATGACGGGGTCGTCGGACCGCGGATATTTTTGATGGGACGTAGTTTACCGCCCCAACCACTAGTGGATTGGGGTGAGTCGTGGCAGAGTCAAAATAGCGCTGGGAGCAACGCTTCATATACTGCCTGATGGTCGGCAATTCGAGGTCGATGTGTAGATCGACATTACGAACGAACCACGGTGCTCCCGTTGCCCGTCGCATGAATCTATTTTGCAGTGTTTGTAACCTGTGGATCCTGTTTGGCCTAACGTGCGCGAACACTACACTGGCATACGTCATGATGGGCCGTATGCAGGTAGTGTATAATCGGACTTTATTTTTGAGTGATAGTTTGGACTTTGCGTTTAATAAGCAGTGAAGGCGTCCCATCACGAAAACGGCGCGCGCGCGGACCCGCTTCAAGTGGGACAGGAAAGTGAGTCGGCTATCAAGGGTCACACCTAAGTACTTGGCCTCTCTGCTCCATGAGACAGGTCGGCCGAAGAGAGTGAGAGGAGGGATGCTGTCCGGAGAGCACAGACGGGCAGTTCGTTTAGTGAACATGACCGCTTGGCTCTTCTCGGGATTAATTTCTATTCTCCATTTCCTATACCAATTGGCAAGGGCGGTAACCGCTTTTTGGAGTGTATTGACTACGGTTGTCGGGGACATACCTGCACAATAGAGTGCGGTATCGTCGGCGTAAAGCGCCGTGTGCACACGAGTGAACTTGGATAAATCACTTGTATACAGTGTAAACAAAAATGGGGCGAGGACCGAGCCCTGTGGAACACCGGCCTTGAGAGGATGGGAGGTCGACAACGTCCCTTCCACCCTATAGCGAAAGCTGCGATGACTCAAATAGTCATGTATTATTAGAATTAAGTATTCGGGGATTTTTAATAAATATAATTTTTAAATTAAGCCCTCATGCCAAACTTTATCGAAAGCTTTCGCTACATCTAGAAATAGTACACCAGTGTACCGTCCCCTAATGAACTGACTACTGGTGTATTCTACTAGTCTATGTACTTGCTGAACACAGTTGTGCTTAGCACGAAAACCAAATTGCGCGTCCGGTATGAGTTTATTTAACTCTGCATATGAGCGTAGCCTACTGAGTACTATTCGTTCGTATAATTTACCTAAACTTCTCAGTAGGCTAATAGGTCGATAACTATTGGGTTCGGTACGTTTTTTGCCGGGTTTGTGGATTCCGATTACCACGGCCTCTTTCCACTGTGAAGGAAAGGTGTTATATTTGAGGGCTGCATTAAAAATACAACACAGTAATATTATTAAATGGGCTGGGAATAATTTAATTACTCTATTTGTAATACCGTCCGAACCCGGGGCTTTCCTAGCGTGGAGACCCTTAATAAGCGACTCGACTTCGTCGGTGCTCACTGTTGGGATAGGCATATTATTGTCGTTGTTTATATTCGACCGCGATAAAGTGGTACGACTGGCCACTTCCGAATTAATAGTGTTGTAGTGAGTCGCTTCTTGTTCGTATAATGTACTCGGCGTACACTGAAGCTCTAGGCTCTCTGCCAGACATTCAGACTTTTCGTCATCCATGAATGCCGGCGGTTGATTTATTCTACTGAGGGGAGGGAGTGTGGACACTACATCTTTTTTGAGTGAGCGGGAAAGCTGCCAGAAGGGGCTTTGCGTGGGCTTCAGCTCTTCTAAAGTGGCGTCCCATCTGCTCTGTCTCATATTATTAATTTCGGTTTTGACCTCCCTTTGGAGGGCCCGCAGGCGTTTGCGGTTCTCCTCCGTGGGGTATCGGTCGTTCCCTTGCTCTGTGGCTTGGCTCGATTTATATCAACATTTTCCCCTCTACAAAATATCTACTCGCCCTCGGCGATTCTGATTGGTTGATCGAGCTAAGCCACGTTATCTGTCAATACAGTGTTTGTACTATTAAAATACTTAAAATAAACCAATAACACGACTTATACTTAAACTATTAGAAAATATTATATAATGACAACAGTCGGCCATCCATGCTTCTAAGTATGACCTCATACTTGATATGTACTAGTAATTGTGAGAAAATTTAAAATATGCCTAAAAGTGATGAGGAAATTATATTTGTATATGATTATGTATGGGTAACGTTGGATACTTTGCCGTTACCACTGTAAGCACACTCGTAATTATAAATAGCTTAGTAACTAGTAGGGTATTATCAAAGATTATAAGCATACGTTTAGTTTAAATGTGTAAATGTTTTACAATTAGATAATAGTGTAAATGTTTTACAATTAGTTATTATACCGACTCCGGGTTATCAAGCTCAGAGGGTATTTTATGTGTATAAATATTTTAAACCAACGCCGGACACAAGTCCAGAGGGTTGTGTATACCAACGCCGGATTATAAAGTCTAGAGGGTATTTATTTCACTTACACCAACGCCGGAGATATGTCCGGAGGGTGTCAGTTTGAGCAGTCCTTATTTCATGGTCTGAAATATTATAGTTCATAACCTGCGGGTTAAAATTAATTAAGTATAAAGCATTAGCATATAAGCGAGGATTCAAGAACCTTTACTAGTCATCGGCATTATTCACCATCACTAGAGGAATCGTGCGGCCTGTTAAAATTAAGCCACGGTTTAATTTTGTCGACGGCCACTACAGTTGTAAAAAGTCGGTTACCCTTTCCTGTTAGTGGCGTATCCTCGATTTGATACCTATCTAGATCATATACTTTTGTAATCCTATGGGGGCCTTGATATTTAGGGATGAGTTTTTTACTACCACCTGTAGACGAAATTTGTCGTTCCACCCTTACTAGATCACCAACTTTATATTTAGGACATTTAAGGTGTTTTTCGTCATAAGCCTGTTTCTGGGCTTCTTGGTAGGATTTGACATGCTTGTTAATTCGAGTCCTTATCTCAGTTAAATCGCGACTGCCGGAGTTCGTGACGTCATTGCTTAGTTCCGCCCTGATTCGGCTATCACTCGTGCTACTTGATCTAATCCCAAATAATGCCTCAGATGGCGTACAATTAATGCCCCTATTCAAAGTGTTATTCATTCCCCATTGCACTTCGGGTAGGTGTTCATCCCATTTGTTTTCTGCAGAGCCTATACACTTGGCGGTCAACGATTCCACGAGTGTCCTATTGTAGCGTTCTATTTGCCCATTTGCCCTGGGAGTGGACACCGCGTTGAGGACGTGTTTAATGTTACGTTCTCTTGCAAAGTTTTTAAATAATTCGCTGGTGAAAGAAGTGCCACGATCGGTTATAATCCTGCGGGGCACACCAAATATACCGAAATATTCTCTAAACACCCTGATCGTGGTTTGAGCTTTGGTATTTTTGACGGGTTTGAGAAAGATGTACCGAGTAAATGCATCTATTAAAGCTAATATATACATGTTACCCTTGGCACTACGAACGAACGGACCGACATGATCAGTATGGACTGTGTCAAAAGGAATATCTATCTTTTTTATGGGATGTAGCTCACCAGGTCTCTTGCCACCGGTAGCTTTTAAATAGGCACACTCTAGACAAGAGTTTACGTACTTTTTTACAAACTTACGCATTTTTGGAAACCAAAATGTTGCTTTAATTTTCTCCAAAGTTTTATCAAAAGCAAAGTAACCTATGTCGTCATGGTTTTGTTTTACGACCTGCCAACGAACTCCTTTAGGTACGACCCACCTATCTCCATCGACAGTAGTTCTAAAGAGTCTATTGTTCTTTAGTTTAAAATTGGTTTTAATGTCTACCACATCATCCATGTTAGAATCTTTAAGGATTCCTACAACTCTTTGTATCTCATCATCAGCACTCTGGACAGTATCTAGCCAACTAGTATTAGATATAGCCAAGATGCTAAGAGGTTCTTGGATGGGATTACGGCTGAGAGCATCAACGTGCTCAGCTTTGTATTCAATGCTGAAGTTAAACTCCTGCATTTGCTCCCACCAACGAGCCACGCGAGGAATCATGTCTCTCTTTTGAAAAGTAGCGCGTAAAGAATTGCAATCTGTAATAACCTTGAAGGGCACTCCTATCAGGTAGACACGAAACTTTTTTAAAGACGCTACCACGGCGAGGGTTTCCAAATCATAGGATGTATAGTTTTGCTCCTCTGGGGTGGTCTGTCTACTGAAATAAGCGACTGGACGAAGTGAACCCTGGTCATCCTTTTGGAATAGGATACCAGCTACGCCAATTTTGCACGCATCTGTGTGAAGCTCGGTATAGGCCTGAGGGTTATACAGTGCCAAAATTGGTCTTTGAGAGAGATTCCTGGAGTTGCCGAAATGAAGCTTCTTGTTCTGCTCCCCAGACCCATCTACAGTCTTTCTTCAGGAGTTGTGCGAGAGGTTTAGCGATTACAGAGAAATTTAGAACAAATCTACGGAAAAAACTTGCAAGTCCGAGGAACTGACGTACGTGATGCTGATTCTGTGGTACCGGGAAACGCTTGACCGCTTCTATTTTATTGGAACCCGGACGAATACCATGTGAAGATACCTCGAATCCTAAGTACTCAACTTCGCGACCAAAGAAAACGCACTTCGATAACTTTAACGTAAGACCAGCTTGGGAAAAAATGTTTAAAACAGTCTCTACTCTTTCTAAACCCTCATCAAAAGTCTTGCTGGGAATGATGATGTCATCAAGGTACGCCAGAGCCTCCTTGTGCCGGAGAGGTCCCAAGACCCGATTCATAATCCTTTGGAAGGTGGCGGGCGCGTTAGCAAGCCCGAATGGCATACGGTTAAACTCTTAATGACCATCCGGTGTTACAAAACCAGTTTTGTGTTTGTCAGATTCATGAATCGGTATTTGTAGTAGCCTGATGCTAAGTCAAGGGTGGTATAGAATTCGTTACCCGATAGGGCATCTAGCTGATCTTCAATCAATGGCATTGGGTAATTCTCCTGTACAGTCTTCTTATTTAACGCGCGATAATCGATACACAACCTTAGCTCACCGGATTTCTTCCTCACTACTACGATAGGGCTAGCATACGAAGAGGTTGATGGACGAATGATATCATTATCTAGTAATTCTGATATCATTCCTCTCACCTGTTCTTTCTCGCTGAACGAAAGGCGATAAGGTCTGTAGACAACTGGTTCATTATTGTGAAGTTCAATTCTCATCTGACCAGATGTGGTACTTCCTAGCTCCGACAAATTAAAAGCGAAACATTTGCGGTGTTTATCCAGCAAGATCAAAAGGCGATCCTTTTGATCAATAGTGAGAGTATCACCAATATTAATATTATGCTCCAATATACTTTTGGTACCATTGCCGTCGCAGACGTAATTTGTGACCTTCATAACTGGGGAGATGCACTCTTCCCGAGCAATACGACCGCGAGCAATGAGAAGATCTTTAGGTAAAGCTAAAGATGATGAAGAAGACTTATTAACTACAATGTATCCTCTACCGTCCTTGTCCAACTGGAATAATCCAGACGGGACATTGTATCGAACTCCTCTAAGGTACCCGAGGCCATCTTCAATGTAAACTTCACCATTGTAAGATGCATCTGTGTAAACACCCACTATAGATATACCAGTAACGTCAACATTGTCGCTACAGTAGAGTAAGATTAACATAATCTTACTGTCAACAGTGACGTCTAAATGATCGAGTGCAGAAATTTGTAAGCTACTGTTAGTTTTTTGAACCACTACATGCGGCTGCTCGGTGAACGTTTGTCCTATCAACATTGGCACGTGCATAGCGTCATCGGGGACAAGTAATAAATCTAGATCAGCTTCAACATTATCTATGATCATGTGGACCCGTTGCTTCCCAATACAATCTACGAGCGAATTGCCAAAACCACGTAGTGTGGTAAGATCATTGACGTCGATCATTGATCTATATAAGCCGAAATAGGGCGACCATTGACGAAAGTGGTTTTATAATACTTCTGATTGGGCTCTGAACCAGCTTTGGCTGTAGCCAAAACCAGTGAAAGAGAAGAAAGAGCAAAAGACTCATCGTCACTGCCAACATACATAACCGTTTTCTCATTTGTTTGGACCTTAGAATAACATTGCTCAGTTTCGTGACCAATCCTTCCACACCTTGTACACTTCTTTATGGGTAGTGTACATTGTGACGTAAGATGACCATCTTTCGCGGCTGCGGGCGCGTTGCGCGTCGCGGCTGCGGGCGCGTTGCGCGTCGCGGCTGCGGGCGCGTTGCGCGTCGCGGCTGCGGGCGCGTTGCGCGTCGCGGCTGCGGGCGCGTTGCGCGTCGCGGCTGCGGGAGCGTTGCGCGTCGCGGCTGCGTTGCGCGTCGCGGCTGCGGGAGCGTTGCGCGTCGCGGCTGCGGGAGCGTTGCGCGTCGCGGCTGCGGGAGCGTTGCGCGTCGTGGCTGCGGGCGCGGTGCGCGTCGGGGCTGCGGGCGCGTTGTGCGTCGCGGCTGCGGGCGCGTTGTGCGTCGCGGCTGCGAGCACGGTGGTCAGCGCGCAGCTCTCGGTCGCGGGATAGCTCACTCGACCAGCCGTATGCTTGACGGCTGTGACCAGGTTCCAGGATTGGAGAACGGCGGCTCAGGGAGAGGGAGAGTCCTAGAGTTACGTATCGACCGGCTGCGTGAGCGACGTGTGGTTGTACTTCTAGTTTGTTGACGCATAGCGCCTCGAGAGTGTGGAGTGTGCACCACACGTTCTTGCGAATTACGTGCACCGTTTATTAAGTTGTCCTGAAGTGAAAATATTTTACGCAAAGTAATTCTGTTAAAGTATAATAAATAGAATAAGCAGGTAGTTATTTATTTGGCAATGATATTTAAAACACACTAAAATTTTGTAACCAGAAAATTACAGACATATATTACAATATTCGAAGAAGGCGGGGGAGAGAAATGTGTAAAGCGTTATCAGTATCGAATATCTCGAAAGAAACGCTTTATGTAGATTTAGACGATTTGAAAAGTTCGTTACATCAAATATGTATATTACTACTTAAAAAAAAATTACTCGTGAGCATGTATTATTTATCCCACTTCTGAGATGTTGACGCAGCCTAGTGTTGGGACTAGTAACTGGGCCAAAAGTAAGTTGACTCCGCACTATTTCTGGTCAAAAGATTCAACAGGTTGAAAATTGGTACGTTAGTTTATTTTAATATAAAAGCTTGGTACTCACTTGTTTCATGGCAATTATATATTCCAGTAAATCACACTTCAATTTCACAATAACAATCTATTTTTATTGAACACGTTAAAGAGTTTACTCAACGGCGGTCGCAACTCAACTTCCTTGCTCTTTTTTTTTTTTTTTTGTGTGTATTTAGCTGTTGGTCGCAGATGACCTTGACAGCTTAACGCGGGCAATGGGCGAGCGGAAGGCTCTCAACCCGGTATTCCTTGCTCTGTGGCTTGGCTCTACTTATATCAACATTTTCCCCTCTACAAAATATCTACCCGCCCTCGGCGATTCTGATTGGTTGATCGAGCTAAGCCACGTTATCTGTCAATACAGTGTTTGTACTATTAAAATACTTAAAATAAATCAATAATACGACTTATACTTAAACTATTAGAAAATATTATATAATGACAACTACTATACTGTAAGATATACATTGATCTTATTAAAGATGTCCATAAAGAATACCAGCTTGATTATTCGTTTTGCTTCAGGTTCAGAACCAGATAAGAAGCCGACGGTCATTGTTACTCAAAGTAATCAGTCGTCACCTAAAACCAAAAAGGCGCGCTATGATAATAACCAGGCAACTAGTACGTCGACACTGCAAAAGCTCGCATCGCTGAATGTTTCTGTCACAAACTCCATCAAATCTCCTAGCGATGCTTCAAGTTATGTAGGAAAAGTGCTACCAATGACAGTCGTGACCGAGGGGTCATCCAAAGCCACTGATACGTCTTTCAGCGATAACCAACAGCCTAGTACGTCTAGACTGGAGGAAAATGTGCTGTCGAGGGCCTCAGTTATAAACTCCAACATCGAGCCATGCACCAAAACTGTACGTGATGTAGAACCGCAGGTAGCAGCAGCCCCAATCGTTGAAGGTGAGCTTTTTCACGAAATCTTCGACGCTGGGTCCGTAAACCATTTAATTATTTTAAAGACTGATCTACAAACAAATTTGATGGAAACCAAGGACGAACTCAGGCGAGGTCCTGTCGGATATATTACATATGCCCAAGTTCTTTTAAAGTAATTTTCGGTCTGGTGACAGAGTCGGAATTTCATTCTCCACTCGCTCTCCTACCTGTGGTTGTCGTAAGAGATGAGTAAGAGATATAATACGCAGAGTGTGCACCACACGTTCTTGCGAATTACGTGCACCGTTTATTAAGTTGTCCTGAAGTGAAAATATTTTACGCAAAGTAATTCTGTTAAAGTATAATAAATAGAATAAGCAGGTAGTTATTTATTTGGCAATGATATTTAAAACACACTAAAATTTTGTAACCAGAAAATTACAGACATATATTACAATATTCGAAGAAGGCGGGGGACAGAAATGTGTAAAGCGTTATCAGTATCGAATATCTCGAAAGAAACGCTTTATGTAGATTTAGACGATTTGAAAAGTTCGTTACATCAAATATGTATATTACTACTTAAAAAAAAATTACTCGTGAGCATGTATTATTTATCCCACTTCTGAGATGTTGACGCAGCCTAGTGTTGGGACTAGTAACTGGGCCAAAAGTAAGTTGACTCCGCACTATTTCTGGTCGAAAGATTCAACAGGTTGAAAATTGGTACGTTAGTTTATTTTAATATAAAAGCTTGGTACTCACTTGTTTCATGGCAATTATATATTCCAGTAAATCACACTTCAATTTCACAATAACAATCTATTTTTATTGAACACGTTAAAGAGTTTACTCAACGGCGGTCGCAACTCAACTTCCTTGCTCTTTTTTTTTTTTTTTTTGTGTGTATTTAGCTGTTGGTCGCAGATGACCTTGACAGCTTAACGCGGGCAATGGGCGAGCGGAAGGCTCTCAACCCGGTATTCCTTGCTCTGTGGCTTGGCTCTACTTATATCAACATTTTCCCCTCTACAAAATATCTACCCGCCCTCGGCGATTCTGATTGGTTGATCGAGCTAAGCCACGTTATCTGTCAATACAGTGTTTGTACTATTAAAATACTTAAAATAAATCAATAATACGACTTATACTTAAACTATTAGAAAATATTATATAATGATAACTACTATACTGTAAGATATACATTGATCTTATTAAAGATGTCCATAAAGAATGCCAGCTTGATTATTCGTTTTGCTTCAGGTTCAGAACCAGATAAGAAGCCGACGGTCATTGTTACTCAAAGTAATCAGTCGTCACCTAAAACCAAAAAGGCGCGCTATGATAATAACCAGGCAACTAGTACGTCGACACTGCAAAAGGACGCATCGCTGAATGTTTCTGTCACAAACTCCATCAAATCTCCTAGCAATGCTTCAAGTTATGTAGGAAAAGTGCTACCAATGACAGTCGTGACCGAGGGGTCATCCAAAGCCACTGATACGTCTTTCAGCGATAACCAACAGCCTAGTACGTCTAGACTGGAGGAAAATGTGCTGTCGAGGGCCTCAGTTACAAACTCCAACATCGAGCCATGCACCAAAACTGTACGTGATGTAGAACCGCAGGTAGCAGCAGCCCCAATCGTTGAAGGTGAGCTTTTTCACGAAATCTTCGACGCTGGGTCCGTAAACCATTTAATTATTTTAAAGACTGATCTACAAACAAATTTGATGGAAACCAAGGACGAACTCAGGCGAGGTCCTGTCGGATATATTACATATGCCCAAGTTCTTTTAAAGTAATTTTCGGTCTGGTGACAGAGTCGGAATTTCATTCTCCACTCGCTCTCCTACCTGTGGTTGTCGTAAGAGATGAGTAAGAGATATAATACGCAGATAACATCTACGCAACAGAAGGAAAACTCACAAAGAACCCTGAGTGGAACGGTGTAAGGTTTTTTGATGAGTTTTCCTCTGATTAGTGTATGTGTTGGTGGCTTTCCTTCCATTATGAAGGAGTCTTGAACACAGCAGTGGAAAATGTATGTGCTTTGTTTTTGGGGGTGGGCTACGGTCAGCTCACCCGCCGCCCGGCTCCCTCCGGGGCAGCGCGTGGCCCCGTAACCGTGGCAAGTCGCTTTCAATAATAAAGAACATCTCTAATAACAATGTGTAAACATACTTAAGCACACTGTACAGCGACAATGCATTCCTCTGCATCCTGCATATAATTGACTGCTTTATTACTGATCTAAATCGCCACATTTGAAATGCAACACAAGCTTATCCATAACTACTTCATGAGACATAAAACTTCATAGTCCATACAGAATTGTAAATAATTTTAACAGAATACGTTTAGGTTCATTCAATATGGTGATGGAGAATGATGATACAGTACATCACCCCCTATCTTGCCCGTGGATATAGACCATAGCCCATCACTAAAAAAAATGGTTACTTTATTAAATATATGTAGATTTTCTTTTATTTTCTCTTAATATATACCTACCTGTATAAATAGGGTTAGGTTTAGATAGGAAATAGATATACATAATATACCTACCTCGTTGGGCCGACCACCGATGCAGGGTGACTTGTCGTCAGTGGTCGGCCCGACGAAATAACCCTTGAGGAGTACCCTCTCGTCTTCATCGCACAGTCGGCCTTTCGGCGGCTGACGGACTAACTCCCCGGTCCAGTCACCCGCGGCCTCGGCTAGGGCGGCACCGGTGATTGCGACATATATGAGCTGAGAAGACTTTTGATATAAAAACGACCAACTGAGGTGTTTGTACGTTAGCAATTAGGCTAAGTGTCCTCTGCCGCCTAACAATTACAATCGCCAACTCGGTTGCTAAGCGTAGCGATTATGCCACAATTCTACGTTCTTGGGGAATCATAGTTCTTTCAAGTCTTATTATTGACAATAATCATTATTAATTTTTAATAATCAACAATTAATATCGCAGCAGCAATGAAGATCGAAATATTTTAATAATACGTATCTATCTACGCATTTGACACGATCACATACTGATATGTAATTTGCACAAATATGCAAAATGTGCGCCATCCTGAATTTATTTACACACATTTTTATTTATTACAGATTGCACCAGTCACCCATCACCATCGTTATCTCTAAAGAAACGAAAACGGAAACAAGAGAATGATATATCAGCCGCGAAAAGAAATAGAGACAACCGTGATTACCCTAAAATTGAGCAAATTTGCTATTTACTTGATAATTTAAGCAACGTAACAAAGAAACCCTGCTATATTTGTACAAATAACAATAGCGAGTGTAGTATATTACAGGCATTGAGAAAACTTTCAGTTGTAGAGTCTCTGAAGCATGTCCAATTACCCGATATAAATGTAATAGACAATCTGAATGCTGATACTGTATTAAATTCTGTTAACCATTTTAATAAAATAAACGGTGAATTCAATCACAGTAAAATTTATGATACAAGCATTGGTGAATATGGTGTCGACACGACATTAAGAATGCAAACTTCAATTGGGATTACTGAGAAACAGGCAACACCATCCAACACAAAATTAACCGATGGGTCTAGCATTGATACTAATATAAATTCAGTTAATCAATCTGATAAAAAAATTAACGAATTAAGTAACAACAATGTCAATAAAAGAGCTAATTTTCATTTAGTAGACATAGAAAAATTGTTAGCTGAATTGGATGAATACCAAACAGAGAAAACAAAAGATACAGAGTTTATAGAAGAAGGTAAGGAATCATCATGACTACCATTTACATTTACTCGTAAAGTGTAAACTCGATTAACCGAATTAATTGTTGTCATTAGGCATTCAGATAATCGAAAATCCGGATAATCTAATTAACGAAGAAGTTGTTTTGTATTTATTAGATAACTAGCAACCCGCCCTCGCTTCGCTTCGGTTATAGTCGTTTTACCCGCGTAGTTTCTGTTCCCGTGGGAATACCGGGATAAAATATAGCCTAGTTTACGCCCTGATATTATAGCTTTCCATTAGTGAAAGAATTTTTGAAATCGGTTCAGCCGTTTTGAAAATTACCCGGAACAAACAGACAGACAGACAAAAAATTTTTAATCGCTATTTTAGGCATAGGTGTCGTACAAATAACCGTGTGAGCATGAAAAAAGCCTATTATTTTGACATTACAAACAGACACTCCAATTTTATTTATTGGTATAGATTCGACTCGATTTATAGCCGCCTATTTTTTTTTATTTAGCTGTAATTCTTTCTCACAGCGCAAAGGCCCAGATATCGGTTGCCCAGTTGACCGTTTCTTTAAAAACCAATAATATGTACAAAGCGTCTCCTAAAAGATCATTTATAGGTTTTATTTTATCATTTTTCGATAGTTACTCCCATCACTATATTTTGCAGGCATACTTTCAATATTAAAGAATACCGAATTCTTCTTAATATTACTTCTCATGCATTTTTTTTTTTTGGGTTGGGTTACGATCGGCGCGCTCCTCGCACCACTCCGTCCGGGCCGACAGAGGAGCGTAAGCACGCACACCCGTAACTCACCCGTCACACGTCGTCTTCGTCATTGGGTCGACCACCGGTACAGAGTTCCTTGACTTCAGTGGTCGACCCGACGGAATAGCCCGAGGGAATACCCTCTCCCGTCGACCTCCCCTATTGGAACGCCGAACGCCGTCGCGAGGCCAACCTCTCCGCGGGTGCCCGAACTAAATCCCCGGTCCGGTCACCCGCTACTTCGCATGCATGCACCGTTCTTATCAACTAACTTAAGATAGGTTTCTCCTTTTTTAAATAAATCTATGATAAATTTCATCTTTAAGCGATAACGTCACTCTTATACACATTGTAATTTTTAAGCACAGACGTGACACCTTATAACAGAACAACAATTAAGAACTAAATGAAATAATAACTAAAGTCGAAACACGCGGACCATAGATCACTCGAGTACCTGATGGCAGTTCCGATACGTTCATACTTGTATTAATTCGAATAGAGTTATTTGATCACGGTGGATAGTCCCGACAAAGGCGTTCTATTTGAATCGTTGACATCCCAATCTTACGGACAGATTGGACGTACGTGCAGGCTCTAAAATGAACCACCGGCTGCTGTGTTGCCCGAGCGCTATGACATGTTTGTCTTTATACAAGATTTAGGAAGAGCATTTTCTTCACGGTAGACAATGGCCTAGCTATGCCCCTGGTATTGCAAAGATCCATGTGCGGCAGTACTACCTGATAGCATACCTGTATGCTTCTTTGCCACCGTCGGCAATAAAAATAATGGCCATATACAACATATAGTTAAAATGCATAATTTAAAAGATATCAGAGATTCAAAACGCGGGGATAAAGCGAAGGCGGGTTGTTAGTACAGAAATATAACACTAAATAAAATCCTATGTCAATCAACTTGATAGAACACTATCAAGACGATATGTTAAGCCAACTTTCATTCAATGGGAGTAGGTCATCCAATATTAAGTCTCTATTAGCTAAACCATATTGCCAATTATTAAGTAAATATCATCATCATCTTGCTCTTATCCCAATTACTTGGGGTCGACGCAATATGTCATCTGTTTTGACATATTGCAAAATGTTTCGGCAATGACTTTTATGACCGGCCGCCTACCTGACGTCAACCCTCCTTGGGAATGTAATCGTTGACCCAAATGGTACCAGATGGAGTTGGTCCGGGTCAATCTAGGGTCTTAGTCGTCTTTTACGACACCCATGAGCAAAACAAGGGTTGGTAGTATTCGAAGCCGCTACCACACAGCCCTTATTAAGTAAATATATTTGAATTAAAACAATTTAAGGATTTTAATGCGTTTTGTTTGGTTTTTCATATTCATGGTCTCGGGATGACTAAATAAAGGAACGATGAAATGAAAACTGAAAAATAGTTAAAACATCGGGATAATAAAAGAAAATAAAAATAGTAGTATCCGTAAAAAAGTCATGTTATTACCTACATACATAACGTATAATGTTACCATATGTCATATGGTACCTAAATACAAACGTCACAAATAATTTAATATATATGAGAATTTTAATATAATTACAGATATGACATCCAATATACCTACAGAGCAGTCTATCAGTGGTCCAGCCTCAACGTCGCCTGGTCGACCACAAGAAGAAGATAATTCTCCCGAACAGTCCAATATTGTCGAACGCCCTCTAAGTACATTAAAGTCATCTGATCGACCACAAATAGAAGACAATTTCCCAAAGCAGTCTAATAATGTCAAACGCCCATGTAGTCCATTAATGTCGTCGGAATGACCACAATTAGAAAATAATTACCTAGAACAGTCCAATATTCATGAACGCGTACGAAGTCCATTAATGTCGTCGGATCGACCACAATTAGAAGATAATTACTCAGAACCATTCAATATTCTCGAACGCGCACGAACTCCATTAATGATGTCGGATCGACCACAATTAGAAGATAATTACTCAGATCAGTTCAATATTTTTAAACACGCACGAGGTCTATTAATGACGTCGGATCGACCACAATCAGAAGATAATTATCTAGAACGAAACAATATTCTCGAAAGTCCATTAATGTCACCTGATAATCGACCTCAAATGGAAGATAATTTCCCTGAACAGTTCCATACTCTCGAAAGCTCGTTACTAGACGACAAGTTCACGACGCCAGATGGACTAAAAATAGAAAATCCATTAATTTCTCCTGATCAAGTAGAAGATAATTTCTCAGAATCACCGCTAAAACGTAAATACTCGCTGAGCACGATTAGAAAATGTTCGTCTAAAATCCACCCTCGTAAGCAACCGAGAATTGGATAAGCAGACACTGTGTGTCAAGCAAAAGCAAACATTGCGTGTAAAAATCTCACAACTCTGGTACACTGGCCACAAAAACCATCCAAACCCGAAAAGAGAGATTGGAGAGGTGTAAACTCAAAAGACCATAATGTATGCCATGTGGGGCTCGAGCCTCCTCCACAATAGGAGAAAAATTTACCTACTACATATAACCATATTCTCCTATGATAAAGAAATCTTAAGGCAAGGGATTTTAATACTTTGTATTCTAAACTCGTTACCACATGGGGATAGTACAAGCCGATTTGAAAATCATGTTCAAAGCATTGCTGAGAGCTGTTTTAACCAAGTTTGTATTTACGTGCACACTAGAAAACAAAGCATGGCTATTATTCAATGTTGATACTAATGACGAATGTATATTCCATTACAAAATTATTGTGATACTTAGTCATGATGACTAAATAATATCATAGTCTTAGAATAATAACGTATAGAAGCATAGTGTCGGTACTTAAGCGATCAAAAACGTGACGCCATAAATACTACATGCATGCAAGCGATTACACACGTACACACGCACACCACTATAAAATAGAGTTGCTTTGCGTACGCAGTGACCATGTACACTACAGAACGGTACGGCTCGGCGGCGTAGGGAGCCATCTGGCTCCAATTTAAATGCTTCATTTTTGTGCGCGGAGTTACCTTCTATGGGTTATTGTTCTAAGATGATAGTGATATTTTTGCATTTAAGATAAGTAATGTGAAATAAAAGGTTTTATAAATTCTTATATTTTTTGTTTATTATTTTACTTATTGTTCAATCATTTTTGTTATAATACATCACCGCACATAAATTTTCATGCGGATAAAGTTATTCTGTGAGTAATTATTAGGCCGCGTGTGAAGCATCGATTTATTTCAATTAATACGATACTGTGATACTGCCAACGAACGTTTCCATTGGTCTACGTGTATTGACACGTTAAACGTCGGCCTGATTTTTTAGTACTTCCATTTGGGCGATGGCGGACGCCATGTAACCGACATGCAGTTGTTCCGTTGGAGCCGTGGGGAATACCATGTGACCGTGACCCAGGGGCGACTTTAAACAAAATAGGATCACACTTTACTTTTATTCGGTGTTTACTACATGATTCACCACATTTTAAATTCCCTAAAGCTATAAAAAATGGGGTAGTATTTAATCCTACAACTGTAAATCCAATTATTTCTATTCAAATATTCGAAATTACCACCAAAAATACTAAATTGCACACTAAATGTACTCGTCAAATAAATCAAATCTAATATACTGTTTGATCTATAAACTGTTTTACTGAATGACTATCTGTTAATTAAAAGTAAAACGGATAATTCTGTGAGTGCACCAAAATATTTAAATTTATTTCTTTTGAAATCCATCACCTATTAAACTGTTAAGAACATCCATTTACTCTAAACGAAACACCAGTTAATCAGTCATATTTATCTAATTAAAGTGATAGGTTTCTAACCATTCTTTCACCATATCTAAGACAACAACCAAAAATCTGGATAGTGGAAAACTTTCTCGTAGAGTGTGGGATCTTTAATAGGTTTGTTCGGGCGTTCAGTGCGTTAGCCCGCGCGAACGCCGCCAATAACAGCGTGTCAAAACAGTTTTTCAATAAAACAGATGAACAAAAAGAAATAGAGTTGGGTGATAGGGATTTTAGCTACACGAGTAGTAAATTCGTGGAATGTAATTTCATAATGTAAACATACATTACCTGTTATGCAGTTATAGAAAATGATTTTGGAAATTCCGTTGTAAGATTAACGTTGTAAAATTCACCACCCCCCTTCTTGCCCGTTGGTGTCGTAAAAGACGACTAAGGGGTATAATATGTATATAACATTTATAAAAGGGAATAAAACCTCGAAATAAAACCAACACGTCTGACCAACGTGGTATAGTAGGTCTATTTTCCTCCCATTATCACTGACTAACCGACCCGGCGAACTCCGTATCGCCTTTTTTTGTTTTTTTTTTCTGTAAGCTATGGTTTGGACACACCCCGCCCTAACGGTCCGGGGCGATTGATGAGCGGCGCGCGACCCCATAACAAACCGTATTGGCGATGGGGAGGTATTGGCGGCGGATCTTGATATCCGTAGCCGGCCCGGCGGTTTATCTTTTCGGGTACCATCCCCTTTAACGTCCCGGCAACATTGCAGTGCTGCCGACCAGTGCGTCACCCTCACGCGGTTGGGCTCTCTGCGGGTGGCTGACTAATCCCCGGTCCGTCCACCTGCCACTTCACACCGACTAACAGTCGATTCTTTAATTTTTTAGTTTTTTTAATACTTATTCGGGACGGCGAGTCAGCTAGCAAGATAAAAACAGGAAAAGAGAGTTAATCAGTCATCAATTACATTATGTCAAAAATAAAAAATATAAAACATCTAAAATTTTGTGTTTGACATCAATATATGTACGATACTAACGTCACTCAATTGTTTTACCTTCCCAGAACCTCTCCACTAACACTTGAATTTTATTGTATGGTATTAAATTATCCGGTCGATGGCCCTGTACGGCGCACTGGTGTGGGCGGGGTCCCTGACCGTCCGACTCAGGGCTCTTCTGTGGCGACCACAGAGGGCCATGGTGGTCAGGGCCATACGCGGATACCGCACAGTGGCGACGGAGGTAGCGTGCCTGTTGGCCGGGACTCCCCCGTGGGAGCTGGAGGCGGCAATGCTCGCCGGTTTGTATCGGCGGATGTCGGGGGTGCGAGCGGAGAGCGGTGTGGTCTCTCTGAGGGAGCTCACCGCCTGGCGCGTCGTCGCCCGCCGAGACGTTGCCCGTTGGGCAGTTCGGCTGGAGAAACCTCAGTTCGGGGTGCGGATCGTGGAGGCCTTCCGGCCGGTGCTGATGCAGTGGTTGAAACGGCGGCACGGGATGCTCTCCTTCCGACTGGTGCAGGTGTTGACGGGGCATGGATGTTTCGCCAAATACGCAGGTATTTAGTACAAGGTCGTTAGGAGGGAGAGTAGATCATCCTGCCACCACTGCGATGGCGACAAGGACACGGCGCAGCATACGCTCGAGGTCTGTGTCGCTTGGGCAGAGCAGCGTCGTGAACTCGTCGCAATCATCGGTGCCGGCCTGACGCTGCCGACCATCACCAAGGCGATGCTCGACAGCGTCAGGAACTGGGACGCGGTCGCAGCCTTCTGCGAGGCAGTAGTCTCGCGGAAGAAGGCGGCGGGTCGCTTGCGCGAGGAGCGCAGCCTCGATGAGGCGATCCACCGCCGGCGACTGGGACGGCATAGGCGCGAATACCTCCGCCCCATACCGCCCTAGCCGAAGCCGCGAGTGACGTGACCGGGGAATTAGTCCATCACCCGCTGAGAGGCCAACCGCGTGAGGAAAGACCGACGTCCTCCCCGAGGGGGGACGTCGGTCGATGGGAGGGTACCCCAAATAGGGGGTATTCCGTCAGGGCGACCACTGACATCAAGTCACCCTGCTCCGGTGGTCGGCCCAACGACGAAGGCGACGTGCATCGCGGGTGGGTTGCGGGTGTGCGTGCTTACGCCCCTCTGTCGCCCCGGACGTAGTGGTGCGAGAAGCGCGCCGACCGCAACCCACCCCAAAAAAAATGGTTTAAATTTCAAATTGACTTCTAAGTATTATTACGAATCGTTTGTATGGGAGTTTAGAAAGGTATTGTTTTTAGACCTTTTTAGGCAGTTTTTGAAATTTTTCTCTGCGTAAGAACCATCCTTGTACTTCAAGGAATATTCTAAAAAAAGACTTAGCGAAATCGGTCCAGCCGTTCTGAAGTTATGCGCGTACATACATTTCGCAGTTTTATATATATATAAGACTATAAGATTAATAACACTTTCAGATTTCCTAAAAAAAGTTCAACACATATTAACTATCGAGATGTCCCAAAAAAAAGGTCCCGCAGAAAAAAGATCGATAGATTGATTAATCGGCAACCGATCCTTCAGACCTCGATTTTTCTTGTGAATTGATTCTTTGGATGACGATTCAAATGGATTCAAGAATCGATCTTTTTCAGGAAAATCGCCAATCCCTAGAATGAGCCGCGCGGCATGGTATCTCGCAGAGGCTACCGCATCCTCGCCCCTGATGACCGCCCGCCACAGCGCGCAATACTTAATACTAACACTAACATTAATATCGCGATATCTTTTGAATGAAATGTCCGAATTTGATGATTCAAAAAGTTCTAAAAAGGTATATCTATTTTCATAAGGATTAATACCAAGGTACAAAATAAAAAGTTTTGAAGCGACGGCATTTAAACTATTTAAAAAAAAATAAACAAAAGCACTTACTGTGACGTATGTGTCGCGATATTTTTTGTAGACAATTATATGTTCTGCAAAGTTGTAGTACATTGTTTTTTCTATAATCAATAGTTTTTGCAGCACACGCGATTTAAGGATTTTTCGGGTAATTTTTTTACCTTGGTTTACATTATTGGAGTTTTAGGACGGATCCCTATTTTTTTTTAAATATAATATAGCCTATAGCCTTCCTCGATAAATGTACAATCCAACACAGAGAGAATTTTTCAAATCGGACCAGCGGTTCCTGAGATTAGCGCGTTCAAACAAACAAACAAACTCTTCAGCTTTATAATATTAGTATAAACTAGCTTTTGCCCGCGACTTCGTCCGCGTAGAAGTCATAATATGTGGCAGGAGCAATCACAGATAAATGTGTAGAACTCTGAACAAGAGTTCTACAGGCACAACATGTTGCTCTTGATGGCAAGCTAGTGTAGAGAATCGTGACTGCCTGCATCAGCCGGCACCTTAGCGAGGTTGTCTCTATCAGACCAACTTTTTCTGGCAAATTGTCATTAAGGTGCTCGCTGGCGGAGAGGTGCTGTTGGCAGTGTATTTAGATGTCGTCAACTAATTTAATAGTTTACCAATCTGGTACATCAGGCAGGCGCTGTTATCAAGTGGTGCTTCTATACTTAAGCGGCTTATTCTAGGTTATTTGTGGCGGTGCAGTGGCCGCTGCGTGAAGCGCGCCGAGGACTTTGTGCTAACGCTAGAACTTTTATCTGGCATTCGAAGAAAGTCATGGTGCTTAGGGCTACACGCAGATACTGTACCATGTCGACGGAGGCAGCGTGCGCTTTGGCTGGAACCCTCCCCTGGGACTTAAATGTGGAAATACACGGAGTCCTCCCACAATTGTTTTTTCAGCTAAAATACAGCAGGCATACTTTTGACATATGTTTTTTTATTTAGCTTTTGACATATGTTTTTTTATTTTCGTCTTTGATGTTATTAAGGTCATATATATAAAAGGGAAAACACTAACACCTGCAACACAGTCCTTACTAGTGCAGGTGTTAGGGACTCCAATCAATGTAAATGTTCTTTTTACGTCAATAAAGATTTATTTTATTTTATTATTTTTTATTTAATAGTAGCGAATAGTAGGACCACACTGTTGACAGTTGTCTGTCTACAGCCGTGGGCGGGTCCGTCCGGGGTATTACCATACTCTCGCAAAAAATCTTCGTCCGAGTAGTAGCAATTTGTTACTGTGCTGCCTTCGGTGTGTGAGAGAACAGGCAGTCCAACTTTCTAAAGGTTTTTGCGTCTGGTGACTTTTAGTGATGTCTTTAATATCACCGAAATTTATTGCAGGCATTCACACTCCCTTAACTTTCTTCCCGGTAGGCAGCGGCCTAGTAAAGTAGTGTTGCCCAAAAAAGTCTTGGTCTTGCGGTCTTGGTCTTGGTCTTGCGAGAAATGCGAGACCGAGACCAAGACCAAGACCGCTTAATTTTTGCAAGACCAAGACCAAGACTGGCCCTGCAAGACTTGAGCAAGACCAAGACTGGGCCTGCAAGAGTCTCGCGGTCTTGCATTTAATTCAAATCACCATTTCAGCTTATATACGGTTGAGCTCGTGTCTTCTACATAACAGGAGGAGAATCGGCCGTGGCCGGAGGGGAATCGCCACGGTGATCGGCCGTGTTGTTACAGGTCATACATGTCAAGTTTTCCTTCTCTTGCACCGATGTTATATATTATAGGCCTTAGTCGTGGGTTCGCAGTCACGGGTAAAATAGGGGGTGATGAATTATATTCTTACTCCGTCACTACACGGCAAGTCAAATCAGTCTTGAGATATCCATCTATTGGCCAATTGATTCCCAATGTTGGTGTTGGCTTTTCAGAATTACTCTTCGGAAAGGCTTAAGGACAAAAATACCGTAATTACGAGAGTGCTCTTGCCCATTATACATATTTATATATCCGTTTATTCATTAGCCCAACGACGTTCATTGTTGGATATAGAAATATGCCTACAATTAATCTATATAAATGTCCATGTAGGGACAGAGTACGATCACCATCAGGCAGTACATGAAGCGTTGCTCCCAGCGCTATTTTGCCTCTGCCACGACTCACCCCAATCCACTAGTGGTTGGGGCGGTAAACTACGTCCCCTCAAAAATATCCGCGGTCCGACGTCCTCGTCATCTTCTTGAAGAAGAAGATGACGCTATTATGATCGCCCAAGAAAGGACCTACACAGCTCGCGCAGCGATAACAGATAAAACTCCGCGGTATCGGCCTCGCCGTCGAGGTCGAAAACCGCGCCGCGTAAAAGTCATTATCCTAAACTTGGCCACGCCCACTTTGCTCTCAGCGACGCCCCGAGCCGAGGTCCGTTCTCCACAGGGGGGAGCCCTCGGGCGATGTTCGCTTAACTTACTTACCGGGTTGAGAGCCATCAGCGCTCACCCATTGACCGCGTTAAGCTGTCAAGGTCATCTGCGACCAACAACTACACACACACAAAAAAAAAGACAGAGTACGAATATAATTCACCACTCTCTTACCCGTGGATGTCGTATCAAATCGGATCGGGCAATGGTGTTAGGAACCCATGAAAAAAAATTGAAATAAAAATATCGATTCGTTAATGAATTGAGAGACATGTAAGTTCTCAATTTTGTCATCGTTTTTTCGTGTAAATTGATTAAAATGTATAAAGGAATGATACTTAATCTACAACATATTCGTATTTCGTTAAATGTTCATAAGAATTTGAATAAATCAATGATTACGTTTGCATAAGCAAGACGAACTTCGCTTTAACATAAATCAGCTGATCGGCCGATGACCGTTGATGAGTCGCCTTTGTACCTACGTAACCATTGAAAGGTTCGCGCAAATCTAATACCTATTTATACTGTCGAAATTTTACATGCTTACATATATCCTGTCTGTACATACCTACATAATGCATAAAATTTAAGGCATAAACTCTTAGACACACATTTTTGTAATCACTATAACTTTTACGTTATATTGTTTTTGTGTAATATACATTCTAATTATGATCTATGACTGTTGAACTACAACATACATGAACAGTTGTCCCATAACCTGATACACCCTGTGTATATAACATATGTGCAAGAGAAGTGAAACTAGAAAGAAAACCCTGTACCAACATGTCTGACCAGCGTGGTATAGTAGATCAATTTTCCTCTTACTGGAAGGAATCTTAAGCCCAGCAGTGGCACTTTTATGAGCTGTGACGATGACGACGAATATCATACATTTTACAAGTATTAAAACCATAAAATTTTAAATCAGTTTTATATGTTCTTGAATAAATAGTATATTAAGAGCTACATGGATCCAGCGGCCAAAGTATTTATATAGGCAATAGAGCAACAGGTTTTTTCAAGTATCCAGAGTATCAGTAACTAAACTGGAAATACAATAGATACATACCACTTAACTTGAAGGGGAATATAAACAATCGCATTAATTGTAAAATATCGCATTGATTATAAAATGACATAAAATTTATTGTATCAACTGCCTCGTGTGGTGACGTCTTAAGAAAATAGGGTCGAAAGTCCTGTCATAAGAGTAGTAACGCTGTCTAATGGAACAGCAGGGGAATAGAAGAGTAATTTTCCCCAGTGGTAAGTATTGTATTCAATAGTGAACTATAGGCTAGCAGATGGATAGATAGGATAGGATATTTGATTAATTTAGTTGGATTTTTCATTGCCATGATAAATTACTGTTACGTTATTCTAACTGCAAAACTTTGCGAGACTTGCTGCAATACCAAGACTCGGGTGTGCAAGACCAAGACCAAGACCAAGACCAAGACTCGGGTGCGCAAGACCAAGACCAAGACGAGACCGGGTGTGATGTTGCAAGACCAAGACCAAGACCAGTCCAAGTCTCGTCTTGGTCTTGCATTTGGGCAACACTATAGTAAAGGTCCATGAGCGGCAGCAATACTTACCATCAGGTGTACTGTTCGTTCGTTTGCCACCGTTTCAAATAAAAAGAAATCACACTCCCTTTACTTTCTTCGTGGCTGGCAGCGGCTTAGCTGTGGCTCTAGTATTGCAAAGGTCCATGAGCGGCAGGAACATTTACCATCATGTGTACTGTTTGCTCGTTTGCCACCATTTGCAATAAAAAAAAATCTGTGTTCCCGGGGTAGAGCAGCACCGTGAATTCATCGCAAGTATCACTACCAAAGCTGCCGACCATCACTTACACCATAGTCGATAGACCAAGAACTGCCGTATGACGTCGCCATTTTCTGTTTCGCAGTTATCTCGCGTGAGAGAGCACACAGAGCGAGTCAGGAAGAAAAACTTCCAAGCTGACTCGTTCCATTGCTGTCGTGTCGGGTGGTGTCTAGCCCGAGTGCTTGCGCATTACTATCTTTACGTGATAGAATCACACTCTCGACATGGCGGGCAAAAGTTCATGAGCAGTATCACTTACCATAAGGTGTGCTGCTTGCTCGTATGACAACAATGACCGCGCGCGGGCGATACCACGACAACATAATTTGCTGCCTGGGTTCATAAAAGGGTGTTCGAGTGACCCTGCACAGCCTTCCTTTGTAGGGTTCCGTACCCCAAAGGATAAAAATGGGACCTTATTACTAAGACTTTGCTGTCTGTCCATTCGTCTATATCTCATCAGGTTGCATCTCAAGAGCGATACCTAGAGAGTTGAAATTTTTAAAAATTATGTATTTCTGTTAGCGCTATAACAACAAACGCGTTTTTTTTCGCTCTTTTTTGCTCGCGATAATGGTAGGTAGGTTAGGTAGGCACTTGAAATATTTACAAAATACTCAGTTATATTTTTAATAATAAATAATAATAAAATTAAAATAATAATAAATAAAGAATATAAAATAAATATTTAACGGGGTCTCCACTCTCTCATATAAAAACGTGATTTTTTGCCTAATTTTGCTCGATATCACGTAACAGGTGAAGGTTAAAATATAAAATTTCTGTGTACCAACTGGTGTTTACCTAGTCAATGGTAGGGAACCCTACGTGCGCGAGTCCGACTCACACTTGGCCGATTTTTATTAATTATTCTACAAATTATGAATTTCCCGTTACACCCTCCACTGAGAAAACTCACAAAAATATAAGTGACAGACATAAATTAGACTCAGTTTACCTAGTCTACCCAGTCTACCCAGCAACAATTTGTCGATCACACAAAAAATTGTCTGGCGTTGGAATTGAACCCGTGACACTGGCATGGTAAGTTGTTATCTTAACCACTATGCTATCAGCCACTATGTGCAGTTAATTAATCATTGAGGTGGTATGAATTTATTACTTGTGTTTTAGAGTGAAAAATACAAAGCATAATTCATCCCCTATTTTACACCATTAAAAAGGATATATCCTGGGCGGGGTGGATTTTCAGAATAAATTTCGTTTATAATGAATCTTTTTATATTGATTTTCAATTAAGTAGGTTGTGTACTAAACTATATAAGTGACTACAGTTTTTCGCCAATCCCACGGGAACTCTTTAATTTTCCGGGATTAAAAATATCCTAAATGTTGCCCGGGGATGTAAGGTACCAGTACCACCATGCAAAATTTTAATTAAATCGGTCCAATAACTTCGGAGATTAGCCCGTACAAACAGATAAACAGACAAACAGACAGATAAACAGACAAAAAGACAGAGAAACAAAAAAATTTAAAACAATCTGTATGCCGATGATGCTACAATTTTCATAACAAATAAGTATCTTAAAGACAATGATTATGAATCTGAAATAAATAGAAGTTTAAATATTGTAATAAACTGGCTTCATTCTATAAATTTAAGGGTTAATGTTTCAAAAACAAAATTAATGCAATTTAGAAATTATAGATCAAGAATACCGTCAATGAAAATAACTTCATTAAACAATCAAATTCAAGAAGTAGAACAGATAAATTTTTTGGGTGTAACAATAGACGAACACCTAAATTGGAAATGCCATATAGAAAAAATTAATAAAAAAATATCAAGTTGCTGTTATGTTTTATCAATTCTTGTTGAATCAACATCTACAAACACCGCAAAATTGGCCTACTTCAGTTATGTCTATCCTCTATTAACCTACGGCATTATATACTGGGGAAATTCCTGTCAAGTACAATCTACTTTTATTTTACAAAAGAAATGCTTACGTACCATCTACAATATGTTCAGTATTGAATCACTTAGGCCCCTATTCAGAGAAAAAGGATTCCTCACACTTTCAGGCATATATATACTAGAGCTATGCCTATTTGTAAGAAAATATCATAAATTTTTTAATTTCAAGATTGATTCTAAACTAAATGTACGTAGTCAATATAGGTATAATTTAAATGTTCCAAGAATAAAAAATACAATTTTTTATAAAAGTGCATATATTTCTGCTATAACGGTCTACAACCATTTGCCTAGTCATGTAAAAAAACTTGAAGATAAATTTTTCAAAAACACTTTAAAAAAATGGCTGATTGAAAATGTATTTTATGATTTAAAAGAATACTTTGCCAAGAAAATGTAGTAATTTCAGTGTATAATGTTATATAAAGATAAATTACCGATTACCTATTTTAATATGTATTAATAAATTATAGAATTAACGATTATTGCAATGCCCGATTGGGTCAGCTGTTGATACCAAAATTTTGTAAACATCCATGTAAAACACAGTTTCTGCAATAAATATCTTTGTATCTTTGTATCTTTGTGTTCTATTTCACTTCTAACACCCCCCTGACTCGGTTTTTAGAGTTTTTTTCAATGTACAGAATTTCGACCTCTGCAATTTTATTATATGTATAGATGTCGTGCAGTTAAGAAAAAGAGACTAACAGAAATCGTTGAAAATTATAAAAAAAAAACCGTACCTACTTATGGCAGAAAGAACATAAACAAAAATAAAGATACACGAGGATTAAAGGCTTGAGTTTTATTGGAAATTATATATAAAAATTTTAATAAAAAGCCTACCATAACAAAACAAAAGAACGTGCATACAAAGTACGCATGCAGAACTGAAACTTCTTTGGTTCCACGAGTGTTGTCAATAGTACAAAACTTGCAAAACTAACTTATCAAGGAGATCAAAATATTCCCACAAATAAAAATGCACCAACAATCAATACGCTTGCTTTATGTTAAAGCCATAGATTAATATATTAAAAGTTAAAGCTTTCTAATACGCAGGCGCAAATACATGTATTAAACACATAGGTACTAACATAATCACGTAGAACGCTTTTTTCTTTTTTTTTGTTGTGTGTGTAGCTGTTAGTCGCAGATGACCTTGACAGCTTAACGCGGTCAATGGGTGAGCGCGGATGGCTCTCAACCCGGTACGTAGAACGCTCGGAACTGGAGCAATATATAGATATACTATTAGGGATGTGAGAAATAATCGAATCTATAATAATCGATATTTTTTTTGTAATAATCGATTTTTACAATCGATTATCAAAATAATAAAAAATCGATTAAGGATTAATTTTTTATTATTTGAAAAATCGATTAATAATCGATTTTTTATTATTCGAAATTCGATCGAAATTAATCGATTGTTTCACTGCCAGATTTCCTAAAATAAAAGGTCATCACGATACTGCGTGCAGTGTTTCATACTATATTAAAAAATAAAGCTCACATTTTCTAAAAAAAAAACGTTATCATAATCCTGTTGGGGAGAAAAATCGATTATTTTATAATCGATTATTTCTTTTTAATAAATCGATTATTTAATAATCGATTTATTTTACAGAACAAAAAGATCGATTATTTTCCCTCCAAGTCACATCCCTACTGACTATCCCACTCATGGAAGTAATAATTTACTGAGCTCTCGCTCGTCTTCAATTTTGCGACAACAGCTCATTCCTGTAATCCTGTTTTACGAAGTACTTATTACTTCCATGGGCATGATCCCACTACACAAGAGCATACGTATGGACAATGCTTAGTAGGCAATAGTGGGGACGCTACGCAAATGTGTTCTATCTCATTTTCTCGCCGCACATAGGAGTATTTATATGAAAAAACTGGTCAAAATTATTTTATGGTTGTATTGACATGAAAACTATATTTTATTAATTAAAATGTTTGTAAATGTTATTTTAACCAACTTTTAGTGTATTTTACATCATAAATTGTGGCAATAAAATTAAAATCAATGACTTTCAGAGTCGGTTCGATCTTCATCATACGAATCTTCATTTTCGTTTTCTGTGTTATGGACATTAGAGAACTGGGCAGGTTCATTTGAAATTAAGAGGCCCAGGGCTTCCTTGGAAAAGGATTTTTTGCGATTTATGTCTACTGCTGTTCAGAAGTGGATCTGAAGTTAACAACAACCTTTGCAAAACGTCTCTCTTGCAAAGCTCCCTCGCAAATTATCAGGCAAAATCGATCCTGTTGATCCTTAATCCTGTATTGGCTTCAGCCAATGAACAGCTGCAGCAAATAAACACTTCAGTATTTATTTCTGGCTTCTGTGGCTTCTTCCGAAAAAAGACCGATGGCAGTATGGCATGTTTTATCACTGTTCCTCCATGTATCAATATTTTGTGTGATGCTGGTGACATTGAATGCCAGCTATAGGTATCCGTAATACATACATCCTAGCCATAACTTTTGCATACTCATCGAATTTCTCAATATTGACATCAAATCCACTCTAAATAACTTCCAAAATTATTTTTAATCTTTTTATTATATTCAAATATAGTCCCGTAATTTGTGATGCCTTTTCCGGGTCAGAAAAAATCTTTCGGAGGTGTTTCCGTCGTTAGTATTACCATAGCCTGCTTTAGGCACATCGAGTAAATTCCCATTTCTTCTTTAAAACTTTCCGAAAATTATTCGTAGAGAATTTTTTTTTATTTACATCTTCCCTCGTGCTATTTGGTTTGTTTTTTTTTAAATAATAACGAGCAACTTATAAGCGCTAAGTGTTTTTCTCAATTTTATCACGACATCTTTCGCTGGATGTATTCCATAATTCCATAATTCGGTATACGTTTCCCATGTTTTAATTAATACTGACAAATATTAATTTTGTGTGAAAATATTATCAGTACTATTTTCGCTGTGGATACCTACCGTTTTCGTCCTCCATTTTTTACTAAAACTTTCATAAATATTAGGCACAATGAGTGACGCCGACGTAATTTATAAAACACTACGTTTGGTGCCAGAATTTAACTGTAATCCCCACATATTACCGAGATTTATTCAACTATGTGACCAAATCGATTCGGAAGTTGTATAAGGCAACCCTGGTAACAACCTAGCTAGAATTTGCTTAATAAACGGCATCCTAAATAAAATCACTGGGCAGGCTGTACAAATAATAAACTCTAATGGCATACCTGCAGATTGGCATAGCATAAAAAATCTTTGATTAACAATTTCTCCGACCAAAGAAATGAGACCACTCTTTATAACGATCTAATGTTAGCTACTCAAGGGAATAGTTGACCCCAAGAGTTTTACGACCGTTGTATTAATTTATTTTGTACCATCATGACATACGTCACATTACACGAGACTATCGATACGACGATAGAGGTCAAGCGTACCCTGTATAAGAATTTAACAATGCAGGCATTCATTCGTGGGCTCAATGAACCCATAGGTTCATGTGTGCATTGCATGCGTCCCGATAGTGTCGAGAAGGCGTTAAGAGTTCGTACAGGAGGAATTAAACGTTATGTATTTGCAAAATCGTCATGAACCACTCACTGACAGAAACACATCAATAATTCATTTAATCCGTTACCTATCATATCACCACAAAAACCATTAAACTTACCGCCGCGAACCGCTCCTATTAAACACTTCTAGCCACCTCAGCAACTGTGGAAACCAAACATGCAATATAATAAACCTATGTCGTATGGTAACGCTCCTGAAATGCCGTCACGCACGCAGCAAATGTTCCGTGCACCACCGCCTAATTATAATAACTTACAAATGCAATCTAGGCCATTTCAACCACCTTCTAATATTCCAAAGCCTATGAGTGGAGTAAGCCATTACGTTGCAAAAGAGAGACTAATACCACAGTTATCAGGTCACGATTGGAGACGAAGCGGTAACCCACCGTGGTATAAACGATTGTGCAGACTACAATGAACAGTATTATTATCCTGACTATTATTCGGAACCCGATAAACTTGTAGCCATCCAGAATTACCCCATACCAACCACCCTTAAAGAAATAAAACAATTCCTTGTTTAAGTTGGTTATTATAGAAAATTTATTCCCGATTTTTGTAGAATAACTAAACCTTTCGATATACATACTAAAACTTGCGAACAAGTGTCCCGTTCAAATTTAGAAATAGTTAAAATATAGTTATAGTTAATGTAATTAAAGAATATTTGAGACAGTAGGAAATCATTAAATGCTACCACGATAGGAAGACAAACCACCGCGGTATAAATATAAACGAATATTACTTAGCTCTATCGCACCGCTACTATTGGCCAAAGATGAAAGATGAAATTACAAAATTCATAAATAACTGTACTGTCTACGACCAAGCCAAATACGATAGGCTTCCTATTAAGCAGCAATTTAATTTGGTACCCCCTGCAACTAAGCCGTTCGAAACCGTTCATATGGACTTGTTGACGTTTCATTCGAAAAAATACATCGTGGATATATTCTCTAAATACGCTCAAGCGTATTACATACGAGATGCCACCGCAGTGAGTATTGTTCAAGCATATTTGAAATTCTGTACTCATCGTGTTCTACCACTAACCATCATATCGGATAATGGTACCGAATTTACCAACCAATTGTTCAATGAATTTGTCTCGCTACATAAAATCACCCACCACAGGATATTGCCACACACATCCAACGAAAACGGTATCGTTGAACGATTTCACTCCGCTCTATTGGAACACCTTTGATTACTTTGCAAAGGAAAAGACATAATCAACCTTGCCATTTTAGCCTATAATAGCGCAATCCATAGTTTCACTAAATGCCGCCCGTTTGACATAATAACCGGATATTTCGACTCACAAGATCCTTTTGTTATAGACCTAACTAAACATTTTACACAATGATATAAAAAATCACAAAAAAATCAAATGAAACTAGCCTATGTCATAATAAACGAATCCTCCTTAGTTAAACGCAGTGGAATCATAGACTTTTACAATAAAAATCGTGAGCCTGAAGTCGAATATTAGCCACAACAGGCCACCCATATCATACACCCAGGACACCGTGTTAACTAACTTACCCATACACATTTACACTTCTAAAAATCGAGGTCCCGTCACAAACAAGCAGAATAAAAAGGATACCTAAAAGCACTCAACTATTACAGAACGCTACTGATCCTAACTGCTCGTTTGATAAGAGCTCAGGAAACACATCCGGCGATATCACTTGAAAGTCTGGGCGATGGCCCGGGATTATTACCTTATAAATTAGGACTAACAAAACTCATGACTCATTACCATACATTTTTATAGTACATCCAACTCTACACGCTCATGTTGATATACTGTGCATTACGGAACATTTTATGATGTCTGGACATGAAAAATTATTACAAATACCGAACTATAAGCTTGCAGCATATTATTCAAGGAAAAATATTAAACGCGGCGGCGCTTGCATCCTAGTTAGACGAGGTATTGAATACAAAGAATTAACAGATATCATGAAATTTGCCCAAACGAGCGTCATTGAGTGTTCCGCTATTAAATTAACTACACTGAATATTATAGTCTTGTGTTTGTATAGACCACCAAAAATGTGTGACCTGAATATCTTTTACAATAATTTAGACTCAATTTTAAGAAATGTATGTGCTAACTGCAGAACTAAAGTAGTATTATGCGGTGACTTTAATATAGACACTTTAAAAAGGAATAACATTGCTATGGATTTTGAACGCCTTCTTTTGAGCTACAACCTCAAACTGGTTATTAACCAACCAACCAGGTTGATTAGTAACAGTTGTTTGGATAACTTTGCCCATAATCTTAGTCAAAATTGTGAATATGAGGTGATCGACTTAGCTCTCTCTGACCACAGTGCACAAGTTTTGAAGATTAATGTAAAACAATCACGTCTAATAAAATCTTGGCGTAAAAAAATTAGAGATTTATCTATGGAAAACTTAACTAAGTTTAAAAATCATCTCCAAAATTTAACATTTGCAGATGTTTTCAGTACTGAAGATCCAAATCGCGCATACGATAACTTTATTGAGCTATTTCTTCTATTCTTCAATTTATGCTTTCCGTTTAAGACAATCACAATACGTTCTGATAAACCAATTAAATGGGTATCGCGGGGCAACCGAACTTGCAGTAAAAGACAACGTTTTTTACTATGGCAAAAACGTTTCAAACCAACAGATGAAAACAAGCGCGCATTTTTTAACTATTCTCGTAAATTTAAAAAAATTATTAATCTCACCCAAAAAATTCAAAACAACCATTTAATCATAAATTCCAAAAATAAATCTAAAACATCCTGGCAAATAATAAACAATTGCAAAAAATCACTTGATCCAATTTCTAATATAACAAACTACGGTTCATCCATAAGTAATCCTAAAGAAATAGCAGAATTATTTAATAATTTCTTCATTGAACAATCTACAAAAATACAAAAGAACATATCGCCGCATAACATAAAAACAATTAAATGTAATCCTCATTCAATATTTATGACTCCTGTAGTACCCCAAGACGTGAATCGAATAATTAAATCCTTAAAGAATAAAAAGAGCTTCGGGTATGATGGTATTTCAACTGTAGTTATAAAATACGTTTCTACAAATATAGCCGCACCCAATATGCCATATCATGAATAACAGCATTTCAGCTGGCATATTTCCGGAAAGTTTAAAAACTGTGATAGTGAAACCCATACATAAAAAAAATACTAAAGAAGAAATGATTAATTATAGACCGATTGCTTTAATTTCCGTATTTTCAAAAATACTAGAAAAAGTAATTTACGATTCTATTTATTCATTTATAACGAAATTTAACATACTTTGTGATGAACAATTTGGATTCCGGAAAAATAAAAATATTAATATGGCAATTTTTAACTTATTAAAACTTTTAATGCCAAATATAGATAACAAAATACCCATATGCGCTGTATTTACAGATATGTCGAGGGCATTCGACTATGTAGATCACGAGACACTTCTAACGAAATTAAACACTTATGGTATTCGAGGTAATGTTCTAAACCTAATTCAATCATATCTAAGTAATCGGCAGCAACTTACAGAAATTTCTCTAATATCTGCAATGTCCAATTGTGAAGTCAAATATGTGTCCACCTTTAGGAAAATTAATTACGGCGTTCCTCAAGGTAGTGTGCTAGGGCCACTGCTGTTTTTACTTTATATTAATGACCTCCCTCTCCAAACGCATCACCCAATGATATTATTTGCTGATGATTCTACGGCTGTTATCAAAGGTACTGACAAAATTACCTATCGAAACGACATTAGTACCTCTATTAATTCGATAATAAATTGGATGAATAGTAATAATCTTCTTATAAATATAAATAAAACTAAAATAATGCACTTTTATCAAAGAATTACTGCTGAGGATCTAAATATTTGTATTGACAATCAAAAAATAGGCAGAGTATATGTCTCTAAATTTTTGGGTATACTTATTGACTCTCAATTAACATGGAAAGCCCAAGCTGATGATATTTGTAAAAAACTAAGTGCATCGGCTTATACCCTCTTCAACTTATCTAAAAAAGTCAACACTAACACTGTATTAATTGCTTATCATGGCCTTGTCGCTTCTATTTTAAGATTTGGTGTTATATTTTGGGGCAATTGTAGCGAAAGAGAAGGCATCTTCAGAGCCCAAAAGCGATGCATAAGAGCAATTTTTAACCTGAAAGTCACAGAAAGCTGCATACCAGTCTTCAAAAAACATAAATTGTTAACGTTTCCTTGTCTGTATGTCTTGGAAATTGCATTATTTGTAAAAACAAATCCTCATCTATTTCCAACATTGCACGAGTTCCGTTTCAGAAATGTAGCAATGAGATCGAAATATCTAAATTTACTTCATACCAGTGGTTTTAAAACTACATTATATAAAAAAAGTGTAATTATTATGGCTCCTACTATCTTTAACAAAATACCTAAATCTATGAAAGATCAAACTGTAAGAAATTTTAAAGCACAGTTTACTGACTTACTTATAACCAAATGCTACTATTCAGTGTCAGAATTTTTAAATGATGTTAGTTTATAATTAAGCCTGTTATATTATTTTTAAGTGTTCTATTAATCCTCTTTATTTTTCTTTTGTTATTATTGTCAGTTTTATCTAACTTAGTTACCTACTTATAGTTCGAGCTTAATATTGTCTAGTATGTAACTAAGCTATAAGGAGTACTATGTATTATACAAAACATTTGCATGCCTAAACGGTAGAATGTACTAGGCTCTTATTTATAATGTTTGTCACCTAATTGTAACTACCTGCATTCCAGCAAATAAAATTATTATTATTATTATTTTTAACTTTTTTGTTTCTCCCTGTTGGTAAGGGGTTAACTTTACACTCTCATGCGGACTTTAGTCAAGCACAGGAGTGGTATTTCTATGTGTATCTATAGATAGGAATTTTCTGACAATTCTGCAAGTGTTTAAAAAAAATGTGATGTAAGTGAGTGGTTGAATGTGTAAGAGTTGGAGGCTTGTATGTAGAGTATGAGGTATGACTCCTGTAGATGATAAAACAATAGGTATGATTTTAACTGTTTTAACTTTCCATTGAGATTTTATTTCAGTGACTAGATCTGTATATTTGGTTAGTTTCTCAGTGTGGGTGGATGAAAGGTTATGTGTGTTAGGTATTGCTATATCTATCAAGTATACTATTTCATTCTTTTTGTCGTGTAGTGTTATATCTGGACGGTTGAAATGTACTGTTTTATCTGTTAATATGGTTCTGTCCCAGTAGAGCTTGTAATCGGAAGTGTCTAATATAGTACGTGGAGTGTATTTATAATAAGCTGTTTTTTCTGTTATGAGTTTATATTTCAATGCAAGTGATTGATGGATGATTGCAGCTATTTGATCATGTCGGTGTTTGTAATCGGTTTGGGCTATTGCTCTACATCCTCCCGTTATATGCTGGATAGTTTCAGGTGCACATTTGCATTTTCTACAAGAATCGTTGGAAGAATTCGGTAACTTCATTATGTGCTTCTTATAGTTCATTGTTTCTATTACTTGGTCTTGAATTGCTAGCATGAACCCTTCCGTTTCGGGAAATAATTCCCCTTGCCTAAGCCATTCGTTTGACGCTACTCTGTCAACAGTTGGTTGGTTTAGGTCGTTAAGATGGCGTCCATGTAAAGTCTTTTGGGCCCATTCATTTAACTTTGTCAGCCTATCTACTAGAGTTTCATTTTTCTGTGGTGTTCTGTCGCTTAAATTTAGTGGAGTAATTTTTTTATCTGTTTGGACTACAGCTTTGTGTAAAGACGAAGTTAGGGCCTTGTTATGAAAATATGTTCGTAGATTTGTTATCTGTTTATTATGTAAATTTAGTATGTCGATTATACCTCGTCCTCCAGTACTACGGGGGAATGTTAATCTCTGAATACATGATCGTGGGTGGTGTTTTCTATGTTGAGTCATATTAGTGTTAATAATTCTTTGCAGAGCTTTTAGTTCAGTGTTAGTCCAGTTAATTATAGCAAATGAATACGTGAGAATGGGAATAGCGTATGAATTAATGGCTTTAGAAGTATTTTTGGAGTTAAGTTGACTTCGTAAAATTATATTTAGTCTTTGCCTGAACTGTTTTCCTAATGATTGTTTTATATCTGTGTGCAGTATCTGTTTTGACTGATTGTAACCTAAATACTTATAAACTTCATTGTTTGTTAAAGCTTCTATAACGTGACCAGATTTAGTGAGATGTTGGTGTTCATAATGTTGGCCATTTTTTATTAAATTAATTTTGCATTTATCGATTCCAAACTCCATACAAATATCCTGCGAGAAATTTTCAGTAATTTGGACAAGTTGTTGTAGTTCTTTTTCGGTGGTTCCATAAAGTTTTATATCATCCATATATAGGAGATGGTTAAGTTTGTATGTTAAGGGATCGTTTTGCATTTCAGTATCATTTTCCTTATAAACTAAGCTATATCCTGTATTCGACGAGTTCAACATATTTGAAAGTGGGTTTAAAGCTAAACAAAACCAAAGTGGGCTTAAGGCATCACCTTGGAAGATACCTCTTTGTACTTTGATAGGTTCTGTTGTAAATGTGTTTTCGTCAGTTGTCAGTCTAAGTCTTGTCGTCCATTTTGTCATAGCGCTTGTTAGAAAAGAGATAATCTGAGGATGTATGCGGTAAATTTCTAAAATTTTGAGTAACCATGTATGGGGTACGGAATCAAAGGCTTTTTTATAATCAATATACATTGAATACATATCAGCTTTCTTTAGTTGAGTCTGTTTGAGTAGTATGGAGTCTATTGTAAGTTGTTCCTTACATCCCTGACTATATTTACGACACCCTTTCTGTTGTTCTGCTAATACGTTATTTTTATCTATGTGGTTGGAAATGATTTGTGTTAAACAAGAAGTAATTATTTTATAAATAGTTTGGAGGCAGGTTATTGGTCTGTATTTAGCTGCATTGGATAAGTCATTGGGATCTTTTGGTAGCATGTATGTGGTTCCCATAGTAATATAGTCAGGTAATGTGTGTGGTTGTTCTATGAATTCGTTAATATATTTATGTATGAATGGGTGAATGTGAGTAAATTTTTTGTACCAGTAGTTGTGAATGTTGTCTGAACCTGGTGTTTTCCAATTATGCAGTTTGTTTATTACTTGGTGGAATATTTCCGGCGATATACATTGAAAGGCCATAGGTTCTGAGTTTAAGTAATAACTTTGTTCCTGGCGTATCCAGTCAGCCCTTATGTTGTGTTGAACTGGATTTTCCCAGATTCTAGCCCAAAAATTTCGTAGTTCTTCAGCAGGCGGTGGTTTATTACTTATATAGCTAATGTTATTGTGTGAATTAGTTGGTGAAGTGGTACTTAGATTTAGTGTGGGAATTGTTGAGTTTGCGTTAGCGATCGGTACCTTTAGCCCGCGGTAAAACTGCTTTTCATTACAAATAAACTGTTTGTTTTGTACCTTACGTAGACTACAAGTTTTGTATCTTTTTAGTCTGTTACTAATGCTTCCTAGTTTCTGCTTCATTGTATCTAAAAATTCTGATAAATGCATGTTATGTTCTTCATGAGTGGCGTGTACCTTATAATGAGTTTGTACATAATTTACGTGTTTTATTAATTTATTACTTCTGTTTCCTCTGATGTACTGAGTTAATCGTCCTATTTGTGCTCTTAACTCCTTAATTCTGTTTTCTAATCTTAATTGCCATTTCGGTTTATTTCTCTTAAACACGCAGTTATTTAATAATTTTGGCGGTATGTCTATCTTAGTGCCATTGATTTTAGCTGCTGTCCATGCTACACTGTACAAAATTGTTTGTAGGGTTATGAACTCAGTATCGTCTTTAATATATTTAGGAAGAATATTATTATTAATATAATGCACCGTTGAAGCTAGTTTTTTTGATGATTTTTGTTTCGGAATGTAAGTTCTTTGTATAGGATCTGTATTTTTAAAATAGCTAAAACCTCCTTAAAAATTCGTTCTATTTCTATAGTTTGTTGCTCTGAATATGGTATTATTATTTCTTGTGCATTATTCGTATTGTGTGTATCTGTTTCGTGCGCTCTCGTTGCAATATTATTGATATAATTATTGTCGTGATAACTATTAAATTCTAACTGTACAGATGGTGTGTCTGTATCATTCTGAACTTGATGTTCGCAATTCCTTTGATGAAGTAGCTCATTCCTTACTTCATCTTTGATCGCTTGTATTCTTTCTTCGCTTAAATATTTATTGCATATTATTAGTCTTCTTTGATCGGCTACTCGTTGCTCATTTATATGTAGTAGATGTGGGAATGTGGCAACAAATTTTTGGTGTAGAGGTCCTCTATAAGCTGAGAGATTTGTTTCTAAATGTGTTATTCTGTAATAGTTTCGTATGATTACTTCATTGTGCTCTGTGGTCCAACGCATTCGTTGATTAATGAATTCTGGTTGCTTTTTTGATGGTTTTGAAGAATTACAAGGCTGTACGATAGGTAAGGTTGTCTGTATATTTTGTATTTGTGTATTTTGGCTTTGTGTATCTTGTGTTTGTGTGTTTATTTTTATACGGTTGATTTCATTTTGGACATCTTGGTAGATACGATCTATATCGGTTTGTGTGAGAAGTTTTTTATTCACTATAGCTCTTCTCTGATCACCTATTCTTTGTCGACTTATGACATTGCCTAACATGTTCATTTCTGGAAATTTTTCAATAAATTTAATGTGGAGTAGTGGTAAATAACCGTTGGTGTCAGTTTCCATTAAAGGTAAGCTGAAGATAAGTGCGTAAGATGAATTCATTCATTGCTTTATTCCATTTTTTACGCATGTTAAGGGTACTAGTGGTGGGTGCAAGTTTATTGGCTGATACAGTCTCTTGCACAACATCCTCTGGTAACATACTACTAACTATTGAGGTTGAATTAGACGATAAGCAAGAGAATGAATTGGTTGATATACGAGATGGAAAACTGTTAGGTGATGATAATTCTTGTTGACGTTCTGCAGCAGTTTGGGACTGGGCAGAAGTTACAATTTGCGATCCGTTGCCCCCCCCCCCCCCCCCCAGAATACGTGGGACAGCCCAAGCTTAGGCGCTCAGGACGGGATTCTCCATCGTGGTTAACTCCGGTACCCGTCTGGGGTAGTTTATATCCGCTTCTTAATCGCATCGCATTTTGTATTTACTATAGCTCCGTTGGCCTTTAGCAAGTAATTAGCTGAAAAGCTGCTAAAGTCCGCCCCTCACGTGATCACAGGTGTTCGGATCGGACGTGGAGTTAGATTTGTGAGGGGCTTATTATTATTATTATTACAATATCGAAGAAAAAATTCGTTTATTAGAAAATCAGTTAGATTATTATAATTTTAAGTTAGATTATAATATACTCGTATTTTCGTTATACCAGATTCAAATAGGTTATTTACATAGTAAAATATTAAAAATAAATAGTTTTTAAAGACGTCGAAACCCAGCCGTGTAAAGCGAGGTCTCATTGATGGTCTAGGGTCTGTAATTAAAAGCTTCATGGGTAACTTAAAACTATACAGACGTCATTAAATACGATAATGCTATAAAAATTCTACAGGATAACCACTTAAAAATCGCAAAAGAATATAATAACCATTTTAGTGTCAGCAAAGAATGGATGACTCAACAATCGAATATTACCAGTTAGTTGCTAATCAAGCAATGATTAACGACACCTTAATATTACTATTAGATAAAGAAGCTCATAAAACTATTACCTTATAAAATTTGCAAAGGTTGGGCAATGCCTAACTATGTTAACTGAGAATCTAGAAGACATCTCAAACGAATTGGTCAGAATCGAAAACATTCTAGCTTTTATCCATAGCTCCAGTCGTCATTATCCCATGATTGACATTGAGAGTTTACAGTATATGATAGAAAAATTAGTTAATACATGTGGTAAGGATAATATGATATAATTAAACTAGGTTACTACTATTCAGGCAATCAGATAGTTATCATATTCAAACTACCTATATTTCCTATAGATAAGTATGATCTATATAAGTTGTCCATAGCTCCCAATAAATTTAGACAAATCCTTATCCCTCCTTATCCATTGATTGCAACCAACAGGAAGGGTTATGTGTACATATAGGCTGAATGCCCGAAGTATAATAATTAGTATCTCTGCGACGGCAAGATGGACCATCAGTTGCGTCGGCAACCTGACTGCATACGAAGTCTCATCTTGAACCAATCCATAGATAAAGGTTGCGCAATTACAACTATATCTCTATCAAGAATATCCATGTAAGAAATGGATGAGGGACACTAGATTATCTCATTTCCAAACCAGACATCTCATGTGCATGTGAAGAATATAATATACTGAATGGAAGCTATTTAGTCACAATACCTGTCAAGTGTTACTTGTACACTCTGAATGTACTATAACTAACCTTATCGACAACGTGAAAGGACAACCATAAAAAAAATAGAACTACAGGACGACTTGCGATCACAGCTTGAAACATCTCAGATCCATCTGAAGTCTACTGATTTCTCAAGATTCCATGAGGTGCAGCATGAAATACTGCACAACAACACAACCAGCATCATCGGCTTATCTGTATCACACGACAATAGCTCTCTACGTCATAATCTGCAGCCTACTCGAACTTTTGCGTTTTCACAGTACTGAAAAATTATAAAATTTGCCAACGAATGTCTTCTGGTCCCGAAAACAAGGAGAAGGCAGTCGAGCAACCCTTGCAAACCGAATCACCAAAGAAGACTCATTCAGCAATATTTTATTCGCCAAAACCTCAAAAATAGTTGCTGATCTGACGGTGGAAGTGTTATAGCAGAGCACAACAAAGAAAGCATAGTACGATTACTGCTTATTTGGCACTATTACACGCCAATAATAATCTGTTTGTAATATTTGGTGGGACAATGGAATCATGGTACAATTACTGCTTATTTCGCAATATTAACAGCCAACAATGACTTACTTATATTATATGAACTTTGAACACACGCGAAGACGAAATTGCTGATGCTAGCTAGCAACGCCCGCTACCTCAAGCCTCGAGGACGAAACCGACGTTGCTTTTTGTGCATCAAATATAAATCGCCAGTCTAAACCTAGCATCGGTTTAGATAGCACTAGTTTTAGTTAGTAATAGTATTAAATTAGTATAGACAATCCAGTCTAAACCTAACATCGGGTTAGGTAGGACTAATAGTCAATAATAAATACAATAGTCAATCCAGTCTAAACCTAACATCGGTTTAGATAGGACTACTTAGTTGTACTTAGAGCTAAATTAATATAGCCAATTATTGTAATCTTTAACTAATTAAATTAGTATATCGAGGTATGGGTGGGGGGCCACCGTGCTGCATCACTATCAGGTCGGTCACACATCGCGAGGGGATAAAATAATACTTCGGGTGGCTACTTTTAAACTGTATTCAACAATTAGCGTTAACACTTTTCTACCATAACCACTAATTACACGGATACCGACAGCTAACTTACAAGTTAGGGAAACGTGGTGAATTTGATACAACACGGCAGCAACAACGACCGCTCGCCCTCAAGTCTCGCCCTCAACTGAGTATTCAACGGACCGCTTTCAATAAAAAAACCTCGGTAATATTTCAAACGTTAACGGTCAAACGACAAACATCAAAAAATCATTGCCAACGTTGTATCAAAAACACCCAAGTATAATACTTGACGTTTCCGTAATCGATTGATTCTTAAAAACTATAAAATTATGGCGCTAGAGGTAGTAACGCTGCGACACGGCCGTCCTGACAAATCACACATCCTCGTGTTATGGACCTGAAACAAGAGAAATGCTCGCACAGTAAATGCTTTTACACGCTCGGCCAACCTGACCGGTTGTACAAAACTCAATTTTATTTTTAAGAAGTAATCTTCATCACTTATAACGGCATTGACACAATTAACAGCTGTTCATGGCTTCTATCTCAAAATTACAGTTTAACCACACTAAGTGATCCCATCCGTCAAACAGCACTAGATATAATTCCAATCAAAACATGAAAACAGAAATGCATTCACAACTAGTAAGGCTATCAAGACAACCATCATATGACGTCTAACCAAGACTCAGGACAACCTCCATCCGGCGTCCGATAGACAATCTCATTTCCAGACTCCAGACAACCAATCCTTGGCGTCTGATAGTCCACACATGACAACCTTATGGCGTCCGATACCTTAACAAGTTCTTTCGTGAATTTATCAAATTTTACGCACTCTCTGCGCAATCGCTATTAATTTTAAAAACTATGAAGTGCTATTAGACGGATACCAAAAAAGTCACTGTAATGTCAACTCACTATCCGGGGTCCCAGAAATCAGGCAATTAAAACCCTCGAGCTTAAGACAGCATTATTTGATTCTTGTCAGTACGTAACGCTCATTTTAATCAGATTATAACAATAACTTTTCATCAGAAATCGAGTCTAGTATGCAATACTCGACACCTCTGTCTATTGCCTCCATCCGGCAAATAAGTGGGACCTCTATCCCGTACCCAACTTCAACTCAAATCACAACAATGCCTCCATCCGGCACGCACGTGGGACTTCCATCCAGTACCCACTTCAAACCATACAACACATTTGCGTCTCCACACTAGACGCGGGTCAGACCAAAGACCTGCACCCACGGCCAGCGCGACGGCGCACGGATACTGAGCTATTTGCATACTACACTCGCTTCCGAAGGTCTAACCCCTTCATTATCTTTTGGTCTCGTCAGTATTAATGGTGTCAATGTCAATGGTGTTACCATCATCAGATTGAAGCTCACTTTAGTGGATAAAATGAGATTTCCAAAAGAATCCAACTAGTTAGCAGACATTTAAATCGCTAAGCCTTGTTTAAGAATCTCACAAGCAATAGTCAGTCAAAACGTCAACAAGAATTTCTAAGGTAATATCATCGATGTCATCATCATCATCATCTCAGCCCATATACGTCCCACTGTTGGGCTCGGGCCTCCTCCATAATGGAAGGGTAATTGACCTACTATACCACGCTGGTTAGACGTGTTGGTATAGGGTTTTATTTCGAGTTTTCCTTCTCTCGCATAGATGTTATATGCGTTTTATATCCCTTAGTCGTCTCGTACGATCACCCACGGGTAAGATAGGGGGTGGTGAATTGTATTCTTATCGATGTCAACCATCACTAAAATCTGTATTGTAGAATGCACAGAAGTCCAACCTATTCCAACCAAAAGCTACACGGTTGTTAAACCTTTTGCCACTAAGTTTTGCAGCAACCGATTCCGAATCATAGAGTACTTGACATCAGAATCCCAATGAAATGAGAACTGCTCACTGTTATGGCGTAGTGTTCCTCTAGGCAATTCACGATGCACAAGTCCACTCGTTACTCTTTCGCTGCACCTCTACTGTTGCTCCCGTCATGGTTGCTTCGTTGCAGGCACCTGAATGCGAAGTGACCCTGGCCTCGACAGCGGAAGCAGGTGGTTGCAGGTTTCGGTGCAAGCGACGTCATCGTTTTCAAGTGGTTGTTAGGTTGTGAAATCGAACGCTCGTCCGGTCGCCTACAGGCATGGCTCTTGGAAAGACAATCTATAAACTCGTGACGCAGTTGGTCACAGTAAAAAGATATTAGAGGAGAACGATTATCATGAATACACATTTTTTTCACACCATAAGGGCATTTCGTTTGAGAAATGAAACAACTTTTAGCTCCTGCTATAATTGATTGCGGATCGTCCTTTCGGTTGTAAATGGCAGTCTTTATACACGACGATCAAAGCGTGAAACATGTGCTAACACGGTAGCAATAGCAAGCTGTTCAGTTGATAATACCTTCCATCTCGATATAGTAGAGGTCATTAATGAAGCAGCACATGTTATTGCCGATGGTGATGAAAACGAGCAAGCAGCACACCCAATGGTAAGTGATACTGCCGCACATTGACCTTTGCAATACCAGGGGCACAGCTAGGCCGTTGCATATCATGAAGAAAATGCTCTTCTTAAACCTCGTTTAAAGAAGGACATGCCCTCGAAAAACATAATAACAGCGGGTCGTTCATTCCAGAACCTGTGCGTACGTAGCACAAATGATTGCTGGAAATGGACAGTTGAAGACCATAACGTATCCAGGTGAAATAAACAAACCCTGCTGCGGTATCGAGTGGTACTTTGGTAAAACGTTGACGGTGGTACCAAGTCAAACAGTTCCTTAGAGCACTCCCCGTGTCAGGCTTTAAGGCGAAAGCTCGCTTAATTCATCAAAAAAGAGGCACTAGTCTCAGAACAATCGTACCTTGTTATAAACAGCTCCTTTAAGTTGCTCCGGGTCATCCCAGGAAAAGACAATGTTGACTGCCACATAGATGCTTCTCCGTTCAAAGCACGGCTTAAAGCAACCATAAGCTGCGAGCCATGTCGATTTTTATGGTGTACTTACGCTAGAAACCTCCGCGTGGTGTACCCTGAGCACGAGCGACAATTCCTTGGACTGCTCTCTGGAATTGTCGCTCGTGGCAAATATCTGGCCCGAGGAGGGGCCCAGTTTGTATTGGAGAGGGTATTGGATGCGAAAATTCGACGGGTCCAGTCACTCATTCATTTGAGGACTGGGCAGGCATTTGCCAACCGTGACAAATCGTAGACCTGATTCTTGCTTCGGGACATTTGTCTTGAGGCCTAGATTCAGGAGCGAGGGTCTTGGCTTAACCGCCTGGACCGCGAGGAAGAAAACCTCTATAAAACAATCACCCAGAATCCTAAGTTCTGGCGCGCGGCGAGAGGATGCATGGCTGATGGGTTGTTCAGTCGTTAGCGCGCCCCCAGCCAGGGTACCTGCGGACCCCCTGTGTTGGGATACAAATGTACGCTTACCCGGGTATCGGGATCTCTGCCCGGGTGGACCGTTATTTCTCCCATACTCGTGGGAACCTTATGGATTTCTCGTACAATAAAGATGCAGATAGGAGGGGTGAGATGCCCAAAACCACCACTAACGGGGAGCCTAGTTCCCACGCTAAAGCCTTGCCAGGCTACTGCAAAACTGGCATAGAAGGGAGAGATGCTTCGTCGGACTGCAGTTCCGCACTGGAGGCATCCAAATCAGCCGAGGGCCCGGCGAAAATTGAGGCTCGAAAGAAGAAGAAGAAGGGGGGGAAACCCACCCCCGCAACGGAGCGCGCCAGGCGACACGCTGCGAAACTGCGACGGGCGGAGCAGAAGGCACGGGGGGCTGCCGATGTTCCGCCCAGCGATGGTAGCGTATCTGACGCTGACAGCAACGCGACGGCGGAGACCGATGGGACTGCAGAGCAGTCAATGGACGAGGGCGGCAGTGCCGCAGGGCCGTCTGATGTGATGGAGAGCCCAGCCGCTCAGGCCGCCGGGGGGCCTGCATCGTGTTCTGCGGCGTCATCCCTAGCGGCGGCCCTGACAGTGAGGGAGGAGGCCCTCCCCCCACAGGTGCGGAAGCGCCCCCTGCACAAGGGTGGCAGCACTGCATCTGACTCGGAAGGGAGTGGAGACATCATGCCTCCTCCCAAAGTGGCAACCTCACACAGGGGTCGCAGAGGGCGTGGGGCTGCGGTGGCGGCGAGGACTGGGGCTCCGTCTCCGGTAAGCCAGGCTACAAGGATAGTGGGGGACCCTCCAACCACAGGAGTGGCGGCCCTGCAGGCTGAAAATGCCCGCCTCAGTGGCGAGGTAGCAGGTCTGCAGGAGCACAATAAGAAGCTGGAGACGGAGCTGGCGGCGGTGAAAAAGGAGAACCGCAGGTTGGCCAAAGAAATGGCTGACCTACGGGCCCAAGTCGCGTGGCTGACGCCCGCCGCGCCGAATGCAGGGCCACCGAAGCCAACCCTGCTCCGTCGACTCGCGCAACGGGACGTACCCCTGTCCCGGCTGCAGAGGTGCCACTTCCCGTAGTAGACGGCGTGTCGGATGAGGCGATGCGCGCCATTTTCACCAGAGTTGGTCGGATGGTCGAGGCGCGCATTGAGGCCGTGGAGGCGAGACTCCCTCCTGAGGCACCTCTCCGGCCGCCGCTCGCTGCGGACAGGGCGAGGGCAGCGCGGCCGACGGTAGCATCGAGTCCCACCCCGCTGCCATGCCAGGGTGGCCGCGTGGCCAGCTTTGCGGCAGCTGTGGCTGGGCCTAAGGGTCCCGCCACTACGAAAAAGGCGAGGGCGGCGCCGGCTCCCGCCGTACCGCAGCCCGTGCCCGCAACGACACCGCGAGCACCGACTAGCGTGCCCACGACCGCGCCTGCTGCGTTCAGCGCTGCTGACATGCTGGAACAGGGTTGGCAGGTGGCTGAGCGGAGCAGGAAGGCTCGCGGTCAGAAAAGGAGGGCGGCAGCCAAAAACGCCGTGGAAGCTGCTGCTCCCCAGGCGGGAGCCGGAAAAAAGAAGAGAGGCAAGAGGTCGGGCATGGAGCTCCGGCCGCCAAAATCAGCCGCAGTTGTGATTACTGTGTTGCCTGAGGCGGCTGAGAGGGGCCTAAGCTATGAGACCGTCTTGAGTCGCGCCCGGCGGGAGCTAGACGTCTCTGACATCGGAGGCGTCGAAGCTAGGACCCGCAAGGCCCAGACAGGGGCTCGGATCCTGGAGTTCCCTGGGGCCGAGGGCGCCAAGGCGGCCGACAGTCTGGCCACGAAGTTGCGGGGTCTGTTCGAGGAGGAGGGTGGCGTTCGAATCGCCAGGCCCGTAAAGTGCGCCGAAATGCGCATTACGGGTCTGGACGATTCCGTGACGGTGGAGGACGTCCGGCAGGCAGTCCTGGCTAGAACCGGATGTGCCTCGGACACCGTCCGGATTGGCGCCATCCGCCCTGGTCCGGGCGGTGTCGGTGCCGCCTGGCTGCGGTGCCCGGTGGAGTCGGCCAAGAAATTAGCCGACTCAGGCAGGCTCTTCGTGGGCTGGAGCTCTAATATGGCGCTAGAGGTAGTGACGCTGCGACAAGTATACATCATTTTTGGTTTCTTTTGAGTCCTCCGTCGTGGACGTACATAATTCAGTCCATAATATTGACAATATACACTTTATTGACAATATTATTGCATGTGTGCGGCTAGCTTAACCTCTGCTTAGTAATAGTTTTAGTAGTAATAGTTTAGCAATTCAATTCAATTTTAAAAGTTCTTTATTTCATATTGATCTTAACATATGTACAAACTAGTGTAAATATAATCCTAGTAAGATAATAATTATACAATTAAAAGTTTATCAATACTAGATAAAAGTCCGCTCTCAAGCATTGCCTTGTTGATTTCGTTACATAAATTTGTGACTGCCGATTGCGGGGTCAAGGATACGAATGCTGGGGCAAGCAAAAAACTGCATTATTATTTGATTCTTACTTGGAATGGTAATACTAATAACAATATGATTGTTCTATACCATATATTTTATGACGATGTGTATGTGACACTTCTGACACAACACTGATATTCAGTATCGTCTCTATCTCTCCTTCGGGTTTGAAGGCTTCTAGGGTTGAGGGAAGTTCACTTTTAGCGACCTTTAGTAGTAAAAAAGTTAATGTATAATAATATTTTTTTCAAGGAATTCAACTTAGATGTTTGCACAAATAAATAATTTCCAATTATATACACTCATTTGCAAAAAAAACGGGCACCTAAGCAATGAACCATTTCAAATGTTAATATTTCTTTGTTTGATAATTATAGGTAGTTTTATCCACACAATTTGCTAAATTAATAAGAAAATAATCGTTTTCATCAGTATTTCATAAAATTTAGATACAATTTATGGGAAATAATGCTAAACCTCGCTAGTAGTGTATATTCGCTAGTAGTGCATATGCTCATGAAGTAAAAATAAAAAAGTTTTTTTGTTTGTTTTTCTTTAATAAAGTAAAAGCAGATAAATGTTTAGTATCGAGTGTGACCCCCTCTAGCTAAAATCACAGCTTGAATTCGTCTGGGCATGCTAGCGAGTATATCCCGGATACTTGCTTGCGGAATACGTTCCCACTCCGCAGTAATCACATTCTTCAGCTCTCTGATGGTCTGCGGAGCCGGGTGTACTGATCTCACACGCCGTTTCAGAACGTCCCAGACATGCTCTATGGGATTGAGGTCGGGACTTCGAGCTGGCCAATCCAAACGACGAATGCCGACCTCTTGCACATACGCATTAACATCGCGGGATCGGTGGGCGCGAGCATTGTCGTCCATAAAAATCGAGTCTTCACCTAGAGCGGCCAATGCGGGTTGTGCATGAGAAATTAGAACTTCCGTTATGTATCGATGCCCAGTCAGTGAGCCGTTTTCAATGAAGACTAACTCTGTACGATCCATTGAATTTATTCCTGCCCAAAACATAACAGAGCCCCCACCATAAGGTGTGATTTCTTCGAAACATGCCTCTGCAAAGCGTTCTCCTTGTCTTCTTAGCACTCGCCGACGTCGATCTTCACCGAACAGAGATATCCTGGCTTCATCAGAGAACAAAACCCTATTCCAATCGTCTTGAGTCCATGATTCACAATTTCTAGCGAACCTAAGCCTGTGAACTCTGTGCTCACGGAGTAATTTGGGGCCGCGGGCCGGGCGGTGACTGCGTATATTGGCAGCGAGAAGCCTCCTCCTGACCGTCCATAGACTAATATGCACATTTCTTACTTCTTGGAGGTTGTTCTTAAGATCCACATACGAAGATTTGCGATTTCTCAATGCGCGACTCACAAGAAAACGATCATCCCGTGGTTGGGTACATGGTTTTCTTCCAGAACCAGGCCTTCTCTCGACGGAACCAGTCTCCTGATATCGCTGCCAGGTCCTTTGGACTGTCGAGCGACTAACATTTAGCCTCCTAGCCACGAAACATTGGCTGCAACCCTCTTCAAGCAGCGCGATAATTTTGGTAGCTTTTACCACTTTATCTACCATTTTTGATACAGCCAAACAGCATTAAATAAAGCTTTGACAGTCAAGGATATGAAATTAATCGATAAAAATTGAATAAAAGTTATGAAAGTCGATGTTAACTTCTGGAACTTCGCGCCAAAAATGTAGGATAAAAAGGGGTTTTCTGTAAAAATGAACATCAAATGAAAAATTGAATTTAGAACGTACTTTTTTAAATACCACAGCATTTTTAAAACCGGCCAGTAACGTGTACAAACGATTGAAACCTTTTTGGTATTGTATCTTTTTAAATATGAATGAAAATCAAAACCGCCCGTTTTTTTTGCAAATGAGTTTATTATATTGTTAAATTGTGTTTCCATTATGAAGTAGCTGTTATTCCACATACCGTTACTGTGATATAAATTATAATAATAATTCTTATTATGTTTGTCTATGATTTTGATATATGTATATTGTATATATGATTTTGATATATATTGTATATAATGTATATATTTTTTAAATCGTGTATACATAAATGTGAAATAAAAGACTAATTGTAAAGCATTTTTATTTTTGAAGTGTAACCCTTATGAAACTTTAAATTCTGATCAGCAAACTTTTTTGTGGCAAAAAATGTTAGTGCTAAACACTGTCAGGTAGGGTGGGAACAGTGTTTCACTGATCTTTGGATATCGGAAAACTGGGACATATGCTCTGCCTGCTGTCATAATTTTATGTAAATAAATGAGTGATAAACATAATCTTGAGAAGGAAAACTCGAAGCAAACCCTAATCCAACACGTCTGACCAGCGTGGAATAGTAGGTCAATTCCCCTCCCATTATGGAGGAGGTCTAAGTCCAACAGTGGGACATATATAGGCTGAGATGATGATGATCATGATCATGAAACATAATCTTTGTTACTAAAATGATTGATGGACAAACGCCGCCTTAGCGTTGAGAGCATGATAGGGGTACCCTAACAGACATGAGACGTCTTACTTTCATGGTCTATTGAGATTGATAAGTTGATAATATTTAAAAAAAAAGACCTTAATATAAATAAGATAATAAGAACAACGAATTATGCGTGATTTGGAACGCTAAATTCTTAAATAGGTACGCACCACAGAAAAATGAATAAGAAAAAAAAAAAATGAAAAAGAATAAGTATTAATATTTCTGTGGTACGCACTTTGCTGCGTTCCGAATCACTTACGATTCTTTTCTACGATTTACACGTAATTATGACCACAACCTTTTTTGAAGACTGGAATCGCGCCTAATTGAGGATTAATTAAAATGTTTCCTTGTAATATAATATACTAGCTTCTGCTCGCGACTTTGTCCGCGTGGTATAGATAGGTACTTTGGGCTAACGCTAATTTTAATCTAAGATTTCGTTTACGTAGAAGGTGAAAATATTTTATAATAATACGATATTGTCACACATGATTTTTGAGAAAATTTAGCAGTTTACACAGCGGCATTTCTCAAAAGGAAAAAATAATCCCGATTTTGAAACTGTACTAGCCAAAATTGCTCATATAGCGATTTACGTGCTATAAGTACTACTACATAATTAATATACAGGATGACTGGTAAAAGATTGTACATATTCAAGGAGGGTATTCAGTACTCGATTTTGATACCGAATATATAAAAAAAATTGGTACTTAAATTTTGAACTAATTATCTGATAAAAACATTTAGTTATGAACACATGGGATAGGTCAACGTACGTTAGCACTTGTAGGTACTAAACAGTTCGCGTGACATTGAACTAGTTACATTTTAGGTAAATATTCTACCTATGCGACTCGACCCAGTAGGTATTTTTTTGCGTCGCGGGCCGCAGACAGAGGTCAACGTACGCTGGCAAACCTATTGTTTTAATTAGAAACAAATCACTTTATCTCAGGATTGGTAAGAGCTATGAATCTGCAACTAACTTTAGTGTTTTTATGACATTATTCCTACACCTAGCTTTAGTAATAAATATTCAAAATCTTGAGAACAGTACTAACAAAACCTTTACTCGATATCGGTATTGGTGTATCGCCAGTAGGGTGACAATATTTTTGGAAGTCTTGTAACACTAATATTGTTGATGTTTACTATGTAGTTAATTAATATTATCTTCTTTTTACACTTTTATTAGTTACATGTGGCCATTATCTATCGTTTCCTTCAATATGTACAATCTTTTACCAGTCATACTGTATAAACCAGTCGTAAAATGTAAATATTCCTCCGTAACGCCCAAACGTGTGTAGTCTATACCAATAAATAAAATTGGAGTGTCTGTTTGTAATATCAAAATAATAGGCTTTTTTCATGCTCACATGGTTATTTGCACGACACCTATGCCTAAAATACAGTTTAAAAAATTTTTGTCTGTCTGTCTGTCTGTTTGTTCCGGGTAATCTTCAAAACGGCTGGACCGATTTCAAAAATTCTTTCACCAATGGAAAGCTATAATATCAGGTCGTAAACTAGGCTATATTTTATCCCGGTATTCCCACGGGAACTACGCGGGTAAAACGACAAAAACCGAAGGGAAGCGAGGGCGGGTTGCTAGTATTACATATATATTAACGTTACGAAAGGTGCGACTCAGATACCTAACTCAAGGTACATAATAAACAGTTAAACTTAATGATGAGTTCGATATATCGAAACGTAACTTATATCGGATATGTGTTATTGGCGCTATCCGCCCTGGTCCGGGCGGCGTCGGTGCTGCCTGGGTGCAGTGCCCGGTGGAGTCGGGCAAGCAATTGGCCGGCTCAGGCAGGCTCCTCGTGGGCTGGAGCTCGGCGCGGGTGACCGTGCTGGAGTCCCGGCCTGCGAGGTGCTACAAGTGCATGGCGGTCGGACACACTCGGCCGATATGCACTAACTGCTTTGACTGCAGCGACCTTTGTTTCCGCTGCGGTCAACCCGGGCATAAGGCGGCATCGTGCACCGCCACTCCCCACTGCCCCGCGTGTGCGGCGGGTAATAGGCCCGCCAAGCACCGCATGGGGGGCAGGGAGTGCAGACCCCCGGCTTCGGCCCCAAAGGGGTGGAGCGGCCCGACGACCCCGGCCGCTCCCGCCCCTAGCGCGACCCGATCGCCCGCCAGCGTGGAGGAGGTAATGGAGACGGCCCACTAATGGCGGCCGAATCTTACCACCTCCTGCAGGCCAACCTCAACCACGCCGCCGAGGCACAGCACGTTTTCCTGCAAGCCATGGCGGAGTGGTTGATCGGTGCAGCCGTAGCCGCGGAGCCGTACGAGGTGCCTGACCGGCCCAATTGGCTGAGCAGCAGTGACGGCTCTGTGGCAATCGTCGCCTCCACGTCGTGGCATTCCCCGCCTTTGTTGCTCAAGGACAGGGGCGATGGGTATGTTGCGGCGGAATGGGGAGAGCTTACGCTATTTGGTGTCTACTTCTCCCCTAACAGCAGCGCGACGGATTTCGGGGCCTTCCTCACCATCCTGGGGGCCTCGATACGGCGACTGGCACCGCGCCAAGTCTTCGTTCTGGGGGACTACAACGCCAAGTCCACGGCGTGGGGGTCCCCCAGGACGAATGACCGCGGGCGGGCGGTCGAAGAGTGGGCGGCGGCACTGGGCCTCTGTTTGCTGAACAGGGGCTCGGTGCAAACGTGCGTGCGGCAGCAGGGCGGGTCGATAGTGGACTTGTCGTTCGCTAGCCCTAATGTCGCAGCACGTGTGAGGAGCTGGTGCGTTCAGGAGGAGGTTGAGACCCTATCTGACCACCGATACATCCGGATAGAGGTCTCCCGGACCCTCTTGCAGCCCAGCAGGGGTCACACGGCGGACGGAGCTCCCGCGTTTCCGCGGTGGGCTGTGGGTCGATTGGATCGGGACCTGTTGGCGGAGGCAGCCATCGTTCAGTCGTGGCTGTCCTCACCGCCCCAGGTGGACGGGGTTGATGTCGAGGCTGGCCGCATCCGCTGTGCGTTAACGCAGATCTGCGATGCGGCCATGCCCCGTGTGAGGCGTCTGCCCCCGAAGAGTGCGGTCCCCTGGTGGTCCCGAGAATTGGCAGACCTTCAGGCCGCGTGCATACGTGCCCGGAGGGCCTACACCCGCAGCCGAGCGCGTCACCGCGACGCTGAGCGGGAGGGCCAGCTGTACGAGGCTTACCGCAGTGCGCGGTCTGCCTTCAGGCTGGCCGTCCGTATCGCCAAGGACGTTAGTCGGCGGGAGATGCTGGACAGTCTCGAGCGTGACCCCTGGGGTCGCCCCTATCTCGCGGCGCTGAGCAAGCTCCACGGGCGGGGCCCCTCCCTCACCGAGACTCTCCAGCCCAGCCTCCTCACCAGAGTTGTCGAGGACCTCTTTCCACGGCGGGCGGAACACACGCCCCCGGTCATGGCTTCGCCGGACAGCGACCGGGAGGCCGAAGATGAAAGTGCTCCGCCCATCACGGAGCCGGAAATGGGGGCGGCAGTGGCGCGTATGCGAGTGAAATCCACCGCCCCGGGGCCCGACGGTATTCCGAACCGTGCGCTGGCCCTGGTCCTCGAGCACCTGGGACCACGCCTCAGGGGACTGTTCGACGCCTGTTTGACGTCCGGGCAGTTCCCTGGATGTTGGAAAGAGGGGAGGCTGGTTCTCCTGCCGAAGCCGGGTCGGTCTCCCGAGTCGGCCTCGGCCCATCGTGCTGCTCGATGATGCGGGCAAGCTGCTGGAGAGGGTGTTGGCTGCCCGCATCGAGCGGCACCTCGTCGGGGTCGGGCCCGATCTGTCGGACGCCCAGTTTGGTTTTCGGAGAGGGCGTTCGACGATCGCGGCCCTGCTTCGCCTGAAGGCCGTGGTAGCGGCGGCCGTCACCGGCGGAGGAGTCCTGTTGGCGGTGTCCCTGGACATCGCCAACGCCTTCAACAGTCTGCCATTCAGCTGCATCAGGGAGGGGCTGAGATATCACGGGGTGCCCGTGTACCTCAGGCGGCTGGTGGCAGACTACTTGGAGGGGCGCAGCGTCCTCTACGTTGACCGAGTATGGGACGTTGTGCGAACGCCCATGACATGCGGTGTCCCACAGGGGTCGGTTCTGGGTCCGGCCCTGTGGAAAATCGGCTACGACTGGGCGTTGAGAGGAAGCCTCCCACCCGGGCTGGGCGTAATTTGCTACGCCGACGATACACTCGTCACAGTCCCGGGGTGGGACGCTAGAGGAGGCGGCACGCCTGGCAACTCTCGGCACCGAGGAGATTGTCAGGCGGATCGAAGCGCTGGGGTTGAGGGTAGCCCTGGAAAAGACGGAGGCCCTTTTGTTCCATGGCCTCCGTACCGCCGGGCCTCCCGCCGGCGCTTCGATCACCGTGAAGTCGGTCACCATCAGCATCCAGGCCCACATGAAGTACTTGGGCGTGGTGCTCGACGGGCATTTTTGGTTCCGGGAGCATCTCCATCGACTTGTTCTCCGGCTTGTCGGCGTGGCGTCCGCCCTTTCGCGGCTGATACCGAATGTGGGCGGACCCAGCGCTACGTGCCGACAGCTGTACGTGGGGGTGATCCGGTCGATGGCCCTGTACGGCGCACCGGTGTGGGCGGGGTCCCTGACCGTTCGTCTTAGGGCCCTCCTGTGGCGACCACAGAGGGTCATGGCGATCAGGGCCATACGGGGTTACCGCACAGTGGCGACGGAGGCAGCGTGCCTCCTGGCCGGAACTCCCCCGTGGGACCTGGAGGCGGAGGTGCTCGCCGAAATTTATCGGCGGGTGTCGGAGACGCGCGCCCGCGGCGGCATGGTCTCCATCAAAGAGATCACCGCCTGGCGGGTCGACGCCCGCCAAGAAGTCATTGCCCGTTGGGCAGTCCGGCTGGAGAGTCCTCGGTACGGTGTCAGGACCGTCGAGGCCTTCCGGCCGGTGCTGATGGAGTGGTTGGAGCGGACGCACGGGGTGCTTTCCTTCCGACTGGTGCAGGTGCTGACGGGGCACGGTTGCTTCGGGAAGTACCTGCACAAGATTGTCAGGAGGGAGAGCACACCGTCCTGCCACCACTGCAGTTGCGACGAGGACACGGCGCAGCACACGCTCGAGGAGTGTGCTGCATGGGAGGGGGATCGCCGTGAACTCGTCGCAATTATCGGTGCCGACCTGGCGCTGCTGACCATCGCCAGGGAGATGCTCGTCAGCGTCAGGAACTGGGACGCGGTCGCCGCCTTCTGTGAGGCCGTAATCTCACGGAAGGAGGCGGCGGATCGCGTGCGAGTAGAGCGGCGACACGTTCCGCCGCCGGCGACTCGGGCGGCGCAGGCGCGAGTATTTGCGCCTAATGCCGCCCTAGCCGAGGCCGCGGGTGATTGGACCGGGGAATTGTCCGTCACCCGTAGAGAGGCTGACCGCGCGACGGCGACTGACGTCCCAGGACGTCGAGAGGTGAGGGTACCCGAAAGGGTATTCCGTCGGCCGGCCACTGACGACAAGTCACATCTGCTCCGGTGGTCGGCCCAACAACGAGGTGACGTGGGTACGGGTGGGTTATGGGCCCGCGCGCCGTCCTTTCATCGCCCCGGACGGACTGGACCGCGCGTGCGCTTACCGTAGCCCACCCATAAAAAAAAAAAAAATATATCGTATATGTGTTAGATATCATACCATATCGATATCTATATCAATGTAGCCGATATCACAAAAACCGTATCGAGTCAAAACTTAAAACTATAACGATATGAACACGTAGGAACACAACGTAAACTTCACAAACGATATTGAGATATGAACCATATTCGTTCTTCTCGTTCTAAGTAATATATTCTTTTATTAGTATAAAAGAGATGAAGAGAATATGAAATAACTTTAGCCATGTTTGCGTGGTGAAAATATTTTAATGTATTAGCAATAAGGTTTAGTTTCCATTGTATAGTTATAGTTATGATAACGTTTCTGGCGGCTACGGCTACGGTTACTCGATATTAATGAGACACTTATTCTACAAAGTGGAACTAAATTTCGAAGTTATAAGGTTGAATTTGAATTATTACAATATGGACACAGATCTGTAAGTAATAATAATAATTGTTGTTGTTTCGCGACATATTTTGATTTGAAAAACAAATTTTGTATTGTTTGTGATAGTTTTTAATTGCACTATATTTAATCATTGTAAATATGTCAATTTTTAAATGCGTCAGAGAAGTAATACCAGTTCACAAAAAAAATTAACATTTACTAGTCAAAAACTTTTCTGCTAGTCCTAAGCCTAGTAAAGCATGAAGGGAAATCGCCGTAGTTACAGTTAGCTAATTGTTAAATAACTTTAGGTAAATAGCTATACCTAAGACCTGCATCGATGTACCGCTGACAGCTTAACTGTAAATGTGAGAGTTTGTGTTAGTTCGCATTCGTAGTTAGTTTGCTCATTAACGTTTGAAAACTGTACTACTGATATCGATATGAGAAAACCGTTTTCGATATCGATATGCAAACTATATATCGGATACATAACCGCTTGTGGCACAAACAGAAAACGCCCATATCTAGTTAAACTTCATAGTGATTTTGTGTTAACTACAAACACACTACAATACAACTAACACCGGAATTATCGTAAACTACGAAAAACCCCAAACACATCTTGATCCTCAGATCACAAACGGGTCACCATAAACTACGGAAGAACCCCAAACAGAAGCATTCTTCATTGGTGCTCCGCTCCTGTTGGTCTTAGCGTGATGATATATAGCCTATAACTTTCCTTGATAAATGGGCTATCTAACACTGATATAATTTTTCAAATCGGACCAGTAGTTCCTGAAATTAGCGCGTTTAAACAAACAAACTCTTCAGCTTTATATATTAAGTATAGATAGTTTCAATTGTGTTGTGTTTTTGACACCGTGTCTAGTTTTATTTCCTTTAGAAGTACTTGTGATTGCTATTAATAATATTCAACATATAATATCTTTGTAATGCCCATTAGACACACACACAACCTTTTCCGCATGGTGATGAAATAAGTATACCACAATGTGTCATCATTCCTTGATTTCCCGCAACTGATCATAGAATTAGGCACGAAATAATTCACCGCACAGATGTGTGGTTAAGACCGGGCTACTATGCCAATGTCATGGGTTCGATTCCCACACAATGCGACAATATATTGTGCGAGCACTAAGAAAAGATCTTGGGATAACCCAAGAAAGCCGACCGTGTACAAAAATTATCGTTCCTAGGCTCAGTGATTTCGGTTATACGCTTTCCACCCCCTTAGGGGTAAAATTGCAAAAAATAAAAACGTTTTTTAGTGAGCACTTGCCTTAAGAAAGACAACTTTATACAAAATTTCACGTTTCTGGGCCTAATGATTTCGGTTATACAATTTTCACCCACTTAGGGGTTGAATTTCAAAAAATTATTTCGTAGCGCTCACTTACCCTAAAATAAAGAGAATTGCATACAAAGTTTCACGTTCCTAGCCCCAATAGTTTCGGCTATACGCTTTTACCCCTTAAGGGTGCTCTGTAGCCCAAGAAATACGATCGTGTAAAAAAAATACGTTTCTAGACCCAGTGGTTTCGGCGGTATACTTTTTGATCTTTTAGGGGTTGAATTTCATCCCCATGTAAGTGAAATTTCTAAAACGCTAGAACAACTATTTATTTATTTATTATCAAGTGCCCTAATACAAAGATTCAAGGTTCTATCATCGAAAATGACGAATTTCGATACAAAATGTCGTCCCCTATTTCAACCCCTTATATATTTTAAAAATATACCTTTGATGGACACTGAATACATCCAAATTCGGCACAGGTATCCGTGAATTCCACATAAGACAATCGTACATAATTATCGAATCCATTACTCTTATCATGGGAATTCGCTATTTAAATCACTACGCAGTCAATTCTTCGTGTAGGTATCCATTTATTAAAAGAAAAACTAAAAATATTTATTTTTCAATTGTATCGAATAGCATACATAAAAATAAAGATATATTAAGAGATATAATAACACTGCCTAGTGTGCTAAGTATAACATCTTTCAATTTAAGAGTAACTCGCGACCTTGGCAAAACTACGCAAATATATATCATATAGATACACATAGGTGAATATAAGGCAGTTTGTGAATCAAATTATAATAATTCTTTTACATCGTTGGTACGAATGAATAGTAATTATCTATCCCTTTCTAACACGATAAGTTTAGACAAAAATGTGCAAAGTTTAGTCGTGCTAATGCCAATACCACGCCAGTCTAGTATATTTGATCGCAAATTCGTACCATCAAAATTCACGGAAACTATACTCGTAGATGACGCGCTACGGAGCAGTCGCGTCACAAACATACGCGCTTTCTGTCGCACTCACAGCTAATACCTACTAATATATGAAAAACAAAATCGCGTAGTGATAGCTCCACCTTATTCATTGTCGCCTCGTCGCGCGGTTATTTGAGGCACATATTTTAGTAGAACCGTGTTTATTTACATTTTACATATCTCATTGTGATTGAAAAATAGTTGCAAATTGGTGCATATAACGTAATACTTTGCGCAAATATTATCAAAACACAGACGTTATTATGAATACAGCCACCGCAAACAGGTCTATAACGAATTAAAAATATCAATTAAAAGTCTGACATTTTAAAAACATTTTCCTTAAAAAAACATGAATTCTAAACAATTTCACTGCTCAACTAATAGCATGTGATATCATTATTATGAAACAATCTAGTGTATTATTGTATATCAAAAACTACCAACGACCGGTATTAAATTGTATTATTATGGATTATTATAACTTATATAATAATTCTATTAATGCGTGACTCTACATACAACCAGTGGCTCTCTAATTTATAGTGTATTTATAGTCTATGACTAATAGTGCTCAAGAGCCGAAAGGCAAAATTAGTAGTTATGACAGATAATCTGAAGCACCCTGGATATTTAAACCTACAAACTCATAATGCACCTCTCACAAGTCATCATCATAATATTATCAACACGGCTCTATCGGACCACACATTGGTGAGTGTGAATGTTACTAGTCAATTTTCTTTCTGCTATTCAGTCTGTTGGTCTCGAACTGCCACAATATTAAAGAAATTGACATACTGACTACTATAACATGCTTCATTGGTCAGAAGATGCATGCAATGAAGCCTGTTATAGTAGATATGCACCTATTCACCCAAGTCATAGAAGTTAGCATAAGCTTTTATTTTGAGTTTTCCGTCTAATGCAATGACCTTATTTGCTTACATCCTTTTTTTAGGCAAGTTATAGTCTGGAGCTGGGCATATCCTGTCCGACCTGTCCGGTGTGAGGGAAGGGCGGCGTACGACACAATGATCTGTCTCTCTATATCTGCAAGCGGGCTAAGATACCAAGTCCCTATCTGTGGTGATCTTTATTTACATCCTTTGGAAGTTTTTACTACACAGGCGAGAAGGGAACATTCTGTGTAATGGCTATTCTTTTCTAAGTCTTACGAAAGCTGTATCGGCAATCACTGATAAACTGATGATTTTCAAGTTCACTCCAGAGGCTAACAGTTTATTATTCCCTACATTACTTTATAATGCAGAAATGTTATCATTGTTAGCTTGTCATTCGCCAGACCCAGACACTTTTTGGAATCTGGTGGATAGGCGAGTACCACAAGTTGACATAGATGCGTGAGGACAGGGCTTAACCCAAAGTCTCATGTCTTCAAAACCACTGTAATGATGCGCCCCGGCCCGCTGCTTATGAACATCTAGATCTCGTAGCTCTCGCATGGCGCTTCGCTGTTTCATGCGAATTGAGTTTTCTTATCACAGGATATGCGGTTGATATAGTGACTTCCGCAAAAAGAGTTTGCACAGAAAATCGCCCTTCTGCATGTACTGTAAACTAATAATAAACCAATTCATATAGTGCTTCTAAAATGGTAGGCAATTTGACCACTACAACTCGCCTCGGGCAGCCTTGGCTAGCGATCAGAATTCAGAACCCACGACTCTCAGTGGAATAGCTCTCCAATCGCTTGCTAATTCTGGCAACATGTTGTGTCTTGGTTTAAAGTGTTATTGAATTTTCATTTCTCCACTTTAGTATTTAGGTCTCGACATCTTCTGGCTTTATTTCAGGTTTGTTATACGGACAGTCCCTGTTGTGCAACGGCCCTTTTTTTTTGATAGGATATGGTCTGGATATACCCCGCCCAATCCGCCCAGGGCGACGGATAGACGGCATGCGACCCCATCACCTACCGTATTCCCTCCCCAACGCCATTGGGCCGACCACTGGTACCGACACCTTGACTCCCGTGGAGGGCCCGGCGGGTTACCCTTTTGGGCATTTTCCCATACGACGCCCCGGCCACACTATCTTGTTGCCCTAACGCGGTCGAGCGGGTGGCGGACTAATCCCCGGCCCGTCCACCCCCGGCCTCGGCTAAAACGGCATCAGGCGCAGATATTCGCGCCTGCGCCGCCCAACGCGCCGGTGATTATGCTGGTGTGTAGTCAGTAAAAGATCCAATAAGGAGAGCTCATGGTTGAACCAATGTCAGGCCGCCACCATATTCAAGAGATGTTGATCCGAGGGGTTGGTGATTCGAGATCCCAGACATTCTTTTTGGTGCGCGTTAAAATTCTTGCATCCCCAAGGACCAAGTTCTATGATCGTTCTGCCAGTCACCACACAGTTATATGCAGTAATTTATCTCTATAAATAATTCCGCGAAAAGTGACTGAGTAAGAATATAATTCACCACTCCATTTCTTTTCGATGGGTGATCATAAATGACAACTAAGGGCACAAGTGGTGACCGTATCCGTGTGGTGACGGAGAAAAATTACATTTCATCACTCCCTATCTTGCCCGTGGATGTCGTAAAAGACGACTGAGGGATATGATACGCATATAACATTCATGCAAGAGAAGGAAAATTCGAAATAAAACCCTATAACAACCTGTCTGACCGGCATGGTATAGAGCTTTGATGGCGTCACACAGCTTTAATTGGTCATACAGCTTTGATTGGTCACACAGCTTTGATTGGTCACACAGATTTGTTTGGTCACACAGCTTGGATCTTTATAGACCTCACACAGCTTTGGTTGGTGTCACACAGCTTTGTCACACAGCCTTATCACACAGCTTTGATCGGTATTAGGACTAGGAAATAAGGAAATCTCACCCTTACGTGATGAGCACCTTCCAGAACATCAACTTGCAATTTTCCGCAGCACTTCGAATATTTATTCGATACGTGTTTCGCCTCTAAACGAGGCATCCTCAGGACGGTTCAGCTTCTAATGCGCCTAAAGCTGTTAAAGCAAGCAAAGCAATTAAAGCTGTGTGACGCCCAATCTAAAACCTTAATCCTATACCGTACTCCTTCTATTGTGGTGTGCGGTATATTGATTACCGTGGGAAAGTGGTGGGTCTCCCTTCCTTCCTTCCATTTTAAAAATAAAATGGATTTCCGCTATGTATCGCCTAATTCAATCAATTACCCATGTTTATATCAATAATAAAATATAATCTTAATAAACAGGTGCATTCGCTCAGTGACTGGGATGCAACTATCATCGCTGCAGATCTAACACGACAATTTTATACAAAGAATGCTTCGGGCCAAATAATACTTATAAGTACGTCATCCGAATGGATTAACCAGCTAAACGATTACCTTACAAGAATAATTCCATCTGACGCTGTTATACATCTCACAGGTAAATTTAAATCATTCTTCTGCTTTTATTATGCTGCTTATATAAATTGGTTATATGAGTGTCGACAAAGTAGTATTTAAAAGTTATAAAATCAAACTCAAGTTATAAATGTAAAATATAACTAAGCGAACAGTGTATTATGCAAAGAACAATCCTCGAGCGTTCTACGCAAAAAATCCATAACACAAATATCTGTTGAACAATGGGTATATCTAATATAGGCCAAGTATAAAAATGCTGTTTGTATTAGACAGGTCACATCACTTACCGTAAGAGAGGTATAATGCGTATCAAATGAGAATAGGATCGATTTTTTGCCATGTTGTGATAATATGAATATATGTATTTTAACAAGCAAGCCGCCCTCTCTTCGGTTTCCGTCGCCTTACCCACATAATTCCCATTCCCGTGGGAATACCAGAATAAAGTATAGCCGAACTTACTCCTTATATAGACAGCTACCTGGTAGTAAAATATTATCAAAATCGGTCCAACCATTTTGAAGATTACCTCATAGACACAGACAGATGGACCAAATTTTTTAAACTGGTTTTTAGGCACAAGTATCGTGCAAATAACCGTGTGAGCATGACAAAAGCCCAGTATTTTGACATTACAAACGGACACTTCAATTTAATTTATTTTTATGGATTATCCGTGTGGTGACGGAATAAGAATACAATTCACCATTCCCTATCTTGCCCGTATATGTCTTAAAAGACGGCCGTGGTATATAACAAGCATAAAATCGAAAGAAAACTCGAAACAAAACCCTATATTATCAACCTGTCTGACCAGCATGTTATAGTAAGGTCAATTTCCCTCATATTGCGGAGGAACACACCGATGTGGGGCGAGGGGCGTGCCCTCGTTCGACGCCAGCGACATTGTGGCGCCGCGCCGCCCGAACACTTTCGAGCTTACCACCGCGGCGAGAATACGTACATTTCAATCAGTCGCCGTTGTACTGAAATATTGTTATTCATTATATTGCTTGCTTTTCTTATATACTTAAGATAGGCAACCTTAACAACAACGGTCTTTCTTCCGGTTGATATAACCCAACCAGAAGAAATTTTCAAACGGTTAGTGATAATTGCATGAAAGTAAATAGTTTAGTCAGTCACATAAACAACGCGGTAAGTGGCTAATAATTATAAATTGTTCAAATGATCTGCGGTTTACCTTGTATAATTACACGGTATTCTGGCTGACAATTCCGGCAGAAATGACGTCGTTTCCCCATTGCATGACTAATGACACGCACAGGATAATGAAACTTTGTTTTATAGCGTTTAACTAACCCAAAAAACATAAAACGTTTATATAAATATTATTGCGGCTTCGAATACTACCAACCCTTGCTTTGCTCGTGGGTGTCGTAAAAGACGACTAAGAGCCCTAGATTGACCCGGAACAACTCCATCTGGTACCATTTGGGTCAACGATTACATTCCCAAGGAGGGTTGACGTCAGGCAGGCGGCCGGTCATAAAAGTCATTGCCGAAACTTTTTGCAATATGTCAAAACAGATGACATATTGCGTCGACCCCAAGTAATTGGGATAAGAGCAAGATGATGATGATGATATAAATATTAAAGAGAACCACTAAAAATGAGAATTAATTGCATTAAAAGCTTTGATGGCGTTATATTTATTAACATTTCTTCTTTGGAAACGCAATGAGGTAATAAAAACAGTTCTTTCGTAAATTGCGGATATAATCGATACGCGATATTGATTTTATTTGTTAGTTTTAATGAGTTCTACAACTTCAGTATAATTAGAGGTCTATGGTTTAATGTCCGTGTGGTGACGGAGTAAAAATACAATTTGCCACTCCCTATCTTACCCGTGGGTGTCGTAAAGACTACTAAGGGATATAATACGCATATAACATCTATGCAAGAGAAGAAAATCTCGAAATAAAAACCTGTACCAACCCGTCGCCCGTAGTGGAGGAGGCTCGAGCCCAGCAGTGAGATGTATATAAGCTGCGGTGTGTGAATAATTTGTAGTTTTATCTCTTTCGGTTAATTTGATTTTTCTGTATTTATGTTTTAATGACGTATAATTAAGCGGTGATGATTATGATGAACTAAGTGATGATTGTATCAACGCGGATAAGTTATCTTACCAATACAGAAATTTCTCATTATTGTAGTAGCGTTATTAAATATTAGCAACTCCCCCTCGCTTCGTTTCGAGTCGCCTTACCCACGGGTGCCCATTACCGTGAGAATACCGGGATAAAATATAGCTTAGGTTACTCCCTGATATTATAGTTTTCCATTGGTGAAAGAATTTTTGAAATTGGTTCAGTGGTTTAAGTATGAAAGCGTAACAAACAAACTTACTTTCGCAATCTATACCAATAAATAAAATTGGAGTGTCTGTTTGTAATATCAAAATAATAGGCTTTTTTCATGCTCACACGGTTATTTGCACGACACCTATGCCTAAGATACAGAATAAAAAATTTTTGTCTGTCTGTCTGTTTGTTCCGGGTAATCTTCAAAACGGCTGGACCGATTTCAAAAATTCTTTCACCAATGGAAAGCTATAACATCAGGGAGTAACCTAGGCTATATTTTATCCCGGTATTCCTACGGGAATTACGCGGGTAAAACGACTAAAACCGAAGCGAAGCGGGGGCGGGTTGCTAGTCTATACCAATAAATAAAATTGGAGTGCCCTGCATAGTTTTTAAGCAGCACTACGCTGAGATCTAATTTAAATCTATACCAATAAATAAAATTGGAGTGTCTGTTTGTAATGTCAAAATAATAGGCTTTTTTCATGCTCACACGGTTATTTGCACGACATCTATGCCTAAAATAGCAATTAAAAAATTTTTGTCTGTCTGTTTGTTCCGGGTAATCTTCAAAACGGCTGGACCGGTTTCAAAAATTCTTTCACCAATGGAAAGCTATAATATCAGGGCGTAAACTAGGCTATATTTTATCCCGGTATTCCCACGGGAACGGGCACTACGAGGGTAAAACGACTATAACCTATAACCGAAGCGAAGCGAGGGTGGGTTGCTAGTTTATAATATTAGTAAGGATATAGGTATAGATGATAATGTCAATGTCCGATCGAAGGTCACACAAGGTCAATTCTGTATCATTATATCATTCATAAGCAATTAAGATTATTAAATTCTATACAATAGATTTATTTACCATCTGATGATCAAGTAAGAATACAATTAATTCCTTCCATGCCTTCATATTATTATAAAATAACTAAAGGATCATTCCAACTAAGGAAAGCAGATAGGAAGTTTCAATGAAAAAATTCTATACCAACCCATTTATGAGTAACCAGCGTGGTATACTATCAATTTACCTCATATTGTAGAGCAGATTCGAGCTCAATAATATGACTTAGATCAGGCAGGTTATAGGGTATTGCGGGTGACTTGACCGGGGAATTAGTCCGTTACCCACCGAGAGGCCAACCGCGTGAGGAAAGACCGACGTTCTCCCCGAGGGGGGGACGTCGGTCGATGGAAGGTTACTCCTCAAGGAGTATTCCGTCGGGCCGACCACTGACGTCAAGTCACCCTGCTCCGGTGGTCAGCCCAACGACGAAGGCGACGTGTCGCCCGGGTAGGTTACGGGTCGCCCCGGACAGAGTGGGGCGAGGAATGCGCCGACCGTAACACACAAAAAAACCAAAGGAAATAAAGTATGAAATTGCCGTTTCGTACTGATAAATTAAAACCATTTTTTTTGTTCATAAAACAGATTTCATTAATCAAAGTATTTATCCTCGTTATGTATACATTTCTGCCATCTAATTAGATGATCATTTTGTTATAGAACCTTTGCTATAGAACTCTGGAATTCTGGACTCCACAAACTTTGTGTAGGTATTTTGTACTGCTTCCTCGGAACAAAATTTTTTTTCTTTAAAAAAAATTGTCCAAATTGCTGAAAAAATGGTAGTCGGTTGGGCCGAGGTCTGGCGAGTACGGAGGATGACGTATGGTTTTTAACTGCAGATCTTGTAGTTTTAAAACAGTTTCTCGAGCAGTATGAGGTCTTGCGTTATCATGGAGCAATAATGGTGAAGATCGATTGACAAGTCGGGGCTATTTTAGTGCGAGTTTCGCCATCATTGTTCGGAGTTCTGCACGGTAGACATCTGCGTTTATTGCTGGAACACATCTGAGGAAGCTGTAGTGAAATACACCATGAAGTGACCACCAAACAGTTACCATCACCTTTCTATGGGTAAGCTCCGCTTTAGGGCATTGATGGGGCGTTTGACCTAGGGTCAGCCATTGCGTTGTTCGCTTACGATTATTATAAAGAATCCGCTTTTCATCTCACGTCACAATTCGGTCCAAAATCTCTTCATTTCTATACCGGTTTGACAGGATAAGGCAGGCTTCAACGCGCGCTGCTCTCTGCAAATCATGAAGCATCCATTTTCAAGATTTTTTATCTTACCGATTTGGTGCAAATTGGTCAATATTGTGGTTATGCTAACGTCAAACCATGCCGCTAATTCCTTGGTAGTTTGACTCGGATCGGCTTCCACCATCACCTTCAGTTCATCGTTATTTACCTTAGTGGCTGGTCTTCCTCGTGGTTCATTGCGTGCGTTCGTTAGCCGTATCCTCTCCAAATACAACATTGACATTAAGAGCCGTTTCTGCTGCGTTAGTCCCACGGCGGAACTCGTATTCGAAAATTACTCTGATTTTCGCCGTATCCATGTTCACTTCAAAAGCTCAATGTAAAAACAATTGAACGTCGAACGATAAAATGTATGACATTTTTTAAATTTAAAATGATATAGTTTTCGTTTGAAAATCGTTTCACTTTGATATCTAACACCATGCAGGTTTAACTTTAATTCAAAGTGATAGTACGTTAAAACGGCAATTTCATATTTTAACCCCTATTATTATCGAATATATACGATTTGCTACAGCTCTAGCTGGCATTTTTTTTTTTTTTTTTTTTGGTGAGCTATGGTAAGCGCACGCGCGGTCCAGTCCCTCCGGGGCGATGAAAAGACCGCGCGCGGGTACGTCGCCTCGTTGTTGGGCCAACCACCGGAGCAGATGTGACTTGTCGTCAGTGGTCGGCCCAACGGAATACCCTTTCGGGTAACCTCACCTCTCGACGTCCTGGGACGTCGGTCGCCGTCGCGCGGTCAGCCTCTCTGCGGGTGACGGACAATTCCCCGGTCCGATCACCCGCGGCCTCGGCTAGGGCGGCATTAGGCGCAGATACTCGCGCCTGCGCCGCCCGAGTCGCCGGCGGCGGAACGTGTCGCCGAATAGGAGCTCTACTCGCACACGATCCGCCGCCTCCTTCCATGAGATTACGGCCTCACAGAAGGCGGCGACCGCGTCCCAGTTCCTGACGCTGACGAGCATCTCCCTGGCGATGGTCGGCAGCGCCAGGTCGGCACCGATAATTGCGACGAGTTCACGGCGATCCGCCTCCCATGCAGCACACTCCTCGAGCGTGTGCTGCGCCGTGTCCTCGTCGCAACTGCAGTGGTGGCAGGACGGAGTGCTCTCCCTCCTGACAATCTTGTGCAGGTACTTCCCGAAGCAACCGTGCCCCGTCAGCACCTGCACCAGTCGGAAGGAAAGCATCCCGTGCGTCCGCTCCAACCACTCCATCAGCACCGGCCGGAGGGCCTCGACGGTCCTGACACCGTACCGAGGACTCTCCAGCCGGACTGCCCAACGGGCAATCACTCCACGGCGGGCGTCGACCCGCCAGGCGGTGATCTCTTTGATGGAGACCATGCCGCCGCGGGCGCGCGTCTCCGACACCCGCCGATAAATTTCGGCGAGCATCTCCGCCTCCAGGTCCCACGGGGGAGTTCCGGCCAGGAGGCACGCTGCCTCGGTTGCCACCGTGCGGTAACCCCGTATGGCCCTGATCGCCATGACCCTCTGTGGTCGCCACAGGAGGGCCCTAAGACGGACGGTCAGGGACCCCGCCCACACCGGTGCGCCGTACAGGGCCATCGACCGGATCACCCCCACGTACAGCTGTCGGCACGTAGCGCTGGGTCCGCCCACATTCGGCATCAGCCGCGAAAGGGCGGACGCCGCGCCGACAAGCCGGGGAACAAGTCGATGGAGATGCTCCCGGAACCAAAAATGCCCGTCGAGCACCAGGCCCAAGTACTTCATGTGGGCCTGGATGCTGATGGTGACCGACTTTACAGTGATCGAAGCGCCGGCGGGAGGCCCGGCGGTACGGAGGCCATGAAACAAAAGGGCCTCCGTCTTTTCCAGGGCTACCCTCAACCCCAGCGCTTCGATCCGCCTGACAATCTCCTCGGTGCCGAGAGTTGCCAGGCGTGCCGCCTCCTCTAGCGTCCCACCCCGGGCTGTGACGAGTGTATCGTCGGCGTAGCAAATTACGCCCAGCCCCGGTTGGGAGGCTTCCTCTCAACGCCCAGTCGTAGCCGATGTTCCACAGGGTCGGACCCAGAACCGACCCCTGTGGGACACCGTATGTCATGGGCGTTCGCACAACGTCCCCTACTCGGTCAACGTAGAGGACGCTGCGCCCCTCCAAGTAGTCTGCCACCAGCCGCCTGAGGTACACGGGCACCCCGTGATATCTCAGCCCCTTCCTGATGCAGCTGAATGGCAGACTGTTGAAGGCGTTGGCGATGTCCAGGGACACCGCCAACAGGACTCCTCCGCCGGTGACGGCCTCCGCTACCACGGCCTTCAGGCGCAGAAGGGCCGCAATCGTCGAACGCCCTCTCCGAAAACCAAACTGGGCGTCCGACAAATCGGGCCCGACCCCGACGAGGTGCCGCTCGATGCGGGCAGCCAACACCCTCTCCAGCAGCTTGCCCGCATCATCGAGCAGCACGATGGACCTGTAGGCCGAGGCCGACTCGGAAGACCGTCCCGGCTTCGGCAGGAGAACCAGCCTCCCCTCTTTCCAGCATCCAGGGAACTGCCCGGACGTCAAACAGGCGTCGAACAGTCCCCTGAGGCGTGGTCCCAGGTGCTCGAGGACCAGGGCCAGCGCACGGTTCGGAACACCGTCGGGCCCGGGGGCGGTGGATTTCACTCGCATACGCGCCACTGCCGCCTCCATTTCCGGCTCCGTGATGGGCGGAGCACTTTCATCTTCGGACTCCCGGTCGCTGTCTGGCGAAGCCATGACCGGGGGCGTGTGCTCCGCCCGCCGTGGAAAGAGGTCCTCGACAACTAGCTCTAGCTGGCATAGGGTGTTATGTTGAGTTTGCGTTCTTTTTTATCTATATGTTGTCATCCTTAACCATCAAGTTAACAAAATATTTCATTACTCTTTCAGCTATGAAGGTTACCAAGAAAAGAGGTGATTATTGGAATGATAATAGAATATTTTTAGCCAGTCCGAGAATAGTCTTAAATGATATAAATTCTGGCAAATGTTTAGTTGAGCATATTCGTCATTTTGTACTCCATGACGCTCATAGAGCAAAGGGCAACCACTTATACTGCCAGATTGTGTCTCTACTGAACCATATGAAGTATAAGGATTATAAAATGCTGGTGATTTCAAACACATACATCAACGAATTTAAAACAGTAAGTTATCAAGTATCTTTATTTTATTTATGTGCATAACCTATGTTAATTTAAAGTATATTTTGTTTTCTTTCTGATAATTATATTTACGTACAAATATATTTTAATATTATATTTTTCAGGTAATTAGAAAATTAAAACCACGCATCATAAGTTCGACAAACAACAGTATAAGCGAGGTAATAAAAATACATTCGAGAAAATTACTATGATTACTAACTGCTTTACTAAATCTTCTTAATTTTTATGTGCATGCATCTGTATTATTAGATTTAGAGCTAGAATTCAGGAAATTTATGCTAATTCTATTTTATAAATAAACTAACGTCCCGCCATCGCTTCGCTTGGATTCCAACTGCTTTACCTCCGCATTTCAAATCTGCAATAAATCCTAAGATATGTGTGCCTACTCTTGAATCTCGATTCCAATCCTAAATCCAATCGCAGCTCGAATTTGAGCAAATTTGGTACCCTTAAAAGCGACACTAGCGCACGATTGGAATCAAACTCGGTGGATTTTTTTTAAACTAAATGAATTCGACTCTCGTTGATTAAGTCAAATATAATCGTCCTACTCCCGACGTGATTTTGACGTAGTTTAAAATCGTTAATATTGCACAATTTCAAGAAAGCGTCTTTGTAGTGATCGAGTTCAGTAACGTTATTAATTTAAAGTAATAAAATACGGCACAATTGGAGAAAATAACAACGTCAAATGCGAAGAATTCATTCTCGATTTTGTTTAAGAGTACCAAATATAAGTTTGGTGAGATTGGAATTGAATCGGATTCGAAATTAGAATTGATTTCAAGAGTATGGCCTCGGGTTTGAGTCTCGAACCAGGCAAAACTTTATAGGGTTTTCTGAGAGGAAAAATAGCCTTACTTTCTCCTCATATAGACAGCTATCGCAGTAGTAAAATTTTATCAAAATCTGTCGAAATATACAGTCCGACAAAAAATAATTAAAATCCATAACGGTAACGATTTTAATTATTATTTTGTTTTTGCTCTTTAGGTGTGTTCATAAAAAAAATCTACTATTACAACATTACAGACACTTCAATTTTATATATTTATATGTATAGATAAGCTTAAGCCGGCTTTCATTAAGAGCTGTGAACATACATCTTAGGTCAGGCAAAAAGTGTTTAGGCATTGTCTATTATTTTTTTAATGGCAGTAAACAAAAAAAAATATGCCTTAGGTATAAATAAATAGGTAAAAATAAATATGTCTTAGTTTAGTATAAGGCAACTCTAAATCAGGAATCCTAAGCAGATAAGATTACGGCCAATGCAGGAAAACTCAAATACTCATGATTTATTAGGTCCTTACATATGAAATTGGCGTTTTGTACGGGAGGAACATACAATCAATCTTTTTTGTAAAATATATTTAATTAATCAAAGTATGCACCGTTGTTATCTATGCACTTTTGCCATCTCGTAGGTAGTGCATTGATCCCTTTACTAATAAAACCATTGGGGCGAGAATCAATACTCTCTTGAACTCTTTGAAGTTCTCAATCTCGGTTTGGACTGCTGCATTGGAGTTGATTTTTTTTCCTTGTAAGAAGTTATCCAAATTCCGGAAAAATGGTAACCTGTTGGAGCAAGGTCCGGGGAGTACGGTGGATGTCGCAGACGTTCCAATTGTAGCTCATCTAACTTGGTGGTTGTTTGTTGTGCAGTGTGTGGTCTTGCGTTTTCGTGAAGCAGCAGTGGCCTAGAGCGATTGACCAATCTCGGTTATTTAGCAGCTAGTTCTTCCTTCATGGTTTGCAGTTGCTGCCAATAGATATTTGCCGTAATCATTTGGCCAGATTTTAGAAAGCTGTAGTGAACGACACCAGCGCTAGTCCACCAAACACTCACAAGTAACTTTTTCTAAGTCAATTTTTGTTTAGAACAGGCTTTGGCTGGGTCTCCAGGGTTCAGCTATTGCGACGAGCGCTTCCGATTATAGTATAGTATCCACTTTTCATCACAAGTGATGATTCGATTTAAAACCCCGTCCACGGGGTTGGTTCTGAAGGTCGAAAGAATGACTTTTTCCAAAACTCAAATGTGCCAACTAACTAAATGAATTTATAAATTTGAATTTGGAATTCTTAACCAAAGAGGAGATATTTCAGATCAAAGTGTTCAAGTACGACAAAACGCTAATTTCATATGTAAGGTCCTAATATTATGCATAAACCCCGCGAGGGCACTTACCTACATATTGCCATTTTTTAAAATTTTACCTTAAATTACTACCGGATCATTGATAGGCTACGAATGTAATCCTTTAAGACCTTCCTTTCCTCGTGAGTTTGCCCGAGCCTGAGGAGTATGGATTTATAATCCTACTAGCAACCCGCCATGGCTTCGCTTCGGTTTCAGTCCCCTTACCCGCGTAGTTCCCGTTGGGACTACTGGGATAAAATATAGCCTATGTAATATTCCCTAATATTATAGCTCTCCATTGGTGAAAGAATTTTTGAAATCGGTTCCGTGGTTTTAGCGTGAACGCGTAACAAACTTACTTTCGCATTTATAATATTAGTTATGATTCCAAGCCGTAAAATATAACACATCCTTTCCATTCTTCCCTTGATACAACCTTTTCGTCTTTCCCTAAAAAAATGAACATTAAATCACTTAAATAAGTTCATTATAACATCATCATCATCACCGCCCATATAAGTATGTGAGTTGAAATGATGATGATGATTATTTACATTTTTCCTTATCATAATCAGATACCCGCACCTTCAGAAAGTACGCCACAAGCTCGTTGCCCGATCACTACGATGCATCAGATACCAGAGGCACAACCATACCCCACTAGTTACGGAAGCAATCATGCTCACAATGTAATTGCTGTTAGTATTCAACCTTTTTATAATGGAATAGAAGAATAGAATAGGATTTTTTTTTATTGCAAGCAGCGGCAAACGAGCAAACAGAACACCTGATGGTAAGTGTTGCTGCCGCTCATGGACCTTTACAAGGCCGCTGCCTACCGCGACGAAAGTGAAGGGAGTGTGAATGCGTGCATTGAGGCTCAGTGATACCAAAGGCACCACCAAAACCCTCCACACACGAACACCCTCAGAAAGTTGGGCTGCCGGCTCTCTCGCTCACCGAACGAAGCGCAGTAACAAATTGCTACTACTCAGACGTCGATTTTCTGCGAGAGCGTGGTACTACCCCGGACGGACCGGCCCGCGGCTGTAGACAGATAACTGTCGACAGTGTGGTCCTACCACTACCAAAAGGATTTATTGTCATACTAGCAATTCGCCCTCGCTTCGCTTCGGTTATAGGTTATAATCGTTTTACCCGCGTAGTTCCCATTCCCGTGGGAATACCGGGATAAAATATAGCCTAGTTTACGCCCTGATATTATAGCTTTCCATTGGTGAAAGAATTTTTGAAATCGGTACAGCAATTTTGAAGATTATCCGGAACAAACAGACAGACAAAAAAATTTTAATTGCTATTTTAGGCATAGGTGTCGTGCAAATAACCGTGTGAGCATGAAAAAAGCCTATTATTTTGACATTACAAACAGACACTCCAATTTTATTTATTGGTATAGAGGTATAGACAATTATATTACAGTACTAGCAACCCGCCCTCGCTTCGCTTCGGTTATAGGTTATAGTCGTTTTATCCGCGTAGTTCCCGTTCCCGTGGGAATACCGGGATAAAATGTAGCCTAGTTTACGCCCTGATATTATAGCTTTCCATTGGTGAAAGAATTTTTGAAATCGGTCCAGCCGTTTTGAAGATTACCCGGAACAAACAGACAGACAGACAGACAAAAATTTTTTAATTGCTATTTTAGGCATAGGTGTCGTGCAAATAACCGTGTGAGCATGAAAAAAGCCTATTATTTTGACATTACAAACAGACACTCCAATTTTATTTATTGGTATAGATTTAAATTAGATCTCAGCGTAGTGCTGCTTAAAAACTATGCAGGGCTGGTCTTCAGCAAACCCCTTTAGTTCGAAGTATACAACACACCTCTGCGTGTTGGTTCAATATCCCCATGTAAGCCTTCAAAAGGACCGGGTATCTTCTTTGGAAGATCCGGTGAACAAAAAGGAGATACATATCTTTATATATAAATTTCTTGTGTACGTGTGTATGTCACTGAACTCCTCCTAAACGGCTGGATGGATGTTGATGAAATGTTTTGGGTGTGTTCAAGGGGATTCGAGAATGGTTTAGATTCACAATTGGATCCCATAAGTGGCGCTGCTGTCGATTTCAAGGAGAATTCCTTTTATTTGAACAGAGCAACTAGTCCATTGAAATGTTACATTTTTTAGGCCTTACCTTGCATTTTTTAGAGGACGCAATTTTATTTTTTAGATGTGTAGGGGGGGGTCAGTGTAAAGCTAAAACCAAGTTTGTGGGGTCGCCACCCTTGTCCCACGGCCGCCATCTTGAAAATAGGGGTTGAAATGGTTTTTACGATATATTTCTTAAACTATTAATCTGATAAAAAAAAATGTTAACATTTTTTGTTGAAAATTAAATTCTCTACAACATTGGTCAAGTAACTTTTTGTCGTAGAACTATAAATAAAAAAGTTATAAGCACAAATGTTCAGAAATTAGAAAAAAAGATATTTTTCAATATAACTTTTTTTATCATTTTACGAAAAAATGATATCAGAACATTGTTGTACATTGTTTTTTAAGGAACAACTTTTATAAACAACATTTTTTCATTAAGTCAATAGCTAAGGTTTTACAGCGCTCCGAAGTGAGTACTATTTTTCAGTACTCTTAACTATTCATACTACTTGTGTACTAATAATCATCAGTTTTTGTATTTTTTTTTGTTATTATAACTTTTTTAATTATTATTTTGCAATATTATTAATAATTAATTATTGACTCTTCCCCACCACCCACGAGGTAGAGTTTGGAGTTCATACTTTCCGAGTCTACCATCAGGTCCAGTCGTGGCTTGGTAATAATAATGATCCTGAAGACTGGGGCTGGAAAAATGTGGAAAATTATTGATGCCAGTGTAGAGCCCTAAACCTCCAGCACCCCCTGAGCTTCTAAAATTGATCTTTTGCAAATTCAAAGGAAACTGTGGAGCGATATGTGGATGTCGAAAAGCAGGCCTGAAATGTTCTGCAGTGTGCTTCCATTGTTCTAGAGAGACTTGCAGCAACGTAATGGAGCTGTCAGAATTAATAAATGAAAATGACTTTGATGATGAACCCCCGACATTAACACCTAAAGGGGTGTTCTCCAGTTCTCCCACCGATATTTAATTCAAAAAGCCGATCAGATGCTGGGCCACAGCTTGGTCCAATCGAAAAGACTGAGGACGGAGTAGTTCAAATTACAAAATCACCGTGGATTATGCCTCTTGGGGATACCACGTAAAAGAAAACGCGCCTCCAGTACTCACTTCGGAGCGCTGTAAAACCTTAGGACTTAATGAAAAATGTTGTTTACAAAAGTTGTTCCTTAAAAACGATCTACAAAAATGGTCTGATATCATTTTTTCGTAGAATGATAAATAAAAAGATATATCGAAAAATATAAATTTATTTCTCGAATTTCTGAACATTTTCGCTTATAACTTTTTTATTTATAGTTCTACGACAAAAAGTTACTGAAGCAAAGTTGTAGAGAATTTAATTTGCAATAATGTTAACAATTTTTTTTTATCAGATAAATAGTTTAAGAGATATATTGTAAAAACCATTTCAACCCCTATTTTCAAGATGGCGGCCGTGGGACAAGGGTGGCGATCCCACAAACTTGGTTTTAGCTTTACACTGACCCCCCCTACACATCAAAAAAATAAAATTGCGTCCTCTAAAAAACGCAACCCCAAATGTAACTTTTCAATGGACTAAACGTCTGTTGGGCCAGCTAGTAATAATATAAATAACATCAATGAATTGAATTATGAAGGATGTGCTGCGTATTTACTATTTTAAGGATCACGTTTGTGTTTATTTGAAACGCATTAAAGTGTAAATAACCCTCTGTCACTCATAAACATGGATTTTTTTCATTTTTAGGATTCAATATTGTCATAAAAAAATGAAATACGCGTATCTTTTTTTTTATATTTACTAAAAAAAACACAAAAATAGGGAGTGTTGCTCACAGGCAACATTGAGTAATGGTATCAAAATTAACATAAGTATACCTTACCCTTTGCTGTGTGGTAGCGGTTTCGAATACTACCAACCCTTGCTTTGCTCGTGGGTGTCGTAAAAGTCGACTAAGAGCCCTAGATTGACCCGAACCAACTCCATCTGGTACCATTTGGGTCAACGATTACATTCCCAAGGAGGGTTGACGTCAGGCAGGCGGCCGGTCATAAAAATCATTGCCGAAACTTTTTGCAATATGTCAAAACAGATGACATATTGCGGTCGACCCCAAGTAATTGGGATAAGAGCAAGATGATGATGATGATACCTTACTCTACGAGAAGTGTAAGTACCTGAAACAATTCTTAGTTTTTGTGTAACATAAAGCTACCCCAAATCGACTATCGCTATATCGAAGTGCTGAAGTGTTTGTATAGGAACGCCACAATGTCAGTCCGTATCCGGGATAAGAGTACGAAACCGATCCAGTTGCAGAAAGGCGTGAGACAGGGAGATGTCATCTCCGAAACTGTTCACCACTGCACTGGAAGATGTCTTGCAAGCTCTTAGACTGGTCTGGACTCGGCATCAACATTAACGGCGAATACATCACTCACCTTGGCACAATGCTCAATGATCTCAGCAGGGTATCCCAACTAGTGGGTTTACGAATGAACATGGACAAGACGAAAGTCATGTCAAATACCCATGTCATTCCTGTACCGGTCCTAGTTGGCAATGCGATTGCGAAGTTGTCGATCACTATGTTTACCTAGGACAAACAGTCCAGTTAGGTAGATCCAATTTCGAGAAAGAGATCAGCCGACGAATCCAACTCGGTTGGGCAGCGTTCGGGAAACTTAAGAGGATCTTCTCGTCCAACATACCTCAGTGTCTGAAAACACAGGTCTTTGACCAGTGTGTGTTTCCAGTGATGACTTACGGCACGGAAACGTGGTCCCTAAATGTAGGCCTCATATCAAGGCTCAAAGTCGCTCAGCGTGCTATGGAGCGGGCTATGCTCGGGATTTCTCTGCGAGATAGAATCCGGAATACGGAAGTCCGCAGAAGAACGGGTGTAACCGACATAGCACGAAGAATTAGCACGCTGAATTGGCAATGGGCAGGCCACATCGCTCGACGAACCGACAACCGCTGGGGAAGAAAGGTTCTCGAGTGGCGACCACGTATCGGACGACGCAGTGTAGGACGCAGGACGCCCCCCCACTAGGTGGACCGATGACCTAGTGAAGGTGGCTGGGCATCGTTGGATGCAGGCGGCACAGGACCGCTCATTGTGGCGCAACATGAGGGAGGCCTACGTCCAGCAGTGGACGACGATAGGCTGAAATGATGATGATGATGATGAAAGCTACCCCGCATTTTTACAGACGTTGTGTGTAAATCCAGAAAATTTCGGAAACTTACATCTAATTTTTTTATCGGACCATTGTGGCCAGTGCCCAATCTGGTCTTGACGAACTGCTCGAGGAGGCACATGTTGAGCAGGTTCACGGTGTTTTTTGGCTTGAATTTCGTTCTCCAGTGACCGCCGACTAGATATACTAGGTTTGATACCCATTTTGCAAAGGGTTACAGCCACATACAGTCGAAAATCAGCTGATGATACACGATCACACCGAAGGTTTTTGTACTTAGTGACCCTTTTATAGAGAATCCATGAAATAGCCATCGTAAGATCCAAATAATGATAAAACAGACGCATAGGCCATCGCTTACTTCGCAAACGTATTTTGTAGATGCCCATGATACTATCAAGGAGGTCGACACCACCCATGTGACGATTGTACTCTCCTACTACATTAGGGCGCTTGATATTTACATATTCTTCTTTTTCCAACGCAAATTTATTTTGGCTGATGTCTTTGGTTTCTTAGCTTGAGATGGTTGATTTGAAGTTTCACGTGATGTTACAGTGTCTGTACTGTGAGATGGATTTTCATGACCGTCTTCAAGAGTCTCAATTATGGCATCCACATCAATATCTTTCGCTGAAATCTCTTCTTCAAAATTTTCCAATTCAGGTACAAAATCAGAGTCCGCAAGACTGTCATCATCGGAATCTAACCGGTCCTCACTGTCTGCATCATCCACCAGTGCAGAAGCTATGTCTTCGTCGCGAAGAGAACGCTTCCAAGACATCCTGGAACATAATAAAACAAAGTTATACTATAAAGGTATCAAACTAAATATTAACAGTTTTCACCTGATGTAGACTACCGGCAACAAACACAAAAAACATAAAAAAAACAATCGAAAACGTAAACTAAACTAAAACCGATATAATATAATAAAAGTTAAATTTCAATCTTCAATTTCACAAAAAAAATGCACAAATTCGCACGTAAAACAATTTTTAATTATATTTTCAATCACAGCTAACCAGCACTTTTTGAAACAACCGATTGTTGAAACGTAAATCGAGTTTTGCTACTTGGAGCGCCATCTAGTTGTTTCTTGTAGTATTAGTTCGATAGGTTGCACTGTAGACTTCGAGCTACAGTGCGTGATGACGGCATAAAATAATTTATTTTCATTTTAATAGTACCTTGAATGGTATGTTGCTTACAGTCTACACTATGCTACAGAGGGTTAAGTTCAACAACGCATTAAATTCTCCGTGTGGTAACAGTAAGAATACAATTCACCACCCTGTCTATTGCCTTTGAGTGACGTCAAATACGATAAAGGAAATAAATATGCATATAACATCCATGCAAGACAAGGAAAATGATAAGAAATCCTATACCAACACGTCTGACCAGTGTGGTATAATCGGTCAATTTTTATTATGGAAGAGGCTCGAGCCCAGCAGAGAAACGTATGTGAGCTGAAATGATGATGATGATTATTGACATTATCCTTATCATACTCAGGCGCCCGGACCTTCAGAAAGCACGCCAGAAGCTCGGTGCCCAACCACTGCGATACGTCACATACCAGAGACACCACAATACCTCACTATTTGCGGAAGAAAACATACTCACACGGTAATTGACTGCAAAGATGGTGTAGTGGTACGAATCCCAGGACAAAACCATGTGTTGCAAAACAGCAGGACAAAACTTTGTACGATCCACAAATTGTTTTCAGTCTGGATATAATTTGTGTCCGTCAATTGTTTGTAAAGTCCCCCACTATACAAGAATTATTTTCTTAGTGCAGGGTCTTTAAAAAAAAGAAAAGAATAAATGAAATTGCTGTTACTATTCAATCTCTTCACTATTTTAAGTATTACGATTGTGTTTATTTGCAAACGCATTAAATTCAACAACGCATTAAGTTCTCCGTGTGCTGACAGAGTAAGAATACAATTTACCACTCCTTTCTTGCCCCTGGGTGTCGTAAAAGACAACTAAGGGATATAATATGCATATAACATCTATGCAAGAGAAGGAAAAATCCAAATAAAACCCTTTACTAACACGTCTGACCAGCGTGGTATAGTAGAATAATTTCCCTCCCATTGTAGAAAAGGCTTGAGTCCAACTGTGGGACGTACCTATATGAGCTATGCTGTTGATTATGATGAAGTTCAACAACAACCGTTTTGATTTGAAGAAACTATTAACATTAGGCGTATTTGACTTTAGTGGCTCGTCCTGTTGAACGAGATACCCCTTTATATACATACATATACATTTAGGTACATACCCTCACCGTATCTCCTATTCTGGAATCATATCTACGTGCTGTGGTGACGGAGTAAGAGTACAATTCTCCACCCCCTCTCTTGCTCGTGACTGTCGTAAAAGACGACTAAGGGGTATAATATGTATATAACATTTATAAAAGGGAATAAAACCTCGAAATAAAACCAACACGTCTGACCAACGTGGTATAGTAGGTCTATTTTCCTCCCATTATCACTGACTAAGGGATTAAATATAATATCTATGCAAGAGAGGGTAAACTTGAGATGAAACCAACGTGATACCAACACATCTGACTAGCGTGGTATAGTAGGTAAATTTCCCTCCTTTTGAGGGAGGCCCCACAATGGGACGTGTATGAACTTAAATAATAATATTAAACTTATATTGAGTAGCTTATTCACAAACATTGTCTGTCAGTAAGTAGGTAAGTCAAGTTGGGTGCCAACAACTAAAATCCTAGTAATTTTCGACTGAACATTTTCAATACACATAATATGGTGTTCTAACTTCTTTCATATTGGAACAGGCTGATTCTAGAGATTTGCTGCCGAGAAGATTGTCTGCTGGTGGATCTAATTCTGACAATAGAACAGATATGAGGCATTCAATAACTGAAGACGAATATCGACAATCTTCTTCAAGTAAATATCATGACAGAGAACTACCTACACGCAAAGAATATAGGGCAATGTCGACGGGTAATAATTTTATTTTATTTATCTTCTGGTATTATTAAGAATTGACTTACGAAGGCTGTGGCCAGAGAGTGCAAAGAAATGTTAAGTCTTTTACTTAATAAATGTATTTAATTACAAGCCACAGTATGTCGACAATCGATCGATGCTAGATCGAGAGTGATGTTATTACAACTAATTATAAACTAAGGTATGTCGACAATCGGCCTAAAACTTGGTAGGTGGAGTTGCAATTTATTATAACGCTCAAGGTTTCTAGTATTTCGATGGAGCACGTTCTTATGATCTTCGTACCTGTTGCCGTAGCTATGTCGATATTGCAAAAGGCGCTTATGCAAGATCAACTAGGCGAAAGCTAGTTTGGTGCTGAGTGGTCATATAACAATTGCAGTATTATTACTATTTCTAATGTTATTATTGATTTTTTTTTGTCTTTTAGTTAATGTTTTGTTTCCTTGACTTAGTAAGAATACAGTTCACTACCCTTTCTCTAGCCCGTTGATGTCGCAAAAGACAACTAAGGGATTACAATATGCAGATAACATTCATCCAAATGAAGGACCATCTTGGTATAGTATGTCAATTGCCGCCCCATTTTAGAGGCAGCTATAGCCTCTAATCTAAGTAGAGACCGTAAAGCGTAACCTCTCCCCATACCGCCGCAACATACCCATCGCCCCTGTCCTTGAGCAATAAGGGCGGGGAATGCCACGACGTGGGTCCAAGGCACGCTACGTCACTTTTCATAAGTTTGATTATTAATTTTAAATGCGCAGGTGTAGATCCAGACAAAGAGCCGACGCTGATCGTTGATCAAACTAACCTATTGCCATCCAGAACACAGGAGCCCCCCGTTAGTGACAGCTGGTTGCCTAGTATGTCCGGTCGGCAGATATACGCGTCGCCAAGCGCCTTGGTAGCAAACTCAAAGTCACCCAACAATACTGTAAGTTATATGGAAGAAAAACTGTCGATAACAACAGTTGAAGGTTAGTATTTTCACTACCAGGTCTATGACTCTGGCTCAGTAAACTCTTTATCGATTTTGGAGACTGATTTACAAGGTTAAAGGAACTTGAGGACAGCCTCGGGCGAGCTTGTGTTGAATATATTACGTGTAAATACTTTTTAACTTGCCATGGATATATTACGGCTGAGTACTTTTAATGTAGGTGTGGTGATGATGATGACTCTTAAAGAGAGAGTTTAGCAGATATGTGCAATTAAATGGTGTCACAACACTTCAGAAAAACATAAAAGTATATTAACATCCTTAGAGTAATAATGAATAGAAGGGTAATGTCGCCACTTAAGCGATGAAATACGTGAAGCCAAAAATACTATGTCCATGCAAGCGATTACACACGTACACACGCACACCACTATACAATAGAGTAGCCTTTAATATGTAACTACTCCAAAATCGGGGAAAATGATTGTTACTATCTCATGCTTCTTTTTGAATTTAATGTTTTCCTTACCTGCCTTTTTTGGTGCAGCTAAAGAAAATGTGCTCTAAACTACCTTCATCTACATATGCCACACTCCCACAAAGACGAGTCTCGTATTCGAATTTTATGAAGGAATACTGGTGAACAGTACCTAATGACCTATTTGTAGTCTACAGATCATGGATATAGAAGAGCGGGATATATTTTTAAAATGATAGAACCAAGGTTTCGGAGCTATATTAGGTGGAATGGAACGTTAAAACATAGCTTTCCTTTTACTAGAGTCATTCCAGTCAACTTGCCATGCCGAGTGCAGAGTTTCTCGAGCAAGATTGGACAGATCGTATCTGTGATGGCCAATGTTTGAGGTCGCTGCACTGATAATATATTGCAGAATTAGAAAAACTGTATTGACAGTCTTTCTGGCAGTACATTGGTACTCATGGCCTTTTATACCATTTGCCGTTTGCCCTTTTGAAATACAAGAGAGGATTGACTTTTTGATTTTGAGTATGAGATTAGTGTGTACTCGACTCTTAAGGAGAATCTGCTGTAGTGACTGAATGCAGCTCAGAGACTCTGTAAATATAACGGCCTTATTAATATTATGAACCTTAATGAAGAGGCATGCCTCCAGAATAGCAATACATTCGCCTGTAAACACTGTAGACTCCTTAGGCCATTTAAATTATAGAATAAATTTGGAATTTTGGTAATATATATATATACTGCTGCCCCCATGTAGCTAGTTCTTAAAAAGTTTCAAATGAGTGACATTTTGTTTTTATTAACATAAACCGCCGAAATACTATGTTGAAAGATTACTTGCAAAAAGTGATGTTAATCTTAGAATGTAAGTAATCTCATGAAAGGTAACTACGCGCACAAAATTTGAAGCATTGAAATTGGAGCCAGAAATGGCTCCAACTTCAGTAGGCAGTGACTTTGCAGTCATCATTCAACATATTATAGTATTTCGACGACTTATGCTAATAAAATCAAAATTTTATTTCATAATTTGTTAATATTCAGTGTTGCCAAATAAGGATTTTCTTAGCGCCAGTAAATGTCTTTAAAAAAATGCTAATTTAACTTTTTTTATACTAATGTATAAGCAGGTACTATACGTTGTATATGGTCGATATTTTCAGCTTCGTTTAAAAATCCACCAGATAAGAAAAAAAGAAGTCGGACTAAGTGGCTAGAATCGCAGAAAACATCACAGAATTGTAGTTCCATAACATCTGCCAAAGATTTACAGAGTTTCGCAGAAATATTGCAATATATTGACAATTTAAATCTGACTATACTACCATCTAACCGAAAACCAAGTAAGTAATCGTTTATGTATATAAGTATCTTCTTCTTTTTCTTCTCAGCCAAAGGCTTCAAATACTACCAACCCTTACCGTCTGTCATGAGAAAACCTTTGAAAAAAGAACAATAAAATAATATTTAACCACGCTGATCTGACGTATTGCTATAGGGTTTCATTTTCAGTTTATCTTCCTCTTGCATAGATGTTGTATGCATATTGTATCACTTAATCTTCTTTTACGACACCTATGGGCAAGAAAAGAGGTGGCTTACTTTGGCACCACGCGAATTTTAGTGTTGGGCTTAAGCTCTAGAAAAGATCAAATAACCATTCAAATAAGTATAACAGAATTTTTAGGTAACTGATTGTTTTTATTATGGTTAGATATCGTAGCGTCTATATCGAAGCCAGAGGTTATTAAATTGTATTATTAATATATGCTATCATCTGAGCTAGCATTCTCATTATCATCATTCTGCTGCTAAGCAGAATGATGATGGAATAGCTGCCAACTACATGGAACTAAAGCCATATCTATTCTTCTTTCATCATACATATTGCAAAGGTTATTTGGTAGTTTTATGAGCGGCCGCCTGCCTGACCTGATCGTCCTTGTTGATCAGCCGGCATCAAGTAGGGTTGGCCCAAGTCTCTAGGTCTTTACCGGACGTGGGGTCTTCTGTAAGTACCTGCACACAATTGGAAGAGAAGAGGCCCCAGGATGCCATGAGTGTGGCGCGCTAATCGACGATGCGCGGCTCCAGGCCATGTAGTTTTAACGAAAATGGGAACAATGGACCTGTCCTTGCCAACCATTATCGCCAAGATGCACGGCAGCGACAGTTGTTGGTCGTCGATGGCCTCCTTTCGTGAGGCTATAATGACAAGGAAGGAGGCAGCGGAACGGACACGCGAGACGCTTGCGTACGCTGACTCGCTCCGCCGGCGGTGACCTGGGAGGACCGCCGCCCTGAATGATGACAGGACGTAGCCAGACGGCCAAGCGTTGAGATGCCGGGGATAGAATGTCATCAGACGATCTCTCCGGCACCCCGTAAAAGCGTGGAAGGGGCCGCTGTGGTTTTAGTGGGTATTTCGGTCACTTTTGTGGCTGGCGAGTCCCGCACACACCCCGTCTGTAACCGGCGGAGAATAGTACGTAAATGCATTTCCACAGCGGGAACAAAAAAAAAGGGGTTGGCCCAAGTCGATGTACAGTTTTAGTAGTATTTTATGATACCCACGAGCGATATTTATTATTTTGTGATCGCTTGCTATAAGATATACTTAACGTCGATGTTATTTAAGATGTCCATAAAGAATACCAGCTTGATTATTCTTTTTATATGCAGATTTAGAACCAGTTAAGGAGCCGTCGGTCATCATTACTCTAAGTAATCTATCGTCACCCAGAACCACGGTGACGCCCTTTGATGACAGCCAGGCAAGTAGTACGTCCGGACTGCAGAAAGACGTATCACTGAGTGTCCCTGTCACAAACTCCACCGAATCCCCTAGCAATGCTGCAAGTTATGTAGAAGTACTGCCGATAACGAAGGATTGCCAGACATCCAAAGCCACTGAGACGTCTTTTAGTGATAACCAACAGCCTATTACGTCTAGATTGGAAGAAAATATACTGTCGAGCGCCTCAGTTACAAACTCCAACATCGAGACATGCGCCAAAGCTGTGTGTGATATAGAAGTGCAGGTAGTGGCAGCCCCAATCGTTGAAGGTGAGTTTTTTCACAACCAAGTAATCTTCGACTCTGGGTCAGTAAACCATTTAAATATTTTAGAGACTGATCTACAAACAAACTTGAAGGAGACCAAGGACGAATTCAAGCGAGGTCCTGTGCGATATATTACGTACGCCTAAGTTCTTTTAAAGTACTTTTCGGTCTGGTGAAGGATTTTTTTTTTTTTATGGGTGGGCTATGGTAAGCGCGCACGCGGTCCATTCCGTCCGGGGTGACGAAAGGACGGCGCGCGAGCCCATAAACCACCCGTACCCACGTCGTCTTGTTTTTGGGCCGACCACCGGAGCAGGGTGACTTGTCGTCAGTGGTCGGCCCGACGGAATACCCTTTCGGGTCCCCTCACCTCTCGACGTCCCTGTCCTGGGACGTCGGTCACCGTCGCGCGGTCAGCCTCTTTGCGGGTGACGGACTAAATTCCCCGGTCCAGTCACCCGCGGCCTCGGCTAGGGCAGCATCAGGCGCAGGTACTCGCGCCTGCATCGCCCGAGTCGCCGGCGGCGGAACGTGTCGCTGAAGAGGAGCTCCTCTCGCACACGATCCGCCGCCTCCTTCCGTGAGATTACGGCCTCACAGAAGGCGGCGACCGCGTCCCAGTTCCTGACGCTGTCGAGCATCTCCCTGGCGATGGTCGGCAGCGCCAGGTCGGCACCGATAATCGCGACGAGTTCACGCCGCTCCGCCGCCCACGCGCCACATACCTCGAGGGTGTGCTGCGCCGTGTCCTCGTCACAATTGCAGTGGTGGCAGGACGGCGTGCTCTCCCTCCTGACAATCTTGTGCAGGTACTTGGCGAAGCAACAGTGCCCCGTCAGCACCTGCACCAGTCGGAAGGAAAGCACCCCGTGCGCTCGCTCCAACCACTCCATCAGCACCGGCCGGAAGGCCTCGACGGTCCTGACACCGTACCGAGGCATCTCCAGCCGGATTGGCCAACGGGCAATGACGTCTCGGCTGGCGTCGACCCGCCAAGCGGTGATCTCCTTGATTGAGACCAAGCCGCCGCGGGCGCGCGTCTCCGACACCCGCCGGCAAACTTCGGCGAGCATCTCCGCCTCCAGGTCCCACGGGGGAGTTCCGGCCAGGAGACACGCTGCCTCCGTCGCCACCGTGCGGTAACCGCGTATGTCCCTAATCGCCTGTGGTCGCCACAAGAGGGCCCTCAGACGGACGGTCAGGGACCCCGCCCACACCGGTGCGCCGTACAGGGCCATCGACCGGATCACTCCCGCGTACAGCCGTCGGCACGTAGCGCTGGGTCCGCCCACATTCGGCATCAGCCACGAAAGGGCGGATGTCGCGTCGACAAGCCGGGAACAAGTCGACGGCAATGCTCCCGGAACCACCAATGCCCGTCGAGCACCAGGCCCAAATACTTCACGTGGGCGTGGATGCTGATGGTAACCGAATTCACGGTGATCGAAGCGCCGGCGGTACGGAGGCCATGGAACAAAAGGGCCTCCGTCTTGTCCAGGGCTCCCCTCAACCCCAGAGCTTCGATCCGTCTGACAATCTCCTCGGTACCGAGAGTTGCCAGGCGTGCCGCCTCCTCTAGCGTCCCACCCCGGGCTGTGACGAGCGTATCGTCAGCGTAGCAAATTACTCCCAGCCCGGGTGGGAGGCTTCCTCTCAACGCCCAGTCGTAGCCAATGTTCCACAGGGTCGGACCCAGAACCGACCCCTGTGGGACACCGCACGTCATGGGCGTTCGCACAACGTCCCCTACTCGGTTAACGTAGAGGACGCTGCGCCCCTCCAAGTAGTCTGCCACCAGCCGCCTCAGGTACACGGGCACCCCGTGATACCCCAGCGCCTCCCTGATGCAGCTGAATGGCAGACTGTTGAAGGCGTTGGCGATGTCCAGGGAAACCGCCAACAACACTCCTCCGCCGGTGACGGCCTCCCCACCACGGCCTTCAGGCGCAGCAGTGCCGCGATCGTCGAACGCCCTCTCCTAAAACCAACCTGGGCGTCCGACAGATCGGGCCCGACCCCGACGAGGTGTCGTTCGATGCGGGCAACCAGAACCCTCTCCAGCAGCTTGCTCGCATTATCGAGCAGCACGATGGGCCTGTAGGCCGAGGCCGACTCGGGAGACCGTCCCGGCTTCGGCAGGAGTATCAGCCTCCCCTCTTTCCAGCACCCAGGGAACTGCCCGGACGCCAAAAAAGCGTCGAACAGTCCCCTGAGGCGTGGTCCCAGGTGTTCGAGGACCAGGGCCAGCACACGGTTGGGCACACCATCGGGCCCGGGGCGGTGGATTTGGCTCGCATACGCGCCACCGCCACCCCCATCTCCGGCTCCGTAATGGGCGGAACACTCTCGTCGTCGGTCTCCCGGTCGCTGTCCGGCGAAGCCATGACCGGGGGCGTGTGCTCCGCCCACCGTGGAAAGAGGTCCTCGACAACTCTGGTGAGGAGGCTGGGCTGGAGAGTCTCGGTGATTCCCCGCCCGTGAGTTAGGAGCGACCCCAGGGGTTACACTCGAGACTGTCCAGCATCTCCCGCCGACTGACGTCCTTGGGGGTACGGACGGCCAGCCTGAAGGCAGACCACGCACTGCGGTAAGCCTCGTACAGCTGGCCCTCCCGCTCAGCGTTGCGGTGACGCGCTCGGCTGCGGGTGTAGGGCATCACAGATCCGTGTTCACGCACAGCGGATGCGGCCAGCCTCGCCGTCCACCCCGTCCGCCTGGGGCGGATCCAATCGACCCACAGCCCACCGCGGCAACACGGGAACTCCGTCCGCCGTGTGACCCCTGCTGGGCTGCAGGAGGGTCCGGGAGACCTCTATCCGGATGTATGTGTGGTCGGACAGGGTCTCAACCTCCTCCTGGACGCTCCAGCTCCTCACACGTGCTACGACATTGGGGCTAGCGAACGACAAGTCCACTATCGACCCGCCCCGCTGCCGCACGCACGTTTGCACCGAGCCCCTGTTCAGCAAACAGAGGCCCAGTGCCGCCGCCCACTCTTCGACCGCCGGCCCGCGGTCGTCCGTCCTGGGGGACCCCCACGCCGTGGACTTGGCGTTGAAGTCCCCCAGAACGAATACTTGGTGCGGTGCCAGTCGCTGTATCGAGGCCCCCAGGATGGTGAGGGAGGCCCCGAAATCTGTCGCGCTCCTGTTAGGGGAGAAGTAAACACCAAATAGCGTAACCTCTCCCCATTCCGCCGCGATATACCCATCGCCCCTGTCCTTGAGCAACAAGGGCGAGGAATGCCACGACGTGGAGGCGACGATTGCCACAAAGCCGTCAGTGCTGCCCAGCCAATTGGGCCGGTCAGGCACCGCGTACGGCTCCGCGGCTATGGCAACACCGATCATCCACTCCGCCATGGCTTGCAGGAAAACGTCCTGCGCACCAGGGGAGTGGTTGAGGTTGGCCTGCAGGAGGTGGATAGACTCGGTCGCCCTTAGTGGGCCGTAACCATCAACTCCTCCGCGCTGGCGGGCGATCGGGTCGCGCTAGGGGCGGGAGCGACCGGGATCGTCGGGCCACTCTGCCCCTTTGGGGCCGAAGTCGAGGGTCTGCACTCCCTGCTCCCCATGCGGTGTTTGGCAGGCCTATTTCCCGCCGCACACGCGGAGCAGTGGGGAGTGGCGGCGCACGATGCCGCCTTATGCCTGGGTTGACCGCAGCGGAAGCAGAGATCGCTGCAGTCAAAGCAATTAGTGCATGTCGGCTGAGTGTATCCGACCGCCATGCACTTGTAGCACCTCGCAGGCCGGGACTTCATCACGATCACCCGCGCCGAGCTCCAGCCCACGAGGAGCCTGCCTGAGTCGGCCAATTGCTTGGCCGACTCCACCGGGCACTGCACCCAGGCAGCACCGACGCCGCCTGGACCAGGGCGGATAGCGCCAATTCGGGCGTTGTCCACGGGACATCCAGTTTTCGAGACGATGGCCTCCCGGATGTCGTCCACCATCACGGAGTCGTCCAGACCCGTGACGCGTAGTTCTGCACACTTGACGGGTCTGGCGATCTTGACGCCATTCTCCGCAGCGAACAAACCCCGCAGCTTGGCCGCCATGCTATCGGCCGTCTTGGCGTTCTCGGCCCCAGGGAACTCCAAAATTCGAGCCTCTGTCCAGGCCTTGCGGGTCCTGGCTTCGACGCCTCCGATATCGGTGACGTCAAGCTCCCGCCGGGCGCGACGTAAGACGGCCTCTTAGCTGAGGCCGTTTTCGGCCGCCTCAGGCAGCACGGTGATCACCACTGCGGCTGACTTCGGCGGCCGGAGTCTCCTGCGCGACCTCTTCTTACCGGCTCTTGCCTTGGGAGCGGAGGCTTTGGCGGCGCTTTTGGCTTCCACTCTCCTCTTCTGGCCGCGACTTTTCCGGCTACGCTCAGCCGTCTGCCAGCCCTCTTCGGGCGCAGCAGGATCGCTAGGCGCAGCAGTCACGGTCGCGGCTACGTGCAGTTGCCGGCGGCGGCTTAGGTCCGGTCTTGGCAGGAGCCGGTGCCGCCTTCTTCTTGGCGGCGGGCCCCTTCGGCTTCGGCCCAGCAACGGTCGCAGCGTAGCTCCCTACGCGCCCGCCCTGGCAGGGTAGCGCGGCAGGGGCTGACGTCACGGCTTTCGGCCTATCCGCAGCAAGCGTCGGCCGGAGACGGGGCTCCGGCGGCAGTCTCGACTCCAGAGCCGCCATGCGCGCGTCGAGCATTTTGCCGAAGACATCGACAATGGCGCGCATGGCCTGGTCCGGCACGCCGTCCACTGCGGGCAGCGGAATTGGTGCTGCCGGCTGGGCCTCTTTGGGACTCGCCGCAGTGCGAGTCGGCGCAATGGAAGCGGCGAGGGAAGCGGCAATGCCAGCGCTTGTCGACGGTGCAGTTCGCGCCAGATGCATGACCTGGCGCCGCAAGTCGGCCATTTGTTTGACCAACTCGCGGTTCGCCTTCTGAACCGTCGACAACTCCTTCTCCAGGGCCTTATTCTTCTCCTGCAGACCTGAAACCTCGCCACTAAGGCAGGCATTTTTGGCCACATCGGTAGCTGGGGTGTCAACACCTATCTACGTCAGATGTGTATGAACATTCCCCGAGTTCCCACGAGTATGGGAGAAATAAAGGTCGACCCGGGCAGAGATCCCGATACCCGGGCAAGCGTACATTTGTATCCCAACACAGGGGGTCCACAGGTACCCTGGCTGGGGGCGCGCTTACGACTGAACAACCCATCAGTCATGCATCCTCTCGCCGCGCGCCAGAACTTAGGATTCTGGGTGATTGTTTTATAGAGGTTTTCTTCCTCGCGGTCCAGGCGGTTAAGCCAAGACCCTCGTTCCTGAATCTAGGCCTCAAGACGAGTGTCTCGAAGCAAGAATCAGGTCTACGATTTGTCGCGGTTGGCAAATGCCTGCCCAGTCCTCAAACGAATGATTGAATGGTCCCGTCGAATTTCGCGTCCAATACAGAGGGGACAATTAGAGGGCATGGAGCGAATTTGGGGCATCCCACAAACTGGGCCCCCCCTCGGGCCAGATATTTGCCACGAGCGACAATTCCAGGGAGCAGTCTCTCCTGCCTATGGATGTCGAAAACACGAGTAAGACATAATATGCAGATAAGATCTACGCAAGCAAAGGAAACCTCGACGAAGAACAGATGGGCGTAAGGATTTTTGTTGAGTTTTCCTCTATTCAGTGTGGCATAGTTGGTCGATTCCTCTCCTATTGTGAAAGAGTCTCGAACCCAGTACGTACGTATGTATATGAACATGTTGATGGTGGCTTTTACAGTAAAAATGACTCAGTGCGGTTATTGTATTATAGTAGTATGTGTATTCTAAAAGTGCGTACGGACTGCGCGTTCCAGGGTACGCGTGGCCTGGAACGCGCAGTCCGTAGTTGTAGCTACGCGTATACTCTTGGGAACGCGTGTCGCGCTAGGCTTTGTCAGTCGGTCACTCGTCAAAGTGAGCCTGGTTACGCTCAATTTGGACGGCAGTATGGATAGGCACGCGTTCTTGGAGTCATGGCGGATGCCGATGACTGGCGAGGCTCGCGTATCGCGATCACGCGTTCAGGCTCACGGGGGTCCAAACTAAAGCTGTAGGGTCGAGGCGGCAACAGTGGCTATAGCGGCAACAGTGGCGCAGAGGCCGTTGCATAGAAAGAATTAGAGATGCTTTTCTATCTCTCTCACTCCTTGCAAGGTCTCGGTATAGGTTCATGTAACAACCAGTTCGCTCGCATCGACGATCTAAGGAGTGAGTGCAGTGAGCAATTTTTTGTTTCGATTAGTGAAAAAGTGAGTTTTAAGGTAAGATACATTTGTTATTTGTTTACTATCTTTTCACTGCACCAACAATTTTATGTTTTCAGTATGAAATAAGTTTAATTAAGGCAATTTTCGCATATATTGCAACTTCATTTAAGCAAAATTGTCGTGCATGGTACAGGTTAAATTCAAAATGGCGGTTATGTACACAGTGGCTCATACTGCTTGAGTACACAGTGGCTTATGATCCACTGTGTACTGACTGTTAATAATTGATTCAATTTAATACTAGAAAATATATTATAATTTTCGGTATATTTCTTTTACAGCATGGGTCGTCCGGCAAGGCCCCGTAAAATCGGAAAACATACGGCTGATGAAATGAAAACAGCCTTGAAAAATATAAAAAATGGCATGAGTGTGAGGAAAGCGTCAAAACTTTCGGGCATTCCTTTCACTACATTGAGACGTTATTTCCATAAAACAAAAAATATGAATATCGATCAGGCTACTTTAACACCAAATTACAGCATTAACAAAGTTTTCAATGAAGAGCAAGAAAAACATTTAAAGGATTATTTTACATATTGTGCACTGCTGTTTTACGGATTGAGCACGAAAGAATGCCGAAGAATAGCATACCAAATGGCACATGTCAATAATTTAAAAATGCCAGGTTCGTGGAAAGAGACTGAAATGGCAGGAAAAGATTGGCTTTTACATTTTAGAAAGAGAAATCCAGAACTCACTCTGAGAAAACCTGAGGCATGCAGTCTCGCAAGAGCATCAGCATTCAATCGAACAAATGTCGAAAGATTTTATAATAATTTGGAAAATTTAATGAAAAGGCACTCCACTTTCGCCGAAGGAACAAGAATATTTAATCTAGATGAAACTTCAACTACTACGGTCCAAAAACCGCAAAAAGTCATCGCACCAAAGGGCCATAAAAATATAGGTAAAGTAACAAGTGGTGAAAGAGGCACACTCGTCACCACCTGTTGTATTATAGGCGCGAGTGGAGTAGCGTTACCACCGGTGATGGTATTCCCAAGAAAAAAATTCAAGAATTTCATGATAAAGAATACACCGACGGGTACTCTTGGACTTGCAACCCCAACAGGATGGATGAACTGTGAAATTTTTCCAGAAGTAATGAAGCACTTTATCAAATATTCAAATACAACTCCGGAAAATCCAAGTATACTAATAATGGATAACCATGAATCGCATTTATCCATTGAAGCCTTGAATATCGCTAAAGCATCAGGTGTTCACGTGCTTACCCTTCACCCACATACTTCGGGAAAGTTGCAGCCATTGGATGTTGGCATATACGGACCATTTAAGACTTACTATAATGCAGGTATAGACGCTTGGATGTTACAAAATCCTGGCAAGCCAGTCACAATATATGATGTTGGTGAGATTGTTGGCAATGCTTTTTTGAAAGTCATGACTCCAATTAATATTACAAAAGCATTCAAAACTTGTGGTATCATTCCGTTTGACAGAAATTTGTTTGATAATGATGATTTCTTGCCATCGTCAGTTACTGACCGCCCATGTCCCGATTGTGAACCACGTGAAGAAGCATCTACAATACTACCACGACCTTCTCAAGATTATAACGATATAAATATACCAGGTCCATCTACAAAGGATTCATTTCAATTGGATTCTACGACCGAATTAGCTAACTCTCGATTTTCAAGTAGCTCTGACGTTACAATATTTGAAGAAGAGGTTCGATCTGTATCAAATTTATCTGAGAAAGTTTCGGTTGCTTTACGACCTTTAGACAACATTATCTCTCTTGAAAGAAATGATTCTCCATCAATCTTGCAGGAGTCTTATGATCGAGAACCTACACCTACAGCTTACGGAAATTCTGACATTTCAGGTATCTTAATATCATCACCACCTCCACCATCGATAGAGTTGGTTGCCAATATAAACCCTGTATCATTCGCAGAAACAGCTCCCTCGATTGTTGATAAAAAATCAAAGATAATATCTCCCTTTGAATTCAGAAACCCAATAAAGGCAGGACCTAGAAAATCGAAAAGAAAAGCACGAAAATTGGGAAGAAGTTTAATTGCAACAGATACTCCGGAAAAACTGGAAATCGAAATGGATAAAAATTTCTCAAAAAACCGAAAAGAAGCTAAAAAAAGAAAAACAGCTAAGAAGATTCTCCAAAATGATTCCGAAAATGAACTTTTTGAAATTCCATATCAAGAGTCTGATGAGGATAATGATTGGCTTGATGAAGAAGTAGAAAATTATATTGTCCCTATCACTTCCAATTATTTGAAAAGGCCACTGTCTCATACACCACAGGAGGGTGAATATGTTTTGGTTGAATTTTCTACAAAGAAAACACAAATATATTACGTTGGTAAAGTGTTAGAGAGTCGTAATAAAAAATTAGAATATTGCATTAGTTATCTGCGTCCAAAATCTATAAATAAATTTCACAATCCAAACGAGCCAGATATTTCATATGTCAAAGAACAGGACATCAAACTAATATTACCGAAGCCTGATTTCTCTGGAAGCACATCGAGACAGCAATCATATTTATCTTTTGCTACAGATCTATCACTTCTCAATATTCGCTGAACATTGTTTTTTTTCTTTTCATGTTGTTTTCTAAAATTTATTTAATTTTATTTTATTGTTTTTGCAACATACTGAACCAGTGTTTGCTACCTACTTAGTTTACATTACAGTTATCAGCTAATTATTTAAACTAAAAATAATAATAATAAAAAGACAAATTGTAATCCAAAAAATTTCACTTGAAAGACTGAAAGTCGCTTTATATTTGTTACTTAGATACTTATCAGATGATTATTTACATAATTAAGAAAAGAAAAACGAACGTTTCAAAAATTTTTGACATTTATATTCTTGAGACTGAAATAGTCATTTAAGTTTGTACCAAATTATTAGTTTTAAGAATGAAAAAGTCATTATGATTAATGTAACATTTATTATTTTCTGAAATTAATAAATAAAAACTGATAAAACGTAAAAAAGTGTATTATTATTCAGGTTATATTATTGATGATTCACTGTGGACCTACTTGATTCACTGTGAACTGAGGGCCTATTCACTGTATCCGACCCCCAGTACACAGTGGCTCAAATGATATTTTTTAAAAAATGCATTTTATTACCCAGCATATTACATTTTTTACCTAAATCGATTTGAATTATGAAAGTTCGATAGTTATACTATGTATTAATCCCTTTACTTGTCCATAATACTCTTTCAAATCTAGTGTAGGGTCATTGGAAAAAAAGTGATCCACTGTGGCCGCCTCGACCCTACTCGTAGGCCACGCGTATTCAATGTACGTGTAACATTGGAACGTGCAGTCCATACGCACCTTTATATTTGCCTACATTTGTAGATCCTACAGTAGCTCCACGTCGCATGTGAAGTAAAGGGTCTAAGAATACAATATTTCATCCACTTAACTGGCTGTGGGAGTCGTAAAATTCATAGAAATAATTACGATCACCAACTCTGATGCTAAGCGTAGCGATTATGCCATAATCGCACGTTCTTAGGAAATCTGGCTCATAATGACGCGTCATATCTAGTTTATCAGTCAGGGTTATAACAGGTTTTCGAGTCCATGCGTGTTTACCCTAGCGCCAAAACTCGGTTTTTGTAGAGTTTGTTGCCATTTTCGTGTTGTACATAATAGGTATTTTGTACCTCAATATTAGTTATCTAGAATTGATTGAAAGCCATCAAAGATTACGCCAGCAGGTAAGAACATCTTTGTTTCCATATTTTTAATTAACATGTTTATTTTATTCAAATGTGCCCGGGAGGGCAAGATGGGGTACCATACCCCGAAGAAAATTTTAGTTATTTCTTTAAGACACTAGGATTTTTTATACGTAATTGAGTTTAATCTTGTTTTAGAATGATGAAAAATTATAGGACAGTGATGGGGAATTGAAGTGTAGAGAGTATGAAAAATGCAATAAATATTGTAGATAAACGGGCAATGGGATATAAATTAGTGGCAAACACATATTCTGTACCAATATCTACCCCCCTAAAAAAAGTTTTAGGTCCAAAAAGAAGAACATTTTCTGATGCCGAAGAGAAAGAACTTTGTGACTATAACGTTGACATGGAGTCGTCTTTACTTACAACAAAAGATTTAAAGACATTGACATATAATCTGACAGTAAAAAACGACAAGCAACACTTTTTTAACACCAAAAAAAAAGAAGCTGGCATAGATTAGGTGCAGGGATTTTTAAGCAGGCATCCAGAATTATCAAGATGAAAGCCAGTAAGCACTTCAGCTACATGTGGCACTGGGCTTAATAAGCAAGGTGTTAAACAGCTTTTTAACTATTGTCAATCCTCAACAAGTTATACCTTATGCTGCAACTCGCAAAGTGACACGCGTGACAAGAAAACAAGAAAAACAGCTACAATAATTTCTTCTCCATGTTAAATTTCCTTAGAAGGAAAATAAAAGAAGCTGGTAGAATATAACACAAAAGAAAGAAAAGGTAAAAGAACTGATAAAGAATAAGAAAATTAATTTGGCAAAGAAAAAAAACAGAAAGAAAACCAACAATGATCTAAATTCACTACCAGAAAGTGACACAGATGAAAATAATATCCCTTGCTGTAAACTGCCATGGAAAATACTTAGATTTAGATGAAGGATAGGCTGCATGCACTCTCTGTAGGTAGTGTGCATACTGTAACTGTGTTGGGGTAGACAAGGATGACGACGAGGCAATATTTGTTTGCGAGTTTTGCAACCAAAAATAAATATGTTCCCCATACCCCATCTTACCCTACGGAGGAGGCATGTGTAGATGGGGTTTTTGACATTTTTGACAAATTATTTTATTTTTCAATGAGTCTAGTTTCTCAAGTTCCTTATTTCCAATGACTGATTATGTGAGAGTAATTATAAATAAATAAGTATTCAAAACAACTAAAAATGTCCGTTTTATTACGCTCGAAACGTTAAGTACCCCGTCTTGCTCCACCTTCCCCTATATTATGTACAAATATGCACAATGTGCGCCATCCTGAATTTATTTACACACATTTTTATTTATTACAGATTGCACCAGTCACCAATCACCACCGTTATCTCTAAAGAAACGAAAACGAATTCATCAACAAGAGAATGACATATCACCTGTGAAAAGAAATGGAGATATCCGTAATTACCCTAAAATTGAGCAAATTTGCTATTTACTTGATAATTTAAGCAACGTAACAAAGAAACACTGCTATATTTGTAAAAATGACAATAGCGAGTGTAGTATATTACAGACATTGAGAAAGTCTTCGGTTGTGAAGTCTCTGAAGCATCTCCAAATACCCGATATAAATTTAATAGACAATCTGAATGCTGATACTATATTAAATTCTGTTAACTATTTTAACAAAATAAACGGTGAATTAAAACACAGTAAAATTTGTGATAAGAACATTGGCAAATATGGTGTCGAATCGACATTAAGAATGCAAGCTTCAATTGGGATTACTGAGGAACAGCCAACACTGTCCAATACAGAGTTAACCGATGGGTCTAGCATTGATACTAATCTCAATTCGGTTAATCAATCTGATAAAGAAATTAACGAATTAAATAACAACAATGTCAATGAAAGTGCTAATTTTGATTTTAATGAGGAGTTAGACATAGATGATTTGTTAGCTGAATTGAATGAATACCACACAGAGAAAACAAATGATACAGAGTCTATTGAAGAAGGTAAAGAATCATTAATGACTTCACACACACACATTCATTCGTAAAGTGTAAACTCGATTAACCGAACTAATTGTTGTCATTAGGCATACAGATAATCGAAAATACGGATAATCGAATTAATGAAGTTGTTTTTGTACATATTAGATAATTCGATTATCTATTTCGATTTATAGCCACATTTCTTTTTATTTAGCTGTAATTCTCTCTCACAGAGCAAAGTACCAGGCCCGCCGCTAGCTGTTTCATCGCCCGTGTACATTACTGATTATGCCGCCTTTTTTTGGAAGGCACACCGCGTTCAATTTGTTCGGGGCGACGGATGAGCGGCGTGCGACCTTATAACCTAACGTATTCCCTCCCCGTTGCCATTGGACTAACCACTGGTACCGTTTCCTTGACATTCGTGGCCGGCTCAGCAGGTTACCCTTTGACGCCTCGGCAACATTGCAGTGATGCCGGCCGGGGTATCGCCCTCACGCCGTCGGCCTCTCTGCGGGTGGTGGACTAATCCCCGATCCATCCATCCGCGACTTCGGTTAAGGCGTTATCAGGCGCAAGTACTTGCGCCTACGCCGCCCGGCGTGCCGGCAGCGGAGTGTATCGTGGTAAAGAAATTCCTCCCAGACCCGTTCCGCCGCCTCGGCAACGACCATATCCTAGTTCCTGACGTTGTTGAGCATCGTTCTAGCGCTGATCGGCAGCATCAAGTCGGTAACGATGCTTGCAACGGGTTCACGGCGCTGCTTTGCCCAGGCCATGGAGACCTCGAGCGTGTGCTGCGCCGTGTCCTCGTCGCAATCGTAGTGGTGGCAGGACGGGATCCTCTCCCTCCTCACGACCTACTTACTGCAGGTACTTGCCGAAACGACCATGCCCCGACAAGACCTGCATCAGTCGGAAGGAGGAAGGAGAGGACCCCGGCTTTTCCGGCAATGACATATATGGATACTCTTTCGGGTACCTTTCTAACGCCCCTCCCGGGACGTCGGTCGCTCTCGTGCGGTCATCCTCTGCGGGTGACGGACTAACTCCGGTCTCGTCACCCGCGGCCTCGGCTAGAGCGACATCAGGCGCAGGTACTCGCGCCTGCAACACTCGAATCGCCGGTATCGCCGTAGAGGAGTTCCTCTCGCGCACGCTCCGCCGGCTCCTTCCGTAAGATGACTGCCCCACAAAAGGCGGCGACCGCGTCCCAGTTCCTGACACTGTCGATTTTAATGCATTTCCATTTGGTTTTTCATATTCATGGTCTTGGGATGACTAAATAAAGGAACGATGAAATTAAAATGAATACTGAAAAATTGTTAAAACATCGGGATAATAAAAGAACATAAAATATAGTAATATCCGTAAAAAAGTCAAGTCATACCTACATACATAACGTTACCATATGTCATATGTTACCTAAATACAAACTTCACAAATAATTTAATATATATGAAAATTTTAATATAATTACAGATATGACATCCAAGATACCAACAGAGCAGTCTCTCAGTGGTCCAGCCTCAACGTCGCCTGGTGGACCACAAGTAGAAGATAATTCCCCCGAACAGTCCAATATTGTCGAACGCCGTCTAAGTACATTAAAGTCATCTGATCGACCACAAATGGAAGACAATTTTCCGAAGCAGTCTAATAATCTCGAACGCCCACGTAGTCCATTAATGTCGTCGGAACAACTACAATTAGAAGATAATTTCCTAGAACCGTCCAATATTCTCGAACGCGCACGAAGTCCATTAGTATCGTCGGATCGACCACAATTAGAAGATAATTACTCGGATCCATCCAATATTCTCGTACGCGCACGAAGTCCATTAATGTCGTCGGAACAACCACAATTAGAAGATAATTACCTAGAACAGTCCAATATTCTCGAATGCGCACGAAGTCCATTAATGACGTCGGATCGACCACAATTAGAAGATAATTACCTAGAACAGTCCAATATTCTCGAATGCGCACGAAGTCCATTAATGACCTCGGATCGACCGCAATTAGAAGATATTTACCCAGATCAGTCCAATATTCTTAAACGCGCACGAAGTCCATTAATGACGTCGGATCCACCACAATTAGAAGATAATTACCTAGAACAGTCCAATATTCTCGAATGCGCACGAAGTCCATTAATGACGTCGGATCGACCACAATTAGAAGATATTTACCCAGATCAGTCCAATATTCTTAAACGCGCACGAAGTCCATTAATGACCTCGGATCCACCACAATTAGAAGATAATTACCCAGATCAGTCCAATATTCTCGAACGTCCACAAGGTCCATCAATGTCGTCGGATCGAAGACAATTAGAAGATAATTACCTAGAACAGCACAATATTCTCGTAAGCCCATTAAGTCCATTAACGTCACCTGATGATCGACCTCAAATGGAAGACAAGTTCCCAGAACAGTTCAATATTCTCGAAAGCTCGTTACTAGACGACAACTTCACGACGCCAGATGGACTACAAATAGAAAATCCATTAATTTCGCCTGATCAAGTAGAAGATAATTTCTCAAAACCACCGCTAAAACGTAAATACTCGCTGAGCACGATTAGAAAATGTTCGTCTAAAATCCACACTCGTAAGCAACCGAGAATTGGATAAACAGACACTGTGAACAATGCGTGTAAAAATCTCACTAGTCTGGTACACTGCCCACAAAAAGCATCCAAACTCGAAGCGAGAGACTGGAAAGGTGTAAAAACAAACGACCATAATGTATGTCATGTGGGGCTTGGGCCTCCTCCACAATAAGAGAGAAATTGACCTACTGTAACGGATAACCATATTGGTCAGACCTATTAGTATAAAGTTTTATTTCGAGATTTTCTTCTCATTCATAACGCTGTTTGCGTAATTTAACCAAGTTTGTTTTTTTCCACACTAGAAAACAAAGCGTAGCTATTACTCAATGTCGATACTAATGACGTATGTATATTATACTATACCCTTACAAAATTGTTGTGATACTTAGTCATTATGACTAAATAATGATAGTCTTGGAATAATAACATATAGAAGGATAGTGTCGGTACTTAAGCGATCAAAACCGCGAAGCCAAAATATTACATGCGTGCAAGCGATTATACACGCACACCACCATACAATAGAGTTGCGTACGCAGTGACCTTGTACACTACGGAACGGTACTGCGTAGGGAGCCATCTGGCTCCAATTTAAACGCTTCAGTTTTTGTGGGCAGAGTTACCTTCTATGAGTTATTATTCTAAGATGATAGTGATATTTTTGTATTTAAGATAAGTAATGTGAAATAAAAGGTTTTATAAATTATTATATCTTTTTAATTATTTTTCTTACTGTTCAATCATTTTTGTTATACATCACTGCACATAAATTTTCATGCTGATAAACTTATTCTATGAATAATTATTAGGCCGCGTGTGAAGCAAGCGATTGATTTCAATTAATACGATACTGCTATCAAACGTTTCCATTGATCTATAATACGCTTGCACCGCTGTAGTGACTCGGTAGTCCAGTAAGTACTAAATATTAAATGCACATTATTAGAATGAGTCAGGTCGGTACTAAACACTTATTGAAAATCTATGTTAGTGTTGGAGTTATATCGTAGACACTAAACACTTATTGGAAACCTATCTCGGTGTTAGAGCTAATCCGGTAGGTATTCAACACTTATTGGCAATCTATATCAGTGTTTAATGTAGTCCGGTAGGTTCTAAATGCTTATTGGAAATCAATCTCAGTGTTGGAGTTAGTCCGGTAGGTGCTAAAAACTTTTGGAAATTTATACGAGTATTTGAGTTGTCTGGTAGATACTAAACGCTTACTGGAAATCTATCGCGGTATTGTAGTAAGTTCGATAGATACTCGAAACGCTTATTAGGAACTAATTTCAGTGTTGGTTGTCCGATAGACTAAAGACTGAGTTAGTCCAGAGTAGGTAGTAAAAGCTTATTGGCAATATATATTAGTGTTTGAGGTAGTCCGGTTACCTACCGGCCTTCTTAGAAATCTATTTCAGTGTTAAAGTTGCTTGCTCTTACACATTAATTACTCATAAATACAATCAAAGTTTCATGTGTCAAATTTATATATAGTTGGTTGGCTGACTTTTCGTTACCATTCGTTAATTTATATATACGATATAACGCTTCATTAACAGCCACGGATCTCCATCACAATGGGAGAATGACCTACTATACCTAGCTGACCAACAAGATACACCATATGGGTTGATTTAGAGTTTCCGCAACAAGAGTTTTACGTACATTAGTCTTCTTTTACGACCCCTTTGTTAAAGGTGGTAAATTATAATATTACTTTTTCACTACACAAAAGGTACCCTTACATATAATTCAGTGAGACATACGTACTTGTTCAGTTGTGTCAAACCATACTTTATATACCTACCAATTAAATTCAATAGTGTTTCCCCGGACTGCCCGAGGGTCAAACCTCGGTGTCTTATACGGAGACCATTGTGAATCCTGGCAGACAGGAGTTACAGTGGTGGGATTAGTCCCAAAAAAAATACCTACCTATCACGTTCCGCACAGATGATGATCTCCATGACATAGACAGCAATGACCGAAACACATTCAAGACGAAATTATTTTTATTTTTTATGTACTATACAATTGACATTGACTTTGTATAAAACTTAACTATGAGAACGTAAAAAGTGAAAACCAAATGCGGCTTTATACCCCACAATATATTGAAAGTTCATTTAAAACCCTTTACAAAAAGGGAGCCGTCGCTCAGGACGCCTGGCAGATGTGAAACATCGAAATTATTTTGTACAAGTATATATGCATAAAAAGAGATTACGACAGGAACTAAAAATATTAATAAAATATTACTTTTTTCTCGCGAACATGATGATTTTTATTCAATAAACATTTATTTTCATTAGTACACACTATAGGTAAGTGTTTAAGATAATAGTTTATTTTAAGCTCACTAGATGGCGTTGTACTAAATTCTAAAACAGGTTATAATGTCGTTACAAAAATGTACATATTCGAGCATGGCGTTAACGCCACGCCAACGATCAGCAACTTAAATTCTTCTCTTGCCGAGAGAATAAAATTTTTTAATGGAATTTAGAAAATTATATCACGCCGCTGTACAGTACGTTTGTAGACGTAATTTCCGTACTCCCGTTTGGTGATGGAGTAAGAATACAATTTAACACCCCCTCTGCTCTTGTCGGAGGGATGGTGAGTATCGTAAAATATGATTAAGGGAAATGATAGGAAGATAACATCGATGCTAGGGATGTGACCTGGAGGGAAAATAATCGATTTTTTGTTCGTTAAAATAAATCGATTTTAAAATAATCGATTATTTAAAAAAAACGATTTTAAAATAATCGGTTTTTTCTGCCAATAGGATTGTAATGACCTTTCTTTTTTAGGAAATGTAATTTTTTTATTTTTTTAGGAAATCTGGCCATGAATAATCGCTTAATTTCGAATAGTAAAAAATCGATTAATAATCGATTTTTCTCATTTTCATAATCGATTATTACAAAAAAATAATCGAATAATAATCGATTTTTATAAAAATTTATTATTTTTTCACACCCTAATCGATGCTAGAAAAGGATAACTCAAAATAAAACCCTATGCCAGCATGTGATCAAATTCCCTCCCAAAGGGGAGAAGACCTGAGCCCAGAAGTGAAACGTATATGGGCTGAAATGAAATGAGACCGCTCAAGTCGGAATAATATGAAAACATATGCAATAGATGGACTAGTAAGAACATTGTCGTGATAAAAAAATATACAACGATGTTGTGGTATATTTCTAACAACTATGGCTTCAAATACCACTTTCAGTAATCACTTTATCCGTTCCATATTTAATTTTAACAATCAGTACATTATTTACTTATGTATTAAGCTTAAATAATAAATAAACAACGACGCTATAGATAGTATCGATTCCTTCACCACGATATGTTAATAGAATTAAGGAGAGGAAGAATGACATGTTAAATAAGGAGAAGAAGGACGAAAGGAAGAAATAAGGAGAAAGGAAGGAAGGAAGGAAGGAGGAGGAGAAAGGAAGGAAGGAGGAGGAGAAAGAAAGGAAGGAGGAGGAGAAAGGAAGGAAGGAGGAGGAGGAATAGAAGTGTCGGGTTTCGAATCCCACGCAGGACAACACTGTGTGATTCACAAATTGTGGTGGGATTAGGGTCACAATATCGAAAAGAAAGTATCGATACTGACTCATGAGTAGTATCGAAGAAAAAGTATCGTACTCATTAAAGTATCGAAACAAAAGTTTCGATACTTCAAAGTACTGAGTACTGTTCCTAGAATCTATGTCGTGATGACCTTTTTTTTAGGAATTTGACCGTCTGTGAACGGATCAAAATATTTCGAGCCACGTTTTAGAAGGTTCATTACGTTTGATCTAGATGGCGTTACCATAAATGTGAGCCGTACGGTCAAGTTTAAAATGCATAATTTCTAATATTTATTCGATATGATACCTGCCAAAAAGTACTCATCGAGTAAAAGTATCGAATGCAAAGTATCGAGTACAAAATATCGGTATCGAAAGAAAAGTACTTGATACCTAAAAGTATCGATACTTTTTTCGTGTCCCTGACCTGGATGTAATTTATGTCCATTAGTTATGTTTGTAAAGTCCCCCGCAATACAAGGATTATTTCCTTAATGCATGGTGTTGCCTTTTGAGATAAAAAAAAAATATTTACGATATTTTGCATACGTATTATTTTGTCCGTGTGGTGACGGAATAAGAACACATTACACTCCCTATCTTGCTCGTGGATGTCGTAAAAGACGACTAAGGGGGTAATATACATATGACATCTACGCATTAGAAGGAAAAACTCGAAACCAAATCCTGTACCAACACGTCTGACCAGCATGGTATAGTAAGGTCAATTCCCCTCCTATCATGGAGGAGGTTCGATATGGATATGAGCCGAGATGATGATGTATTATCTATATTTTTTTATATTATTTATATTGTAAGTATATTATATGAAGAACTGACAACCGTTGGTGAAAATAATGATGGAGAAAAAAAAGAGTGTGTGTACAAAGTATACTCAGAAGTGAAACTCCTTTATCCTTTGTCCATTATCCTTTATCTCATTCTCTCGCCGGCTGAATCCTATACACTTATGTATTTGCGTCTCTAGGGACTCGCATTTTCGTTTCATCGAGTTTGAAATCACAACGATTCTAAAAAGCTTCACTTCAAAAACGACGAATCCTATTAACGATATTGTCATTGCCAGAATCCATTGGATGCGTATGTCTGTTCTGCGCGACATAGTCGTGAGTGGATGATGGTTGTATAACTATTAGCTACGTTATCGATGTAATATTTTCGTCATTACTTGAGTTTATCTATCTATAGCTATATGTGTACAGTTATTGTTAATCAGCTCGCAAGTCAACATCTTTGAACTGTTTCCCTTTGTGTAGATCTTCTAACTCTGCTTGCAATTCAGCGTATCTCTTCTGCAATTGTTTCTCTCTGTCTGTTTGTCGGTTGACATCTTCTGTTAGAGACTGTTAAAAGCAAATAAAGATTAAAATTAGTAAACTGTATGAATTTTCATATACTTATCATAATCATCATCTCAACTCAAATACGTTTCACTGTTGGGTTCAAGCCTCCTGGAGGAGGCTCAAGCCTCCTGGAGGAGGCTTGAACCTTTGAGGCCTGAACCTACTGTGGACAGTAGGAGGGAAATTGTTTTATTTAATATTATTCGCTTCTCTTACATATAGCGTATTGTATTCCCTAGTCGTTACGACGTCCATAGTAGAGATGGCGATCTGAGATCAATTAATCGAGGAATCGATTTTTCAGGCCCAAAAATTCGATTTTATAAATCGATACGAAGCACTGAATCGATTCGGTGAATCGATACTTTAACCTGGAAAATCGTCATTCGATTTTTTTCTTCCCCCTTCGATACTAGGTGTTCAGTATCGAATGTTAGCGTTTTATGTTTCATAATATATTATAAGATGAATAACACTTTCAGATCTAAAAAAAAAAAGTTCATCACATATTTACTCTAAAGATTTCCTAAAAAAAATAAGCTCATCACAATCCCGTCGAAAAATAAGATCGATAGATCAATTAATCGGAAATCGATCCTTCACACCGCGATTTTCTTGTGAATCGATTCTTTGGACGACGATTCAAATCGATTCAAGAATCGATCTTTTTCAGAAAGATCGCCCATCCCTAATCCACAGGCCGCTGCACTGGTCAGACGTGGTGGCACAGGGTTTTACTTCGAGGTTTTGTTCTCTTGCACCGACGTTATATGCATATTATATCCCTTAATCGTCTTTTACGACACCCACATGCAAGAGATAAGGTGGTGAATTGTATTTGTATTCCGTCACCATACGGAAATAATTATCATATAGCATAAATGGTGTTATTGATCACGTGAGATTCTAAAATTCACAAGTCGAATGGTGTGGGTTGTTCGATTTCCACGCTCTTCTTATCCCAATTACTTGAGGTCGACCCAATATGTATGATCAATACAAGAGAAGAAAAACTCGAAATAAAAGTCTATTTTTTTTTACGGTCGGCGCACTCCTCGCTCCATTCTGTCCGGGGCTACAGAGGCATAAGCACGTACACCCGTAACCCACCCGTGATACGTCGCCTTCGTCGTTGGACCGACCACCGGAGCAGAGTGACTTGTCAGTGGTCGGCCCGACGGCATACCCCCCTGAGGACTACCCTCTCCTCGAAAATAAAAGCCTATGCCACCACGTCTGATCAATGTGATATAGAAGTCCAAATTCTCTCTCCCAATGAGGCGGAGCCCAACAGTGGCATGTGTATGAGCTGAGATGATAATGATGAAAATATAGTCTAATATAAAAATAAAACCTACCTCTATTCTACGCGGTATTGCTGCCTTTTCTTGTTCAGCTAAGAACTTGAATGTTGATAATTCAAGGTTGGCCTGTTCTATCTGATCCTGTAGCTCTTGAAATTGTTTTATTAACGATGCTGCCCGACTTTGATAACCACCTAATAATCAAACAAAATTTTAGTTTGCGAATTTGGATATGACGACAAAGAAAATATACAATTGACTACCCTTTACTGATCAACGAGACACATTTATTTTTTTTTATGATGCGTTTAAAATATATTATGGCGTTTTAAAGAAATTTGACCCATTAGCTTTTTAGTCACGCTGTGAATGTGCTGTACTAATGCAGCTGCCTACTCTTCTGGCGATTACTATAGCGGTTAGTATTACTCCCATTTGATGGTAAAGAGTGATGAAATATTTTTGGTGCATCAATACACATGCAATAATAAGTAAATACATACCCGTTAATACTCTCAATTTCTTCTCCATTTTAGAGCATTTCTTGGCCTCTTTGGCCATATGATTCCTGTTTTGTTCCAGTCTTTTTTCCGCCGACTCCAATCTGTCCTTCTTGCTCGCTAAGTTTGCGCGTGTGTATCTATTTTGCCCGGGCAGGAAAAGTACCTGAAAATGTGGGTATTATATTTCAATATTTAATAACTAATTTTCTGTATCGGGTAGATAATTATAAATTTTCTGTAAAACAATGACTTGTTGGACGTGAGACATCTTAGTCCGCACGTGACCACGAACGCTGCAAAGTGTTCGAAACGTCGGGCAATCAAAAATCAAATACAAACGCGATAAAATCCGTTAAGTAGTTTTATTTACTACAAAATATATGTAGACAATACATGCAAAAATATATTTTTGTTTTTAAAGAAAACGAAGTTTTAGGCTATTCATTATCATCATCGCAGCTCATATACGTCGCACTACTGGACTCGTGCCTCCTTCGTATTGAGAGGGAAATTGACCTACAATACCAGGCTGGTCAGGTGGGTTGATATAGGGTTTTATTTCGAGTTTTCCTTCTCTTGTATAGTTTTTTTACTTGTGTGTGTATAGCTGTTAGCCGCATATGTCTTTCACAGCTAAGCCTGGACTATGGGTAAGCGTTGAGGGCTCTCAACCCATAACTTTTGCGTAGTTGTTATATGCACAAGATATCCCTAAGTCGTCTTTTACGACACCCACGGGCAAGAGAGGGAGTGGTGAATTGTATTCTTACTCTGTCACCACACGGTAAAGTTAGCTTTATTGGTATTTTGTATTTCTTCTACTTTTTAAACTGATTTATGTTCCCACCGGCCCTCTTCATAGTAGAAAGCAAATTGACCTACTATATTAGGCTGTTCAGAGTGTAGAAGAGCCTATACTCCGCAATCATTTTCGTCACCGCCACTAAAAAATCTATCTTTCCCAATGATGGTCGACACGTTTTTATTTAAAATATTAAAAAAAAATGACAACCCACTAAATATCTTGTCGGATCATGTCAGTTTGTGGCCGCATTCCGATCCAGAAGTAGATTATTGAACGTTTCAAACACTTAAGGAGCTTATGCAGAATAAATTATTTGATTTGACTGACGTTAAAAAACTTGTGTGATTACGTTAAACTATGGCTCAATAAAGGCGCTTATCAGTATTTCGCGAAACACCTTAGAAGATGCTTGGTAAGTCATTGGCGCATAGAGTATATTATAGATAGACTACACAAATCCCATCCATTCCGTTTGGAGCGACGGAAGAGGGACATCCATGGCAAGCCGGGTGCATTATACTTTTAGGTACTGTCCCCATCGACGGCCCACAAACAACAACAGTATTGCCGAAGCGTCACCCTCACGCGGCCTCTCTACAGAATAAATAGATAGTACATACCTGAGCTAAACATTCTTCCCACACTTGTGTGTACGCATCCATACTGAGATCACCGTGTCCCATGCCCGACTTCACCACCTCCATCTCTCTCTTCAATTCTAACTTAGCGGTGTCCAGCTCCTCAGACGAGAACTCCTCATAGGGATGTTGTTCTAGATACGCTAAATGTGACGCCTGTAGTTGAACTGCGCGCTTTTTATCAACACCTATAAACAGAATGTGATATCAATATCATGGTCAACAATATGTCAACATCATGGATAGTAGCAGTCTGGCATTTCAGTTGTTATATTTTAAAACTAGCAACCCACCCTCGCTTCGCTTCGGTTTCAGCCACCCTACCGTTCGTACCGTGGGAATACCGGGATAAAATATAGCCTAAGTTACTCCTTATATAGACAGCTACCTGGTAGTAAAATATTGTCAAAATCGGTCTAGTCGTTTTGAAGATTACCTCAAACCAACAGACAAACAGATAAAGAATTTTTAAACTATATTTTAGATATAGGTGTCGTGCAAATAACCGTGTGAGCATGAAAAAAACCCCTATTTTGACATTACAAACAGACACTTCAATTTTGTTTGTGTAGATGTATAGATATTTCATTTTATACCACAATTAAAAATGTACTTAAAGTATTTGCGCTGTAGCATGGTGCGGGTGACAGTTATGGCGAGTTTCGTTTCACTCTTGAAAGTTGCCGCGATTTATAATTATGATCTATTAATTCAGCTGTACCACATCGGTAATATATTAAATCACTAATAACTGTAGTAATAAAAGTATACCTTCCAAATTAAACCCAACTAGAATGTTCTAGCCTACAAATCAAATGAAATTGAAAGAAAAAATAATCAAAGTGGTATGCGTATAACGTAACACCAAAGACGTATTTAGTGATCGGATGTACTACTACGAAGAATTGTCGATTAAAAAATAAATAAAAAACAATTTGTGCGCTCAATTTTTTATTGTTAAAAAGTATACAATTATTACATATTTACTTCAATTTTTCATTCAATTTTAATCCTCTTCTAAACTCATATCAGAGTCAGGAACATCGGAATTGTCACTTTCATCATCCGTATCTGTGACGGATATTATTAAAGATGTCTCAATTATGTTATCAATATGGACGTCACGATCCCAATCAATAAAAATATGCCACGAAAAAATATCAAATACCAGTTGTTTTGAATGCGTTTACGAAACATTTTAAAATTTTTGAACTATTAAATTAATTGAATAATTTGTATGAATATATTTTTTCCTATATATAATTTTCGTGACAATAATAAACAGAACAACATTTATTTATGCTACGAGTATAATTAGTGATAAAAATTTAATTGCGAATCGTCACATCCCTAGTCACCTGGTATTGACATGTGTCACCCGCACCATACTACAGCGCAAATAGTATAGTTACTAATATTCAGCCATCATTCATTGCAAACTTGCAACCCACATATGTCCGACTGTTGGGCTCGGGCCTCTTCCACAATCGGAAGAAATTTGACCTACTGTACCATGCTGATCAGACATGTTGGTATAGGATTTCATTTCGAGTTTTCACTCTTTTGCATAGATGCTATTTGCATATTATATCCCTTAGTCGTCTTTTACGACATCCACGGGCAAGATAGGGATTGCTGATTTGTATTCTTACTCCGTCACCACACGGAAAACTCGTTACTAATATAAACGAAGATAATAATGATAGTAATGTAGATTACTCATGTACCTGGTGGTGGGTCCCTCAACGCGTCGTAGTGCAGCATGGTGACCATCTCCGCCTTGAGCAGCTCTTCGGCGTGTTGGAGTGCGGTAAGTGTTGGCGCCGCACCCCGTAGTACACTTACGTTCACGTCGGCTGGACGTACGCAACCACGCTGTACTGCCGACGAGCGAAGCTTCATAGCCGCCGCGCCTACAACAAATATTCAATCATCATCATCGCAGCCCACATACGTTCCACTATTGGGCTAGGGCCTCCTCCAACATTGGAGGGAATTTGACCTACTTATACCATGCTGGTCAGACATGTTGGTATAGGGTTTCATTTCGAGTTTTCCTTCTCTTGCACAGATGTTATGTGCATATTATATCCCTTAGTCGTTTTTTACGACATCCACGGGCAAGATAGGGAGTGGTGAATTGTATTCTTACTCCGTCACCACATCAATATTCAATCAGTATGTATAAACATAAAACTTTAGAATAATAACGTATAGAAGGATAGTGTCGGTACTTCGAGCGATCAAAAACGTGAAGGCAAAAATACTACATACGCGCAGGCGATTACACACGTACACACGCACACCACTATATATAAATTATGAAATCAAATGTTGTTTTTATTAACATAAATCGTCAAAATACTTTTAAAAGTAATGTTAAAAACCTATGTTTTTCAAATGTGTTGTGACACCATTTGAATGCAAACCGTCATAATTACCTATTTATTTTTTAGAGTTGCGTACGTACGTACAGTGACCTTGTACACTACGGAACGGTCCGGCGCAAAATTTTAATTAGGCTCCAATTTAAATGCTTCATTTTTTGAGCACGGACTTACCTTCTATACGTTATTATTCTAAACATAAAATATAAATCCAAAATTGCAGATCAATATTATTCCCGCTTCCTTTTATTGAGCGCTCGGTCAGAAGTATAATGATATAAGCCAAGCAAGCAAATGCAAATTTAATTTTTAATTTTTTTTTAACCCTCGTCTATAGATGCTACACATCAAAAATACTACGAAAATCTGAAAAACACACTTACGTTGTTCCTCCTGTTCCTTTAGCAGTCTAGCGTCAGCGTCCGCTTGATCTTCAACTCCTACATCATTGGAGGCACCGTCCATGTGTTCGTCTTCATGATCCGGAACTACAATCTCGTAGTCATTACGCGGTGTAGGCAACGACGACAATGCATTACGTACTGTAGCTTTTTGCTGATACAAACAAAATATTCTCATATCAATACTATTCTGTGAGGTGACGAAGTAATAATACAATTCGCTACCTCCTATCTTGCCCATGGGTGTTGTTCAATGCACATTGAACATGCAACGCAGCAAATTCAAAAGTAGAGCATGTCAACATACAAGTAAAGCATGTCAACATACAAATATGCAAAATCCGCACTGACATGATTAAGAGACGCTGCGTTACACTTCACACTTACGACACACTAACACAAAATGGTATATGTGTGTATTAGCAATAAGTAGTATATAAGGTGTACATTGTGTAAAATAAATCAGATTTGAATTTATTCATCTCTCAGTTACATCCCTCTCACTGTGGCCAAGACACCCTTAGCCGTCAGTTCTGATCAGTCGAGTGAGTCTGCTTGACTGGCAGTGAGAGTTACCAATCCTCCACCCAAACCTCCATCTCACTGTGGCCAAGACACCCTTAGCCGTCAGTTCTGATCAGTCGAGTGAGTCTGCTTGACTGGCAGTGAGAATTACCAATCCTCCACCCAACATCCATCTCACATCTACCTGTCACCTTAGGTAGCGCGGTGCAGGTATCCCATCAGATAGGCTAAGAACTTAAGGGCTTTAGGTACTTCAAACTATAACCTTAGGTTCTTCTGTCAAACACGGCGTTAGTCCACTAGCCCAGACTACGCCGTACATTTGATCCTTCGAGACCATTTGGTCCTTCGAGTAAAAAGTAAAGTTTTTTTTCCTCCCTCTAACCCCCCCGTAGGTTTGACATAAGAGACATACGAATCAGTTAAGAACGGGCTGGTGTACTCAACAAAGCATCAGTTTCGGAATTGACTGAAGGACTTTTACTTACGTACTCTGTCAGAAAGCCTCTCGTTGCGGTTCGGTCACTGGCCTCCCACAAGCGGGACTCACCAGCTGATTGAGAAGTCGCACCTTCAGGGACGTGTTATAGCGAGAGCGCAGGTACGATAAGTATTGACTTAAAACATTAGTAGTAGGGAAGTTAGGGTAGGGCTATTAGGGAAGAAGACAAAAGAAGCACTATGGACATACAAGAAATAAACACAGCAATCAGAAGCCAGGAGGAGGATTACAACGAGATCAGGAGGATAATTACAAACATTAAAAAGGACTCCGTGAGCCGAAGAACACAAAAATACATTGACGAAAAAAGACAAACACTAACTACTATTTTCCAACGGGTGCAAGAGAATCACTCGAAACTGGAGAAACAAGAGATGTTATCATCTCACAAATATATCACCACAAATTACTTTGGAAATATCCAGAAACAATACAACGAGGGCTTAGCCCACCTACAAAAATATGAAGAAAGACTTCAACTTGTTCAGGCGATATATGAACCTGAAGAACAAAACACAAACGAAGAAGAAGGGAGAGGGAATCCCAAGACGTTTATACAAATGTTCAGGATATCCCAGATGTCAAAAAGGCTAATTCAGGCGAAAGAATCAGTCACTGAAAACAAACCTATATGGCATTTACAAACTACAATAAACAATTTACAAAAACGATGGCAGGATATTGAAGAAACACACATTGAATTATTATTAGAGGAGGATACATCGGGACACCTTTACTTCAAAAATAAATATTTTGAAAACACCCAAATTGAGTTCGATACTACAATGGAGATGCTGGAAGAAAAAATCCATGACAGTTCCAGCGAAAAAATAACCTTAACACAGTCGTCAGGAAAACTACCCCGTATCTCTATTCCAACTTTTACTGGGAGTTATGACTCATGGTATACTTTTCATGATTTATTCAAAAAAATTATTCATGAAGATAAAAATATTTCATTGGTAGAAAAGATGCAATATTTAAAGACAAATGTAAAAGGTGACGCAGCAAAAATTATACGTCATCTAACGATAAGTGAATCGAACTATGAAACCGCATGGAAATTGCTTACGCAACGTTATGAAGACGAACGAATGATATCAATTAAATTCATCGATAAATTATTAGATTTACCCAAGCTAAATGTTGCGAATGCAGCGGGTTTAAGAGACATGCACGATACCATAAAAGAATGTTTGGAATCTTTAAAACATCAAGGGATTGACATTTCAACATGGGACCCTATTTTGGCTAGACTTTTGGCCAGGAAATGGGACCAACAAACTGATTCAAAATACGAGGATCAGTTACAACACCCAAACAAATTGGAATCGTTTGAAGAAATGTTACAGTTTTTAGAAAAAAGATTTAAAAGTTTAAAGTCCTACGATCAGCAAAAAATTACGTATAATCACCTGAGTAATAACTCGGTGAATCATACAATAAATAAATACCGGGGAACACTCGTACCAATAGCAGAATCATCAAAAAGTAAACATTGCTGGTACTGCAAAAGCACAGAACATAATATAAATAAATGCCCTAGTTTTAAAACCTTGAACGTAACACAACGATATAAGGAAGTCTCAGACAAAGGAATGTGCAAACGCTGCTTAAATCATGATAAAGAAATACAATGCACGAGCGAGTTTTATACAAAATGTGAAATATGTCAACATAAAGGTCATAACACACTATTACACCGAACATTCGATTCAATTAAAAGACAACCAGGGTCTTCTGAGTATACGAAAAAGTTCACTCCTAAACCAACTATGAGTGATAAAAAACAAAACACAACGTTATCGAACTTATCAGCTACCAATTTAGAGGCAAAAAATACGGTCTTATTAGCCACAGCGCTATTACAAACCACGTCGTATGATGGAACACCACAATTATTAAGAGTATTGTGTGACCAAGGTTCAGAAACGTCATTTTGCACGGAAGAAGTAGCACAACTGCTGTCGTATCCAAGACAAAAGGTTCGAGCCGAAATAAAAGGCATTGGAGACAACGAACCTAAGACATCGAAATATACAATTAACATAAACCTACAACCAAGGTACTCTAGTGAGTACAGACTACCTGTAACGCTTATAGTACTACCGAAGCTTACAAACTCGTTACCAAGAAGTAACTTACAACAATTACAAGAGTTGGACAATGTTCTATTGGCAGACCCAACGTACAACAAAAAGGGACCTATAGACATAATTTTAGGTGCCCAAGAATATAGTAAAATACTATTACAAGGTTTTAAACGACTACAAGGCGGTATAATCGCTCAAGAAACAGAATTGGGTTGGATTTTATCCGGGTTATATCCGCAAGACACAAACGGTGGCATCAAAGTATTAAGCATGATGACTCGCACCGACGACATACAACAATTAACAAAATTTTGGGAATTAGAAGAAATTCCACGACACTATGCACTCACCAAAGATGATGAGTTGTGTGAAAATTACTATACAAATACTACAATACGAAGTTTCGACGGCACTTATACGGTACGACTACCGTTTAAGGACGCGAAAATAAAATATGGCGAGTCAAGGAAAAAAGCCGTGGCTCGACTATTACAACTAGAACGTCAGTTCGAAAAAAATGAAAATTTACGCCAACAATACAAGGAATTTATGTACGAGTACCTAAATATGGGTCATATGAGAAAAGTACCTAAACCAGAATATTACACAGGAGAGTATTATATTCCCCACCAAGCGGTAATAAAAGAAGACTCTCTTACAACAAAACTACGAGTGGTATTTGACGCTAGTAGTAAAACAAGTAGTAAAATAAGCCTTAATGAAAATTTACATAAAGGACCACGACTTCAACAAGACTTATCAAACATATTATTACGCTGGAGAACGCATAAGATTGCTTTCATGGCCGACATTATGAAAATGTACCGGTTCATAAAAATAAACCAAGAAGACTATAAATATCAAAGAATTTTATGGAGATTTTCTCCAAAAAAGGCCATTAGTGAATACGAACTAACAACGGTCACTTATGGCACAACAAGCGCGCCTTATCTGGCCGTGAGAACATTACAACAACTAGCATTAGACGAACAAGACAATTACCCTATCGCCAGTAGAGTAACGTTACAGGATTTCTATGTTGACGATATTTTGTCAGGAGAATCCCAGGAAAGCTCCGTCAAGGAATTACAAGAACAATTAATAGCAATGTTAAACAAAGGTGGTTTCTAACTACGAAAATGGTCTTCAAATAGTTCGGAATTGTTGAACAATTTAACATGCGATAACGAAGAAAGTCGGATGCTGAAACTTCCCTTAGACGAAACAAGAAAGTCGTTGGGAATTATATGGTCTCCAGGCGAAGATAAATTCTGTTTTTAAATAACTATAACAGAAAACACAAAACCCACCAAACGGTTCATTATGTCAGAGGTGGCGAAAATATTTGATCCGTTGGCTGGTTGGCCCCCATCATCATAACACTAAAATTACTAGTACAACAACTGTGGACGTCTGGGATGGAATGGGACCAACCAGTAAATGATATAATACGAAATAAATGGACAGAAATACAAAAACAGTTAAAAAACATAGAAAGTATACAAGTACCACGATGGTGTCACACGATAGACAGGACAAAGTTTGAGCTGTATGGATTCTGCGACGCCTCAGAAAAAGCATACGGGGCTGTCGTCTATAGCAGAGTAATGGTGAATAACAGTTACTACATAACATTGCTCCAAGCTAAGTCAAAAGTTGCACCGAAAAAACAAAAAACAACATTACCGCGTCTTGAGCTATGCGCCGCAGTATTATTGGCTAATTTAATAGAAAAAATAAAAAATGCTCTAAACGGTGATAACAATACCGTGATTTCATGCTGGACGGATTCTATGATCACGTTGGGATGGATAAAAGGAGATCCTGGGCGATGGCAAACGTTCGTGGCCAACAGAGTGTCAGAAATTAACAGCATAATACCTAACGCTCAATGGAATCATGTCATATCGTCTGAAAACCCAGCGGACATTATATCAAGAGGATTGGAGCCAGAAAAATTAATAAACTGTTCCTTGTGGTGGAACGGCCCACCATGGTTACAGACGAGTGAAATACCTATTACAACAACAGCACCACAGCCAAATGAAGAAGCCAAGTACTGTTTATCAACAACAATTAATACTACGAATGAAAAGTATGACATCTGGAGTCGATTTTCTAACTACAATAAAATGATAAGAACATTAGCGTATTGCTACAGATTTATCAGCAAGCGCAAAAAGCACGAACCATTATCCTGTACGGAACTAGAAGAAACAGAGAAACGAATTCTATGCATATTGCAACAAGAAGAATATTACGATGAAAAAGAAATTATTCGAAAGAAAAAATCACTGCAGAAAAACAGTAAATTATCCACACTAGATCCATTTATTGATAACGATGGATTATTACGAGTTGGAGGTCGAATAGAAAACGCTGACTTGCCATATAATCAAAAACATCCTATACTCTTACCACGCCGACATCATATAACGTCATTAATAATACAAAACGCACACATGAAAACATTACATGGAGGAAATAAACTAACTACAGCTGTCCTACGACAAAAATACTGGATTATAGGTGGAAAACAAGTTGTCAAAGGTATACTAAAAAAGTGCGTCAAATGCGCGAGATACAGGTCCGAAACGAATGTACAGAAAATGGGGATACTTCCAAAAGCAAGAGTCACGCAATCATATCCATTTAGTCACACTGGAGTGGATTATGCGTGACCAATACAAACAAGAACAATGAAAGGAAGAGGTCACAAGTCCTACAAATCATATATTGCTGTATTTGTATGCTTAGCAACAAAAGCAATTCATCTAGAATTAGTGGGAGATTTGACAACTGAAACATTTATTGCGGCACTGCGGAGGTTCATGGCCAGACGAGGACACGTGTCACATATGTATAGTGACAATGGCACGAACTTCGTAGGCGCAACGAAATTTTTGGAACAAGAATTATTGCAAATAACACAGTCACCTGGATTCCAAAATACGATGACAAGTATGGGTACTCAGTGGCATTTTAATCCGCGAGCAACCCCCCATTTTGGTGGGATTTGGGAGAGCAGCGTAAAATCAGTAAAGTACCATTTACGTCGAGTAATTGGAGAATCGACATTAACGTACGAAGAAATGATAACATTTTTACATCAAATTGAAGCTTGCCTAAACTCGAGACCGACACAAAAAATCGGAGTTTGTTTGCTATCCCGTGGCTGTTAAGAACATGCAATTGAACAAGAATTGCATTGTTGACCAGCTATTCAGCAACAATAATAACACTAAATCACAATGCACATCAAGAAGATACAACATTCAATCTACAATTCTATGGAAACAACTTTACATGCAGAATACTTGGATGTTTATCACTACAAAAACACAATCAGCTTCGATAATATGTGATGGACAAAGACAAGAGATTAACCTAGAGGATATAGGAGTACTACACATTTCAGAAAGCTGTGTAGTAAAGACGTTGAACAACATTCTTGCAGCTAAACGAATAACAACAACAACTGTGCAAACATCATATTTTAAAAGGAGTAATTTTACTCTAGACACACAAGTAGTCCAATCAGAGATACCAGACATACCGAAGGAGGAAGTATTAGATAGCTCCACCAGTATATTTGACCACTTAGCCGCTTCAGAAGCAAAGCTAAAAACAAAATTAGATAACACAATATGGAGGCGAATAGAGTCTCATTCCTATGTGGCTAGCACCGTGACATCTCTTTCTTTAATAGTATTAGCTTGTCTTTTAATTTATTTCAGACCACTCAAACAATGTCGAGATAGACTTACAAGAAGACAAAACAAGGAAACAACTACAACACAAGCCACAGATACATACAAACAGCGGACAGCTCCACCACAACCACGGCCACGGTATGGGAAACCTCGTCCCCAGACTACAGTCCACACACCACAAGCAACGGAAGGACACATTGGACCATATGAGGTTATCGAATTATACGACTTGCAGTCGTGTTCCTGAGAGACCCCAGAATGTTCAATGCACATTGAACATGCAACGCAGCAAATTCAAAAGTAGAGCATGTCAACATACAAGTAAAGCATGTCAACATACAAATATGCAAAATCCGCACTGACATGATTAAGAGACGCTGCGTTACACTTCACACTTACGACACACTAACACAAAATGGTATATGTGTGTATTAGCAATAAGTAGTATATAAGGTGTACATTGTGTAAAATAAATCAGATTTGAATTTATTCATCTCTCAGTTACATCCCTCTCACTGTGGCCAAGACACCCTTAGCCGTCAGTTCTGATCAGTCGAGTGAGTCTGCTTGACTGGCAGTGAGAGTTACCAATCCTCCACCCAAACCTCCATCTCACTGTGGCCAAGACACCCTTAGCCGTCAGTTCTGATCAGTCGAGTGAGTCTGCTTGACTGGCAGTGGGAATTACCAATCCTCCACCCAACATCCATCTCACATCTACCTGTCACCTTAGGTAGCGCGGTGCAGGTATCCCATCAGATAGGCTAAGAACTTAAGGGCTTTAGGTACTTCAAACTATAACCTTAGGTTCTTCTGTCAAACACGGCGTTAGTCCACTAGCCCAGACTGTACAGGTGTCATAAAAGACGACTTAGGTATATCTTCTTCATATAACAACTATGTGGACATTTTCATGAAAATGTACAAGGGCGTTTTCAGGCCTGTCCCTCTAAAACATTACCTTTTTTAAACAATTAATTCTATTTGAAACTAGCACAAAATTTTACATTAGGTTTATTGTACATTTAAGTAATATTTTATAATATTATTTAAGCCAATTATAGTATAATTTTTCGATTAAAAAATAATATAACAACAGATTGCTATCATTTTATCGTGTCCCTTCCCTTTGTAGCCAGACGATATTTCAACACTGAATTTACATATTAGTTGTAATAATTTGCTCAGTGCCGTATTTTATTTTTCTGGTAGATAGTGTAGGGTCAATTTATTAAAAATATATATTAACTAGACGTAAATAAATTAAATAGAATTTGATTACCGTAGTGCGTTTTTAAAAATTAGAGGGACAGGCCTGAAAACGCCCTTGTACATTTTTATGAAAATGCCCATGTAAGAGAAGGAAACTCGAAATACCTATACCAACCCGTCTGACCAGCGTGGTAGGTCAATTTCTCTCCAATTGTGGAGGAGGCTCGAGCCCAACAAGAAGACTTATTTAAGCTGTAATGATTGAGTAACCGAAGCCCAATAGTGGACGCTTCAGGCTGGAATACTTTTATTGCATTTGTAGCTAGAGGAAGGCGCTCTTGTGATTAAGAACACTGGAAAGTGTTTGATTTGACGAATAAGTATTTTTCAAGTAGGAATGCGATAAAATTCGTAAAAACAGTTTTGTTGTATAGAGAGATATATAATTTGGACAATAAAAATCTAACAATATAAGGTAAACAATTATTATTTACCTGTTTTTGCATTTGATTTTGTAATTGGGGCGTGTCCCCTGTGCTCAGTCTGTCCTCTTGATTGATACTCAGTTTGTCACGCAGCCCTGGAGTCTGTAAAGCATTTAATATTTTAAAAGTTAATATTATACAGCACATTGTTATTTTTCTCATTACATTATTACTATATAAAGTAATATCTAAATATATATATATATATATATAGGAGAGGCGGGTTTTGCGAGTGATATATTGACTCATCACCACAGGGTTGAGCTGATAAAATCACGATTAAAATCATGATTTAAATCGCTTGATTTTTAAAATTAAAATCATGATTCATTTTTTTTTTTCCTTTTTATTCAGAACCAGATAACAACATAACATAAAAGTTTTCTCAAAAATCAAAAGAAGTATCTGCTTTTAGCAAAAACAACAAAAAAGAAGTACATAACTCCAAATTCTTAAACTAAACGTAACACCTAAATTTTATTACCGTATATTTTCAGTCTATTCATTTTCGTTATACAATTTAAACAAAAACACGAGTTTTCCTCCTTTTTCTATGCCTAATCTGTTTCTAATATCCGAGTGTACAAGACCAAAAGAGCTAAATACGCGTTCTACTGAAGCTGAAGAAGCAGTTGCACACAGGAACTGTTTTATTATTGGCAACTGTTTCAAGATTTCCTGCTCATCATTTTGTGATAACCACCATTGTAGTCCGTTTACATTTTTTATTACTTCGTCCGAAAACATAACTTGCTTAAATGGAGCACTGCGGGCATTTAACTTTATTACTAAAGGTAACAGTCCATTGTTTTTATGTAACTCTTTAATTGTTTCTAAAGCTATATTCTTTTCTTCTGGTGTTAACTGGTATTTTGTTTTTTGTGGATTCAACATATACGCTATAAAATGATATGGCGTTAGTGCTTGCTTATATCGATTATTAAATTGTTGTGTTTTTTGTAATGGTAATTCCACAGATTCATCAAAGATATATTGTAAACGTTTCCACTGCTCTACAGTATCTGCGATAGTAGCATATTTCCTCTGCACAGTATCAAGAGCAACTGATATAGGTTTTAAAATGTTTAAATAATCTTGCGCTTCATGTTTAATCGCAATATTTATATGTTTTCACTTCACTTAACTAACTTAACTAAACTAGCGAAATGCGCGAACGTCAATTTATAGGTTGAAAAGGAAAACAAGCCTCGACACGACACGACAGGAATATTCTTGCAAAAAGCACAACAAACGCGTTCGTGCCTCACTCGGCACTGTATAGTGAGTGAGTGTATAGGACAGAAGGAAAACAAATCGCGACAAGAATTTTCTTGCAAGAAGCAAGAAGCGCGACAAATGCGTTGTCATAAGTTTTTGAGGCGCAAATTGTATTATAATTTTTAGACTTATACATTAAAATAATTAACAATAATTTCAAAGAATCAAAATGTTCAAATTTTATGTTCAAATTTAAAAAATCAAATAAATCATGATTTTTTTAAAAAAATCAATGGTTTTTGATTTTTTTTAATAAAAATCAGATTTTGCCCAACCCTGCATCACCATATCTCTGGAACCATAAGGCGTGCAGACTTGAAATTTGGCAGAAATATTCCTTTCGTCGAGTAGAGGTCAGCTAAGAACGGATTTTACGAAGTTCCACCTGCAAGGGGTGTTGTGGGGGCGTTAACAATAATATACATATAAAGGAACAGGGTGAGCCGAAGCTACTGAAGCTAGAAAAATGAAATTTGGACCGTAGTTTCATTTCGTGACGTAGGCACCCACTAAGGAAAGATTTTTTTGAAATTCCAACCCTAAGGGGGTGAAACGCAACGTTAAAGTTTGTATGGAAAGAAAAAATCTTTAGCAGAATTAATCAGAAACATGAAATTTTGACATTAGTGTCTTTGCGTGACGTAGAAACCCACAAAGAAAGGGTTTTTTGAAATTCAACCCCTAGGGAGTGAACCGCAGTATCAAAGTTTGTATAAGGAGAAAAAATCTACATCGATTTTCTTCAAATTCTCCAAGTATACTCTTTAGTAAAAATAAATATACACGTGTTTCAGCATTTTTTAATTTTCACCCTCTAAGGGCGTAATCTACACTAATATTATAAAGAGGAAACGTTCCTTACGAATAAACTCAAAAACTCCTGGACGGATTTCAATAATTCACCATTAGAATGTTACAGTATGCCTGAGTAACATAGGCCATATTTTATCCCAGTATACCCACGGGAACGGGAACTACGCGAGTAAGGCGACTGAAACCGAAGCGAAACGAGGGCGGGTTGCTAGTATTTAATAAAAAGAAAATGATATCCCAACTGACATTTTATTTGATATGTAATGAGAAATATCCGTATGGTGACGGAGTAAAAATACAAATCGCCACTTAACTCACCCGTGGTTATCGTAAAAAACGATTAGAGTATATAATATCTATGCAAGAGAAGGAAAACACGAAATAAAACCCTGTACCAGCATGGTATAGTTAATTTCCCTCCCATTATGAAGGCGGCTAAGCAATGGGACGTATATGAGTTGTGATGATGATGATGGATACATCCCAGCCATACTATCCGGGGTGATGTAAGGGCGGTATGCGGTCCTGCCGTATACCTTCGCAGCACTGTTTGGGCTGTCCACCAGTATCAAGTAGCCCACTGCCGGGGCGTCGCTAGGGCCCATCCCCTGTCGACGCCCGGCAGTAAACAATGTTACCGGGTTGTCGACAGAGCTTCGTATCCAAGTCGGCCTCACGTAGTCGGATGGCAGACTACTCTTCGGTCTAACGGCCGCGACTTTGCTAAGGCCAGTACTTGCGCCGCCTGACGATGGCCTTAGTGATGGTCAGGTGGACACCCATAGTTGTGACAATTTACAGCACTACCTGGTCACACATACCTCTAGGCTATGCTGCGACAGGCGCGAGTAGCTGCGCCTGATGGCGCCCTAGCCGAGGCCGCGGGTGACTGGACCAGGGAATAGTTCGTTACCCGCAAAGAGGCTGACCGCGCGAGAGTGGCTGAAGTCCCGGTAGGAGCGTTAGAAATAAACTCGGTACTGGTGGTCGGTCCAAGGGCGAATTAGAGAGAATACGGTGGGTTATGAGCCGCGTGCTGGCCTTTCGTCACCTCAGATGGAATGAACTGTGTGTGCGCCAACCATGGCCCACCCAAAAAAATAAAAATAAAAGCCTATGCTGCGTCACTACAACCGATAAATACGACGGCGTTGTTTAGCTCCTTGTGATCAGTATTTGCCGAATCATGTCCTGTTTGTACCAGTTGTAAAGAGAGTGCTTCCTGCCGCTGCTCTCCGCCTGCATCGGTAGGAAGGCCTATACTGCTTGAACAACAAATCGAGGCCTTTACAGCCGAACTACCCAATGGGTGATAACATTCCGGCGGGCATCGTAACGACAAGCGGTTAATTCGCTGGGCGGTGCTAACGTTACAGATATCCTTCCCACGAGGAGGATACTGCCAACGCTCAATGACTATATAAGGTTACCTCAACGCCCTAAGACGAGTGGTCAAGAAGCTTACCTACATAAGTTTACCTTACCGTACACGACTACCCCCCACGTACATCTGTCCAAATGGATTTTTGGATCCACTCACGTTCGCCATGAACCAGGACAGGGTGACGTCGTGTCGATATTTGAATCAGTAAGTGGAGGATAATGCTCTTCACTTCACCATTAGCGTAGCAGATAAGTCCCACACCATAGCTGGGCTCGTAGTGTCCAGTCGTAGCCAGTGTCCCATAGGATTAGCGCCAAGACCGACCCCAAAGACAGGAGGATTCGCGGGAAGTCCAGCCCTTGCGCCAATGAACGCTTCTGCTACAAGGGGCCTCAAACGCAGTGAAACCATAATCGTCGAATACACCTCCATAAAGTAGGGCAAGACATTCGATGAAACTGAGCCAACCTCGCCAAAGTGCTGGATAATGCGCACAGCCAGGATTCTCTCCAAATTGCCTACACCATCTAGCAGCATATTAAGCCCGTAGGACCTAGAACACACTGCAGAGCTACCTGTGTACTTCTATTACAAATGCTTTCTATGCGAACAAAGTTGCGGGCTAAAGCTAGTTATATATATATACGGGACAACACTTTGTGCGATCCACAAATTGTTGTTCCGAGTCTGGATGTAATTTGTGTCCATTAATTATATGTTTGTAAAGTCTCCCGCAATACAAGGATTATTTCCTAAGTGCAGGGTGTTGTCTTATAAATAAAAAAAATAAAAAATAAAAAAAAATAAAAAATAAAAAAAATAAAAAATAAAAACAATAAAAAATAAAAAAAAACAAATTTAAACATACTGCTAGTGCTGTCTGGTTGCCTGCTTGTCCTGGTGTGTTAAAGCTACCTGGAGTCGAAACTTCAGTACGCGATGACCTGGAAAAGATATAATGTAATATGACGCGCTTAGTTGTTTGTAGATATGTTTGCTGTAATATTAAACTGTACAGTCGTACGAGAACTTTGAATAACTACCTCCCGTACTGAATGCGATGCGTTTGATGCCCATACGCAATAGATCATTGGGAAAACCCTAAATGTTGTAAAATTTAAATAAAAAAAATAATTTATGCTCGCAACTCATCATTCTGCTCTCTTTCCAATTACTTGGAATCGACGCAATAAAATCCAGGTGTTGGCAGAATACCAGCGCTATTTCTTTAAGTAAAAGTAGCACGAGCTGAGCCAAAAGCCTTTTTTGTTCTTCGTTTAATTGGAATATTTTATGTAAGCTCGTTTATTTATTTGTTTGTTTTTATTAGATTTAACGAGAACAGCGATAATATTTTCTTTCTTTCAATTTGTACTCTTCTTCCGTCGTACATATTACAAAGGATTTGGCAATAGTTATATTAACCAACCGCCTGCATAAGGTTAACCCTCTTGGGAGAAGTAATTGCTGAGAACACAGCATCATATAATGTTGGTGGGTGTTAAACTCTTAGCGGTCTTTTACGACAACGATGACTAATATAAGGTTTAGTAGAAGCCACCATTATATAGCTGCAATATTTAAAACTATAGTTAATTAAATTGTAGTAATATATTACCTGAACGGCGTAACAAGAAGTGTGTTAGGTGTAGCGACGGCTTGCGACTGTGGCAGCGCACCGGAGAAATCTGACTGGTGCAGTGGTGTGTTCAATCCTCCTTTGAGTGGAGTATCCACATGTGTCAGCGCCATCACGTTCTGGGCTTCCATTAGAATTCTGAAATCATTATCTATTATTATCCTGATCCTATCCTCGTATCATGCTGTGAGAAGGGTTTAGATTAGAAAACCTTGGCTTTGATGTGTTAAAACAATTCAGGAACACGTATCTAACACAAAGTTCTTAAAAAACAAATATAAAACGATATCAGATTTTTATTATTAGAAACGTTTTGTTATCTAATAGCCACTATCACCAATAACCCCTAAATTTTGGGTAACACCTAGGATACATCATCATCTCAGCTCATATACGTTCCACTACTGGGCTCGAGTCTTCCCGAATAGGAAGAAAACTGACTTACTATACCATGCTGGTTAGACATTGGCATAGGGTTTTATTTCGAGTTTTACTTCTCATACACAGATGTTACTTATGAACATATTATAAACCCTTAGAAGCCGTCCATTAATCACGTGATCTTTTTTTAAGCATTTTTAACCCAACTCCCCCTAGAGATTTAAAACTACCCCCCAAACATCATGTGTATTTTTAGTACCTACAAAGAATCTTAAAATTTTTAGAGTATTATCTTTAAATACAAGTATAAAGTATAATCTTATTTTGTTATGAAATTAACCATGATAAAAATGTCTAGACAGAAAGGTTGCAGATTATTTTTGATTCGGCATAAAAATAATAATAAACGAATGATGCAATCATGTATCACACTACATACCGCTATCGCGTTAAAAATCGCGCGTTTGACGAAAAATTTTAATACACATGATATCTTACTACAAACCTCCCCCCCCCTCTTGTGATATTTCGTGATTTTTGTCAAACAACTCCTCTCCCTCCTCTTTCAGGCCTCACGTGATTAATGGATGTCCCTTAGTGGTCTTTTACGTCACCCACGGGCAAGATAGAGAGTGGTGAATTGTATTCCTACTTTGTCACCACAAAGAACAATATAAAGGATACATGACAGATAAAATGAATGTTACATAACAAATATCTCACGTTTGATGTTGACCAAAATTTAAATTTTATTTAACTTCAATTCCATTCATCCATCTGTCCGTAGACATCCACTGTGGTCCTGTGCTACTTTCATCCAACGACTCCCTGCTACTTTTAAAATGCCGTGGGTCCACCTAGCGGAGGATTGTCCTACGCTGCGTCGTTCGATTCGTGGTCGCCGCTCGAGACCCTTTATCGCCAATGGTTGTCGGTTCGACGAGCTTCAACGTGCTAATTCTTTCAGCTATATCGGTTACACCTGTTCTTCTACGGATATCCGTATTACGGATTTTATCACGAAGACAAATACCGATAGCGTCTTGTTATGAGGTCGACTTTACTTTGAATTAACATCAAAAATTTTTGAATCTTTAGTCTCATACAAAAGGAGGGGAACAGCAGCGATAGCGGTAATTTGTATTTTTATTACGTCATACATTTTCAGGTCACATATGGACATATGGCAGTAGGACTACTGCGGGGCTCGAGTCCTTCTCCACAATTAAATGAAAATTGACCTATTGGTCACGCTGGTTAGATGAGTTGTTATAACATTTTATTTCGAGTTATCCTTCTTTTCCATAGATTTTTATATGGTTGGTATAATTATGTGAAAATAAAAATGACCTGTCCTGGTGCTGTAAAGGCGTCCTGAGCGCGGCTGGAGTAGCTGGTGTGAGCGCGTACTCGGCGAGAAGCGCGTCCGTAGACGCTGCTCCCGCGGCTCCACCGGCGCTTTCACGTGCCGCCTCAGATGCACGACCCAACTTTACCACTTGTTGTAGCTCCTGTTAAATACACATAACAGTTGTTAAAAAGGCCTTATTCCTAAAACAGTTTTCGCAACTGTGCACCCAGGGCCGTCTTAGCTATACCGCTCTTGAGCACAGAATTTTAGCCCCATGACGACAATAACAAGAAGTTATTATATATATTAACAAAAGAAAAAAAGTGTTTATTTTGATTGATTAGCATCATGGCCTTTAAGGGGCCTCATCAAAGCACTGGCCATAGGAAAAGAATAGAATTAGGTGTTAGACATTATCCGGAGTTTACTATAGTATACAACACTAAGTATTTGAAAGTTTTTATTAAATTTTATTTAAATGCTTTTTTGATGACCAAAAAGGCGAAAGCTTGACCTACTATACCCCCGTATTTATCAATATCACTGTTATTGAAACGACAATGGTAACGAAAATTACAGTCAGGAAATCTTTCAAAAAAATTTATCATTCGCGTTATCCTACGGTTACAGAAAAACCAACGCAAATAATAGAAAAAAAGGTATTTAACACATTGAAAGTTTTATTATAACATAATATCTAGATGACATTAAAATTTGTGTGCGCATTTGGGTATGCGCGCGCATCGTAAAAAATATTAACTGGCTAACTTCAGGGTGTCGGCTTTTCGTGACGGTGTGCGCGCGCATCGTAAACATTTACTCTCATCATTTTTTCCTAACGCTAGGTGTGTAAGGAACTTCGAATAAACGAAGAACTTCAAAAATAAATTGTACATTACCTGATCGGTGACTTGTGGTTCTGGAAGCACCAGCTTGCTCCTCTTCCTTGCAGGTTGATCACCCATCAACATAGCTTGCGGTACATCATTCTCTTTGCGCTGTTTCAACTTCTGTTTGTCCTTGCGTCTGTCCCGCTGTATGATAAAAACATAAATTATAGATCAAGATTCCTTATATCAAATTATTTGTTGTGCTTGTGTTGCTTGGTTTTGCTGTATGTATCATAAGGCGTTCAATTATAGCGCATAACGGACGGGAATTGAACAACTTTTTGTGCGATACACAGATATTTGTTATGAGTTTGAATGTAATTCGTTTCTGTTAATTGTTTGTAAATCTTTTCACATCATAAGAAATTATTTCTTAGCCCCTTAGGGGTAGTTAAAAAAAACTTCTATGAAATAGGTAATATAATTAACTAAATTCGCTTATTATATATGCTGTTTACTATTAACTAACCCCTTTTTTCTTAGAATTCTGTTAATTGTTTGTGAATCTCATCACGTCATAAGAATTTATTCCTTTGTACTGGGGGTAGTGTAAAATATCTTCTATGAAATAGATAATACAGTTAACTGAATATGCTTATGCTATTTACTATTAACTAACCTCTTCTTTCTCAGAATGGAGTTCTCCATCGAGATGTTGTTGTCTGAGACGTGAAAAGTCCGGCGCCATTGGATCAACGACCTCAGTAGATGTATCGTAGAACCCAGCTGCTGGCCTCTTCTCAAACGGAATCTCTGAATTGTAATCTACACCTCGCTTCTTCTTACGCCTAAACATAATAAATCATCATCATCAACATCCTGCTTTTATCATAACTAGTTAAGATCGACGCAATATGTACTCTTCTTCCACAGTCTAACAATAGCTACTGGGAATATAATTATTGACGAGATGGCATCAGATGGAGTTGGCTCAGGTCAATGCCCATTTTTAATGGTACTTTATGACACCCACGACCAATGTACGCATGGGTAGTGGGATATACACAGAGTATCTCAGGCTATGGAGCAACTGGTTAAACAAGAGTTAGGCAATAGTGGTAGAAACCATGAAAAATTTTTAAGTGAAATTATTGATTAGTTAATGAATTGGAGGCATGTAAAGTTTTCAATTTTGTCATCGCTTTTCCGTGTAAACCTGGTTGAAATGTATAAAGCGAGTGATACTTCATCTACAACATTTTTTTACTTTGTTAAATGTTAATTAGAAATTTAATAAATTAATGATTACGTGTACATTGCAATTTGCAAGGCAAACTTTGCCTTAATATCAGCTGATCGGCCGATGACCATTGACGAGGCGCGCCTTCGTAACTACTTATACCGTTGACGCGTCTGCGCGTTTCGTACCTACTTATATACCGTTGACGCGTCTGCGCGTTTCGTACTTATACCGTTGACGCGTCTGCGCGTTTCGTACTTATACCGTTGACGCGTCTGCGCGTTTCGTACTTATACCGTTGACGCGTCTGCGCGTTTCGTACTTATACCGTTGACGCGTCTGCGCGTTTCGTACTTATACCGTTGACGCGTCTGCGCGTTTCGTACTTATACCGTTGACGCGTCTGCGCGTTTCGTACTTATACCGTTGACGCGTCTGCGCGTTTCGTACTTATACCGTTGACGCATCTGCGCGTTTCGTACTTACTTATACCGTTAACGCGTCTGCGCGTTTCGTACCTACTTATACTGTTGACGCCTCTGCGCGTTTCGTACTTACTTAAACTGTCGACGCGTCTGCGCGTTTCGTACTTACTTATACCGTTGACGCGTCTGCGCGTTTTGTACTTACTTATACCGTTGACGCGTCTGCGCGTTTCGTACCTACTTATACCGTTGACGCGTCTGCGCGTTTCGTACCTACTTATACCCTCGACGCGACTTTAGATGCCTACAGGTATCTTGTTCATAATATGTAGCCTTGTTTTTTTGTCTATCTATCCGAATACACAAAAAACAACGCTACATATGTATTATGATCGTATTCATTCGAATTACGATCCGTGATCGTTAAGCTACAACATACTCCTTAGGCCCTTTTTCTGATTTGTTGGCGCGGCATCGGTGCGACATCAACACGTCGGTATGCCGAAAGCATACCGCCCCGCTTCTGCTTTCGCACATGTCTGCAAATATTTCTGCAGAGCCACTTGTGCCGTCGTGAAATAGTGTCATCATCGAGTTCGAGTGAGGAAGATATTTTAGCTTATTACATTTATACTCGTTTACGTAAGAAGAAAAACGTTTTTGGCGTCATTCTTATATCGAAAATAATATTAACTGTCGTGTATTTGTTGCGGCTAAATAACTTGCTACTTTAGCCCAGGCCGTTTCTGTCACATCCTTTCTGGAATATTCAGCTAATTTAAAGTTGTACAATTCGGGTACTTTTCTACTTCCAGTACTAAGATAACATGAATATTCGCCATTTTGCAAGGGGCGAACGAGTCCAACTCGGTAAAAAGCAGAGCGGTTATTGGACATGCATGCAGATACGCGGTAAGCCGAATGTGTGACGCGCCGCTGCCGCGCTTACCGCGCCAATCAGGAACCCTCCATTTCTATATAGGCGCTCGGTAAGCTATCGGTACCGCGTATATAGAGCAAATCGATAAATCAGAAAAGGGGCTTACAGTTGTTCCATAGCCTGCGACACCTGTATATATTTAATATGCAGTTGCATATCTGCTGTAGTTATGCAACTGCCCACTTTCTTGATGATCTTCTTCATTTTGATGAACATTTAAAGATAGATTTGTTTTGTTGACTGATTTAGATTCGCAATTAGACAGGCTAGATGAGGTTGCGATGAGTTCAAGAAATTCAACTTTTTTTTAAATGTACAGAACACTTTTTAAGTCGGCCAGTAATAACATTAGTACCTGATTGGCACTGCAATGCCGGCAGCGCTTAGTTCCCTCCTTTTCTGTAAGGCGGCTAACCGTCGTGCCTCTTCTAACTGTTTTTCGCGAGCCTTCCTCTTCGCTTTCTTACCTTGAGTGTTGGCCAAACGAGCACGCGCTTCAGATAACATCTCCAGTTCTAAAAAGTGTTACAGTTATTTAAATAGATTTTTCACTGTCTCCCTCAAGTTCGCCAAAATGGTTTAATACCATTAACTACCATCCTTAACAGACGGCCTAATAGTTGTAAATGGTCAGTTTCATAGAAGGTCTGCTCTCCATTCTCTAAATGGATCCATTCAGTTTAATGGTAGAGATCCATTGTTCGAAATATATGTCCCCCCAGAAATAAAAGGATACTCCCATAACCACCACGCTTGGCAGACGATTTGGCTATCACAGTGAGGTGTTGTGTTTGCAGGATGGGAGCTGCCGCACAATCTCCTGGTGCGAACCTTAATCGATTATTACGACTCCCACAAGCAAGTCCTTATCATCACTGTTTAAGCTCCTCTACAATAAACAGAAAGTAAGCAAGTAAGAAGTGGTAATCCAGGTAGTCTAAAATCATTGCCACATAATTTTTATTGTCCTAACAGCTTTATCATTTCTATACATACATCTCTTAGTTGTCCCACACAACAACCAGACGAAAATGACATTTAAATTCATCATAGATTAATTGCCTTTTTAAATAAACTGGCTTCAAATATTTTATCAGGTGTTATTAAGTTTCCCTTGAGAAGTGCTATTCTCAGACTCCTACCATATTTTTATTCATACAGGATGTATCAGGTTATGGGGCAACTGGTCAAAAGGGAGCTAGGCAATGGTGGTAGGAACCCATGATAAAAATTTTAACGAAAAATATCGATTCGTTAAGGAATTAGAGACATGTAAAGTTTTCAATTTTGTGATCACTTTTTCGTATAAATCCAATTGAAATGTATAAAGTCAATGATACTTAATACGGAACATATTCATACTTTGTTAAATGTTCATTAGAAATTGAATAAATCAATGATTACGTTCGCATAAGAAAGACGAACTTCGCTTTAAAACAGCTGATCAGCCGATGACCGTTGACGGTTCGCCGTTGTTACCTACGCTCATTGAAGCGTTCGCGCAATTCTAGGTATGAATGAATGAAATTATACTGTCGAAGCTTTCCACGCCTACATGTATTTTGTCTGTACGTGTACATGCTTACATAATACGTAACATTTAAGGCATAGACTCTTAGACACATTTTTCTGAAATCACTATAACTTTTATGTTACATTGTTTTTTGTGTAATGTACATTCTAATTACAATCTATGACCGTTAAACTACAACATACTCGAACAGTTGTCCCATAACCTGATACACCCTGTATAATTGTTAGCCTATGGCTATGGCTTTCAAATTGATCGAGTGCTCTCAAACGCATTAAATGGGACTGTAAAGTGAGACCTAAAATATAAATCACATAGATATGATGTTATGAATGCTTTCAGATACAAAAATTAACTTACCATCTTCATCCATATCTTTAGGATCTGGTCTGGCTGGCTTTGTCTCAGGATTGGGATCTATCTCTCCCGGTTTAAGTTTACGTGGATCATCACCCATATCCTCCCCTTCCTCTTTCTTTTGAGCTTGATCCCTTTAAGAAATTAATATTTCATTAGTCCGAGTGTTATCATGTTTAACTGAATTGAAACCTCACTCTTGAAATAAAACACAAAAAAATATATATTAAAATATTAAATACAATCGATTCCATGTGGTGATGAAGTAAGAATACAATTCCCCACCCCTCTTTTGCCCGTGGGTATCATAAAAGGCGACTGAGGGATATCTTGTGCATACATCAACTATACAAGAGAAGGAAAATTCGAAATAATACCCTGTACTAACCCGCCTGACTAGCGTAGTATAGTAGGTCAATTTCCCTCCCTCCCTATTGAGGAGGAGGCTCAACCCATAATATCTAATTATAAAATTTTGAGTCAGGAATGGATGAGGCTGTTAAATGGTTAAAAAAGGACGAGAAGAAGGCATAAAATATCAATGAGAAATATATTCGGGTAACATCAATACAAGAGAATGAAAACTCAATATAAAAATATTCCAACATGTCTGACCAGTATGGAATAGTAGGCCATTTTCCCTCACATTGTGGAGGAGGTCTAAGCCCAACAGTGGGACTTATATAGGCTGAGATTAATTAGATTCAATTGAAGCCAAACCACACAATGGGTTACATGAATCAGGGTATTACTGTAGTAGCTAAATAAACATTGATAAAAAGGATGGGTACAGGCTTATGATGCATTTTATATGACCCAATATTATAGTACAAAGATTTGTATAATTTTTCCCTTATTGATAAATAAATGCCAAAAAAATGTATGGCTATAAATTGTTTGGGGAATGATTTAGCATGTGCTAAATGGTATGTTCCACTAATGAGAATATATTTATACGTTCGTAAGTATAATAGTTAAATTTAAATAATGATTTTTCTCAACTTACAGCAAATATTCGTATCTTTCCAAACATTGTGCGGCTGTACGACCAATAATGGGCGCAATTGTTCTCCATTGTGTGGGCATCAACTTGGCCAGATGTAATAATTTTTCATCTTCTTCGCGAGACCATTCCGTTTTCTTGATACTGGGGTCCAACCATTCGTACCAACGAGCTTTACATTGTTTAGCAGACTTTCTATGTAGTAATGATGCTATACGAGACCATTGGTTTTTCCCATATTTCATCACCGCTGCTTTGAGGATTTCATCCTGTAATTTGGTTCGGACATATAAATATACAGTTTTCTCGAATACTTATTACGATATCCCAAAAACTCTTACAAACCTCTGTGTTCCGCCAAACACCTCCTTTTATCATAATTCGCGGCATGATTTATGTTTTAATTATCTGCCTTTTTTAAAAGAAATTAAATAGTAATCGTGTTAAAAAGAACAGTAAAAGAACCTTAATTCTCGTTCTGGGATTCACATATTTATTTTAAAATAAAAACTAGGGCAAACATGCACTTCCATTCCGACAATAATCACAGAGTACTGTAAAAATCTAAAACAGAATATATTAAAGAATTTTGTGGCATGGTTACACAGACATTTATGCAGAGTCTTCATTTCTTATTGATTAAGTGGTTAAAAGTAATTCATAATAATCATCATCGCAGCCCACACTGTTGGGCTGGTATAAAGTGTTATTTCGAGTTTTCATTCTCTTGCATAGGTGTTAAATGCATATGAAATCCCTTAGTCGTTTTTAAGACATCCACGAGTAAGATAGGGAGTGATGAATGGTATTCTTACTTTATCACCACACGGATAACTATAAAATTTGTATTAACTAATAAATAATACAAATTATTTTATTTTTAATGATATTTTAATGGTTTAGTAACTCTATAAAAGACACTATTCGGTTGCGCAGACACAAAATTTTACGACACTTTTGAGACAACTTTTAAAACACTATAATGAAGGTGTATACGAGATAGCAACTCATTATCTCTTCTTCTGAGTTTGAGCCCCTGTTTTGCTTAAGTGACTGAACTTTTAGTGATCTTTTTCAACAGTCACAAGTGCTATAAGGCCACACTGAACCAATTCCATATGGTGACGGAGTAAGAATATAATTCACCACCGCCCTCTCTTATCCGTTGCCCAGGAGTGTCGTAAAAGACGGCTGAGGGATATTACATACTTATAACATCTACGCAAGAGAAAGAAAACTGAAAACAAGACCCTAAGCCAACACGTCTGACCAACGTAGTAAGTCAATTACCCTCCCGTAATGGCGGAAGCCCGAGTCCTACAGTGCAAAGTGTATGGGCTGAGTTGATGATGAGAGATAGATAGATAGATAGATAACTCTTTATTTGTACACCGATTACAAAACAAAATTATCATCATCATCTTGCTTTTATCCCAATTACTTGGGGTCGACGCAATATGTCATCTGTTTTGACATATTGCAAAAAGTTTCGGCAATGACTTTTGTGACCGGCCGCATGCCTGACGTCAACCCTCCTTGAGAATGTAATCGTTGACCCAAATAGTACCAGAGTTGGTCCGGGTCAATCTAGGGCTCTTAGTCGTCTTTTACGACACCCACGAGCAAAGCAAGGGTTGGTAGTATTCGAAGCCGCTACCACACAGCACAAAACAAAATACAAAAACTTAAATACTAATAATAATAATAATAATTTATTTATTTACCATAATAATATTCCAAAAATATATGGGAATCTCTGGCTCCTACACTAGTTATAAACTGTGTTGCAGGAGGCAGTATCCTCCCCCAATATACAAGTCACACTTTTATATTATCATACGTATAGACTATTACAATTGACGAGTACAATGTAGATTAATGTAAACAACGATAAGGATAAAAGAAAAAAAATAATAATAATAACGAAATATGAATGGGTGTGTGTTTGAATGGGTGTGTATGAGAATGGGTGTGTTTGAATGGGTTTGTGTTTGAATGGGTGTGGGAGAATGGGTGTGGGTGTGTGTGCGTGCGGGCGTGTGTGTGTGCGCGTGTGTGTGTGAGTGTGTGTGTGTGTGTGTAGGTGTAAAGGTGCGTGTAAGTTCATACTTGTGTGTCACACTGAATATGTGTGTGTGTGTGTGTGTGTGTGTGTGTGTGTGTAAGTGAGCAGGTGTGTGTGTGTGTATAAGTGTGCATGTGTGTGTATTTGTATGTTTACGCGTGCGTATATTTTAGGAGCATGCACTATGCACATGCATATGTTAGTGCATCCAATTATGTTATCAACCGCAAAAGGTTCTCAGTTTTTTCATAATTAAGACCTCTCAGCCAGGCAAGTATCAAAGTTTTAAATTTATTATTGTTGAGATGACTTACTTTTTGTATTTTGCACAGTTGGTTATATACGTAGGGAGCAACAAAATGAAAATGACGTTGTCCGAAGGTTGTTTTGAATCGAGGCACAGGATATCTCTCAACTCGCCTGGCAAGAGTAGGTATTTTTGGCACGACTTCTCTGTGATACCTTCGTAAAATCTCATATATATATATCTGCCTCACAGATAATACACCAGCCTTTTCATAAACTGCAGTTGTAGCGTGCCTATGGGGTAATTGCAAAAGGACTTTTAGGGCTACCCTTTGTGCGCGTTCCGCACATATGAGAATGGTCTTGACAGCACCTCCCCACGCACAAATGCAGTACCTTATTATACATTCCCCTAAGGCTTTATATGTTTGGATTAGAATATTCATATCCCCAACCATGCACAATTTTTTAAAAATGTATATTAGTTTTCTCACTCTTGCAGTGATGGCTACTATATGTTCACTCCAGTTAAGCTGATCGTCTACTATCAATCCCAAGTATTTAATGGAAGTCACCCGTGTAAGGATCTCACAATTGCAATTTGGATATTCCTTCTTACATGGAAATGTGTGTATTTTTAAATTAAGATCCGGAGTAGGCTTATCCGTAGCCTTCTTACTAAAACACACATACCTGGTTTTGCTGGCATTTAATGATAATAGGCTACAATCTAGCCAAGCTGTTATTTTAGCTAGGGAGTTTTCAGTTTCTTTAAATACCGCGTTCCAGCTCCTTCCATGAAACAATAAGACTGTATCATCGGCATACATACTGATATCACAGCTTGATGACACTACTGAACCACATAGGCCATTGATGTATATTAGCAACATAGTAGGCCCGAGCGTACTGCCTTGTGGAACGCCGTATTTTAATGAGGAGCTTGAACTTTTCAGATCAGCAACCCTAACTGACTGCGTCCTATCCAATAAGTAGTCGGTGAACCACTGATGCACTAACCCCCTTATGCCAACGTTCTCTAGTCGTTGTAAAAGAATCGGGATAGAGACTGTGTCAAATGCCTTTTGAAGGTCCAAAAAGACACCCAGACACTTATTACCACTATCTAAATATTTTACTATCTTAGTAGTCAGCGACAGAACTGCATCTTCAGTAGATTTTTTAGGTCGAAATCCATATTGATTTTTACTTAAAACCTTGTTTTTTTCTAAATAATCCATGACTCTATTGTTCACAATCTTTTCCAGTATTTTTGAGAAGGTTGACAACAGGGAAACAGGTCTATAATTAGATAGCATCATCTTATCACCAGACTTAAATACTGGGCACACAATAGCTCTTTTACAGCATGCAGGAAATACACCACTTTCTAGGCTCAAATTACACACATAAGCAATAGGTGCAGCGAGTGTATTAATATTTAAGTTGAGAATCTTAGTGTTTATGTTATCCCAACCCGGTGCACTGTGCGATTTAAGACCTAAGACAATGTTGCGTACCTCAGAAACGTCTGTGGGTATGAAAGACATAGATTGAAGAGGCTTCTCAGGAGAAATTGCTTGTCGCGCTAACTCTTGTTCACACACATTCAATCTACTAAGTATTTTATTCGCAAGAGAGCCGCCAACAGAAGTAAAATAGTTATTTATTTTATTAAGGGACTCTTTAGGGGAATTATCAATATTTAACAATTCTGTCGGTTTTTCAGGAACAGTATTCAAATCACATATATCTTTAATTACCTTCCATGTAGTTTTCATATTGCCTTTACTCCGGGTCAGCTTTTCATTATAATACTTAGCTTTTAGGTTTTTAAGAATTAAATTGCATTTGTTTCTATATTTAATGTATATGCGTTGATGTTCTATGTTAGTTGATTTTACAGCTCTTTTATGCAAACGTTCTCTTTTACGAATACACTTAACTATTCCTTTAGTGATCCATGGTTTAAGTGGAGTATGACGATTAGGGATTTTGCGTAAAATTGTATATTTTGTTATAACATTTTTTAAGTGATTAGTTAAGAATTCAAAGCCTAGATTTGTATCGTTGATTTTGTATAAGTAGTCCCAAGAACAATTATTGAGCGTTACATTGATGGAATCATATCCTATTTTTATTTTGCTTATTACTCTTGGTTTGTTTTCAATACCAGCCTTTTTTATATAAACTCATTTGCAAAAAAAACGGGCGGTTTTGATTTTCATTCATATTTAAAAAGATACAATACCAAAAAGGTTTCAATCGTTTGTACACGTTACTGGCCGGTTTTAAAAATGCTGTGGTATTTAAAAAAGTACGTTCTAAATTCAATTTTTCATTTGATGTTCATTTTTACAGAAAACCCCTTTTTATCCTACATTTTTGGCGCGAAGTTCCAGAAGTTAACATCGACTTTCATAACTTTAATTCAATTTTTATCGATTAATTTCATATCCTTGACTGTCAAAGCTTTATTTAATGCTATTTGACTGTATCAAAAATGGTAGATAAAGTGGTAAAAGCTACCAAAATTATCGCGCTGCTTGAAGAGGGTTGCAGCCAATGTTTCGTGGCTAGGAGGCTAAATGTTAGTCGCTCGACAGTCCAAAGGACCTGGCAGCGATATCAGGAGACTGGTTCCGTCGAGAGAAGGCCTGGTTCTGGAAGAAAACCATGTACCCAACCACGGGATGATCGTTTTCTTGTGAGTCGCGCATTGAGAAATCGCAAATCTTCGTATGTGGATCTTAAGAACAACCTCCAAGAAGTAAGAAATGTGCATATTAGTCTATGGACGGTCAGGAGGAGGCTTCTCGCTGCCAATATACGCAGTCACCGCCCGGCCCGCGGCCCCAAATTACTCCGTGAGCACAGAGTTCACAGGCTTAGGTTCGCTAGAAATTGTGAATCATGGACTCAAGACGATTGGAATAGGGTTTTGTTCTCTGATGAAGCCAGGATATCTCTGTTCGGTGAAGATCGACGTCGGCGAGTGCTAAGAAGACAAGGAGAACGCTTTGCAGAGGCATGTTTCGAAGAAATCACACCTTATGGTGGGGGCTCTGTTATGTTTTGGGCAGGAATAAATTCAATGGATCGTACAGAGTTAGTCTTCATTGAAAACGGCTCACTGACTGGGCATCGATACATAACGGAAGTTCTAATTTCTCATGCACAACCCGCATTGGCCGCTCTAGGTGAAGACTCGATTTTTATGGACGACAATGCTCGCGCCCACCGATCCCGCGATGTTAATGCGTATGTGCAAGAGGTCGGCATTCGTCGTTTGGATTGGCCAGCTCGAAGTCCCGACCTCAATCCCATAGAGCATGTCTGGGACGTTCTAAAACGGCGTGTGAGATCAGTACACCCGGCTCCGCAGACCATCAGAGAGCTGAAGAATGTGATTACTGCGGAGTGGGAACGTATTCCGCAAGCAAGTATCCGGGATATACTCGCTAGCATGCCCAGACGAATTCAAGCTGTGATTTTAGCTAGAGGGGGTCACACTCGATACTAAACATTTATCTGCTTTTACTTTATTAAAGAAAAACAAACAAAAAAACTTTTTTATTTTTACTTCATGAGCATATGCACTACTAGCGAATATACACTACTAGCTAGGTTTAGCATTATTTCCCATAAATTGTATCTAAATTTTATGAAATACTGATGAAAACGATTATTTTCTTATTAATTTAGCAAATTGTGTGGATAAAATTACCTATAATTATCAAACAAAGAAATATTAACATTTGAAATGGTTCATTGCTTAGGTGCCCGTTTTTTTTGCAAATGAGTGTATAATAAGATAGGATAATGATCCGTAAGGTCAGATTCTAAAACTATTGTCTTACAAGGAGGTGAACACTTTATCATAAAATGGTCAATACAGCTGTTTAGACGTGTGGGTTTGTTAACACCTTGTTTGAGTCCATGAAATGCCATTAGATTTAAATAATCTTGCGCAGCAGAGGATAAGTTATAAGAGATAGTGTTTATATTCATATCTCCTGTTAAAATAATATTTTGAGTATGTATATTATACAGAATGTTGTCAAGGGAGTTTAAGTAGGTGGTCACACTTTTATATCCAGGTGAACGATATGTGCATACAATTGTATAATCTGATTTAATTTTGATGATAAGGCAATTACCCTCGCAGAAATCAGGCTCACAACATTCAACTTCTATCGCTTTCTTTACATATACAACTACTCCATCATTTTGATTGAGACACTTTTTTGTCCAATATTTGTTATAATCATGCATGCTCGGAGGTGAATAATCGTTATTAGTCCAGCACTCAGTTAAGACGATGATGTCAATAGATATATTTAATGCAGCTATAAGTACCAAAAAATTGTCAAAATTCCGGTTTATACTCCTTATATTAAAATTAATAATAGTCAAGGATGTATTATCTGGCTCATAATTTAGTAAGATGGGGCATAACTTAGTATTACTAGTCGAGAAACACTCAACTTGTTGTGCATTATCTAGTTCAACTGAAATATGTGCATTAGTGCGATCGAATTTTATATTTATTAGATGATGACATTAAGAAACCAGTGCAATGTGCATGCATTATACCTGGGTACACTGTCCTTCTTTTATACTGGTTTTTATCCAATATAAATCGCTTATTAAATTTAGTGTATTGCCATAAGATTATTGTATAAATTGTATTCTCAATGTTTATGTATAAATATGTAATAGTGAGAGTATATGATATGTATTCATTTAAATGTTTGCAGAATATAATAATATTATATTTATTTTCAATGTATGTAGAGATTAATGTATGAGGTATTTTATAAGCTAGGCTAAAATTGGTGAAAGATATGATCAATATGGTATATATATCCTGTGGATATGTGTATATTACATGCTTACACGTATGGTTATTAAGAATGAAATATGAATTGGCGAGTAAATATGAGTGAGACGTTATGCACATTATGATATCATATAGTATCCTACACGTATGCTGTGTATATGAAAGTATCATATACGAGCTTATATATGTAACGCATGTTAGTGCATGATAGTGTGTATATGTATATGTGTATAAATTAATGAATGAGTATAACAAACAGCTACTATAATAAGAGATTAGTAAAATTACAAAGTAAGAATAAACATTATTTTCAATATTTAAACAATTATTTTTAACACACATTTTTATGTATAAGTACATTTTTATATACAAGAATGAAACAAATAGTCAATTTAAGGGATTTACAATATTTTCAAAATCCGATGTCTGGAAAATTCTTTTGGCGGGAGCTCCTTCATGTTTTTTAATAAATATGTGTCCACGGGAAATCCATTTGAAAGCGTAATTATTTTCTTTAGCAAATTCACGAGCTTGGTAAAAAAGCTTCTTTGTTTTAGATGTTAGATTTTCTGAAACGTATATTGGAGAGTTGCCTTGCATATTAATGTGCGAAGTGTTTAATCGGTTGGATGTATTATTTTTATTATATTTTTTTATACTACTGAGTAGATTTTCTTTCGTGATGTTAGTAGTGAAATCTGCTATAATAGGACCACTCTTGCCGGATGATTTTTTTGAGTTCATCCTGTATATATTCTTTATTTCAGTCGTTTGAATTGAGGTATTAACGGAAACAGCAATTGTTTTTACAATATCAATTAAACCTGTTTGCGTTTCACTTGCCTTTCCTTATCTAAACAGTTCACCTTAACCAACAAATCGTCATACATGTCACTGATATACTGTACGGAAGCTTTTAGTTCAGCGTTTTGTGTTTTAATTTGATCTAAAAAAGACTGTAGTTTTTCAAAATTCTCTGTCTGTTCCTGCCTTAAGGTCGAGAACGAAAGCATAATCTCATTACGTAATGAAGTTATGTCACTTATATGGTCCTGATCATGTTTACGTTTACCTCGATAAATTGTTGCCATAGCATGTTCGGGCTTAGAGGTGGACAAATCTGGTTCTGATGTGTGATGAACTGCCGGCCCCTTATTAGGAGAATTTTTAGGAGGAGTTCGCTTGAGAGAAAACGCCATTTAGCCAATTATTAAGAATCTCAATGATAATTGGTTAATCTCTTTATCTATGAGCTTTTGTTTACCACTTATAATTATTGCATAATATATTGTGAGGGTATTTCAAAATCTTATTTGTTTAAAGCAAAAACGACTCACCCATTAAACAGCACTACAAACAAGTTGAGTAAATAAACACCAACAACCTGTTGACAATGTTGGCTCCGCCCAGTGACGCACGCGCAAGTCTTTTTAATTATGGAGTCTTGTAGAAATGATTGTGGCTAACACACCACTGGTGCGGTGGTTGTCGACGTGGGCGCAGTTCAGCCCGAGTTAGCTTATTATTTATTTATTATTATAGAGATTATGCATTCCTGGTAGCAGTGATTATTTATTTATTTATTTAGTTTATTTTATTACACAAATTAAGAATCTTATAACACGTTTGCTCAATACCGAGCCCAAGGGGGAATGTATATAATACTAACATAACACAGAATGTACAAAGGGCGGCCTTATCGCTATAAGCGATCTCTTCCAGGCAACCTTGGGATGGAAATGGTAGAACAGAGAGATGGTAGGTAGTTTATTGCAGGTGGTAATGGAGATCAGTGTAAATAATATTTATAAGTCATAGATAACGACTATATAATAAATTGTATAATCTACTGTAACATAAAAACAATATAAAACAATAAATAGTAGATAATAAGAGACATAAATATATATACACATACACATTACACACATAGATATACACCTAATACCTACATATGCAGACATTCACATACATATACGTACACATCTATATATATATTAGGGACTTGCATAATAGTTACCTAAAAGAAGATGAGAGATGTGAAAAACTAATAATTTATGGAGAAATTGTATTTTGGCCACTAGGGACTAGTATTAATAGCCGATTGCCAATACAAAAAAAGAAGAAAACGGCTTCTTTCAAGTCTTGGCTACACCATTATCATGAGTGACATAGACAACTAAACATAGGCATGGGTAACTCAACGATAATCCTTGCGTTAACTCAGTAACTCAGGCGCAGTAAACTGCGCCGGCTCATTGCGCTAACTCAAAATTGCGCCATGGCGCAACAAAATGTAAACACGACCGAGTGAGCTACGAATGAAATGTGCGCCACCTGCGCCACTGCAGGTATAACTCCATTTCTAACTCATTGCGTCATGGCGCAACACATTAAACAACCGAATGAGCTACTAAATGCGCACCTAGGTATAACTCAATTTTTAAAAGAGTTATTTACACTTCACAGAGTTGTTCGACCGACGAGTTTTTCGGCGGGAATATGGGAGTGTCATGTTACGCTCTTGAATGAATTATTGTTTTTAGTTTTATATTTTAAATAATTTTGCTGATATTTTATCTTTATTTACATTATATATATTTGTTGTGTACGTCACTGAAACTCCTCTTAAACGGCTGGACCGATGTTGATGAAATGTTTTGTGTATGTTCAAAGGGATACGAGAATGGTTTAGATTCACAACTGGACTCGGTAGGTGGCGCTGCTGTCGATTTCAAAGAGCATTCCTTTATTTTATTTGAACAGAACAACATCTGTATTGAGTCAGCTAATTTAATATGTAATACAGTTGAAGTGTTGTGAATATCATATAATAGTGATTTACGTTAATATGTATAATAGTGTATTTGGTTTTCAGCATCCAATTAATGGTAACGACTTACTGATGGATGTTACTTATCTCTTACGCTAATAATAAATTATATGTAAAGAAAATTATGTGTAAGCTACGTAAGACAAGGCAGTAAGGTCGACTATAGCCTGCCTTATAGGCGCATAAATAAAAAAATTGTTCAGATTCGCCGGCACTGCGACGATTGCGCCGTGCGCTAACACATTTTCTAGAAGTGAGTTGATACTTCCAGCGCAGTGAACTGAGTTGGCGCAATTGCGCGGCGCAGCGCAGTGTTACACATGTCTAACTAAACAACGTTGGTTGACCAACATTACGAAACTTATCTAATGTCAAAAATCGTAAATTGTAATGGATGGGTGATAGCGTACTGGCACTCCCTTTTCTTTGATTATTGATAAAAACCATTCCATTAAAACGTGTGATACTTTATCATGACATTCTAATTATATATTTTCTTAATTCCACCATGAATAACTGATATGCTTAGTGCAATTTAATTTACATTGTGAACTAGCGCAGTGTATTCAGGTAACTATGATTCAAGCATAATATCACTGTTAAAACAATCATCGATGTACTAATTCTAGTTATTGATGAAACTAATAGTTCTTTTTATGGGTATACTTTTATATCGTCGTGTTATGCACTACGTGTGGTCTATTTCATTGAATACGTGATTACCCTAGTTATCGTGGAGGGATATGATAACATAAACAGGATATTCCACATTAAATATATTTTCGCACACCTACACTTTAAATAACATGAGAGTTCACAATATTACGTGGGTATTGCATGTACATATTTGCACTGCTTGCTACAATTTCCAAATGCTATTCATTTATAATTTTTTTCTGTACTGGGTCTATTTGGCTGTTTCTATTAGCTCCAGTAATTTTATCATTATTGCTGTGTATTTATTTTTGTGCTGAGGGGTTAAAAATAAAATATGTCGCTTTTTGAGATTTGTAAAAGAGTCGAGACTTGTAAAAGCTACTTAAAGTGATCTATGAGCAAGAACCCACTTGGTAAGTGGGCAGATTGTGTCACTATCCCATCTTTGAGGAGGCTTGTATCAAGTAGTGGCTATCTATAGATTATTGCATGGGGGGATTACTTTATACAAGCTGTATCAGGTTATGAGGCAACTGGTCAAAAGGGAGCTAGGCAATGGTGGTAGAAACCCATGAAAAAAATTTGAACGAAAAATATTGATTCGTTAAGGAATTAGAGACATGTAAAGTTTTCAATTTTGTCATTGCTTTTTCGTGTAAATCCGATTGAAACATAAAGTCAATGATACTTAATATGGAACATATTCATACTTTGTTAAATGTTCATTAGAAATTGAATAAATCAATGATTACGTTCGCATAAGCAAGACTAACTTCTCTTTAAAACAGATGATCGGCCGATGACCGTTGACGGCTCGTCGTTGTTACCTACGCTCATTGAAGCGTTTGCGCAATTCTAGGTATGAATGAATGAAATTATACTGTCGAAGCTTTACATGCCTACATGTATTCTGTCTGTACATGCCTACATAATACGTAACATTTAAGGCATAGACTCTTAGACACATTTTTTTTAAATCACTATAACGTTTATGTTATATTGTTTTTTTTGTGTAATGTACATTCTAATTACGATCAATGACCGTTAAACTACAACATACTCGTACAGTTGCTCCATAACCTGATACATCCTGTATATTGTGTTAGTGAGAATTGATGCGTGATCATATTACATCTAGTGTCACATTATTAGATCGACCAAAGGCACCGCATGCATTTTTCTATAGGTACAGCTGAAACATTGTAAGAGTACACTAGGCCTATAAGATCTGTAAATAATAACTTGCCTGGTATTAGGAGATAAGTTTGTAGAGTGTGCTATTGTATTTCTAAATATACTTACTATTTCATATGATAAATCATATTGATTTGCATTATTATTGGATCAGATTTTAATCCTAATTAATATTATAAATGCATTGTTCATTCTTGAAATATGTACAGTGTCTAATGGGTAGAAAAATTATTTCATAAAATTTGCATTACCATGAGTGAAATCACAATATAGCCAGAACACTAGAACTATACTATACCAATAAATAAAATTGGAGTGTCTGTTTGTAATGTCAAAATAATAGGCTTTTTTCATGCTCACACGGTTATTTGCACGACACCTATGCCTAAAATAGCAATTAAAAAATTTTTGTCTGTCTGTTTGTTCCGGGTAATCTTCAAAACGGCTGGACCGATTTCAAAAATTCTTTCACCAATGGGAAGCTATAATATCAGGGCGTAAACTAGGCTATATTTTATCCCGGTATTCCCACGGGAACTACGCGGGTAAAACGACTATAACCTATAACCGAAGCGAAGCGAGGGCAGGTTGCTAGTAAATATATAAAATAATGGTTCTAAAGAACCCTTTATATGATGATGCAGTGAGATCACTATACACCACCTTAACTTGCCCATAGGTGCTGTAAAAGATGACTTAGGGCAATAATTTGCATAAAATATTAGTAAGACAAAGAAAACATCAAATAAAACCCTATACCAACCTATCTGATCAGCATGGTATAGTAAGTTTCACTCCTATCCAGGAGGAGGCTCTAGCCCAACAGTCAGACGTATATAAGCTGAATGATGATAACTAGAGAAAAGATGTTTAAAATACTTTGATGTACAGTAATACCCTGGACTTACGCAATAGGTAGGACCGAGTGATAATTGCGTTAGTCGGGATTTAATTAGGCTTATATTAAATGTACAAAAAAATTGGTTATTTGAAACTAGTTCAAAAAAAGACAATGGTTTTAAAAAATTTGGTCAAAATATTATCTTAAAAATAATTGAAATTTTATGAATAAAAAAGTAAATCTAAGGCTTGAGCGCTCAAAGAGAAAACCGCTTATCTTGGAATTCACCTAAAACAGGGTAGTGTAAGTCGGGGTATTACTGTATATCATAATATTTATAATAGCAACCCGCAATCATTTCGCTTCGGTTACAGTCGCCTTACCCGCATTGTTCCCGTTCCCGTGGGAATACCGGAATAAAATACAGCCTATGTTACTCAGGGATAATGTAGCTTTGGTAAAAGAATTTTTGAAATCGGCACAGTAGTTTTTGAGTTTATTCATTACAAACACACACACAAAAATAACTTTTTTCCTCTTTATAATATTAGTGTAGATAACACTATTTTTTATCACATCAAAGAATTGAATTGTGTAATGTAAGAATTGTATTATGTACAAATCTCCATCTTTATAATCTGTATTTTGTTTTTAGATCATGTCTACGATATCAAGATCTGTCCACATCAGCCAGCAAAAGCTGGCTGAGAAGCTCATCATACTTAATGATAGAGGAATTGGGATGTTGACTAGAATTTACAATATCAAGAAGGCATGTGGTGATGCTAAATCCAAACCAGGTTTTCTATCAGACAAGGCATTGGAATCTTCTATTAAAAATATTGTTAGAAGATTTCCCAACATTGATGTGAAAGGCTTACAGGCAATTACTAATATAAGAAATGAAATTATTAAATCTTTATCCCTGTATTACTACACATTTGTAGATCTGCTTGACTTTAAAGATAATGTCTGTGAACTTCTTAATATTATGGATGCATGCCAGGTAACCTTGGACCTGACTTTAAATTTTGAATTGACTAAGAACTACCTTGATTTAATTACAACATATGTAACACTGATGATTTTACTGTCTAGAGTAGAAGACAGAAAAGCAGTGCTGGGTCTCTTTAATGCTGCTCATGAAATGGTACACAATCAAATTGATCAGAGCTTCCCTCGTTTGGGTCAAATGATTTTAGATTATGATGCCCCACTGAAGAAACTTTCTGAAGAATTTTTGCCACACCATAAAGTATTGTCCAGTGCTTTAAACTCACTTTGGCAGGTTTACCCTGCAAGAAATTTTACAGCAGAGCAATGGAGATCTGAACAGAAGTTGAGCTTAGTCAGCAACCCAGCTCAACTACTAAAACCTTCAGAAACAAATACAATGTCTTGTGAATATGTCTCACTAGAATGCTTAGAAAGATGGGTCATATTTGGTTTTGCTCTGTGTCATCAAATGTTGCAACAAGATCATGCAAACAAGATGTGGGTGTGTGCCTTGGAATCTGGATGGGTTGTAGCATTATTCCGCGATGAAGTCATCTATATACATAGTTACATTCAAAGTTACTTTGATGGTATCAAAGGATATGGAAAAAGGATATCTGAAGTAAAAGAATGCTATCAACATGCAGTTCAGAGGGCAGGTTACAAACACAGAGAGAGGCGAAAGTTTTTGAGAACTGCACTTAAAGAATTGGGGCTTATTTTAACTGATCAGCCGGGATTACTTGGTCCGAAAGCACTACTAATATTTATTGGACTTTGTTATGCGAGAGATGAAGTTTTCTGGCTATTGAGGCATAATGATAATCCACCACAGAAAGTTAAAGGTAAAGCAGCAGAAGACTTGGTCGACAGACAACTACCTGAGCTTCTATTTCACATGGAGGAGTTGCGAGCTTTGGTTAGGAAGTACAGTCAAGTTATGCAGAGATACTATGTGCAGTATCTGTCAGGTTTCGATGCTGTGGCTCTCAACTTGATGATCCAAAATTTACAAGTGAATCCTGATGATGAAAATATCGTATTGTCATCCCTTTGCAGTACTGCTGCCAGTTTGAGTGTAAAACAAGTTGAGGACAATGAAATATTTGATTTCAGAGCATTCCGTCTTGATTGGTTCAGATTACAGACATATACATCTGTTGCCAAAGCTGCATTCAATCTTGTAGAGCAAAGGGAATTGGCGCAATTTATTGACAAAATGGTATTTCATACGAAAATGGTGGACAACCTTGATGAGATAATGGTAGAGACTTCAGATTTGTCTCTATTTTGCTTTTATAGTAAAATTTTCGAAAGTCAATTCCATATGTGCTTGGAGTTTCCAGCACAAAATCGTTACATTATTGCATTCCCTCTTATTTGTAGCCACTTCCAAAATTGTACTCATGAATTATGTCCTGAGGAACGACACCATATTAGAGAAAGGAGTCTTTCCGTCGTAAATATATACCTTGATGAAATGGCAAAAGAAGCTAAAAACATTATAACAACTATATGTGATGAGCAATGTACAATGAGTGATAAACTACTTCCAAAGCATTGTGCCCAGACTATTGCACAACTTGCTAACAGGAAGAAGAAAGATAAGAACAAAAAGAACACAATAGCTATTGTACAGCCAGGAGCAGAAAGTTACAGGAAGACACGTGAGGATTTGACTACTATGGATAAGTTACATATGGCTCTGACCGAGCTCTGCTATGCTATAAACTATTGCAGCACTGTCAATGTATGGGAGTATACATTTGCACCAAGGGAATATTTACATCAGCACCTTGAGACTAGATTTTCGAAAGCACTAGTCGGTATGGTGATGTTCAATCAAGACACCAGTGAAATAGCAAAGCCTTCAGAATTGCTTGTCAGTGTTCGAGCATATATGAATGTCCTGCAGACAGTTGAAAATTATGTTCATATTGACATTACAAGGGTTTTCAATAACTGTCTTTTACAGCAGACTCAAACTACAGACAGTCATGGTGAGAAAACCATTGCTTCACTTTACACGCAATGGTATTCTGAAATCTTATTGAGGAGAGTTAGTGCTGGTAGTATTTGTTTCTCTATGAATCAAAAAGCATTTGTAAGCTTAACAGCAGAAGGTGCAATTCCTTTTAACGCAGAAGAATACTCGGATATCAATGAACTAAGAGCGCTGGCTGAATTGATTGGGCCTTATGGTATGAAAATATTAAGCGAAACTCTTATGTGGCATATTGCCAGTCAAGTTCAAGAACTTAAGAAGTTGGTGGTGCAAAACAAGGAAGTTCTATTAATGCTTAGAACAAATTTTGATAAACCTGATATAATGAGAGAACAATTCAAAAGATTACAACACGTTGACAATGTTCTACAAAGGATGACAATAATTGGTGTAATTTTAAGCTTTAGACAAATAGCTCAAGAATCTCTGCTTGATGTGTTAGAACGTCGCATTCCATTTTTGATCAGTTCAATTAAAGATTTCCAACAGCAATTGCCTAGTGGTGATCCAATGAGGGTTATATCCGAAATGTGCTCAGCAGCCGGATTGCCTTGCAAAGTTGATCCAACATTAGCAACAGCCCTGCGTACACATAAAACTGAAGGTGAAGAGGAAGAGCATTTAATTGTATGCCTTTTGATGGTATTTGTTGCAGTTTCATTGCCACGACTGGCTCGTAGCGAGGGATCATTTTATAGGCCTTCTTTAGAAGGTCATGCTAATAATATACATTGTATGGCGCCGGCGATCAATCACATTTTTGGAGCACTGTTCACTATATGCGGCCAAGGTGACATTGAAGATAGAATGAAAGAGTTTTTAGCTTTGGCATCGTCATCCTTGCTTCGCCTTGGTCAGGAGACTGATAAAGAAGCCATAAAGAACCGCGAATCGGTATATCTCCTTTTAGATCTAATTGTTCAGGAATCACCATTCCTTACTATGGATTTATTAGAGTCTTGTTTCCCTTATGTTCTAATACGTAATGCTTATCATGAAGTATACAAACAAGAGCAGAATGCAATTCATTTATAATGCATTTTAAAACCTTGACAAAAGATGGAATGTTTTAGTTTTTGTTAGGTTCTTATCTCATTATTTTTACTACTACTATTCATTGTATTAATAAATTCCAATATTATGGCAACATTTATATCATAAAGCACCTGATGATTTAAGAAAATATGTATAAAATCTATAATTTTATTAAAGGATTAAGTTTAAACAAATTAGTAAAGGCTTTAATGAGACTGTTATACTATTCCTTTCTGTATGAATGTCTCTCAAAAATACAATTTTTATTATGTTAAGTTAACGTTTTATTTTAGCGGGTAATCGTTTTCTATGATATTAATTTGATTAAATAAATATACGTATTAACAATTTTATTATGAAAATGAACGTTGTAGTATACATTTAAATGTTTAGTAAATATTGACACCTTATTAGTTACAAATTATGTAATGATATTTGTAGGTAATTAGTTATATAATTGCCTTTTTGTGCTTTGTACTGTTTAGCAATTAATAAGTATTCCGATATTAGAAATAAGCGTAATATTATAAGAACTTGGACACCGCCTAAACAGCCTAACAATATAGTTAGTAAACTATATACTTACAAAACACTAAAATCACCTTTATTTAGCTTCTTAATTTAATTATTTGGCTATTTATATCGTGTAAAAGACATGTGTTTTTTATTTGTAAGATAATTGTACACTTTATTAGAATTATAAAAGGTAGTTTTGCGGGCTTTTTATCCAAAAAGATATCGAAAAAATGAAGTGCCCATTGTTTACAATAACTATGCAGTAGATAAATAATATCATAGATTATAATAATATTTCCACTGAGGCTCCAGATATGAAATGGTGCAATTTAAGTTGCCTTTAAATTTTTAGTAGGTATCTAAATTTTGTATTTCCGATTATTCATCTAGGATAGAGAAAGATAAATTTAAGCCCTGAATAGATTCGTTAATATTTGTACACTGCTGTTTACTATCTAAATGTCTAGTTAATAATAATTATTATGATACTTTTGTACCTTGTATATATACAGATAATATATCCCTTTAATAAAGTATTCAATCTTAAATTGGGAATTTTATTTTAATATGAAATGAAACATTGAATACTTTTGTTTTGAGATTTTGCAGTTTTGACATTTCATATTTGCAATTGTGGTGATGTAAAGTAGGCAGACAATCATGGTTTTTTTTCTTTGCAACCATGTATTACGAACTACGTATTACGCATACTTTCATCATGGACCAGGTTGAGAGCCATCAGCGCTCACCCATAGTCCAGGCCTTTTTATTATGGGTGGGCTATGGTAAGCGCACACGCGGTCCATTTCGTCCGGGGCGACGAAAGGACGGTGCGCGAGGCCATAACCCGCCTGTACCCACGTCGCCTCGTTGTTGGACCGACCACCGGAGCAGGGTCAGTGGTCGGCCACCCATAGTCCGGGCTAAGCTGTGAAAGCCATCTGAGGCTAACAGCTATACACACACAAAAAACACTTTCATTATGGATAAAGATATTAGTATTTACTTATTATGTTCTCATTTTATCACCTCGTCCTGCTGGTGGGTGTCGTAAACGACGACCAAAAGATATAATATGCTTATAACATCGGTGCAAAAGAAGAAAAACTAAATAAAACTGGCGAAAATTTGACCACCGTACCTATAGTAGAACAATTTCTCTTCTATCGTGAAGGAAGCTTGAGCCTAGCATTGGGACGTATACGAGCCGATACGAATTTATCTATTTTAATTCTCGCAGGGTGCATTGGATAAGGGAATTGACCCAGAATTTTCTTCGATTCCTTTTTTATATTTCTGTTCCGTTTCTTTTCAATCTTCGTCGTCATTTATCTTCATCTCTTACAACATCGAAGGAAAAGAGTAACCTGGTGACAATATGTTAGGTACATCCTTACTAATATTATAAATGCGAAAGTAAGTTTGTTTGTTTATTTATTTGTTTGCTTGTTACGCTTTCAGGCTTAATCCACCGAGCCGATTTCAAAAATTCGTTCACCAATGGAAAGCTATAACATCTGGGAGTAACATAGGCTATATTTTATTCCGATATTCCCACACCAACGGGAACTACGCGGGTAAGGCGACTGAAATTGAAGCGAAGCCAGGGCGGGTTGCTAGTACTCTATACTCTATAAAGGATAAATAACAAATATCAAGTCTAATGCGAAAATCACTCCATACCAAAGCAATTTGAAAGAGTTTAATTAAACGTAGTTTAAATGCTGGGCTCACAACTAAGTTCAAAGTCGCTCAGCTGGCTATGGTCACAATTTCTCTGCGAAACAGGATCCGAAATACGAAAATCCTTAGGTGAACGGTTGAAACGGACATGGCACGAAGTATTAGCACGCTAAAGTGGCAATGGGCAGACCACGTCGCTCGCATCGCACTGATAACCGCTGGGAAATAAAGGTTTTTTTTTGTGGGTGGGCTGCGGTCGGCGTGCCTCCGCACCACTCGGTCCGGGGCGACAGAGGGGCTTAAGCACGCAACTCCCGCAACCCACCCGAAAACCACGTCGCCTTCGTCGTTGGGCCGACCACCGGAGCAGGGTTGGGGTACACTCCTATCGACCGACGTCCCCCCCTCGGGGAGGACGTCGGTCTTTCCTCACGCGGTCGGCCTCTCGGCGGGTGACGGACTAATCCCCGGTCACGTCACCCGCGGCCTCGGCTACGGCGGTATGAGGCACAGGTAGTTGCGCCTACGCCGCCCCAAAATAAAGGTTTAAGAGTGGCGACCACTTCTTTTGGCGTTCTACATCCAGCAGTGAACGGTAAAATGCTGACTGATGTTAACCAAAGCCATATTATTTATCAGCGTCATGCTTTATTCATTGCCGTTCAGACCAGTAGATATGTGTACCATTCTGTCACTTTTACCGTGTGGTGACAGAGTAAGAACCCTATTCACCATCCCCCTCTCTTGTTCGTGGGTGTCGTAAAAAACAACTATGGGATATATCATGCATATAATGCAAGAGGAGGGAAATTCGAAATAAAACACTATACTAACCCGTCTGACCAGCGTGGTGTAGGTCAATTTCACTCCTATCCGGGGAGAGGTTAGAGCCCAGCAGGAGACGTAAATGCGCTGAAATAATTCTGCGAATACTACGAATCTGACAAAATAAAAATATTTCGACCATATTCGCAGTCGGGATATTTAAATAAAAATACTCAAATTCATGTAAAATTTATTGTTTTTTTTTATTATTTTGAAATCACATTGTAACATTTATCTTGTTAATTAAAAATATTCACATTGTCATTTAAATATTCTATTACGGTAATCTAGCTTACACTTATGAGAAATAATGCCATTGAGTACTACTAATAGACAGATAAAAACTTTTCACCTGCCATTACACCATTGGTCGAGTCATTCTACAAAAGAAATTATTACCCTCAGTTTTAAATACAAATATACAGTATTTATAGTACACATAATCGCATATTATTTTTGACATTCACTAATAAAATGGCATTAAATATGGTATACTTATAAGATCGATTTCTTAAATATTAAAAAATGTATAAGGAAATAATAAAAAATACATCATGCTCTTTGGCTTGCACGACGGAAAGCAATAATACTAATACGTTTATTTTTTTAAATTTTAATTAATATAATCTCGTATTCTATGAGAGATCATTGCCACTGTACGAGCGAATGTAAGAAAGATTGAGAAGTGTCAAGTGTTTGATATGCAATATTGATTTAGACATCAGAACAAATCAATGTTTTTTTTTAATTTACATATATAACACTATGTTTTGAGCACTATATACTAAGCGACAACATCGTCGTACGTCTCAGTTAAAAGTAATATTGGGAATGAATTTACATAATCTTCAATATAAAGATTATTAACGTTCAGTCTAATAACTTTGATCATTTGGCAATATTGTTTTAATTTTCTTTTATTCACATTTACAACCCTACTTAAAATAGGGTAAATTAATATACACTCTACTTAAAATAGGGTAAATTAATATACACACTACTTAAAATAGGGTAAATTAAACAAATAATAGTACGAAAAATACATTCATTGCCGTAGGAAGACTAAATGCAAAATTTTGAATACACGTTGCTATTTGAGCCCGATAATAATTAAATAAATTAATTTATATGTATAATAATGATCGTGCATATCATTTAATGAGACGGATATAGAAATAACTAATAGTTTTAAGGAACAGGAATACATATCGGTATGATGGCACCTCGACATTTCCACTTACGTTTACATTTAAAAATAACATTATATAAAAAACATTATACATTAAGGAGATTCGAATAAAACAATGCAGTTTTGGTATTATATAATTACCACTAAACTGTATGAACGTTCGACATTGTATTAATGAACAATTTTGCAACCGCCTTATAAAAGTTATTCATCATTTGGCTCATATATCCCACTGTTAGGCTCGAGCCTTCTTCATAATAGGAGGGACATTGACCTACTATACCAAGCTGGTTAGACGAGTTGGCATAGGGTTTTATTTTGACATTTCCTTCTTTTGCATAAATACTATATGCATATTATATCCCTCAGTCGTCTCTTATGACACCCATAGGTAAGATAGGGGGTGGTGAATTGTATTCTTACTCCGTCAAAATACAGTAGCTTCATACGATAGAATACAAAACGTTATATATTAAAAACGTTGACAGAGTAAAAACCCAAATATCCCCCATCATTACCCGTGGGTGTCGTAAAAGTTGACCAATGCTCGTTTTCACCAAAGACAAATAAATTTTAGGTAACGTCTAAGGCAGTTTAAACATCAATGTCACATATTATAAGACACATAACCTCAATCAATCTTTGATTTTGTATCACATAGAATGCTTTAGGTGGTGCCCACAATTAAGGTGTGGTTGGTTATAATGGTAATAGGTAATATTACTGCAAAAAAGGACATGTTGAAACAACGCTATAGCAACCCGTCTTGCTAGCATGGCATAGATAGGACACTTTCTCTCCTACTATGTAGGACTGCAGAAGAATTAAAGAATGTTCAATTATTTTACAACCAGACAGAATTAATTGATGAATAACGTTTATAAGATTATTGAAAAACTGATCATTATACCGTGATATTTATATCGTGTATTTACCTTAAATCATAATTATTTATTAAGTTACAATTTATTCATTAAGTTTTAACGCTTTTAGCTTTCATCAAACTACTCATTGCTTGTGTAGTGTCTTTAAACTGACTAGGAGCTCTATGGCGAAATTCCAGTCCATAACATCATAAAATTTAGTCAAAATTCACCAAATATAAAGTTTTATATTTTATGACAATATTTATTTACTACTCATTTCAGCCCATATACGCCCCACTGCTGGGCTCAGGCCACCTCCACTATGGGAGAAGAAATCGATCTACTATACTACACTGGTCAAACGGGTGGGCATAGAGTTTTCTTTCGAGTTTCCCTACTCTTGAATAGATGTTATATGCATATTATAATTAGTCTTATTCTACGACACCCATGGGCAATATATATTGGTAGAAAATACCCGTCTCACGCCCTGTGAGAGGGATATTTACTAATATATGCTTATCCTTTGAACATTTTTATATTTATAACTGGTTTCACATTCCATCCTATTAAGATTAATATTTGGTTTAAAACTTTTTTGATGAATAGTAAGTCGATGTGCAAGTAACAAAAACAAAACCTATCAGAATCAAATAGATAAATACACGAATAAAATATCACTTTATATTTATACATAGTAATCGCTTCTACATTTATATACAAAAATATACATAAATGTTCAGTGACATGAACAACGCTAAACAGTTTAAAAAAAACATCACTGGTTCACCACGAACAACGCGTTGTCCAATCGTTTTATGTATAAAAATAATAATTTTTGATTGCCATATCCGTTCGCGTTTATCAACTACTTTTGAGCCCCGAGATGGCGGTCCGATCGCATACACCCGCGTTGAGCAAATTATATATTATCTGTATCATAACGAAATAATCACATCACTTTTTAATAGCGTTCTTATCATTATATAAAGTTAGGATTCATTTTAATAAACTTTATTTAGAAAATTTCTATCAATATTTCTTTGAACATTCGGGCCCAAGGAGGGGAGGCGTGGATTCCCATAACTTATGTGAGCGGTCCACCGGTATTGATACTGAGGGTTACTATTTTTGGTATATACCCACAATAATATATTTAATTTTGTTGTCATAACCGGGCTCGGGAGACGAAGATATCCAATTCTGAGTAATCAACATTTTACTGCCTCCTGCACAAGGTAACAAGTGTTCAGGGTTCCTAGTAAGAGATTCTATCTAAAAATGCTATACATTTTGAAGATCTGAATATTAGCACTCACTGTAGCCAATTGCACACTTCAACCAATAAATAATTTGTAAATACAAAGAAGATGAATGACAACACAGTATGAAAATTCGTAGTTATTTTTTTAGGACCCCATTGTTGTGTATCCTCCATAACGGGACTGCTACCACGTTATCAAACGCGTTGCATAGTTTTGTCTACAATTCCTTTTATCTCCTTAATAGCAACCCGCCCTCGCTTCGCTTCGATTTCAGACGCCTTACCCGCAGCGTAGTGCGCGTTCCCGTGGGAATACCGAGATAAAATATAGCATATGTTACTCCCTGATATTATAGCTTTCCATTGGTGAAAGAAGTTTTGAAATCGGTTCGGTGGTTTAAGCGTGAAAGCGTAACAAACAAACAAACATCCTTACTTCCGCATTTATAATATTAGTAAGGATATACTGTGTCGCTAACTTTACTTTGTATATTGATTTTTGTAATAATAGACGAACAAAATACCTGGCAAACTGTATTCAAACAAATCTGTAAGCCTGAGAGAATTTTCCGATAGCGCGTTGTGTCTGTTTAAATGTTCACATGTGAACTTGTTTATTTTAAAGCACAATTCCATGTGGTGCCGGACTAAGAATACAATTTACTACTTCTTGCTCGTGGATGTCGGAAAAGTCGAGTAATGATGCTATGCTTATAACATTTATGCAAAAGAAGGAAAACTCGAATAAGACCCTATACCAACACGTCTGACCAGCTTGGTATAGTGGTTTAATTTCCATTCTATTGTGGGGGAGATGCGAACCCAACAGTGGGGCGTAGATGAGCTGAGATGAATGGGTCAATGGTGATTACTTTGGATTTTCACTTCATTAGTTAATCCATAACAGCTATTGGACATAGGCGTCCTTATGAGAGGGTATATTAATTGGATATAAGCGGGTATAATAATAAGTACGGTGCTGGTTGGACCCAATAGACAGATAAAGGAAAAAAGTTCATTTAAATGAATCACAACGCTATTATAACAATTAAAAATAAACATTCACATGTGATTCATGTTAATATTGAAGCGAAATGAATCACGTAATGAATGTTTGTCAGTTTTAAATATACATTGAAACATTCGCAGTCTTTGTGTCCTGTGAATCACATGCTGTTAATTAAGAACACGTGATTCATACAAATTGAGGATCATCCATAAAGTACGTCACACTAATTTCCTGATTTTTTTATCTCTCGCCCGCCCTTGTGACGGTTGGTCACATTCATGAGACCCCTCCTCCCTAGTGTGACGTCAATACTTCGCAATTTTACAAAATATAAATAATGAAATAATGACGAAACGTGGCGCATGTGGCAGCATTTGTCAAAGAAGCTGTTAAAGAGATTTAATTTAACAATTTTTTTATAGAAAGAATAGTGTGTAAGGGAAATACGGTGAATGGTGCTTTGCGCACATTTATAGGCAGCCAGAATCTGTCCAGGAAGGCTCGCCTGATTGTGCATACCAACCCTAATGTATGGCAGTGAGACTTGGGTATGGCAGGAGCACGAAAGTAGAATGAATGCTGTGGAAATGAGAGCGCTAAGGAGCATAATTGATGTGAAATTGAGTGATATAATTAAGAACAAAGTGATTAGGGAAAGTTGTGGTATGAAAGTAGATGTAGTGACAATAATTGAAAAGGTTTGTTAAGTTGGTTTGATCACGTAGAAAGAAAGAATGAAAGATGATTGACAAGGGTATTTTATAAGACGAATATGAACGGAAGTGTTGGAAGGGGAAGAAAGACCAAGACGGACGTTCCACGATCATATCGGGGACGTTCTCAAGAAGGGCCAGGTTAAAAGTACCCTAAACCGAAGAATATGCATGAGAAGATTAATGAATGTGGAGGAGGCGAAAGTGGTATGTCAAGATCGTAGCAAATGGAGGGAAGTGGTTTCTGCCTACCCCTATGAGAAAGAGGCGTGAATCTTTGTATGTATGTATATTTTTTAAATTTTTCGTTACTAGTTCAAAATTGGCATCTAAATAAATAATGTATAAGATATTGGCAAGTGACGTCACGACACCTTCCACACCATGTAACACAGTGTCACATTTAGTCGACCCTTTCCCTTACTCTTAACGTGTGACTAACTTTATGGATGATCCCTTACTTTTCATTTTATACGTTCAGGACAATTAAACTTTATTTAATTTCATTTAATCTGTACATATACTCGTAAACGAACCTTTAATCAAGAGTTTCCTATATATGAAAGTCTTAAATTCTTCACAATTGTAGAATATTTGGAACACTTACGAAGCCTAATAACTGGAGAAATATTTTCAATTAATAGCATAGTATATGAAATAAGGCAGTGACGGAAAATACTAACACATATTTTATATAATCTTACGCTTTAATACTTGAAGGGGTAGGAAAACGGGTTAGGCGTGTGTAATACACATATAAACCATACAGTAAGGGGTGTGTCTATTGCCCCTTATCGAGCATAACTCCGGACTATTTGTTGCTATTGAGAAGTGCCCGGTAGAAACTTTTAATAAAATATTTTGTTTTACTCGAATATACTGACTTCTGACCATTTCTAATCACTTCACTTTTAGGCATTTTATGGCATATTTATAAAGAACTTTATGCCAAGTCTTCATTTATCAGTTATCACTTATTTTAAAGTCCATTCGTCGCCTTCAATTGTACTGTGGCCACAATATTATTGATATTTTCTCGAGGTTTTGGTGGAACACGAAAACATATCTAAATCACTGTCATACCATAGTCATACACTTTAGCATTTTCTCCGTAATCATCATCATCTCGGCTCATATAGATAACACTGTTGTGTATTGTTAGCCTATTCTACAATAAGAGGAAAATTGACTTACTATACCACCTTGGTCAGAGGAGTTAGTATGGGTTTTAATTTGAGCCTAGATGTTATATGCATATTAAAACTCTTAGTCCTCTTCTACGACACCTACGGATAAGGGTTCTCTGTATTACATTACATAAAAACACTAAAACATTGAATATAAGAAAGTGATGACATTTTCACGTTCCCGCCAAAACTCCAATTCTGTTCAAACCTAATTATGGCCATAGATAATAAATATTTTTCGATGTGACCAGCTTGAAGTGTTCGAAATATTCGTATTGTCCAACCTGGTGTGTATTCACATAATTGATTACATGTCAGGTTGCGACCGTTGCGGGTTGGTGACTGTGAGGGACTCGGGCGAGTGTAGTGTGATGGTAGTCTGCGAGGCGACGGTGACTGTCTTGTGGTCAGAGGAGGGTGGGGTCTCGCGGTACACGTAGCCAAGTAGCAGTGGCACGCCGGGGGCCAATGCCACCAACTCGAGGGCCGCGTCACCGCTCGGCCCCACGTTGACCCCTGGCCCCACGTTGGCACCCGGCGCCACGCCACCGCAGTACTCGTACTGTCAGACCTTTTGTGGTGGTCGCATCTCGTACGATTGTGGATACGCGTTCGCGTAAGGTTCACTGCGCCGTCCGCTCGGACCCGCCGGTGCCGAAACTGTGAATAAAACAACTATTTGTTAACATCTAGTGTAATAGATATAAACAAACAAGACGTAACGCTAGTATTAATCCGATCTAAATAAAATTTTATAAGAAAAAATTTAATAAGGACTCTTAAAATTGGGTATTGGTAGATACGACAGGCTCGCTCATCATCCTAATAGTCGTGTGACGTCACACTTTTGTCATCAATTGAGATCGATAGACTGATAGAATAGAAAACAACGAATCCTTCGTAATTTGGAACGCAGCAATCTACAATATTACAAGTAGTAACCGCCATTTTAGATTTGTTTCTTTATTAGTGCGAGTTATAGGTACATTGTTGCGTGCCAAACCACGCACGATTCTATCGATCATGAACAAGTTTATAAGCTAACTTTCGGCGATTTTTGTGTAGCTCTGACCACAATCTATTTTTGCGTGCGTTTCCGTGTGGTGGACGCAGTAAGAATACTCCATACCTTGCCCGTGAATGTCGTAAAAGACGACCAAGGAACATAATACGCATATAACATCTATGCAAGAGAAGCCAAATTCTAAATAAACCCTATACCAATCTGTCTGACCAGCATGGTATAGTAAGGTCAATTTCCCTCTTATTGTGGAGGCTCGAGCCCAACAGTGGGACGTTTATGAGCTGTGATGATGATGATTGATTGACTAACCTAAGTCTGGGTGCGGGTATGCAAGTGGTGGGGCGTATCCCTTGTGCCCACGCGCTCGCCTGTGCCCGGGGCGGGGCGGAGCACGTCCCGGTGACCGCGACGCCGCAGCAGCGGCTCCGTGCGGGTGTCTCATACGCCGCAACGTGTTCATCGGCCGACGCAACGTCTCCGATAACCGTCTGTAAAACATAACATATATATATAAATTAATTAAAAAGCTGATGTCGTTTTAATGGCCAAGAAAATTATTATTACTATTAACTTTAACATTTATAGTGGGTGTCCTAAAAATTAATTTGAATATCCAAAAATAACCACTGTTTGTTCAAAGTTTTGAGGTTCCACTTCTGTCGGCAATCCTGCCTGCTTTAAGTGAATTTTTTTAAAGCTAACACTATTTTTAAAGCTATGAAATATTACTTGTATTGCGGGGGACTTTACAAACATGTAGCTGCTTTGCGACAACAGTGACATAGATCAAAATAGGGATTTCCGAGGACATTTTTAAATTGTTTTTATAAATGTTTTAGTGCATACCATAATATTTATATATATGATTTATTGAGATTGTGACTATACTGATTAATGAAAAATTCTTTATTCACAATAAAATATCAAGTATGTATTTTAGATATCAAGGATCATTTGGCAAACAATAATCAATTTTACATAATTTTGAGTTACGTCGATATTCTCGCAAACCAGCGATATAATTAACGAATACAAATTACACCCAGAGTCAGAACAATAATTTGTGAATCGCTCAGAGTATAGTAGTCCTGCGTGGGAATCAGTTCGATTCAATCATGACAATAATGGGAGGGATATTGACTTACTGTACCGCACTGGTGAGACGTGTTGGTATAGGGTTTTGTATCAAGTTTTCCTTGTCTTGCATAGATATTATATTCGGAATTTTCGTATTTACGAAATAGATGCGAATTTATGCGAAAATTTTGATATAAAAGTGATAGATGCGAATACTCGCATTATATATTTCTATACAGAAATTTTGAGTATTTGCCGTGAAATATACAATAATTTTAGATAATTTTGTTATTTTTCAGTTTTGGCGCTCTAAACAGACACTGATGATGATCACGTCACAGGCGGCAGTATAGAAACCTCCCAAAATAATTCTTCTGTTGCGGGGGACTTTACAAACATAATTAATGGACACAAATTACATCTAGACCCAGAATAACAGTGTTGTCCTGTATGGAATTCCAACCCACGAAACTGGCAAGGTAATTCGGTATCTTAACCACAACGCCATCTACGCAGTTAATGAGTTTATTTTAAGGAATAAATTACCTGGCTGGTGGTCGTTTTGGATTGGATGAGGGTGTATGCACTGCACAGCATTTAACGAATGCTCCCATGCATACGATGAGCGCGACGCCGGCGAGTACCACGACCCACCATCTCTCAGTGACCCACGCCTGCACTGACTGCAGTGTGGCGCGATTTAGTAGCAGATTCTTGAGCCGCGCCAACGGACCCTCGGCGTCAATGGCGCGACATTTAAGGAATACATCACAGTAACCCTGCAAAATTAACAATGTATTTTATTTCTCATTACATTATCCTTACTAATCTTATAAATGCGGATCGCCTGCGCGAGGAGCGCAGCCTTGATGAGGCGATCCGCCGCCGGCGACTGGGGTGGCGTAGGCGCGAGTACTTGCGCCTCATGCCGCGGGTGACGTGATCGGGCAATTAGTCCGTCACCCGCCGAGAGGAGGACCGCGTGAGGAAAGACCGACGTCCTCCCCGAGGGGGGGACGTCGGTCAATGGGAGGGTACCCCAAATAGGGGTATTCCGTCGGGCCGACCACTGATGACAAGTAACCCTGTTCCGGTGGTCGACCCAACGACGAAGGCGACGTGCATCGTGGGTGGCGGGTGTGCGTGCTTACGCCCCTCTGTCGCCCCGGCCGGAGTGGTGCGTGGAGCGCGCCGACCGCAGCCCACCCCCACAAAAAAAAAAACACTAATCTCATAAATGCGAAAGTTGTTTGTTTGTTCCGCTTTCACGCTTAAACCACCGACCCAATTTCCAAAAATCCTTTCACCAATAGAAAGCTATAATATCAGGGGTAACATAGGCTACATTTTATCCCGGGATTCCCTCGGGAATGGGCACTACGCGGGTAAGGCCACTGAAATCAAAGCGAAGCGAGGGCGGGTTGCTAGTATTTATATAAATATATAAAATTGAAGTGTGTGTAATGTCGAATTAAGGGGCTTTTTCATGCTCAGGTGGTTATTTGCACGATACGAGGGTTATTTCCATGTTTCCACTGAATACCACAGACAATTTTTTTATTGAAGCCCTTGACCTTTTTGGTTTTCAAACATCAACATTGAGAAAGATCAGGGGTTTATTTTTTTATAATAATTGTGTAAAATACAATAAAAAGATAATAATTATGGTAGCAATATTATAAAAAATTATAACTGTATTATTTACTTGGAAGTTATCGCATGGTGATCCTGGCCGAAGACTGATACCGCCTTTAGGCAGGTGTACCATATCGGCGAAGTCAGCCGTACTCCGGCAGGTGTCTGGCGTGGAGCCCGTTTGGCAGGCAAGTTGGCAGAGTGCCCGTCGGTCGGGCACTGCCGTGACACTGTCACCTCGACTATGCGGCGTTGACGACAAGAAGCACTCGGTCATGTTCCACGCCAAACATATAGATCCGCTGCACTCGCCGCTGATGCATAACTGGGTACCTGTCGTATAATAAATGAGCTCAAAATTATTACCTTTGACTGAGTATTTAAAGCAAAACCATAGTGACAGAAAGTTTTTTTTTTATAGTCAACACTTTGTACTAAAGAAATAATCCTTGCATCACGGGGGGACTTTAAAAACATATCATTTAACATATACAAATTACACCCAGACTCAGAATAACAATTTGTGGATCGTTCAAAGTATTGTCCTGCTTGAGAATCGAAGCCATGACACTGGCTTGGTAGGCTGTTATCTAAACCACTACGCCATCTGTGCAGTGTGTTACATAACTTTCTTTTTCGAAGTTCGGTATTCTCACTCAGCATTACCTCACTGAAAGCAGTTTTAGATTGAATAGGCGTAAATGACCTAATTTTACGGAATTTTGTCTATATTTCAAGAGTATGACATACGCTTATGTAAATGTGTTGATATTTTGTAATTTTTCATAGTAGATAATGAAAAAATTCAACTATCTCATTCAATATAATATGACGCCATCACACATATTTTGATTTCTACTCAATTAATCACAGACTCAAGGTTAGAAAATATTGAAATTGTATTTTTATTCCAGTCATTTAGATCTTGAATTGTTGTCAATTGTTTGACTTACCGTTATTACACTTGGTGTGGTTAGCCATAGCCCTGGGTTCGGGGCAGTCGGCCGAGTTCCCTGAGCAGAAGGACGCGTGGCTACATTCCGTCGCCTCCTTACACGTCAGGTTACGGTCGGGCCGTACGAAATGGCACGTGGCTGTGTCACAGCAAGGTCCTTGCGATGGACTGCAATAAAATATACAATATAACATGCTGAGTCAACAGACGCTATCTTTTACAAAATTTAAACAAATAAATTAAATTTTTATAGATCAGATGCAGCAGGTGCTACCTATAGTTAAATAACCTTTTTTTTTAATCCACGCGAACGGCATGAGACGATATAAGATAGAGTTTACCTCAACATCATTTCAGCCCATTTACTACTGTTGGGCTCGGGCCTCTTCCACTATGAGAGAGAATTTGACCAACTATACCATGCTGGTATTTCGAATTTTCCCTTTCTTGCACAAATGTTATATGCATATCATATCCCTTAGTCGCCTTTTACGATACCCACAGGCATGATAGGGAGAGGTGAATTGTATTCTTAGTCCATCACCACATGGAAATGCTTACCTATAGTATACAAAAAAAAGTGTAACAAACCTGCATTGTGTGTTTGCTCGCCTGGTGCAAGGCTTCGCTGTATAGTTCTTCTCTCGCTCGTATGCGCTAAGCAGTCGAGGATAACAGCATTTTTCTGTGCACTCATTTTCATCGTAACCTGTTTAGAAACTCAATATCATCACCATCATTCAGCCTATCACCGTCCACTGTTTGATGTAAGCTTCTTGCCATAAATAAGAGTATAGTGTCATAATCGCCACACTTGATAGGCGGGCTGGCGATCGCAGTGAGGTGTTTCACCTTTCCCCAGAGAAAGAGCTTCTTCTCAATCTTCTGATGTGACTTTTAACGGATTTTTACGTCTCCATGGGTAAGGAGGGGGGGGGGGGGGGGGTTGCGCGGTGGCGCGTAACTATAATTGTATTCTTATCCCGTCGCCATAGAGGAAGAATCAAACGCAATATATTATCCCTCAAATAGTGTTAAGTCCACGCAGATGTTAGTTTTTAGACTACAGCCAGAAATGGGTCGGCTTGTATGGGAGTGCGACAATCTCGCAAAAAATCAACGTATGAGTAGTAGCAATTAGTTACTGCACTTCGTTCGCTAAGCGAGAGAGCCGGAGGTGACAACCTTGCCTTATAGTAGGCAGCCATCTGGCTAGCTGTGTTATAACAGATTCATCATCAGCTTGCTCTTATCCCAATTACTTGGGGTCGACGCAATATGTCATTTGTTTTGACATATTGCAAAAAGTTTCGGCAATGACTTTTATGACCGGCCGCCTGCCTGACGTCAACCCTCCTTGGGAATGTAATCGTTGACCCAAATGGTACCAGATGGAGTTGGTCCGGGTCAATCTAGGGCTCTTAGTCGCCTTTTACGACACCCACGAGCAAAGCAAGGGTTGGTAGTATTCGAAGCCGCTACCACACAGCAATGTGTTATAACAGATTATAAACATTAATAAAAAAAAGGGTTCAAAACCCATAATGAACTAAATACGCATTATTGAGAACAACTCAGAAATTTGTGATCTAATCTTGATAAACGTCAGACTACTTGGCCTTCCAAATCAGCTTTTAAATAAAAAAGAATCATCAAAATAGATGACAAAATGCAGAAAAATATAAAACTTCTTTTTTGAACTCGGTTAATAATAATTATAGTGTTTCGTTAGTTTTACCAGAATTGGGAATTTGAGCCTGAAATAAAAAATGTTTGCCTTCTCTTGTCACATGCATATTGTAGTCTCCAACATCCATGGAATAGAGAGGGACTGATGAATGTGTTCTTACTCCATCATCTCAGCCTATATATGTCCCACTGTTGGGCTCAGGCCTCCTCCATAATGGGATATGACATTGACCTACTATTCCACGCTGGTCAGACTTGTTGGAATAGGGTTTTGTTTCGAGTTTTCCTTATCTTGCATAGATGTTGTATGTGTATTATATCCCTTAGTCGTCTTTTACGACATCCACGGGCACGATAGGGAGTGGTGAATCGTATTCTTACTCCGTCACCACACGGACATACGGTATACTGCTAGTAAATGCAATAACGACTGCACAGATATTGACCGACCTTGCCGGTGTCACGGGTTCGAAAGTCTCACGCAATACAAGTATTATTTCCTTAGTGCAATGAGTTGGCTTAAAAAAAACAGAAGAACTGACCGCAATCGCACTCCTCTCCGACTTCGACAATTTTGTTCCCGCAGAAGGCACCAGCGTTTGACTTGAGACAGTTCCGTTTGCGTCCGTCGCGAACTGCGTCTAACACCTGACTGATGTTCCCGATACTGCACGATGAGAACCGGCTGTTGTTTGGTCGGTCGCCTGATGTTGCCGACGCGAACATTATAAAGTTGCCTTGCTGACCACCCGGACGACACTCCGATGGATAATCGTGCTGAAATCATTAATTTGTCATCATGATCTCATAATCATAATCTCAGCCCATATATGTCCCATTTTTGAGCTCCAGCCTTTTGACCACTCAGACGTGCTGACATAAGGTTTCATTTCGAGCTTTCCTTTTCTTGCATCAATAGCTGTGCCTCTGGTATTTCAAAGGTCTATGTGCGGCAGCATCACTTACCATCAGGTGTGCTGCTTGCTTGTTTGCCACCAACGGCAACAAAAAAAAATTGTATCCCTTAGTAATCTTTTACAATACCCACGGGCAAGAATGGTGGTGAATTGTATTCTTACCAGGTCAAAAGACGGAATATATAGTGTTTTAAATAGCACACAAAATAAAATGTGCCGGTTTTTATGTAAGTCACGGAGATTAATTTGTCTCATATTGTGGAGGAGGCTTGACCCTAAAAATGGGACATATTACAACCCATTGTTGGGCACAGAGTCCCGTCACAATTTGAAAGGAAATGGATTTAACATTCGATATTAGTCAGACAGGTACAGAATTATATTTTTGATTTTATTTTTGCAATAATCTTCTTCATTTGCATCATTAATATTATTTTACGAAACCTGCTGGAACGAAAAGTGGGGAATAGTATTCCGACTCTCATCACAGAAACAAAAACAATATTTGTTTTTTTTTTTAACTTAACATGCTTTTAAAATCAAATTCGAATTGTAGCGTACAATGTATTCGATCGATCATCGATGTTACTTACCGGCGATCCAAAGTTATGTCCTATTTCGTGCGCCAGTGTCAACTGGCTGACCTTTGGCGGCACTCGACTGTTATAATTAACAAAGGTGATAATGCCAGTGTTTAGCGATCGTTTAGTGCTCTGGTACATTCCGCCTATTGTTTCTGTGTACGTTTTATACTTTTCGCAGATACCGCCCGAAGCACCGCTTGCACTCGCCACCCACGCAAGACCTGAACAATAATATAGATAATAATGAAAAATCCGTGCGAACCCTTATCATTATCCTTACTAATATTATAAACGCGAAAGTTTGAGTATGTGAAGTTATTTGTTGCTCTTTCACGCAAAAACAACTGAATGGATTTTGATGAAACTTCTCAATAATGTAGCTTACATATCAGAATAACACAGGCTATAATTTAGCCCGATATTCCCACGCGAAGAGGAGTTCCTCTTGCGGGTGAAACCGCAGGGCGCTGCTAGTTGTTAGTATCATAATAAAATGCAATATTTTATTTAACTTGTAATTATTTGATAATTTTACTATTATAGCAGTATTTTTTTTTGTGAAATTCATTACCTTTATTAGGGTTTGCCAACAGATGACATTATTTTCTGAAAATAATTTTACGGAATGTCACCGTAACAGTTAAATTGAACAAATGATCACCAGACGGCGTCTTGAAATAAAAGCATGAAATTTTTTTTTATTATATCATTCACTTTGATATATTTAATTAGTTCGTCATTATTATTATCATCCTGCTCTTATCTCAATTACTTGGGGTCGAAGAAATATGTACACTTCTAACGAGATATTGCAAAATTTATTGATAATAGTTATATGACCGGCCACCTGCCTAATGTTAATTCTCCTTGAGAATGTAATTGTTGACCAAACGACATGAGATCGAGCAGGCCCAGGTCGATGTATACTTAGTCATCTTGTACGAGACCCATGAGCAATATGAGGGTTAGTACTATTCGAAGACACTATCACACACCACAATCAAATCATCATTAGAAGGAAAAATATGTCGGGCCGACCATGGAGGACAAGGCACTCACGCCATGAAGGTGGGTTATGGGGCCGCGCGCCGCCCCTCGTTCGCCCCGGACGGAGCCGGGCGGAGGGTGCGCAGGCCATAAGCCCACTCAAAAAAAAGAAGAAATAATTCTGTAATTTTGTGTCAAACATTAATACTGATGCAGTTTTTTTTTTATTGCCAACGGTGGCAAACGAGCAAACAGTACAGTGGTAAGTGTTGCTGCCGCTCATGGACCCTTACAAGGCCGCTGCCCACCGCGAAGAAAGTGAAGGGAGTGCGAATGTGTGCATCGAGGCTCGGTGACACCAAGGGCACCACCAAAACCCTCCACACGCAAACATCCTCAAAAAGTTGGGCTCCCGGGTCTCTGGTTCACCGAACGAAGCGCAGTAACTAATTGCTACTACTCAGACGTCGATTTTCTGCGAGAGTGTGGTACTACCCCGGACGGACCGGCCCGCGGCTGTAGACAGATAACTGTCGACTAGTGGTGGTCGTTGAATAAACGAACAGTTTTTTTCGACTGTTTCTTTGCCGTGAACTAATAAACCAGTTTATAGTTGACTGATAAACATGTTTACGTATGAACGGCTTCGCGAAACGGTCGTCGTATCAACGAATGACACGAACACGACGACTTGCGACTATTCGAAAGCGCCCGAATCGGCCCGAACTTGGAAGACGAGATGCGCGCGCGCTCGCACGGCTCGCTACGCTTTTTACCCGCCCCGCAAACCTCACCGCCCGTAGGCGTGAGTCGAGCCGAAATCATAACGCATAGATAGATTGATTGCAATTCATTGAACTCTGCTATCATGTGATGGAACTATCATTACATATTGAAGCGTCAATGTATATTGTACAATGAAACTGTTGTCTAATAAAATTCGTTGAAGTTTCGTTGTCCTTTACCAATGGACGATCAACGTACGTCATAATATAAACTAAACGTCTCGTCTTGTCTAAGTGTCTACGACGTAAACTAGTCGAAAATTAGACTGTTTATTCAACTAGTTTACCATCGACGATAAACGGTCTCGTTGCGTCGACTGTAAAATCGTCGACGACCCACTACTACTGTCGACAGTGTGGTCCTACCACTCATGAATGTGTTATGCAATGTTGTTATGCATTGAATCTACAGAGATTTATAAGCACATAAAATGTATAAAAAGTTAAATATATAGAAAATTAAACAAAAAATATAGGTTGAGTTATAAAATTATAACAATGACATACCCAATGTGCCTCCGGTAAAATCTCTGTATGTGAATACATAAGCGAGGCAGAAGTCCTCATGGTTTCCGAGCGAGTGTAGGTTCAGGAAGTTTGACACGTCGATATTCTCCAGGCAGAACTGGTTCTGTTCCACCGCGAAGTCGTGTAGATTGCACATTGAATCATCGTCGATCTGGAAAGAGAAGTATCAAATTGAAATTTTTCGTTTTGACGGTCTACCATTTTCTTTTTGGGAGGGCTACGGTCAGCTCACACCCTGTCCAATTCGTCTGGGGTGATGAAAGGCAGCACGCGGCCCTATAACCCATCGTATTCCCTCCCCTTCGCCATTGGGGCGACCAACGGTACCAATTTCTTTGTCCTCTGTGGCGGGATACACTGTTTGGTTCCCTCCCCTTCGAACTCCCGTCCCTCCCAGGACGTCAATCGCTGTCACGGAGTCTGCCTCTGCAGGTGACGGACTAATCCTACCAAAAACCACATATGAATTTGGGCAATTCAATTTCAATTTATAAAACTTTTCTTAATTTATTTATTCAGTTAGTAGTAAGTTTATGGCGATTAACTAATTATATACGACTTAACAGCATAATTATTATTCTATGAAATAAATTTAATAGAATAATAATAGTAGACTAATTTCCTTCCTGGGCTCGAGCCCAAAAGTGGGACATATATGAGTAACGATAACAAGGATGGACATACCCAATTTTGCATATCTATGCTACTAATATGTAAGCCTGAAACGTTTGTTTGTTGGAACGCGTTAATCACTCTAAGTACTGGTCAGAACTGAAAAAATCTTGTGTCAAATAGCCTATATCAAGGAAGGCTATAGGCTAAGTATCATATCGTCATCATATCGATATCATCACGCTAAGACCAATATAAGCGGCGCAATAATGAAGAATGTTTCAAAATCGGTTTTTTTCCTTCCGTCCGATGCGTGCGCTGCGTAAACGGTTATAGTTTCGCAAAAATAATGTGTGACAGAATCATATTATTAAATTCACCTTCTACGTAAGTCGCGGGCTAAAGTTAGCGTTAGCCCAAAGCAACCATTCCACTCGGACGAAGTCGCGGGCAGGAGCTAATGGTATATAACCGGCGAATGGATACGGACCATATCGTACGCGTTTTAAAGCAGAAGGAATGTGAACGTAAGTGTTGGAAGGGGAAGACCAAAGCGGACGTTCCATATTCAAATCTGGGACGTTCTTACGAAGGGCCAGGTTACAAGTACTCTAAACCGAAGGACATGCAAAAGGAGATTAAAAGAGAAAGAGGCGTTGAATGTGTGTATGTATTAAAGTACTCCTTATTGAAAAAACTAAAGGTTTTCAAATATTTTCAAAACTTGTTTATTTTTCTTTTAATTCACAATACACAGTGTTTAAAAAATATAAATAATAATCTACCTATACTTTTATACAAGCAAAATGTACCTTGATCCTTTGTACTTCAAATTTGATGTCCCTATGCTCTAAGCGGCCATCGAATCTTGAATTGCTGTATATGTAATTGACCGCTGTAACATGGTGCGATATTAATGACAGGATTTCTTCACGTGTTTTCATATCCACCTCTACCTTTTTGCTTAAATCTCCATGCTGAAATAATAAAGAAGATAAAATAAGCATTTGTTTTTTTTAATTCAAAGGTTTTATCGCGTAATAATCATTATCATAATCATTAACTTCTTTCCCATAATCGTCTTTCTCATAAAGAAAGAAACGAAAGAAGTAAAAAGCTTATAATTTTACTCGCTGGGATTGAGCCTCCTCCACCGCCTCCTCCCTCAAAATAGGAGAGATATTAACCTACTATCCACACTGGTCAGACGTATTAGTATGTGGTTTCATTTCGAGTTTGCCTTCTTTTGCATAGATGTTATACGCATATTATCCCTTGGTTGTCTTTTACGACATCCGCGGGCATGAAATGGGGTGGCGAATTGTATTCTCACTCTGCCACCAGACGGAGTACACAAATTTTACTTGAAATATAAGCACAGACAGATTTATTAGGTATTTAATTTGCAAACATAGACAGAGATGTTACACCTGAAACTGCAATTAAAGTTTATTTTTCGGCCAAGAAATTGAGATGCTAAGTCAACGGTTGTTTGTCGCACTTTGAAAGAGCAACGGTCCGCCGTGGTCTCTCATGAGTATCTGAAGAAATATGAAGCAACGTAACCAAATAACACTACCTATTTATGAGAACATCATCATCATCATCATCTTGCTCTTATCCCAATTACTTGGGGTCGACGCAATATGTCATCTGTTTTGACATATTACAAAAAGTTTCGGCAATGACTTTTATGACCGGCCGCCTGCCTGACGTCAACCCTCCTTGGGAATGTAATCGTTGACCCAAATGGTACCAAATGGAGTTGGTCCGGGTCAATCTAGGGCTCTTAGACGTCTTTTACGACACCCACGAGCAAAGCAAGGGTTGGTAGTATTCGAAGCCGCTACCACACAGCACAGTACACAGTACCTATTTATGAGAACATGTAGGTAATACACAGGATTAAATTTTCAGTTATAGAAGGATCTCACCATATATCATGTAGTTAACGTGCTACAATACCACTGCAAAATATAGGGCTTAAGAACTATGGAGTACCTTTAAATAGCTATTTGAATATATTTTGATTGTGTTTTCTTTTTTTATTTTATTGCAAACGGTGGCAAACAAGCAAACAGTACATCCGATGGTGAGTGTTGCCGCTGCTCATGGACCCTCGCAAGGCCGCTGCCTACCGCGAAGAAAGTGAAGGGAGCGTGCAATGAGGTTCTTCGGTGATACTAAATTTTTATATTTTAAATTGAGTTTTGACGAATTACTACAGGAATTAAGATTGAAATCACCAACTATGATAATTTGGCACTATAAACATTTAATGACAACATTTTCTAAACAATTTAGAACGTGTTATCATTGTAACTTGGCGGCAGATAGACAACACTCACTATTAACTTAATGCTTTTCCAAGTAATTAACGTGAACAATATTTCCTTATCATCCGTCATAACTTCGATATCGGTGATTTGCCTGTACGAAAACCAGTTTTTGACAGCCAACAATACACCTCCCCATCCTACATCACCAGCTCGATCTTTACGTGTTACGGTATAATCAGTGGGAACTAACGCAAAGTACACAGAAGAAGTAAGAAACGTTTTAGTAAGAGCAATGAGTTCAGAAGAATGTGACGAGGCATTATTATAGAACATATAAGTTTTGGATCTAAGACCTCTAACATTTTGGTAATTTATCATAATTTTTTATAACTTCTTAGCGTCTTATTGGGCTTAGGGTTTCTATGAGCGCAGGTTTTAATCTTTTGTGTATTATTATTCACGAAAAATCTTACTTTTTTTACTGTCGAGTTCAACTATACTAGAGCTTTTGGTTACAATTAGGGATGGACAATAAATACTCAAATCCACTATAATATTATTCAATATTTTTTATACATGTTTTATTCCCGGTTTATTGACCACACCTGTTTTACTTGAGAACATATCGAAGGAGAGGCATCTATGGAATCCGCCACACACACATCCTCAGAAAGTTGGGCTTCGAGCTCTCTCGCTCACCGAACGAAGCGCAGTAACAAATTGCTACTACTCGAATTCTGCGAGTGTGTGGTACTACCTCAGACGGACCGGCCCGCGACTGTAGACAGACAACAGTCAACAGTATCGCAGCAGGTCCTACCACTAGAAATAGTTATGCGTTTGGATCTCAAAAGTTGCCAAATCTCGATGTGCAGCTCGTAATTTGAAGGACTCGGGATTTCGGTGCAGACCACATGTGTCGCTTCTCCCTTAGCCTGCCAATGTGTTAATACTATAGTAATATTTCTAGAACGATGCAATATACTGCTGCTTAGGAATGAAACTCATATAGGACGTATAGAAGACATATTATTTAAACATTGTTTAGAAACGAAACAGACATTAACACGTGATTATGTAGAACTTAATAATGTATCAACGTCCCACCTAATAAATATCATAGTCTGTACGAGTAAAACTACTTACATCCGGGAATCCCTGCCTGACGTGTCTCCATATGAGAGGGTCTGTTTGTATGTACAGTGAGCACGTGTTATTCTGTTTATCTACGATAGTCGCTCGCCTTGACCGTGTGTGTTCACCAGTGTTCGCCGCACGGGAATACTTATTGTGATGATGGAAGTCCCAATATCTGTAACGATAAACAATATTATTATTATGATTGAACTTTCTGTTTGTCTATTCCATCCATCCATCAGCCCGTAAACGTCCACTACTGGAACTGGCTTCCCCACAAGAATGCCACTCAGAAGGGTTCTGTGCCATTTGCATCCAACGGTTCCCAACGTAGGAGGTCGTTCTACGGATTCCGTTTGCCGTATTTCGAATTTTATCACGTTTAGCGACTTTGAGCCTTTTTTATAAGGCCAACATTTAAAGACTAAGTTTCTATTGGTGTATGTTAGTATGTATAATATGCTCTCACATTATACATGGTATATTTTTTTTTTATTGCCGATAGTGGCAAACGAGCAGGCAGCACACCTGATGGTAAGTGACGCTGCCACACATGGACCTTTGCAATACCAGGGGCACAGCCAGGCCGTTGCCTACCGTGAAGAAAATACTCTTCTTAAACCTCGTTTAAAGAAGGACATGTCATAGCGCTCACATCTTATCTCACTCTCACTCACAACAGCTTTGTAATCGGATAGACAACCTAAATTCTTGCCCTTGCACAGTTGTTCTTGATCGCAGTTTCACTTTCATTTTGGAGGAAGAAATATATGAGTTGAAATGAAAAATTACTTATTATCCTATGTAAACGGAAAAAATTAATTAAGGGATAACCAGAAGAGTAGAGTAATAATCGACTGCAATCGCCAGCCCTGCAATACGTGGCGATTATGGTATTATCCTTCTTGGGGAGTAAACTTTTATATGATGATGGATGGAATAATGATTACGGAAAGAGAAATTCGACGGTACCTCATGAAAACAAGTACGGCAACCGTGGTATAGTACTAATTCAACAGTGAACTTGCTTTTTTTTGTAAATGTATACTACATTTATAACCTTAAACTACATTTAAAACCTATCTTTAAAATATTAATCGTTCTAGATATAAGGCAACATTTTTATCCAATTATTATTATCACTATCTATGGAGTTCAAACCCCATATTTTGTTGAAAAGCTGCTCCTAATACGCCATGTGTTTGGCCATACGTGCAGTAACAAAAAATGTTTTTTGTTTGTTGCGTATATACAAATAGCTTGACGGTTGTATAACGTATTTCGTTTCAGTCTAAAAACGGAGACACTTTTACCAACTGAATTTATAATTATCGATATGAATAATTCCCGTATGTGTGATGACGGTTGAAAATACAGCGTAGTTATTTTTATTTCAGAAATATAACAATATGATATTGTGAACAAACTTTCATTTAAGAACGTTACTTCCCTCGATTGGCGAATGGTGACGTAGGAAGATCCCTACTAATTGGAATGACAGCTTTTTAAATTCTCTGGGAGCCGTTGCATGCAAGTAGAACGTGACCATTCTGTATTCTAGTGGTGAAACTATGTCTAACAGTGGACACTTACGGGCTGATGGCGTTGTGAAGTAAACTATAAATAGATAACTGATAATCAAAGAATTCCTTGTGTAGCGACGGCATAATTATATAATTATTACCACCCCTTACTAAGTCGAGGGAGTCGTAAAAACCATCCAAGTACGAGTCACACTCGTGCGCGATGGGTTCCGTAGCATTAACTAAGTAAAAATAGTAGGTACACAACTTTCATGTTGTAATCTTCACCTGTTAGTACCATTTACTTCTATCGAGCAAAAATAGGCAAAAATTGGTGTTTTTTTTTTTGTATGGGGGCCCCCTTCAATATTTATTTTATTTTAACTTTGATAATAAATAAATTATCAAAGTAAAAATATAACAGTATTTTGTGAATATTTCAAGTGCCTACCTGTTGCCATTATCGATATTAAGCAAAAAAATCGCGTTTGTTGTATGGGAGCCCCCCTTAAATATTAATTTTATTTTGTTTATAGTATTTGTTGTTATAGCGGCAACAGAAATATATAATTTGTAAAAAATTCAACTGTTTAGCTATCGCGGTTCTTATGATGCAGCTTGGTGACAGACAGACGGACGGAAAGACAGCGTAGTCTTAGTAATAGAGTCCCATTTTTACCCTTTGAGTACGGAACCCTAAAACCAGCCGAAGGTCTCACCAGCAGCAATTTTTTCCTGGGAAGGTTATAACATCTCACTGCTAAACCGCCAACAAAGCACGACAGGTGCGGCACTCTATCATTTGTAGGGGATATCTGCATCCAACAGTGGATATTGAAAAACTGAATGATGACGAATTAACAACCTAATGTGTGATTGTTACAGCCCACCTAAAAAGTCAAAGGCTAAATTAGATTGCAAGCTCCTTCATAAATAAATTCTGTATGTCTAACCTTCGTATGGCATTCAACTAAATAAGTGCTTGACACTAAAATTAAGTGATTTGACAATATTTTGCTATTAAATAGTCTTATTAATAGAAAAAAAAATTCGCGTTGCAACGAGATAAAACAACTTTGAAAATTATGTGACCATGAACCATTCTAAAATCTAACGTTGACATTGGATTTACCGTTCACAGGCAATTCGTGATAGATTAGGTTACAGTTGAGTTGAACTTTATTGAACTTATAGTAAATAGAAATTATCAATATATTTGGAATAAAACGCATATACACTTAAAACTATTATGTATTTAAGACGGTATATGATTATACATATGTCTAATTCGTGAGCTTAACCGAGTCAGAAAAACAACGGCTAGTATGCATCTGCATTCCTAGCCACAAGTTCAAACCTTTATATTTTGTTGTTTACTTTCGTTTATTAGTTTGAAATGTTTTATCGCAATGTAATAGCAAATAAAGATGTTTTCTTTTTTTTTTAACTTTGTTACAGTTAATTTTGATAGACTATGGTTTGGATATATCCAGCCCAGTTCCATTTCAATTTATAGGGCTCTGGACTTCTTCGCAACGAGAAAAAAAGACAACAATAACACATTGATCAAAGGTGTAGGGTCTACACCTTTGATACACTGCCTGCATTTATAGTATGATATATAACTACTGCCTACACTGTAGGCAGTAGTTATATATTGTACTATAAATCGACTGCTCTTAGATAAAAAGTATTGCACAAAATACAACATTGACGTAACTAATATTTATAATGATATTTGAACTCGAATCTTTAACATGAAGACTGAATGAGAGCTATATTATAAGGCTATTTAAATTTTAACCAAGGAAAGTTGACGTCAGGCAGGCGGCTGGTCATAGAACTATTGTCAATAAGTTTTGCAATGTGTACGATGGAGAAATAGTCAATATTGCGTCGACCAAAAATGATTGGGATGGGAGCAGGATAAGATGAACGTTTGATTTAATTCACACATAACTATGTAAATTTAATGGCGTACGTCGCGAGGACTGACTGCATAGCAGACTATTGGTCTTCCACTGAGGTATCGTTATTCAATTTTAGAGCGAGGTGTTGTCTTATACAAAAACAATAGACTCATACATAATACCTTGGAGTTAAATAAGCAATAGTTACATAAAGAAAACTTATTTTTAAACTACAATGTAAACCAAGGTTTTTCTTCTTCTCAGCCCACTTATGCCCCACTATAGCCTTCTTCAGATAAGGGAAATAGCCTACTACACCAGGCCTTTTCGTACGGTTTTATCTCTACACTTCCTTCTCTTACGTCATGTGCTTACATTCTGTCATCTATTTTTACGATACCTATGATAAAGGGAGAAATGTTGATTACTGTATCAACGTCACATTAGATATGGTCTATCAGTCGTGTCATCGTAAAACTCAACATACCTCGATGAGTCATCTCTCAGGCTGTTCGGATGCGAAGGTGCGGAGGCTGGTTGATGGTGCGCATGTGATGGGGTCGACTGTGGGACTGGCGACGGCGAAGAGGCGGTCTCCTCGTCCACGCCCGAGTTCTGTATGCTCTCCATCCATTGCACGACTTCATCCGTGATACCGCATCCACCAACGTGACCTAGAACCATTATAAAGTTGAAATCATCACGCTGAAAGGTATCTTGCTACTTATGTAAATTAGCGAACCGCTCTCGCTTGGATTCAGTTCATCATCATCATCATATCAGCCCATATACGTCCCACTGTTGGGCTCGGGCCTCCTACGTAATGGAAGGGTAATTGACTTACTATACCACGCTGGTCAGACGTATTGGTATAGGGTTTTATTTCGAGTTTTCCTTCTCTCGCATAGATATTATATGCGTTTTATATCCCTTAGTCATCCCACGGGTAAGATAGGGGGTGGTGAATTGTATTCTTACTCCGTCACCACACGGAAAATTCAGTTCATATTTTTCAAACTGAAAAAATCTAATTTTTATATAAATTATTACGATTAATTCAATATCTTAATAAAATGATTACAGTTTCGGTTTTTTTAACATCCTGCAAATCATACAGTGCAACACACTTCGGCAATTGGCCCCAGATATGGGGTCGGTGTCGATTATTTTATATAGTTTTAAATCTGTTAGGAAAAAACGGCTGATAGATCATCGGGAGAATAGATTACAATATCTTATTAAAACATTTTATTCTTACTATGTAATAGAAATAAGACAAGCTCGAACCGAGTAACAAGCGTAGTCATGTCATATATATACGTCTCTATGCTGGACTCGAGTCTCCTACACAATGGAAAGGATATTGACTTACTATACCACGCTGGTCAGACGTGTTGGCATAGAGTTTTATTTCTTGTTTGCCTTCTCTTGCATAGATATTACTTGCATGTATCCCTTGGTCTTTTACGACACTCACGGGGATGGTGAAATACGGAAAGAACAAGCACCTTAATACAATAGGTTAAATTTTCTCTTGTGAACGATGCCCGAACCTACCAGTGAGATGTACATCAGTCGAGGGAAGAAGGAAGGGCAAGTGTAAAAGCTTCCTTAACGAAAGAATTCTAAAATAAGTACTCTAGCTGTGAAAACTACACCTGAAATCCAATTCTCAAACATATAACTAACTTTATCTCTTAATAATATATTACGGGTTGAGAGCCCTCAGCGCTCACCCACCAGTCCGGGTAAAGTTGTCACAGCCATCTGAGGCTAACAACTAAGTCACACACAAAAAAAAAAATAATAATATAGTACACAGATAAAATGTTATACATATATAGCATTTAGTTTCGTATACAAATTAAAGTCATTTCTTATGTAACCTTCCGAATGCATTTATATTTTACACTTTGTAATTCATTTAGTAATCTGCCACCGGATCCTGACGTGGTTGCAGCCGAGAAGGTTATCTCAGCGGGATTTTTTAACTACTCTTATGCAAAATTGTATGAATCATGTTGACGCGTTTGCTGCGGGAAAATACACAAGCTCGCCGCATCGTAATGTACCTGTATGCGATATATGACAGCAATCAAAGTGTTAAGTATTAGCTCCACAGTCTTTTAATCGGGATATATTTTTTCCGTGTGGTGATGGAGTAAGAATACCAAACACATGGACAGGATACGGATTAACCCGTATCCTGCCCCTGCCCACGACACGGGTTTACCCGTATCCTGCCCATGGGTGTCATAAAAGATTACAGCATTATAATATATTGTTAACATCTACGAAAGGGAAAACCTCGAAATAAAACTCTATTCCAATAATACTGACCAGCGTGGTGTATAGTGTGTCAATTTCGTATATGAGCTATGATATTTCTTAAAATATAATGCAATAGATTATGACTGAACGAGATCCCATAAGCGGCCCCCGATTACGGTTTAAATACTAGACAAACCAACACTTGAGTTAAAAACAAATACATATAACATTCAGTAATGTTTTACAAGTGCTTTTAATTAGAAAAACCTTTTTACTCAAGTCCACATGAGGGACACATTAAAAATAATGTTGTATGCAACAGAGAAGCCGTTATGTGCCATAAAGCTCACAAAGATTATGACATAACAACGCGAGCATAACAAAATGTAAATAGATATAAAGCCGTACGTGTCTCGAATACGATATGTCGATTTATCGAGATTTATAATCCAGGTCAGTTGCAGAGTATGATAAAAACATCTAGGTATATGGCCTTCAAGATAATAATTTCTAATTCTTAAGAATGTGTACTCCGAAGACTGGTCCAAGTACTTATTAATCCATCCTGAATCATCATCTTGCTCTTATGTCAATTACATGAGGTCGACGCAATATGTAATGTTTTTTCATAGCACACATTGCTGTTTTGGCAATAGTTTGGGAATGTAATAGATGGAGTTGGCCCAGGATTCTCTACCAAGAGTTCACTAGCATGAAGAGTGATCTTAATGATTATTGTGCATTAACATAAGTTTTAATAACTTCTCTTCAGCGTACATATGTATTGAGCTCGAGTCTACTTCATAATCGGCGGGTAATCTGCCTATTACACCACCCTGACCAAGTGAGCTGGGAAAAATCTTTTTATTTGATCCAATTTTACGCCTGTCAAAGCTGAGTGAGAGCTTAAAACAAGCTCTTTGATAGATGAAAGATAAACACTACCCCAGCGGAAGTTGGGGAGACCCAAGCACTGAAATTGACAGTGCGCAATGTACATTTTTTCTGCTACAAAAAAAAATACAGTTCAGATAATAAAATATAAAACAATATTAATTTTTGACCATTAACTGCTGTAAGGAAAGACATTTATACCGGTAGTTTCTTGCCACAAAGCAGAAATATTCCCCAAGATGTACATGATATTTTAAATTATTCATGGTAAAACCCAAGTTTTGTTGGAGTTCGGGGAGAAAAATAGCGTGTAGCGGACAGTCGGGCGAGTCGCAGCGAAATAAATACCGAAACGCTGACACGGAACTGTTTCTAACGCTACACTGAGATTTATTTATCAACCGAGTTTCTGTTAGATTTATAACCCTAATATATATTAATCTCTTTGTTTTTTCCTTTTACAGTTATAAGTAATTACAACCGTATGTATGATGTTTTGCCGTTTGTTTCTGACGTGAACCTGTTGTATCGCGTATTATTATACTGCCGACCAGCTACGTGATTAATTACTGATAATCTAACATTTAGAACACAGATTGAACACAATATCGATAGGGACACCAATTTACTTTACAGACATAGTAACCAAGCTAATATTTGTATGTTTTATAATTACGTGGTACATTATAGAATAAATAGTTCCTCGTTATGGCAAACATGTGTTTACTGTACTTAAATAATACGTCGTGTTATCATTTTAAACACATCTATCTATTGTACCACGTCAGACGTGTTAGCATAAGGTTTTATGACAAGTTTTCCTTCTGTTATGTTATCAGCTATCAATGTTATTTATATGCCTATTATAATATCCTTTTGAATATTTTTTTCCGTGTGGTGACGAAGTAATAATACACTGTATCTTGAACGTGGGTGTCGTAAAAGTGACTAAGGGATACAATATACATGTGTCAGATATGTAAGAGAAAGAAAACTCGAAATAAAATCCTATGCAAACACGTCTGATCAGCGTGGTATAGCAGATCAATTTCCATTTCATTGTGGAGGAAACTCGAGTCCAGCAGTGGGACGTGTATGAGCCCAGATAACGATGGATGAATAGACCGAGATATCTTTTACAATATGCACTGGCGAGAGGGTGGTGAATTGCATTCTACTGACCATTCGGATATTACCGTGATTATGAAAATAGTATTAGAGTTGACAGATTACCCTAGCCGAGGCCGCGGGTGACTGGACCGGGGATCAGCCCGACACCGGTAGAGTAGCTGACTGCGCGAGGACGACCGGTGTCCCGGGAAGGGCGTTGGAAAAAGACGGTACCCGAAAGGGTATCCCGCCGGGCTGGCCACGGAAGAGAAAGAACTCGGTACCGGTGGTCAACCCAATGGCGAAGGGATTACGGTGGGTTATGGGGCCGCGTGCCGTCCTTTCGTCACCCCGGACGGAATGGACAGCGTGTGCGCTGACGATAGCCCACCAAAAAAAAGAGTTGACAGTTTTCAGTGTTACAGCGTGGCGTTAAGATGTATTAGCAGAATTTTTGTTGTTTTTAGAGAGAGACCTATTTTATATCCATGTGAGCATGCGAGAAACTCGAAAACACAAAATTCACAATTAGGAGCAACATAATCTATACCAATAAATAAAATTGGAGTGTCTGTTTGTAATGTCAAAATAATAGGCTTTTTTCATGCTCACACGGTTATTTGCACGACACCTATGCCTAAAATAGCAATTAAAAAATTTTTGTCTGTCTGTCTATTTGTTCCGGGTAATCTTCAAAACGGCTGGACCGATTTCAAAAATTCTTTCACCAATGGAAAGCTATAATATCAGGGCGTAAACTAGGCTATATTTTATCCCGGTATTCCCACGGGAACGGGAACTACGCGGGTAAAACGACTATAACCTATAACCGAAGCAAAGCGAGGGCGGGTTGCTAGTAATTAAATATGGTACAAATATTTTGATATCCTATATAGAAACTATTAATGTCCATTTTAACTTTGAACAAGACAAACAGACGTTAAATAGGGGAGCCGTAACGATGCATGAGAGCACAACGCGAGCAAAAATACCAGGTTTTAAAATTAAAAACTGTTGAATGCTCGACTTTTTTCAGCTCGTGTGTGTCGTGTTAGGCATTGGCATTTCGCATCCGGACCGGGTGCATTTTAACGAACCCAGTGCTCGAATGCGCCTCGGTAGAGCCTAGATAACGGAAATTACCGGCTGCTGGCGTACATCTCCCTTCCTTAATGCTCACTAACTATTCAAATCTCTTATTTACTCATAATATTATGAGGATCTTTCCTGTTTTGCGTAAATAATTAAAATGAATAATGTAAATATACCTACAAAGGCAGTGTTAACATCAAATATTAAAAGGACTAAACCAATCTCACAAATAAAATTTGTTTTATTAGACTTTGGTTACTTCATAATGCTGCTGCAATCCCAATTTATATAAGGGATTTGCAGGGTAATAGAAATAAATTTATTCAAGGAAAAGTGCACATAATTACAATTACTTAGTTACTTCTGCCAATCTGTATAACAGATTGTTGGCAGATGAAGCTCCAAGTAAGGAAAGTGTTGGGTGACTGGACCGGGGAGCTAGTCCGTCACCCGCCGAGAGGCCAACCGCGCGACGTAGACCGACGTTCCCGAGTTGGGGACGTCGGTCCAGGAGAGGGTACTCCTCAGGGGTATTCCGTCGGGCTGACCACTGACGACAAGTCCCCCTGCACTAGTGGTGGGCCCACCGACGAAAGCCACGTGCGACGGGTGGGTTATGGGGCTTCGCGCCGCCCCTCTGTCGCCCCGGGAGTCGGGCGGAGGTAGCGCTGACCGTAGTACACCCAAAAAAAAAAAATAGGGAAGTTTTGATATTTATTTTCTTTTCAAATCATATATATCCCACTATTGAACACGAACCTGCTCTAGGTAATGGCAATTAAGCTCCTACAACCTCATATGGCCAAGCGAACAGTGTTTAATTTCGAGATTTCACCTGGATATCTCTTAATCGATACTTCACCATGTAAGTTCCGATCCGGTGGTAGATTATTGTATTGTATTCAAACGTGTATTTTGACAATATGTAAGTGCCCTTAAGGGGCCTATGCAGAATAAATGATTTGATTTGATTTAAGGTAGTTTAATTGTGATTGCAGAAATATTTTCAGTTTATAGGCCTCTCTAACATATATGTACATATATTACCAATGAGCAAAATGGGATGGTAACATATTGTATTTTGAATCCGTTACCACACTGAAAAACGCGATACTTATACGTAAATAATAAAAATACATACAAAAATGTTTTTCCTATTCATGACAAAAACAGGAAAACGCATAAATGTTGTCAATTTAACACCCCAATATTATAACAACCAACATTAATATGTTGGTTGTTATAATATTCTTTTCCGTGTATATAATATACACACAACATCTATGCAAAAGAAGGAAAACTCAGAAAGAAAAACGTATAGATTTACTGTGGTTTTGAGCAGCGTAATCCAGTAGGGATAGGCATAGTCAAATTGCGTGCCTTGAACACAACAGTGGAACGTATATGAGCTTAGATGATAAGTTATTTTTAGCAAATTGACTGCACAGATAGCGTAGTGGTTAAGATACCGACCTACCGCGCCAGTGCAGTGGGTTCGAATCTTACGCGGGACAACACTTTGTGCGATCCACAAATTGTTCTTCCGAGTCTGGATGTATGTAATTTAGGTCCGTTAATTATATGTTTGTAAAGTGTCCCGCAACACAAGAATTATTTCCTTAACCCATATATGCCCAGAACTTTTTTTAGGATCAATTCTATTTTCAACTATGTTGTTAATCAATGATTATTTATAAGGCCTGTAATAGTTATTTGTGACTTTGAGTTCGGGATATAGGTTTTTTCAGTGGGTCGATATTGACCCCATGGGCACATATAACACGTGGCTAACTTGTATTAGAGTTCCTGAAGTAATTTTGGGTCGTTATCGACCCTATGGGCATATATGGGTTAATGCAGGGTGTTGTCTTTTAATAACAAAAAAGAATCATTTATCCAGCCTGTTCGTAACCAGATGGAATAAACCTCTTCAAGTGGGTATAGTACAATAATCACCACGCTTGACAGATGTGTTGGCGATTGTAGTTAGACCGTGAGAGTCGCAGAAAAGTGCAGATACTCTCGTACTACTACTTCTCGTTGATCCCTATGCTAATGTCACGCACTTTTATTCTTAACCCGAGAATTACACCTGCAACATTCATCTTTAGTTTTCGCTTCAGATCTATACCACATCAATCCAGCCTGTAAAATTCTTGTAAGATCGCAAATACGATATTGAGACTGGATTGTAAATCGAAAATGGATGTTAGGATTTGAAAGAGACTTTTATTTCCAGCCTAAAAGTTGATAGGTGAGTAAAAAACGGTACCTACTTTTCACGAGGGATTTAAAATAGTTTCATGAAATCAATTTTAATGTAAGCGAAGCCGGAGACATATCTAGTTTATATATAAACTCATAGCATGAATTTAATATACCTACTACTATATGTGATTATTTAATAATAATAGATGCAATGTTGGAAGATAATATGACAAATATTGACGGATGTATCAATGAGAAAAAAACAACTGGAAATCAACTCTATACCAACACGTCTGACCAGCGTAGTATAGTAGGTCAATTTCCCTCCTATTTTAAAAGAGGCTTGAGATGAAAAAAGAAATTGAAATTATTGTGGCCACACCAGCAAGCTCAAGATGGTCTATGCCGTCATTCTGTCACGATGAACGGGTGAGCGGGGTACAAACAAAAATACATTATCGAAGATAGTAGTTAGACAGTAACTACCATTATATTCTTAATGTCGCCTTTCTAGAGATTAAAATTAAATAAATCTCAATCAGAGTACTGTCAAGAAATGACTTGTTTAGTTCAACTATCGATCGTAAAATTCTTACGCAAGAACGCCAGCTTCTGTATAATGAGTTCACTAGCTAAAGACTATAAAATATTTTATTTGAGCGTTTATATACAAATTTAAACATGGTAGACCACTTAACGTTTAAGTTATGGAAAAAGAATATTCGAGTATTAATTGCTGAATGTGAATCTGAATTCACAAAACAGGATTTCGCCAAATTGCCGTGGGAACGGTAAAAACGTGATTCACGCGAGAATCATTTGGTCCTGCGCCAGTTGTAGTTAAACCATACATACATATATCTTACTAGCTGCTCCGTGCATCTTCTTGTACGTCACAGAAGAGAGAGAAGGAATAAAGTACTCACGGTTTTACAAAAAATTTCACGAATTCCCCGCTGCTATTGGTCGTAGCGTAATGTTTTATAGCCTATATATAGCCTTTTTCGATAATTGTACTACACACATTTTCAATCAGTACCAGTATTTCCTGAGAATAGCGATTTAAACCAAACAAACTCCTCAGCTAATTGGTATGTATAAGTGTTACTATTAGTGCAGATTTGTAACCACTGACGACAAGTCAACTTGCTCCGGTGGTCGGCCCTACGACGAAGGCGAGGTGGGTACGGGTGGGTTATGGACCCGCGCGTCGTCTTTTCGTCGCACCGGACGGAATGGACCGCGAGTGCGCTTACCATAGCCCACCCATAAAAAAAATAAAAAAAGTACAGATAAATATTATTCATCTTAGCTTATATACATCCTGTTGAGGTCGAGCCTCCTCCCCAATAGTAGAGAAATTGACCTACTATTCCATGCTAGTCAGACATGTTGGTATAAGGTTTCATTTCGACTTTTCATTTTGTTACACAGATGTTATATGCATATTATATCCCTTAGTCTTACGAAATCCACGGGCAAGATAGAGAGTGGTGAAATGTAATCTTACTCAGTCCGTCACCACACGGAAAAAGTATTATAAAGATATACTTTATAATGTTAGTATTACAAATTTGCTTTTAAATAAATGGAAAATTAACAAAATGAAACAGAAATAGTCTGTATTTGAAAAAAGGATCACGTGTAAGATCCTCAAACCCCTCCATATGTCTTTAACATTTCCTTATGAAATTGCGGTATATTTCACGAAAATGGTAATCAAAGCCATCAACATCCTCTTTGAGAATACTAAATTAGGAATACTTTAATATTGTATTATTTTATACGGCACGCTGTCGTTGAACGTGTATTTATGTATTTATTCTAATATGATTCTTTATGAACGTACGAGTGAAGTAAGTGGTATTCACGTTGTTGTACCGTACAAATGTATATATTTTTTATTTATGTACGCTATGCACACAGAAACATATTTAAGTATGATCTTTTGTTCCAGTTTATTTTCTGTAAAGACCCCCGCGGCACAGAGATTTAATCAACTCTTTTGAGTCTTTTAACTTCTGCGAAGTTTTCTTTAAAACAAAAATAGCTAAAAATTTCACAAAGAACTCGCAAGGATACGCTTGGCAATGAAAATAAAAATGAACTTTAACCTATAAGACTTAATTCACAATCAAATTCTCATTCTCAGAAGCGTAATCGAATCTCTCCTGTAATTCGAAAGCTATCAATTTTGCAATATTATTTTATCCAACTTTATGTATTGAAGAGTACATAGAAAAACATTTTAAATAAATATACTGCAAATCTGTATGTGTGTCATTATTATATTAAAGACCTTAAATTCCATATAATTTATCTCAACTCATATTTGTTTTACTGTTAGTCTTGAGACTCCCATAGTGGGAGGAACTTGACATGGTACATCAAGCTGGTCAGACGGGTTGGTGTAGGCTTTATTTCGAGATTTCCTTCTCTTGTATTATATATATCTTGTATATATATATTATATGCGTGTTATATCCCTTAATGTTTTTTTACGACACCCACGGGGGGTGGTTAATAGTATTCTTACTCCGTCACCGAATACATCCACGAGATATATCAAAACAGTAATCAAAATAAATCTACTTGAAGAGATATTCGATTATAATTTGAGTATCGAGGAAGAGGAAATGTAAGTTAGAGCTAATCGTTTCATCAAATGGTGTTTCTAACCACGGATAAAACTTTTCATAGAATAAAATTTTACAATCTATACCAATAAATAAAATTAGAGTGTCTGTTTGTAATGTCAAAATAATAGGCTTTTTTCATGCTCACACGGTTATCTGCACTGTACATATGCCTAAAATACACTTTATATTTTTTTTGTCTGTCTGTTTGTTCCGGGTAATCTTCAAAACGGCTGGACCGATTACAAAAATTCTTTCACCAATGGAAAGCTATAATAACAGGGCGTAACCTAGGCTATATTTTATCCCGGTATTTCCACGGGAACGGGAACTACGCAGGAAAGACGACTGAAACCGAAGCGAGGGCGGGTTGCTAGTACTACAATACGATGTACAGTAGAAACTCGATTAACCGGAGTAATTATTGTTGGTAGGCATTCGGATAATGGAAAATCCAGATAATCGAATGTATACCTCATCGAATATATATATACCTTCGGTTTTGTGCACATGTAGTATGTATATAATTTTATGCATTCCACGATATTCCATTCTTTTCCACGTAATTCCATTTCGGACACGTTCGTGCTGGCATAAATTCGATTTGTAGGTATAATAATATTCGTGTGGTAACGGAATAAGAATACAATTCACCACCCCCTATCTTACCTGTGGGTGATCGTACGAGACGACTAAGGGATATAAAACGCATATAACATCTATGCAAGAGAAGGAAAACTCGAAATAAAACCCTATACCAACACGTCTGACCAGCGTGGTATAGTAGGTTAATTACCCTTCCATTATGGAGGAGGCCCGAGCCCAACAATGGGACGTATATGAGCTGAGATGATGATGATGAGGTACAATAAGGTCGCGGTTGGTAGTCCGGATAATCGCGAATCCGTATAACCGAGGGCCGGATAATCGAGTGTCTACTGTACCTACAACGTCTATGGTTATTTGTTGAATATGTTATTTTTTTGGGACTAATCCCACCACTGTAACACCTGTAAGACTGGATTCGTAATAGTCTTTATAGATGACACCAGGGATTGACTCTCTAGCGGTCTGGGGAAACGTTTTTTTAATTTAATTACAACAGTTTGAAAATATTGATTCCAATTTCCTATTATGCTATGTATTTATGGAGTAAAAATATAATTCACCCTTTATCTTACCCGAGGGTGTCGTAAAAGATGACTAAGGGATATGCATATAACATCTATGAGAGAGAAGGAAAACTCGACATAAAATCCTTTACCAACACGTCTGACTGGCGGGGTATAGTCGTTCAATTTACCTCCCATTGTGGAAGAGACTTGAGCCCATCTGGAGATTGAGATGAAGATAACGGAGTAAGAACACAATCACCATGCAGTTTGAGAAGTAGACAGATATAATACCAAAGAATTTATAATTTTTCATTCATTTATCGCAGCCCATATACATTTCACTGTTGGGCTCGAGCCTCCTCCACAATGGGAGGGAATTTGACCCACTATAACATGCTGGTCAGACGTGTTGGTATAGGGTTTTATTTTTTATGGTTTGGCTATGGTAAGCGCACGCGCGATCCTGTCCGTCCGGGGCGATGAAAGGACGGCGCGCGGATCCGTTGTTATAGGTTTTAGTTGTTGTTGGTATAGGGTTTTATTTCGTGTTTTCCTTCTCTTGCACAGATGTTGTGTGCATATTATATTCCATAGTCGTCTTTTACGACATCCACGGGCAAGATAGGGAGTGGTGAATTGTATTCTTACTTCGTCACCACATGGAATATTTATAATAGTTACTTTAAATAGTATATACGTCCATTAAAAGCAGAGCAGTAGTTTTGAAAGAGAATTGTTTATGCAATTCATTCGAGTCGAATATTTAGATGGTTCGTAGCACAGCGAAATTGCATCTACAGCATAGTTGAAACGGCAAAAATGCAAAACTCGAAAGGGGCGCGGCCGTTGTTGACGCGAAATTACCATTCCAACACAGCCTACGGACGAATGAATATGTAAACATGGAATTTATACTGGTTTGATAACATTGTAAATTCGACGAAATTCCACGTACCAGTGACAAAATATTATTCGAGATAACGTTAAGCCATAGCCCGCGGTGTCGGACTAATGTCGGTTTTCAAATAATGATACCTGAATTTGAAGTAACACCTTAGGCAATTTGTATGACACAAACATATAATATGAACGAATTATTGATGTTACTTATTTATTGTGTTCAAACAATAATACAGCACTTACATATTATGAAAAAATATTATTAATATTATTACTAATAAAGTTTCTTACATTTACAAAAATTGTCAATAATAAGTTTCTGTATAGTGTCAGATTAAGAATACAATTCATCACCTTTGAAGTCTATAATTACTATAAATATCACTAACATTATAAACATTAGTATCTAATTATATTTAAGAATATCATGTAACATGTAACATTTAAATTGACTTAGATATTACCTAAAATTTAGATGTCGTTGGTTAAAACAGGCATAAAACAATCATTCACCGCCCTCCCTTGCCGTGGATGTCGTTAAAGATGACTAAGGGATATAAAAAAACAGATAGTGACTGCAAGACAAGGACAATTTGACGTAGAATCCTGTGCAAACTTGTTCGAGCAACATAGGTCAATTTTCATTGTGGCTCAAGTAGAGGTGACAGTAATATATATAAGCTAAGTAAAAGAATCTTCTTGCCCCTGGATGTCGTAAAAGACGGCTAAGGGATACAATACGCATATAGTATCTGTGCAAGAGAAGGAAAACTCGAAATGAAACCCTATACCAACCTGTCTGGGCCGGAACTCCCCCGTGGGACCTGGAGGCGGAGATGCTCGCCGACATTTACCGGCGGGTATCGGAGACGCGCGCCCGCGGCGGTATGGTCTCCTTGCAGGAGATCACCGCCTGGCGGGTCGACGCCCGCCGAGGAGTCATTGCCCGTTGGGCAGTTCGGCTGGAGAGTCCTCGGTACGGTGTCAGGACCGTCGAGGCCTTCCGGCCGGTGCTGATGGAGTGGTTGGAGCGGACGCACGGGGTGCTTTCTTTCCGACTGGTGCAGGTGCTGACGGGGCACGGGTGTTTTGGGAAGTACCTGCACAAGATTGTCAGGAGGGAGAGCACACCGTCCTGCCACCACTGCAGTTGCGACGAGGACACGGCGCAGCACACGCTCGAGGAGTGTGCTGCGTGAGAGGGGGAGCGCCGTGAACTCGTCGCGATTATCGGTGCCGACCTGGCGCTGCCGACCATCGCCAGGGAGATACTCGACAGCGTTAGGAACTGGGACGCGGTCGCCGCCTTTTGTGAGGCCGTAATCTCACGGAAGGAGGTGGCGGATCGTGTGCGAGTAGAGCTCCTATTCGGCGACACGTTCCGCCGCCGGCGACTGGGGCGGCGCAGGCGCGAGTATCTGCGCCTAATGCCGCCCTAGCCGAGGCCGCGGGTGATCGGACCGGGGAATTGTCCGTCACCCGCAGAGAGGCTGACCGCGCGATGGCGACCGACGTCCCAGTACGTCGAGACGTGAGGTTACCCAAAAGGGTATTCCGTCGGACCGACCACTGATGACAAGTCACATCTGCTCCGGTGGTCGCGGACGCACAGGACCGCGCGTGCGCTTACCATAGCCCACCCAAAAAAAAAAAAAAAAAAAACCTGTCTGACCAGCTGACCAGCATGCTAAGGTCAATTTCCCTTCTATCGCGGAGGAGGCTCGAGCCCAACAATGGGGCATTTATGAGCTAAACTGATGAAATGATGAAGAAAAAAACTATTTTGTATTGAATTGTTGAAGTTTCTTCTTGGATTATGGTCTCATAAACTGGAAACCTGAATGACATCAAGGCTTTCAATTAATGACTACTTGTCTTACATCCGCTGCTCGCCCAGATCGAGGCATACACAGCTCGCGCGGCCCTGACACGTAAATATCCACGATTCCTCCCTCGCTGCTAGGGACGGAACTCGTGACGCGTTATAATTATACACACGGGCGTACCCACTTTAACAGCGACCGCCCCAACCGAAGTCCGTATCCCAGAGGGGGTGCCCTTGACAGAGATCACCTGCCTTTATCGAGCTGAGAGCCTTCAGCGCTTACCCAACAGGCCGGGTAAGGTTATCGCAGTCATCGGCGACTATAGTCACAAAAAAAATTTTATATCCGCTTTTAGTCTCTTTAGCGAACCGTTGTCGCCATGTCTATTGAAACTCAATAGACCAGTCCACAGGATTCCTTCTTAGATTCTACAAGACAATACAAGCTGTCGTGACAGCATAGAAGGCGAAATGGTTTAGGAAACGAACTCTAATGCCACATATAATAATTAATTCAATTATCAGTACAGTTCTTTGTGCCATCCACAAATCGTTGTTCCTAGTCTGGATGTTATTTGTGTCGTTTAATTGTATTAATTCTTTAGTACAGGTTATTTAAAATGGTGGACCTTATTGCGGGTTCTTAAAGGTATAATTCAAATTATAACAACGGCTTTGTATGATAAGTGGAATTGTTAGTTATAAATTATGCGAATTTTCAGATGCAAGCGTGTTGCAATCAGCTGGTGACAGCGTACCGAGCAAATGGGATTAAACTTTGCTAAACGACCTTGCGTTGCAATCCATTTGGCGGGCGACATACTGTGGCGAAACTTCTACACGGGGCCCCCGTCGGCAACTCCCACGTCCCGATACAACAAATTGCACACATGTACTTGCAAATTTCTACACAGTTAATTTTGTTATTGCACCTTTGCGAATAAACTTAATTATGCACAGTTGGGTGCTGATAAGCGCTAATATGTTAACCCTCATAAACTTCGTTTTGAGAAAATGGCGTTTAAAGATTTCAAACCAATTTTTAATAAGTTTGTTTGAAAAAATATACATCCACCGATTCTTTCCTATTTAATAAAAAGAATTATGGATTTGAAATTGATTGGCAACACAAAAAGAAAGGAAGTTAGTATATTTATCCACAAAAATAAGATTTTTGCTTATTACAAAATATGGAACACACTAAAATAATCAAAACTTGAACTTAAGGAACTTAACACTATTTTACTTAATGCGTGCACTATTATTTAGTGACACTAAATGCACATTGAGGAACATAAATGAATATTGATAATCATATGTTATCACTTATAAAGTGAAAAAATGTTTTAAGTAGTACTATTAAGATATGATTTTTTTAAATTTACTTTTATTATTTGATAAATCCAAAAAAGCCTAAACTATTTCTAAACAAATTGTCTATCTAATGTTATAAAAAACATGGTTGACGCTGCGTAGAATAACTGAATGTAATTTAAGCAATACAGTATCAAGCCTCATAACATATAGGTCGTCACGATAGATGGCACATTTTGAATTTCAACTATGTTTAGAAACTGGAAGGATTATTGAAAAATATTATATAATTATTTGTTTTATGATATTTTAAATTTTTTTCATACTTAACTCTTTCAAATGACCTGGAACTCTTTTCCAGAATGATAAATACGTGATGTACCATTATATCAAAATCTTTGATTTTGACTTTTTGTGGGTTGACATATTATTGCTTATCAGTATCCAGTTTAATGGGATTGAAACGGTAAAATGCGATTATTTGATTTGTTACAATCCATTAAAATAACTTGCGGTTCTAGATTATACGTTAAAGAGTTCTATGTAACAAGTTATAATATTAATTCGCATTTTACATATACAGGAAGAGTAATTAGATTTCCTGCATTGTTACCGAAATTTACATTTTATTTAATAATAAATTAATAGTATAAACATTTTAACAACAAGCTTATTTTAAATGCTCCAAAAAGTCGAAAATAAACTTTAATTAAATTCAAAATTATACAATTTATACATATATTATAAAAGTTTATCGTGAGATTTCCCTAGTTTATAAACATAATTATTCTTACTATTTTTAACATTATTATTCTTATTAATATTAAGTTCAAGTTGCATATTGTATTTTCATTTATCAAAATAAAAGCTTTTTATAAATTGTGTAATATTAATGGATTTGAATTAATTTTGTTTTATTTAAAGCTTATTTTTAGAATAGTTTTAATATTAATTTAATCATGCCTTTTGAGTTAGAAATATGATTATTCAAAATCAAGCCGAGTCTATAATTCTAATAGCACAGAATATGATAGGCAAAGAAAAAATAAGAAGAAAGCGATGCATATTTTTTTTAAATGTAAACGGTGGCAAACGAGCAAACAGTACACCTAATGGTAAGCACTGCTGCTGCTTATGGACCTTTGCTAGGCCGCTGCCTACCATGAAGAAGGTGAAGGCAGTGCGAATTCGTGCAATGAGGTGCGATGATACTAAAGGCATTACCAAAACCCACCACGTGCAAACACCCTTAGAAAATTGGGCTGCCGGATCTCTCGCTTATCGAACGAAGCGCAGTAACAATTTGCTACTACTCAAACGTTTTTTCTACGAGAGTGTGGTACTACTACTACCCCGGACGGACAGGCACGCGGCTGTAGACAGACAACTGTCAACAGTGTGGTCCTACCACTTCAAAATGTTCTAAAATATCTTCAAAAGTCAACCAGAGAGCAGGCATTGTGCCTGCTACACTACAAACACGTAACGGCGATAGCTAACCAGTCGGATCATAAGATGATACCGTAGCTTTAACTCAAAGTAGCTTTAAGATATAATTCTTGTGTCATCAAATAAACAAAGCAACTAATCCCTCCCAAGGGTTACTGTTACGGCAACCGCATACAACTGGCGGTTTGTGAAATTGGCTTCTAGCTACGAATAGTTGTCATCTGTGGTTTTACTTAGGCAACGTGTAAACTTCTAGTATTTTGACCACATTTATATTTCTAGGAAACGTGATAGGTATTAATTTCTCATGTTTACTCCAGTAAACATTGTGCCTGGCTGGCCACGGACGACGAAAAACTCGGTACCGGTGGGGGCCCAATGGCGAAGGAGGGGGATTATGGTGGGTTATGGGTCTGTGCGCCGTCCTTTCGTCGTCCCGGATAGAATGGACGGCGTTTGCGCTGACCATAGCCCACCATAAAAAAGAATAAAAAAGTATTACACATAATAAATAAGATTATTTTTACGGATTTTGAATATGATTTTTGATTTCCCAACGTTTCGAACACTTTTCAGCGTTAATGGGCCCCATAGACGTGCTAAGATGTCTCACGTCCACCAATTCATTGTTATTACAGAGATTTATATCTACCCGCTATAAAATTAGTTATTAAATTTTTGACCCACATTTTTATACAAATTTATTGCCAGTACAAAAATAAAAAAATTCAAAAGTGAATATTTATAAAGTGATAGGTATTAGTTTATAAGCTCTGGTATTCCACGAAGCGTTCACTGAGCTGTGCCAAACAATTCTCGTTTCATTGTTTCGCCTCTATGACGCACAAATAGTATTGTTTCTGTATTATTGTATTGTCTGTAGTAGTTAATAACATACAAAAACATACTCGGTTTACGTATTCCGCCATCAAGTTCTACAAAACAATTGTGGTTCAACGTTTCATTTTAATCTTAATATTTCGTACAATGACCTTTAAAATAATAAAATTAAAAAAAATATATGTACCATGCTTTTACAACGAACCTATGAAGGATAAAACCAAGGCGAAAACATGTGGCGCACGCAATACATAATTATAAAGAATATAGAGAATATTAATGTTTTTTTTTTTTTGGGTGGGCTGCGGTCGGCGCGCTCCTCGCTCCACTCCGTCCAGGGCGACAGAGGCGCGTAAGCACGCAACACCCGCAACCCACCCGAACACCACGTCGCCTTCGTTGTTGGGCCGACCACCGGTGCAGGGTTACTTGTCATCAGTGGTCGGCCCGACGAAATACCCCCTACTTGGGGTACCCTCCCATCGACCGACATCCCCCCCTCGGGGAGGACGTCGGTCGTTCCTCACGCGGTCGGCCTCTCGGCGGGTAACAGACTAACTCCCCGGTCACGTCACCCGCGGCCTCGGCTAGGGCGGCATGGCACGCAGGTAGTCGCGCCTGCGCCGCCCCAGTCGCCGGCGGCGGGTCGCTTCTTCGAGGCTGTGCTCCTCGCGCGCGCGACTGCCGCCTCCTTCTGCGAGATCACTGCCTCGCAGAAGGCTGTGACCGCGTCCCAGTTCCCGATGCTGCCGAGCATCTCCCTAGCGATGGTCGGCAGCGTCAGGTCGGCACCGATGATTACGACGAGTTCACAACGCTGCTCTGCCCAAGCGGCACAGACCTCGAGCGTATGCTGCGCCGTGTCCTCGTCGCAATCGCAGTGGTGGCTGGACGCGGGGTTCTCTCCCTCCTAGCGACCGTGTACAGATATTTGCCGAAGTATCCATGCCCCGTCAAGACCTGTACCAGTCGGAAGGAGAGCACCCCGTGCCGCCGTTCCAACCACTGCATCAGCACCGGCCGGAAGGCCTCCACGGTCCACACACCGTATAGAGGCCTCTCCAGCCGGTCTGCCCAACGGGCGATGACGTCTCGGCGGGCGTCGACGCGCCAGGCGGTGAGCTCCCTTAAGGAAACAACACCGCTCTCCCCTCGCACCCCCGACACCCGCCGATACAAGTCGGCGAGCATTTCCGCCTCCAGGTCCCACGAGGAAGTCCCGGCCAATTGGCACACCGCCTCCGTCGCCACCGTGTGGTACCCGCGGATGATCCTGACCACCATGGCCTTCTGTGGACGCCGCAGAAGGGCCCCGAGTCGCGCGGTCATGGACCCCGCCCACACCGGTGCGCCGTAGAGGGCCATCGACCAGATAACCCTCGCGTACAGCTGTCAGCATGTAGCGCTCGGTGCGCCCACATTCAGCATAAGCCATGATAGGGCGGACGCCACGCCGACGAGCCGCGGGACAAGCCTGCGGAAATGCTCCCGAAACCATCATCGCCCGTCGAGCACCAGGCCCAAGTACTTTATATGGGCCTGGATGCTGATCCCAACCAAATGGACGGTGATCGAGACGCCGATGGGAGGGACCATACGGGGCCCATGGAACAAGAGGGCCTCCGTCTTGTCCAGGGCGACCTTCAACACCAGTGCCTCGATCCGCCTGACGATCTCTTCGGTGCCTAGAGTCGTCAGGCTTACCGCCTCTTGTAGCGTCCCACCGCGGTCTGTGACGAGCGTGTCGTCGGCGTAACAAATCACGCCCAGCCCGGGCGGGGCGGGAGGCTCCCCCGCAACGCCCAGTCGTAGCCGATGTTCCACAGGGTGGGTCCGAGGACCAACCCCTGCAGAGCACCGCACGTCATGGGCGTTCGCACAACGTCCCCTACTCGGTTGGCGTAGAGGACGCTGCGTCCCTCCAAATAGTCTGCCACCAGTCGCCTCAGGTAAGCTGGCACTCCGTGGTATCGGAGCGCCTCCCTGACGCAGCTGAATGGTAGACTATTGAATGCGTTGGCGATGTCTAGGGACACCACCAACAGCACTCCCCCGCCGGTGACGGCCTCAGTCGCCATGGCCCTCAGGCGCAACAGAGCCTCGATCGTCGAACGACCCCTCCTAAACCCAAACTGGGCGTCCGACAGATCGGGCCCCGTACCGGTGGATCGGGCCCCGTGCCGACGGATCGGGCCCCGTGCCGACTGATCGGGCCCCGTGCCGACTGATCGGGCCCCGTGCCGACTGATCGGGCCCCGTGCCGACTGATCGGGCCCCGTGCCAACGAATCGGGTCCCGTGCCGACGAATCGGGCCCCGTGCCGACGAATCGGGCCCCGTGCCGACGGAGAATATTAATGCTGAGAGGATATCAATAAAAACCTAATTATTTGGTCCACGTTATAAAATTATTAGTGGAGTTAATATTGTATCAATTATCTGCTGCATGCCGAAAAATCGAAACGAAAAACATGAGGACGTTGGGTTTTTTTATCCTTCATAAGGATTAGATAAATTACTTTATACCATTTCATTCATTCATTCCACTAATAGGCTCCAGCCTCCTCCACAATGGAAGAGGAATTGACCTATTATTCAACCTTGGTCAGACTGCTGTTAGAATAGGGTTTCACAGCGAGTTTTCCTTCTTACAACGATGTTATCAGGATGAATCACGGGATCTACAACGATAACGGAGTCGTCTTTTATGACACACACCGGCAAGAGCGGGGGTGGTTGCAAGAAATATAATATGTGTGTAGCATCTATACAAAAGAAGTAAAACTCGAAGAAATCCTATATCAACTTGTCCAGTGGCTCATTTCCCTTCCCCCTGTGGAGTAGGCTCGAGCCCAGCAATGGATATATGAACCGATATGAAACGTAAAACGATGCGAGCGACTTACCATGTCTCCGATGGGAATACGGATCACTGACGTCACCCTCGCGATAGATCACCGAATGCACGCGGGTACGAGTCCCATTAGGTGGGAAGTACCTTCGCGCGTGCTCCACGTAGAACGATCCATCGCTCGCTACTATCTTCCCTTCGAAGACACCGTCCGTCACCGACCCGAACACTGTTGACTGTGGATCCCCTGTGGGTGAGAAAATAAAACTTATTAATTACTAGCCGTTACAAGCTTACTTTGCTGGATATTTTAAAACTTACTAATAAAATGGCGTGCACTGTTAAGAACTTTCTTTCTTTGGAGTCCAATCACCTTCTTCTTAGATTATACTCGCGTCATAACTGGGCTCAAGCCTTCTCCACAAAAAGAGAGAACTTGACCTTCAAATACCACCCTGGTCAGACAGGTTGGTATATGGTTGTACGTCGAGTTTTGTTTCTCCCGCACAGATGTTATATCCATATTATACATATACCTTAGTCGTCTTTTAAAATACCCACAAACAAAAATGAGATCTTATTATACCATGCTGGTTAGACAGGTTGATAAAGGGTTTTAATTCAAGTTTTCCTTCTCTTGGATATATATTATATGCGCACTACATCCCTTAGTCGTCTTTTACGACATCCACGGGCATGATAGGGAGTGGCGATTTGTAAATAAATCATATTGCATTATGTGAAAAGGAACGATGATAAATGCATCGAAATTATAATAAATTCATTAATTTATGTTACATCGGATTCACGTCAACATAAAAATCTAAATTACGATCAAAATCAAAACAAAATCATCAGAAAAGAGATAAAATTATCAGAAAAATAAAACGCAGTTTCCTTATTCTAATTGTTTAATTTGACGGCGGTAAATATTTGTAGTTGGTTCGAGATAAATTATTCTTATCACCGTATTGTGGAACTAGTGGGTTTATGAATGTTTTTAATACTATTTATTTTAAAAAAATACGTAAACCAAAAACTTTTCCTACATTTTTAGGAAAATTACGAGAACACGACGTGTCTGTGAAATTTGTTAGTTTATCTATACAAATAAATATAACTGAAGTGTCTGTTTGTAATGTCAAAATTTTACATACTCACACGGTTATTTGCACGACACTTATGCCTAAAATACAGTTTATTTTTTTTTGTGTACCTATCTGTTTGTTTGAGGTAATCTTCAAAACGGCTAAACCGATTTTGATAATATTTTACTACCAGGTAGCTGTCAATATAAGGAGTAAGTTCGGCTACTTTATCCCGATATTCCCATGGGAACGGGAACTATGCGGGTAAGGCGATTGAAACGGAAGGGAGGATTCCTAGTATGAATATAAAATGGGGTGAGCTAATATTTTATAATCATGTTGCACTAGAAATACTTTATTAATTTCTAGCTAATGCCCGCGGCTTTCCTCACATAGTTCTCATTCCCGTAAGAATACGGGTATAAAATATAACCTGTTACTCGCTGATAATATATCTTTCCATTAGAGAAAGAATTTTTTTTTTTTTTTTTTGGGGGGCGGGGCCGGATCACCTCCACGTGGTGCTCCCTGGAAACGTCCATTTGGACGTCACGCGTCCATTTGGACGGCCAAGATTCCGGCAGGAGGGGGTCTCCGCGTGCGGCTCTGATGGCAGAGCGCACGGCGGATCTGACCCGGGGCCAATGGGACGGATGTGCCTCATGGCACTCCGTCGCCAGAGACGGTGGCGTCACGGCCCGGGGGCGTGACGGGTCGGTCGCTCGCGAGCGGCCAGACCCGGAAGGCCCAAACCGTAACCCTGAGTGCGACTGCGGCTGAAGCTCAGGGCCGGGGGTCTTCGGACCGCGGGGAAGAAAACCCCTATAAAAAATCACCCCAATCTTAAGTTTGGCCACTCGGCGAGGAGATGTATGGCTGGTGGGTTAAGAAGCGCGCGAGCGTCCAGTCGTTAGAGTGGTAGTCAAGGCAAGACTTAAAAACGTCCAACAAGATGGCAAGTGTGAAAACGGACGTAACTACTCCAGAGGGTCCCGGCCACGCCGGGGAGTCCCTCACTGTGCTGGTTTCTGAGCGCGAGAGGCGCACAGTCACCAGCACAGTCAGTCCCCAGTCGTATGGGAGGGGGACAACACCTGCTTTATCTGCTGAGAGCCCGGCACAACACCAAGAGGCTCACCGGGGGGAGGGGAAAGAAGAGGAGAAGGAGGAAAAGAAGGCGGAGAAGAAGAAGGCCCGGAAGAAGCCGAGGCGCTCTGCCGCGGCACGAGCCCGCATAACATCTAAGGCATATCGTGAGCGGAAGAAGGCGGCCGCTATTGCCGCATGCGACGAGGGTGGCAGCACTGCTGCCGCAGGGCCGTCGCGGGACGGGGGTGGCGTCGCTGCCCAGCCGTCGGAGGAGGAGACTGGGTCCACCACAGGGCTGTCGCTGGAGGAGAGCGTCAGCGTTGGCTGCAGCAGCGGAACCGAGGACGAGGGCGGCATTGCCGCAGGGCCGTCCAAGAAGAAGGAAGGCAGCTCGGAGTTGAGGCTGCCGAGCGATGAGGGCGGCACTGCCGCAGAGCCGTCGTAGGATGAGGGCAGCAGTGCCGCAGAGCCATCGGTAGATGAGGAGACCGACGCGGCTTCGGAGATGATAACGGACGAGGGCGGAAGTGCCGCAGGACCGTCCGAAGACGAGGGGCCGCGGGTCGGCCAACGTATGAAGGAGGGCGCCGAGCACGCCGTAAAGCTGTCCGGGATGATGGGTGGTGTTGGTTCGTCCGGGATGGCGGATAGGGTGGTTAGGCAGGTAGCGGATAGGGGAGCCGCCGCGTCGGCGGTGGCCCTAAACTTTAGGAGGGAGAGAGAGGAGGCCCTACCCCCGAGAGTCCGAAAGCGCCCCCTGCTAGAGGGTGGCTGCTCCAACACCGACTCGGAGGGGAGCTCCATCATGCCTCCTCCCAAGGTCTCGGCCATGCGCAGGGGGCGCAGGGGTAGGGGATCGGCGGTGGCGGCGAGGCCGGGTACCCCAGATCCGGCCGGCCAGAGCGGCGAGGTTGCGGCCCTGCAGGCCGCGAATGCCCGCCTCAGTAAGGAGGTTTCCGGCCTGCGGGAGCGCAACCGGAAGCTCGAGTCAGAGCTGTCGGTGGTGCGGAAGGAGAACCGCGGGTTGGCCAAAGACGTGGCTGACCTGCGGTCTCAATTCGCACTTTTAGTGCCAGCCGCACCGCCGACGCCGGCCTCGCCGCCGAAACGGGCTGCGCCGGAGAAGGCGGGCCCGTCGACTGCGCCCGTGGCGCCGCCTGCGCCTTTGGTGCCTGCCGCACCGGTTGCGCCCACCGCGCCGGCCGTAGGCGCCGCCAAGAAGCGCGGCGGGCCCCAAAAGGAGGCAGAGCCGCTGCCCGTGGTGCATGGCGTGCCGGAGGGGTCGATGCGCGTCATCTTTGCTAAGCTTGAGCTTATGCGCGCATCAAGGCCTTGGTGGATCGTCTTCCGCCCGAGCCACCCCTCCGGCCGCCGCTCGCCACGGATAGAGCGAGGCGGCCGCAAGCGTCGTCTCCCACCCCGCTGCCCTGTCAGGGTGGCCGCGTGGTGAGCTACGCTGCGGCCGCCGCTGGGCCAAAAAGGGGGCCAAGAAGGCTGGCAAGGTGCCGGCTCCCGCCATGGCCGGGCCGCGGCCGGCGCCAGCGATTGCACCGCAGGCGCCGGCCAGCGCACCCGCGACCGCTCCTGCTGCGCTCAGAGCTGCTGCCAGGCTCGAACAGGGCTGGCAGGTGGCTGAGCGGAGCAGAAAGGCACGCGGCCAGAAGCGGAGAGCGGCGGCCAAGAGTGCCGCCGTGGCCGCCGCTCCCCAGGCGGGAGCCGGCAGAAAGGGGAAAAGGTCGCGCAGGGGCCTCAAGTCGCCGAAGACGGCCGCGGTAGTCATCACCAAGCTGCCTGTGGCGGCTGAGAGGGGCCTCAACTATGAGGCCGTCCTAAAACGCGCCCGGCGGGAGCTGGACGTCTCCGACATCGGAGGCGTCGAGGCTAGAACCCGCAAGGCCCGGACAGGGGCTCGAATTCTCGAGTTCCCTGGGGCCGAGGGCGCGAAGACGGCCGATAGTGTGGCTTCGAAGCTGCGGGGGCTGTTCGGGCCAGAGGATGGCGTCCGAATCGCCAGGCCTGTCAAGTGCGCAGAGATGCGCCTGACGGGCTTGGATGATTCCGTGACGGTGGAGGACGTCCGGGAGGCCATTATGGCGCGTACCGGATGTGCCTCGGACACCGTGCGGATTGGCACCATCCGCACTGGTCCGGGCGGCGTCGGTGCTGCCTGGGTGCAGTGTCCGGTGGAGTCGGTCAAGCAATTGGCCGACTCAGGCAGGCTCCTCGTGGGCTGGAGCTTGGCGCGGGTAACCGTGCTAGAGCCCCGGCCCGCGAGGTGTTATAAATGCATGGCGGTCGGGCATACCCGACCGACATGCAAAAACTGCTTTGACTGCAGCGGACTATGTTTCCGTTGCGGTCAGACCGGACACCAGGCGGCATCGTGCTCTGCGGTGCCCCACTGCCCCGCGTGTGCGGCAGGCAATAGGCCTGCCAAACACCGCATGGGCTCTGGGGACTGCAGACCCCCGGCATCGGCCCCAAAGGGGTGGGGCGGCCCATCGACCGGGCCAGCCCCCGCTCCGAGCGCGACCCGATCGCCCGTTAGCGCGGAGGAGGTGACGATGGATACGGACCGTTAATGGACCCCGTATCCATCCGTCTCCTCCAAGCCAATCTCAACCACTCCGCCGGTGCGCAGGACGTTTTCCTGCAAGCCATGGCGGAGTGGTTGATAGGAGTAGCCGTAGCCGCGAAGCCGTACGCAGTGCCCGACCGGCCAAATTGGCTGGGCAGCACCGACGGTACCGTGGCAATCGTCGCCTCCACGTCGTGGCCTTCGTCGCCTTTGATCCTTAGAGACAGGGGCGTCGGATACGTCGCGGCGGACTGGGGAGAGATTACGCTCCTCGGAGTATATCTCTCCCCTGCCTGGAGAGCGGCTGATTTCGGGGTCTCCCTTACCATCTTGGGAGCCTCGTTACGGCGATTGGCACCGCGCCAGGTGGTCGTATTGGGGGACTTCAACGCCAAGTCCGTGGCGTGGGGGTCCTCCCGTACGGACGACCGAGGACGGGCGGTCGAGGATTGGGCGGCGGCACTGGGCCTCTGTTTGCTGAACAGAGGCTCGGTGCATACGTGCGTGCGATCTCAGGGCAGGTCGATAGTGGGCCTTTCGTTCGCTAGCCCTGAGGTCGCCGCACGCGTGGGGAGCTGGTGCGTCGAGGAGGAGGTTGAGACCTTGTCGGACCACCGGTATATCCGGATGGAGGTCTCCCTGTCAATCCCGGCGCCCGGCAGGGGTCACGGGGCGGTAGGGCATCCTGCGTTCCCGCGATGGGCTGTGGGTCGCTTAGACCGGGACCTACTGGCGGAGGCAGCCATCGTTCACTCGTGGCTGTCCTCTGCCAACCAGTTGGACGGGGTGGACGCCGAGGCTGGCCGCATCCGCAGTGCGTTGACGCAGATCTGCGATGCGGCCATGCCCCGGGTACGGCGTCTTCCTCCGAGGAGGGCTGTCCACTGGTGGTCCCGGGAGCTGGCGGATCTCCGGGCCGCGTGTATTCGCGCCCGGAGGGCCTACACCCGCAGCCGGCGGCGCAATCGCAGCGCGGAACTGGAGGGTCAGCTTTACGAGGGCTACCGCAATGCGCGGTCGGCCTTCAGGCTGGCCGTCCGTTCCGCCAAGGACGCCAGTCGGCGGGAGATGCTGGAGAGTCTCGATCGTGACCCCTGGGGTCGCCCCTATGGCGCGGCGCGGAGTAAGCTCCGTGCACGGGGCCCGCCCCTCACCGAGACTCTCCAGCCCAGCCTCCTCACCCGGGTCGTCGAGGAACTGTTCCCACGACGGGCGGAACACACGCCCCCGGTCATGGCGCCGTCAGACAATGACTGGGAGGGCGATGGTGGCAGTGTTCCGCTTATCACGGAACCGGAGATGGGGGGCGGCGGTGGCGCGCATGCGCGGAAAATCCACCGCCCCCGGGCCCGACGGTATTCCAAACCGTGTGTTGGCCCTGGTCCTCGACCATCTGGGTCCCCGCCTCAGGGAGCTGTTCGACGCGTGTTTAGCGTCCGGGCGGTTCCCTGGGTGCTGGAAGGAGGGGAGGCTGGTTCTCCTGCCGAAGCCGGGACGGCCTCCGGAGTCGCCATCGGCCTACAGGCCTATCGTGCTGCTCGATGATATGGGCAAGCTACTGGAGAGGGTAGTAGCTGCCCGCATCGAGCGGCATCTCGTCGGCACGGGGCCCGATCTGTCGGACGCACAGTTTGGGTTTAGGAGGGGTCGTTCGACGATCGAGGCCCTGTTGCGCCTGAGGGCCGTGGCGACTGAGGCCGTCACCGGCGGAGGAGTGCTGTTGGTGGTGTCCCTAGACATCGCCAACGCATTCAATAGTCTGCCATTCAGCTGCGTCAGGGAGGCGCTCCGTTACCACGGAGTGCCAGCTTACCTGAGGCGGCTGGTGGCAGACTATTTGGAGGGGCGCAGCGTCCTCTGCGTCAACCGAGTAGGGGACGTTGTGCGAACGCCCATGACGTGCGGTGTTCCACAGGGGTCGGTCCTCGGACCCACCCTGTGGAACATCGGCTACGACTGGGCGTTGCGGGAGAGCCTCCCACCCGGGCTGGGCGTGATTTGTTACGCCAACGACACGCTCGTCACAGCCCGCGGTGGGACGCTACATGAGGCGATAAGCCTGGCGACCTCAGGCACCGAAGAGGTCATCAGGCGGATCGAGGCGCTGGGGTTGAGGGTGGCCCTGGACAAGACGGAGGCCCTCTTGTTCCATGGGCCCCGTATGGACCCTCCCATCGGCGTCTCGATCACCGTCAATTCGGTTGGGATCAGCATCCAGGCCCATATAAAGTACTTGGGCCTGGTGCTCGACGGGCGATGGTGGTTTCGGGAGCATTTCCGCAGGCTCGTCCCGCGGCTCGTCGGCGTGGCGTCCGCCTTACAATGGCTGATGCCGAATGTGGGCGGACCGAGCGCGTCATGTCGACAGCTGTACGCGGGGGTCATCCGGTCGATGGCCCTGTACGGCGCACCGTTGTGGGCGGGATCCATGACCGCCCGACTTAGGGCCCTTCTGTGGCGTCCACAGAAGGTCATGGCGGTCAGGATCATCCGCGGGTACCGCACGGTGGCGACGGAGGCGGCGTGCCTATTGGCCGGGACTCCCCCGTGGGACCTGGAGGCGGAAATGCTCGCCGACTTGTATCTGCGGGTGTCGGGGGTGCGCGGGAGGGGCGGTGTTGTTGCCTTGAAGGAGCTCACCGCCTGGCGCGTCGACGCCCGCCGGGACGTCATCGCCCGTTGGGCAGACCGGCTGGAGAGGCCTCGATACGGTGTTTGGACCGTGGAGGCCTTCCGGCCGGTGCTGATGCAGTGGTTAGAAAGGCGGCACGGGGTGCTCTCCTTCCGACTCGTACAGGTCTTGACGGGGCATGGATGCTTCGGCAAGTACCTGTACAGGGTCGCTAGGAGGGAGAGAACCCCGTCCTGCCACCACTGCGATTGCGACGAGGACACGGCGCAGCACACGCTCGAGGTCTGTGCCGCTTGGGCAGAGCCGCGTCGTGAACTCGTCGCAATCATCGGTGCAGACCTGACGCTGTCGACCATCGCTAGGGAGATACTTGGCAGCATAAGGAATTGGGACGCGGTCGCAGCCTTCTGCGAGGCAATTATCTCGCAGAAGGAGGCGGCGGGTCGCGAGCGCGAGGAGCACAGCCTCGATGATGCGACCCGCCGCCGGCGACTGGGGCGGCGCAGGCGGGAGTACCTGCGTGCAATGCCGCCCTAGCCGAGGCCGCGGGTGACGTGACCGGGGATTAGTCCGTCACCCGCCGAGAGGCCGACCGCGTGAGGAAAGACCGACGTCCTCCCCGAGGGGGGGACGTCGGTCGATGGGAGGGTACCCCGGATAGGGGGTATTTCGTCGGGCCGACCACTGATGACAAGTAACCCTGCTCCAGTGGTCGGCCCAACGACGAAGGCGACGTGGTGTTCGGGTGGGTTGCGGGAGTTGCGTGCTTAAGCCCCTCTGTCGCCCCGGACGGAGTGGTGCGGAGGCGCGCCGACCACAGCCCACCCAAAAAAAAAAAAAAAAGAGAAAGACTTTTTAAAATATGTTTAGTGGTTTCAGCGTGAAAAGGTAACAAAAAATCTCACATTTGCGTTAATAATATTAGTTAGGATAATAAAATATTTGTGTGTGTGAGTGTCTTATAGGGCAAGTGTACGACACTCACATAAACAAAAATCAATGTAATATGCTACTGTAAAAAACGGTACATTAGTTTTATAAGGGAATTCATATGGAGAGTCGACGTCCAATATTGGGCCGAATATAAAAATTAAGCCAAATTCAATACATGTTTCGCTTTTCTTCAATGTGTTAGCAAGTAAGAAGACTTGCCGTACCGATGCCATATAAATCAGAACAATATGGTAGCAACACAAATAGGTGTAAAATCTTATCTGTGGTGTCGTTTTCTGTGTGGTGACGGAGTAAAATTTACTATACCTTCATTTACCGATTATTTGCAATGTACCAAGAAATATAAGCAAATAACATACCCGCAAGAGAAGGGGCACATGAAATAAAATACTATTCAATTATATCATAGATACGCCAAAGTGACATGGTCAATTCCTGTCCCGTTGCGGAAACTTTCGTGCTCAATCTTAGAATGTATATACTTTTCTGTTATTTTTTATAACTACCACTATTAAATATGTTAGATATGTTTCTTTGGTCGGATACTTTTTTGGCATTTTTTTTTAAGACGTCAAAAATGTTACGGGTTATAGACAACAGATTGTATTCAGGAAGAGATCCTAGGAGATTATACGAATATACAATTAAATTAAATATCATCGAGACAGACATTTGACGATGAACAAAAATCTCTTCTGCATGGTAATCGAACCTACGACATTCAGCACGGGAAGTCGCTATTTAGATCACTACGTCCGCTATGCATTATGCTTACAAGAAAATATATATGTATCTACTGCCCATTACTTCTCATTAATAATATTTAAAGCTTTGGTGCTTTTAAAACTTGTACATACGGTTATAAAATTAGTACAACCAAAGAAATAGTCATAAAATGTTTACATTTATAGATCACAGAAAACCATAATGTTTACTTCTAATAATACAAATAAAAAAATATAAATTTTAACCATCTTAATCAACCTGCTCCTATCCTAATTACGTGAAGTTCGAAGCAATATGTACTCTTCTTTAATTTTCATTATCATTCTGCATATCGCCGTCCACTGCTGGACGTAGGCATCCCCTCATGTTTCGCCACAAAGTGGGCTCCTGTGCCGCCTGCATCCAACGACGCCTAGCAACTTTCTTTCATCTCACATATTGCTAATGCTTTTGGCAATAGTTTTACGTATTTTATCGCCTTTGTATTCTTAGTCCGCCTTTCACCATGAACGCTGCAAAGAGTTCTAAACGTCGGGCAATTAAAAATCAAATACAAACGCGATAAAATCCTTAAATTAGTTTTCATTTGCTTGATCTTAAACGTTTCATTTGGTTTTGACATATATCAACACAGATATAGTGATTTACATTTAGATACAAATACAGTGGACCCGCGGTAATCCGGCCCCTCTTGTAATCCGACATATCTATTATGACTGAAAATATTTTTGTCAATCTTTGCTAATGTAAGTAATGTATGATTAAACAGGTTACAACCTGTACCCGTCGCTATTGTGCTTATGTTTTGAATCTGATTGTTTAGATTGAATTTGATTACATGTAAAAGCAGTACTGCCTATCGTATGTTCACAGCTTAGTTTATTCATTGCATATTTTGCATATTACGTATACCTACCTGTCGAATTACAAGGTTCTCTTTTGTAAAAATGCCGGACTATAAGCAGTCTTAGGCAGTACTCTATAATCCGACAAATTCGATAGTCCGACACTGCCGTGTAAAACCTTTGTCGAAATACCGAGTACCACTGCATACTGTTAACGCTAACACCTCACGTCACCATGTCGATGACGACTTACTTGGATTTAGTCCCTATCCAAACCTGTCTATTTACTCAAGTTGACTTCAAATAAATAAGCACGCTGAAGTTTCTGCCTGATATTTTCAGCGGAGACAGTCTACCGATACGGTAGTAGACAGTTATAAGGTTAGAATATTATGTAAAATTGACAATACGTAAATTGCCGCGTAGGGTTTAATTAAAGGTAATAAATCGTTATAAGTTAGTTTGACATGTAGTAGGTACGCGTACAGAATGAAGAAATAGACGAAGTTCAGTAAATTTGACAATAGGTCGTAACTTGGATGAACTTCAAAGCTCGTGTAACGTTTCACGTTTAAACAGAATAACAGCCATCCAACCTATTATTTTACCTCACGTGTGAAATTTCAATTCAAATGTGTTTTAATGTGAAATCGCATATTTATTAGTTCAGAATGAAGTTTGTGACTCCACACGCTATGCTCAAAGGTATAATTACGAATAGTGATGATAGTATGAGTCACATTCTATTCAACTGACAGGGGGGGCAACTGTTGTTCTGATCAAACTGATCACAAGTTAGGCAAACATTTTTTAGTTTGCATCATAAATACCTATTACTTAGATTTTTAATTAAATATAACAATTTTATGCATAAAGGGACAAATCCGAAATGTTGAGTAAAACTGCTATGATCAGCGCACACAGGGCGACGCAGCGCATGTTCCGTCCGGGGCGATGAAAAGACGGCACGCGGCCCCGTAACCCAACGTATTCTTCTTCGGCATTGGGGCGACCACCGCTACCGCGTTCATTGTCGTCCGTGGACAGCCCGGCGGGATACCCTTTCGGGTACCGTTCCTTTCTAACGCCCCTTCCGGGACATCGGTCACCCCCGCCCTGTCAGCCACACTGGAGTCACGGACTATTGCCTGGTCTAGTAGGTGACTGGACCAGGCAATAGTCCGTCGGCCGTCCGTCCGGCGGCTTCGGCTAGGGCGACATCAGGCGCAAGTATACTCGCATCTGCGCCGCCCAAAAAACGAGCATAAAATTTTGTTTTGAGATTTCATTCACAATCATTGGTATTATTATTTTAATTTTACTGCCTTATAACAAGGTATCGTAGAACCGGATACAGATATAATCTATTTAAAACCGTTACATTAATATTTCATATAAACAACTAAAAGTGGCTGTTCACTTTTATACGGAACAGTCTATGCGTAATTGACCGTTGCTATTGCATTTACGATCGCCTATAATTTGTTCATATATGTTCCACTATGTACAGGTGATATTATATACAGGTGTGAACACAATGCGATCGAATTGTATGTATGCTTAGACTGAAGTTAGATACGTGTATTAGCTTCCTACAATTAATATAAAGCTTTGAAATAAAACTATTCTTACGGACTTATATTTGATTTTTCATCATTCATCATCATTACAGTTCATATACGTCACACTATTGCGCTCGAGCCTCCTCCGCAATAGGAGGGAAATTGACATACCATACCACACTGGTCAGACGTGTCGGTAGAGGATCTTATTTCGGGTTTTTCTCCTCTTGCATAGATGTTATATGCATGATATATTTAATTTCTTAGTCGTCTTTTACAACACCCACGGGCAAGAGAAAGGGTGGTGAATTGTGTTCTTTGATTTTTAATTGTCCGTAATTTCAAACACTTTCCTATGAGAGGACTTTCCTAGTATGTTAGATAATATATGATTCTTTCCTATTTTGCTACTTTCTAGCTTTGAAATAACACATTACAAGTAGAGACAAAGATCGAAAATGGCCTACTGAGGTAGTTTGGTTATGTAGAAAGACTGAGTTAAGAAACATTGACCTAGCAGATACACAAAGAGAAACACCACGTCGTGCGTTTCTGGATTAATTTGATGACGTGCTGGTGAAGAGCATGAATGGAGAATATGATGGTGAATAAAGCGAGGAAGGCAATCCGTAGTTCCTACCTCTAGGAGACCGGTGTGAGTATACCATGGACCACACTGAAATAATTTAGATGCCCAATGAAAAGTAAAAAATTTAATTTAAAATCAAATTAGAAACTCTTCTAGAATCTGTAGATGTGTAATGAATTTATATGCCACTAGTTTTTATAAATTGACGTCGATTTAAAACTGTCTAGCGAGCATCGAACTAGAGAAAGACTGGACTTGGAAAAATGTCGCTCAATGAATTATTACAACTTTTGTTACAATTTTATTCAACAACGTTAGGAATAATATCTCTTTGTCTTCGTATGACAGGGTAAGAATATTATCATCGACACCCTTTACTTGCCCGTGGGAGTCGTATCACCGAAAGATAGACCAGCAGCTCGATACTAAAAAGCCTGCAACACCTCACTGGGATAGCCAACGCGCCGGTCAAGTGTAGCGGCTACGTCGGTATTCCCTCATTTACAGGGGAGGCTTACGTCCAGCAAAAGTTGATCGATGATGGTAAATATCATCTCGGTGATAAATTACACATATAACAGTCCCTCAATTTCTCGTAAGAATCATAAGAATCGATTAAAGAAAGCAAGCAGTTATCAAACCGAAAGAGAATTGAAAATAAAACCCTATGCCAACAAGTTTTGCCAGCGTGGTACAGCATTTCAGTTTCTTTCTATGATATATGAAAATCGAGGCTACCAGTATTTTTTATGGTCGATATAATGTACAGTCTGTACGTCAGTTGGTATACGGACAATTGATCCGATTTATCGACGCATTGAAGTACAATTTAACGCTTTGTATTCACAACAATACATCTTTGGACGTCACCAACTCGAGCGACACAATGAACTATAGACGAGGCACGTTTGTTGTGTATCAGATTATATATTGAGAATATACGATCGACAAGCTGATATCTTTTCCAGGAAGGCAATGGCAAATTCCGTGTGGTTGACGAGGCAAAAATGTAATTCACCACCCAGGTTTCGTGCCCGTGGGCGTTGTTAAAGGCGACTAAGAGAATATATAGATGCATACTTTATTGCATGCATTGCATGCATGCATTGCATGCATGTTATTACTTGCATGCTTTACATAGAAATTTTCTTATCTAGCAAAGTTATCTGCATATAATTTTAATTGTCTTTTACGATAACACGGACTAGAGAAGGGGTGCTCAACCACTGAATTCGAGACTTCACCATAATAGAGAGATAGAGAGAGAGAGAAAATGATCTACTATACTAGGCTGGTCAGGCGGGTTGTTATAGGGTTTTATTTCGAATTTTCCTTCTCTTGCATGAATGTTATATGCATATTTAACATCTTAACTGTCTTTTATGACACAACGGGTAAGATAAGGTGTGCTGAATTGTATTCTTACTCCGTCAAAACACGGCAATTTGAATAATTGAAATTATTCAATCGATTTTAATTTGATAATTGTCAATATTAATTATACTATTATATATTTTACCTCCCGTAACAAACGAAGCATAAGATATTACATAAAAAAGATAATTGGCAACGTAGTAACAATACCAATAGTTTTTTGTAGAAACTTTGATAGTTGATTGAAGGTTATGTTAAAAGTTGACGTAACTTTGTAGTTGGTAACAATTAAAACGTACTTCTTTGTAAGGTGTATAACGTGCTCGAACCTTGTACAAAGTTACGTAGACAAATTTCAGATATTAATTTGCCAGCTACACAAATTTAATATGGATATTCCTAAAAATCGGTATTCGTTCTTATTTGTATTCAGGTCGTTGTTGCAGCGTATAAGACACAAGCGTCCTCCACACGCGTCCATCTCTCATGGACCGATGTGGACTCAGCCTATTAACGTTGGACATAGGCATCCCCGAGTTAAGAATAATGGCATAATCGTCTTGCTTGACGGGCAGATTGACGATCGCAGTTAGTGTTATAAGCCTCTCCGTCCGTTCTCCTGAAGATCCAAATACGGTTTTTACGGCTTCCACAGTAAGGGATTTTATTTTTTTTTTGGGACTGGGTCATGGTCGACCTGCTCCTCGCACCACTCCGTCCGGGGCGACAGAGGGGCGTAAGCACGCACACCCGTAACCCACCCGTATAGCACGTCGCCTTCGACGTTGGGTCGACCACCGGTGCAGAGTTCCTTGACTTCATTGGTAAGACACATTGTATTCTTAACCCGTCACTACGCACACTGAAAGAACAACTGATCGACTTTACTACGTCTGCCAAACAGATTGTCGGAGTATTTTCTTTTAAGGTTTACTTCACATATTTATGATTTATTCATACATTTCTCATTCATCTCGAACTATCAGCGATATCCGCGGCAAAGACACGTTATATTCTTACTCCTTTATCACACTAAAATACCATCATTCATATTCTCTTTACCCAAATATGTAGGAGTTCTCTATCACGTTCAGTAAATTAGAAATCTTCATTTCGACTTACCCTTGTGTTGTACTATATGTCATATTACACAGATTTACTCAAATCATATTGAAAATATTATATATTTTCAGTATTCAATATAGTATATTGAAACATATCAAGAGCTAGCGACTATCCAATATGTTTTTTCTACGTACATATGTACTTACATTTTCTATAAGATGAAATCGATAATATACAAATGAGCGAAATTACGTAGGCAAGATACATACATCTGACGAACATTGAATAACTACAACTGCTACCTATCATTCATGAGACAAAATCTGAACGAATCAAAACGAATACAACATTATCCTTGAGACTTATTACAGAGAGTGAAGATAAGGCAAGCATGTATTGATGATACATTCTTGTTGCCATTATAATAATCATCTCAGCCCACGTAAGTCCGTTCCATCCGATGTCCTCGACGAAGAGGACGACAATATCACACTCGCTCAATAAAGAGCCTACACGGCCCGCGAGGCCTTAACAAATAAATATCCGCGGTTCCGTCCTCGTCGTCGAGGTGCGAAACCGCGCCGCGCAAAAGTCTCGACTAAAAACGTGGGCACGCCCACTTTGCCTCCAGCGACGCCCCAAGCCGAGGTCCGTTCCCCACAGGGGGTGCCCTTGGGCGATGTCGCTTAGCATGCTTTTCCCCGGGTTGAGAGTCCTCAGCGCTCACCCATAGTCCGCGTCAAGCTGTCAAGGCCATCTGCGGCCAACAGCTGTAAACACACAAAAAAAAAAAACACGTAAGTCCTACTGTTGGGCTCGAGCCCCCTCCCACGCCGGTCAACTGTGCTGTTGTAGAATTTTATTTCCTGCCTCGTTTTTTAAATAATATTTCCATATTTATATCATTTAGGTGTTTTTTACGACCACCGGCAAGAACGAAGAATAGATAGAGTGAACGGTATTCCTCCTCAACAACCATACGGCAAGTATTACATAAATGAACCAAAACTATTATTATGGATTTAATAGCGTTTATACGATTCTTTCAGGGCGTTTGGAATACTTTTCAGCGTTCATGATCACGGTAGAAATGTCCCCCTATAACTATACAAATGCGATAAAATCCGTAAAATCAGTTTTGATTCATTTGGATTTTATCTGTCAACAAATATATTGACAAATATATGAGGATGGAATTGATATCTACCTTGTAAATGGCAGAATATTCTCAGTTTTTTTTTTGTTTTTACGGTCGGCGCACCCCTCGCGCCACTCCGTCCGGGGCGACAGAGGGGCGTAAGCACGCACACCCGTAACCCACCCGTGACACATCGCCTTCGTCGTTGGATCGACCACCGGAGCAGGGTAACTTGTCGTCAGTGGTCAAAATGTTCTCAGTCTACTATGGTTTTATAAAACAGAGAGAATGTGAGTATCCTTATTGCACTTTTGTCTAAATTGATTGAGTTTCGTATTTGAGTGAAACCGATTTGTGAATCAAAACAAATTCTAGAAAACTTAACATTTCAAGTGTTTCATAAAAAGAAATAATAATTTAAAATTACACACAATTGCACTGATGTTAAATCGGACAACGTTTCCATGTACGGTTGAGTAGGAAAGAAACGAGAAATGTCCGCAACGCAAACCGCAGGCCTCTGGCAAACATTTTCAGTAAAATTTATGTAGAACAGGATTGAAAAACACTCACATATTAAATATAACTAGGTTCATACCTGTTTCAATTGAAATATAATAATATAGTCATCATGATCATCATTATCATATACGTCCCACTGTTAGGCTCGAGCCTTTTCCATAATAGGAGGGCAATTAATCTACTGTACCACGTTGGTCAGACGGGTTGCTATAAGATTTTATTTCGAATTTTCCTTCTCTCGCATAGATGTTTATATGGTAGGACTACAGTGTCGACAGTGGTCTATCGACAGTCGTCTGTCAACAGTTGCAGGCCAGACCGTCCGAGGTAGTACCACACTCTGGCAGAAAATCGACGTCTGAGAAGTAGCAATTTATTACTGCACTTCATTCGGTCAGTGAGAGAACCGGAAGCTCAACTTTCTGAGGGTGTTTGCGTCTGGTGGGCTTTAGTGATGCTTTGAGTATCACCGAACCTCATTATACGCATTCAGATTCTTCATGGTAGGTAGCGGCTTAGCAAAAGTCCATAAGCAGTATTATCATGCGGGTGACGTGACCGGGGATTAGTCCGTCACCCGCCGAGAGGCCGACCGCGTGAGGAAAGACCGACGTCCTCCCCGAGGGGGGGTCGTCGGTCGATGGGAGGGTACCCCAATAGGGGGTATTCCGTCGGGCCGACCACTGATGTCAAGTAACCCTGCTCCGGTGGTCGGCCCAATGACGAAGGCGACGTGGTTTTCGGGTGGGTTGCGGGAGTTGCGTGCTTAAGCCCCTCTGTCGCCCCGGACGGAGTGGTGCGGAGGCGCGCCGACCGCAGCCCACCCAAAAAAAAAAAAGCAGTATTATCATATACCCTATGTGCTGTTTGCTCGTTTGACACCAACCGCATTCGCCGTCTTTTAAGACATAAGCATTGTATTTTTACTCCAATAACACGGAGAAGTAAATTTGTCCTATTAGTTAATATTTTGTCATTTCTATATATGATAGTCGGTATTTATTCTAATCCGATTGCTTTACTAAAATTGCAACATATTACAGATGCTATTTAATAACAATTTTACACATGTTTCTAATCTTTGCAATGCTATGGCAAGACCAAAATTGTTAGTAGTCAAGATTTGAATGAAGCTTATTAATAATTCAAAAAGAATATATGGTGGACGAAAACTATTTTTGCAAGTTATTGATCTCTTTTCGCCTTCGATCGAAAGCAATATAGGTGTTGCTTTGCCCTCTCGAACGTAATTGTGAATGTGTGACTAATATACATTTACCTGTTCCCCGAATTTCATTATCACTTTTTGTATTCAGTTACCCTCACTTGGTTATTAATTGCAATTGAATAGCATCCGTCCGTCTTTGTATTTATTTTGAGGATCTAGCAATATTGATTTCAAAAATGAAAACATTTGTCCGTATAACTACTCAATCTAACAATGCTTATATGTGGCAGTTAACTATTCACATCTTGCAACACAGATCGTAAATACATATCTATTATAGCAGCATCGGATCGAGCCGAATGAAAGTGAGCTTTGTCCAGAAATAGATCTCGAATAAATTTCATGTTTACACAATATTTCCTGACTCTTTGTTGAATTGCAATGGGCGGCCTAGATAGGCGTATTATTTATAGTTTTGTCTTTCGAGTATTATATCTATTTAAAGCTTGTTGCAACGCTGATTTAAGGCTAAGCTATACGCCATATATAAAGATTGTCGTCTCTTTGGTTGAATATATATGTGTTTTTATCTGGTATGGTATGGTAAGCCATTCGACAATTTGCTTCTCCTCAGCTAACACAATAACTAGAATCACTAAAAGGGGTAGTCGATATTTGCGTGGCTTTTGTAATAAAGGGTTAATAGCATCACAATATTAGTTTACGTTCAGTGGCGAATTAACCACTTAAATCACCTCGCTCCCAACGCCGATTATCTCAAATTTTGTTCATTAGTAAATGCAACTGGCTAGGAATTTAATAACAAGCGGCAAATAATAATATCATCACAGCTCATATACGTCCTAATGCTGAATTCGAGGCTCCTCCACTAAAGGAAGGAATATCACCTACTATACCACACCAGTCAGACGTGATGTAGTACGCAATTATATCGGTTTTACTTCTCTAAAAAAATTGTAAAAAAATAGTTTAGTAAAAGAAAAGAGCAAAATTTGGGCATGATTTACCTCAAGTAAGGTATGGAATGTTTCTTCAAATATGTGGCCTGTTATTTATGCATATGAGTATAATTATAATTTATCTATGAAGTTAATATTATCAGTTGTTAAAAACATAGAAGATTAAAAAACCGATTGCTATATTTTCGCGCCGAAATTGTCAGTAAGCGATCTGTAGTGAAATTTTTAAAGAGAAGACTCGTTTACGATATTGACGGCACTAATAGGTTGACGATTCGTCACCAAACATATCAATATACGTGGACGGTGTGCATTCAAATCGCAAGTTGCAACTAGCCGAGCAAGTGCATCGGTTACCACCGTAAGTAGGGCGACGAACTGCGATCGATGCCGTACCGCCCTCCGCACAACTTTATCCATTTACACTGTACCAAACTTTCACCATCATAACACCCGCACTCGAGCTCAAAATCTACGTGCACCGCTATCATTTAATACCAATGACAGGTTTCCTGGTGATATTTATTCATGTCTAACCCTAACTCGCTAGCTACAAGGCTGTAACGATGATATTTTCATAAAGAAAGTAGTCGTTGCCGCGATAGGATTTTAACGTCAATTTTTCATTGCCTATATTTTAGACGTCACTTTAGGGATCCCATAGTTGACAGTACGCTTTATTGTAGACTTTAATACGTTTATTATAACTATCGGATGCCGTATTGCACATAAGTAAATACAAACAAAATTGTGTTAAAGAAAACAATAAATAATGCTTCTCCACTTTTATAGATAGCGTTGTTTTACAGTTATATATTGTTTGAAAAAAATATGCAATATTCAAGGTACGATTAACCACGATTTCAGCACACTTTGAATTCTTCAACTTAAGAATGTTGCCTTAGAAACAAGCTTATTCTTCGTTATAAGAAAGTTTTTAACATTCATCTATGCTAGTATGAAATAAAGTGGTTTACTATTTTTGTTTTGCTCAAGTAAAAACAAAAATTCGTGTCAGATAGGACTTGTAGGATTATAGGATTTGTAGTTTCTATTATTATAAACCTTTCAAAATATAGCGTTTATGTAATATGTTAAATTGTATTGCGGTCAATTTTCTAGATTAACTTGAATTGACAGAATATCGTATTGCCACCGAGCGATTGCGCCCTAACCTTTGCATACCAAAGGGATAATGGTCCTCTATGATAAGACCGATGTTAGAATATTTGAGGGTACGAACTATTCAAATCGATTGTCATAGATGTGTCTAACTATGGGGATAGACGATTTAAGCATTTAATTTATATTACCTAATAAAGCTTAAAAACTATTTGTTTGATGGTGATTTTCGCAGATACCATTAGTCATTTTCGGCGCTCATGGTCTCAAATAGGCGGATCTCGAGACCTCGCCATGGCTAGTACAGTTCACCCGTCGAGGTACTCAATAAAGTTAAATTTAAACATCAACAATATTATAAAATTGTTACTGGGAAAATATTCTCGGCATATTTCGCAAAACAAGAATGCGGAGTTGAAACTCTCAAACAGTGTTATTATTTACACAGCACAAAGTTAAGCCTGCAAACCGGCCAAACATCGGCGGGGTCTCGGTCCGACATTAAAAGTCGAGTGGCCGCCGAAAGCTCCCAATTAGCCAGGACTTTGACGTCGGCCCGCCAGTAATTGCAAAAAGATATGGTTTAGTGCTCTTTTAATATTACATTATTGTCGGAATTTGAGGGTGTAGTCAGAATTGCGAACATTAGCCGGCGTTCAATGATTTTAAGAAATAAAATTATTTCTCCTTGTTCCCCGACCTATCTCCCGTGTATCATGGATTCATGGATTCGATTCTCATATAGGTAAATTCTTAGTGTGACCTGCTAATTATTGTTCAAACTCTAGGTTAAGGTGGGAGGTGGGTGGCCAATTGAAACGAGCTACGACAAACTATGGGCCCTACTCTACAATTCCGTCACCCACAAAGTTTGAACAAGATGCGTCTAGACCAGTCTTCCTAAAATTGTGCCAATTAAGCGCGTTAATTGCTATTGTGAAGTCTCTTATTATGCAAAGAAAATTCAGTGGAGGGCAGTAAAAAAATGTAGCTGATGTATAAGAAACCTAGATGAATCACAAGCACATAATTATTTATCTATCTATGGAGTAGATTATTTAAGCCCGTGACACCTTTAAAGTACAGCGTTTGTATGACATAGAATGAGTGGACATAGCTAGCTATTGAGGGACATTATTAAATGTACGTTGGGGGTAAAGGCAAACAATAGCGTCTATCTTGGGTGCAGATAACGTCCTTGTTCTCAGCTCCTCGCGCACAATGGCATCCGAACAACGACTGTCAGTCCCCCGCACGCCACCTACAAACTTTGCGTCTTTCTTGTCAGTACGCGAGCGCTTACTGTGCGCTCAACTGTTGGAATAGGGTTGTCGACTGTTGGAAGTTCCGGCTTTAACACGTAAATTCAATTCACGGAATCAAAAAAAAAATGCTCAGCCGCTTTTTTGACTTCAATCACGTCTTTTTATAAATACTAGTGGTCGGCGTGTGGTCGAAATTCGGCCATAATTCATTTTAATGAATTTTCTGCTACACAATTTTCTTTAATTTTATTTATGTCTAATTGTAAATTGAGAAATACAGCTTGTATTTCACTAATAACTAATACATAAGCACAAATCTCTATTAGACATCGTCATCATAATTATGACTGTTTGACATTCAGTTCGACCAGAGATTTTAACCGTAAACAAAAGTGTATGAGCGTTGCTACGCAACACACTCACACAAACGTGTGTATGTGTGTGTAGCGATTGCGTTGTAGTGTGCGCAATGCCTTTTTATGAAATTTCAGTTTTATGCATTTCTCCTCATTGTATACTTCAACTGTGCCAAATTTCATACTTATCCATCCACGTAATTTTTGTAAAAAGGGGTACAAAGTTTTTGCTTTACGTATTTATAACATATATAGATACTATTAGCAGCGTATATAAATTATCGGAAAATTAGATTCAGAAAATACAATTATAAAATCTATGATGTTTCTTGTTAAATATAGTATGTGATTGTTGATTTGAGATTCTTAATTTTTATTTGGTATTTATCTACGAGACATGATTTCGAATGTGACAGCCCTGTGTTGGCTGCCATGTATGATTTGCCTGTGATAGTAGTTTCAAACTTCACTTCTAAACGTTTATTCTGAGTAATTATTTATTACTGTGTTTTGAGAGCAAACTAACCTATAAAAAATGATAAAAATAACATTACATATATGATAAAACTTAAATCAAACATGTCTCTCTTTAATTTGTTACTTTCTATTTTCTTCATACAAACGAAGTCCCAGGGAGCCTGGTTTATAAATGCCCTGTATGTAGTAATTAAATATACCTATATTAATTTAAAGGTCGCATCAAATATCGTGCCTATTAATATAAAATTAATCCCAAATTAATTACGCCCCAATTAACAAAATCAATATAGGCTTTTACGTGTTGTGGATGAATAACATGAAATTTATAAAAAAGTTACATTTTATCCCTCAAGACTAATTTGCTCTAAACAGTTATGGCAGTCAATATTGGGTTAACTTATTTCTAATCTCTATTTCTACCTAGAAATATTTGTATCCCTTTGGGTTACAGAGCTTAAACTCAAACTTAATTATGTACAAACCCCTTCTTTTTGGGGTAAGCTATGGTCAGGGCACACTCCGTTCAGTCCGGTCAGGTCGACGGATGGGCTACGGTTCCCTAACTTATCACCCCACCACTATTGGACAGGCCACTGGTACCGATTCCTTAACTTTAAACACTGCGGAGGCTTTTTGTTATCAATTTTACATTTATATCTTAAAAGTTGCCTTATTTGTAAAACCATTTTTTTATATAAAATGTATACAAGATGTTTAGACTTGCTGTGTGGTAGCGGCTTCGAATACTACCACCTTGCTTTGCTCGTGGGTGTCGTAAAAGACGACTAAGAGCCCTAGATTGACCCGGACCAACTCCATCTGGTACCATTTGGGTCAACGATTACATTCCCAAGGAGGGTTGACGTCAGGCAGGCGGCCGGTCATAAAAGTCATTGCCGAAACTTTTTGCAATATGTCAAAACAGATGACATATTGCGTCGACCCCAAGTAATAGGGATAAGAGCAAGATGATGATACAAGATGTTTAGAGTATCATGTGGTGGGATTCCCCGAGACCTCTTCCAAAATTATATCAAATACAAAACAATACAGGCGGACCTGACTCGATAAGCGGTAGCCAATCATTAATTTAACTCATAGAACAGCCATCGCTCTCCTTAACTAAATTGGAGGGAAGAATTTTACCATTATCCTTCTAAATTAGTTGAACTAATAAGTAGACTTGTACATAACAATAATAATAAATAAAAATAAGAATGATAAGGGCTTTGGCTTTTATCCTGAATTCCGTTTATAAATAATTTTATATGAAGGAAAATTTTATAATATATCATTACACCAAAAATGAACCATATACACATTAGGTATAGGGACATATAAATAACTTTTGTACAACAAAATTAAAATTATTTATTATACATTTTCCGTGTGGCGACGGAGTAAAAATACAATTTACCACTCCCTATCTTGGCCGTGGATGTCATAAAAACGACTAAAGGATATGCTATGTATATATTATCTGCGCAATAGAGTAAGACTCGAAATAAAACCCTATACTAACCCCTCCGACCAGAGTGGTGTAGTAGATCAATTTCCCTCCTATTATGAAGAGGCTCAAGACCAGCGGTGGGACATATATGAGCTGATGATCACGATGATTATACCTACCGTGGGAGTACCAATATATTGGCAATCTTACATTTTGTCTGAAATAAATCCAATAATCTACCACCGGACCGGAGCGGAACACAACAGCAACTGTTATTAACCAAATAATTAAGAATGCATATAAGGTATACAACTAGATTCTGAACTTCTGCCTGTGGTCTTTTCGTATCTATCGTAAGTAGATATACTTATATATCGCCGATTATCTTAGACTTATTGGAGTGTAATGAAAAACCTGGCACGTTGTAGAAAAACATAAATAATGTAACTCCAACATTCAAGGGTGTTAAGAATATGAAGTTTCCGATCCAGATACGGATATCAAAATGGCATTATATTGGTTTCGGATACAGTTGCGGATTTGATATTGTTTTGGCTTAGCCGACAGTTTCGGATAAAATTTCCGTTATCGTAAAATTATGTTTTTAAGTACAGTAATATCCCGGACTTACGCGATAGTTGGGACCGAGTCATAATCGCGTAAATCGAATTCTCATAAGTCGGAATTTAATTTTGCTTATATTAAATGTGCAAAAAAATTGGTTATTTGGAACTAGTACAAAGAAGACAATAATTTTAAAGAGTATGGTCAAAATTTTATGAATAAAAAAGTAAATCTAAGGCTTGAGCGCTCGAAGAGAAAACCGCGTAACTTTGAATTCGCGTAAAACGGGGTAACGTAAGTCGGGGTATTACTGTAATTGTAAGAGAGAAATTTTAATTGTGGTGATTATCATATTATTTATTTTTCGGTTGATTGATAGAAAATTAGCATCATGCAGACACGAAGAAGACCGACGTCCTCCCCGAGTTGGGATGTCGGTCGATGGGAGGGTACTCCTCAAAGAGTATTCCGTCAAGCCTACCACTGTCGACAAGTCACCCTGCACTGGTGGTCGGCCCAACGACGAAGGCGACGGGTTACGGGGCTGCGCGCGCTGCCCCTCTGTCGCCCCGGACGGAGTCGGGCGACGTGTGCGCCGACAGTAGCCCACGCCAAAAAAAAAAGTTTAATTTTTTTTTTCATTTTATGGTAGTAATGTTATCTTCTTAAATTCTTTAGTAATATTTTACGTAATACGGTAAAGGAATGGTTGTTAAATTGTATTGGAACTCCGTCACCACACGGCAAATTAGTTTTAAGTTATGGACAGAGTGTATAACTACTAGTCGAGGCCGCGAGTGACCGGACCGGGGATTAGTCCGTCATCCGCGGGCTTACTGCGCGACGGCGACCGACTTCCTGAACGTCGCAAGGAGAGGATACCCCACAGGGTATTCCGTCAAGCCGACCACGGAGGACAAGGAATTGGGTACCGGTGGTCGGCGCAAGGACGAAGGCGAGGAGCTACGGTGAGCTATGGGGCCGCACGCCGCCTCTTCCTCGCCCCGGACGGGGCCAGGCGGCGGGTGCGCTAAGCATAGCCCACCTCAAAAAAAGGGTGTATAATAAACTAAAAAATACTCACCAGCCAACTCGCCGCGGTATATGTGTGACGTATCGACATCGTGTAACTCCCCTTTGGCACCTTCAACCTGCGTGTGTTAAAGTAAATTAATATTTAAATTAAACTAACCATTCAGCAGGTATTAGAATTGATAACAAACAGGCTCAGTACAAATTGGACTCACTCAAGAAGAGTTTTTCTTACCATACAAAATCGAACACTACGTACATTTTAAATAATAAAAGAGCGAAAAGAGGTAGTGCCATTATTTAAATAACGCTGAAAACACGTTTTCCTTTCAATTTTTTAACTTTATTTTTACAATTTTTTGTAAAGCGGCAATAGAGACAAATGTTCTGTGAACATTTCAACTGTCTATTTCTAATTTATGAAATTACAGCTTGCTGACGAACGGACGGACGGATGATGTTAGAACAGACGCACGAACGAAAAGGAGATGGAATTTTTGACTTAGCGAGTTTTATGTATATAAAATGTAATTTTTTTCGTATGGTGACGGAGTAAGAATACAATTCACTATCCCCTTTCTTGCCCGTGGGTGTTGTAAAAGACGACTAAGGGATTATTATAATAGATGTTATCTACAACATCTAAGCAAGAGAAGGCAAACTCGAAATAAATTCAACGCGTCTGTCCACTGTGTTATAGTAGGTCAATTTCGTTCTCGTTGTGGAGTAGGCTCGAGCCCATTAGTGGGACATATGAGCTGTTATGATGATGATGATGAAGGTAGGATATAATACATGAATGAAGGATATATGTTCAATATGGTAGCAACTAATAGTGCTGTGTGGTAGCGGCTTCGAATACTACCAACCCTTGCTTTGCTCGTGGGTGTCGTAAAAGAAGACTAAGAGCCCTAGATTGACCCGGACCAACTCCATCTGGTACCATTTGGGTCAACGATTACATTCCCAAGGAGGGTTGACGTCAGGCAGGCGGCCGGCCATAAAAGTCATTGCTGAAATTTTTTGCAATATGTCAAAACAGATGACATATTGCGTCGACCCCAAGTAATTGGGATAAGAGCAAGATGATGATGATGATAGCAACTAATACTATGAATAATATTCATCGTTCAGCGTTTAGCCTATCGCCATCGACTGCTGGAGATAGGCCTCCCTCATGAATAATATTAGTAAAAGGACATAATAATAATCTAATCCTTATTGTCGTAAAAATTATAAGTACTTTTAGTTTGATAGGATAGTTTAGATAATTACCTATATCTAGCTTTCTTTATCACAAACGGTGGCATATGAGCAAACAGTACACCTAATGGTAAGTGTTGCTGCCTCTCATAGAACTTTTCAAGGCAGCTGCCTACCGCGAAGAAAGTGAAGGGAGTGTGAATGCGTGCAATGAGTTTCAGTGATACTAAAGGTATCACCAAAACCCATCATACCCAAACACCCTCAGAATATTGGGCTTCCGACTCTCTCGCTCATCGAACGAAGCGCAGTAACAAATTGCTACTACTCGGACGTCTATTTCCTGAGAGAGTATGGTACGGACCGGCCCGCGGCTGTAGACAGATACCTGTCAACAGTGCGGTCCTACCATTAGCTGTTTGATCAACGTGGTGTAGTAGAAAAAATTCACTTCCATTATGAAGGCTCGAGCACAGCAGTGGGACGTATATGACCAGAGATCATGATCGTTTGATCGAGATTATGGCACTACAACAAGTGTTGCTCATCGGTTTTAAATTACAGTTAATTTGTTTATCTTTGGAGTCGATTGGTGCCAATAAAGATATTATAGACGGTAGGGCTTTTTTTATCCGTTGCGTGCCATGTGTGTGAACCCACATCTAGTGCAGTGAACTGTATCTAATACCTCACATCACGGCAATGACCAGTAACCTCTGCCCAATAGACCAGTAATAATTTGATGAGAATAAAACACACGTTGTTTTGAAGATATTCGTAATTATATTACGGTTGAGAAATATTTATAACTAGCAATCCGCCCTCGCTTCGCTTCGGTTATAGGTTATAGTGGTTTTACCCGCGTAGTTCCCGTTCCCGTGGGAATACCGGGATAAAATATAGCCTAGTTTACGCCCTGATAATAGCTTTCCATTGGTGAAAGAATTTTTTAAATCGGTCCAGCCCTTTTGTAGATTACCCGGAACAAACAGACAGACAGACAGACAGACAAAAATTTTTTAATCTGTATTTTAGGCATAGGTGTCGTGAAAATAACCGTGTGAGCATGAAAAAAGCCTATTATTTTGACATTACAAACAGACACTCCAATTTTATTTATTGGTTTAGCTATTAAGTAGCATTATTATCTTTATCTATACCAATAAATAAAATTGGAGTGTCTGTTTGTAATGTCGAAATAATAGGCTTTTTTCATGCTCACACGGTTATTTGCACTATACACATGCCTAAAAATCACTTTATATTTTTTTGTCTGTCTGTCTGTCTGTTTGTGCCGGGTAATCTTCAAAACGGCTGGACCGATTTCAAAAATTCTTTCACCAATGGAAAGCTATAATATCAGGGGGTGAACCAGGCTATATTTTATCCCGGTATTCTCACGGGAACGGGAACTACGCGGGTAAAACGACTAAAACCGAAGCGAAGCGAGGGCGGGTTATAACTACTTCATATAATTTGAAATATTATTAAAAAAAACGATATTTAAAAATATAAAAATTCTAACCCGCCGGCGGCATATACAGGCACCACAACAGCAATGGTTAGGCTCCAAAGAATGAATTTCCTCGCCCGCACACCGTATCCCTGCCGTCTGCACCAGACCTCGTATCTAACTACCTACCGTGAACGTGTTTAGGTATTGTTCGAGACTCTTGGCTATTAGACCATTGGTTGAAATGGCTATCGGTACAATGGTTGCCGATCCACATCCCACATATGGGACCATCTCATTAGCTAAGTCTTGATATTTTATCTGTTAATCTCGCTTAGCCCTTACGAAATTGCCGTCATAAGGAATAGAAACAACGAATTATATAGTAACATTATTATGATGCATGTATTGTTCAAATCAGCAGACTATATTTCTGCATGTAATATCAGAATATTAGCCAGTAGTAGTACTCCAGTCCTTATCCTAATATATACGAGTCAGCACATTATACCTTCTTCATCTAACACAATGAAGAAATAGCAAAGCAAACTGCATAGTGTTAAATCCAAGGAGTGAGGAGCACAAGAAATGACAGCCGACACGTACAAGTTAGTTTTTTGACCTGCGCAGCAATTGACAAAAAAGTCTTACAGGTAACTTCTACCGTACAATGCTTATAATTAACAACAGGCCTTAAATACACCAATACGTAGGTATTTGCTTAAGTTTTAAGTTCGGCTGCTAGCTTGATAATCATTGTTATTAGACTATCATGAAATGGGATTGGTCACCTATGAGCAATGTTAAAATTGATAGTATTTTTTTTTTATTGTCGATGGTGGCAAACGAGCAAGCAGCACATCTGATGGTAAGTGATATTACCCCATATGGACCTTAGTAATACTAGTCTGTTGCCTATCGTGAAGAAAATGTTCTTCTTAAACCTCGTTTAGAGAAGGATATGCCATAGCGCAAGTGACATGGCATGTACATACATGCCATGTCACTTGCGCTATGGCATATCCTACTTGTAGTAAAAGCCAACTATAATGATGTCAATACACTCACTTTAAAGTCTTCACTGAACGCGGAGAGGTCTCGTCGCAATCGCATATGGAATGATTTGCCATGTGCGCGGAAGTGCAGCCTGAGGTCGGCCGGCGCGTCTGTGGAGCGCCGCGCACGCAAATGTTGCTCGTGCAACGAGTCCGCGTCGTACTCCAAAGCTTCATAGTGATCGATGTACTCGCTCAGACGACGGCGAGATGCTAAAACAAAAAGAAAATATTAAAAAAAGGTAACAATTTGTAAAATATTTTCGGTTGGCATTTAGGGATATAATAGAAATTATTTTTTTACTATTCTTTGCTACGTTTATTACATGTTATCAGTAATCCTGATTTTTGAAGACAGAAAGTCGTCATTTTGATATTAAATTAGCAAAAAACGTGGGGGTCAATTTTCTTATACGTATAAATAATGAAATAGAGACAACAATTCGAGTTCGAGCTTTTCACAAGTAGGATTAATTCGTTTTCGATGAATCTTCGATTCGATCGAATCCCTTCCGTGAAAACTTCGAATTACGAAATCGATATAAAACTTGTATAACGAAAATTGCCACGCTGGTTACAAGAGAACAAAGATATTTGACATTCAACACGCCATCATTATTATAATCATGCAGAGGTTACATACAGAGTGTTTTACCCGCATATTAAAAATTACAGTTTATCAATTTAGATCTTCATTTTTGATTCAATATTAATTTACGGCCGTAAATCGATCCTATAAAAATTCTTTTGGTTTCCTGTTATTACTACCTTCACATTTGTTAATATTAAATATTCTCCTCTACAATTGGAGTGAAATTGACCTACTATAACCACGCTGGTCAGACGTGTTGGTATTTTTTTTTATGGGTGGGCTATGGCAAGCGCACACGCCGTTCATTCCGTCCGGGGCGACGAAAGGACGGCGCTAGGGCCCATAGCCCACCCGTACCCACATCGCCTTCGTCGTTGGGCCGATCACCAGTGCCGAGTTCCTTGTCCTCATTGGACGGCTCAACGGAATACCCCTTCCTCTCGACGTCCCTGTACCGGGACGTCGGTAGCCGTCGCGCGGCAACCTCTCTGCGAGTGACGGACTAACGTTCCCGGTCCCGTCAGACGACTTGGTATAGGTTTTTATTTCGAGTTTTCCTTCTCTTGCAAAGATCTTATCTGCTCTTTAAAATCCCTTAGTCGTCTTTTACGACACCGACAAGCAAGAAAGGCGTTGGTGAATTGTATTATTCTTACTCCGTCAACACAAGGAATATTAATAACATTTAACTAACACTGAACTGTGTAGATAAAAAAATCTTTACAATAACTGAAATACTAAATCATGGAGATTGTAAGACCAAGCGATAAAAGCCATAAAATATTTTTGTTACACATTAAATAACATATTTCTCAAAATATCTCCAACACCAGTCCTTACGAAGTCTTCCTCCTTGCTAAGGCCATTGAACGATTGCGGTAAATTCGCGATAAATATGAACACACAAAGTATACAATCGAATATGTATAATCATCAATAGGGAAAATTCATTATGTACCAATGCCGATAGGCTATAACGTTGTGGTAATTATAATTTCCTTGTATTATCAGACCGATTTGTTTAAAATTGAATTAATTATTCTGCATTACATTAAGCTTAAACAATAGATGCACGAGCCTCAATGCACGCATTCACACTCCCTTCGCTTTCTTCGCGGTAGGCAACGGCCTTGTAAAGGTCCATGAGCGGCAGCAACACTTATCATCAGGTGTACTGTTTGCTCGTTTGCCACCGTTTGCAATAAATAAAAATAGATTTGACAGTAAACTGAATTGAAACAATGTTGTGAATTATGAAATCACATTAATGCCGTCGTTAAGATTGTTACCATACATAGTGTGATAGTAACTCTCAACGGATGGAGTCACTAGGGTTTCAGTAATTTTTATTACAGGGGCCAGACGATCGTTGTGCGTTGATTGCACAAAACGGTAAGTGATAACTGCCGCCGAGGCAGGGGTATTAGCAACAATAAATAATAGTTTTCTTTCTTTAGTTGGCTTAGACTTAACATTTATGAACACCTGCCCGATGATATATAGAACTATATCTTTATTACATAGATATTATTCTATCCCGATAAACAAGCATTCTAAAGTTCAAAGTATTATTAAACTAGACGCGTGGTGACAGACTAAGTATACAATTCACCCATATCTTGCTCGTGGATGTCGTAAAAGACGACTAAGGAATATAATATGCGAGAGAAGGAAAACTTAATCTATACCAATAAATAAAATTAGAGTGTCTGTTTGTAATGTCAAAATAATAGGCTTTTTCATGCTCACACGGTTATTTGCACGACACCTATGCCTAAAATAGCAATTAAAAAATTTTTGTCTGTCTGTTTGTTCCGGGTAATCTTCAAAACGGCTGGACCGATTTCAAAAATTCTTTCACCAATGGAAAGCTATAATATCAGGGCGTAAACTAGGCTATATTTTATCCTGGTATTCCCACGGGAACGGTAACTACGCGGGTAAAACGACTATAACCTATAACCGAAGCGAAGCGAGGGCGGGTTGCTAGTCTATACCAATAAATAAAATTGGAGTGTCTGTTTGTAATGTCAAAATAATAGACTTTTTTCATGCTCACACGATTATTTGCACGACTCCTATGCCTAAAATAGCAATTAAAAAATTTTTGTCTGTCTGTCTATCTGTCTGTTTGTTCCGGGTAATCTTCAAAACGGCTGGACCGATTTCAAAAATTCTTTCACCAATGGAAAGTTATAATATCAGGGCGTAAACTAGGCTATATTTTATCCCGGTATTCCTACGGGAACGGGAACTACGCGGGTAAAACGACTATAACCTATAACCGAAGCGAAGCGAGGGCGGGTTGCTAGTATAAAATAAAAACGTCTGGCCAATGCGGTAAAGAAGGTCAATTTTTCTTTTACCATGGAGGAGGCCTAAGCCCAGCAGTGGCACTTATCTTGGCTAAGATGCATGAATGATTAAAACTATTTGTTACAAACAAACAAGTTCTACAGATCTATAGCAGTAATATGCATTATTTTTAAAGTTATTCTGTAATGTAATAAAATAACTGAGTCTGTAATATAAAAGCTTTTACCGTTAAGCAAGAATAAAGAGCAGACAAAGATAAAGTAGATACGGAGTCAGCTACTGGCTGAAAAATAGAACAAAAGAACGACCCTAGACGACGTACATTTAAGAGAAGTTTAATTCAACAGTTTGTAAATGCAATCCAATTTGGAAGGATAATAAATATGCTTGATGTAGAGCCGAGAGTGGTTTTTTATTCCACTTAAATTGTCGAAAGCCACTAAATCTTTGATCTACTCCTCCTCCTAACATTTCCTACCTTAATGTTCAGGATTTGAAGACTTCTGCCTAATAATGTCTTTTCGAATCGTTAGGCGTATAAAATACTTTCAAATCGAGGAATCTAATATTTAAACGAGTAGATATATTTATAGAATCTCAATCTCAAAATATCGGCAATAGCTCTAATGATCTGGATATTTAGATAGGATTTGTGTCTTAAGTTTGTAAATACATACTACCAGATTGTAAATAGGCACATGTCTATACTGAAAAAATACAATTTTGCACAACAAGGCCGGCTAAAGCTTAATCACTTAAGTACATTCTACATTTTATAGACTACTAGCTTTTGCCCGCGGCTTCGCCCGCGTTAAAATTAACTTGCATATTGAACTATTATCGCAAAGAATATTATCGGCATAAAAAGTATTCTATTTCTTAATTTAAGAAATACTCTATCTATGTGTCCATTTTCATCCAAATCTGCTCAACAGTTTACGCATGATTAAGTAACAAACATCTAAATATCTTCACAAACTTTCACATTTGAATATTACTTCCAGACTTGTAGTTCAGATTCCCGTTGAAATACGATGATAAATATGTCTTTCCTTAGTCCCTGATAATGTAGCTATCCATTGGTGAAAAAAAATTATATCGATTAAATTCCCGCAGTTTCACCTACGTAGACCTCATTCCCATGCGAATGCCGAGATAAAAAATGCCTATGTGACTCACAACACAAAAACAAAAAAAAATTTAACAATTTTTTAGTTATAGGTATCGTGCAAATAATTGTGTGCATAAATAAAACCTATTATTTTGATAGACAGACGCTTCAAATTTATTTATTTGTAGAGATAGAAAATTGACTTAATATCTCGACTTACTGTCTGGTAGCGGCTAGGAATATTACCACGCTTTCATTGTTTGTGGGGTGTCCCAAAATACTACTAAGACAAAGATTTACATCGATCTGGACCAATTGGTGATGCCGTCTGGCCAACAATGTCGTCCGTCAGGCGGTCATAAAATGTTGCTAGAACCTTTGCGATATATCTACGATGGGAGAAGAGTACCTACATATTGCGTCGATCCAAAGTAATTAGGATAAGAGCAAAATAATGATGATATGTAGGCTGGGTGTCTTCGACTATATACGTTTCACTCTTTTAGGGCTGCCTAAAATTATTCCTTAGTGAGCTTACCCCAAAAAACAGATCGGTATACAAAATTTCACACATCTTTGGCTATGCACTTTTCACCCTCTTAGGGGTTGAATTTCCAAAAATTCTTTGTTAGTACTCATCATCATCATCATCATCATCTAAGCCCATATACGTCCCGTGGTTGGGCTCGGGCCTCCTCCATAATGGAAGGGTAATTGACCTACTATACCACGCTGGTCAGACGTGTTGGTATAGGATTTTATTTTGAGTTATCCTGCTCTCGCATAGATGTTATATGCGTTTTGTATCCCTTAGTCGTCTCGTACGATCACCCACGGGCAAGATAGGGGGATGGTGAATTGTATTCTTACTCCGTCACCACACGGACAATGTAAGTACTTGCTTATCCCAAAACAGAACTTTTACGTTCCTAGGACCATTATTTTAGGTTATACACTTTTCATGCCCTTAGGGGTGAGACTGCCAGAAGTTCTTTCATAGTGCTTGGTAAGCGAGCACTAAGAAAAAATCTTAGGATAATCCAAGAGAGCCGACCGTGTACTAAAATGACCGTTCCTCGGCTCACTGATTTCGGATAAACGCTTTTCACCCCCTTATGGGTTGATTGATTGAATGAAATTGCAAAAAACTCTTTTTTAGTGAGCACTTTCCCCAAGAAAGACAACTTCATACAAAATGTTACGTTTCTAGGTCTAATGATTTCAGCTATATATTTTCACCCCCTTAGGGGTTGAGGTTTAAAAAATAATTTCTTAGAGCTCACATATAACAAAAGAAAGTGAATCGCATACAAAGTTTTACGTGCCTGGCCCCAATAGTTTCGTCTATACGCTTTTCACCCCCTTAAGGGGCTGATTTTCCAAAAATTCTTTGCTAGTGTTCGTGTACCCCAAGAAATATGACGGTGTAAAAAAAAAAATATGTTCCTAGGCCCAGTGGTTTCGCCTGTATGCTTTTTGGTCTTTTAGGGGTTGAATTTCATCCCCACGTAAGCGAATTTTCCAAAACGCTAGAATGAATATTTATTTGTTCAATATCAAGTGCCTTAATACAAAGATTCATGGTTTTATCATCGAAAATGACGAATTTCCATACAAAATGTCATCCCCTATTTCTACCCCTTACACACAATGTTTTGGGATAAAAGTAGCTTATGTCCTGTCTTAAGCTATAGTTCATCTCTGTACCAAATTTCATTAAAATCGATTCAGTAATTTAGACGTGAAAGATTACGGTGTTTTCATCCCCTTAAGGGGGTGTGTAAACGACGTATAACGCGAGTTGTACGATCGGCATCTGAAAAATAAAAGTATTATTATTAAATAACTATAGTAACAACAATTCTTAAATCTAATATATACTTACACAGTTAAATTATAATAATATGTATGTACTTACCGTATAAGAATATTTGTACTTTCTTCTTGTACCTATAACATGTACTTTTACCTATTTAATTATATAAACGTTTATGAATAAATGCATCGCCCTTTGCTTGCATACCGACGTGCGAATTTTATGTTTAACGCGCAGATGGCGCTGTTCTTCCCTTACCGACGACGATACGCGCAACATCACGTCGCACTCGGTCAGCAAGTAAAAAGGTGTTTATAAAAGTTAGAAGTGTCGCCTCATTTCGAACCCACAACCACTCCACGCATACCTCCATCCGCTACAAAAGTGGTCATTCGGCCGGATATTCACGTGGAACAGTTGCTAACGTAAAGAAATGTTTACTACACCGCCGTGCACGGGCCGCCATGTTGAAGCAACGGTTCGCACACGGCGCGCGCATAAAAAGGAACTTCAACTGCAAAATGCTACCCGCGATGTTCAATCTGATATATTGAAGACAGAAAATATGGTGAAAAATAACTTACCCGCACGCCCAGGAACAGACGGCGCCAGCGGCGTTATGAAGGAAATTGTTCATGAGAATCCTGCAAGCGTGAAAAGTTACAGATCAGCAAGTTCTGTCGGGGCGCGTAAAAAACTACTGGAGTACGAGGCTGCTAAGGCAAAGGCGGCGATCGAAGCCGAAACTGCAAGAAGAGAAGCCGAAATTGCAAGAAGAGAATCGGAAACGAAGAAACAGCTGATCGAACAAAGGTTAGCCGCAGACCTAGCCGCCCTTGAGGCTCGATCTGCTAGTCATCGAAGCCTCAACCACCGGCATAGTGAAGTGAACTCAACGGAAAAAGTGCAGCAGTGGCTCGAGCGCAGTCACATATCTGAAGCAAACTGTAGTACCCAGCAAATTATTGATGGCGGTGGTGACATAAAACAATTAGTTAACGCAATCCATCAATCAAATTCACAAAATATACAACTCATGTCACGAATTGCAACTTCTAAGGATTTACCGCAGTTCTACGGTGACCCTCTCGAGTGGCTTGCATTTAAACAGGCATACGATGAGTCAACAAAATTTTGTAAGTATAGTGAAGCCGAGAATATGTGGCGATTACGTAAATCACTTCGTGGAGAAGCTAGAGAAACGGTTTCAGCACTTCTCATCGTAAATACTTCTCCAAATACCGTTATAGAAGCGTTATCTTTACGCTACGGACGACCTGAAATAATTATAAATAAAACTATTAAGAACAAATAAAAGTATTCAACCTAATAGCAGACTACGAACGCTCACACCCTACCTTGACGAGTTGGGATTGCTTCGGGTCGGTGGTCGAGTGGAAGCTGCCTCAAACGTAACGATTGATGTCAAACGGCCAATAATACTGGACGGTCGTCACTCTATTGCAAGACTTATAACTGAAATGTATCATGTGGATTTTGCCCATGGTAATAATGAGACAGTAATAAATGAACTTCGACAGAAATACTGGCTGCTTAACCTTAGACCCACAGTTCGTTCTGTCGTTGCTAAATGTAATTACTGCCGCATAAGAAGGGCTAAACCTTTTACACCCAGAATGGCGGATTTACCTGAAGCCAGATTAGCACACAACGTGCGACCATTCTCACACTGTGGGGTGGATTTATTCGGCCCCATGGAGATCACTGTCTGCCGTCGGAAAGAGAAACGGTATGGAGTGTTATTCACCTGTATGACAATAAGAGCAGTACATATCGAATTAGTACCATCACTCACCACAGATTCATTCATAATGGCATTAAGAAGAATGGCATGCAGACGAGGCTGGCCACAAAATTTATATTCAGATAACGGTACTAACCTTCACGGAGCTGAAAAAGAATTGAAAAAATCATACGAAGATTTAAATCAACCAGAAATACGACATGAAATTTCTAACCGAGGTGTAACATGGTCATTTAATTCACCACATAGTCCCCACAAAGGGGGAGCATGGGAGCGACTAATAAGAAGTGTGAAAACGGCACTAAGGGTAGTGTTAAGAGAGCGAACTCCAAAGGAAGAAACCTTGGCAACATTATTAATTGAGGTCGAAAATATTGTCAACAGCAGACCGCTTACGCATGTCTCAGTGGATCCTGGAGACATGGAGGCACTGACACCAAATCATTTTTTGATCGGGTCTACCTCAAATTTACCTATACCCGGGGTATTTGACGATGGAGACTTATACGTGAGGAAGATGTGGAGAACTGCTCAAAGACTTGCTGACATGTTTTGGCAACGATGGGTCAAAGAAGTCTTACCGACCCTAATCCCTCGACAAAAATGGTTCGATGAGGATAAAAATCTAAAACCTGGCGATTTAGTGATAATTATAGATCCTAACCTGCCCCGCAACACCTGGCCGAAGGGTGTAATTGAAACTGTTTACCCAGGAAGAGATGGGCGAATACGTACTGCACGGGTAAAAACTAAAACTGGACTGTTAATCAGACCAGCAACTCGCTTAGCACTGCTTCCGACGTCAGAATAGTGTCCCTCGAGTGACACTGGGCGGAGAATGTAAACGACGTATAACGCGAGTTGTACGATCGGCATCTGAAAAATAAAAGTATTATTATTAAATAACTATAGTAACAACAATTCTTAAATCTAATATATACTTACACAGTTAAATTATAATAATATGTATGTACTTACCGTATAAGAATATTTGTACTTTCTTCTTGTACCTATAACATGTACTTTTACCTATTTAATTATATAAACGTTTATGAATAAATGCATCGCCCTTTGCTTGCATACCGACGTGCGAATTTTATGTTTAACGCGCAGATGGCGCTGTTCTTCCCTTACCGACGACGATACGCGCAACATCACGTCGCACTCGGTCAGCAAGTAAAAAGGTGTTTATAAAAGTTAGAAGTGTCGCCTCATTTCGAACCCACAACCACTCCACGCATACCTCCATCCGCTACAGGGTGATTTACCAAAAAACCTTTGCTAGTGCTCGTGTACTCCAAGAAATACGACGGTGTAAAAAATACGTTTCTAGGCTCAGTGGTTTTGGCTGTATGCTTTTTGGTGTTTTAGGGGTTGAATTTCATCCCCATGTAAGTGAAATTGCCAAAACGCTAGAACGAATATTTATTTATTTATTATCAAGTACCTTAAAACAAAGATTCATGGTTCTATCATCAAAAATGACGAATTTCCATACAAAATGTCATCCCCTATTTCAACCCCTTATACCCATTTTTTCGCGATTTCTTTGCTAGAGCTCGTGTACCCCAAGAAATACTACAGTGTAAAAAAATTACGTTTCTAGGCCCAGTGGTTTCGGCTGTATGCTTTTTGTCTTTTAGGGGTTGAATTTCATCCCCATATAAATTAAATTTCCAAAACGCTAGCACGAATATTTATTTATTTATTATAAAGTGCCTTAATACAAAGATTCATGGTTCTATCATCAAAAATGACGAATTTCCATACAAAATGTCATGCTCTATTTCAACCCCTTATACCCATTTATTCGCGATAAAAAGTAGCCTATGTCCTTTCTCAAGCTTTATTCCATCTCTGTACCAAATTTGATCAAAATCGGCTCAGTGGTTTAGACGTGAAAGCGTAGCAGACAGACAGACAGACAGACAGAGTTACTTTCGCATTTATAATATTAGTAAGGAAGTAAGGATTATCGCAAAGAATATTATCGGCATAAAGAGTATTACATTTCTTAATTTAAGAAGTACTCTATCTACGTGTCAATTTTCATCCAAATCTGCTCAACAGTTTAAGCGTGATTGAGTAACAAAGATCCAAAAATCTTCACAAACTTTCACATTTGAATATTACTTCCAGCCTTATAGTTCAGATTGCCGTGCAAATACGATGATAAATATGCCTTTCTTTAGTCTCTGATAACGTACTTTTCCATTGGTGAAAAAAAAATTATATCAATCAAACACCCGCAGTTTCATTCACGTAGAAATTCCCATGCCAATACCGAGATAAAAAATGCCTATGTTACTCGCTGATATTATAAATTTACACACATACCAAAAAAAAAATAATATAAATCCCAGAAATATCAGAGATATAAATTGCCTATGTTACTCGCTGACAACATAGATAGCTTTCCATTGGTGAAAGAATTTTAAAAATTGCTCGACATCCCCCGGTATAGTTCTCGTTCCTGGGCAAATACCGGAATGAAAATAGCCTTTCACTGATAATATAGCTTTTTATTAGTGAATTAATTTTTAAAACCATTAAATTCCCGTGATTTCATCGACATTGTACCCGATCCCGTAGGAATATCGGGATAAAAATAGCTTAAATATGTTACTCGCTTAAAAATAGCTTTCCATTAGTGAAATAATTTTAAAATCGACTTAATTCAGCCACACCGGGATAAAATATAACCTGGGATCAAATATAGTCTAAGTTATTCCTTATGTACGACTGGTAGACCTGATGGTAAAATATAATCAATATCGGTCCAGACATTTTGAAGATTACCTGTAACGAATAGACAGACAGACAAAAAAATTTGGACCGTATTGTGTGAGCATAAATAAAACCTATTATTTTGATAGACAAACAGACGCTTCAAATTTATTTATTTGTAGAGATAGAAAATTGGAATAATATCTTGATTGTAACTTACTGTCTGGTAGCTGCTAGAAATATTACCACGCTTTCATTGTTCGTGGGTATCGCAAAATACTACTAAGACAAAGATTTACATCGACCTGGACCGGTGATGCCGTCTGGCCAACAATGTCGTGCGCCAGGTCATAAAATGTTGCTAGAACCTTTGCAATATATCTACGATGGCAGAAGAGTACCTACATATCGCGTCGATACAAAGTAATTAGGATAAGAGCAAGATAATGATGATATATCATTGGCTGGGTGTCTTCGACTATATGAGTTTTATCCTTTTGGGGCAGCCCAAAATTGTTTCTTAGTGAGTGCTTACCCCAAATAACCGATCGGTATACAAAATTTCACATTCTTAGGCCCGGTATCTTTCGCTATACACTTTCATCCTCTTAGGGGTTGAATATCCAAAAATTCTTTGTTAGAGCTCGCTTATCCTTGCCAAAAATTGTTTCATAGTACTTGGTAAGTGAGCACTAAGAAAATCTGGGGGTAATCCAAGAAAGCCGACCGTGTATTAAAATGATCCTTCCTAGGCTCAGTGATTTCGGTTAAACACTTTTCACCCCCTTAGGGCTAAAATTGCAAAAATCTCTTTCCCCAAGAAAGGAAACTTTATACAAAATTCCATGTTTCTAGGCCTAATGATTTCGGCTATATATTTTGCACCCCTTTAGGAGTTGATTTTAATAAAATAATTTCTTAGAGTTCACTTACAACAAAAGAAAGAGAATTGCATAGAAAGTTTTACGTTCCTAGCTCCAAGAGTTTCGTCTATACGCTTTTCACCCACTTAAGGGGGTGATTTTCCAAAAATCCTTTGCTAGTGCTCGTGTACCCCAAGAAATAAGACGACGTAAAAAGAAAATACTTTCCCCTATTTCAACCCCTTATACCTATTTTTTCGCGATAAAAAGTAGCCTTATATCCTTTCCCAAGCTTTAGTTCATCTCTGTACCAAATTTCATCAAAATCGGTTAAGTGGTTTCGACGTGAAAGGCTATATGCTTTTCAACCCCCTTTTTTTTTTGGGTTGGGCTGCGGTTGGCGCGCTCCTCGCACCACTCCGTCCGGGCACCCCAAGAAATACGATGGTGTAAAAAAAAAATACGTTTCCAGGCCCAGTGGTTTCGGCTGTATGCTTTTTGGTATTTTAGGGGTTGAATTTCATCCCCATGTAAATGGAATTTCCAAAACGCTTGAGCGAATATTTATTTATTTATTATTAGGTGCCTCAATACAAAGATTCGTGGTTCGATCATCGAAAATGACGAATTTCCATACAAAATGTCATCCCCTATTTCAACCCCTTATACCCATTTTTTTGCGACAAAAAGTAGCCTATATCCTTTCTCAAGCTTTAGTCCATCTCTGTACCAAATTTCATCAAAATCGGTTTAGACGTGAAAGACTATATGTTTTTCACCCCCCTTAAGGGGGTGAATGCCCAAAAATCCTTTGCTAGTGCTCGTGCACCCCAAGAAATACGATGGTGTAAAAAAAAATACGTTTCTAGGCCCAGTGGTTTCGGCTGTATGCTTTTTGGTATTTTAGGGGTTGAATTTCATCCCTATGTAAGTGAAACTACCAAAACGCTTGAACAAATATTTATTTATTTATTATCAGGTGCCTTAATACAAAGATTCACGGTTCTATCATCAAAAATGACGAATTTCCATACAAAATATCATCCCCTATTTCAACCCCTTATACCCATTTTTTTGCGACAAAAGTAGCCTATATCCTTTCTCAAGCTTTAGTCCATCTCTGTACCAAATTTCATCAAAATCGGTTTAGACGTGAAAGACTATATGTTTTTCACCCCCTTAAGGGGGTGAATTTCCAAAAATCCTTTGCTAGTGCTCGTGCACCCCAAGAAATACGATGGTGTAAAAAAAAATACGTTTCTAGGCCCAGTGGTTTCGGCTGTATGCTTTTTTGTATTTTAGGGGTTGAATTTCATCCCCATGTAAATGAAATTTCCAAAACGCTTGAACAAATATTTATTTATTTATTATTAGGTGTCTTAATACAAAGATTCGTGGTTCTATCATCGAAAATGACGATTTTCCATACAAAATGTCATCCCCTATTTCAACCCCTTGTACCCATTTTTTCGCGATAAAAAGTAGCCTATGTCCTTTCTCAAGCTTTAGTCCATCTCTGTACCAAATTTCATCAAAATCGGTCCAGTGGTTTAGACGTGAAAGCGTAGCAGACAGACAGACAGACAGACAGACAGACAGACAGAGTTACTTTCGCATTTATAATATTAGTAAGGACTAGATACGGTAAACGTTTTTCGGCATATAGATATTTTTTATGAATATTTTGGTAGTTAAATAAAATATTCCGAACTTATTGTGTTTGGAGAAGTAGTCTATGACTGAAAGAGGAATAGAACGCTGGGGATGATGAGGCCTATAAAAAATAAAACATCCATTTAATCGTTCGTTCCAATCATCCCATCCAGCCCGTTTGACTTCGCTCATCCTATCCATCACCTTCCGTTACCACTCATCACATCCATCGATACTCATCCGATCCCTCACCACTCATTCCATCCATCACCATTCATCCTATCCATCACCATTCGTTATCATGACGATGCGCACACATACATTATTCCGTTAGGTGATGTTTAATATAAAAACTAATCAATGTATAAGGATATACTCGAATGATTTAACACAAAGGTAGTTTTTGGCAGAAGCTCATGACACGTGTAAAGTATTATTGATTTATATGAGATCACTTAATTATCTGTACGTAAGAACCATCTTCAGCAATTAAATGGGGATTAATAATTATAGCACTACAAATTGATGTAAAAACTATGAGAATATAATTAACATGAGAGTTGTACTGAGAAAGTAAAATGATAAATATAAGCGTCATGACACATCAATAATAATGGCCGAAAACTGTATAGGGACTGGCATCAATCCGTCGGGCCGACCACGGAGGACAAGGAACTCGGTACCGGTGGTCGGCCCAACGATGAAGGCGACGTGCTCCACGGTGGGATATGGGACCGCGCCTCAAAACAACAAAGGGAGTGGCAGAAAGCTTATTGCATCCGTCTTCGTTGGCTGTTCTAGTAGTTAACTCGTGATCGGGTGCTGCTTGTGGGATCTGGTCCAGCCATATTTTCTTCCTTTCTTTAATTATTTTTTTGTATTGTATTAAATTTTGAAAATTTATACATATATAATATACAATTTCGAAGGGCATCACACTGGAGCTAATACCATATATGTTGTACGAAGCATAAAATTATGTATATTTAAAAGGTTAAAGAAAAAAATGACTGCCTGCTGAGTTTTTTGCCGGATCTTCTCAGTTTGTGGCCGCGTGCCGATCCGGTGGTAGATTATTGTATTGTGTTCAAACGTTGTGAAATTTGACAATATGTAAGTGCCCTTAAGGAGAATAAATGATTTGATTTGATCATCTCTACTCCATTGTTTGCTGGGTGAGAAGTGACACCAGTTATCGACCACTGAGCGTTAAAAACAATTATCAATTTCCCTTTCATTGTGGAAGACGCCCGAACCCAACAGTGGGTCTTATATGGCCTGAGATAAGTGACGATGTTCTAAAATTGTCTTTTTATTTCTTGATAATAATTATTTCTTTCATATACTAAGCCTGAAATTTCGCAATGAATTTCGGGAATAAAGGAAGGAGACTCTCCTTCTTGTATTGCAACGGTTTTATGAGTTACGTTTCTTTATCGTATCTGACGATATCGAAAGCTTATAAAGACATTACAATCTCGTTACGACACGGATAAAAATTAACGAAACAGGAAAATTCCAACAAAATTGTACATTGTAGGTACAATAAAAAATCGAGTCAAAATTGTGTATCATTTTTATTTTTGCCAGTTCCTGATAACGTAAAACAACCAAACAGCAACCGTTTATTTAATTTATCATATCTTGAGGAAACGTCAGCCGAATAATATCTATTAATATTATTTATAAGCATACTAATTAGTAAAAATTTGACAATATTTAATACTTTACTTTTTAACGTTTTTAGATTTCATTAATGTATAAACTCACTAATTCTCTTAGATTCGCCATAATACTATTATTACATTGAATAATTGTCATCATATTATAACAACCCAAAAAATAACGATATTCAAGCATTGGACTAGATATTTGGCGATACAAACTTTCCATATCGATTGTCACAGATGTTTATTTATGATAGTCGACTCGATACCGAGAACTTTTTTAAGAATATTTCAAGATGCAATGTAAATTTTGTCACGACATTACCTGTGTCGTTAAAGAAAGTGATAATTAACAAATTATCCTCCAATTTCCTCTTATAAAAATATGTCTTTGAGTAATTTTGCTTATCAGCCCAATTTACCTACCAGGACGTGAGGAATCGTTTTGCTCTAAACTTTACAGTATTTTCTTGAGTAGACAAAGCGATCACCTGATAAGTGATAACCATAAGTTTAGAAATACCAATAACACATCACGGCTATGAGTACTTTAATAATGTTCTTAGAAAAGGAGTCACTCGGAGAAGAATCAAAAACCTTCCAGTATCGTCCAAAACACAAAAGAGTTACGTACCAAAAACCAGACCGAGAGATACTATCTAAGTACGTACATTTAGTATCTTTGTGAAATAATGTATGCTTACATGGCGTGATAGAAAAGGGTGGAGATGAATATATTCTCAGTATGTCGCCACACTGACAACGCCCTAAAGTCAAACTTCGATTAAAACGTCTCCACAGGATCCTTCGATACCCTCCGTCAAATTTTTCCGTAACATTAATTATAAACTTTCTGAGAGCGCTCACTTCGTGAGATTCAAGTTAAGAACGCAATGGACTTACAAGTAACTTTCGCTTCAAAATTTAACTTTTCCTACTTATTTCTTTTACCTGTATAATAGAATCGATACTTGTGATATTACTGATTAATTTGAAAAAAAAAAAGGAAATGGAAGGCAAAATTGCAATAGCTCCATATTCCACTAAGTGGTTTTTGGAATGAATAAACGTTAATTTTCGACCTGCGCCGAGATATAGTCTGTAAATAAAGACGTGGATAAGAAAATTAAAAGGACCGTGGCCAGTTCCTATATACCTGACAAGATGTCATTTATTGTATTGGCCGTAATCGAAACTGAACCTTGACCTAATTTTTTTAGTTGTCATGATATTATTGCTTGCGCCGTTATAGATTTTTAGCCTTCTTATTTTAATTCAAATGCATTCCTAATCATCATCATCATCATCATCATCTCAGCTCATATACGTCCCACTGTTGGGCTAGGGCCTCCTCCATAATGGGAGGGAATTTGACCTAGTATACCATGCTGGTTAGACATGTTGGTATAGGGTTTTATTTCGAGTTTTCCTTCTCTTGCACAGATGTTATGTGCCTATTATATCCCATAGTCGTCTTGTACGACATCCACGGGCAAGATAGGGAGTGGTGAATTGTATTCTTACTCCGTCACCACACGGAAAGCATTCCTAATATTAACGTCTATTCTATTTTATAAGAAAAATATACAAGTACACATTTTACAATTCCATTCAAGACACTACACCTCTCGAAAGCAGTCTTCTTTTAATAAGATATAGTGTATTCGATATATAGGGTATAGACCGTTCTGCGACAAGTGCTATATTATTTTAGATCAGGACATACTTGAACAATATAGTTGTTTTATTTGTGTTGACAAAGTTACTACACTACTAGCAATCTTGAGCTGACTACAATATGAGTAGAACGTGGCGAATTTGTTTAACACGCCACCTGAAATCGCTTGCCTCTGGGACCAGATCACACGTAGGTACATATGCAAACCGTAAAGTCTTCCAATATTGATACGCCACTTGTGAGAATTGTTATTCTTAAAGTCTATCCGTAAAAAAAATAATATTTTGTATGTTAATATTGGAGTAATAATCGAAGTATTGGTCTATCTACGATGCATTTTTGCTATTGTTAATGATCTTTAAATTCACGATCAAGACTCATTATATTCTCATATTTAGGCAGCATTAGCTTCTGTTATGCAAGTTCATCGATACCTTTTTCTTCTTTCTATTATCTTTTATTTTATCTTTCTCTTTTATTTTTTCTTTTATACTTTATTCATCTTTTATTACTTGACAGATAGGTATTGGAATATAATACGAATTGGAATTTATGAAGGAAATAAAATTTTATATAAAAATAAATGGAAGCGCGCGATCTGACCAATGCAGTGGCCTACAGAACTTCAGGTCGAGGTTACCATAAGTTTAAATCGGTCTGTTGTACCTTCTCTGCGAAGATGAGCACTGTCGTGAGACAATCAACTTGAGATTTATCACTTAAAAGAATTTTCAGACTTGGGTGTCGGATTAAGAATACAATTTGTCATCACATCGTACTTTCCCGTGGGAGTCGTAAGAAGCAACTGATAGAACAAGAAGGATGAACCAATAGAATTTTCAGCAGAGTTCTGCTGTGGGACATATATAAGCTGATATGATGACGATGAAGATGAATAGAAATGAACTCGCCCATTATTATACGCAATTCTTCATATTACAAAGCTTTTATTTACTTAATTTATATTTGCGCCAAGGTTTGGCTGCTTTCCACAGGATAAAAGAATGCGACTAACGTATTCGATTGTTATACAAAATCGGTTTTTCTTCACAAGTGACAATCTGATTCAGAGTTCTCTCATTTGTGAGTCTATTCAATAAGTTAAGGCGAGCTTCGACGCAATTTTGTTGTTGTCTTTCAGAGAGTTCATATAGGAACAAGTTTGCAGGTTTTTAATATTTTCAATTGACATTATCAATCAGAGGCATGAGTGTGAGTTTTGTCGTTAATATTACGCGTTCTACCGTGAGCGCGTAAACTGTCATTTGTATGAAGAAAAGTACAGCGCCACTAGCAGTGCGTATTTGATACAATGTTTTAAATACACACCGCTAGTGGCGCTGTACTTTTTTTCATACAAATAACATGTTTACGCGCTCACGGTAGAACGCGTCAGATCTGCGCTTTGTCACTGTCATTGTATACTGTCGCTATGCTTAGTACGTCCAACACAATTTTACACATGGATCTCGTAAAAGACACCTAAGGGATATAATAAGCATATGTTATATGCTTATTATGCAAGAGAAGTAGAACTGGAAACAAAACCCTAGATCAACCTGTCTGGCCAGTATGGTATAGTAAGGTCAAATTCTCTCCTATTCTGGAGGCTGGAGCCCAGCAGTGGGACGTGTATGAGCCGAGATGACGTAAACAGCATTTTTATGTTTCACCAAAATTCTCAGAAGGAACCGTTAATAATGTGGTCAATGCACTATTGGAGTCAATGGCTTGACTTAGTACTGAGAAATAATTACTTTTAACATAATGATCCGTGATAAATAAAGACTTGAGTGTTTGTAACCATATCATAAAACTTAAAAAATAAAAATACTTTCAATTTGGATGGGGGACGTCCATAAATTACGTGAGGTGTTTTTTTAAATTTTCTGTCCCTCCCTCCACCCCTGGTGAGATGTCGTGAGATTTTATTCAACCCCTCCCCCATCCCCCAATCTCACGTGAGATTTTTCAAAATGTGGGTTTCTTACGTAAACGCGTTGGATTGTTATTGTAAAAAGACAAAAAAAAATTGCTTCGTGCTTTTATTTACGACTAGTTAAGACTAGTAATCAATATTGCTGAGAGTTTAATTATATATATAATAAAAATTTAACAATAGAATACTTAAATCGTAACTACTGTGATTAAAAAAAGAATATCTACTCTAATTCAGTCCATGGAGAATAATGCGCGGTCTCAAAAGAGACTATTGGAACCAACATGACCTTGGAGTAAACAAACCTCAGTTGCACATCTATCTTATTTTATAGTGAATTATCTTTGGTATAACGTCGAAGTATGAATGAAATTATTTTCTTTCGAACGAATTAGTGAATGATCTTAATCGTATTACGATTATGCTTAAGATTAAATCTTAAGCATGTACAATCTGGATTAAATGGACCAAAATGGTATATTTTTTTTGGTTTCAATCAGAAAAAAAATTGCGTGATATTTGCCGACACCTCCCCTCTCTCCAACGTAAGATTAGATGAGATTTGACTCGACCAACTCTCCCCCGCCCCTTAAACATCTCACGTATTTTATGAACGCCCCATGTCAAGTCGAATGAATTGAACTTGACACCGGCAAATATTAAAATCTGCAATTTCATAGTTAAGAACCTAATGTATTAAATTTTATCACAGACTTAAGGGCTCTCAGGTTTACTGGTGTCATCTATACATAAAGGAATTTTAATTATTACTGGACGAGTTTGACTGCCTGCTTGAACTACAGAAGATCTAAATTGATATATGAAAGTTGTTCTTATTTTCTTGTTTTAAAAAATAAACTGGCAAAAACAGTCCATTTCGTTATTCTTTCATATATTAGTTTGGAACTGTAGTGCCGGTATTTAAGTAATAAATGCTGTTTAAGATTTCAAGCATACCACGATCACTGCTTTATCGCCGCTCGCTCAAGAGAAACTGAGGATAGGGTTAGTTATTCAACTGTCATCATCATCATGACAGCTCATATACCACTGTTGTGCTTCAGTCTCCTCCATAATGGGAGGCCAATGGTACCTTCTATAGGTGCCACGCCGGTTAGAAGGATTGAGATACGGATAGGCTTTTGTTTCGAGTTTACCTTCTCTTATTATCTGCATATTACAATCCCATAGTCGTCTTTTACGACATCCACGGACAGGAAAGGGAGTGGTGAATTGCATTCTTACTCCGTTACCACACGGAACGTTTTTTTTTTAATAGACAATGCCCTGCTCCAATGAAATAATCCTTGTGTTGCGGGGGGACTTAACAAACATGATTAACGGACACAAATAACATCCAAAACATCAGAAGAAAAATTTGTAGATCGCACAAAATGTTGTCCTACGTGGGGGATTCGAACCCGCGACATTGGTACTCGAGGTCGGTATCTAAATAACTATGTGCATCATATGTGCAGTCAACAATTCTGTGTTATACTATATTTATGAAAAACTGTATGAAGATGCATACAATTCACCACACCTTCAATAAATTCAAATTAATCACACATGTGCGAGTTATTTATAATTCGACATACATCAGGTTTTAAAAAACACATTAATCATTTATCGCCATTTGGACCGACGACGTTTGTAGCGGACCACTCGCTAGATACATTTATATACAGGTTTGTTTGTTTGGGCGCACAAAGTGAGGAGTTTTGCTTTGGGCAACAGATGCAGTGTCACTGGGTCACTGGGACAGGAGCGCGCAGCTATGTTCTGGACGCAAAATTAAAGCAATGTAAGTTGCCTGATTTATTTAGGTTATAATACGCCCAACTGTTGTCGAAAATCAGGTGGATAAAACTTTTATAATTAATTATGTGGATGTTATTGAAGTGAATACTTCTACTGACAGGTTTGGATGGGGAGTAATTTTATAAAAGTCGTCTTCGACACGGTTACATGGCGTGTTAACGTAATTATATAATAATATTAATATGTGTAGTTATATGTGTGCCGATACATGTCAAATGTAAAAAGTTTTAAATTACAAATTTTAAGTTAAGATCAAACAATATTCAAATTAATATCAAAAACTAACAACTGTTTTAAGTTTTCACTTATGTCACCACTTCTCATGACTACTTTGCGCTCTATCTCTTTTTCAGAATGATTAATTATTCAGAAAAAAGACGTCATTCAGGAACGAGAAGATTATAATAATATAGTCACACATAGTCATGATTCTATTTTTAATCCTCCCGTAATAAGGAGATATAGTTTTAGATTCGGCGCTTGCAGATGCAAATTCAACTACGTAACAATTTGTACTTTAACCAGCATTAGAAAACGGGATATGACTGTTGAGAGTACAATAATTAAGCTACGTTACGAAGAAGACAGCCAATATTCTAAACGTTTTACCAGAATTCATCATAGGCAAAATTTCATGATCGCCGTTACTGTAAGGTTTCTACTAGTAATTTAAACTAATCATCCCTGTCCCAATTTTGATAGAATCGGTTTATTTACGGCGACGACAGGCAGCGGCTTGATTCTATGATATAGATAATATTCATACACACATTTTACCATTAGTTAAATGGATTGTACGCTCTTCTGGCATTATAGGAAATAAAAAAAAAATATTATAATTTATACGATAAAGTGCATTTTAGATAAAAAAACAAATATACAAAAAGCGGCGCCTACCAACAAACAATATTGTCAGTTACATGCTTTTATTGCTGTAGCCCTCCAATACTAGTCCAAATAGATGGTGATCGATGTATCTTATACCATAATAATAGCGTTGATTTTAATGATTTATTGGATTGAACAACATTTAGATTCGGATTTATATAATTGCAATGATCACCAGTCGTGGTATTTTAAAATTAATTACAAATAGACACTTTAGGTGCCAAATAGAATTAAGTTAATTAGCTGAAAATAAATGTTTAAATTGATCAAAGGATTCAAAAACCTACCAATCACAAATATGTGGAACATAGTCTCATCAGTAGCTAACACAAACCGTTCAATTTTGTTTTGAATTTACACCATCACCATTTTCGAAGGAATAGGCAGAGGAGTATATAGGCATAGGTGTCTCCTATGGTGACAGAACAAGAATACAATTCACCATTCTATCCTTTCCTGTGGATGTCATAAAGACGACAACAAATGAATGTAAGGAAATAAAATGGCTGCAAATATAACCCTAGTCTGGCCACGGACGACAAGGAACTTTTTACCGGTGGTCGGCCCAATGACGTTCTGGAATGGACGGCGTGTGCTGACTATAGCTCACACAAAAAAGTCTAGCTAGCGTGGGATAGCTAGCTATTTGCATTCATATTGAACACAGGTCCTATATTGGGATGTAAATGGTCTGATGAAGAACTTCCTGGTATTACGTCGAAATTATTGGTAATTAATAAACGCAGTACCAGATACAGTTGTATTGAAATGATTCGTTTCCGTTCGAAGATTTTTACACATAATCTCACGGTGATTAGACGGATGTTTATACTACTCAACAAACAAGTCAGTTGTTCGTTGACAGTAGTTTGTTTGTTCTTTGTTTAAAATGACCTATATTTCTTTGTTCTATTACTATGTGCAGTAATATAACAATCATAGCTTGTACATCAATTGCGTGCTTACATCCCACTTACCTCGCATGAAACGTTTGATAGCATATATCTCAATTTTATTCAAGGAGAACACAAGACAGGCTACAAAGCCAATATTCAAATAATTTATTATTATACTAAATGCTTGAAATTAGTTCTTAATCATTCTTTATTATTAGGCAGATTAAGAACTAATTTCGAGCATTTTTTTGATGTGAAACATACATAGGTGAGGGTAAACCTGATCGTTGGCGTCGCGCAAACAGGCCGCGGCGACGCAACGCCACGCTATATGACGGAATATATATTATGTACTATACGCAGTAGTGTATCAGACGTAAGGACACGATGTTGTGCGTAAGCGACTGTGCGGTGAATGTATTATGATTGTTGTATAATATTTTAAATAACAATATATATATATATATATATATATATATCGTAATATTTTATTTATTCATTATGCCATATTAGTTCCGGTCGTAATCTGTTCTTTTATACATATATACTTGTACAAAATAATTTTGATGTTTCACATCCGCCAGGCGTCCTGAGAGACGGCTGACTTTTGGTAACTAACAGAAAGGAACTACTTTTTTTCTACTCTTTAAATATTATTAAAGTACAGTAGAAACCGTTTAATACGATTTCCCGCATAATACGCCACTTTGTGTCAGTCCCAGCAACTTGAGACTTAATACGATCGTCATCCCGTTTAATATGCCAACAGATGCTACTCAAATACACATATTACCCCTTGCGGCAGCGGCCGACGAAATGACGACTGTAGAGCGATCCTAAGTGATAATGACCAAGAAGAAGATGAGTCGACTCCGATTTTGTCACATGCCCAAGCATTATTAACAGTTAATAATTTAAGACGCTATGTAACTTCTTTGAATCAAAGCGAAAACGCACTGCGAAAATTAAATTACGTTGTAAATCTTGCAATTGCTAATGTCTCAAAATCTTTTTGTCAAACTAAAATAAGTGATTATTTTATTTTAGGTAATTTTTAAATGTTAAATTCAATACGTAGCTATTCATTATTTATAATATGTAATAGAATATAATAAATAATAATGGCACGTTTTTCCCCTTTCCCGTATAATACGCTTTCCCGCCTAAGACGCGTTTTTGGTCGGGTCCCTGCGAAATCGTCTTAAACGGGTTTTACTGTATTTGTTAGGAAGAATAATTAATATAGTAAAATTATATTGAATGAAAGTCGTGCAACATAAGCGTTTAATGATTAGTGTTCGCAATGATTGATGGTGCAGGTACCATGTTAGATCGCAATCGGTTTGATTGGTATTGTGTTTCCAGCCAGCCTTTCATCTACTTTCACGTTCAAGCCAAATGAGTTATTATTACCTATTTTGATAAATTAGATCATAAAGTTTGAGGCCAATGTAAAAGTAACGTATTCTCAGTTGGTCTTAAGGTGCTTTTACACGGCGTGGTAATGTAGATCATTTATTTACCTTCTCATCCACTAAGTGTTATCTCCTCCTTTCTTTATTTGCCATATTTGTACCGGTGAAGTCATAATATCATGAATTGCCTGCCTGAGGGCATCCCGTGGTAAGTGGCGTCGGCACTACATGAACTTACCTTCCATAGGTCCTATCAATTGTCATCTTCACACCCACTGCTTTCATACACATATCCTAATTCACACAACCGATTCATCATCTTTTTAGGTCTCCCACGATTCTTACCTCCATTCAAAATCATGTTTGTAACCCTTCTTGTCAATATGTCCATAGTAAGACAATCTCGCGTTTTTAATCTTCTCTACCACTGGTGCCACTTTTAGGCTTCCCCTAAAAAAACATTTCTTATTTCATCTAATCTTGTAGCCCCACACTCTCATCCGTCTCTATCAAAGTCCAATATTCAAAGCAATATATGGCAAGTAAAATCATAATCGTAATATAAATTGGTGCTTTCAGGGAAAAGTAGTAAAATATGGTTTTGGCTTACAGGAACTTCTGTTGTCCAGTTTCAAATATTTATTACAATAGTAAAATTTATAAAAATTAGTCTTGTTAAACATGAGACATCTTTGTCCGCACGTAATCGTGAACACTGTAGTCTTCGAAAAGTCAAGCAATCAATGATATTTGAATTTTGATTCGCGATATATACGATACGCGATATTATCCGTAAAAATAGTTACATTAACAAGAAAAATAAGCTAAAGTAATTACCATTTGTAGTAATATAATATCATTAAAACAAAATGGCTTCCCAGGTTAATTTGGTAAAAATTCCCGTGACATTAAATGTGTTTATAGAATGAGCATGCATGAATTGAAAAAGAAGATACAACATAGATAATTCATTTATAAATAAAACAAAAAAAAAAACTAACTGCTGCTAACGCTGAGAGTCAAACTTTAACAAAGGCTCTGCATGCACAAAGTTCTTGATTGAAGAACTTAGTCTATACATGTCCTATGACGGTAACTTGAAGTTACTACTTGACGTCACTTACTTAGCGATGTAACCATATAACAACTAATAACAGCAAGTTCTCAGTAAATGCGATTGCCTATTATTTGTGTTGCCCAAAAAAGTCTTGGTCTTGCGAGAAATGCGAGACCGAGACCAAGACCGCTTAATTTTTGCAAGACCAAGACTGGCCCTGCAAGACTTGAGCAAGACCAAGACTGAGCTTGCAAAAGTCTCGCGGTCTTGCATTTAATTCAAATCACCATTTTAGCTTACATACGGCCACCTGTTGAGCTTGTATCTTCTACATAATAGGAGGGAAATCGGCCGTGGCCGGAGGGGCATCGCCACGGTGATCGGCCGTGTTGGTACAGGGTTTCATGACAAGTTTTCCTTCTCTTGCATTGATGTTATATATTATAGCCCTTAGTCGTCTTTTACGACACTCGCGGGTAAAATAGGGGGTGATGAATTGTATTCTTACTCCGCCACTACACGGCAAGTCAAATCGGTCTTGAGATATCCATCTATTGGCCAATCGATTCCAAATGTTGGTGTTGGCTTTTCAGAATTACTCTTCGGAAAGGCTTAAGGACAAAAATACCGCAATCGTCACCCTGTGAGTTAGTCTTGAAAGTTTCACACGAGTGCTCTTGCCCATTATACATATTTATATATCCGTTTATTCATTAGTCCAACGACGTTCACTGTTGCATATAGAAATATACCTACAATTAATCTACATAAATAACACCCACACTCGCAAAAAAAATTATTATGCGTAGATCGGTATGCGTACATAATGATCGCAATGTAATAATTTTCCGTGTAGGGACAGAGTACGAATACAATTCACCACTCTCTTACCCGCAGATGTCGTATCAAATCGGACCGAGGATTGCCTCGTTGTTAGGTGCTAGGGACCCATGAAAAAAAAAATTAAATAAAAATATCGATTCGTTAATGAATTGAGAGTTATGTAAAATTTTCAATTTTTCATCGCTTTTTCATCTAAATCGGAATGAAATGTATAAAGTCAATGATACTTAATCTACAACATATTCGTATTTTGTTAAATGTCCATTAGCCATTGAATAAATCAATGATTACGTTCACATAAGCAAGACAAACTTCGCTTTAACATAAATCAACTGATCGCCCGACGACCGTTGACGAGTCGCCTTTGTACCTACGTAACGCGTACGTAACGTACAAAGGTACATTCGCGCAAATCTAATACCTATTTATACCGTCGAAGCTTTACATGCCTACATATATCCTGTCTGTACAATTGTACATGCCTACATAATGCGTGAAATTAAAGGCATAAACTCTTAGACACACATTTTTGTAATCACTATAACTTTTATGTTATATTGTTTTTGTGTAATAAGTATACATTCTAATTATGATCTACGACCGTTGAACTACAACATACTCGAACAGTTGCCCCATAACCTGATACATCCTGTATAAATAACATATGTGCAAGAGAAGTGAAACTAGAAATAAAACCCTACATCAACATGTCTGACCAGCGTGGTATAGTAGATCAATTTTCCTCTTACTGGAAGGAAGCTTAAGCCCAGCAGTGGTACTTTTATGAGCTGTGACGATGACGACGAATATCGTACATTTGGTGACCCTCTTCATAGGTATATTACCTATTAAAAACTATTATTAATAGTGTCCACTATTATAGGCTAGCAGATGGATAGATAGGATTTTTTTTTTATGGGTGGGCTATGGTAAGCGCACGCGCGGTCCTGTCCGTCCGGGGCGATGAAAGGACGGCGCGCGGGTTCATAACCCACCCGTACCCACGTCACCTCGTTGTTGGGCCGACCACCGGAGCAGATGTGACTTGTCATCAGTGGTCGGCCCGACGGAATACCCTTTCGGGTAACCTTTCACCTCTCGACGTACTGGGACGTCGGTCGCCATCGCGCGGTCAGCCTCTCTGCGGGTGACGGACAATTCTCCGGTCCGATCACCCGCGGCCTCGGCTAGGGCGGCATTAGGCGCAAATACTCGCGCCTGTGCCGCCCGAGTCGCCGGCGGCGGGACGTGTCGCCGAATAGGATCTCTACTCGCACACGATCCGCCGCCTCCTTCCGTGAGATAACGGCCTCACAGATGGCGGCGACCGCGTCCCAGTTCCTGACGCTGACGAGCATCTCCCTGGCGATGGTCGGCAGCGCCAGGTCGGCACCGATAATCACGACGAGTTCACGGCGCTCGAGCGTGTGCTGCGCCGTGTCCTCGTCGCAACTGCAGTGGTGGCAGGATGGTGTGCTCTCCCTCCTGACAATCTTGTGCAGGTACTCCCCAAAACACCCGTGCCCCGTCAGCACCTGCACAAGCCGGAAGGAAAGCAACCCGTGCGTCCGCTCCAACCATTCCATCAGCACTAGTCGGAAGGCCTCGACGGTCCTGACACCGTACCGAAGACTCTCCAGCCGGACTGCCCAACGGGCAATGACTCCACGGCGGGCGTCGACCCGCCAGGCGGTGATCTCCTACAGGGAGACCATACCGCCGCGCGCGCGTCTCCGACACCCGCTGTTAAATGTCGGCGAGCATCTCCGCCTTCAGGTCCCACGGGGGAGTTCCGGCCAGGAGGCACGCTGTCTCCGTCGACACCGTGCGGTAACCGCGTATGGCCCTGACCGCCATGACCCTCTGTGGTCGCCTCAAGAGGGCCCTCAGCCGGACAGTCAGGGACCCCGCCCACATCGGTGCGCCGTACAGAGCCATCGACCGGATCACCCCCGCATGGATAGATAGGATAGGATAACATTTGATTAATTTAGTTGGCTTTTTCATTGCCATGATAAATTACTATTACGTTATTCCAACTGCAAGACTTGCAAGACTTTGCGAGACTCTGGCTGCAATAACAAGACCAAGACTCGAGTGCGCAATACCAAGACCAAGACGAGACCAGGTGTGCTGTTGCAAGACCAAGACTGGTCCAAGTCTCGTCTTGGTCTTGCATTTGGGCAACACTACCTATTATAAATTATAGGTATTATGATTCTCGGAACAGTTTTGCGGTGATTATGGCACTTGCAAGTCTTGCAACAGAGTCGAAATGTGAGAAGCCCGTAAGTAATAAAATACATGCTACAATTTAATCATAATTTTGCAAATAATAGTGACCATGGTATTTTGATATCCTATTTTTACCCACAAAATATTATGACCATGGTATTTAGAAATTCTGTGTTTATCCGCAAAATATTAGTGACCATATTATTTTGAAATCCTATGTTTATTCCGTGCGGTGACGGAGTATGAATACAATTCCACCATCCCCTTTCATACCCGTGGGTATCGTAAAACACGACTAAGGGATATAATATGCAAATGAAAGAAAACTCGAAATAACACTCTATACTAGCCGCCTAACCAGCGTGGTATAGCAGGCCGATTTATCTTCCTATTTTGGAGGAGGGTTGAACTCAGGACGTATATGAGCTGATATGATGATGTTTATCTGTAGCATTATATCCTCATAATGTATCAACAAGCTTTACTTAATCGTGGGAGTCGTAAAAGCGGGCTAAGGTAGCGCTCTATTTGTAAAGTATTTACACCAACTTCGAATGCGATCATCTCTCGTTCAGTAAGAAGGCCTTATGTACGAAAGTGCACTTCGATATCCTGATAATTTATCAGAGAGATATATATAAAATATATACTTACTAGGTACCCCCCTCGCTTCGCTTCGGTTTCAGTCGCTTTACCCGCGTAGAGCCCGTTCCCGTGGGAATATCGGGATAAAATATAGCCTAAAAATATGTTACTCCCTGATATTACAACTTTCCATTGGTGAAAGAATTTTTGTAATCGGTTCGGTGGTTTAAGCGTGAAAGCGTAACAAACAAACAAATAAACAAACTTACTTTCACATTTATAATATTAGTAAGGATGTACTAGGGGGGTAAAACCGCGGGAATTTGACAAATAACTTTTAACATTTTGAATGAGAAAAAAGAAGTACCTAAATAAACACAAAATAAAATTTATTTATAAGTTTTTATTTTACGTTTTCTATTTACCTCTTTTTTTTAAATCGATAGACATTTTTACAAGTTAATTTTTCCAGTTTTTGTGTTTCTATAATACCTAACTAAATATCTATAATATTAGATGAGTCGATTTACCCATAATCCTATAATGAGATCCTGACCTTTTCAAACAGAGAAATATATTCTAAATCGGCCGAGGCGTCTATGAGAAATCGAGCCACATACAAAAAAATGTATGACGAATTGAGAAACCTTTATTGAAGTCAGCTAAAAATACAAAAGATAGGCGACAACCTCAGCAACATCGGCATTCAAGAAATAAAAGCGATAACAAAATCAACTAAAACACTTTTACGACAAAGTGTAAACCAATTCAGTCGCCCCGCACGGGGTAATTGAATCTGAATATCAAAATAGCTTCCGAAAATTTCTATCAATAGATCCATTTTTATCTTTTAGTTCATGCGTTCCCTTCGCCATTGAAAGTACGCGCCGGCTATCTAAAACGTCTTCGAAAGCATTTAACACTTTACTGCTATTGAATTTAGTATCCCCTTAAAAGAAATATTACCTCATTCACATCGTATCGTGCTATATTAGAATTTAACTGACCTATATAAAGCGTATAATTCTTCCGTGTGATGACAGAATAAAAATACAAAGGTAGCAAAAGACAACTAAGGAACGCAATCAGATGTAATTAAGGTAAAAAGAAATACTCGAAATAAAATCTGATACCAACCCGTGAAGACTGGCGTGGATATAGTAAGTCATTTGCCCTCCCCCTGTGACGGAAATTCAAGGCTAATAGTGGATTGTATACGAACTACTTCTTACTTCCATATGTGTGTGTGTTTTCAAAAATTCGAAATAATCCACTCCAGAAACATTTGACACAATAATGTAGGTAGTTATAACAGTAACAACAACCATTTTAAGTAATTTACTCCAACAAGATAATTAAGAGGAAGTATTATGTGCACGTATATACATAGAAGGAAAATAAATATTTGTTATTTTCCCCATGTCAATCAATTTATTAATATTTCACGATAAAAATAAAAAAATATGTTTTTTATTGTTTTATCAGCCACGTTGCAAAGTTCACAGTGCAATTTAATTATTGAGGAAACATCAGATCTATCTAGTAAGAACGATTGATAACCAAATAACACATTTACCTCATATAATAAATTGCTATTAGATGTTTAATATAAACACAAAAACTAAAAATATAGCTCATCTTTGGCAAAAATTATCTTCTTTTTCTTTAAGCCATATAGATACCACTTTTGAGCTTGGTCCATAATAAGAGACAAAAGTCATTGTAATTTGCTTTGTATTTTTTTTCTAGTATTTTCCTAGTAGTATTTTTTTACGTGTACGACTTAAAATAACATTGACGTTTCACTTACACATTCGTTCTATTTTATTGTCATTGCCATGCCGGTAGAATACAAGACTTAATGCTGCCACTAAGAATAACAAAATGCAAAATTCTAGTAATAAGTACGTTTTTTTTTTTTGGGGGGGGTGGGCTACGGTCGCGCCGACCGTCGACCCGTCGCCCGGCTCCGTCTGGGGCGATAGAGGGGCGTAAGCACGCACATCCGTAACCCATCCGTGACACGTCGCCTTCTTCGCTGGGTCGACCACCAGTGCAGGGTGACTTATCGTCAGTGGTCGGCCCAACGGAATACCCCTTTCCTCGACCGACATCCCCCTCTCAAGGAGGATGTCGTAGTTAATATATATGCTGACTAGACATCGAATACGGGAACACGTGAAAAATAGTTGAATGCTCATTACGTTAGAATAGGCAGTTAAAGAATCAATATAATTACAATATACTTAATTAAAAATAAGTACAAAATTAAAATCGTTGTCCCCCTTGTTTGAGAAATTCATCAGCTACGATGTCAGTATTGGCTTTCGAAAATATGAAGATGATATAAATCAAGACGATTTAAACCAGTCAAGCTCGTTACAAACGATAATTCAAAGTTAGCGAGACATAGTCGACTAAGTACCTGGGGTGTGGGGGCGCAACGTGACCACCCAATATTTATAGAAGCGAAAGTACGTAAGGAGGACTCTCCAAGGGATTTATGGATTACTCGACAGTCCCCCGGGAGCCGCAACTTTGCGCGGCGGGATGCCTCAACTTTCTTGTTGAGAGCCGATCAAATAGTTGTATCCCTTTTGAAGGATAACATTGAGTAAACAATACTCACATTATCAAGTATGAAACTATGATAGCTTACGTGTAAAGCCACGGTTTGTTAAGTGTCAAGTTGCAACACACACATTCTTTTTGCCATTTGTATTATTGGCTGGTTAACTTTCTGTTAGCAATTTTAACTCCTATACTGCAAGAGATTTTAAGTCTTCTACTTATTAAACAAAATACTTCCCATTGTTGGGCACGGAAGTTTTGAAGTAATTACAACGAATTTGCACGTTGTGTTGCCACTCAACAAACTAATAAGTGACAGCCTATTGGTCCTTTCACTAGGCTATTGTCGCTACCAATTGTGTAGTATAAATAAATATGTAGGTACCATGATTATCATCGTCTCAGGCCGTACACGTCCCACTGTTGGGCTCGAGCCTCCTCCACTATTGGAGGGAAATTGATCTACTATACCACGCTGGTCAGACGTGTTGGTATAGGTTTTTATTTCGAGTTTTCCTTCTCTTGCATAGATATTACTAGGAACCCGCCCTCGCTTCGCTTCGGTTTCTGTCGCCTTATCCCCGTAGTTTCCCGTGGGAATACCGGGATAAAATATAACCTAGTTCACTCCCTGATATTATAGCTTTCTATTGGGGAAAGAATTTTTTAAATCGGTCCAGCTGTTTTGAAGATTACCCGGAACAAACAGACAGACAGACACGCAGACAGACAGACAAAAAAATATAAAGTGTATTTTAGGCATATGTATAGTGCAAATAACCGTGTGAGCATGAAAAAAGCCTATTATTTTGACATTACAAAGAGATACTCCAATTTTATTTATTGGTATAGATATGCATATTATATTCTTAGTCGTCTTTTACGACACCCACGGGCAAGAGAGGGGGTGGTGAATTGTATTCTTACTCCACACGGAAAAAATTTATAATTTATAATAAAATATAGATTAATTAAAACCGTCTCGTAACTGTGTACGCCAAGTATATTTACTCAAGTGTATTCATCGCTAATAATAATTATAATTAGTACGTACGACAACACAGCCTTATATAACAATGTCTTAGTAAATAATGACTAAACAGCTCCTTATGAATGAAGTATCAAAGTAATTAAGCGTCTAACCCGAGTAAACAGACTTATGTATTTGGAATTGTATTTATTATTATTTATTTGTATAAAACGTGCTGAATGACTTTGGTTTGGTGATAAATTAATAATACAATGTCACCATCATTTAAATGTTCGCAGATGTCGTAAAAGACGACTAAGAGATAAATAGGTAACATCACTGAAACAGAAGGAAATGTCCAAAAATACCATCACGAAACCAAATTCTACAGCATTCCCCTCAGTCAGCGCTCAATTTACGCGGTCGCTGTGGAGGAGATGAATGTCCACTAGTGCCACTATAGACTATAAACAAAAACTCTAATATAAAGGTCACAAATATTAAAAGACTATGAGAGTCTTATGAGATGTATGAATTAATTGAAATACAATCTATTCTGGTAAACAAGATAACTAATCAATGATTCACTCTGTGCAATGAAACAAAATATTCTAATTACGCACGCAAACAAATCTTATTACATTGAATCCGTTGATCTCAGAAATCGTAACAAAATAGAGAAATGTGATTAGTTAGCGAACAGAAAGTGCTTTAGTTAACGTCACAACACAAGCTATAGCTAAGGAGCGCCCAAGGGAAGGTACCAATTACTTAGCGACCAGTTTTATGTCGCTACGGGCTTTCCCTTCGATACAATAAAGCCGTTTAATGCACTACTGATCTGTTGATCTCAATACGTTACGTGGGCACTATACTAACACTAACTTAAAATGTACTCCTCTTGAACCATACATATAGGAAGTAGGCAATAGTTATATGACCGGCCGCCCACCTGTCGTCAATCCTCCTTGGGAATGTAATTATTGACCAGATGGCATCAGTAGGAATTATTAGCTCGAGTGTATATAAAGCTCTTAGTCATCTTTTACGACACACGTGCAATGTAAAGGTTGGTAGTATTCGTACCTACTACACTATGAGACAGCGGCGATCGGAATCCGACGTCTACTGTTGAATACAGGCCTCTTCATGAAAATGTCATATTATTATTAATTAATCCTGTGTTGTCTATACCTAACGATAAGAAAAATCTACCTTTGCGTAGCCTATTTATTGAGAAATGTGTCACTTTTGTGGATCTCAGCGTTATATTAACAGTAACAAGCAATACAAATTGGAAAAAAAAGTAAAAACAAGAAATCACTTACGTCTGGAATAATAACGGAAACTTCGAGTTCAGATCATTATCATCATCATCTTAGCCCATGTAAGTTTCACTGTTGGGCTCGGGCTGCCTCCACAATGTAAGCGAAATTAATCTATACTAATAATAAAGCTGAAGAGTTTGTTTGTTTGAAGGTGTTAATCTCAGGAACTACTGGTCCAATTTAAAAAGTTCTTTCAGTGTTAGATAGCCCATTTATCATTACGCTAAGACCAATAGGAGCGCAGCACCAATAATGTTTCAAAATCGGGAATTCCTTTTTCTTTTCCTTCCGCCTTCGCCACTTCCGCTACGTGAACTGCGTAAACGGTTAAAGTTTTGCAAAAATAATGTGTGACACAATCGTATTATTTAAAAATATTTTCACTTTTTACGTAAACAAAGTCGCGCGTTAAAGTTAGCGTTAGAACCAAAAAAACTATTCAACGCGGACGAAGTCGCGAGTAGACGCGTTGGCATAAGGTTTTATAATTAGTTTTATCTTGCATAGATATTATCTGCACATCATATCCCATAGTCGTCTTTTACGACACCCACGTATAAAACAGAGGGTGGTGGTGGTATTATTACTCCGTCACCACACGGCAACGATCTCTGTTAGTAAAGAAATAAAATAAAGCATCGAAAGTGTTTCTTATCGCTGTTTAAAAATATGATTCTATTGAATACACGACAATGAATGACTTGAATATCAACTACATTGTAATTCAATGTATATCTTTCAAAATCTAAAAGAGGAATGTATTCATATCGTCAGACAATAGCCGCCCGGCTGTATAGAAATATTGCTCAATCATTGAACAATATAAATAGTTATATACACAAGCCAGCTTGCTGTACGACCTAATTGATAAACTGGGCATTAGACGAAGAGAATTTGTGCGGCTCCCTCGGCCAATTAAACTGACACAACTCCAACCCACAGTCGCCTCTTGTTTCTTTGTTGAAAGTTTGGATAAAACAACTACGGATAAATTAGTTTAACCCAACAGGGTCTCCATATTGGGCGTTTCACTCCGGTATTGGGGAAAAACAATTTCATAGGGAACTTTCGGTGAAACCAAATGCTGAGGAAACTTTTTGAGGAAGAAAATTTTACCAACAGGGATATTATGAAAGAATTTTTGCAATTATTGTTATTTTACTTGAAAATGTATTTAATTTTTCTAGGTATTAGTTAAAATTTTTCTGATACCTTTTCTTTCCCACCCATTAGAAGGGGTTCAAGTCTCGTTTACATTAGGAGGAAACTTAACCAACCACGCTGGTGAGTGAGGTTATCATTGGTTTCTAATTACGTTATTACAACAAATTATTAATTTTTATACAAGGTCGACCATTGGTTATGGGAATAGGCAATAGTATTATTTGTTGCCTTTGGTGGTCGACGAGCAAGCAGCCCATCAGATGTTAAATGGCAACTGACGCTCATTTTTATCGCTTTTATACTGATACTAATATTTTTTTCATACTTATGGTTTTATCAAAAAACGATAACTTCAACGTGGTATACAAATTACGTGTATGAATTGTTACATATTTTTAAAATCAATAGTTTACGCAAATATATAAGTCACTAATTCTAAGACAAAAGATACTGATGTAGCACTGGATTAGGGATTTTTGTCATACAAATTTGAAAATGGAACCTAGAGACTCTAGACACGTTTATTTATACATTAAATTATCTTTATAGCTCACATACGTGTTACTGTTAGGCATGAACATCCTCAATGATGAAAGTTTAAGACGATATACTAAATTAACTAATGTAAAGTTAATCTTTAAAATAAAATATATAAATAATTTTTAAATATTTTTTTTCCTCTTTCCCTGTTGTGACGGAGTGAGAATACAATTTACCTTTCTTCACCGCAGATGTCTTAAAAAACAACTAAAGTTGTAAGCAGTTAGTACCATCAATCTTTATAGATTCATCATTATCATCATAGCCCATATACGTCCCACTGTTGGGCTCGGGGCCTCCGAGGGAATTTAACCGACTGTACCACGCTGGTAAGACGTGTTGGCATAGGTTCTCATTTCGAAATTTCCTTCTTTTGCATCGATTTTATCTGAATATTATTCCCTTAGTCATCTTTTACGACACCCACGGGTAAGACAGAGATGGTGAATTTCACTCTTACTCCGTCACTACACGGAACATCACATGATTATCTAATTGAATTTATTGTAACAACGAAAATATAGTAGATTTACTACAAGTCAGAAAGTAATTTATACTTCCCGTTGCGGCATTGTTGAGAAAAATGGATCGTACTGAAATATATACGAGAAGTGTTAGTTGAAAAGGAGTGCAATAATGCTGTTTCATAAGAAGTGGAGTGTCGACGGCATGTGTCGCTAATTGCCTTCGTTGGGCAGCAAGTGCGGGCGTTTCACTTGACTTGTACAACATCGGTGCTAATTCTGTTGTAAACTAACTAAAGTTAATTTAGATTAGCGTTGTTTTTCTCGGTTAGAAAGTTGGAAGTAGGACGGCCATAAAACATATTAAACTTTATTAGATTAAATTGTTGCATCTACATGTTAGTGGAACATTTCGATTGTAGTTGATTTATACAAGTGCTTGGCGTGTAGTGACGGAGTAAGAATGCAATTCACCACCCCTTTTCTTACTCATGGGTGTCGTAGAAGACGACTAAGGGTTTAAATATGCATGTAACATACATGTAAGAAAAGAAAAACTTTAAATAAAACCATTTACCAACATGTCTGACCAGCATGATACAATAGGCCAATTTCACCCTTATTATGAAGAAGGCTCGAGCCCAACAGTGGGACGTGTATGAGCTGAAATGATGATGATGATACAAGTACTTCGTAACGTTCAGCTAAACACAAATTGTGAAAATATCTTTGTTTGTTTAGGCTCTTTTAACACAAAAATCCCTTTTATCAGATTGACACATTCTCTCTTTAATACCTATATAGCTTTATCGTGTGCTGCATACACATACGTAAAAGATAGGCTATTGATAGCTTCGTGAGGTAAAAAATGTTTTGTGCGATGTGCGTGCGTAAGAATGCGTAAACTGTAAGGGATTAAGTTAATTATTCTTTGTTTACACAATTAAACTTATAAAATGATGAAGTTTTGAAGTTTGAATTTGGCAGATTTACTAATTTATTAATTAATAGCAAAAACTACACACAGCGCACCGCGGTCACAACCACTATACAATAAATTGAATAGCAAATCAATATGTATTTCAATTCAGTTGTAAATTCATTTAGCTCTCGCATTCTTTGTGAGCTAAAAAGTATAAGACAATTTAAATAGTGAACAACAGAATTGACACCATTATATCTGTACCAAATTACGTTTGCTCAAAGTCCCCGCCATGTTGTATTGTAGAACGGTTGAGGACCGTGCATGCGTTTAATGTGCGTATAATAAGCCAATAATGTATTAACTAAAGCCTCTTTTAGTGGAGAAACTGTACAAGTACGAGATGTTTTAGTCATGTTTTAGTGATTATAAATAGTACGTTTAAACGTTTAGGAAATCTAATGACTGCACTGATGTAGTAGTGATCGAAGTATTGACTTTCAGTACTGAATGATGTGGGCTCAAACAAGTTAATTCTATTTTTGAGAGGGCCTGTCTCATCATCTCGGTTTATATACGCCCCACAGCTGGATTGGAGCTTCTTCCACAAAAGGAGATGGACCTACTATACCACGCTGCACTGTGATTAATTGTTAAGATAGCTGGACAAAAGACACTTTTGAATTTCTTTGAAATTGATTATTTGGTCTCTAGCAATACCCATTTATTGTAATTACAAGCACTTTTTTGCACTAATGTCAGCTACTGTTATCAGTACTGTACCAGGAAATGAGTGCAGTAAGCAATTTTGTAACTTGTAAGGGTTACAAAATTGCTTATTTCATTTTTGAGCTTATCGTAGTAACATAATATGTCGGTGTTTTCATTTAATACTAGTGATCGATTTATATTAGATCAATTTCCCAAAAACGAATTTTAAGAACTGCGAAAATCTACTAAAAGCATACAACTATCTTTTTAATTTTTGTCCGGGTCAGCGCACGGCGTCCATACCCTCCGGAGTGACAAAATGGCGGAACACGTGTCCGTAACCCACCATATACTACCCCCCCCCCCCCCCCTCGCTATTGGGTCGACCACCGGTACCGAGTTCCTTGTCATCCGTCGACAACCCAGAGCATACAACTATACTGCGAGATTTTCTGACATTTTTTGAACAAACCTAATGCTGCCTGAGACAGGACTGCACATACTTGGACCTAATTCGCATCAGCAAGTCTTCTTGTAAATATTCAAGTATTTATAAATAATTTTATGGTTCAAATGAAAACAAGACAAAATAGTTATGATCATATAAAATTTTCTAGGACAAGATATCAATGCACTGAATCGACTCAGTATGAGATAACGATTTTAAAAATCGATTCGAATCGATATCAATATTGACTACTCTGACCCAAACGATTGGCTCTTCAATGAGTGGACCTTAAATCGTCATCCCCACGAGGAATCGACATCGGTTCCAGTTAAAATACAATCTTGACGTAAATTATATTATTATTGTTACATAATACCTACACAGATTCATATATCGTAATATCAAATTATGTCAATACTGTGCTCACTGCAGTGAAAAATCAAAGCATTATCTTGGATTATGAACCGACGTTCTCCCTGCGCTCCAGTGACCCAATTATTTCTGCAGTGTTATATTTTCTTTCACATAAAAACACCTAAATACAATTTTATTTCAGTTAAACCTTTTTAACTGATCTCAAAAAAGAACCCCTGAGCTGGTCACATTGTCACCAAGTCAGGATCTGATGATGGGAGTCGAGGGCAAACCTCAAATTTTATAGCTTAAAAATATTACGTTTATCATATTTTTAAGCTATTCTTATATTTGCATCTGGCAGTGATCATGTCATATTGGTGAGCTGGTGATGGAAGGAACATCTCCGTAACGGTTAGGAGTTGGAGGATAATTCTTTAAATATTGTATGCACTTATAGACCTTTAGTTGTTTTCTTTCAAGTTATTCAGGTAAGCTGATGATGGAAGGTACAATTCCATAAGGATTGGGAATTAGGTGACACTAATAAGATGCTGTGTGCAGTGCAGTTTGTATTTGGTAGGAAAGGGAAAACATGTAGATAGGTGGCTTTTTCAATCAACATTTCTCAAAGTCAAAGCTGTAAATATGTATTAAAATTTTCTAATTTTGATAACTATTTACAACACTCTTAATTTTTGCATTTCGCGCAATACTTTTTCATCATGCGGTTTTATGAGCAGTTACTTCTTAGTTATATTTAACTAAGTAAAAGCTTTTTGAAATATTACTAACACTAACTTTTTTATTTTCTATTCCTAGAAGATGTTCATTTGATATCTATTAATATTATTGAGGCGTGATTGGAAAATTTAATTCACCATCTTAGAATCACGATCGTGTTACATTTAGAAGGATGTCATTAATTTTATCACTTTCTATAATTTAAGTCCTTTCATTTAATATCTACAATAAGGAGAGTAAAGAGAAAAGGTAGTCCATCATGCGGACAATGTGCCACCATGACGTCCAGTCACATAAAATTTAGTTTCACATCGCTGTTTATTTTTCAAACTCATTCATTTGATAAGTATCAAAGGCGTTAAAAAAAATGTAATCATGGTTTACATTATATATAACATCATGATGTTCCACCGATTACTCAAACAATCCTGAAGCGATTTGGAAAATTATTTATTGTTAAATAGGGTATGCTATTAGCCCATTTCCATCCACTGCTGGATTTAAATCCCATCGATACGCTTGATAAGGGACGGGTTGAGAGCTCTCAGCGCTCACCCACCAGCCCGGGTAAAGTTGTCACAGCCATCTGAGGCTAACATCTAAGTCAAACAAAAAGCTTGACAAGGGAGTTGGCGATAGCAGTTAATGTTACAAGTTTCCTAGGAGCGCGAAGTCTAAATGTGGATAAAATTTATTAATAAGCTTAAATTATTCTAAGGTAAATAAAATCTAGTAACCTATATAATCTATTGGAAAATTAGCGATGATATCTTCGACATCAAATGTAGGCTGAGTATTTAGCATGGTTACGCGCTATAAAATATGCAAAAACATTGGAAAAAGTAGTATATTTATACTAAAATTTGTAAAAATATGTATCTAATGTTTGAGTAGACATCATATTTCGTCACATTTATGCAGTAAAACTTTAAAAGAAACAACGATTTCTAGAATGACATAATTGTTCAATCAACCAGGTAGTTTATTTTGCAATCGCATAAATCGAAAAATTAATTATTTATGTAACAATTAAAACTGTCTGACGACTGTATTTCCACGTAATAAATAAAAGTCATTTATTGCCTGTTTAATTATTTACACAAAACTTTGCAATATTAATAAATAAATCATCACGCACCCAATGAATTTGTCGCTGATTGCTTTCATAATTAATTTAAAAACAAATTACACACTTTTTTCAATTATATAAAACATATTGGTCAGTTCTTCAAAGAGAAGCCAGAGTGACTTATCGAATCGCTAGTCATAAATTACAACATTATTTTAAGATTCTTAACCTATGCAGCTACAACTCATTATTCGGTATACGCTTCCCACGCATGGCAGGAAAAAAGCTAACCAATTGATCTGGGCCACATTATGTCGAGTCATGTTGCTCTTAGAATGATATTAGTAGCTAAATTCAATAGTTATCTCTTAGGACGCTTGTGAGAAAGTAATGGATAGTGCAGTGCAGCATTAGCTAACTACAAGGATATCATTTATGGAAAATGAATTCTAACCATCCATACATCTATCTATTTCCGTGTGGTGACGGAGTAGGACTACAGTTCACCATCCCACGGGGGGTGTAGTAAAAGACGACTAAGGGATATATTAAGCATATGATATCTATGCAAGATATACAAAACTCGAAAAAAATTCTATACCAACTTGTCTGACCAGCATGGTAAAGTAAGGTCAACTTCCCTCCTATTGTGGAGGAGACTCGAGCCTAGCGTCCCACTGCTAGGGTATATGAGTCGAAATGATGATGATGAATGATACATCTATGAGCCTATTTAACTCCATATACGCCTTCCCAAGGGAAAATATGAAATAATCGCCGCGCTTAATAGGCGAGTGAACGTTCGCAGTTGTACCTACGTAAGTGTCATCACCATCACTCTGTTCTTATTTCAATTACTTGGGGTCAATTCAATATGTAGTTTTCTTTCATAGTACATATTGCATAAATTATTGGCAACAGTTCTATGAACGGCCTATTGGCCGTTGACCATTGACCTTTTTAGCGTGACGGCCGTTGACGTTTTTAGGAAAATTTAATTGTTGACCAGGTGGCATCAGATGGAACTGGCCCTGGTCTATATAAAGCTCGTCCTCTTTTACGACACCCACGAACAATTTAAGAGTTGGTATTATTCGTAACCGGTACGTAAGAATATTTTACATACGCATGTTAAGTGTAATTGCCTATTATTTCCTCGTGATCTTTTAACAAATTTTACGACGCCCATTGGATAGTCAAATGATGACATATTGCGCTCTTAACCCGTTACCAGACTACACATACGGTACCTGCACAATGAAAAAGCTGAATCGACGCTACAGTATGCATGAACCAATCGATAAATAAAATTCTTTGTCAATTCAGCAGCTCCCAGACATTTTGTTAGTTGGATGTTGCAGACGTTTGTTTATGTTTGCAGGGCACCTAACTGCGAACGGAGCGGCGGTCGCCCCCCTGCCGCCCGCCCAGTAGCATGGATGAGTATAGCGGGGTCAATGACCGAGCGTGCAGTCTGCACTCCGATTTTACAACATAATAAAAGTCCAATCGTGCCATCTAGATTTGATACGTTTCAATAATAAATATTTATTCAACAGTTTTATAATCAAAATACAATACAATTACTAGCAACTATCGCCAACTTTGTCTGCGTAGACTTCAGATGGAGTAGAGAGAACAAAGATACCGTCTGATTAGTACAAAAATATGGGATAAAAAGTATCCTATGTCTTAATCCAGGTTATAAATTGGATTACGCAAATTTCATTCAAAGCCCGCCAGCCGTAATTCTAGCGTGTGTTTATTTAATTTTCATATTAATAATATTCGGATATGAGAATGAGTCGATGACAGTATTTTTCTTTGGTTAGTATAAAGTACTTACTTTTATCTAGCTATATTAGATCATCGACAAATAAATACAATTTTTTTGGAACTATCCCACCACATATTCTCATCACTGCAACTCCTGTAAGGCAGGGTCCACAATCGTCTCCATAGATCATACAGAGGTTTGACTCTCAAGGATTCCCAAGAAAGGATTTTATTGTCTTGGGACCCGCTACAAATTTTATTTAGAAAAAGTTAAACGGAAGGACTTCGAAGAAATTGATTACACATCATTCATCATCATTTCAGCGAATACACGTCCCACTGTTGGGCTCGAGCCTCCTCCATAATAGGAGGTAATTTGACCTTTGGTTGGTATAGGGTTTCATTTCAAGTTTTCCTTCTCTTGCGTAGATGTTATATGCGTATTATATCCCTTGGTCGTCGGTATTACGACATCCACGGGCAAGAAAGGGAGTGGTGAATTGTATTCTTACTCCGACACCACACGGATAGTATATATATTCCACATAATAAATAGTATGGTGAAGGATAGATGAACCTGCCAATCTATGTGTCACCAGTCCTTCTATGCCCGTGAACGTCTTCAAGACTACTAAGTGCTGCCGCAGATAACATGGTCGCGAAAGAAGGAAAGTTTGAAATGCCAATTCGTTTGATCAGCCTCAATTCCGTTATTAAAGGAGGTAATAATATTACTCCTATTAAAAAAAACGTTTATCGGTCAATAGTGATACGTGTATGGATTGAGAAGAATATGGTAATGAAGATGGCAACCTTTAACTGCCCTTTTACTTCTTAAGAGATTTTAAAATATTCAAATTTATAGATAACTTTGCTATAAGATACGCAGGCCAAATCGATTTGGTTAAGTTTGTTGATTTGGTTCATTAATTCTATCTAGATCATATAATCTACACTATCTACACTAATATTATAAAGAGGAAAGATTTGTATTTTTGTATGTAACGAATAAACTCAAAAAGTACTGGACCGATTTTAAAAATTCTTTCACCATTGGAAAGCTATAATATCAGGGAGTAACATAGGCTATATTTTATCCCGGTATTCCCACGGGAACGAGAACTACGCGCGTAAGGTGACCGAATCCGAAGCGAAGCGAGGGCGGATTGCTAGTTATATATAATTTAACCAGTTCTCACGGTGCTTTAATTAAATTCAGATGAGGTTAACCTACACGACAGGTTTTCGCCTCAACGCCCGTTATGCCTACGGTTATTAGTTGGCATTTCTATCTCGCTAATGGTGCAAAATTACAGCTAATATTTTTAAATTAAAACGCTATTTAAAGTTTGTTAATGTGTTTGTGAATGCATGTAGCATAACGATTACTTGATTTTCAAGACAAGTCGTCTTAGTATTTATTTTTTTAAGATAACACTCCTCACTAAAGTAGGTGGATGGTATTATTATAGTGGGTGTTTTGGCGGGGTAGGAAAATTATCACGTTGTCGTCTTGTATTAAATTCAATATCTTAGTGTTTGATGTCTTGTATTCAATAATTTTGATGGCATTTTATGTAATGTGATGCGGAGGAAGTACTATGGTGTAGTGAATATGACGTAATAGTGCTTTACATACGTTTTTGGTTGACAGTAAAATTCCCAGAAGCATTAACAGTATAGCCATGGCACTGTAGGGAGCGACGATTTGACTTGGTAACGGACAGTGACTTTAAATAAAGTGTTAATTATTAAATAAAGATTTGGCTTTAAGGTCTTATTAACCGAAGCATAAACTCTAAAAAAATATCAGTATAGTGATGACTTTTATAAAAGTAAAATTAGCTATACACAAATTATAGTAAAATTATTAAATAAAGATTTGGCTTAAAGGTCTTAGTAACCGATTCATAAACTTCAAAAAAAATATCAGTAAATTTAGCTATATTCAAATTACATAAAGACACAGAACAGCTACAAATAGTACTTGAAATAAATAAATCTTCTTGTGTAGAAATGTAATTCACGATACTTATCACAGGACTTCAGTCCTTAAAACACAAAGCTGTGTAGTTTTAAACTAAATTGCACATTGCTTTAGTATATTTACACTAGAGAATGTTTTAATTTATTAAAATTTTATACAAATTGCTGAATCTAAATACAGTGCGATGTAAAATCTTAATAAAAATGTCCATTACATTAATGAAAAAAAAAACGGAACAAGACAAATTTGTCTCTGCAAAAGTCTAGCTCTGTCTGGTGTAAATTAAAGAACTTAAATCTTTTTTATTCTGACTGGAAAGATGTTTCATCCAGTTCTTTTAAAAAGTATTTTACATATACAAACGAATGCTGCAAATATTATTATTAACCAAATAAATAAATAATATTTATTTGGTTAACCAACAATTGTTTATACTTATTAACAAAAACCAGTATAACAATTAATTATATGTTAACACCACATGCACATACGAACGCTCAGAATTTATATATATATACAATAGTGATTTATAATTTTAAAACAATTTAAAAAATCAAATTAAAACAAGTTCCATCAAATTAGATCAGAATAAATAATATTGAATCAATAAATAGAAACAAATGATATACAATTACAATAAGTTAAAATGATATATACCACAGTGATTTATACTTTGAAAACAATTTAAAAATCTCATTTAAACAAATTCCATCAAATTAGATCAGATTAAATAATATTGAATCAATAAATAGAAACAAATGATATACAATTACAATAAGTTAAAATGATACTTATATACAATAGTGATTTATAATTTTAAAACAATTTAAAAAATCAAATTTAAACAAGTTTCATCAAATTAGATCAGATTAAATAATACTGAATCAAAAAATAGAAACAAATGATATACAAATACAATAAGTTAAAATGATATATACAATAGTGATTTATAATTAATTAAGATTTAATATTGGAACGAGGTTATGCCGTAATGGAGGACCATATAATCGGGAGAAAGAGATTTAACATCAGATAAGTCAGGGAGAGGCACCATATGACGCTCTCAAATAAACTAAAGACTTCATCATCATCGCAGCCCACATATGTCCCACTGTTGGGCTCGGGCCTCCTCCATAATGGGAGGGAATTTGACCTACTATACCATGCTGGTCAGACATGTTGGTATAGGGTTTCATTTCGAGATTTCCTTCTCTTGCACAGATGTCATGTGCTTATTATATCCTTTAATCACCTTTTACGACATCCACGGACAGATAGGGAGCAGTGAATTGTATTCTTACTCCGTCACCACACGGAAAACTAAAGACTTATTAAATATTATTCATCTCTTTTTGCCGTGTGGTGACGGAGTAAGAATACAATTCATCACACCTTCTCCTCCCCGTGAGTATCGTAAAAGACAATCAAGGGAGTAAATGTGCTTATAATATCTATGCAAGAAAAGGAAAACTTGAAATAAAACCCTATACCTACACGTCTGACCAGCGTGGTGTAGTAGGTCAATCAACATTGTGGAGTAGGCTCGAACCCAACAGTGAGACGTATATGAGCTTACAGTCATTTTACATATCCCTACACATCGACTGTGTTAAGGAAAAAGGTTTTTTTCATCATCGATAAGTACTTCCCATTCTTGGGCATTTTTTTTTCCAAACGGTGGCAAACGAGCAAACAGTACACCTGATGGTAAGTGTTGCTGCCGCTCATGGGCCTTTACAAGGCCGTCGCCTACCGCGAAGAAAGCGAAGGGAGTGTGAATGCGTGCATTGAGGCTCGGTGATACCAAGGGCACCACCAAAGCCCTCCACACGCATTCATCCTCAGAAAGTTGGGCATGGGCCTTATTTAATTACACAATACTACTACTGGCTTAGTGTAAATTTTTGTTTCAAATTTGTTTTCTGTTTGGTTATGTTCTTTGCTTGTGTGAAACGATAACTACGAGGAAAGAAGGAATAACGCACACAATGTGTATTTACTCCACCATATTGACAGAAATACTACAGCTCTCCATCAGCCTATCGGTATCACCTTATGGGGAATCGCCACGCTTAACAGCTTATTATAATAACACAGTAGAATTCACATATAACGACTTCGCTTATAACGACTAACAGTTTTTAACGATGATAATGTTTACTCAAATTAGGTTTCATAGTTAGGTACTGAGAAAATATAACCGTTTAGTGCTACTCCGGTTTAAACGACCAACTGCTTATAGAGACCATTTTTTATGATATATAGACATAGGACGACATAATACGACATAGTATTGCCGGTCCCTTAAAGGTCGCTATATCCGGATTCTACTGTATTTAATTATTAATCCTAATACGGTTAATAATAAATGTTTTATATATTATCGTGGGCCAACACCTATTAATCTATAACTATCCATATTAATAAGTATTATTATATGAGATTTTTAAATAATATACAATCGTTTATGTATAAATTTATATATTTAATAAAATAAAATGAGTGAAACGGAGTACTAAGACGGATAACTAATTAGAAACAGATAAAAATATCAAGTATAAATATTAATAGAATTACCAAAACGCAAAAAAAATATAGTTTAGAGTATAAACATCTTAATATATATATTGATTACACCCTGTATCCCAAATTATCCCCAATAAATTAGCTTCAAGTACTACTTATAGACTATCTTTTATACCAAGCAAATATTTCATTTTCTCGAAAAAGAAGAATCCAAACATCATACCGAATTAAATATTACTGGGGTTTGAAATTAATAGTTACCACATGGCTTATCTCAGTTAATAGTAACCGCAAGTTAATCGGTTTACACCATTTATTATATATGAAATTTATTACGAAAATTATTAAGGTATAATGAAGTACTTGTGCCTACAAAAACATTTATTGCTAAAAGCTATTTCAACTAGTAACCTTGTATAAATTTCAACAATATAATGCTGGTAGCCATTAATTTGGAATTAACATTTATACTACGATGATATAATCGTATTTATATATTGTTATATGTTAAAAATAAGCATTTATTATTTTAATATTATATTATACATGGGAAAAACATTGAATATATTAACATAAATATGTATATAAGACTAATTTTATGGTGTACTAATTGAATAGTTACCGAACTATATGCAAGCAATTATTATCTATACTTAAAAACACAATTCTGTGGCTGGAAAACATGTCTCGATTTATATCCAATTTTGTATTTTGATAAGTGTATAAGGTATGATTAGATTTTCTTGAACAGATAAGTCACCAGAAAGTGCTGTGTGGTAGCGGCTACGAATACTCAAAAGCCTTTTGTCATAAAAAAAAAAACGACTAATCGTTTTTCATCGACCCGCAGCAGTTACCCACCCCATCAGCCTGTTCATCTACCACTATAAGCAATAAAAATTTATAATAAACTAGCAACCCGCCCTCGCTTCGCTTCGGTTTCAGTCGCCTTACTCGCGTAGTGCCCGTTCCCGTGGGTATACTGGGATAAAATATAGCCTATGTTACTCAGGGATACAGGGATACTCAGGGATATAATTCTTTCACCATTAGAATGTTACACATTCTAATGGTGAAAGAATTGTCGAAATCCGTCCAGGAGTTTTTGAATTTATTCGTAAGGAACGTTTCCTCTTTATAATATTAGTGTAGATTACACCCTTAGAGGGTGAAAATTAAAAAATGCTGAAACACGTGTATATTTATTTTTAATAAAGAGTATTCTTGGAGAATTTGAAGAAAATCGATGTAGATTTTTTTCCTCCTTATAAAAACATTGTTACTGCGGTTCACCCCCTTTTTTTTTATGGGTGGGCTATGGTAAGCGCACGCGCGATCCTGTCCATCCGGGGTGATGAAAGGACAGCGCGCGGGCCCATAACCCACCCGTACCCACGTCACCTCGTTGTTGGGCCGACCACCGGAGCAGATGTGACTTGTCATCAGTGGTCGGCCCGACGGAATACCCTTTCGGGTAAGCTCTCACCTCTCGACATACTGGGAAGTCGGTCGCCATCGCGCGGTCAGCCTCTCTGCGGGTGACGGACAATTCCCCGGTCCGATCACCCGCGGCCTCGGCTAGGGCGGCATTAGGCGCAGATACTCGCGCCTGCGCAGCCCGAGTCACCGGCGGCGGAACGTGTCGCCGGCGGCGGAACGTGTCGTAGAATAGGATCTCTACTCGCACACGATCCGCCGCCTTCTTCCGTTAGATAACGGCCTCACAGAAGGCGGCGACCGCGTCCCAGTGCGGTTCACCCCTTAGGGGTTGAATTTCAAAAAACCCTTTCTTAGTGGGTTTCTACGTCACGCAAAGAAACTAATGTCAAAATTTCATGTTTCTGATTTCAGTAGTTTCGGCTCTGTGATAAGTCAGTAAACTGACATCTTCCTACCTATTTTACACCCTTAGAGGATGAAAATGGACAAACGCTGAAACACATGTTTATTTATTTTTATTAAAGAGTATTTGTGCTGTTGTGTTTGAAGACAGTAGCTAAAGATTTTTTTCTTTCCATACAGACTTTAACGTTGCGTTTCACCCCCTTAGGGGTGGAATTTCAAAAAATCTTTTCTTAGTGGGTGCCTACGTCACGAAATGAAGCTACGGTCCAAATTTCATTTTTCTAGCTTCAGTAGCTTCGGCTCACCCTGTTCCTTTATATGTATATTATTGTTAACGCCCCCACAACACCCCTTGCAGGTGGAATTTCGTTAAATCTGTTCTTAGCTGACCTCTACTCTACGAAAGGAATATTTCTGCCAAATTTCAAGTCTGTACGGCGTATGGTTCCAGAGATATGGTGATGAGTCAATATATCGCTCGCAAAACCCGCCTCTCCTATCTTATATATATATATATATATATATAAATTACGTGTCGCGTTGTTTGTCCGCGATGGACTCCTAAACTACTTAACCGATTTTAATCAAATTTGCACACCGTGTGCAGTTTGATCCAACTTGAAAGATAGGATAGCTTACATCTTAATTTATAGTTGCAATAATATTTTATTGCAAATTATTTGTCTATTATTTGACATTCACAATTATCTGTTAACTCCAAACGATTTTAACAGATGGCGATATCTGTTGACTGGATTGAGTAATTAATTAATAGATGGCGCTGCTATGTCAAACCTACAAACGTGTCATATAGGATTTTAACTTGCTTTTTTACATAGATGCCATTTGTAAAAAACAGTAACGCGTGGCCGGCTCTGCTAGTATATATATATATATATATATAAGAATGTAGCATTTTCACCCGATTTAGAATTCCTACACGGATAACCAGGATCAAGTCAGAGGTCAAGGTCAGAGTCAGTCAAGGTCAGAGGGAAATTATAAAATTTTTATTTAACTGACGTATAATGAGTAATAGCTTACAAATTTACGTAATAGTACAAGAAAGATTGCACGTGGATAAAAGTACTTAACTGTTTTATAATTGAAAAATAAATCTCATATTGTATTATTAACAGGGCTGTCAAAATTAATTAACGAATTTAATTTTAAAATATAAAATTTTAATCCTTACTATTATATACTCACTATTATAAATGCGAAAGTGAGGATGTTTGTTTGTTTGTTATGCTTTCACGCTTAAACCACCGAACCGATTTTAAAAAGTAGTTACGTCACTCCAACCTGTTGAGACAAGACCCAAATAGTTGCTACTCGGAGCCAATCTCACCAAACTTAATTGGCAATCAAATTAGCGCTCATATTGTATAGAATTTTTATCGGTATTTAGATTTAACATCAATACTTATTCTCTAATATATCGATATTTAGATTTAGCATCAATACTTATTTAGAAAAAAAGAGATTTTCGGAGGCTTTCTTCAGCCTCCGGTTAAGTAATCTTGTAACAAAATATCCTGTTCTTTTTGATACAAGCTACATGAAATATAAGAATAATGTGGCTAAGATACTGTCTGGAAGGAATTAGACGCAACCTGCCGCAGCACGTGCAGCCAGCCTCGGAATCACTACCGGCTGCGAATGCAGGCAGCGGCTGCGTATCATGCGTGTGGTACCTGCGTCCACAGCCTGCAGCCAAGGTTGGAATGGCACCTTTAAGTGGTGGTAACGGAATCAAACCGCTGGGGAAGAAAGGTTCTCGAGTGGCGACCACGTATCGGATGACGCAGTGTAGGACGCCCCCCACTAGGTGGACCGACGACCTGGTGAAAGTTGCTGGGCGTCGTTGGATGCAGGCGGCACAGAACCGCATTTTATGGCGTAACATGAGGGAGGCCTACGTCCAACAGTGGACGGCGATAGGCTGAAATGCTGATGATGATGATGATGATGATGAACGTAATCAAAATACAATCTATCACTAGTCGCTCTTTTCCCACGGGTGTTAGCTGATACCAATATGAAACGTAAGCAAACATAATCAAGACAAGAAAAACTCATAATAAAAGCATGCTTTGAACAGCATGCCACAATAGACTAATTTCACTCTCATTATAAATAATCTTCGTGCCTTAGGGAGTCTGCAGCAACAGTGAGACATATTCTGAGTCATAAAAAGATATTTTATATATGAAGATCAAATAAACTGTCATAAAACGGTATAGGTCTCGGGTTCGTACCCCATGATATGACAAAGTAATACCAGTGTGGTTTCCATATGGTAACGGAGTAAGAATACAATTACCACTCCCTATCTTGCCCGTGGATGTCGTAAAAGACGACTAAGGGATGATAATATGCACATAACAGCTATGCAAGAGATGGAAAACTCGATATGAAACCCTGTATCAACATGTATGTCCTTTCATTGTGGAGGAGGCCCGAGCCCAACAGTGGGATGTATGTGGACTGCGATGATGAATGATGATGAATAGTCATCATCATTCATCATGGATAGTTAGTGTACTTGAAAACCAGTACCGTAACTAATATGAAGAAAGATACTACTGCTCTAGGATAATTCTGTATTAAAATTTGTGAGATGTTTGGATATTTGTTACTCAATCGCGCGAAAACCATTGAACAGACTTGGATGAAAATTGGCTTATAAATAGATTAATAGATGTATAATTTCCGGGATTAGCACTGAGGATACTTTTTATTCCCGTATTTTGTCTTCTTGGGATAAAATAATTCACGTTTACTTTATTTACTCAATCCATTAAATAGATTTGGATAAAATTTAATCTTGAGAAAGTTACCTTTTATGCGAGTGAAGCTGCGGGGCGAGGCTAGTAATATTACAAACAATAACAAAAATAACTGCGTAGCACGCCTAATACACGTTCAACAACAATATATCAGTCAGCCAATAATAATCTGAAACTAATCTTGGTAATCCGAATATAGGATCAACGAAAATAGGAAAACTATTTCTCTAGATAATTGTTGGCTACTTCTCGACTATTTTGCTGAATAATATTTGAACAAAGCCCACACTAAGAAGATCTCTCATTTTATGTAGTCGCGTGCTAGCCAGAGTTCAGAGTGTTCAAGTCATAAACATTGATTTAGGAATAATCTATTCTAAGCGGATGCACATATATTATATTGAATGTAGCTGCTTTTAATTCTCCTTTTTATATTAATCTTTTGCTCGGAAAATAAAGGATACTGAAAATAGATAACTTATTGGAATTTTCATTTACTTTAAAATAAAACACTAGCTAGCATTAGGCAATTGAAAGTGACTTTACGACTGTAGTTGCAATGATACAATTTTGATACCAAGTCTAAGATTGTACACCCTTGTATTTCCCCATGGAAGTTGTGAATACCGGCTTATCTTACACCAGGGGTAAGGTCAGCAGCGATCTCCTAGGAAATACATAACACCAACTGGAATTGCCAACCCTAATGCTAACACACAACTACCATAGTGTAAGGTAATTCGCAACACGCGTTACATATTGCACGTATGTATATGCATATTTCAGCTTGAACGAATTACGAGTTGGTCGTAAAACGTATTCAATTTGCATAGATAAAGCAGTATATTTTTATAGTTTGTAATATTAGAAACATTCATTACCATTAGAATCATTTGCAAACCCCCTCATGAGGTCCCTCCATCTGTCAGGTTATCCACTGTAAAATATAAATCGCCCCACGGAGAATAAATTTAAATCTTTTATTTTCAAGCCAGCTAAGGTCCGAACATATCCTTACCAACCGTTTAGAGTGATGGAAGCGCAATGGAATCCCATAAATAAAAACTATAAAATATCTATATCAATACTCATGTTTGTCTTAACAGATCATTATGAGGTTTAATCTTATGGTGACTGGTTAAGATTACAATACGTCATGACGTATGTAACGTCATTGGATGAATTCGGAATAATGACACGTGTAATTAGAGTAATATAGAAGGTAGTAACAGAATAAAAACTATAATAATACAATATCCGTGTGGTGACGGAGTAAGAATACAATTCACCACCCCCTATCTTACCCGTGGGTGATCGTACGAGACGACTAAGGGATATAAAACGCATATAACATCTATGCGAGAGAAGGAAAACTCGAAATAAAACCCTATACCAACACGTTTGACCAGCGTGGTATAGTAGGTCAATTACCCTTCCATTATGGAGGAGGCCCGAGCCCAACAGTGGGACGTATATGGGCTGAGATGATGAATAATACAAAACCAAATAGCGCTTACTTCAAATGATGTAACCGTGGAAAGAGTATCATGAATAATACTCGCAAATTTAATCATTTTAATGCTATATAAAAAGATTGCATTTGATAAAAATGATATGAATCAGACAACCCTGCTTGGGAACGTACAATGTCAATGAATCACAAGTTCAAAACACGCAAACCCACGACTAGTCATCGAAGCGTGAAGATTAACACCAAAATGCGGTGTGCATTTATTATATGAACATGGATTCGTTACATCCATAATATTTTGTTTCAAACTTCATTGCACATCTGTGTTCCAAATGAGATTGTTAAAAATGAACAAGGTGTTGCCGCCATAAAATGCTATTCCAATCTATACATAGTCTATACCAATAAATAAAATTGGAGTGTCTGTTTGTAATGTCAAAATAATAGGCTTTTTTCATGCTCACACGGTTATTTGCACGACACCTATGCCTAAAATAGCAATTAAAAAATTTTTGTCTGTCTGTCTGTTTATTCTGGGTAATCTTCAAAACGGCTGGACCGATTTCAAAAATTCTTTCACCAGTGGAAAGCTATAATATCAGGGCATAAAGTAGGCTATATTTTATCCCGGTATACCCACGGGAACGGGAACTACGTGGGTAAAACGACTATAACCTATAACCGAAGCGATGCGAGGGCGGGTTGCTAGTATAGAATATATTTGCTGACCGCTTATGTGTTTCTTTGCTACTTTTAAACCATAATGAATTTTAGTACAGTTTTCACTGTCATTTGCACATTTTAAAGAAAATCTTATTTGTATACTTAATTTTCAAATACGTAACAGTAAGTTTTATAAACAATTAAATTAAAATATCTATAAAAACGTTAAATTAAGCTTTCATTATGAAACTTATTATTCTACGAAGAAGAGAGAACTTTTGCTGTTCTAATTAAGAGGTGGCTAATTTTATCCTTACTAATATTATAAATGCGAAAGTAAGGATGTTTGTTTGTTTGTTACGCTTTCACGCTTAAACCACCCAACCGATTTCAAAAATTCTTTCACCATTGGAAAGCTATAATATCAGGGAGTAACATAGGCTATATTTTATCCCGGTATTCCCACGGGAACGGGAACTACGCGGGTAAGGCGACTGAAACCAAAGCGAGGGCGGGTTGCTAGTATCTAATAAAATAGATTGTAGGGAAAATTTTTTATTTTTTTTTTTTAATTAGATATTATAGAGTTTGCCCTTTGTATACACACAAGTGGCGATCACGAAGCGGACGTCGCAGCGTAGGACGACCTCTACTAGGTGGACTAACGGTATTTTGAAAGTCGCAGGGAACCGTTGAATGCAAGTGGCATAGGACCGTTCCAAGTGGCATGCTCGTGGGAATGCCTATATCCAAGTCACACATCACACACACACATCTATGGATACACACAAATACCTAGCTGGATGCCAAATTTGACCTTTCTAGGTCACTTAGAAGCGGGTTAGGTTTTAGATTTGTATGTCAATCGTAAGTCATAAACATGACGAGTTTTGGACGTTCGACGACGTAATATATGTATATGGTGGGTTTATGTTGAATAGTTTTTAAGTTATAAAATGTGTTGGTTGTGTAAATATACATCGGCGCGCTCTTTACTTGAATGTAGCTTGACACGCTTCCGTGTGTCTAGATTACCACCAATGGAAAATTAGAATTGGGAATTTATGTCGGAGTGTCGGTTCAATATCCTATTAAAAAATATACGAAAGTAAACATTACATTGCTTAAATTAATACTTGACTAAGAAACTAACTTATAAACTAACTAATAAATAATACGTACATATATATGAATTTGAATATCGACAAGGTTCTCTACCGATTTTCTTGTAGATATATTGACAACAAAATGGGAGGTAAAATTCTTTCACTAAGAGTGCATTATGCCAATACAAAATTAAAGAAAGAACTTCATTGCAATGGAATATGTCAATACAAAATCAATTAAAGAACTTTCTTTGCAACTGAATATGTCAATACAAAACTAAAGAAAGAACTTTCTTTGCAACAGAATATTTCAATACAAAATTAAAGAAAGAACTTTTTATTTTAATTCTATATTGGCATAATGCACTCTTATTCTATTACCATCCTTACTAATATTATAAATGCGAAAGTAAGTTTGTTTGTTTGTTACGCTTTCACGCTTAAACCACCGAATAGATTTCAAAAATTCTTTCACCAATGGAAAGCTATATTATCAGGGAGTAACATAGGCTATATTTTATCCCGATATTCCCACGGGAACGGTAACTGCGGCGGTTTAAGCGACAGAAACCGAAGCGTAAGCGAGGGTGGGTTGCTAGTATAGAATAACATCATCTTTTACATGTATATATGATGTATATGGGTAATTCTCATTTTTGGAAAAATTAAGTGTGACAATAATTTTACTAATCTGTTGTACTTATATATCGGGATTATAAATTGCGATATTAATAAATAGATAAAAGACTATAAGTTCATACAATAAACATGTGAAATAATTGAATAGTTAATTTTTAATTAAATGTTAAATCATCAAAATTTTCCCTTCCGTGGATGTGATCACTCTGACTTTGCAAGGGAAAAAAATAATAACTTAAATTTCTTATTTATTACTATACAAAAAACATTGCCAATATTAACAATAGTAAATTTTCTCATTAAAATTAAATAAATAATACCTTTAACTATACAATATTCTTCATCTATTCATAAATAAAATTGTGATTAATTTTTTTGTCACTTCCATGGATGAGTGTCACATGGCCGTTAATTAAAAAAATATTTTGCTAAAAACGAAATGCGACTGAGCATAGACAAAGTAGCCATATGCCATTTTGACTCAGCTGTCATTTGCTATCGGAGTTGTAACTGCTAAGAAATATAATTGAATAGTTTTCTATTCTCAAAACTCGTCAAGCATAAGTGGTCACAACTGTGTTCATGGTCGAAAGTATGTATAATTCAAATATAAAGCTTGGTTTTATGGTTTATTTGCGTTTATGTGCCACAATTACTGTGCTATAATTTGAATTTTGTCGTGTGATTTGGAGCTTATGTTTTTGGGAGTTAAATGAAAAAAATTCACTTCCATGGACGTCACTTCTATGGATCCGTGGATGAAACTCTGCCCATGGATGTGACCATTGGCCCATGGAAGTGACAATTGCTTAGATACGCGTGCGAATGACAATTGCATAGATATGGGTGCTTTTTGCGGCATGTCTAATTTATATTACTTTTAGATGGCGAAGCCTAAAAAGCGTCCAAAAACTGTGGAAGAGATACGTAAACGAAAACGTGAGTGTGATCGTAAACGAAGAGCACGTGTTAAAGCTGATCCTTCTTAGTAGTTCCTTCTCAGCTGGTAAAGAAAAAGATAGAGCATGATATGCAGACAAAAACAAAAGCTAGCAAGTAAAGCTTGTTTGCGACATGACACCGAGGGAACACCGGAATCAACGTAAAGAGTGGAGAGATCGCAAAGCCAGAAGTCGATTGAAAGAAAGACGCAATAAAAGCCTACTTAATCACTTAAGAGAAAATACTCCTGAGACAACTGACGACGAAGTAGCAGGCAGTCGTAAGGGATCACCGTCAGTGTCGGTTAATTTTTCTGAAGAAATATGGCACGTCCTGAGTCTGGTTGCGCTCATAATTCCTTAACACGGTCGTCCAGATCGACACCTTTATTAGTCCAAGATAGTCCAAGTTCTTCACGATGTTTTCCAAGCCGACAGAAAGAAAAAGGTTCTAAAGTTGCACGGGCAAACCGTGACAAAACTAATCTAATAATAAATAAACAAACAGAACAACTGAAAATTTTGAAGCAGAAAGTACATACTTTAAAAGTCAAATCATTACGAGCAGTTAACAGAAACGGAAATGTGGTTACTAAGGAAAAAAGCCGTTTTTTTAGGTGGGTTATGGTCGGCGTACTCCTCGCACCACTCCGTCCGGGGCGACAGAGGGGCGTAAGCACGCAACCCACCCACGATGCACGTCGCCTTCGTCGTTGGGCCGACCACCGGAGCAGGGTGACTTGACGTCAATGGTCGGCCCGACGGAATACTCCCTATTTGGGGTACCCTCCCATCGACCGACGTCCGCCTCTCGGGGATGACGTCGGACTTTCGTCACGAGGTCGGCCTCTCGGCGGGTGACGGACTAATTCCCCCGGTCTCGGCTAAAGCGGCATGAGACGCAGGTATTCGCGCCTACTCCGCCCCAGTCATCGGCGGCTGATCGCCTCATCGGGGCTGCGCTCCTCGCGCGCGCGATCCGCTGCCTCCTTCCGCGAGACTACTGCCTCGCAGAAGGCTGCGACCGCGTCCCAGTTCCTGACGCTGCCGCCGATGGTCGGCAGCGTCAGGTCGGCACCGATGATTGCGACGAGTTCACGACGCTGCTCTGCCCAAGCGGCACAGACCTGGAGCGTATGCTGCGCCGTGTCCTCGTCGCAATCGCAGTGGTGGCAGGACGATGTACTCTCCTCCTAACGTTAATACAATAAAGTTGATTTACAACTGATACAATGGTATATTTATTATTCCCAAACAACCAGCCTGCAATGTATCACTTCCAAGGATTAATTTAATATTGAGTATGTCACTTCCATAGATGTTAGGTCACTACCATGGAGGACATTTTTTTTTAAACCCTTATAAATAACTATAATAAGTGCTGCAAGCTCGGAGAACAATTTTTTTTGGAAGAACTGGACCCAAACTACCAGAATCCATCATCACTTTTATCTAAAAGACGTTTACATTTTATTATATTTTTTTTTAATCAAAAATGAGAACTACCCATATATGACACGATAAATTAGCATGTGTCATCCTTCAATGATGCATCCCGTCAATGGACGTGTTATAACTTGGGTTCGCAAACAACCATATAAAAAAGGTGTATTAAATTTATATTAGGCTAGTAAAATTAGCAACAGCATAATTGAATTATATTAAAAAGTGAAATTAACTTCACCTCTCCTCAGAATTACAAAATTCAAACTTCTAATTAAATACCAACAAAATAATAAACATTTCGTAATTTATTTTAAACAAAATCTATAGGAAACATTTTAGGAACATGATAAACGATGTCTATCTCAAATCCCTAGGTAGTCATGCTATTTTTCCATGAAAAAAATTATTGTATAAACTAGCAAACACTCTCACATTTATTATATTCTAAAGGACAGTGTAAAGAATTTTTTAAGCTTTGTTGTAAGAATCCATAATTCTAGTAGATACTTCAATACCCAGGAGAAAACTAAAACTGAACACAAGGTCGTCTGGTTTTTCTCATATAATTTATCGCTATTTGCACTCACTTTTAGTACATTTAGGTTTCGAATAACCTTTGGTAGATATAGTAGCAATATAAAATCTATACTAATATATAAAGCTCAAGAGTTTGTTCGTTTGAATGCGCTAATCTCAGGAACTACTGGTCCGATTTAAAAAATCTTTCAGTGTTCTTTATTTATCGAGGAAAACTATAGGCTATAATATAATTACGCTAAGACCAATAGGAGCGGAGCACCAATAAAGAATGTTTCAAAATCGGGGGTTCTTTTTCCTTTTGAAAACTTCCACTACGTGAGCTGCATAAACGGTTAAAGCTTTGCAAAAATGTGTCAATCGTATTATTTAAAAATATTTTCACATTTTACGTAAACAAAGTTGCGGGTTAAACTTAGCGTTAGCAACAAAAAAACTATTGAACACGGACGAAGTCGCGGAGAGAAGCTAGTATGATAATATATAAACAATCAACTACTCGTTGTGAGCATATAAATTTTATCTGTTATTGGTGGTGGCATAATCATGCGATTGTCGTTTGAGCGGACGTTGTTTTCCGCAAGGAGTGAGTCAGCATAGCGTCTGGAACTGTGCCCGGCAGACAGCAATAGGTTAACCGTCTATGACGTGGTACTGAAAATATTATTTGAAATATGGGTGTGTCTAGACCGAGGGGGACATCGGGACAATGGCGTGACTATAACAAGATATTTTAATTGTTAGTACGTATATGGTGCAAAAGGGTAAACATATATAAACATCAATATCTTTTAATCAAATCCACTCTGAGCTTTCCGTGTGGTGTCGAAAAAGACCAAGGGATTATAACCTGCAACAAGAGAATGAAAATTCGAAATAGAAGCATGAAGAACCAGTCTAACCGGGGTGGCGTAGCAGGTCAAATTTCCTCCTATTGAGAAGAAGGCTCGAGCCCAACATTGGGACTTATAACCTTATTATTAGACATGTGATGCTAATTGTGTAACTAAATTCTGTCTTTTTTTAATGACGGGATTTATCACATCGATTGATATAAAATCTATATTATGTATTATAAAGTATAATATAGGGCCATGTCTTATGTATTGTACTCTGTACGCGTGTATTCTGATACAATGGACTATTTATATCCAGGACGCATAATAACGTAAGTACTATGTCAACCTCGGAATAGTCTAATAATATATAATCTATGGTTTTTTGGAGAACCTATGTTGCCTATATTACTTTAACTGCGGCTCGAAGAGCATCAAACTAATGCTTGTAAGACATGTTTATTACAATTTTATATAAAAGAAGTTAGAAAGAAAAAAGAAATAATAAACAAGTCCGCTGCGTTTCTTGTCGGGTCTTCTCAGTAGCGGTCGCGTTTCGATCCGGTGATAGTTTATTGGCTTAATTTAAATGTGTTAAAATGTACAATATGTAAGTGCCCTCTCGGGGTTTATGCATAACAAATGATTTGAATTTACTTGATGAAACGTTAACAACACGGTTGAAACGGTGAGAATTTACTATTTATCATACAAACAATAATATAATACTAACCCTTCTGATCAGCATAGTTCAATTTCCCTCCTATTGAAGAGAATGCTCGAACCCAGCAGTGAGATGTATGTGGGTGAAGATATTTCATAGTGATACTTTTACAAAAAATACTTTTGAGAATTAAACAAGCCAATAAAAGCTATGGCGAGTTATTCCGTAAACGACAAAATTCTCTAGTGTCATCTAAGTACAAAAATTCGCCTGTGAGATCCAAGGTATTCAATTTCAGGAGTGTAATTTCATTCCATTGAACGGTTTATTGGTACAAGTTTTTTCGTTTAATCAAATAAAACGAAATACTCTGACAACTAACGGACTCTGTAACATAACTGTCTTTTGCTCGTTTAATGACGCGAGATAAAATTTAGACCGAATCTACTGTGGCTATTAGCGATGCATGTCTGTGAATAGATTTGTGATTTAAATGGCTTGCATGTTAAAACTTTGTCACATTTCTACATATAATACTAGCGTAAATGATACATCTATACCAATAAATAAAATTGGAGTGTCTGTTTGTAATGTCAAAATAGTAGGCTTTTTTCATGCTCACACGGTTATTTGCACGACACCTATGCCTAAAATACAGATTAAAAAATTTTTGTCTGTCTGTCTGTTTGTTCCGGGTAATCTTCAAAACGGCTGGACCGATTTCAAAAATTCTTTCCCCAATGGAAAGCTATAATATCAAGGCGTAAACAAGGCTATATTTTATCCCGGTATTCCCACGGGAACGGGAACTACGCGGGTAAAACGACTAAAACCGAAGCGAAGCGAGAGTGGGTTGCTAGTATTTTACATAAAATTCTTATCACCCTTTCTCTCTATGTAGCCTAGAACATGAGTCTCAGCCACAATGACAAGAAAATTTTCCAGTGTATACCACGGATGTTAGCATAAGATTTTGTTAATCATTTTTTGGGGTGGGCTATGATCAGCGCACCTGCCGCCCGGCTCCGTCTGGCCGCGCGCGGCCCCATTACTCACCGTAGCACGTCGCCTTCGTCCTTAGATTGACCACCGATACCGAGTTCCTTGTCCTCCATGGTCAGCCCAACGGAATACGCTGAGAAGTACCCTCTCCTCTCGACGTCCCCTTCCCGGGACGTCGATCTCCGTAGCGCGGTCAGGCTCTCTGCGAGTGACGGACTAAAATCCCCGGTCCGGACACCTGCGTTCTCGGCTAGGGCGGTATTAGGCGCAGGTACTCGCGCCGGCGCCGCCCGAGTCGCCGGCGGCGAGATTTTGTTTCGCCTGCGGTGATGTTATTGTTTTCAGTCTCTTACTAAAAGCACGAGAAAAGAAAGGTCGGTGTCAGATTTTAATTTTGCTCTTCACCACAGAGATTTAACCATATGTATGTATATATTACTACGTGGCGACCTCGTATCGGACGACGCAGTGTAGGACGCCCCCACTAGGTCGACTGACGACCTGGTGAAAGTAGCTAGGCGTTGTTGGATGCAGGCGGCACAGGACCGCACTTTGTGGCGTAACATGCCTACGTCCAGCAGTGGACGATGATAGGCTGAAATGATGACGATATATTACTAGCTGTCCCGCGCAACTTCGTCTGCGTCATATAATTAGACATCAGGAAATGTCTTGGAATAAATGTTCTGTTTTGTGTCATTTTTATTGATGCTCCGCTCTTATTGATCGTAGCATGATATTATATAGCCTCGATAAAAGAGCTATTGGACACTAAAAGAAAAACTAGTCCTCGAGATTAGCGCATTCAAGCAAGTATAGAGCAACCAGGAAAGGACACAGCATCCGCTCTCCTGGGAAACTCATCACATTAACCTTTGTGTGTATTAATCCCTCGTTTTTGTGATGGGTGATCGTGGATAAGCTCATGGACGGATGATGGTTGGAAATGTCAGTGTCATTTCTATAGCACTTATTGCTTTTTTATTTTATTTCACTTTGTGACTCCTATTTATTTAGACTGCGTCCAAATGCCTACACTGCCACAAACCTTCGTTTCCAGTGTGGCTATTAGTTGTAACCCCCATTTTAAGCCTAGTACGCTCCACTGTTTAGGGCTATATTAAGTCGTGAGGTTACCCGAAAGGGTATTCCGTCGGGCCGACCACTGATGACAAGTCACATCTGCTCCGGTGGTCGGCCCAACAAACAACGAGGTGACGTGGGTACGGGTGGGTTATGGGCCCGCGCGCCGTCCTTTCATCGCCCCGGACGGACAGGACCGCGCGTGCGCTTACCATAGCCCACCCAAAAAAAAAAAAAAAGGGCTATGTTAAGTACCTCTTAGGACGAGAGGAATGATGCAAAGTAATTTCTTATATCAAGAAAAAAAATCAAACTTCAATATAGGTAAGGTACATTTTACTACATCAAAAATTCATACGAATAATTGTTCATATAATGTATTTTTTTATAGATCCAAGTTTCACGCGTAGATTCGTATATTATTTCAAAGAACAAAAGTAAATCTGTACAATATTATTTTATTACTAGTTCAAACATTAGAATAAATCTGTTTGGGATCGCAGTTTATTTTTTCGTCCTTACCTTAAAATATGTTATGGCAGTCATAAAGTTTGAGCCATAAAAATATCGCACAAAAACTATACGGACGGTTGAGCCGTCCACTCGACCGGGGCATAACATTATAAGGTGAAGGTTGTTTATATAGTGAAAGTTTATATTTGTTATAGTAAAATAGCCAACTGACTATAGCGACAGATTGTATTGACCAAGAGATTGTCTAATGGGGACCATATACTCTCAAGCTCAAAGAGTCTTAGAGTAGAACCTTATATGTCAAGAGCCAGAGCAAAAATAGTTGATTTACAATGCAATATACACTCATTTGCAAAAAAAAACGGGCACCTAAGCAATGAACCATTTCAAATGTTAATATTTCTTTGTTTGATAATTATAGGTAGTTTTATCCACACAATTTGCTAAATTAATAAGAAAATAATCGTTTTCATCAGTATTTCATAAAATTTAGATACAATTTATGGGAAATAATGCTAAACCTCGCTAGTAGTGTATATTCGCTAGTAGTGCATATGCTCATGAAGTAAAAATAAAAAAGTTTTTTTGTTTGTTTTTCTTTAATAAAGTAAAAGCAGATAAATGTTTAGTATCGAGTGTGACCCCCTCTAGCTAAAATCACAGCTTGAATTCGTCTGGGCATGCTAGCGAGTATATCCCGGATACTTGCTTGCGGAATACGTTCCCACTCCGCAGTAATCACATTCTTCAGCTCTCTGATGGTCTGCGGAGCCGGGTGTACTGATCTCACACGCCGTTTCAGAACGTCCCAGACATGCTCTATGGGATTGAGGTCGGGACTTCGAGCTGGCCAATCCAAACGACGAATGCCGACCTCTTGCACATACGCATTAACATCGCGGGATCGGTGGGCGCGAGCATTGTCGTCCATAAAAATCGAGTCTTCACCTAGAGCGGCCAATGCGGGTTGTGCATGAGAAATTAGAACTTCCGTTATGTATCGATGCCCAGTCAGTGAGCCGTTTTCAATGAAGACTAACTCTGTACGATCCATTGAATTTATTCCTGCCCAAAACATAACAGAGCCCCCACCATAAGGTGTGATTTCTTCGAAACATGCCTCTGCAAAGCGTTCTCCTTGTCTTCTTAGCACTCGCCGACGTCGATCTTCACCGAACAGAGATATCCTGGCTTCATCAGAGAACAAAACCCTATTCCAATCGTCTTGAGTCCATGATTCACAATTTCTAGCGAACCTAAGCCTGTGAACTCTGTGCTCACGGAGTAATTTGGGGCCGCGGGCCGGGCGGTGACTGCGTATATTGGCAGCGAGAAGCCTCCTCCTGACCGTCCATAGACTAATATGCACATTTCTTACTTCTTGGAGGTTGTTCTTAAGATCCACATACGAAGATTTGCGATTTCTCAATGCGCGACTCACAAGAAAACGATCATCCCGTGGTTGGGTACATGGTTTTCTTCCAGAACCAGGCCTTCTCTCGACGGAACCAGTCTCCTGATATCGCTGCCAGGTCCTTTGGACTGTCGAGCGACTAACATTTAGCCTCCTAGCCACGAAACATTGGCTGCAACCCTCTTCAAGCAGCGCGATAATTTTGGTAGCTTTTACCACTTTATCTACCATTTTTGATACAGCCAAACAGCATTAAATAAAGCTTTGACAGTCAAGGATATGAAATTAATCGATAAAAATTGAATAAAAGTTATGAAAGTCGATGTTAACTTCTGGAACTTCGCGCCAAAAATGTAGAATAAAAAGGGGTTTTCTGTAAAAATGAACATCAAATGAAAAATTGAATTTAGAACGTACTTTTTTAAATACCACAGCATTTTTAAAACCGGCCAGTAACGTGTACAAACGATTGAAACCTTTTTGGTATTGTATCTTTTTAAATATGAATGAAAATCAAAACCGCCCGTTTTTTTTGCAAATGAGTTTATTACAGAACGGATTTTCTTTTTGAAAAAGGTTCAGGGGGTCCCTCAAATGTAAATCCAAGTTGGCGGGACTCGTAGAAGTGACCTTTAGCCGCCATCTTGGAACACGCGTTATATTAAATATCTCGTTAACCATGCATCGTACGACTAAAGTTGTAGAGATCCTTTTCATAAATAATCACATTTCCTATCAATTTTATCTCAAACTTTTCCCGTATAATGCATACGTTTTTATGTATAGCGCACCAAGCTTTTGTTAATATGGTTATTACTAAACAAACAATTAACGGTGGACCACCCAAACTTTGAGTCATGTCCTATAAATAGGGCGAAAGTAAAAAGAATATATTTACAAGGCAAAAGTGTCTACCGTCATCAAAAAATATGAGGCTCACGTCATAAAATAACGTGACACTATTTTTTAAATAAAACTACGGATTTTATCGCGTTTGTATTTGATTTTTGATTACCCGACGTTTCGAACACTTTATAGCGTTCATGGTCACGGGTGGACTAAGATGTCTCACACACAAGTCATCGTTACTGCAGAAAATTTATAATTATCTACCCGATACAGAAATTAGTTATTAAATATTGACCCACATTTGATACAAAATTTATTGCCAGTGTAAGAAGAAAATGATTCTATATGAAAAAATTATATTGTTTATGGTTAGTAATAATTAAACATTAAAATTAATAGTAATTATATTTAAAAAACTAACTAATAATCTAGTATACTACCACCGGATCGGAACACGGTCACACTGAGAAAGATCCGGCAAGAAAACTCAGGTGACATGATGCTAAACATCAGAAATCAACGTGACACTAATATATTAATAATACTTACTATAAAGATATTTAATGAAACGCTTTATCTAAAATGGCTCCTGAATTGTGACTCCTCATGTCCCGCCATATTGGATTTACATTCAAGGGGAATCCTTCAACGTTTCCCAAAAAGAAAACCCGTTCTGTAGAAAATTACAGAAAAATACCCGGTTAATAATTGAATTATGGCGTATTAATTGAATTTATTTCATCTTAGATTAAATGAAACTATGACTTTTGAAAATCATATGCATATTAGCAATAATTTAATGAGTTATACACTAACGGTTTTCTATTCTATTGATATGTAAATGGATACTAAAGAAAAGGCTTGATCTAGTGTGAAACTCTAGTTGTTAATGATAATTACTCAACTTTACACAAAGCGTGTTAATTATGCCCTGTTTGTGAGTTAGGATAGACGCAGTCCTAGCAAAACAAATAAGTTCTGTTATTTCACCAAACAAAATGCTAGTAATACTAACAAACTCTCACTAGAAAACAAAGCCTAGGTAAACTTCTACTAACGGACATTAGTAATGGAAAAGTTGTGAGCAGTGTTACGTATCGAAGTTTTCCATTTCAATCAATGTTAAACCTAATAAAATTATAGAGAAAATCCTAGTTTCGTACAATGTTATTGGATTTTTACATATTATTCTTAAAAGCTTCTCGGTAAAAAGCTTGAAGTTTGGAGACGTAGGTAGGATACTGGTTAGACGGCAATAAGCACTTATTATTAGAATAGATATTATGTGGTGGAAAAGTGCATTTTATGTTTTCGGTTCCGAAGGTTTGATTGAGGCCTGAGAAATCTCCATTAAAGCGAAAGTGTTTTTTTAAATACAAGACCTTGCAATAAAGAGGAAATCCTTGTACAAGATATAGCAACAGACTTTACAAACGTACAATTAACGGAAACAAATTACACCCCGACTAAAATCAATCATTTGTGAATCCAAAAAATAATTAGCCCATGCGGAAATGCCAAACACTGCATTTGAAATAATCTAAACAGATTTGAGTGTAGAAATTAGATTTTCGTGCGGTGACGGAGTAAAAATACAATTCACCACCTCCTTTCTCACCCGTGGGTATAGTAAAAGACGACTAAGGGTATTGTAGATAATATTTAGAGAAGGAAAACTGGAAATAAAACCTAGTAGAGGGTTTTACTTTTTTTACCCGTGTGACCAGCGTAGTATTATAGATAAATTTTTCTCCCATTGTAACTTTGATCAACTACTTATATCATCGCAGCTATGCGTCCCACTGTTGGGCTCGGGCCTCCTCCACAATGGGAGGGTATTTAACTTACTATACCGTGCTGGTTAGACATATTGGTATAGGGTTTCATTTCGAGTTTTCCTTCTCTTGCACAGATCTTATGTACATATTATATCCCTTAGTTGTCTTTTACGATATCCACAGGTAAGATAGGGAATGGTGAATTATATTCTTAATCCGTCACCACACGGAAAGCAACTATATATTATATATACTAGCAACCCGCCCTCGCTACGCTTCGGTTTTAGTCGTTTTACCCGCGTAGTGCCCGTTCCCGTGGGAATACCGGGATAAAATATAGCCTAGTTTACGCCCTGATATTATAGCTTTCCATAGGTGAAAGAATTTTTGAAATTGGTCCAGCCGTTTTGAAGATTACCCGGAACAAACAGACAGACAGACAAAAATTTTTTAATCGCTATTTTAGGCATAGGTGTCGTGCAAATAACCGTGTGAGCATGAAAAAAGCCTATTATTTTACAACACCCACTGCTGAGATAGGAGTGTAATTGTATTCTTACTCTATTGCCACACAGAAAAATATTTCTGTCTATGGTGATTAATTCAATTCTAGAATCCTAAATGAGTTACTTTACCTCATCTGATAAAATGATTCATTTTTATATTTTACACTGTACTCCTGTATCCTTACTATAAATGCGAAAATAAGTTTGTTTGTTACGCTTTCACGCTTAAACCACCGAACCAATTTCAAAAACTCTTCAGCAATGGAAAGCTACAATATCAGGGAGTAACATAGGCTATATTTTATCCCGGTATTCCCACGGGAACGGGTACTATGCGGATAAGGCGAATGAGATCGAAGCGAGGGCGGGTTGCTAGTTTTATATATTAACATCAGCTCGTTAATAACACCGATGTTTTCATTTAAGTTGAAATGCACTTAATGTTATTACTATTCTTGTATCAGTTATGTCATAGCAAGGTAAAACAAGCGATTTATTGTAAAATAACAAAGAAATACAGTTCGGGGAGACCAGTAGCATACAATAGATTAAAGATATTGGCACTTTGGGCTGCGGGCCCGCCGCGTCACGCTCGACGAAGCGTAGCCTCCAAGGCTGTAGTAACTCGATTTAAAACCCCACCTTAAGCCAAGCAACTCTGCGTAATAGATTTTACATTTTAAGTACATATATAAGAGACTAGCAATCCGCCCTCGCTTCGCTTCGGTTATATGTTAGGTTATAGTCGTTTTACCCGCGTAGTTCCCGTTCCCGTGGGAATACCGGGACAAAATATAGCCTAGTTTACGCCCTGATATTATAGCTTTCCATTGGTGAAAGAATTTTTGAAATCGGTCCAGCCGTTTTGAAGATTACCCGGAACAAACTGACAGACAGACAGACAGACATACACAGACAGACAAAAATTTTTTAATTGCTATTTTAGGCATAGGTGTCGTGCAAATAACCGTATGAGCATGAAAAAAGCCTATTATTTTGACATTACAAACAGACACTCCAATTTAAATTATTGGTATAGACAATGAAATGTCAATTTCAATAAGTTATCCGTGTGTTGACGGAGTAAGAATACAATTCACCACCCCCTTTTTTGTCTGTGGGTGTCGTAAAAGACGACTAAGGTATACAATATGTATATAAAATCTATGCAAGAGACGGAAAACTCGAAAGAAAACCCTATACCAACACGTCTGACCAGCTTGGTATAGTAGGTCAAAATCCCACTCATAGTGGAGGAGGCCCGAGCCCAACAGTGGGTCGTGTATGGGCTGAGATGATGATGATGAAGTTACAATAAATATTGTTATTCGATAAAAAGACCATATTCTTCTCCTTCTTCTTCTTCGGTTGGCAAAAGGTTCGGTTGCACGTTTTCTTTCACTTTCAATAACACAGCTACTTATTCCTTTATTAGTCTATTAGGAGATCCGAGAGATAAGAAAAGGCGGTGAATTGTAATCTTATATTTTCACCACACAGAAAATCATAATAGTAAAAAACTAACAGCATTTCAGATGTACGCCATTTTACCTGGCCGGGTTAATAAACTACATACTTTAAATTAAACTAAGTCGAGTAGTACACTCAAATCGGCACATCGACCTTCTAATATGCAAAGTGATCTTGATTTCAATTGAATTCTAATATAGCAAGAATCTAAACGTGCCAGGCATACTTTATTTTATGAAAGACGAAATGTCGGCATTCGAGTAGTACTCATAAGTACATTGAAAGCCAGAACACCTGTAAAGTTAGTTAGACGATAGAGGTAGAAAACACCACTATCTCGGCTCATATACATCCCACTGATGCGCTCAAGCCCCCTCCAAATTAGGAGGGATATCGGCCAGCTATACCAGTTGGTATAGGGTTTAATTTCGAGTTTTCGTTCTCTTGCATAGACGTTACACGTATTTTAGAATTAGAAATACCATATAGCAAGCCGTAGCACAATAAAATTATAAATATCTATACCAATAAATAAAATTGGAGTGTCTGTTTGTAATGTCAAAATAATAGGCTTTTTTCATGCTCACACGGTTATTTGCACGATACCTTATGCCTAAAATAGCAATTAAAAAATTTTTGTCTGTCTGTCTGTCTGTTTGTTCCGGGTAATCTTCAAAACGGCTGGACCGATTTCAAAAATTCTTTCACCAATGGAAAGCTATAATATCAGGGCGTAAACTAGGCTATATTTTATCCCGGTATTCCCACGGGAACGGGAACTACGCGGGTAAAACGACTATAACCTATAACCGAAGCGAAGCGAGGGCGAGTTGCTAGTATGTAATAATAATCATCTTCATCCTGCTCTGATCCCAATTACTTCGAGTCGAGTGAAAGAAGAGTATATATATACTCTTCTTTCACAATACCTACGTATTAAGTTTTGTCAATAGTTTATGATCGGCTACTTGCCTAAAGTCAACCCTCCTTGAAAATGTAATTGTTGACGAGGCCGCACCAGGTGAATTTAGCTCTTGCTGTAAAGCGCTTAGTCATTTTTTACGAAACCTACAAGCAGTATAAGGGTTGGTAGGGTCTGTAGCCGCTAGCACACTGCAATATAAATATAATAATCATTGCATAATATTACATACTAGCAACCCGCCCTCGCTTCGCTTCGTTTATAGGTTATAGTCGTTTTACCCGCGTAGTTCCCGTTCCCGTGGGAAAACCGGGATAAAATATAGCCTAGTTTACGCCCTGATATTATAGCTTTCCATTGGTGAAAGAATTTTTTAAATCGGTACAGCCGTTTTGAAGATTACCCGGAACAAACAGACAGAGAGACGGACAAAAATTTTTTAATTGCTATTTTAGGCATAGGTGTCGTGCAAATAACCGTGTGAGCATGAAAAAAGCCTAGTATTTTGACATTACAAACAGACACTCCAATTTTATTTATTGGTATAGATAAATAATTATATTATATTTTTGATTAAAATACTACGACAAACAGCAATTCTTTTGACATAATAAAACTTCTAACGATTAAAACGTCTTATGATTTGGAAACTATGGCGATTTTGAAGTGTTCATCTGTTATTTGTCAAGCATAGACTAGTATTCGTTTTTTCTTGTTATTGCAAAAGTTTTATACTCCAGCCCAACAATACTTTACGCGTGTTAATTTAAAGTTAGAAAGGACTCCGAGACATAGGTTAAATTCCTTACTGCGAGGGTATCTTTAAATAAAACAAAGGAAAAGAAATGTTACTATAACATCTTATTACGTGGATATATATTACTATAGATACAGTAGGCATTCACTGCCTCCCTCTTCGCTTCGCATTACACATTCGGGGATTACGGACGATGGGTGGCCATTTTAGAGATTTGGCTCCGGTTGCAAATGTCATATAAATATTACTAGGATAATTTTAGATTATAATAGGCCAAAGAGCTCAATATGATATCTCGTTTACTAAAGTAATATGAGTGCAATATCAGTTGATTGATTTAATCTATTCATGTGGTTACGAAGTAAGAATACAATTAACCCTTTCTTGCCCGTGGATGTCGTAAAAGACGATTAACGGATGTATGTAGATTGTAGCTAACATCAATGGAAGAGAAAGAAAACTCGATACAAAACCCTATTCTGACCAGGGTCCGACCACGCTGGAATAGTAGGTTTGGGGTGTCGGAGATAGAATGTCATCAGACAATCTCTTCGGCACCCCGTAAAAGCGCGGAAGGAGCCGCTGTGGTTTTAGTGGGTATTTGGGTCGCTTATGTGGCCGGTGAGTCCCACACTCATTCCTCTGTCTGTCACCGGCGGGGGGATAGTGCGTAAATGCATTTCCACAACGACAAAAAAAAACAAAAGGTTGGAATAGTAGGTCTATTTCCCTCCCATTCTGAAGGAGACTTGAGTCCAACCATGAGACTTATACAAGTTGAGATGATGATGATTAAAAGCAGTATTATTAATCACTACAAAATAGAAATGAAGTAACTGAACCATAATATCTTACATTAAATTATAAAATAAAAATATACCTGCTTCAAACAAATAAGTGTTGAAAAAAGTATGCGCAAGTCGTAACGTTGTGAGAATGCCTCATTACGTTCACATTATAATGATATAAGAAGACAATGACATTGTACCGTTGCTGCTCAGGTAACGAGACAATTTTTGCTCACATACGTGGCAACCCTATCTATATTATAATGACATTTATTTAAATAGTTTTATCGCTACAAAATTGCATCGCCTTTTGATTACAAAAACCATTAAAATATAAAAAATAAATTACAACTAGTTGATGGAATCAAGTCTTTTGCGGGCCCTGTTCTGCCAACTTGAATAAAACAATAACTTCATTAGACCCTGGGTTTAGCAGCACATTTCACTGTATAGATCATCTAAGTAAAGACTTCCTCGCAGAATAGTACGTTGTCATCATCATCATCATCTTGCTCTTATCCCAATTACTTGGGGTCGACGCAATATGTCATCTGTTTTGACATATTGCAAAAAGTTTCGGCAATGACTTTTATGACCGGCCGCCTGCCTGACGTCAACCCTCCTTGGGAATGTAATCGTTGACCCAAAGCAAAGCAAGGGTTGATAGTATTCGAAGCCGCTACCACACAGCAGAATAGTACGTTGTATCTTTAGATTTCCAAAATAACAGCATGCTAACATGAGGACCTTTTTTATGACAGACCAGACGGGATGGCAGCATGCGGTCCCATAACCTGTCGTATCACCCATCACCGTCAATTGAGCCACGGCCATCGATTTCTTGAAGTATTTGTCCCGTCCGAAATAATCCACTATAGGCTAGCAGCCCAAGAATATGAGAACCTATAAGCCGCTGTGTGTCCGCTGTCCACCTTTTGGACAGACGAATGGTACCGTGTAATTTCGTAATCCGGTCATCGACAACACAGATGTAACCATAATACTGGTACGTATTATGCACTTAAGAAAGTTTAATGTCAGTATGTACACGTCGTAATGTTTTACGGTATTCCATGCATTAAATTTCCGTTAAACTTACTAAAATCTCATGTCAACTTAACGTGATCTTTAATAAACTATGTCATATTCAGTAACATCTTCCTCTAACTCAACAACATGCTCACTAAAGTTTATTGTGAACTTTTCCTATTAAAATACATGTTGCAATAACATATAAAATTTAAAAGTACCTAAGTAGTTTAAATTTTCCGTGTGTTTCCTTAAGATATTATTGTTTCATTTAACAGAAAGTGTGTATAATAATAAAGTTTAACTTATGTGTGTGCCCATGTTCCGTGTGGTGACGGAGTAAGAATACAATTCACCGCCCCCTTTCTTGCCCGTGGGTGTCGTAAAAGACGACTAAGGGATATTATATGTTAACAACTATGCAAAAGAAGAAAACTTGGAATGAAATCCTATACCAATACGCCTGACCAGCGTGGTATAGTAGGTCAATTTCCCTCTTAATGTGGAGGACGCTCGAGCCCAACAATGGGATGTGTATGAGCTGAAATGATAATGATTTCTCAATTCTCCTGTGGCGACGAAGTAAGAAAATTCAAAAATCACTTAAGAAGATAAAAGCGCGCGAGCGATCCACAAATTGTTGTTCTGAATCTGGATTTATTTTGCGTTCGTTTGTGTTTTTCTTAGTGCAGGGAGTTGTATAAAAGAAAATATAGCCGGCCCGGCCACGGACGTAAAGGAACACGTTACAAGTGGTCGGTCCAATGGCGATGGGGAGGGAAAACGGTGGCTTATGGGGTCGCCTGACGAAATGACCAGCACACAGCTGACCATAGCCCGTCACAAAAAAAGTTTCACACTACATTTAACAAAGGGCAATATTGTATCCTTAATGAATGGTAAATGAAGAAATAATAATATAACAATCGCAGTGACTTTGATAAGGTCTATCGTCCTGACTACTCCTGACTTCAAAACACCGTTATCATTGACTCATTAATAAATGTATTTTAGGTCGCAGTTGAACAAATAGAAAGAAAGAAAGAAAGAAAAATAATTTATTACTCCTTCACGGGAGGGCAACATCACAAAAGCTCAAACAGTGAGTAGAATATAGTAAAACAATAAATTATAATAAAGAAAAAAAAAGTACAAAAAGAAATTGATATTAACATTGGTTTTCCCTTCGTGAAAGAGAAAAAGGATCGCTGCTCAGCATACTGTTGAGGCATCTATTTTAAGAGAGATACCGCAACGCTGTTTTTCTGCAGCGTCCTGCGACGTCTGTCAGCAAAGTACAGGTAGCAGCTGAATATAATTAAACTAACAAATTACAGCTGCTTTTGTAAATAATATTCAAATAATAGAAAAATAATAATAATAACATACGGATTAGGTGCGGTACTAAGTTATCTAATCTTACGCGTATAAGTAAAAATAAAAAATAATAAAATAAACATAAATAACATTTAACAAACAAAAATTACATTCAACAAACAAAACAAAAGGATATGCAATTTACAATAACATAATAACTAATAGGTGGTATTTTATGTGATGTAATAAGAGAAGGTGCTGAAGTTTCATGAATGTGAAGATCAATGATGACATTATAGTGTAATACACACTACTGAACGATAACAAGCATTTTGTTACCAGACATACTTTTAAAAAGAGTATAAAACAAGAAAAGAAATATGGTCTTTGTAACACCGTGATTTAAAATTACATAAGAATACAAAAACAAAAAGAAAAAATATATATATGTTATTAATCTGTGGCATAATTAATGTTCAATACTGCTGTGGTAACCCTTACTTACTAGTCTGTGATTGTCATAGAGATCTTTTATGTCAGTGGATGAGTGGACTCAGTGGTGAATGTTATCTACAATTGTTTACGTACATATAAGTGTTTGTAATAATTTAAAAGTCACCAATTGCCAATTGTTATATGAAATCTATGACAAACTAAAAGTCCATGTCAGTGATATAGACGGAAGGCCACACACTGTGACCAATGAAACCTGTATTAGCCAAGCACACATACGCAATTGACCATAATAAGCCTGATTGTAGCAATACATTGCTGGGTACATCCGATTACTGCTTATACGCTAAGGACCCAAGGGTAAGTTTAATCTATGTAATTGGGTATTTAGTCTACAAATATGTATTTGAGAAAAAAATAAATAAATAAAAGAGTTGTGTTTGCATAAACATAAAATGTTTTTTTAGGTTATTAATAAGACTTTGTTTTGTTTTCAGTTGGCGTTGTGGAGGAGATAGTATGTTCCAGCAGTGCGTTGCAGCATATTTAAAGTTTCCTCTAAAGGCGGCGGTCCTATATTTCGGCACAATAAGAGGATGCACATTAGAACGGATTGGGAATTTACATTTATCTGTTTTCCACTCAAGTTTATAATATAGATATTGTGGGCTTTGAGTGGCAATGATGCTGTAAATAAAACTGGCGTAGTGGATTTTTCTTCTAGCAGTCATCTTCAATATATGGTGTTTGTTTAAGTAAGGAGTAACATGATTCCTTTTAGGTATTCTGAAACAGAAGCGTGCACATGCATTTTGTATCCTCTGTATCAAACACTCTGTTCTGTTTAGTAAACATGGACCGTAGACAATGTCACAATAGTTCAGTCTAGACAAAATAAGACTGTTAGATAACTGCTTTCTTAATGGCTCACTGATGTAGTCTCGTATTTCATACAAAACTTTTAATTTATAGAAACAGTTTCTTAAAATGTTGTTTACATGTTTCTCAAAGCGTAGGTCCTTGTCCATCAACAGCCCTAGATTAAGCGCTTCATCTACTTTGCAAATTTCCCTACCTAAAATAGTAATTTTAGGGTTTGCAGAAAGAGTAGCCTCAATTTGATGTTTACTCCCCAGTACCATAAATTTGGTTTTATTAGGATTTAAAACTAGAGTATTTTGTTCGGCCCATATGATTGTCCTCTCCAGATCCTCATCTATCCGTTTTATAGATGATTATTTTATAAATGAACTAATGACCTTTATGTCCTTAGTGTTGTCGGTTCAATGGCCAAACCGGATGACATTGATTTATTATTATAAGCTACTACGTAAAGACGACGCCAAGTCGGTTTTCGCGAAGAATTATTGGTTATTTCGTTTATACACAGCATTTTTCCGTTAGATCATAGAGTTAAGAGTATGAAAAGGTGTCAATGTATCACTACCTCTAGGAATTAAGGTGAAGGATTCTATCAAATATTATTCAAGAGAATAACAACTTTGAACATAATTCTATACACTGGTGACCGTTTACAGAAATGTTTTTTTGGCTTGTCAGTCCAGGTTAGGCGTGGTGGGAACCTCGAAAAGCGTCGCAGGAAGCCACCAACCACGATTATAGGTAGCACCTAAATTCACATGTTGACATACATTCATAGATGTTATGTGTCATATAGATTGCTTTGTACATCATGTCAACTCATATAATACTTTCAGAAGGTACGGGCGCCTGAGTATGATAAGAACAATGTCAATAATCATCATCATCTAAGCTCACATATGCCCCACTGCTGGGCTCGAGCCTCTTCCACAATTGAAGAGAAATTGACATACAATACCAACCTGGTCAGTGGTGTTGATATACGCTTTTATTTCGAAGTTTCCTTCTATTTTATAAATGTTATCTGGCATATGTTATCACGGCCAGAATAGCGGGCGATGAATTATTCTATTCTTTTTCTTGAGAGCGATTGCCTTATAACCCAAAATGTAGGTGTCGTTAGTGAATACAGGCAACATCCTGTCACAATGTCATAATAAGGTAACGCAAAGTTTTACTTTTCTGACTAATATGTAAAGGAAAATGAGTAATATTTTATTTCTGCAAGTTACCGATAAACACTGACCCAGATATTTAGCCGGAATCGAAACATCGTTTAAGCATGAATTTTCCGGTACGCAGTGGAATGATTATGTCGTGTTTACAACTAACATGAATTATTTAAATAATAATAATATAAACAAAAATAATAATACTTAATTTTTGTAATAAAACCATTTTTACAGATTTTATAGCTTGTGTATTAGATTTTTAATATTTCGACGATTCGTACACTTTTCAACGCTAATGGTCCCGGAAGGAGTCTTTCAAAAGGACGGTCCTCCCGTAATCAAATATGTAATATTCGCGTAAATATAAGATTTTTTTAATAATAGTTAGCATACTATATAAAAATAATTATCTAATCGAACTGTTATCTCTTAGTTGTTACTAGAACCAACAATATTGCATAACTAGTTGCAACTTAGTTATCTTGATGTCTCTCGGTTTGTTACGGCAGATTCTATAATCTTTGTTTTCTTTAGCATAATAGTTAAGGCTCGACCGAGATGGGTTTTCCGTTCTCGGCCGAGACCGAGAATAAAATAATATCTCGGCCGAGACCGAGAGCTGAGACCGAGAATAGACAAAGCGTGAAAAAATAAATTTTAATACTGTAAACTTTTTAATACACTACTAATTGTTTAACAAAATTAACTGTTTTAATAATCAAAGTTAAATAACATTATATTATAACACATAAAAAGCATTTTTTCAGCATTTTCGCCCTTCAAAGAATGTCGCCTCTCGTCATACAATTGTCCAGCTTTGCTAAACAGTTGTTGACTTGCTACGCTAGTGGGCGGCGCAGATTAAAACTTATTTGCTGCAGGCTTAAGCACCTCAGAAGGTGACGAACATCAATATTCATAAATATTAGCATTTCTTTGCAGTCTTGGCTCTGTAAGGAAGCTTTCTAGCGCTATTTCAATCACAGAGCTTGAACTGTATTCGTCATTGGCCAATGACTCGTCTTCCAACTCTATCGAATCATGAGCTGCCCATAAGTTGGATTGATTTGTAGCAGCCATGTTTGACGAGTTAGTTGAAGATGCCCATGTCGTCTCACGAGAATCCTACATTTTCATTGAGAGTGAGAGCCTCGATAATATGAAGCTTGGCTGAGTTAACTTCGCTTTCAGTTACAAATACTGCTCGAACATTACAAATACTGCTCGAATGGAGCGAAGACGGCCGGCCACAGTTCGTCAGCCAGGACTTCAACCAATCACAATTTAGCTCTCTCACGTACTCACCAATCGACTTCGTACTGCGGCGCGTGGCCACGCGCAGTAAAATTTGAATGGCGATTCAAACAAAGTTCCAATCTCGGTCATGACCGAGAATCTCGGCTATAATTAGCCGAAAACCGAGACAAATTTCTCGGTTGGATTTGTAGCCGAGAATGCCGAGACCGAGATTCTCGGTCGAGCCTTAATAATAGTGGATCTGCAGCAGCTCGGTAGTGTGTGTCCATTACTGCCTAATTTATAAGCTGTGTGTGTTTAATAATAGATGTAGAGTTGGTTACCACTGGTTGGATTCTGGACTTGGCTAACACTTAATAACAGTATAAATTAAGTATATTTATAAAAATCTACACCGACAAGGTCGGTGGGAATGAATATCCGTGCAATATGCAAATCTCTTACTCAAATGTAGTAATCATATTTCGCTCGCAAATAGAGGTTTTAATTAACAGTAGTAGATAAAAAACTTGAGCAATTTATATAATACTTTAATTAGTTGCAGTTTAAAGTTTGGACGTAGGCGATAATCTATTCCACAATTTTACATTTTTTACTGTAATAAGAAACTACATTACTAATTTCCAGAGATGGTTTAATGGGTAAAATAGTTAATATTCTAAGTATCATGGGTTTCATTCCCACGCAGGACTATACTTAATTATCATTTTCATCATTTCAGTTCATATACGTCCCACTGTTGGGCTCAAGCCTCCTCCACAATAGGAGGGAAATTGATCCTACTTATACCATGCTGGTCAGACAGGTTGGTATAGGGTTTCAAGTTTTCTTTCTCTTGCATATATGTTATACTAGCAACCCGCCCTCGCTTCGCTTCGTTTATAGGTTATAGTCGTTTTACCCGCGTAGTTCCCGTTCCCGTGGGAAAACCGGGATAAAATATAGCCTAGTTTACGCCCTGATATTATAGCTTTCCATTGGTGAAAGAATTTTTTAAATCGGTACAGCCGTTTTGAAGATTATCCGGAACAAACAGGCACACAAAAATTTTTTAATCTGTATTTTAGGCATAGGTGTCGTGCAAATAACCGTGTGAGCATGAAAAAAGCCTATTATTTTGACATTACAAACAGACCCTCCAATTTTATTTATTGGTATAGATGCGTATTATATCCCTTAGTGGTCTTTTACAACATCCACGGGCAAGATAAGGAGTGATGAATTGTATTCTTACTGCGTCCACACGGATGCTTAATGCGATCCACAAATTATTGTTCTGAGTCTGGGTGTAATTTGTGTCCGTTAATTACCTGTTTGTAATTCCCTCGCAACACAAGGATTTTTCTTTGCGCAGGGTGTTGCCATAAAAAAAAGGAAAAAAGAACGTTATATCTAAGTATTATAAACTAACTTTTATACCGAGTAAATGTCATTGCCATGGGCTGAGTGAAACGACGCGTGAGGTAATCGCGAGCAACTTTATGATAAGGACTTATTATTATCATTTCTTTTTCTTTTCACTCACAAAAAGATATTTTTTTTATGAATGAACTAGCAACCCGCCCTCGCTTCGCTTCGGTTTCTGTCGCCTTATCCACGTAGTGCCCGTTCCCGTGGGAATACCGGGATAAAATATAGCCTAGTTTACTCCCTGATACTATAGCTTTCCATTGGTGAAATAATTTTTGAAATCGGTCCAGCCGTTTTGAAGATTACCCGGAACAAACAGACAGACAGGCAAAAAAAAATATAAAGTGATTTTTAGGCATATGTATAGTGCAAATAATCATGTGAGTATGAAAAAGGCCTATTATTTTGACATTACAAACAGACACTCCAATTTTATTTATTGGTATAGACTAAAATGTATTTTACCACCCTTTCCCTTTCTGCAGTTCGTCATCATCTCGGCTCATATACGTCCCATTGCTGGGCTAGAGCCTCCTCCACAATAGGAGGGAAATTGATCTTACTATACCATGCAGGGTCAGACAGAGTTTTGTTTCGAGTTTTCCTTGTCTTGTATAGGTGTTATATGCTTATTATAGTAGACACTACAATAAATATATGTGAAATGGGGAAACTCATAACAAAACAGTGTGTCGCAACACACTGTTTGGGCAGTATAGTATAGTAGACCACATTTTCTCCTCTTATGAACCAGATGCGTGCTGAATGGGATGTTTGAGCACTGAAGAAGAGAAGAATGGTTGCAGTATAATTTATTGTTCTTCGAGTCATCACTAGATGGCGTTGTAATAATATGGATATTGCAACTGACGCTTTCTAAAATCTCAAGACAAAGCTAAAAATAACCCACTCATATCGCGCAGGGTTACCATATCCGTTGGACGACACAAGACATAGCTATGAATGATAAGCTGACGCGTGAATACAGACAGACGGTGTAGTGATTTATGTACTTAGTTATATTATTTTTCTTCTTATATGGTTCAAGATTATTTTCGATGTATTCAATAGTCACCAACTCTTTTTTAACATAAGTTTAGTAAAGATAAGAATATAAACAAATAATATGCAAGAAATGAAAAACTCTGAATCAAAACCTATGCCAACACGTCTGACCAGCGTGATGTAGCAAGGTAATTTCAGTCGTATGGAGGAGAGGCTATCCCCAACAATGGGACGTGTATGAGCTAAGAAGTTTTAGAAGAAAAATTATGGTCCTTGTTAGAATTTATGAAATTATGTATTTGAAGACATACAACTGTTTTTGTAATTAACTATTTTTAATACGGCTAATTAAAAGTATTAAAACATATCTAAAAGTGTTCATCCTCATAATACAAAATTAATATAAAAAAAAAATATATTTTTTTTTTATATACAGCGTCTTTATATATAAAGGCGCTGTATAAAATCAAAACAAATTTAAATCAACACAAAACAAATATTATTGAATCCGAACCGCTCCACAGGTTTTGACGACAAATTGCTGATAAACGAAATTCATGGTGGGTGCAATTTAACTTTGTTTGCTCACTAAATACGATTTACTTCCCTATCGAGGCAGCAATGTCGTGTGTTGCTTCTTGTCAGCCAGTGTGACTTGGCACGGATGAAAGAGATGTTTGTAAGCGGCACACGTCATGGATGGACGTGACCTCGTCGGTTCAACGAACGCACTCGCCGCCGTCAGAGCGCGCGGCGATGCGTCAACCGACTGTCTCATGAGCACAAAGTTGTACAATTTAATAATAGCGCTAACAGGTGTTAATAACTATTGTATAGATCACGTAAACATAGCCAATACGCCGAAAATCGAAACCCAATAATGTAAATATTTTCTTTTCTGTTTAAATTATTTTTTACATATACCTGTTAAAGAATTTTCTAAATTGGATCTATTCTTTCATAGATTATTTCCCTACGTCCAATGGTATAAAAATTACACTATTGTTAATATATGTAATTAAATAATATCTCCACAATTTCAGAACAGAAAACAAGAATTTACATTCTACTCACCTAGCGTTGCCAGGCGTCCGGATAAAGCCGAACATAGGTAGGCTTTTTAATTGCGTGTCCGGCCAAAATAATCGGTGTCCGGTTTTTTACATTTCGCAAACGAGCAAGCGCCGAACGTGGCCGAGCGCAGGCTAGTAGCCTGTTGTCATAATAATCCAAGAAGCTTAATTTTACGTTTTTTTTTTTTTTTTTATTTTTTTTTTCTTTTGTGTGTGTACAGCTGTTGGCCGCAGATGGCCTTGACAGCTTGACGCGGACTATGGGTGAGCGCTGAGGGCTCTCAACCCGGAGAAAAGTATGCTAAGCGACATCGCCCAAGGGCTCCCCCTGTGGGGAACGGACCTCGGCTTGGGGCGTCGCTGGAGGCAAAGTGGGCGTGCCCACGTTTTTAGTAGTGACTTTTGCGCGGCGCGGTTTCGCACCTCGACGGCGAGGGCGGAACCGCGGATATTTATTTGTTAGGCCTCGCGGGCCGTGTGGGCTCTTTGTTGAGCGAGTGTGATAATGTCGTCCTCTTCGTCGAGGACGTGACGAGGACGTCGGATGGAAACTAATTTTACATGCATTTACTTGTCATTTATATACATTACTAGCAACCCGCCCTCGCTTCGCTTCGGTTTCAGTCGCTTTACCCGCGGCGTAGTTCCCGTTCCTGTGGGAATACCGGGATAAAATATAGCCTATGTTACTCCCTGATATTATAGCTTTCCATTGGTGAAAGAATTTTTGAAATCGGTTCGTTTGTTTAAGTGTGAAAGCGTTACAGACAAACAAACAAACATCCTTACTTTCGCATTTATAATATTAGTATGGATTTTGTCGTACCTAATAATACTAAAACACAAAATCCTCAATAATGTAGTGTGTCCGGCCTTTCTACCCAAATGTCCGGCCAAACTGGCTGGTCTGTCCGGCTATTAGGTTTGACGACCTGGAAACCCAACCCAACTCACCAGTTATACATCAAATCTCGCCCAGAGGCTTGTTATAGATATACCGATTATAATCAATGGCGTTACATTGGTTTTTGCTTTTCATCGTAGATACATACATATATTAACATATAAACGTATATTTATGAACAACCATGTCCTAATGAAATACTCTTTTTTGCCTGTGATAAAAATAGCTGGCAAGTCTAGAATAGATATAAACTATCTCTACCGTCACTCTAACTCAACAGGTTAATCCGTTACAAACACGAAAAGTAACAAAAGTACCAAATGTATTACTTGTTAAAGTTTAAATCGAAAACACAAAATTTAAAGTATGACAGTGATTACAAATAATAAATCTTAATTGATTTATAGATAAGAACAAAATTTCTCATCTACCAAAAGTGATCAAATTTATTCAGGAGAGATCCGTTAAATAATTTAGCTATCAATGTAGCCTTTTCCTTGAAGATAAATTGCACAATTCTCATTAATTTAACCGGCGACGTGCTTGATTCATACTTGACGACAATGAGTCATCTGAGTAGTGTTGAACACTTGTATTGTTTGCTTTTTATGCTCTATAATAATCTTAACAAAACCTCTTCTTTTGTAATAGATAAGCAATAATGAGAATATATATAATGGCAAGATTAAGCAATTTATAACACGAGCAGTATGTATCTCATCATCATCGCAGTCCACATACGTTCCATTATTGGGCTCGGGCCTCCTCCACAATGGGAAGGAATTTGACCCATTAAACCATGCTGGTCAGACATGTTGATAAAGGGTTTTATTTCCAGTATGCCTCCTCTTGCACATATGTTATATGCATATTATATCCCATAGTCGTCTTTTACGACATCCACGGGCAAGATAGGCAGTGGTGAATTGTATTCTTACTCCGTCACCACACGGAACTCTCTATATCAATAGGATGACATTTCTATACCTCAATAGTCATCTCATTGTCCTCTCATCATCATCTCAGCCCGCATACGTCACACTTTGGGATTGCGCCTCCTCCGTTGTAGAAGGGAATTAGACCTACTACCGCGCTGGTCAGACGTGTTGACATAGAGTTTCATCTCGAGTTTTCCTTCTCTTGCATCGATGTTATCTAAATATTAATCTCTTAGTCGTCTTTTACAACACCTACGGGTAAAAGAGGGGTCACCACACGGAAATATCTCAATATTCGCACGAAATTCAGATAAATCGGAACATTCAGCCAAACTTAACATAACAAATGAGACTGAACACAAAAAAAAAAAATAATAATAATTACTAAGAGTGTACGTGAAATTTGAAGTGAGCGAAACCATCACGTAATCAGCTTCTCAACATCAAGAGTCACAGACAGCTTGTACGTTCATAATTAAAGTGATTAGGCACAGTTGTTTTTTTCGCGTCATGGTCATGAAGTAGCAATTATATTCCATTATAAGTCAGTCGACTTTTCTCGGCGTTGAAAATTGATATTAAATTTTCAAACTGTGAAACAGCTGCAAAGTAATTCATCACCATATTCTATTGCAGCATTCATTTAGCATCACATTCTATTGGTGAATTTTGATCTAGTGTGTCTACCCCATACTCAAATCTAATGCATGCCTACATTCTATTGACGGAATATGGTCTACCAATTAGAACCCAAAACGCCTCCATAATACAACTATTCAAGAAACAAAATATTCACACCCTAAGGGCTAAGGATAACTAGGTGGACCGATGAGCTGGTGGCAGGCAAAACAAGACCGCACTTTGTAGCGAAGCATGAGGGAGGCCTAGGTCCAGCAGCGGCGGAATGATGATGATGACGATGAAAGGCTAAGGATAAAATATGTGCGAAGTTCTCGCGAGTAAGAGATTAATGAGGCGCATAATATTAGTAGAAAACTTAAAAGGAAATTCTATTCTAATCCATTTGTCAAGTATTGTATCACAAGTCAATTGTATATACATGATTAGGTAAGAAATGAAGCGAATGAAATCATTAATATAATTGCGTAGTTTATTTAGCTGATGGGGTTTTATATTGGCGCAGTGTCCTCGGCTAATCATTACAGACAGGATAACCGTGCATTGGAGTGGGCGGGTTAACTTTACAGTGTTATGATAAAATAAAATAGCAACATGGATAATTTGTGGCAAGTCTATATATATGTAATCAAAAGGTACCGTTATACCGCACAAATTAGGTACATACTCGCTTCGTAAAACTTGCTTTTATAATAAACTAGCTACCAGCGAGCCGCCTGTGAGAGTCACTTAGTACCAAAGGTGTAAATATATACTCCTTCTTTTCGACCCATTATAATCTTAAGAACCTCCTAAATATCATTCATCCATCATTTCAATCCCCTATCAGTCTAGCCGTCTACTGTTGGAGTTAGACTTCTTAAGGAATAATAAAGGTATAATCGCCACGCTCCCTGCGTGTGGTGACAGAATAAGAATACAATTCATCACTCCCTATCTTGCTCGTGGATGTCGTAAAAGACGACTAAGGGATATAATACGCATATAACACCTATGCAAGAGAAGGAAAACTCGAAACAAAATCCTATACCAACATGTCTAACCAATATGGTATAGTATGGTCAATTGCCCTCTTATTGTGTTGTGGAGAAGGCTCGAACCCAATAGTGGGATGTATATGAGCTGAGATGTATGCAAAAAATTGCTGCGCTTGTCAGGCGGGTTCCAGATCGCGAAATTTTCGTAATAAAGACTGTAATTATTCTCCTGGTGAAAGCTGAGTCGGTTTTTACGTCTCCTACAAGACTAAAGGATAGGGAGAGATTGTAGTCTTAACCTATCACGACGCGCGAATTAAATCTGTAGTAACGCGGTCGAAGCCGCAGCCTAATTAGTTAGATATGAAATTAAAGAAAATTGTGCCGTGTGGCGGCCATGTAGCGGCTTCGAATACTACCAACCCTTGCTTTGCTCGTGGGTGTCGTAAAAGACGACTAAGAGCCCTAGATTGACCCGGACCAACTCCATCTGGTACCATTTGGGTCAACGATTACATTCCCAAGGTGGGTTGACGTCAGGTAGGCGGCCGGTCATAAAAGTCATTGCCGAAACTTTTTGCAATATGTCAAAACAGATGATATATTGCGTAGACTCCAAGTAATTGGGATAAGAGCAAGATGATGATGATGATGATTAAATTAAAGAAAATTGACTCCACAGAATTGACAAGCGATCTGAATCTTATGAGAATCATAAATTGATCACTACATTGTGGCTTCCGTTTTGCGCAGATTGGTTGAATGTAGATGCCGGCCATGTCATTGTAGATATCGCCCGTAAAATTTTACTGTTTAAATTACTCCGTGTCGCGACAGGATAAAGATCGACTTGGAAGTCGTAAAAAACACAGCATTCACAAGGAGAGTGGGCAGCAACTCTCCTAGGAAAGATATAGCAACTCACTGCAATCGTCGAACGGTCTGGCAATCGCCGAACCGTCTGGCATTCGTGATAATTACGGCGCTGTGAAGAAGGTCTACGCCCAACAGTGGATGGGAAAAAGCTAATGATAAAAAAGTCACCTATTTCAAAGGGTATTAACATAGTTAAAACTATAGCTTGGTTGTTTACTATATAGGTAATAACAAAAATGTTGGAGCAATTTCATAAGTGCACTAAAAATATTAGTTATGCGTCACATACAGTCGTGACTAAGCGCGGTTACAGGAATTTATATTACAGGGAGTCGTTTTAAAAACAAGAAAATATCCTTGTTTATTATAGCTACAATAATAGAATTGTGTGTGAGGGCTTAAGAATACAATGTGGTCCTTTGAGGACTAAAGGTGTAAAAGTTGGTGGTGTAACAGCGTTGCAAGGGATTCCATATGAGTAAATTATTAATAAGATTAAAAATAAAGCTACATACATATTCTATTAAAAAAAAATAAGTGTTTCGCACAAAAAAAAATTGAAACGAATTTTTACGGTTTTCATCGCATTTGATTTGATGGATAGACCGTGACCGACACGGAAGGTCCCCCGTGACCAAATAGTTTCATTTCAAATGCTTATAATGATTTCTGATCTTCGCGTTTCGTTGCCATCAAGTTATCGCAATAACGATGACTTGAAACACCAGTTTTTGAATAGGATATGTTTAAAAAAAAACAAATTTAAAAGCATATAATTGTATGTAATTATATATATATATATATATATTGTATATAACGCAAGCTAAGCCAACGGACGAAGGGCTAGTCTGCAAATAAAGTTTGATATCAATTCAAATAATTTATTATGCATAAACCCCGCGGGTTACACTTACACATTGTCAGTTTTTACATTTACCCTTAAATTAATTCAAATAACCACCACCGGATCGGAACGCGACCGCATTGACAAAACGCGACTGGTTTGTCTATCTTTTTTTTACTGACTTAAATCTCAGTAATAGGGTCCCGTTTTTACCCTTTGTGTACGGAACCCTAAAAACTACTGTGCCGGTTGCTAAAATTCTTTCACCATTGGAAAATTACATTATCCTTGAGTAACATAGGCTATATTTTATCCCGGTATTCCCACGGGAACTACGCGGGTAAGGCGACCGCAACCGAAGCGAGGGCGAGTTGCTAGTTTTAAAATAAAATTACTTGTTTTAAATAAAATTGCTTCCAAACGATATATTATGACAAATACAATTAACGGGTGAAGGTAACGTATTTCGCCATAGTCACAATTATTAGACATAGGATTTACGCATCCGTCAACAAAAACAATGGACATCTTGAAAGTACTTAAGATTTACAACAAGGACCGTCGCTAATAAAATCAGAGAGTTGATTAAAATTATGTATATATACACCAATTTGGAATTACTACCTTAGTAATTTCCTTTAAGCGAGTCGTCGTATATACACTTTTTATGTTAATGAAAACTACATTTTCACTGAAAAAAACATTTTCATTAACACGTACAAAAAGAAATGCTTAAATGCATTTCTTTTTGGTAGTAGTGTACCAGCAAGCAAGCAAAAATATAGAATACAAACTGATGCTTAATTTATTCTCTTTTGTTATACATAAATTTAATAAGAATTTTATCAATTTTAAATGCTTTAATATGTATAAAACCTTTAAGGGCACTTGCATATGATAAATTTTACATTTTGTTAGAAATTAATACAATAATCTGCCAGCGGATTGAAACGCGGTCACAACTGAGAAGTTCCGGTAAGAAACTCGAAAGGCTTCGTCTTAATTTTTAAATTATAGTACTTCTTTTAATATTAAACTGTATACAATTTGTTTGTATGTTGTATTAGATCCAGTGTGATGCCCTTCGGACACGATATTTTTTTTAACATTTAATGCAATAAATTATAGCGGGTACAAATTCCAACAAGCGACACCCGATCACGAGTTTTACAAGGTACTGGTACTGCTCGAAATCATCATAGAGAAAAATTAAAATATCCTCTCCACGTAGCTACCATAACAAAAGACTTTTTAGTGAGAATAGGCCACGTCTATACTTTACTAAGTTATTCAGGTAGGTTCCGAGGCACTAGCGCCGCTTTGAATTCTTTATAAAATTAGTAAAGCTGAACCCTTACCCTTAATTTTAAACAATTTTTTCGCGAACCTCTTAAGTTTTTATGAAAAAAAAAAGGAGTTGTGTTGTTCCAAGACAAGCAAGACCAGCCACCTGCTCCTGTCTACTACTTGTGTATATGTAATATATATATACGCGAATCAATCGTCCCAGTGGTGATGAGATAAGAACACTATGTATTTCTAGCCTTTCATTTCCAGTGGAAATAACAATAACCAGAAAAGGGACCACCACTCTCCTTAAACAGCAACTATCATCGCCAACCTACCAAGGGAATATGGTCCCTCTTGGGGATGAATAATAATATTCATATACTAGCAATCCGCCCTCGCTTCGCATCGGTTATAGGTTATAGTCGTTTTACCCGCGTAGTTCCCGTCCCCGTGGGAATACCGGGATAAAATATAGCCTAGCTTACGCCCTGATATTATAGCTTTCCATTGGTGAAAGAATTTTTGAAATTGGTCCAGCCGTTTTGAAGATTACCCGGAACAAACAGACACACAGACAAACAAAAATTTTTTAATTGCTATTTTAGGCATAGGTGTCGTGCAAATAACCGTGTGAGCATGAAAAAAGCCTATTATTTTGACATTACAAACAGACACTCCAATTTTATTTATTTGGTATAGATATGCATTTAGAAAAATACCATTGTTTAGTATTAGAGACATTTCAATTTTACTAATACATATTTAAGTTTCTAATATGTAGTAGGTACATGTTATTTGTTCTTTGAAAGATATATCGAAGGAGCACAGATAAAAAAATCCTTGATATAAAACATCGGCCTTATCTTCGGACAGCCATCATTGTTTTGTACGTATAGATAGCACGTGAATGGATTTGATTTCCTCCCGTCGTAACAGGGCCATTTGCTTTTTCACACGATCGCGGCGCCCCTTACCCGACTCACCTATAGGTAAGTAGGACAGAAATAAATCAGTCTCCCCTACTAACGTCCAGTGTTATGTACGAATGTTTGTGTACACACATAAATAAAGCGACGCGATTTTGCTTAGATGTTTTTTAATTCGCATTATTTTTTTTTTATTTGCTTTGTTGGCACATAGTTACGCACCTTATTTGATAGTAAGATGTATCTATATTATAACGGCGGCATAGCCAGGTAGCAATCTACTGTAAGGCGAGGTTTAGGCCGCAGATTCTTTCACGTATTGACCGAAGGGCAATACCAATTACTATTACTAATGTTTTTTTTTTAATTTCAAACGGTGGCAAACGAGCAATCAGTACACCTGATGGTAAGTGTTGCTGCCGCTCATGGACCTTTACAAGGCCGCTGCCTACCGCGAAGAAAGAGAAGGGAGTGTGAATGCGTGCATTGAAGCTCGGTGATGCCAAGGGCACCACCAAATCCCTCCACACGCAGACACCCTCAGAAAGTTGGGCTTCCGGCTCTCTCGCTCACCGAACGAAGCGCAGTAACAAATTGCTACTACTCAGACGTCGATTTTCTGCGAGAGTGTGGTACTACCCCGGACGGACCGGCCCGCGGCTGTAGACAGATAACTGTCGACAGTATGGTCCTACCACTCTTAAAATGACGATTTTCTTAACAGTGTGGTGGCTACTGCGGCAAACACTGTACCCGATGTGGCTCTACACTTTGTACTCACTCAAAATTGAATACAAAAATAGCCTACCTAGTAGTCTACGTAACAACCTCCGATTGGGTTCGATTTCTATATAAGACAATTCTTTGTACAGTCCACAAATGCTGATAATGTAATTTATATAAGTTAATTATCTGTATTTGTAAAGTTCTCAGTGCTACAGTTTCATGACTTAAGTTTTGTAAACTTTAAACGCTATATCATTATAACAATTTTCTGATATAAAACTAGCTTTTATATATATTAAATTTAGGCACATTATTCTACGTCACTTTATTATTTTACCGTTGGTGTATATCCATGTGGTGAGATATTTATAACACAATGTCACCCCATACTATCCCCGTCGGAGTCGTAAAAATCGCCTGAGCCCAATACTAATATTTATTAACAACAAAAGCCTAGTAAAATCAAATAATATTTAATAAAAAAAGTGTAGATTTAGATGGTATTATGACACATTGGATATGTGAAACCGACATTCGGTACGGAGGCGAATAGCCTGTCTTCAAAACAAAAAAACTTTGGCGAATAAAAGATTCACAAAGTTACTACCGAATGATATAGGTAGACGATAAAGCTGAATAAGTCCAGAAAGCAATATCGCCCACACAATAGAAGGCAAGAAAAGAAATCTTTATGCCGCTTTACCTGATTAGTGTGTGCTAGTAAAAAAAGAATCCTATGAACGGAAATCGAACATTCAGTATCGGGTATTTAAGTACCGCTAAAAAATATGGCATCGAGAGATTCGAGTAATAAAATACTAACGACTTGCTTAAATTATTTTAACGTAGTAGATTCGTGTGATATATATAATACAATTCACGACACCCTTTCTTGCCTTGAAGTTAAAAATCAACAAAAGGATTTCAATATGCATATAACATTATAGACGACAAGAAAAACTTAAAATAAAACCCTATACCAACCCGTCTGATCAGCGTGCTGTACCACGCGTATCGTAAGTCATTCCCCTCTTATTTGAAAGGATGTTTGAGATCATCAGTGGGAGGTATATGAGCTGAGATGATGATAAATATTTCTTACTAGCAACCCGCCCTCGCTTCGCTTCGGTTTTAGTCGTTTTACCCGCGTAGTGCCCGTTCCCGTGGGAATACCGGGATAAAATATAGCTTAGATTATTCTCTGATATTATAGCTTTCCATTGGTGAAAGAATTTTTGAAATCGGTCCAGCCGTTTTGAAGATTACTCGGAACAAACAGACAGACAGACAAACAAAATTTTTTTTATCTGTATTTTAGGCATAGGTGTCATGCAAATAACCGTGTGAGCATGAAAAAAGCCTATTATTTTGACATTACAGACACACCAATTTTATTTATTGGTAGTATAGATATAGATTATACAACATTGTTCATTCGATGATATTAGTATGATAACCCAGGGTTACTAAACTTTAAAGGTAACGGAACACTAACCAAATATCTCTTATTTTATGGAGCCCCACGTCAAATGATAATAAATCTGAACGAGATGCGCGTGAGGGTGCAAATCCGCCGCGCAACGTCGCGCATTGTCACTAAGTGCGCTGCTAAGTGCCATAGTCAGAGCTGAATTCTTGCTATTTACCTACTTTCCATTAATACTAGTGAGTTCTTCTCATCACTAAGTTTGCGCTATTTCAAAAAAAACTAATTATTAAAATTAAAAGCTATTTAATTATGGCGGACCCCTGATGACAATTCTACGGAACCCCTAGGTTCCACGGAACACATTTTGGGAATCCCTGTGCTAACCTATTGCAGTCACAGCGGCTTACTGTCACCGGCCAGACCGCAGCTAACCAAGAAAAGATGCATTAAATAAATTCTCTAATGTAAATCTTGGGTCCACCCAGATCTCCAGCGTCATGGGATTTTTCGTTACTAAGTTCTAACTGCCGATGGTAATATGCTTGCTCGTAGGACTTCCCAAACAATGGAATGGTAAAAAACTACATAACAAAACCTTTACGTATCTAGAGGCTCTTTTACCATTTTCTCACTCTAAAATATCCAATCGTGATTCATATCCTGCTTCGCTATTTCGTCTACAGGAAAATAAATTTACAAATTCTATACATAGTTTATAAACTCTGATTATACAACTTTATTTTAATAGCAACATAAGACATTAATTACCTATCAACGGAACACGATAAGTACAGGTAGTTATAACGTACAAACCTCTCAAGACTTTTAGTGAACAACAAACAAGCCAATAAAGTAGGTGGATGAATGTACAGTACCTAAGTGGGTATCATTTAAGATGAGTCACAAGTTCAAAAACCAGTTTTTGGCCCCATGTCGAATATTGACAGCTTATAACCAACGCTGGAAGTGGAACAAAAAGTATCTATTGTATCGGATACCTAGTTTAATATACCCACTATTTCCTAGTAGTTAACTGTGTATGCTATTGAAAGTGATTAACAGCCGTTTTGAATAATCAATGTATATGTAGTTACAGTTAGTAAAACAGACTGACCCTAGTTCTGATCCTTAATTTCGTTTCAATAATGTAAAGTCTATATAAATAATCAACTGCACAGTAGTCTAAATAGTGACCGCCCATGCCGCGAAATATAGGTTCGATTTGCAGGCAGACAATTTTTTTGTGTGGTCCACAATTATTGTTCAGTGACTGCGTCTGTTAATTGGAATTTATTGTTCGTGCAGTTCCCTAAAGAGGTAACGATAGTTTAAAAAAATCAAATGTATCTACTTGATAATTACGAATATAAAACACCCTCGCCTCTTTTATGTCGCTGATTAAGCAACATTTTGCAGGGTTTTTTTTTCATTGCAAACGGTGGCAAACGAGCAAACAGTACACCTGATGGTAAGTGTTGCTGCCGCTCATGGACCTTTACAAGGCCGCTGCCCACCGCGAAGAAAGTGAAGGGAGTGTGAATGAGTGTATTGAGGCTCGGTGATACCAAGGGCACCACCAAAACCCTCCACACGCAATCACCCTCAGAAAGTTGGATTTCCGGCTCTCTCGTTCACCGAACGAAGCGCAGTAAGAAATTGCTACCACTCAGACGTCGATTTTCTGCGAGAGTGTTGTACCACCCCGGACAGACCGGCCCGCGGCTGTAGACAGATAACCGTCGACAGTGTGGTCCTACCACTCCAAAAAGAGTTTCAAAAATAATCGTTTCTGATAATTGTAGTACAGCATAGAAAGTAGTAGTACATTTTGGTTTCTGAAGGTCACTGGATGACGTGATTTTTAATGGTATTCTAGAGAAATTATCAAAAGATCACACTTTATATTATAACATTTTTGATAGCAAGTTCATGCTTGGTTATTTTTAAAACCGTTCACCGAACGAAGCGCAGTAAGAAATTGCTACCACTCAGACGTCGATTTTCTGCGAGAGTGTGGTACCACCCCGGACAGACCGGCCCGCGGCTGTAGACAGATAACCGTCGACAGTGTGGTCCTACCACTCCAAAAAGAGTTTCCAAAATAATCGTTTCTGATAATTGTAGTACAGCATAGAAAGTAGTAGTACATTTTGGTTTCTGAAGGTCACTGGATGACGTGATTTTTAATGGTATTCTAGAGAAATTATCAAAAGATCACACTTTATATTATAACATTTTTGATAGCAAGTTCATGCTTGGTTATTTTTAAAACCGTTCACCGAACGAAGCGCAGTAAGAAATTGCTACCACTCAGACGTCGATTTTCTGCGAGAGTGTGGTACCACCCCGGACAGACCGGCCCGCGGCTGTAGACAGATAACCGTCGACAGTGTGGTCCTACCACTCCAAAAAGAGTTTCAAAAATAATCGTTTCTGATAATTGTAGTACAGCATAGAAAGTAGTAGTACATTTTGGTTTCTGAAGGTCACTGGATGACGTGATTTTTAATGGTATTCTAGAGAAATTATCAAAAGATCACACTTTATATTATAACATTTTTGATAGCAAGTTCATGCTTGGTTATTTTTAAAACCGTTCACCGAACGAAGCGCAGTAAGAAATTGCTACCACTCAGACGTCGATTTTCTGCGAGAGTGTGGTACCACCCCGGACAGACCGGCCCGCGGCTGTAGACAGATAACCGTCGACAGTGTGGTCCTACCACTCCAAAAAGAGTTTCCAAAATAATCGTTTCTGATAATTGTAGTACAGCATAGAAAGTAGTAGTACATTTTGGTTTCTGAAGGTCACTGGATGACGTGATTTTTAATGGTATTCTAGAGAAATTATCAAAAGATCACACTTTATATTATAACATTTTTGATAGCAAGTTCATGCTTGGTTATTTTTAAAACCGTTCACCGAACGAAGCGCAGTAAGAAATTGCTACCACTCAGACGTCGATTTTCTGCGAGAGTGTGGTACCACCCCGGACAGACCGGCCCGCGGCTGTAGACAGATAACCGTCGACAGTGTGGTCCTACCACTCCAAAAAGAGTTTCAAAAATAATCGTTTCTGATAATTGTAGTACAGCATAGAAAGTAGTAGTACATTTTGGTTTCTGAAGGTCACTGGATGACGTGATTTTTAATGGTATTCTAGAGAAATTATCAAAAGATCACACTTTATATTATAACATTTTTGATAGCAAGTTCATGCTTGGTTATTTTTAAAACCGTTCACCGAACGAAGCGCAGTAAGAAATTGCTACCACTCAGACGTCGATTTTCTGCGAGAGTGTGGTACCACCCCGGACAGACCGGCCCGCGGCTGTAGACAGATAACCGTCGACAGTGTGGTCCTACCACTCCAAAAAGAGTTTCCAAAATAATCGTTTCTGATAATTGTAGTACAGCATAGAAAGTAGTAGTACATTTTGGTTTCTGAAGGTCACTGGATGACGTGATTTTTAATGGTATTCTAGAGAAATTATCAAAAGATCACACTTTATATTATAACATTTTTGATAGCAAGTTCATGCTTGGTTATTTTTAAAACCACCATGATTTAAAATATATATTTTTTTAGTTTGTTGCAGGCAAGCAATCAAACCACAAATTTGATAGTAAGTCGTAACTGCCACTCATGCAACTCTGTATAGTAGGGCAACAGCCAAATCACTGATTATTGTAAGGTGGCATTTGGGCCTCTGACCTTCTCACCCAGTGAACAATGTGCTGTAAGGTAATTGCTACTACTCAGTTATCAATGTTCTGCAAGAATATGATACTATACTGATCAAGTCAATCTATGGCTGCAAGAAGTAAAATATCAGCACTGTGGCCTTAACACTAAAGCCGCCATTTGTTAATACCTGCTGTAAAATTCAACATGTTGGCTCATATACATCCCACTGCTAGGCTGTAAAATTGCCCTAACCATATTCATTTTCTAAAACAATAATTGTATGGTTATCTATATTAGTGATGGTACAATTGAGTAGTCTAGTAACAAGTAGAAGCAAACACACACTAATTTGATGTTAACCATAAATAAGTTATAAGGTAACAAAAATTATAAATCCCTTTTACAAAAATCAAATATCATCCACGCTTCACATTAGCCAGTCTTCAAAAATTTGTTCAAGACAAAAACATAGAATATTGACCATGTTTATGTTATAGGCTTTTTTATATGACAACATTTGCTCATATTAGCTGCACAATGTTTAATTGCAAATGGATAGGAATACAAAAAGGAAAAAACATACATAAATTCACTTTACAAAACATAGAAGCCCAACTTTCCGAGGGTGTTTGCGTGAGGTGGGTTTTGGGGATGCCTTTAGTATTACCGAAGCATATTGCAAGCATTCACACTTTCTTCACAGTAAGCAGGGTCCTGGTAAAGGTCCATGAACGGCAGCATCACTTACCAAAAGGTGTTTGCTTATTTGCCACCATTTGCAATAGAAAATATGTAAATTGAGGGTAGATATTCTAAAGATATATAGATATATAGAACATAAAGTTGGGAAACCTTGCTCAGATTACACTGGTCAACACTGTTTTTGCCACACGAACTTTGTGATGATTTTTGATTATGTTAGTGTACCCTCATTAAAAATGTATAATCATTTTCTTTCAATCACATCCAGTTTTTTTGTGACAGGATGCATCATTTCTCACCTCATATACGTTTCTTTGTTTGAATAACTTCATTTAGGTGACTATTCAACTATTGCATTCCAGTAACTCACGCTTTATTTACTTTAGTTACATCGTAAATATGCCATGAAAGTGTTCTAACAACCCCGACAGTTTCTGTTATGTGTGTGGAGAATTAATTTACACATCTCAACGTCGAAATTTCACATCATTAATTGAACAATGCCACTAGACTATTTTGAATTTCCTGTAAGGCATCAAGATAAATCCTGGGTTCTACTTAAATGTTGTGTAACATGTGTGACACTCCCATTAGGTTGGGATAAATAAGAACCTAGGCATTTACCATTTGCTCTACCTATGATTTGGACGGAAATAAAGGATCATGTAAGTGATTGTTATTGTTCTTTAACTCAAAGAAAAGGTATTACAAACAAGTCTAAACACACTATCCGGTATCCAAACTTATCATCGGCCAGCAGACCCATACTTTTACCATCATTACACATAAAGCTGGGCCTGATAAAAAAAAATTGTAAAAAGTATGCCTAAAGATGGCAGTGGATTTTTATATCTGAAAGAGAAATTCCCCAAGCTCAGCGAAGCAAAAATTAAAGAGGTAATATTTGTAGGTGCACAAATCGGCGATTAATGAATGATAAGAGTTTGGAAGGAAAACTAAATGATCAGGAAAAACTCGCCTCGCAATGTTTTGTGATTGTTGTCCAAAATTTTCTTGTAAACCATAAAGCGGAAAATTACCAAGAATTAATAAATGAACTTTTAATATCATATAAAGCTTTGGGATATAACGTCCTTAAATATACATACGCTGGACTCTCATTTGGATTTTTTTCGGCCAATTTGGGGGCTGTGTGTGATGAATAAGGTGAGAGGTGCCATCAGGACATTTTTTTAATGGAAAAACGCTATCAAGGGAAATAGATTCCGGAAATTCTAGCATATTATTGTTGGAGACTTAGAAGAGACCTACCAAATGCTAAAAGTTCACGAAAATCATAAGTTTATTGTAAATTAAGGAATAAAATGTCTCAATGAATAGCTAATTTTTGTATTTTTTACGAAAATAAATGTATTAAGTAATATCACAAGAAAACCTGACGTGTACATTTTTTTTTAATGATATATTGTTGCTTAGTGGCTCTATTACATTCAAAATTTCATATAAGTATTCATCTGGCAAAAAAAAAGTTTAAATTTTGTTGACCAGTGTTATTTGCTTCCTTTTTATAAAAAATATGGTACTTAATTCTTAAAAATATTTTACATATTTTTATTGTTATTTAATTAATATAAGAGCTATTTGAATTGAATACTATAAATTTCTTTATTATTTATTGTGAATGCAATAAATTTGCACAGTTTTACATATTGGGTGATTAAAACAAACTCGAGATTGAAAATTTGGGATGTTTGGTCTTTAAAAGATAATGTTACATATTATAACTTGTTTTTTTTATAATGTAGTTTTATTACTTAGTAATAAAAAATCAATCAAAATCAAATCACAATCTCAGATTGTTTCAAATCTATTAATAATAACCTATTATGTATTTATGCAACTTAACAGATTATTACTGCATATTTTAATATTATAGGATATATTTTTGTTTCCTTTATTTATTTAAAAATGAAACTAATGTGTACTATTCAAGGTTCTTAAAACAATAAACATAGCCCACATGAATGACAGGAGGTTCAATTCTCACACAGGACATTACCTTGTATAATCCACAAATTATTGCTCTTAGTCTGGACGTAATTTGCACTCCCCTTTGTAATATCTTTGTAAAATATTTGTGAAGTCCCCTGTGTGGTGACAGAGTAAGAATACAATTCACCACCCCCTCTCTTACCCGTGGGTGTTGTAAGAGATGACTAAGGGATTATTGTATGCATACAACATCTAGCAAGAGGAGGAAGACTCGAAACAAAACCCTATGCCAACACGTCTGGCCAGTGTGGTATAGTAGGCCAATTTCCCTCCCATAGTGGAGGAGACCCAAGCCCAACAGTGGGACATATATGGGCTGAGATGATGATGATGATTAAAGTCCCCCGTAATATAAAAAATTCAAAGGAAATTTGAAGTAAATGTGTTTTAGACTTAGTATATTAATATTTAGTGTGTATGGACATAAGGCAAAGTAAAGAATAATCAATTACTGATTAATGAGGAAAAATTACTATCATTATCATTTTAGCTTATATACATCCCATTGCTGGAACTGAGCCTCCTCAATAATAGGAGCAGAATTGACTCACTATACGATGCCGATCAGACGAGTTGGTATTAGGATTGTTTTCATATTTTCCCTCTCTTTTATTGTATTACATTCCTTAAGCGAGATAGAGGATAGCGAATTGTATTGAACTGCTATTATACATGTCCATATTCTGATAAAAATAAAATTGAGGTCAAGGCAACATTAGCTATGTAGATATTTGTTTGTAAATAATAACACAATGGTGTTGGTGCTGCAACTTCATAAAAAAACAGACAGCAGCTACAAAAAATGAAATCTCAACATAATGAACTGGGTCAATTACAACTTTAAATATTTAATTATGAAATTATACTACTTGATAGCAAATCTAGAGTGTTCTTGTTGTAATCACAATTTTAGTTGTTCAGAAATTAAAATGCTTTCTTTGTCTATGTAAATTAGGGAGGATCTCATATATTTACTAATGCTATAAGAATGTTGCAATTATATTAATTATAGCTGTTTAACAGCCACTTAAATTATACAAAAATATTATCAATGATTGGCCATATATTTGTCATATTTATTTACATCAATTATATCAGAATACAAGAAAAAAGCTATGAGTATTATGTTATAAAAATAATTTTTATTTATAAGTAAACTATTTGAATGAGGAATACTGCCTTTGTTACGTTTTACATAGATACCTACATAAAATGTAATGTTTTAAGGTACCTTTTTAAATTGATTTGGCTTTGTTCTGATACAAATGTATGGGGGTGATCTTCAGTAATATTTCGCTTATATTGCAAGGGGATCAAATTAAACATTACGTCAAGTGCATACGAGCGTATTAAAGCATAGATCAAATGATTGTTGTTGAAAATAATTTAACATTTTAGGTGGTACGAGAACAAAAGTATGTTTTGAACTTACCACTTTCGATGTACGGTACAGCGAGAAGTAGAAAAACTATATATCCAATTTCACTAAACATTGTCGCTTGCAAACACACACTTTTTGTATCACTAAGTCATTGCACATAAAATACAGCTGATTTTCAAATCATACAAAACCTTTGTCTGTTTTTCACATAAACGCATGCGCGACCAAACAATATTTTTTTTCTATTTACATTACAAAAATTCTTGTTTCACTTGAAGCAAATAAGTAAAGCACTTTTGTCACCACGATCAACACGACAATTCACACAAGATTACCGAACTTGGAAGAATTGAAACAATAACTAACGTGAATGTTTTCGTATCTTTTATAAAAAGAAATGAAAACAAATATCTTGCTGTTGTTACACAAATAATCATACACTGACCAATTGTACCGTTGTTTCTTAAGTAATTTATAATAACATCCTCTTGTTATCCTAATTTAATACAACTAAAACTAAACCCTTGACTTGCCCATCTACTTGAGTACCTACTTGACTGACATATTGAAAATATATTAATTTTTACTAGGTTTGCAACCGAGCAAAAGTGCTGTCCTGCCTCCTTGGCGGGTTACTTTACCTTTAGAGTGTAAATTTATGAAAAATGAAAATGTTATGTAAATATATTTAAACAACAATAAAACATGTTTTTTTATTATATTTTGGAGTGTATTTCTATGTGATTAAATTATCTTGCTTTATATTCAATTGTACGATCTAGAAAAAAAAATGCTGACACAATTACATTTTTTTGTCCTAAAAATATTGTTTCATTATCTAGGTTTATAATAATACGGTTCTATTTTGTACCTAAGTTGCTCTGAGGTATAAAAGTTGTCACAATGGGTACAAAACAATACTCTCAAAGAACATTAATGATACTGAATTCATAGCCGTAAAATTTTTGGGTAGATGAGGAATAGCTAGGTATACCTACATATATAATTTATAACTTTATACTACAGTGTAACTATGCCTATTTTATTTTTATCATCCAAAAAATCGTACTCGTTTTAGGTTAATAAAAAAGTTTACATACTAATATTTCTAGTGATTTTAGACATTTTATTTTAATTTCGTATTTTATACCATTCATATATACTTTTAAATAATATTATAACATCATACGAGAGAGATACAAATATTTGTAAATTATATTTTAACGTGACCTATAGGACAACGCTTAGTTATAGCGGTTTCGGTCCTAAATGTGTTTGTTATACATAGTCGTATGCCCATACTACAGTAGTGTCTAGAGAACGTATGTATACCAAACAAACCTGTCGAGTAGGGTACTAGATCAGAAGTCTCTTTTGAAGGAGCCGATGGTAAATACTGATCCTAAACAAGAGTGATGATATTAACACAAACAATAGTTTAGTTTCAGGTGGTACCTACATCCACTTATTACTGCTATGCAGTGACAAATTCGTTAACGATCTACAAGTCCACGTAGAGCGAATTTATTACAGTAAATTTCGCTATGAATGCTTGCCGTCATTGAATTCCGAAGCTGGTTAATTAGTGTAATATTGCTCATTCTTTGTTGATATACATATGTAAAATTAGCAGTAGGAATTGATTGCACAGATACCAACGATTGAATACCGAACTACCATGCTAATGTCATGGCCACGATTCCCACATATACTTTGTGTGATAAAATTGTTGTTCTCAATCTGGCTGTAATTAGTGTCTGAAAATTAGGCGAGGGTAAACCCGATAGTTGGCATGGCGTAAACAGGTCGGCGACGTAACGCCACGCTTTATAATGGAATATATGTACTATACGTAGTAGTGTGTGAGCAGCGGCGGCCTTACCCATTGCGAGGCTCCGGGCGGCAGGTCTTTGCGAGGCCCCGGGCGGCAGGTCTTTGCGAGGCCCCGGGCGGCAGGTCTTTGCGAGGCCCCGGCAGCAGCTCTTTGCGAGGCCCTTTGTCTTTCGTGAAAAGTATGAGATACGAAAGTAGGTCTGGTTTAGGGATTTCTCATGTTTGATGAAAAATACTAAAGTTGTACAAATAAATAAAGTTTTATAATATTGAAAACAAAGTGAAAATATAATCAATAAGTAAAAATGTAATTTAAAATCTATATTTTTTTAAATTTGCTTGGGTTGTTGCGTGAGGCCGCTGTAAGCGCGAGGCCCCGGGCGATTGCCCTGTTGCCACCCCCTAAGGCCGCCACTGTGTGTGAGTGAAAAGGAGCGACGCGAGGTTGTGCATAAGCGACTGAGCAGTAAATTAATTATGCATTTGTAATATTTTAAATAGTAATATAAATATCGATCATCGTACAGTCATTTCGGCCAACGGTCTAATTCCTAAGAGCCTCAACTAACATCTTAAGAGACTCGCGTAGGGTTGTTGAATTATGGGTCTGATACAAAAGGCAGTATTGCTGGACAAGACACGCATCGTGAGGAAGTTCCTCTCCTTGGAGCCCTAACCACCGAAAGATTGGTCCTTGTATTCGCTGTCGGTGGGTCATTTCACTTTTTATATTTTTAAATATTGTATTTTTATATTATATTTAAAAATGTATTTAGTGGGTATAAGTTTAAATAAAGATATAAATCGTAATATTTTATTTATACATTATGCCATATTAGTTCCTGTCGTAATCTGTTATTTTATGCATATATACTTGTACGAAATATACTTGTGTCACAGATGTGAAACATTGAAATTAAGTGACGCCTGGCAGAGGCGTCCTGAGCAACGGCTCATTGATTATTTTAAATCTCATTAATTTATGATAGTAAGGAATTGGGTATGGAAAAATAATGAATGATGAACTGTGCAATGAATGAAAATTCAATGGCAAATTTAGGAGTAATTTCATTTATAAGTAAGAATAACAATAAACAGGTATATAACAATTATATAAAAACATATATTTTATATTTGGCATACTTAAAATATTTCGAGTTACAATCGCTTAGTATTTTGTAGTTTAATCATTTTGCGTCAATATCACGTAGTTTATTTGGAGCATATACTCCTTTCTCTGTGATGATGCCCGTAATTAATGCAGCAGGCGTAACGTCAAAAGCTGGATTCCAACATGAAATACCTGAAAAAATGTCAATCAAAATTCAAATGGAGGATATTTACCTAACAATAAGAGGAAACATTTTGCCTTGTCTATGCTTTTTCTTATAATTAGTTATGCCTGGGACTTCGCCAATATTGATTTGCCAATCAATGGGACCCTCAGAGACGGAGGTTTTTGATAGGATCAAAGTGAACTTACAGCGTTTTATGTATCCCTGACGTACACATTGTATGTCAAAACAATCTTCTCTTCAAAACAATCGGTTAAGTAATGACAACGCGAAAGCCTAATTCTTACACATAGGATGTATATTTAATTATTTATAGTTTACTAGCAACCCGCCCTCGCTTCGCTTCGGTTTTAGTCGTTTTACCCGCGTAGTTCCCGTTCCCGTGGGAATACCGGGATAAAATATAGTCTAGTTTACGCCCTGATATTATAGCTTTCCATTGGTGAAAGAATTTTTGAAATCGGTCCAGCCGTTTTGAAGATTACCCGGAACAAACAGACAGACAGACAAAAATTTTTTAATCTGTATTTTAGGCATAGGTGTCGTGCAAATAACCGTGTGAGCATGAAAAAAGCCTGTTATTTTGACATTACAAACAGACAGTCCAATTTTATTTATTGGTATAGATTAGGTACTCTATTCTGAAGAATGCTACAGCATTATTTATATACACATTGCTTTAATATAATTTTATTGAAACTGGCAACTGATCCATTCAATCAAATTACATAATTCACAAGTAGGGCAAAATCATTTTCATTATAATTTATAGACCAATATTACACATAATATTGAGTAGCTTATTCATAATCTCTGTCCGCCAGTAAGTCGTTACCATTAATTGGGCGCTGGCAAAACATATAAATAGTATAATACTCCTATTTTATATTGTTTGCCATTTTCTCCTTATCACATTACACAAAATATCAAAAAAATTATTCAATTCAAGTATGTCGCATTCTCACATTCGGGCCAGATTTCATATGCTAGTTGATTATGAAAAAACGATGCTTTAAATACAAAAGGCGGCCTTAATAAAAATCAATGTATGTCATGTAATCTTTTAGTCTTATTTATTTTCCTTTACTTGCAAGACATATGGCAGTTTTCACCAATCACATACTTAAAGCAATTGAAATATCTTCTTCTTGTTTAATGGCAATGAGCTGTAATAATATGAGCTATTGATGCCAGTGTCGAGTTATAATATTAATTATTCACGTCTTTAGTCTTTGTAATTAGTCACTCATTGATTTGGTGCTGATAGCCAAATCAGCTTCCTCTGGGAATTTTGGCAGAATGTGAAAATGCACGCAATTCGCTATTATATCATATTCACAACATTTCAGCATTTTATCGACATTATATTACATAAAATGCCAGCAAAATTATTCAATATGACACTGTAAAACACTAAAATAATGAAAAAAGTATAAAAACGATACATGACATTTTGACATTTGCGTCAAAAGTCCCAATTGAAGTATCAATAGCATTTTGACATTTTGGCAAAATTCCCAGAGAAGGCATGACTTGATCAGTACCAAATCATGCTAACAACTGACTGAAAGACGAAGACTTAAAGACGTAAATAACTAATATAATACTTGACACTGGCACCAATAGCTCATATTACTGTAGCTCATTGCCATTAAATAAGAAGAAGAAGAAATATCAATATTATATATTTACATGTTGAGTTAAATACAATGTCAATCAAGATGTGTCATATACATTAAGTGTTACCTTACGTGTTACTAACCTATGCTTAAGTAGAGCTATTATTGATGAAAATGGAAAATTAATGTATTCAATCTAACGTACCACGAGCTGCAATTCTATGTTCACCAACATGAGTCATTTCTCTTTCTGGTCTTTCTTCAATTTTAATTCTATCTCCAGAAGTCAATGACATGTCTATAGAAGTCATAGGTGCTGCCACATAAAAAGGCACACCATGGTGTTTCGCTGCAATTGCTATTTGATAAGTTCCTATTTTATTTGCTGTATCACCATTTGCTGCTACCTATAAAAATATACTTAGCATTTATAAACAGCTCTAGTTAAATGTTACATGACTTTAATTATAGAAAATGATTGATCAATGACAGTACAGTGTAAACAAGGCTTAATAACAAGCAACATTTCACAAATATTGATATAAGCGAAAGGCGCTCTTATTTCTAGCGTAAGACTTAACCATCTTAACTCTGGTAAATCAAATTGCAATGGTAAAGTGGTTTGTTTCTCCTTGCTATATTGTATGCTAGGAAAAATGTTCACTATAGTTTGACCTATGGCAGGTTATAGTGGTTAAACCATGCGTTAATAGAAATAAGGTCGCGATAATTTTACACGTATATAACGGTAAACGATATTCGGCAACGGTTATCAATATTGGTATAGACACCAAATAAATGGTTAGTAACCGTTGCCGGAAATAGCCGATAACACCCATGTCTAATAATCACTATGCTACACAAATTGCAACTGCGGTTTGCAGATAGTTGCAAGTCTTCTACGGCAGTACTGCTGCTCATTCTCTTGATGGTTCCTCAACCAGTTTTCATAACTTCCACGGGAGAACACAAGGGTGGTAGCAATTTATATTCATAATCAGCCACGGCTGATTATGAATAAAACACCCTCAAACAGACCGAGAGACTCCAAAGTTATTACATAATGAAAGCCAAGAAAGGTAAACGATTAATTACACTTACTCTATCTGCACCCACTACAACTGCGCTAATTTTCCTAGAGTTCATAAGAGCTGACACAACACTATCAACAATTAATGTTGAAGGAATTTTTTCATGCACCAACTCATAAGCAGTTAGTCTGGCACCTTGGTTATATGGCCTCGTTTCAGTACAGTAAACATGTTCTGAAAGCAAACAAAGGCATAAATTAAAAGAAATTGTAAACTAACACTAAACTAAGCAACCATTTTCAAAGTGAAACTTCTAATGCGACTTCCAACAAGGTTAAGTCAAACGTTTAACGCTACAGCAATAAACGTTTGACTCAATAGAAAGAGACAGAGCGAGAGTGAATGCGTGGCACTCGAACGCATGCGCGTAGGACACCTGTTACAGGCCAGCACGAGCGCGTTAGCAACGAGTAGCGTCCAATATTATTTATATTTTTGTTTTTTTTACTTTTTTCATATTGACATAAAACATGTGGCACTAAAGAACACTTCACTTCTGACATACCCATTTTGTGCGCAAGCTCTTTTATTTTTTTTATTGAATGCTATTATAAGAGATAGGGAGCTAGTATATATTGCTAGTCGGGGTGGTATAAAGTTTTATTTCGAGTTTCTCTTCTCTTGCATAGATGTTATATGGATATTACAACCCTTAGTCATCTTTTATGATACCCATGGGTGATGAACTGTATTCTTATTCTGCCACCACACAGATTGAACAGTGTATATTAATGATTTTACATAGCCTAATCTATTGCTAACTGTAATACACTGATTCAATGTGGTCTTACAAGACTCCACATATGCAAATGTGAAGGCTAAATAGTGTGTAGATTTTTTGAGTCCTCAGCTGTCGTTAATCTGGGTCTATTCTAGTATATAATTTTTTCAATCCATCTTGCAGTATAAATTTAATTTTAGAATTTATTTAAAAATGCTTACCTAATTTTTTACTTTCATGCAATGACCTAATTACACCTAAGGCTGTGCCATATCCAGCTGTAGCTAACGACCCAGTGTTGCAATGTGTAAGAATTCTAATAGATCCATCCCCGTTTGCATTTTTCAATATAGCCTCACAGCCATATCGTCCTATTGCTTTATTGTCTTCTATATCTTTAGTTAGCATATCTTCTATGTTTTTAATGAATCTGTAATAATGAACAGATAAAATAAATATTTACTTACAAAAAAGTAAGAAGTCTTTTCATGATCGGTCTGTTCTTGGCACTAATGTGTGAATTTCTAATTTCACAGAATGAAATAAATTCAAAAAGATTTTCATCGATTATATTTTAATTAGAATAGAAAATCACAATTATAAAAATAAAGAGTTAAATTGATAAAAAACTACGGACTTTATCGTAAGCATGACAGCACTAGGGACAACTGTCACAGAGATCATCCTATATTTTATGGACTATGATGACAACCAACATAATTGCATACACCTTTGCTAGTACTAGGTTCAATTGCTATATTATTATGTAAGTCTCTGCAAAAATTTTAACTCTGTTCAATAATCAGTATCTCTAACTTGGACATATTTAAGTGAATGATGTCTTTTCTTATATTGAGAAAATTTAGAGAGAACATAATTTTTTTTTATCAACCTTTATTGCTTTCAGGCTTGTATATGAAAATAAGACTCGCAATATGTACTATGTAAAAAGAATACAAATTGAGTCAACCCCAAGTAATGATGATTATGTGAAACTTTGAAATTGGCCTACCGGAGTTTACACTATATTCTTAAGCATGTATTAGTTTTATGAATAATATAGAATAGATATTGATTAAGATTACAAACATATAAAAAAAAACAAAGCCCATAGAGATTTCTGTGTAACTCTAAATTATAAATGTCAAACCAACTACGAATTTTTACACTAGTTTTTTTCGCAAATATAAATTCACACGGCTTATATGTTGTAACAGCATAAGTCAGGCTTCGAACACAACTTTACGCGGGTACGATACATGCATTCACATTTAAAAAAAAAATATACTCACTTCTCTTTAAATATCTCAGGAGTGACTGCGTCATCTGCACACAGTATATTTGCTAAGTTTATCAACTCATCAGCGGCTATTTTAATATTCACAGCTGTCGGCCTAGCAGATACTAGATAATTTAGTTTACCTTCAATCTGTAATTACAGAAAACATAACCAAATTAAAATGTATGCAAATTAGTTAAGAAACAAAAAGATTTACATAATAATGAATAAATATATGATGGTAAGAACACAGGTTACTCAAGCTAGTTGATTTATTTTTTATGTATCTAAAAATGAGTGTTTTTATTATGTTTCGTGGTAGAAGGATTTGGCATTGATGATTTTATCCAATGTTTTGTTAGACAATGCCCTACACTATTAAAATAATCCTTGTATTACGGGGGACTGCACAAACATGTAATTAACAGACACAAATTACATACAGACTCAGAACAACAATTCGTGGATTGCACAAAGAGCTGTCCTGTGTAGGAACCCGCGTCACTGGCTACTCCATCTGTGCAGCTATATTTTAACCGCCCTTAAAATGAAGTGCGTAATTCAGTTTCACCATTTAAAACTACATTACATTTCACTTTCTATTAACTCGTGTATGATATGTATACAGTAAAACCCGTTTAATGACTAACAACTAATCTGTATCCTCAAGGTCCATGACAAATGCCACCTATCAGTTGAGCAGTTTGATTGTCTACGACCAAGGGCAGTAGTAAACATATATAGTAATACAAGACATTTGTCTTTTCCGATGTTAACATGTTACATGTTATATTGGACATATCAATAAATATATATATTTTTTTTATTGCAACTCGTCAACGGACATCGGCCGATCAGCTGATTTAAAGCGAAGTTTGTCTTGCTTATGCCAATGTAATAATTGATTTATTCAATTTCTAATGAATATTTAACAAAGTGCGAATATGTTGCGGATTAAGTATCACCGACTTTAAACATTTCAATCAGATTTACATGAAAAAGCGATGACAAAATTGAAAATTACATGTTTCTAATTCATTAACAAATCAACATTTTTATTTCAAATTTTTTCATGGGTTCCTACCACCATTGCCCAACTCCCGTTTGACCAGTTGCCCCATAACCTGATACACCCTCTATATACATATATTAACTATAATTTTTACAATTAATGTAGAGTGAACTAGAGCAAAGAGAACTATGCACAAAAATAAGCAAGTTGTGTTGAAACGAAATTTATATCTACTTAGAAATTTAATCAGAGACTTAGAAAATGATTTATTGAATATTTATTTTTCCAAAGCATATCTTCTTTTAAATTACTTTCTTATCTATTATAGATAAACTTATTATGTAACAACACTTCAAACAATTTAACATATATATATATTAACATATGTATATTAACAATCCTAAGATATTTGATAGGTTAATTAGTATACTGACCTCTTGCCTCATAATTTTTTTATCAAGAGTGTTGTCTTTCTCAAGTTCTATTGCTAAAGATAAACATCCTACTATTGCTATTGCTGGGGCTCCGCGAACCTGAAATAATTATAAAGCCCTTGTAGACATCTATATAATATTTATATTGGCCCTCACAATTTAAGATGTATAAAATTTTCAGAATTCCTCTATTTAATCACATTTTCCATTCTAGTATAATAAAAGATTTAACAAACCTTTAACCTAGAGAAATATTTTGTAGAGTTCAAGTTGATTAAAATAATGTGGTTTTTAATAATAAATAGTCAAAATATTCTGAATAAATAACTAAGCAGCCAAGTATAATTCTTACTAACAAAATTGCCACAAAATTAAATTTGACTAGATAACAGCAAATTTCAGTTACTGAATTTGTTTAAATTACAAAATTGTTGATGAAATCATTATAAAATTTTAATAGTTCGTGATTTAGAAACATCCTTTAAGAATTAGATGCAAACAATAACCATGTAAATTATTATGAGATACAAGAAAAATTATTGTTATCAGTCACAAAGTAGGTGATAACTATTTTATAGTAATATATGTTAATACCTGCATCTTATTAATAATTTTCCAGCCATCTTCAACACCATTTACTTTCATATATCTTGTCTGTAGAGGCAGAAGTAATTGATCTAATATTTCCAGATTACCTCTGCTATATTTTATAGATTCTAAGCTCATTTTGTACTGAAAAACGCAGTAATTAATTTTTAAATAGTTCTGTTGATAATTATTTTAAATTCTATATCTTGACAGTTAACTTCTACTATTTCTTGCATAATTATTCTCTTTTACGAATTCCTATCTTCTTGTACTTTAAATAAAAGGTAGTTGATCATAAATGCTCAAAAACTAAATATGAATCATGCACAAGTTTTATGAATTAAATTCTGATTATATACCTACACAACAACAGCAAGTATGTAGCAGTTTCGTTATTGGTAACAATCTTTTTTATTAATTTAAGGCATAACTTTAAATAACAAAGTATTAAAAGACTTACCGTAATCTCCTAAACTAAAAATGTGGCAATGGGTAATATGTCAATATTGTCAATTCAATAAATCGATTTTATGAACCCTATTATCGAAATATAAATGTTTTTTTTTTAATCGATTAGAAACGTTAAATCATTCGAATTTATTTTAGAAAAATCGGTTGGATTAATCGCCAATCGGTTTTATTATGTTCAATTTGAATCGGTTTTATTATGTTCAACTAGAACATCGACTATTTTAGAATAGGATACCGTATTATATGAACTATATTCTTCTTCTTCTTCTTTTTTGTCTTGGCAATCAGCTATTAATACAAGCCATTTTTGCCAGTGTCGAGTTATAATTTTCTTTTCAAATTAGCAATTTCTTCATGTCAGTATTGGTCCGTCAGTAAGTGAAAGTGTCGCCTCCAACAGTGTAACTGTAATGGCCCCTGTTAGAGGTATCTTCTGAGAATTTTGATGGAAACAAAAAGGTATGTATAGCAATTTTCTATCATATTCACTACACCTCAGCAGTTTTGCCACTATATATTACATAAAATGCCATCAAAATTATTTAATATAACACGTTAAAACACTAAGATATTGAATATAATACAAGAACACCACATGACACTTCAGATTCCCGCCAATAACTCCTATGAACTATATTATAACCGACTGACTATAACGTAGTACTTTTTTAGTTTTGCGGTTTCAAACATGAATAAATTATTTACATAATCTTTCATCAAATATTTCCTCCCTTAGTGAAAACTCTGTGAAAAGCTGTTTGTTAGATAGACTAGGCGGGGGACTCTATTTCATAATATATATCGAATTTGATAGAGTTTTTGGCGGGAATCTGAAGTGTCATGTGGTGTACTTGTATTATATTCAATATCTTAGTGTTTTAACGTGTTATGTTAAATAATCTTGATGGCATTTTATGTAATATATAGCGTCAGAACTGCTGAGGTGTAGTGAATATGATATAAAACTGCTATACATACCTTTGTATTTCCACCAAAATTCTCAGAAGATACCCTTAACAGTGGCCATTACACTGTTGAGGGCGACACTTTGACTTACTGACAGACCATTACTGACATGAAGAAACTGAGAACTTGAAAAGATAATTATAACTCGACACTGGCAAAAATGGCTCGTATTTGTAGCTGATTGCCAAGACAAAAAAGAAGAAGAAGATTAAAGTACTTTTAATTAAAAGCAAAAAATTACTCCATATATATTTTAAGCTAAAATCTTATAAAGTAGACTTTTTTGTTGAACTTAGTCAAGAAACAGTGTGCTTACTCTTGAAAACAATTCTAATTTCGAATTCGATTAAATTCCAATCTCACCAAACTTATATTTGGTACTCTTGAACAAAATCGAGAATGAATTCTTTGCGTTCGCCATTGTTATTTTCACCAAATGTGCCGTATTTTCTTACGTTAAATTAATAACGTTATCGAACTGGATCACCACAAAGACGCTTTCTTGAAATTGTGCAACATTAACGATTTTAAACTACGTCAAAATCACGTGGGAGTAGCAAATATTTGATTTATCGATGAGAGTCGAATTCCTTTAGTTTAGAAACGTTCCACCGATTTTGATGCCAATCGTGCGCTAGTGTCGCTTTCAAGAGTACCAAATTTGCTTCAAATTCGAGCTGCAATTGGATTTAGGATTGGAATCGAGATTCAAGAGTAGGCACACAGATCTTTTAGAACGCTACCCAACTTTCAAAGAAGTATAATTATTAAATATAATACACCCCTGCCATCCTCTGGTTCTGTTGAAAAAATGTTTTCGTTTGCGACCATGCTAAATTTACCTAATCTCACAAAATATCAGACGAATTATTTGAGAAAAGTGTGATAATGAAACATAATTTAAATAATATAATATAATTATTGTTTTTATTTTTTTATTTTTGAAGTACTATTTTTTTATATCACTAACGATGCCCGCGGCTTCCCCTAAGTGCTCACAAATGCCCGGATTTTTTTTCTTTATACTTATTTTAAATAAAACTACTTTACGGATTTTATCGCGTTTGTATTTGATTTTTGATTACCCGACGTTTCGAACACTTTACAGCGTTCATGATCACGGGTGGACTAAGATGTCTCACGTGCAACAAGTCATCGTTACGCTGTAAAGTGTTCGAAACGTCGGGTAATCAAAAATCAAATACAAACGCGATAAAATCCGTAATGTAGTTTTATTTAAAATGTATAATACTCGCGTAAACATCAGAAATCTTTATACTTATTGTTATAATTTGGGCAATATACACCATATCTTTATAATTTGTACCCCATTCGCTATTCTGATGTATTAACTATATTACTGTATCAAAATTCGGTTATTATTTTTTGTATGAACGAGCCACAAACATTCATAAATCCTCACAGACTTTCATGTTTATAATAATAGTGGGATTCATTTTAAGTTATTATAACTATTCGATTGTACCTGTGCTTTTCATAAATATATTTAAAAAATGTGATTATTTACCTTTTTTATTTTTGAACTTGTCCCAAGTGTTTTAATTGCAAATTTTTAATCGTGATTAACGACTAATAATCATAATCAAAAATTTTTCAATCACGACTAAATTAATTTTAATCGCAAAAGTCACGACTAAATTTTTAATCGTAATTTTCAATCGTTAATCAGATTAACTTTTTGCCAACACTGTACGACACTTGCGTTCAATGTAAAGATTATTGTGCTCGCAGCCGTTACCACGGAACACATACTTTATAACACTTACACTTTAAATTTGTTGATTAAAAAACTGATTATAAACAAGTAATCTCTATAGCGATTTTTATGTTATTTCATAACATTTTGATCGAAAACACTGTTATTTCATTATCCCTATATTTTAGTACTTTGAATGATGTACAATAAGTTTTTTAAATTATTTAAATACTGAGTAAATTTATTTATAAAGGAATAAAATGTCAGCGATATGATGAAGACACGTTTTCGCCAAACGTTTTATGTTTTAGAATTGAACGGGTGTTGCCTCGGCTAAGATCTATGTAGTACATAAATTTATTAGACAATGAAGAAAAAATAGTTTTAACAGTATCTATACAAAATATTGTGCTAATTGTGCAATCTACAAAATGAAATTAAATATTAGGTATTATTATTTTCTTTCTAGACGTTTCATATATTTTGAACGCTGAAGGATATGACGTAAAAATTGTCTATGCTACATTCTGTTTCCGCCCGACATCGAAAGGAGACGCATCGTCATTGTGGTGGATTAACGCTGACCTGTCTGTGACTCTTCCATAAAAAGCATCATGGCTTTGCCACGAGTTTATTTCGACGTTGCTTCTGAAGGTTCAGCGTTGGGAAGAATTGTTGTTGAGGTAATAATCCATAATTTTAATTTTTACACTCACCGGTAAACCGGCCGGTGTGATCTTATAAAGCCACGCTTTGGTACCTAATTTGTATTCTCTTTATTTTTAGCCCATGACGATTTCTGTGAATATTAGCACGATCTTCTTAAACTTATTTGCCCGTTTGTTATAATTTACCTTTCTTGATTATAATGATATCAATATCTATATAAATAGGTGTGTAGTCATTAATTCTCGAGATTATCTATAGTATTGTGAAGGTCAAATTGGCGGCTCTTCATTCATTAGGCAATGGAATTTACCACTATCACGATGTTTATGTTTTCTTGTAGCTGTGTTGTATGATGTTATTTAATTTTAACCTTTTTTTTCTTATAGCTAAGAACAGATGTCACCCCGAAGACCTGTGAAAACTTCCGTGCCCTGTGTACTGGCGAGAAGGGCTTCGGTTACAAGGGCTCCACTTTCCACCGTGTCATCCCCAACTTCATGTTGCAAGGAGGTGACTTCACAAACCACAATGGCACTGGTGGCAAATCCATCTACGGTGAGAAGTTTGCTGATGAGAACTTCGTCCTGAAGCATACCAGCCCTGGTGTGCTTTCTATGGCCAATGCTGGACCCAATACCAATGGATCTCAGTTCTTCATTACCACTGTTAAGACTTCCTGGTTGGATGGCAGACATGTTGTCTTTGGAAATGTTGTGGAAGGCATGGATGTTGTGAAGCAAGTTGAAGCCTTCGGGTCTCAGTCGGGCAAACCCTCCAGGAAAATTATTATCTCTGACTGCGGACAACTCTCCTAAATTAATTCAGTAATAATGTAAAAGTATAACATAATATTTTTTAAGTTTAACAATATGTCCTCCCAAGTAATACCTTCCCAGTCTTCACAAGTTCACATTGATATGGGTCATTCCAATTATGATAACGTTTATTGCTATATCTTAGGTTGCAAACTAGGGATTGCATTTACTTCTATGCATTGTTTATTCATAATAAATTAACTTATATATATATACATTTGTGTATTATTTATTCATTGTGTGGAGATTAGTTGCAAATTTTATCACATTTTTTCATACATATTTTTTTAACATTAGTGCAGGGAAATTGTCAGTGAGTGTTTAATGCAGGTATTAAAACATCTTGAGACCTTTGCAAGAAGCAGTTCAAATAATTTTTATATTTTTTATAGAAAATTGTTATTATAACAGCTTATTTTCAACAATTTTGAAATATAATTAATAATATTTAATGTTTTGTTAGATCACAGACTACATTGTCAAATGGCTAGTGTAGTATGAGAAAATCTACCAGATTTAGATATCACTACATCTAGGCAAGAGAATGGAAAACTCAAAATAAAACCCTATGCCAACACGTCTGACCAGCATGGTTATAGTAGGTCAATTTTTTCTGCTATTGTGGAGGAGGCTAGAGCCCAACAGTGGGATGTATATGTGTTGAAATTATGATGATAGAGATATTTTATTTTTTAATCCAAAATTAAGAAGGCAGTGATAATAAAACCAGCAAACCAGGCTTTTCCATGTTTGTCCCTTACTATTTAAAAGCAGTGGTAATTATTTAACTTGCGTTGAAGTTGAGTTGTGAGTGTGATTTCATTTTAATTGATCTTGTTACATTAAAATTGCATTGAATCTGTTTTTAGTGTAAAATATACTCTTCAAGTATACTGAATTATTTAGTGTAATTATTACCATATACTATTATAGTATAAACTGTAGTTTTATAATTACACTAGCTGACCCAACAGATGTTGTTCTGTTCAAATAAAGCGCCACCTACCGCGTCTAATTGTAAATCTAAACCATCCTTGAATCCCCATGAACATACACAAAAAAATTCATCAACATCGGTCCAGCCGTTTAGGAGGAGTTCAGTGACATACACACATACATAAGAAATTTATATATAAAGATATTAAATTAACATGGTAGTAAGTAGTAGATTATTTACTCAATAAAAGCTTGTTTTGCCTTACGCTTTTTTTCTTGGAGGGGTAAATAGAAGTGTACATTATTACACATTTCGTGACTATCTCTAATGTCTCATATAGTGTCCAATCTGATACCGTAAAACGGTTGCAGTGCCTATTTTCAAGCTTTTTATAGAAAGCCTAGACGCAAGGAAATTGCGAAAAATCGAACTTAGGACCCCACGATCTCATAGCATTGGATTCTCGAAAGGGCATAAATAAAATACTAAATTTAATATTTAATTAACTAATTGAATAATAATTGAGATTTCATCTTTAGGCCCGACCCAAATACAATGAGACTAGAATAACGGCGAATAGTAGGCAAACTAGGATGCTTCTGTTTGGTGAATAAGAATATAATGTCACCACGCCAAAGAAAGGGTTCTTTAGCTGTAGTTATCGTATAAGTCGCGACATAGCCTAGTAATATGGGATTGAATTTATCGTATGTGAAAATTAGTGCTACTTGATTCTTCTACTGTTCTCTCGTCAATTTAAATTAGTAGCCAACTCTTAGCACACCCACAACATATAAATTACTAGCCTAGATAATAGATAAACATAATATGGCAATCACAAGACTAGTTAGTGCCTGTTCACAAGACCAAAATTTTGGGTAACAACTAAAGCAATCAAGATAACGTACATTTATGATTCATCGATGTTGTCATTCAACATGTAATATTGAATTTTATTTTAATAAAGACCACATCCTTTTGTTATTTAATTAAAAAAATTTTTTTTTATGGGTGAGCCATGGTGTGTGCACCCGGCGCCCGGATCCGTCCGGGGCGACAGGGGCGGCGCACAGCTCCATGACCCACCCGTGACACGTGGTCTTCGTTGTTGGGCCGACCACCGATGCAGGGTAACTTGTCTTCAGTGGTCGGCCCGACGGAATACCCCAGTCGCGGTGTACCCTCTCCTCTCGACGTTCCCCCTCGAAGGAAATAATCTTTGTATTGATGCCTTTAGAAACATAAGTAACGGACAAAAACTACATTCGGACTCGGAACAACAATTTGTGGATCGCACAAAGTGTTGTCCTGCGTGGGATTCGAACCCACGACAATGGCGCTGTATGTCGGTATCTCAACAACTTTGCCCTCTGTGCAGTATCTATGCGTTCTACCTAAAATTTTTGTCATAATCTAAGGATTTATTAGTGAATGGACTTTATAAAATTGGCCAGAATATATATGTATTTATACTATAATACAGCAGAGTTCAACTTGTTGACCAGCTGCTTGTTTTGACGGAGAAATCTTTTGAAACTGATTAATTTGACTGCACAGATGGCGTAGTGGTTAAGATACCGACTACTGTGCCAGTGTCGAGTTCGAATCCCGCGCAGGACAATACTTTTTTTTTTTTTTTTTGGTTTGGCCTGCGGTCGGCGCTCCACGCACCACTCCATCCGGGGCGACAGAGGGGCGTATAGCATGCAACCCACCCGAACACCAGGTCGCCTTCGTCGTTGGGCCGACCACCGGAGCAGGGTTACTTGTCATCAGTGGTCGACCCGACGGAATACCCCTGCTTGGGGTACCCTCCCATCGACCGACGTCTCCCCCCTCGGGGAGGACGTCGGTCTTTTCTCACGCGGTCGGCTTCTCGGCGGAAGACTGACTAATCCCCGGTCACGTCACCTGCGGCCTCGGCTAGGGCGGCATGGCACGCACGCAGGACAACACTGCGATCCACAAAGTGTTGTTTTGTGTCTGGATGTAATTTATATTCGTTACCTATGTTTGTAAAGTCTCCTGCAACACAAGGATTATTACCTTAGTGTAAGGTGTTGTATTTTTTATAACGAAAAAAAAAACAGCTATTCAATATGTTGCAACCATTTCTGATATTTACATGCATATGTTGGACGGGTATTGCGGTTAGCTATCTATATAGTTATAACGTGGTGGCTATAGATAAGGTAATCTATATAAATGTGGTCATCGCGGTGGGCAAATTAATGATAAATTCATGTATGTATTTGCATATAAATATTTATAGAAATATTAATGGGTGTGCTTCGGTGCGTAGAATGTTAAGAAATAAAGCGTGTGAGAAGTTATACATATATTCTTGGCATAACAAAATAAAAATATAACAATTTTTTTTTTAATTTTATCCTTCGCGTTGTAATACGTTTGTAGAAAACGACACTAATAAAAAAGGGTATTTAACATATTGAAAGTTTTACTATAACGCATTATCTACTCGACATTTGTTACGGTGTGTGTGTAAAAAATGTTGAATAGCTACTACGTTGTGCGCGCGTACCCTAAAAAAGTCTCTCATATTTTCCCTAGCGCGCCAAAAGACGCATAACTTCAAAAGGTCTGTAATTTTCGTGCTCAACCGTTTTTTTTTTATGGGTGGGCTATATGGTAAACGCACGCGCGGTCCAGTCCGTTCGGGGCGATGAAAGGACGGCGCGCGGGCCCATAACCCACCCGTACTCGTGCTCAACCGTAAAGGTTTATTTCAATGCATCCCGGTCGATCGCAGCTGCACGGGATCGATCGCGTTCGTCTGATGAGTGCAGCTCTTTCGAGAATAGTCGAGAGTATGAAAATGCATGGTGCAGCTTACATAATTCGTCGCATGCGTCCGTCGCAGACCTGAAACGGCGTCACACATTTTCATTCTTCATTTTCTTCTTTCATACTGTCTCACTATTGTCGCATTAGACGCACGTGAAATTAATCGCGTGCGGCCGCGATCGGTCACAATAAATTCAAATTCAAATCATTTATTATGCATAGACCCCGAGAGGGCACTTACATATTGTCAATTTTACAAAATAAAATTAAATTATCCAATAAAAATAAACTACCACCGGATCGGAACGCGACCACTACTGAGAAGATCCGGCAAGAAACTCAGCGGGCTTGTCTATTATTTTAATTTTTTTTTCTTCTTACTAGATATAAATTTGTATACATGTTTTGTAAGACCTAGCTCCAGTGTGATGCCCTTCGAACTGCAAGATACTTAATATAATTCAAATGATTATGGCTGGACCAGATCCCACAAGCGGCACCCGATCACGAGTTAACTACTAGAGCAGCCATCACTCCCCTCAACCACTATGGAGGGAAGGAAGAGACCCGCTCCACGCAGCTACCGCAAGTAGATCCTTCAGTGAGCATGACCAAGACCATATGTTACAAACATGTTACAAACGACGAAAATGCAAAATTTCGTTAGGCAAAACACGCTACGCTTTACAATATTAGAGTTATTAAAAAAGAGTTTATTTAAAATAACAAGGAAATTGCATAATGAGGAGCTGCTCACAACCAATCAGTATTATCATCTACATAATCCGAGATTTTATAATAAGCTTTCTTACAAAGTCTATTCTTGATAGCTTTTTTAAACTTTTTTGTTGGCAGGTCTCGGATATCTTTAGGTAATCTATTGTAGAAACGTATACATTGCCCCATGAATGATTTGCTAATTTTTTGGAGACGAGTAGTATGTGCAACTAGTTTGTCCTTATTCCGAGTAATAATATAATAGTAATAATATAATAGACGGAATAACATAATAGACGGAAATGGACCTTAATATACACATTAGCAAATTAGGTTTTTGAGTGGTAAGTCAGAGATGCGTCTTTTGTCGACAATTGTTTACCGGCCGCTCCATACACCAAAAATTCATTAAAATAGTGGTTCATCTAAGTTCAATCTGGGACCAGGCAAGTCAGCAATATTAATTGTATTTATAAAATAATAAAACAAATCTTGTTTGAATGCGTTAACTTCATGTTCTATCTCAAGGGAACTACTAACTGTAAGTACATGTATGTAACATCTCTATTTTAGTATCTTTTATATTAACAGCCTATTTTCTTACTACTCCGTGTGGTAACGGAGTAAGAACACAATTCACCATTCCCTTGCCCGTAGATGTCGTAAAAGTCGACTAAGGAATATGTAATGCGTGTAATATCTGTAACAAAGAAATAAACCCCTATACCAACCCACCAGCTAAGTGCAGTAGGTCAAATTCCCTGCTATTACGGAGGAGGCTCGAGCCCAGCAGTGGGACGTATACGAGCTAAAATGACAACGATTGTAAACTACTAAAATAATCTTGTATTGATTATGAAATGGATTTGATTTTTTCTATAAAATTTAATATAACCTACTAACCAGGCCGTTTTTAGATAAATAATCATAATTTCCGTGTGGTGATGGAGTAAGAATACAATTCACCACTCCTTATTTTGCCCGTGGATGTCGTACAAGACAACTAAGGGTTATAATATGCACATAACACTTGTGCAAGAGAAGGCAAACTCGAAATGAAACCCTATACCAACATGTCTCCGACAACTGATGACAAGTCACATCTGCTCCGGTGGTCGGCCCAACAACGAGGTGACGTGGGTACGGGTGGGTTATGGGCCCGCGCGCCGTCCTTTCATCGCCCCGGACGGACAGGACCGCGCGTGCGCTTACCATAGCCCACCCATAAAAAAAAATACCAACATGTCTGACCAGCATGGTATAGTAGGTCAAATTCCCTCTCATTGTGGAGGAGGCCCGAGGCCAACAGTGGGATGTATGTGGCCTGCGATGATGATGATGATGAATCATATTATTATTTTACAGTATGTAGGTGTTTTCCTTATAAATTAATATATATAAATACATATTTAACATTCTAGTTAATTATAATGGAAATACGTTGGATTTTATCACTTATCAGTTTAGAAACAAGACTTATTGACGATTTGTAGAATTAACTTTATAGAATAAACATAGTCTTGAATATAGGTAGAAGTAAAGTGCACACCTATTACATAATTATGTATGACGTAATCTATACGAAAATGCTGATTCATTTTAACAAGTCGCTTATGTATGTGTAAGAAATAGATTTAACTTGTGGAGGAGGCTCGAGCTTGGCTTGGCTTGGTACGGGTTACTTCATCATTGTCATCATCGCAGCCCACATACGTCCCACTGTTAGGCTCAGGTCTTCTTCACAATGGGAGGGAATTTGACCCACTATTCCATGCTAGTCAGACATGTTAAAGGTTTTTTTCGAGTTTTTCTTCTCTTGCACATACATGTGCATATTATATCCCTTACTCGTCTTTTACGACATCCACGGGCAAGATAGGGAGTGGTGAATTGTATTCTTACTCTGTCACGACACGGAAATGAATCAAGAATGTTCACTCACTATTAATTTACTTTCCTACATATACATACATACACATTGCGGCAGCAGCTAGCGACGGACGAAGTGACGACTGTCGAGCGACCCTAAGTGATAATGACCAAGAAGAAGATGAGTCAACTCCGATTTTGTCACACGCCCAGGCATTATCAGCAATTAATGATTTAAGACGCTATGTAACTTCTTTGAATCAAAGCGAAAATTAAATTACGCACTGCGAAAATTAAATTACGTTGAAAACCTTGTAATTGCTAATGGCCCAAAATCTTTTTGTCAAACTAAAATAAGTGATTGCTTTAAGTAACGTAATAATAATAAGCAACATTTTATTTTAGGTAATTTTTAACTTACTGCTGTATAATATTAAATGTAATATTATACAGTAGTATCCAAGTATAATCATCATCATCATCTTGCTCTTATCCCAATTACTTGGGGTCGACGCAATATGTCATCTGTTTTGACATATTGCAAAAATTTTCGGCAATGACTTTTATGACCGGCCGCCTGCCTGACGTCAACCCTCCTTGGGAATGTAATCGTTGACCCAAATGGTACCAGATGGAGTTGGTCCGGGTCAATCTAGCGCTCTTAGTCGTCTTTTACGACACCCACGAGCAAAGCAAGGGTTGGTAGTATTCGAAGCCGCTACCACACAGCAAGTATAATACTAAATATAATATTATATACTGTACTGTATAATATTAAATGTAATATTATAATTAAGTCGACAATTGAAAATTTAAAAACATATAGGGACAGACGTATATATGCGTAACGTGACCAGACGTCCCGTTTTCAGACCCGTTATCCCGAGCCATAAAAATATCCCGTATTTGTAAACGGTACATAAATAATCATTTGCTTATATGTATTAATAAAGACTTGTTCTTTTTTATTTTAGGTTTTAATTCCATAGTTTTACGTGTTCCTAAAATATTTCAAATGCTCTTTTATTTTGCTTTTAAATGCAAAATTTGACCTATTTCTGCTTGTGTGCCTCGTTCTAACATAACAATTAATAGGACAGTTACTCAAATGTCCCGTTTTGACATAAAAAATGTTCATATTACAAACTAGCTACCCGCTCTCGCTTCGCTTCGGTTTTAGTGGTTTTACCCGCGTAGTTCCCGTGCCCGTGGGAATACCGGGATAAAATATAGCCTAGTTTACGCCCTGATATTATAGCTTTCCATTGGTGAAAGAATTTTTGAAATCGGTCCAGCCGTTTTGAAGATTACCCGGAACAAACAAACAGACAGACAAAAAAATTATAAAGTGATTTTTAGGCATGTGTACAGTGCAAATAACCGTGTGAGCATGAAAAAAGCCTATTATTTTGACATTACAAACAGACACTCCAATTTTATTTATTGGTATAGATAGGTACTCATTCTAAGCAGTTTTAATAAGCCGGCGTTATGTAGAGCCGAGCTCTGTAATTTCAATGCCACCTTGGGTTCCATGCTATTATAGTTTTACGTCTTAATTATGCGGCATTGAAAATATTGCAGTCGGTTACAAATTACATGGAGTTTTTATTAGGTGTTATTATCACTACCTTTATTAGGATACGAAGGTGATGTGTTGTTCGTAAGTATGCTATGAAATATCAAAGAGTTCAAATATTTTAAGAACATATTAAAATTATCTTATTTTAATAAGTAACACATAAACAAAACAATTAATAATTCGTTGTGTAAAAAATCACTACAAGGCGAGACAAGCTTTGGGCAGAGTAATTTTAAGATATTTACTGCAAGTATGCGTGAATTTAAATTAAACAAAATACGAAGGCTCGTAAGTTATAAATATGAGTTACTACCAGCACCCTGCGGTTTCACCCGCAGTTGCTCTTCTCATGGAATATCGGGATGAATTAGAGCCTATGTGTTATTCTGATATGTAATTGTGAAGTTGTAATGTATTATTGTGAAGTTTCATCAAAATCCATTTAGTAGTCTTGGCGTGAAAGAGCAACAAACATCTTCACATCTATACCAATAAATAAAATTGGAGTGTCTGTTTGCAATGTCAAAATAATTGACTTTTTTCATGCTCACACGGTTATTTGCACTATACATATGCCTAAAAATCATTTTATATTTTTTTGTCTGTCTGTTTGTTCCGGGTAATCTTCAAAACGGCTGGACCGATTTCAAAAATACTTTTACCAATAGAAAGCTATAATATCAGGGAGTAACCTAGGCTATATTTTATCCCGGTATTCCCACGGGAACGAGAACTACGTAGGAAAGACGACTGAAACCGAAGCGAAGCGAGGGTGAGTTGCTAGTCCTCACATAAATACTTTCGCGTTTATAATATTAGTAAGGAAGGATGCAACGGAAGCGTCATAACGGAAACAGGTGTATATACAAGTGAAACTCGATTATCCGGCCCTCAGTTCTACGGATTCGCGATTATCCGGACTACCGACCGACCTATGTGTTGTTACCTACAAATCGAATTTATTCAAACATGAATGTGTCTGAAATTGCATGTCCCGGCCGCGCCTTGCGGCATCTTTTCCCTACGCGTTTCGTTATTCTTTTAGTTAGTAATTGTTACTCCACTCTGACGTGTGCACCCCGCGGGATATGTATTCGTCTTTAATAAACGCATAAAATTATCTACATACACACACAAAACCAAAGGAGATTTTTCATACATTTGATTATGCGGATTTTCGATTATCCGAATGCCTAATGACGACAATTAGTCTGGTTAATTGGGTTTCTACTGTAGCAAATTTTAGCGACTACAGGTTTGGAAATGGATGATGCAGTGGAAGTATCATCATCATCATAATCACTTGTTCCAAACTTCCAATTATTAGGGGTCGACTCAATATGTACTCTTTTTTCATAGTATAAGTTGCAAAAGTTTTGGCAGTAGTTTTACGACCGGCCTGACAGTCGTCTACCCTCTTTGGAAAAGTAATTGTTGACCCGACGGCATCAGATGGAATTGACCAAGGTGGATAAAAAACTCTTAGCCGCCTTTTACGATACCCACGAGCAATGTAAGGGTTAGTAGCAGGGATGGAGCTCCGTAACCGTAACCGAAACTATCGGATATCCGAAATAAATATATATCCGTAACCGTAACCGATTCAAAAGTTTCGGATAATTTCGAATAAGGGTGGAGTCTAAATAAAACGTGTTTCGACAGGCTTTGTTTCGCCGCCCTTACACTCTTCTTCTTCTTTTTTGTCTTGGCAATCAGCTACAAATACGAGCCATTTTTGCCAGTGTCGAGTTATAATTATCTCTTCAAGTTCTCAGTTTCTTCATGTCATTAATGGTCCGTCAGTAAGTCAAAGTGTCGCCCTCAACAGTGTAATGGCCACTGTTAAGGGTATCTTCTGAGAATTTTGGTGGAAACAAAAAGGTATGTATAGCAATTTTATATCATATTCACTACACCTCAGCAGTTTTGCCACTATATCTATACCAATAAATAAAATTGGAGTGTCTGTTTGTAATGTCAAAATAATAGGCTTTTTTCATGCTCACATGGTTATTTACACGACACCTATGCCTAAAATAGCGTTTAAAAAATTTTTGTCTGTCTGTCTGTCTGTTTGTTCCGGGTAATCTTCAAAACGGCTGGACCGATTCCAAAAATTCTTTCACCAGTGGAAAGCTATAATATCAGGGCGTAAACTAGGCTATATTTTATCCCGTTATTCCCACGGGAACAGGAACTACGCGGGTAAAACGACTATAACCGAAGCGAAGCGAGGGCGGGTTGCTAGTATTACATAAAATGCCATTAAAATTATTTAATATAACACGTTAAAACACTAAGATATTGAATATAATACAAGAACACCACATGACACTTCAGATTCGCGCCAAAAACTCCGCCTTTACACTCCGTGTGAATTTTGTAGTAGGGACGATCGATATTAAAAAAACGTCGATGTTTATATCGATGTCAACATCGAATCCAAAGCATCGATGTACAACATATATCGATTGCGAAACATCGATATTTTTGCTAACAAACAAATAAAACTGTAATTTTCTTATGAAGTGTGGTTTTATTTATTTTTATATGAAAGAAAAGAAAAGTTCGATGTTTTGGTAACAAATAAATAAACAAACCAAATTTTTTTATGAAATGAGTTTTTGTTTTTATTTTTTGAAACAAAAGTAAACATCAGTGTTTTTGACAACATACAAATAAAAGTGTCTAAAATTTTTATCATTAATTAAATTTTACTTATTTTTACATGAGAAAACATCGATCTTTTTGGTAACAAACAAAAGAAAGTCTATTTTTTTTTATGAAATGTGTTTCTATTCATAGAAATGAAGAAATAGTAGTCTTAGTTAATCTGTGGTCTTAGGGTCGTTTAGGCACACTCTGTAAAAAAATAATTTCAACAGATGTTTCTAATGACGCTCTAGAATCATTGACAATTCAATGTTTTTTTTTTTCTTTTTTCGTCGATGTATCTATCGATTTTATCGGAGTTAAAACATCGATATTTTTAGCTAATGTATATCAATCATCTCCATTTTGTAGTTTGTTTATTATTTGCTAGTTAGACTAAATAAAACCAAATTATTGCATAGTACCTAATTGTGTTTATATTTTACTTCAATCTAATATCCGTAACCGAAACTATCCGAAACTAACGGATAATCCGAAATAATCACATATCCGTAACCGTAACCGTAACCGATATAATTATATTCGTATATCTATATCCGGAACCGAAATATTATATCCATAACATCCCTAGTTGGTAGTATTTGTAGCCACCACACAGAATACAGATTAATATCAATATAATGATTAAGCGTGTGGTGACGGAGTAAGAATACAAATCACCACTCCCTATCTTGTCCATGGATGTCGTAAAAAATGACTAAGGGATATGAAATGCATATAACATCTATGCATGAGAAGAAAAACTCGAAATGAAACCCTATACTAACCTGTCTGAATTGTCCGTCACCTGCAGGGAGGCTAACCGCGCGACGGCGACCGACGTCCCAGGACGTCGAGAGGTGAGGTTACCCGAAAGGGTATTCCGTCAGGCCGACCACTGACGACAAGTCACATCTGCTCCGGTGGTCGGCCCAACAACGAGATGACGTGGGTACGGGTGGGTTATGGGCCCGCGCGCCGTCCTTTCATCGCCCCGGACGGACTGGACCGCGCGTGCGCTTACCCACCCATGAGCTGAAATGATGATGAATGATGATAATGATAAAATTTCTAAGAAATTTTTAATTCAATTAATTTTCCAAATTTAATAGAGGCAAGTTATATTTTATGAAAAATAATTTGCCAACATTTACACGTAATCCAGATTGTATGATGGATTTTGACATTTAATATGATGAATTCATAATCGGTGATAACGTAGTTTGAACTTCATTCTCCTCGCAAACATCATAAAGTTCTGGCATAAACGGTACGACAACATAAATGTGGTCATAAAACCTGTAGAGGTTGTGTCCTGTTGCGTTACTAATAAATATCTAAATGTATAAGGAATAATTTTTACACACATGCTGTTGATTTATCCCTTTCGTCATATTAGGTAGAGAATGTAAAATTAAAATAATTTAAATGTATCCGTGTGGTGATGGAGCAAGAATACTATTCACCACTGCCCGTGGATGTATATAACATCTGTGCAAAAGAAGGGCATGACGACGGAGATAATCAGTTTAAAATAAAACATTATTACCCATTTATTTTATTTATTATCTTAATCACGAGAAATTTTGATATTTAGTTCAAGATAACCAAAGTAATTCTTACATATATCTGAAAATTATACGTTCTATTTACCAATATCATGAAGATCGGCCTAAAATTAGATGTAGTTAATCGTTATTACCTATGATATATTGCTGGGGGACATTGAAGCATTTTAGAATATTATAAATCTACGTAGCTTAGGAATGGAATATCTTATTTAATTACCAGATAATTGTTTTAATAAATGTCCAAGAAAGGGGAACTTATATTTATTGCGTATATTGGCAAAGGAACAAGCTGGGCGTCAGAGCTTTAGTGGAAATTGTTGTTCTAGAAACTTAGCAAAATATCATTAAATTTTTCTTCTTCTATTTTAGATAATTTGAAAGTTAATAAGTTTATTATTGCATGTTGTGATTGACACGAACAATCTGCTCATTTGATTATCGTAAATGACGCTACTATACAAGAGCAATATCAAGGACAGTTTAGCCACTCCCTATAAAAGGAAAAAGTGCTCTTTACAAAGCGCATTTGTACAGGGTGTTTACTCCCTTTCTTGGACGTGTTAATTTATAGACAACAGCTACATTTTTAGGAAGGATTAACATGCATATTGTATAAATTTGTAGTTACGGTTATCATGCAATAATTAATTATTATTATAATAATAGAATGAAGAAAACTGCAAGATTTCTTATAAACTAAAATACAATAACTTATTGAAATTACAAAATGCAGAGCTTGAATCCATATTTATCCATATCTATCCCCCTGATATTATTTACCAGGCCATGTAGAATCTGTCATACGAATCATAGCACATTAGGATTGATTTCTTTTTGGTTTTTAAAAGAAGAACCACAGATCACAAACTACACATATGTATATAAATTAATCTTTTATACAATACACGATTATTTGACTAACTACATAAGATTATCCGCTTAAGAAGGAATTAAGATTAGCAAATAAAGTAATTTGGACCATATTAAATACTAACTAATGCTGTCTTAATTCGATCATACCTACTTGAATTCAGTATATGTTAAAGGAAAGTCCAAATCTCGAAAGGATTTTATGAAATAATAAAAAAGTTATTTGGACCATTGTTAAATTTAATTTACGTTTGATATGAATATCTTTAAATATAATGATTTATATGCGACCATTATAGGAAATAAAATACATTGCCTTTCTCATATTACACGTTAAACACGGATCACATATACGTATAAATCCACACAGATGTTATTACAAACTTTTATACACTCCATCGCAATTTATGGGCCACAGTGTATCCACAATGGAATCATGGAAGATTCGCAGAGAATCCAGAAAGGCATCCATGTTGATCCACTGTGGATTTTCGGCCATTTAGCCACCGTGTAACCAAAACCATCTTATCCCCATAAGTAAAACCATAAATTAACCACAGTGGATCCATGACAGATCCACAGTAGAACCACAATAAAACTACACCGAATCCCACATATAAACCAAAATCTAACCACGGTAGAGCTGCAATGGATCCACAGTAGATCCATTAAGAAATCACTACTGAACCACGGTCTACCGTGGTTCAGTAGTGATTTCTTAATAATGACATAATGACATACCGTCATAATGACAAAATGGCTTAAAAACCACACTTGATCCACCGTAGTTCCATTGTGGATCCGCGGTAAATCCACGTCCACCGTGGATCCACTATGGCTCCCTAACTGCGAGGGCTTAATCTTAAAATGAAGTTCTTTTGCTTTTATACAAGAAAATAAATATTATAGTCAAACGAAAAATTATTAAGATTCAGAAGATATGGGCCCCTATTCGCTATGATTACAAAAACATATAATTTAGTAATACTACGATATCTGCGTGGAATCAGTGTGGAATTATCACTAAGTTATTTTGTGAAAGTTTTGTTACTGCGTGATATGACTACGAATTATTAGCACAGTGAAGTCTAGTTGTGAACTGCTAAAAATGATCATAAATATAGAACCGACATAATATTGGCAATAATAAAAATATTGAGGATATTTCTGGGTGCTCCAGAGCCATAGTTACAAAGAGAGGTTGTACAACAGGATGTACAGGCATAAAGTTTAGTTCTTTCGCCAATGACAATGCATCCTGGTTCGCAATGCTTGGTGCAATTGCGCTCTAGTGCCCACATCTTCGGAGCTGTCGTAGAGTTCTCCGTGGATGTCGTGAAGGAATATCTCTTAACCTGTAAAAAAAGTAAATTCAGTTTTAGATTTTACATTTTATTTATTTCACCGGCACGCCTGTAACTGCTGTAGTTAATAGAATCGTTTGTACATATGAAAAAATCTTGGCCTTCTCATGTCTTTCTTTATTATTAAATTTAAAACTCTTGATCTATACAGATTTAGCTTAATTGAAAAGTAAAATGTCGTACAGAATTCATGTAAAATAAAAAATAATTTGCCGTGTAGTACCAGACAAAGAATTCACTAAGTCTTTCTCGTGGGTGACGAGTAAGAGCTGTAAGAAAATAACATAAGTAAGAGAAAGAAACCACGAAATAAATCTGCGAGGTAACACAGTAAGAATACAGTTCATCTTGCCTGTAGGTATCGTAAAAGAAGACTAAGGGATTTAATGTGCTTATAACATCTATGCAAGAAAAAAAAAACTCTAAATAAAACCCTATACTAACTTATCAGCATGGTAAAATAGGTCAATTGCCCTCCTAATGTGGAGGAGGAGGAAGAGGTTAATTGCCCCCCTAGTGATGGACAAATCACCACCTCTGGTTTGTGATTTTCTTAATTAACGAGCAAGATTTCATATGCACATGACATTACTGCAAAAGAAAGAAAACTTGAAAAAAAAAACTATATAGGTATCAATCAGTGTGATCAGTGTTGTATTGTAAGTCGATTTCCCTCTTATTTTGTAGCCTTTAGCCCAGCGGTGGGAAGTGTATGAGCTATGATGCTGATAAGGTTATTCACCATGCACATCCGGCGATCATTATGGCATTTGTGGATGAGTGCCGAGTTGTTGTGTCGCAAGTCAGCGCAGCGGTCGTCGGGCACTTCGGCCAAACACTTATAACACCATAGCTCATTGTTAGGTCTGGCGGCTGCTGACGTCACGTGAACACTATCCCTTAGCAGGTCACAATCAGCGTCTGAAATAAAAAATACATCAAAGATTTTAGTCATTTTAATCATAAGTAAACATTACCTCAAATATATCTAACTAGCAATCCGCCCTCGCTTCGCTTCGGATTCAGTCGCCTTACGCGCGTAGTTCCCGTTCCCGTGGGAATACCGGGATAAAATATAGCCTATGTTACTCCCTGATATTATAGCTTTCCAATGGTGAAAGAATTTTTAAAATCGGTCCAGTACTTTTTGAGTTTATTCGTTACATACAAACTTACAAATTTTACCTCTTTATAATATTAGTATAGATAAGTATATATTTGCACAACTTGCTATTGTTATTTTTTTTTCAAAATTTTTCGCGAGTATTTAATCTTAAAACAATTAACAGCTAATTGAAATTGAAAAAGTGGGACAGTGTATTAATGTTTTTAATTGATGAGAAGGTTTGTATATCCACTCTTGGACTTGCATACATCGTTATATTTATCTATGATTTAGATGTAGGTAATACAAATTTGTTTTTTCATATGTGAATGCCTCTGATGATTATTACATCCTTACACGGCGAAATCAATGAGTGCTTTTTAACACAATACAATCAGTCTAAATATTCAAATTAATTCGTCTATTTATAGAACGTCTTAAAATTACTTTTAATTGTAAAAATAACATTTGCGGTAAAGTTATTAAAATGTAAGTCAAATTAAACAGGCACACTACATATTTTTCAATACATATTTTTTGTAATAAATAAATACCTTTCCTTTTTTTAACAATGCGAACAGTTTTTATGACGAATTAAAAATATGAAGCATATATTTTCTTTGTAAAGGTAATTAGAGAATTAGCTCTTAAGAAGAAGAAAGCCACACTATATTGCAAGGCTCTTGTAAGATATTACGCACCATGAAAATGCTTTTATTAGGGCTAGCCGTGAACCACACTGAGGTAAATTTTATATTTCAAGTTTTAACACACATTAAATGAAATAAAAATACGGTATTTAAAACAATATTTCATATGAATCAATTCTATTTATAAAATATAAAAAGAATTAATTAATATTAAAAGATATAATATGAGAAAAGCAAGCAATCTAAGGGACTAAAACAAAGGACCATAGACAATATTCAACTTTGACATTTGCAACTGACTATTAAAAATTAAAGATGTGAGGTCTAGTTCTTAGTGTTCACCACGAATGTATAACTGAATATCTATAAAATTATGATAAAAATAATGAATTACAGGATAAATACGAATAAAATGGGGAATGTGACGTACCTGGCGCGAGGAATGTCAAGAAGAGAAGTATTAGAGAGCGCATGATGTTAGTAATGGACATCGCGCATGCTCCAGCTTCCTATTATCGATCAGTCTGGACCATGAACCTGTTGATACTATCCCCCGCGCGTCCTACACCTACCTCAGGGTTTCGGTAAAACACTTTGAAGGCAAACAATTTCAACTTTCAAAATTCTTAGGTAAATTAAAACTTTGCATAAGACGAGCACTAGTTAAGATGTGAAATTTATTATTACTACAGCCGCTCACTGAGTAATAGAAGGTATTGATTTTAGGAGAATAATTGTTTTTTCTCCTATCATCTGCTATGATCTTAATCATCCCATGAGGGTCGTAAAAAGTACCACGCTGGCCAAACGAGTAGGGTTTTATTTCAAATTTTCTTTCTCTTTCGTAGATGTATAATAATATATATGTATAATAATATATTAATCGTATTTCGACGCCAACGGGTAAGATGGCGGATAAGAAAGTGATGAATTATATTTCTACTCTGCCATAACACGGGAATAGATGATGAATGTATATAATGAATATGCATTACTAGCTTTTGACTACTTTTTACTGATGTAGAATGGCAATCTGTACCGCTTTAGAATGCACGGATTCAAGGCACACATGTTCAATCAATTTCTACTTGGAAATGAGTTTTTAATACAAATGATTAAGACTACAAGAAATACTATGTTAATTTTTACTGTATTAAAAAAAAAAAAAAAAACTATTTAACTAAATTTTCTAAATTTTTATGACAGAGAATTCAACAACTCTTATGGGTTACGTTGGAAATGATCGTTTATGCAACTAGATGGCGCTTCCTGGACCTCTAGTACTTATTCTTTCACGGCATTTATTCTCGCAGTGGTAAGCAGTAATGTTTACGATACCACGATATTTTTTTTTAAATCCGTATAATATCGAACGAGGCAAGTACTATAGATTTCGATGGTGTTTTCTAAGGACTGCAGACAAGTTTTTCGGGTTTTAACGGTCGAAGCCTCCTGAGGAGCAACGTTTGGATTTTCACACTGCTCTTGATCTTGTACAGTGGTGGGATTTTTTGATGGAGTTAGTTTGAAGATAATATTCAGAAAAGTCGGTGTGGTGACGGAGTAACAATACAATTCATCACTTCCTATCTTGCCCGTGGATGTCGTAAAAGACGACTAAGGGATGTAATATGCACAATAAGATCTGTGCAAGAGAAGGAAAACTCGATATGAAACCCTATATCAATATCACCTATGTTTGACCAGCATGGTATAGTAGGTCAAATTCCCTCCAATTGTAGAGGAGGCCCGAGCCCAACAGTGGGACGTATGTGGGCTGCGATGATAATGATTCAGAAAAGTTTGATACAAATATCAACTATTTTTGTAACTATGGAATAATTGAATAGGTGCATATCGTAACGGGAACGGAAACTACGCGGGTAAGGCCACTGAAACCGAAGCGAAGCGAGGGCGGGTTGCTAGTATTTTATAATAGTATTTTATAAATGACAACGTCTGAACGTGTAGAATCTGCTCTAATTACTACATAATATATATATATATATATATATTACTTAGAATTTTTAAAATTTTCTCGTAGTTTAAATAAACTGTTACAAGTTTTTTTTTGTTATATCTATTTCTATTATTGTAAGCCTTCGCCGTTGGACCGACCACCAGAGTAGGGTTACTTGTCGTCAGTGATCGGCCCGACAGAATACCCCCTGAGGAGTACCCTTCCATCGACCGACATCCCCTCCTCGGGGAGGATGTCGGTCTTTCCTCACGAGCATGTTTTACCTAACGTTTTTTTTTTGTTATCTTGGCTGTGGCTTATGTGAATTATATTACGTATCTTATGGTTCGAAGGACACTGGAGCTGGAACTTGCAAGTCATGTTGTATACGATTTTTTATAAAAGAAGTGAGTAAAAATAAATAAAGGCATTTGACAAGAAGAATTACCAATATCACCAAGAATACCAATACGGGAGACCCATAAGGATAATGATGGATTATGTGTATGATGATATCATGTTTCATGGTTATGCAAGCAATAAGTGCAGATATCACGGCTGATAGGAGCCTGTGGTGATTAAGAGCATGTTGTGCAGACATTTAGCGTGCGATGAGATCAGTCAAATGATGATGTTTATATTTTTAAAGAGCGCCCAAAAAGAAGTCGTCGATAGTTTAATAGAAAGATACTGTACAGCAGGTGAGGGCGTTATGCACTGTCCCTTTCGCCGCCTCGGGCGGTTTGGGCGAGATGTGACCGGATCATAGCATCTCCACCAAAAAAAGAGTTTGCAACTATCGATTACAAAGCTCGAAACTCCACAAGTCGAATCCTGAATTGGAGAAGTGTTTTTGAGTTTCGCGGTCAAGAAACTTTTAATAGCAAAATACGAACTCTGGAACTGTATACTTCAATAGCTTCTAGCTTGGGTGGTAAAAATATTTATACAGCAAGTGGCGTCTTGAAATAGAAAATGGACGAAAAAATTGGATTATATGTTGTAGCTTGATCTGTGAAATGTATAGTCTGATAGAACAAACGTGATCGCTTATATGGCAAAGTAATCTAAGTACTGACCTCTCTTGCTGAGTATGGTGGGCTCGATTCCCAGGTAAGACAATTCTGTATCTGGCTGTAATTTCTGTGTGTTAAAATTGTTTGTGAAGTCCACCATAACGCAAGAATTTATTTAATAGCCTGGTATGTTGTCTTCAAAAAACACTTTGAAATGAGTTGCAGGAGTAAAAGTCATCTGCCACAACTTTTACTCGAATAGAAAAATACATTTTCAAAATTAACAGAGGTCGAGGAGGAAATTACAACCTAAGGTAAATATTAGTGAATTAGCGTCACATGATAGTTCTCTGATTGAGCGGTTGTTTTCACCTGGTATTCTAACAAATCATATAACTACAGTCATCATTATTATTACAATGTATGTTATCCTTACTAATATTATAAATGCGAAAGTAACTCTGTCTGTCTGTCTGTCTGTCTGTCTGTCTGTCTGTCTGCTACGCTTTCACGTCTAAACCACTGGACCGATTTTGATGAAATTTGGTACAGAGATGGACTAAAGCTTGAGAAAGGACATAGCCTACTTTTTATCGCGAAAAAATGGGTATAAGGGGTTGAAATAGGGGATGACATTTTGTATGGAAATTCGTCATTTTCGATGATAGAACCACGAATCTTTGTATTAAGGCACCTGACAATAAATAAATAAATATTCGTTCAAGCGTTTTGGAAATTTCATTTACATGGGGATGAAATTCAACCCCTAAAATATCAAAAAGCATACAGCTGAAACCACTGGGCCTAGAAACGTATTTTTTTTTTACACCATCGTATTTCTTGGGGTACACGAGCACTAGCAAAGGATTTTTGGAAATTCACCCCTTTAAGGGGTTGAAAAGCAAATAGCCTTTCACGTCGAAACCGATTTTGATGAAATTTGGTACAGAGATGGACTAAAGCTTGAGAAAGGACATAGGCTACTTTTCATCGCGAAAAAATGGGTATAAGGGGTTGAAATAAGGGGTGACATTTTGTATGGAAATTCGTCATTTTCGATGATAGAACCACGAATCTTTGTATTAAGGCACCTGACAATAAATAAATAAATATTCGTTCAAGTGTTTTGGAAATTTCATTTACATGGGGATGAAAATCAACCCCTAAAATATCAAAAAGCATACAGCTGAAACCACTGGGCCTAGAAACGTATTTTTTTTTTACACCATCGTATTTCTTGGGGTACACGAGCACTAGCAAAGGATTTTTGGAAATTCACCCCCTTAAGGGGGTGAAAAACATATAGTCTTTCACGTCTAAACCGATTTTGATGAAATTTGGTACAGAGATGGACTAAAGCTTGAGAAAGGACATAGGATACTTTTTATCGCGAAAAAATGGGTATAAGGGGTTGAAATAGGGGATGATATTTTGTATGGAAATTCGTCATTTTTGATGATAGAACCGTGAATCTTTGTATTAAGGCACCTGATAATAAATAAATAAATATTCGTTCTAGCGTTTTGGTAGTTACACTTACATCATCATCATCATCCTCTTGCTCTTATCCCAATTACTTGGGGTCGACGCAATATGTCATCTGTTTTGACATATTGCAAAAAGTTTCGGCAATGACTTTTATGACCGGCCGCCTGCCTGACGTCAACCCTCCTTGGGAATGTAATCGTTGACCCAAATGGTACCAGATGGAGTTGGTCCGGGTCAATCTAGGGCTCTTAGTCGTCTTTTACGACACCCACGAGCAAAGCAAGGGTTGGTAGTATTCGAAGCCGCTACCACACAGCCACGTTTTGGAAATTTCACTTACATGGGGATGAAATTCAACCCCTAAAATACCAAAAGCATACAGCCGAAACCACTGGGCCTAGAAACGTATTTTTTTTACACCATCGTATTTCTTGGGGTGCACGAGTACTAGCAAAGGATTTTTGGAAATTCACCCCTTTAAGGGGTTGAAAAGCAAATAGCCTTTCACGTCGAAACCGATTTTGATGAAATTTGGTACAGAGATGGACTAAAGCTTGAGAAAGGACATGGGCTACTTTTTATCGCGAAAAAATGGGTATAAGGAGTTGAAATAGGGGATGACATTTTGTATGGAAATTCGTCATTTTCGATGATAGAACCACGAATCTTTGTATTAAGGCACCTGACAATAAATAAATAAATATTCGTTCAAGCGTTTTGGAAATTTCATTTACATGGGGATGAAATTCAACCCCTAAAATACCAAAAAGCATACAGCCGAAACCACTATGCCTAGAAACGTATTTTTTTTTTACACCATCGTATTGCTTGGGGTGCACGAGCACTAACAAAGGATTTTTGAAAATTCACCCCTTTAAGGGGGTAAAAAACATATAGTCTTTCACGTCTAAACCGATTTTGATGAAATTTGGTACAGAGATAGACTAAAGCTTGAGAAAGGACATAGGCTACTTTTTATCGCGAAAAAATGGGTATAAGGGGTTGAAATAGGGGATGATATTTTGTATGGAAATTCGTCATTTTTGATGATAGAACTGCGAATCTTTGTATTGAGGCACCTGATAATAAATAAATAAATATTCGTTCTAGCGTTTTGGTAGTTTTACTTACATGGGGATGAAATTCAACCCCTAAAATACCAAAAGCATACAGCCGAAACCACTGGACCTAGAAACGTATTTTTTTTACACCATCGTATTTCTTGGGGTGCACGAGTACTAGCAAAGGATTTTTGGAAATTCACCCCTTTAAGGGGGTAAAAAACATATAGTCTTTCACGTCGAAACCGATTTTGATGAAATTTGGTACAAAGATGGACTAAAGCTTGAGAAAGGATATAGGGTACTTTTTATCGCAAAAAAATGTGTATAAGGGGTTGAAATAGGGGATGACATTTTGTATGGAAATTCGTCATTTTCGATGATCGAACCACGAATCTTTGTATTGAGGCACCTAATAATAAATAAATAATTATTCGCTCAAGCGTTTTGGAAATTCCATTTACATGGGGATGAAATTCAACCCCTAAAATACCAAAAAGCATACAGCCGAAACCACTGGGCATTGAAACGTATTTTTTTTTACACCATCGTATTTCTTGGGGTGCACGAGCACTAGCGAAGGAGTTTTGGAAATTCACCCCCTTAAGGGGGTGAAAAGCATATAGCCTCTCACGTCTAAGCCGATTTTGATGAAATTTGATACAGAGATGGACTGAAGCTTGAGAAAGGATATAGGCTACTTTTTATTGGGAAAAATGGGTATAAGGGGTTGAAATAGGGGATGATATTTTGTATGGAAATTCGTCATTTTCGATGATAGAACCGTGAATCTTTGTATGAAGGCACCTGATAATAAATAAATAAATATTCGTTCTAGCGTTTTGGTAGTTTCACTTACATAGGGATGAAATTCAACCCCTAAAATACCATAAAGCATACAGCCGAAACCACTGGGCCTAGAAACGTACTTTTTTTACACTATCGTATTTCTTGGGGTGCACGAGTACTAGCAAAGGATTTTTGGTAATTCACCTCCTTAAGGGGTTGAAAAGCACAAGTAACCCTGCTCCGGTGGTCGGTCCAATGACGAAGGCGACGTGGTGTTGGGGTGGGTTGCGGGTGTTGCGTGCTTACGCCCCTCTGTCGCCCCGGACGGAGTGGTGCGAGGAACGCGCCGACCACAGTCCACCCCAAAAAAAAGGGGATTGAAAAGCATATAGTCTTTCACGTCGAAACCACTTAACCGATTTTGATGAAATTTGGTACAGAGATGAACTAAAGCTTGAGAAAGTATATAAGGCTACTTTTTATTGCGAAAAAATAGGTATAAGGGGTTGAAATAGGGGAAAGTATTTTCTTTTTACGTCGTCTTATTTCTTGGGGTACACGAGCACTAGCAAAGGATTTTTGGAAAATCACCCCCTTAAGTGAGTGAAAAGCGTATAGACGAAACTCTTGAAGCTAGGAACGTAAAACTTTCTATGCAATTCTCTTTCCTTTGTTTTAAGTGAGCTCTAAGAAATTATTTTATTAAAATCAACTCCTAAAGGGGTGCAAAATATATAGCCGAAATCATTAGGCCTAGAAACATGGAATTTTGTATAAAGTTGCCTTTCTTGGGGGAAGAGAGATTTTTGCAATTTTAGCCCTAAGGGGGTGAAAAGCTGTTAACCGAAATCACTGAGCCTAGGAAGGATCATTTTAGTACACGGTTGGCTTTCTTGGATTTCCCCCAGATTTTCTTAGTGCTCACTTACCAAGCACTATGAAAAAAATTTTGGCAAGGATAAGCGAGCTCTAACAAAGAATTTTTGGCAATTCAACCCCTAAGAGGGTGAAAGCGTATAGCCAAAGATACCGGGCCTAAGAATGTGAAATTTTGTATACCGATCGGTTATTTGGGGTAAGCACGCACTAAGAAACAATTTTGGGCTGCCCCAAAAGGATAAAACGCATATAGTCGAAGACTCCCAGCCAATGATATATCATCATTATCTTGCTCTTATCCTAATTACTTTGGATCGACGCGATATGTAGGTAGGGTACCTACTACTGCCATCGTAGATATATTGCAAAGGTTCTAGCAACATTTTATGACCTGGCCGACATTGTTGGCCTGACGGCATCACCAATTGGTCCAGGTCGATGTAAATCTTTGTCTTAGTAGTATTTTCGACACCCACGAACAATGAAAACGTGGTAATATTTCTAGCAGCTACCAGACAGTAAGTTACAATCAAAATATTATTACAATTTTCTATCTCTACAAATAAATAAATTTGAAGCGTCTGTTTGTCTATCAAAATAATAGGTTTTATTTATGCTCACACAATACGGTCCAATTTTTTTTGTCTGTCTGTCTATTCGTTACAGGTAATCTTCAAAATGGCTGGACCGATATTGATTATAATTTTACCATCAGGTCTACCAGTCGTACATAAGGAATAACTTAGACTATTTTATCTCAGGCTATATTTTATCCCGGTGTGGATGAATTAAGTCGATTTTAAAATTATTTCACTAATGGAAAGCTATTTTTAAGCGAGTTACATATTTAAGCTATTTTTATCCCGATATTCCTACGGGATCGGGTACAATGCCGGTGAAATCACGGGAATATAATGGTTTAAAAAATTAATTCACTAATGAAAAGCTATATTATCAGTGAATACCATATAAAGGCTATTTTCATCCCGGTATTTGCCCAGGAACGACAACTATACCGGGGGATGTTGACCAATTTTTAAAATTCTTTCACCAATGGAAAGCTACCTATGTTGTCAGCGAGTAACATAGGCAATTTATATCTCTGATATTTCTGGAATTTATATATTTTTTTTTTACCCATGTAAATTTATAATATCAGGAAGTTACATAGGCATTTTTTATCTCGGTATTGGCATGGGAATGGGGTCTACGTAAATGAAACTGCGGGTGTTTGATTGATATAATATTTTTTTCACCAATGGAAAAGTACGTTATCAGAGACTAAGGAAAGGCCACAATACCATCGTATTTGCACGGCAATCTGAACTACAAGGCTGGAAGTAATATTCAAATGTGAAAGTTTGTGAAGATATTTGGATGTTTGTTACTCAATCACGCTTAAACTGTTGAGCAGATTTGGATGAAAATTGACACGTAGATAGAGTATTTCTTAAATTAAGAAATGTAATACTTTTTATGTCGATAATATTCTTTGCGATAATAGTTCAATATGCAAGTAAATTTTTACGCGGGCGAAGCCGCGGGCAAAAGCTAGTAATATATATTTGAATATGCTACTTTCGTTACTTTACTTTTATCTTCATTAAGCCATAATTTCTGGCTATAAGTTCCACTGTTGGACTCAATCTTCTTCTACAATGGTAGTGAAATTGACCTACTATGCTATGTTCGTTAGACGTATGGAACATAAGGTTTTATATCTCGTTTTATTTTTCTTCCAGTAATATTACCTCTATATTTAGGACACCAAGGGCAGGAGAGAGGGAGGTGAATTTTATACACCGAACAGGGCTTTTCCACTAATAAATTACACTGTTACCCGTTCCGCCCGTGTCCATGAACGCTGCGTGTTGTGAAAGTGTTCGAAATGTAGGGCAATCAAAAATCAAATACAAACGCGAAATACAAACCGTAAAGTAGTTTTATTTACAATGTGTAATACTCGTGTAAACATCAGAAATCATTAATTACACGGTTATTTTTATTCATTTCATTTTCTTAATATTTATTTCAATGTTATCTTAGTTTCATTTAGTCATTTCTTACAACACCAACTAGAAAAATAGGTCAATTTGTGTATTTATTTTATCGCTAGACGTAGGTACATACAAAACTAATAAATAACAGCGCGATTATTTCAACACGTTTTATAGCACTTTTACATGACATGGTTTGTGTTCATTGAAATATATCTACGAGTGAGACTACAATTCACTCTTTATCTTGCCCGTGAGTCTCTTAAAAGACCAACTACGAGAAATTATATGTTTTAAATAAAACTACTTTACGGATTTTATCGCGTTTGTATTTGATTTTTGATTGCCCGACGTTTCGAATACTTTAGAGCGTTCATGGTCACGGGCGGACTAAGAAATATAAATAAAAGCGATAAAATCCGTAAAGTAGTTTTATTTAAAATGTGTAATACTCGCGTAAACATCAGATATCAAATTAAATGTTCTTAAAGAATGTTATAGCAAATGTTATGCCAATAAGTCTATTCAGCGTGGTAAAGTCAATCTCCACCTTATCGAGGAAGAAGCTAGGGATGTGACTTAGAGGGAAAATAATCGATTAATTGAATAATAGATTTTAGGTTCTTTAAAAAATCGATTATAAAATAATCGACAAATTAAAAATAAATAATCGACTAAAATCGAAAAATCGATTATTTTAATCGATTTTTCTCCCAAAAGGACCTTATGATGACATTTTTTTAGGAAATGTGAGAGCTTTATTGTCTAATATAGTATGAAACGCTGCACGCAGTATCGTGATGACCTTTTTTTTAGGAAATCTGGCAGTGAAATAATCGATTAATTTTAATATAAAAATAATCGAAAATAATCGATTTTTCATTATTTTTATAATCGAATATAAAAATCGATTATTACAAAAAATAATCGATTAATAATCGATTATTGTTTCACATCCCTGGAAGAGGCACAGCAGTGGGAAGTATACGAGTTGATATAATGATGATAATAACTTATGTATAATTATAACATTTATTTTTAAAAATTTTATAACTGTTATACAGTGGAGTCTTGATATCTCGAATGTAGCGTTGTATAAGCTTTTCTGTTCTACCTAAAATACATGGACCATAGACGGTATCGGTGTAGTTCAACTTGCTTAAAATTAAAAACAGATAAAGAAGACAGATAAAGATATATATCCAGCCTATATTATCCCACTGCTGGGCTCAGGTTTTCCTTCTCTTGCATAGATGTTATCTGAATATCAAATCCTTTAGCTGTCTTTTACCACACTCACGGATAAGAGAGGGAGTAATAGGTGGCATGTCATCACAGCTGCTATGCGTCCAACTGCTGAGCTTGAACCTCCTCCATAATGAAGGAAAAATTGAGATACTGTATCACCCCGGTCAAACGGCTTGGTTTAGAGTTTTGTATACAGTTTTACTTTTCATACCTACATAGTATCTGCATATTATCTTTTGTCGTCTTTTATAACACCCACGTCCAAGAACGGGGGGTGGTGAACTCTCCATCATTATACGGAATACGTGTTTTCTAGAAAGAGAACATGAATGAAATTGATAAATTGTATTCTTATTCCATCACCATAGGGAAGAATGTAATGTATCATGTCCATCCATCAGTCTACAGACGTCCACTGCTGGACATAGGCCTCCCCACGAGAATGCCACTCGGAACTGTCCTGCGCCACTTGCATCCAACGGTTCCCTGCGACTTTGAGAATGTCGTCGTCGTCAGACCACCAAGTGTGGGGTCGTCCTACGCTGCGTCGTCCGATCCGAATGTATGATGTAGGAAATGCAAAACAAATCGACTTAGCAAGTAACTATAGACAGAGGATTTATCTACTAAGCTTCCGGCACAACAACACGCTTTTAAGTAGCTTAGTAAATTTAGCGAACATATTCATTCACTGCACGTCTAAAGATAAAACAACAGATTAGAAATATCGAACATTCCTTTTAGATTTTATTGCTATAAGTTTAGTGAATTTTAAGTAAGGCGTTATTATATTTTAGTAGCTACGACTTTTTTTTTTCGCCGCTCCTGCTAGTTATTGGAATTGGCATCGTCTCATTTGCCAATGTCACGTTCTTTAGCTACGACTTACGAAGATTACTTTTTTGAAATTTGAGTTATCGAGAAAGATTTATTATAGAACCTGACAGGTGAATAACATTTTGTTCGAGTTACACAGTTTAAATAATTCCGGGTATTTAGGTGTTCAGCGGGAGGTAATGGTATTTTTCTCCGACTTATTCAAGACTAGCCGATCTAACAGACATTGTTCTGTTCAGATAAAATAAAAGGAATTGTTCTTGTAATCGATAGCAGCGCTACCTACCAGGTAAATTATTAATCTAAACCAATCTCGAATCCTCTAGAATACACAAAAAAAAATTCATCAACATCGCTCCATCCGTTTAGGAGGGGTTCAATTACAAAAACACAAACAGAAGATTTATGCGCACGGTGCGGAAGCTCTCAAACGAAAAAATAAACCTCGATTTTCAAACACTCTTCTGGTGCTCCGCTCCTATTGGTCTTAGCGTGATATATATGATATAGGTCTATAGTCTTACTCGATAAATGAGCTATCTAACACTCAAAGAATTTTGCAAAACGGACCAGTAGTTCCTGAGATTAGCGCGTTCAAACAAACAAACTCTACAGCTTTATATATTAGTATAGATATAGATTACGACTCGACTTAGTGAGTTTCAAGTTATGTATACCTATAGATTCCACTAATTGTATTTCGATAATGTCCTTTATTTCCGTGTGCTAACGGAGTAAAAATACAATTCACTACTCCCGATCTTACCAGTGGATGTCGTAAAAGACGACTAAGGGATACAATATGCATATAACATCTGTGCAAGAGAAGGATAACTCGAAAAAAAACCCTATACTACCTCGTCTGAGCAACGTGGTATAGTAGGTCAATTTGTCTCCTATTGTGGAGGAGGCTCAAGCCCCAACAGTTGGAGGTATATAAGCTGAAATGAATGTCAGTTAGGATCAGGCGTAGGATTTCAAACTATCACGGTGACTGATACTCATCACGCTGTACTTTGGCTACTTGGCAAGCGCCACGATCACGACAGAACTATCGAGTTGGTCCTGGTATATATACCGTGAACCATAACCCATAAGTTGCTGAGCGTTGTTGGATGCAGGCGGCACAGGACCGCACTTTGTGGCGTATCAAGAGAGAGGCCTACGTCCAGCAGTGGACGGTGATAGGCTGAAATGATGATCAATGATGTTATACAGAGTTAGATAATGAAGATCTTTCGAGTGAAATGTCTTTGATATAAATTTAATGGGCAATAAATAAATCTGTGGGGATATTGAGTCTATTAAGAGCGCCAATCGTTAACCGCAGGAAATTAAATGACAAATAGCTTTGAAGGAGACTGAGTAGCAGAGGTTACCTCTGTAGCGTTGGAGCATGAATACAATAAACTAGCTTCTGCTCGCGACTTTGTCCGCGTGGCATAAATACTTTGGGCTAACGCTAACTTTAACTTAAGACTTTGTTTACGTAGAAGGTAAAAATATCTTTTAATAATACGATTCTGTCACACAAGATTTTTGCGAAAATTTAGCCGTTTACGCAGCAAAAGCTCTCAAAAGGAAAAAAAACCTGATTTTGAAACATTCTTCATTGGTGCTCCGCGCCGGTTGGTTTTAGCGTGATGATATAAGCCTATAAGCCTTTCTCGATAAATGGACTATATAACGCTGAAAGAATTTTTCAAATCGGACTAATAGTTTCTGAGAGTAGCGCGTTGAAACAAACAAATTCTTCAGCTTTATATATTAGTAAGATTACCATACTTTCTTATATGATGGATGTATTTAATATATACATATAAGGGATGGATTTAGGCAGGCGTTATACATAGTTCATAAAGGATAGCTACTTGTTACCGACGGTCAAACCAAATAGCGGTAGAGAGGTACAATACGGCAGGTTATGGGGCTGCACGCCGTCCATTCGGTTTCTGGGGTTTGGTAGGTGTGATCAGAATAAAATCGGTGAACAAATTACTGTATAGTAACTAATCCATTTTCGCGCTTAATAATGAATATCGTTTACTATATTCTTAACCAGCAACTCGGCCCCCCCCTCACTTCGGTTTCAGTCGCTAATAGTTTTACATTGGTGAAAGAATTTATTAAATCGGTCCAGTAGTTTCAGAGCCTATTCAATACAAAAAAAAGGGAACCGTCGCTCAGGGCGCCTGGCAGATTGTGAAACATTGAAATTATTTTGTAAAAGTATATATGCATAAGAACAGATTACGATAGGAACTAATATGGCATAAAGCAGTGGTTCTCAAACTTTTTAAATGACGGAACCCTTTTGGGAAGCAAAATACTTGATGGAACCCTACAATAAAACAATTATTTTTATAAGTGTATTCTATATTAATCAGCATAATAAAAGTACAATGTATCAGTTACTAATTATTATTTACTTCACCACTTGGTAAGGACAATAATAGAAAACATTAAAAAAGAAAAAATCTAACTAGTGGGAGGTATGAAACTGTTTTTTATTTTTCATCAATTGCTTGATATCAGGTTTGATGGAAGAAAGTTGGAGTCTCATATCAGCTTCGGCGTCCAGTCTATTGCGATATTTTGTTTTCGTGGCTGCGTAGGTAGAGAATCCTGTTTCGCACAAATATGTAGTTGGGAACGGGAGAAGAATATCCAGAGCCATTTGGCCAAGCATTGCATATTCATCTTGGATTCTGCACCAAAAATCATTAAGAGGCGTCGTTTTGAACAATGACTCCATACTTGTGTCTGATGACATTTCTAAAAGAGATTCATATATCTCATTTGACATGTTTTCAGGCTTTTCCAAGTTGGGTAAAAAAGGATTATGAATCCAGGAGTTCACTTTAATTTTTGTATTGTGTTCTTCGGGAAAATACTTTTCAAAAGATGCGCGCATCGAACTGAGATATTGGACCAATTCTTCAAACACATTATCTTCAAACATTTCTGAGTCGTTTTCGCTAACAAACTCACTGAGTAACGTAAAACTTTCTATTTCTTTCTTACCAATGCAAATGATCCAAAAATCCAATTTTCTTTTAAAAGCAGTTATTTTATTATAGGCCTGAAACACTGTTGTCTGTTTACCTTGCAACGATAAATTTAATTCGTTAAGTTTTTGAAAGATATCCGCCATAAAAGACAATAGGAACAACCAAGTTTTATCATACAAACGGTCCTTCAAATTAAAAGAAGTATCTGCTGAAAGAAACATTTGTAACTCGGCTCTAAGTTCAAATAGCCTTGTTAAAGTTTTTCCCCGAGACAGCCATCGCACTTCTGTATGGAGCAGCAGTGTTTTATGTTTGCTGCCATAATCTTCACACAATAATGAGAACAATCGGGATTGTAGTGGTCGTGATTTGATAAAATTAATTATTTTTACCGCTTCATCCATAACTAATTTTAGATTAGACGGCATTTGCTTCATCGCAAGTGCTTGTCTATGCAGAATACAATGACTGGAACTACAATTAGGCGCTTTATTTTTCATTCGTGACACTGCTCCTGCTGTTTTACCTGTCATCGCCTTGGCCCCATCTGTACAAATGTCAATGCAATTGTTCCAACTGAGATTATGTTCTTCAAAAAATATCTTTATTTTATTAAAAATTTCTTCCCCGGTAGTGTTTGTAAGCAGCGATGAACACATAAGCATGTCTTCTTCAAAAGAACTTTTATATGGATATCTCACAATAACCAGCAGGATAGCCAAACCAGCGACATCAGTCGACTCGTCCATTTGCAAAGCGAATCGTGTATTTTGTAGACGTGTAACTAGTTCTTGTTTGACGTAGCTTGCCAGATCATGGATTCGTCGTGAAACAGTATCGTTTGATAGCGGAACAGTAGAAAGATGCTTTGCAGATTTTTCATCAAGCATACATTTTGTTATGTCTAATACACATGGTTTTATTAATTTCTCAGCGATAGTGTGCGCTTCACCTGCTTGTGCAATGCGATAGCTAACTAAGTATGATGCCTCCGTGGCCTTTTCGTTGGTAGTTTGTGTTACATGCATCATATTTTTTTGACTTTCTAATAACTGATCTTTTTTGCGAACAAAAAATTCTTTATTCTTGTCTTTAGTCTCGGGGTGTACGGTTTCTAAATGTCGACGCAATTTGGCAGGTGCCATGGAACTATTAGGAAGCAGTTTACTACAGAGCATGCAGAGAGGTGAGCCGTTGGAATCAACAAATCCGAAACTGATATAAGATTCATCATACTTCCTTTTTTTCGTCTTTGAAACCGTCGAGCTTGACGTCGTGGCACTCGTGGCATCATCTTCTGGATCGGTGATTGCTAAATTCTCCGCGCGCATTGCTTTTGAACATTCAGCGTCATTAGAAGATGTTGTTGGAACACGTTTAACACCTTTAAGCCAACGTTCCATTCTTCTTTATTTATAATGTTACAAGTCAGGATAGTGGGGTTTAAATAATGCACAATCGTTACTGCGTATAAAAGACTAAATTTAGAACCTACAGGGAAGAAATGTATAAAACTGAGACAACAGAATACAGCAGGCAGTAAAACAATGAACACTAGTTTCTCGCTAGCGAGCTTGTAAGTAGGTAGTAACTTATCGCTCCGAACGCTAATCATCAACTGACGACGCCAACTTTTTTTTTTTTTTTTTTTTTTTTTTTTTTTTTTTTTTTTTTTGTGTGTGTACAGCTGTTGGCCGCAGATGGCCTTGACAGCTTGACGCGGACTATGGGTGAGCGCTGAGGGCTCTCAACCCGGAGAAAAGTATGCTAAGCGACATCGCCCAAGGGCTCCCCCTGTGGGGAACGGACCTCGGCTTGGGGCGTCGCTGGAGGCAAAGTGGGCGTGCCCACGTTTTTGGTAGTGACTTTTGCGCGGCGCGGTTTCGCACCTCGACGGCGAGGGCGGAACCGCGGATATTTATTTGTTAAGGCCTCGCGGGCCGTGTAGGCTCTTTGTTGAGCGAGTGTGATAATGTCGTCCTCTTCGTCGAGGACGTGACGAGGACGTCGGATGGAGGAGATTTTGGAGGGTCTATAGGAAGCCGCCCCAACCACTAGTTGGTTGGGGTGTGTCATGGCAGAGTCAAAGTAGCTCTGAGAGCACCGTTTCATAAACTGCTTGATGGTCGGCAGTTCGAGGTCGATGTGGAGATCGACGTTTCGTATGAACCACAGTGCTCCCGTAGCTCGGCGCATGAAACGATTTTGTAGTGTCTGTAGCCTGTGGATCCTGTGTGGCTTAACATGCGCGAACACCACGCTGGCATAGGTCATGATAGGCCGTATGCAGGTGGTGTAAAGTCGGACTTTGCTACTCAGGGGCATACGCGACCTAGAGTTGAGTAGACAGTGGAGACGGCCCATCACAAAGGCTGCCCGTGCGCGGACTTTCTTTATGTGAGGGGCGAAGCTGAAACGACGCCAACGCGCGATCGCCGCTTTTATACTTAGTCCTAGACTCGATCTCAAATATTCTCGAAAATACTCGAGTCGGCACCTTTGATAAACAAAAAGCAAAAATAAAAACAGAAATTTAAAAATAGCGTTGTAAACAATATCGACTTTATCCTTTGAAGTTAGAGACGAAAGTCGCTAGTTGACAACTATAGCGTCTAATTCAGAGGCGGCTTTTATCAAAGAGACTGAGCGCTTACAAGTATACTACCCGCTCGTTTTAAGTTTGCCGCTGGCGATAGGTATGAGTGTATGACGTTCGAAATTTTTTATTTAATTGTAACAATAAAAATTGTGTACGTTAGATATTTGGGTAAAACTATGACACATTATAAGTTTTGTTGTCACGTGGGGGAGGGTACGCGCATTCCACAGACCGGCAAACTTAGAGCGAACGCGTTGTACAAGTATAAAATTGTTGAGACCAAACTTATGAGATATTGTACCAGCTAATGTAACACAAGCTTATACAAATACAAATAAATAAATAAATAACATTCATAGCGTTTTGTCTCCGCGCGGCCGCGGAGTCCGCACAGCCGCGGAGCGACCAGAGAGAGGTGTTTTGATTTTTTTATTACTAAATTCTTGCGGAACCCCGACAGAGGTATCACGGAACCCTAGGGTTCCGCGGAACACACTTAGAGTGTAGCTGGCATAAAGTATTAATAAAATATTACGACCTATTTCCAGAAAATGATGATTTTTATTCAAAAAACATTTATTTTCATTAGTAAGTACACACTATAAGTACCTGTGTTAGTAATTTATTTTAAGCTCACTAGAGGGCGTTGTACAAAATTCTAAAATAGGTTATGGTTTCGTTACACATATCCAAGCGTGGCGTTTAACGCCACGCTAACGATAGGTTCACCTTCGCCTATATATGGTTCACAACAATAAACAAATCTTTCCTCTTTATAATATTAGTATAGATAATGTTTATAACAGATATTGTTGAAATATTATTATTTTCTTTAATTTCGTGTAATAATATCGACCAGTACCGAATAATAAACGAACCTGTGAATATAAATCAATCGATACACTTATGTATTATGTATAAATTGTAATGTAGATTAATTCTATTATTATTTGATCATTATTGGTTTCGAAAGCTTTGAAGAGTATAATTCTACATAGATCGATAACAACTCGTCTATTCAAAAACTCTATACAATTATGCTGTATGGAATATTATACGCTAGTTTGATACTATATTTTTAATTATTTTGTACTAGCAACCCGCCCTCGCTTCGCTTCAGTTTCAGTCGCCTTACCGTGGGCGTACCCGTGGTACTACCGGGATAAAATATAGCCTATGGTACTCCCTGATAGCATAGTTTTCCATTGGCGAAAGAATATTTGAAATCAGTTCGATGGTTTAAGCGTGAAAGCATAACAAACAAACAAACAAACTCACTTTCCCATTTATAATATTAGTAAGGAAGTAAGGACTAGCAATCCGCTCTCACTTCGCTTCAGTTTCAGTCGCCTTACCCGCGTAGTTGCCGTTCCCGTGAGAATACCGGGATAAAATATAGCCTATGTTACTCCCTGATAGCATAGCTTTCCATTGGTAAAAGAATTTTTGAAATCAGTTCGGTGGTTTAAGCGTGAAAGCGTAGCAAACAAACAAATAAACAAACAAACTAACTTTCACATTTATAATATTAGTAAGGATAAGGATTACCACAACTCACTTCAGCTCGTATGCAGCCCGCTACTGGGTTCGAGCCCCCTCTATACTAAGAGGGAAATTGACCCAGTATACCATGCTGGTCACGCAGATTGGTATAGGATTTTGTTTCCTAATTTCATTCCTATTACATAGATGTTATACCTTTTACATAGTTGTCTTTTACGACATCCACGGGCAAGAAAGTGGGTGGTGAATTGTATTCTTACTACGTCACCACATGATAAATTTAGTTAGAGTAGATTAAAGTCGACTATTAAAAATACCATATATTCTATGTATATATATCTCCCTATCTTGCCCGTGGATGTCGTAAATGACGACTAAGGGACATAGTATTTGTGCTGGAGAAGAAAAACTCGAAGTCAAACCCTATACCAACACACCTGACCAGCATGGTACAGTAAGTCATATTCCCTCTCATTGTGGAGGAGACCCGAGCCCAACAGTGGGACGTATGTGGGCTGCGATGATGATGATGATTAAATACACCTGATTACCTGCGCCCTAACCTAGGCGGTGGGTGACTAGACTGGGATATAGTCCGTCATCCGCACAGGGGCTGGCTGCATGAGGCCGATGCCCTGGGAAAGACGTCGGTGAGGCATGGTACCCTATAGGTTATTCCGACGACGTATCAATAGTATTAGTTGCTATCTAGTAATGTTAGGCACTTGTTGTTCTAAATATATTAATCATCATCATTATCACCATCATCATCACCATCATCATCATCATCATCATCGTCTTATGCCAATTACTTGGCAATTATGATATCTGATCTTTACGCGAGCACTATGCATTTTAAATAAAACTACGTTTACGGATTTTATCACGTTTGTATTTGATTTATAATTGCCCGACGTTTCAAACACTTTACAGCATTCATGTAACTTAGTCGATGAAATATGTATGTATTCTATTTCCAACGTATTTATTCCAAAGTTGTGACAATTTTATGACTGGTTGCCTGCCTGACGTCTACCCTCCTTGGAAATGTAATTATTGACCAGACTACATCAGATGGAGTTGGCCCAGATCAATGTAAAATTTTTAGTCGTTTTGAAGTGAAACTTCTTTAGAATAGTTGTGATTTCAAACTCGATGAAACGAAAAAGCGTAGTCCATAGAGACACAAACTCGTAAATTTATAGGATTCAGCCGGCGAGAGAACGAGATAAAGGAGAGATAGAGGACGAAGAATGAACGATAAAGGAGTTTCACTTTTGAGTTTCTGACACACAGCAATGTTAATAAGACTTACTATTTTTGAAGTGAAACCTTTTTTAGCCGCGTTGAGCTCTTTTTGATAGGGAGAAAATCTTATAGGTTCGCCTCACCGACATGCTCACGACTAACCCACGCGCTGTATGCTGTGCGCCTTAGACACTTTAGGTATGGTAAAATCTCACGCGGTCATGTCACCGACATGCTTATAGCGGTATATCTGTAGCTATAGAGCTGACATATAGTGCTGTGTGTTTTTGATGTTTAAAAATTACGCTCGGAGTGTCAATAGATGTGAAAACAAGATTGATGTTAATAATTTTAATTCAAATATTATGAAATTTCAAATTTTAATACTAAAAGTTTTAAGTTTTTACTTCTATCGGCAGTCTCTATCATCATCATCATCTTGCTCTTATCCCAATTACTTGGGGTCGACGCAATATGTCATCTGTTTTGACATATTGCAAAAAGTTTCGGCAATGACTTTTATGACCGGCCGCCTGCCTGACGTCAACCCTCCTTGGGAATGTAATCGTTGACCCAAATGGTACCAGATGGAGTTGATCCGGGTCAATCTAGGGCTCTTAGTCGTCTTTTACGACACCCACGAGCAAAGCAAGGGTTGGTAGTATTCGAAGCCGCTACCACACAGCTATCGGCAGTCTCTATAACTGCCAATTTTTTTCTATCCATTTTATTATTCACTAGCAACACCTCGCGGTTTCACCTGCAGTTCCTCTTCCCGTGGGAATATCGAGATAATTTATAGCCTTTATGTTATTCTTATATGTAAGCTATATTATTGAGAAGTTTCATCAAAATCCATTCAGTAGTTTTTGCGTGAAAGAGCAACAAACATCTCCACATCTTCACATTTTCACATCTTCACACACAAAGTTTCGCGTTTATACTCGTAATATTAGTAGGAAGGAAGGATTAAAAGTACATATTAAAATGACTGCCACTATTCTTAGTTTTCTGATGATATTTAGTAGTAACTAGCTACCCGCCCTCGCTTCGCTTCGGTTTCAGTCGTCTTTCCTGCGTAGTTCCCGTTCCCGTGGGAATACCGGCATAAAATATAGCCTACTTTACGTCTTGATATTATAGCTTTCCATTGGTGAAAGAATTTTTGAAATCGGTCCAGCCGTTTTGAAGATTACCTGGAACAAACAGACAGACAGACAAAAATGTTTTAATCTGTATTTTAGGCATAGGTGTTGAGCAAATAACCGTGTGAGCATGAAAAAAGTCTATTATTTTGACATTACAAACAGACACTCCAATTTTATTTATTGGTATAGATAGAGGAATAAGGGACGTACTTTACGTTACAACACTTAAGAAACAAAAACTCGAAATTCGACTGGCAAAGGAAAAAACTGACCTTATGCCATAATCCCTAGGATTGCCAGGTGGATTAATATTATAAGTGTTACAAGTTTCCCAAGAGACTACTGCCGTCTATTGTCATGGTGATCCTGACAACTCCCACGGGTAACTAAGACAACTTTCGGTAAAATTCTTTCTAAATAATTTGATTGTTTAGACTGTCTGTAACTTTTAAATTAGATTTTAAATATCTGGTTGACCGAGCTTCGCTCGGTATATTTTTGTCGAATTTATTTAGATATATATTAATAAAAAATAAATAATGAAAATAATATAAAAACTTTTTTTTTATCTAAAAAAAAATACAAAAAGAAAATAATAATAACACCGAGATTCGAACCGACGCTGTTTGAATGTCAACAAAATTAAAATTAGAACCTGTCAACTTCCCATCTGAGCTATCGCAACTCATGACGTTGACAACGAAATTTGAATTCATATTCTTTTAAAATTTAATGTCATTGTTTGTTTTGCTAAAAACACGGACAAAACAATATTTTCTATAAATAAAACCTAGCTAGATCGATTTTTTGGACCCGAAACCTCTAGTATGCCAAGTTTCAACAAAATCGTTGGAGCCGTTTCCGAGATCCTGAATATATATATATATATATATATATATATATATATATATATATACAAGAATTGCTTGTTTAAAGATATAAGATTTCCAATTTTGATTTTGCGTATTAATTTTTGCATATATAGGCGCGTATAGGCCCCCACAGGGTTTATTCCGATATTTCTTGGACTCGAAATAATACATCTATATGTTATCTGCTCATTAAAATGCGTTAGTTGTTTATTACGACACCCACTGGCAAAAAAAGAGCTGATGAATTGTATTCTTACTCCGTCATCACACAAAAAAAATGCATTCACATTGGCATTTTAAAAATCAATAATAATTTAGCATTGTGCCCTCTGAGCTTGTGGCCGCGCCACGTACCGCCACATTCTTGAAGAACACAAGAACAAAGTGTATTCTATTATTATTAGAGACAATAAGAAAAGTGCCAATGGACACATTCTTTACTCTGTAAGTCTTAGCAAATTAAGTTAGATTTAAATTACTTATTAGCCTCATCGCTAGATTGTAATTATTATGAGGTAGCTGTTAAGTTATATCATAACTAGAAAAAGAAAATGAATAAATAGTCATTATATAATAATTATTACCAATTTAATGTTTAATAATTACTAACCAAAAATAATATTTTAATTTCATATGGAATCATTTTCTTTTAGTACAGTCAATAAATTAGTATTAAAATGTGGGTCAAAATTTAATTCTGTAGCGGGTAGATAGATATAAATCTTTGTAATAATGATGATTTATTGGACGTGAGACATCTTAGTCTACCACGAACGCTAAAAAGTGTTCGAAACGTCGGGCAATCAAAAGTCAAAATACAAACGCGATAAAATCCGTAAAAATAGTTTTATTTATAATGTGTAATACTCGCGTAAATATCAGAAATAATTACATGGTATAAGTAGGTCAAATGCCCTCCTATTGTGGAGGATGCTCGAGCCCAGTAGTGGTACCTATGTGTGCCTAGTGGTACCTATGTGTACCTAGCTGTGATAATAATGATATAATCAGTAAAATTGTAAATTTTCAACAAACCCCCGACACAAACTAAAATAATAAAAAAAAGTATTACGTTCTCTTTAACAGGAATTATCACTAATTTGTCATTTAAAGATTATACTGGCATGCGAATCACTTAATAGAAAAGTCATACGCCGTTATATCATTTTGGAGCTGATAATCTTACACTGCTGGACCGATGTTAACCAAACATCCGCCAGGAAACTGGCTCTCAAATAAAATAACCGCATCGAAATCGGTCCATTCGTTTGAGAGCTATGATGCCACAGACAGACGCGTGCGCGCACACACACACACACACACACACACACACACACACACACACACACAGACATCGACGTCAAATTTATAACAGCCCCCTTTTTCGTTGGGGGTTTAAAATTAAAGTAAATATAAAACGTAACAGTCTAACATTTGTAAACGAGGCAATAAATATAGAAAACGCACGAAGATCAACAAGCTATATGCAGCAAATTACATTAATTTACGTTACAAACAGAATGTCATGAAATAGGTCCGTCTGACATTTCCCAAGGCGTCCATTGTACGTTATTTAATGTATTTATAAATAAGTAGAATACAGGTAGATTGAGTCTCGTACGTAATGTATGGATAGGCCCAGGGCGGAGGAGGTCATTTCGTTGAATACACAGACCCTCGGGACTGCGCTCTGATTCTTGTGTTGTATGTTTAATATTGCCAAACAAACATTTGAATCTTGAATTGTTATTGTAGAGATTTCGTTTTTCCATTTGTTTCGTCAATTTATTCTTCTACTGTGTTGCTCTTATTTATATCTATACTTCTATACTAATATGTAAAGCTGAAGAGTTTGTTTGTTTGAACGCGCTAATCTCAGGAACTACTGGTCCGATTTGAAAAATTCTTTCAGTGTTATATATCCCGTTTATCGAGGAAGGTTATAGGCTATATATAATCACGCTAAGACCAACGGAAGCGGAGCACCGATGAAGAATGTTTCAAAATCAAGATTTTTACCTTTTGAGAGCTTCCGCTGCGTAAACGGCTAAATTTTCGCAAATATCATGTGTGACAGAATCGTATTATTAAAAAATATTTTCACCTTTTACGTAAACAAAGTCTTAGGTTAAAGTTATCTTTAGCCCAAAGTATTTATACCACGCGCACGAAGTCGCAAGCAAAAGCTAGTTTATGCATAAACTTATGTTTGTACTGCACAGATGTCGTAGTGTACCAACCTATCGTGCCAGTATTGCGGATTCGAATCACAAGCAGGACAGTAATTTGTACGATCCACAAATCGTTGTTCTGAGTCTGGGTATAATTAAAAATCTATTAATTGTATGTTTGTAAAGTCTCCCACAGTAAAAGTATTATTTCATAAGTCTTCAAAAATATTGAGCATTTGAATATTGATTGCACAAATAGCATAATGGTTAAGATACTGTCTTACAAAGCCATGGTTACGGGTTCGAATCCCAAGCAGGCCAATAATTTGTCATCATCATCGCCGTCATAGCTCATATACGTCCTACTGTTGGGCTCGAGCCTTCTCCACAATAGGAGGGCAATTGACCTAATATATCATGCTGGTCGAACGGTTTTATTTCGAGTTTTCCTTCTTTTGCACAGATATTACATGCATATTGTATCCACTAGTCGTCTTTTACGACACCTCTCTGGAATATATTCTTATTCCGTCACCACAATTCAGTGTCATCATTTTCATCATTTCAGCTTATATCTTATATCCCACTGTTGGGATCAAGCCTCCTCCACCAATAAAAGGAAAACCTTACATGGTATACCATGTTGGTCAGACAGGTTGGTATAGGGTTTTGTTTCCAGTTTTCCTTCTCTTGCATAGATGTTATTTGCATGCGTATTAATCTTTAATCGGCGTTTACGATAGGCAAGATAGGGAGTGGAGAATTGTATTCTTACTCCGTTACCACTTAGAAATTCAAAGGCAATTCAAAGTGTATGGAGTTTTGAATAAAGCTAATCAACGATTAAAGTCAAAGATCCTTGAATAGCTTATTATCAGTTTTTAAGATCTTTTTGGTTTAAATGATCTATTTTAATTTAATATTTTAGAGTTTAAATATAATAGAATATTCTAGAAGAAATATTACTAATACATTTAACGTCAGAGGTTAAATTAACCTTAGCAGCAGTAGACTATGAGTTCCAGAAGCCGCACAATGAGCGAGAAATTGAGTGTTTTTGTTCGTTATATTTTGAATTCGATTCAATTCGAGTTCTACAAATCACCTTTCGTAACACTTTGGTGCGTCAATACATTAACTACAAAAAAGAAATTAAAAAAAATGGAAACACTAGAGTTATTAAAACAAACCTGCCATTAGCTTAATGGGATACCACTGTTAATAGATACTGCTAGATATAATCCTCTTTATAAAAAAAAGATAATACCGTAACATCATGCATTGCCAGCGTTCTTTTTTGGGACCTATTTCTCCATTCCGTGTGGTGACGGAATCAGAATACAATTCATCATTCCCTATCTTGCCCGTGGATATCGTAAAAGACGACTAAGGGATATAATATGCATATAACATTACGCAAGAGAAGTAAAGCTCGAAACAAAACCCTATACCAACCTGTCTGACCAGCATGGTATAGTAAAGTCAATTTCCCTCCTATTGTTGGTGGAGGCTCGAGCCCAACATTGGGACGTTTATGAGCTGAAACAATGAAAATGATGATTCCCATTACACATTCTCACCTCTGTGATTTCTGTAAACCAAGATAGATAGTTGTTTTACTAATTGACACGGATGAGGATCAAATCCTCAGATTGTTCCGGGAAACGCTTTAATTGTCTCGGACTCACAACGAATTTAATAAGAAAAAACAAAAGGCGTTGGAAAATTCAAGTTCCCTCCTATGTAGAACGGGTAATATGAAGTAAAATTAACTAATAAGCAAATAAGAGAATGTACGGCTACGTGAAGCGTAGCAATAGGGGTGTGATAGAGTTTAAGATGCTTATATGTAAGCTTTAAGATTGATTGCAATATTAGACATGGCGGAAACGATTGAACTTACGTAAATTTTCTCGAATTGCTAAAAGGCCAATACAAATACACGAAACGTGATCTGCAAGCAAGTTGGCGATTGTAATTGCAGTTATAAGTTTATTAGGAGAATGATGCTGGCCATCCCTTTTGGTGACGGAGTAAAGGATATAATTGAATACCCCTCCTTTCTTGCCCGTGGGTGTTGTAAAAGAAGACTAAGGGATAATAGGTAGATACCATCTATGCGAGAGAAAGAAGACTCCAAACAAAATCTATAACCCGTCTGACCAGGATGGTATAATAGGTCGATTTCACTCTCATTGTAGAAGAGACTCGAGCCCAGTAGTGGAATAAGAGCTGTGAAGATGATGGTGCTGCTGGCCATTCTCCTTACGATATTATAATTCTTTTACGACGCCCCGAGAAACTTTTTTACGTATTATTTTCATGATCATTCATCAACCACTGGTAGATCCAGAGGGAGTCATGGGAGTCATGAACGTGGGGTTGGGTCTATGTCGATTATTGATTTAAAAAAATATAATTTTTACATTTTTTATTATTTAATAAAATTAATTATTTATATTTATTTTGACACAAAAAAAATATTTTTATTATAAATAAAAAAAACATAACGGTTTTTATCGCGTTTGTATTTGATTTATGATTGTCCGATGTTTCGAACACTTTCATGAATTTCTTTCTTTTTTTTTTCACCGTGAAATACAAACACGATAAAATCCATAAAGTAGTTTTATTTACAGTGTAGAATACTCGCGTGAACATAAAGCCGCGTATCGACTTCGCGCTCCTGGCGCGCGGGCCATGAATGACCGCGCTAAGAGTGCGTTCCACGGTACGCTTGCCGAATATATGAGCTATACAAACGAAGCGCGCCTGACGCGCGAGGCAACTGTTCCAGTGTTTGATCGTTGTGATGAGTTTATCAACTGTGGTACTTGTAAAAATCAGTGTATAATTTACCAGAGCCGGTGACTTGGCTTTTAGATATTCTCCATTTTTCTCGTCTATAAGAAGACAAGAGCTCAGTCATTTTTTTTTACATTCTCGTACAGGGACTCTCATTACACAACTTATTTCTCTCCAAGCATCTTCTCTGAGTGATTTATTATTATACGAAGAACTTTTGCTATTCCACAACAGTTTTTTTGTACCATATAATAGTATTAATTTACGGTAACTTATCCATCGCTTCGAACGCAACAAACACAAAAAATAGTTACGCATCCGTCTCAACTGGCGCGCACGCCAGTTTTTTGGAGCGCGAAGTCGATACGCGGCTTCAGAAATCACTTTCTTTTTAATTAGAAATATTATTCTAATTAAATTGCAGCTTGTCATGACTTGACAAAACTAGTCTGCCGTTATAGATATTATAATATGGATCAGTCTCACGATAATTTCAATACTAAAATTGACATAACTACTATGTATGTATGTACGTAAGCCTCTGATTTGAAAGCTGGATCTGTCTTTACTACAAACACACAAAGCAAAAAAATTTTAGTTTGACACAATCTTTGAGGAGATTATTTGTACAACAACAGCTGAATTTTTACAGTCCTCATCGCCTAAAAGAATATTACAAAATGAAGAATTTTAAACGAGAAGTAATTGCCTTGAAATATTTTCTTAAATTGAATTCTCCACGAGGCGCAAATACAATTTAAACGAGTGAAATGAATACTCGCAATTGAACCAGGAGGGAATTGTTTACTCAAAATATTTATTGTTGTCAGTACTTTGTTTGTGAAACTAATTGAAAATGAACTTATGACAAGGAAATGAAGCATTACTTTGACTTTTATTGCCATTATTTTATCTCGCTGTTATTATTTACGGTGCTACAAAGCGAAAAATTTAATTAAAACGACAACGACAAGTTAATTGAAGACCAACAGCAGAGGTCTTCGGTTCGCTTACGTAGGAGGAGATTGAGTAAGAACTAAGGTGCCGTTTATCATCAACATTAACACTTCTACAGGCTTGATGCTGTAGAGACAGTCGAAACTCGCCTAAAATGCATTTCGTTCTTACATATCGTTTAGGATTAGTATATAAAATGACTTGGCTTGGTTTTTCGTCACACTTGATGAGTGGGTTGGCAGTCGCAGCGGGTATTAAGTTTTTCTGGAAGGCTGTTGTCCACTGCTTTAATATTCCCTTGGTTCAGTTTTGTGACTACCGTAAAAAAGCAAGGGTTGGTGATGCATTGTATTTTTAACTCGTGGCTAGTATCAAACGTATTTAATTAATTTTATATTATTAAGAACACGAGATTATAAATGGTAATATAAAATATATTAAGGTTGGACTAGCTCCCTTGCCGTTTAAGCTTCAGAACGATTTATTAAATAGTTATAAAATTGTATTAATCTTTCAATTGGCATACTACTCAGCACAAGGATGAACGAACTCGTCTTTTTATTTTTTTTAGTGTAATGTTTTTTTTAGAAATAAAATTCAGATAATCTACAATCTAAAATATCTTTCACACAAAAAAAAATAACTTAGAAAAAAAAAACACCATCAAGTTTATTGCTTTGCCTAAGTCCGTAGATTCCACAAGCAGTAACTCATTCTTTTTGTATATATGAGACGATATTGTCTAATGAAAATATCGTCTCACTTCATTAGAAATCTGTAGTATTGAATCAACTTGCTGATAAATATTAATCCTTAATTAATCTAGTCTCTAAGACCTTGAATAAGGCCATTCAATTGTTAAAGCGTTCGATTACTGATGATTTTATTAAAGCTTTCCACAGACGTAACGAGATTTCGGTACCTCACAATCATGTCATTATCTACAATCCACCGAATCCATTCCCAGATATCTCTGCCTCAATTCATTTCTTACGCATTTCTACATCATTGAAATCACCCGTGGTTTCATAAATTATAATAAGATTTTATTTTTGATGTGACATGGCCCGCAATTTACTAATTGACAATTTAATAATCTGATTTTATAGGCTAAGCACATGAGTGGGAGTTACTATTTACTATCAGGTAGGCGGTTTTTTCTGCTTCATCGACGATAATAAAAAAAATAAAGCAATATTTATGTCATACGACATTTATATTAGTTAGTACTAATACTTGCGGTTTTTTACACAATTTAAAACCTCCTTCCTTGTCCGTAGGTATTCTGAAAGACGACTAAGGGATTATCATGTACAGCTAACATCTGTATAAAAAAATAAAAATCGAAATAAAACTCTATACCCAACCGTTTGGCCAGCGTGGTTTAGTGAGTCAATTTCTCTCCAGCTCACAATTTTCTCTGGTTCTGGTCCATTAGTGAATCCTATATGAGCTGTAATGATGATGATAATGACACGCGGTTTCATCTGCGTAGCGCTTTCCTGATGGAATATAGGAATTAAATATAGTCTTATAGTAATAGCTAATAATATAGATTTCAATTGTTGAAAGATTTTAAAATCAGTGAAACTTCCACAGTTTCAGGCACTTTAAAACTTTAAAAACTGGTTTAGTGGTTGAGGCGTTAAAGTCAAACTCATATTTATAATACATGTTAATTGAGATTATAAAGCTAAGGAGTTTGTTTGTTTAAATGCGCTAATCTTAGGCACTAATGGTTGGATTTTAAAAATCATTTGATATCAGGTGCTTTATCGAAAGATGTTATAAAACAGCGCTGTGAGAAATAGGAGTCGCACAGCGTCTTAAAATGTTAGCAAGTCGGGCAATAAATAGTAGCAATGTTCATGAAGGGTGCAGCGCGTTTGCCGTTATCAAAACGACTATTGACATAACAGAAATTTCACTGATTATGTATTGATATTGTTTTAGTAACAATGCCAGTTTTTAAATAAAATAGTAGAATTGTATATGTAAGTTATCTACGGAAGCGAAGTTGAGAGCACACCTAGTCTAATATATATCCTGGACAGTAAAGCCCCTGAGTGTTATGTAAAATCTAGGCATCCTAAAATAATATTTATCTAAAGCTATCTGAAATTTACCTGAAACGTGTTTCACTTTAGGGCACCCGCATATTATACCACTAAACGCGACCACTAGTCGCCTAGGTCAGCCACTAGATGCGGCAACCAATCGCAGCTACTAGTGGCTAAATGGCAGGTGTTAGTCGCTGCCTCTGCCATCATTTTTGGCTAGAGAATTTAATTAATGTTGCTTGGCCAGGCTAAAGTTGGTGACTGTGGCAAATATTGAACGCGAGGCTAGCAACAAAATGCGACTCCTAGTAACGAGCACGAGCAGCGCCCACAGCTTATGGTTCGAACGAAACCACCTCGTTAGTTTTTTTTTAAATACAAAATTCTGCACTAAGGATATAATTCTTGTATTGCGGGAGATTTTTTAAACATATAATTAACGGACACAAATTACACCAAAACAACAATATGTGGATAGTACAAAGTGTTATTCTGTGTGGGATTTAAAACTGTGACACTGTAGGTCGGTATCTTAATCACTACGCCATCTGTGTAGTCAGTTTACATCGATGTTAAGAAAATGTATGAAAGATAGTCTGCAGCTTGTGGGGGCCACTAAAGTTGACCACTAGTTGCCTAGTGTGCGGCAGCTCTTAAAGCGAGAGTTTGAGGTTTAATCGTTGTTTTATTTGAACAGAATTTGATGAGTTTATCTCAATTGTAAATTTCTGAGTACTTTCTTTACAAATGCCATATCTATAAGTACAAATAGCATCCGAAGGTGACATTGAAACAATTTCCCGCAACACAGTTTTACAACTACAATAAAATCTAATGAAATTTGTCCCCACAGATTCGTTTATTGCCCATTAAGTTTCCATCAAAGACATTTTATTCGGCGAGTCATTTTCTCGCTTCACGTGACACTCACCGAACTATAAACGAATGAGATTATTAATATAATGTAATTGGAAAAAGATCGATGATTTTATTTCAACCAATCCGTTAGTTAATGTACGTACATAGTTATTCATCAATATCATTCATCATCGCAGCCTACATACGTCTGACAGTTGGGCTCGTGGCTCCTCCACAATGGGAGGGTACTTGACCTACTAAACCACGCTAGTCAGACGTGTTGGCATAGGGTTTCTTTTTTCTTCTCTTGCATCGATGTTATCTGCGTATTATATCTGTAAGTCGTCTTTTACGACACCCACGGGCAAGAGAGGGTGGTGAGTTGTATTTTTATTCATTCACCACACAGTGAAAAGGATAATAATACGATAATATATAATCACTACTTAGCATTTTTCTATTACAACTGCCTAAAGGTCCAACATTTTATTTAATAGTGGTAGGATCACACTGTTGATAGTTACCTATCTGTCTACAGCCGCGGGCCGGTCCGTCCGGGGTAGTACCACACTGAGCAGAAAATAGACGTCTGAGTAGTAGCATTTTGTTACTGCGCTTCGTTCGGTGAGCGAGAGAGCCGGTAGCCCAATTTTCTGAGGGTGTTCGCGTGTGGAGGGTTTTGGTGGTGCCTTTGGTATCACCGAACCTCAATGCACGCATTCACATTCCCTTCACTTTCTTCGCGGTAGGCAGCGGCCTTGTAAAGGTCCATGAGTGGCAGCAACACTTACCATCAGGTGTACTGTTTGCTCGTTTGCCACTGCTTGCAATAAAAAAACATCCATTAACGAAACTATCCAAATCAAACATATTGATATAGTGTCTTTTGCACATAAGTTACATGAATATTACATACTTCAGTCGTTTTTTACGGGACCTACTGACAAGGGTGCTAATTAAGCATCTTTAAGTTTTCTTTCTTCTTCTATTTTTACTTCATATATGTAGAAAAAGCTTTTTAACTTATTGTATTTAGTTTTGAGTAACTTATTAGGTAGTTATTTATTTCGTCCATTTGAATCCAATTATACGTGTCAATACCTCCACGAATGCTGAAGTCCATGCTAGTTAAATAACGATTAACTTGATACTCGTGTGTAAATTATTCATAAATACAGCGTATATTTTATTCAATAAATAGCTTAGCGCTTTGTAAATTGTAATTTATTGTATATCAAATGACCTTCGTTAGTACATTTAGATATACACTATTATAGTACAAGTAAAATTGAAAATTTTGAATAACCTCTGACACAAACTAAAACAATAAATAAAAGTATAACGTTCTCTTCAACAGGAATTATCAATTCATTGTCATTTAACGCTTATACTGGCACGCGTGAAGCACTTAATCGATTAATATAATTACATCATTACATCATTTTGACAAAGAGCTGATACTCTTACACTGCTCGACCGCTTCGAAATTGGTCCATCCGTTTGAGAGCTATCTTGCCACAACAGACAGATATCAACGTCAAACTTTTAGCACCCCTTTTTTGGGTTAATAAATAGTAACTAGGGACACGATATCGAACAGAAAGTATCGATACTGTACTCATGAGTAGTAATGAAGAAAAAGTATAGTAGGTACTCATTAAAGTATCGAAACAAAAGTATCGATCTTCAAAGTATCGAGTACACTCGGTACTTTTACATTTCCTAGAATCTATGTCGTAATGAGCTTTTTGAACTACGTCGTAATGAGCTTTTTGAACTATGTCGTAATGAGCTTTTTAAACTATGTCGTAATGAGCTTTTTGAATGAACTGTGAACGGATTAAATTATTTCGAGCCACATTTTAGAAGGTTCATTACGTTTGAACTAGCTGGCGTTACCATAAACATGAGCCGTGAGGTCAAGTTTAACATGGATAATTTTTACTATTTGTTCGATACGATACCTGCCAAAAAGTATTCATTGAGTAAAACTATCGAATGCAAAGTATCGGTATCGAAACAAAAGTAGTCGATACCTAAAAGTATCGATACTTTTTTCGTGTCCCTAACAGTAACTGTTTCTGTAACTTCACTTACTTAGCTAACTAACCACGGTTGATCTTGAAAACCAAACTCATTTTTAACACAATTTGTGAAGGTATTGCATACCAAATTTCCATCTTAAAATGGTAGCTTATTTTATACGAACAGATGAATTAGTTCTCGTCAGTCAGTTGTACATACATTTATAATTATGTTTATATATTTTGTTAGTTATTATATTAGCTCATGTTAATTATATTTGCTCATTTTAATCTCCAAAATGAAACCCTATACTAACATGTCTGACCAGCATGGTATAGCAGGCCACATTCCCTCCCATTGTGTAGGAAGCCCGAGCCCAACAGTGGGACGCAGTGAGCTGCGATGATCATCATAGAAGTCGCACTGTTGGGTTCGAGCCTTCTGCACAATGAGAGGGAAATTGACCTAAGATACCACGCTAGTCAGACGTGTTGGTATAGAGCATTACGATATCCACGAGTAATGTTAGAGTTGGTAATATTTGGAGCTACCACCAGGCAGTAGAATATATTGGGACGGCGTAGGTGCGACTACCTGCGCCTCATGCCGCCCTAGCCGAGGCCGCGGGTGACGTGACCGGGGAATTAGTCCGTCATCCGCCGAGAGGCCGACCACGTGAGGAAAGACCGATGTCCTCCCCGAGGGGGGGACGTTGGTCGATGGGAGGGTACCCCATTAGGGGGTATTCCGTCGTACCGACCACTGATGACAAGTAATCCTTCTCCGGTGGTCGGTTCAACGACGAAGGCGACGTGGTGTTCGGGTGGGTTGCGGGTGTGCGTGCTTACGCCCCTCTGTCGCCTCGGACGGAGTGGTGCGAGGAGTGCGTCGACCGCATCCCACCCCAAAAAAAGGCAGTACAATATATATCCCTTTATATGATTATCATATTAATGGTCTCTTTAATAAATCATTATTATCATCATTTCAACTCATATACCTCCCACTATTCGGATCAAACCTCCTACACAATATGAGGATCTACTGTGCTACGCGGATCAAACGTGTCTGTATAGGGTTTTATTTCGAGTTTTCCTTCTCTTGCAGAGATGTTATGTGCACATATTTTATTTTATTTTATTATATATAATCCCTTAGTCATCTTTTACGACACCCACGGGCAAGAGAGGTGGTGAATTATATTCTTACTCCGTCACCACACGGAATTCTAAATAAAAATGGACGATTGCCTGTCCTGCTAAATTTCTTTGAGTGTGGATAATAAACAAGATTGTGGAAGCTAATCTTGTTAAGCGCCAGCTGGACTGAGCAATATGCCGAGTTACTATCCAGCAACGCGGAATCGAATTACGTGATCAAATCAGATAAGCTCTTTTCATGATAGAAAATACCTTTACAGCTTGATATTATATTAATCAGAATTTCTTATCGTTTAATGAAAAGATGGGTTTATTTTATATAGTTTTATATTTATAACGTTAAGGGTTAGGCAATGCTGTAAGGTAGTGTTACTGATATTCTAATACTACCAGATTTTATACTGCTTGAGGATGTAGTAAAATACGTCAGAGGTTTACCTCAACCTTTTTTCGTGTGGTAAAATGTAGTTCATGGTGGTCCAGTCATCCGTGTGGTGACGCCCCCTCTCTTGCCCATGAGTGTCGTAAAAGACGACTAAGGGATATAATTTGCATATAATATCTACGCAAGAGAAGGAACACTCGAAACAAAACCCTATACCAACACGTCTGACTAGCGTGGTAAAGTGGGTCAATTTTCTTCCCGTAGTGGAGGAGCCCAATAGTGGGATGTATATGGGCTGAGATGATTCCTTAGTCGTCTTGCCGATAAACGAATTATATATGTGGTGACGAATTATATTCTAACTTTGTAATTTCACGGCAATTTGATTTATATTGAGGATAACCCAAACGTTTCCCCAAATACGAGCCATGGTACACAAAAACTCACTGGATCCAGGACTTCATTACCCGCAGTCACAATCTTATACCGTTGCTCTAATAAGGCAAGGTAGAGATGGCACCTTGTCTTAGAATAGCAACTCATCGAACACCGCACACAAAATTTGAAGCATTAAAATTGGAGCTAGATGGCTCCCTACGCCAGACCGTTCCGTTATATACAAGGTCACTGCGTGCAAGGTAACTCTACTGTATAGTGATGTGCGTGTGTACGTGTGTAATCGCTTGCACGCATGTTGTATTTTTGGCTTCATGTACGTTCCTTCTATACGTTATTATTTTAAGGCACTTTCTAAGAACCTGTAAAACAAGCCAATCTTCTCAGATCAACTACTCGCCATTTAAAAGTATAAAAGATAAGAGGGCGTTATCGTCCACAATGAGAACCTATGGGTCAAAGTGTTATCGATCAATTTGTTGATCGACTTTCAAGCATTCATTTTATAAATGAACACTATTAATTACTGACTTTTAACCATATAGTACCTACACTTCATTTTGTAATTAGTAGCTATTAAGGTTTCATATATTAATTATTCCATCTTTTACGATATTGGGTGTATTTTAGAGGATAATTTTGACCTGTGAAACTTTGTTATTAGGCTGTTAATATTATTCTAAGTTCCGTTCATGATGATAATGGTGCCTCATATTTAGGTTTACAGTTAGCAGCAATTCACAATTCAGGTAATAGGTATTCTATCTTTTTAAATAAAAAACTACTTTACGGATTTTATCGCGTTTGTTTGATTTTTTGCGATTTTTGATTACCCGACGTTTCGAACACTTTACAGCGTTCATGGTCACGGGTGGACTAAGATGTCCACGTCCACGTATAATACTCGCGTAAACATCAGAAATTATTAGGTATTCTATCGTTTAGAATAATCATTGTCTCAGCTTGTATACCATAGATGGGCTCGAGCTCGCTTCACAATAGGAGAGAAGTTGATCTACTCTTGTCTACCAACTACTCTTATTAGAGAAACAGGCTGGCATAGGATTATATTTCGAGTCCTCCTTGACTTGCCTTGTATAGTTGTTATTTGCATATTCCTGTGTGGACTTTTACGTCATCCACGGGAATGAAAAAGGAGTAGTGAATTATATTCTTATTCTGTCACCATACAGAAGTTTTCTGGGATATTGGATGTATTTTAGAGCACAATTTCGATCGATAATTTCAGTACTAATATCACGTCCATTAAACTGTTGACTTATCCCGTAATAAGAGTCTCACGAAGAGGGGATGGTGCCATAATCACCGGTTTGTTAGTGTCCCTATATGCGCCCTGGGCCAGTGATTACGACTCTCATGGAGAAGGCATTTAACCAACGACGTTTTAACCTGCCACTATATGGGGAGGTAAGTTACTGATACACTTATTATTCGCGAACTGGTCTACCAAATAATATGCCGCGACATTACTAAGTATAACAGATTAGGCGTGCCGCTGAAATTTAATAAACACACCTATCCACTAAAAAGAGGACTTATGAGGAGTTAGATTCACTATTGCTGAGGATGCCCGAATGAGATACAACACAAAATGTGCTTTTATACGGGCTAGTTTGAAGGTATATGAAATATATATAAAATTTTAAAGTAATTAGGATTAAAAGTGTGATGACGGAGTAAGAATACAATTCATCACTCCCTATCTTGCTCGTGGATGTCGTAAAAGACGACTAAGGTATTGTACAGGCGTAGTCTGGGCTAGTTGTTGTACTAGTAATTTTAATGTTATGATGATGGGGGCCAACCAGCCCAACGGATCAAATATTTTCGCCACCTCTGACATAATGAACCGTTTGGTGGGTTTTGTGTTTTCTGTTATAGTTATTTGAAAACAGAATTTATCTTCGCCTGGAGACCATATAATTCCCAACGACTTTCTTGTTTCGTCTAAGGGAAGTTTCAGCATCCGACTTTCTTCTTTATCGCATGTTAAATTGTTCAACAATTCCGAACTATTTGAAGACCATTTTCGTAGTTGGAAACCACCTTTGTTTAACATTGCTATTAATTGTTCTTGTAATTCCTTGACGGAGCTTTCCTGGGATTCTCCTGACAAAATATCGTCAACATAGAAATCCTGTAACGTTACTCTACTGGCGATAGGGTAATTGTCTTGTTCGTCTAATGCTAGTTGTTGTAATGTTCTCACGGCCAGATAAGGCGCGCTTGTTGTGCCATACGTGACCGTTGTTAGTTCGTATTTACTAATGGCCTTTTTTGGAGAAAATCTCCATAAAATTCTTTGATATTTATAGTCTTCTTGGTTTATTTTTATGAACCGGTACATTTTCATAATGTCGGCCATGAAAGCAATCTTATGCGTTCTCCAGCGTAATAATATGTTTGATAAGTCTTGTTGAAGTCGTGGTCCTTTATGTAAATTTTCATTAAGGCTTATTTTACTACTTGTTTTACTACTAGCGTCAAATACCACTCGTAGTTTTGTTGTAAGAGAGTCTTCTTTTATTACCGCTTGGTGGGGAATATAATACTCTCCTGTGTAATATTCTGGTTTAGGTACTTTTCTCATATGACCCATATTTAGGTACTCGTACATAAATTCCTTGTATTGTTGGCGTAAATTTTCATTTTTTTCGAACTGACGTTCTAGTTGTAATAGTCGAGCCACGGCTTTTTTCCTTGACTCGCCATATTTTATGTTCGCGTCCTTAAACGGCAGTCGTACCGTATAAGTGCCGTCGAAACTTCGTATTGTAGTATTTGTATAGTAATTTTCACACAACTCATCATCTTTGGTGAGTGCATAGTGTCGTGGAATTTCTTCTAATTCCCAAAATTTTGTTAATTGTTGTATGTCGTCGGTGCGAGTCATCATGCTTAATACTTTGATGCCACCGTTTGTGTCTTGCGGATATAACCCGGATAAAATCCAACCCAATTCTGTTTCTTGAGCGATTATACCGCCTTGTAGTCGTTTAAAACCTTGTAATAGTATTTTACTATATTCTTGGGCACCTAAAATTATGTCTATAGGTCCCTTTTTGTTGTACGTTGGGTCTGCCAATAGAACATTGTCCAACGCTTGTAATTGTTGTAAGTTACTTCTTGGTAACGAGTTTGTAAGCTTTGGTAGTACTATAAGTGTTACAGGTAGTCTGTACTCACTAGAGTACCTTGGTTGTAGTTTTATGTTAATTGTATATTTCGATGTCTTAGGTTCGTTGTCTCCAATGCCTTTTATTTCGGCTCGAACCTTTTGTCTTGGATACGACAGCAGTTGTGCTACTTCTTCCGTGCAAAATGACGCTTCTGAACCTTGGTCACACAATACTCTTAATAATTGTGGTGTTCCATCATACGACGTGGTTTGTAATAGCGCTGTGGCTAATAAGACCGTATTTTTTGCCTCTAAATTGGTAGCTGATAAGTTCGATAACGTTGTGTTTTGTTTTTTATCACTCATAGTTGGTTTAGGAGTGAACTTTTTCGTATACTCAGAAGACTCTGGTTGTCTTTTAATTGAATCGAATGTTCGGTGTAATAGTGTGTTATGACCTTTATGTTGACATATTTCACATTTTGTATAAAACTCGCTCGTGCATTTTATTTGTTTATCATGATTTAAGCAGCGTTTGCACATTTCTTTGTCTGAGACTTCCTTATATCGTTGCGTCACGTTCAAGGTTTTAAAACTAGGGCATTTATTTATATTATGTTCTGTGCTTTTGCAGTACCAGCAATGTTTACTTTTTGATGATTCTGCTATTGGTACGAGTGTTCCCCGGTATTTATTTATTGTATGATTCACCGAGTTATTACTCAGGTGATTGTACGTAATTTTTTGCTGATCGTAGGACTTTAAACTTTTAAATCTTTTTTCTAAAAACTGTAACATTTCTTCAAACGATTCCAATTTGTTTGGGTGTTGTAACTGATCCTCGTATTTTGAATCAGTTTGTTGGTCCCATTTCCTGGCCAAAAGTCTAGCCAAAATAGGGTCCCATGTTGAAATGTCAATTCCTTGATGTTTTAAAGATTCCAAACATTCTTTTATGGTGTCGTGCATGTCTCTTAAACCCGCTGCATTCGCAACATTTAGCTTGGGTAAATCTAATAATTTATCGATGAATTTAATTGATATCATTCGTTCGTCTTCATAACGTTGCGTAAGCAATTTCCACGCGGTTTCATAGTTCGATTCACTTATCGTTAGATGACGTATAATTTTTGCTGCGTCACCTTTTACATTTGTCTTTAAATATTGCATCTTTTCTACCAATGAAATATTTTTATCTTCATGAATAATTTTTTTGAATAAATCATGAAAAGTATACCATGAGTCATAACTCCCAGTAAAAGTTGGAATAGAGATACGGGGTAGTTTTCCTGACGACTGTGTTAAGGTTATTTTTTCGCTGGAACTGTCATGGATTTTTTCTTCCAGCATCTCCATTGTAGTATCGAACTCAATTTGGGTGTTTTCAAAATATTTATTTTTGAAGTAAAGGTGTCCCGATGTATCCTCCTCCAATAATAATTCAATGTGTGTTTCTTCAATATCCTGCCATCGTTTTTGTAAGTTGTTTATTGTAGTTTGTAAATGCCATATAGGTTTGTTTTCAGTGACTGATTCTTTTGCCTGAATTAGCCTTTTTGACATCTGGGATATCCTGAACATTTGTATAAACGTCTTGGGATTCCCTCTCCCTTCTTCTTCGTTTGTGTTTTGTTCTTCAGGTTCATATATCGCCTGAACAAGTTGAAGTCTTGCTTCATAGTTTTGTAGGTGGGCTAAGCCCTCGTTGTATTGTTTTTGGATATTTCCAAAGTAATTTGTAGTGATATATTTGTGAGATGATAACATCTCTTGTTTTTCCAGTTTCGAGTGATTCTCTTGCACCCGTTGGAAAATAGTAGTTAGTGTTTGTCTTTTTTCGTCAATGTATTTTTGTGTTCTTCGGCTCACGGAGTCCTTTTTAATGTTTGTAATTATCCTCCTGATCTCGTTATAATCTTCCTCCTGGCTCTTGATTGCTGTGTTTATTTCTTGTATGTCCATAGTGCTTCTTTTGTCTTCTTCCCTAATAGCCCTACCCTAACTTCCCTACTACTAATGTTTTAAGTCAATACTTATCGTACCTGCGCTCTCGCTATAACACGTCCCTGAAGGTGCGACTTCTCAATCAGCTGGTGAGTCCCGCTTGTGGGAGGCCAGTGACCGAACCGCAACGAGAGGCTTTCTGACAGAGTACGTAAGTAAAAGTCTTTCAGTCAATTCCGAAACTGATGCTTTGTTGAGTACACCAGCCCGTTCTTAACTGATTTGTATGTCTGTTATGTCAAACCTACGGGGGGGTTAGAGGGAGGAAAAAAAACTTTTACTCGAAGGACCAAATGTACAGGCGTAGTCTGGGCTAGTGGACTAACGCCGTGTTTGACAGAAGAACCTAAGGTTATAGTTTGAAGTACCTAAAGCCCTTAAGTTCCTAGCCTATATGATGGGATACCTGCACCGTGCTACCTAAGGTGACAGGTGGATGTGAGATGGATGTTGGGTGGAGGATTGGTTATTCTCACTGCCAGTCAAGCAGACTCACTCGACTAATCAGAACTGACGGCTAAGGGTGTCTTGGCCACAGTGAGATGGAGCTTTGGGTGGAGGATTGGTAACTCTCACTGCCAGTCAAGCAGACTCACTCGACTAATCAGAACTGACGGCTAAGGGTGTCTTGGCCGCAGTGAGAGGGATGTAACTGAGAGATGAATAAATTCAAATCTGATTTATTTTACACAATGTACACCTTATATACTACTTATTGCTAATACACACATATACCATTTTGTGTTAGTGTGTCGTACGTGTAAAGTATAACGCAGTGTCTTTAAATCATGTCAGTGCTAATTTTGCACATTATGTTGACATGCTTTACTTGTATGTTGACATGCTCTACTTTTGAGTTTGCTGCGTTGCATGTTCAATGTGCATTGAACAGGTATATAATATGCATTTAATATCTGTGCAAGAAAAGAGAAACTTGAAATAAAATTCTATAAAAAAAAAAAAAAAAAAAATTCTATACTAACATGTCTGACCAGCATGGTATAATAGGTTAATTTCCCTCTAATTGGAAAACAGGTTCGAGCCCAGCAGTGGGACGTGTATGAGCTAAGACGGGACGATGATGAGGATTAAACGTTGTTATCTATATGATAACAGAACATAACCGTTAGGTACAACCTCTTTCTATTAATCAATCAAGGCATAATATAATAGCCCAATTTCCTTCTCAGTTTGGTGTTGAGACTTCAACAAAAGTGGACTATAAAGAATTAAAAAAAAATAGGTAAAAACATGATATTCATCTTATCACATATATATATATATATATATGTATATATATATATATATATATATATATATATATATATATATATATATATATATATATATATATATATATATATAGTCGGTCCCTCATGTCCGAGGATCGTAGTTGGCATCGGGGTTACATCTGGAGCGGATGATCTGCCTCCATCGGTCCCGATTCACGACCGCATAGAATTTGGAGGACGACGAGTCTTTCACTTGATCGTTACATCTGGTTGGTGAACGACCACGCGATCTGTTGCCTTCAGTGTTTCCAACGACAATCCAGCTTTTTCAGACTCTCATCGCCTCTGCGCACTGTGTGTTTGAAATAGGAAAGAATACGTTGTTGGTATATGGTCGACAAACGGGTTTTTATTCTTTTTTTTTTTATTGCAAACGGTGGCAAACGAGCAAACAGTACACCTGATGGTAAGTGTTACTGCCGCTCATGGACCTTTACAAGGCCATTGCCTACCGCGAAGAAAGTGAAGGGAGTGTGAATGCGTGCATTGAGGCTCGGTGATACCAAGGGCACCACCAAAACCCTCCACACGCAAACACCCTCAGAAAGTTGGGCTTCTGGCTCTCTCGCTCACCGAACGAAGCGCAGTAACAAATCGCTACTACTCAGACGGCTATTTTCTGCGAGAGTGTGGTACTGCCCCGGACGGACCGGCCCGCGGCTGTAGACAGATAACTGTCGACAGTGTGGTCCTACCACTCTTATTCTATTCTGAGCTGACTCAAGTAACATTGGTGCGTTTTGCGGTCCAAGGTACTCGGAGCAATCGCAAATCATATATATAGTGACGTAGTATAAACACAATTCGTCTGCCCCTCATCTTGGATGTGGGTATCATAACATGTAGATGTTATATATATATCGCGTAATTCACAAGTAAATATATCATTCCTACGGGAAGGTGAAAACTAATTGTGCTATACTGGTTGGCAGTTAAATGAAACGCTGACGCTGTTGTGTACGAATAAAAAAAAAATAAACCATGAAATCCATCGCCATCAGTAACAATTCTTAATAGAAGTTATTATTGAATCCACCGTTGAATCCTGAAACCTACTATTGAATCCACACGTTTTCCGTATGGTAACGGAGTAAGAATACAATTTACCACTCCCTATCTTGCCCGTGGATGTAGTAAAAGATGACTATGGGACTATATGCACATGACATCTGTGCAAGAAAAGGAAAACTCGAAATGAAATCCTACATCAACATATCTGACCAGCATGGTACAGTAGGTCAAATTTCCCCCATTGTGAACGAGGCCCGAGCCCAACAGTGGGACGTATATGGGCTGCGATGATGATGATGATGACGATGATTGAACTCACCTGAACAAAATTTCGTTACGATCAGGCCAGCTTAAAAAGGGGTTCAGTCACACACAGATACACACATATAAAAATGATCATTACGTATTCAAACCTAATATTTTAACGAACACATTATTACATAATGTAAAATCATTTCTTTTGATAGACGTTTTCACACATAATGGGCCAGTATCTTTTGAAATTATTAATGAAATAGGTAACGACGCAAATGGTTTAATATTTTAACATGAAAACACCTTGTTACGTATCGATTTCTGTTAATGTTACTTCCAATTAACTTGTATGTGGTTATGTTATATGAACGGATTGTATAATAATCCGCTTACGTTTGCTAGTGAAAGGCTATTAATGATTAAGATCCCCCTATCTTTTTGCTTCTTCCGTGCGGTGACGGAGTAAAAATACAAACCACCCTCTCTTGCCCGTGGGTGTCGTAAAACACGACTAAGGGTTGTTACCAGATAACATCAGTGCAAGAGAAGAAAAACTAAATAAAACCCTATTTCTTTTTTTTGGGGTTGGGTTACGGTCGGCGCACTTCTCGCTCCACTCCATCCGGCCGCAGAGCTAAGGAGGAACGAGGGTAATAACCTCGCCCTCCTTAACATTGCCATTAAATTTTCGCCCCTACTCGAACGTCTGGGGTCCCTTAGTTTTAAATAAAATGGATATACACACTCCCGGCAGAGTCAAACCATGACACCTAAAGTTAGGGACATATAACGCGAATAGCCTCTGCTCACAGAGGGACGAGTTAGGTACATTTCTTAGGGAACAACAGCTCGACATTCTTATGGTACAAGAGACGTTTCTCAAACCTTTCAACAAGGACCCTAGAATTGCGAATTATAATATAGTTCGCAACGATAGGGTCACTTCGCAAGGAGGGGGAACGCTCATCTACTATAGGAGGTCGTTGCACTGCACGCCTGTGGATCCGCCACCTCTGGCGTACATTGAAGCGTCAGTATGCAGACTAGCGCTCACCGGCCATCAGCCAATTACATTTGTCTCGGCTTACCTGTCACCCGAAAGAAGGGACGGTAAACACTTAGTGGAGAGCGATCTCAAGGCATTGCTTGACTTGGGCGGCGCCGTCATCATAGGCGGTGACCTTAACGCCAAGAACACCTCGTGGAACTGTCATAGTTCGAACAAGAGGGGCAAAGTCTTAGAGTTATACGCTGACAGATTAGGTTGTGACGTCATAGCGCCATTAGAGCCGACTCACTACCCTAACATTGTCGACCACAGGCCAGACATATTAGATATTGTACTTCTCAAAAATATAAACTTACGTTTATGTTTAATCGAAGTACAACACGAACTAGATTCAGATCACCGTCCGGTGACTCTGGAATTCGCCCCCCGCTTACCTGGCCCCTCAGGCCACAATAACGTAACAACAAGGTTGACCACCGACTGGGCACGGCTCGGGAGAAATCTCAAGACCACCTCATCGGCATACCTTGATAAAATTCCCAAGGACATAAAGTCCGAGGAAGAAACCTCCCTGGCGATCGATTTACTCACGGGTCACGTGCAGTCGGTAATTGACGACTGCTCGCGGCGGGTGCCGGATACGAGCGATCGTAGATGGCAACTGCCGAGTGACGTACGCGACCTACTGAGAAGAAAGAACGCCGCAACCCGCGCGTACGACCGATACCCCACGGAGGAGAACCGCAAACGCCTGCGGGCCCTCCAAAGGGAGGTCAAAACCGAAATTAATAATATGAGACAGAGCAGATGGGACGCCACTTTAGAAGAGCTGAAGCCCACGCACACAGCCTTCTGGCAGCTTTCCCGCTCACTCAAAAAAGATGTAGTGTCCACACTCCCTCCCCTCAGTAGAATAAATCAACCGCCGGCATTCATGGATGACGAAAAGTCTGAATGTCTGGCAGAGAGCCTAGAGCTTCAGTGTACGCCGAGTACATTATACGAACAAGAAGCGTCTCACTACAACACTATTAATTCGGAAGTGGCTAGTCGTACCACTTTATCGCGGTCGAATATAAACGACAACAATATGCCTATTCCAACAGTGAGCACCGACGAAGTCGAGTCGCTTATTAGGGGTCTCCACGCTAGGAAAGCCCCGGGTTCGGACGGTATTACAAATAGAGTAATTAAATTATTCCCAGCCCATTTAATAATATTACTGTGTTGTATATTTAATGCAGCCCTCAAATATAACATCTTTCCTTCACAGTGGAAAGAGGCCGTGGTAATCGGAATCCACAAACCCGGCAAAAAACGTACCGAACCCAACAGTTATCGACCTATTAGCCTACTGAGAAGTTTAGGTAAATTATACGAACGATTAGTACTCAGTAGGCTACGATCATATGCAGAGTTCAACAAACTCATACCGGACGCGCAATTTGGTTTTCGCGCTAAACACAGCTGTGTTCAGCAAGTACATAGACTAGTAGAATACACCAGTAGTCAGTTCATCAGGGGACGGTACACTGGTGTATTATTTCTAGATGTAGCGAAAGCTTTCGATAAAGTTTGGCATGAGGGCTTAATTTACAAATTATATTTATTAAAAATCCCCGAATATTTAATTCTAATAATACATGACTATCTGAGTCATCGCAGCTTTCGCTATAGGGTGGAAGGGACGTTGTCGACCTCCCATCCTCTCAAGGCCGGTGTTCCACAGGGCTCGGTCCTCGCCCCATTTTTGTTTACACTGTATACAAGTGATTTACCCAAGTTCACTCGTGTGCACACGGCGCTTTACGCCGACGATACCGCACTCTATTGTGCAGGTATGTCCCCGACAACCGTAGTCAATACACTCCAAAAAGCGGTTACCGCCCTTGCCAATTGGTATAGGAAATGGAGAATAGAAATTAATCCCGAGAAGAGCCAAGCGGTCATGTTCACTAAACGAACTGCCCGTCTGTGCTCTCCGGACAGCATCCCTCCTCTCACTCTCTTCGGCCGACCTGTCTCATGGAGCAGAGAGGCCAAGTACTTAGGTGTGACCCTTGATAGCCGACTCACTTTCCTGTCCCACTTGAAGCGGGTCCGCGCGCGCGCCGCCTTCGTGATGGGACGTCTTCACTGCCTATTAAACGCAAAATCAAAACTATCACTTAAAAATAAAGTCCGATTATACACTACCTGCATACGGCCGATCATGACGTATGCCAGTGTGGTGTTCGCGCACGTTAGGCCAAACAGGATCCACAGGTTACAAACACTACAAAATAGATTCATGCGACGGGCAACGGGAGCACCGTGGTTCGTTCGCAATGTCGATTTACACATCGACCTCGAATTGCCGACCATCAGGCAGTATATGAAGCGTTGCTCCCAGCGCTATTTTGACTCTGCCACGACTCACCCCAATCCACTAGTGGTTGGGGCGGTAAACTACGTTCCATCAAAAATATCCGCGGTCCGACGACCCCGTCATCTCCTTGAAGAAGGGGATGATGCAATCACGATCGCCCAAGAAAGGGCCTACACAGCTCGCGCAGCGATAACACATAAAACTGCGCGGTATCGGCCTCGCCGACGAGGTCGAAAACCGCGCCGCGTAAAAATCATTAATCTAAACGTGGCCACGCCCACTTTGCTTTCAGCGACGCCCCGAGCCGAGGTCCGTTCCCCACAGGGGGAGCCCTCGGGCGATGTTCGCTTAACTTACTTACCGGGTTGAGAGCCTTCAGCTCGCCCATTGCCCGCGTTAAGCTGTCAAGGTCATCTGCGACCAACAGCTAAATACACACACAAAAAAAAAAAAAAAAAAAAAAAAAAACCACTCCATCCGGGGTGACAGAGGGGCGTAAGCACGCACACCCGTAATCCACCCGTGACACATCGCCTTCGTCGTTGGACCGACCACCGGAGCAGGGCGACTTGAAAACCCTATGCCAATACGTCTGAACGATGTGGTTTAGTAGGTTAAATTCCCTCTCACTCAACGAGGAGGCCCGAGCCCAATTACATGAGATAATGATAATCTTATTGTTTTATTTGTGCAAGAATTAGATTACTAACTATTTCGTCTGCAGAAATGTCGCAACACAGGTAGACTTTTCTTCTTCAAGAGAAGAAAAGTCGATATAAACCTTATATCAACTCGTCTGAATAACGTGGCATTGTGGGTCAATTTTCTTTCTATTATGGAGGAGGCTCGAGCCAAGCAATGGGACGTATATGGGCTGTGATGATGATGACGATGATACAAATTTGGAAATGGTTAACAGTCCTATTACAAAGAAGAAATACTCTAAATAAAATCGTGTTCCAAACCATTAATCTAAAGTGGATTTATAAGATATCAATTTCTGTTCCATAATTAAGGAGCTTCGAGTCCATTAGTGAGATCTACTTGAGTTAAGATGATGATAATAACATATACACTTTTCATCTATGCCATTTGCAAAATATCATAGATAATATGCTACAACCCTTCCCTTTTTATTCTATTTACTGAGTATCGGCGTAGCAAGCTAACTTTTCCAGATATTTCTATCTACCGTTTTTCTTCTCTTGTTATGTTATATGCATATTATATACTTTAGTCATCTTTTACGACGCCCTCGGGCAGGATAGCGAATGGTGAATAGTATTATACTCCGTCATCACACGGCAAACGTTCTCATTAACTCTCCTAGTACTATAAGAATTAATGAGAACGAAACCTTCGCTCCGTATTATCATACATTTTTGTTACCACAAAAACAAGTCTTCCAATATTGTTGAACTGTACTACAGTGTTGGAAGAGGAAGGACGCTCCAGAAGACTGTTACAATGAATGTATATTATGATCGGTGTGCATAGAACTAGATTGCCTTGCATTATGAATTTAGTAAACCTGGTGAGTAATTGTTTTGTATTGCCTCAGTGGTGACGGAGTAAAAATACAATTCACTCCCTTTCTTGCCCATAGGTGTCGTAAAAGACGACTAAGGTATTATTGCAGATGAAATTAATGCAAGAAAAGGAAAACTCGAATTTAAACCCTATACCAATGCGTCTGACCAGCGTGGTATAGTAGGTAGATTTCCCTCTCATTGTGGAGGAGGCTCAAGCCCGGCAAAGGGTATGTGAGCTGTGATAATGATGATGACGGTCTTCTGCCTGGTGGCTGTTTTGTACTGCGTCATTTGATTTTTAACTGTTTCTCTTGTCGTCCAAAGACAGGCAGTTTGACGAGCGACATGGCGTTGACCATTTTATCATGATACAATTTTCAGTACCTAATATAAAATTTTCAGATGCCATGGATTTTTATATATTATTTATTGAAGTTAATTTCTTTTTGCATGCACACCGTCACCGAAAATCGACACCAACCAAGTTAGCTAGTCAACATTTATATGATGCGCGACACCGTCATAAATCTCAACTAGATGAGTTACAATTAAACTTTCAATGTATTAAATACCTTTTTTTCTATTATTGGTTTCGGTTTTTCTACAAACGTAGGATAAGGCGAAGGATAAAATATTAGAAAACTTTCATCTTATTTGACAAAGAAGTATAAGTTCTTACGTGCGTCCGTAAGTATATTATTTATTTTTTATTTTAAAGAAATGTCGAGCATGGCATCGAACATTTTTTCAACGAAAATTATATGTAATACACGCATCACGTTAGCCCCTTGCGGCTACGAAACTAACAACATTTGCGTGTTTGTTATACTAAGGAAAACATTTATCTAAAATAATAAAATTATTTTTACTTTGTTATATTATATTATTTAAAACTTTGTGATAGTTAAGCAACATAATAACAACATAAAAAGCGGCAAATACTCTCATAAATATCAGATCTGTCTCCAGCGGCTATATTTGTAAATATTTTTATCTTTGTTGTTGAAAAATTTTGTCGCTTAGCTATTAAACTAGTGACAGGACCACACTGTTTACAGTTGTCTGACTACAGCTGCGGGCGGGTTCATTTGGGTTAGTACCACATTCTCGTAGAAAATCGCCGTCCTAATAGTGGCAATTTGTTACTGCGCTTCGTTTGGTGAGCGACGGAGCCGGGAGCTCAACTTTCTGAGGGTGTTTGTGTGTGGTGGGTTTTGGTGATCCGAGACACGCACGCGTTCACATTCCCTTCAATTTCTTCACATAGCCTAGCAAAGTTTCATGAGCCGCAGCATCTTACCATCAGTTGTACTGTTTGCTCGTCTGCTACTGTTTGAAATATTTTTTTTTAAATAGACATTCTATTTGAAATTTTTATATCGTGGTGGGTTTCACAAATATACAATTAAGGAGCAAAAAAAAAAAACAGCCTGAGAACATTTCTTTGTAGAAAAAACAAAGAATTGTGCTGTGTGGGAATCGAACCAAAGACACGGTACGAAAGGTACTTAGGGCATCATAATCATCTTATAGGATTATCATCATTTCTACTGGTACTACTGGGCTCTAGCAGCTACTAAAATAAAAGGAAAATTGACAAGCAAAATAATATTATTACAGAGATTAAAATTATATTCCAAAATATACCAAATATCGAAGACGGCTTCTTTATGGTGACAGTGTAAGAATATAATTCACTATGACAAGTAACCCTGCTCCGGTGGTCGGCTAAATGACGAAGGCGACGTGCACGTGGGGTGGGTTGCGGGTGTGCGTGCTTACGCCCCTCTGTCGCCCCGGACGGAGTGGTGCGAGGAGCGCGCCGACCGCAATCCACTCCAAAAAAAAAAGAATATAATTCACTAATCCCTTTTATTGCTCGTGGATGTAGTAAAAGTCAATGAAGGGATTATAATATATTCAAATAACATCTATACAAGACATGGTAAGGAGAACTTGAAATATAATACTATACCAGCCTGCCTCTGAAAAACATAGTTTGTAGACAAGAGTAAGTCAATTTCCCTTTTATTGCATAGCAAGCTCAAGCCTAGCTGTGGAACATACAAACTGATATGATGATTATCCTACACGACAGAACATTGTAAAAAACTAATTTTACGGATTTTATCGGATTATATATATATATATTTGAGTTGTGATTGCCCGAAGTTTCGAACACTTTACAGCATTCATAGTCGCGGGCGGACTAAGATGTCTGAACTACAAACAAGTCAACGTTATTAGATTTTTATAATTATCTACAGAAAATCCCGCTACAGAAAATTAGTTATTAAGTTTTGACCCACATTTTTGGTACAAATATATGAAAAAATTATATTGTTTATGATTAGTAAATTATTCAATATTAAATTTGTAGTCATTATTTTTACAATTTGTTAATTTAAACCTAACAATTCTAATATACTACCACCGGATTGGAATGCGGCCACACTGAGAAAGATCCGGCAAGAAAAATCCGTAAAAGTAGTTTTATTTACAATGCATAGTGCATTTTTTTTTGGGGTGGACAGAGGGGCGTAAGCACGCACACTCGCAACACACCCGAACACCACGTCGCCTTCGTCGTTGGACCGACCACCGGAGTAGGGTTACTTGTCATCAGTGATCGGCCCCACGGAATAGGCCCTAGTGGGGTACCCGCCCATCGACCAACGTCCACCCCTCGGGGAGGATGCCGGTCTTTCCTCACGCGGTCGGCCTTTCGGCGGGTGCCAGTTCGACCTGTCGCTGTTCACCGCTGTGCACTGATGATTGCGACGAGTTCACGACGCTGCCCTGCCCAGGCGGCACAAACTTCGAGCGTATGCTGCGCCGTGTCCTCATCGCAATCGCAGTAGTGGCAGGACGGTGTACTTGTAGGATGGCGTGTGGAGATTAGCCATCCTACTATTGTATTGAGTTCGGCGCAGGAAGATGTGAAAAGAAGGCGAACGAGAATGAATAGCGTTGTTTATAGGACTGAAGAGTTAATTACATGGTTCTAAATTACATACAATAAATTAATAACAAACTAGTGACGACAGTACAAGTGTGCGAGCGAATATCGAATGAATGAATAGGCAGCCAAATGCGGTATATACAGGGTGTATCAGGTTATAGAACAACTGTTCGAGTATGTTGTAGTTTAACGGTCATAGATCGTAATTAGAATGTACATTACACAAAAAACAATATAACATAAAAATAATAGTGATTTCAAAAAAATGTGTCTAAGAGTTTATGCCTTAAATGTTACGTATTATGTAGGCATGTACAGACAGAATACATGTAGGCATGTAAAGCTTCGACAGTATAATTTCATTCATTTATACCTAGAATTGCGCAAACGCTTCAATGACATGTAGGTACAACGGCAAGCGGTCAACGGCCATAGGCCGATCAGCTGTTTTAAAGCGAAATTTGTCTTGCTTATGTGAACGTAATCATTGATTTATTCAATTTCTAATGAATATTTAACAAAGTATGAATATGTTGCGTATTAAGTATCATTGACTTTATACATTTCAATCAGATTTACACGAAAAAGTGATGACAAAATTGAAAACTTTACATGTCTCTAATTTCTTAACGAATCAATATTTTTCGTTCAAATTTTTTTATGAATTTCTACCACCATTGCCTAGCTCCCTTTTGACCAGTTGCCTCATAACCTGATACTAGAATTCAGTTTGCGTGTGGTCCGGCGATAACACATGCAAAACACAGGTGCCAAACGTAGGTGTCTTGTTGTATGGCCCAATATTCATTAGCGAAGCGGATTGTTGGGTTGCGGTCCAAGTTGTCTTAGTGGCGGATAGTCGCCACATACTCTCCCTCCTAGCGACCATGTACAGGTTTGGCGAAGCATCCATGCCCCGTTAAAACCTGCACCAGTCGGAAGGAGATCACACCGTGCCGCCGTTTTAGCCACTGCATCAGCACCGGCTGGAAGGCCTCTACGGTCCAGACACCGTACCGAGGCCTCTCCAGCCGGACTGCCCAACGGGCAATGACGTCTCGGCGGGCGTCGACGCGCCAGGCTGTGAGCTCCCTCAAAGAGACCACACCGCCCTCCGCTCGCACCCCCGACACCCGCCGCTACAAATCGACGAGCATTTCCGCCTCCAGGTCCACGGGGGAGTCCTGGTCAACAAGCACGCCACCTCTGTCGCCACCGTGCGGTATCTGCGGATGGCCCTGATCCCCATGGTCCTCTGTGGTTGCCACAGAAGAGCCCTGAGTCGGGCGGTCAGGGACCTCGCCCACACCGGTGCGCCGTACAGGGCCATCGACCGGATGACCCCCGCGTACAGCCGTCGACACAATGTGTAGTGCTCGCGTAAACATCAGAAATCATTACGATAGAATATTTATTATTTGAATCGTGAATAGCTACTACGAGTAAGTGTAAACCTAAACGTTAGGCATCATTATCATCGTGAACCAAGCTTAGATTAATATTAACAGCGTAATAACAAAGTTTCAGAGGTCAAAATTATCCTCTAAAATGTACCCAATATCGTAAACGATGGAATAATTAATATATGAAACATTAATAGCTACTAATTACAAAACAAAGTGTATGTACTACATGGTTAAATGTCACTAGGTAATTAATAATATTCATTTATGAAATGAACGCTTGAAAGTCGATCAACAAATTGATTGATGTCATTTTAAACCATAGACTCTCAATGGGGGTGATAACGCCCTCTTGTGCTTGAGACATTCAGGTAGCGAGTAGATGATTTGAGAAAATTTAAGGCAAAATGCAAAATTCTAAAAAACTTCTTTAAATGCTTCTAAAAACAAACTTACTCTCACTGTATCTGTTGGATGAGTTAAAATTCCTTTTCTCTTCTGTCTTATTAGAGTAGGGGTATAAAATTAGGACAGCTAGTAGTGAAGTTCTGGGTCCGAATAATCTGATGAAAAAAACAGTTTTGTTGAATTTTGTGTACCTCTACTTTTGAGGATCTTTTTATTTCCGTGTGGTACGGAGTACGAATATAATTCACCACCACATTCGTTGCCGTAGAGATTGTATAAGACGACTAAGGCAGTACATATGATATTTTCTATGCAAGAGAAGGAAGACTCGAAATATAATCCCTATACCAATCCGTTTGAGCAGCGTGACGTAGTAGGTCAATTTCACTTCCATTGTGCAGGAGGTGCGAACTCAGCAGTGTGACGTATATAGCTGATACAATGATGTTGATGGTAATGATCGTAACGACAGCTAAAGAGTTCAAGTCAATGGCATCACTGCACAAAAGGAAAACTAAATAAAATCCACATTCAAATCTAACTAGGCGCGAAAGTTCAATTTTATTTTTTATAATTTTCAAATTCTATAAAATATGCTTAAATATTGTCTAATATTTTTACGTCTTTTATGGAATTAAACAAATTAACAATTCAAATTTATTTAATTTGGGGATTGGCAGCAGACGAGCTGCAGCGCAAATAACTTGATCGCTCTTTTGTTGAAGTTTTAATACAATTTCATCAAATTTAAGCCTTTTAAATGTCAATCTTTTCGTGTGATGATAGAGTAAAAATACAATTCACCACTTAATTTGCCCGTGGGTGACGTATAAAACGATTAAGGAATAATATGCCTATGTTTACACGATTTACACGAGAAGGCAAACTCGAAATAAAACCCTAACTAATCCGTCTATCCAGCGTGTTATAGTAGGTTTATTTTTGGTAGAGGCTGGAGCGCAACAGTATAGGAGCTGCGAGGATGATGAAATAACAATCTTGGTGAATGATAAACATATCCGTAATTTTGGTTCGGTAGAATACCAACATCCTTCATGACTGCCTTCTGTCATTCGAAGCTAAAGAGCTTTATTTCAAAATTAAAGTATTATTCATACATATTTGGCGTGTACATATAATTTCATTTATTCTTTTTCAAAAGCTTTAGGTAGGCAAAATTCACTTTCCGAAAAAAAATGTATTATTTTGAATATACATCTTATTTTTTAAGCTTAAATTGTTATTCTGCCGCAAAGGTCTTAAATCCATTCAAAAATGATTGTTCTCTCATTTGAAAACTTATCAAGTTGGTTAATGATGAGAAATAGGCTCATGGTCTAAAAAATGTCCCGATTTTTTTGGATATGTTATTCAAAATTTTATTGAAAGTTTTATTATAACATGTTATCTAGTTGAAATTTGTGACGGTGCGTATCGAAATACCTTGACTAGCTAACGCCAGTGTCGGTTTTTTGTGACAGTGTGCTCGCGCATCTTAAAATTTACTTTCATCTTTTTCCCTAACGCGCGAAAGAGTAAAATCTAAACAAAATATTGTTATAGAGTTTGTTAGTAGTCTTCATAGTGCGTTTTTTATAATAGTGCTAGCAATAAACGTGAACTCGGTACGTATAGTACCCTCACGTGGTTTAACCCTATTAGCACTCCGCGTGACTTTCACGGCACTTCTTAGAAGGTTTCCAATATAGATGGAAAATAACAAGCGTAACGTTTGATTAAACATTAATTACTGAACTCGGATAAGTACAGCCTTTGAACTTTAACCTGAGAGGACCTGAGGTGGGGCACTTCAGTTCCTCTGGTCTCTGATCCATTCGTAAGTTAATTAATATTAACCCTAATGTGATGTTAGAATATATATATTACTGCGAAATACTCACGTGTTAGAATCGATTAGGTCGACCTAGATTTCGAGCATTTCCGGTGCTTATCATCTGTAGTAATATATGTATTAAACTCACGATAATTTCAACGGAGAGTAACTAAGTAAGGTTTGATGAATAATTACTTAATTAATTTAAAACAATTGTTTCTATTTCAAGATTATGTAGACAATATAATATTATAAACCAAAATGTCGAAATATTTGGAGATAAGTTATCCAAATTTAAAATTACAGTACTGAGACTGTTATGAAAACTGTACTGGAAGTAATTGAATCTATCGTTACGAAAATTATTATGTGTGTGCACATGTACGACGAAGTGTTAATTATTTTTTCAATTTAGTTATTTAATTTTTCTCCATATTGCCACTTTAATTTATTTTTTTTCCTTACAATTAAATTTAAATATAATGTTAATTACCTATAAGTATTGAAATAATGTTCTTACCTTTTTATTGTGCATGTTGTGGCACCTTTATAAATTGTGCAACTAATCTAGTTTATTTTTCATAATAATGTTTATTAAGTTTATCTTATATCTTTAAACGAGCAATTCTTGTATATATATATTCAGGATCTCGGAAACGACTCCAACGATTTTGGTGAAACTTGGCATATATTTCTTTGTAGAAAAAACAAAGAATTGTGCTGTGTGGGAATCGAACCAAAGACACGGTACGAAAGGTACTTAGGGCATCATAATCATCTTATAGGATTATCATCATTTCTTCTGGTACTACTGGGCTCTAGCAGCTAGTAAAATAAAAGGAAAATTGACAAGCAAAATAATATTATTACAGAGATTAAAATTATATTCCAAAATATACCAAATATCGAAGACGGCTTCTTTATGGTGACAGTGTAAGAATATAATTCACTATGACAAGTAACCCTGCTCCGGTGGTCGGCCCAACGACGAAGGCGACGTGCACATGGGGTGGGTTGCGGGTGTGCGTGCTTACGCCCCTCTGTCGCCCCGGACGGAGTGGTGCGAGGAGCGCGCCGACCGCAATCCACACCCAAAAAAAAAAGAATATAATTCAGTAATCCCTTTTATTGCCCGTGGATGTAGTAAAAGTCAACGAAGGGATTATAATATATTCAAATAACATCTATACAAGACATGGTAAGGAGAACTTGAAATATAATACTATACCAGCCTGCCTCTGAAAAACATAGTTTGTAGACAAGAGTAAGTCAATTTCCCTTTTATTGCATAGCAAGCTCAAGCCTAGCTGTGGAACATACAAACTGATATGATGATTATCCTACACGACAGAACATTGTAAAAAACTAATTTTACGGATTTTATCGGATTATATATATATATATTTGAGTTGTGATTGCCCGAAGTTTCGAACACTTTACAGCATTCATAGTCGCGGGCGGACTAAGATGTCTGAACTACAAACAAGTCAACGTTATTAAATTTTTATAATTATCTACAGAAAATCCCGCTACAGAAAATTAGTTATTAAGTTTTGACCCACATTTTTGGTACAAATATATGAAAAAATTATATTGTTTATGATTAGTAAATTATTCAATATTAAATTTGTAGTCATTATTTTTACAATTTGTTAATTTAAACCTAACAATTCTAATATACTACCACCGGATTGGAATGCGGCCACACTGAGAAAGATCCGGCAAGAAAAATCCGTAAAAGTAGTTTTATTTACAATGCATAGTGCATTTTTTTTTGGGGTGGACAGAGGGGCGTAAGCACGCACACTCGCAACACACCCGAACACCACGTCGCCTTCGTCGTTGGACCGACCACCGGAGTAGGGTTACTTGTCATCAGTGATCGGCCCCACGGAATAGGCCCTAGTGGGGTACCCGCCCATCGACCAACGTCCACCCCTCGGGGAGGATGCCGGTCTTTCCTCACGCGGTCGGCCTTTCGGCGGGTGCCAGTTCGACCTGTCGCTGTTCACCGCTGTGCACTGATGATTGCGACGAGTTCACGACGCTGCCCTGCCCAGGCGGCACAAACTTCGAGCGTATGCTGCGCCGTGTCCTCATCGCAATCGCAGTAGTGGCAGGACGGTGTACTTGTAGGATGGCGTGTGGAGATTAGCCATCCTACTATTGTATTGAGTTCGGCGCAGGAAGATGTGAAAAGAAGGCGAACGAGAATGAATAGCGTTGTTTATAGGACTGAAGAGTTAATTACATGGTTCTAAATTACATACAATAAATTAATAACAAACTAGTGACGACAGTACAAGTGTGCGAGCGAATATCGAATGAATGAATAGGCAGCCAAATGCGGTATATACAGGGTGTATCAGGTTATAGAACAACTGTTCGAGTATGTTGTAGTTTAACGGTCATAGATCGTAATTAGAATGTACATTACACAAAAAACAATATAACATAAAAATAATAGTGATTTCAAAAAAATGTGTCTAAGAGTTTATGCCTTAAATGTTACGTATTATGTAGGCATGTACAGACAGAATACATGTAGGCATGTAAAGCTTCGACAGTATAATTTCATTCATTTATACCTAGAATTGCGCAAACGCTTCAATGACATGTAGGTACAACGGCAAGCGGTCAACGGCCATAGGCCGATCAGCTGTTTTAAAGCGAAATTTGTCTTGCTTATGTGAACGTAATCATTGATTTATTCAATTTCTAATGAATATTTAACAAAGTATGAATATGTTGCGTATTAAGTATCATTGACTTTATACATTTCAATCAGATTTACACGAAAAAGTGATGACAAAATTGAAAACTTTACATGTCTCTAATTTCTTAACGAATCAATATTTTTCGTTCAAATTTTTTTATGAATTTCTACCACCATTGCCTAGCTCCCTTTTGACCAGTTGCCTCATAACCTGATACTAGAATTCAGTTTGCGTGTGGTCCGGCGATAACACATGCAAAACACAGGTGCCAAACGTAGGTGTCTTGTTGTATGGCCCAATATTCATTAGCGAAGCGGATTGTTGGGTTGCGGTCCAAGTTGTCTTAGTGGCGGATAGTCGCCACATACTCTCCCTCCTAGCGACCATGTACAGGTTTGGCGAAGCATCCATGCCCCGTTAAAACCTGCACCAGTCGGAAGGAGATCACACCGTGCCGCCGTTTTAGCCACTGCATCAGCACCGGCTGGAAGGCCTCTACGGTCCAGACACCGTACCGAGGCCTCTCCAGCCGGACTGCCCAACGGGCAATGACGTCTCGGCGGGCGTCGACGCGCCAGGCGGTGAGCTCCCTCAAAGAGACCACACCGCCCTCCGCTCGCACCCCCGACACCCGCCGCTACAAATCGACGAGCATTTCCGCCTCCAGGTCCACGGGGGAGTCCTGGTCAACAAGCACGCCACCTCTGTCGCCACCGTGCGGTATCTGCGGATGGCCCTGATCCCCATGGTCCTCTGTGGTTGCCACAGAAGAGCCCTGAGTCGGGCGGTCAGGGACCTCGCCCACACCGGTGCGCCGTACAGGGCCATCGACCGGATGACCCCCGCGTACAGCCGTCGACACAATGTGTAGTGCTCGCGTAAACATCAGAAATCATTACGATAGAATATTTATTATTTGAATCGTGAATAGCTACTAAGTGTAAACCTAAACGTTAGGCATCATTATCATCGTGAACCAAGCTTAGATTAATATTAACAGCGTAATAACAAAGTTTCAGAGGTCAAAATTATCCTCTAAAATGTACCCAATATCGTAAACGATGGAATAATTAATATATGAAACATTAATAGCTACTAATTACAAAACAAAGTGTATGTACTACATGGTTAAATGTCACTAGGTAATTAATAATATTCATTTATGAAATGAACGCTTGAAAGTCGATCAACAAATTGATTGATGTCATTTTAAACCATAGACTCTCAATGGGGGTGATAACGCCCTCTTGTGCTTGAGACATTCAGGTGGCGAGTAGATGATTTGAGAAAATTTAAGGCAAAATGCAAAATTCTAAAAAACTTCTTTAAATGCTTCTAAAAACAAACTTACTCTCACTGTATCTGTTGGATGAGTTAAAATTCCTTTTCTCTTCTGTCTTATTAGAGTAGGGGTATAAAATTAGGACAGCTAGTAGTGAAGTTCTGGGTCCGAATAATCTGATGAAAAAAACAGTTTTGTTGAATTTTGTGTACCTCTACTTTTGAGGATCTTTTTATTTCCGTGTGGTACGGAGTACGAATATAATTCACCACCACATTCGTTGCCGTAGAGATTGTATAAGACGACTAAGGCAGTACATATGATATTTTCTATGCAAGAGAAGGAAGACTCGAAATATAATCCCTATACCAATCCGTTTGAGCAGCGTGACGTAGTAGGTCAATTTCACTTCCATTGTGCAGGAGGTGCGAACTCAGCAGTGTGACGTATATAGCTGATACAATGATGTTGATGGTAATGATCGTAACGACAGCTAAAGAGTTCAAGTCAATGGCATCACTGCACAAAAGGAAAACTAAATAAAATCCACATTCAAATCTAACTAGGCGCGAAAGTTCAATTTTATTTTTTATAATTTTCAAATTCTATAAAATATGCTTAAATATTGTCTAATATTTTTACGTCTTTTATGGAATTAAACAAATTAACAATTCAAATTTATTTAATTTGGGGATTGGCAGCAGACGAGCTGCAGCGCAAATAACTTGATCGCTCTTTTGTTGAAGTTTTAATACAATTTCATCAAATTTAAGCCTTTTAAATGTCAATCTTTTCGTGTGATGATAGAGTAAAAATACAATTCACCACTTAATTTGCCCGTGGGTGACGTATAAAACGATTAAGGAATAATATGCCTATGTTTACACGATTTACACGAGAAGGCAAACTCGAAATAAAACCCTAACTAATCCGTCTATCCAGCGTGTTATAGTAGGTTTATTTTTGGTAGAGGCTGGAGCGCAACAGTATAGGAGCTGCGAGGATGATGAAATAACAATCTTGGTGAATGATAAACATATCCGTAATTTTGGTTCGGTAGAATACCAACATCCTTCATGACTGCCTTCTGTCATTCGAAGCTAAAGAGCTTTATTTCAAAATTAAAGTATTATTCATACATATTTGGCGTGTACATATAATTTCATTTATTCTTTTTCAAAAGCTTTAGGTAGGCAAAATTCACTTTCCGAAAAAAAATGTATTATTTTGAATATACATCTTATTTTTTAAGCTTAAATTGTTATTCTGCCGCAAAGGTCTTAAATCCATTCAAAAATGATTGTTCTCTCATTTGAAAACTTATCAAGTTGGTTAATGATGAGAAATAGGCTCATGGTCTAAAAAATGTCCCGATTTTTTTGGATATGTTATTCAAAATTTTATTGAAAGTTTTATTATAACATGTTATCTAGTTGAAATTTGTGACGGTGCGTATCGAAATACCTTGACTAGCTAACGCCAGTGTCGGTTTTTTGTGACAGTGTGCTCGCGCATCTTAAAATTTACTTTCATCTTTTTCCCTAACGCGCGAAAGAGTAAAATCTAAACAAAATATTGTTATAGAGTTTGTTAGTAGTCTTCATAGTGCGTTTTTTATAATAGTGCTAGCAATAAACGTGAACTCGGTTCGTATAGTACCCTCACGTGGTTTAACCCTATTAGTGCTCCGTGTGACTTTCACGGCACTTCTTAGAAGGTTTCCAATATAGATGGAAAATAACAAGCGTAACGTTTGATTAAACATTAATTACTGAACTCTGATAAGTACAGCCTTTCAACTTTAACCTGAGAGGACCTGAGGTGGAGCACTTCAGTTCCTCTGGTCTCTGATCCATTCGTAAGTTAATTAATATTAACCCTAATGTGATGTTAGAATATACATATTACTGCGAAATACACACGTGTTAGAATCGATTAGGTCGACCTAGATTTCGAGCATTTCCGGTGCTTATCATCTGTAGTAATATATGTATTAAACTCATGATAATTTCAACGGAGAGTAACTAAGTAAGGTTTGATGAATAATTACTTAATTAATTTAAAACAATTTTTACTATTTCAAGATTATGTAGACAATATAATATTATAAACCAAAATGTCGAAATATTTGGAGATAAGTTACCCAAATTTAAAATTACAGTACTGAGACTGTTACAAAAATTGTACTGGAAGTAATGGAATCTATCGTTACGAAAATTATTATGTGTGTGTACATGTACGACGAAGTGTTAATTATTTTTTCAATTTAGTTATTTAATTTTTCTCCATATTGCCACTTTAATTTATTTTTTTTCCTTACAATTAAATTTAAATATAATGTTAATTACCTATAAGTATTGAAATAATGTTCTTACCTTTTTATTGTGCATGTTGTGGCACCTTTATAAATTGTGCAACTAATCTAGTTTATTTTTCATAATAATGTTTATTAAGTTTATCTTATATTTTTAAACGAGCAATTCTTGTATATATATATTCAGGATCTCCGGTTCCAACGATTTTGGTGAAACTTGGCATACTAGAGGTTTCGGATCCAAAAAATCGATCTAGCTAGGTTTTATTTATAGAAAATGTTGTTTTGTCCGTGTTTTTAGCAAAACAAACAATGACATTAAATTTTAAAAGAATATGAATTCAAATTTCGTTGTAAATGTCAAGAGATACGGCAGCTCAGTTGGGAGACGGCCGATTTTAATTTTGAGTTTTGTAGCATCCAAACAGCGTCGGTTCGAATCTCGGTGTTATTATTATTCTCTTTTTGTAATTTTTTTATATAATTTTTATTTTTTATTAATATATATCTAAATAAATTCGATAAAAATATTCCGAGCGAAGCTCGGTCAACCAGATATTATATGTAATTGTAGCAATTCTTGGTTGTCCAGATAAATAAATAAAAATAAAATAATAACCTAGTATAATTTGAATACATATAGGTGATGAAAGTTATGAAGCGTACTCAATTATCATCATCTCAGCTTATATACATCTTACTGTTGGACTTGAGCCTCCTCCACAGTGGAGGAGAAATTAACCTAATATGTCTACTCCCCATATCGCAACAGATTAAGAATACAATTCACCCCTCCCTATTTTGTAAATGACGACTAAGGGATGTAATTGGCATATAACATCTGTGTAAGAGAAGGAAACCTAAAAATAAAAAAAAAATAAAAACCCCTATACAAACCTGTCTGACCAGCATGGTCAATTTCCCTCATATTGTAGAGGAGGCTCATACCCAGCAAGTGGGATGTGTATGGGCCGAAATGAATGTTTGATTAGTATAGGGTTTTATTGACGTGACAACGTCTTATAAATTGGTTTGCCGGGTGACACTTCAAGAAACTGCGTTACGCTCCGCTCACGTTATGCGCTCACAATGAGAGCGAGTGAGAGGCACGCGTCCCTTCCACTCGGGCATGGTTAGCCCGCCTAAGAGCGAGAGAGACAGACATAAAAAGTGTAAAGAGTAGAAATGAAATAGATTCTTTGTATAAATTAATGTTTTAAATATAATTCTTTGTATAAATAAATGTTTTAAATTGTTACTATTATTTCATCCTTCTTCCTACTATACGAATGAATATTCACATTAAAATTATTTTACCACTCAAAGTCGTTGTCACGTAAAACTTTCGCCCGTATACCGACTTTACAGGCAACCAATTTTTTTTTTAATATTCATTCTCTAGTTTAAATGTTAACTGCATATTTTAGCCCTTAGTCGTCTTTTGCGAAACTCAAGGGCGAGAAAGGAGATGGTGAACTGTGTTCTTTATCCGTCACCATACGGAGAAATTTAACAATACAATAATTCTCTATTAGCTATGTGTGTAGGTTGGTTTCATACAGCCACAGTTTTTTTTAGTTTAGATATTTTATTCGAAGTCATGGAAATCCTTCCATTAAGCGGATAGGAGTGAAACGGCAGGTTGGAGTCTAGCGCCACCCTTTCGATGGCCCAAGTTGTTTGGCCGAATACGGCTAGAATACCTTTTATCAAAAATAATTATGTTTGGATCCATTCATGTTAGTTTATCTTTAGTATATTTACCTGGCGCTGCCGACTATCGCTAGGGCGATGGTCGGCAGCGTCAGGAACTGGGACGCGGTCGCAGCCTTCTGCGGGGCAGTGATCTCGCAGAAGGAAGCGGCGGATCGCCTGCGCGAGGAGCGCAGCCTCGATGAGGCGATCCACCGCCAGCGACTGGAGCGGCGTAGGCACGAGTACCTGCGCCTCATGCCGCCTTAGCCGAGGACGCGGGTGACGTGATCGGGGAATTAGTCCGTCATCCGCCGAGAGGCCGACCGCGTGAGGAAAGACACGAAGACGATGGGAGGTTACCCCAAGTAGGGGGTATTCCGTCGGGCCGACCACTGATGACAAGTAACCCTGCTTCGGTAGTCGGCCCAATGACGAAGGCGATGTGCATCGTGTGTGGGTTGCAGGTGTGCGTGCTTACGCCCCTCTGTCGCCCCGGACGGAGTGGTGCGAGGAGCGCGCCGACCGTAACCCACCCCAAAAAAAAAAATCTTTAGTATATTTATTTTTTATAAAACGACACTAACGCATAACTTATTTTATTAGATGGTAACATTATCAACATATGCTTTCATATTTCAGATTGTCGATATTCTCTATTAGATATCACAGGAGCAGCGTTAATTATATAATTGCTATGCTAGGTTTGGCGATCAAGATTGATGAATAAGCGTTGTGAGCCACTTTCATAGTATAATCTCTCCCACGGGCAAGTAAATCTATCTATATATCCGAGTTCATTCACGTTCCACTGTTAAGTTATTGGGTTCGAGCCTTCTCCACAATATGAGATTAATTGTCCTACTTACATAACACTGATCGGAAGGGTTGGTATAATGTTTTATTGAGAGATTTTCATCTCTTGCAATATGTATATTTAATCCCTTAGTCATCTTTTACGGCACTCAGGGGGTAGTGAATTGTATTCTTACTCCATCACCACACGAAAAAATAAGCAGCAACAATATATTGCATCATTAACCTGACACCATAAGAGGAATCCATTGAAAAATTAAGCTTTGTCTTCGTTTCAAACGAATTAAACTAATTAAAACATGGTCCTACTGACGAACAACTAAAAACAATGGTGCTTCTATTGTCAGAGATTGATAGGTCAAAGAGTTCATTAAAAGTAAATTGAAGAAGGAAGAAAGACAATAAAGTCATTTTCTTGGAAAGATAATTACCATTTTTAAGGTGGATTAGGGTTGCGTCCAAGTGTCTTAGCGTCCAAGATAAACGGATTTAAATTTATATACGTTAAAAATTGCTCTTTGAAATTCATTTATTACGTAATTGTACCATTTTTCCATATTTATTTTATTTAATAAGTAATCCATAACAAGTCGGTGCCTTACGTTCTGGTGCCTTACTTTCTAGTGCCTTACTTTTTCTACGTTCTATATATGTTTGTATGTAATTGAAATTCAAACGATAAAACAGATTTTTACTCATTTTTAGTATTTTTAAGTAGGTGCTTGGGTGGTTTTTATTATAGACTAGCAACCCGCCCTTGCTTCGCTTCGGTTTCCGTCGCCTTATCCTTGTTGTTCCCGTTCCCGTGGGAATACCGGGATAAAATAGAGCCTAGTTTACACCCTGATATTATAGAATTTTTGAAATAGGTCCAGCCGTTTTGAAGATTACCCGGAACAAATAGACAGACAGACAGAAAAATATAAAGTGTATTTTAGGCATATGTATAGTGCAAATAACCGTGTGAGTATGAAAAAAGTCTATTATTTTGTCATTACAAACAGACACTTCAATTTTATTTATTGGTATAGATTCCGTGTAGTAACAGAGTACAAATAGCATTCATCAGTTCTCTCTTTCATGTTCTGTAAGAGAAAACTAAGAGTTATAAGTTAATGACATCAATGTAAAGAGAAAGTCCCTATACTAAGCCATTTGACCAATGAGTTAGTAGATCAATTTTTTCTCGATGTGCAGTAACGTAAAAACTCAAAAGTGGAAAGCATATAGGTATGCTGAAAAAAAGGAAACATAAGAAAAGGATTTAGTTTTACATAAGTCTTTGAATAAAATGCATATTATATTTAAAGAAAAATCAGAAATAGAAAAATCAAAACAGTTTTTCACTTTAAATAAACGGCATTGCATAACTATATTTTTTGCCATTTTACTTCTTCATCCTTGCAGGGATACGTAGGGACGTAAACAAACCTAGATGTTATCACACAATTCTTAATCGTAAGTTATAAAGAACGAATAATATATACCTACTAGCGGACCCAACAGACGTTGTTCTGCTTGAATCTAAAAAATAGTAAAAGGGATTCTCCTTGAAATTGATTGCAGCATCACCTAGCGGGTCCAATTGTCAATCTAAACCATTCTCGAATCCCCTTAAACACACACGAAACATTTCGTCAACATCGGTCAAGCCGTTTAGGAGGAGTTCAGTGACATACACACGTACACAAGCAATATGTATATAAAGAAGATATAGATGTTTGGATTGTTTGGACCAAATTTCAAGTTTTTAGCTGAGATTTTCATGCCATAATTGTACTCGATCCAAGCTTCAAATTCAAGACCTCATAATTACAGTGGCATTCTCAGTTTAACTATTGAGCTTAGCTATTTTAGCTATTGAGGAGAAAAACTAAAAGATAAAAATAGTCTCGATAACTACATATACTCTAACAAGTTTGAAATTAATTTACGTAACTTTCAGCCTTCGCAGGTAGAATATATTTATAATCTTTATTTATATATTACCTTTTAGGGAGCCTTACTCAAATCCTGTGACATTTACCCATCGTCACAATAACGGCTGTCCATAAATATAAATTGGGTCCGGGCGCCTTTACAGATAATGCGTAGATAATAGATTATACACCGTAATAGCCAATTACTCCAAAAAGCGACTCGTTCAGTTTATTCAAATAAATTGTGTTTATATCAGTAAATTGTTGTCGAGGACTTTTGAAAGTCATTATTTATTTTCTCATCTCAACTCAGCTTATTGCGGTCGGGTCTGCTCATGTATAAGAGGGAAATTGATGTCCCGTACCACGCCGATCAGACGTATTGTTACAAGGTTTAATTTCTAGTTTTCCTTTTCTTAGTCATCTTTTACGACGTCCATGGGTAAGAAAGGGAGTGGTGAATTGTATCCTTACTCCGTCACCACACAGAATCTCTTTTTTTACTGTTCATATTTCAAAAGTTTAGGAAATATTTTTATAATCCATATGGTATCGGGGTAAGAATACAATTTAACCCCCACTCTGTGGGTGTCGTAACGCCTGTGGGTGTCGTAATAGACAATTAAAGGATATACTATGCAGAAAAACTCGACGCAAGAAAATGAAAACTCCAAATAAATTAACATGTCTGACTAGCGTGGTACAGTAGGACAAATTCCCACCCACAATGAGGGAGGCGTGAATTCAACAGTGGAACGTATATGGGTAGAAAGAAGATTATGATCGGTTACATTTCTGGCGTAAATCATTCCAGACTGTCCAGACTGTATTAGATAGAGTTGATACAGGTAAATGTATATTCGGCAGAGTAATAGTACATGTGAAAACGGTCCCATGACTTCACCTTAACCGAGAAACTGGAATAGCTTATGGTTTTATTAACACTATAAAAAACATAATTCAGTAATAAAGAATAGCGATCCATTAAGACTAATTACAACTAGTTGTTCAACTATACTGTATCAAAGAAACTGCTAATATATGATAATCAAAATCTATAATAAATAATTTATCAAAAATTATGAGAGATCTGCCACTTCAGCTTTATAAGACAAATCTACGTAAGTGGCCTTGTTGTCCTTGAGAAATGTTTTTATTCTATTAATGACTTTTTTAGTTTGACATAACCTTATTTATAAATTGATATGCTTAGAATAATAACGTATAGAAGGTAAGTTCACGCACAAAAAGTGAGGCATTTCAATTGGAGCCTAATGGAGCTTACACCGGAACCGTTCCGTAATGTACAAGTCATTGTAATGCACGAACGTACGCAACTCTTAAAAAATAAATAGGTAATTATGACGGTATGTGCATTCGAATGGTGTCACAACACATTTGAAAAATATAAAAAGATTATTAACATTACTTTTAAAGGTAATTCGACGATTTATGTTAATAAAAACAAAATTTGATTTCATAATTTGTATAGTGGTGTGCTTGTGTACGTGTGTAATCGTTTGCGCGCCATTAGTATTTTTAGATTCAAATTTTGAAAGTTCGAAGTATTGACACTATCCTTCTATACGTTATTATTCTAAGCAAAATGATAATCCTTCTACTCATATCTGTCAATAAAATATTTATAACTATTGACAACATGCAACCCCACGCTGTTTGGCATTCACAATTATCTGTCTAAAATCGTTTGGAGTTACCAAACGATCTTAACAGATGGCGATATCTGTTGACTGGAGTAAGTAATTAATAGATAATGTACCTAATATAACAAAAACAGTAGCCACAGCAACGCGTGGCTGGGTCTGCTAGTATATATATATATATATATATTTCTTGAGTACGTGTGTATGTCACTCAACTCCTCCTAAATGGCTGAACCGATGTTGATAAAATTTTGTGTGTGTTCAAGTGGGTTTGAGAATGGTTTAGATTAATATTGGTATCTGGTAGGTGTCGGTGCGATCAATTGCAAAGATTTCTTTTTTTTTATTTGACGAGAACAGCTTTTGTTGGGTCAACTGGTTAATAAAATAATTATTTAAAGATTAATGTATAAGAAAAACATCAATACAGTGAAATGTATATAATTAATTACACATAAATCTTTTCCGGGTGGTGACAAAGTAAGAATACAATTCACCACCCCCTATCGTGCTCGTGGGTGTTGTAACAGACGACTAAGGGATATAATATGCAATATCTGGTTGACCGAGATTCGCTCGGAATATTTTTGTCAAATTTATTTAGATATATATTAATAAAAAATCAAAAATAAATAATGAAAATTATATAAAAAACTGCAAAAAGAGAATAATAATAACACCGAGATTCGAACCGACGCTGTTTAAATGTCACATAATCCAAAATTAAACCCGCCCGTCTCCCCAACTGAGCTATCGTAACTCATGACGTTGACAACGAAATTTGAATTAATATTCTTTTAAAATTTAATGTCATTGTTTGTTTTACTAAAAACACGGATAAAACAACATTTTCTATAAATAAAACCTAGCTAGATCGATTTTTTGGACCCGAAACCTCTAGTATGCCAAGTTTCAACAAAATCGTTGGAGCCGTTTCCGAGATCCTAGATCCTGAATATATATATATATATATACAAAAATTGCTCGTTTAAAGATATAAGATTACACATAAATCTTTTCCGGGTGGTGACAAAGTAAGAATACAATTCACCACCCCTTATCGTGCTAGTGGGTGTCGTAACAGACGACTAAGGGATATAATATGGATATAAAATCTATGCAAGAGAAGGAAAACTCCAAATAAAATCCTAGACCAACCCGTCTGATCAGCGTGGTATGGTAGGTCTATTTTCCTTCCTTTGTGGAGGAGGCTTGAGCCCAGCAGTGGGGACGTATTTGAGCTGTGATAAAATGTCTACAATGACATTTCTACAAATATATATAATTTACTAACATGACCTATCTGTACATTAACAACATTCGACCTGATACTATCAACTTGTCTTTGCTTAACTAATCGTAGTTATACATCGGTATTACAATCGAATGTTGTCTACAAGCTCGAGTCTGTTATTCATAGTCGTATTTCGTTACTAAACCATTTAAGCGTAACGAATATTGTCAGAGTACACATTCTGAATTCTGATACCTTTAGATGAACGATGGTAAATGTTAACTAATCAGGGCGCGTAGGTACAAGATGTGACAAAGCCCATATAAGTAACATAAATTCAGTGAAAAATATATACAATTTGTTACACGTCTCCACAATTACATCTTCATAAATGCTTAGTAATCTTATATCTTTAAACGAGCAATTCTTGTATGTATATATATTTTCAGAAACTCGAAAATGGCTCCAACGATTTTCATGAAATTTAGCATACCAGAGGTTTCGGGACCAAGAATCGATCTGGCTTGGTTTTATTTATATAAAATGTTGTTTTGTCGGTGTTTTTGGCTAATCAATACAATGACATAAAATGTCAATAGAATAGGCATTTAAATTTAGCCGTCGCTGTCAAGAGTGACAATAGCTCAGTTGGGAAATTATCCACAGCGTGAGATCAAATCTCGAATTTTTGATATTTTTCATTATTTCATCATTTTTATTTTTTATTAATATATATCTAAAGAAATTCGTTTAATACTGAGCAAAGCTCGGTCACCTAGATATTATAACCTTAATATACACTTATAATATATGACTATTACATTACTTTCTTGCTTCCGCTTACCACGACCTATATATGATCACCGAATCATCATCATCATTGTTTTAATTCGTACACATCTCGAGCCTCATCCGTAATAGAAGGGAAATTTATTCTACCCTAAAAATACTTATTTCTAATTACTGCCGTTAAATACAGATAAATATATATCATATCAAATCATCTATAAATATTTTATCGTTATAATATTAAGAGAGATGACGTCACACATTAATTAACTTGGACCCAGTTAAACGTATCTGAAATCTAGTTACGTAGCTGGCGGCTACATTGCTACGAGTTGCTACGAGGTACGTAGCCGCGGGCCTACAAGTTTGCCTACGTTATTACTAGTCATTACAGTGTTATTAATATTCTCTGACTGCTTAGAGATTATTTATTATATAATATTTATTTAAAAATATTTATTTGTCTGATATATGAGTTTGAACACAGGATCCCATTCTATATCTCTTGTGATTAAAAATCGTATAAGGTATGTAAGTAGATCATATTTTTGCGATGAATGAAAACACTAAATACAACTTTAAAAATCTGTTCAAATGGCGCAGTGGCTAAGATTGCAACCTGACGTACCAATGTGTTCGATTTTCACGCAGGATTTTGTGCGATCGACAAACTGTTGTTCTGAGTTCGGGTGCAATATCTGTCCGTTAATTATATGTTTGTAATGTCCCTCGACAAAGAGTAGTTCCTTAATGCAGGCTATAGTTAAATAAATAAAATCTCCGTGTCAATTTTTTTTGCAAGTGGCTTAATTTTCTTAATCTGAAAGAGTTTCGTGATCAAAAACTAGACATAATATCGTATCAAATTACAAAGGCAATAAAGCTGATAAAAACATTGTAAGAGAAGGCAAACTCGAAATGAAACTATTCAAATTATTGTTGTATGGTAGGCTTATTTCCCTCTTAATAGAAAAAAATAATCTCGAGACCTTGTGATTACGAGTCGTATTGAGGTCACGTTTCCAAAATCAATCAAATGCAAAATTAATCTGTGGACTGACATCTAAGCTTGGTATAGTCAGACCATTTTCTTCTCTAGCCTATGCGTATCTTCTTAATATATATAAATTACGTGTTACGTTGTTTGTCCGCGATGGACTCCTAAACTACTTAACCGATTTTAATCAAATTTGCACACCGTGTGCAGTTTGATCCAACTTGAATTGATAGGATAGCTCACATCTTAATTTATAATCGCAATATTATTTTATTACAAACTGTCTATTATTTGACTTCACAATTATATGTTAACTCCAAACGATTTTAACAGATGGCGATATCTGTTGACTGGATTGAGTAAGTAATTTGTGTGTGCTCAAGGGGATTCGAGAATGGTTTAGATTCACAATTACACCCGGTAGATGGCGCTTTATTTGAACAGAACAACGTCTGTCGGATCAGCTAGTCTTAATATATAAATTACGTGTTACGTTGTTTGTCCGCGATGCACTCCTAAACTACTTAACCGATTTTAATCAAATTGGCACACCGTATGCAGTTTGATCCAACTTAAAAGATAGGATAGCTTACATCTTAATTTATAGTCGCAATATTATTTTATTGCAAATTATTTGTCTATTATTTGACATTCACAATTATCTGTTAACTCCAAAGAATTTTAAGAGATGGCGATATCTGTTGACTGGATAGAGTAATTAATTAATAGATGGCGCTGCTATGTCAAACCTACAAACGTGTCATATACGATTTTTACTTGCTTTTTTACATAGATGCCATTTGTAAAAAAATATGACGACCTCCATGACAGATGTTCTCCTACAGTTCCACTTAAATAGTTTAATAAAATGTAATATAACAAAAACATTAGCTAGTGGCCAGGTCTGCTAGTATACATATATAATATTATTAGACAAGGGCTTCCATAATAATAATAATAATAGTCGTTATCTTACCATGAGACTAACGCAAAACTCGGAGAAATATTATATGGCTCTCTAAATTCTTTTGATATAAAAGAAAAAATGAATCACAAGATTTATAGGAAAGGCAATAAACCGCAGGGCAGCTTGTGGCGTGCTGAATGTGAGTGGCGACACTGCGGTCCTGAGTGCCCCAGAGAGTCGGCCAGGGCCTCGTATCCAGCTGGCCTTTATTGGCTGGCTGGAGTGGAAACCGAAGAGTGCCCGCAGGATTCTCAACTCTGGCTTGCCTTAAACGGCTGGTCAGAGAGGGGTCGCCAGAGCTATATGCTCGGGGGTGGAAGTGTCATTTTCAAGGGCATAACTACGGGGAAACCACTGCGATGGTGCCGCACCGCTCGACACCCCAAGCCACTTGCACCAATGTTGCCCTCCTCTTGCCCCTATGGCCTACGTGTCTGTGGCGACCGTTTTTGGCCCAGTGAGTTGGCGAGTCACCGTCTGCCAAAGTTCAAGACGATAAAGGTATTGAAGGCAGACGACAGTTATTAAATCAATAGTTTTATGTTAATCTGGTCCATTTAACCTCCAACCCCATAATCATGTATGTATTAGATACCATCATCACACAATAGTTTTACACCTACCGTTGGCAGTCCACGTGTGTTATGTGCAGACGTGGAGTGTCATCGGTAGACGTCCCATCCCATTTTTAGATTAAATTTCTCCAAAGGCCTCTGCGTGTTGGATCCATATCCCCATGTAAGCCTTTCAAAGGACCGGGTATCTTCTCTTTTTAACAATGTGGAAGATAGCCGTGAAACTGGGAGATATAATAATAATAATAATTTATTTATTTTTCTGACACAAAGGTACTTACGAGCTAATTTCTGTAATTTTACAAATTCTTACTAGTTTATAGCCTTTGTGAGAGACTGGTATCTGCACTAAGATAAAAATCCTGTCTGACAGATTACCACGCCCCCCCTTACAACAGTCATCATAATTATATCATCTTAGTTTAAGAAATAAGCGGTAAGTAGTGCGAATCTGATAATACTTAAAAGATAAAAGGTAAGTTGTACCTATATGTGCGTGTGTGTGTGTGTGTGTGTGTGTGTGCGTGCGTGCGTGCGTGCGTTCGTGCGTGCGTGCGTGCGTGCGTGCGTGCGTGCGTGCGTGCGTGCGTGCGTGCGTGCGTGCGTGCGTGCGTGCGTGCGTGCGTGCGTGCGTGCGCGTGCGCGTGCGCGTGCGCGTGCGCGTGCGCGTGCGTGTGCGTGTGCGTGTGCGTGTGTGTGTGTGTGTGTGTGTGTGTTTGTTAGTCTTGTTAGTGTTTATATGTATTTACACATTCGAGTTCATGTTTGCGTATGAGTGTTGTATATATGTATAATGAATAAGAGTGCTCGTACAACATGTTTAAGTGTATAATTTTCGTCGGCGCGGCGTCTGCCCTATCGTGGCTTATGCCGAACGTGGGTGGACCGAGTGCTATGTGCCGACGGCTGTACAACGGGGGTCATCCGGTCGATGGCCCTGTACGGCGCACCGGTGTGGGCGGGGTCCTTGACCGTCCGACTTAGGGCCCTTCTGTGGTGACCACAGAGGGTCATGGCGGTCAGGGCCATCCGCGGATACCGCACGGTGGCGACGGAGGCAGCGTGCCTATTGGCCGGGACTCTCCCGTGGGACCTGGAGGCGGAGATGCTCGCCGAAATGTATCGGCGGGTGACGGGGGTGCGAGCGGAGGGCGGTGAGATCTCGTTAAGGGAGCTCACCGCCTGGCGCGTCGACGCCCGCCGAGACGTCATTGCCCGTTGGGCAGTCCGGCTGGAGAGGCCTCGGTTCGGGGTGCGAATCGTGGAGGCCTTCCGGTCGGTGCTGATGCAGTGGTTGGAAAGGCGGCACGGGGCGCTCTCCTTCCGACTAGTGCAGGTGTTGACGGGGCATGGGAGCTTCGCCAAATACCTGCACAGGGTTGTAAGGAGGGAGAGTACACCGTCCTGCCACCACTGCGATTGCGACGAGGACACGGCGCGCCACACGCTCGAGGCCTGCGCGGCTTGGGCAGTGCAGCGCCGTGAACTCGTCGCAATCATCGGTGCCGACCTGACGCTGCCGGCCATCGCTAGGGCGATGGTCGACAGCGTCGGGAATTGGGATGCGGTCGCAGCCTTCTGCGAGACAGTGGTCTCGCAGAAGGAGGCGTCGATCGTCTGCGCGTGGAGCGCAGCCTCGATGAGGAGATCCGCCGCCGGCGACTGGGGCGGCGCAGGCGCAACTACCTGCGCCTCATGCCGCCCTAGCCGAGGCCGCGGGTGACGTGATCAGGGATTAGTCCGTCACCCGCCGAGAGGCCGACCGCGTGAGGAAAGACCGACGTCCCCCCCGAGGGGGGGACGTCGGTCGATGGGAGGGTACCCCACGTAGGGGGTATTCCGTCGGGCCGACCACTGACGACAAGTAAACCTGCTCCGGTGGTCGGCCCAATGACGAAGGCCAGTTGGTTTTCGGGTGGGTTGCGGGAGTTGCGTGCTTAATCCCCTCTGTCGCCCCGGACGGAGTGGTGCGGAGGCGCGCCGACCGCGGCCCTACCCACAAAAAAAAAAAAAATCAAAAAAAAAAAACAGTCTCTTCGTAAGTTAAATTTTGAAGTCATTTTAAGATAATACGTCTGCACTTACTTTTTGGTAATGAATATATCTTAAGTATTACATTTATCCGATAATAAAGGTAACTTCCTAGAAAATGAGAGAGAAAGTCGTCTACCAGTCCACAATAGCCAGAAGGTTTGGTGCAGAGTTTTGGTTCGACTTTTAATTTTTTTTTATGATACGTATCTGTCAGAAAATTATTATATTATCATCACAACTTATGCATGTTCCACTACTAGGCTGGACTTACTCCACAATAGGAGAGAAATTAACCTACTATACCACGCTGGTCAGACGTGTTGGTATATGATTTTATTGCCAGTATTCCCTCTTGCATAGATGTTATATGCATATTTTACTTCTTAGCCGACCAAAACCCACGGGAAAGATAGGGAGTGGTGAATTGTATTCTTACTCCGTCAAAATACGAAGAAAATTATTATACATATAATTAATGAGATTGTTTAATTCAGACTACATGTCAAAAAGGAATAACGTTTAAAGAGCCATTCCTTAATTTTTAATTTAATAAGAGCATAAATATTTAATAAGAGCGTCTTTTGAAATATTGAATTTTAGATGATTGTTGAATGTTAAGTAATTATGGAATCAACCCCTAACTTCAAAGGTATCTAAATCGAGACGATCTTGTCTTTTGTAGCAACGAATATAATTGGTTATGTTGAACTTGGGTAAGAGGCACTTTACTAAAGTATACAAAATGTAGGTGCGCACATTTTTGTTTTCAACAAATTATTACAGCTCATATACATCCCACTGGTGGGCTCGAGGCTCCTCAACAATAATAGCGATATTAACCTTTTATACCACGCTGGTCAGACGGGTTGGTATAGGATTTTATTTAGATATCTCTTAGTGGTCTTTTACGACACCCACGGGCAAGATGGGGATGGTGAATTATATTCTTACTCCGTCACCACACGCAAAGGACCGTTCTACGTAGCTTACTTTAAACTAGCAACCCGCCCTCGCTTCGCTTCGGTTATAGGTTATAGTCGTTTTACCCGCGTAGTTCCCGTTCCCGTGGGAATACCGGGATAAAATATAGCCTAGTTTACGCCCTGATATTATAGCTTCCCATTGGTGAAAGAATTTTTGATATCGGTCCAGCCGTTTTGAAGATTACCCGGAACAAACAGACAGAGAGACAAAAATTTTTAATTGCTATTTTAGGCATAGGTGTCGTGCAAATAACCGTGTGAGCATGAAAAAAGCTTATTATTTTGACATTACAAACAGACACTCCAATTTTATTTATTGGTATAGATAAGAAATAAATGTTTTTTTGGGCATATTGATTATTATTTTGCCGCGGTTTGGAACACGTTACAGTTCATGATCATGAAATGACTATCTATTCTGTGACTATGAATGCAAGAATTATACTTTTATATATGAGAGCCGGCAACCCGATAGTGTTTGCGTGAGGTGGGTTTTGGTATCACCGAACCCCATTGCACGCACTCACACTCCCTTCGCTTCCTTCTCAGTAGCAGTGACCTAGTAAAGGTCAATTAACGAGAGTATCACTTACCATCAGGTATGCTCCTCCACAGCAAAATGGGAATTGACCTAACTATACCATGCTAGTCAAACAGGTTGGTATAGGATTTTAATTTGAGTTTTCCTTCTCTTGCATAGATGTTATATGCGCGTCTTATGCCTTAGTCATCTTTTACGACATCCATGGGCTTACCCATTCACCACCGCTTATCTTAATAAGGAGTGGTGAATTGTAACCCTCCGTCACTACACGGAAGAATAATAAACTCATTTGCAAAAAAAACGGGCGGTTTTGATTTTCATTCATATTTAAAAAGATACAATACCAAAAAGGTTTCAATCGTTTGTACACGTTACTGGCCGGTTTTAAAAATGCTGTGGTATTTAAAAAAGTACGTTCTAAATTCAATTTTTCATTTGATGTTCATTTTTACAGAAAACCCCTTTTTATCCTACATTTTTGGCGCGAAGTTCCAGAAGTTAACATCGACTTTCATAACTTTTATTCAATTTTTATCGATTAATTTCATATCCTTGACTGTCAAAGCTTTATTTAATGCTGTTTGGCTGTATCAAAAATGGTAGATAAAGTGGTAAAAGCTACCAAAATTATCGCGCTGCTTGAAGAGGGTTGCAGCCAATGTTTCGTGGCTAGGAGGCTAAATGTTAGTCGCTCGACAGTCCAAAGGACCTGGCAGCGATATCAGGAGACTGGTTCCGTCGAGAGAAGGCCTGGTTCTGGAAGAAAACCATGTACCCAACCACGGGATGATCGTTTTCTTGTGAGTCGCGCATTGAGAAATCGCAAATCTTCGTATGTGGATCTTAAGAACAACCTCCAAGAAGTAAGAAATGTGCATATTAGTCTATGGACGGTCAGGAGGAGGCTTCTCGCTGCCAATATACGCAGTCACCGCCCGGCCCGCGGCCCCAAATTACTCCGTGAGCACAGAGTTCACAGGCTTAGGTTCGCTAGAAATTGTGAATCATGGACTCAAGACGATTGGAATAGGGTTTTGTTCTCTGATGAAGCCAGGATATCTCTGTTCGGTGAAGATCGACGTCGGCGAGTGCTAAGAAGACAAGGAGAACGCTTTGCAGAGGCATGTTTCGAAGAAATCACACCTTATGGTGGGGGCTCTGTTATGTTTTGGGCAGGAATAAATTCAATGGATCGTACAGAGTTAGTCTTCATTGAAAACGGCTCACTGACTGGGCATCGATACATAACGGAAGTTCTAATTTCTCATGCACAACCCGCATTGGCCGCTCTAGGTGAAGACTCGATTTTTATGGACGACAATGCTCGCGCCCACCGATCCCGCGATGTTAATGCGTATGTGCAAGAGGTCGGCATTCGTCGTTTGGATTGGCCAGCTCGAAGTCCCGACCTCAATCCCATAGAGCATGTCTGGGACGTTCTGAAACGGCGTCTGAGATCAGTACACCCGGCTCCGCAGACCATCAGAGAGCTGAAGAATGTGATTACTGCGGAGTGGGAACGTATTCCGCAAGCAAGTATCCGGGATATACTCGCTAGCATGCCGAGACGAATTCAAGCTGTGATTTTAGCTAGAGGGGGTCACACTCGATACTAAACATTTATCTGCTTTTACTTTATTAAAGAAAAACAAACAAAAAAACTTTTTTATTTTTACTTCATGAGCATATGCACTACTAGCGAATATACACTACTAGCGAGGTTTAGCATTATTTCCCATAAATTGTATCTAAATTTTATGAAATACTGATGAATACGATTATTTTCTTATTAATTTAGCAAATTGTGTGGATAAAACTACCTATAATTATCAAACAAAGAAATATTAACATTTGAAATGGTTCATTGCTTAAGTGCCCGTTTTTTTTGCAAATGAGTGTATATACTCGCGAAACCATTAGAAATCACTTTCTCTCTTTTATTTCAACATTTAATAATAATTTCGTTGAGACGACAAAATTATAAAACAATTGTTTTACCCCGAGTAAAATATACTTTATATCATCATTATATCTCATAAGATACGCTGTAACAAGATCGAAAACAAATTGAAATTTCTTATGAAAATGAACTTGTTATCGATACGCCATAACATGTTCCGTGCAAACTCAGTGAAAGTAACGAAAAAGAAATTCATATTTTTATATAAACTCAAGTCAAAGTAATAGGTAGACCATAAATAAGTATATCACATATATGTTAGTTTAAACGTAAGTTTAAATCACGGTAAGGACTGGTTTATCATCATCTTCTTAGCCAATATATGCCCCACTGCTGGGCTTAGGCCTCCTCAATTATGAGAGGGAAATAAATTTTTTTTTATTGCCCATGATGGCAAACGAGCAAGTAGCACACCTGATCCTGTGACACTGCCGCATATAGACCTTTGCAATACTAGGAGCCTGCCTGTGCCGCCGCTGTTGCCTACCGTGAAGAAAATACTCCTGATATCTGATGTTTACGCGAGCACTAATTTTCTGTATCGGGTAGATAATTATAAATGTCTGTAATAACGATTACTTGTTGGACGTGAGACACCTTAGTCCGCCCGTGACCATGAATGCTGCAAAGCGTTCGAAACGTCAAGCAATCATAAATCAAATACAAACGCGATATAATCCGTAAAAGTAGTTTTATTTACAATGAAAATACTCTTCTTAAACCTCGTTTAAAGAAGGATATGCCATACCGCTCGGGCAACACAGCAGCAGGTAGTTCTTTCCAGAGCTTGCACGTATGTGGGAGAAATGATCGCTGGTAATGTACAGTTGAAGACCATAATATTTCCAGGTGAAATGGATGAACCTTGCTACGGTGTCGAGTGGTACGTTGGTAAAATGGTGATAGTCCTACTATTTCAAGCTGGCATGCGGTTGAAGGTCGAGTTTTCTTTCTCTTGATTCGATGTTATCTGCTTATCATATCTCTTAGTTGTTTTTACGACACCCACGGGTAAGAGATGGGGTTATCATCATCATCGCAGCCCATATAAGTCCCGGCGTTGGGCTTGGGTCTCTTCTACTGCGTAGGGAAATTGACTTACTATATCTGGCTGGTCAGATATGATGTCATTGGATTTTATGTTAAGTTTTCCTTCCTTTGTATCATTGTAATCTGCTTACTATATCCCTTAGTCGTTTTCTATGATACTTACCAGTTAAGAAATGGAGTGCTGAATCGTAACTCCGTCACGACACGGAAAATCGCCTGGTTCCATTACTAGTAACTCTAATGAGCCTTCATCCTATGCCATGCTATACCAATGATATCTATACTAATATTATAAAAAGTTAACTTTTCTGTGTTTGTGACGTTGTAGGGGTAATCTCTGGATCTACAGAACCGATTTTCAAAATTATTTCATCAATAGAAAGCTACGTTATTGTGGTGTGTCATAGGCTATAATAATTTCCAAAATTGATTACGCATCTTTACTTAAAGTTGAATAATGTAATCCAAGTTGTACTACAATATTAAAGAACTTATCAAAATCTGTAAAAACTCCTACGGATAACTCACAATAACTGCTTTTACTGTTAAAATTGTGGATTAAAAATAATTAATTTTTGTGACGCTTATTTAGCTCATATGGTATTAATCTATATCTTTATAAATATGTTTGTTAGAATGAAAATTTAATGTAGAATATTTGTGCCCTTACTCAATACAGTTTAAACAAATATCTTCAAAGATATTAGTAAAATAAAAATGTACGGTGCGCGCCGCCCCGGCCGTTGCGTGGCGATGGAACTTGAGACCCACCGACATGTGTAATGGCACAAGGCTGCTCACAAAAGAGTTGCGGGAGAATATAATCGTGACGACCACTCTCTTAGGGCTAGCAATGGGACAACTTGCTTATATTCCACGGATTCCCATGATTCCGATTGATTTACCTATACCGTTTAAAAGGTTACAGTATCCCGTCAAGGTCTCTTTTGCCCTCACTATTAATAAGTCCCAGGGACAAACATTTTCTCTGGTGGGCATTGACCTGAGAAAACACTGTTTTTCCCATGGGCAGTTATATGTTGACTTATCTCGGGTTGGTACTCCTGAAAGACAATATATTTTAGTACCAAATGATAACATTAGGTACTACTAATATAGTATATCGAGAAGTTTTGAACAATTTAAATAAGTAAACATGATGTAAATAATGTAAATAGTATATATTAACATCAAGTAATAAAAATAACAACAAAAAACAGTAACATAAAAAAAAACAAAACAAAAAAAACAAAAAACCAAAATAAAAAAAAATCTTCATCATAATTTTTATTTATCCCGAACTTTTAACCTGAAGTATTACGCGGGACAAACGGGCCGGGACAAAAATATTTCAAATCCGCGGGCACTGCTATTGAAGTACGCTGGAGGCAATGGGCGGGCCACAGTTCGACAAAACTACAACCACTGGGGACGAAAGATTCTCGAGTGGCGACCACGTATAGGACAGCCTCTAAGTAGACCGATGACCTGATGAAAGTTTCTTGGCGTAATTGAATGCAGGCGCCATAGGAATGCACTTTGTCCCATATAAAATTTCACGATAATGTTTTTCAAAATTTAAGGGTAAACTTTTAAAAATATTATCCTGTTGGATGCCTACGTTGTACAAAGAAAATACTCTCCAAGTTTCAAGTCTCTGCGATCAACGGTTTAGGCTGTGCGTTGATCCGTCGGTCAGTTGTTCAGGCGAAAGCATTTTATATGTATAAATATTATACAGCTAGTATATAGCTGATCCAACAGACAGTTGTTCTGTTCAAGTAAAATAAAAGAATTTCAGCGCCACCTACCGGGTCCAATTGTGAATTTAAACCATTCTCGAATCCCCTTGAACACACACAAAAAATTTCGTCCATATCGGTCCAGGCGTTTAGGAGTTTAGTGACATACACATGTACACAAGAAATTTATATATAAAGACTAGCTGACCCAACGGACGTTGTTCTGTTCAAATAAAATAATAGGAATTCGCCTTGAAATCGACAGCAGCGCCATCTACCGGGTCCAATTGTGAATCTAAAACATTCTGAAATGCCACAAAAAATTATCAACGCCGGTCCCGCTGCTTAGGAGGAGTTTAGTGATATACATACGTATGCAAGAAATTTATATATAACTAGCGACCCGCCCCGGCTTCACACGGATCCAATGCTGATACTAAATATACTACAGAATGTCTTTATATACAACGTTCAAAGCTATTTTTGTCATTAGATAATACAAACATGTTTTCTTTAAAGGTTACTCTTGAAAGAGAGACATAATATGCATGTAATATACATATAAACCTTTTTCTTGAATCAATCTATCTGCACTGGTGGCGTAGTGGTTAATGCTAGTGACCTACAGCACCAGTGTCGGGGGTTCGAATCCCACGCAGGACAACACTTTGTGCGATCCACAAATTGTTGTTCTGAGTCTGGATGTAATTTGTGTCCGTTAATTATATGTGTATGTATTTCTCGCGGAAACGCAATGAGTTTCAAAAAAATTAAAAAACTGTACGAATGGCGGCGATGTGGCTCGCGACACGTCACGTCTCGTTTCCGTCGGGGGCGAAAAGTGGCCCACAGAGAACCGCTTTGCTACGCTGAATATGTCAAAGATCGTAGCAGGTGGAGGGCAGTGGACTCTGCCTACCCCTATGGGAAAAAGGCGTGAATATATAAAAAAAAAAAAAAAATAAAAAAAAAATCTATCTATTAAAAAAAACAGCATCAAAATCCGTTGCGTAGTTTTAAAGATCTAAGCATACACAGGGACAGACAGACAACGGGAAGCGACTTTGTTTTATACTATGTAATGAAGATGAATTACCATAACGAATTGAGCTTTATCTTGGTATTCTATCCGTGAATATTAAGAGTTAGCCTATTTATTTGCACTGAAAACAGTAATATGTAATATTATGGTCTGCTAGTAGCAGATGACCTAGTTCCATTTTGCTGCGGAGTCAAGTTTGAGTTTGATATACGGGACACTAGGTTTATATTGAATTGATTTATGTTAAGTGAAGTTACTTATAAAGCCACCACGAAATCCTTATTTATGTGACATTTGATCTAGATATATTTGGTAGTTATCTATATATTAATACGTGAAGCAAAAACCTTGTACCCAGTTTTACGAAAATTACGTGATTTGGAATAGTGTAAAATTTGGCACAGTTGAAGAATATATTGAGGAGAAATGAACAACACTAAAATCCATACTAATATTATAAATACGAAAGTAAGGATGTTTGTTTGTTTGTTACGCTTTCACGCTTAAACTACCGAACCGATTTCAAAAATTCTTTCACCAATGGAAAGCTATAATATCAGGGAGTAACATAGGCTATATGTTATCCCGGTATTCCCACAGGAACGGTAATTACGCCGCGGGTAAAGCGACTGAAACCAAAGCGAAGCAAGGGCGGGTTGCTAGTGTTATATAAAAATGCATTATATAAAAATGCATTGTTTGAGTGATCGATCGACTGATCAATCGATCTGTTGATCGTCCTCTTGACTGATTTAGTTTGTTATTCATTTTCTCATACGTATGCTGTATTATTATACCAGCAACCCGCCCTCGCTTCGCTTCGGTTTCAGTCGTTTAAACCCGCGTAGTTCCCGTTCCTGTGGGAATACCGGGATAAAATATAGCCTATGTTACTCCCTGATATTATAGCTTTCCATTGGTGAAAGAATTTTTGAAATCGGTTCGGTGGTTTAAGCGTGAAAGCGTTACAAACAAACAAACAAACATCCTTACTTTCGCATTTATAATATTAGTATGGATAATATGTTGTATCATTACACTGAATTTCTTGCGAATGAGGTATGCAATTGTCTTGTTAAGGAGGCCACCATTTAGTGTAAAGTTTTGTTTCGCATATCTTTTGCAGTTCTTACCTATTTTGAATCTATAAATATAAAAATTAATGTGTGCAAGAGTTCCTGATGTATTTCATAACGACGAATTTGATGATCTTTTTAGGCAATCTTCAAATTAAAGAATTATTTTCTACCTTAGATTAAAAATTGGTAGTTAGTAGTGATCGGTTCAATGGAAGTTTTGTTTCTATCATGAATTATAAAAATGGGCCAAGTCGGACTCGCGCACGAAGGGTTCCATACCATTGACTAGGTAAACAACAATACGTACATAAATATATTTTAATTCCTATATTTCACGTGTCTTCCTGTTGCCATTGTTGATATCGAGCAAAAATGGACAAAAAAATCGCATCTGTTGTATGGGAACCCGCCCCTTAAATATTTATTTTATTTAGTTTTTAGTATTTTTGTTATAGCGGCAACAGAAATACATAATTTGTAAAAATTTCAACTGTCTAGCTATCGCGGTTCTTGAGATACAGCCAGAGTGGTGACAGACAGACGAACGGACAGACAGCGAGGTCTTAGTAATAGGGGCCCGTTTTCACCCTTTGGGTACAGAATCCTAAAATTTCTTGAAGGGATAGAATATTAATTGACAAACACTACGTTTATACATGCGAAGCAGAGGGCATATTTATTAGCGGGCGTAGATATATTTTATTCTTACTCTGTTTTCATTCCAAAAAGAATATTTAGGAAGAATAATTTAATATGAATACAGTCAAACCTTCTTTCGTATGGTGACGGGATAAGAATACAATTCACCACTGCCTATCTTGCTCGTGGATGTCGTACAAGACGACTAAGGTATAATACGCATACAACACCAATACGAGAGAAAGATAACTCAAAATAACTCTATACCAGCCTGTCTGCCCATCGAGGTATAGTAGGTCAATTGGCCTCCTTTTGTGGAGGAGGCTCTTGTCTAACAGTGGGACGTATATGTGTTGAGACAATATCTGTGGTATAAGTAAAACTTAACTTTATATTGATTAGTGTATCATTTACCTGAAAATATCAGAAAATATAAAATATCTTCAAATTTACGTAAATCATTGAACTTGAGTTAGCTTTTTATTTTCAATTCTCGTCAAATTTATTGCTTTATTTCTCTTTGATAATATTAAACGTATTATATTCAAACGTAGAGTGTCTTTAAGACTGACAAAATGTAAAAACGTCTCGAGTATTTCATTCAATTTTGAAGATGCTCTTATTTCTTTGGATATGCACATGATAGCACGCTTTTCTCGTAAAAGTATTTTAATTTAATTTAAAAATATGGAATAATTACAAAAAATACAAGATTCTTTATCTTATATATATAAATCTCCTGTCACGATGTTTGTCCGCGATGGATTCCTAAACTACTTAACCGATTTTAAATTAAATTGGCACACCGTGAGCAGTCTGGTCCAGCTTGAGAAATAGGATAGCTTAGATCTTTAATTATAGTCGCAATTTTATTTTATTACAAATTATTTGTCTATAATTAATTGACAGTCACAATTATCTGTTAACTCCAAAAGATTCTAACAGATGGCAATATCTGTTGACTGGATTTAAATAATTTAAGTAATTTGTGTGTGTTCAATGAGATTCGAGTATGGTTTAGATTCACTATTGGACCCGGTAGGTGGCGCTTTATTTGAACAGAACAACGTCTGTTGGGTCAGCTAGTAAATTATATGGAAAATTATAAAATTGACAATTTTCTTTCCACAATTTTACTAAATTATCTCTTGTGTTTTATAAAGAAAATTTGAAATAAGATCTAAGCTACCATTTGCAAACCCGTACGGTGACGTTCTTCTGACTATTATACTAGGTGTATAGTGGCGGTAACGATTATTACCAACTATTTAACTAGAACAACTCCATTTGATGTCGTCTAGTCATGAAGTCCGTGAGTAAGAATACAAATCAGTATTCCCTTTTTTACCCGTAGGTGTCGTAAAAGACGACTAAGGGATTATTGCAGATGACATCTATGCAAGAGAAGGAAAACTCGAAATTAAACCCTATACCTACCAAACCGTCTGACACACGTAGTTCCTTCCATTGTATTGCCCTCCAAAGTTACAATGAAATGTTTCGAAAATTAACAAATAATGATTATCTGATCTTATATCCTATTGCTGAGCTGGATCTGATCATAATCCGTTGGTATATGGTTTTATTTCAAGTTTTCTATCTCTTACATATATATCATAGTTGACTTTAACGAAATCCACGGGCAAGAAAATGAGTGGTGGTTCTTTTACGTCACCACACGGAAATATTGTATACATAATCATTATCATCTCAAGTTATATACAGAGTGTATCAGGTTATGGGGCAACTGTTCGAGTATGTTGTAGTTTAACAGTTATAGATCGTAATTAGAATGTATATTACACATAAAACAATATAACATAAAAGTTATAGTGACTACAAAAAGCTGTGTATAAGAGTCTATGCCTTAAATGTTACGTATTATGTAGGCATGTACAGACAGGACATGCCTACGCATGTAAAGCTTCGACATTATAAATAGGTATGATTTGCGCAAACGCTTCAATGGTAACATAGGTACAAAAGCGACTCGTCAACGGTCATCAGCCGATCAGCTGATTTAAAGCGAAGCTTGTCTTGCTTACTTTACATGTCTCTAATTCATTAACGAATCGATATTTTTATTTCAAATTTTTTTCATGGGTTCCTCCCACCATTGCCTAGCTTCTGCCTAGCTTCCGTTTGACCAGTTGCCCCATAACCTGATACAGCCTGTATATCCCATAACTGGGTTCGAATCTTCTCCATAATAGAAGGGCAATTGATCTATTATACGATGCTGGTCAGATGGTTCGGTACAAGGTTTTATTTCGAGTTATCCTCCTCTTGCATAGATGTTATAGGCGTATTATAATTCTTAATCGTCTTTTACAACACCTATAGGCAAGTATATAATTGTATTCTTCTCCGTCACCACACGGAAATATTATAATCTTAAATATCTTAAGTATATCTTAGAAGTTTACATTAGATTTTACACAAATATAAAGTAATTCATCACTATCATCTCAGCTAATACACATTCCACTGTTGGGCTCGGGCTTCCTCCACTGTGGAACGGAAATTGACTTACTATACCTACCACGCTGGTCAGACCTGTTGGTATAGGGTTGCGTTTCGAGTTTTCCTTCTCTTACATAGATATTATATGCATATTATATCCCTACATGCTAACCCCTACCTATCTACGTACCTACGTACATGCTATCCCTACATATATACCAACATGTCTGACCATATGAGCTCAACAATGGGACGTATGTGGGCTGCGATGATGATGATTATATCCCTTAGTCATATTTTACTACACCCACGGACAAGAGAGGGAGTGGTGAATTGTATTCTTACTCCGTCACCACACGGTAATTATATGTTTTATTTTTTTTATACTGTATTTCTTCTTATATATACTGGTTTTCTGGTTAACCCATTAGTATTATATCTTCTAATTTTCTCAACAATTAGTCTGCTATGTTATTAGCCTGGTAAGTAATGCGTGTCATCTTCTTGATATACGTGGTACACGTTAAGTATTAATTTAAATTTAACAAGCAAGAATAAACCATTACTTTTGACTATAGCTGATTATATTTAGTGGCAACAATCTTTAATATCTGCATCATTATCCAACCATGCATTGACCCGTAAATGTTATCTAACGCACACAGGCCTCCCCATGGGCATGCTACTAAAAATAGTCCAGTCCAACAGTTCCCTGTAACGTTAAAGGTGTTTTCGATCTACCTATAACCTAGTGGTGCTCGTCCTACGCTACGTCATACATTCATTCTTTATATTATCTACGTAAGTCACACAATGAAAGACAGCGAGGTTTGACCCTCAGGAAGTGCTGAGAAATATTTTTAATTATCTTCTAATGCGCAACAAATTTAAAACAATTAAGAACAGGAGGAGTTGGGAAATTCAACTTTTCTGCAAATAGGGAGACATGGGTCAAAATTGGCGAGTAAGCCAATAATATTAATAGACTAGCAACCCGCCCTCGCTTCGCTTCGGTTTCAGTCATCTTCCCTGCGTAGTTCCCGTTCCCGTGAGAATACCGGGATGAAATATAGCCTAGTTTACGCCCTGATATTATAGCTTTCCATTGGTGAAAGAATTTTTGAAATCGGTCCAGCCGTTTTGAAGATTACCCGGAACAAACAGACAGATAGACAGACAGACAAATTTTTTTAATTTGTATTTTAGGCATAGGTGTCGTGAAAATAACCCTGTGAGCATGAAAAATTACAAACAAACACTCCAATTTTATTTATTGGTATAGATAAGGGGAAGTTTTGTTACGTGAAGTGCAGCAGTACAGCACTACAGATATGACAGCTTAGGGGCCTATATGTGAGTTTTAAGATTGTAACAATAGGTTTGGCAGAAACGTACAAAATGAAGGTAAAGTTATTAAACTTCTATAAATGTTAGGACTATACTGTCAACAGTCTTCTGTTTAGAGCCGTGGCCCGGTTTGTTTGAAGTAGTACCACACTAATAATAATAATAATAATTTATTTATTTCTCCTTCACAAAGGTACACAGATTATATAAGTACAACATAAATAGGTAGCAAACTTTCCTTTGTGAGAGGCTGGTGGTAATAGGGAACCCTGTGTCACAGATCACCAGACTCTCATACCTCCAGGATAAATAGCAAAAATAATAACCGATATAAATATTACATATTTCGTGTTACTTGTGTGAAATAGAGAAAATCATATAGTTTATCATCATACACTTTCACAGGAAATCGACGTCTGAGTAATAACAATTTGTTATTGCGTTTCGTTCGATGAGTGAGGGAGCCGGCTCAGCAACTTTCTAAGAATATTTGCGTGTAGTGGTGCCTTTAGTTTACAGACTTATTGCAGGTATTCACATTCCTTTCAGTTTCTCCACGGTAAGCAAATTCAAATTATTTATTATGCATAAACCCCGAGAGGGCACTTACATATTGTCAGGTTTACAATTTCCATAAAAATATACTACCACCGGATCGGAACGCGACCGCTACTGAGAAGATCCGGCAAGAAACTCGGCGGGCTTGTCTATTATTTTTAATTATTTTTTTTCTTACTAGATATACAATTGTGTACATGGTTTGTAAGAACTAGCTCCAGTGTGATGCCCTTCGAACCGCAAGACAATATAATTCAAACGATTATGGCTGGACCAGATTCCACAAGCGGCACCCGATCACGAGTTAGCTACTAGAGCAGCCATCACTCCCCTCAACCACTATGGAGGGAAGGGAGAGAACCGCTCCACGCAGCTATCGCAAGTAGATCCTTCTGTGAGCATGACCAACACCATAATATGTTACAAACGGTGAAAATACAAAATTTCGCTAGGCAAAACACGCTACACTTTACAATAAAAGTTAAAAAGTACATTTACGAACAATATATTTAAAATAACAATGACATTGCTGAATGAGGAGCTACTCACAACCAATCTGTATTATCATCTACAAGCAGCGTCCTAGCCAAGGTCTTTAAGCTGCAGAATCACTTACCATCAGGTATATTGTAGGAATGGCACTATAGTCCTTTATTTAGTAGTTTATTTTCTCCCCCCATGGTTTATTAGTTTCTCTACATCTATTCTTGGTTATGGGCCACTTTAAGGCAGTGTAATACCATAAAAGTCACGCTTTTTTATGGGTGGCCTATGGTAAGCGCACACGCGGTCCATTCCATCTGGGGCGACGAAAGGACGCACGGGCCCATAACGCACCCGTAGCCACGACGCCTTCGTCGTTGGGCCGACCACCGGCACAGGGTGACTTGTCGTCAGTGGTCGGTCCAACGGAATAAAAGTCACGCTTGGTAGATGGATTGCGATAGAATTATATCGATTGCAGATAGAATTATAACTTATCTAGGGGAGTAGAGTCTGATACATAAATTTATCGTTGCTTATTTTTACGGATGGCTGATTAGTCAGCTAGAGATATTATCCAACATCGTAACTGTAATCAAAACTATTGCATTTCAGAAATGAAAATAAATCGGTTTAACATACTACACCATAGCTCTATGACACGCTGATATTGTATGTATATATGATATGTATAACTGTATATTATATATATTATGGTTCTGTATGTATTATATGTAGGGTTTATTATTTTTCATATTCTTGTTATTTAGATATATACATTTTTTTAATATAGATATATCGGAAGGTTGGGCGGCCGCCGTGCTGCATCACTATCAGGTCGGTCACACATCGCGAGAGGACAAATAACACTTCGGATGGCTACTTTTAAACTGTATTCAACAATTAGCGTCAACACTTTTCTATCATAACCACTAATTACATGGATACTGACAGCTAACTTACAAGTTAGGGAAACGCGGTGAATTTGATACAACACGGCAGCAACAACTACCGACCGCTCTCGTGTCTCGCACTCAACTGACTATTCAACGGACCGCTCTCAATAACGAAAGCTCGGTAATATTTCAAACGTTAACGGTCAAACGACAAACATCAAAAATCATTGCCAACGTTGTATCAAAAACACCCAAGTATAATACTTGACGTTTCCGTAATCGATTGATTCTTAAAAACTATTAACATATGGCGCCAGAGGTAGTGACGCTGCGACAGATAGAAGTAGTTCTCACAACAATTTTCGATATAAATAGCACCTATCATATTATTTCATCATCACCCAAAGGTTGACTGGAAGAAAATGACTATGACATTAAGTCCGCATATGTACTTTTATTTTGTGCATGAAGATTAAATAAATAAATATTGTCTTACTATGTTACGCCTGTTAAACGAGCTGGTTTTTTTTTTTTTATGGGTGGGCTATGGTAAGCGCACGCGCGGTCCAGTCCGTCCGGGGCGATGAAAGGACGGCGCGCGAGACCATAACCCACCCGTACCCACGTCACCTCGCTGTTAGGCCAACCACCGGAGCAGATGTGACTTGTCGTCAGTGGTCGGCCCGACGGAATACCCATTCGGGTACCCTCACCTCTCGACGTCCTGGGACGTCGGTCGCCGTCGCGCGGTTAGCCTCTCCGCGGGTGACGGACAATTCCCCGGTCCGATCACCCGCGGCCTCGGCTAGGGCGGCATTAGGCGCAGATACTCGCGCCTGCGCCGCCCGAGTCGCCGGCGGCGGAATGTGTCGCCGAATAGGATCTCTACTCGCACACGATCCGCCGCCTCCTTCCGTGAGATTACGGCCTCGCAGAAGGCGGCGACCGCGTCCCAGATCCTGACGCTGACCAGCATCTCTCTGGCGATGGTCGGCAGCGCCAGGTCGGCACCGATAATTGCGACGAGTTCACGGCGATGCCCCTCCCATACAGCACACTCCTCGAGCGTGTGCTTCGCCGTGTCCTCGTCGCAACTGCAGTAGTGGCAGGACGGTGTGCTCTCCCTCCTGACAATCTTGTGCAGGTACTTCCCGAAGCAACCGTGCCCCGTCAGCACCTGCACCAGTCGGAAGGAAAGCACCCCGTGCGTCCGTCGAACGCCCTCGCCGAAAACCAAACTGGGCGTCCGACAAATCGGGCCCGACCCCGACGAGGTGCCGCTCGATGCGGGCAGCCAACACCCTCTCCAGCAGCTTGCCCGCATCATCGAGCAGCACGATGGGCCTATAGGCCGAGGCCGACTCGGGAGACCGTCCCGGCTTCGGCAGGAGAACCAGCCTCCCCTCTTTCCAGCACCCAGGGAACTGCCCGGACGTCAAACAAGCGTCGAACAGTCCCCTGAGGCGTGGTCCCAGGTGCTCGAGGACCAGGGCCAGCACACGGTTCGGAATACCGTCGGGCCCGGGGGCGGTGGATTTGATTCGCATACGCGCCACCGCCACCCCCATTTCCGGCTCCGTGATGGGCGGAGCACTTTCATCGTCGGCCTCCCGGTCACTGTCCGGCGAAGCCATGACCGGGGGCGTGTGCTCCGCCCGCTGTGGAAAGAGGTCCTCGACAACTCTGGTGAGGAGGCTGGGCTGGAGAGTCTCGGTGAGGGGGGGGCCCCGCCCGCGGAGCTTGTTCAGCGCCGCGAGGTAGGGGCGACCCCAGGGGTCACGCTCGAGACTGTCCAGCATCTCCCGCCGACTAACGTCCTTGGCGGTACGGACGGCCAGCCTGAAGGCAGACCGCGCACTACGGTAAGCCTCGTACAGCTGGCCCTCCCGCTCAGCGTCGCGGTGACGCGCTCGGCTGCGGGTGTAAGCCCTCCGGGCACGTATGCACGCGACCCGAAGGTCCGCCAATTCTCGGGACCACCAGGGGACCGCATTCTTCGGGGGCAGACGCCGCACACGGGGCATGGCCGCATCGCAGATCTGCGTTAACGCACAGCGGATGCGGCCAGCCTCGGCATCCACCCCGTCCGCCTGGGGCGGTGAGGACAGCCACGACTGAACGATGGCTGCCTCCGCCAACAGGTCCCGATCCAATCGACCCACAGCCCACCGCGGAAACGCGGGAGCTCCGTCCGCCGTGTGACCCCTGCTGGGCTGCAGGAGGGTCCGGGAGACCTCTATCCGGATGTATCGGTGGTCGGATAGGGTCTCAACCTCCTCCTGGACGCACCAGCTCCTCACACGTGCTGCGACATTAGGGCTAGCGAACGACAAGTCCACTATCGACCCGCCCTGCTGCCGCACGCACGTTTGCACCGAGCCCCTGTTCAGCAAACAGAGGCCCAGTGCCGCCGCCCACTCTTCGACCGCCCGCCCGCGGTCATTCGTCCTGGGGGACCCCCACGCCGTGGACTTGGCGTTGTAGTCCCCCAGAACGAAGACTTGGCGCGGTGCCAGTCGCCGTATCGAGGCCCCCAGGATGGTGAGGAAGGCCCCGAAATCCGTCGCGCTCCTGTTAGGGGAGAAGTAAACACCAAATAGCGTAACCTCTCCCCATTCCGCCGCGACATACCCATCGCCCCTGTCCTTGAGCATCAAGGGCGGGGAATGCCATGACGTAGAGGCGACGATTGCCACAGAGCCGTCACTGCTGCCCAGCCAATTGGGCCGGTCAGGCACCACGTACGGCTCCGCGGCTACGGCTGCACCGATCAACCACTCCGCCATGGCTTGCAGGAAAACGTCCTGTGCCTCGGCGGCGTGGTTGAGGTTGGCCTGCAGGAGGTGGTAAGATTCGGCCGCCATTAGTGGGCCGTATCCATCACCTCCTCCACGCTGGCAGGCGATCGGGTCGCGCTAGGGGAGGGAGCGGCCGGGGTCGTCAGGCCGCTCCGCCCCTTTGGGGCCGAAGCCGGGGGTCTGCACTCCCTGCCCCCCATGCGGTGTTTTGCGGGCCTATTGCCCGCCGCACACGCGGGGCAGTGGGGAGTGGCGGCGCACGATGCCGCCTTATGCCCGTGTTGACCGCAGCGGAAACAAAGGTCGCTGCAGTCAAAGCAGTTAGTGCATGTCGGCCGAGTGTGTCCGACCGCCATGCACTTGTAGCACCTCGCAGGCCGGGACTCTAGCACGGACACCCGTGCCGAGCTCCAGCCCACGAGGAGCCTGCCTGAGTCGGCCAGTTGCTTGGCCGACTCCACCGGGCACTGCACCCAGGCAGCACCGACGCCGCCCGGACCAGGGCGGATGGCGCCAATTCGGATGGTGTCCACGGGACACCCGGTTTTCGAGACGATGGCCTCCCGGATGTCATCCACCGTGACGGAGTCGTCCAGACCCGCGACGCGTAGTTCTGCGCACTTTACGGGTCTGGCGATTTTGACGCCACCCTCCTCTGCGAACAAACCCCTCAACTTGGCCGCCATGCTATCGGCCGTCTTGGCGCCCTCGGCCCCAGGGAACTCTAAAATCCGAGCCCCTGTCCGGGCCTTGCGGGTCCTGGCTTCAACGCCTCCTAAATCGGAGACGTCAAGCTCCCGCCGGGCGCGACGTAAGACAGCCTCATAGCTGAGGCCGTTTTCGGCCGCCTCAGGCAGCACGGTGATCACCACCGCGGCTGACTTTGGCGGCCGGAGCCTCCTGCGCGACCTCTTGTTTCCGGCTCCTGCCTTTGGAGCGGAGGCTTTGGCGGCGTTTTTGGCCTCCGCTCTTCTCTTCTGGCCGCGACTCTTTCGGCTGCGCTCGGCCGTCTGCCAACCCTCTTCAGGCGCAGCAGGGGTGCCGGGCACAGCAGTCACGGCCGAGGCTGCATTGGCCGCCGCCGGCGGTGCATTTGCCGGCAGCGGCTGAGGTCCGGCCTGGACGGCGGGGGCGGCCGCAGGGCCGACGCTTGTCGGCGGCGAGGTCTTCGCCAGCTGCGCGACCTGGCTCCGCAAGTCGGCCATTTGTCTTGCCAACTCGCGGTTCGCCTTCTGCACCGCCGACAGCTCTTTTTGTAGCGCCTTGTTTTTCTCCTGCAGGCCTGAGACCTCACCACTAAGGCGGGTGTTTTCAGCCTGCAGGGTGGCCACATTGGCAGCTCGGGGGTCGCCACCTACAGCGGACTCAGCAGCCGCCATGTCGGTGGGAGGGATGTCTGACAACACCCTCATCATCCTCGCGGCAGCCGCCTCATTTGCCCGCTTCTGGGCCTCAGTCCCCTGTACTGCGCCGGCCGGCGATGGCGTCACCGACCTTGCCGCCACTACTGCGCCCCCTCGTCCCCTGCGAGAGGCCGGAACTTTGGGAGGAGGCATGATGGTGCCACTCCCCTCGGAGGATCCCGAACTTCCACCCTCGTTCAGGGGGCGCTTCCGCACCTGCGAGGGGAGGACCTCCTCCCTGACTGCTAGGGCCGCCGTCAGGACCGACGCCAGAGACTGCGATGACTCAGCGACGGTCTCAGCAGCCGACATGCTGCCGCCTTCGGTATCCGACGGCCCTGCGGCATTGCCGCCCTCGTCCGTCGACTGCTCCACGGTCGCGTCGGTCTCCGCCGTCGCAATGCTGCCTGCGTCAGAGACGCTGGCGTCACTGAGCGAAACGTCAGCAGTACGCAGTGCCTTCAGCTCCGCCCGTCGCTTCTGCGCTGCGCGCCGTCTGGCGCGCTCCGTTGCAGGGGTGGGTTTCCCCCCCCTCTTCTTCTTTCGGGCCTCAATTTTCGCCGGGCCCTCGGCTGATTTGGATGCCTCCAGTACGGAACTGCAGTCCGACGAGGCATCCAGGTCTTCTAAGCCAGTTTTGCTGTAGCTTGGCTGGGCTTTATTGTGGGAACAAGACTCCCCATTCTTGGTTTTGGGCATCTCACCCCTCCTGTCTGCATCAATGTTTGTTGAGAAATCCATATAGTTCCCACGAGTAAGGGAGAAGTGACGGTCCACCCGGGCAGAGATCCCGATACCCGGGCCAGCGTACATTTGTTTCCCAACACAGGGGGTCCGCAGGTACCCTGGCTGGGGGCTGACATCTCGACATTAATCCCTTTTCTTTTTCTCCGGTAGCATCCGATGAGGTTAGAAAGATACTCGTTTCCATCAAATCTAAGGCTGTTGGTTGTGATGAAATCAGCCGTCCCATGGTCATGACTATTCTCGATCAAGTCTTACTGCCTATCACACATATTCTTAACTTCTCCCTTCACTCTGGCACATTTCCTACGTTATGGCGTAGGGCGTATGTCATTCCCTTACCTAAAATACCTAGTCCTTCTCTTCCTAAACACTATCGTCCAATTTCTATCTTACCTTTCCTATCTAAAGTGCTCGAGGCCTGTGCTCATAAACAATTATCCCAATTTATTTACGCCAATAATATTTTAAGCCCATTGCAGTCTGGATTCAGACCTGGACATAGCACAGTCTCAGCACTCCTCAAAGTGACTGGCGATGTGAGGGCTGGTGTGGAGGATACCAGGGTCACTGTGTTGGTCCTGGTAGACTTCTCCAATGCTTTTAACGTAGTCAGTCATGACTTATTGTTGTCTCTCCTATCCCATCTCAAGATCTCATCGGATGCTCTGGAATGGTTTTCATCCTATCTTCAGGGTCGTCAACAGTCCATTCGTGTCGACGACACGCTGTCTGATTGGTGCGATTTGGACTCTGGCGTCCCTCAAGGTGGAATACTTTCTCCTCCTCTTTTTTCTCTATTTATTAACTTCATTACCTCTAACCTTCAGTGTGCGTATCATTTGTATGCCGACGACCTGCAATTATATTCCCACGCCAAGTTAAATGATCTCCACTCAGCAATTGCTTCTATTAATAGCGACCTAGTGGCTATAAGCGCTTGGGCGGCGAGGTTTGGCATGGCAGTCAATGCAGATAAGTGCCAATGCATTATAATCGGCAGTCCCCGCATTATCAGCAGAGTCAACGCACAGAATTTGCCAGCAATTACTTATAACGGTATCGTGATACCTTATAGTAATCACGTAAAGAATCTTGGCCTTTTCTTAGACTCTACGATGGAGTGGCAAACGCAGGTTACTAACATATCCAAGAAAGTCACAGGAATACTCCGTTCACTATACCGGCTGAAAAACTTTCTCCCAGTCACGACTAAAACATCACTGGTTCAAACCTTAGTTCTTCCTATCATCGATTATGCTGATGTGTGCTACCTCGACCTGAATGCAGATCTGCTCAATAAGCTGGACCGACTCCTCAACAATTGCATTCGATTCGTTTTTAACCTACGTAAATTCGATCATGTAACCACATTTCGCTCTCGCCTCAATTGGTTACCGATTAGGCAAAGACGTAGCCTGAGGACTCTTTCTTTGCTCTACTCTATTCTTAACTCTCCTAACGCGCCTTCCTACTTAAAACTGAACTTTCAATTACTTTGCTCCACCCATGACCGTGCTCTTCGTTCCTCCAATAATCTTCTTCTTCACTGTCCCTCTCACTCTTCTAGTCTGGTGCACTCCTCCTTTGGGATCCAGGCCATTCTTCTCTGGAATGCATTGCCTCTGGACATCAGAATGGCTACCAGTCGCGACGTTTTTAAGGCCATGGTCAAACGATTATACTTGAATTTTCTGGCGGAGTCGACACATCTGTGACAGCTCACATCCACTCATTCAAATATCATTATCATTATTTATGTTTGTATGTATATGTATTTATATATATTTATAGAGTATATATGTATTATGTAATAGTAATTATATATAATTGATTTACTACGCGACATCGTTAACCACCTTGTATTGCACCTGCCTGACATTATTTCTGCTCCACCCTAGGTCGGCTGGTAGAGAATGCCTATGGCATTAAGTCCGCCTTGTGCGTTTGTTTGTGCAAAAGTTATAAATAAATAAATAAATAAATAAATTTGACTCGCTACGCGTCACCGCCGCCCCCATTTCCGGCTCCGTGATGGGCGGAGCACTTTCATCGTCGGCCTCCCGGTCGCTGTCCGGCGAAGTCATGACCGGGGGCGTGTGCTCCGCCCGCCGTGGAAAGAGGTCCTCGACAACTCTGGTGAGGAGGCTGAGCTGGAGCGTCTCGGTGAGGGGGGGGGCCCCGCCCGCGGAGCTTGTTCAGTGCCACGAGGTAGAGGCGACCCCAGGGGTCACGCTCGAGACTGTCCAGCATCTCCCGCCGACTAACGTCCTTGGCGGTACGGACGGCCAGCCTGAAGGCAGACCGCGCACTGCGATAAGCCTCGTACAGCTGGCCCTCCCGCTCAGCGTCGCTGCGGGTGTAGGCCCTCCGGGCACGTATGCACGCGGCCCGAAGGTCCGCCAATTCTCGGTACCACCAGGGGACCGCACTCTTCGGGGGCAGACGCCGCACACGGGGCATGGCCACATCGCAGATCTGTGTCAACGCACAGCGGATGCGGCCAGCCTCGGCATCCACCCCGTCCGCCTGGGGCGGTGAGGACAGCCACGACTGAACGATGGCTGCCTCCGCCAACAGGTCCCGATCCAATCGACCCACAGCCCACCGCGGCAACGCGGGAGCTCCGTCCGCCGTGTGACCCCTGCTGGGCTGCAGGAGGGTCCGGGAGACCTCTATCCGGATGTATCTGTGGTCGGATAGGGTCTCAACCTCCTCCTGGACGCACCAGCTCCTCACACGTGCTGCGACATTAGGGCTAGCGAACGACAAGTCCACTATCGACCCACCCTGCTGCCGCGTCTGCCCTCTGCCTGCGCCCACGCCGTAGACTTGGCGTTGTAGTCCCCCAGAACGAAGACTTGGCGCGGTGCCAGTCGCCGTATCGAGGCCCCCAGGATGGTGAGGAAGGCCCCGAAATCCGTCGCGCTCCTGTTAGGGGAGAAGTAAACACCAGGATGCCGCCTTATGCCCGGGTTGAGCGCAGCGGAAACAAAGGTCGCTGCAGTCAAAGCAGTTAGTGCATGTCGGCCGAGTGTGTCCGACCGCCATGCACATGTAGCACCTCACAAGCTGAGACTCCAGCACGGTCACCCGCGCCGAGCTCCAGCCCACGAGGAGCCTGCCTGAGCTGGCCAATTGCTTGGCCGACTCCACCGGGCACTGCACCCAGGCAGCACCGACGCCGCCCGGACCAGGGCGGATGGCGCCAATTCGGACGGTGTCCACGGGACACCCGGTTTTCGATACCCTGGCCATCCGGATGTCATCCACCGTCACGGAGTCGTCCAGACCCGCGACGCGTAGTTCTGCGCACTTTACGGGTCTGGCGGTTTTGACACCACCCTCCTCTGCGAACAGACCCCTCAACTTGGCCGCCATGCTATCGATCGTCTTGGCGCCCTCGGCCCCAGGGAACTCTAGAATCTGAGCCCCCGTCCGGGCCTTACGGGTCCTGGCTTCGACACCTCCTAAATTGGAGACGTCAAGCTCCCGCCGGGCGTGACGTAAGACGGCCTCATAGCTGAGGCCGTTCTCGGTGGTCACTGTGCTGCCTGAGGCAGCACAGTGATCACCACCGCGGCTGACTTCGGTGGCCGGAGCCTCCTGCGCGACCTCTTGTTACCGGCTCCTGCCTTGGGAGTGGAGGCTTTGGCGGCGCTTTTGGCCTCCGCTCTTCTCTTCTGGCCGCGACTTTTTCGGCTGCGCTCAGCCGTCTGCCAACCCTCTTCGGGGGCAACGGGGGCGCAGCAGTCGTGGTCGCGGCTGCGGTGGCCGCCGCCGACGGTGCAGTTGCCGGCGGCGGCTTAGGTCCAGTCTTGGCAGGAGCCGGTGCCGCCTTCTTCTTGGCGGCGGGCCCCTTCGGCTTCAGTCCAGCGACGGCCGCAGCGTAACTCCCTACGCGCCCGCCCTGGCAGGGTAACGCGGCAGGGGCTGACGCCACGACCTTCGGCCTGTCCACAGCAAGCGGCGGCCGGAGACGGGGCTCCGGAGACAGAGACAGTCTCTCCTCCAGAGCCACCATGCGCGCCTCGAGCATTTTGCCCACAACCTCCACTATGGCGCGCATGGTCAGGTCCGGCACGCTATCCACTGCGGGCAGCGGGACCGCTTCGGCCGGCTGGGTCCTCTTAGGGCTCGCTGCAGCGCGAGTTGGCGCAACGGGGACGGTGGGGGCGGTGGCAGGGCCGGCGCTTGTCGGCGGCGCGGTTTTCGCCAGCTGCGCGACCTGGCTCCGCAAGTCGGCCATTTGTTTGGCCAGCTCGCGGTTCGCCTTCTGCACCGCCGACAGCTCTTTTTGTAGCGCCTTGTTTTTCTCCTGCAGGCCTGAGACCTCACCACTAAGGCGGGTGTTTTCGGCCTGCAGGGTAGCCACATTGGCAGCTCGGGGTTCGCCACCTACAGCGGACTCAGCAGCCGCCGTGTCGGTGGGAGGGATGTCTGACAACACCCTCACCATCCTCGCGGCGGCCGCCTCATTCGCCCGCTTCTGGGCCTCAGTCCCCCGTACTGCGCCGGTCGGTGATGGCGTCGCCGACCTTGCCGTCACTACTGCGCCTCCTCGTCCCCTGCGAGAGGCCGGTACTTTGGGAGGAGGCATGATCGTGCCACTCCCCTCGGAGGCAGACTCCGAGCTGCCACCCATGTTAAGGGGGCGCTTTCGCACCTGCGGGGGGAGGACCTCCTCCCTGGCCGTAAGGGCCGCCGTCAGGGCCGACGCCGGAGACTGGGATGACTCAGCGGCGGCCTCAGCAGCCGACGTGCTGTCGCCCTCGGTGTCCGACGGCTCCGCGGCAGTGCTGCCGCCCTCGTCAACGGTCGGAGCGACAGCAGCAGCCTCTCTAGCCAGCCGTTCCTGCCTGGCCAACTCGCGCCTCTTGACACTCGTGGCCTTCCCCGTCCCCATGTTCTTCCGCTTCTTTCTTTTCTTAGGAGTCACGAGTGTCGCCGGCCCCTTGCCTGATCTTGAGGCCTCAAGTGCCGGACTAGCAGCCGAGCTGCAGTCGGACGAGGCCTCTCCTTCCTCTGTGCCAGTTTTTCGGTAGCTTGGCAGGGCTGTGATGTGGGAACTTATAGAATCCCCGTTCCTGGCGGTGTCATCGGGCGTCTCACCCCTCCTTTCTAGGTGTTGTGTTGTTTTTTGTGAGTTTTCCATCTTGTTCCCAGGAGTATGGGAGAAATAAACGGTCGACCCGGGCAGAGATCCCGAGACCCGGGCAAGCGTGCATTTGTATCCCAACACAGGGGGTCCGCAGGTACCCTGGCTGGGGGCGCGCTAACGACTGAACAACCCATCAGCCATGCATCCTCTCGCCGCGCAGAACTTAGGATTCTGGGTGATTGTTTTATAGAGGTTTTCTTCCTCGCGGTCCAGGCGGTTAAGCCAAGACCCTCGCTCCTGAATCTAGGCCTCAAGACAAATGTCCCGAAGCAAGAATCAGGTCTACGATTTGTCGCGGTTGGCAAATGCCTGCCCAGTCCTCAAACGAATGAGTGACTGGGCCCGTCGGTATGAAACCCATTACGATAGGTTTTGTTTCAACCGCCCTTTAAAGTAAGCTTTTTTAAAGGCGAATAATATGATAATCTCCGTATTAGCATTCCCCTTTAACAGTTCCCTAAAAATCCAATATCTGTAAAGCTAAACTCTCCGAAACTTTCGGATAAACCGTATCCAAACTCAATATAATGTTCTAACTGGCAGAACCAAGTTAAAGTTAAAGTTCTCAGGTGTAAATTTCCTGAGAGAGTATGATAATACTTTGGGTGAGTCAGGATATTGAGGGCTGCAGACAGAAAATTGTCAGCAGCGTGGCTTTACAATCATCATCTCAGCTCATGTGTTCTAATGTTGACTGCTGGAGTCACAATGAAGGAGAAATTGGCTTATTATACTACACCGATCAGAAGGGTATATGGGGTTTTATAACAAGTTATTCTTCTCTTGCATTTATGTTATCTTTTCCGTGTGGTGACGGAGTAAGAATACAATTCACCATTCCCTATCTTGATCGTGGATGTTATAAAAGACGACTGAAGGATATAAAGTGCATATAACATCTGTCAGAGAGAAGAAAACTCGAAATAAAACCCTATACCAACATATTTGACCGACATGTTATAGTAGGTCAATTTCCCTCCTATTGAGGAGGAGGCGCGAGCCCAGCAGTGGGACGTTATGAACTGAGACGACGACGACGATTTATGTTATCTGCATATTAAATTCAAATTCAAATTATTTATTATGCATAAACCCCGAGAGGGCACTTACATATTGTCAGGTTTACAATTTCTAAAAAAAATATACTACCACTGCATCGGAACGCGACCGCTACTGAGAAGATCTGGCAAGAAACTCAGCGGGCTTGTCTATTATTTTTAATTTTTTTTTCTTCTTACTAGATATACAATTGTGTACATGTTTTGTAAGAACTAGCTCCAGTGTGATGCCCTTCGAACCGCAAGACAATATAATTCAAACGATTATGGCTGGACCAGATTCCACAAGCGGCACCCGATCACGAGTTAACTACTAGAGGAGCCATCACTCCCCTCAACCACTATGGAGGGAAGGGAGAGACCCGCTCCACGCAGCTGCAGTGTGTACGAGACGAGCAGTGTGTACAACTAATCTGTCCTTATTACGAAATGAATTTCATGAATGTCACAATATCTCTTAAAGTTAGCGATTTTTTTTGACATCCATACTAATATTATAAATGCGAAAGTAAGGATGTTTGTTTGTTTGTTTGTAGCGCTTTCACGCTTAAACCACCGAACCGATTTCAAAAATTCTTTCACCATTGGAAAGATATAATATCAGGGAGTAATATAGGCTATATTTTATCCCGGTATTCCCACAGGAACGGGAACTACGCCGCGAGTAAAGCGACTGAAACCGAAGCGAAGCGAGGGCGGGTTGCTAGTATAATATATTTTCGTATATATATTGTGATACAGCAGTTAAAATATTTATTTCTTTGAGTTTCTCCCGAAGTGAGATTCTTGGGCCTAGATTATAAATTGCACGGACAGCCCTTTTTTGGAGAACAAAGATTCTTTTAAAGTCCGCGAAGCATCCCCACAGTAATATGCCGTAATACATAAGACTATGGAAATAAGTGAAATAAACCATTCTAGCTGTTTCAGTATCCGTTAACATTCTTATTTTTTTTACTGCATAATTATTATATATCTTGGTCGACTTTTACGACACCCACGTGCAAGAAATGGGGCAGTGAATTGTATTCTTATTCTATAACAACACGGAATTAGAGCCAAGCCTATCATCAAATTGGATTATTTAACAAACATTTTTTTTATAAAGGTCGTTACCAGGAAGTGTGTGAGAGGAATCGATGTGATGAAAGTTAATTTTTTAAACCAGGAGTCTTAAAAATATACGATATATTAGATAACATAACTCGAAGCCGTAACGGAAGAGAACACTTACTCTTCACGAGTCTTTACGACATATAATTAGCTACTCCATATGCCATAACGTGAGTGTAATATTCCGCAATATAAGGCGGTTTATTAACGTTTGAAGCCAGAAAGTAGCTAACATTTTTGCTTGAAACTTCTTTGTTATATTCGAATAGACAAAAGTGAATTACTATAATTAAAGTATCGAAATCGACGTCTGCATCATCTTTGTTTTAGCGATGTTTTGATAGTTAATGTTATGTTTTAGAGCGTCACAGAATATTTACTTTCTTTTTTTTCAAGTAAATGAATCATCCGCGTGGTGACAGAGTCAAAATACAATTCACCACCCCGTATCTTGCCCGTGGGTGTTGTATAACACGACTAAGGAATTAATTATCGGGTGACCGGACCGGGGATTTAGTCTTGGCACCCGTGGAGAGGTTAGCCTCGCGACAGCGATCAGCGTCCCAGTAGGGGACGTCTCCCATCGGGGAGAGGGTATTCCCTCGGGGTAATCCGTCGGGTCGACCACTGAAGTCAAGGAACTCTGCATCAGTGGTCGGCTCAACGACGAAGGTGACGTGCTATACGGATGGGTTACGGGTGTGCGTGTTTACGCCCCTCTGTCGCCCCAAACGGAGCTGGGCGAAGAGTGTGCCGACCGTAAACCACCCCCCCAAAAAAAAGAGATTAATTATGCTTATAAAATCTATGTCATCATCATCATCATCTCAGCCCACATACGTCCCACTGTTGGGCTCGGGCCTCCTCCACAATGGAAGGGTAATTGACCTACTATTATACCACGCTGGTCAGACGTGTTGGTATAGGGTTTTATTTCGAGTTTTCCTTCTCTCGCATAGATGTTATATGCGTTTTATATCCCTTAGTCGTCTCGTACGATCACCCACGGGTAAGATAGGGGGTGGTGAATTGTATTCTTACTCCGTCACCACACGGAGATGTGGAAGAAGAGAAAATCTATGTAAGAGAAGGAAAGTTCGAAATAAAATAAAATCCTATACCAACACGTCTGACCAGCGTGGTATAGAAGGTTAATTTTCCTCCTGTTATGGGTGAGTCTCGAGTCCAACAGTGGGACGTATATGATTTGGGATGATGATGGAGTAAGTAAATAACAACATAATTCATAACCCCCTCTAAGGCCCGCAGGGTGTTGTAAAAAGATATGACATGCACGTAATATTTATGCAAGAGAAGGAACATTCGAAGTAAAGTCTTATATTAACCCATTAGCGTGATATTATGGAGGGTCTATTACAAAACCATGCTAGTTTTCTTAGAAACTTTTTGTTGTTTTTTTTGTTGTAACTTGTTATTTGATAATAAATTCGCCATTAAATCAATTGGCATCAGAATCGCCCAAAGCCTAAAGGCTCTCAAAAAAATAATCAAAAAGAGCAATTAAAATATTATAAATGTATTAATAAAAAAGCCTGTAAAAACATTTCATTTCATTTTAATATATTCTTATTAATTTCATATCGTAGGCAAAAATGTCAAACCAATTATTGATATATTTTACAGTTCAATGAAATTGTGCATTCATTTTATTTTTACCTGGAGTGCTTCTGATATTAATTACTTTTTATTTGTACAGGCAATTAATATTGTTAATGGAAAATCTTTCAGCTACAAATTTATTTAAATAACAATTATTATGATACCTTCTTTAAATGTATTTGAGTGTATAAAATATACAATTGTTTATTCTGAAGACAATACAATAGAAGTTAAAAAGTACATGTACGAGGAAACGTTTTAATTATGGATCAATAATTTTTCAATGGTGTAGATGATGTTTATCAGTGATTAGCTGACCTATGTAACGTTATTTGCGTTCCATAAGAGAAAGAAAGGGTTAGAGAGAGTGTATTGTAAGTACCTATCACTCTTAGCACAGCTGTTAATCTATGAATTTTTGTATTCCAGATTTCATCACATAGAGAAATACCGAGCATAGCTTTCTCCATAACATGAAAGACTTTGAGCCTTTTTATGAAGTCGACATTTAGGGACCACGTTTCAGTGTCATCAATGTGTGTCATCACTGTTGACATTGGCAAAAGAAATAATCTGCAATGTTATAAACCTTTGTTTTCAAACACTGCGGATTATTTAATTATGGAATAATAATTATGACTTTAAATCATTGCAATAAAACTTATATTAAATCAGTTGGACTTAAAATATATCGTATATTTAAGATTTATGATTGATAGCTTCGTAGGTCCAGTGACAGAAATGGTGTCCTGCCCACACGGCGCTAGAGAGGTACGTAAACGGCAAATTATGGGTCGCGGTCGCCTCTATTGTTACCTCAGATCATACGACCCCGGACTATAAGAGATGTGGCCGCACCATAGCCTGTTCTAAAAAAACAAGGACCTGACACAAATATTAATCGATGATTAAATCTGGGGTTCTAATCCGTCAGTCAGTCAATATGTTTTCGGGCTTTTCTGCAATTTTTCAATTTCATTAGATTTTCTCGGGTAATTGATGTTTGGACCTTACCTGGTCAAGACATTAAGCCGTAGTGTTATGTATGTGTAGGATATGAAGGATTGTGTGGAGAAATAAGAGTGAATGAGTGTGAAGGAAACCTATTCTTACTCTTTTAAGGATCATCATCATTTCAGGCCATATAACTCCCGCTATTATAAGTCTCCTCCACAATGGGAGGGAAATGGACCTAATACATTGCGGCGATCAGACGTGTTTGCGTAGGGCTTTATGTCGAGTTTTCTTTCTCTTGCATAGATATTAACTGCATAACTTAATCCCTTAGTCATCTTTGCGACACCAACAGGCAAAAGAGGGAGTGCTGAATTGTATACTTACTGGGTTACCACACGAATGGTTGTAGGATTTATCCTACATTTAATCGATGAAATAAATTAAAAAAAAACACATTTTGCTTATAAAAAAGCAGTGAATATTTCAAAACAGTTGTAAATGACATAAAAAGTGTATCGTAAAAGTTTTATTATTATTACAACACCTTTTACCATCAATTTAATATCTACCTGACTAAACAGTCCAACGGTTTTTATGATCATAACGATTAAAACATTTTTGTAGGTGTGCTCGTAAAAATAGAAAATAGAAACGAATGTTTAAACACCACCATGTTAAATATTATCTTTACATAGTATAAAACAAAGTGGCTGTTGCCGATTTTACGTTTATATCTTTTAAAATACGCAACGGATTTTGCGGTTTTAGTCAATAAACAGAGTATTTCCAGAGAAAAGTATAGGTATATAAGAATTACGAGTACGAGTAGTCGAGAAACAGACTCGAAAGGGCGCGAGGAGGTTTGGTAAAAATGACGAAATATCACTTAAAAATAGTCTAAAAAACATGGGGTGGTTAATGGACGGCTCCTAAGCGTGTACATACATATATATACTAGTTTGAAATATCTAAATACACAGAATGGAAAATACCTACCATCCATTCCTTGACACGACCTAAATAAATAGTCTCCAGGTATATTCCGGGTAGCAAAGCCAATCATATTGAACTCATCCCACGAATTCCGTTACACATCAGTGACTATTATCCTAAACCTAGGGTAGGGTTATGCGTAATATAAAATAGAGTTTTACAATTATTTAGCCTAGTTAATTAAAGAAATTACGCTTAATTATTGTTTAATATAAAAATTAAACACTGGAAACTAATTATCAGATATGGTTATTTTTTTTAAATTTATGTAATTGTACGAATAAGGTTTTTAAGAGGAAAAGTGATCTATCTATGAATAAAATTATAGACCGCGACTTCACTAACAGAAAGATATAACTCTATATTCACATTCGCGAAATATTTCAAATCAAATAGCGGTTAAAAATACTGAAATTTATACCAAACATATTTCTTAACATTTCGATAGTATATGTATGTTCAACTGCCTAGTATTTGGCTCCCTCTATGAAGGGAACTAGTGTCATAATCGCTACGCTTGGCATGAAGGTTGGTGATTGCAGTTGAAGTTATAATCTCAGGCGTCCATTCTGGTGATTCATTAGCCATTTTTATGACTTCCTTGGCAAATGATGGCATTGTATTAATATTTACTAATTACATATTATTTAGCTGTAAATAATAGCAAGAAACATTAAAACATAATTTTTTATAATTGTCTTTACGCTTTGATTATTTTATTACAAAGCAGTAATTTTGACTGCTTCTGGGCAATATAAGTATATGCTAAGATGCAGTCTTTCTAGTGTTAATAAAACTATTATCATCATCATCCTGCTCTTATTCCAAATTTCTGTACTTGACTCAATACGTACTTTTCTTTTTCAAATTCAAATCCTTTATTATGCATAAACCCCGCGGGGGCACTTATAAATATATGGTCACTTTTTTACATTTTACCTTACATTACTACCGGATCGTAACGCGACCGCACTGAGAAGATCCGGCAAGAAACTCAGTGAGCTTGTCTTCTTTTTTTATTCATTTACTATTTTTTTTTAAATAAGATAATATACAACAACATGTCTATTAATAGCTCCAGTGTGATGCCTTTCGAACCATCATACAATACAGTTATTAAATATAACGAAAAAGTACCATGGCTGGACCTGATCCCACAAGCGGCACCCGATCACGAGTTAACCACTAGAGCAGCCATCACTCCCTTCAACCACAATGGAGGGAAGGGAGTGACCCGCTCCTCGTAGCTACCGCAAGCAGACCCTTTAGTGAGCATGACCTATTGGTCATGCTAGCATGCTAGCATGGTATTCCATGTGCCACAAACATAAAACACAGATTAAATAACAAATTCGTTTGGCAAAACACGCTACGCTTTACAATTATAGTAACAACAACAGAATAAACATATATGTAACACCTTTTGAAATAAGGAGAAAATGCCTGAATGAGGAGCTGCTCATAACCAGTTTGTATTATCATCAAGATAATCCGAGATTTTATAATAACCTTTTCTACAAAATCTACTCTTGATTGCTTTTTTAAAGCTCTTGATTGCTTATTAACTGGCATATCTCGAATATTAATTTGTAATTTGTTTTAAACAAATAGGTGTTTTGTTTTGTAGGTAGTATAAATTGCAAAAGTTATTGGCAATAGTTTTATGACCGGTCGCCTGTCTGACGTTAAGTCCCCTTGGAGATGTGATTTTTAACTTGATGACGTCAGATGGCTTTGGCTCGTGTCGATGCAATACTGCACAAACAATGTAAGGGTTGTTAGAATTCCTAGCCGATCCCATACAGCTTCAATTTCACTAAATGGAGACAGAAACCTAGTGCTTAGTTGTAATCATTAAATATATATATATATATATATATATATATATATATATATATATATATATATATATATATATATATATACATATATATATATATATATATATATATATATATATATATATATATATATATATATATATATATATATATATATATATATATATATATATATATATATATATATATATATATATAGAAACGTCTGAATACGAATCAAATTTATCATTCAAATAACAAAACATATTTTTTCAAAATAGTTTTTGCTTTAGAGAGAATTTGGTAACCCTGGATGAAACTCAATTTGTACCTACATAATAGCGACATATCCAATGTACCGAAGAAGAGTGAGCAAAATGTTTAAAAATTTTATACTCCCATCCGATAAATATATAAATTTACTTATTAATTAAAATAGAAAATGCAGTAAAGTATAGAATATTATTATTACTAATGAATCATTGAAAGAAAACAGTGTTATTTGAATAAATTATCAAGTAATATTATGTGATGGTTAGATCAGTTTTATATGGTACATCGGTTATGTAGCAAACGTTCGCAAATCGAAGGAATATCGTTGATGTGTTACTGACGAAATTGAAATATTCATCATATCGATGTGGAATATTAACAGTGATTTACCAATTGATGTATTTATGTTCAGATATCTTCCCTCTATATTATTCTTACCCATTTTTATTTCTCGTTGAAGGTTTAGGAATACAATTCATGGTCACGTTTCTTATCTGTAAAGGCATATAATATCGATGCAAGAAAATGCAAATTCGACGTAAAACCATATGCTTAGCAGTTATTCTTGTTAGCTGTGTTTACGGCTTCGCTCGAGATAACAAATGGTTTTGTCAGTAAGGTTTTCTCCTGTTAACCGGGAAAAATTTTCCTTTTTTTATTGTGTTTTTTGGTAGACGAGCAAGTGATCGACCAGATAATTAGTGGTGACGTAAAACAAGTTATTGTTATTACCGAAATTTACATTTACCCGCTTTAGCATTAATTAATAAATTTTGATTTACATTTTCAACAATTTTGATCCCCGTGTGGTGACGGAGTAAGAATACAATTTATCACCCCCTTTCTTACCCATGGGTGTTGTAAATGACGACTAAAGGATATTATGATATGCAGATAATCTCTATACAAGAGAAGGAAATCTCGATATAAAACCTTATGCCAAGATCTCTAACGAATGCGATATAATAGGACAATTTCCCTCCAATTATGGGAAAGGTCCGAATCTAACAGTGGGACTTATATAGGCTGAGAGGATTAACATTTTTGTTACAAATTCATTGCCAGCACCAATAGAAAATGATTCTATGTAAATTGCATTTCTAACACATTAAAAACTCTTTGTATGTGAAATTCCAAAATGATTGCATAAGTTAAGGCGTGACAGCGTGAAAAATAAACAAAAAACTCACATCCTCATTTAACTACCTAATTACAGTTAGGAGTTTCAGTTTTGAGTGATATGTAAATGAGATCCCTGAGAACATTTAATAATTATACAGAATGAAAATGGCAATGCTCTGAAAAAAATCTTTGATGTTTTTACACTGTTTAATTTTTTCATCGTCACCTTTCTTTAAGTTTCTATTGTTTTCGGACTCTTCCCTGGATGAAAACTTCCTTTATTTACACGATTTGTTCAATATGTTCAGCGTGTGTTAAAAAATGGCTAGAATACGTTGCGTGTCACATTAACTTACTTTTTTAATATTTAGGTACATATTGTATTTTACATATTTTTTAAGTGAAAACTTCTACGGGCAAGTCTTGATGGGGTGTGAATTCATATAAGTCGTCATCGATATAGTCAGGTGACATGTTAACACTATATAAGATCAAACAATTAATTTGAAAATTCATCTGTTTAATGATATCTGATGTTTACGCGAGCACTGCACATTGTAAATAAAACTACTTTTACGGATTATATCGCGTTTGTATTTGATTTATGATTGCCCAACGTTTCGAACACTTTGCAGCATTCATGGTCACGGGCGGACTAAGGTGTCTCACGTCCAATAAGTAATCGTTATTACAGACATTTATAATTATCTACCCGATACAGAAAATTAGTTATAAATTTATTAAATTGTGACCCACATTTTAGCACAAATTTATTGCCAGTGTAAAAAGAAAATGATTCTATATGAAAGAATTATATTGTTTATGGTTAGTAATTATTAATTATTAAATTTGTAGCAATTATTGTTACAATTTGTTGATTTAAAACTAACAAAACTAATATACTACCACCGGATCGGAACGCGGCCACACTGAGAAAGATCCGGCAAGTAAACTCAGGGGACATGATGCTAAATTAATATTGATTTTTAATTTTAGATGCGGCTTACTTTGTCTTACTAAAAGATTTTTGATATATAAAATTATCTTTAACTATTATTATTTGACCCGTGACCATGAATGCTGCAAAGTGTTCGAAACGTCGGGCAATCATAAATCAAATACAAACGCGATATAATCCGTAAAAGTAGTTTTATTCATCTGTTTGTTAATAGTTTTAAATTTTCACTTCTGTCACCAGTCCTTATCCACTGATGACAAGGTCGGTCAATTACTAGAGAAAGGTACGCACCCGATAGGCTTTGGGCTTGCGGCCAGTATGTGACGCGGTATGGCCTGTCCCCAAAAGAAATGCTAAACCGTCAGATCAATTTCTCTCCTATTGTGGAGGAGGCTCGAACCCAGCAGTGGGACATATAAGGTGAAATGAATATGATACCCCCTGGTATCTAAATTACTATAGTCGCTCACATTTTTTCTAATACTTTGTGTGATGACGGAGTAAGAATACAATTCACCACCCTTGCCTGTGGGTATCATGAAAGATGACTAAGGGATTTAATGCATATAACATCTATGTAAGAGAAGGAAAACTCGAAAAAAAACCCCAAGCGTGGTATAGTAGATCAATTTCTCTTCCATAATGGAGGATGCCCGAGCCAATAGTGGGACGTATATGGGGTTAGATGAAGATTTTTGATTTTCCTTTTCTTGCACGGATGTTATGAGCATATAGTATCTCTTAGTTGTCTTTTACGACACCCACTGGCAAGAATGGGATGGAAAATAGTATTCTAATTCCGTCACCACACGGATAATTGTAGATGACATTGAAGCAAGAGAAGGAACATTCGAAATGAAAATTTATACTAAGATATCTCATTAGCGTGGTATAGTAGGTTAAATGGGGGAAGCCCGAGTCCAACAGTGGGACGTATATGAGTTAAGATGATGATAGATAGTTACAATGCAGGAATTTCAGTCTTGATCATGAAATTCTCATTCAAAGTATTCGAGTAATGGTCCAACGCTGGTTGAATACTTATCGACCAGTCCATAATGTTGTTACCTTGATTTACTCGAGTTTATATAGCTATCACAGCTTTTATTAAATCGTAAATTTTAATGCTTTATCTCGCAAAATATCATTACTTTTCTGTTCGCAGCTTATTAGAATTTGAATAATAATATAAGTCGGTCAAAGAAAATGTTTTTTTTTTGTAGATATCCTCGATCTTTGAAGATTTTTTCGAGAAATGCTAAGTAACTTTGAAGTTTGGAAAGGTATTCGGTTAGAGGATTGTCTCCTAAGCTATTGAGGTTTACTATCTGTTATATGGAATTAAAGAACGTGCTGAAATATGGGTCGTTTTTAACACGCTTTTATTAGCTTTCCACGTATGTTAGTATGTGCTTGTGTAACGGAAACTTTGAACATGTTTTTGACCTCCTTCAAAACATCGGATTGACTCGAAATTTGGCATACCTATCGAGGATCGATGACCAATATTTTGAATAGTTAGTCCCATTATCCTTGTCAAGATTTTCAGGTTAAGCGATTTTTAGTATCTGATTTCCGGTAGTGTCTTTGCGCCATGACTATAAGGCAAACTACCACGCGCGCCGATCTCCTATCTCTCGGGATGAGCGATATTAGTAAAATATCGATATTGAAATCGATATTGATATCGATAGCCAAATATCGATAAGTCGATATTATCAACCAAAAATATCGATATTTTGTAATATCGATATTTTATAATATCGATCGAAACTAATAATTCTCCGGACAAATTGTGATGAGCTCTTTTTTTTTTAGGACATAAGTCCGGATGTATTAAGATACTACGGGACTTACGGCGTGTCCGGATGCCTGGGCATCACGCTGTTTATCAAAATTATATTATTAATATTTTTTTCATTTCATTGCAAAAGCGATATCGATATCGTGTTCATAATATCGATACGGCGATATTTCAAATTTATAAATATCGATATTGAAATATCTTTATTTTGACGGTTAATATCGATATTTCAACGATATCGATAAATATCGCACATTCCTACTATGACCTCCAACAGTGCCTCCCTTGGCAGGTGGTCAAGGTAAGACTGTTTTTTTAGTTTCTTTGTTGGCGGTTAAGCGTGTTTTTTTAGCTTTTACTATAATTATTTTATTATTTATGTTTTGCGATAGGCTATGGTTTGGACACACTTCACACAATCTATCCGGGGCGACGGATGGGAGTGCGCTTACATAACCTTCAGTATTCCCTCCTCATTATTTAAAAATATACATCATCATTGTAGCTCATATACGTGCCATTATTGGGCTCGAACCTCCCCCACAATGGCAGTGAAATTGACGTACTATATCGCGCTGGTCAGATGTGTCGGTATAGGGCTTTATTTCGAGTTTTCCTTCTCTTGCATAGATGTTATATGCATAATATATCCCTTAGTCGTCTTTTACGACACCCACGGGCAAGTGAGGTGGTGGTGAATTGTATTCTTATTCCGTCACCATACGAATAAAAATATACAATAGTACATTATTTTAATCTATCTTGTTAGGTTAGGTTATCTTATCTTCTTTATCTAGCGTTTGCAATTACATTGCGTACAAAAATATATTTTCCACAACTTCACATTACAATTCTTTGAAATTATCTAATATTATATGCTTGTATTATACATATAAAACCTTCCTCGTGAATCACTCTGTCTATTGACGAAAACCGCATTGAAATCCGTTGCGTAGTTTATAAGATCAAAGCGTACAGATAACGGGAACTACTTTGTTTTATATTTTATCTAAAGATTCCGTATTCTAAATACACAGATTGAAAATAAAATGTATAGTTGGATGTCATCTCTACTTTGATTTCTCAGAATCATTCCCATTTTTCAATTATTAAGGTTTTTTTTTTGTTTTATTTTTCTTTTTTTGGGGTGGGTTGCGGTCGGCGCGCTCCTCGCACCACTCCGGGCGACAGAGGGGCGTATAGCACGCAACACCCGCAACCCACCCGAAGACCACGTCCCCTTCGTCGTTGGGCCGACCACCGGAGCAGGGTTAATTGTCATCAGTGGTCGGCCCGACGGAATACCCCCTACGTGGGGTACCCTCTCATTGACCGACGTCCCCCCCTCGGGGAGGACATCGGTCTTTCCTCACGCGGTCGGCCTCTCGGCGAGTGACGGACTAATCCCCAGTCACGTCACCCGCGGCCTCGGCTAGGGCAGCATGAGGCGCAGGTTTCAATTATTAAGTTAAGATTAAAACGCAATTTAAATACTCCTTTTTTTTGGGGTGGGCTACGGTCAGCGCACCCGCTGCCCGGTTCGGTCCGGGGCGACAGAGGGACGGCGCGCGGCCCCGTAATCCACGCGATAGCACGTCACCTTCGTCGTTGGGTCGACCACCGGTGCAGAGTTCCTTGACTTCAGTGGTCGGCCTGAAATTTTAATACCCTAAATCGAATAATATGAATTATTTCAGTTCAATACCTATGATCCTAAAAAAAAATTCACTTGTATTGTTGCACATTGCACTTGGTTTCATATAACCACCATACACCCTCCTCCACTCCACAATGGGAGGGAAACCTTAATGTATGCTGGTCAGACAAGTAAGCGCGCACGCGGTCCATTCCGTCTGGGGCGACGACAGGCTTGCAGGAAAACGTCCTGCGCACCGGGGGAGTGGTTGAGGTTGGCCGGCAGGAGGTGGATGGACTCGGTCGCCATTAGTGGGCCGTATTCATCACCTCCTCCGCGCTGGCGGGCGATCGGGTCGCGCTAGGGGCGGGAGCGGCCGAGGTCGTCGGGCCGCTCCGCCCCTTTGGGGCCGAAGCCGGGGGTCTGCATTCCCTGCTCCCCATGCGGTGTTTGGCAGGCCTATTACCCGCCGCACACGCGGAGCAGTGGGGAGTGGCGGCACACGATGCCGCCTTGTGCCCGGGTTGACCGCAGCGGAAACAAAGGCCGCTACAGTCAAAACAGTTAGTGCATGTCGGCCGAGTGTGACCGACCGACCGCCATGCACTTGTAGCACCTCGCAGGCCGGGACTCCAGCACGGTCACACACGCCGAGCTCCAGCCCACGAGGAGCCTGCCTGAGTCGGCTAATTTATTGGCCGACTCCACCGGGCAACGCACTAGTCACGACAGCCTCCCGGACGTCCTCCACCGTCAAAGTTAGTACCTATAGGATTTTATTTCGTATTTTCCTTGTTTTGCATAGATGTTATATAAGTATTAAATCCCTTAGTCGTCTTTTACGACATCCATGAGCAAGATAGGGTGGTGAATTGTTTTTATATTCCGTCACCACACGGAATATTGACTTGAAATTGAACGGCCGAATCTATTATTTGTAGCTGACGTCCATGATTTAATTATTACATTATAAATTTTTTTAGGGTTGGGCTGTGATCAGCGCACCCGCCGCCCGGATCCGTTCGGGGTGACAGAGGGCGGCGCGTGGCCCCATGACCCACTCGTATAGTGGTCGGCCCGACGGAATACCCCGTTCCTCTTGACGTTCCCCCTCGGGGACGTCGATCGCCGTCGCGCGGTCAGTCTCTTTGCAGGTGACGGACTAAATCCGCGGTCCAGTCACCCGCAGCGTCGGTTAGGGCGGCATTAGGCGCAGATACTCGCACCTGCGTCACCCGAGTCGCCGGCGGCGGTTTGCGTCGTCGTGGAGGCGTTCCTCCTGCACGACGACTGCTTAGCAGAAGGCGGCGACCGCGTCCCAGTTCCTGATGCTGCCGAGCATCTCCCTAGCGATGGTCGACAGCGTCATGTCGGCACCGATGATTACAACGAGATTACGGCGCTGCTTAGTCCACGCGGCACACACCTCGAGTGTGTGCTGCGCTTTGTCCTCTTCGCAATCGCAGTGGTGGCAGGCCAGTGTGCTCTCTCTCCTGACGATCTTGTGCAGGTACTTGCCGAAGCAACCATGCCCCATCAAGACCTGCACCAGTCAGAAGGAAAGCACCCCGTACGTCCGCTCCAACGACTCCATCAGCATCAGCCGGAATACACATACACGTGAAAGGCACTCGAGTTCAGTGTTTTTCTACATTCAAAGTGCCTATAGTTCATCTAATCTAAGAAGTGCATTTTGACGTTTCGCATTGTTTAATACACCATAACCTTGGTCAAACGTGTACACATCATTGCAAACAATAAATCTTAAATTTTAAAGAACTATTAAGTTATTTATATAATTAATGTTGGAAGAAAGTCTTATTATTGTTGCTTGTACAATAATCTAATGTTGAAACTCGCAAAACTAATTTAAAAATAAATATAATATTTGAAATAGTAATTGTTATTGACGATGTTACAATATCACGTCATCACGTTTTTTACAATAGTGCTTGACAACTTTCAATTCATGAATATCCAAACAATCGGTAAAAATATTAGAATAATATAATTAATCGAATAGAGTAAATTCTCAAAATATTTGTATTAAAATAAAACCGTGATTCCACTTTGTCTTTTATTGGCTGAATTGTAACCAACGACACCACTTACCATTTAAGAACAACTAAACTCACTTTTTGGTAGAAATCCAGTACCCTTAAAAGCTCCCGTCAGGTGAGCCACCGATGCCAAGACCGATGGTTCGCCCAATGGCTATGGGAGAAAATACGGCAGGTTAGGGGTTTTGCGCTCTGCTCTATCGTCGCCCAGGACAGTACGGGTGGAGTGTGACCTGGCCATGACTTGTCAAAAAATAAACCCTAAAAGCAAAACTCTATTGAATTGAGTTACTCTGTACAACCTAGTCGGTGGTACAGTCTCTCGACATCTTGGAAGCGGACTGTGCGTGTGTTTTGTGTTGGTGATAATCTTTTTTTTTTGTCTCAGCTCTACTTTGGACCGATCTTGCTTTATGGGTTGACCTTAACTCCATTCATACTGGACTTTGTTTATGCAAACCTTATTTATTGTTAGAAAAATGTCTACAAAACGACGTAGTTATACTTTGAACGCTCGTGATTTGATTGTGAAATTACACGAATATTTTGATCGTGAGTCACAAAATGGTGGGCCTCTACTGCCAGTGACGCAAGTACAGGAACATGTTGCTGAGGTACTAGGAATTTGTAAGCGTAAAGGGCTCAAATTAAAGGTTGTAAATAACTTAAAGAGTATTAAATATCTTGAATGTGAAATTGACATTTTATAATATAGGTATTATACTTCATTTTCCATTTATATGATCAACTAGCAACCCGCCCTCGCTTCGCTTCGGTTATAGGTTATAGTCCTTTAACCCGCGTAGTTACCGTTCCCGTGGGAATACCGGGATAAAATATAGCCTAGTTTACGTTTTTAAAATATAGCCTAGTTTACGTTTTAGTCCAAAGAATTTCTGATGTTAATACAAGTATTACACATTGTAAATAAAACTGTGGATTTTATCGCGTATTTGATTTTTTGATTGGCTGACGTTTCGATCACTTTACAGCGTTCATGGTCACGGGCAGCACCCGTCCTCGGCCAATCAGAAAATCAAATACAAACGCGATAAAATCCGAAGTTTTATTTACAGCTTTTTTTTGGGGGGTGCGTTGCGGTCGGCGCACTCCTCGCACCACTCAGGGGCGACAGAGGGGCGTAAGCACGCACACCCGTAATTTACAATTGCCTAAAGAAGTCTTCACGTCGATGAGTTAGTAAAGTAATGATGAGGTAGTAATATAAGATAATGATAACTTACGTTTTCCGCTTGAAAAAAATGACCTACATGTATCTAATCTAAACTTCACGTTATTTGATATTACCAAAGTAAAAATACCTATTATTATATTGTCTGGCTTGTTGAGTTGGAAAGGCTTACAAAAGAGCTTCAGTATTTTTACTCTATTTATAAATAGCAGGCATCTTTGGCCTTTTCCAATAATCCCTATGTTATTGAATGAAATTCCTAAAAGACAGAGGTCAGATTCCATACGGTTATGTAAATAGTTTTGTTGTCAGGCCAAGTATGCGATAATAGTTTAGTAGAATGTAATTTTAATAATTTAATCTAGTTTTTAAATGATTAAATGAGTTTAAAACTTATTATGTTAAATTTTAAACGAAAATAAAATAATTAATTATTCAAGAAAGGAGTCTCCGTGTAGTGATGGAGTAAGAATACAACTCAATACTTCTTCTTCTTACTACTTCTTGTCCATGGATGTCGTAAAAAACGACTAAGGGATTATTGCATATAATACTAGAGAAGAAAAATTCGAAACTAATCCTACGCCAACACATCTAACCAGCGTGGTGTAGCAGGTTAATTTCCCTTCTATGATGGAGGAGGCTCGAGCCCAGTAGTGGGACGTTTATGAGCTGTGATGATGATGATGAATCATTAAAAAAATGAGCGAGCCTTCTGACATGTTATCCTAATATAAAATTAAGATGATATATATTTGATGATTATGATGATATGTATGGAGTCAATTCATATGTTATATTATTGGTCGCATGTATTCTAAGCAGAAAGATGTATATGTCACCGTAAAATTGTACGAACCGTTAGTTTATAAACTATCTAGTTAGATTATAAACTATCCACAGATTGTGAACGGACACAAAAATTTACAATCTAACGCTTATATTTTCGTAAGATTATAAACTGACCATGTTCAACCGTCAAATTGTGAACAAAACGCAAAGTGCACGCTGATTGGTTCAACGAATCATTGTTTTCACATGTTGTCCCGCCACCATTATTATTTTAGCGACATTACTACATTACATCAATTTAAAGATATTAAAAATAGTTTTTTGGTGGTATTTAATGTGGTGGTAGTTAATGTGTACGTTAATATTTGCTGACAATGAGCTTTTTAATTGCTGATAATTATGTTTGTAACTCTATGCACACGAACACGTGCTATCTATAATGTTAACCAATCAGAGGACGGTTCACAAATTCGCAGGCGAGAAATTGTAAGACAGTGCTGTGATTGGGTCATTTCTTTTTGTACTGATGGTTAAAAGTATTAAAATCACAATTTGACGGTTGAACATAGTCAGTTTATAATATTACAAAAATATAAGCGTTAGATTGTAAATTTTTGTGTTCGTTCACAATCTATCGATAGTTTATAATCTCACTAGATAGTTTATAAACTAACGGTTTGTACAATATTACGGTGACATATATAATCCGGGGCGAACTTGCTCGCGCAAGTTTAATTCTAGTCCTGGTAAATACGTTATCGTATTTTACTATTGCTTATCGGGAGCGGGTCACTCCCTTCCCTCCATTGTGGTTGAGGGGAGTGATGGTTGCTCTAGTAATTAACTCGTGATCGGGTGCCGCTTGCGGGATCTGGTCCAGCCATGGTACTTTTTCGTTATATTTAATAACTGGAGCTATCATTAGACATGTAGTTGTATGTTATCTTGTTTAAAAAAAAATTGTAGATGAATAAAAAAGAAGACAATCCCACTGAGTTTCTTGCCGGATCTTCTCAGTGCGGTCGCGTTCCGATCCGGTAGTAATTTAAGATAAAATGTAAAAAAAGTGACCATATGTAAGTGCCCCCGCGGGGTTTATACATAATAAAGGATTTGAATTTGAATTTAATTTGAATTTATTTACCACGGACAGGACATGGAGGCATTTTTACATATTAATTTAATAATTTTAAGATTGAAGATCAAAATCGGATTTTCTCATAAAAATTAACTACATTTAACCTCGGTCTTGTTATCTAGGATCGTATAACCATTTATTGTCTAAACAATATTTTCTGCTTCGCGTGAAAATTTATAACGATTAAACTCATGCTTTCCGTGTGGTGACGGAGTAAGAATACAATTCACCACTCCCTATCTTCCCCGTGGGTGTCGTAAAAGACGACTAAGGGATATAATATGCACAAAGCAAGAGAAGGAAAACTCGAAATGAAACTCTATACCAACATGTCCGACCAGCATGGTATAGCAGGTCAAATCCTCTCCCATTGTGGAGGAGGCCCACGCCCAACAGTGGAACGTTTGTGGTTTGCGACGACGACGAAACTCATGCTGTGTGAAGGCGGTTACGAATAGTTATTATCATCATCATATCGGCTCATATACTTCCCATAGGTGGACTCTTACACAGGAAGAATTGGCAGACCGCGGTGTTTTGTGTCCCTTTCTCACGCCTTAATGCCATTGGATCAGTTTCGTACTAGAGTAATATAAGAATCTCGAATACGGACTGACATTGTGGCGTTTCTATACAAACACCTCTTACACTACACTCCTACCTCTAACACTAAGGAATGCAAACATATAATATCACATAATTGATGGAAATCCATTTTTATTTTCAAATGAAAGGAAGGAAGGGAGACCCACCACTTTCCTACGTTATGCGGAAAATTGCAAGTTGATGTTCTGGAAGGTGAAAGTAAGATTTCTTCTTTCATAGTCCACCTTAATCCTATCCCGTATTCCTTCTATTGTGGTGTGCGGTATATTGATTACCGTGGGAAAATGGTGGGTCTCCCTTCCTTCCTTCCATTTTTAAATACAATATCACTGCGCGAGAGCGAATAAATTGTCAAATTTGTACTGGTCACCGGCCGGCCAGGTCGGTATAGTATGCAAAATCTCTTATCTAAAGACAGCGTATGCTCACAAGTGGGCCTTGAATAGGCTGAGGTGAAATATAAAAATAAGGGTCCCTTGATGATGGAGTAAAATGCAATTCATTACCTCCTTTGAATGTTGTAAAATACTACTAAGATATTATAAAATGTACATGACATTTATGCAAGGTACGTCCCATTGCTGGGCTCGAGTCTTCCCTATAATAGGCGGGAATGGACCTTATTATACGATGCTGGTCAGTCAGTTTGGTATAGGGTTTTATTTCGAGTTTTCCTTCTTTTGTATAGATGTTATATGCATATTATATTTCTTAATAGCCTTTTACAACATCCATGGGCAAGATAGGGAGTGGTGAATTGTATCCTTAATCCGTTATCACACGGATATACTAGGTCAATTCCCCTTCCATTGCGGCGGAGACTTGAGACCCGTACTTTTTTATTTTCTTTATTATTATTATCAAACAGTACACCTGATGGTAAGTGTTGCTACCGCTCATGGACCTTTGCTAGGTCGTTGCCTACCGTGAAGAATGTGAAGGGTGTGTGAATGTGTGCATTGAGATTCGGTGATGCTAAAGGCATCACTAAAACGCAAACACTCTCAGAAAGTTGCGCTTCCGGCTCTCTTGTTCATCGAACGAAGCTCAGTAACAATTTGCTACTACTCAAACGCCGTTTTTTTGCGAGAGATTTTAACTGTGATCAGTATTATTGAAGTGAAACTTCTAATGCGACTTCCAACAAGGTTGCGTTAAACGTTTAACGCTACGGGATAGAAAGAGACAGAGCGAGAGTGAATGCGTGGCACTCGATGGCACTTGCATGCGCGTAGTGTATTTGTTACATGCCAGCGCGTTAGCAACGAGAAGCGTCTAATATTTTTTATAAATTTTTTTTTTGATATTGACAAAAAACACGTGGCACCAAAAAAGTTTCACTTCTGACATGCGTATTTAGTACGCACGCTCTTTTTTTGAAGTGAAACTTCTTTGCGCACATGAGTGTAAATTTTTTACAGATGAAACGCAATTTAGCGTCATGAAGATGTGCAGCGTTTTTGTCGAAGAAGAGGGAGAGAGCGATTGAGATCGATTGAGAGAGAGTGAGAAAGGCACGAAGCACAGTCATGGGGCGAGAGTAGGGAGCAAGCGAGTGAGAAAGATCGAGAGATATTTTTTTTCATTTCTTTTTTTTTTTTTTTTAAATTACTACTGATAAAAAACACATGGAACCAAAGAAATTTCACTTTTGACATGCGTACTCAGAAGTTACGATTTTTCTTATTACTTTCTTCATATCATAATCAATGTAGAAGCTGCTAAAATACCATAGCAAAAATTTGCCGACTCATCTAGTTTGAAAATACATCTCTAACACCGCTAATGAGTTTCCACATAAAGTGAGATGTTCGCAACAGAATAGGTACGTTGTTAATTGGATAAAGAGCCATTTGGAGGCCAATTTGCATGTCAACTTAGTTGCTACAATTAATTGAGTTGCGTTCAAAACGCGCCACCATTGTAACTTTTGTGTTATGTCAATATACAATGTGTTGTTTGTGGTTTGCAACTTTTTATGACTCCTATGGGAAATATCGTATTTTATTGACGACACATTAATCTCTTGCCGTGGGTTGCGGTAAAAGACGAGTAAGGGATATAATATGCAGATAACATCAATGCAAGAGAAGGGAAACTCTAAATGAAACCCTATACGTCTTCTGACCAGCGTGGTATAATAAATTAAGTTTCCACAAAGGAGAAGGCCCGAGCCTAACAGTGGTACGTAAATGGGCTGAGATAATAATGATGATGATATTGTGTTTAAAAGCCGCCACCTTCTAATACCCTTTAAGGTTACCAATTGAATGGACGACTAATGAAGAAGTGACAGGGTAATAGTCCTGGGATAAAGGGGTTTAAAAATATCTGTGACGACGTATAGCCCTGGACTCTTTTTTTAATCACATAGAGTTGATCTACACTAATATTATAAAGAGGATATATATTTTTGTATGTTTGTTACGAATAAACTCAAAAACTACTGAATGGATTTCGATAACTCTTTCACCATTAGAATGCTACATTATCCCTGAGTAACATAGGCTAGTGTAGAATAAATAGCTGATCTTAGGTTTTAGTTGCCTTACCCGTGTAGTTCCCGTTACCGTGGGCATAACGGGATAAAATCTATACCAATAAATAAAATTGGAGTGTCTGTTTGTAATGTCAAAATAATAGGCTTTTTTCATGTTCACACGATTATTTGCACGACACCTATGCCTAAAATAGCAATTAAAAAATTTTTGTCTGTCTGTCTGTCTGTCTGTCTGTCTGTCTGTCTATCTGTCTGTCTGTTTGTTTGTTCCGGGTAATCTTCAAAACGGCTGGACCGATTTCAAAAATTCTTTCACCAATTGAAAGCTATAATATCAGGGCGTTAACTAGGCTATATTTTATCCCGGTATTCCCACGGGAACGGGAACTACGCGGGTAAAACGACTATAACCTATAACCGAAGCGAAGCGAGGGCGGATTGCTAGTATAGCCTATGTTACTCCCTGACATTATAACTTTCCATTGGTGAAAGAATTTGGAAATCGGCACAGTAGTTTTTGAGTTTAATCATTACAAACATACACACCCAAAAATACAAGATTTTACTCTTTATAATATTAGTATAGACTAGCAACCCGCCCTCGCTTCGCTTCGGTTGTAGGTTATAGTCGTTTTACCCGCGTAGTTCCCGTTCCCGTGGGAATACCGGGATAAAATATAGCCTAGTTTACGCCCTGATATTATAGCTTGCCATTGGTGAAAGATTTTTGAAATCGGTCCAGCCGTTTTGAAGATTACCCGGAACAAACAGACAGACAGACAGACAAAAATTTTTTAATTGCTATTTTAGGCATAGGTGTCGTGCAAATAACCGTGTGAGCATGAAAAAAGCCTATTATTTTGACATTACAAACAGACACTCCAATTTTATTTATTGGTATAGATGTAGATTTCAAGATTTAACAGTGGTAGGAACACATTATCAGTAGTCGTGTGTCTGCAACCGCGGGCCGGTCCGTCCAGGGTAGTCGCATCCACACTCTCGCAGAAAATCGACGATTGAGTAGTACCGATTTGTTACTGCATATCCTTCGATGAGCGAGAGAGCCAGAGGCCCAATTTTCTGAGGGTGTTCTTCTTCTTCTTTTTTGTCTTGGCAATCAGCTACAAATACGAGCCATTTTTGCCAGTGTCGAGTTATAATTATCTTTTCAAGTTCTCAGTTTCTTCATGTCAGTAATGGTCTGTCAGTAAGTCAAAGTGTCGCCCTCAACAGTGTAATGGCCACTGTTAAGGGTATCTTCTGAGAATTTTGGTGGAAATACAAAGGTATGTATAGCAGTTTTATATCATATTCACTACACCTTAGCAGTTCTGTCGCTATATATTACATAAAATGCCATCAAGATTATTTAACATAACACGTTAAAACACTAAGATATTGAATATAATACAAGAACACCATATGATACTTCAGATTCCCGCCAAAAAACTCTCTGAGGGTGTTTGCGTGTGGTGGGTTTTGGTGATTTCTTTAGTATTACCAAACCTCATTCCACGTATTCACGCTCCCATCGCTTGCTTCACGGTAGGCAGCGGTCTAGCTGAGGTTTATAACCGGTAGTATCATTTACCATTAGGTGTATTGGTTGCTCATTTGCCACTAACAGCAAAAAAACCCTTTTATATATAAATGACTATAAGATTGTGATAAGTACTCTTGTTTTAAATCATTTTATATTATTTAGTATACTTATATACCTAATAAGTAAAACCTTTAAACTCTTTCCGTGTGGTGACGAAGTAAGAATACCATTCACCACTCCCTATCGTTCCCGTGGATGTCGTAAATGACGATTAAGGGATATAATATGCACATAACATCTGTGTAAGAGAAGGAAAACTCGAAATGAAACCCTATACCAACACGTCTGACGAGCATGGTACAGTAGGTCAAATGCCCTTCCATTGTGAAGGAGGCCCGAGGCAAACAATGGGACGCATGTGGGCTGCGATGATGATGATGGTTAAACCCTTAAATTTAACCCTTTTCGGGTTACATTGAAAAAAGGCATACAAAATATAACTTCGACATTTTCAATGGGGACTAACGAAATATTAATTTTGCAAATGTGAATTAAATCAAAACGGGAAAGAAAGTTTTGCATTGTGTTTTTATGGATTTCAAATCTCTGGGATTAAAAAGTTTACTAAGGTTTCTTCACTTATATAAAAACTTTTATGTTGACGATTTCTACTTGATGTTTCTCTACTAGCGTATTTATGCAGCCCTAGCCGATCCCGCGGGTGACTGGATCGGGCAATCCAGTCCGTCATCCGGCGAGAGGCCGACCGCACGAGGAAAGACCGACGTCCTCCTCGAGGGGGGGGGGACGTCGGTCAATGGGGGGGGGGGGTACTCCTCAGGGAGTATTCCGGCGGACCAACCACTGACGACAAGTAAACCTGCTCCGGTGGTCGGTCCAACGACGAAGGCGACGTGGCGTTCGGGTGAGTTGCGGGTATGCGTGCTTACGCCCCTCTGTCGCCCCGGACGGAGTGGTGCGAGGAGTGCGCCGATAGCAAATCACCCCTCCCAAAAAAAAACGGCTTATTTATGCAAGTAAATAAAATTTAAGTATTTGTTCGTAGTGTCCAAATAGTTTTATTAATGCTCAGACGGTTATTTGGATCTTATCTATGCCTAAAAACCACTTCAAATTGTCTATCTGTCTGTTTTCGGATCTTTAAAACGGCTGTATTTTACTGCCAGGTCTATGTAAGGAGTAACTTAGGCTACATTTGATTCCTGTATTCCCACGGGTAAAAGAACTACGCGGCTGAAACCGCGGGAATTTGCGAGTCCTACTAATATTATAAACGCGAAAGTTTGTGAGGATGTAAAAATGTGAAGCTGTTTGGTTTTTTAGGCAAAAACGGATAGAATGGATTTTGATGAAACTTCACAATAATATAGCTTACATATCAGAATAACACATAGGTTATAATTTATCCCGATATTCCCACGGGAAGAGGAGGCGCTGGGGTTGAGAGTCGCCTTGGACAAGACGGAGGTCCTCTTATTCCATGGGCGCCGTATGAGCCCTCCCATCGGCGTCTCGATCACCGTCCACTCGGTTGAGATTAGCATCCAGGCCCTTACTTGGTAATCCAGGCCGGTACTTGGGCCTGGTGCTCGACGGGCAATGGTGGTTCCGGGAGTATTTCCGCAGGCTCGCTTCATGGCTCGTCGCCGCGGCGTCCGCCCTATCGTCGCTTATGCCGAACGTGGGCGGATCAAGCGCTACGTGCCGACGGCTGTGGGTCATTCGGTTGATGGCCCTGTAAGGTGCACCGGTGTGGGCGGGGTCCATGTCCATCTGACTCAGGGCTCTTCTGTAGCGACCACAGAGGGCCATGGCGGTCAGGGCCATCCGCGGATACCGCACGGTGGCGACGGAGGCAGCGTGCCTATTGGCTGGGGCTTTCTCGTGGGACCTGGAAGTGGAAATGCTCGCCGGATTGTATCGGCGGGTGACGGGGCTGCGAGCGGAGGGCGGTGTGGTCTCGTTGAAGGAGCTCACCGCCTGGCGCGTCGACACCCGCCGAGACGTCATTGCCCGTTGGGCAGTCCGGCTGGAGAGGCCTCGGTTCGGGGTGCGAATCGTGAAGTCTTTTCGGCCGGTGCTGATGCAGTGGTTGGAAAGGCGACACGGGGTGCTCACCTTTCGACTAGTGCAAGTGTTGACGGGGCATGGGTGCTTCGCCAAATACCTGCACAAGGTCGTTAGGAGGGAGAGTACACCGTCCCACCACCACTGCGATTGCGACGAGGACACGGCGCAGCATACGCTCGAGGCCCGCGCCGCTTGGGCAGCGCAGCGCCGTGAACTCGTCGCGATCATCGTTGCCGGTCGGCAGCGTCGGAAATTGGGACGCGGTCGCAGCCTTCTGCGAGGCAGTGATCTCGCAGAAGGAGGCAGCGGATCGCTTGCTCGAGGAGCGCAGCCTCGATGAGGCGATCCGTCGCCGGCAACTGGGGCGGCGTAGGCGCGAGTACTTGCGCCTCATGCCGCCCTAGCCGAGGCCGCGGGTGACGTGATCGGGGAATTAGTCCGTCACCCGTCGAGAGGCCGACCGCGTGAGGAAAGACTCCCCGAGGAGGGGACGTCGGTCGATGGGAGGGTACCCCAAAAGGGGGGTATTATGTCGGTCCGACCACTGATGACAAGTAACCCTGCTCCGGTGGTCGGCCCAACGACGAAGGCGACGTGCACGTGGGTGGGTTGCGGGTGTGCGTGCTTACGCCCCTCTGTCGCCCCGGACGGAGTGGTGCGAGGAACGCGCAACTCACCCCCCCCTCCTCCAAAAAGGACCCTTATTTTCTTGTGGGCGTTGTAAAAACCGGCTAGGAGTAGGCATTCTGCCGAGATTGTGGCATTATTTCTCTCAAGAATACCAATTTTCAAAACATAAGTTCCATATGATAACGAATGAACGGGTATAATTGTTTTTTAAATGTAAATATCCCCACTAAATCATTTTGTCCTCGGGAACAACACAAATAGAAAATTAATAATTGCATACAAACTTCGAACAATTCGAAGTGGAATCTCTCTTTCCAACTCCTCCTCTTTAATCTTTTCTAATTAAATTTGTTGCGGGTCCCAAGACAATTAAAATCATATCCCGGGACTGCCTGAGGGTCAAACCTCGGTGTCATTTATGGAGACCATTGTGAATCCTGGCTTACAGGAGTTACAATGGTGGGAATGTGTGGTGGGATTAGTCCCAAAAAAAAAAAAAAAACTTCGAACAATTATTTATGGATAGAAGAAAAATTGTCCTAGTTGAGGAGAGGGTGGTATTTAGACTAACCCACTTATCATCTCTTACTTTTATTATTTATGTATTTAATTGTACTAGTGGTCGCCAAGTGGTCAAATTTCGGCCATAAATTGTTTAAATTAATTGTTCTACTACACAATTTTCTTTTAATTTTGTTTATGTATAATTGTATATTGAGCAAGCTGTATTTCACTAATCTATACCAATAAATAAAATTGGAGTGTCTGTTTGTAATGTCAAAATAATAGACTTTTTTCGTGCTCACACGGTTATTTGCACTATACATATGCCTAAAATACACTTTATATTTTTTTGTCTGTCTGTCAGTCTGTCTGTTTGTTCCGGGTAATCTTCAAAACGGCTAGACCGATTTCAAAAATTCTTTCACCAATGGAAAGCTATAATATCAGGGAGTAAACTAGACTATATTTTATCTCGGTATTCCCAGGGGAACGGGAGCAACGGGGATAAAGCGACAGAAACCGAAGCGAAGCGAGGGCGGGTTGCTAGTAACTAATATATATTTACAAATATCTATTAGATCATCATAATTATGATTGTTTGACATTCAGTTGGACCAGAGATTTTAACCGTAAACAAAAGTGTATAAGCGTGGGGTGTATGTGTGTGTGTGTGTGTGTGTGTGTGTGTAGCGATTGCATGGTAGTGTGCGTAATGCTCTTTTAATGAATATAGTGTATTTATAATCCTTTATTATATGACATTTCTATTTCATGTCCTTCTCCTCATTATATACTTCAACTGTACCAAATTTCATACTTGTCCATCCACGTAATTTTAGAAAAAAAGGGGTACAAAATTTTTGCTTTAGATAGTATAGTATAGTATAGTAGTATAGTATTCTTTATTGATAACATAGTTACAAGTCAGTGGTTAGTTACATCGATCTCCATATTCATTTAATTTTAATGGCAGTAATATATTTAATTATAATTATTAATTTATTATAAATAATAGAATAGAAAACATAAAAAACATTTTAAAAGTAATCCAATTAACAAACCTTTACAATAATAAGAAATTGTATTATTAGAATTATATATAGAATGTTATATTAGAATTATATATAGAATAGAATTATATATAAATTAGAATAATTTTGATTTTTTTAAGATACCTCACGTTATGTCATTATTATAATGGTCGTTCATAATAGGCGTATTAAATTTCAGACAACAAGTAAAATTCGTCAATGCTATAGAAATTATGCTCTAATAACCAGGCCTTTAGTTTCCGTTTAAAGCTATATATTATAGTTGCATCGACAATATCCGCGGGCAGTCTGTTGTACACAGATGGTCCCATGATGTAGACGGACTTCTCCGACTTAGACTGTTTGTGTGGCGGGGCAATGAGTCTGTGTGGAAATTTGTTACTACGCAAGGCATGTGAAGCATTTATCCCTCTTTGTTGGAAGAGGTCAAAATTAGTATATACAAAAATAGCCACCCGATATAGAAGCTCACAGGGTAGAGGCAGTATACCGAGGCTTCGGAAGTACTCCCTGCACGACACGTCGTCGGTGAGCCCCAATATTAATATATAGATAAACGGCAAAACTTTTATATAACGTAATGCTATTAGAACCTAAACTAGAATATTTAAATTTAGTTTTACGTACAGTACAACATTTAGTTATACTCAAAGTCTGACTATTCATCGTAAACTTTGAAGGATTAACGAGACGCTGAACTATTGTTTCTCAGTAGGTAAAGTTAGGACATTAACTACATCCGACACTTATTTAAGTTAAACGATCGTTTCGGCCGCTCACCTATCAAAGTAATTGAAAAAGTTAGCACGTAAACTGGTCCAAATTGTCTTGATGTCACGTATAACTTTGTCCAGCTTCTTTTTTAACGAAATATGCGTCAGAAACTGTTGTTACACTTTTTAGATATTGCTTATGGATCTTGTTAAACTTTTTCACTTAACATAATTGGATAGAGAAGATAGTGTTATAAATTTTTAGATTACTTCCTCTTTTTTTGGTATACTTGCTTATGCTCTGTTGGGATAACATGTAGTGACTTCCTTAATTTTCTCTGGTAGTCGTAAAAACCGACTAAGCCAAGCTAACTACCCAAGTGAATGGGCAGCTGCGTTGATCAGTGAAAGTCATAATAATCTATTGCGATTGCCAAACTACTTGCAATCCCGGAGATTATATTATTAAAAATACATTTCACCACCCATTTTCTTGCCCGTGGGTGTCGTAGAAGAGGACTTTCTTAGTCGTCTTCTACGATAGATAAAGACGTATGCAAGAGAAGCGAAACTCAACATAAAAACCTATACCAACACTTCTGATCAGCGTGGTAGATTAGGTCAAGTTCCCTCCTGTTGTGGAGGCTCGAGACTGGCAATGATTTCTATAAAATGGTAGACGTCTATAGACTAATGTTAGGTGTAATATATAAAATAAAACTGCAATATAACATCGATAAAAACTTTTATTGATTAAAGACGACAGAAAGTCGGCTTTGTCTATTAAGCGTACGTTTCTCCCAACGTCTCCATCTTAAAATCGGCTATATGACAAAGTTTTAATTGTTTTAATGGTAACACTGGATTACAAGACACATATTATTGTTGAACGTGACGGGGAGGGGTAGGCGCGTGGCGGGAGAGCGCCGCAATCGACGCAGAAAACGCGCGCCCAATCATTACGAATATAATTCACTATCTATCTATAAGTCATTATTCTGACCGCTAATATCAAAAAATTTACAATGAAAATAGAATTTACTCTAAAAATAATTATACGCGAATCAGGCGTCGGTCGTGAGTCGACTCAGGACGACCGCCGCCGGCGCGTATTCTATCACATAGAAGATTTATAAAGTACAATTAGCTCCACGGGGGCGCAGTACCACCGCGAACCACCACGCATCGATCACTCTCCATTTTAGAAATTATCATTACTCGACAACTAAATATAATAATTTACAAGAGTTTTAAATACACCGTAGGTGTCTACACGAAAAGGTCTTTTAATGACGAGCAGAGAGTAGCATCGCAGCTCTCAGCCGTTTCCTCCTCCTCTGGCCTGTTAGGGTACCAGCGCTCGTTATCAGCACGTGTCGCCGGCAGCCTACCTCCTGGAATGTCCCTCTGTTTAGTTCTGGCCTCATTGCCTTTTGGTGGCAATTCTTTCTGTACGGATGTACCCGATGTTGATGCACCTGGATCTACTACTGAACTCTTTCTTAGAAATACTTCTATAGCACTACCAAGTGCACTTGCATCTACGACAGACCCTGAAGGTTTGTCCCACACTACTGCTGCTACATCACCTGGAGCTTGTTTTGCGTCTGGAGCAAAAGTCACTTTATGCTTTTTTGGTTCATTTTCTTTTTTCTTCGTGGCTAAAGTTTGATGTCTACGTGTGAACCAGGTGGTACCAGCATCTGCAGGTTTATCTCGGAGTGTGGAAGCATCAAAGCTGCTAGATCTCATATCTGCGAGACGCCGGCTTTTATCTGGTTTACCACAACGATCTATTTCAGTAGCAGATGATGTGAGTGCATTTAACATAAGGTGGAGGTCTGTATCTGTGCAGACAACGCCTGCTCCCGTGCGAGGTGGAATCGGTGGTGGTGGTGGCATTTCTGAGGCTCGACGGCGAGCTGGTATTGGTGGCAAAAGAGCACCAACGAAGTCTGAATGTCTACGTCCACGGTTTGTGTATCTAACAGAACCACTCATAGGAGATCGTTCGTCAAGTGGCTGAACTTCACAGACTCGTTCGTTGGAGGTGTTCCACAAACGCATGCGTACTTTCCGGGCCTGTACAATATCGTCCATTATATCCAGTTGTAGATTGTGAGTGCTGCCCAGTGTATCGGTTGCCGGTGGACCTGTAAGTCAAACTCAGAGATGTAATTGGTTTCTTAATTTTTACGAAGATCTCAAACTATTTTTTTAAATATGAGAACATTTCGTATAAAGAAATGAAGGTATAGAAGTATGGCAATTTTAGTAATTTATTGTTTTGGACTTTGATTTTCTGAAAAGATAGAAATTCTTCAAAATGTAATAAATTCACATTTCTTACCCGAGCCTGAGTCTCTACGACGCGCTAGTGCTGGGAATGCAGCGATAGATTCACGACGTCCCCGTCCGAACAACGCCTGAGGCACTCGGGATATTGTTACTACGGAATGTCTGCGAACAAAATACTTATTGTAAATTATTTATCATGAACTTAGTTATACAATTTTGTTATTAAATTAATGACAAGTAGTGGCAATACAAAACGTGTAAAGCCTGGATTCAAATTAATTTCAAGAAAAGGTAACCTTTTACTAAATCGTAAGGGCCATTTAAAGCGTAGTTTAGAATTAAGTTTGCTATTCTACTGGTCACAGCAGTACAAAATTAGGTAAGTTGGCTGTTGCGCCCTCTGTAGTACGTGTAGTAGGTATCTTTGTATTTAAATTCGGCGAATATCATTGCGTGAGTCATATGTTAAATATTTAAAAACACTTGCACTTCGTACGCAAGTGTGATTGTAACCGTCGCGTAATAATTACTGCAACAACATTGATATTTATCGTCTCAGAAACAACAATTTTCAGAGGACATACGTCGTATGAGTTATCCGTGAATAACGCGGTATGATTAGCATTCGCGAAGAAAACCCATTGGTGGTTGTATTCGCTGGGAAGTTGCCGGGCCACCAAAAGAAGAAAGTAGCATAGCAAATCAGGTAACTGCTACACAACTCCCTGCGACAGCTTATTGTCGGTACTACTGAGCTATCAAAGACACATTTTATAAAAATACTGGCGTGTTAAGTTATGATTAATGTTAATGCATGGTTTAGTTTTAAATTAGAACCAATCTTATTATATCATCGTTAAATTGTTTTGGATTTTGAGTGCTGTGTGGTAGCGGCTTCGAATACTACCAACCCTTGATTTGCTCGTGGGTGTCGTAAAAGACGACTAAGAGCCTAGATTGACACGGACCAACTCCATCTGGTACCATTTGGGTCAACGATTACATTCCCAAGGAGGGTTGACGTCAGGCAGGCGGCCGGTCATAAAAGTCATTGCCGAAACTTTTTGCAATATGTCAAAACAGATGACATATTGCGTCGACCCCAAGTAATTGGGATAAGAGCAAGATGATGATGTTAAATTGTTTTGGATTTATAGGTTCAGAATAATTTATATGAATCACATCGAAATTACAATGCTCAAGTTACACACAAGGGTTTTAAATGTTTTGTGTTTAATTAAATAAGAGAAGATACTCCTTCTATTTAAGTTCATTTGTGATTCATAGTTAGAACTTATAACGTCGTAATAATAATAGTCTTCTATATAAATTATAGAATCATCATCATCAGCGCAGCCCACATACGTTCCACTATTGGGCTCGCGCCTCCTCCACGGTGGGAGGGAATTAGATCTACTATACCATGCTGGTCAAACATGTTAGTATAGGGTTTCATTTTGAATTTTCTTTCTCTTGCACAGATGTTATATGCATATTATATCCCTTAGTCGTCTTATACGACATCCACGGGCAAGATAGGGAGTGATGCGTTGTATTCTTACTCCGTTACCACACGAAACTATAGAATATTTAGAAGATATTAGAAATAGCTACGATAAGCGCAACAGTTATTAATACGGATAAGGCATACTTTGACATTGTCTATCCGCATGATTTATGTTTGATTTCAATGATAGCGACGGCAAAAATGTTTGATAGTACGCTAATATGATGGATTTGTTGTAAGGTTGTTGTATTATTTATTGTATTGGTTTTATTTAGAGTTTTTCTTCTCTCGCATTGATGTTTATCTATATATTATACTTCCTTACAGTTCTTCCACGATGCCCACAGACATGAAAAGGTGTGGTGAATTGTATTCGCACTTCGTTTCACGGAAAATTAACATATATTTTATGTAATTACCTTCGTCCGCCAGGCTGTGGTGAAGCTTGGCTTAATGTAGCCAAGAATGCAGCTTCACGGGCTTCACGGGCGGCGCCCTCCCCTCGCTCAGACAAACGCCTCACCTATTTACACAACACAAATTAAAATCTAATATACCAAAGTTAATAAATTCAAGTAAACTTCAAAATACTTGCTTAATTGTTTAAACGGGATGTTATCATGAAGATAATTAATTCGGAGTTCTTCGTCATGTTTCTAAATCTGAACTCAAAACTGGCGCGTTTAATTTTAGGGATCTCGGATTTTCTCCTTAATTAAACATGAGAAGTATTCCCAGAGTTATACTGGAGAATATGTCTATTACCCAATATTATATTATAATTATTAAAATATAATTGAGGTTGAGTTTGTGGTAGTTAATTTGTCCGTGTGATATGTCAGAAATATGTCTGTTGTATAGGCTTCCATGAGGTGATGAAGTAAGAATACAGTTTAGCATTCTCTATCATACATGCGAGTGTCGTAACAGTTGACTAAGAGATATGAAGAGATATAAACCAAAGAGATGATGCAAGAGAAGGAAAGCTCGGAATAAAACTTTACATTAACTCGTCTGACTAGCATGATACGTTGATTTTCCTTCTATTAATGAGGCGGTACAAGCCCTGCAGTGGGAGATGTATGAGCTAAGATGATGATGATAATTTACGCGTAATTTAGGTTTTTATTGAACTATTGTTCATAAGTTTGTGTCTTTCTCTCATCCAGAAAGGAACACAATAGTAAATCATATTCTTACTCCGTTAGCAAAACTTTAACAAACTTGAAATAAAATCCTATATCATCACATCGGACCAGCGTGGTTCAGTAGGTCAATTTTCCTTCTATTGTAAAGGAGGCTCGAGTCCAGCAGTAGAATGAGACTGTGGGCAGAGATGAGCTGTGTCTCAAGGGAATTGTAGAAACACCCGAGCTGTTAGACATAGCGTTTACGCCATTATCCTCCATATGGGGAGGTATATGTTCATAACAGACGTCGATAAGGTTAATGGTAAATAGTGACTGTTATGGCTTACGGCACGACAACGTCGTCCCTAAATGTAGGCCTACATAGGCCTCAAAACCAAGCTCAAAGTTACTCAGCGTGCTATGGAGCGAGCTGTGTACAGGATTTCTCTACGAGATAGAATCCGGAATATGGAAATCCGCAGAAGAACGAGTGTAACCGATATAGTACGAATAATTAGCACGCTTAAGTGGCAATGGACAGGCCACATCGCTCGACGAACCGACAACCGCTGGGGGAAGAAAGGACGCAGTGCAGGACGTCTCCCGACTAGGTGGCCCGATGATCTGGTGAAAGTTGCTGGGCGTAGTTGAATGCAGGCGCCACAGGACCGCACTCTGTGGCGTAAGATGAGGGAGGCCTACGTCCAGCAATGGAAGGTGATAGGCTAAAATGATGAATGAACTGTTATGGATTAGTGAAAATGACTAATTAACTGAACTGTGATCTCGTAGACGTTAGCACCTAGAAAATAAGTAGTTTAAGTAATTATAATTACAAGTACAGCCTGTAAATGAAAATATGCACGAACCTGACTAGCAGTTGGTCCACTGGTACAAGAAGGTGTAGGCAGTGAGTGTTTGCGTGTTTCCCGCCATGGTGACAGATGATACGGGTCTGGTGGTGATTCCTGGTCTATAGAAAGACCCCGGGCAGGCACTGTGGACCTCGGGGAAGAGTCTGTGTCCTCTGCTCCGCTTTCCTCTACTACGATTAGGGGCTCCCCGCCACCGGCGATCGCCATAGAACCACGCCGCATCATTGCTGTATATTAAAATAAACTAATTAGTAAAAAAATATATTAAGATATTATCTTCATCATCATCTCAGCCCATACATGTCTCACTGTCAGGCTCGGGCCTTCTCCACCATAGGAGGGAAATTAATCTACTATCCGCCCGCTACAGAAAATTAGTTATTAAATTTTGACAGGCGTCGTACAAATTTTGCTAGGTAGACACTACCTTCAGTGTGAATGCGTACACTGAAGTTTGGTGATACTAAAAGCATCACCAAAACCTCCACGCCACACACAAACATCGTCAGAGAGTAGAGCGTCTGGCTCTCTCGCTCACCAAAAAAAGTGCAATAACAAATTCTTACTACTCAGATATCGATTTAATGCCTTTTGATTTCAACTTGATTTTCTTATACATATATTAGTCAAATCGTCGCCTTTAGTAGAGTAATAAAGACACTACCAAAAGTTTTGCATAACATCACATAACATGCCATCACAATTATTTAATATAAAACATTAAAATGTTGAATATGATTCAAGACCATCCATGACATTTTCACGTTTCCGCCATTAAATTCTAATAGCTGTGGCGCGAGTGTCTGCAATGGTGACATTAATATAAACTGTTTGAAACGAAAAGTAGTAATATTAAGGAAATAATTAACGCAAATAATTATCCTATGAAATAATCTGTCGAGATTTTATTACTCCCAATCACAATCAGGCCGTCTTTCTAGCCTAACCGGTGTTTACAGAATATTTTTTTTTTCATAGAATACTGTTTGTTTTCTCCAATAAGGAAAAGAAAGAACAAAAAATTAAGCAAGAAACAAGGAAAAGAAAGAATAAAAATATATTTATTCTGCAATGTAACTTTACAATTTCACTACATAGTATAAAACAAAGTCGCTTTCTCTGTCCCCATGTCCCTATGTATGCTTAAATCTTTAAAACTACTCAACGGATTTTGATGCGGTTTTTTTTAATAGATAGAGAGATTAAAGAGGAAGGTTTATATGTATAATAACATCCATTAAATAGTGGAGAAATACTGTTATTTTTGAGGTTTCTAATGTGATGTCTTAAATAATTACATTTTTTTTCGCTTACATTGCAAACGCAGGCTGAACCCTACGAGATTTATCAAAATAATGTACTAAGTATTGTACACATTGAAAAGGTCTACAGAAAACGCCGCGATGGTATACGTCTATCTCTTATGGATATCCCACAATAACATTTTTTTTGTTATTTATTTATTACGACAAATAATGGCTAATTTTCGAAGCGATTTTAACCAATGCAGCATTAATCCTTATCCAATTAAATACCTTAAACACATTGTTGATTTAATATAGATCTATATGGCCCCTTACAGCATATGATTTAAATGAATATTTTCGAAGATATTACAGATTTAAAAATTGCGGGACGTAGCGTTTGCGTTTGCGAGGAAAATAACAATCTATACCAATAAATAAAATTAGAGTGTCTGTTTGTAATGTCAAAATAATAGGCTTTTTTCATGCTCACAGGTTTATTTGCACGACATCAATGCCTAAAATACAGATTAAAAAATTTTTGTCTGTCTGTTTGTTCCGGGTAATCTTCAAAACGGCTGGATCGATTTCAAAAATTCTTTTACCAATGGAAAGCTATAATATCAAGGGGTAAACTAGGCTATATTTTATCCCGATATTCTCACGGGAACGGGAATTACGCGGGTAAAACCACTAAAACCCAAGCGAAGCGAGGGCGGGTTGCTAGTGTAGTATAAAAATGATAATTAAAAAACACAACTAAGTAAAATACCTTGCGACTTAAAATATAGGTTATGTAATTTAAAATAATAGGCTATTGGCTCATTGTATATATATATATATATATTATATTATATTATATTCTCTATATCAATATGGTAAATATTCATAATATTCCAGGTCAAGGGCATAGCGCCGCTGCTTTCTAATGCGTGAATTTCACATATGTTTTACATTATTTTCTTTTTGAGAATTCATAGATTTAGATTTCAAGCGGGGTGACGGAATAAGAATACAATTCACCACTCCCTATCGTGCCTGTCGATGTTGTAAAAGACGACTAAGTGATATAATATGCATATAAGATCAAGATGCAAGAGGAGGAAATCTCGGAATAAAACCCTTTACCAATCTGTCTGACCATGATGAGATATGATGGTTTTGCACGAGATATTTCTTCACCATTAAAGCAACTAACATTGGTAACAGTAGATTTATTGGCGTTATCTGTTTAGTAACGGTTTAAGAATACCAGTCAAAAATAGGATGATGATAATTTGCTAGACATATAGCGTGGTAGTTAAATTAAAAACACAACAACTCTCGTTATAATTCTCTGCCATACCTTTTTAACCATAAGTATTTGTTATGATTTTGCTTAGTAGTTTTCGGACATTTTTTTGTTGTAAAATTCTTCTAAAATAAGTTATTATTCTTTACTGCAAGATATTTATTATGTGGAAAATATATAATGAGACTTTGTATAAAATTGTCGATTTTACACGTTAGGTAACATTAAAGCGTATTGTTGGCGGAGGCGGGCGGCGGAGGAACTTACTTCTGGCAATCGCGTAATTATAGTATTTCGCAGAAACCAGTAATTTAACAATAACATAACGTATGAAGTAAGTAATTAAGGCAAGCGTTTATATTGAAACAGGTTATAATAATTAATTGACATTTACTTCCATAAAAAATATGTAAATTCTCAGTATTTCATTAAGAAAATATTGTGACGTTTATATATATTTATTTTACTTCTCAGCTCAAATACGTCACACTTTTGGGCAAATTCCTTCTCTAGGTACGAAAAATTAGCCTATCAAACACTGGTAAGATGGATTAGTATACATTTTTAGTTTGAGTTTTTCTGTTTCAAAGATGTCATCTGAAGTAGGCAAATTTTGGATAAAGAACACAGATTATGTGTGGACTAAAAATATGAAAAGAATAAAATTAATAATATTCCGTAAATTATAAAATATTTCTATCTATATAGTATGATTAGTGACAAAAGGGCGGACGGCTCAGCATTGTGCCCGAGTCGTTTACTTAGCCGAACTCTTACGCTAATTTTCAGCTGTAGCCTACCTCGATTAAGTTCCTTATTGATTTTTTTTATTGCAAACGGTGGCAAACGATCAGATGGTATACCTGATCATAAGTGTTGCTGCCGCTTATGGAAATTTGTAAGGCCGCTATCTATTTTACGATATTCATGCTAATTGGAAGGCATTAAATGGGTGCGGTTCATTATATCCCTCTTCTGTCAATCATCTTAGTTTACATACGTCCCACTGTTGGGCACAGGCCTTCTCCATAATGGGATGAGAATTGACCTACTATTCCACGCTAGTCAGACGTATTAGAATAGGGATTAATATCGAGGTTTCCTTCTTTTGCATTGATGTTACTTTTATCTATTCCTTAGTCGTCTTTTATGACACCCACGGATAAGAGAGGGGGCGGTTAATTGTATTCTTGCTCCGTAACCATACGGATAATCTATTCAGTCATTAAAGAAATAATTTATTTTATTATTCAAGTGAAACTCCATAGGCGGCGGTAAACGAGAATTGAGAGTATAATTTTAAGGTCAAAAGGGATAACAGCAAGAATGAAGAGACACATAACAAGTATATTGAAAGTACTAAAATTTTATTAGTTTTTTAAAAGTTTCACTTCTATTACGTGTACCGGGGTACACATATTTTCTTTATTTTATACACGTTTAAAAGTTCTACTCATGAGGGAAAATTTAAGCGACAGTATTTACCATGTTACATAAAAAATTGAGTAAACTCTTAGCTTTTCATGTAGCAAATTATTAAACGTATTTTATTTATTTTGTACACGTTTAAAAGTTGTGCCTATGCAAAGAAAAAATTCCTTTTTGTCTATCTTGTTACGAATATGTGTTAAGGCAAGTATGTGGGTAAATGTTAAGAAAGTTGTTATAACTTTCTATATACAAACGATAAAGGTTTTTGAATTAAGGGAATACTAAGAAATATGTATATTTTGTTTGAAACATAATATGAAAAAATAATTAAAATAAACATTTTACAAAACGTATGTAATTAATTATCGTGTGGTAACGGAGTAAAAATATAATCCACCACCCCATTTCATGCCCGTGGATGTCAAATAAAACGACTGAGGGTTTGTAATAGGCATATAACATCTATGCAAGAGAAGGAATATTCGAAATAAACTCAAACTAACCATGGTTGGTGATAGCAAAATCCTATAAATCCTCTCCCAATGTGGAGATGGCTTGAGCCCAGCAGTGGGATGTATATGAGCTGTAAGAATGAGGAGGACCTATACATAAAACAAAAACATTCTTATGTCTGTTATAAACTTAAAAAAACATGATGTTTTTTTATATTTGAAATTTGAATACCTTTCGTTATTTCAATAAAATATATTTTTAAATAAGTTAGGGTAACAAAATATTCTGGGTGGGGACGGTTTTGGATTTCCTTTCTAACCTTCTCTTCTCTGTGTACATCGTGAAGACAATTAAGAGATATAATCAGATAAAATTATTGCAAGAGAAGGAAATTTGGAAGCAAAACTCTATAACAATTTGTCTAATTAATGTAATACCATCATCATCCAGCCTTACTTACGCTTTGTCTCATCTACTCTTGCCAGGTGGGTTGGCGATCGCAATGAGCAATTATACTTTTACCAGGATGGAGCTATGAAATTGTAGGTTCAATAGTGGGCCATCGTGCTGAAGAAAAAGAAATAATAAATATTATCCTTCTGTTATTATCCCAGTTACGTCTTCTATCGCATACTATAAAAGCTTTATCAATAGTTTTACGACCAACCATCTGCGTGGCGACAACCCTTTTTTGGAATATAATTGTTGGTCAGAAGGCAATAGTTGGAATTGGCCCATGTCTCTTCAGCCATATAGAGCTAGTATGTATGCTAGTATGTATGTAAAGTCCATTACCACATCCACGAGCATTGTAAACTTTGGCATTATTCGATGAAGTAGCAAAAAAAGAGCATGCGTAACTTAGAATAATAACGTATAGAAGGATAGTGTCAGTAATTCGAATGTTCGAAACTTGAATCTAAAAATACTAATGGCGCGCAGACGATTGCACACATACACACGCACACCACTATATAAATTATGAAAGCAAATTTTGTTTTTATTAACATAGATCGTCGAAATACTTTTAAAAGTAATGTTAAAAACCTTTTTAAGTTTTTCAAATGTGTTGTGACACCATTTGAATGCACAAACCGTCATAATTCCGGGCGCATTTCCGCAGGCTCGCTCCACGGCTCGTCGGCGCGGCGTCCGCCCTATCGTGGCTTATGCTGAACGTGGGCGGACCGAGCGCTACGTGGCGACGGCTGTACGCGGGGGTCATCCGGTCGATGGCCCTGTACGGCGCACCGGTGTGGGCGGGGTCCTTGACCGTCCGACTTAGGGACCTTCTGTGGCGACCACAGAGGGTCATGGCGGTCAGGGCCATCCGCGGATACCGCACGGTGGCGACGGAGTCAGCGTGCCTATTGGCCGGGACTCACCCGTGGGACCTGGAGGCGGAAATGATCGCCGAGTTGTATCGGCGGGTGTCGGGGGTGCGCGGGGAGGGCGGTGTTGTTTCCTTGAGGGAGCTCACCGCCTGGCGCGTCGACGCCCGCCGAGACGTCATTGCCCGTTGGGCAGTCCGGCTGGAGAGGCCTCGGTTCGGGGTGCGAATCGTGGAGGCCTTCCGGTCGGTGCTGATGCAGTGGTTGGAAAGGCGGCACGGGGCGCTCTCCTTCCGACTAGTGCAGGTGTTGACGGGGCATGGGAGCTTCGCCAAATACCTGCACAAGGTCGTAAGGAAAGAGAGTACACCGTCCTGCCACCACTGCGATTGCGACGAGGACACGGCGCAGCATACGCTCGAGACCTGCGCCGCTTGGGCCACGCAGCGCCGTGAAATCGTCGCAATCATCGGTGCCGACCTGACGCTGCCGGCCATCGCTAGAGCGATGGTCGACAGCGTCGGGAATTGGGACGCGGTCGCAACCTTCTGCGAGACAGTGATCTTGCAGAAGGAGGCGGCGGATCGCCTGCGCGAGGAGCGCAGCCTCGATGAGGCCGCCGGTGAATGGGGCGGCGCAGGCGCAACTACCTGCGCCTCATGCCGCCCTAGCCGAGGCCGCGGGTGACGTGACCGGGGAGTAGTCCGTCACCCACCGAGAGGCCGACCGCGTGAGGAAAGACCGACGTCCTCCCCGAGGGGGGGACGTCAGTCGATGGTAGGGTACCCCAAGTAGGGGGTATTTCGTCGGGCCAACCACTGACTACAAGTTAACTCTGCTCCGGTGGTCGGTCCAACGACGAAGGCGACGTGGTTTTCGGGTGGGTTGCGGGAGTTGCGTGCTTAAGCCCCTCTGTCGCCCCGGACGGAGTGGTGCGGAGGCGCGCCGACCGCAGCCCACCCACAAAAAAAAAAAACCGTCATAATTACCTATTTATTTTTTAAGAGTTGCATACGTTCGTGCAGTACAATGACTTGTACATTACGGAACGGTTCCGGCGTAAGCTCCATTAGGCTCCAATTGAAATGCCTCACTTTTTGTGCGCGAATTTACCTTCTATACGTTATTATTCTAAGATGCGAAGATTCTAAGATATATATATATATATATTATACGCGGTGACATTTTTATCATCTTACAAAAAAAAAACCATAAAAGTATCCGACCTAAGAAACATCTAACATATATAAATGTTCAATAGTGGTAGTTATAAAAAAATAGTAAAATAAAATAAATTAAAACTAATATTTTGTAACAACCTGTTTATCATGTTTACATTTAAACAAAAGAAATCATTCAGTATTTCATTAGCCAATCACAAATACGAAGTACAGTTTCCTTTACGACGCCCGATCAACCGCCAATAATAATTGTTTTAGTAATTTAGTATCCGCAGGTTTGCGAAAGTGATAGGTCATGCGCACGAGCTTAACTTCCGTACGAGTAACTACCTATTTCTCGACATCGTTGTGTGTGTTGTTACAAAATGTCTAATAGACATTATAAATACTCGAATATCGAATTCGTACAAATGGTTCGTCTGTATGCGATAGCTGGGGAAAATTTAAGTGAGGCGAGAAGACTTTACGCAGCTCCTGCGAATATGCAGATGCTTCGCAATCGGGGTATAATTAACCCACAGGTGCCGGGGCTCCAAGTGATTTTGTCAGCGACGCAACGTCTGAATGATCACGGTCAATTCCACACTCCGACAGACGCGCAAGGTCGCGGCCACCCTCATTATTCATCTGAACTTGAAGAGAACATTCTCGAATACTTCGAGCTGCATCCGCAAAGAAGTACGAGAATGGCTGCAAGACATTTCGGGGTTAGCTAGTTTTATGTATGGAACGTGTTAACTACGGAAAATTTACATCCATTTCACTACCGGAATGCTCAGGCTTTATACGGGGCAGACCCAAGAGCACGCATGTCTTTATGTCAATGGTTAATCGAACATCCGCACGAAAACATACTGTGGACCGACGAGTCTACATTCACCCGCGCTGGGATGTTTAATATTCATAATGAACACTGGTGGGCTAGGAACAATCCCCACTTGATCAGAGAGTATTCCCATCAAATAAGATTCAGTGTGAATGTATGGGCTGGTATAATAAATGATCAACTAATTGGGCCCATCTTCATAGAAGGTAATCTTACGGGAGGAACGTACCTGGACCTGATTCAAAATGTAATACCTGAGTTACTCGAAGACGTGCCCCTTGCTTATCTATCAAATCTTTATTACCAACATGACGGTTGCCCCGCTCACTACTCGCGTGCAGTACAAGAGTACTTAAATATGCAATTTGGGGATAGATGGATCGGGAGAAATGGTCCCGTGGCTTGGCCACCTCGCAGCCCTGACTTAACACCATTAGACTTTTTTTTATGGTCACAAATAAAAAGGCTCGCAATGGAGGCCCACCATTTTTGTGTCATTAAATTGCGTTTCATCCGTAAAAATTTTACCCTCATGCGCGCAAAGAAGTTTCACTTCAATAATAATAAACATATCGATATATTAAACAAAATATTAATTAAAGTTATTCGTTTATTTATATTATATAAACATCGTGAAATGTAATTTTGTTAAGTGACTGAGTCTAATTGCTATCAGCACTGGTAATTGATGTCAGAAACTTAAATTATACCATTAATTTAATTTTAAACTCGCCGTGAAACGTTTCTTAAGATTTACAATTGGGTCGGTTCATTGGTTTGATGATTCGCGTGATTTGTTTGCTAATGAATAATTAGTGAATTAATTGTATTTGTTGAGTATTCTAATTTACGTAAATTTATTATTTATTTCATTCCTATCATTACAATTTTTGCTAAAAAAGGAAAGTATTATAAAATGTGTTTAACGTTAGTAACAAGCTGCTGAATAATATGCTTTTTCTGAGACGTCAATAATGTTTCTACTTCATAAACAAGCTCAAAGTCGCGTGTAATGAAGCAGGATATGTTCTTTCATGCGAGATAGAATCTGAAATACGGAAATCTGTAAAAGAACGGATGTAACTGACATACGAATTATTAGCACGCTCTGGTAGCAATGGGCAGGATTTATCGTTCGACGAACTGACAAACGCTGGAGAAGAAAGGTTTTTGAATGGCGACCATGTATCGGACGATGCAGCGTAGAATAATTAGGTGGATTGACGACCTAATGAAAGTTGCCGGGTGTCATTCGATGCAGGTGGCACAGGACCGCCCAGCACCAAACTTTGTGGCGAAACATGAGGGAGGCTAACAGTAGACGGCGATAGCGTCGCACCACTGGGCTCGAGCCTCCTCTACAGTGGGTGGAAAATTGACCATACAATTTTTAGGAAGTAGTGCTCGTCTATATTTTGATGAAGTCTCATGTTATCTATTTCAACTCATAATGTTATGCATATCAGCTCATAAACCGTCCACTGCAGGGTTTAAGCCTCCTTCAAAACAGGAGGGCAATTGATCCATTAGATTTTTTTTTGCTTCTCTTAAATAGATGTTATATGCATATTATAACATCTATTACGATACTTACAGATAAGGGGGTGGTGAATTGTATTTTTACTTCGTCATAACACGGAAAGTTGCTATCTATACAAATATTATATCTTTAAACGAGTAATTCTTGTGTATATATTAGTATATATCATCATCATCATCTTGCTCTTATCCCAATTACTTGGGGTCGACGCAATATGTCATCTGTTTTGACATATTGCAAAAAGTTTCGGCAATGACTTTTTATGACCGGCCGCCTGCCTGACGTCAACCATCCTTGGGAATGTAATCGTTGACCCAAATGGTACCAGATGGAGTTGGTCCGGGTCAATCTAGGGCTCTTAGTCGTCTTTTACGACATCCACGAGCAAAGCAAGGGTTGGTAGTATTCGAAGCCGCTACCACACAGCACATATACTAGTATATATTAGTATATATATATATATATGTATATATATATATATATATATATATGTATATATATTATCAGAATCTCGGCAACAGCCCCAACGATTTTGATGAAACTTGGCATACTAGAGCTTTCGGGGCCAAAAAATTGATCTAGTTAGGTTTTATTTATAGAAAATGTTGTTGAAAATGACATTAAACTTTAAAAGAATATGAATTCATATTTCGCCGTTAATGTCAAGAGTTATAATAGCTCAGTTGGGAAGATGTCCAGTTTTCCTTTTGTTTTGTTTTGGCATTCAAACAGCGTCGGATCGAATCTCGGTGTTATTATTATTCTCTTTTTGTAATTTACAAATATTTATTTTTTTATTATTTAATTTTTATTAATATATATCTAAATAAATTCGAGAAAAATACAATAAAAGTATACCGAGTGAAGCTCGGTCAACCAGATATTATTCTATAAACTAGTTACCGAAGTCACTCGAGTACTAATAAAAACAATAATGTAAAAAAGATGTATCATCATCATACTGCCCCTTATCCCAATTACTTAGAGTCGACGTAATATGTATTTTTCTTCCATCGCAGTATGCAGTATGTACAAAAGATTTGATTTAGTTCAATGATCGGCCATACTATTGGGCTCGGGGCTTCTCTGTAATGGGAGCTAAATTGACCTACAATACCGCGCTGTTCAAACGTGTTGGCATAAGGCTTTATGTCGAGTTTTCTTCTCTTGCTAGTAAAAGACAACTAAGGGATATGATATGCAGATAATATCTATATATTATCTGCATATCAAATAAATTAGTCGTCTTTTACGATATTTACGGCAAGATATAGAGTGGTAAATTGTATTCTTATTCCGTCACCACGAGGACATAAATGTCAATGTGACTGAAATTATGGTTAAAAATCGTCGTTCTTTCGTATTTTAGGCGTACAAATGATCTCTGCGTTGGTACGTGAGTAATAGTGTAGTTATTGGACTTGCGAATAAATTCCGATCCGATCCGTGTAGATGTAGGAGTACAATTTATTACCTGCTTTTATGTCCATAGACGTCGTGAAAGACGAATAAGGGATATGCAGATAACATTCCTTTTTTTTCTTATTGTAATCTTTATTCATTTAAATTAGCACAGTATAATATTCTTTTTAAGATTTTTTTATAGTTCCTATGGGCTTCCGTGATTTCACTCACAGGTTCCATTTGAAAATCAGCGCCAGGACTTTGTACCTGGCATATGCTGAAATGGACTCCTGGTTGATACATTTCAAACACACGTATATCTTTTTATTATATTTTGTATAATTATGTTAACGAAATGTATCAATAATTCTTTCTTTCTTTCTTATGCAAGAAAACGAAAACTTGACGTTAAAATCAACGCCAACCAGTCTGACTAGTAAGTCAATTTTCCTCACATTGTGGTAGAGGTCGACTACTGTAATGCCATATTAAACACCGGCGCGCCATAAGCTCGAGGCCTGCGCGACTTAGGCAGTGCAGCGCTGTGAACTCGTCGCAATCATCGGTGCAGACCTGACGCTGCCGGCTATCGCTAGGGCGATGGTCGACAGCGTCAGAAATTGGGACGCGGTCGCAGCCTTCTGCGAGACAGTGATCTCGCGGAAGGAGGCGGCGGATCGCCTGCTCGAGGAGCGCAGCCTCGATGAGGAGATCCGTCGCCCGAGTCTGGGGCGGCGTCGGCGCAACTACCTGCGCCTCATGCCGCCCTAGCCGAGGCCGCGGGTGATGTGACCGGGGATTAGTCCGTCACCCGCCGAGAGGCCGACCGCGTGAGGAAAGACCGACGTCCTCCCCGAGGGGGGGGACGTCGGTCAATTGGAGGGTACCCCACGTAGGGTACCCCCTACGTGGGGTACCCTGGGGTACGGAGCAGGGTTACTTGACATCAGTGGACCACTGACCACACTTATCGAGAAGTTCCTATCTAACAATAAGTTTTAAATACAAACGTGATAAAATCCGTAAAGCAATTTTATTTACAACTAGCAACCCGCCCTCGCTTCGTTTCAGTTTCAGTCGCCTTACCCGCATAGTTTTCGTTCCCGTTGGAATATCGGGATAACATATCGCCTATGTTACTCCCTGATATTATAGCTTTCCATTGGTGAAAGAATTTTTGAAATTGGTTCAGTGGTTTAAGCGTGAAAGTGTAACAAACAAACAAACTTACTTTCGCATTTATAATATTAGTAAGAACGTGTAATACTCGCATAAAGATCAGAAATCATTATGTACATTTTTATACATTAAATTAAATAAAAGTAAGTAAACAGTTGCCCGTGTGGCGACGGGCTGAGAATACATATGTCGCCACCCCTAACTTGCCCGTGGGAGTCGTAAAAATCGGCTGAGGGTTCACCAGGAGAGCAGGGCAGCAGCTCTCTCCTGGGAAACGTAAAACACCTATACTGCGATCGCCAACTCACCTGCCAAGCGTGGCGATTACGGTAATATCCCTTTTTTTAGAAATGGCGTACAATAAAAAAATTGGACCGCTCATTGTGGCGCAACATGAGGGAGGCCTACGTCATTCAGTGAGTTGGCGAGTCACCGTCTGCCAAAGTTCAAGACGATAAAGGTATTGAAGGCAGACGACAGTTTTTCAATCAATAGTTTTTAGTTTAGCCAGTCCATCAAACCTCCAACCCCATAAACAGTTATTAGATACCATCATCACACAATAGTTTTACACCTACCGTTGGCAGTCCACGTGTGTTATGTGCAGACGTGGAGTGTCATCGGTAGACGTCCCATCCCATTTTTACATTAAATTTCTCCAAAGGCCTTTGCATGTTGGATCCATATCCCCATGTAAGCCTTTCAAAGGACCGGGTATCTTCCCTTGGAAGATAGCCGTGAATCGGAGAGATATAAATGAGAAAGTTTAGATAGACACTTTGTTTCTCTCACGCTAGAACGGCTCAACTGATCTGGATGTCACTAAGATAGTTCATAGTTTGGCACACATTATGCTTAGTTATTGCTACGTTAGATTACCGCTTACATTACGACGAGTGGAGCATCGGATGTGTGATATATTTTTAAGAAAAAAAGAACCATTATAAACGTTTAAGAAACTTATAATGCTGGGTTCAATTTAAAGCTTTGATTGGAAAACGTGTTATTGAAAGTTTGTGCCGGTTTTAATTAATTTTCAATAGCAAGCACGGACTTAGGAACTGTGTTTTGTAGATGACGCGCCCCCTAATATGTGTGATCAAAAAATACTTGATCAAAGTTTGGTGTGTTATAGATTCGATTTTCATTTTGGAAATAAAAGCGTGATACTAATGGAATTTCTGTGTGGTGATGGAGTAAGAATACAATTCAGCACCCCCTATCTTGGCCGTGGATGTCGTAAAAGACGACTAAAGGACATAATATGTATTTAACATTTGTGCAAGAGAAGGTAAACTCGAAATAAAAGCCTATACCAATATGTCTGACAAGCATGGTATAGTAGCTTAATTTCTCTCCTATTTGGGACGAGACTTGAGCCCAGCAAGCTGAGATGAATGGAATTTAAAAGAAGATATTAAATACTCTTAGCATTAGTTATATTTTTCGTCTTTGTCTTTAAACTATGTTATCTCGAATATTTTGCATGCAAATAAAACTTTGATGCCAAGATGCAAGTTAGTTTTTGTATATAGGATCCATGGAAGTTAGTCAGAAGGAAATACTTTGGATGAGATCAAGCGGTTTTTTTCCTACGTTAGCAATTCTAGCAGTTAGCCTTAACAGACTTTGAGCAAATTCCAGTTGGTTATTGTTCTTTTGATTCGTAAGCGGTTTAGTCACGTTATTTAATTTATATTGGGTAAAATCAAGTTCTTATTTTTGTATGTGTTGTGCAGTAAGCCACAAATAATTTTTGGGTAAAATGAAGTTGTATTCTAGCGGTGGGTTCAATAACGCAATCGGTTGGGCAAATTCAAATTGTTATTATGTGATGGAGCCCTGAGCAGTTAGTTACATAATAATAATTTTTAACAAAAAAAAAAACGACTTCAAACAAAAAAACAATTCCCAAACAAATTAATATGCACTAAAAAGCAAAAAAATAATTCTTGTACAATATAGTGCCCGCCCAACCTTACAACAACTTGATGAAAAAATAAATAGAGTACTTAAAAGTCAATCAAATTATTACGACAATATAATGTAGTTACAATTATTGTCATTTTTGGAGTCGGTGTCTATGTCTATGTCGGTATGTTTGTCGGTGTCCTAGTTTTGTTGACTGACACCGACTCCAAAAATAATAATAATTGTAACTACATTATATTGTCGTAATAATTTGATTGACTTTTAAGTACTCTATTTTTTTTTTCATCAAGTAGTTGTAAGGTTGGGCGGGCACTACATTGTCCAAGAATTATTTTTTTGCTTTTTAGTGCATATTAATTTGTTTAGGAATTATTTTTTGTTTGAAGTTGGTTTTTTTTTGTTAAAAATTATTTTAATTGTTTGATTTTTAGTGAATGTGAAGTGCACATTTTTGTTCTACCTATGAGTCAACCTACTAATAGTGCTGCTCGTTTGAGACAGTGCCGTTCCACATTACGGTAGGTGACTCAAATATCCGGATACTATAAGAGAGTCAGCCGAGTGTCGATAATTTGCTCCTAAGAATTGAAGAGTACCGTTACTTTAGCATAGATCCTATAATCAGAACCTAATCAAACTACCCTTGAAGTACATCCTATCCAATAAAAAGAATCATCGAAGTCGGTTGGTGTTATATTGAGTTTTCATCCATGTGTATTATATACTTTATGCAAATTTAAGACTTAAATAGTTTTCTCATGGATACCACGTTCAAAACTGGACTAAATTGAAACGGAGCCACACGAAATGCACCAGCTTTCAAATAAATAATAAAGAATCATCAAAATCGGTTCACGCAGTCGAAAGATCTGAGGTAACGAACATAAAAAAAAATAATTAAAGTCGAATTTACTTTAAAAAAGAGAAGGTTCTCAACCTTCTCCTTTTTTAAAGTCGGTTAAAAAAGAATCATCGGCTTCGGTTGGCGTTGTTATTGAGTTTTCGTCCATTTATCGCGCACATACTTAATGCAAATTAAAGACTTATGTGGTTTTCCCATGGATGCCATTGTCGAAAGTGGATGAAATTAAAATGGGACCACACGAGAAGCACCAGCTTTCAAACAAAAAAGAATTATTAAAATCGGTTTACCCAATCAAAAGTTCTGAGGTAACAAACATAAAAAAAAAACAAAAAAAAATACAGACGAATTGAGAACCTCCTCCTTTTTGAAGTCGGTTAAAAAGTATGTTAGCCACAGCCGCAGCATGCCTTCACACTCTCTTCACTTTCTTCGCGGCAGACAGCGGTCTTGCAAAGGTTCATGAGTGGCAGCAACACTTACTATCAGATGTATTGTTTTGCGCGTTTGCCACCGTTAGCAATAAAAAAAACATTTATTTGGTATTTCTGTATTGGATTCATATGATACTACAGCAGTGCAATACTGTAGGTAAAATTAAATTATTTTCTTATGTTGTATTTCTAAGCCGTGAATCTAGTTGGTTTTTGGAATTTTTGATCCATAGGCAGTTAGTAGTTATGTTAGTGCAATAATATAATTTGCGTAAAACCAAGTTGTTTATTATATATTTGATTCATAATCAGTTAACTAACTATACAACTGTGAAACTGAAAAATTTATTAAAATCAAGATGGTTTTTAGGTATACGTTATTTTCGTAAGCTGTTGGCTACTCGGGTGACGTGACCGTGCATTAGTCCGTCACCCGCCGAGAGGCCGACCGCGTGAGGAAAGACCAACGTCCTCCCCATACGTCGGTCGATGGGAGGGTACCCCACGTAGGGGGTATTCCGTCGGGCCAATCACTGATGACAAGTAACCCTGCTCCGGTGGTCGGTCCAACGACGAAGGCGACGTGGTGTTTGGGTGGTTTGCGGGTGTTGCGTGCTTAAGCCCCTCTGTCGCCCCGGACAGAGTGGTGCGGAGGCGCACCGATCGCAGCCCACCCCAAAAAAAAAGCTGTTGGCTACTAAATTGCGATAGTTTTCGTAACATTAAGCTAGTTTTTGTGCTTTAGATCCGTAAAAATAATGTCACGAATATTTAGCTAAAATGATCTTGTTTTAGATTTTTGAATACATAAGCAGATCGTTATAAGTTTTTTTGAAAGTGTCGCAGCTATTATGTACATAATGTAAAATTTTGATGTCGCAAATAATTCAACCACTTTGTGAAAACCAAATATATTTTTATGGTACAAATACTCTGTGTTGAAATTTTAGTTGTTTGTACTGATTAGTGGTTTGAGCTACGGGCGATATATACAAACCACTAAGCTACTGTGTATTCTATTTAATTAATTATATCTTTAAATTATTCTTAATTAACCCTTTTCTTGTTAATTAAAGTCCAAGCTTGTAAAATATGTAATTAAATTTTAGAGAATATTGTATTCTCATTCAACTCCAAGAATATTGCCTAAGGCTTTTTTAAAATGGACTTTATTTTTAAAACGATTTTACGTTGGAGTTTTCCTTTGTTATAGCAACGGCCGTAATATTATGTAGTGAGTATACAATTCACCAACCTTTTTAGGGTGCTGTACCCAAAGAATAAAAACGCGACCCTATTACTTCGCTGTCTGCCCGTCTGTCTGTCTGTCACCAGTCAGTATCTCAAGAATCGCGATAGACAGTTGAAATATCTTGTCGGCGCGGCGTCCGCCCTATCGTGGCTTATGCCGAACGTGGGTGGACCGAGCGCTACGTGCCGACGGCTGTAAGCGGGGGTCATCCGGTCGATGGCCCTGTACGGCGCACCGGTGAGGGCGGGGTCCATGATCGTCCGACTCAGGGCTCTTCTGTGGCGACCACAGAGGGTCATGGCGGTCAGGGTCATCCGCGGATACCGCACGGTGGCGACGGAGGCAGCGTGCCTATAGGCCGGGACTCCGCCGTGGGACCTGGAGACGGAAATGCTCGCCGGTTTGTATCGCCGGGTGACGGGGGTGCGTTTGGACGGCGTAGGCGCGAGTACTTGCACCTAATGCCGCCCTAGCCGAGGTCGCGGGTGACGTGATCGGGGAATTAGTCCGTCACCTGCTGAGAGGCTGACCGCGTGAGGAAAGACCGACGTCCTCCCCGAGGGGGGTACGTCGGTCGATGGGAGGGTACCCCAAATAGGGGGTATTCCGTCGGGCCGACCACTGATGACAAGTAACCCTGCTCCGGTGGTCAGTCCAACGACGAAATATTTCCAAATTATGTATTTCTGTTGCCGCTATAACAACAAATACTAAAAACTAAATAAATATTTAAGGATACTCCCATACCACAAACGCGATTTTTTTGCCTGCTTTTGATATCGATAGTGGTAACATATTCACAAAATACTAAATTGTATTTTTAATTTTAAATAAATAATAAAATTAAAATAAAATAAATATTAAAGGGGGCTCCTCTACAAAAACGCCATTTTTTGTCTATTTTATCGATAATGGTAGGTACGGAACCCTTCATGCGTGACTTTAACTCTCACTTAGCCGGTTTTTTTTATTCTATGGATGTTGAAAATGTCGAACAGAACATGTAAGTATACAATACCACTGTAAGAGAAGTAAGGCTTGAAATAATAGATGTGGTTTATTAACTCTCTAACAGTGTGGAGGAAGCTTGCCCCGTCAGTGGAATAATGTCTTGGTCTTTACAGAATAATAATTCTAAGGATGTGAAAAAATAAGCTATTTTTATATTAATCGATTAATTTTTTGTAATAATCCATTTTAAAAATGGATTATCAAAATAAAAAAAAAATCGATTTAAAAGGAATCGATTTTTTTATATTAATATTAATCGATTATTTTAGTATTTGCTTTTTTAGAATTATTATAATTCTAATTTTGGTGACCAAATAAGAATATTATTCACTACTTTCTCTTATGTCAGACCGTCTGGCTAGCATGGTATAGTAGGTCAATTACCCTCCTATAAGTGGAGGAGGCTCGATTTCAGCAGTAGGACCTATATGAGCTGAGATGATGATGATATATACATAGAAGATAGATAGATATAATAATTTTATTTAATATTATTAATTATCTTCTTATAAACTATTTCCGTGTGGTGACAGAGTAAAAATACAATTCACCACTCCCTATCTTGCCCGTGGATGTCGCAATAGACGCCTATGGGATATAAGATGCATACAACATCTATGCAAGAGAAGGAAAACTCGAAATGAAACCCTATACCAACATGTTTGACCAGCATGGTATAGTAAGTTAAATTTCCTCCCATTGTGGAGGAGGCCCAAGCTCAACAGTAGGACGTATGTGGGCTGCGATGATACGACGATGAAACCATAGAAAAAAATAACCTTCTTCAGCCAGTTATTTTGATAATATAACGTAAAACTTGTACATATAATAGACTGTACGACTTCCTTTTCTCTTTAAATATGAGGTAAATATTTTCAAAGACTTTCAAAGAAGAACAGGGAATTTTCTTTGCCCTCCATTAGCTGAGTAGTTCTTATTGATTGTCTAAGGCTTCATATTCAAATTATTTTAAATGACAGACTGAAACGAATACTAATCAACTTTGAAGCTATGATTGATCTTCCTCTAATTGGAATCATCAGTAGTTTATTTCCTTACTAAGCTATCGTATAATCGTAAGTATACGAAAAGCGTAAGCCTGGAGTAGGTGATGGATTTAGAAGGTAACGAAGAAAAACCAAAGATTTATGAAATGCATTAATGCAAATGTGTAAGTCTTAAATGCAACCCTTTTTTTTGGATGGGCTAGGATCAGCGCACCTGTCGCCCGGCGCTATCTGGGGTGACATCGAGGGGCGGCTCTCACAGCCTCGTAACCCACTCGTGACACGTCACCTTCGTCGTTGGGCTGACCACCGGTGCAGGGTGACTTGTCGTCAGTGGTCGGCCCGACAGAATACCCCTTCAGGAGGGCCCCCTCCTTGACCGACGTCCTCCTCGAGGGGGGAACGTCGGTCTTCGTCGCGCGGTCGATCTCACGGCAGGTGACGGACTAACTCCCCGGTTTAGTCCCTCACGGCCTCGGCTAGGGCAGCATCAGGTGCAGGAAATCGCGCCTGCGCTGCCCCAGTCGCAGGCGGCGGTTCGCGTCGTCGGTAGAGCTGGTAGAATACACAGAGTGACCCAGTCTCTCCACCGCTCCAGTGACTCTAGTCCTATAATCTGTCTGCGTGGTACAGTAGGTCAATTTTATTCTTACTGAGGAAAAGATTCAAGCCCAGTAGTGGAATGTATATGATCTCAAATGAAGATGAAACAGGATTTTGTCTTAATGATTTCTAATGTTTATGTGAGTCTCAACATCTACATCTACACTAATCTACACTAATATTATAAAGAGAAAAAAAAATTGTATTTTTATGTGTGTGTATGTTTGTAATGAATAAACTCAAAAATTACTGAGCCGATTTCAGAAAATTCTTCCACCGTTGGAAAGCTACATTCACCCTGAGTAATGTAGGCTATATTTTAGGTCGGTATTCCCACGGAAACGGGAACTACGCGGGTAAGGCGACTGGATCCGAAGCGAGGGCGCGTTGCTATTGTAAATAAAATTATAATGGATTTAATGGATTTTATCGCGTTTTAATTTGATTTTTGATTGACCGACGACGTTTCGAATACTTTACAGCGTTCATGGGCACGGGCGTCTTTTAAAACAGATAAAAAAGTTTTAACTTATATTGAACAAATTACACTATATATAGTTAATATAGAAATTATAGTGGTAAATTCACTTCACTAGGCGTCCCGTCCCACATTTTAGATTAAATTTCCCCAAGACCCTGTGTGAGTTGGACCCATGTACTTGTATGAACCCTCTAAAGGTCCGGTTACCTTTGCTTGGCTTGTAAACACAAAGGAAGGTAGCTATGAAAAGGAGTACCTCGTTTAATAATAATATTAGAGAAAGTTCTTTTATTTAGTTATTTATAGGTATTACAATAATACGTGTAGTAACGGAGTAAGAATACAATTCACCACCCGTTTTCTTGTCCTTGGGTGTCGTAAAAGGCGACTAAGGCATTAAATCTGTATATAATATCTATTCGAAAAAAGGAAATCTTAAAATGAAGTAGTATAGGGTCTGACCAGCGTGGTATAGTAGTGGACAATGTCTCATATTATAGAGGAGGGTAGAGCCTTGATAAAAGCATCCTATTATCGAGGCTCTTTACATCTAAATAGGCTGCACTCAATATAAAATCCTATATCAACCCGTCTGATCAGCATGGTATAGTAGATCTATTTCCCTCCCACTATGAAAGAAGCTCAAACCCAGTAGGGAGATGTGCCCGAGGTGCGATGATGATGATGACGAGGTTTAAATGATATATATCCCATATATCGTATTCTATAATCCATACATGAAACAATAAAGACTATCAACTTTCTATTTTTTAATCCTAAGAGTAAGAAAGATTTATTTGAAGTTAACATTTTCATCCTTTTTCGGCCCATATACGTTTCAGTATAAGACATGAGTCTTTTTGCAGTGTTCTTATATTCTACCTAAATAATGAAAGCTGCAGTGGATTATTGACTAGTCAGTCCATTAGAACCGCAAACTATATAAATTATAATGACAGACAATGACTTAAAATCTATCAAAATTCTTCTTCATTAAAAAAGGAACATAAATCATACCATCAACATAACAAAATGATAATCAAGTTGGAACATAAATCATACAATCAACATCTATACCAATAAATAAAATTGGAATGTCTGTTTCTAATATCAAAATAATAGGCTTTTTTCATGCTCACACGATTATTTGCACTATACATATGCCTAAAATACACTTTATATTTTTTTGTCTGTCTATCTGTTTGTTCTGGGTAATCTTTAAACCGACCGATTTCAAAAATTCTTTCACCAACGGAAAGCTATAGCTTTCCGTTGGTGAAGATATCAGGGAGTAACATAGGTTATATTTTATCCCGATATTCCCACGGGAACGGGCACTACGCAGGAAAGACGACTGAAACCGAAGCGAAGCGAGGTTGCTGGTACAAAATAAAATCAACTTGGAACAAAAATCATACAATCGACATACAAAATAAAATCAACTTGGAACATAAATCATATAATCGATATACAAAATAAAATGAACTTGGAACATAAATCATATAATCGACATACAAAATAAAATGAACTTGGAACATAAATCATACAATCGACATACAAAATAAAATGAACTTGGAACATAAATCATACAATCGATATACAAAATAAAATCAACTTGGAACATAATGGCACAATTAAAATAATCTATTCAATATTGGCGAATACCTCTTGTAAAGCTGATTGGCAAAACTAAAAAAGAAAATCAGTGACAAATTGTGGCATAGTTTTCAAATAAATATTATGAATATTTCAAATACATTTGAATGCCCGATGCTGAACAACTACTAAAATGTGTCCATGTGGTAACGGAGTAAGAACACAAATCACCACTCCCTATCTTGCCCGTGGATGTCGTAAAAGACGACTAAGGGATATAATACGCACATAACATCTATGCAAGAGAAGGAAAACTCAAATATTAAGGTCAATTTCCCTCCTATTGTGGAGGAGGCTCGAGCCCAACAGTGGGATGTGTATGAGCTGAAATTTACTACTACGCTTTCGTGTGGTGACGTAGTAAGAATACAGTACCACTGCCTTTCTTACCCATAGGTGTTATAAAAGACGGCTAAGAGATTATAAAACGTATATAACGTGTGTGAAATGGAAGGAAAACTCGAAATAAAACCCTATACCAACCCGCCTGACCAACGTGGTAATATTAGGTCAATGCGCTATGATGATGATACCACTCTGGTCTGATGTGTTGGTAAAGGGTGTCATTTCGAGTTTTTCAGCACATGTATCGATGTTATTAGCATACTTTACATCCCTTAGTCATCTTTTAAGACACCCACGGGTAAACTTACTTATGATTAACAAACAGAAGTGAAGTCACAAATATCATAAGTGCGATTTAACTAAGAACAGGAGGATGTCGTGCTGTTATGGTCTTTTACACCTATATATAGATCGTCCACGATATACGTACCCATGAAAACTAGTTGAAAATACAAACCCTATAAAACAAATTGAGTAATTGACTTATTATGCGACTTACTTGGTGTTTTTTAAGTCTATCATTGAAGGCGTTTAATACGCCTATAATACCATCATTATCCCTTAGTCGAAATCAACGGATAAAAAAGAGGTTGGTGAATTATATTCTTACTCCGTCACGATACGGCAAGTAATTGCATTTATTGTTATTCTATTTTAAATTCTGTCTGCATTTAATAAATTTTGCAATAAAGATACATTTATAATAAAAAAATAAACTGTAATCATTGTTTTTAAATTAATAAACATTATTATTATTTACGTAGTAGTTACGCGAATATAATACACCATAAGCTGAGACAAAATCTTTTATCCTAGTTTTAAAAAAGCTATTCTTTTATCAATGTTTCTATGATCATATTTACATGAAGGACTATAAAGGAACATAGAATTTTTTGTATATTTATTTTACTCTCAAACGTAAATATTTACATTAAATAAAGGAATAAAAGACATTCATAATATTTATAACAAACCTTTCCTCAAACAGATTCAATGGAATACAAATGAAAGAAAAATATTACTCAGCGACCACAAATTCACAATAAAAAATACAAATTAGAATTCCAATGTTTCAGAATAACACAATAACATTATCTAATCTTCGTTCACAATCATTTGATTCAACATCAACAGGTTTGGCAGCGGCCCCGGCAGGCCAAGGCTGCTTTGGCACTGACCTGCTTCCGACTGACTCGCTCCCCTATCGCCCGCAACCCCCGCTGCTGCGCGATCTACTCCACCCGCCCGGTTCCCAGCCTCCAATGTCATTGCAACTGCACCGGGAACGAACCTCAACGAAATTTATCGAACTATCATGGTAAATATTACATGTAAGCTAGAAAATGTTATATTTATCCTGTTTTTATATTATTTATTATTATAATTAATATAGAAATAGGAATTATATAATACAATTATTATTATATTAATAATAATTGTATAGATAGATTAGTGGTTTGAGTAATGACCTCGCACCCCATACGCTGTGGTTCGATTGTATATTTGTGAAGTCCCCGGGAATACAAAGACTTATTCCTTGGTAAAAAAGAGTCCCGGCTATCTACATACACGTAATCGGGCAATATTCATATAGGAATCTTGTTAATAACTGAAAGAGTCCTGGGAAGTTTTTCCATGATTCAAAAACGATTGTTCTGGGTCTGAGTATAATTTTTGTCCGTTAATTCTGTTTTTGAAGTCACCTGCGATACAAGGATTTATTCTTTACTTGTTAAAAATATTTAAATATTTTCCATTTAATAAACAATCAACCTTTAGACCGTGATAATAAATTAAGTAAAGCGACGTCCGAGAGACTTAAAACTTAACTGTTTTGGATAATTAGCTAACAACTTCAAGTCTTAGGGTTATTGCTAACAAATTAATATTATAAGTAAGAAATTTATAACTTAATTTTGTCTTATTTATCTCAGCACTAATTTTCATATAGGATTATCAATTAATAAGTCCTAAGTTTAACTCTTAGATTAACCTTAGATTAACAAATCTGAGGATATAATTGTGAAGTTGTTGATAACAAGAATCGAAACGCCGAGATTTGTCTTGTATACATAAAACTAAATAATTACAGCTTCTGTACGATATCTTCTCTACGATATTATCGTAATCCTACTCTTAATCAACACATAATTAATTTATCATATAAAGATATAATCGTTAATTTTTTTCAATAATCAATATCAAGACCTCTTAATAATTTTACAGGACACCCGCGGGTAAATTGTAGGTAGTGTACAAATTGTATTTTTAGTCGGCTTATAAACAGCTAAAAAGCTAACACAAATAAAACTTGGAGTGTAGCTAATAACCAGTTGAAATCTAATCTACACGTGCAGTAAAAGTTCTACATATAAGTGTAAACTGTGCACAAGTTCTGATAACCTTTCACGCTAATTAACATTGTGACCTAAATTCAACGCTTTTTCTCGCGTAAATACAAATGTTATTTATAACGAAAGCTTTAATAATTTTTCAAGTCAAATAAGCATTTAACAAACATTTAACTTACGTAGTATTTGATAAAATAAATTTAATATTTTACCCAAAAAGTGTTATCAAGATTTGCCCAGAATTGTACCTCTGGAAAGTTTCCGGCAATTTCCTTAGGCGTTAATATCTATTTCCTCCGCCTGTTCTGTTATGGATCATGAGAACCTATTGGAAATAGATTAGGTAGTCCTTCTAACACGAAACTTTACTTTCGAAACCGGAGCAATGTCGTAAAGTTCTAACGAACCATATCTGCCTTGAAAGAATCAAGGTTACGTTTCTTTTATGAGTGTTTATTAGTTCATGAAACATCTGAGCTTTTCAAATAAAATGTTTTATTTGTGATTATATGAGTGGGCTGCCAATAATAGTTAACACGCTTAGCAAATCTATTTCTGCTAGGAAAAGTAATTGAAGTGAATTCATTGCAACTTTAAGTTGGATTTTCATTGTAAAAATATCAAGATATATTTTGCGAGAACTTGAATTTATTATTTTATTTATTTACTTACAATTTCTGTATTTCGTAGTAATGTATTTTGCTCTGTAAACACACAAATATAATGTAAATTATACGTTCGAAGCTTTCCCGTCTCCTAATTGAAATTGTGAGAATATATTATGGTGGTAACGAGAGGAATTTGACACATTTCCACATGAATTTATTACGAGAGCATTGTTCAGCAATAAGGGTGAATTGAAACATTGAAATTATATATGTATAATCATATTTTTTGGTCATATAAAAGAAAAAAACCTAATACATTTGCAGCGTTTTAATATCTTTTGTAAATTAAGAGCTAATCTTTAGATATATATTTCTTGTGTACGTGTGTATGTCACTGCTACTAAACGGCTGGACCGATGTTGATGAAATTTTTTGTGTGTATTCAAGGGGATTCGAGAATGATTTTGATTTACAATTAGACCCGGTAGGTGGCACTTTATTTGAACAGAACAACGTCTGTTGGGCCAGCTAGTATTTATATATATATTTCTTGCGTACGTGTGTATGTCACTGAACTCCTACTAAACGGCTGGACCGATGTTGATAAAAAATTTTGTGTGTGTTCAAGGGGATTCGAGGATGATTTAGATTCACAATTAGACTCATTAGATGGCGTTGCTATCGATTTCAAGGAGAATTCCTTTTATTTGAACGGAACAACGTCTGTTGGGTAAGCTAATAATAGTACCATAGCCGAGGCCGCGGGTGACGTGACCGGGGATTAGTCCATCACCCGTCGAGAGGCCGACCGTGTGAGGAAAGACCGACATCCTCCCCGAGGGGGGGGGACGTCGGTCGATGGGAGGGTACCCCGGGTAGGGGGTATTCCGTCGGGCCGACCACTGATGACAAGTAACCATGCTCCAGTGGTCGGCCCAACGACGAAGGCGACGTGGTGTTCGGGTGGGTTGCGGGTGTTGCGTGCTTAATCCCTTCTGTCGCCTCGGACGGAGTGGTGCGGAAGCGCGCAAACCGCAGCCCACCCAAAAAAAAAAATTAACTAATTATCATCTTGAGGATTGGATTACAATGGCAATAAAGGCAATAAATGGTAGGTGAAAAAGAAAAAGGCATCTTAATGGAAAGAAAAAGGACGTCGGAGCCATTAAATAACTGCTTAGAGCGTCCCCACCCTGTCCTTTAACTTCGTCTTTAATTACACCATTAAAATTTTCTTATTTTTTCACCTTTACGCGTCAGAAAGTGTAATTATATTTTCAAGAAAAAGAGCAAGGATACCTTACTGGATACATGGACACATTCATACGCATTCATCCTTAATTAATATTATAAATAAGAAAGTAAGTTTGTTTGTTTGTTGCGTTTTCACGCTTAAACCAAACAACCGATTTCAAAAATTCACCATTGGTAAGCTATAATATCAGGGAGTAACATAGGCTATATTTTATCCCGGTATTCCCACGGGAACGGGAACGCGAGTAAGGCGACTGAAACCAAAGCGAAGCGTGGGCGAGTTAGCAACGTTAAAGTGTATCTTTGTTGCGTATATAATTATTTTACATACACATATTATAGAATACATTTAAAACATATGTATATAAATAATCTTCTTCCGTGTGGTGACGAAGTAAGAATACTATTCACCACTCCCTTCTTCTTCATCATTTCATTCATCATCTTGCTCGTGGATCTCATAAGAGACGACTATGGGATATAATATGCACATAACATCTGTGCAAGAGGAGGAAAACTCCAAATAAAACCCAATATCAACATGTCTGACCAGCATGGTATAGTAGATCAAATTCCCTCCCATTATGGAGGAGGCCCGAGCCCAATAGTGGGACTTATTTAGGCTGTGATGATGATCAATCAATTTCGTGTTATTTACGGAGACGCGGGGCGTCGCGCGTCGCGTGTGGCGTGGCGTCGCGCGGCGCGTTGGACGTTTTTATTGTTTAGGTAGGGGCGGCGCGTGAAGCGGTACGTATCATCGCACGCGTAAACACAGACTTATAGCAATATGCGATGTTGTTTATAGAAACGCGAGGCGGGAAGAGTGGCGATGCCCGCCGCTGCGCCCGCGTCGTATTCTCAAGCGTGTAGCGGAGCACGCGGCGAGCATCGCTGCGGCGCACGCGGGGTTCTCAGTTAATCCGACCCAAACTTCTCATGTTCCGCTATTATAAACACTGGGCCACTCTTTATATTAAATAACTCACTTTTTAAAATACAATTTTCTTCTAAAAAGTCTATCATATCATACTCCGTTGCGACGGTAACTACGTCTGTGTTGCACGATTAGCAAATGAGACTGGCAGAAGGTTCCGCCACAGGCATCGCTTCTTCGAGAATCGCCGCTGCGTGCGCCGCCGCGATAAACACCGCGTGAGACGTGACGATGCCATCCGCGGGCTCGGCCGTAGAACACGCTCCATTTCAAGCAAACGCGTGTAAAATCGCTTCTCCGTAAACGCACTCATCCAACGCCCTACATTTGAATTTAGTGCGGGCCGCGCAGCCTATCGCGACGCGCGACGCGCTGCGTCTACGTAAATGAAGCCTAAGGGATATGATATGCATATAACATTTACGCAACTATGACTCTCTGTGTCTTGGCGAAAATATTTTATGCTCAGATAGTTTAATATCAAAACCGCCTTTATCAAACAACAGTCACGTTTTCATAAGTTATTTATTCAGTAAATCTTCAGTCAAAAGTAATCATATCATATTTTAGATATCACAAACTTATTGTTTTATTCTCAGAGTACGACAGAAATTGCCATTAGTTAGATTAAACTTTATCAGAGTAATTTATAAACAATTATAACTATCATAATCATTTCAGCTCATATACGTCCCACTGTTGGGCTCAAGCCTCCACCACAATAGGAGGGAAGTTGACCATAAAATATCATCATTAGACAGGTTGGTATAGGGATCCATTTCGAGTTTTCTTTCTCTTGCATATATAGTTACTAGCAACCCGCCCTCGCTTCGCTTCGGTTTCAGTCATCTTTCCTGCGTAGTTCCCGTTCCCGTGGGAATACCGGGATAAAATATAGCCTAGGTTACTCCCTGATATTATAGCTTTCCGTTGGTGAAAGAATTTTTGAAATTGGTCCGGCCATTTTGAAGATTACCCGAAACAAACAGACAGACAGACAAACAGACAGACAAAAAAAATATAAAGTGTATTTTAGGCATATGTATAATGCAAATAACCGTGTGAGCATGAAAAAAGCCTATTATTTTGACATTACAAACAGACACTCCAATTTTATTTATTGGTATAGATATGCGTATTATATTCCTTAGTCGTTTTTTACGATAACTATTTACACTGTAAATTATCCGTGTGATCACGGAGTAAGAATACAATTCACGACCCCCTTTATTATCCGTAGGTGTCGTACAAGACGCTAAAGATATATGAATGAATATGCGCGTAACATGTATGCAAGAAAAGAAAAACTCGAAATAAAACCCTGTACCAAGAATTCTGACCAGCGTGATATAGAAGATCATTTCACTTCAATTTTGATTGAGGCTCGAGTCCTGTAGTGGGAAGTATATGAGCTGAAATGATGATGATGATGATAACATCGTAAATGTTCAATTCTGAGCAAAATAAATATTATTAACCTCGTCTTGATAAAGTTTTCACTTCTATTGTGTGGTCTTAAGCATCGGGGAGTTAGTCCGTCATTAGCCGAGAGGCTGACCGCGTGACGACGACCAACGTCCCCGAACAGTGGGGGGACGTCGGTCTAGGTGAGGGTACTTCTCAAGAGGTATTCCGTCGGGCCGCCCACTGACGATAAGTCACCCTGCACCTGTGGTCGGCCCAACGACTAAGGCGGCGTGTCACGGGTGGGTTAAGGGGCCGCGCGCCGCCCTTCTGTCGCCCCGGACGGAGCCGGGCGACGGGTGCGCTGACCGTAGCCCACCACCAAATAAAAAAAAAAGAAAAGCACAAAACTATACATTTTTAATCGACATTTTATGATGTTTTGTGATATGTGAACATTATGGTAGCCGATTAATTACAAGCAATGTAACAAACAAGTAAAATTTAGGAACTTAATTATAGAGCTGTTTCAATATTTATTTGAAAGAAAATTAATTAGGTGAAGGTTGCTTTCACAATCTTCTGATGTTTTATGATATCAGATGATCCATTCAGATGATTATTTCATTTCGGCTTATTGTATAATTCTTATCTATTTGCATAACTAGTTACAAGAATTTAACTAAAAAATATAAGACATCGTTAGCGTAAAAGTTCTATGTTTCATTTTGTATAAAATAACTTTGGTTCTTACAAGACAAATTTCAATTAATCTTAGTGAAAACCTTTTTTAACATATAAATATTAAATTAGGTACGTCTAGGCCCAAGAAAGATATATTCTGATATAACTTTGAAGTCAAAGACATAAAAATAAGTGCTTCAAGTAATAAAACTTGGTTCTACGCAGAGGATTTCAACGTGGTAATTTTATGTGGAAGGTAAAAGTGGCACTCTTCACACCTATAACGTTTTTATGCGTTTAAGAAAACTGTATCAAGTTTAATTACGTTAAAAGCTGATGTAATTATTCTGTTATAGATCTTTATATCCGCGTATTTATACTGCTGTATGCCGTGCAAGAAGAAGAAGAAGGGGTTGGTGGATTATATTCTTACTCCGTCACCACACGGAAAAATGCTCCACTAATAAAATAGACTTTTTAAAATTTTTATGCATTTATTCCATCCGTCTGTTTGTCTGTATATTTATTCCAGTTATTCTCAAAATTGGATTTTGATTGGATGATTTTCACGGGTATATTAATATTTTATTTGCTCTATCTATTTTTGTTCAATGCACATTGAACATGCAATGCAGCAAATTCATAAGTAGAGCATGTCAACATACAAATAGCGCAAATTTGCAAAATTCGCACTGACATGATTAAAGACGCTGCGTTACACTTCACACTTACGACACACTAACACAAAATGATATATGTGTGTATTAGCAATAAGTAGTATATAAGGTGTAAATTTTGTAAAATAAATCAGATTTGAATTTATTCATCTCTCAGTTACTACCCTCTCACTGCGGCCAAGACACCCTTAGCCGTCAGTTCTGATCGGTCCTGTGAGTCTGCTTGACCGGCAGTGAGAATTACCAATCCTCCACCCAAACCTCCCTCTCACTGCAGCCAAGACACCCTTAGCCGTCAGTTCTGATCGGTCTTGTGAGCCTGCTTGACCGGCAGTGAGAATTACCAATCCTCAACCCAACATCCATCTCACATCTACCTGTCACCTTAGGTAGCGCGGTGCAGGTATCCCATCAGATAGGCTAGGAACTTAAGGGCTTTAGGTACTTCAAACTATAACCTTAGGTTCTTCTGTCAAACACGGCGTTGGTCCATAAGCCCATACGACGCCGTACAATTTTTATTTCAGAATAAAATATTAGGTATACAATCTGTGATCGTATGAAAAATTCAATTAGTATCATTTTAAAATTTTTGCATGTTATCTTCTTTATCTTTATACATAAACTAGCAACCCGCCCTCGCTTCGCTTCGGTTTTAGTCGTTTTACCCGCGTAGTTGCCGTTCCCGTGGGAATACGGGGATAAAATATAGCCTAGTTTACGCCCTGATATTGTAGCTTTCCATTCGTGAAAGAATTTTTGAAATCGGTCCAGCCGTTTTGAAGATTACCCGAAACAAACAGACAGACAGACAAAAATTTTTTAATCCTTATTTTAGGCATAGGTGTCGTGCAAATAACCGTGAGCATGAAAAAAGCCTATTATTTTGACATTACAAACAGACACTCCAATTTTATTTATTGGTATAGATTTCGTGTGTATGTCACTGAACTCCTCCTAAATCACTGGACCGATGTTGATGAAATTTTTTGTGTATGTTCAAGGGGATTCAATAATAATTTAGATTCACAATTAGACCCGGTAGGTGGCGCTGTTGTCGATTTCAAGGAGAATTCCTTTTAGTTTATTTGAACAGAACAACGTCTGTAGGGTCAGCTATTTATTTGCATATATTTTTGTGGCGGAATAAGAATTTTTTTTTTTTTTTTGTGTGACTTAGTTGTTAGCCTCAGATGGCTGTGACAACTTTACCCGGACTGGTGGGTGAGCACTGAGGGCTCTCAACCCGTAATAAGAATATAATTTACCACCCTCTCTCTTGCCCGTGGGTGTCGTAAAAGACGACTGAGGGCTATATATGCACACAACATCTATATAAGAGAAGGAAAATTCGAAATAAATCACTATAACAACTCGCCGGATCAGCGTGGTATAGTAGGTCATTTTCCCTCCTATTGTGGAGGAGGCACGAGCCCAACAGTGGGACGTATATTATGAGCTAAGGTGAACTGAAGATTTATCTCAAGAATAGGGACACGAAAAAAGTATCGATACTTTTAGGTATCAAGTACTTGTCTTTCAATACTTTTGTACTCGATACTTTTACCTCTTTTTGGCAGGTATTGTATCGAATAAATTTTAGAAATTATCCCTGCTAAACTTGACCTTACGGCTCATGTTTAGACGTAATGAACTTTCTAAAACGTGGGTTGAAATATTTTAATCCATACACAGACCGTCAAAAGATCATGATATAGATTCTAGGCAAGTACTCAGTACTCGATACTTTAATATAATAAGTACGATACTTTTTCTTCGATACTACTCATGAGTACAGTATCGATACTTTCTTTTCGATATCGTGTCCCTACTCAAGAAATAGACTCCTTTATTTACACATCTGACTAGCGTAATATAGTAGGCAGTTTCTTTTCTATTGTGGAGGAGGCTCGAGCCCAACAGTGGGACTTAAACAAGCTGTAATGATGAGATGACATATATAAGCAAAAAATATTTTACGCATTTTATAGGATCTGTATATAATGATTTCTGATGTTTACGCAAGTATTACACATTTTAAATAAAACTACTTTACGGATTTTATCGCGTTTGTATTTGATTTTTTTTTCTGATTGTCCGACGTTTTGAACGTTATAATTGAAGAAAGAAGAAAAATTTCTTCTTACACTGGAAATAAATTTGTATCTAAATGTGAGTCAATATTTAATAATTAATTTTCTGTATCGGGTAGATAATTTGGCGACGGAGGCAGCGTGTCTATTGGCCGGGGCTCCCCCGTGGGACCTGGAAGCGGAAATGCTCGCCGGATTGTATCGGCGGGTGACGGGGGTGCGAGCGGAGGACGGTGTGGTTTCGTTGGGGGAACTCACCGCCTGGCGCGTCGACGCCCGCCGAGACGTCATTGCCCGTTGGGCAGTCCGGCTGGAGAGGCCTTGGTTCGGGGTGCGAATCGTGGTGTCCTTCAGGCCGGTGCTGATGCAGTGGTTGGAAAGGCGGCACGGGGTGCTCCCCTTCCAACTAGTGCAAGTGTGGACGGGGCATGGGTGCTTCGCCAAATACTTGCACAAGGTCGTTAGGAGGGAGAGTACACCATCCCGCCACCACTGCGATTGCAACGAGGACACGGCGCAGCATACGCTCGAGGCCTGCGCCGCTTGGGCAGCGCAGCGCCGTGAACTCGTCGCGATTATCGGTGCCGACTTGACGCTGCCGACTATCGCCAGGGCGATGGTTGGCAGCGTCGGGAATTGGGACGCGGTCGCAGCCTTCTGCGAGGCAGTGATCTCGCAGAAGGAGGCGGCGGATCGCTTGCGCGAGGAGCGCAGCCTCGATGAGGCGATTCGCCGCCGGCAACTGGGGCGGCGTAGGCGCGAGTACTTGCGCCTCATGCCGCCCTAGCCGAGGCCGCGGGTGACGTGATCGGGGAATTAGTCCGTCACCCGCCGAGAGGCCGACCGCGTGAGGAAAGACCGACGTCCTCCCCGAGGAGGGGACGTCGGTCGATGGGAGGGTACCCCAAAAGGGGGGTATTCTGTCGGGCCGACCACTGATGACAAGTAACCCTGCTCCGGTGGTCGGCCCAACGACGAAGGCGACGTGCACGTGGGTGGGTTGCGGGTGTGCGTGCTTATGCCCCTCTGTCGCCCCGGACGGAGTGGTGCGAGGAGCGCGCCGACCGCAACCCACCCCAAAAAAAAAAAATGGGTAGATAATTATAAATTTTCTGTAATAACGATGACTCGTCCGCCCGTGATCATGAACGCTGCAAAGTGTTCGAAACGTCTGGCAATCAAAAATCAAATACAAACGCGATAAAATCCGTAAAGCAGTTTTATTTAAAAAAGATCTGTATATGTTTTTGTTTTCACGATCTTTCAAACAATTTCAATATATGAGTATAAGCACTTTTGAATTGAAGGTCTACCGTAAAAATAAATACAGATTATAAAATCACAAAAAAAAAGAAGGAAAAAGGTAATTAGTTCATCATCATCATTTCAGTTCATATACGTCCCACTGTTGGGCTGGAATCTCCTCCACAATAAGAGGGCAATTGACCTTACTATATCATGCTGGTTAGACAGGTTGGTATAAAAAAAAGAGGTTGGTATACGATTTTATTTCGAGTTTTCCTTCTCTTGCATAGATATTATATGCGTATCTCTTGGTCGTCTTTTACGATATCCACGGGCGAGTTATGGAGTGGTGAATTGTATTCTTACTCCGTCACGACAAGGAATAGATAAATTGTTAATTTGGATTATTCTCTTTTTTATATATGTTCGGATATAACTTCGCTAAATATATACAGATTTTCAACTGGCAATAAAGAATTCCAATCTTTTATTTAAAAGAGCTACCGAAATTGTTTCATTTAAATTTTGTAATGATAATGAGTTTTGAAGACAGACTTCGGAACACTTCTTAATGTTTGTTTTTTAACCTTTAACCTTTTCGTGTATTTTTATTTATAGTACTCGCGAAAACATTAGAAATCATTAAATATATTTTATTTATTATTTTATTTAATCAATTATTGTACGTTTACATATTATATCCGACATTTTTTTTTATTGCAAACGGTGGGAAACGAGCAAACAGTACACCTGATGGTAAATGTTGCTGCCGCTCATGGACCTTTACAAGGCCGCTGCCTACCGTAAAGAAAGTAAAGGGAGTATGAATGCGTGCAATGAGGATCGGCGATGTTAAAGGCATCACTAAAACCTTACACACGCAAACACCCTCAGGAAGTTGGGCTTCCAGCTCTCACGCTCACCGAACGAAGCGTAGTAACAAATTGCTTCTATTCGGACATGGATTTTATGCGAGAGTGTGGTACTACATTTGTCAATTATTTTTTAAGCTAAATGTGAAAACTTGGCATCTTCTGTTGATACGACTATAATTTTTAAGCTATTGCATAGCTTTTATCGCGGGCTTTGAGCGCGGCTACCAAATCTAGAAGTTCCGTAACGAAAATAAAACCTAACAACCCCTTACTCCGCCTACCACGTAGCTCGGCTGAGCGTAGTGTTCTCGAACCTACCGATTTTTCGGTATTTCTACCGATATGGGCCGCGCTCTACCGAAATACCGAAATGCAACGATTTTTCAACGATTTCCGAGAATACACGGCAAATCTCCCGATTTTCAACCGAATGGCGATTGAAATTGGCAAAAGGGATTTTATTTCGTCGTAAGTGCCCTCGTATCTTAACAATATAACAATATATCCCGACATATGTCCTAAAAAAAACATTGGGACATATGTCTTAAAAAAAAGCTCATCAAAATTTGGCCGGAGGATGTTATTTCGTCGTAAGTCCAGCTGTATCTTAGTAATACATCGGGACATATGTCCTAAAAAAAAGCCCATCAAAATTTGTCCGGAGAATTTTCTTTCGATCGATATTACAAAATATCGATTTCAGAGACGAATTTGATTTTTTTTATCTACCGATTTTAGTTACAAATATACCGATTTTATGAGGCAGTTCTATCGATTTTGCGCTTTGACTTTCGAGAACACTGGCTGAGCGTTCGCTTAGCGTGTAATCGTCGCATGGATCGAGACTAGCTGCTCCGAAATCGGACGAATACGTAAACAGCTGTTTGTGATAAAGTATATAGGTGTATAGGTATCTATCATATCTTTATAATGCCACACTCACCGCATGTGCGCCCCGTAAGTATACATCCATACTAATATTATAAATGCGAAAGTAAGGATGTTTGATTGTTTGTAACGCTTTCACGCTTAAACCGCTGAACCGATTTCAAAAATTCTTTCACCAATGGAAAGCTATAATATCAGGGAGTAACATAGGCTATATTTTATCCCGGTATTCCTACGGGAACGGGAACTACGCGGGTAAGGCGACTGAAACCGAAGCGAAGCGAGGGCGGGTTTCTAGTGTAGGTATATATGTATACATAGGAGGATATCAAGTCTCAAACTTATGTTTCTTATTTTAGTTACCATAAACTTATAGTTTCAATGATAAAAATTCCTGAAAATCTACATGTATTGTAAGATAATAAAAATATTTTAAACGATATTAACTTCTCATTAATTCAATAAAAGAAAAAAAATTGTTTTCTTATCGGTCACCACGCTCAAAAAGTGTAACTTGAATTAATATCAAAGAAAAAAAAAATACTGCATAAATAAAAAAATAATTATAATTGCATAAGTTGATAAAAAATGCTATGCAATAGCTTTACCGCGGCAGTCCCCGAGTGCCACACGTTTTTTTATGTATGTAAACGTATATGTAGCTATTAGTTTTCGAAATAAAATAAATAATATGAAATATATATATAATTTTAACTGAATGGCAAGAAAGATGGGATTCATCATCGAAAGGTCGTCATCTTTATCTATTTTTTTCATGCATCCGGGAGCGCCTGGAGAAGGTGTGGTTGGAGGTTGACCACTTCGTGGCCCAATTTTTAACTGGTCATGGCAACTTTAAAAGTAAATTATTTTCTTTTAAACTCGTACCATCACCATTATGTCAATGTTCCACATCTGACCACGAGTATGAACAATCAGCACATCACATTCTCTGGGAGTGCGATCTCTGGCGAAACGAGCGTAACCTTATGTTAAACAGTTTGCAAGTCACCTGTGGGGTAGTATACTATACGGACCTTGTAGCAACTCGAGAAAATTTCCGTGCGTTCATGCGTTTCTGCCATACCTACTGTAGCAATCAATCTTAACGCTCACATATAGGCCCCGTTAAGCTCTTCCGTATCCGTGGTGCCGTACTGCTGCGCTATCGTAGCTGTACTCCTGTTTACTTATTGGCTGACTAGTCATTTTGTTTTCCTGTCTCCCGCTTTGCCTGGGAGGGAAGTGGAATCTCTCTTTCCAACTCCTCCTCTTTAATCTTTTCTAATTAAAATTGTTGCGGGTCCCAAGACAATTAAAATCATATCCCGGGACTGCCTGAGGGTCAAAGCTCGGTGTCATTTATGGAGACCATTGTGGATCCTGGCTTACAGGAGTTACAATGGTGGGAATGTGTGGTGGGATTAGTCCCAATAAAAAAAAAAAAATATATATATAATTTTTCATGCGGAAAAGACCGACAGAAGTGAAAACTTCAACAATTATGTATTTTTTGTATTATATACATATATATGTAGTTATATTATCAACGTAATATCAGGTTGACCGAGCTTCGCTCGGAGTATTTTTGTAGTATTTATTCAGATATATATTAATAAAAAATAAAAAAATAAATAATGAAAATTATATAAAAAATTACAAAAAGAGAATAATAATAACACCGAGATTCGATCCGACGCCGTTTGTCGCCGATGTCAAAAATAAAATGAAACCTGACTACTTCGCCACTGAGCTACCGTAACTCATGACATTGATGGCAAAATTTGAATTCATATTGTTTTAAAATTTAATGTCATTATATTGCCTGCCAAAAACACTGACAAAACAACATTTTCTATACATAAATCCTAGCTAGATCGATTTTTTGGGCCCGAATCCTCTAGTATGCCAAGTTTCAACAAAATCGTTGGAGCCGTTGCCGAGATCCTGAATATATATATATATATATATATATATATATATATATATATATATATATATATATATATATATATATATATATAAGATTTCAGTAGTAGTTGATTCTCCGTATGATGACGGAGTAAGAATACAATTCGTCACTCACTATTTTGCCTGTGGATGTCGTAAAAGACGACTAAGGGATATCACATCTGCGTAAAAGGAGGAAAACTCGCAATAAAATGCTATACCAACATGTCTGACCAGCATAGTATAGAAAGTCAATTTCTTTCCTATTGGGGAGGAGGCTCGAGCCCAACATTGGGACGTGTATGAGCTGAAACGAACGAACGATATTTAGTTGCTTATATACAGAGAAGTCATCCTGCTGTGTGGTAGCGGCTTCGAATACTACCAACCCTTGCTTTGCTCGTGGGTGTCGTAAAAGACGACTAAGAGCCCTAGATTGACCCGGACCAACTCCATCTGGTACCATTTGGGTCAACGATTACATTCCCAAGGAGGGTTGACGTCAGGCAGGCGGCTGGTCATAAAAGTCATTGCCGAAACTTTTTGCAATATGTCAAAACAGATGACATATTGCGTCGACCCCAAGTAATTGGGATAAGAGCAAGATGATGATGATACAGAGAAGTCATCTAATATGAAAATTGTTCCTACCCATGTCTATTGTATACTTAGAAAATATCTAAACAATATATTCCAAATCATTTTCATCAGAAAGGCAATAACGAAGTATTATTAAACAATGTATTATCCAGCAAGTGGCGATTGTCTTCAAGGAATTCCATTATTATTATTTTTAATTTTTATAAAACACTGTCTGTTGGAGGTAGCTAGTTTCTAATACTAGTGAAAACATCAAAAATGATTTGTTTCATTTCAAAGAGTGGGTATTGATTCTACTTTGAGCTGGTATTAAATTCTACAAATTGTATTTCTAATAATATAATAACTGAGAAACTCTACAATAATCCTCAACCCACACAGCTAAACGGTATTTTATTTGTGTTCTCCTTTTGATTATAAAAGTTCATAACAATATTGATATTACATTTCTTGATATCATTCGTCTTGTTGAACTAAATTATTGATGCAATATGCGTCTACTATCTACGTTCGAGAAATTTAACAGGATCTTCTCGTCCAACATACCTCAGTGTCTGAAAATACAGGTCTACGACCAGTGTGTTACCAGTGATGACTTCATCATTATCATCATCGCAGCCCACATACGTCCCACTGTTGGGCTCGGGCCTCCTCTACAATGGGAGGGAATTTGACCTACTATACCATGCTGGTCAGATATGTTGATATAGGGTTTTGTATCGAGTTTGCCTTCTCTTGCACAGATGTTATGTGCATATTATATCCCATAGTCGTCTTGTACGACATCCACAGGCAAGATAGGTAGTGGTAAATAGTATTCTTACTCCGCCACCACACGGATTATGGCGTATCGAGTGATAATTTACGGCACGGCAACATGGTCCCTAAATGTAGGCTTCATAATAAGGCTCAAAGTCGCTCAGCGTACTATGGTGCGGGCTATGCTCGTCATTTCTCTGCGAGATAGAATCCGAAATACGAAAATCTGCAGAAGAACGGGTGTAACCGACATAGCACGAAGAATTAGCACGCTGAAGTGGCAATGGGCAGGCCACATCGCTCGACGAACCGACAACCGCTGGGGAAGAAAGGTTCTCGAGTGACGACCACGTATTGGACGACGCAATGTAGGACGCCCCTCCACTAGGTGGAGCGACGACCTGGTGCAAGTTGCTGGGCGTCGTTGGATGCAGGCGGCACAGAATCGCACTTTATGGCGTAATATGAGGGAGGCCTACGTCCAGCAGTGGACGGCGATAGGCTAAAATGATGATGATGATATATCTACTATCTAATCCGTTTTCCGCGTGGTATCGGAGTAAGAATACACCAGTACAATAGTTTTTACAAAAAAAATAAATGAAGTAATACACATATAACTTTTCTTGCAGAAAAAGGTTGGCAGAAGTGAAAAAAATATTTTTTAAACTAGCAACCCGCCCTCGCATTGCTTCGGTTATAGTCGTTTTACCCGCGTAGCACCCGTTCCCGTGGGAATACCGGGATAAAATATAGCCTAGTTTACGCCCTAATATTATAGCTTTCCATTGGTGAAAGAATTTTTGAAATCGGTTCCGCCGTTTTGAAGATTACCCGGAACAAACAGACAGACAGACAAAATTTTTAATCTGTATTGTAGGCATAGGTGTCGTGCAAATAACCGTGTGAGCATGAAAAAAGCCTATTATTTTGACATTACAAACAGACACTCCAATTTTATTTATTGGTATAGATTAAAATATATATAGTTATATTATCAACGTATTTCAACCCAAATTCAACTCTAAAACGTGGCCAATACATTTCGTTGTTATTATAATTGTTTCTCCGTATGGTAACGGAGCAAGAATACAATTCGCTACTCCCTATCTTGCCCGTGGATGTCGTAAAAGACGACTAAGGGATATAATACGCATATGAGGTCTATGCAAGAGAAGGAAAACTCGAAATAAAACCCTATACCAATCTGTCTGGCTGACCACTGAGGACAAGGAACTCGGTACTGGTGGTCGGCCTAACGACGTGGGTATGGGTGGGTTATGGGCCCCGCGCGCCGTCCTTTCGTCGCCTCGGACGGAATGGACCGCGTGTGCGCTTACCATAGCCCATCCATAAAAAAAAAGAAAAAATACCAATCTGTCTGACCAGCATGGTAAGGTCAATTTCTCTCCTATTTCGGAGGAGGACCGAGCCCAACAGTGCGATGTATACGAGCTGAAATGAAGAGAATGAATGATGAATCCACATGGTTTTATCAAATTCCTGTAGTGCCCGTTCCCGTGACAATACCGGGATAAACAACTTCTGCAATATGAAAGAAGATTACATATTGAATCAATCCCAAATAATTGAGATATGATTATCCAAATAATATACGCTGGTGAAGAGAAGAAATAACTATTAATTTATTAATTCTACTAATGTGTTAGAGAACTGTTCTAATCATCATTTTAGCCCATCGCCGTCCTCTGCTGTTGCTTCCTCATGTACCACAGAGTGCGGTCTTCTGCCGCCTGCATCGAACTGTTCTAATAATATGCTAGAATTCTCTTTATGTGGTAGGATAAGAGAGCCCGCACACATACAACTGCAAGTTGGACGACTATCGTATAACTAAATTGCGTACATTTACAATTTAGTTGGCCAACTTTATTTAATTGGTTACACGCCGCAGACTTAACCGATTTAGTCGGTGCCAGTATTGCCAGCGCGGTGCGTGTGCGTGAAAATGCGGGAAAATAACCTTTTAATTGTTCTATTAATAAAAAGAAGACGAAAATAAAAGAGAACATTTTGGGTGCATCTCATATTAAGTAACAGATTACAATATGGGAAGCATCATACATTGCATTATAAACTCAGATATTACCCTGACAAATTGTTTCAAGTTTTTTTGTACAACGCTAGCCTTTTTTGAACTTCCTCTATGAGCTCTTCTACTTTTTGTTTGCAACAAGTGATCACGAGACAGACATCGTACACGTCGATGAAGATGCGAGCGTGGGGAAATCACGCGCACGCGTGTGGTCACCTTGCATTTTGCCGTACAACTGTCCAACTAAGTTGGATAGTGTGCGAACTTGCATAGGATAACCATGCTAACAAGCAGTTGGCCGATAGTTGGACAACTTTTTAATCGAAAGGGAATCGTGATTCTGATACGATCGGTGTCCAATTAATTAGTTGGACGATTTAGTTGGAGACGATGTGTGGGCTAGCATAAGTAACTACGCCTAATAAACCTACATACGAAAATCGACGTTTGAGTAGCAATAATTTGTCACTGCACTTCATTAGGTGAGCGAGAGAGACGATAGCCTAACTATTTGAGGGAGTATCTGTGTGGTTGGTTTTGGTGATATCTTTAGTATCACTGAACTTCATTGCATGCACACTTTTTAGTTTCTTCACGGTATATAGCGGCCTAAGAGGGGTCCAGGAGTTACATTACTTTACATAAGGTGTGATGTTTGCTCGTTTGCCACCAGTAATTATAAAAAGATGCATTTAAAAGATATATTTTACAGTGGTAGGACCACATTGTTGACAGTTGTCTGTCTACAGCCACGAGCCGATCCGTCCGGATAGTACCACATTCTCGCAGAAAATCTACGTCTGAGTAGTAGCAATTTGTTACTGTGCTTCGTTAGGTGAGCGAGAGAGCCGGAAGCCCAATTTTCTGAGGGTGTTCTTCTTCTTTTTATTTAATGGCAATGAGCTACAATAATATGAGATATTGGTGCCAGTGTCGAGTATATTGATTATTATTCACGTCTTTAGTCTTAGTCTTTCAGTCAGTCGTTAGCATGACTTGGTGCTGATATCCAAGTCATTCGTCTCTGGAAATTTGGGCAGAATGTCAAAATGCACGCAATTCACTATTATATCATTTTCACTACATTTCAGAATTTTATCTGCATTATATTACATAAAATATCGGCATAATTATTCAATATAACACTTTAAAACACTAAAATAATGAAAAGAATATAAAAGCGCTACATGACATTTTGACATTCGCGTCAAAAGTCTCTGAGGGTGTTTGCGTTTGGTGGGGTTTAGTGATGCCTTTAGTTTACCGAACCCCATTGCACGCATTCACATTTCCTTCACTTTCCTCACGGCAGGCAGTGGCCTGAGGCAGCCCATGAGCAGTAGCAACACTTACCATCAAGTGTACTGTTTGCTCGTTTGCAATTAAAAAAATATACGTAAAATCATACGTAAATTTCAGACAAAATTTATTGCCCGCTTTAAACAATACCTATGATAAATTACAAACAACTGCAGTTATAAACCAAAGTACTTGGTCACAGTTTTATGGCAACGAAGTTAAAGCAAGCTTCAACGAAGTTACAAGTTAACAAACCGTCGTATTATATTGTTCAAGTTAACAAACTTAATTAAAATTAACTCAATAAATATATACAAGTATACTCAACATGTGGACAATGTATAAAGTTATTTTATCTATGGATATTGTCATTACTTCTAGTGTTATAGCGTTGTAAGATTTAATCTACACTAATATTATAAAGAGGGAATGTATTTTTTTATGTTTGTTACGAATATACTCAAAAACTACTGGACGGATTTCGATAATTCTTTCACCATTAAAATATTGCGGGTGACGTGACCGGGGATTAGTCCGTCACCCGCCGAGAGGCCGACCGCGTGAGGAAGGACCGACGTCCTCCCCGATGGGGGGACGTCGGTCGATGGGAGGGTACCCCAATAGGGGGTATTCCGTCGGGCCGACCACTGATGTCAAGTAACCCTGCTCCGGTGGTCGGCCCAACGACGAAGACGACGTGGTTTTCGGGTGGCTTGCGGGAGTTGCGTGCTTAAGCCCCTCTGTCGCCCCGAACGGAGCGGCGCGGAGGCGCGCCGACCGCAGCCCACCCCAAAAAAAAACTATTAGAATATTACATTATCTTTGAGTAACATAGGCAATATTTTATGCCGGTATTCCCACGGCAACGGGAACTACGCGGGTAAGGCGACTGAAACCGAAGCGAAGCGAGGGCAGGTTGCTAGTCTTTTACGATTCCCACGAGTAATGTAAGGGCTGGTAGTACTCGTAGCCGCCCCCTTCACAATAAAATTATATGATAAATGATAATAATATCTATTAGACATGGGCGTTACCATCTATTTCTGGCAGCGGCTACTATCCGTTTATTGGAGTCTATACCGACATTGACAACAGTTGCCGAATATCGGTATACCTAATACGCGTAAAATAATCGCGAACTTATTTATATTAATGCACGGTTTAACAAATATAACCTTTCCAAACCATAGTGTAGCAAGGAGAAACAATACCACTTTATCATTACAATTTGATTTACCAGATTTTAAGACAGTTAAGTGTTACGGTAATGGAAATAGGAGAGTCTTTCGCTTATATCGATATTCGTGAAATGTTGCTTGCCTTCTGATGTTTACGCAAGTATTGCACATTGTAAATAAAACTACTTTACGGATTTTATCACGTTTGTATTTGATTTTTGATTGCCCGACGTTTTGAACACTTGCAACGATCATGGTCATGGGTGGACCATATAAAGTAGTTCTATTTACAATGTTACTTGTTATTAAGCTGCTAGTCAATAATCGCCCCTTCTCTGTTTCACACACCAGGAATCACGTAGATAGAGAGAAATGGCATAATTATTTTGGTTATTAAACTTATTAGTGATCGTTCGACCAATTATTTTTGAGATATTTTATTTGTTGTTGTGATTATTGTTAGTTTACAAACGTCGCGTCATCGTCATTTGTTTGTAGGTAGATAACTAATAACTGTTATTATTTATTATTGTTATCTCTCAATTTCACGGCTATCTTCCAAGGGAAGATACCAGGTCCTTTGAAAGGCTTACATGGGGATATGGATCCAACACGAAGAGGCCTTTGGAGAAATTTAATGTAAAAATGGGATGGGACGTCTACCGATGACACTCCACGTCTGCACATAACACACGTGGACTGCCAACGGTAGGTGTAAAACTATTGTGTGATGATGGTATCTAATACATGATTATGGGGTTGGAGGTTTGATGTGCTGGCTAAACTAAAAACTATTGATTAAAATCTATCGTCTGCCTTCAATACCTTTATCGTCTTGAACTTTGGCAGACGGTGACTCGCCAACTCACTGAATGGGCCCCCCAAACGGTCGCCACAGACACTCAGGCCATACGGGCAACAGGGGGGTAACATTGGTACAAGTGGCTTGGGGTGTCGAGGGGTGCGGCGCCGGTTTCACCATCGCAGTGGTTTCCCCGTAGTTATGCCCTTGAAAATAACACTTCCATCCCCGAGCATATAGCTCTGGCGACCCCTCTCTTACCAGCCGTTTAAGGCAAGCCAGAGTTGAGAATCCTGCGGGCACTCTTCGGTTTCCACTCCAGCCAGCCAATAAAGGTCAGCTGGATACGAGGCCCTGGCCGACTCTCTGGGGCACTCAGGACCGCAGTGTCGCCACTCACATTCAGCACGCCACAAGTTGCCCTGCGGTTTATTGGCTTTCCTATAAATCTTGTGATACATTTTTTCTTTTATATCAAAAGAATTTCGAGAGCCATATAATGTTTCTCCGAGGTTTGCGTTAGTCTCATGGTGAGATAACGACTGGCCCAGAGGTTTTATTGTTATTATTATTATTGTTGCTACTATAATTGTAAAGTGTAGCGTGTTTTGCCAAACGATTTTTTTTATTGGATCTTTGTTTTATGTTTATGGCAAATGGTATTGGTCCTGCTCACTGAAGGGTCTGCTAGCGGTAGCTATGAGGAGCGGGTCACTCCCTTCCCTCCATTATGGTTGAGGGGAGTGATGGCTGCTCTAGTAGTTAACTCGTGATCGGGTGCCGCTTGCGGGATCTGGTCCAACCATAGCTTTCTCATTACATTTGTGATTATTATTATATTTGTGAACTATATTATATAATATTTCGAATGGCATTACACTGGAACTATTAATAAGCATGTTGTAAGATGAAATTTTATTTAAAAGAAATTAGAAAAATAAATAAAAAATAGACAATCCCGCTAAGTTTCTTGCCGGATCTTCTCAGTGTGGTCGCGTTCCGATCCGGCGGTAATGAGAAAAATGTAAAAAAAAATGACAATATGTAAGTGCCCCCGCGGGTTTTATACATAATAAATGATTTGAATTTGAATTTATTTATGTCAATACTGATAACGATAAGTTAGAAGCATGTTCGTTTTCAGTTACGTTTTGGTATAGCAGACACATGTCTTATATCTATACAAGTAAATAATAATATAAGTGCGAGTCGGAGTCGCGTACGAAGGGTTCCGTACCATTATCTATAAAAAAAACTTTTGTTGTGTGAGCGCCATAAAATATTTTTATTATTGTAATTTTATTATTAAAGTAAATACACAATTAAGTAATTTGTGAAAATTTCAAGTGCCTACCTGTTACCATTTACTGATATCGAAAAAAAATAGGAAAAAAATGGCGTTTCTTGTATGGGGGCCCCCCTTAAAAAATTATTTTATTTTGTTTTTAGTATTTGTTGTTATAGCATCAACAGAAATAGATAATTTGTAAATATTTCAATTGTCTAGCTATTCGCGGTTCTTAAGATATAGCATGTGGTGACAGACCGACGGATGGACAGACAGCGAAGTCTTAGTAATATGGACCCGTTTTTAGCCTTTGGGTACGGAACCCTAAAAATTAAGTATCTGTTTGTTATGTCAAAATAGTGGGATTTTTCATGCTCACACGGTTATTTGAATAACACATAAATGCTTTAAAATCAGTTTAATTTTTTTCTCTCTGTCTGTTTGTCTATCTGTCTGTTTGTAATATTTTACTACCTGGTAGCTGTCTATATAAGGAGCAACTTAGATTTTTTTCCTCTCGGAAGACCCTATAAAATTATTCCCGGTTCATGGACTAAAATGCATACCGTAATATTGTAAAGCGACTGAAACCAACGCGAAGCGAGGGCGGGTCGCTAGTATGTAAGTATATAAATAAATAAACCAGCACCAAAAGCTAAATCTCAATTATTTAATCCAAAGTTGTTAGGTTGGCTATAAACAATATAATCAATAGAATAAATTTTCTCACTTACCTAGAATTTGTAATTGGATTTCGATATTCAAATTTGGAATGTATTATGAAAAAAGTTTCACTACCTACTCCATTTTGAATATTATTTTAACTGTGATTTGGGGGTTCGGCGACTTGGATGTTCATTACGAGGTCTTGAAATTAATTGAAAATGAGGGCGAATCAAACCCGTGATATCATTTCAAGTTAACGATATCTTTATCAAGTCATATACTTAATATATATATAGATATGGCTTAAAACGATTATGGATTAGAAACAACTCGTAGTCTTCTACCGGCCAGGTTCTATAAATAAATTAGCATGGCCACTTAATGTCAAGACCCTTTACTAAATTTGAACGAAGCTACAATCTACCAGTTCTGCTCCAGTGACGTTTGATAATAGACACGTCTAAAAAGGGCACGGCAAGAATATTATGAAATTATTACACAAAAAAAATCTGGACCTTCTAGTACCTATAAGTATATAGAATAGAAATTCTTCTAGTGAATGCTTTTTTTTTTATTTGGGACTAATCCCACCACACATTCCCACCACTGTAACTCCTGTAAGCCAGGATCCACAATGGTCTCCGTATAAGACACTGAGGTTTGACCCTCAGGAAGACCCGGGAATCGCTTTTAATTGTCTTGGGACCCGCAACAAATTTAATTAGAAAAGAAAACAGGAGGAGTTGGAAAGATTCCACTTCCCTCCTATGCAAAGCGGGAGACATGAAGCAAAGTTGGCTGATAAGCCAGTAAATAAGAATGAATGAAGAAGAAATGTCTGTAATAACGATTACTTGTTGGACGTGAGACACCTTAGTCCGCCCATGACCATGAATGCTGCAAAGTGTTCGAAACGTCGGGCAATCATAAATCAAATACAAACGCGATATAATCCGTAAAAGTAGTTTTATTTACAATGTGTAGTGCTCGCGTAAACATCAGATATCAGTAAATAAGAGTTTGTACAACTACGTAAAACGCAGCGGTACAGCACCACGGATTGGACAAAGCTTAATGGACCTATTTGTGAGCTTTAGGTTTGATTACAGTAATAGGTATGGCAAAAGCGCCTAAACGCACGGAAATTTTCTCGAGTTGCTACAAGATCCGAATAGTATACTACCCCAGACGTGACATGCATATTATCTAACATGACGTTCCGCTCGTTGCGCCAGAGAATGCCCTCCCAAAGGATGTGATGAGCTGTTTGTTCAAAATTGGAGTTTGAGGTCGAACATTGACAAAATGGTGAATCTACTAGTGTACAATAGAATAATTTACTTCTAAAATTCCCATGGCCTGTGAGGAATTGGGCTACATAGTGGTCAATTTCTAGCCAAGTTCTCTCCAAACGTTCACGAACAGATGGAAAGAATAGATATAGATGACGACCTTTTGTTGACGAATCCCATCTTGCCTGCCATTCGGTCAGGAGCTTATCGTTAACGACGAATTGCGGTGCAAAAAGTCTAGTAATTTTATTACGATCGCGTGGTAAAAGAAAATTGTTAGTCATGTTTTCCCTAGTGGAATAATACATGGACGCACGTTTTTGTATCTCTAAGTCGACCGGAAGTACACCTGCAAGTACTGGTAAGGCTTCGGTGCTAACTGTTCGGTATGCCTTACACAGAAATATTAGCGCTAATCGTTGCCTCTGTAGTAACTTACGCCGAGCCGCGCCTATGGTAGTACAATCAGCCCAGGCCGGTGCACCATAACAGATACAGCCCAGATATGTGGCTGTATATATAATTTTAAGTGTGTTAAAACGAAGGCCCCAGGTGGAAGTTGAAATTCTGGTAAGCGCATAGAAATTTCGTTTGGCTTTTTCACCTACAGTTTTAATATGTTCAATGAACGAAAAATTTTTCTCTAGGACCAGGCCGAGGTAACATACTGACTCCTTCTTTTTAACTACAGTGTTGTTAAATTTTATACGGGGGCTCGACTGTAAATTACCTTTCAGTAAAAGATGATATGTTTTGTGGGGAGCGAAAGTAAGTCGATTTTGTATGCCCCATTTTTGTATTGAGTTGAGACATATATCCGCCAATTGCTCCAGTCCGTCTCTAGTGTTTGACTGTATAAGTAGGAGACCGTCGTCAGCATAGCCAATCAATGAGCAATTTTGCGGTAGAGGTAGCTCAAGTGAATGCTTAGAATAATGACATATAGAAGGTAAGTCAACGCACAAAAAGTGAGGCATTTCAATTGGAGCCTAATGGAGCCTACGCCGGAACAGTCCCGTAATGTACAAGTCAATGCACTGCACGAACGTACGTAACTCTTAAAAAATAAATAGGTAATTATGACGGCTTGTGCATTCAAATGGTGCCACAACACATTTGAAAAACATAAAAAGGTTTACTTTTAAAAGTATTCCGACGATTTATGTTAATAAAAACAAAATTTGATTTCATAATTTGTATAGTGGTTTGCGTGTGTACGTGTGTAATCGTCTGCCCGCCATTAGTATTTTTAGATTCAAATTTTTAAAGTTCGAAGTACTGACACTATCCTTCTATACGTTATTATTCTAAGAGTGAATGGTTAAAAAGCAGTCTTTGTTGTAAAGATTGATTATGGCATTCTTGCCAGACGCGACATCTGTTTTAGCGTTTTCGTTAATACTTTCTCTTTATTGTCCATCTATATTTAACCGCGGTAAAATGGCAAAATAAAATTATTTTCCATATTATTAGTTATTTCTTTCGACGAATATTACCAACCCTTACATGTCTTTTTGTCGTGTGTCATGGCGTGTCGTAAAAGACGATTACGAGCTCTGACACTATCTGGTAAACAATTACATTCTCACGCAGGGTTGACATCAGGCGGGTGGCCATAAAACTAGTACCATTGACTATTGCAGTATGTGCTACGGCAGAAGTGTACCTACATATTGCGTCTCTGTTGCCATATTGTCTGACCAGTGACCATTCGAAAGCGTTTAATGTAAAAATAATTTAAAAACATACGCAACGAAGTTCCTTTTGTAGTATTATTATTGATAAACGTATTTATTATACTAGTACGCAGAAATTACTAATGAATTGAAGGAATGTTAGGTAATTTTGTAATTAATGTATTTTTATTAAACAATAAAAGTGTTTACAAACAATTCGCAAAGAGGTTATTTTAAACATACTCGTAAGTACATAACTTTACAGTACAAAACAGCTGACATGTATCATCATCATCATTTCAGCCTATCGCCGTCCACTGCTGGACGTATGCCTCCGTCATGTTGCGCCACAAAGTGCGGTTCTGTGCCGCCTGCATTCAACGACGTCCAGCAACTTTCACCAGGTCGTCGGTCCACCTAGTGGGGGGTGTCCTACACTGCGTCGTCCGATACGTGGTCGCCACTCGAGAAACTTTCTTCCCCAGCGGTTGTCGGTTTGTCGAGCGATGTGGCCTGCCCATTGCCACTTCAGTGTGTTAATTCTTCGTGCTATGTCGGTTACACTCGTTCTTCTGAGGATTTGCGTGTTCCGGATTCTATCTCGCAAAGAAATGCCGAGCATAGTCCGCTCCATAACACGCTGAGCGACTTTGAGCCCTGTTATGAGGCCTACATTTAGGGACCACGTTTCCGTGCCGTAAGTCATCACTGGTAACACACACTGGTCGTAGACCTGTGTTTTCAGACACGGAGATATGTTGGACGAGAAGATCCTCTTAAGTTTCCCGAACGCTGCCCAACCGAGTTGGATTCGTCGGCTGATCTCTTTCTCGAAATTGGAGATACCTAACTGGACTGTTTGTCCTAGGTAAACATAATGATCAACAACTTCGAGAATTGCATTGCCAACTGGGACCGGTACAGGAATGGCATGGGCATTTGACATGACTTTCGTCGTGTCCATGTTCATTCGTAAACCCACTAGTTGGGATACCCTGCTGAGATCGTTGAGCATGGTACCAAGGTCCTCCATGGATTCTGCCATAATGACGATATCGTCTGCGAATCGAAGGTGAGTGATGTATTCGCCGTTGATATTGATGCCGAGTCCGGTCCAGTCTAAGAGCTTGAAGACATCTTCCAGTACAGTGGTGAACAGTTTCGGAGAGATGACATCGCCCTGTCTCACGCCTCTCTGCAACTGGATCAGTTTTGTACTTTTATCCCGGATACGGACCGACATTGTGGCGTTCCTATTCAAACACTTCAACACTTCGATATAGCGATGGTCGATTTGGCACCGCTGAAGGGACTGCGGCACCGCCCAAGTTTCGACTGAATCAAAGGCTTTCTCGTAGTCCACAAACGCTATACACAGAGGCCGATTATACTCCTCGGTCTTTTGTATAATCTGCCGAAGCGTGAGGATATGATCTATGGTGCTATAGCCTTTTCGGAAGCCGGCTTGTTCGGGCGGTTGGAAGTCATCGAGCTTGCACGGGAGTCGATTGGTAATGACTCTCGAAATAACTTATAAACGTGGCTCAGGAGTAAGATAGGTCTGTAGTTCTTTAGAAGAGCTTTGTCACCCTTCTTGAAGAACAGCACCACCACACTTCTGGTCCATGACTCTGGAACGTCGCCCCCGAGGATAACGGAATTGAATAGTTTTTGAAGGGCTTTTAAGACCGGCTTGTCGCCTGCCTTCAGAAGCTCTGCCGTAATTCCGTCCTCTCCCGGTGCCTTACCGTTACCTAGTTGTTTGAGAGCCATTCTGATCTCGTACAAGCTGATGTCCGGGATTTCTTGACATGTATGCCGTGGCCTAATTATACCTGACATATAAAAAAAGAGCGTGCGTACTTTGGTACGCACGTCAAAAGTGAAACTTCTTTTGTGTCACGCGTTTTTGGTCTTGATATTAAAAAAGAAGATTAAAAAAAATATAAAAAAGAAATTGTATTCTCTCACTCTGTCCCTCAATCTTTCTCACTCGCTTGCTCCCTTCTCTCGCTCCATGGCTATGTGCTTCGTGCTATGTTCGCCTTTTGTCACTCTCTCTCAATCGGTCTAAATCGCTCTCTCCCTCTTGTTGAACAAAAACGTCCCACATTTTCGTGTCACTAGATAACGTTTCATCCGTAAAAAATTTTACCCTCATGCGCACAAAGAAGTTTCACTTTAAAAGGAAGGGACAGTGAGTTATATATTCAAATTCAAATTATTTTTTATGTATAAAGCCCGCGGGGGCACTTATATATTGTCATTTTTTTACATATTTTCTTTAAATTACCGCCGGATCGGAACGCGACCGCACTGAGAAGATCCGGCAAGAAATTCAGCGGGGTTGTCTATTTTTTATTAACTTTTCTAATTTCACTTAAATAAAATTACATCGTACAACATGCTTATTAACAGTTCCAGTGTGATGCCATTCGAAATATTATTTAACACTATTCACAAATATAATAATAATCACAAATATAATGAGAAGATTATGGCTGGACCAGATCCTGCAAGCGGCACCCGATCACGAGTTAACCACTAGAGCAGCCATCACTCCTCTCAACCATAATGGAGGGAAGGGAGTGACCCGTTCCTCGTAGTTACAGCAAGCATATTTACTACTAGATGCTAAATGAAAGATTTAACGAATGTTAAATTACAAGAACGGCAACTGTTAGTTACATAATAAATGATAGAGTTTGAAAGCAGTGAAGCCATGCTGAGCGGAGCAACGCTGCTTAATGAGTTAATTAATTCGTTCAATGAAGCACGTCTGTGTCGACTGAAAAACATTGTTAGAAACTGTTTTCAATGTTTTTTCAATATTTATTTTTGGTTTCATTTCGTTAATTAAGAAATCATAAAAGAATTCCTTTTTTTTAATTTATTTCAGGCGTAATCAACGAATCTTTGTTGGAATAATTTTATAAAAAGAAGTCATTTAATACAAAATTGAGGTGATTTGTTTGTTTTGGCGGAGAATGTGTAAGTAGCGTATTTGATGGTAAGTTGTAACTGCCATTTATGTAGCTTCGCAATTCTAGGAGCATAGGCCTGTCGTAATGATATGGCCCCCCGTCTCTCTCGTTTCTTACCATTTAAGAACCTACATTTGGCAAAGATATATATCATGAGGTTTTTGAACTACAGTTTTATGGATAACTAGCAACTCGCCCTCGCTTCGCATCGGTTTCAGTCGCCTTATCCGCGTAGTGCCCGTTCCTGTGGGAATACCGGGATAAAATATACCCTATGATACTCCCTGATATTATAGCTTTGCAGTGGTGTAAGAATTTTTAAAATTGGTTCGGTGGTTCAAGGGTGAAAGTGTAATAAACAAACAAACATACTTTCGTATTTATAATATTAGTAAGGATAATTTCCTTATCAAGAGCTTCTTTTTTAAAATACATTCTTATTAATAGTGCGAAGCATTTCCACGAGTCTTTCAATCTTTAAAATTTTAATTCGCTTTGAATTATTATTTTGTCTGTTATTTCAATGTACATAGTCACTTTAGTATGAAAGTTTCAGACAGAATGAAATTTCTATGTTGTCGTAACGTCTAACGATTTATCTAATAATTATATTCTGCAAATTAGCGATGTATTGTGCCTGCGGGGAATCATTCATTTGCATTCATTGTGTAAAATAATTTTGTTCGGCAAATTAATGTAAATGAAGACGGGACGGCGACAAAAAATATAAAAATGCTAAATTCAAATTTACTAAAATTGAAATACAATTTTTGTATCATCAAAAATATGACTTCCGTCCTCTTAAACTTTATTATTCAGGGTGCAGGGTTACAACTTGAGAGCAGTTTTATTATTACATGGGTAGATTTATATTAAATATTAACTTTCATAATGTTGGCCAACATGTAAATAGTTTTATATAAATAGTTTAGTATAATTTCGAGATACAATACGACACAATACAAAAATAATGAAGATTTTAAATTATTGTTTTCATGTTGTGGCGGAGTAACAATATAATTAATTGTCGCCTATTTTAAAATAGAAAACTAAGTATATAAGATGCGTATAACTTGAACAAAACATGAGTCGAGATGATGACGCAATGATTGATTCCGTTCCATACCATAAACACTTATTATGGTATACAACGGAATCTTATATCTTTAAACGAGCAATTCTTGTATATTTCTATATTTCTATGTCTCTATATTTCTATATTTTCAGAATCTAGGAAACGGCACCAATGATTTTCATGGATTTTAGTATAGGTACTAGAAATTTCGGGAGCGTAAAATCGCTCTAGCTAGGTTTTATTTATAGAAAATGTCATCTTGTCAGTGTTTTTAGCTAATCAATAAAATGTCATTAGAATAGGAATATAAATTTTGCTGTCGCCGTCAAGAGTGACAATAGCTCAGTTGAGAAGTTGTTCAGTCGCATTCAAACAACCTGAGAACGGATCTCAGTGTTATTAATACTCGGTCAAACAGATATATGAATATATAGCAGTATAAATATATAGCAGTTTTTTCAACAGTCGCATTCTGATCCGCTTATAAATCATTATAAATTTGGGATTACTCTTTATCTTCGCCTTTATCGGGCTACATTTTTATATTTCAAATTAAAACAAAACTTATATGATCGGGTGCCACGGTGCCACTTACAGGCTACTCTCACAGGCGGTCCCGAGTTAAGTACTACAGAAGCTATCACTTCCAATTACAATATAAAATTTGCAGCCTCGAATAGCTCCCCTATCACCCAAGTCAATAAAGAAAAGTAGTCGATTTCTATATGCTGTTGATGTACTCGGCTAATATTTTATTCACCGCTTTAGTCAGCAGTAGATTAATTGATATTAATTACAGTAATAAAAGTTGTCTTAGTTTCGAAAGTGGGGCCCAAGATTTGTCAGTTCGTACTTAGTTAACCATTAATCTAAATTTTGATTAATTATTTAAGCTTCGTCTTAAACTCTTCAGAGTTTATTTGTTTGAACAAGTTGATTGGAGAAACTGCTAGTTCGATTTTAATAATATTTTCAGTAGGCTATGCTCTGTTAATCGAATTAAAGTTTTGGTTTTAATTTTTATTACGCGAGGAAATCGAAGGACCCGTAGCTCTTGCTCCCGTGGAAAAACCGAGCTAAAGTATAGTCTATGTTACTCGCTAACAATGTAGCTTTAAATTGGAGATAGGCTATCTCCAATTTAAAGAGATAGCAATTAAAAAAAAACTATAATCATTCGAATTGAAAATTTCCTTATTTGTTTAAAGTGTATTTATAATATTTTTTTATTCATTTCGGCTTTTGTAAGTCCCACTGCTAAGCTCGAGCCTCCTTTACAATGGGAGGGGAATTGACCATGCTAGTCAGACAGGTTGGTATCGGGTTTTATTTCGAGTTTTCCTTCTCTTGCATATATATAATATGTATATAACTAAGGGATACATATATATATAATAATAACTAAGGGATACACCCTTAGTCGTCTTTTAAGACATCCACGGGTAAGATAGGGAGTGGTGCATTGTATTCTTACCCGTCACCACACGGAGAATGATAATAATTATTAAACTGACCCAACAGCCGTTGTTCTATTCAATTGCCAGGAGTGCCACCTATCGGGTCCAATTGTAAATCTAAACCATCCTCGAATCCCCTTGACACAAAAAAACTCATCAACATCTAGGTCCAGTTGTTTAGGAGGAGTTCAGTTACATACACACGTACACAAGAAATTTATATATAAAGATATGTTATTGTATTAAATTTATATTTGTAGCCAAACTATTGCACAAGATGTAAAAATAGACAATTTTCCATTATTAATATCGTAAATTTCATGTGTAATTTACTCAGTGAGATGCTTATAAGCTTCATAATAACAACGTAAGGAATCTGTCGATCAATTCGTCATAAATACAGCCATCAATCAACACGTGATAGCTAGTAAGAAAAATATTTGCGTTTATAAATTTATACCAGTTTATACTAAGTAATGCAGCTATAAGAGAAATAAAATTCGACATAAAACGTTATGCCAACAAGTCTAACTAGCGTGATATTCATTTCGGCTCACATACGGTCCCACTGTTGGGCTCGAGCCTCGTCCGTAATAGGAGGGATATTTTATTTATTTACCTCCTTTTGGTTCACGGATATTATCCAAGGGAAGATACGCGGTCCTTTGAAAGGCTTACATAGGGATATGGATCCAACACGCAGAGGCCTTTGGAGAAATGTAATGTAAAAATGGGATGGGACATCTACCGATGAGACTCCACGTTTGCACACAACACTAGTAGACTATCAAAGATAGGTGTAAAACTATTGTACAATGATGATTAAATTAATCAATTTATTTTATTATTATTACAAAATTATAGCAAAAAAGAATATTGACCAGCTATACCATGCTGGTCAGACAGGTTGGTATAGGGTTTTATTTCAAGTTGTAAGTCTCTTGCATAGATGTTATATGCGTATTATATCCCTTAGTCATCTTTTACGATATTCACGGGTAAGAAAGAGAATGGTAAATTGTATTCTTAATCCGTTTTCTTTTCATAGTGGAGGAGGCCCGAGCCCAACAGTGGGATTTAAATCGGCTGAGATGATAATGATAAGCTGATGAATGTAGCTATTACTTTTTCGTGTGGTGACAGAGTAAGATTACAATTCACCACCTACTTGTTTTATTGTTAACGGTAACAAACGAGCAAACAGTTCACCTGATGGTAAGTACTACCGTTCATTAATCTTTGTAAAGCCGCTGCCTACCGCGTACAAAGTGAAGGAGTGCGTGCAATCAGCTTCGGTGATACTAAAGGCATCACTAAAACTCATCACATACAAACACCCTCAGAAAATTTGGCTTCCGGCTCTCTCGCTCACCGAACGGAGCGCAGTAACAAATTGCTACTACTCGGACGTCGATTTTCTGTGAGAGTGTGGTACTACCCCGGACGGACTGGCCCGCGGCTGTAGACAGACAACTGTCGACAGTGTGGTCCTACCACTATTGATATATCTCTCTAGTATGTGGGTATTTTAAAACATGAATAAAATAGCAATTAAAATTTTTTTATGTCTGTCTGTTTGTTCCGGGTAATCTTCAAAACGGCTGGACCGATTTCAAAAATTCTTTCACCAATGGAAAGCTATAATATCAGGGCGTAAACTAGGCTATATTTTATCCTGGTATTCCCACGGGAACGGGAACTACGCGGGTAAAACGACTATAACCTATAACCGAAGCGAAGCGAGGGCGGGTTGCTAGTCCTGAATATATGTCTGATATGTTTGAAAAGTCTCTTTTTTGAGCAGGCAATGATCTGGAAATAACTCGCCCGTTCCGGAGGGGTGATGCAAGGGCGTGCAGTCTTATAACCCAATAAGTTACCTCCTCAACGCCATTAGGCTGAGCACCGTTTGAAAAGTCTGTTAAAGATTAGATATATGTAGCAAAATAATAATATAGAAGATTTTTTTAATGGATTATTTCACAAATAACTCTAGTCCATGTATCAGGATACTAAAATAAAATTAAAAGTGATTATAGACCGTGAAAATAATGTCATTTCGTACCTATAATGCTAGGATAAATATCAGAGATTGTTATATTTTTAACTTATAAATTTATTTTTCGGTTCTTATTTCTCGCTTTAATTGCTAAACAGATTGTGTTGAAATTTTGCATATATATTCTTTGGATTAAAGAAAAGGGTTCACAAAAAGGACTGTTCCTTAGCGATAAAAAATAAACAATAAAATCTTCGTTGAGGCTGGTGAATCCTCGGACGTACTTATTTCACTATTTTTCAACATACATTACGATAATTATTTCTGATGTTTACGCGAGTATTACACATTTCAAATAAAACTACCTTACGGACTTTATCGCGTTTTTATTTGCTTTTTGATTGCCCGACGTTTACAATTTGCAGCGTTCATGGTCACGGGCGGACTAAGATGACTGAAAATTAGTTATTAAATATTGAAAAATGTGGGTTAATATTTAATAACAAATTTTCTGTATCGGGTAGATAATTATAAATTTTCTGTAATAACGATGACTTGTTGGACGTGAGACATCTTAGTCCGCCCGTGACCATGAACGCTGCAAAGTGTTCGAAACGTTGGGCAATCAAAAAACAAATACAAACGCGATAAAATCCGTAAACTAGTTTTATTTAAAATACCTAACGATGTTATCGAATAGTTTCGAAGGACCAATCTATTTTAAATGTTATCACAAAGGAAGTTTGTAACATCAAAGTAAATACTGGTTGCTCCTCGCATGTGTATCATGATTCGTTTATAAATACCTCGCAATATTCAAAGTTCCTCGTATAATACAGGTGAATTTTATCGTAAGTTTATGATAAATATTTTATGTAGAATAATCTACTTTATAAACTTGGATAGCTAAGATAACAGCGAACAGTGACAGTATATTATATAGTGACTTTTATAATTAATAATTTTTATATCATCAGCGTTTCAGCTCATAAACGTCCCATTGTTGGGCTCGAGCCTCCTCCACAATAGGAGGGAAATTGACCTTACTATACCATGCTGGTCAGACAGGTTGGTAATTTTTTTTTATGGGTGGGCTATGGTAAGCGCACGCGCGGTCCAGTCCGTCCGGGGCGATGAAAGGACGGCGCACGGGCCCATAACTCACGTCACCTCGTTGTTGGGCCGACCACCGGAGCAGATGTGACTTGCCGTCAGTGGTCGGCCCGACGGAATACCCTTTCGGGTACCCTCACCTCTCGACACCCTGGGACGTCGGTCGCCGTCGCGCGGTTAGCCACACTGCGGGTGACGGACAATTCCCCGGTCCGATCACCCGCGGCCTCGGCTAGGGCGGCATTAGGCGCAGATACTCGCGCCTGCGCCGCCCGAGTCGCCGGCGGCGGAACGTGTCGCCGAATAGGATCTCTACTCGCACACGATCCGCCGCCTCCTTCCTTGTTGATGTTGTTCCTCCTTCTCAGGTTGGTATAGGGTTTTATTCCGAGTTTTTCTTCTTTTGCATAGATGTTATATGCGTATTATATCCCTTAGTCGTCTTTTACGAAATCCATGGGCTAGATAGGGAGGGGTGATTTGTATTCTTACTTCGTCTTCACACGGATGAATTTTATGTAATTATTTTTATATAATCTTTATTTATAAATGTCTTGTACGTGTTTATGTCACTGAAATCCTCCTAAACAGTTGGATCGATGTTAACGAAATTTTTTGTTTGTGTTCAAGAGGATTCGAGGATGGTTTAGATTCATAATTGGACCCGATAGGTGACACTGCTGTCGATTTCAAGGAGAATGCCTTTTATTTTATTTAAACAGAACGTCTGTTCGGTCAGCTAGTTGGATATAATAATTCAGATATAAAACTGCAAACAATGCGTTTGAACATGTACCTAGCTTTTTTATATGCCTCTCGTATTTATAAATAAGTAAATATTTTCTTGTAGTGATGTAGTAAGAATACAATTCACCACCCAGTTTCTTGCGCGTGGGTATCATATAAGACGACTAAGGGATATAATATCCAAATAACATCTATGCAAGAGAAGGAAATTCTAAAATTAACTTTATGAATACACATCTGATTAGCGTGTTATAGTTAAGAGGCTCGAGCCCAGCAGTGGGACGTATACGATATGACGATGATGATTTATTTAAATAAATAGTTCAATATGTGGTTGACTGAGCATTGCTCGGTATATTTTTTTTGTATTTTTGCCCATCTTATTTATATATATATATATATTAATAAAAAATAAAAATGATGATGTAATGATAAAAATATCAAAAATTACAAAAACATTACTTTACAAAATTGCAATAACACCGAGATTCGATCTCACGCTGTTTGAATGCGACTGGACAACTTCCCAACTGAGCTATTGTCACTCTTGACGGCGACGGCGAAATTTGAATTCCCATTCTATTGATATTTTATGTCATTGTATTGATTAGCTAAAAACACCGAGAAACAACATTTTCTATAAATAGAACCTAGCTAGATCGATTTTTTGGCCCCGAAACCTCTAGCACCTATGCTAAATTTCATGAAAATCGTTAGAGCCGTTTCCAATATCCTGAATATGTATATATATATATATATATATATATATATATATATATATATATATATATATATATATACCTATTTGAAGTCTATTGTTCCTTCTTATTGTGGAGGAGACTCGAGCCCAGCAGTGTTACATGTATGAGTTAAGATCAAGCCTTTTTTATCTTCTTTATCTTTTAAATAACAATAGAAGTACTGACATATTATACCATGCAGGTACCATGGGGGTATGACAGTATGGGGGTATAATTTCTTTTCTGATGTTTACGCGAGCACTACACATTGTAAATAAAACTACTTTTACGGATTTTATCGCGTTTGTATTTGATTCATGGTCACTGGATGGATCACCGGACCGTCAGTCCGCCCATGACCGTGAATGCTGTAAAGTGTTCGAAACGTCGGGCAATCATAAATCAAATACAAACGCGAATAAATCTGTAAAAGTAGTTTTATTTACAACGGTATTATTTCTGATGATCTATAATGCCATGCGGATAACAGCAAGATAACCCATCGGATCAGTAAGGTTTTAGGTAGGTATTTCCCTCCTTTTGTGGAGAAGGCTCGAGCGCAACAGTGGGGTGTAATATGAGCTGAAATGATGATGATAATACAGTCATACAATACACATTAGTTGTCTTTTATGACATCAAGGAGATGTATTATATACTTAGTTCATCATCAAACGGGAAGAAATAGATAATACTTTAGAGAAATTAATTTACCTGTTGCAAATACGCCCACATTACATAAAGGAGCACGTCTTAAAAAAATATGTCGCAAAAATAACACAACGTATTCAATCACATTCACTTTTCGTTTGAGTAAACATGTTGTAAATCACTGTAAATATAAAATACAATCACGTCTTGTCACGTCAACACGCTGAACGATAAAATGTACGAAGCAGCGTGTCCAACTGGAGTGTGTGTGTAAATAAAACTGAAAATCGTTTTCACGGTGTAACACGTCCGAAGTTTATTTTAACAAAGTTACTTCTGCGTCAAACCTTTGAACGTTTAGAAACCGAACGATGGGATAAAAAGAATGTTTGATCCGTTTATGATGTTGAGACTACTTTTAGATTTCACACATTCAATTTATGTTCGATCTTAAATTGTATGTCTTATCTTAACGTTTTTACGCGGGAAGAACATAGTAAATTGCAATTTTGAGTGCAATTTTATGTATTTTCATATATAGTGACGGAGCCATATCGCTCGTCGAACCGACAACCATTGGGAAAGAAAGTTTCTTGAGTGGCGACCACGAATCGGACGGCGCAGCGTAGGACGACTCCCCCTAGGTGGACTGACGACATTCTCAAAATCGCAGGGAACCATTGAATGCAAGTGGCGCAAGACCGTTCCGAGTGCCATTCTCGTGGGGAGGCCTATGTCCAGCATTGGACGTCTGTAGGCTGATGGATGGATGGATGGAGTAAGAATACAATTTACCACTCGCTTTCTTGCCCATGGGTGTAGTAAAATACGAGTAATTACTGTATGCATATACAACATCTGTATAAGAGAAGGAAAACTCGAAATGAAACCTCATAGCAACACGACTGACTAACGTACTATAATAGTAGGTTAATTTCCCTCCTATTGGAGTAGGCTTCAGCCCAGTGGAACGTAAATGACTTGTGATGATGATGATATTGATGAAATTTGATTTTTTAATTTGATTGATTGATTGAAAAAAGTATCCAATGATTTATTACGAAAATTATTTTTAATCTTGTTATTTATAGAACACTAGCAACCCGAACTCGCTTCGCTTCGGTTTCAGTCGCTTTAACCGCGGCGTAGTTCCCGTTTCTGTGGGAATACCAGGATAAAATATAGCCTATGTTACTCCCTGATATTATAGCTTTTCATTGGTGAAAGAATTTTTGAAATCGGTTCGGTGGTTTAAGCGTAAAAGCGTTACAAACAAACAAACAAATATCCTTACTTTCGCATTTATAATATTAGTATGGATTTGCTATGTGGTAGCGACTACTACATTGCTCGTAGGTGTTGTGAACGATGATTAAGAACTTAACGTCATCTTTGGCCACCTCTATTTCTTTCCTTCCGACTGGTGCAGGTCTTGACGGGGCACGGTTGCTTCGCCAAGTACCTGCACACAGTCGTGAGGAGGGAGAGCACACCGTCCTGCTACCACTGCGATTGCGACGAGGACACGGCGCACCACTCACTCAAATTGTGTGCCGCGTGAGCTGAGCAGCGCCGTAGTCATCGCAATCATCGGTGCCGACCTTTTTTTTATTGCAAACGGTGGCAAACGAGCAAACAGTACACCTGATGGTAAGTGTTGCTGCCGCTCATGGACCTTTACAGGGTCGCTGCCTACCTACCGCGAAGAAAGTGAAGGCAGTGTGAATGCGTGCATTGAGACTCGGTGATATCAATGGTACCACCAAAACCCTCCACACACAAACACCCTCAGAAAGGTGGGCTTCCGGCTCTCTCGCTCACCAAACGAAGTGCAGTAACAAATTGCTAGTACTCAGACGTCGATTTTCTGCTCAGTGTGGTACTACCTCGGACGAACCGGCCCGCGGCTGTAGACAGATAACTGTCGATAGTGTGGTCCTACCACTCTTGACACTGCTGACCATCGCTAGGGAGATGCTCGGCAGCATCAGGAACTGGGACGCGGTCGCCGTCTTCTGCGAGGCAGTCGTCTCGCGGAAGGAGGCGGCGGAGCGCGCGCGGGAGGATCGCCTCTACGACGACGTGGTTCGCTGTACACGACTCGCCGGACTAGCCGGGGCTGCGGATAATTGGACCGGGGATTTAGTCCGTCACACGCAGAGAGGCCGACCGCGCGACAGCAACCGACGTTCCCCGAGGAGGAACGTCGAGAGGAGCGGATGCCCCGCGACCAGGGTATTCCATTGGGCTGACCACTGAAGACAAGGAACTCTGCACCGGTGGTCGACCCAACGGCGAAGGCGACGTGCTACGGGGGGTATATAAACTCATTTGCAAAAAAAACGGGCACCTAAGCAATGAACCATTTCAAATGTTAATATTTCTTTGTTTGATAATTATAGGTAGTTTTATCCACACAATTTGCTAAATTAATAAGAAAATAATCGTTTTCATCAGTATTTCATAAAATTTAGATACAATTTATGGGAAATAATGCTAAACCTCGCTAGTAGTGTATATTCGCTAGTAGTGCATATGCTCATGAAGTAAAAATAAAAAAGTTTTTTTGTTTGTTTTTCTTTAATAAAGTAAAAGCAGATAAATGTTTAGTATCGAGTGTGACCCCCTCTAGCTAAAATCACAGCTTGAATTCGTCTGGGCATGCTAGCGAGTATATCCCGGATACTTGCTTGCGGAATACGTTCCCACTCCGCAGTAATCACATTCTTCAGCTCTCTGATGGTCTGCGGAGCCGGGTGTACTGATCTCACACGCCGTTTCAGAACGTCCCAGACATGCTCTATGGGATTGAGGTCGGGACTTCGAGCTGGCCAATCCAAACGACGAATGCCGACCTCTTGCACATACGCATTAACATCGCGGGATCGGTGGGCGCGAGCATTGTCGTCCATAAAAATCGAGTCTTCACCTAGAGCGGCCAATGCGGGTTGTGCATGAGAAATTAGAACTTCCGTTATGTATCGATGCCCAGTCAGTGAGCCGTTTTCAATGAAGACTAACTCTGTACGATCCATTGAATTTATTCCTGCCCAAAACATAACAGAGCCCCCACCATAAGGTGTGATTTCTTCGAAACATGCCTCTGCAAAGCGTTCTCCTTGTCTTCTTAGCACTCGCCGACGTCGATCTTCACCGAACAGAGATATCCTGGCTTCATCAGAGAACAAAACCCTATTCCAATCGTCTTGAGTCCATGATTCACAATTTCTAGCGAACCTAAGCCTGTGAACTCTGTGCTCACGGAGTAATTTGGGGCCGCGGGCCGGGCGGTGACTGCGTATATTGGCAGCGAGAAGCCTCCTCCTGACCGTCCATAGACTAATATGCACATTTCTTACTTCTTGGAGGTTGTTCTTAAGATCCACATACGAAGATTTGCGATTTCTCAATGCGCGACTCACAAGAAAACGATCATCCCGTGGTTGGGTACATGGTTTTCTTCCAGAACCAGGCCTTCTCTCGACGGAACCAGTCTCCTGATATCGCTGCCAGGTCCTTTGGACTGTCGAGCGACTAACATTTAGCCTCCTAGCCACGAAACATTGGCTGCAACCCTCTTCAAGCAGCGCGATAATTTTGGTAGCTTTTACCACTTTATCTACCATTTTTGATACAGCCAAACAGCATTAAATAAAGCTTTGACAGTCAAGGATATGAAATTAATCGATAAAAATTGAATAAAAGTTATGAAAGTCGATGTTAACTTCTGGAACTTCGCGCCAAAAATGTAGGATAAAAAGGGGTTTTCTGTAAAAATGAACATCAAATGAAAAATTGAATTTAGAACGTACTTTTTTAAATACCACAGCATTTTTAAAACCGGCCAGTAACGTGTACAAACGATTGAAACCTTTTTGGTATTGTATCTTTTTAAATATGAATGAAAATCAAAACCGCCCGTTTTTTTTGCAAATGAGTTTATATATATATATATATATATATATATATATATATATATATATATATAGGCAGTAAATTCATCCATCAGTGTTGAATATAAAACTATTCAGCAGTTTGTTGATACAATCAACAAACTGCTGAATAGTTATTATATATATGTTATTATATATATATATATATATATATATATATATATATATATATATATATAATTATATATATCAGAGCCAATAATCGCGTGAGCATGAAAAAAATCTACTTATTTAACCCACTTCTAAAAAAGAAGGCGGTTCTCAATTTGGATATTTGTATTTTTTTTTATATTTATTCGCGCATAACTCCGTCGCTTACCAACCGATTTGAAAAATGATTATTTCTTGGAAAGAGTATACTTTCCTAATGCTCCCATGAAAATTTTTATGAAATCTTTTGAAAAATAAACAAAAATATAAAAATATAACTACATCGAATTCTTTTTTCTTTTGCAAAAAAGATATTGACATTACAAACAGACTCTTCAATTTTATTTATACGTAATCTTATTTAGGTGAAAATCTCCCTAAAGAGTATGTTAAAAAGACATACAAATTAACACGTTGTGGTGGATATAAAAATACTAACAAACATAAGACGTTTAAAGCTTACTTATATTTAGTTAAATTCAAAGAGAGGGAACAAAGGGTTATGCGATCTCAGGCCTATTACGCTGTCATTCACGACTGTGTTGAGTGTGAGGCTAGATCAAAGCCGAGCAAAGAAGTAGGTACAAGTTACATTAACAAATATGTATGTATAGATTATGTTGAGAGCTTAATTTTAGATCATCATCTCATCTCATCATCTCAGCCCATATGCGTCCCACTGTTGGGTTCGGGCCTCCTCCATAATGGAAGGGTAATTGACTTGACTTGACTTGACTTGACCACGCTGGTCAGACGTGTTGGTATATGGTTTTATTTCGAGTTTTCCTTCTCTCGCAGAGATGTTATATGCATTTTATATCCCTTAGTCGTCACGTACAATCACCCACGGGTAAGATAGGGGGTGGTGAATTGTATTCTTATTCCGTCACCACACGGAAGGAATTTTAGATCATTTCAGTTAATATATGTTCCACTGCTGGGCTCAAGCCTCCTCCACTATAGGAAGGAAATAGATCTACTACACCACGCTGGTCAGACAGTTTGATATAGGGTTTTCTTTCAAGTTTTCCTTCTCTTAAATAGATGTTATATGTATAATAAATCCATAGGCATCTTTTGCGACACCCACGAGCAAGATAGGGGGTAGTGAATTGCATTCTTAAAATTTTAAATTTCAATATTTTATCGTATTTGATATGAAATATGCTTATTTTTAGGGTTCCGTACCCAAAGGGTAAAACGGGACCCTATTACTGAGACTTCGCAGTCCGTCCGTCCGTCCGTGCGTCCGTCCGTCCGTCTGTCTATCACCAGGCTGTATCTCAAGAACAGTGATAGCTAGGCAGTTGAAATTTTCACAGATGATGTATTTCTATTGCCGCTATAACAACAAATACTAAAAATAAAATAAATATTTAAGGCTCCCATACAACAAACTTGATTTTTTTGCTCAATATTGATAATGGCAATAAGGAGGCACTTGTTTACCTTGTCAATGGTACGGAACCCTTCGTGCCCAAATCCGACTCGCACTTGTCCGATTTTTGTAATATAAAATATTTTCGTATGGAGATTGAGTAAGAATACAATTCACCATCCACCACCAGGGGTGACGTAAAATACAACTAAGGCATATGATATGCAGATAACATCGATTAAAGAGAAGGAAATCTTGACATAAATCCTATTCCAATACACCAGTATCGAATAGTGCTACATTTTCTATTATACAGAAAATTTATCTCATACGTCATCCACGACTTCATTTCTAACTATATTTCAATGCATACAGTCTATATATCTTTTGTGGTAGCGGCTTCGAATACTACCAATCCTTGCTTTGCTCGTGGGTGTCGTAAAAGACGACTAAGAGCCCTAGATTGACTCGGACCAACTCCATCTGGTACCATTTGGGTCAACGATTACATTCCCAAGGAGGGTTGACGTCAGGCAGGCGGCCGGTCATAAAAGTCATTGCCGAAACTTTTTGCAATATGTCAAAACAGATGACATATTGCGTCGACCCCAAGTAATTGGGATAAGAGCAAGATGATGATGATGACAGTCTATATATCTTTTACCTACCTACCCCTACCCCTACCTTACATACTCATGATACATAAAAAAGTTCGCGTTACTTTTATTTGCGTATCAAGACGAATGCATGCGTTCAAAACTTTTGACATTATATTAAGATTTCTAACAATTGAGTGTGTTGGAAAAAATGTGTGAAATATATGGTTTACTTTAAATGTAAACGTTTTCCGGGTTCTGATCCGGTGGTAATATTTATTATATTTATATATTTATTAATAAACACTAATAATAAAAAAGTCCGGAATCGTAATATTACATCCATACTAATATTATAAATGCGAAAGTAAGGATGTTTGTTTGTTTATAACGCTTTCACGCTTAAACCACCGAACCGATTTCAAAAATTCTTTCACCAATGGAAAGCTATAATATCAGGGAGTAACATAGGCTATATTTTATCCTGGTATTCCCACAGAAACGGGAACTACGCCACGGGTGAAGCGACTGAAACCGAAGCGAGGGTGGGTTGCTAGTAATTACATAAAAATTACATACGCAATAATTAGAGAAAAGGAATGTTTTTACGTAAGCTAATGCTACATTGCAAAACTGAAAAAAAATACGCCCTAGGTTCACATTGTCCTCCGTACTAGTTAAAACTGTATTACGGTAGGATACTAGATTTGTTAGGTTTTAAATATCATCATCATCATTTCAGCCAATCGCCGTCCACTGCTGGACGTAGGCCTCCCTCATATTACGCCACAAAGTGCGGTTCTGTGCCACCTGCATCCAACGACGCCCAGCAACTTTCACCAGGTCGTCGGTCCACCTAGAGGGGGGGCTTCCTACACGGCGTCGTCCGATACGTGGTCGCCACTCGAGAACCTTTTGTTCCCAGGTTGTCCGTTCGTCGAGCGATGTGGCCTGCCCATTGCCACTTCAGCGTACTAAGTCTTCGTGCTATGTCGGTTACACCCGTTCTTCTGTGGATTTCCGTATTCCGGATTCTATCTCACAGAGAAATCCCGAGCGTAGCCCGCTCCATAGCACACTGAGCGACTTTGAGCGTTGTTATGAGGCCTACATTTAGGGACCACGTTTCCGTGCCGTAAGTCATCACTGGTAACACACACTGGTCGTAAACCTGTGTTTTCAGACACTGAGGTATGTTGAACGAGAAGATCCTCTTAAGTTTCCCGAACGCTGCCCAACCGAGTTGGATTCGTCAGCTGATCTCTTTCTCGAAATTGGATCTACCTAACTGGACTGTTTGTCCTAGGTAAACATAATGATCGACAACTTCGAGAATCGCATTGCCAACTAGGACCGGTACAGGAATGACATGGGCATTTGATATGACTTTCGTCTTGTCCATGTTCATTCGGTTTTAAATATAATTACTATTAATTTTAATGTTAAATATTACTAACTATAAACAATATATTTTTTTTCATATAGAATCATTTTCTACTTACACTAGCAATAAATTTGTATCAAACTGTGGGTCAATATTTTATAACTAATTTTCTGTACTGGATAGATAATTATAAATTTTCTGTAATAACGATGACTTGTTGGACGTGAGACATCTTAGTCCGCCTGTGACAATGAACGCTGCAAAGTGTTCGAAACGTCGGGCAATCAAAAATCAAATACAAACGCGATAAAAGCCGTCAAGTAGTTTTATTTAAAATGTAGATGTTTTCTTTTGGAGTTTATGGTTTCATCTATGCATTAGGAGACATCCACTGTTAGACATAGGTCTCCCCACGAGAATGCCATTCTGCACGGTCCTGTGCCACATGGGTATACCTAGTAGGGGGTCGCCCTACGCGGCGTCGTCCGATTCGTGGTCGCCACTCGAGAACCTTGTTACCCAAAGGTTATCGGTTCAACAAGCGACATGGCCTGCCTATTGCTATTTCAAAGTGCTAATTCTGCGGACTATGTTGGTTATATGCCTTCTTCTACGGATTTCCGTATTCCAGATTGTATCACATAGACAAATAGCGAGCATAGCCCTCTTCAGAACACAAAAGCAAGCAAAGTCGTTTAGACTTTGAGCCTTTTTATGAGGACGATATTTAGAGACTAAAGATTATGGTTACTAAGACCTTTAAGTCAAATCTTTATTTATTAATTAACGCTTCATTTAAAGTCACTATCTATTAGTAAGTGAAATCGTCGCCATTAAGAGCGTCGTGGCTATACTGTTCTAGGAATTTTGGTGGAAAATAAAAACGTACGTGAAACATTATTTGTATTATATTCACTAAACTCCCGCCGAATCAAATGTATTTAATAACATAATGTCCGTGTGGTGACAGAATATGAATACATTTTACCGCGGCCCCCGCCCGTGGGTGTCGTAAAAGACAACTGAGGGATATTATATGCCAATAACATTTTTTTAATTTTTTTATTGCCGATGGTGGCAAACGAGCAGGCAGCACACCTGATGGTAAGTGATCCTGCCGCACATGGACCTATGCAATACCAGAGGCACAGTCAGGCCGTTGCCTACCGTGAAGAAAATACTCTTCTTAAACCTCGTTTAAAGAAGGACATGTCATAGCGCTCGGGAAATACAGCAGCAGGTTCATTCTAGAGCCTGCACGTACGTGGGAGAAATGATCGCTGGAAACGTACAGTTGAAGACCATATCGTTTCCAGGTGAAATGGATGAACCCTGCTGCGGTGTCGAGTGGTACGTTGGTAAAACGGTGACGGTGGTACCAAGTCAAACAGTTCCACAGAGTACTCCCCATGAAAGAGCCGATAGAGTACACACTCAAAGTCTCTCCGCCGCTCCAGTGACTCCAATCTGTCCGTAAGATGATATAGATGATATATATATAAGATGATATACATCTATGCAAGAGAGACGGAAAACTCTACATAAAACCCTATATCAACACGTCTGACCAGCCTGGTATAGTATGTCGATTTTCCTTCAATTTTGGAGGAGGCCCGAGCCCAGCAGTGGGATTTATGTGGGCTGAAGTGATGATGACGAACGAAACGAATAAAACGTTAAAATACCAAGTTGTTGAATATAATAAAACATACTTGACACTTTCACGTTCCCGCTAAAAACTCAAAATAGTGATTAAGCAACACATATATTTAATCGATAGTGCCTATTTCCATCGATTAAAGGAGTGTGTTCCAAAGTAAAAAAATAAAGTATTACCACCATATGACCTTTCACATTCCCGCTAAAAATCGAAAATAGTGATTAAGCGACGCAGATAATTAATCTATAATGCTTAGAATAGTAACGTATAGAAGGTAAGTTCACGCACAAAAAGTGAAGCATTTCAATTGGAGCCTAATGGAGCTTACGCCGGAACAGTTCCGTAATGTACAAGGTTACTGTACTGCACGTACGTACGCAACTCTTAAAAAATAAATAGGTAATTATGACGATTTGTGCATTCAAATGGTGTCACAACACATTTGAAAAACTTAAAAAGGTTTTTAACATTACTTTTAAAAGTATTTCGACGATTTATGTTAATAAAAACAAAATTTGATTTCATAATTTGTATAGTGGTGTGCGTGTGTACGTGTGTAATAAAATATGTAGTATATTTAGATTCATGTTTCGAACGTTCGAAGTAACGATACTATCCTTCTATACGTTATTATTCTAAGCTATAATGCCTATTTCCTTTAATTAAATGAAAGTGTAAAAAAATAAAGTGTTTGCTACTTTATAGAATGCCGACTTTATGAATATTAAAACAGCGAATATTCAAAAGGTGAGCCATCGTTTGTTTGTAGGAAGACTTAACAAAGTGCTAAGTCCAAATTTAATTAATATTTTAAACCTGTCTCGAATAATAAAATAATGGAGAAAAAGTGGTTAAAGGGAGGTTAATTATGGTTCGGGCCTTAATTGAAGTCATAGCCGCAGGTTTTTATATACGATATTAATTTATTATAAAACTATACCTACTATATTGATTATTTTTTGTCATAAATTAGACTGTTATACATTTTTGCTAATTAAATACCATTTCCTTCTATTTAATCACTATTTCCAGGGCATTTGTATTAGTGGCGGTGATAAACTCATATTAAAGAGCTTTTAAAGTAAAAACTTCTACCTCATAGGCAGGTTTGGATGGAAAGTAAATTCATGTAAGCCGTCATCGACATGGTCACGTAACGTGTTAAAGATAACAAACACTAAATCCCATCACTAGAGCTATATATATGTCACTATGTCTGTGGTGATAGATGTCAAAATGAGATAAATGTAAGTTTTTTAATATGAAAATATTTTAATTAAGATTAAACAATTATTGTATATCCAAATATAATAACTGTTTGTTCATAGTTTTAAGTTTTCACTTCTCTCGGAAGTCTTCATGAATATAGATTTTAAGGACACAAATTACACCCACACTCAGATCAACAAATTATAGATCACACAAGGTGTTGTTCCGCGTGGGAATCAAACCCGGAAACTGTGAATTATAGATCAAACTAGCAATCCGCCCTCGCTTCGCTTCGGTTTCTGTCGCCTTATCCCCGTATTTCCCGTTCCCGTGGGAATACCGGGATAAAATATAGCCTAGTTTACTCCCTGATATTATAGCTTTCCATTGGTGAAAGAATTTTTGAAATCGGTCCAGCCGTTTTGAAGATTACCCGACACAAACAGACAGAGGGACAGACAAAAAAAACATAAAGTGATTTTTAAGCATATGTATAGTGCCAATAACCATGTGAGCATGAAAAAGGCCTATTATTTTGACATTACAAACAGACACTCCAATTTTATTTATTGGTATAGATGACAACTTGTGACAATTTATCCGAGAGGTGACAGGGTAAGAATATATTTCACCACTCCATATTTTGTCCGTGGGTGTTATATGCAGATAATATACATACATATATGAAATAGATTGAAAACTCGAAATAAAACCAACAAATCTAAGCAACGTGGTAATAGTAGGCCAAATTCTCTCTCGATAGAGAAGGCCCTAGCCCAATAGATCAGGGCTTACATGGGCTGAAAGGTGAATGATGATGGGGTAGTCGTTATTATCAATTGGTCTGATCAATTTGGTATAGTAGCCCAATTTCCCTTCTACTGCGGAGGAGGGCCGAGGCCAGGAGTGGAACATATATGAGTTGAGATGATAATGACTTTCCTGTTTCATTAGTCGGAGGCGTAAGTAAGCGTTTGTTGACCGCAGAAATTCACATTTGATACTCAGATCCAAGAATTTTCGTAAGAAAATTTGTAACAAACAGTTGGAAATTGCTATATAAATTATAATAAGCCTCCTTTTACTATGGGGAGATTGCAGAACTGGATGGCTACTCTAATAGTTAACTCGTCATTGGGTGCTGCTTTTTTTATTGCGAACAGTGTGGCAAATGAGCAAACAGTACATCTGATGGTAAGTGCTCCTGCCACTCATGGACCTTTGCTAGACCGCTGTCTACCGTAAAGAAAGTGAATGGAGTGTGAATGCGTGCAATGAAGGTCGGTAATACTAAAGGCATCACAAAAACCCACTACACGCAAACAACCTCGGAAAGTTGGACTTCCGGCTCTCTCGCTCTCCGAACGAAGCGCAGTAACAAATTGCTACTACTCAGACGTTGATTTTCTGCGAGAGTGTGGTACTACCCCTGATGGACTGGCCCACGACCGGTACGCAGCCAACTTTCATCAGTGAGGTCCTAACACTAGTAGGTGGAATCTGTTTAGCCATAATCTCTAAAATTGTTTGATATAATATAAAAAATATTAAAATTTGGTTCGAAGGGTATCAAGATCTTTTATTTTTATTTTAGCAGGCTATAGTCTTGGTACACCCCTTCCGTCTCGTACGAGAGTCGTTTTTGACTTCTGTCAAGAAGAGTTACGTGTGATCCCATAATCCAAGGTATGGCCGACTGTTGGTACTGATTCCTTGACATCCGTGGCCAACCTGACGTTATCCTTTCGGTCCCATCGACGCTCCAGCAAGAAATGACAGTGATGGCCGGGGTCACGTCCTCTCAACGGGCTGTGATCCCTGGTCCATCCACGCAACAAGAGCACCCCATTGGGGCTAATACTTATTAAATATATGTACAAATTTATATAAAATATGTCAGTATAAAAAATTGACTAACCCGCTGAGTTTCTTTCTGGAACTTCTTAGTTGCAGTCTTGTGCCGAACCGGTGGTAGTTTATTGGTTTAATTTAAGATAAAATGTTCAAGATGACGTTATGTCAATGCATCCGCAGGATTTATGAATGATTTATAATTTGAAATTTGTACATAATACTTAAAAAATCACTTTTTAACGGTTACACATTGGCAATTCGCAGGATATAGGATGTTTTTATTCTTAGTTCCGTTCTAATCGTAGTCTAATCACAAGATAAGCTTTTGAGCCACTAATCAAATGACTTAAGATCACTAACTACTATTAATATATATGTATACAATATACATCGCATCACTAGCGATGTATCAAATATTTTTTATTTATTATCACTAACATCACCTAAGCAGTGGACAAAGTTGTATTATGGACATATTATGCTTTATAATTTTTAGTTTTATATGAAGAGTATGTCCATAAATGACTGTATTATCGGCTACTAGGCTATTGAAATTGATTATACTTCTAATATTGAGAATTTCTGGGTTCAAAACGCGTGTAATATTATTCTTAAAATCCTATAAATTTAAATTCTGAATTGTTTTTATCAAAATCTGTTTTTTTCCTTCTTCGACCGTGAACAGTATTAGGCAAGGACTCTTCAATGGGAGGGAAAATTATGTATCTTTTCATAATTGATAGTTTGGTAAAAGGTTTATTTGGGGTTTTATTGCAATGAATGTTATTAAGTTTTACCTTAATACGTTTCTTCTTTAAGTCTTTAATGGCATCCGTGAAAGTTTCTAGTGAATTGTATAGCAGGTCCATACGTCATAAGGAAATTCTAAACTTAATATTTATTTGAATTTTTCATAAGGTAATATTAATTTCTTGCCATAATTGAAATTTATATTAAATTGACTGTCAAAAAGTTGGATGGATTAATAATTAAGCGGAAAATCCATGTCCAATAATAAAATGACATTTACAAGAACTTTTGTTTATTTTTAATTATATTTACTCTTCTAATACTATTAAAAAAAATGTAAAGACGTCAAAACGCGCGTGGAAGACAACGTTAATGACTACTCCATCAAAATTATCATGATATTAATATCAAAAAATAAAGTTTTTAGGGTTCCGTACCCAAAAGGTAAAAACGGGACCAAATTTCTTCGACTTCGCTGTCTGTCACCAGGCTGTATCTCAAGAACAGTGATAGCTAGGCAGTTGAAATTTTTACAAATTACGTATTTTTGTTGCCGCTATAACAACAAGTGCTAAAACCAAATAAAATAAATATTTAAGGGGTCTTCCATACAACAAACGAGATTTTTAACTTAGTCAATGTTACGGAACCCTCCGTGCGTGAGTCCGACTCGCAATTAGCGGATTTTTTTACGTTTTGTTTTCATTGTGTATATGAACGTCCGAGAGCATTCTTTTCTTCTAATAAGACAAAGGCTCGATTAATAAATTGGCTGTAAACTGTAACGATATCCAGAATAAAAGATAAGAATTGACTAAAGATGACATTTATTAAGAGCGATGTATATCAGCCCGCTCAACCTAAAGTCGCGTATTAAGTATCAGATTAAATATATTAGGTAATCTTTGAGTAATTTGAGGCATATTAGCTAGAAATCTGCGCATAGATGTTTTAAATATACATAAGGCTTATAATTCGGTAAACATATTTATAAAGTATTACATTTGCATGAATCAGTTAACAGTGATTTATAAAAACCAACTTCGATATGTTACAAATTTTCCATTTTAGTTCAAGATAATTATGATCTTATAACGGACAAAAAACAAAGAAATTATTATGGAAAACTATTCTTGGTTAAATTAAAAGGTATATAAAATGTTCAATTTAAAATGTATATACTCTAAAACCTTTACAATAGATATTTGTAATATTGTATTTTATTTTTAAAATCATCTCGAAATGATAAATAATAAAGTACTCTAGTTTAGATCAGTAAAATCATTGCAGATATTTGAATAACCTTTAATAATGTTGTATTTATTACTTTCCTTTTGCCTTTCAGTTACTTCAATTTAGTTTATGAAACAATAAAGCCTTTACAACGTTACGGCATTCAACAGATGTTGAAGATTTTATGTTAATTAGAGAAAATTTACTTCAGTGGTTCTAAAACAGGCAAATCCCCATTAAAATTAGGTCAAATGGTGAATTTTCTTCAAACGTTTTGTTTGTAAAATAATAATATAATTATTAATAAAAATCTTACAGTTAACGTGGATTTTGAACGCGAAACGAAAGGATTAATTGAACAAAAAAAAATACGAAAGGGTTTTTATTTGATTTATTAAATGTCAGAAGCATTAACTAATTCGCAAGCTGTAAGCTTCAAACGGAAATTAAATGATTGAGAAAAAAAAATTGGGTGTTGTTTTTCTTGATGAAACCCAATATTCGATGCTTTGTCTCGTGAAATAATTGCGATTATCCTATAGTCTATAGACCAAGGCTACTTCGTTTTAGATTATGAGTGACTAGTCATAAATATTTTAAGTATTTTAAATATTTTGGTTAGACTTTATCTATTATATTTCTGGCAATGTATTATGAAATAAGATTAATACACTTCTGAGTAAGTGCTGTTGTAAGTGTACTTTAGTGACTCAGATTATTACCACGTGCCGTATGTATGTGTAACAGTAAATTCTGTTCCGCAACTACAAATGGATTTTCAAGTAAGATTAAGGAATTTAGGGGCCATTAATTTTAATTTACGACGTACGTTCCTCACGATTTACATATCCGCTACGTAAATGTTTTAAGTTCCAAATAAACGTAGTTTTATCTTAGAATATAAAAAAAAAAATATTTATAAAACTACAGAAGTTAAATTGAATTATAAATATACACCTTCATGCAAACAATTATGGATAATATGCAACAATGGTGAATACGTATTATGTATATGTTATCATGATGATAATTGATGATGGTCATGTGTGTGAAATACGTATTCACCTGGCTGCGGTTGGTAGGGCGGGGGGGTTACGGAGATACAGGGGAGGGGTGACGGTGGGTGGTTGAGTGGGAGGGGGGTAAAGGTAGGGTAGGGTGATGCATGCATGTGTTTGTGTCGCGTACCGACGGGTTGTGCGGTGTGCGTGCGCGAGCCGGCGTGCGCTCTGTACGGCGGACGAGCTGCTACTGGGCGGGCCCACAGCCCGTCACCTCGCAGCCTCTCCAGCCCGGACCCGACGCCCGCCCAGTACCAATCTCTACAGTTGAAACTTTTTAATGCATTCTCTTTAAATATTTTTTTTTTATGTTTGCGTTTATGATTAAAATATGCACTTGTTTTAAAGGATTATTATCAACGTTATTATTATTTCTGGATATGATTAAAGAATAAGCGTTTATGTTGACAAAGAAGCTTTTATTTGAAATATTTTTTGATCAAAAATCGACATTTGGCTCGCAGTCGATCGTGGTACTGAATCGAAACCTTATTTGCAGGTAATGACTTGTCATATTTTAAAGAAACCCTTCGCTGTGAAATAAATCTTTGTATCGCTGGGGGATTTATAAACATATAATTTATCATAATCTCAGCTCATATACGTCCTATTACCGAGTTCAAAAATTGGAAGAAATTTGATCTACTATGCAATGCTAGCCAGATGTGTTGATTTTGGCTTTTAAAAGCGAGTTTTCCTATTCTTGCGATGATGTTATCGGCTCGAGTTTCTTAGATATCTTTCATTATCATCCACGGGCAAAGAAGGGATTGTTGCTATTTCATACTCCATTATCAGACGGAGAACAAGAAAAAGAAAAATAAGTCTTCAAAATATTTTTAACATCTTAGGCCGTTACCAGATGTCGGGCCGAGCAAGGAGGACAAGGAACTTGGTAGCGGTGGTCGGCCCAACAACGAATGCGAGGTGTTACTTTGAGTTATGGGGCCGCGCACCACCCCTCCGTCGCCCCAGACGGAGCTGGACCGCAGGTCCTTACCAGATGCATAAAATTAACAGATACAAATTACAGCTTATTCAGAGACTTGGAATAATTATGTGTGGATCGTACAAAGAATTGTCCTGCTTGATCGAATTCATAATCAAGTATCAGTTTGGGACTTAGACCACTGCACTGTATAGAGTCATTGTTAAAGTAGTTTATGTTTGCAACTACAACCTTGATATCGGATTTGAAGCTTGAGACTTAAGTAGAGTTTTCTATAAGTAATAGTATTACTACTCTTTTTATTTTTTTTTTTTTGTGGGTGGGTCGCGGTCGGCGCGCCTCCACACCACTCCGTCCGGGGCGACAGAGGGGCTTAAGCACGCAACTCCCGCGACCCACCAAAAAACCAGTATTACTACTCTGAGAAAATTAATAGTAAGTACATCTGGAACTAAGCTTGGTAAACTTGGACTAAAATTTACATTATGTAATATGAATGTCTGTTATTCTGCTTACCTGTTTATGAAGAAAAGGTTTGAACGATACGGTTACATAAAAAATTCGACAGAATACAAGAATGATACTGATTAGCGTAATTGATTATTGAAACGGCAAAATATTCAATGAAATGAAATGAAGATTGGTTGAATAATTTGTATGAAATAAAAGGGATTTATTGTTCTCTAATGTTTTATTAATTTCAATATTAACTCCTTTTGAATTTAAACTTTATAAAGGAGTGTTTATGATTAAATAATTTACTGTTACACTAATTATAAATATAGCTATAATTGAAAATAGACGATTGTGAAAGACTGTTATAAACTATATGTAGATCTACGCTTTGTGACAAAAGCCTTTGTCCAATATCACGCTACGTCGGCACACCGTTCACTGTAAATAAACTGTTTCTAAATCAAAAATACAACACTGCCAATATTATGTTTGTTAAGTTTTATCATACATGAAACGGATGGCTTTTTATCCTTGGGGTGGTCATGACGAGGATAATCGTATAACCTTATTTTTTATTATCTACAAGCTATTGCTTTTATTTTTTAATAGCAACCGGCCCTCATTTCGCTTCGGTTTCAGTCGCCTAACCCGCGTAGTTCCTAATCCCGTGGAAATACCAGGATAAAATATAACCCATGTTACTACCTGATATTATAGCTATCCATTGGTGAAAAATTTTTTGAAATCGGTTAGTAGTTTCAGAGCCTATTCAATACAAACAAACAAACAAACAAATCTTTCCTCTTTATAATATTAGTATAGACTAAGTATTATATTATTAAGTAGTTTTATAGGTTTACTAGCAGCGCCCTGCGGCTTTACCCGCATAGTTGCCCTTTCCATGCGCAAATCGACATAAATTATAGCCTATGTGTTATTCTGATAGTAATAGTTGTATTATTGTAAAGTTTCGTCAAAATCCATTCAGTAGTTTTTTGCGTGAAAGAGCAACAAACATCCTCACATACAAACATTTGCGTTTGTAAAATTAGTAGGAGTAGGATTATTGAGCTGTAGATAGGCTGATTTCAATAGTTTGTATTCGAACTGTAGAATAATGACTAAATGCCACGTTTGATAATTATTTCGATTCGATTTTCGATTCAGAATCACTTTTTTATACTGAAGATCTGTTGTCTTCTGCAAACAAAGGTTTCGTAAAGTTTCGACTTGATTCTTTTAAAGTGTGCAACACTTTCAATCTTTGTGACGGGCTGCAATCCTTTTGTGACGGGAGACACAACTATACAAATCATCATCATTATCATCTTAGCCCATATACGTCCCAGTGTTCGGCTCGGGACTTCTCCTTTATGGTGGTCAGGCTTGTAGGCATAAGATTTTATTTAGAGATTTCCTTCTCCTGAATTGATGTTATCTGCATATTATGTCCCTTAGTCATGTTTTACAAAACCCACAGGTAAGAGAGAGAGAGAGGGCGGTGAATTGTATTTTTACTCCGTCACCGCACAGAAAGTAGTTATAAATATTAAGTAAAAAATATATTGTAACTAAGTACAATCATTGGTTGGAGAATCGTATAAAAAATGAGGCAAGTCAGCTAGCCGGGAAATTTAATGGGTTTTACTTCTCTGTGGGATTTGAAAATACTGGTGGACAGCAAACCAAGAGATTGATTAGCAGTACTCTCCTATGAAATTTATAATACCATCTGCAATCGCTAACTTTACCAAGAATGTTTATGACATTTTCTTCCTTGTGGAGATCTGCAGCTGTTGAAGAAGCAGTGGTCATTGGAAGGTTATTGAAAGGATGAAATAATAGTGCTTTATCGGCAAACACTTTTAAAAAAATCCTTGTATTACGAGGGATTTAACAAATATTTAATTAATGGACACAAATTACTCTCAGACTCCGAATAATAGGCAGTGATCTCGCAGAAGGTGGTGGCGGATCGCCTGCGCGAGGAGCGCAGCCTCGATGGGGCGATCCACCGCCGGCGACTGGTGCGGCGTAGGCGCGAATACCCGCGCCTCATGCCGCCCTAGCCGAGGCCGCGGGTGACGTGACCGGGGAATTGGTCCGTCACTCGCTGAGAGGCCGACCGCATGAGGAAAGACCAACATCCTCCCCGAGGGGGGGACGTCGGTCGATGGGAGGGTACCCCAAATAGGGGGTTTTTCGTCGGACCGACCACTGACGTTAAGTCACCCTGCTCCGGTGGTCGGCCCAACGACGAAGGCGACGTGCATCGTGGGTGGGTTGCGGGTGTGCGTGCTTACGCCCCTCTGTCGCTCCGCACGGAGTGGTGCGAGGAGCGCGCCGATCGCTACCCACATCCAAAAAAAAAGACAATCATAATTTGTGAATCACAAAAAGAGTCGTACAAATCGATTTCTATTTAGAAAAATAGACGATTGTGCACCATATTAGTGAAACTTAAGTTACGCATTAAAACCAGTAGAATTGAAAACCGCCTTCTTTTTTAAGTGGGTAGATGGCTAGATTTATCTTTAACGATTTTAAAAGCATCTTTTTATGTTCTGATATTCGTACTAATATTTACTTTTTTAAAAAAGTATCAAATTTGGCATGTAACACCAATGGTCAATGTAAATTTTTACTTTTTTTTTAAATTATCAAAAAGCCTTTGTAAAGAATATTCATCATATTTTTATGGAATAATTTTGCTTCATCTGGTAACATGAAAAATGTAATTAACTTCTTGAGACTTTTAGACAAAAAAAAATATTCTGGCTTACCAAAACGTAAACAAGATCAAAGGAAACGGGTTTAATTAAAAATCTTATTGAAAAGAGGCCTTTAGTTTGACTTACGTACATAAAATGTATTATTTTTAGATTTGAAACAGAAATATTTTAATTAAGACTATACAAGCGATACGTGTCTAGAGCGTCGACCTTTACTTGGCACAGAAGTTAAGGATTGCTATTCAATATGAAAATGATTCTGGTTATCAGGCACGTTGCCTACGAATACGATGGTAGCAAATTATTAGAATCATCATCATCATAGCTCATATATGTCCCACTGCTGGGCTCGAGCCTCCTCCACAATGGCAGGGTAATTGACCTACTATACCACGCAGGTCAGACAGTTAGGGTTTTGTTTTGAGATTTCCGTCTATTGCATAGATGTTATTAACGTATTTTATCTCTTAGTCGTCTTTTACGCCAACCGCGGGCAAGATAGGGAGTGGTGAATTATATTCTTACCCATGGATGTAAAAGATGACTAAGGGATATAATATGCACATAACATCTGTGCAAGAGAAGGAAAACTCGCAATAACCCTATACCAACATATCTGACCAGCATGGTATAGTAGGTCAAATTCCCTCCCATTGAAGAGGTGGTCCGAGCCCAACTGTGGGACGTATGTGGGCTGCGATAATGATGATAATGACGATGAAGATACTAAACTTTCGTGTGGTGACGGAGTAAGAATACGACTCACCACCCCCTTATCTATGGGGATCGGCAATTATGTCTAATGGATTAAATATATATGCAAAAGAAGTAAAATTCGAAATAAAACCCTATACCAAGTAGGTCAAATTTTTTCATATTGTGGAGGGCGCTCGAGCCCAACAGTGGGCCATATATGAGCTGAAATTAATGAAATGAGATACTATGTCATTCTAAAACTCTCAAAATACTTTCATCATCATCATCTCAGCCCATACACGTCCCTTGTTGGGCTCCTTCTTCACTATGCGAGGAAAATTGACCTACTATACCACGCTAGTCAAAGGAATATAGGATTTTGTTTTGAGACATAGAGAGAATATACCTTAGTTCAGATTTTAATCTTAATGATTTTACTGCTCCTTATAAGTTTATTAAGCCTATTATGTGATCAATTAAGATTAGATAAGCTTTTTAACAGCAAAAATTAACATACCTTGCATCTGGAACATATTCACAAACTATGAATAAATTGATTCACCCGGGCGTCTGTCTTCTAATATATACAATAAGAACATGTCAGCCTCGAGAGCTGACAGCGAATGCAGATAGCATTAATCCCGTTCATTCAGCTTTTAGGTCACCAAGATAGAAAGGCACAGAATTCATAACGTACGCTTAAGTCAGCTGGGTTATTATAATAAGGTTCTCAATCTCATTGTTATCCGGATCTATTTTTAATTTTCTACAAGACTGCGAAAAGTAATGATAGTAGTTTCTCAAAAATTTATATTTATACAAATTAATAAAAAAATCGTGTGGTGATGGAGTTAGAATATTATTCGCCACCCCCTATATTGTCTGTAGGTATCGTGAAAGACGACTAAGGGACATAATACGCAAATAAGATATATGCAAGAGAAGGACAACTCGTAATAAAACCAACCTGTCTGACCAGCATGATATAAAGTAAGGTAATGGTAAAGTGGCTCCTAGTGTGGACGACTCTCGTGCCCAGCAGGGGGACGTATATGCGCCGAAATGAAAAGTGTCTGTTTGTAATGTCAAAATTATAGCTTTTTTTCATGCTCACACGATTATTTGCACGATTCCTGTGCTTGTCCGTGTGGTGACGGAGTAAGAATACAATTCACCATTCTCTATCTTGCTCTTGGTGTAGTAAAAGGTAACTATGGAATATGATATGCAGGTAACATCAATGCTTGAGAAGGAAATCTCTACATTAAGCTCTATGCCAACACATTTGACTAGTGTGGTATGTCCATTTCCACCCAGTTTTGGAGGAGGGTCGAGCCCCGGGGCACATAAGGTATGGGCTCGGGCCTACATAAGTATCACTACACTTATGTAGACTGAGGTAATAACCTATATGCGTTCGCTACAAACTTCCCTACAATAGGAAAGAAAGTGAACAATTGGAACATAGTGGCAGTACCACTTAACATTAGGCGTGTTGTTTGCAGTTGAATTATACACTCACTCACAATAATCATTTCATAATGTGAGTGAGATTCGAACGAACGCCTCTCTAGCGTGATTTTTTTTTTCTAAATTGACAGAGAAATCACATTATTCTGGACCTTTGCTATGCCATTGCTTACCATGAAGAATGTTAATGAATGCAATGAGACTCGGTGATACTAACGGCATCACCAAACCGAACCACATGTAAACTCCCTCAGAAAGTTGGGCTTCCAACTCTCTCGCTCATCGAAAGAAATGCAGTAACAAACTGCTTCTACTTAGATGTCGATTTTCTGCGATATATTAACTCGGACGGCCTGGGTCCCGGTAGTGGCGCCTATGATTCAGATAAAGAAAGAAGATACAGTTTATTTTATAATCAACTTCTCTTTAAGACTAATAAAGATCGTTAAATTCCACTTTGAGAATCGCTGTCTCATAGTTTCGGCTTTCGAGACGTGATCTGAAAATGTATTGCCATTATCCCCAGCCACTGTTCACTGAAATTTATGGACCGCTATGAGAGAATAGCATTGCTTTGACTTTTACCGTCATATTATTATTCTTTTATATTTTCTATCGCCAACATTCTGATCCTATTCTATTCCATTATGCGGTCGTTCCGTTTATTATATGGAACTTTCTTATTACTTGTACGCTTGGCTTGCGGTTTATTTAATATCGCTTCATGAGATTTTCTATATTCAAGTATTGCTATTTGATTTAAATGTATTATATACATTGTGATTTCCCTGTGGTGATGGTGTAAGGATACAAATCAATAGCTCCTTTCTTGCCAGTGGTGTTATGTGGATTATAATATGCATATAACATCTATACAAGACGAAAGAAACGTGAAATATAACCCTATAGGGTTCTATTTCGGGAGGGTACCCCGCGTAGGGGGTATTCCGTCGGGCCGACCACTGACGACAAGTAAACCTGCTCCGGTGGTCGGCCCAATGACGAAGGCGAGGTGGTTTTCGGGTGGGTTGCGGGAGTTGCGTGCTTAAGCACCTCTGTCGCCCCGGACGGAGTGCGCCGACCGCGACCCACCCCAAAAAAAAAAAAAAAAACAAAAAAAAAATAGGGTTCTATTTCGAGTTTTTTTGGTATACCAACCTGTCTGACCAGCGTGATACAGTAGGTTAATTTCCCTCCTATTGTGGAGAATACTCGGGCCCAGTATGAGACGTATCTAAGCCGAACTGATGATGATCATAAATGCCTGGTATGTATAAGGAGTTATGGTATACGCTAAAGTCATCATCTTTTTCAATCACAATTTCCAAAATCTATTTATTTACATTTAAAAAATGTTTTTGTTTAAAAAAGATGGCCAAAATTCTTTTTAATTTTTTATTACTGTTGACGAAGGAGCGAACAACACACCTGATGGTAAGTGATCATACCGTTCATGGATCTTTGCTAGTCCACTGCATACCGTGACAAAATTCAACTAAAGGCAGGAGGAAATATGTATAAAAAAAGTCTTAAAGTAAGGATGGCATAAAAAATAGCGCTTAAAGGTTACAATTTAAAACTTCATCTGGTAGTATAGGATTCCGCTATACAACGACCTTCACCGAGATGTTTATTTGGTGAAATCTATTTTTTATTTAATTTAATATGTCAATAAATATATTGCATATGGGTTGATTGAGAAATTTTAGTCCAGAGTATGATTAATTAATATTTAAAAAAAAAATTTTTTTTGTACATTGCACCGGTTTGATTATTAGACAAATTCTATACCAATCGAAGATATGAAGCCCATAGAATATGCAAATGTTAGATTGCCTATTCTTTTCCAGCCACAACTCTCGGGTAGCCAGGTATAAACAGATAAATCGATACTAGCATTTTGCACCGGTCTGATCGACGTTTGCACATTCTATGGGCTTCATACTTTCGATTGGTATAGAATTTGTCTAATAATCAAACCGGTGCAATGTATAAAAAAAAAAAATATTAATCATACTCTGAACTAAAATTTGTTAGGCAACCCATATGCAATATATTTATTGACATATTAAATTAAATTAAATAAACAATAAGTTTCATCAAATAAACATCTCGGTGAAGGTCGTTGTATAGCGGGATCTTAGACCATGGTGGCATTTGATTCTTTCCCGGGTCTCAACAGAACGTACGTGTTAAGAACTTTTTTTTTATAAAAGAAGACCAAGCAACGACATTCTTATGTCGTTGCTTGGTAATAGTTATATACGTAATAAACCTTTACTAACAGTACAGAATATTTACACAGGTATTCTAGTGTAATATTGATAGTAAAGTATTTCTTGTATTCAATCTTTAAGGTGAACTTGATCCGAAATCTATCGACATGAAGCTATAATCCAAAACGAGCCAATCAAATATGAAGAAGTGCTAAAGTTTATTTACCTTCTTTCGATGTCTAAATACAGATTACGACTTGTGTTTGAGTTTGTGTAGGCTGTTAATAAGTATTCCACTCACGGCATTATAAGGGGGAGTGAAAGGTTGAGCGGCGGTGAGGCGTCGGTAAACACGTTGGGACCTGTTGCGTCGGCCGCCAAAGCGTCGTCTCTCACCCAATTAGGGTCATCAAACTTTATTTTATAATTATAATAAGATTTTACTATTCTTTCATGTGGTGACGGTATAAGAATACAATTCTCCACCCCCTCTTTTGCCCGTGGGTGTCGTAAAAGATGGCTAAAGGATTAAATAGGGTTTAAAATTTAATGCAAAAGCAAGAAAACCTGAAATTAAACTCAATTCCAACACGTATCACCAGCTTAGTATAGTAGGCCAATTTCCCTTTAATTGTGGAGGAGGCTCGAGGCCAACAGTGCGGGATGTTTGAGCTGAAATGATGATGGTGATGATACTTTTCTTTTCGTGTGGTGATGAAGTAATTCACCACTCCCTATCTTGCCCGTGGAGATCTGATTTGAGATCTTTATCTCCCCAGTCTGTCTACCCGCTGTGATGAAATCAAAGCGCAACTTAGTTGACACATCACCATCGAGCAGGAATTTAAAATATTCATGTTATGGGGTAGTAGTTATTAGGTGATACTCTTATCAAGTGAAAGTTGTACCTGCAAAGAATTTCTGAGTAATCTGTCAAAACGTATCTGTAATCTAGAACTGTAGCAAACCGTATGTATTCGGTACTAAGTAACGGGTGCGGCATTTAGTACGAAGTAACGAAACGTTACTCACGAATACATTTCGTTACTCGCATGTTTCGTATTATGGGTACCTACACTGTTTTAGTTCACACAAGTAACGTTGATTTATATAACGTTTGCTGATCGTATATATTATGCATTCGCGCGCTTATTCTTTGTATTTAAAGATGTACGTTACAAAGAACGATGTTTGTTTGATAAGTAATATATAATCTGGCCATTCTTCGTTAAATTTTTTACTGTTTGTTGAATGTATTGCGTTTGTAAACAAAGTTTAAGATTAGAAATAACATAAGCTCATTGTCAACATTTTTAAAATAATAAATCCATTGCAAATTTTGTAGATTCTGTTAATAGTTCATTTGTAGTTTTACACGTTACCTATTAAATGAATCTAAATTTAGAATAACTTTAACACAAATCGGGTTCAACATACGGTAAGGTGAAAAATGCACGTACGCGTAGCTTGGTATACAAATGTATTCTACAAATAACGCATGTTGCTATGCCGTGACGTTATACTGTAAGGGTACGGAATACGACTCGTTTCGGTGTCCTAAGATACAGGTATCAAAAGCAACGAGTAACGTAACGATACGAAAGTAACGAGTACTCATTCTTCTAGTAACGAATACATACGGGTGCGCTTTCTTTCGTTACTTTTACACCATTACTGTGATCTGATTAAATTTCACAAATAGTACTGCTGGATAAACCGGACAGATTCCTGTCAAGCTTAGTACTAGTTTGATAGTTACTCACACTTTACAGGCTAAAGTAGCGCGATTTGAAAGTATTACGTGACGCCCTGGATATAGACAATGCCTGTTTCACTGTCCTTTCTTCTGTCTTCAAGATTTTGGTTTGAATGAATCCACGCAAAAACAAAATACAAATTAGAGTTGCATGTACCTTAATATAATTATTAAATACTAGCAATCTGCCCTCGTTTCGCGCTATACCCGCATAGTTGCCGTTTCCGTGGGAATACCGGGATAAAATATAGCCTATGTTACTCCCTGATATTATAGCTTTCCCTTGGTGAAAGAATTTATGACATCGGCTTGATGATTTAAGCGTGAAAGCGTAACAAACAAACAAACCTACTTTCGCTTAGTAATGATTTATTATAGCGCACCCAGTAGACTTCGCCTTGCCCGGAGTAGCAACATCAATTAAATATTTACATTTTTTATTTCCGTGTGGTGAATAAGAATATAATTCACCATTCTCTATTTCGCCCGTAGGTATCGTAAAAGACGTCGACGGCTGTACGCGGGGGTCATTCGGTCGATGGCCCTGTAAGGCACACCGGTGTGGGCGGGGTCTCGGACCGTCCGTCTCAGGGCTCTTCTGTGGCGTCCACAGAGGGCCATGGCGATCAGGGTCATACGGGGATACCGCACGGTGGCGAGGCAGTAGTCTCGCGGAAGGAGGCGGCGGAGCACACGCGAGAGGAACGCCTCCACGACGACGCGAACCGCCGCCGGCTACTGGGGCGGCGTAGGCGCGATTATCTACGCCTGATGCCGCCCTAGCCGAAGCCGAGGGTGACTGGACTGGGGAGTTAGTCCGTCACCCACCGAGAGGCCGACCGCGCTACGACAATTGACGTCCCTGAATAGCGCGGGGACATCGGTCGCGGAGAGGGGTGCGCTCCTCAAGGGGTATTCCGACGACCCCTAAAGACAAGTCACTTGCACCAGTGGTCGGTCTAACGACGAAGGCCATGTGTCACGGGTTGGTTACAGGGCCGCGCGCCGCCCCTCTATCACCCCGGATGGAGCTGGGCAGCGGGTGGGCTGACCATAGCCCACCGCCAAAAAAAAGTTATCGTAAAATTAAAGGATGCAATGTGCATAAAACATCTATGCAGGATAATGAAAATTCTAAATAAAACCTAATACTAACCTGTAGACCAGGATGGTATGATGGGTTAATTTAATTTACCTCAAGTTGTGGAGAGCACCCGAGTCCAGGTGTGGGATATATATGAGTTGAGAATAGATACATTGTGGTAATTATATGTATCTTTATCTCGGCTCCTATACGTTCCATTACTGTGCTCCAGCCTCCTCAATAATAAAAGGGAAATTTGTCGGTTCGTTGAGCTAAGTGGCCTGCCCTTGGCCACTTCAGCGTGCTAATTCGTCGTGCTATGTGGTTTACACCCCTTCTTCTACGGACACAGATAACTTTAATACAGAAATAAAAAAAAAATGGCTACATTGCCACAAGCGACACTCGATTATAAATTAACTTTTAGTTACAACTACTAAATATCTATACCAATAAATAAAATTGGAGTGTCTGTTTGTAATGTCAAAATAATAGGCTTTTTTCATGCTCACACGGTTATTTGCACGACACCTATGCCTAAAATAGCAATTAAAAAATTTATGTCTGTCTGTCTGTTTGTTCCGGGTAATCTTCAAAACGGCTGGACCGATTTCAAAAATTCTTTCACCAATGGAAAGCTATAATATCAGGGCGTAAACTAGGCTATATTTTATCCCGGTATACCCACGGGAACGGGAACTATGCGGGTAAAACGACTATAACCTATAACCGAAGCGAAGCGAGGGCGGGTTGCTAGTCACTAATATTTTGCCTACAAAGGTTCGTATGATTTATACCTAGATGATGTTTTAACTATATCTGACTTGGGCAGTATGGACAACCCTACGTCTCTGGTATTTATCTGGTATGTAATATGATATATTCTTCAGTGAATAAATACCATATCTTGTGGAAAATATTATATTAATTTTAACGCCGGTAGTTCTTTGACGTTTAAGCGAGTATGATTTAAATGAAATCATACTATTTTTACAGATTTTATTACGTTTTGATTTTGTTTTTATTCGCCTGACATTTCTTGATTACGCGAGGACCGCTGGAATTCTAAAATAGTTTTGAATGAACTATGATTTTTTACAAAAATTCTTAAGACTTTACAAAAAAAATAGTAAGTAGGCAAGGACAGCCATTCCTTCGAGATGGAAACTGAAAGGTGGATAGAGAGTTACTTATCATCATCTCAGCCCATATAAGTGTCACTGCTAGGCTCAGACCACCTTCAAAATGGAAATTAACCTACTATTCTACACTGGTCAGGCATGTTGGAATAGGATTTTATATCAATTATTTCTTCTCTTGCATCGATGTTATTTGCATGTAGCCCTTAGTCGTCTTATACAATATCCACAGATAAGAGAGGGGGGCGGTTAAGTGTATTCATACTCTAACTTGCTTTTATCCCACGTTAAGTGGGTTCGGTGCAATACGTTTTTGACTTCCAACCCTGTCAACCGTCATATCTGCTCTCGCTGCTTTTATACGCATATCCTCCTTCACACAATGCATCCAATGCAGAGGTCAGTCTACCGCTTTACCTTTTTTCATACTCTGGACAGCCTTTCTTACCTCATCTATACTTACTTTTTCTACCAAACCTAAATTTGTCGGTAGATCCCACTATCTTACCGTTACAACCGTTATTCTTATTGATTAATTTATGAAAATAATTCTGCCAGTGACTTTTATTTCTTTTTCGTTCATTTTAATGAATGCTTTTCCATTTTCATCTTTTATACATTTAACATGTACGATATCTCTAGCATTCTTTTCTCTCACTTTCGCTAGGTGGTACAATTTATATATTGATATAGTCTGTCTTAGACCCTCCTGCATTCCACATAGGCTATTCTTTTCTGTTCTTTCAATACCGGGTTATTAACATTCACACTTTTTCATTTTTTGAAAGCATTCTGCATCGACGCCGACGAATCCAACTCGGTTGGGCAGCGTTCGGGAAACTTAAGAGGATCTTCCCGTTCAACATACCTCAGTGTCTGAAAACACAGGTCTATGACCAGTGTGTGTTACCAGTGATGACTTACGGCAAAGTTAAGGCTCAAAGTCGCTTAGCGTGCTATGGGACGGGCTATGCTCGGGATTTCTCTGCGGGATAGAATCCGAAATACGGAAATTCGCAGAAGAACGGGTGTAACCGACATAGCACGAAGAATTAGCATGCTGAAGTGGCAATGGGCAGGCCACATCGCTGGACGAACCGACAACCGCTGGGGAAGAAAGGTTCTCGAGTGGCGACCACGTATCGGACGACGCAGTTTAGGCCGCCCCACCACTAGGTGGACCGACGACCTGGTGAAGGTTGCTGGGCGTCGTTGGATGCGGGCGCACAGGACCGCGCTTTGTAGCGTAATATGAGGGAGGCCTACGTCCAGCAGTGGACAGCGATAGGCTGAAATGATGATGATGATGATTCTCCATTTCTTTCAATAATTTTTGAACACTATTATCTCACCATGTACCTTAAATAATTAGTCCTTTACCTTTGGTTTCACCCAGTACATCCTTCACTGCTTCTTTGTACACGAAACCATGTCGTTTCAACATTCATTTACCGAATTTTCTCCTATTCTATTTTTCATTTCAATAATTTTATTAACCACTCTCTCTATACGCATAATCCCCTTTTTTATTATGTACCGTTTAATTTTAGAAACCTAGCTATCTTTCCTATGATTTTAATCTCCAATAACAGTAGGTGATGTTGGAAAGTTTTAGGCTAACCCAGCATTACATTGCAGTTCAGAGTTGAGCGTATGTTAGTTCTTTTAGGAAGAAAATAATTAGTCTGGTTATGATGTTTTCCACTTTTATCCTTTGTCAGATGTTCGCCTTGCTTTTTGAAGAGCTTATTGGCAATAGCCAAATCGAAATCTGAGGCAGCTTCCTGAAATGTTGCGGCCGCCGCGTTTCGTCTGCATAAATTATTTATGAATATAAGTATCTATTTGTGCTGCCATTTGTATATATTATGAGTATATTGATTAATCCTACACATATTCACTCTAACGCATACGGATCATAGAGGCAGCCCAATTACTATTCACTTGGAGGTATATGCAAATGCATTGCATTCAAACACAGCAATAGCGATAATAACTGAATAAACAAGGTGATAACGAATGAAATACAGCAATTGTTGCTAATATGAGTTCTGATTTCCGATCGCTATAAATATGATTAAGAATGAATATGATTGAAATTTGTTTTACCTGCTAATTCTTTATTATAGTTGACCCAAAATTTTTATAGTTTAGTGTGGTAATGGAGTGAGAATACCATTTACCAGTGCTTATATTGCCCGTGAATGTCATAAAAAACGACCAAGGGATATATGTAATATGCTCAAAACTTCTGTACAAGAGAAAGAAAAGTCGAAATATACTTTTAAAACTAATCAAAATATACATCCTATACTAACCCGTCTAACCGTTTTATTATTTTCCTTGTCTTGTATAGATGTTAAATTAATAAAAATAATTTGCCAAAGAAAATACCTTAACAAAGTAAATCCAATTTTAGTTTTCGAGATAAATTTACTCGTACATAACATAGATGTGATCTTATTGGATAAAAGTAAAAAGGAATTGTATTTTATTCAAGTGTCCAATATTGGATAACGTGCATAAAATAAATTAGGTTATATCAATCCTAGTGAATCCGAGAGACGCTGTTCATACCGAAAGGAAATTTTACGAGTACATATGTATTCGCATACGAAAACTGCAAAGGAAACAAAAAATAAAGTATTTAGAGACCTTAGAGAGAGAGAAAACACTTGGAGACTTAAGAGTCACTGACCGGATCGAATTTACTTAAACTCTTTATAAATTAAAAAAATACAAATCTATAAATGATTTGATTCAGTGAAGAAGTAGAAATTATTTTTCCATTGTACTTATTGTATTACTAGCAACCCGCCCTCGCTTCGCTTCGGTTCGCTTTCCATTAGTGAAAGAATTTTTGAAATCGGTCCAGCTGTTTTGAAGATTACCCAGAACAAACAGACCGACAGACAAAAATTTTTTAATTGCTATTTTAGGTATAGGTGTCGTGCAAATAACCGCGTGAGCATGAAAAAAGCCTATTATTTTGACATTACAATCAGACACTCCAATTTTATTTATTGGTATAGATATTATTACATTACATTCTACTTTTTGTGTGGTGACGGAGTAAGAATACAATTCACCACTCTCACTCTTTCCCGTGGATGTCGTAAAAGACGACCAAGGGATACAACATGCACATAACATCTGTGCAAGAGAAGGAAAACTCGAAATGAAACTCTATACCAACATATCTGACCAGCGTGGTATAGTAGGTTATATTCTCTCCCATTGTGGAGGAGGCTATAGCCCAACAATGGGACGTATGTGGGCTGCGATGATGATGATTGTACCTATATTAGTTAAAGTTATAAATAAAACTATTTTTTTTTTATTGCAAGCGGTGGCAAACGAGCAAACAGTACACCTGATGGTAAGTGTTGCTGCCGCTCATGGACCTTTACAAGGCCGCTGTCTACCGCGAAAAAAGTGAAGGGAGCATGAATGCGTGCATTGAGGCTCGGTGATACCAAAGGCACCACCAAAACCCTCCACACGCGAACACCCTCAGAAAGTTGGGCTTCCGGCTCTCTCGCTCACCGAACGAAGCGCAGTAACAAATTGCTGCTACTCAGACGTCGATTTTCTGCGAGAGCGTGGTACTACCCCGGACGGACCGGCCCGCGGCTGTAGATAGATAACTGTCGACAGTGTGGTCCTACCACTAATTTTTAACGGATTTTATCGCGTTTGTCTTTGATTTTTGATTGCTTGAGGTTTCGAACAGTTTACAGCGTTCATGATCAAAGGCGGACTAAAATCCGTAAACATAATCTGGGGGCACGGCAGTGCCCCCGCCAAGTCGAGCAAAAAAAAGTCGGGCAAAACGCAAAACTGCCGTAACATACTTTTCTCGAAGTCATTCAGGCCATTTTCGACCCCCTATAAATTCGTTGTTAATAAAACTAGAAACCTGAATTTTTAGTAACCTAGCAGACCTTGTTTACACATTGTGTATTTCAAATTTCATTCAATTTGAACCAATAGTTTAAGAATTATAACTAGTCAAAATTTCGTAATTTTGTCACTCACTGACTGACTGACCGATCATCAATATTAAAGTGGCACTTCTAGCAGACATAGAAGCTTCAAATTTAGAATGCAATTAGTGTTTAGTGTATAAATGAAGGAAAAATTATGAAACATTATTTATTTTAACCAGTTTCCGAGATACACCAAATGCATAAATTATTTTGTAAACTCATATAAATATATAGGATTACAAAGTTACATTTGCAGTTAACGAAATGTAACTTTGTAAAAAATAAGAATATATTTGTCGCCATCATTGCTTCCCTATGGAAATCGTAACAACCGGCTAAAGACTACGCAGATGACGTAGTGGTTAAGATACCAACGTACCGTGCTAGTGTCGCGGGTTCGAATCCCATACAAGACAACACCTTGTACGATCCACAAATTGTTGTTCTGAGTCTGAATGTAATTTATGTCGGTTAATTATATGTTCTTTCCGTGTGGTGACGAATTAAGAATGCAATTCACCACTCTCTATCTTGCCCGTGGATATCGTATAAGACGACTATGGGATATAATATGCACATATCATCTGTGCAAGAGAAGGAAAACTCGAAATGTAACCCTATATCTGTGACGATGATGCGATGTTGAATTATATGTTTGTAAAGTCCCTCACAATATAAGGATTATTATTCCCTTAGTGCAAGGCGTTGTCATTTAAGAAAAAGATTCAACAGGAAGGAGAGTGAGCAGCAGCTCTCGCCGGGGAAATGTGTGATATCTCACTGCGAAACCAACCCGCTTACCAAACGTGGTGACTACGTCATTATTCCTCATAAGGCGAAGAAAAATGAGCTCTAGTCATGGCAACTCTGTTACCCTTGAGCGTCGTTGGACGCAGGTGCCACAGTACCGCACTTGATGGTGAAGCATGAGGGGGGTCTATGTTCTACAGTGGACGGCGATAGGCTGAATGATGATTGGCATAATAGGTGTAGACAGATACCTAGACATAATTATGTTCAAAGATAACTTGTAAAATGGTCAATCAACTTAATGAAAAAGCAAGAGTGGGACGTGTCTTATGAAATTGTACCAAAATCTCCCAAAGTATTAAGCAAAGTAAATTGCCTCAAATTTATCTGAAAGAAAGAACGCCATCATTAGTCTCGATTGCCATCAAAGCGGGAGGAGACTAGAGGAGATGTGTTTCGAAAAATCAATCAAATTTCTTTACTGGCACATCTCTTCGCTTAGTTTAGGTAAAATTGACTCATGCGGGAAAGAGAGATGTCAAATTTTTCAGAGAGTGTGCTCTAAAAAAATCTTTTGTTGGTATTCAAGAAGTAGAAGGTACTGGAAAAGCAAATAAGTAGGTCTATCTACAAAAAGAAATGAGATACCATCAAAAACAAGACTTGTAAAAAAAAGCCAAGCCTCGCAACTGAGTTCTTCTACCATAAAAATTTGTGAGATCCATGTTATACCAAGTCGGTTAACTCATTCAGTCCCTGCTTAAGGGACCTTTCTTCTTAAGTTATTACGTAAATAGCTAACCTAACAACTTCTTATAGTGACCATAACAATATTAAAGATCCTTTATGTTTAAAATAAATAGATTGACTTGGCAATCGCACTATGTTTAGTACAATTTAATATAATATGTATTACTTGTGAGGTGTGTTTTCATGCGATTGCAAAATCTTAAAAAATGTTTATTTAACTTTAATATTAATTCTTTTTAAAATAATTAACTTTCTTGTAGAGCGATATAAGTAGTGTAGCGGTGCTTCACATCGGCTATGTGTTCTTTGATCCGAGTTCTTATGGATCCATAAGATCCATAAGAACTCGGTCAATCGAGTCAATATTTAATAACTAATTTCTGTATCGGGTAGATAATTATGAATTTTCTGCAGTAACGATGACTTGTTGGACGTGAGACATCTTAGCCCACCCGTGACCATGAACGCTGTAAAGTGTTCGAAACGTCGGGTAATCAAAAACCAAATACAAACGCGATAAAATCCGTAAAGTAGTTTTATTTAAAATGTATAATACTCGCGTCAACATCAGAAATCATTATGTAAGCTTACAGACTTATACATTCATAATATTCCTGTTATCCGCGTAGTTCAGATTACTGCTGCATTTCTTAGTCGCTGAAAATGAAGCTTTCAATTGATGAAAGATATTGAAATTGGTCATAGACTTTTTTTTTTTTTTTAAGGAAAAAGAAAGTATTTAAAGGACGAGTCATGAGAACTACCGGCAGAAATGAAAACTTAAAACTAACAAACAGTTGTTATTTTTGGTTATTCAAATTACGACTGAAATTAATTTAATCCCTCCCCATTCAAGCATTATAGAATTTTCAGTCCAAATATATTCAAATGAATATATTTGGACTGAAAATTCTATAATGCTTAAATTATACCAAAACAAAATTGTTTTGGTATAATTTAAAAATATATATTCTTCATAGTATATCTACAAATCATTAAAACAGTCATAGTTAAATGAAATAACTTTTATAACAAATTTATCTAAGCTTTATGAGAGACATAAAAGTGTGTTGGCTCAGCTTGTTCTACTTCACTATATTGAAATAGCGCTGATATTCTGTCAACACCTATCTACAGCGAACTAAAGAAAATTATCGCTTTTATGATGGATAATATTTTATAAATTTAAAAATTGAAGTAACTTGTATACTTACTATAGACATTTACAACATAGTATTTTTAAATTTATCTAGTTGCCTAAAAGCCTTAACGTGTCTTTATGATTGGCCCTTGAAAAATTTCAGATTAAAATTTAACGATGTCAATGGGTTCTAGGGTTTTTTTTTCATCCAAGGAGTTAATATAGAGCGGCACTTCAACATTTTATGACAAATTGTTTAACAGCTGAACAATGTGCGATAAAAAATAGCCTTTCAGAGTAGCACTACAATATATATAATATGTGTGTGTAGGAAATACTACCACTCATAGATCTTTGCTAGCCTATCCAGAATAAAGTGAAGGAAGTGTAAATGGGAGTCGGTGATACTAAAAGCATCAACAGAATCCACCACATGCAAACACACTCAAAAAGTTGCATTGCCGGCTCTCTCGCTCCCGAATGAAATGCAGTAATAAATCGCTGCTAGTCAGACATCGATTTTCTGCGAAAGTGTGATACTACCCCGGACGGACTGACCCGCAGCTATTAGACTAAGAGCCTGTGGACGCCAGACCTTCGTGATTTTATTAAAGCGGAAATTTTGTCAGCCCATGCTTCCAACACAGGTAAGAATGGTGGCCCATTATGAAGTTTGGGTCACAGTGGCTTTGGCAGATAAAAGGTACCAAAGGTGTGTAAAATACCGATCTATTTTCGTCAAATTATTAAGCGTGATTTTTTGATATTACCTTCAGAACGTTATTAAAAATCACGTTCTTCATTGCCAGACACTTAACATGGTGGCAACCCCTTGCCAGACACCCTTAACGTTCATGAAATTATAATTCTACTTACGTTATACATAGTATAAAAGCTATTTTTATATATAATACTTGGGTCATTACCCACGGAATATTCTTTTCATCGAGTAGAGGTCCACTAAGAACGGATTTTCCAAAATGCCACCTACAAGAGATATTGTAGGGGCGTTAACAATAATATACATATAAAGGAACAGAGTGAGCCGAAACTACTGAAGCTAGAAAAATGAAATTTGGACCGTAGTTTCATTTCATGACGTAGGCACCCACTAAGAAAGATTTTTTGAAATTCAACCTTTAAGGGGGTGAATGAATCGCAACGTCAAAGTTTGTATGGAAAGAAAAAAAAATCTTTAGTTACTGTCTTCAAATTAAGAACAAATACTTTTCAATAAAAAAAATCACTAAGGTCTGGCGTCCACAGGCTCTTGTGTTATATAGACATAAGACTGTCGACAGTATAGTCCTACCACTATAAATATAATATTCGAATATTTTGCTCTAAATAGGTAGATAAACATCTACATATCACTCCATTAGATGTTCTCCGTATGGCGATGAAGTAGGAATACAATTTACCATTTCTTAAATAGGAGTATCATGAAAGACGAAAGACTAAATAAATGTATTTAATTATAGTGCACACAAGTTACGAAAACGGTAGACTATATAACAAGACTATACTATATTGTCCTAGCCTAGGTCGCGGGTGACTGGACCAGGGATTAGTCCGTCACCCGCAGAGAGACTGACCGCGCGACGGCGATCGACGTACGATTGAGTAATCTCCCTGCCCGGCCATGGAGGACAAGGAAGGTACCAGTGACTAGCTCAATGGCGAAGGAGAGGGGATACGGTGGGTTATGGAGACGCGCGCTGCCCTTTCGTCGCCCTGGACGGAGCTGACGGCGCATGCGCTAACTATAACCCACTCCAAAATAAGGCTTCAATGTATTACAAGACTATACTGGTATTGCATAACAATAACTGCCCATTTATTATATACCTCTTTGTTACTTCTTAATTTAGTCTAACTAAGAAGTAAAGGGTAGCTACTCTTAATAACTAAAGGGAAATCTCTCACAAACCGTTTCAAACAAGCGAAGTCAGCGAACGAAAATATTAATTCAGGGAAGTTGGAAAACGTTAGGTGGAACGAAAGGAATTTGTAAACGCTCCAATAGTTACCCAACAATTCAGTGAACAAACTTTGACGTCGTAAAGTGGCTAAAGGCGGAGATATTAAAATTCTCTAAGTTATCGTTAAAGCTGCAAATATAGTAAATCTTAAAGAAGGGATAAACGTAATTTAAGGATTTAAATATCTTCTTTCGTTCCATGAATTAGGTACACATATTATTGCGTTTGTATTTGATTTTAGATTGCCCGACATTTCGAACACTTTATAACATCCATGGTCACGGGTGGACTAAGATGTCTCACGTCCAACAAGTCATCGTTATTACAGAGATTTATGTCTACCTGTTACAGAATTAGTTATTACGTTTTTCTTTACATTGCAAACGGTTGTAAACGAGCAAACAGTTACACCTAATGGTTAAGCGATGCTGTCGCTCAGGGACCTTTGCTAGGCCACTGTTTACCGTGATGGAAGTAAAGGGAGTGTGAATATGTGCAATGAGATTCAGTGATACTAAAATTACCACCAAAACCCTTCACATGCTTACACCCTCAGAAAGTTGGATTTCTTGCCCACCGATCGAAGCAGAGTAAAAAATTGTTACTACTCAGACGTCTATATTCTGCGAGAGTGTGGTACTACCTCGGATGAACCTGCCCGCGCCTGTAGATCAACAACTGTCAATAGTGTGGTCCTGCCACTATGAGACCAACATATTAATAAAAAAATATTGCCAGTAGGTACAACAAGAGAATGGTACTATATGAAAAAAAAAATTGTTTTGATTAGTTTAGTTAGTTTAGTTATTGTAGTCTTATATCTTTAAACGAGCAATTCTTGTAAATATATATATTTTCAGGATCTCGGAAACGGCTCCAACGATTTTGTTGAAACTTGGCATACTAGAGGATTCGGGCCCAAAAAATCGATCTAGCTAGATTTTATGTATAGAAAATGTTGTTTTGTCAGTATTTTTGGCAGACAATATAATGACATTAAATTTTAAAAGAATATGAATTCAAATTTTGCCATCAATGTTTGCCATCATGAGTTACGAAAGCTCAGTGGCGAAGTAGTCAGGTTTCATTTTATTTTTGACATCGGCGACAAACGGCGTCGGATCGAATCTCGGTGTTATTATTATTCTCTTTTTGTAATTTTTTATATAATTTTCATTATTTATTTTTATTTTTTATTAATATATATCTAAATAAATGCTACAAAAATACTCCGAGCGAAGCACGGTAAACCTGTTATTAATTATTATATTAAGAAAATTTATTAATTTGAACCAAACAAATCTAATATACTACCATGAGATCGGAACGCGGCCAAATTCAGAAAGATCTGGAAGGAAAACTCAGGGCATGAAGCTAAACAAATACAAACACTATAAAAACCGTAAAAATAGTTTTATTTTTAAGGTACACATATTCCCGTAAACATCAGAAATTATAATCAAGTTTTTAATTAAAAAAGAAGAAGAAGGAAAGTATGTACGTGTATTTTTTCCTTAATAATATTCAAGGTCGTAGAACTGAATTGTATCTCTTTAATAAGAAAAGGACCCCTTATTTCACTTAACGGTCAATAGATCCCTGACAGGCATTTACTCACAGATGACCGGACTCTGACATCGAGTCAATCGACTTCGTTCTGAACTGCCTGAGGTTATTTTTATAGTAACTGTATTTGACGGCGGCTTTGGCTACAACAAAAGTATACGTTGTGAATAAATATTTAGGTATAGTATAAAAATAATAAAATTTACCTGTGTTAATGTAGTTGCCACCCCTTTTCACCACCCCTTTCTTGCCGGAGGTATCATAAAGACAAAAAACGAATATAATATGCAGATGACATTTATTTAAGAGAAAGAAAACTCGAAATATAACCCTATAATCCATCTGACCAGCGTAGTATAAGAAACAATTTCCATCGCATCTTGGAGGAAGCTCTACTTCAGCATTGTCTATGAGCTGAAATGATGCGATGACATGAATGTAGTAAAAATATATTTCTTTTTACAAACATCTTTTCTGCAGATGAACAAGATTACTGAAGGACGTAGGTAGATAAAATCTGCAACAGAGAGAACTTGACGCGGCATCTAATACCAAACACCCTGCACTAAAGAATACATTTTATGACATAGAATCCATTTACACTCAAACTCACAACATTCATTTATGACAAGCATTTGTTTTTCTTTCCGTGTGGTGATGGAATAAGAATACAATTTACCGCTCTCTATCTTGCCCGTGGATCTCTTAAAAGACGACACAGGGATATAATACACATATAACACCTATGCAACAGAAGGAAAACTAGAAACAAAACCCTATACCAATTTGTCTGACCATCATGGTAGAGTAAGGTCAATTTTCCTCCTATTGTGGAGGAGGCTCAAGCCCAACTGTGGGACGTATATGAATTGTGATGATGATGACGATGAAATTCTTTTTGTCATGCTTGGGTATCGAACTGCAACTCTCGACCTAAAAGATCGATTCTTTGATTACGCCACCATCTGTGAAGCCAAAATTTAATTGTAAAAAATCATCAAAACTAAATCCAATTCAACTTTTAGCGTAGATTTTAACAGTGAAGAAAAAATCTTTGATTATTCAAAGATGGATTTCGCCCTTCACTCGCCTGATGTGCTGATTTATCATTTGTTAAATAACTTCACACCAACAGGGTGGCAAAGATTTGTCGATTGTCGCCCATTTGAGTCACAATCGGCTAAAGATTGGAGAAGGGAGGAGTCTGTAGTTCTGCGCTCTTCAGAGAAACGTAATGTAATCGAAAATCCATTTGCTAAACCAAGCGATTATGGCATAAGGAGGGATCCTTAAGGAATTCTATCTCTACTAGTAGACATTGATTAACTATTGATAGAATAGATATATACACATAGATACACATCTATTAATAACTAATTTTTTTAACTTAGTCCTATAAGCGCTGTCTGCTTTATCTTCATTTTAGCATAGTTCGCCTTACCATATAATGTTTTTTTGGGACTTCACCTATATAAAAGAACTTCATCTTAACGATCGGTGCTACGTCTACGTCTAATGCAATGGTGCAAAAATTTTAAAATCACGTGAAAGAAAACGTGTTCACCATTCGACTCTAACTGCCTTAGGCGATCACACTGCTAAATTATAACTGTATTGTATTTATACTTAAATAATAATAAGTAATATCATAAACGTGTCGATAATTATTTAAATTTCTCTCACAAGACCACTAACCAACTGCTTAAATAGTAATATCGGGTTGACCAAGCTTAGCTTAGTGGTATTTTTATTTTTTGTAAATTGTATTTTTGACAAAAATTTAAGTATTAAAGGGTTATTATGGCGTTTCGGACTATTGTTGTCATTCAGCCCTTTGCTGTTCACTGCTGGATGTAAGCCTGCCTCACATAGCGCCACGAAGTTTAGGCATTTGCCACCCGCATCCGAAGACTCCCAGCAACGCTGACCAGTTTATACTGCAAATAATTCAGCAGAATTAAAACACAAACTCACTTTTAGCTTTAAAATATTATTAATTGCGCTACTCCTCTTACCCATGTATAGAATATATAATTAATAAATAAGCTTCAAGATCTACATATTCAAGTTGATTAACTTGACAGAGCAACAAGTCCACGAACTTTCTCCTCACATACGTTGAAGCCCTCTTAGTAAATACTTACTCTAACTTATTCAATAACAAAGTGCTTTCAAGATTTTCTGTTGTATATATATATTTGATAAGTACTTATTATCAGGTTTGATATTGGTGCGGGTGGACAGACCGGAGATTAGTATGCCACCCGCAGAGAAGCTGACTGCATGAGGGTGACGTCGTGGCTAGCTGCATTGCTGCCGAGACGTCAAAGGGTAAACCACTGGTCACGGATGTCAAGGAATCGGTACCAATGGTCGGTTCAACGGCGACGGGGAGGGAATACGGTAGGTTATGGGGCCGCACGCCGTCCATCCGTCGCCCCAGACAGATTGGACGGAGCCAGACCATAGCCTCCCAAAAAAAAAATTACTAGTTGACTATATACTAGCTGACCCAACAGACATTATTCTGTTCAAATAAAGCGCCACATACCGGGTCCAATTGTGAATCTAAACCATTCTCGAATCCCCTTGAGCACACACAAATTACTTACTCAATCCAGTCAACAGATATCGCCATATGTTAAAATCGTTTGGAGTTAACAGATAATTGTGAATGTCAAATAATAGACAAATAATTTGCAATAAAATAATATTGCGACTATAAATTAAGATGTAAGCTGAGATTAGCACTTTTAAACAAACAAACTCTTCATCTTTATATATTAGTACTAGCAGACCCGGCCACGCGTTGCTGTGGCTAATGTTTTTGTTATATTACATTTTATTAAACTATTTAAGTGGAACTGTAGAAGAACATCTGTCATGGAGGTCGTCATATTTTTTTACAAATGGCATCTATGTAAAAAAGCAAGTTAAAATCGTATATGACACGTTTGTAGGTTTGACATAGCAGCGCCATCTGTTAATTAATTACTCAATCCAGTCAACAGATATCGCCATCTGTTAAAATCGTTTGGAGTTAACAGATAATTGTGAATGTCAAATAATAGACAAATAAAATTTGCAATAAAATAATATTGCGACTATAAATTAAGATGTAAGCTATCCTATCTTTCAAGTTGGATCAAACTGCACACGGTGTGCAAATTTGATTAAAATCGGTTAAGTAGTTTAGGAGTGCATCGCGGACAAACAACGTGACACGTAATTTATATATATTAAGATATATATTTTTATTGCCGATGGTGGCAAACGAGCAGGCAGCACACCTGATGGTAAGTGATCCTGCTGCACATGGACCTTTACAATACCAAGGGTACAGCCAGGCTGTTGCCTACCGTGAAGTAAATACTCTTCTTAAACCTCGTATAAAGAAGGACATGTCATAGCGCTCGGGAAACACAGCAGCAGGTAGTTCAATCCAGAGCCTGCACGTACGTGGGAGAAATTATCACTGGAAACATACAGTTGAATTATTTGGACAGAACCTAATTTGATTTGAACAATTTTATGTAGATGATGTTGTTAAATCATTATTTTTGATAATATTGTTGAAATCAATCAATGACTACTACATATTTAGTTTTTAAATGACATTATAACATTCGCGATTAATCTCCACATCGGGAAGCATTTAGTTATACTTGTGTTCTACTTACACATATTGTAAAGACATTGAGCAGGGTTTGGGCAGTTAATCTGATTTAATCCTTTTGTCCAACGCTACACAATGGGTCACGGGATCTTACCAATAAAACCTCTAACCGCAATGCGTGCCCAGATTAATCCTTACTAATATTATAAATGCGAAAGTTAGGATGTTTGTTTGTTTGTTACGCTTTCACGCTTAAACCACTGAACCGATTTCAAAAATTCTTTCACCAATGGAAAGTTATAATATCAGGGAGTAACATAGGCTATTGTATCCCAGTATTCCCACGGGAACGGCAACTACGCCGCAGGTAAGGCGACTGAAACCGAAGCGAAGCGAGGGCGGGTTGCTAGTACTTTATAAAGCTTTTACTGATAACGATTGTCAGGTAATAAGATTTATGAAATATATTCTATTGAATACCACATTTAAAGTTGCGGTAAACTGTATTACAATTATAGATCTAAAAAGTTCACTAGAATTATTAACTAGAATAATTATGGGGCAATGTATACGCTTCTACAATAAATTATCTAAAGATATCCGAGAATTGCCAATAAAAAATTTTAAAAAAGCTATCAAGAATACATTTTGTAAAAAAGGCTATAATAAAATCTCGGATTATTTAGATTTATCATCTACAGATTGATTGTGAGCAGCTTCTCATTGAGCAATTTCCTTGTTATTTTAAATAAACTGTTTTCTTTTAACTTTCATTGTAAAGCGTAGCGTGTTTTGCCCAACGAATTTTTGTATTTTCACTGTTTGTAACATATGGTGACCAACATACTCACTGAAGGATTTGCTTGCGGTAGCTGCGTGGAGCGGGTATCTCCCTTCCCTCCATAGAGGTTGAGAGGAGTGATGGCTGCTCTAATAATTAACTCGTGATCGGGTGCCGCTTGTGGGATCTGGTCCAGCCATAATTGTTTGAATTATATAACGTATCTTGTGGTTCGTAGGGCATCACACTGGAACTAGTACTTACAAGACACGTTATATCTACGCAATTTTATATGTACTTTGCCCATTATAGGCATAGAGCTTTGTTTCGAGTGTTCCTTCTCTTGCTTAGATGTTAAATGCGATTATGTCCCTTAGTCGTCTTTTAGAATATCCACGGGCAAGACAGGGGAATGGTGAATTGTATTCTTATTCCGTCACCACACGGGAATATTGATCTTTTAACGTGTAAATGTAATATAATATCTATACCAATAAATAAAATTGGAGTGTCTGTTTGTAATGTCAAAATAATAGGCTTTTTTCATGCTCACTCGGTTATTTGCACTACACACATGCCTAAAAATCACTTTATAATTTTTTTGTCTGTCTGTCTGTCTGTTTGTTCCGGGTAATCTTCAAAACGGCTGAACCGATTTCAAAAATTCTTTCACCAATGGAAATGTATAATATACGGGTGTAAACTAGGCTATATTTTATACCAGTATTCCCACGGGAACGGGCACTACGTGGGTAAAACGACTAAAACTGAAGCGAAGCGAGGGCGGGTTGCTAGTTAAAAATAAAATATGATATCGAGTGTAAATTGTATTTCATTTAAATTCAAAGTTTTTTATTTCAATTAAATTCAGGTTCGACAGGCAGGATAATTCTTTGTGTGATCCACAAATTGTTGTTTTGAGTCTGGATTTAATTTGAGTCCGTTCAATTATAATCTAAGTATATATATCTTATATATATATATATATATATATAAATTTCTAGCGTACGTGTGTATGTCACTGAACTCCTCCTAAACGGCTGGACTGATGTTGATGAAATTTTATGTGTGTATTCAAGGGGATTCGAGGATGGTTTAGATTCACAAGTGGACCCGGTAGATGGCGCTGTTCGGGCAGGACAATAACATAACTTGAGAACGACTTTACCGATTTCGTTCCTCTGTTTTTTAAGTTTTCTAATACTTTGAAAATGACTTTTACGGAAAAAAAAATTAAGAAAGTTGAAGAAAAAAAAATTTAGACAATTTAAGAATACTTAACGACTATATAAACTGTTCTAACGTGACCTTTTTTTCGACTATATAAACTTTTCTATCTTTATATATATAAATCTTCTGTTCGTATGTTTGTAAATGAACTCCTTCTAAGCGGCTGGACCGATTTTGATGTTTTTTTAGCCATTCCGATGGATATGAGAATGGTTTAGATTAATAATTGGAACCGCTTTTTTAGATTTGAACAGAACAATGTCTGTTGGGTCAGCTAGTCTATATATATAAAAGAAAGTCGTGTTAGTTACACTATTTATAACTCAAGAAAGGCTATACCGATTTACCTGAAAATTGACAGGGAAGAGCTTAGGACCAGGAGACGGACATAGGATACTTTTTATCCCGTTCGACCGGGTTCCCGTGGGACTTGACATAAAACGTCAAAGAGAATACAAGTCACGATAAAACGTGGTATAATAAAAACGCATCTGTCATGTAATAACAAAACGCAAATGACAGCTATGGACAGACTAACTGTTCGGCAATTTAGAAAATATATTTACAAAAGAAATTATGGCGGTACGAAGTTTGCCGGGTCGGCTAGTATATATATATATATAAGAAAGTCGTGTTAATTACACAATTTATAACTCAAGAACGGCCATACCGATTTGGCTGAAAATTGGTGGGGAGGAAGTTTAGAACCAGATGATACTTTTTATGATGATACGTTTTTGTAATGGTGTTTACAAGATTTCGCCAATAACTCTTTTATCCTGTTCGATCGCGTTCCCGTGTGACGTGACATAAAATGTCAAAGAGAATATAAGTCTATGAGTCTATGAAACGCGGTATAAAAAACACATTTGATATGTTATAATGTGGTGACGGAGTAAGAATACAATTCACCACTCCCTATCTTGCCCATGGATGTCGTATAAGACGACTATGGGATATAATGTGCACATAACATCTGTGCAAGAGAAGGAAAACTCGAAATGAAACCCTATACCAACATGTCTGACCAGCATGGTATAGTAGGTCAAATTCCCTCCCATTGTGGAGGAGGCCCGAGCCCAACAGTGGGACGTATGTGGGCTGCGATGATGATGATGATGATGAATAAAACGCAAATGACAGCAATAAACTAATTTTGTGTAGAGTTAAATATGGTTGAAAATTTGATAATTATAATTTTGTCAGAAATCAATAATGATTAATTTGTATTCTCTTTGAATCATTATTAACAATATCGTGACCAAAACGATCGAATCCTTCCCGACAAAGCTGTAATGGTTCTTCCATTAGAGACTATATTTTCGGAAATTTAGAAAATATATTTACGAAAAAAATTATGGTGGTACGAAGCTCACCGGGTCAGCTAGTTATATATAAATACATACTAGCAAGTCGACCTCGCTTTGCTTCGGTTTCAGTCGCCTTTTCCGCGTGGTTCCCGTTCTCGTAGGAATGCCGGGATAAAATATAGTCTATGATACTTACTTCCTGATATATAAGTCTGCATTGTGTTACATTATTGTTAATTGTAATTCAAAACGTACTAAAAATGACTCCAAAGAAAACCAAATCGAAGAACAAATCCAGGTCCACCCGGGCCGGTCTTCAATTCCCAGTTGGAAGAATCCACAAGATGTTAAGAAAAGGGAATTACGCGCCTCGAATCGGTAGCGGTGCTCCAATATACATGGCAGCGGCTTTGGAATACTTAGCTGCGGAAATTTTAGAATTGGCGACTGAAGCAGCATCGCAGTATAAAAAGAGCAGAGTAATACCAAGGCATATTCTTTTGGCTATCAGAAATGATGAAGAATTGAGTCGTATGCTGTCAGGAGTTACGATATCCCAAGGAGGGGTATTACCAGCTATAAATCCAGTACTGCTGCCGAAGAAGACGACGAAGACGACGACGATGAAGCATTGGTTAAATAATTTTTGAAATCTGTTCGGAATTTTTTTATACCTTATTTCTATCTATCTCTATTTATTATCTATTTCTATTTGTTATACCTTATTGCTGGCATTTTTTTTAATTAATATGGTTAAATTATGTTCTTCTTTCTACATATGAACATCAAATACAATATGCCATGCGAAGGGGGTAGAAAAATTGGGTATAAAATAAAAATAGGCACCTATTTTTAGAGGAAATCCTCCTTTTCAGCGTTCATGGTCATCAATGAACACTGAAAAGTGTTCGAAACCCCAGATCAAGTGAAAATTAAATACAAAGGCGATAAAATCCGCAATATAAAGTTTAATTTTCTATATTCACTTATAGATAAATCTAATAGTTTATTTCGGTCATGTCCTAGTTTTCGATTAAAGTAATGGGCATGACGTGAACGATATGTCGAGTCATGAAAATATAATAACTTTCCTGTATTATCTTTGTTTTTCTATAATGAAAAGCTATTTATAATGTACCTAATAATTGTGTTAATGGATCAGGTAACAATAATTTTAAACAATAATTTTATCTATACCAATAAATAAAATTGGAGTGTCTGTTTGTAATTTGAAAATAATAGGCTTTTTTCATGCTCACACGGTTATTTGCACTATACTTATGCCTAAAATACTCTTTATATTTTTTTTGTCTGTCTGTCTCTTTGTTCCGGGTAATCTTCAAAATGGCTGGACCGATTTCAAAAATTGTTTGACCAATGAAAAGCTATATTATCAGGGCGTAACCTAAGCTATATTTTATCCCAGTATTCCCACGGGAACGAGAACTGCGCAGGAAAGACGACTGAAACCGAAGCGAAGCGAGGGCGGGTTGCTAGTTAACAATAATTGTGTTAACGGATCAGATTTTCGTGTGTTGATGAAGAAAGAATACAATTCAACACCCCATATCTTGGCCGTAAGTGTAGTTTAAGACGACTAAGCGGTATAATATGCATATAACATCTATGCAAGAGAATAATAGTCGAAATAAAACCTTGTACTAAAACTTTTCTTTTGTGTTGGCCATGGTCAGCTAGCTCGCTGCCCGGTTCTGTCCGGGGTGACAGATGGGTGCTGCGCGGCCCCCTGACCCACCCGTGCCATGTCACCTTCATCGTTGGGCCGACCACTGGTGCAGAGTTCCTTGTCTTCAGTGGTCGGCCCGACGGAATACTCCAGTTGCGGGGTACCCTCCCCTCACGACGTCTCCGCTCGGGGACGTCGGTCACCGTCGCATGGTCGGTCTCTCGACGGGTGACGAACTAAATCCCCGGACCAATCACCCGATACTATCACCCTAGACTAGCGTAGTATAGTAGGTCAATTTCTCTCTTATTATAGAGGAGGTTCAATATGAGGTGAGATGATGATCTGGTAACATCGTAATAATAAGAGAATCCGTGTGGTGATGGAGTAAGCATAAAATTCACCACCCCATATTGTAACATGGTCCCTAAATGTAGGTCTTATATCAAGGCTTAAAGTCGCTCAGCGTGCTATGGAGCAGGCTATGCTCGGGATTTCTCTGCGAGATAGAATCCGGAATACGGAAATCCGCAGAAGAACGGGTGTAACCGACATAGCACGAAGAATTAGCACGCTGAAGTGGCAATGGGCAGGCCACATCGCTCGACGAACCGACAACCGCTGGGGATGAAAGGTTCTCGAGTGGCGACCACGTATCGGACGACGCAGTGTAGGACGCCCCCCCACTAGGTGGACCGATGACCTAGTGAAAGTTGCTAGGCGTCGTTGGATGCAGGCGGCACATGACCGCACATTATGGCGCAACATGAGGGAGGCCTACGTGCAGCAGTGGACGGCAATAGGCTGAAATGATGATGATGATGATTGTAAACGTGAGTGTCACTAAAGACGACTAAGCGTTTTAACGCCCCGAAAGGGGCGTCGGAAAGGGTGCTACCTGAAGGGAATACAGGCGGGGTGGGGTGGCCACGGACGACGAGGAACTTGGTGCCAGTGGTTAGCCCAATGGCAAAGTAGTGGCAATATAGTGGGTTATGAGGCCGTGTGTCGCCCTTGCGTCGCCCTGGAAGGAATGGACGCCGTGTGTGTCGAACATATCCCGTAAAAAAAATACTAACACATCTGACTAGCGTGATGTAGTCAATTTCACTTCTAATGTGTAGAAGGCTCAAGCCCAACAGTGAGGAGTAGGGACACGAAAAAAGTATCGATACTTTTAGGTATCGAGTACTTGTCTTTCGATACCGATAGTTTTGTACTCGATACTTTCTATTAGATACTTTTACTCGATGAGTACTTTTAGGCAGGTATCGTATCGAACAAATTGTACAAAGTATCCATGTTAAATTTGATCTTACGGCTCATGTTTATGGTAACGCCGTCTAGTTAAAGCGAAACGAACCTTCTAAAAAGTGGCTCGACATATTTAGCTCATCAAATCAGGCCAAATTCCTAAAAAAAAAAGGTCATCACGATCTGGATTCTAGGAAAAGTACTCAGTACTCGAAACTTTGGAGTATCGATACTTTATTGAGTACGATACTTTTCTTCGATACTACTCATGAGTACAGTATCGATACTTTCGTTTCGATATCGTGTCCCTAGTGAGGAGTATATGAACTGATACGATGATTATAAATAAAACTATTTTTAAGGATTATATCACGTTTTTATTTAGTTTACCGTAGTTTCGAACTCTTTTCAGTGTTCTTGGACTAAGATGTCTCACGTCCAACAAGTTATCGTTATTATACTTGTATATACATCAGAAATCATTATCATGATAACGTATAAGAGTGGACGTTGTTAAGTCTACAGATAAATGCACTTAGTTCAAACAAACTTAATCTTGCTCATAAAATATGAAAAGTCTCAGCTGGCCTTAAAGTTATATTTCCACGATGCGTATCCTTTTATAAGTTTTATAATTAAGTTATACCAAGTATTCTTTATACTTATCACCAACCCCTCTTGCCCGCGGGTGTCGTAAAAGACAAATGAGTTATTAAATATCCATATAACATCTATGAAGGGAAGGAAAACTTGAAATGAAACCATATATCAACACGTCTGACCAGCGAAATATAGCAGATCAATTTCTCTTCTATTCTAGAGGAGGCTTAAGCCCAACAAGCTGAAATAAGTAGTTTTTAATTAAAATCTTCGCTGTTAACTCTTTCATTGTTGCTGTCAATAGTATTATTGAATAATCTTTGCGATACAAGGATTTATTTCTGCGTCCTTTGTTGTTTTTAAAAGAAAACTGTAAATGGTTCCGGCCTAAAAAAATCCTGTATTTCCACTTCATCATCATAGCTCATATACGTCCCATTGCTGGGCTCAAGCCTCTCCTACTCCATTATCTCACGGAGGCATTTTCACTTATTACATTACAAAGTTTATAAAGCAGCTAATTAATGGTCTCTTTGACCGAGCACGAGTGAAGTATCTTAGTTTAAATTTGTGTGAAAATGCTTTTAAATGTCTGTGCATGTGTTCAGCAGTGCTCTTCTACAGGGAGCCAAAATTACAAGCTAGTTTTTAGCGATAACCATATAGAATTTTTTTGTCGATTATTTGTACAATTTTATTTTGAATGACGGATAATCATCATTTCAGCTACACGTTTCACTGTTGGGTTCGAGACTCCTCTGCAATACGAGAGAAATTGACCTATTGTACTCCGCTGGTCAGACGTGTTGGTATAGGGTTTTATTTCAAGTTTTTTTTCTCTTTTCATAGATGTTATATGCATATATAATTCTCTAGTCGTCTTTTACGACATCTACGGGCAAGAGAAGGGGTGGTGAATTGTATTCTTATTTTATCACACGGTAAATAACGGATAATATAGGAGTTAAATATATATTTCAGCCATTTCGAAAAATATAAAAAAATTGTCACAAAACTTTGTTACCCTTGTCAACTCGCAACGTTTCTTTAAGATAACGGCTGTGGCCCCTGTATTAACAATTTGTCCTTAAAATTTTATTTTAAGGTTAAAATATATTTAGTTTTAAGTTGTGCAAAGATAACCTCTTCAGGTATGTAATTCACAAAGCTACTTAGCTCAAAGGTACTATGATATAATTACGCTATTTGGCTGTACGTTTATAATGAGTTTCATTAATTTAGCCGTTGAGAGATTATTAGCAGACGTCATTAAGCGGAATATGGTGACCCATTTACAGTGAGCGGCTTACACAGTCCAGCGGCTTATACGTTTACGTAACATGTGTATCGGTTACGTAATGATGTCACAGAATAATATATTAGACTGTAAGCTTCTGTGTCAGCAAAAGCAATTATCATCTTAAATGTTGAATGTCATATATCAATCAATCATTGGTCATCATTATCATAGGCCTCCCTCATGTTTCGCCATAAAATGCAGTCCTGTACCGCCTGCATCCAACGATGCCCAGCAACTTTCAGCAGGTCCTCTATCCACGCAGTTGGCGTTCTACACTGCATCTTCCGATACGTGATCGCCACTCGAGAACCATTCTTCACCAATGGACGTCGATTCGTCGAGCGATATGGGCTACCTATTGCCACTTTCCCTTACTAATTCTTAGAACCTATGTAAATGCTACTACCATTTTTATTGATCTTTCCACTGGTTTTTTTTAAAACGCCAACGTGAGAGGTCTTAATGTAGGATGACATATCGTACATCTAACTTGTCAAAAAACCTTATTACAACAGGACTTTTGAAAACAAATATTATCCAAATAATTAGAGTGGTTTCAATCACACGCTGCAAATGTCCAAAAAACCCTATTTACCTTACTATTCGTACAAGAATGTGTGTTAAGTTCAATAGAACCTTTACCTTAAGTGAAAAGGGCGTGAGGACTGCGAGGGTCGAAATCACATCGAACTTTATTTGAGTAAAGTAGCTCGGTTATAGACCGTATAATATCGTTATATACCCTCGTCACTGAAAGACTCCAGTCAACGGTGCGGTGATCTTAAGTGATAAAAATGAGCTTCTCAATTTAAACTAGTTTTGAGCCGAATTTTATCCGAATAATATATATTACATCTTATTTGTGTATATATTCCGTGTGGTGACGGAGTAAGAATACAATTCACCATTCCCTTTCTTGCCCGTGGATGTCGTAAAAGGCGATTGACGGATTATTGCAGATTGTCATCTATGTAAGAGAAGGAAAACTCAAAATAAAACCCTATGTGACCCGTCTGACTAGCCTGGTATTGCAGGTCAATTTCCCTACCATTGCGGAGGAGGTTTGAGCCCAGCAGTGGGACGTATGTGAGCTGTGATTATGACATTTATAGGTAGCTCGTGATCGGGTCCCAATTGGGAGATCTGATTATGCCTTTATTGTATTACGAGCAACTTGTTCTCGCTTCGCTTCGGTTTCAGACCTCTTACCCGCGTAGTGCCCGCTCTCGTGGGAATACCGGGATAAAATATAGCCTATGTTACTCCCTGACATTATAGCTTTCTATTGGTGAAAGAATTTTTGAAATCGGTTCATGGGTTTAAGGGTGAAAGCGTAACAAACAAACAAACTTACTTTCGCATTTATGATATTAGTAAGGATATTGAAAAATAAGAAAACTATCCTATATTTAAATTATTTTTTCCCCAATATTTTTTTTGAATTCGTAAAGTATTAGGCTTTATTTTTAGGGTGGGCTATGATTAGCATACCTGCCGCCTGGCTAATATTGGACTTGGACTTGTTTAGTGTGTCTTTGTTCGCGAAACTGTACATCCAATGCTGTTAGTTGTAGGTACTTTCTTAAACGGTTTTATTTAGCGTACTCTGTTTGTTTTTTTTGCGTCGAATTTAGTAATCGAAATTTCACACTCTTTCTGACAACCGATTGATCTGAAATTTGGTATACGCCTTTGGTTCTAGTGACAATACAATTATGTATATTAAAATTTATTGTAAATTCAAGATGGCCGTCGCTACAAAATGGCGGATAACCTATTTTTTTCAATCCCATCAATATGGGTATCAAATGAAAGGAACAAGTAAAATTCAAAATCTGAGATGGCCACCGCTATAAAAGGGCGGATAACTTATTTGTTTTTCAATCACATAAATATGGGTATTAAATGAAAGGGCTTCGCAAGTAGAATACAGTCATCATCATCATCATCATCTCAGTCCATATACGTCCCACTGTTGGGCTCGGGCCTCCTCCATAATGGAAGGGTAATTGACCTACTATACCACGCTGGTCAGACGTGTTGGTATAGGGTTTTATTTCGCGTTTTCCTTCTCTCGTATAGATGTTATATGCGTTTCATATCCCTTAGTCGTCTCGTACGATCACCCACGGGTAAGATAGGGGGTGGTGAATTGTATTCTTACTCCGTCACCACACGGAATGGAACATCTTTTACGACACATGAATAAGGATTTGTAGTATTTGTGACTGCTTCCACGCGGTGTATTTTTTTTTCCTAAAAGATATTCAAGAGGAAACGAGGGTAATTTTTATTGCCACTTGTTGCCGCCTGTTCAATCTGTTAAGAGCTTAGAAGTACTCTTAATAAAATAAAATATAATGTGTATGGCGAGGCGAGAACGTAATACTCAGCTTTTTATATATAATTATCAATCCGCCCTCGCTTCGCTTCGGTTTTAGTCGTTTTACCTGCGTAGTTCCCGTTCCCGTGGGTATACCGGGATAAAATATAGCCTAGTTTACGCCCTGATATTATAGCTTTCCATTGGTGAAAGAATTTTTGAAATCGGTCCAGCCGTTTTGAAGATTACCCGGAACAAACAGACAGACAGACAAAATTCTTTTAATCTGTATTTTAGGCATAGGTGTCGTGCAAATAACCGTACGAGCATGAAAAAGCCTATTATTTTGACATTACAAACAGACACTCCAATTTTATTTATTGGTATAGACTAGTATTTTGTTCGCGTCTTCGCTTGCGTCATAGTGTAATGACGCGCTTTTGAATTCGTGTCCTCTTTTTTAGATGTTATAGATTAACTACGTAATATGGATAAGGTTTGGACTATTTGAATATAAATTGTTCATATTTTCATATGTTATATTTTCCGTACCCAAAGAGTAAAAACGCGACCCTATTACTAAGACTTCGCTGTCTGTCCGTCCATCTGTCTGTCACCGGGCTGTATCTCAAGAACCGCGATAGCTAGACAGTTGAATTATTTACAAATTATATATCTGTTGCCGTTATAACAACAAAATATCTGGTTGACCGAGCTTCGCTCGGAATATTTTTGTCGAATTTATTTAGATATATATTAATAAAAAATAAATAATGAAAATTATATAAAACACTACAAAAAGAGAATAATAATAACACCGAGATTCGAACCGACGCTGTTTAAATGTCACATAATCCAAAATTAAAACCGCCCGTCTTCCCAACTGAGCTATCATAACTCATGACGTTGACAACGAAATTTGAATTCATATTCTTTTAAAATTTAATGGCATTATATTGTTTTACTAAAAACACGGACAAAACAACATTTTCTATAAATAAAACCTAGCTAGATCGATTTTTTGGACCCGAAACCTATAGTATGCCAAGTTTCAACAAAATCGTTGGAGCCGTTTCCGAGATCCTGAATATATATTTAGGTATATATATATACAAGAATTGCTCGTTTAAAGATATAAGATACTAAAAACAAAATAAAATAAATATTTATTTGGGGTGAAGGGCTTACAACAAACGCGATTTTTATAGGTAAATGGTACGGAATACTTAGTACGCGACTCCGACTCGCACTTAGTCGGGTTTTTTATTGGGTTTAATCTTTTTAAAGATGGGTTCTAAGAAACAGCCGGACAAAATTTTACAATATTTTTTTTGTTTTAAGTCATCATCATTATCATCATCATCATTTCAGCTCATTTACGTCCCACTGTTGGGCTAGAGCCTCCTCCAAAATAGGGTTTTATTCCGAGTTTTCCTTCTCTTGCATTAAACATCATAGATGTTTAATGCATATTTTATTCCTTATTCGTCTTTTACGACACCCTCGGGCAAGATAAGGGGTGGTGAATCAGCATTAAGCGTTATAATAATAATCTATACAGTTCTAAATAATTAATTTGCTGAATTGTTACTGAATGAACGATGTCGAATTGGTTTCACAAAAACAACTTTTTTCTGCCGATTACAATCCCTTAAAGGTAAAATTATTTACTAAGAACGAAAAAATGTATTAGTTATTTAATGATATCTGATGTTTACGCGAGCACTACACATTGTAAATAAAACTACTTTTACGGATTATATCGCGTTTGTATTTGATTTATGATTGCCCGACGTTTCGAACACTTTGCAGCATTCATGGTCACGGTAATTATAAATGTTACAGACATTTGGACGTGCGGCACCTTAGTCCGCCCGTGACCATGAATGCTGTAAAGTGTTCGAAATGTTGGGCAATCATAAATCAAATACAAACGCGATATAATCCGTAAAAGTAGTTTTATTTACAATGTGTATTAGTTATTCCTTTGTAATTGTCATTTTGTTGTTGAGGGAAGTGATGGCCATTCTAGTAGTTACTCGTGATTGGGTGCCGCTTGTGGGATCTAGTCCAGCCACAATCGTTCGAATTTTATTTGTGAATTATATTACGTATCTTATGGTTAGAAGGGTATCGCATTGGAGCTGATACCTACAACGTATATTATATACAATTTTATATAGAACAATTTAGTAAAAAAAACATATTTTCAAATAATAGACAAACGCGGTCGCGTGCCAATCCAGTGCTAGTTTATTGGATTAATTTAATTTAATTGTATTAAATTTGACAATATGTAAGTACCCTTGCGGACTTTGTGCATAATAAATAATTTGAATTGCAATTATATTTTTATTATTATACAGTATGACTGGTAAAAGGTTGTACATATTGAAACAAACGATAGATAATGGTCACATATAGCCAATAAAAATGTGAAAAGAAGACAATATTAATTAACTACCTAGTAAACATCAACAATATTAGTGTCGCAAGACTTCCAAAAAGTTGGTCACCCTATAGGCGATACGCCGCGCTGCGCGCGCGTCACGCGTCACGTCGCGCACATTGCGCTAATTGAGTTACAGTTTTGTTAGCATTGTTGTCAAGATTTGTATATTTATTACTAGAATTACCAAAACTATGTATAGGAATAATGTCATGAAAACCATTAAAATTAAGTAGTTGTGCAGACTTACCATCACGAAATAAAGTGATTTGTTTCTGATAAAGGCGATAGGTTTACCAGCGTATGTTGTTACAACCATACGTGCCACGCAATCCGACACAGGTAAATAGACGTTCGGCTGTCCATAAAATATTTTTGTTTACGTTTAGTATAGTAAGCACTGACTTTTGTTTACGTTAAGTAGTAATCACTGACAAAATTGCACTCGCGGCGTCCCGTCCACCAAAGTCTTGAACACGTTCTAGTTTTATGAAGTAGGTACGTTAAAATTTCGAGCGGCTTCTCTTGTGCTAGCTTGCGGTTCCTCTTGGAAGAACTGCAAGATATCTCCTTCAAGGCTTGGAAAGCGGTTTCAGCCACGTCTTTGAGGGTGACGCAGAATATGAAATGGGCCATAGTCAAGTAACCGCCTGCAGTATTGTAGCAATATCAGGACAAGATGCCATCAACCGTTACATTGAAAATTGTTATTGACATAATGTCAAAAAATAATAACGAACGTGCTTAAAAGACAATCCAGCGAACGGAGCTACGTAAGGATTAGAAACGCACAATTACGATTGCGCAATCCCGGGCGACTAATTGTTATTTTCCTTATACCAACATGTCTGACCAATATGGTATAGTAGGTCAAATTCTCTCCCTTTGCAGCGGCCCGAGCCCAACAGTGGGACGTATGTGGGTTGCGATGAATTATTATTTTAGGTTTTTTGAAGGATTAACGTACGACGCGAGCGGTTCAAGGTGGGAATCGCGTGCCCTGATTATTTCGACTTGGTCTTCGGCAAATTGACCTAATAGTGTCACTGTCACGCAACATTTTAGTACAAGTACGTTGACCCGTAGGTACTTATCATCGGTGTCCCTAACTAAATACTTTTATAAGATAAATAGTTCAAAATTTAAGTACCAATTTTTTTTATATATTCGGCATCAGAATTGAGTATTGAATAGTCTCCTTCAATATGTACAATCTTTTACCAGTCACGCTGTATAAAAGACAACACTGCACTAAGATAATAATTCTTGTATTGCGAATAACTTTACAAATATATAAGTAACGAAGAAAAATTACATTTAGACTTGTGACAATTTGTGGATCGCACAAAGGGTGGTTCTGCGGGGGATTCGAGCCCCGACACTGGCACTTTAGGTCAGTACGTTAAACATTACGCTATCCGTGCGTTCGATATAGGATAATTGACAATGATGATTGGACATTGTCATCTCAAGATATGTGATAAGACTATATATTACGGTAGGCAACGGCCTAGTTGTGCCATTGGTATTGTAAAGGTCCATGTGTGGTAGTTTTACTTACCATCAGATATGCTGCTTGCTTGTTTGCCACCAACGGCAATAAAAAAAAATACTCGTTTTGTTTTTACATCATCATGTCATCTTCTCTCAATTATTTGAAATCGAAGCAATATGTACTTACTATCCTACTGTAGTAGATGTTGAAAAAGATAAGAGGGTCGCCATCTACCTGACGTCAACCCTCTTGGAAATGCAATTGTTGACTACACGACTAGGGATGTGAAAAATAATCGATTTTTATAATAATCGATAATTTTTTTGTAATAATAGATTTTTATAATCAATTATTCAAATAATATCAAAATAATGAGAAAACGATTATTTTTATATTAAAATTAATCGATTATTTCACTGCCAGATTTCTTAAAAATAAGGTCATCACGATACTGCGTGCGTGTTTCAAACTATATTAGAAAATAAAGCTCACATTTCCTAAAAAAAAGGTCATCATAATCCTGTTGGGAGAAAAAATCGATTATTTTATAATCGATTATTTATTTTTAATTAATCGATTATTTTATAATAGATTTATTTTAAAGAACAAAACATCGATTATTTAAAAATCGATTACTTTTCCTCCAAGTCGATTATAAAAATATAAAAATAATCGATTATAAAATTAATCGATTATTTTCCCTCCAAGTCACATCCCTCTACACGACATCATAAGAAGTTGGCCCAGGTCTATATATAGTTTAGTCATCTTTTACGACATCCAAGACCAGTTCGCGTTTCTTTACGGTCCATGTTGAGCACGATGCTCCTCCTAATGGCAAAGGAAAGTGTTCCACTTTAGAAACATATTTTGGTATACGATTTTCGTTTCGTGTTGTTCCTCTATTACGTTTTAATATCTCTTATACATCTCTAACGATATCCGCAGGAAGGAAAGAGTTGAAACAGTATTTTTATCATCATTTTACTCATCATTTCAGCTCATATACGTTCAACTATTGGGTGCGAGTCTCCTCCATAATAGAAGCGAAATTGATGCCCCATACCACGCTGGTCAGACTTGTTGGTATTTTTTTTTATGGGTGGACTATGGTAAGCCCACACGCCATCTATTCCATCCAGGGCGCCGAAAGAACGGCGCGGGGGCCCACCAATCCACCTGTACCCACGTCACCTTCGTCGTGGGGCCCACCATCATCAGTGCCGAGTTCCTTGTCCTCAGTGGTCGGCCCGACAGAATACCCTTACGGGTCGCCGTTGCGCGGTGGACTGGTTGGTATTTTTTTTTTTTTTTTTTTTTTTTTTGATGGGTGGGCTATGGTAAGCGCACGCGCGGTCCTGTCCCTCCGGGGCGATGACAGGACGGCGCGCGGGACCATAACCCACCCGTACCCACGTCATCTCGTTGTTGGGCCGACCACCGGAGCAGATGTGACTTGTCTTCGGGTAACCTCACCTCTCGACGTACTGGGACGTCGGTCGCCATCGCGCGGTCAGCCTCTCTGCGGGTGACGGACAATTCCCCGGTCCGATCACCCGCGGCCTCGGCTAGGGCGGCATTAGGCGCAGATACTCGCGCCTGCGCCGCCCGAGTCGCCGGCGGCGGAACGTGTCGCCGAATAGGAGCTCTACTCGCACACGATCCGCCGCCTCCTTCCGTGAGATTACGGCCTCACAGAAGGCGGCGACCGCGTCCCAGTTCCTGACACTGTCGAGCATCTCCCTGGCGATGGTCGGCAGCGCCAGGTCGGCACCGATAATCGCGACGAGTTCACGGCGCTCTCCCTCCCATGCAGCACACTCTTCGAGCGTGTGCTGCGCCGTGTCCTCGTCGCAACTGCAGTGGTGGCAGGACGATGTGCTCTCCCTCCTGACAATCTTGTGCAGGTACTTCCCAAAACACCCGTGCCCTGTAAGCACCTGCACCAGTCGGAAGGAAAGCACCCCGTGCGTCCGCTCCAACCACTCCATCAGCACCGGCCGGAAGGCCTCGACGGTCCTGACACCGTACCGAGGACTCTCCAGCCGGACTGCCCAACGGGCAATGACTCCTCGGCGGGCGTCGACCCGCCAGGCGGTGATCTCCTGCAGGGAGACCATGCCGCCGCGGGTGCGCGTCTCCGACACCCGCCGATAAATCTCGGCGAGCATCTCCGCCTCCAGGTCCCAAGGGGGAGTTCCGGCCAGGAGGCACGCTGCCTGCGTCGACACCGTGCGGTAACCGCGTATGGCCCTGACCGCCATGACCCTCTGTGGTCGCCTCAAGAGGGCCCTCAGCCGGACGGTCAGGGACCCCGCCCACACCGGTGCGCCGTACAGAGCCATCGACCGGATCACCCCCGTGTACAGCTGTCGGCACGTAGAGCTGGGTCCGCCCACATTCGGCATCAGCCGCGAAAGGGCGGACGCCGCGCCGACAAGCCGGGGAACAAGTCGATGGAGATGCTCCCGGAACCAAAAATGCCCGTCGAGCACCAGGCCCAAGTACTTCATGTGGGCCTGGATGCTGATGGTGACCGACTTCACGGTGATCGAAGCGCCGGCGGGAGGCCCGGCGGTACGGAGGCCATGGAATAAAAGGGCCTCCGTCTTTTCCAGGGCTACCCTCAACCCCAGCGCTTCGATCCGCCTGACAATCTCCTCGGTGCCGAGAGTTGCCAGACGTGCCGCCTTCTCTAGCGTCCCACCCCGGGCTGTGACGAGTGTATCGTCGGCGTAGCAAATTACGCCCAGCCCGGTTGGGAGGCTTCCTCTCAACGCCCAGTCGTAGCCGATGTTCCACAGGGTCGGACCCAGAACCGACCCCTGTGGGACACCGCACGTCATGGGCGTTCGCACAACGTCCCCTACTCGGTCAACGTAGAGGACGCTGCGCCCCTCCAAGTAGTCTGCCACCAGCCGCCTGAGGTACACGGGCACCCCGTGATATCTCACCCCTCCCTGATGTAGCTGAATGGCAGACTGTTGAAGGCGTTGGCGATGTCCAGGGACACCGCCAACAGGACTCCTCCGCCGGTGACGGCCTCCGCTACCACGGCCTTCAGGCGCAGCAGGGCCGCGACCGTCGAACGCCCTCGCCGAAAACCAAACTGGGCGTCCGACAAATCGGGCCCGACCCCAACGAGGTGCCGCTCGATGCGGGCAGCCAACACCCTCTCCAGCAGCTTGCCCGCATCATCGAGCAGCACGATGGGCCTATAGGCCGAGGCCGACTCCGCAGACCGTCCCGGCTTCGGCAGGAGAACCAGCCTCCCCTCTTTCCAGCACCCAGGGAACTGCCCGGACGTCAAACAAGCGTCGAACAGTCCCCTGAGGCGTGGTCCCAGGTGCTAGAGGACCAGGGCCAGCACACGGTTCGGAATACCGTCGGGCCCGGGGACGGTGGATTTGATTCGCATACGCGCCACCGCCACCCCCATTTCCGGCTCCGTGATGGACGGAGCACTTTCATCGTCGGCCTCCCGATCACTGTCCGGCGAAGCCATGACCGGGGACGTGTGCTCCGCCCGCTGTGGAAAGAGGTCCTCGACAACTCTGGTGAGGAGGCTGGGCTGGAGAGTCTCGGTGAGGGGGGGGGGGGGCCCGCCCGCGGAGCTTGTTCAGCGCCGCGAGGTAGGGGCGACCCCAGGGGTCACGCTCGTGACTGTCCAGCATCTCCCGCCGACTAACGTCCTTGGCGGTACGGACGGCCAGCCTGAAGGCAGACCGCGCACTACGGTAAGCCTCGTACAGCTGGCCCTCCCGCTCAGCGTCGCGGTGACGCGCTCGGCTGCGGGTGTAAGCCCTCCGGGCACGTATGCACGCGACCCGAAGGTCCGCCAATTCTCGGGACCACCAGGGGACCGCATTCTTCGGGGGCAGACGCCGCACACGGGGCATGGCCGCATCGCAGATCTGCGTTAACGCACAGCGAATGCGGCCAGCCTCGGCATCCACCCCGTCCGCCTGGGGCGGTGAGGACAGCCACGACTGAACGATGGCTGCCTCCGCCAACAGGTCCCGATCCAATCGACCCACAGCCCACCGCGGAAACGCGGGAGCTCCGTCCGCCGTGTGACCCCTGCTGGGCTGCAGGAGGGTCCGGGAGACCTCTATCCGGATGTATCGGTGCTCGGATAGGGTCTTAACCTCCTCCTGGACGCACCAGCTCCTCACACGTGCTGCGACATTAGGGCTAGCGAACGACAAGTCCACTATCGACCCGCCCTGCTGCCGCAGGCACGTTTGCACCGAGCCCCTGTTCAGCAAACAGAGGCCCAGTGCCGCCGCCCACTCTTCGACCGCCCGCCCGCGGTCCATCGTCCTGGGGGACCCCCACGCCGTGGACTTGGCGTTGTAGTCCCCCAGAACGAAGACTTGGCGCGGTGCCAGTCGCCGTATCGAGGCCCCCAGGATGGTGAGGAAGGCCCCGAAATCCGTCGCGCTCCTGTTAGGGGAGAAGTAAACACCAAATAGCGTAACCTCTCCCCATTCCGCCGCGACATACCCATCGCCCCTGTCCTTGAGCAACAAGGGCGGGGAATGCCATGACGTAGAGGCGACAATTGCCACAGAGCCGTCACTGCTGCCCAGCCAATTGGGCCGGTCAGGCACCACGTACGGCTCCGCGGCTACGGCTGCACCGATCAACCACTCCGCCATGGCTTGCAGGAAAACGTCCTGTGCCTCGGCGGCGTGGTTGAAGTTGGCCTGCAGGAGGTGGTAAGATTCGGCTGCCATTAGTGGGCCGTATCCATCACCTCCTCCACGCTGGCAGGCGATCGGGTCGCGCTAGGGGCGGGAGCGGCCGGGGTCGTCAGGCCGCTCCGCCCCTTTGGGGCCGAAGCCGGGGGTCTGCACTCTCTGCCCCCCATGCGGTGTTTTGCGGGCCTATTGCCCGCCGCACACGCGGGGCAGTGGGGAGTGGCGGCGCACGATGCCGCCTTATGCCCGGGTTGACCGCAGCGGAAACAAAGGTCACTGCAGTCAAAGCAGTTAGTGCATGTCGGCCGAGTGTTTCCGACCGCTATGCACTTGTAGCACCTCGCAGGCCGGGACTCTAGCACGGACACCCGTGCCGAGCTCCAGCCCACGAGGAGCCTGCCTGAGTCGGCCAGTTGTTTGGCCGACTCCACCGGGCACTGCACCCAGGCAGCACCGACGCCGCCCGGACCAGGGCGGATGGCGCCAATTCGGACGGTGTCCACGGGACACCCGGTTTTCGAGACGATGGCCTCCCGGATGTCATCCACCGTGACGGAGTCGTCCAGACCCGCGACGCGTAGTACTGCGCACTTTACGGGTCTGGCGATTTTGACGCCACCCTCCTCTGCGAACAAACCCCTCAACTTGGCCGCCATGCTATCGGCCGTCTTGGTGCCCTCGGCCCCAGGGAACTCTAAAATCCGAGCCCCTGTCCTGGCCTTGCGGGTCCTGGCTTCAACGCCTCTTAAATCGGAGACGTCAAGCTCCCGCCGGGCGCGACGTAAGACGGCCTCATAGCTGAGGCCGTTTCAGCTGCCTCAGGCAGCACGGTGATCACCACCGCGGCTGACTTTGGCGGCCGGAGCCTCCTGCGCGACCTCTTGTTTCCGGCTCCTGCCTTTGGAGCGGAGGCTTTGGCGGCGTTTTTGGCCTCCGCTCTTCTCTTCTGGCCGCGACTCTTTCGGCTGCGCTCGGCCGTCTGCCAACCCTCTTCAGGCGCAGCAGGGGTGCCGGGCACAGCAGTCACGGCCGAGGCTGCATTGGCCGCCGCCGGCGGTGCATTTGCCGGCAGCGGCTGAGGTCCGGCCTTGGCAGGAGCCGGTGCCACCTTCTTCTTCGCGGCGGGTCCTTTGGGCTTCGGCCCAGCAACAGCCGCAGCGTAGCTTCCTACGCGCCCTCCCTGGCAGGGTAGCGCGGGGACTGGTTGGTATAGGGCTACATTTCAAGTTTTCTTCTCTTACATAGATTTAATATGCCTATTTAAGTCTTCTTTCCTTTAATCGTCTTTTACGATACTCACGAGCGAGAGAGGAGGTGGTGAATTGAATTCTTACTTAGTGACCACAAGGAAAAGTCTTCTTATACCTCTGTATCAAATGCTCTGAAAAATTATACAAATTATAAGCAAGTTAAATAATGTTTTATCAAATAAAACCATTTCGAAGTAATTTCAAACGAAATAAACATAAGTTTCAAACACATGAAATACTGACAAACAATATTTTGTAGGCGAATAAACTTTGATAACATTATACGTATTTATATATCTTAAGTTTATCAAACGTTATTTACCGAAACTTATTAAAAAAAAAAAAAAAAAATTAAATAAAATATGTACAAGTACATAAAATCGTATCTAAATTCAACGGCTTGATTCTTTAGAAATATTTCACAAAAGGAACATCAAAGTCAACGAGAAATATAATAATTCTTGTATTTAGGAGTCGTGTTATCTTAAATATACAAAAACTCCTAAGATAAGTGTCATATCGTTTTGTATTATGTAATAAATAAGGTATTTTGTTCTTTTCATAAAATGTTACATGAAATTATCACAAGCCTTTTGCTCCTAGAAAGAATGAATATTAAATGATTTCATATATTTGATCGTTATAATATTCTTTTATTCGCCAAATAATACATTTTTCTGTATAGTAATGGAATAAGAATACAATTCACCACTCCCTATTTTGCCCGTGGATGTCGTAGAATACGACTAAGGGATATAATACGCTATACGAGAGAAGAAAACTCACAATAAAATCATTTATCTACCTGATTGAACAGCATGATACAGTAAGATCAATTTCCTTCCTACTCTGGAGGAGGCTGGAGCCCAGCAGTGGGCCGTATGTGAGCCGAGATGATGATGAATAAAATCATCATCGTCATCATCCTTGCAGCCCACACACGTCCCACTATTGGGCTTGGGCCTCCTCCACAATGGAAGGGAAAGAGCCGGAAGCCCAACTTTCTAAGGGTGTTTGTGTGTGGAAGGTTTTGGTGGTGCCTTTGGTATCACCGAGCCTCAATGCACGCATTCACACTTCCTTCACTTTCTTCGCGGTAAGCAGCGGCCTTGTAAAGATCCATGAGCGGCAGCAACACTTACCATCAGGTGTACTGTTTGCTCGGTTGCCACTGCTTGCAATAAAAAAAAAATTTGACCTACTACGCCATGCTGATGAGACCTGTTGGTATAGGGTTTTATCCGAGTTTTCCTTCTCTTGCACAGATGTTATGTGCATATTATATCCCTCAATCGTCTTTTACGACATCCACGGGCAAGATAGGGAGTGATGAATTGTATTCAAATTCAAATTCAAATTATTTTATTATGCATAAACCCTGAGAGGGCACTTACATATTGTCAGGTTTACAATTTCCAAAAAAAATATACTACCACCAGATCGGAACGCGACCGCTACTGAGAAGATCCGGCAAGAAACTCAGCGGGCTTGTCATTATTTTTAATTTTTTTTTTTCTTCTTACTAGTTATACAATTGTGTACATGTTTTGTAAGAACAAGCTCCAGTGTGATGCCCTTCGAACCGCAAGACAATATAACTTAAACGATTATGGCTGGACCAGATCCCACAAGCGGCACCCGATCACGAGTTAACTACTAGAGCAGCCATCACTCCCCTCAACCACTATGGAGGGAAGGGAGAGACCCGCTCCACGCAGCTACCGCAAGTAGATCCTTATGTGAGCATGACCAACACCACAATATGTTACAAACGCTGAAAATACAAAAATTCGTTACGCAAAACACGCTACACTTTACAATAAAAGTTAAAAGTACATTTACAAACAGTATATTTAAAATAACAAGAAAATTGCTGAATGAGGAGCTGCTCACAACCAATCTGTATTATCATCTACATAATCGGAGATTTTATAATAAGCTTTTTTACAAAGTCTATTCTTGATGGCTTTTTTAAACTTTTTCATAGGCAGGTCTCGGATATCTTTAGGTAATCTATTGTAAAAGCGTATACATTGCCCCATGAATGATTTGTTTACTTTTTGGAGACGAGTAGTGTGTACAACTAATCTGTCCTTATTACGAGTATTCATTTCATGAATGTCACAATATCTCTTATTCTTATTCCTTCACCACACGGAAAAATGAATAAAATATGATTTATATTTTATATATTTTTCTTTAACAAGTTTTACTATTGAGCACTAAGCTCAATAAGCATTACAGTGGAAGGCGAATTAGCGTATATTCTATTCGGACTAGATGACATGTTGTATGATTTTATTTTTGGGGCGGCGTAGGCGCGAGTACTTGCGCCTCATGCCGCCTTCGCCGAGGCCGCGGGTGACGTGACCGGGGATTAGTCCGTCACCCGCCGATAGGCCGACCGCGTGAGGAAAGACCGACGTCCTCCCCGAGGGGGAGACGTCGGTCGATGGGAGGGTACCTCAAATAGGGGAATTCCGTCGGGCCGACCACTGATGACAAGTAACCCTGCTCCGGTGGTCGCCCCACGATGAAGACGACGTGCACGTGGGTGGGTTGCGGGTGTGCGTGCTTACGCCCCTCTGTCGCCCCGGACGGAGTGTTGCGAGGAGCGCGCCGACCGCAACCCACCCCCAAAAAACAAATGATTTTATTTTTCTTCTAAATATCTTTTTTTTTGCATAGGTTTGCTCTATCTGTGTCTCGTGGTTATTCCGTGTAATAAAGGAGTAAGAATATATTTCACTATTTCCTATCTTGTCTAGCGTAGTATTGTAGGTCAATTTCCCTCCCATTATGAAATTAATGTGGCTTGAGATGATGATGCCTCGTGGTCGTCGTATACGTATTACATGAAATACTTTTATTTTTAATAACAGAATATGTATTTACACATTTATTTTATGATGCTCACTTTTATAGCAATAACGTAATGAAAAACGTAAGAAAAATTAAGTTAAACGGTTTTATAGTAAACAAACAGTAAAAATAAAATCGTGAGACAATACAAACCATACAAAACGAACATATTAATCGACGATTGTAGATATTTGACGTGTAAAACGTAAAATTTTTTTTACCTTTTTTTATTTTCAAGTGTTTAGTTTTTATATTAATTTTGTATAGAGCACTGTATTCTACTTGTGATGTCCTTACATTTGATACCCATATTGATGGGATTGAAAAACTAATATGTTATCCGCCATTTTGTAGCGGCGGCCACCTTGAATTTACAATAAATTTTAGTATACATAATTGTATTGTCACCAGAACCAAAGGCGTATACCAAATTTCAGATCAATCGGTTGTCAGAAAGAGGGTGAAATTTCAATTACTAAATTCGACCCAAGGAAAAAAAATACAGAGTAAGATAAATAGAACCGTTTAAAAATAAAATAAAATATCTTTAAGGATGACTAAAGTAACTTTTATTCAGCTTTGTAGCAATCAAATTCATTTTCAGACGTAGTTAATGTATTTTCTAATTAGTTTCTTTGTAGAATGCAGATGTATTGTGGCTGCAGTTATATCTAATTTGCAAAGAATATATTAAACAATGGAGAAAACTTAGAATAATAACGTATAGAAGGTAAGTTCACGCACAAAAAGTGAGGCATTTCAATTGGAGCCTAATGGAGCTTATGCCGGAACCGTTCCGTAATGTACAAGTCATTGTACTGCACGTACGTACGCAACTGTTAAAAAATAAATTGATAATTATGACGGTTTGTGCATTCAAATGGTGTCACAATACATTTGAAAAACTTAAAAAGGTTTTTAACATTACTTTTAAAAGTAATTCGACTATTTATGTTAATGGCAACAAAATTTGATTTCATAATTTGTATAGTGGTTTGCGTGTGTACGTGTATAATCGTCTGCGCGCCATTAGTATTTTTAGATTCAAATTTTGAAAGTTCGAAGTATTGACACTATCCTTCTATACGTTATTATTCTAAGGGAGAAAATTTCTTTTTATTTTCCAGCTTTAAGCTTTTTTTCTGTATGGTGACGGAGTAAGAATACAATTGACCACCCCCTCTCTTGCCCGTGGATATCATAAAAGATGACTAAGGGATATAATATGCATTTAAAATATATGCAACAGAAGGACAACTGGTAATAATACACTAAATGAACTCGACTAACCAGCTTAGTGTAGAAGGTCGAATTCTCTTCTGTTATGGAGGAGGCTCGAGTTCAACAGTGGGAAATATATGAGCTGAAATGATAATGAATCTTTAAGTTTAAATTAAAAAACAGTATGTTGGTGTGAGGACGGAGTAAGAATACAATTCACCACTCCCTATCTTGCCCGTGAATGTCGTAAAAGATGGCTAAGGGATATAATACGCATATGACATCTATACAAGAGAGAGAAAACTCAAAACAAAACTCTATTCCAACACGTGTGACTAAACTGGAATAGTAGGTCAATTGGAAGTGGTCCATTATGGAGGAGGCATGACCCAACAGTGAGACATATATGGGCTGACATGATAGTGATTCATGAAATGTCCGGTCACCCACAGCCTCTACAAGGGCGGTATCGGGCGCTATCACATGATCTGCTGTTGACAAGCTGAATAGAGTATGGTGCAACCGTAATATCACCAAAGCCACAAAAGTCCGCCTAATGAGAAGCTTGGTCTGCCCGATATTTCTTTATGGCGCAGAAGCGTGGACGGTTCGCCTCAAAGACCTACGCAAAATCGATGCACTCGAGATGTGGTGCTGGCGGCGACTGTTGCAGATTCCTTGGACAGCGTTTAGACCCAATGTCTCCATTCTAACTGAACTAAAAATCAAACAAAGAATATCGTCGACTGTGCAAACACGAATCTTGAAATACTTTGGATATATTGTTCGTAACGAACAATCCATGGAACGACTGGTTGTCCAAGGACATGTAGAGGGCAAGCGGACACGCGGTCGTTCACTTACGCGTTGGACAGACCTTATTAAAGTTGCGACACAAACCTCCGTAGTTCAGTGTTCCCGAGACGCTGAGGACCGGCACAAGTGGAAGCGCATTGCGGGAGCTGCTCTATCCAACAATGACCCATCATCAACCATGACCACTCCGTCAGGATTGAACGACTAAGAAGAGAAGGTGTACTCAGAAGATTTTCAAATAATTAGTATAATTAATAAAAGTAACTATGTTGAACTACTTTGCTTAGACTTCAGCAAATAAAAAGTAGATGTAACTCAAATGGTGTTTTGATTATGTGCATCCGAACTGCGAACGAATAAGTGAATGACTGGCACCTTATACGTGTTATTCACATTTCATCCCGAATCGATGAAACTGTGGTAATGGAAAATTACCTGTTAGTCTAGTCAACAAATTCAAAAACGTGATAAATAGAGATAAAGGTCCTAAAAATATGAGCGATAGCTCATTCGATTCGGAATCAGCTCTAGAAAAATGTTTTTAAAGGATTTTGGTGCAGGTAAAAATTGCAATTGTTATTAACAAAATAAGATAAAAAAGAAATGGTATTTAGTTTTTCGTTAATAATTCAAAAAATATTAACATTTAAGCAATTTTGAAAAAAAATCATTAAAGAGGAAGAAATTTCCGATAAAAAAGTCTCGACTCCCGAAACTCTATCTCCATTATTTATAATTTTAATTTGACGTTGAAAATAGGGCTCCGCGCGGCTGTTACGGCATCCGCGCGCTGCCGCTAAAGAGAGTTTATCAAAAAAAAAATTTTTTTATAACATAAAATGTCATTTTAAAAATTTGAAAAAATTCTAGTAGCTTCAAAATTGGTTTAGTGTCTAAAATTGGTTAAGTGTTTCAGTCGTAAAAGCATAATAAACAAACTTACATTGTCATTCATATTATTACTACTAATATTAGTATGTTTCAAGATATAGTCGCACTCTAGTATGATAATGATACTAGTAAAATATACAGTTGTGATATTTGACTAGTCAGAGTATTTAGTAGCAAAATTTCCCTCGAAAAGCCCTCGTTTCCTAACATTTACTTTTCTGGTGTAGTAATCCTTTATTGGAATCGTAGACGGATAATATTATTGGATATATCAACAGATTTATCTGAATTAATTCTCAAACATGAATGATGTTCGTTGGATACTCGATGGCTTGTTGGTCACAGAGGCCTTCCATTGCGAAACTTATAACATTAACTGCGAACTTACGTGCCTACCAAACGTGGCGATTATGCCTTCTCTTGAAAGGCTTATGCTCAACAGTGGCCGTCGTTAGGGACATGATTAAAGAAGAGTCTTTTATCATGAATAAGCTAAATTCTGTGTGGTGACGGAGTAAGAATACAATTCACCACTTGTTGCCCGCGGATGTTGTAAAAGACGACTAAGGGATATAATACGCATATAACATCTATGCAAAAGAAGGAAAACTCAAAACAAAACCTGTTTGACCAGCGTAGTATAGTAAGGTCAATTTCCCTCCTATTGTGGAGGAGGGTCGAGCCCAGCAGTGGGATGTATGTGAGCTGAAATGATGAATGATGACGCTAAATGAGGGCTCGAGAGTAGTTATTCCCGAATACATTAGGCTCTAACCCAACTCACAAAAACTACCAAATTTGTAACCCATAACATATTCATCATCATTTAGCCTATCGCCGTAGGTCTCTCCCTCTGGATGTAGGTCTCCCTCATATTTCGTCATATTAGTAACATTCAAATGGCCTAGTATCTGTGGTCATAGAGAAGATAACATTATCTGACATGAAGCCTGACGAAATTGACTGAGTAAGAGTTTGCGTCAAAGTACTTATATTTTTTTTTCATTTCGTGGCTGGTTATTTTATGTAGGGTCTACTCAATATTCGTTTGCGACCGACCAGTGACCTATATTTAAAGATCTCTATAGAGAATGAATATAAATACAATTATAGCCTTTGGCTGTGTCAAACACAGTGACCGTCTGTCTGTCGCCAACATTTTGTGAAGTGAAACTTCTTTGCGCGCATGAGGGTAAATTTTTTACGGATGAAACGCAATTTAGCGTCACGAAGATGTGCAGCGTTTTTGTCGAAGAAGAGGGAGACAGCGATTGAGACCGATTGAGAGGGAGCGAGAAAGGGCGAACATAGCACGAAGCACAGCCATGGGGCGAGAGTAGGGAGCAAGCGAGTGGGATAGATCGAGAGATTTTTTTTTGTTTTTTTATATATTTTTTTTAATACTGATAAAAACACATGGAACCAAAGAAGTTTTACTTCTGACATGCGTACTTAGTACTCACGCTATTTTTTAGAAATGTAATCGCTATCCACATAGTGATCTGGGTATGGCCCAGCTCTAGTAGACTTCTTTCTTACTACTGATACCCCTCAGCTATATAAGTATAATAATATTAAGGATAATAAGGATAATATTATTCGTGGCCACTATTATACGGCATAACGGAGATATAAAAATAAATTATGATTTTATTCTGAAGTAGGCAAATGATAAATACAAAGGGAAATGTTTACTACATAAATAAATCGCTACCCACGCCGCAAGAAAGGGAGCAAAGTCTGATATTTGTTCCGGAAATATCAGATTCGTTTTGTGATAATATTCATTTCTACTCGTCTTAAGGAAAATTGTTAAGTTTCAGGACACGAGCAGAAATCTATTTTATTGGACTCGTGAAACGTTAATTAAATAATATAATTTGATTTCGTATTTGTATTCTGAATGTTGTTCAGTTGGCCCGTAGTTTTATTTACATAAACCATTAAGATAACTAGCTTTGCTTCGTTACTTTGCTCGGGCATTTTTATTTAGATTAGTGTTATATATATTTTTAATTGCCGCGTGGTGAAGGAGTAAGAATAATATTTGCCGCCCACTATCTTGCCCATGGGTGTCGTAAAAGACGATTAATTAAATTTGCAAATAACATCTATGCAGGAGAAGGAAAACTCGAAACAAAACCCTTTACTAACACGTCTGGCCAGCATGTTATAGTAGGTCAAATTCACTCCCATTGTGGAGGAGGCTCGAGCCCAACAGTGGGACGTAAATGAGCTATTATGATGATGATGATATTATACTAGCAACCCGTCCCGGCTTCGCTCAAATTCTTTATGGAATATAAAATATAGCTTAAGTTACTTCGGGCATATGCAAGGCGGTACAGTGAACGGGAGAAGGGAGGTAGCAGATGCACCGACGGCATGGCGATCGCATCTAGCAAGTCCAGTCATCATTGCATGCATTTTATCCTCGCGCCTGTTAAAATTTGCAATAACCCCTAGGATATTTATTTAAATTTTATAATATGAAAGAGTATAATAATGTACATGAAATATTTAAAGCCTTTAACTTATTTAAAATGATGATTTCTGATGTTTACGCGAGTATTATACATTTTAAATAAAACTACTTTACGGATTTTATCGCGTTTGTATTTGATTTTTGATTACCCGACGTTTCGAACACTTTACAGCGTTCATGGTCACTGGTGGACTAAGATGTCTCACGTCCAACAAGTCATCGTTACTGCAGAAAATTTATAATTATCTACCCGATACAGAAATTAGTTATTAAATATTGACCCACATTTTGATACAAAATTTATTGCCAGTGTAAGAAGAAAATGATTCTATATGAAAAAATTTATATTGTTTATGGTTAGTAATAATTAAACATTAAAATTAATAGTAATTATATTTAAAAACTAACTAATAATCTAGTATACTACCACCGGATCGGAACATGGTCACACTGAGAAAGATCCGGCAAGAAAACTCAGGTAACATGATGCTAAATTAAAGTTAATTTTGAAGGCGGCTTACTTTATGTTACTAAAAGGTTTTAATTTATAAAATTATCTTTAGTTATTATTATTGTGGGTCAAATCTATACAATATGAGCTCACGGTCTCTTGCAGTCTTGTGGTGGTCCTTTTGGATTTGTTTTTAATAATGTTTATAACAGGATCCCAGCTTGATGGTAACCCCCAGCCATCCTCTCTATTGAATTTTTTGTGTTTTTTAATCTCAATAGCCTCGCGTACCATTCTAGGTAGGTATCGGTGTTCTTTTGCGAGGATTTGTGGTTTATCAAATGTTTAGTGCAGCAAACAAAGGACTTCCTCATGATGTATTCAGTAACTGCCTACATCAGACTCACAATCCAACCATTCAACGTAACTCTATTATTGTTACTTTCATTAATTTCTAGAAGCAGAAAACTATCGCATAAGTTGGACCTACTATTAATAGAATAAGTAAAATTAAAAATTTTAGATACTCCCCGATACAAATTAAAATATAGGTAAATTAAAAAAAAAGATATTACTTTCTCTTCAACAGGAATTATCAATTAATTGTCATTTAATGATTATACTGGCACGCGTGAAGCAATTAATCGAGTAATTATACACCATTACATTATTTTGGAAAAGAGCCGATACTTTTACTGGATCGATATTAACCAAACATAGCTAAGAAACACCTCAAGGCAGCCTTTAAAATGAAAAAAAAAACGCAGCGAAATCGGTTCATTCGTTTGAAAGCTACAATGCTACAGACATGCACACAATCACACACAACAGACAGACATCGACGTCAATCTTTTAACACCGCTCTTTTTGCGTCGAAAGTTAAAATCTATATATGAAAGTCGTGTTAGTTACACTATTTATATGTCAAGAATGGCTGTACTGATTTGGCTGAAAATCGGTGGGGAGGTTGGAACCAGGAAACGGACATAGGATACTTTTTATCTCGTTCGATCGCGTTCCTGTTTTCGGTTCGATAAAATGTCAAAGAAACGTAGTATAACAAAAACGCATTTAATATGTAATAACAAAACGCAAGAAGAATACAATTCCTCACCCCCTATCTTACCCGTGGGTGATCGTACGAGACGACTAAGGGATATAAAACGCATATAACATCTATGCGAGAGAAGGAAAACTCGAAATAAAACCCTATACCAACACGTCTGACCAGCGTGGTATAGTAGGTCAATTACCCTTCCATTATGGAGGAGGCCCGAGCCCAGCAGTGGGGCATATAGGGGCTGAGATGATGATGAAAACGCAAATGACAGCTAAACGTTATTTTGTCTATAGTTAAGTATGGTTGAAAAATTCATAATTATAATTTTCTCAGATATCAATAATCAGTAATTTGTATTCTCTTTGAATCATCATTAATAATGCCGCGACCAAGACGATCGAATCTTTCCGGAAAAAGCTGTAATGGTTCTTCCAGAGACTATATTTTCGGAAATTTAGAAAATATATTTACGGAAAATATTATGGCGGTACGAAATTCGCCGGGTCAGCTTGTTATACATAATTTCACAAAGGAAGTTAATAGTGGTAGGACCACATTGACATAGTGGACCACACTGTTGACAGTTGTCTGTCTACATCCGCAGGCCGGTCCATCCGGGGTAGGTAGTACTACACTCTCATAGAAAATTGACATCTAAGTAGTAGCAATTTGTTACTGCCCTTCGTTCGGTGAGTGAGAGCCCAAAGCCCAACTTTCTGAGGGTGTTTCCGCATCGTGGGTTTTGATGATGTCTTTAATTTCACCGAACCCCATTGCACGTAGTCACAATCTCTTCACTTTCTTCACGGTAGGCAGCGGCCTAGCTAAGGTGCATGAGCGGCAGCAATACTTACCATCATCACTATTCGCTCGTTTGTCACCGTTTGCAATAAAAAATAAAATGATAGTTAAGTGTGAATTTTTCCGCGACAATTTAACTAAATGACGCGATGCTTCCTTGTTGTAATTTACGTTATGAGTTGACTAGCGAATGAAAACCATAATAATGTTCGCTAAAAGCAATTATAAAACCCGTTTATTTTTTTGAATCTTATTTTTGTGACGTTTTGAAGTTTTCACTTCAAATACACCTTGTATTTGAAGTGAAAACTTCTATAGATAGGTTTGAATGGGGAGAATTCATATAAGTCGTCATAAACATGATCACGTAACACGTTAACGCTTTTTTTTTGTTTTTTTTTTTGACGTGGGCTGCGGTCGGCGCGCTCCACGCACCACTCTGTCCGGGGCGACAGAGGGGCGTATAGCACGCAACACCCGCAAGCCATCCGAACACCACGTCGCCTTCGTCGTTGGGCCGACCACCGGAGCGGGGTTAACACGTTAACGCTAGCACTATTTACAGCTATGTGGTGGCTATGAACACCACCAACCTTTATATTGGTCAAGGGTGTCGTAAAAGACGATTAAGAGTTATACATCGACCTACGGTAACTCTTTCTAATGCTATCTGGTCAACAATTACAGCCCCTAGAAACTTTGGTATCAAAACCTAAATTCGTTAGGCAAACCACGCTACCCAATACAATTACAATAAAATATTAATAAAAATAAAAACAAGCTTTTATTGAAATTGTTTAAAACGAAGAAAATAAATTTTCAATGCAATCAAACGCACCACTTTATCCTAAATCTTACTAATATTATAAACGCGAAAGTTTGTGAGTATGTGAAGATGTGAGAATGTGAAGATGTTTGTTGCTCTTTCACGCAAAAACTACTGAATGAATTGTGATGAAACTTCATAATAATATTACATATCAGAATAAAACATAGGCTATAATTTATCCCGATATTCCCACGGAAAGAGGATCTGCGGGTGAAACCGCAGGCAAACATCGGTCTAGCAGTTTAGGGGGAGTACAGTGACATACACATATACATAAGAAATATATATATATATATATATACTAGCAACCCGCCCTCGCTTCGCTTCGGTTTTAGTCGTTTTACCCGCGTAGTTCCCGTTCCCGTGGGAATACCGGGATAAAATATAGCCTAGTTTACTCCCTGATATTATAGCTTTCCATTGGTGTAAGAATTTTTGAAATCGGTCCAGCCGTTTTGAAGATTACCCTGAACAAACAGACAGACAGACAGACAGACAAATATTTTTTAATCTGTATTTTAGGCATAGGTGTCGTGCAAATAACCGTGTGAGCATGAAAAAAGCCTATTATTTTGACATTACAAACAGACACTCCAATTTTATTTATTGGTATAGATATATATATATATATATATAAAGATAATAGCTATGCAAGATATGGAAAACTCGAAACAAAACGCTATACCAACACGTCTGACCAGCATGGTATAGTAGATCAATTTTCCTTCCATAATGAAGCAGGCCTGAGCCTAAAAGTGGAACTTGAATGGACTGAGATGATGTGATGATGACCTTACTAATATTATAAATGCGAAAGTAAGTTTGTTTGTTTGTTAGGTTTTCACGCTTAAACCAGCGAACCGATTTGAAAAATTCTCTCACCAATGGAAAGCTATAATATCATTAAGTAACATAGGCTATATGTTATCCCGGTATTCCCACGGGAACGGGTACTACACGGGTAAGGCAACTAAAACCGAAGCGAAGCGAGGTCGGGTTCCTAGTAAACTATATTTAACAGTTGACTTGTTGAATACCAGTGACACTGACAATGAGATTTTCTTTTATTAATTTTAATTTTATTGTTTCAATTATGTTTAAGCTTTTCTATTTCAGGCTTTCTAAACTTACTAACAGACATCGCAAATCTATATATCAATACGAGAAGCAAAAACTTTGTACTCCTTTTTATGAGAATCGTGCTGATGGAAAAATATGAAATTTCGCATAGTTGAAGAATATATTGAGGAGAAGTGCAGAAAACTAAAATTTGATATAATAATGGTTTAGGAAATGTATTCCTAAGAGCGTTATCGGTAATAAGCGGCCGTAAACCCAAAAATGTGGTTTTTTGAGGACTGGTTACTCGTTCATCATAATAGCTTACTAAAAATTTATATAACCACTACATTAAACACATCTTTATATTGTGTTTGTATAGAATTATAACTCAATATTGTAACTATTTTATTAAAAGGCAAGGGTATTTTGAACTTAAGTTAATGAGATTTTACGAAAACGCTGAGTTTTGAAGTTCAGGTACGAATAAACGATAAGTCGTGGCAGCTCGAAAAAAATTGTAGATGTTAGGAAATTTACTGTTCTTGGGTATGTATAAAATGAAATTCAAGATTTCTTCCTTTTAAAACTAAAAAAAAAAAATATTTCCTTATGATAAATTTGACGAAAATGGCTCCTGTAAAACATTTAATTTTGTGAATAATACTAACCTTGGAATATTTAAAAAAATATCCACTATTTGTTCGACTATTGTAGAAGCAGTAAAAAAATAACCAAATTGAAATACGAATAGTCACCCTCGTAATTAAATTTTAAATATTACTATAAATTGAACGGCATAATTGTTCGTAAGCCAGTCGCGCCTTGGCGCTCAACGGAGTAGGGTCACGTCGCTCGAGCTCTCCGCTCACAGCGTAAAAGACGACAATACGAACTTGAGCGTATACTGCGACTGATCGGTTTTGATTCGTAAGTATTTATTACTACCTAATTCTTTTAATTACTTTCATGCGATCTCTATAAAGAATATATAGAATCTTTTTACGTTTTAGGTGATGGGTCGAAAAAGCAGATTGTATCTTGGGAACAAAATCGGTTACAAGGCAAGGAAAAAGAGAACACACGATTTTTTTTTTGTGTGTGTGTACAGCTGTTGGCCGCGGATTGCCTTGACAGCTTGACGCGGATTATGGGTGAGCGCTGAGGGCTCTCAACCCGGAGAAAAGTATGCTAAGCGACATAACCCAAGGGCTCCCCCTGTGGGGAACGGACCTCGGCTTGGGGCGTCGCTAGAGGCAAAGTGGGCGTGCCCACGTTTTTAGTCGTGACTTTTGCGCGGCGCGGTTTCGCACCTCGACGGCGAGGGCGGAACCGCGGATATTTATTTGTTAAGGCCTCGCGGGCCGTGTAGGCTCTTTGTTGAGCGAGTGTGATATTGTCGTCCTCTTCGTCGAGGACGTCGGATGGATGAGATTTTGGAGGGTCTATAGGAAGCCGCCCCAACCACTAGTTGGTTGGGGTGTGTCATGGCAGAGTCAAAGTAGCTCTGAGAGCACCGTTTCATAAACTGCTTGATGGTCGGCAGTTCGAGGTCGATGTGGAGATCGACGTTTCATATGAACCACGGTGCTCCCGTAGCTCGGCGCATGAAACGATTTTGTAGTGTCTGTAGCCTGTAGATCCTGTGTGGCTTTACGTGCGCGAACACCACGCTGGCATAGGTCATGATAGGCCGTATGCAGGTGGTGTAAAGTCGGACTTTGAGAACACACGACAAAACTGTAAGGTACTTATAGTTTCAAAAGAGTAAACGAAAAGAGAAGTGAGCCGTCACTCAAGACGCCTAGCAGACGTGAAACATCAATATTATTTTGAAGTCGTTACCGCAAAGCGTGGCGTTAACGCCGCTTTTAATGCCACGCGACGATCAGGTTCACCCCGCCTATAGATATTTCACATCAAAAATCCGAACGGAATATTTATGCATCCTCATCTTCTGAAGATTATCAGCTAACTCAAATTTAATGTTTAATAATTACTAACCATATAGAATATAATTTTTTCATAGAGAATCATTTTCTTCTTGTACTAGCAATAAATATGTAGCAAAATGTGGATCACAATTTAATAACTAATTTCTGTAGTGGGTAGATTTAAATCTCTGACTGGACTTGTTAGACATCCATGGCCATGGCGACTAGGGCCATACTCGACTACTGCACGGCAGCCACGGAGGCAGCGTGCCTCTTGGCCGGAACTCTCCGATGGGACCTGCAGGCGGAGGTACTCGCCGAGCTTTACCTGCGAGTATCAGAGACGCGAGCCACATATAGCCTCAATCAAGGTGATTGCCGCCTGGCGGGTCGACGCCCGCCGAGACGCCATTGCTCGTTGGGCAATCGGACTGGAGAAGCCTCAATACGGTATCAGGACCGTCGAGTCCTTTCAGCTGGTGCTGATGGGGTGGTTGGGTCGGCAGCACGGGGTACATTCCTTCCGACTGGTGCAGGTATTGATGGGTCACGATAGCCAAGTACCTGCGCAAGCTCGTTAGGAGGGAGAGCACACCATCCTGCCACCACTGCTATTGCGACGTGAGCACGGCGCAGCACAGGCTCGAGGTGTGTGCCTCGTGGGCAGAGCAGCGCCGTGAACTCGTTGCAATCACCGGTGCCGACCGGACCGTGCCGACCATCACTAGGGAGATGCTCAGCAGCGTCAGGAACTGGAACGCGGTCACCGCCTTCTGTGAGGCTGTCATCTCACGAAAGGAGAAGCCGGCTCGTGTGTGATCAATCTTTGGTCACACGTTCCGCCATCGGCGACTCGGGCGGCGCAGATACGAGTATCCGCGCCTCACGCCGCCCTAGGCGAGTCCGCGGCTGACCGGACCGGGGACTTTAGTGTGTCACCCACAGAGAACCTGACCGTGTGACGGCGACCGACGTCCCGGGATAGGGACGTCGATTAGGGTTTTTTATTTTTTTAAAATTATTACACAATAATGTGATAATTTAAAAAAAATAAGTTGTCGAGTCTCGAACCCGAGACCAGAGTTCCCGCCAGCGAGCACGTTACCACGAGATTACCGCTTGTTGGCGATTCGACTTTGAATTTTTCTAGTACATAAATTACCCATCCAACTTTAACCCTTAAAATCTTTTTAACGAGGGCCCAGTTGACCCTAATATTTGGTAGTTGTGATACCCTCGTGCCCCCTCTACCACCCCACCAAAAATCATGGAAATCCCCGACCCACACGTCTGAGGGTCTCCTTGTAAGTTATACTCTGTGCCTATATTTTACTATTTCCTGTACTTTGCATATTAAAAATACAATTTTAACCGTTTTACTGTTATTAGATTTGGTTTTTAATTAAAAATTTTAAAGTTTACATCATGTTGATTTTTGAAAATCTCCTTCTCCGAAGAATATATTAAAGATTGATTATTATAAGCGCCAAGGCTCAAGACTGGTCATTCTATGAACTCGCGTGTGTGTAGTGCATTAGTGTGCGTCGATATCGGACCGTAGCAAAAAACCAAAAATGCGAGAAGTGCCGATTACCGATAACGCTCTTAAATTCATTAAAAAAGGCATTACACACTACCGTATAATCGATACGCACGCGCACACACACACACACACACACACACACACACACACACACACACACACACACACACACACACACACACACACACACACACACACACATACACACATACTACTTATACACTTTTGTTGACAGTTAAAATGTCTGGTCGAACTAAATGTCAAACAATCTTAATTATTATGATGACAATGTTTAATAGACATTTGTATTTACTTATATATTAGTGAAATACAGCTTTTTTTTTGGGGGTGGGTTGCGGTCGGAGCGCTCCTCGCACCACTCCGTCCGGGGCGACAGAGGGGCGTAAGCACGCACTCCCGCAACCCACCCACGATGCACGTCGCCTTCGTCGTTGGGCCGACCACCGGAGCAGGGTGACTTGACGTCAGTGGTCGGCCCGACGGAATACCCCAATTTGGGGTACTCTCCCATCGACCGACGTCCCCCTCTTGGGGAGGACGTCGGTCTTTCCTCATGCGGTCGGCCTCTCGGCGGGTGACGGACTAATTCCCTGGTCACGTCACCCGCGGCCTCGGCTAGGACGGCATGAGGTGCAGGTATTCACGCCTACGCCGCCCCAGTCGCCGGCGGCGAATCGCCTCATCGAGGCTGCGCTTCTCGCGCAGGCGATTCGCCGCCTTCTTCTGCGAGATCACTGCCTCGCAGAAGGCTGCGACCGCGTCCCAGTTCCTGACGCTGTCGACCATCGCCCTAGCGATAGTCGGCAGCGTCAGGAACTGATGATTGCGACGAGTTCACGACGCTGCTCTGCCCAAGCGGCACAGGCCTCGAGCGTATGCTGCGCCGTGTCCTCGTCGCAATCGCAGTGGTGGCAGGACGGTGTACTCTCCCTAGTGAAATACAGCTTGCCCAATATATATTTGTTTTAAATATACATAATATCATCATCTGATGATGCTTCTTGCTCTTATCCCAATTACTTGGGGTCGACGCAATATGTCATCTGTTTTGACATATTGCAAAAAGTTTCAGCAATGACTTTTATGACCGGCCGCCTGCCTGACGTTAACCCTCCTTGGGAATGTAATCGTTGACCCAAATGGTAGCAGATGGAGTTGGTCCGGGTCAATCAAGGGCTCTTAGTCGTCTTTTACGACACTCACGAGCAAAGCAAGGGTTGGTAGTATTCAAAGCCGCTACCACACAGCGCATATATATATAATATAATTAAAAAAAAAATGTAGCAGAAAAATTAATTTAAAGAAATTATGGCCGAATTTCGACCACTCGGCGACTAGTATATCTAAATGGATAAAGTTTGCTTTATAATTTTTGTTTATTCGCCATAGTGCGTAAATTCCACCGTTTATTACGCTGAATGTTGAAACTGCTGAATGTGATAAAATTAAAAACAGTGTGATTAGGGAACTTTATGGTATGAATGTAGATGTATGTGACAAGGATTGAGAAAGTTATGTTAAATTGGTTCGGCCATGTAGAGAGAATGAATGTAAGGAAACTAACAAGGAGAATTTATAAGGCGAATGTGAACGGAAGTGTTGGAAGGGGAAGACCAAGACGGACGTTCCACAATCAAATTGGGGACGTTCTTAACAAAGACCAGGTTAGGAGTACCGTAGGACGAGAGACATCTTATTCTGCCCGTGACCATGAACGCTTCAAAGTGTTCGAAACGTCGGGCAATCAAAAATCAAATACAAACGCGATAAAATCCGTAAAGTAGTTTTATTTAAAATGTGTAATACTCGCGTAAACATCAGAAATCAGCATATATGTATGTTAAAACTTCGAAAATATTATCGACTAGCAACCCGCCCTCGCTTCGCTTCGGTTATAGGTTATAGCCGTTTTACCCGCGTAGTTCCCGTTCCCGTGGGAATACCGGGATAAAATATAGCCTAGTTTACGCCCTGATATTATAGCTTTCCATTGGTGAAAGAATTTTTGAAATTAGTCCAGCCGTTTTGAAGATTACCCGGAACAAACAGACAGACAGACAGACAAAAAAATTTTAATTGCTATTTTAGGCATAGGTGTCGTGCAAATAACCGTGTGAGTATGAAAAAAGCCTATTATTTTGACATTACAAACAGACACTCCAATTTTATTTATTGGTATAGACAATATATGGATTTTTTCATAATCCTCGGACTGTATGAAGCACTCCCAGTATAGAGTATTGGCTATTGGGTATAAGCTACTATTTCTATGTTGTAATATCTTTCAACAAGCAATTCTTATATTATTTCAAAATATTGAGGCTTCAAATATTTCCATGAAATTTAATATACAGCAGCTTATCGTGGCGATGAGGTTGGTTTCATTTATAGAAAATTTCATTTAAAAATGCTTTCAGGTAATGAAACAAATATAATTAGAGTATTAAGCTAAATTTATTAAATGTCACCGAGAATAAAAATAGCTGGGTTGGGCAATCAAACAACCACTTAATCCAGACAACCCCAGTTCGAACCTTGGTATATTTTCAAGTTTAATACTAGCAACTCGCCCTCGTTTCGTTTCGGTTTCAGTCGCTTTACCCGCGTAGTTCCCATTCCTGTGGGAATACTGGTATAAAATATAGCCTAACTATAAAATCAGGGAGTACCCTGATATTATAGCTTTCCATTGCAGAAAGAATTTTTGAAATCGGTCCAGTAGTTTCGGAGCCTATTCAATACAAAAAAAAAACAAACAAATCTTTCCTCTTTATAATATTAGTATAGATAATCTATACCAATAAATAAATTTGGAGTGTCTGTTTGTAATGTCAAAATAATAGGCTTTTCTCATGCTCACACGGTTATTTGTACTATATATATATGCCTTAAAATCACTTTATTTTTTTTTGTCTGTCTGTCTGTTTGTTCCGGGTAATCTTCAAAACGGCTGGACCGATTTCAATCATTTTTCCACCAAGGGGAAGTTATAATATAGGCTATATTTTATCCCGGTATTCCCATGAAATTGGGAACCACGCGGGTAAGGCCACTGAAACAGAAGCGAAGCAAGGGCGGGTTGCTAGTATATTATAAAATAAATAGCGAGCTTGGTCATCTGGGTACCATTGTCAAAGAAACACCATATGAAGACCATAATAAACACACACGCATGCACACACACACACACACACGCGCGCGCGCGCACGCACGTACACACAGACACACACGCACACACACGCAACACACACACACGCACACACACACACAGACACACACGTATATACGCACACACAGCCACACACGCGCACACACTCACACACACACGCACACACGCACACACACGCACACACACACACGTATATACGCACACACAGACACACACGTATATACGCACACACAGCCACACACGCGCACACACTCACACACACACGCACACACACACGCACACACACGCACACACACACACGTATATACGCACACACAGACACACACGTATATACGCACACACAGCCACACACGCGCACACACTCACACACACACGCACACACACACGCACACACACGCGCACGCACACACATACACACACAATCATTAAACATCTCGGCTCATGCACGTCCTACATCTTTGACTCGAGCCCCCTCCACAATAGAAGAGAATTTACCATGCGGGTCAGACAGGTTGATATTAGGTTTTGTTTAGTTTTTCTTCTCTAGCATATATGTTATATGCTCACTATATCCCTTAGTCGTCTTTTACGACACCTACAGGCTAGAAAATGGGTGAATTGTATTCTTACTCCGTCACTGTACGGAAAATGTATATATATTTTTATGTATTAAAAATATTTCTTTAAAAAACCTCTATATTTATCAGCAGTGGTGAGGCTTATCATGAAAACGAATTTACTTTTATGAAAATGTTCAGTATATAAAAGTGTTCACAACATTACCCTTTTCCTTTATGAGAGTGAAAATAAAATATAAATCGAGTCTTTCCCGCAATGAATTTTAAATTTTTACCTTTTGGTAAAGATATTTTGTTAAGTGCAAAGTTCAGAATTTCACTTAAGTGACAAATATTATGTGAAAGCACTTTTAAATTTTCTGTGTGGTGACGGAGTAAGAATACAATTCACCCCTTCTCTTGCCTGTGGGTTTCGTAAAAAACGATTAAGGGATGTGATATGCGAATAAAATCTATAGAAGAGAGAGATCAGCGTGGTAGGTAGGGATGTGACTTGGAGGAAAAGTAATCGATTTTTAAATAATCGATGTTTTGTTCTTTAAAATAAATCTATTATAAAATAATCGATTAATTAAAAATAAATAATCGATTATAAAATAATCGATTTTTTCTCCCAACAGGATTATGATGACCTTTTTTTTAGGGAATGTGAGCTTTATTTTCTAATATAGTATGAAACACTGCGCGCAGTATCGTGATGGCCTTTTTTTAGGAAATCTGACAGTGAAATAATCGAATTTCGATCGAATTTTGAATAATAAAAATCGATTAATAATCGATTTTTTATTATTTTGATAATCGATTGTAAAAATCGATTGTTACAAAAAAATAATCGATTATTTTAAAAATCGATTATTTTTTCACATCCCTAGTGGTAGGTCAATTTCCTTCCCATTTTGGAGGAGGCCTAAACCTAACAGTGGGACTTATGTGGGCCGAGATGATGATGACCCATTTCTTCTCTGTAGGTATTATGTGTTATTTACGTCTGGAGATAATAAGAATACAATTCGCCACCCCCTAAAAGACAACTAAGGGTTACAATATCCCTGTACGGCGCACCGGTGTGGGTGGGGTCCATGACCGTCCGACTTAGGGCCCTTCTATGGCGACCACAGAGGGTCATGGCGGTCAGGGCCATCCGCGGATACTGCACGGTGGCGACGGAGGCAGCGTGCCTATTGGCCGGGACTCCTCCGTGGGACCTGGAGGCGGAGATGCTCGCCGGACTATATCGGCGGGTGACGGGGGTGCGAGCGGAGGGCGGTGTGGTCTCGTTAAGGGATCTCACCGCCTGGCGCGACGACGCCCGCCGAGACGTCATTGCCCGTTGGGCAGTTCGGCTGGAGAGGCCTCGGTTCGGGGTGCGAACCGTGGAGGCCTTCCGGCCGGTGCTGATGGAGTGGTTGGAAAGGCGGCACGGGGTGCTCTCCTTCCGACTGGTGCAGGTCAAAATGCAGGTGCAGGGGCATGGGTGCTTCGCCAAATACCTGCACAAGGTCGTTAGGAGGGAGAGTACACCATCCTGCCACCACTGCGATTGCGACGAGGACACAGCGCGCCATACGCTCGAGGCCTGCGCGGCTTGGGCAGTGCAGCGCTGTGAACTCGTCGCAATCATCGGTACGGACCTGACGCTGCCGGCTATCGCTAGGGCGATGGTCAACAGCGTCGGGAATTGGGACGCGGTCGCAGCCTTCTGCGAGACAGTGATCTCGCGGAAGGAGGCGGCGGATCGCCTGCGCGAGGAGCGCAGCCTCGATGAGGAGATCCGCCGCCGGCGACTGGGGCGGCGTAGGCGCAACTATCTGCGGCTCATGCCGCCCTAGCCGAGGCCGCGGGTGACGTGACCGAGGATTAGTCCGTCTCCCGCTGAGAGGCCGACCGCGTGAGGAAAGACCGACATCCTCCCCGAGGGGGGGACATCGGTCGATGGGAGGGTACCCCAATTAGGGGTATTCCGTCGGGCCGACCACTGACGACAAGTTAACGCTGCTCCAGTGGTCGGCCCAACGACGAAGGCGACGTGGTTTTTGGGTGGGTCGCGGGAGTTGCATGCTTAAGCCCTTCTGTCGCCCCGGACGGAGTGCTGCGGAGGCGCGCCGACCGCGACCCACCCACAAAAAAAAAAAGAAGAGGTTACAATATAAATTCTGTGCAAGAGATGGAAAACTCGTATTAAAACCCTATGATTACCCGTTTACAAAATTATTTATTAATTACATAAATATTGGGGAAGAAAGGTTCTTGAGTGGCGACCACGAATCGGATGGCGCAGCGTAGGACGACCCCCCACTAAGTGGACTGACGACATTTTCAAAGTCGCAGGGGACCGTTGGATGCAAGTGGCACAGGACTGTTCCGAGTGGCATTCTCGTGGGGAGGCCTATGTCCAGCAGTGGACGTCTGTAGGCTGATGGATGGATGGATGGACATAAATATTTATATCCGAATGAATACATAATTATTTTATATAGTTATCATCATAAGTCCCACTATTGAGTTCAGACCACCTCCACAATATGGGAGGGGAATTGACCTACTATTCCACGCTGGTCAGACGTGTTGAAGTAGGGTTTTATATCGAGGTTCTTTACGTGTGAAAAATTATTGCCACTTGCGGGATTTGAACGCATACCTATTGGAATATCGTTATAATCGTTTTAGTTTTGGACTGGCGTATGACACTAATAATCTTTATAATATGTGTGTACGTGTGTATGTCACTGAACTCCTTCTAAACGGCTGTACAAATATTGATGAAACTTTCTGTGTGTGTTCAAGGGAATTCGAGAATGGTTTAGATTCAGAATTGGACCCGGCATGTGGTGCTGCTATCGATTTGAAAGGAGAATTCATTTTATTTTGTTTGAACAGAGCAACGTCTGTTGGGTCAGCTAGTATATATAATTTTGAAAATAGCTGTGTTTCGTATAATTAACCTTGCTTTGATGAAATATTGCCTGTTATCGTGGGATTTTTTTTTAATTCGTTATAAAATATACGTGTGTACTTACGTGTGTTTCTGTGTGTGCAGTACAATCGTTAAATGACAATTAATTGATAATTCCTGTTGAATAGAACGTAATACTTTTTTGTATTATTTTAGTTCGTGTTGGGGATTATTCAAAATTTGTAGATGCAGTGACAAGGATTGAGAAAGGTATGTTAACTTGATTCGGCCATGTAGAGAGAATGAATGAAAGACTAACAAGGAGAATTTATAAGGCGAATGTGAACGGAAGTATTGGAAGGGGAACACCAAGGTGGACGTTCCACAATCAAATCGGGGACGTTCTTAAGAAAGGCCAGGTTAGGTTAGTACCTAGTACCCTGAACCGAAGAACATGTACGAGAAGATTAATGAATGTGGTGGAGGCGAAAGTGGTATATCAAGATCATAGCAAGGGGAAGAAAGTGGTCTCTGCCTACTCCTATGGGAAAGAGGCGTGACTATATGTATGTATGTACTTATAATTATTATATAATTACGTATAGTTTCAATAATAAACCACATTTATAAAAAAAAGAACGAGGAAAACACGTAAAATCATTACCATCAAAGAGTCGTGAATTGAAGGACAAACACGAAATGGATTGGTTTTACTGAACATTTTATCGGATTTAACCTTTTAGCGTCGTGAAACGTGAGTCAATCGCGATAAAATGTTTCCACGGAAATTAAACAAAACACGAAGTGAAATAGTTGAAATAGGCTTTTTACAAATGTACGTGTAAATGTATGTTTTATACGGCTATTCAGTGTATTTCTAGAATACTTCATCATGGTCAACTTCCTAGCTCATATACGTCTCACTGCTGGGCTTAAGCCTTCTTCTCTACAACGGGAGGGAAAATTACCTATTATGCCACATTGATCAGACGAGTTGGTATAGGGTTTTGTGTCGGGTTTTCCTTCTCTTGCTATTGTTTTCTACATATTTTATCCCTTAGTCGTGTTTTACTACACTTATGGATAAGAGAGGAGGTGGTTTTTCTTTATTGCAAACGTTGGCAAACGAGCAAATAGTACATCTGATAGTAAGTGTTACCGCCGCTCATGGACCTTTGCAAGGCCGTGGCCTATCGCGTAGAAAGTGAAGGTAGTGTGAATGCGTACAATGAGGTTTGGTGATAATAAAGGTATCACCAAAACCCACCACACGCAAACACCCTCAGAAAGTTGGGCTTCCGGCTCTCTCGCTCACCGAACGAAGCGCAGTAACAAATTTACCAAAGTTTACCAATTTTTTGCCTATTGTGGAAGAGGTTCCAGTTCAGTAGTGGAACGTACAGCTAAGAAGAAGAAGCTAGAATAATAATAAAACCGTAGGGCAGTTTGTGGCGTGCTGAATGTGAGTGGCGGCACTGCGGTCCTGAGTGCCCCAGAGAGTCGGCTAGGGCCTCGTATCCAGCTGGCCTTTATTGGCTGGCTGGAGTGGAAATCGAAGAGTGCCCGCAAGATTCTTAACTCTGGCTTGCCTTGAACGGCTGGTCAGAGATGGGTCGCCAGAGCTATATGCTCGGGGGTGGAAGTGTCATTTTCAAGGGCATAACTACGGGGAAACCACTGCGATGGTGAAGCCGGCGTTGCACCGCTCGACACCCCAAGTCACTTGCACCAATGTTGCTCCCCTGTTGCCCGTATATCCTGTGTATCTGTGGCGACCGTTTGCATTCAGTGAGTTGGCGAGTCACCGTCTGCCAAAGTTCAAGACGATAAAGGTATTGAAGGCAGACGACAGTTTTTCAATCAATAGTTTTTAGTTTAGCCAGTCCATCAAACCTCCAACCCCATAAACAGTTATTAGATACCATCATCACACAATAGTTTTACACCTACTGTTGGCAGTCTACGTGTGTTATGTGCAGACGTGGAGTGTCATCGGTAGACTTCCCATCCCATTTTTACATTAAATTTCTCCAAAGGCCTCTGCGTGTTGGATCCATATCCCCATGTAAGCCTTTCAAAGGTACCGGGTATCTTCCCTAGGAAGATCCCGTGAAACGGAGATACATAATAATAATAATTAATTTCGCCACAATAATAAGTTACAATATTTATGTTGTACAATTACATAGTAGTTATTGTGGAGTACTGGTGCCCAAACTAGGAAAAACCTGTATTTCAGGCCACCAGGCGCTTCCTTAGAAACACTGGGCCACTATTAAGTTTCGCATAAGGTATAAATTATAGTGGGTACAACTACAGAGTTTGTTTGTTGGTATCGTCAGGGTTAGTAATGAGTTTGTTTGTGTCAGAGTATGTGTGTGTTTGCTTGACTTTGTGTAATATATAGGTGTTATGGAGGTGTGTGGTGGTGTGGATGTGAAGTGTGTAGTGTTTGTGAGAGGATGTTTATGATTACATGTCGCTTAATGGCGTGTATGTGAATGTCCTTTGTAATATGCCAGCTGTGAGTAATGTATCTGTGTAGTTTTAATTTTACGTTATACGGGCACGATTAGAAGACTTTCAGTTTTTTTATAGTCAAAGTTTTTGAACCAATTAGCAATCTTAGTTTTGCAAGATTGTTTGGTGAGAGAATATATATCATGATCTTTATTTATAGCATTGTAAAGATATCTTCCAAGGAAACAAAAGAAACGATTAGAGAAGTTTGTTGTAAGATTTTGAGAAGTGCAACTTACTGGTTCACAGCGTCTTCTGCTCAATGGTAGTGAACAGTATGTCAGAAGAGAGTGTTGTTTAGTAATAATATTGAGGACTAGCAACCCGCCCTCGCTTCGCTTCAGTTATAGTCGTTTCACCCGCGTAGTTCCCGTTCCCGTGAGAATACCGGAATAAAATATAGCCTAGTTTACGCCCTGATATTATAGCTTTCCATTGGTAAAAGAATTTTTGAAATCGGTCCAGCCGTTTTGAAGATTACCCGGAACAAATAGACAGACAGACAAAATTTTTTAATCGCTATTTTAGGCATAGGTGTCCTGCAAATAACCGTGTGAGCATGAAAAAAGCCTATTATTTTGACATTACAAACAGACACTCCAATTTTATTTATTGGTGCAGATGAATAGCTGCCGAACGGTTAATACATTGCATTCATTGTATAGTGATGTGGTAGAGTACCGGAAAGGAAGAAAATTTGACACCATTAGGATTGCGCGCTGGGCTCTTTAGATTCGAAAATATAAAAGCAATTTATTTCTATTAAGAATTCAATGAAATTGAAGCGGCAAATTAGAAATCTCGCTTAATATTGGCCCGGCAGACCAGTAAAATGTAATATATTACCAACGGGTATTATCACCCATAAATATTAGCATAGCGTATGTGCTCGGTATAAGTTATAGCCGTGGAGGAGACATTATTACGACTGAATCTATATCATATTATAATAATGCTAAAAGTTTGCTTTTATCTATTCCTTTTGGTAACGGATTTAATGGGCGATTAGATTAATTAAACATACTATACATATTAAGTAGACAACGTTTTACTCGCAATTAAATAACAAAAAGTTAATGTGAAAAAGTGTCTATGTATCTACGCATGTAAAAAGTTATACTTCGTTGGCGTAACAAGATAAAAATCTTTCTAAAATTTAATTTCCCCTAACACGCCAAAAGTAATATAACTACAAAAACTAAAGAAACCCATTTTTGTATATAACCGAAATAAAAGAGCGATTAAAGAAAATAGGGATATCGACATTGACTTACACCATAATCTCGGCTGCGGATTTAAAAAAGGCAAAGGCAATGAAATTATTTAAATTCTTTTATTTTCATTAGGCCTTGATAAGTGTGCAAAGATTAAAATTAAACCGATGTTTAGGAGGTGAAAATTACGTTTTAAAACTCCAGTACACACAAACCAAGTAAATATGTGTGTTAAAAGTACTAGAACAATAATTTCAGGCTATCTTTGACCCTACAAGAGAAATCATATTATAGAAAGTTTGATAGTCAGATAGTGTATCAGTGACGGAAAAGATAAGGAGTCATCATCTCATCATCATCTCAGCTCATATACGTCCCACTGCTGGGCTCGAGACTCCTCCAAAATAGGAGGGAAATAGACCTACACCATGTTGGTCAAACTTGTTGGTATAAGGTTTCATTTGCGTTTTCCTTCTCTTGCATACAACATGTATGCATATTATATCCCTTAGTTGTCTTTTAAGACACCCACGAGTAAGAAAGGGATGGTGAATTTTATTATTACTCCGTCACCATACGAAAACTAGTTATGAAGGTAAGGAGTGAACGCTTAAAATAATGGACATGTGATGAGACGGAATCAAAGTCTTGTTGGAAGAAAAGTTTAAAGTATAAATTTTGAAGGTTTTAGCTGTAAGAGAAGACCAAAGAAAAGATGGATAGAATGCATGAAGCAGTGGAATATTTGTACAATTATTCTTGGTTAAATATACATGAGGTGTCTGTGGAAAAAATATAGATTCTTTGTGGGTAAAATCTAACGAATAATGTCGTCTAGAAGAGATACAATTAATTGATCAGTCATTTTCCTTTTAATACCATTCCTTATCTTCTTGCAGCAGTCTTAAAATCCGGCTGAGACATTATATTATAAATTTAAATAATACCGGGTGTCTGTAGTTAATAATATTCATCTGAATTCGGGCAAATGAGCTATATAGATTTTGGGAAAAAGCATCGCAATAACTAGTAGTTGATTAATAATTTTCCGTGTAGTGACGGAGTAAGAATAATATTCACCACCCATTTTCTAGCCCGTAAGTGTCGTATAAGAATTAAATATGTATATAACATCTATGCAATAGAAGGAAAAATTGAAAGAAAATCCTATAACTACACACCTGATCAGCGTGGTATGCTAGGAGGTTTGAGATCAACAGTGGGGCGTATATGAGCTGAAATGATGATCATGATGATTAGTGAGAAATTTAAAGCATAGCTAGTCAGCTAAAACATAGCTAGTTACGTTAATAGTGTGGAAATAAGGCAGTTTAATATGCACTGGAATAACAAGCTTGTAGGAAATTGCATATTCACGATGTAAAATCCTCTTTGTATACTCCGGATTACGTAATGCATAGAAGTCGATTTTCTAACATAAGAGAGAATTTTAAGTCAGGTGGATTATTAAGCGAGGTGGAGTGTTCCATATTTGTTATCTTTCTATGAAAATTATAAGGCCAGCTGAGAAATTTTTAGAAGATTTTTCTAAAAAACTTGTAACCTCAACCATGTTCGTCAACCTGGTTGTCAAGCATGTTGATAATAACATTACAACCTTCCTAATGAGTCCTATGTGGACGTTGATAAGCAGATTGAAGAATAGATAAATGGAATCATCATCATCATTATCATTTCAGCCCATCGCTCATCGTAATTTCAGCCCATCGCTCATCATCATTTCAGCCCATCGCAGTCCACTGTTGGATGTAGGTCTCCCTCATGTTACGCCACAGATTGCGATCCTGTGCCGCTTGCGTCTAACGATGTCCAGCAACTTTCAACAAGTCGCCGGTCCACCTGGTCGGTGTCCTACACTGCGTCATGGAACGTGGCTTCGCATTTCTCAAACTTTTTGACTGTATTATGTTATGACAACCTGTGTCATATAAAATCACAGATCCCAGCACATAATATAGTGTAAAATTTATTTTCTAACACAAGTACTTACGCTATTTTCTTTTTTGGTACGACTGAACCACAATTGAGTATAACGAAAAAGATATCAGGTATACAACAGACAAATTAAATCAAGTAAAATGCTTAACCGAGGTAAAATAAATTGAATTAGAAATTAGCTCTCAGTGTGCTCTAGTTTTGGTAGGAATTAGATGTTTGTACTGAAATGTAATTACTTACTAACTCGTAGTTCTGTAATTCTCGTGTTTCTCTTGCTAGTATATAGAGAGAATATACATGTTACTCGGTTTAACCGCAGCTTTGTATACGTATTTTTGAAATGCGGTCAAAAGTAGGCCGACTTGTAGTAACCATTTTTTTCAAGCTTGTATTTGTCCTTTTCTCAAGTCATGTCTGTATAAATTTTACATGGATAACCGTTCAAATTATGTATATTAATACATTGTGTTTTTCTAAAGATTTCCTTAAAGCTGCGACTGTAACACTCAATGAGTCGTGTTATTAAGAATGAGGAAAAAATTACGAATTATTCATTCGTATACGTTCATTATTGGATATCCAAGATGGGATAATGCTATAGTGAACTCCTAGTGTGGTGACGGAGTAAGAATACAATTCGCCACCCCCCTATCTTACCCGTGGGTGATCGTACTAGACGAGTAAGGGATATAAAACGCGTATAACATCTATGCGAGAGAAGGAAAACTCGAAATAAAACCCTATACCAACACGTCTGCGTGGGAGGGGGAGCGCCGTGAACTCGTCGCGATTATCGGTGCCGACCTGGCGCTGCCGACCATCTCCAGGGAGATGCTCGTTAGCGTCAGGAACTGGGACGCGGTCGCCGCCTTCTGTGAGGCCGTAATCTCACGGAAGGAGGCGGCGGATCGTGTGCGAGTAGAGCTCCTAATCGGCGACACGTTCCGCCGCCGGCGACTGGGGCGGCGCAGGCGCGAGTATCTGCGCCTAATGCCGCCCTAGCCGAGGCCGCGGGTGATCGGACCGTGGAATTGTCCGTCACCCGCAGAGAGGCTGACCGCGCGATGGCGACCGACGTCCCAGTACGTCGAGACGTAAGGTTACGTCGGTCGGGCCGACTACTGATGACAAGTCACATCTGCTCCGGTGGTCGGCCCAACAAACAACGAGGTGACGTTCCCGCGCGCCGTCCTTTCATCGACCCGGACGGACAAGACCGCGCGTGCGCTTACCATAGCCCACCCAAAAAAAAAAAAACCAACACGTCTGACCAGCGTGGTATAGTAGGTAAATTACTCTTCCATTATGAAGGAGGCCTGAGCCCAACAGTGGGACGTATGTGGGCTGAGATGATGATGATGAACTCCTAGTAGTCGGATTGGTAGTTGCAGAGAGTGTAACGGGTGCTTATAGGAGTGCTGCGGCAATAGTAAGGGTTAGTGATGACATATTATACTGTTAATTCGTCATGAAACAGGTAAGGACTAAAACACCATTTCTGTGATACGAGATGTTTCTATGTCGTCATCTGTACAAATACCGAATGCCGCATAAAATTAGGCTTTCAAACTTCAAATCCAAATATACTAGCATTATACTAATGAGAATTATAAAGTAGGTTTGTTTTAGGTAATTAAAAATTTAAGTTTAATCTAAATAATCTTATCTAAGATCAGAATTGGAGTTACCCGTAACTTTAATAGTGGTAGGACCGCACTGTCGAGAGTCTTCTGTTTACAGCCACATGTCGGTCCGTCCGGGGTAGTTCCCCATACTTTTGCAAAAAACTGACGTGTGTGTGGCAGCTTTTAATGCATTTCGTTTGGTGCCCAATCAAGACTTCAGTCTTGATTGGGCATTGAGCCTGAGAGGCTGACACGGGGTACAGGGAGAACCGATGGGAATGGTCACCACTAGCTACCTACCGGTTGGCAGGGGACTCTAACCCAAGATGTTCCTTCTTGTAACCGGAGTGGACCGCAGCTGCTACATGTTGGGAGACATCGGGAGTTCTTCCGTGCTTCAGGTTAGCTCCTCAAAAAATTCACCTCTCAAGTGATAGAATAGATAGATAGATGAAACCACTGGTACTTGTTAGAAATCAACGAAATTCAGAACGCATTCTTACAAATATGAGTAGATACCTTGTGGTTTTTATCACCAATTTCATTACCAAGTTTTGATCAATTTACATACATTTTTGAATCAGATTTGAATTCAAGCAGTTTAGTCTTTGCATATAAAGAGAGTTATTTTAACTTAGAATATTTGTGGAAAGTAGGCGACTTGAAATAAACGAAAGTTAGTTTTATGAGACAATTACTCTGTTATATTCGATAATATTGGTTTAAAAATTTGCCTTTGAGAACTAACTTTATATATTTTGTCTTTTATCCATTTTTATAACTTTCAATATTTGTTTCTTGCGAGCGTCTTGAAAGAAATGGGAGGTCGTTTTGTTCTGACTGAGTTGTCTATCGATCCGTTCTCAAAGGTGGCTGTTTCAGTGATGGTTTGTTTTTCGTATATTTGAATTTTATTCATTACTGTAATATTTTAGATATTATTTAAGACTGGGTTAGCGACGAATATTTTTTTTGTATTACTTTTTAAAATTAAAATGTTCTTACTTGTTAACGTGAAGGATAAATTATAATTAAATTTCGAGGAATTCGTAGTTTTTGTGTGATGCGCGAGAATAAATAAACTATTAGTTTAAAATTATCAGAAAAAATTCTGTCAACGATTCAAAACATATTTTATCCTTAAATGTCTTCAGTGCACAGATTTTGTCTCATCATCATCATCATCACAGCTCATCTAAGTCCCACTGCTGGGCCCGAGCCTACTTAACAATGGGAGGCAAATTGACTTACTACACCATGCTAGTGCAACCTGCCTAAGGTTGGTATAGGATTTTATTTTATACTAGCAACCCGCCGTCGCTTCGCTTCGGTTTAAGTCGTTTTACCCGCGTAGTTCCTGTTCCCGTGGGAATACCGGACTAAAATATAGCCTAGGTTATACTCTCTGATATTATAGCTTTCCATAGGTGAAAAAATTTTTGAAATAGGTCCAGCCGTTTTGAAGATTACCCGGAACAAACAGACAGACAGACAGACAGACTTGAATTTTTTTAATCTGTATTTTAGGCATAGGTATCGTGCAAATAACCGTGCGAGCATGCAAAAAGGCTATTATTTTAACGTTATAAACAGACACTCCAATTTTATTTATTGGTATAGATTGAACTGCTCTTACACAGTCATATGCATAATATATATCCCTTTTTTTTTTTTTTTTTTTTTTTTGTGGGTGGGCTGCGGTCGGCGCGCCTCCGCACCACTCCGTCCGGGGCGACAGAGGGGCTTAAGCACGCAACTCCCGCAACCCACCCGAAAACCACCTCGCCTTCGTCGTTGGGCCGACCACCGGAGTAGGTTTACTTGTCGTCAGTGGTCGGCCCGACGGAATACCCCCTACGCGGGGTACCTTCCCATCGACCAACGTCCCCCCCTCGGGGAGGACGTTGGTCTTTCCTCACGCGGTCGGCCTCTCGGCGGGTGACGGACTAATCCCCGGTCACGTCACCCGCGGCCTCGGCTAGGGCGGCATGAGGCGCAGATAGTTGCGCCTACGCCGCCCCAGTCGCTGGCGGCGGATCTCCTCATCGAGGCTGCGCTCCACGCGCAGACGATCCGCCGCCTCCTTCTGCGAGATCACTGTCTCGCAGAAGGCTGCGACCGCGTCCCAATTCCCGACGCTGTCGACCATCGCCCTAGCGATGGCCGGCAGCGTCAGGTCGGCACCGATGATTGCGACGAGTTCACGGCGCTGCACTGCCCAAGCCGCGCAGGCCTCGAGCGTGTGGCGCGCCGTGTCCTCGTCGCAATCGCAGTGGTGGCAGGACGGTGTACTCTCCCTCCTTACGACCCTGTGCAGGTATTTGGCGAAGCTCCCGTGCCCCGTCAACACCTGCACTAGTCGGAAGGAGAGCACTCCGTGCCGCCTTTCCAACCACTGCATCAGCACCGGCCGGAAGGCCTCCACGGTTCGCACCCTGAACCGAGGCCTCTCCAGCCGGACTGCCCAACGGGCAATGACGTCTCGGCGGGCGTCGACGCGCCAGGCGGTGAGCTCCCTTAACGAGATCTCACCGCCCTCCGCTCGCACCGATACAATCCGGCGAGTATCTCCGCTTCCAGGTCCCACGGGGGAGTCCCGGCCAATAGGCGCGCTGCCTCCGTCGCCACCGTGCGGTATCCGCGGATGGCCCTGACCTCCATGACCCTCTGTGGTCGCCACAGAAGGGCCCTAAGTCGGACGGTCAAGGACCCCGCCCACACCGGTGCGCCGTACAGGGCCATCGACCGGATGACCCCCGCGTACAGCCGTCGGCACGTAGCGCTCGGTCCGCCCACGTTCGGCATAAGCCACGATAGGGCGGACGCCGCACCGACGAGCCGCGGAGCGAGCCTGCGGAAATGCTCTCGGAACCACCATTGCCCGTCGAGCACCAGGCCCAAGTACCTCATATGGGCCCGGATGCTGATGTCAACCGATCGGACGGTGATCGAGACGCCGATGGGAGGGCTCATAAGGCACCCATGGAACAAGAGGGCCTCTGTCTTGTCTAGGGCGACCCTCAACCCCAGCGCCTCGATCCGCCTGACGACCTCTTCGGTGCCATAGGTCGCCAGGCTTACCGCCTCTTCTAGCGTCCCACCGTGGGCTGTGACGAGCGTGTCGTCGGCGTAACAAATCACGCCCAGCCCGGGCGGGAGGCTCCCCCGCAACGCCCAGTCGTAGCCGATGTTCCACAGGGTGGGTCCGAGGACCGACCCCTGTGGGACACCGCACGTCATGGGCGTTCGCACAACGTCCCCTACTCGGTTGGTACAGAGGACGCTGCGCCCCACCAAATAGTCTGCCACTAGCCGCCTCAATAATATATCTCTTGGGGATTTTTTATGATACCCACGGGCAATAAAGAGAGTAGTGAATTGTATTCTTACTCCGTCATCACAAGGGGATTTCGTATTACTATTATTTTATTATAAGTATAAATAATGCTGATGGCATTATATTTGTGTATTTGTAAACGTTGGAATTAATATGCAACAACAATGCTTTTCGTAGATTTTTAGTTCAGCCAAAAGTTTCTTGAGAAATATTATAAGCTTTTTCTTGTGGTGACGGAGTACCAATATAATTTACCATGCTCCATCTTGCTCATGGGTGTCGTCAACGATTGTGGAAAAGGTTCGTGCACAGCTGAGATAAATTAATAAATACATTCTGGGATTGTATCAATCGCTATGTATTTAAAAACGGCAAAGTAACTAACTTAAGAAAAAATATACAAAAAAGACAGCCATCTAAAATACAGATCTAATCGAAAACCTACAGGTAGATTCAACGTAGATCCAAATACTTATTACTTAGTCGAGCACACAATGGAAACCTATTTTGAGAAATGAAAAGATTAAGAGATAATAAGTAAGTGTTAAGGTTTCCAGTCAGGTTTTTGTATCTGCTAGACTCTCAGATTAAATACTTAAATCAGCAATCGTATTCATTTGATTTCGGAGAATTAAAAATACAAGTTCAAAAATAAGGTGTCTTTTTAAAAAAAATCAGTTCTGCGAATAAATATTCAACATTATGAGGTAGTATTCTACCGCCGTTGTTCCGTGTAGTAATGGAGTAAGAATACAATTCTTCACCTTCTATCCTCTTCCACCGCCTCTATCCTCTTACCCGTGAATGTCGTAAAAGACGAGTAAGGGATTCATCATTCATTATCATCATCATTTTAGCCTATCGCCGTCCACCGCTGAACGTGGGCCTCTCATGTTACGCCACAAAGAGCGGTTCTGTGCCGCCTGCACCCAATGACGCCCAGCAACTTTCACCAGGTCTTCGGTTCACCTAGTGTTTTGGGGGCGTCCTATACTGCGTCGTCCACGTGGTCGCCACGCGAGAACCTTTCTTCCCCAGCGTTTGTCGGTTCGTCAAACGACGTGGCCTGCCCATTGCCATTTCAGCGTACTAATTCTTCGTGCTATATCGCTTACACCCGTTCTTTTGCGGATTACTGTATTTCGGATTCCATCTCGCAAAGAAAAGAAATCCCGAGCATAGCCCGCTTTATAGCACGCTGAGCGATTTCGAGCCTTGTTATGAGGCCTACATTTAGGGACCACGTTGCCGTGCCGTAAGTCATCACTGGTAACACACACTGGTCGTAGACCTGTGTTTTCAGACACTGAGGTATGTTGGACGAGAATATGCATATAACATCTATTCAAGAGAAGAAAAACTTGAAATGAAAACGTATATGACGCATAACCAGCATGGGACTATAGGTCAATTTCCCTCCTATCGTGGAGAAGCCTGGAGCCCAACAGTGGGACGTATTTGAACTGAAACGATGATGAACGAGGATTCTACCATGCTTTAAAGATCGCTTACATCTGTTTTCTTATCTTGTAATACAATAAATTATATTGATGTTTCCAAAGAGTACTTTAAAAAAATGACATAACCATAGAGCTTTGCCTATCCATCCAAATGGGTGGTTGTTTCAAGTTATGAGGTTGTACGTCATATCATCCGCCGCCTCGAGCAGTTTGGGCGGGGTGTGACCGGACCATTCACGGTCCCATTCCTCAAAGAAAAAGGGGTATGTCTAGCCGCGGGGTTACTCTTTGAACATTATTATATTGAGCTTTTCTTTGTATCGTACTTACCTGAGCCCAATATTATTGTAGTCGAGATTTAGTTTGTGAATTTATTTTTATTCAAAAAAATTGGGAATTTTTATTTTAATGTAAATATTTTTTAAGGATGAACATATAATCACACTTAAAAATAAATAACCTATTTCGCAATCATCGAGAAAATAGGAGTTAAGCACCGAGCACTCATATATTACTAGGTATTAGTAATATATATGTAGATATTAAAATATGCTCTACTTCTCCCTTAACAGGAGCGCGACGGATTTCGGGGCCTTCCTCACCATCCTGGGGGCCTCGATACGGCGACTGGCACCGCGCCAAGTCTTCGTTCTGGGGGACTACAACGCCAAGTCCACGGCGTGGGGGTCCCCCAGGACGAATGACCGCGGGCGGGCGGTCGAAGAGTGGGCGGCGGCACTGGGCCTCTGTTTGCTGAACAGGGGCTCGGTGCAAACGTGCGTGCGGCAGCAGGGCGGGTCGATAGTGGACTTGTCGTTCGCTAGCCCTAATGTCGCAGCACGTGTGAGGAGCTGGTGCGTCCAGGAGGAGGTTGAGACCCTATCCGACCACCGATACATCCGGATAGAGGTCTCCCGGACCCTCCTGCAGCCCAGCAGGGGTGGTCACACAGCGGACGGAGCTCCCGCGTTTCCGCGGTCGGCTGGTCGATTGGATCGGGACCTGTTGGCGGAGGCAGCCATCGTTCAGTCGTGGCTGTCCTCATCGCCCCAGGTGGACGGGGTGGATGCCGAGGCTGGCCGCATCCGCTGTGCGTTAACGCAGATCTGCGATGCGGCCATGCCTCGTGTGCGGCGTCTGCCCCCGAAGAGTGCGGTCCCCTGGTGGTCCCGAGAATTGGCAGACCTTCGGGCCGCGTGCATACGTGCCCGGAGGGTCTACACCCGCAGCCAAGCGCGTCACCGCGACGCTGAGCGGGAGGGCCAGCTGTACGAGGCTTACCGCAGTGCGCGGTCTGCCTTCAGGCTGGCCGTCCGTACCGCCAAGGACGTTAGTCGGCGGGAGATGCTGGACAGTCTCGAGCGTGACCCCTGGGGTCGCCCCTACCTCGCGGCGCTGAACAAGCTCCGCGGGCGGGGCCCCCCCCTCACCGAGACTCTCCAGCCCAGCCTCCTCACCAGAGTTGTCGAGGACCTCTTTCCACGGCGGGCGGAGCACACGCCCCCGGTCATGGCTTCGCCGGACAGCGACCGGGAGTCCAAAGATGAAAGTGCTCCGCCCATCACGGAGCCGGAAATGGGGGTGGCAGTGGCGCGTATGCGAGTGAAATCCACCGCCCCCGGGCCCGACGGTATTCCGAACCGTGCGCTGGCCCTGGTCCTCGAGCACCTGGGACCACGCCTCAGGGGACTGTTCGACGCCTGTTTGACGTCCGGGCAGTTCCCTGGATGCTGGAAAGAGGGGAGGCTGGTTCTCCTGCCGAAGCCGGGACGGTCTCCAGAGTCGGCCTCGGCCTACAGGCCCATCGTGCTGCTCGATGATGCGGGCAAGCTGCTGGAGAGGGTGTTGGCTGCCCGCATCGAGCGGCACCTCGTCGGGGTCGGGCCCGATTTGTCGGACGCCCAGTTTGGTTTTCGGAGAGGGCGTTCGACGATTGCGGTCCTTCTGCGCCTGAAGGCCGTGGTAGCGGAGGCCGTCACCGGCGGAGGAGTCCTGTTGGCGGTGTCCCTGGACATCGCCAACGCCTTCAACAGTCTGCCATTCAGCTGCATCAGGGAGGGGCTGAGATATCACGGGGTGCCCATGTACCTCAGGCGGCTGGTGGCAGACTACTTGGAGGGGCGCAGCGTCCTCTACGTTGACCGAGTAGGGGACGTTGTGCGAACGCCCATGACATGCGGTGTCCCACAGGGGTCGGTTCTGGGTCCGACCCTGTGGAACATCGGCTACGACTGGGCGTTGAGAGGAAGCCTCCCACCCGGGCTGGGCGTAATTTGCTACGCCGACGATACACTCGTCACAGCCCGGGGTGGGACGCTAGAGGAGGCGGCACGCCTGGCAACTCTCGGCACCGAGGAGATTGTCAGGCGGATCGAAGCGCTGGGGTTGAGGGTAGCCCTGGAAAAGACGGAGGCCCTTTTGTTCCATGGCCTCCGTACCACCGGGCCTCCCGCCGGCGCTTCGATCACCGTGAAGTCGGTCACCATCAGCATCCAGGCCCACATGAAGTACTTGGGCCTGGTGCTCGACGGGCATTTTTGGTTCCGGGAGCATCTCCATCGACTTGTTCCCCGGCTTGTCGGCGCGGCGTCCGCCCTTTCGCGGCTGATGCCGAATGTGGGCGGACCCAGCGCTACGTGCTGACAGCTGTACGTGGGGGTGATCCGGTCGATGGCCCTGTACGGCGCACCGGTGTGGGCGGGGTCCCTGACCGTCCGTCTTAGGGCCCTCCTGTGGCGACCACAGAGGGTCATGGCGATCAGGGCCATACGGGGTTACCGCACGGTGGCAACCGAGGCAGCGTGCCTCCTGGCCGGAACTCCCCCGTGGGACCTGGAGGCGGAGATGCTCGCCGAAATTTATCGGCGGGTGTCGGAGACGCGCGCCCGCGGCGGCATGGTCTCCATCAAAGAGATCACCGCCTGGCGGGTCGACGCCCGCCGTGGAGTCATTGCCCGTTGGGCAGTCCGGCTGGAGAGTCCTCGGTACGGTGTCAGGACCGTCGAGGCCCTCCGGCCGGTGCTGATGGAGTGGTTGGAGCGGACGCACGGGATGCTTTCCTTCCGACTGGTGCAGGTGCTGACGGGGCACGGTTGCTTCGGGAAGTACCTGCACAAGATTATCAGGAGGGAGAGCACTCCGTCCTGCCGCCACTGCAGTTGCGACGAGGACACGGCGCAGCACACGCTCGAGGAGTGTGCTGCATGGGAGGGTGATCGCCGTGAACTCATCGCAATTATCGGTGCCGACCTGGCGCTGCCGACCATCGCCAGGGAGATGCTCGTCAGCGTCAGGAATTGGGACGCGGTCGCCACCTTCTGTGAGGCCGTAATCTCACGGAAGGAGGCGGCGGATCGTGTGCGAGTTGAGTTCCTATTCGGCGACACGTTCCGCCGCCGGCGACTCGGGCGGCGCAGGCGCGAGTATCTGCGCCTAATGCCGCCCTAGCCGAGGCCGCGGGTGATCGGACCGGGGAATTGTCCATCACCCGCAGAGAGGCTGACCGCGCGACGGCGACCGACGTCCCAGGACGTCGAGAGGTGAGGTTACCCGAAAGGGTATTCCGTTGGGCCGACCACTGACGACAAGTCACATCTGCTCCGGTGGTCGGCCCAACAACGAGGTGACGTGGGTATGGGTGGGTTATGGGCCCGCGCGCGGTCTTTTAATCGCCCCGGAGGGACTGGACCGCGCGTGCGCTTACCATAGCCCACCAAAAAAAAAAAAAAAGATATTAAAATATGCTAATTAAGACCTTTTATGTTTAGATATGTTTATTTATTATATTTCATTATATAACCTAACATATATATGATACAAAATTGATGTTAATTAAATTTTTGATCTCCAATGATATTAATTAAAAATTAGGTAATCCTTTTTTTTTTTTTTTTTGGGTTGGGTTATTGTCAGCGCACCCACCGCCCGACTCCGACCAGGGCGACAGAGGGCGGCGTGCCGCCCTATAACCCATCCGTAGCACGTCGTCCTTGTCGTTGGACCGACCGTCGGTACCGAGCACCTTGTCCTCCGTGGTCAGCTCTAGGTAATCCTTAAGGTATAAACCGTTGTCATATTACCTAAAATTTAAGATTCCTTGGTTAAAATGATCAATGAAATGAAATTACGAGTGAACCGATGAATATGTTTACTTTAAGTAAACATATATTTATGAACAAATGTACCGATATAATATATGATCTTCGTTAACGTTTCCCTGTAGTTGGATAAAACACCCAAACCGCCTTCTACGAAGGTCAATTTAATGGTCTTTGATTTCCATAGGATCGTCTCAGAATTTCAGAATTTGACTTTATACCAACAGAATCACCTCGAGAGCCCCATAACCTTTAATGGCCTTAATATCTGGCTTTTTAATTTCTTTTTATTGCCGATGGTGGCAAACGAACAGGCAGCACACCTGTAAGTGATACTGCCGCACATGGACCTTTACAATACCAGGGGCACAGCCAGGCCGTTACCTACTGTGAAGAAAATGCTCTTCCTAAACCTCGTTTAAAGAAGGACATGTCATAGCGCTCGGGAAACACAGCAGCAGGTAGTTCATTCCAGAGCCTGCACGTACATGAGAGAAATGATCGCTGGAAACGTACAGTTGAAGACCATAACGTTTTCAAGTGAATTGGATGAACCCTGCTTGCAGTATTATTCAGAAGACTACCGACTACGAATATAATTTCAGTATCAATCTTTTAAAAATAATGTAATAAAAATAGCATAGATAATGAATATTCTTATGAACTATCCTAGACTCCAATATATATTTATAGCGGGTAATAGATTCCTCTATAATCTTCTTACTGCAAAGGATGGTCGCCAATCTTAAATTTCATGAAATCGTTTTTGTGAATAAAGGGCTTTATAAGCTTTTTCATCATCCTGCCAGCCTTTTTATATGTAATGGTGTAGAGGTTGGTCTAAACAGTTTTATCAAACAATCGTTACTCTATAGAGCGAGTCCCATATGTATTATATTTCAGGATTAAAATAGTCATCGGGATATTTGATGGTAGGTACTGTCTCCATATATCATTATCGCAGCCCACATATGTCCCACTGTTGGGCTTGGACCTCCTTTACAGTGGGAGCGATTTTGACCTACTATACCATGCTGATCAGACATTTTGGTATAGTGTTTCATTTCGATTTTTCTTTCTCTTGCACAGATGATATGTGCATATTATATCCTTTAGTCGCCTCTTACGACATCCACGAGCAAGATAGGGAGTGGTGAATTGTTCGTTTACTTTTTATTACTCTGTCACCACACGGATATCATATGACAGATATTCATGATAGGTAGGACCAAAAGTTTAACTCGGAAGCATGAAATTAACAAATCATGGCAAATATTAACTTTTATAAAATTTTACTTTTATTGGAAACAATGGTAAAGGATTAAACCTGAGTAAGTGATTACCACTCATGGACCTTTCAGGGCCGCTGCCTACCTGAAGAAAGTGCAAGAAATGTGAATGTGATATTTGAATATGTGGAATGAGGTTCATCACCAATACCCCTTCTGGCTCTCTCGCCCCCTGAACTAAGTGCAGTAACGAATTGCTACTACTGCAGTACTTGAGTGTGATGGGTTTTACTGATGTTTTTAGTATAATCGAACTTCATTGCACACATTCAGCGGCAGGCGGCAGGCAGCGGCCTGGCAAAATGTCCATGAGCCGCAGCAACACTTACCATCAGGTGAACTGTCTGCTCGTTTGCCACCGCTTGCAATAAAAAAATACTGCTTTTAATGTTAAAAATAAGTAATAATTAACGACTTTAGGAGTGGTAGGACCACACTGTCGACAGTTATCTGTCTACAGCCGCGGGCCGGTCCGTCCGGGGCAGTACCACACTCTCGCAGAAAATCGACGTCTGAGTAGTAGCGATTTGTTACTGCGCTTCGTTCGATGAGCGAGAGAGCCGGAAGTCCAACTTTCTGAGGGTGTTTGCGTGTGGAGGGTTTTGGGTATCCCTTGATATCACCGAGCCTCAATGCACGCATTCACACTCCCTTCACTTTCTTCGCGGTAGGCAGCGGCCTTGTAGAGGTCCATGAGCGGCAGCAACACTTACCATCAGGTGTACTGTTTGCTCGTTTGCCACCGTTTGCAATAAAAAAAAAAAAAAAAAAACTCTATATATACAGTTCTTGAAAAAACATCGTGGGTTCGAACCTGAGACCTCTGCGTAATTGGTCTATTGGTCTACATTTGTGTTTATACTATTTTATAAGCTTTTTTTATATCATTATCATCGTGATCTTATCCCGATTATTTATTTGTGGTCAACTGAATATGTACTCTTCTTTTATAGTTAACTAGCAACCCGCCCTCGCTTCGCTTCGGTTATAGGTTATAGTCGTTTTACCCGCGTACCCATGGGAATACCGGGATAAAATATAGCCTAGTTTACACCCTGATATAACCTGATTATAGCTTTCCATTGGTGAAAGAATTTTTGAAATCGGTCCAGCCGTTTTGAAGATTACCCGGAACAAACAGACAGATAGACAGACAGAGAGACAAAATTTTTATTTATTGCTATTTTAGGCATAGGTATCGTGCAAATAACCGTGTGAGCATGAAAAAAGTCTATTATTTTGACATTACAAACAGACACTCCAATTTTATTTATTGGTATTTTTTTTTTTTTTGTTGTGGGTGGGCTGCGGTCGGCGCGCCTCCGCACCACTCCGTCCGGGGCGACAGAGGGGCTTAAGCACGCAACTCCCGCAACCCACCCGAAAACCACCTCGCCTTCGTCATTGGGCCGACCACCGGAGCAGGTTTACTTGTCGTCAGTGGTCGGCCCGACGGAATACCCCCTACGCGGGGTACCCTCCCATCGACCGACGTCCCCCCCTCGGGGAGGACGTCGGTCTTTCCTCACGCGGTCGGCCTCTCGGCGGGTGACGGACTAATCCCCGGTCACGTCACCCGCGGCCTCGGCTAAGGCGGCATGAGACGCAAATAGTTGCGCCTGCGCCGCCCCAGTCGCCGGCGGCGGATCTCCTCATCGAGGCTGCGCTCCACGCGCAGACGAGACGCCGCCTCCTTCTGCGAGATCACTGTCTCGCAGAAGGCTGCGACCGCGTCCCAATTCCCAACGCTGTCGACCATCGCCCTAGCAATGGCCGGCAGCGTCAGGTCGGCACCGATGATTGCGACGAGTTCACGGCGCCGCACTGCCCAAGCCGCGCAGGCCTCGAGCGTGTGGCGCGCCGTGTCCTCGTCGCAATCGCAGTGGTGGCAGGATGGTGTACTCTCCCTCCTTACGACCCTGTGCAGGTATTTGGCGAAGCTCCCGTGCCCCGTCAACACCTGCACTAGTCTGAAGGAGAGCACCCCGTGCCGCCTCTCCAATCACTGCATCAGCACCGGCCGGAAGGCCTCCACGGTTCGCACCCGAACCGAGGCCTCTCCAGCCGGACTGCCCAACGGGCAATGACGGTGGGCGTCGACGCGCCAGGCGGTGAGCTCCCTTAACGAGATCTCACCGCCCCCCGCTCGCACCCTCGTCATCCGCCGATATAATCCGGCGAGCATCTCCGCCTCCAGGACCCACGGGGGAGTCCCGGCCAATAGGCACGCTGCCTCCGTCGCCACCGTGCGGTATCCGCGGATGGCCCTGACCGCCATGACCCTCTGTGGTCGCCACAGAAGGGCCCTAAGTCGGACGGTCAAGGACCCCGCCCACACCGGTGCGCCGTACAGGGCCATCGACCGGATGACCCCCGTGTACAGCCGTCGGCACGTAGCGCTCGGTCCGCCCACGTTCGGCATAAGCCACGATAGGGCGGACGCCGCGCCGACGAGCCGCGGAGCGAGCCTGCGGAAATGCTCCCGGAACCACCATTGCCCGTCGAGCACCAGGCCCAAGTACCTCATATGGGCCCGGATGCTGATGTCAACTGATCGGACGGTGATCGAGACGCCGATGGGAGGGCTCATAAGGCGCCCATGGAACAAGAGGGCCTCCGTCTTGTCCAGGGCGACCCTCAACCCCAGCGCCTCGATCCGCCTGACGACCTCTTCGGTGCCATAGGTCGCCAGGCTTACCGCCTCTTCTAGCGTCTCACCGCGGGCTGTGACGAGCGTGTCGTCGGCGTAACAAATCACGCCCAGCCCGGGCGGGAGGCTCCCCCGCAACGCCCAGTCGTAGCCGATGTTCCACAGGGTGGGTCCGAGGACCGACCCCTGTGGGACACCGCACGTCATGGGCGTTTTATTTATTGGTATAGACTAGCAACCCGCCCTCGTTTCGCTTCGGTTTTAGTCGTTTTACCCGCGTAGTTCCCGTTCCCGTGGGAATACCAGGATAAAATATAATCTAGTTTACGCCCTGATATTATAGCTTTCCATTGGTGAAAGAATTTTTTAAATCGGTCCAGCCGTTTTGAAGATTACCCGGAACAAACAGACAGACAAAAATTTTTTTAATCTGTATTTTCGGCATAGGTGTCGTGCAAATAACCGTGTGAGCATAAAAAAGCCTACTATTTTGACATTACAAACAGAAACTCCAATTTTATTTATTGGTATAGATGTGTAATACTCGCGGCAAATCAGAAATCATTATTTGAAATAGTTCTATGGTTGTCCGCATGCCTAACGTCAACCCTTCTTGGAAGTAGAATTGTTAATCAGACGAATCAGATGGAGTTGGTTTAGGTTGATATCAAGTCCTAGCGGAGACCACGGGTGAATGGAGCGGGGAGTTAGTCCGTCACCCGCCGAGAGGCTGACCATGCGACAACGACCGACGTCCCTGAGCGGGGGGACCTCCCTCGAGGAGAGTGTACTCCTCAGGGGTATTCTGTCGGGCCGACCAATGACGATAAGTCACCCTTCACCGGTGGTCGGCCCTACGACGAAGGCGACGTGCGCCAGGTGCGCTGACCGTAGCTCATCCTGAAAAAAAAGGTTGACATAAGGTCATCCTTTACGATACTACGGGCAATATAAATATTTATAGTGCTTGTAACCGCAAATATAGTTTAAAAAAATATAAGAATAATAACATTATAATTATTTTCCCGTTAAATAAACCTAGTATTTATTTAGAACCTTACTTAGTCACTGAGTAATCCCTATATTAATTAAAATGAAATAGAACGAGACTTATTTTATATTAACATTAAGTTTTATATAAGTCAACGAAAACCGGTCTCTATAAACATTTCAAAGCTTGAAATAATAATAATTAACATAGAGAGATTGTCTCTCTAAATACAAAATTTAAATATATATATAGAAGTTATATTTCTATTGACGCGTGAAGGAAAAGTGATGAGAGTAAATTTTTACGATGCGCACATCGTCACGAATTATTGACACCTTTTTTTATTTTGGGTTTGGTTTACGGTATGGTTACCGCTCGCCCGGCTCTGTCCGGGGCAACAGAGGGGCGTAAGTAGGGATGGGCGATCTTTCTGAAAAATATCGATTCTTGAATGGATTTGAATCGTCGTCCAAAGAATCGATTCACAATAAAATCGAGGTCTGAAGGATCGATCCCCGATTAATCGATCTATCGATCTTTTTTTTGAATTTTCTTCCAATTCTATACGAAGTATTTTTTCTGGCGGGACTGTGATGACCTTTTTTTTTAGGAAATCTAGAGAGAGTAATGTCTTATAATAATATAGATATGAATCGATTGAAAATGGAACACTAGTATCGAAGAATCGCTTTTAAAGTATGGGGTACCTTTCTCCTAGTAGGATTGTGATGAGGTTTTTTTTTTTATAGGACATCTGAAAGTGTCTCATATCTTATCTTAGTATCGAATGGACAGAAAAAAAAAATCGAATGTCGATTTTCAAGGGAGAAAGATCGATTCACTGAATCGATTCAGTACAACATCATCATCATCATCATCATCTCAGCCCATATACGTCCCACTGCTGGGCTCGGGCCTCCTCCATAATGGAAGGGTAAGTGACCTCACCATACCACGCTGGTCAGACGTGTTGGTATAGGGTTTTATTTCGAGTTTTCCTTCTCTCGCATAGATGTTAAATGCGTTTTATATCCCTTAGTCGTCTCGTACGATCACCCACGGGTAAGTTAGGGGGTGGTGAATTGTATTCTTACTTCGTCACCACACGGAATCAGCACACACACAGTACAACATATCGATTTAAAAATCGATCTTTTGGGCCTGAAAAATCGATTCTTCGATTAATCGATCTCAGATCGCCATCCCTAGGCGTAAGCACGCACAGCCGCAACCCACCTGTAACACGTCGCCTTCATCGTTGGGCTGACCACCGGAGCAGGGTGACTTGTCATCAGTGGTCGGCCCGACGGACCAGGAGTACCCTCTCCTCGACCAACGTCCGCCCTCAGGGAAGGACGTCGGTCTTCCCTCGCGCGGTCGGCCTCTCGGCGGGTGACGGACTTACTCCTCAGTCCAGACACCCGCGGCCTCCGCTAGATTTATTGACACCCTGAAGCTAATGAATATTTTTAGGTTGCGCGCACACACCGTTACAAATGTTAACTAGATAATATTGTTGTAATAAAACTTACAATAGGGATTTTTGACGCGAATGTCAAAATGTCACGTATCGCTTTTATATTTTTTTCATTATTTTAGTGTTTTGAAGTGTTATATTGAATAATTTTGCTGATATTTTATGTAATATAATGCAGATAAAATTCTGAAATGTAGTGAATATGATAGTGAATTGCGTGCATTTTGACATTCTACCAAAATTCCTAGAGAAGGCATGACTTGGATATCAGCACCAAATCATGCTAACGACTGACTGAAATACTAAGACTAAAGACATGAATACCTAATCAATATAATAACTCGACACTGGCACCAATAGCTCATATTATTGTAGCTCTTTGCCATTAAATAAGATGAAGAACTTACAATGTATTAAATACCTTTTTTTCTACTATTAGAGTAATTTTTTCTACAGACGTAGGATAACGTGAAGAATAAAAATTTCATCAAAATCGGTCCAAACGTTTAGGAGGAGTTCAGTGACATACACACGTACACAAGAAATTTATATATAAGATTATTATTATATTGCGTATTTATCCGATAACTCGTTTTTTGTCGTAATTGGGTTTTAGTTTTTACTTTTATATTCCATATGTAAAAAAAGTCGTTAGAATAGGAACACGTCGTCAAACAGTAACGTTAAAGTAATCACTTACTTTGGTTCGACAAAGAGATTTTGTTGCATTAGCAAATATAAGATTTTCAACATAATTTAACTTTTGCTGTTTTCGCTTTGACTCAAAGAAGCTACACAGCGTCTTAAATCGTCAACTGCTGATAATGCCTGGGCGTTTCACGAAACTAAAGCTGACGCGTCTTCGTCTTTGTCATTATCATTTACGTCCATTTTTTATGTGTTATTCATCATTTTGGATAAGATTTTGAATTAATCGTATTTTATTTGATCTTTGCAGTCATTTCCTAATAAATAGATAACGTATAGAGAGCTTGTCACAAAATATGTAAATTAATCATATGTGACCACCATGTCTTGGTAGACTGATTAGGCCAAAGGCGGACCTCTGATGTATTAAACGCGATGACGAATCGTATGAAAAGAGGTCTATGTGACTGATCTTCTAAACGGCTGGACTGATTTTGACGATTTTTAAGGTATTTTTAAGAATAATATAGAGTAATAATTGGATCAAATAGGTGACGTTGTGATCGATTTAAAGGATTTTTCTCGTAAAATTTGTACAACGTCAATTAGGTCAGTTACTATGAAATAAAATTATTTTTAGATTTTTTTTTGTATATACAAAATTATTGTTTATACCATTCCTAAGTTACGAAATCTGCAGATTTAATGGTCATTAGAAGACTAAGGTAATAGCCATAAGTAATCCGTGTATACCCGTGGTTGTCGTAAAAGACGCCCAAAGGATATAATTTGCATATAACAGAAGAAGAGAAGGAAAACTCGATATATACCAATTCATCTGATCAGCGTGGTATATTAGTTAAATTTTCCTCCTATTGCGGAGATAGCTCGAGCTTAGCATATGAGCTGAGATGATGATAAAGATGAAAAACGAAGTTATATCCAACTGTCAGCTAATTGATGCATCGCAATTGTACATTGCCCAACAAAAACTTGTTATCATTTCTTTTAGTGATTTTTCGGTTATATTTTCGCTTGTAACACCCTCACCACTCGAGAAGTTAAAATACGAGATGCGAATCATTAAATGTCACACAAATAATAGAAAATCATAGTTAAAAAACTAAAAGAATACGCTTACAAGTTGACAGCCCGAATCATAGAAGTTTCAAATTTCACGCATGCGTAGTTCGCACACTAGCTAGCAAGAGGCTATCCCTCTTGCTCTTATGGAAAGGATACGATTAGAAATTTCTAAATCCTTGCGAATCTAATTAGGATATTCGCCTATGTTGATCGAATTATTGCATTTTCATGGGCCTTCGACGAGTGTGAAAAGTTTAAATAAAATTTGATCGTTCAATGTAGGACGAAATGAAGTTCAAAGATTCCGTTACATACATACAGGTAAAACTAATAAAAGCGTGTTAAAAGGGCGAGACTAATAATTTTTTACCACATATAGCTATATATATCATAGAAATTCTAAAGTTGTATCCGACCCGGATCAAAATGACCTTAAAAAAGGTTGCAGAGATACGAACTTTTTTGTAGTCCATACATCAAACACGTTGTAACATTGAAAGTTACTTTGAATTCTTTTTGAGGTAACTTAAAATATGCCAGCTAAAATAGGCCACTCAAGGCTTCATGACTTTTTCATGAAGCTACTTTTTACCTTTACATGTGTACATAAATATACGTTAAATGTAAAACGACACGAAATCTCGAATATGGTAACTAATAAGGTTTAGAAATATACCTAGATATCAATTTTGTAGCATCTATAGCTTAGTACTGGACGTGGACTTACATTCAAAGATTTCAAGTTTGAACTCAAGATTCAGACATTTGCGTTATTGGTATTGTGTTCGTTTTACTATATGTACATTTTTTGCAGTTCTGAAGATGAAAAAATATGGGGAAAACTGCAACAAGTCTTAGAGATATAGTGGGATAATGACAAATGTTCATGATTTCTATAATAAATAGACAAATCCGTCTGTGTGTCCACTAGCAAAACGATATGTACTATGTGACATAGGCCTCTACAATACTGGCATAATCACTTGGCATTCCGTTTCGCGATCGTATTTCGTGTTATAAATCCTACTGCTGGCCTTTCTTCTAGTAATCTCTCATGTTGCGCAAATTTTCAAGATACCTAAGGGAAATTAAGGTGACTTATAATATTGGTGGTCGGAAGCATAGCTTAGAAAGCATCATAAAATACCTGTTACCGGAATGAAGATGTTAAACCAGAAAGTTGACGACGGACATCGCAGCAAGCACGCTCTACATATTTGAACACATTTCTACTAGCATAAACATGGTGTAGAAATCTTTTCGTATCGTGACGAAGTAAGAATACAAGTCACCATCTCCTATCTTCCCTGTGGGTGCTGTACGCCATCTTTATGCTATTATAAATGTATTCAATTATGTAGAGCGTGATTGCTGCGATGTTCACTTATAAAGTATTATCAGTTGATTAAGCAGATGACAAATGACCAGATAGATTGTGACGTATAAAAGCTAAGATGAAAGTGAGAATGAAAGATGTAAAAAATGCTGAAAAAATAAGTACCTACGTGGTTCAACATAATGCATTCTCTGAACATAATAAATAAATAAAACCCGTGAATTACCGTCTAAAAAAACGTTTTATTCGCCTGTTCTAAAATCTTAGTGCTTCCACGTAAATATTTTTTTGCCAGGAATACTTACACACGTAGAAATGAGAACATGTAGGGACATGATATCGAAAAGAAAGTATCGATACTGTAATCATGAGTAGTATCGATGCAAAAGTATCGTACTGAATAAAGTATCGATACTTCAAAGTATCGAATACTGAGTACTTTTCCTAGAATCTATGTCGTAATGAGCTTTTTTTTTAGGAATTTGACCGTCTGTGAACGGATTAATTACGTTAACTAGATGGCGTTAACATAACAGGATCCGTAAGGTCAAGTTTAACATGGATAATCTCCACAATTTATTCGATACGATACCTGCCAAAAACTACTCATTGAGTAAAAGTATCGAATGCAAAATATCGAGTACAAAAGTATCGGTATCGTAAAAAAAGTACTCGATACCTAAAAGTATGGATACTTTTTTCGTATCCCTAAGACATGTTTCTCCATCGACTTGTTCCCCGGCTTGTCGGCGCGGCGTCCGCCCTTTCGCGGCTGATGCCGAATGTGGGCGGACCCAGTGCTACTTGCCGACAGCTGTACGTGGGGGTGATCCGGTCGATGGCCCTGTATGGCGCACCGGTGTGGGCGGGGTCCCTGACCGTCCATCTTAGGGCCCTCCTGTGGCGACCACAGAGGGTCATGGCGATCAGGGCCATACGGGGTTACCGCACGGTGGCGACGGAGGCAGCGTGCCTCCTGGCCGGAACTCCCCCGTGGGCCCTGGAGGCGGAGATGCTCGCCGACATTTATGTCGGAGACGCGCGCCCGCGGCGGCATGGTCTCCATCACAGAGATCACCGCCTGGCGGGTCGACGCCCGCCGAGAAGTCATTGCCCGTTGGGCAGTCCGGCTGGAGAGTCCTCGGTATGGTGTCAGGACCGTCGAGGCCCTCCGGCCGGTGCTGATGGAGTGGTTGGAGCGGACGCACGGGGTGCTTTCCTTCCGACTGGTGCAGGTGCTGACGGGGCACGGTTGCTTTGGGAAGTACCTGCACAAGATTGTCAGGAGGGAGAGCACACTGTCCTGCCACCACTGCAGTTGCGACGAGGACACGGCGCAGCACACGCTCCAGGAGTGTGCTGCATGGGAGGAGGATCGCCCTGAACTCGCTGCAATTATCGGTGCCGATCTGGCGCTGCCGACCATCGCCAGGGAGATGCTCGTCAGCGTCAGGAACTGGGACGCGGTCGCCGCCTTCTGTGAGGCCGTTATCTCACGGAAGGAGGAGGCGGATCGTGTGCGAGTAGAGCTTCTATTCGGCGACACGTTCCGCCGCCGGCGACTTGGGCGGCGCAGGCGCGAGTATCTGCGCCTAATGCCGCCCTAGCCGAGGCCGCGGGTGATCGGACCGGGGAATTGTCCATCACCCGCAGAGAGGCTGACCGCGCGACGGCGACCGACATCCCAGGTCGTCGAGAGGTGAGGTTACCCGAAAGGGTATTCCGTCGGGCCGACCACTGACGACAAGTGACATCTGCTCCGGTGGTCGGCTCAACAACGAGGTGACGTGGGTACGGGTGGGTTATGGGCCCGCGCGCCGTCCTTTCATCGCCCCGGACGAACTGGACCGCGCGTGCGCTTACCTTGGCCCACCCATAAAAAAAAAAATCCCTAAGACATGTTCTGAGTCTCGGCATCTCTTCAAGATAGTCGGACTGACCATGAACGCTGTAAAGTGCTCGAAATGTCGGGCAATCAAAAACATATATAAACGCGATAAAATCCGTAAAATAGTTTTATTTAAAATGTGTGATACTCGCGCAAACACCAGAAACCATTAAATAAAACCCGTTATTTTATTTCTTGGTTAGTTTTATTATATAAATCACATTATTATAAGTATATACGGCTATTTAGTTTGGCATAATAAATTATGTTTGCGTTGGATAGATAAAGTAATTAGCCCCTGCTCGAGGCGACCGACTACATATACACACAAGATAATTAACCTAAGTGCGTTGTGGAAACCTACAAATTGATTGGATACAGTATTACCCTGAAACAATAACGGCTTAGACTTCACCATTAACTAAGTATGATATTCAGAAAATCCATTATATTGAATACTGCTTGTTCTCGTAAGATTCAAACTTCTATAGGGATATAATAAAGAGATTTTCCAAAATATTATTGACGAATTATTCCGTGTGGTAACGCAGTAAGAATACAATTCACGAATAAAGGATTATAATATGCACATAGACATCAGGATAGACGGGTTGATATATGGTTTTATTTTTAATTACCCCTTGCTTGCATAGATGTTAAATGCGTATTCGGGTTGATATAATGTTTTATTTTGAATGTCCCCTATCTTGTATAGATCTTGAAAGCGTATTCGGATTGATATAAGGTTTTATTTTGAATTTCCCCTCTTCTGCATACCTATATGTTAAATACGTATTCGGGTTGATATAGGATTTTATTTAGATTTGCCCCTCTCTTGCATAGATGTTAAATGCTTATTCGGGTTGATTTATGGTTTTATATTGAATTTCCCCTCTCTTGCATATATGTTAAATGCTTATTCGGGTTGATATAAGGTTTTATTTTGAAATCCCCGTCTTTCATAGCTGTTAAATGCTTATTTGGGTTGATATAAGGTTTTATTTTGAATTTCTCCTGTCTTGCATAGATGTTAAATGCTTATTCGGGTTCATATAAGGTTTTATTTTGAAATCCCCCTGTCTTTCATAGCTGTTAAATGCTTATTTGGGTTGATATAAGGTTTTATTTTGAAAGTCCCCTATCTTGCATAGATGTTAAATGCTTATTCGGGTTGATATAAGGTTTTATTTTAAATTTTCCCTCTTTTGTATGTTATGCTATTATAATATTATGTTTTGCTCTTATGTTTAATGCGTATTCGGATTGATATAAGGTTTTCTTTTATTTTGTCTTGCACTGTCTTGCATAGTTGTTAAATACTTATTCAGGTTGATTTAAGGTTTTATTTTGAAATTCTCGTCTTACATAGATATTAGATGCGTATTCGGGTTGATATAAGGTTTTATTTTGAGTTTTCCCTCTCGTGCATAGATGTTAAATGCTTATTCGGGTTATTTTATTTTAAATTTTAAATGCGTATTATATCCCTTAGTCGTCTTTTAGGTCCTCCACGGGTAAGATAGGGGGACTTGGAATTTATTCTTACTTCTTCACAACATGGAAGGCTCATAGTATACTTATACTGAATCCCAATAGACACCTAATAAACTATTTATTTTTACGTTGACATTGAATTGAAATATATTGCTTCATTTTTTAAAGTATCACGGTAAGAAAATGACATTAACTGCCAACGGCGGTGTTGCTACCCAATTTTAACGCAACCATCTTTAATGGATTTCAAGACGACATGAATAGGCTTTTCACTTTGTATTATTATTGCCATTGTGTAGCATACAATCAAGCAATACCTTGTTTTTATCTTAGCTTGGCTTGTATTATGGAAATATATTGTTTTAGTAATTCTTCCTTTCTATAAAATATAAAATAAATAAGTAATAAATACTTTCTGTGTGGTGATGGACTAAGAATAAATTCACCACCACTTTCCTTGGTCATAGGTGTTGTTAAAGACTACTAAAGGGCTCTAAATATGCATATAATATCTTTATCTTTTTCAAGAGAAGGAAACTTCGAAATAAAACCCTACCCCAATATGCCTGACCAGCGTAGTATAGTAGGTCAATTTCTCTCCTATTATGGAGGAGGCTCGAGCCAGTAGTGAATCGTATATGATTTGCGATGAAATATATTTCTGCAAAGTCATGTGATACTTATCATCTGCTTAGTTGAGATAAGGGACGTGGTTCTGTACAAATTTTAAAAAAGAAACAAATATAGAATGCCTTGAAATCGATTGCAACGCCATCTACAGGGTACAATTTTTAGACTCGGCAATTCTTGAATCTACTTGAAGACATACAAAAAGATCAAAATCGATCCAACCGTTTAGTTGGATTTCAATCTGATACATACATGCGAAGGAATATGGGGCACCAGATTTCTACTCTAGAAGAGTGAATTTATCCTACTCTACAACGACCAGGCCAGAAGAGTTAATGTGGGGATGTTTTTTATTTATTATTAATTTTTATTGCTAACGGTGGCAGACTAGCAAACAGTACATCTGATGGTAAGTGTTGCTGCTGCTCATGGACCTTGGCTAAGCCGCTGCCTACCGCGAAAAATGTAAAGGAAGTGTGAATGCATGCAATGAGGTTCGGTGATGCTAAAGACATCACTAAAACCCACAAACGCAAACGCCCGCAGAAAGTAGGGCGTTTTTGATCTCTCTCCTCTTCTTGCAACTATCTTATCAGCTTATACCCCTTATATCTTTCACCCTAATACACATATATTCTTATTCGCAAATATTGGGCAAATACCTGCTTAAAAGAAGTGCTAAATTGTATTCTTAACACACCAAACTTTTAAGTCATCATTGTCATCCTGCTCTTATTCCAATGACTTGCGTTCGAGGCAATATGTCTTCTAATTATCATAGTCATTTCAGCCCATATACGTCCCACTGTTAGACTTGGGCCTCCTCCATTATGGGAGGGTAATTCACCTACTACAACCACGATGGTCAGATGTGTTGGTATAGATGTTATTTTATGTATATTATATCCTTTAGCGATCTTTTACGAAACCTACGGGCAAGAGAAGGGGTGGAGAATTGTATTCCTACTCCGTCACCACACCGATAGCCAATATTTCTCTTCTATCTATACCAATAAATAAAATTGGAGTATCTGTTTGTAATGTCAAAATAATAGGTTTTTTTCATGCTCACACGGTTATTTGTACTATACATAATTATGCCTAAAATGCACTTTATAATTTTTTGTCTGTCTGTCTGTTTGTTCCGGGTAACCTTCAAAACGGCTGGACCAATTTCAAAAATTCTTTCACCAATTTAAAGCTATAATATCCCTGATAGTAATACTCCCTTTTTTTTTTTTTTTTTTTGGGTCGCGGTCGGCGCGCCTCCGCACCACTCCGTCCGGGGCGACAGAGGGGCTTAAGCACGCAACTCCCGCAACCCACCCGAAAACCACCTCGCCTTCGTCATTGGGCCGACCACCGGAGCAGGTTTACTTGTCGTCAGTGGTCGGCCCGACGGTACCCTCCCATCGACCGACGTCCCCCCCTCGGGGAGGACGTCGGTCTTTCCTCACGCGGTCGGCCTCTCGGCGGGTGAATAGTAATACTCCCTATAGTAAACTAGGCTATATTTCATCCCGGTATTCCTACGGAAACGGGACCTACGCAGGAAAGACGACTGAAACCGAAGCGAAGCGAGGGCGGGTTGCTAGTAGTACATATAGCAAAAATTATGTGCAATAGATAAATGATTGGCCGCCTGTTTGACAACAATACTCCTTGAGAAAGTAACTGTTGATCGCATCAGTTGGAGTTTGGCTCAGCTCGATGTAAAGCTCTATGTCGTCTTTTACAGCATGTCCATGCAATATAAATATTGATGGTTTACATATCCACTATAACGAAGCACTAACACCACATTTTAAAGTATCAAATAATGATAAATCTCAGAACTTGTTTCTAATTAAATAAATCATGATTTATACATATTAAATATTTTCCTTTACGTAAACTAGCTTAAACTGCTTTGAAATTAATGACTACCTACATAAACTGCTGAAAGACCTTTGTTAAATATTCATAAAGTGTTTAGTTGTTTGCTCTTTATACGTCTCCAATTCACCATCTAAAATTTGGGATTTAAATGAAGTAACGGTCGGGTATATGAAGCAAATCCTATCCGTTTGTCGGATTTACAAAGGTTTTCAACGCACCCTCTGCCATCAATATAGAGTGAATACGTGTGCGAGAATTTCAATAAATAAATTTATATATGTATGGGAATCTTTTTTGCTTGCTGTTATTTCTTTTTGTTTCTTTATTTTTTTACTAGCAGTCCGCCCTCGCTTCGTTTCGGTTTCAGTTGTTTTATCCACGTAATTCCCGTTCCTGTGAGAATACCGGGATAAAATATAGCCTACGTTACTCAGAGATAATGTAGTATTTTAATGATGAAAGAATTATGGAAATGCGTCCAGTAGTTTTTGAGTTTATTCGTAACAAACATACAAAAAAAATACAACGTTTCCTCTTTATAATATTACTAGCGTATCCAGCCCGCTTCGCCGGGCTAGATTTTGCTTTATTTTATTTAAACAACTAGCAACCCGCCCTCGCTTCGCTTCGGTTATAGGCTATAGTCGTTTTACCTGCGTAGTTCCCGTTCACGTGTTAATACCGGGATAAAATATAGCCTAGTTTACGCCCTGATATTATAGCTTTCCATTGGTGAAAGAATTTTTGAAATCGGTCCAGCCGTTTTGAAGATTACCCGGAACAAACAGACAGACAGACAGACAAAAATTTTTTAATGGCTATTTTAGGCATAGGTGTCGTGCAAATAACCGTGTGAGCATGAAAAAAGCCTATTATTTTGACATTACAAACAGACACTCCAATTTTATTTATTGGTATAGATATAGATTGTAGTTAGGTAATTTCCGTGTGGTGATTGATTACGAACATAATTCACCATTCTCTATCTTACCCGTGAGTGTCGTAAAAGACAACAAAGGGATGTGATATGCAGAAAACGCAATTGCAAGAGAAGGTACACTCCGTATAAAATCCTATACCAAAACGTCTGACGAGCGTGGTATATTAATTTTCCTTCCGTTGCAGGAAAGGCTCGAGCCATCACTAAAACCCATCACACGCAAACACCCTCAGAAAGTTGGGCTTCTGGTTCTCTCGGTCACCAAACGAAGCGCAGTAACAAATTGCTACTACTTAGACGTCGGTCGATTTGCCGCGAGAGTGTAGTAAGGAGCGCGCCGACCGCAGCCCATCCCAAAAAAAAAAAAAAGAGTGTGGTACTACTGCGGACGGACCAGCCCGCGGCTGTAGACAGGTAACTGTCAACGGTGTGGTCCTAACAATATTACGTGTGCGTGTTTGTTATGGGATTTAATTTCGACATTTCCTTCTGTTGTATATAGATGTTATATGCCTGTCTTATCGCTCAGTTGTTGCGATATCCACGGGCGAGATAGGGTATGATGAATTGTATTCTTATTTTATCACCACCACCTTTTTTCAAACTCTCAGACTGGACCGGTCTCAACATCAACATCAACGAAGAATACATTACTCAGTTTCGATTTGCAGAAGATATCGTAGTCATGGCAGAATCTCTGGAGGTCTTTGGCACCATGCTTAACGATGTCAGTAGAGTTTTCCTACCAGTGGGTGTACAAATGAACATGGACAAGACGAAATTCATGTCTAATGCCCATGTCATACCTGCATTGGTTCTAATTGGGAATACGATTTTCGAAGTTGTCGATCACTAGGAGAGTTCAGTTAGGTAGATCTATTTTCAAGAAAGAGATTAGTCGACGAATCTAACTCGGCTGGGCAGGGTTTGTGAAACTTAAGAAGAATTTCTCGTCAAATATTCCGCACTGTATGACGACGACGGCAGTGAAACGTCGTCTCTAAATCTCGGCCTTTTAAAAGGGCTCAAAGGTGCCTAACATTCTATGAAGAGGGCGAATATAGCAATCCACAGAAGAATGGGTCTAACCGTCATCGCCCGAAGAATTAGTATGTTGAAATGGCAATGGGCAGGCCATATGGCTCGTCGAACCAACAACCGTGAAGAAAGATTATCGAGTGGCATCCACGAATCAGATGACGCCGCGTAGGTCAATCCCCTACTAGATAGACTTAGGACATATTGAAAGTCGCAGGGAACAGTTGGATGTAAGTAGTATAGGACCGTTCTGAGAGGCACTCTCGTGGGGAGGCATATTTTTAATCTAAGAATGGAAGACTACGGGCTACACTAGCCAAAAATAGCAAATTGCAAAAATAAATCCTGCCAAAATAAAGTCAACATCTGCGATTCACTTTGTAAATGTCCCTTCGAATTGAACTTTAACAAATACTTCGAAAGATATCGCTTGGCAAACATACCGGTGACCTCAGTCAATATTGGTTAGTACACATTGGATGCACATTGCCGTTGTCTGAAATAATTCGTAAATTTTTTCAGTAAAGTCCGAGGATTTTAAACAACCTGAGATTAAGTACATACCATAAATATTGGCACAAATAATACCTCAGTGTTGGGCTCAAGTTTTCTCCACGATGGAAATGGAAATTGATCTGTTATATGACGTTTGGTATAAAGATTTACTTCGTTTGAAGTAATATTACATAAGTGATCTTGGTTGTCTCTTACTTGGTGGTAAATGGTGATGGAATATTGGTTGAATAGAGAAGATCTAAATAACTGGCATATAGATGTCTTAATGATTAAAATCCTTATTTAGACATATCGTAACAAGCAATTTCGATTGCTACGCCCGGTAATACTTTCTGCGCTCTGAAAATTGTTGTTCTGTTCGAGTTTTGTCTGATTTGTCTTCGTTAATAGCTCACGCAGTAGGAACATAGGTAAATTTACCACTCTTCGTTTTGCCCTTAGGTGTCGTAAAAGACGACTAAAAGATAAGAGAAGGAAAATGCTAAATAACACTTGACATCAACATGTTTGACCAACATGATATAGGAGATCAATCTTCCCTCCATCTTCTCCCTTCTATTATGGAGGCAGCTTAAGCCCTGCAGTAGGATGTATATGAGCCGAGATTATGAACCGCATGTTTGTAAAATGACCCGCATTAGGATTTCTTTAGCGCAAAGTCTTATAATTAAAAAAAAAAATACAATAAAGACAATTAAATGAGTATTTTAAATAAAACTACTTTACGGATTTTATCGCGTTTGTATATGATTTTTGATTGCCCGACGTTTCGAACACTTTGCAGCGTTAATATTAATCTACTTCTTTAATAATTTCTATAATATTAATATTAATCTTTGCTACATAATATTAATCTTTATTTTTATATGAATAAGAATAAAGATTAATATTAATTTAGCATTATGTCCCCTGAGTTTTCTTGCTCGATCTTTCTCGGTGTGGCCGCGTTCCGATGCGGTGGTAGTATTCCAGATATGTTAGTTTTTTTAAATTAATAGATTTTCGTAATACTACTACAAATTTAATGTTTAATAATTAAGACAACATAATTTTTTCATATAGAATAATTTTCTTCTTATACTGGCATTAAATTTGTATTAAAATGTGGGTCCAAAATTTAATAACTAATTTTCTGTATCACCCGATACCCGATAGATTATTATAAATATCTGTAATAACGATGACTTGTTGGATGTGAGACATCCTAGTTCGCCCGTGACTATGAACGCTGCAAAGTGTTCGACACGTCGGGCAATCAAAAATCAAATACAAATGCAATAAAATCTACAGTTTCATTGAAAATGTGTAATACTCGCGTGAACATCAGAAATCATTAAATTAAATGAGTAATTCATTTTATTAATAAATTATTAAAATAAATAGAGGCGTACTCAAAATGTGAAAAGCTTTGTTATTTCTAACCCATCATAAATATTTTATTTAAATACGTCGCGGTGTTGTTCACTTAGGTAATGACTTTCTATTTAGGTCAAAAGCTTAAGGTAAAGATTAAAAATAAATGTTAAAATATTATTATTCATTTCACCTAAAAGATAATTTCAGCTATAGATCCCATTATGGGGCATTGGTTTTTTTTTTGGGTGGCGCGTGGCCCCGTAACCCATCCAATAGTACGTCGCCTTCGTTGTTGGGCCGCTTGCCGGTGCAGAGTTCATTGACTTCAGTGGTCGGTCGGCGATATACCCCGAGGGAGTACCCTCTCCTGTCGACGTCCCCTGCCCGAGACGCCGATCGCCGTCGCGAGGCTAGCCTCTCCGCGGATGCCGGACTAAATCCTCTGTCTGGTCACCCGCAGCCTCTACTAGGGCGACATCAGGCGCAGGTTCTCGCACCTGCGCCGCCTCAGTCGCCGGCGGAGGACCGTGCCCGCGTGGTGGCGTTCCTCACGCACACGGTCCGCCGCCTTCTTCTGCGAGATGAATTGGGCATCAGCTACAGAATTATCATAATACGTCATACGACATACATACAGATGGTATACATATCAGAAGGTTTAGACTCTTCTTGCAATCATGTTATCGTTCTTTTTTTTTCTTATTAACAACACCCTCCATTAAGAAAATAATCCTTGTACCACGATGGACTTTCCAAACACATAACCGCACATGTACTTCCCTGCGTAGACCATATAACCCATGTGATCCATGTAAGCTTTCAAAGGACCGGGTATCTTCTCTTTGGAAGATCCCGTGAACAAAAATGAGATACATATAAAAATAATAATAATGTCAAAATTTCTTTCCGTGTGGTGACAGAATAAGAATACAATTCATCACTCCTCTTGCCCGTGGATGTCGTAAAATACGACTATGGGATATAATATGCACATAACATTTGTGCAAGAGAAGGAAAACTCGAAACAAAACCCTATACCAACCTATCTGACTAGCATGGTATAATGAGGTCAATTTCCCTCCTATTGTGGAGGAGGCTCGAGCCCAGCAGTGGTTGTGTGAGCCGAGATATTTTATTTATTTCTATTTCACGAATTTATTTGTGACTGATTAAGTAAAGCCAATAAATACCTTTATGAAATAGATATAAGACATTAAGTAATTACGATAAGGGTTTCATAACAAAAAATAAAAAAGCCAGTTCTTTAAGCCGCCAATGAACCGTACTTAATTAAGTATATTGTTAAGTAGGCTTTAATGAAGTGAGCGGTAATTGTGGTATTTGTTTGTAGTACATTTTGTTCCCGGGGCTAAGTATTTCTTATTTTTGAAAGGTATTTAGTGGACTTTATTTTGTTCGAAAAACCACATTAAAATTTAGAAATATATTATTTTTATAACATGATTTATTTTTTAATATTTTGTTAACTTATCGACATACCGAAATCGATATGGGTAGTCAACCCAAATGGTGACAGAGTGTGGCGACAAATACGGAAGGTTTATAGGTTTGCATGGCGTTTCCTCCACCGCTTCGGATGGTTTCAACAGGTGTGATCGAATCATTACCTATAGAAATAAAAAAAGACAGGTTGTCGAATGCGATTGACGCTATCTGTTTCCCAGACGTCTTCCTAAGGTGACCATCTATTATTAAAGCAAGTAATAATGTGGAATAGGAATAGGATATCGAGTATTCTTTGTATTCTTAACCCATCCTCATAGTGGTAACATTATTAACAACTTTAGATAATGTTCAAATATGTTTTTTTTCATTTATCTTAATTTTATTTTAATCTGACTTAAACATCTGCATTCTGAAACACATCTCAATAATGCATTTTTGAATTCAAGTCGTTTTGTAGCAACAACAATTTAGATTATTATTAAGTCCGCCTTGTCGAGTAATGAACATACAGTATTCACATTACATATTGTGGTAAATATTTTTACAGGCGCTTCATAAATATATATACATTTTTTTTTATAAAGACAACACTTCGTACTAAGTTAGTCGTGTATTATGGGGGATTTTGCAAACATATCGCAAATTTAATCCAATACCGTCACTAAACGAAATTTTTCGAAAAACTGTTTTTAATGCCATCTAAGTGCTGAGCACTGAATTTACACATTGCTTGCTTTGTACATGTGTTTTAATAGGAATAATAGTTGTTAATAACATAAAAATAAAAGACAATTATTCCTGAAACGCTAATATACTCTTATTTATATTAGTTAATATTTGTCATAAATCTTTAATCCACAAATTGTTGTCCTGCTTGGTATCTACAACACTGGCAGGTTAAGTCGGTATCTTAACCACTATGCTGTCTGTGCAGTCAAATTATTTCTCTAGTCAAATTATTAATATATATTTACTGGTTTAAAATATCATGTCATCATTAGAGAGGCATTGTTAAGGCAATTGTGGTAGTATATTCTATAAGGGCTTAGCTATCATCCTATCAACCGTGTCAATAATACGGTTCCGTCAAGCTACAGGAGCTCCGTATTATTTTTCCGTAAGCAAGAATTCTGAACGATTTTAAAGATTAATAAATAAATGAGAATAACTGCTGGGCCAACCATTTTATTTAAAAATTACGTGGTAACGGAGTAAGAATATGATTCACGAGAATAGGCGTGACGACAGTATAAAAGAATCGATGCATTAATGATTTTAAGGGAAAATACATATCAAAAAAATTTAATACGCTACTTTAGATTTATCTAAATAATTGAGATTATTAAGATTTTCAATAAATTAAATCATTAAAATATTGCATTCGGCCATTTTGGCTGAAACACCAATCACAGTGTATTACGTCACGTTAAGGTAAACTACTCTGTTTGTTGTTCTCAGTACTACTGATTACGCATTTGGATTGATTTTTTATTTGTTTACGTGTGATTTACCGACTCCACTCGATTATTACAATGGAACCAAGCTTTGTTAAAGCAAACAGCTCAAATTTGCCCAGGATTGATGTATTGTCGGCTGGTGGCAGACTATTTGGAGGGGCGCAGCGTCCTCTATGCCAACTGAGTAGGGGACGTTGTGCGAACGCCCATGACGTGCGGTGTTCCACAGGGGTCAGTCCTCGGATCCACCCTGTGGAACATCGGCTACGACTGGGCGTTGCGGGGGAGCCTCCCACCCGGGCTGGGCGTGATTTGTTACGCCGACGACACGCATGTCACAGCCCGCGGTGGGACGCTACAAGAGGCGGTAAGCCTGGCGACCTCAGGCACCGAAGAGGTCGTCAGGCGGATCGAGGCGCTGGGGTTGAGGGTGGCCCTGGAGAAGACGGAGGCCCTCTTATTCCATGGGCCCCGTATGGACCCTCCCATCGGCGTCTCGATCACCGTCAATTCGGTTAGGATCAGCATCCAGGCCCATATGAAGTACTTGGGCCTGGTGCTCGACGGGCGATGGTGGTTTCGGGAGCATTTCCGCAGGCTCGTCCTGCAGCTTGTCGGCGTGGCTTCCGCCCTACAATGGCTGATGCCGAATGTGGGCGGACCGAGCGTGGCATGTCGACGGCTGTACGCGGGGGTCATCCGGTCGATGGCCCTCTACGGCGCACCGGTGTGGGCGGGATCCATGACCGCCCGACTTAGGGCCCTCCTGTGGCGTCCACAAAAGGCCATGGCGGTCAGTATCATCCACGGGTACCGCACGGTGGCGACGAAGGCGGCGTGCCTGTTGGCCGGGACTCCCCCGTGGGACCTGGAGGCGGAAATGCTCGCCGACTTGTATCGGCGGGTGTCGGGGGTGCGCGGGGGGTTGGTGTTGTTTCCCTGAGGGAGCTCACCGCCTGGCGCGTCGACGCCCGCCGAGACGTCATCGCCCGTTGGGCAGACCGGCTGGAGAGGCCTCGATACGGTGTTTGTTCCGTGGAGGCCGGTGCTGATGCAGTGGTTGGAAAGGCGGCACGGGGTGCTCTCCTTCCGACTCATACAGGTCTTGACGGGGCATGGATGCTTCGGCAAGTACCTGTACAGGGTCGCTAGGAGGGAGAGAACTCCGTCCTGCCACCACTGCGATTGCGACGAGGACACGGCGCAGCATACGCTCAAGGTCTGTGCCGCTTGGGCAGAGCTGCGTCATGAACTCGTCGCAATCATCGGTGCCGACCTGACGCTGCCGACCATCGCTAGGGAGATGCTCGGCAGCATCAGGAATTGGGACGCGGTCGCAACCTTCTGCGAGGCAGTTATCTCGCAGAAGGAGGTGGCGGGTCGCGAGCGCGAGGAGCACAGCCTCGATGATGCGACCCGTTGCCGGCGACTGGGGCGGCGCAGGCGGGATTACCTGCGTGCAATGCCGCCCTAGCCGAGGCCGCGGGTGACGTGACCGGGGATTAGTCCGTCACCCGCCGAGAGGCCGACCGCGTGAGGAAAGACCGACGTCCTCCCCGAGGGGGGGACGCCGGTCGATGGGAGGGTGCCCCGGGTAGGGGGTATTCCGTCGGGCCGACCACTGATGACAAGTAACCCTGCTCCAGTGGTCGGCCCAACGACGAAGGCGACGTGGTGTTCGGGTGGGTTGCGGGTGTTGCGTGCTTACGCCCCTCTGTCGCCCCGGACGGAGTAGTGCGGAGGCGCGCCAACCGCAGCCCACCCCAAAAAAAAAAGGATTGATGTATTTGATGTTGGGTGATTTCCTCGCTACAAATAAAGAATTTTGCTCGCCTGGGTTTAGAAACGTAAAAACTTCTTTGTAAGTAAATTTTTGTTTATCTTTACTACCATGTTTCTAGTAACCTAATCTCTAGTACCAACTTAGATAGATCTAACTCGTTTTGAACTGATGTGAGTTTATTTTATTTTCATAGCTTATTTTTATATTAAACTTGTCATTGTTTATTCTTGAGGTTAGCTCCCTCACAGGTTTGCGAGCTTTAACCACTTAACTCTTATTATTTTCTTGTTAGGAACATGTACAAATACTTTGTTGGGGGTTTTTATTGATGTATTTTTGCACTGAGGTACTGCACACCACTTATAAACTTTGGAATTCATTTTTATCACAAGAATTAATTTAATGTTTTGCTTACTTTCTTTGCTACACATAGACACAAGGACGTGGTTACCTTAACGTGACGTAACACCCGACGCCATGACACCGGCGAGCTGTTTTCGCGCTATATTTAAAAAATATTGGAAAAATTATTTTAAACTTCTTTAAACATAAATTTATTACCGAAATATAGGTTTTTTCGTAAATAGTGTGTGCCCACATTACGGAAAAGGATTTCAAAATCTTTCGTCACGCCTATTGTATCTAAAAAGACGCTATCATCATGCGAGTAAATCCTTTATTTAAAATTTTATAATATTTTATTCTTACTTCATTTATAAATAAGTCCCATCGTTGGGCACGTCATACTTTCATAATAAGAAAAATTGCCATGCCAAGTTAATCTGACATATTGATAAATTGGATGTTATTTCCAGTTATTTTGTTTTCGTTTTTCATTATGTTAGTGGAAGCAATAATGTGATGGAGAATGAAATAGTATTTCTATTAAAATGGGGACATTTTCACCTATCTTACATATAAATAATAAATCCAGTTCATCAGGTAAGTATATGTAATTATTTGCGGTCAGCTCAATATTTCATCTAAAGCCACATATTCCCAGCAAATAACAATCTTAAATTCTCATTCACTTCCATATCTTTACACGATTCATCCATCCTATCTTGCTCTTCCCTTACGTAAGTATAATATGGAATTAAATTGTGAAACTGTAGTCATTTCCCGGAATAAAACACGTATACAGACCTACCTATTTATTACATAAGGAGAGATCTATGTTTAGTGGAATTATAAGATTAATTCTTTTTGCCAATATTAACTTACTTTATTTCGCGTATATTAAGGAAACTCTTGACTTATTAATCCTGACGGGTACAATAGGGAAAGGTCGGTTACTTCGATATCCGTCGGTTAATTTAGGTCACTTGCCGTAAAAGAGTCAAGTCATTCCAGGGTTACTTTGTGTTGAGTTGAAGCAAGGGAGTTTAGTACAATCCTATTCACTTTTAAATATATATTTTTATTGTAGTAAATTATAAAAAGCAATTGTTATAGCTCGAAATTTAAAGTAGCAATGGGCAAATCAAATCATTCGCCAACTGAATAAGTAATTGGGGAACAAAGTTTTAGGCCATCATCTTAACCTATATATGTCCCACTGTTGGGATCAGGCCTCCTCCATAATGGGAGGGGAATTGACCTACTATTCCACACTGGTCAGGCGTATTGCAATAGGATTTCCTTTCCAGTTTGCCTTTTCTTGCACAAATGTTATATGCATATTATATCCCTTAGTCGTCTTTTACGACATCCACAGGCAAGATAGGAAGTGGTGAATTGTATGCTTACTCCGTTACCACACGGACAAAGATTTAGGTACTATTGATAATGACCACTGACGTCAAGTCACCCTTCGCCAGTGGTCGGCCCAACGACGAAGGCGACGTGTCGCGCGGGTGGGTTACGGGTGTGCGTGCTTACGCCCCTCTGTCGCCCCGGACGGAGTGGTGCGAGGAGTGCGCCGACCGTAACCCAGCCCCAAAAAAAATGGTACCATTGATAATCAATATTCTATTTGAGTATAGAATAATATATATACCATTCCTTTTTAATAAACATTAAATAAAGTGAAAGTGTTTGTCTCAGTTTTATAATATCTCTTTTTGTGAATATTTTTTTTATAACTCTGTGCTTTTGTTTGAAGGAGTATTTTTCAATAGCAATATTTCTTTGAAATTCAGTGAGGACATCAATTATTGTACTCATAGATAGATTTTTAAGCTAGTAATGTAGACTTCATTGCGTTATTAAATATTGCTTTTTTGAGTTATTTCTTCAAGAATATTGTTCTTAAATAATTTATAAATGATTAAAATAAAAGTTCGAGATGTGAAGCGTAACAATTAACGAGTCTCGAATTTAGCAAACTCAGTAGCTGCATTCAATAGTGGTTATTCATTATTATCTCAGCTCATATAAATCTCACTGCTGGGCTTGAGTTTGCTCCATAATAGGAGGCAAATTTACCTACTATATCATGGTGTTCAAGCAGGTTGATATTTTTTTATGGGTGGGCTATGGTAAGCACACACGCGGTTTATTCCATCCAGGGCGACGAAAGGACAGCGCGCGGGGCCATAACCCACCCGTACCCACGTCATATTCGTCGTTGGGCCGACCACAGGAGCAGAGTGACTGGTCGTCAGTGATCGACCCGACAGAATACCCTTTCGGGTACCCTCACCTCTCAACGTTCCTGTCCCGGACGTCGGTCGGTATAGGATATAAGCAGGTTGGTATAGGGTTTAGTTTCCAGTTTTCCTTCTCTTGCATAAATATGACGTATATGTGTGTACTCCGTAAACCACAGTACAAATAACCGTAACTGAAACGAAATGCAGAAATATTTTGTAGTGGAACAAGCATTAACCTTTAGTGTTGTTCATTTCTCTTTAATATTTTGAAAGCTTTTTCGTGGCCAGGTTCAGCAAACAAGAGTATTGGAAAAGAATTTGCTGAACCGACAGAAACATAAAATGAACTTTTTTTACACGGCAGTTTCCATTTCAAAATATTTATCGTAATGCCTTAAAATTTTTGTGGCGATGGCGAAAAAATATAATTCATTCTTACATCCTACCCATGCTGTTCAGACATGTTGGTTAGAGTTCCATTTTCCCTAGCCGAGGCCACGAGTGACGTGACCGGGGATTAGTCCGTCACCCGCCGAGAGGCCGACCGCGTGAGGAAAGACCGACGTCCTCCCCGAGGGGGGAACGTCGGTCGATGGGAGGGTACCCCACGTAGGGTGTATTACGTCGGGCCGACCACTGATGACAAGTAACCCTGCTCCGGTGGTCGGCCCAACGACGAAGGCGACGTGGTTTTCGGGTGGGTTGCGGGTGTTGCGTGCTTACGCCCCTCTGTTGCCCCGGACGGAGTGGTGCGAGGAGCGCGCCGACCGCGGCCCACCCAAAAAAAAAAAGTTTCATTTTGAGTTTTTCTTCTTTTGCATAGATGTTATGTGCATATTATATCTCTTAATCGTCTTTTACGACATCCACGGCAAAATAAGGAGTAGTAAATTGTAAATGAAGTGAATTTAGTTGGATACAACCATAAAAAGTCAAATATATTTAGCTCGAATTCCTAGTAACTTGCATTTAATAGCAATAAAATCAGTAAGTATATTTCACAGTAATGCTATGAAGGTTTTTAAAATAACCGCTTAACGCTTGGCTGAATCGTCACGCTTTTGTTACAAAAAAAAACCTCTTTGAATAATACACATAAAAGAGAATGAGATATAATGTAAGTCGAGTGAGTTCCCAATTAACTTCACAGCTCAGTTGAAAGCGCCGTTGAATAATTAACGTCATTCCCGGATGACTCGACCCTTATCATCAAATGTTTCGCTTCGTTTAACTTTATATAGTTTATTCCCTTTTGTATTACGTTCTGTTTTTCACTTGTAACACGTGAATTGATATACTTTTGTACCTGAATTGAAATGAGTAGAAAATTGAGAGAGGAAAAAAGAGATGTTTTTTTGAAAAAGAAGCTTTGAAATGTAATAGACTAGAAGTTATACTGTTTTGTATAAATCTGCCCTAATTGGTTTCTATCTTCTAGCGCCGTTTATACAATAATTATTATATTTAAGTCTGCAATATATAATGATTTATGATGTTTACGCGAGTGTACACATAGTTACATATTGTAAATAAAACTGTTTGATTTTTGATTGGCCGACTTTTTGACACTTTGCAGCGTTTATGCTCACGGGCGGACTAAGATGTCTCACATCCAACAAGCCATCGTTATTATAGGGATTTGTATTATTTATTATTATTCTTACCCGTGTACTGACGGAGTAAGAATACAATTCACCACTCCCTGTATTGCCCGTGGATGTCATAAAAGACGGCTAAGAGATATAATATGCGTATAACATCAATGCAAGAGACGAAAAACTTGAAATAAAACCCTATAATAACCTGTCTGACCAGCATGGTAGGTATATTAAGCTCGAATTCCCTCTTATTGTGTAGGAGGCTCGAGGCCAGTGGTCTCACATACGTCTGTATATGAGCTCAAATGATGATGTATTTTATATTACGTAATAGCGAGGACTTGAAATTTACAATCTATACTCTATCTTATCTTAATATACATAAATTACGTGTCACGTTGTTTGTCTGCGATGGACTCCTAAACTACTTAACCGATTTTGACCAAATTTGCACACCGTGTGCAGTTTGATCCAACTTGAAAGATAGGATAGTTTACATCTTAATTTATAGTCGCAATATTATTTTATTGCAAATTTTATTATAATAGTAATAAATATTATTATAATAGACATATTATTTGACATTCAAAATTATCTGTTAACTCCAAACGATTTTAACAGATGGCGATATCTGTTGACTGGATTGAGTAATTAATTAATAGATGGCGCTGCTATGTTAAACCTATAAACGTGCCATATACGATTTTAACTTGCTTTTTTACATAGATGCCATTTGTAAAAAAATATGACGACTTCCATGACAGATGTTCTTCTACAGTTCCACTTAAATAGTTTAATAAAATGTAATATAACAAACACATTACCAACAGCAACGCGTGGCCGGGTCTGCTAGTACTAATATATAAAGATGAAGAGTTTGTAAATAAAACTACTTTTACGGATTATATCGCGTTTGTATTTGATTTATGATTGCCCGACGTTTCGAACACTTTGCAGCATTCATGGTCACGGGCGGACTAAGGTGTCTCACGTCCAACAAGTAATCGTTATTACAGACATTTATAATTATCTACCCGATACAGAAATTAGATATAAACCGTATCTGGTTTATTATATAATCCGTAAAAGTAGTTTTATTTACAATGTAGTGCTCGCGTAAACATCAGATGAAGAGTTTGTTTGTTTGAACGTGCTAATCTCAGGAACTACTGGTCCTATTTAAAAAAAATCTTTCAGTGTTAGATAGCCCATTTATCAAGGAAGGCTATGTTATATATCATTACGCTAAGACCAATAGGAGCGGAGTATCAATAAAGAATGTTTCAAAATCGGGGGTTTTCTTTTGAGAGCTTCCGCTACGTGAGCTGCATAAACGATTAAAGTTTTTCAAAAATAATTTGTGACACAATCGTATTATTTAAAAATATTTTCACTTTTTACGTAAACATAGTCGCGAGTTGAAGTTAGCGTTAGCCCCAAGTAACAATTTCAAGTGGACGAAGTCGCGGGCAGAAGCTAGTCTACAATAAATGATTAACTAACAGTATCTCAATCAATGGCACCTCGTGACAACCGATCTTGGATTATTATAATACAAGCTTATCATCATCTTGCTCTTATTTGAATTAATTGGGTACGACACAATGTGTACTCTTATTTCATAGTACTATTGCAAAAGTAGGTTTATATACACTCATTTGCAAAAAAAAACGGGCACCTAAGCAATGAACCATTTCAAATGTTAATATTTCTTTGTTTGATAATTATAGGTAGTTTTATCCACACAATTTGCTAAATTAATAAGAAAATAATCGTTTTCATCAGTATTTCATAAAATTTAGATACAATTTATGGGAAATAATGCTAAACCTCGCTAGTAGTGTATATTCGCTAGTAGTGCATATGCTCATGAAGTAAAAATAAAAAAGTTTTTTTGTTTGTTTTTCTTTAATAAAGTAAAAGCAGATAAATGTTTAGTATCGAGTGTGACCCCCTCTAGCTAAAATCACAGCTTGAATTCGTCTGGGCATGCTAGCGAGTATATCCCGGATACTTGCTTGCGGAATACGTTCCCACTCCGCAGTAATCACATTCTTCAGCTCTCTGATGGTCTGCGGAGCCGGGTGTACTGATTTCACACGCCGTTTCAGAACGTCCCAGACATGCTCTATGGGATTGAGGTCGGGACTTCGAGCTGGCCAATCCAAACGACGAATGCCGACCTCTTGCACATACGCATTAACATCGCGAGATCGGTGGGCGCGAGCATTGTCGTCCATAAAAATCGAGTCTTCACCTAGAGCGGCCAATGCGGGTTGTGCATGAGAAATTAGAACTTCCGTTATGTATCGATGTCCAGTCAGTGAGCCGTTTTCAATGAAGACTAACTCTGTACGATCCATTGAATTTATTCCTGCCCAAAACATAACAGAGCCCCCACCATAAGGTGTGATTTTTTCGAAACATGCCTCTGCAAAGCGTTCTCCTTGTCTTCTTAGCACTCGCCGACGTCGATCTTCACCGAACAGAGATATCCTGGCTTCATCAGAGAACAAAACCCTATTCCAATCGTCTTGAGTCCATGATTCACAATTTCTAGCGAACCTAAGCCTGTGAACTCTGTGCTCACGGAGTAATTTGGGGCCGCGGGCCGGGCGGTGACTGCGTATATTGGCAGCGAGAAGCCTCCTCCTGACCGTCCATAGACTAATATGCACATTTCTTACTTCTTGGAGGTTGTTCTTAAGATCCACATACGAAGATTTGCGATTTCTCAATGCGCGACTCACAAGAAAACGATCATCCCGTGGTTGGGTACATGGTTTTCTTCCAGAACCAGGCCTTCTCTCGACGGAACCAGTCTCCTGATATCGCTGCCAGGTCCTTTGGACTGTCGAGCGACTAACATTTAGCCTCCTAGCCACGAAACATTGGCTGCAACCCTCTTCAAGCAGCGCGATAATTTTGGTAGCTTTTACCACTTTATCTACCATTTTTGATACAGCCAAACAGCATTAAATAAAGCTTTGACAGTCAAGGATATGAAATTAATCGATAAAAATTGAATGAAAGTTATGAAAGTCGATGTTAACTTCTGGAACTTCGCGCCAAAAATGTAGGATAAAAAGGGGTTTTCTGTAAAAATGAACATCAAATGAAAAATTGAATTTAGAACGTACTTTTTTAAATACCACAGCATTTTTAAAACCGGCCAGTAACGTGTACAAACGATTGAAACCTTTTTGGTATTGTATCTTTTTAAATATGAATGAAAATCAAAACCGCCCGTTTTTTTTGCAAATGAGTTTATATTACTAGCTGACCCAACAGACATTGTTCTGTTCAAATAAAATAAAAGGAATTCTCCTTGAAACCGACAGCAGCGCCACCTACCGGGTCCAATTATGAATGTAAACCATTCTCGAACGAATCTCCTTGAACACACACAAAAATTTCATCAACATCGGTTCAGACGTTTAGGAGTTCAGTGACACACGTACACAAGAAATCTTAATGCATATATTTATGGCGACTGGGGCGGCGTAGGCGCGAGTACCTGCGCCTGATTCCGCCCTAGCAGAGGCTGAGGGTGACCGGACCGAGGATTTAGTCCGGACACCCGCGGAGAGGTTAGCCTCGCGACGTCGCTCAGCGTCCCAATAGTGAACGTTGACGGGAGAGGGTACTCCCTGGAGGGGGGTATTCCGTCGGGTCGACCACTGAAATCAAGGAACTCTGCACCGGTGGTCGACCCAACGACGAAGGCGACATGCTGTACCGGTGGGTTACGGGTGTGCGTGCTTACGCCCCTCTGTCGCCTCCGATGAAGTGGTGCGAGGAGTGCGCCGACCGTAACACACAAAAAAAAAATTGGGGCAGCTAGTATAAAGATTAATCAATTTAATTCACTGATTAGCATAACTTTATAAAGATGAACAAAATATTGCCCGTTAATACTTAATCGATAGACAAGTACAATGTGATTTAAGATTTGCAAATAAATCAACAAGAGATTTTGTGATTACCGAGATTACTTGAATTATTTCTTTATTCGCAATAATTCAACTGTGAATTCATCTTGAACAAGATATTTCTGTAGCGGGGATAAGATTATGATTTTCTAGAGAATATTGTATATAACTTATATTATTTACCTTGATTTATAAATCCTGTAATAAGCCAAGAAAAATACAGGTACAGTTGATTCAAACTAAATTAGAAAACTGACTTTAAAATATGGCTGTCTGGCATTGCTAAACAAAAACGATTTTATTCTTTTATTAATCTGTTAATACTTTAGTTAGAGATACATTCGTATTTCATATTCCGTGTTGAGACGTGGTAAAAATACAATTCACCACTCCCTTTTTTGCTCGTGGGTGTCGTAAAAGACGACTAAGGGATTATAATACGCAAATAACATGTATGAAAGAGAAGGAAAACTCGCATTAAATCCCTATTCTTTTTTTGGGTATGCTATGGTAAGCGCACACGCGGTCTATTCCATCCGAAGCTGACGCGCGAGCCCATGACCCACCTGTACCCACGTCGCCTTCGTCGTTGGGCCGACCACCAGTGCCAAGTTCCTTGTCTTCAGTGGTTGGCCCGACAATAAAACCCTATATCAAGCGGTCTGACCAGCGTGGTTTTAATTGGAAAATATCCTTCCTATTATGGAGGAGGCTCAAGCCCAGCAGTGGGACATATATGACCAGTGGTGATGATGTTGATTCCTTTTTCGTAGCAAGAATTTATTAAAATGTCTTTCGAAGTCTCTAGAAATCTTTAAAGGTGCTCCGATAGAAATCATAAAAAAAATATACGAGTATTCCGTGAGAATTTTCCGTTATTCGTTAACTAAACAACCTTAGTTTTATTTTAACCATCTCGGTTTTTTACTAAAGGATAGTGTAATCTATTCAATATACTAAGATTGATATGACTGTCTGTCTGTCAAAGCCTAATCATCGATTGCTACGGACTGCCGCTTGATTTTATCTTTGACTAGCTTATGCCCGTGACTTCGTTCGCATGGAACTGTTACTTTAGGCTAATGCTAACTTTAACCCGCGACTTTGTTTACGTAGAAGGTGAACATATTTATTAAATAATACAATTCTGTCACACATGATTTTTTTAAACCTAACCGTTGACGCAGTGTACGTGGCGGAAGCTCTCAAAAGGAAAAAAAGATTCTGAAATATTTTTCATTGTTGCTCGACTCCTATTAGTATTAGCGTGATGATATATAATCTAAAGCCTTCGTCAATAAATGAGCTATCTAACAATGAAAGAATTTTTCAAATCGGATCAGTAGTTCCTGAGATTAGCGCGTTCAAACAAACAAAATTTTCCGCTTTAAATATTAGTACTAGCTGACCCAACAGACGTTGTTCTGTTCAAATATAATAAAAAGCAGCGCCACCTGCCGGGTCCTATTGTTAATCTAAACCACCCTCGAATCCCCTTGAACACATGCAAAAAATTTCGTCAACATCGGTCCAGCCGTTTAGGAGGAGTTCAGTGACATATACACGTACACAAGAAATATGTATAAAGACTAGCTGACCCAACAGACGTTGTTCTGTTCAAATCTAAAAAATAGTAAAAGGAATTCTCCCTGAAAACGATTGCAGCGCCACCTACCGGTTCCAATTATTAATCCAAACTATTCTCATATCCATCGAAATAGCCACAAAAAAGTCATCAAAATTGGTCCAGCCGTTTAGGATTAGTTCAATTACAAACACGAACAGAAAAATAAAAATAGAAAAGTTTATATAGTCGAAAAAAAGTTTACCTTAGAAAAGGTTATCTATTCGTTAAGTTTTCTTAAATTTTCTAAATTTCTGCACAACTTCCTTAATTTTTTTCCCATAAATGCCTTTTTTGAAACCTTCCCCTTGAACACACACAAAAAATTTCGTCAACACCGGTCCAGCCGTTTAGGAGGAGTTCAGTGACATACACGTACGCTAGAAATTTATATATAAGATAGATAGGTATTGACGTTGCCGCGTAGTGATGGAGTTAGAATACTTTATGTGGTAAAAGTACACTGCCGACAATCGACTGTCTACAGCCGTAAGTTGGTCTGTCCGGGGTAAAACCACACTCTCGCAGAAAATCGACGTCTGAGTAGCAATTTGTTACTGCACTTCGTTCGGCGAGTCGGATCTGGAAGCCCAAATTGCCGAGAGTATTTACATGTGCTGAGTTTTCGTAAAACCTTTTGCATCACCGAATCTCATTGCACCGATTCACACTCTCTTCACTATCTTCATAGTAGGTAGCGGCCTACCAAAGGTCCATGAGGTGAGCATCACTTACCATCAGATGTACTGTTTGCTCTTTTGCCATCGATAATAATAAAAAAAACAATGATCACCATTTCTTTCCAGAGCTTTCGTATAACCAATTTTAAAAAGAGATAACATCAGATATCTACACTGCTTGAGAAGGAAAAAGAAAAAATAAAAGCCACAGTTTTCCCCTGAATATTCCATAATTTTAAAAAGATTATTGTTGATATGGTTAACGCCATCCACTTACCATCTATTGAGCAAATGGTTCATCTGCTATCGATTGTATTAAAAAAAAATATTTCCGAAGCCTCAGTTGTCCTCTGAATATTCCAAGCAGAAAAGAAAAATTGCGAAGTGATTATTTATTTAATACAAAGTCTGAAAATAAATACGTTAGATGAAACGCTCGTAATCAAAAGCTCCTGTATTTTATTTACGACTGTGTGTTATTTTAGGCGTTGATAAAAATGTGGTTACAGGAAAAAACACAATAGCTGTGACTGTGTATCATTATTCTTTAGTAAAATGTCATACGTATTACTGATTACTTTTTATTGATTTAGAATTTAAGATATTAAATGATTTCTGATGTTTACGCGAATATTAAACACCCTTACTACCTAATATTATAAATGCGAAAGTAAGTTTGTTTGTTATGCTTACGCGCGTTCACGCTTAAACTATCGAACAGATTTCAAAGATTCTTTCACCAGTGGCAAGCTATAATATCAGCGAGCAACATAGGCTATGTTTTATCCTGGTCTTCCCACGGAAACGGGAACCACGGGCGACTGAAACCGAAGTGAAGCGGAAGGCGGTTTGCTTGTCTAATAAATAAAATTGGAGTGTCTGTTTGTAATGTCAAAATACTAGGCTTTTTTCATGCTCACACGGTTATTTGCACGACACCTATGCCTAAAATAGCGTATAAAAATTTTTGTCTGTCTGTCTGTTTGTTCCGGGTAATCTTCAAAACGGCTGGACCGATTTCAAAAATTCTTTCACCCATGGAAAGCTATATCAGGGCGTGAATCATATATAATATCAGGGCGTGAACTAGGTTATATTTTATCCCGGTATTCCCATGGGAACGGGAACTAGGCGGGTAAAACGACTAAAACCGAAGCGAAGCGACTTGTTACGGACAACTTGTTTACGGATTATATCGCGTTTGACGGAATAAGAATACGATTCACCACTGTCTATCTTATCCGTGGATGTCGTAAATGACGACTAAGGGATATAGTAAGCATATAACATCTATGCAAAAAAAGGAACACTCGAAATAAAACCCTATAACAACCTGTCTGACCAGCATGGTATAGTAAGGTCAATTTCCCTCTTATTGTGGAGGAGGCTCGAGCCCAGCAGTGGGACGTGTACGAGCCGTGATGATGATGATGATATCGCGTTTATATTTGATTTTTGAATGTACGATGTTTGGACTGTAAAGTGTTCAAAATATTGGGCAATCAAAAATACGAAAAAATAATTCAAATATATTTTTTATATAAAAGATATTTGTCAAGCAAAAAGTGATATCTGTAAAGCTGATTAATTTGAACTACCCGGAACGGAGCCGACTGTGAGTGGACGATGTCCAGTCGCTTTATTGCAAAGGCTTAAATGAGATAGGCACTTGAAAGGGCCACCGGAGTCAAGGAATTTGCCCCGGATGGATCGAGTGGGCCTTCTTTCTGACTCCCCTTAGTGGTTATCCCTTACAAAATACCCAATATAAAAAAGGTGGTTAACGTGTGTTATTATTAATTCACACATATGTATTGTTAATTTATGAAGTCAAATATCGAATCTGTATTAATATTATAAAGCTGAAGAGTATGTTTTAAACGCGTTAATTTCAGTAACTAATAGTTTGTATAGATAAATTATTTTAATGTTAAGTAGCTTATCGCCCATGCGGATAGGCTAGGCGAAGTGTGTCTAGACCAGGGGTTCTTAAGCTTTAAAGATAACGGAACCCTAACCGAATATTTTATGGGCCCTTTTATTTTATGGACACACATATCAAATGATATCAAGTAATGAATGGTTCAGGCCTAATTATTGCTATCTGTCTACTTACATAATAGTTATGAGTTCTTCTTATCACTAATTTTGAGCTATTTTAAGTTAATATTTGTAACCTTTGTATTATTTCACAGCCAAACTAAAATTAAAAGCTATTTGATTTTGGCGGAACTCTGATGACTATTGTACGGAATCCCTAGGTTCCGCAGAACACACTCTGGGATTCCCCGGCCTAGCCTATAGTCTACCTTAAAAAAATTTAACATTTTCCTTCACAGAACAAATACGCCCAACACGAAAGAGATTTAATGAAACAAGCTTTTTACATTAATGATTCGAATGTTGGCATTGTCCAAACTATGTTGGCAAATCCAACGTCTAAAGCTGCAAAGCATTTATATAATCTAGCGGTTCATCGTATTAGTTAATTATAGCAACTGTATCTATATTATATTTGTATATTTAAGTTTAGGGTACGATGAAGCTTACATATTCATAACGAATAAAAATCCCAAATAAATAAGGAAAAAAAAAACAAATACGCATATTAAAAGTTTATATAGGAATAATTTACAGATAATTCTTAAAGATTTATATTATTCTTAAGTCTTTATTTCTTTAAATCCTGAAGTTATTTTAAGAAAGATTATGTTCAGTTTTAATGAAGTTATCATGGTTTTTACTATAAAATATTAACTGCTTCGCTATTTCTTACACCGAAATACTTTAAAAGTTATAAACGGGACTGTTTTTAATGACCGTTATAAAATATGTACTTTAGTTTTAAACTGAAAGTCTGAGAGAACAGTGACACTTTGTCTAGCTTGCGAAATGTAATAGCTTCTTAAATATTAGTTATCTATTATTCTTAATCTTCTATTATTTTTAATACTTATTATTGTGAATCTATATAGAAATACGTGAAGCGAAAACTTTGTACCCCTTTTTACGAAAATTACGTCGATGGACATGTGTGAAAATTGGCACGGTTGAAGTTTATAATAAGGAGAAGTGCATAAAACTGAAATTTCATAAAGTAATGGATTAGAAATACATTAAATTCATTAAAAAAGGCACACTACAACGCAATAGCTACACACACACACACACACACACACACACACACGTTTATCGAGTGTGTTACGTAGCAACGCTTATACACTTTTGTTTACGGTTAAAATCTCTGGTCGAATTGAATGTCAAACAATCATAATTATGGTGACAATGTCTAAGGCTAACGAATGACTGAAAGACTAAGATTAAAGATGTGAATCCATACTAATATTATAAATGCGAAAGTTAGGATGTTTGTTTGTTTGTAACGCTTTCACGCTTAAACCACCGAACCGATTTCAAAAATTCTTTCACCAATGGAAAGCTATAATATCAGGGAGTAAGATGGGCTATATTTTATCCCGGTATTCCCACAGGAACGGGAACTATGCCGTGGGTAAAGCGACTGAAACCGAAGCGAAGCGAGGGCGGGTTGCTAGTATATAATAAATATAATAACTCGACATTGGCACCAATAGCTCATATAATTGTAGCTCATTGCCGTTAAATAAGAAGAAGACAATGTCTAATAGAGATTTGTGCTTATATGTATATTAGTGAAATACAGCTTTTCCAATTTACAATTATACATAAATAAAATTAAAGAAAATTGTGTAGCAGGAAAAATAATTAAAATGAATTATGGCCGAATTTCGACCACACGGCGACCACTAGTTTATATTAAAATACGAAATACAGAAATCCGCAGAAGAACGGGTGTAACCGACTTAGCACGAAGAATTAGCACGCTTTTTTTTTTTGTGGGTGGGCTGCGGTCGGCGCGCCTCCGCACCACTCCGTCCGGGGCGACAGAGGGGCTTAAGCACGCAACGCCCGCAACCCACCCGAAAACCACGTCGCCTTCGGCATTGGGCCGACCACCGGAGCAGAGTTAACTTGTCGTCAGTAGTCGGCCCGACGGAATATCCCCTACTTGGGGTACCCTCCCATCGACCGACGTCCCCCCGCCCTCGGGGAGGACGTCGGTCAGCATGAGGCGCAGGTAGTTGGGCCTGCGCCGCCCCATTCGCCGGCGGCGGATCTCCTCATCGAGGCTGCGTTCCTCGCGCAGGCGATCCGATCACTGTCTCGCAGAAGGCTGCGACCGCGTCCCAATTCCCGACGCTGTCGACCATCGTCCTAGCGATGGCCGCCAGCGTCAGGTCGGCACCGATGATTGCGACGAGTTCACGGCGCTACGTGGCCCAAGCGGCGCAGGCCTCGAGCGTATGCTGCGCCGTGTCCTCGTCGCAATCGCAGTGGTAGCAGGACGGTGTACTCTCCCTCCTTACGACCTTGTGCAGGTATTTGGCGAAGCTCCCATGCCCCGTCAACACCTGCACTAGTCGGAAGGAGAGCACCCCGTGCCGCCTTGCCAACCACTGCATCAGTACCGGCTGGAAGGTCTCCATGATTCGCACCCCGAGCTCCCTCAAGGAAACAACACCGCCCTCCCCGCGCATCCCCTACACCCGCCGATACAACTCGGCGAGCATTTCCGCCTCCAGGTCCCACGGGGGAGTCCCGGCCAATAGGTACGCTAAGAATTAGCACGCTGAAGTGGCAATGGGCAGGCCACATCGCTCGATGAACCGACAACCGCTGGGGAAGAAAGTTTCTCGAGTGGCGACCACGTATCGGACGACGCAGTGTAGAACGCCCACGCCCCCACCAACTAAGTGGACTGACGACCTGGTGAAGGTTGCTGGGCATCGTTGGATGCAGGCGGCACAGGACCGCACTTTGTGGCGTAACATGAGGGAGACCTACGTCCAGCAGTGCAGACGGCGATAGGCTGAAATGATGATGATATTAATATATGTCGATATACACTATCGTCAGTTGTTTAGTTATAGCTGGGGCCTAGCCCGTCTGAAGTAGTACAATATTTCCGCAAAAAATGTAAATTCAAATTCAAATTATTTTATTATGCATAAACCCCGAGAGGGCACTTACATATTGTCAGGTTTACAAAAGAATATACTACCACCGGATCGGAACGCGACCGCTACTGAGAAGATCCGGCAAGAAACTCAGCGGGCTTGTCATTATTTTTATTTTTTTTTCTTCTTACTAGTTATACAGTTGTGTACATGTTTTGTAAGAACTAGCTCCAGTGTGATGCCCTTCGAACCGCAAGACACTTAATATAATTTAAACGATTATGGCTGGACCAGATCCCACAAGCGGCACCCGATCACGAGTTAACTACTAGAGCAGCCATCACTCCCCTCAACCACTATGGAGGGAAGGGAGAGACCCGCTCCACGCAGCTACCGCAAGTAGATCCCTATGTGAGCATGAACAACACCACAATATGTTACAAAAGCTGAAAATACAAAAATTCGTTAGGCAAAACACGCTACACTTTACAATAAAAGTTTATAGTACATTCACAAATAGTATATTTAAAATAACAAGGAAATTGCTGAATGAGGAGCTGCTCACAACCAATCTGTATTATCATCTACATAATCCGAGATTTTATAATAAGCTTTTTTACAAAGTCTATTCTTGATGGCTTTTTTAAACTTTTTCATAGGCAGGTCTCGGATATCTTTAGGTAATCTATTGTAAAAGCGTATACATTGCCCCATGAATGATTTGTTAACTTTTTGGAGACGAGTAGTGTGTACAACTAATCTGTCCTTATTACGAGTATTCATTTCATGAATGTCACAAAATGTGTACGTCTGAGTAATAGCAATTAGTTACTACACTTTGTTCGGTGAGCGAGACAGCCGGCAGCTCAACTCTCTGAGGATGTTTGCATGTGATGATGACTTTAGTATCACTGATCCTAGATACACCAGTTCACACACCCTTCACTTTCTTCACGGAGGGCAGCGGCCTAGCAAAGGTCCATGAGATCAGTATTAATCATCAACTGTGCTGTTTACTCGTTTGCCATCAAAAGCAATAAAATCTATGTTGATAAAATAAAGAATTTGTATGGTATAATATAGTATCGTATATTGTTTAGACATCTGTCGCCATAGACATTTTGACATACAACCTATAGCAGTTTTCACTTAAAAAGACATAATTATTTTCAATATACATAAAATTCTCTCAAACAATATAACACAACGTTCCAAGAAAAACATTGCGACTCGAATTCGTAAAGTTAATTACATTCTCTGAAGTTCAATGGGTGATCTTTCTCCGCGTCGCAAATAAAACAGTCAGATCTTGAATTAACTAATGCGTATTGTATGTTCTTTGCTAAAGTGTCCTTGAATTTAAATACAATTCTCAATTCTATATTGGCTATATTGGTATGAAAGCGTTCTAAGCGTGTTATTTTACGTCTTTGTTAAACATTATTAGGTTTTGTTGGCAGTATTTATCTGTGAGCTTCCAGCCCTTGTAATTTACATACTATGAAAAATATATTCAGAAAGGATTTTATCGCGTTTATGCGAACACACGTTCTCTATGCGAGTGGACGTTGATGGAATTCATATTGTGGTATACGGTAATATTACAGAATTATTAATATGAAGATCGGTTTTAAATTTTTTAATATTTATTATTTTTATTGCTATCTATTGAAACGGTCGAGTTTACGAATTACCACAGAGTAGTGGGGAGACATACCGTGTGGTGATGGAGTAAGAATACAACTCACCACTCCCTATCTTGTCCGTGGATGTCGTAAAAGACGACTGAGGGATATAATAGGCATATTAGATCCATGCGAGAGAAGCAAAACTCTAAATAAAACGCTATACCAACCTGTCTGATCAGCATGGTAGTAAGGTCAATTTCCCTCCTATTGTGGAAGAGGCTCGAGCCCAACAGTGGGGCGTATATGAGCTGAAATGATGAATGATGATGAGTGGGGAGACAGGTTAGTTCCTGTAGGTTTGGTTTTCAACAAGTAATGATTTTGGCGAAACAGTACTGAAGCCGACATATCCAATATCGCGCGCATATGAATAAAATGCAGAGGTGATAGTTCCTGTCGATTTGGTTTTTAGCAAGTAATGGCTTTGACGAAACAGTCATTACTGAAGCGCATATGAATAAAATGCAACTTAATGCAATTTTCCTTATAAAAACGAAAATATCAGACGGGAATTGCTTTATGTTGTTATTACGATTGCTCATAACAGCGAGAAGAGCTTTTTTATTTCCCTTGAGTGGCAGATTAGCATGCACTCTATCATTAAATTGAGACCACTAAGAATATACGTCAAGAAACTCAGTGGATTCGTTTTTTTATGACTTCTTTTACATAAAATTTCATACAACATAAAGAGTAAGAGGAAGTGCAGTGTAATGTCCTATAAACTACGATGTAATTCTGAAGTATAATGCCATAGGTTATGGCTGGACCAGATCCCACAAGCGACACCCACCACTAATTAACCACTAGAGCAGTCATTATGCCCCTCAACTGACTTGAAGGGACGGAGACTTAATTTATAGTTTAAACTTAGTTGTAACCTTAACACTAAGGACTATATAGAATATAGTTCATTACTTGTTAACTAATATTATGTAATGTATATTAATTTTAATTATGCGAGCTGTGTAATATAGCGTAGGTAGTTAGGCGTAAAATAAGTAAATTGGACAACAATAGCAGTAGAACCGCACTGTTGAGTGTTGTCTGTCTACAGCCACGGGCCGGTCCGTCCGGGATATTACCAAACTCTCGCAGAAAATCAACGTCTGAATAGTAGCAATTTATTACTGCGCTTCATTGAATGAGGGAGCCGAAAGTCCAATTTTCTAAGGGTGTTTGTGTGTAGTGGGTTTTGATGATGCCTTTAGTATCACCAAACATCATTGCACATATTCATACTCATTTCACTTTCTTCACTGTAGGCAGCGGCTTAGTAAAGGTCCATGAGCGGCAGAATCGCTTACCATCAGGTATACTGTTTGCTCGTTTGCCTCCGTTTGCAGCAAAAAAAGTTTTTGTCAAAATGATATATGATAATTATGAAAACATTTAGTAGTTTTTTGGATCATAATTGCATATTATATTATTTTGTTACCTATGGTGGTTAAGTACCAAGTAATCCATGTGACGGTCAGTGATAACTGCCACTTATGGACCTCAGCGATACTAAAGACACACTTCTCGGCCAAACCGCTGCTTACTTAAATTATCCTTGTAAATTATTGTACGTTTTATTCTATCTGATATTTACAAATGTAAACTTTGCGAGGGTCATATTATCAATTTTAGATTTAGATTTTGTCTGAAATTAATTTAATAATCTACTAAAGGATCAGAATACGATAGCAACTAAGACTGATTCGGCAAAAATCTCAGCAGGCTTGTATCACTTTTTAAATTACTTGTATTATACAAAATTGTATATAAAATGATATAGTTTAATAGTTAGCTAAGCTACTACGCTTCGGTGCTCATGGATGTATCATTTTTCCAAAATATCACGCAAAAGATTATGGTGGCATCCCACAAATGATGCTGATCACGGGTTAATTATAAGAGCGGTATTAAGGCGAAGCGAAGAAAATTATCATCATTAACTATGTCCATATATTGTAGCCCAACTGTTAGGTTCTGACCTCCTCCATTTTAGGAGAGAATTTGATCTACTATACCTGACGGTCAGATGTGTTTGTATAAAGTTTCATATCGATTTCTCCTTAGTCGTCTTTTACGATACCCACGGGCAAGAGAGAAAGAGAGCTAAATTGTATTATTATTGCATTACCACATGGTAAATGTAGGCATGCTATACTTTTACGATTACGAAGCGCCGATATGATACCAAACAATGCTAAAATAAAATAATACCTCAGCTGTAATATTGTGGATTGATAGACTTACACAGCTTAGATTAGACCATTCTAAACTCGGCATTTAAATAATCTTGTGTCACGTGAACACAAGTCACGTGAACCAAACATTTGTGTCAATTTTCAGCTCGATAGCTTTAGAGAAATAGAATGAAATATTGATTGCAAAATTCCAGGACATTCTTACAAGAGAAGTCAAATAAAAGCTTTTAAAATATTAAACATTAAAATGACGATTGCCAATAAATAACATTTATATTTCGTATCAATAAAAACAATATATACGTCAGATTCCTTTTGATATTTCAAACAATAAAAATTAATATTTTCGTAATAATAATACATAAGTGAGAGTAATTGACATCGGTTTCAATTCTTTGTTATTAAGTTCAATGGTTGAGATTTATTTTTATAAATGACTGTTTTATGGACGTCAGGTAAATGACTGCATTCTTTTGTTGCCAAGAAATATATTCCAGTTTATTTGTATTCAGACAAATGATTCGTGTAAAGTGGTTTGCAAACATATAAACGCATTTATCACGTTCGTTTCGTGCACTCACAGAGCACGAAAATAAAACGGGCATCAATGATACATACTTCTATCATGGAAGTCATTGATGAAGACTCAGTGAACGGTCTCATGGACTATGTTTAATAGTGGATGTCGATAGGCTAGGGCTAGGGGGATATAATATTAATACCCGGACTTAACCTCTTTGTATAACGTAATATTATGTTATGATTATAATATATGTAGGTACATATATGATCTCTGACGTTAACTCGAGTATGTGCTCGAGTATATCATCATCATCATTTCAGCCTATCGCCATCCACTGCTGGACGTAGGCCTTCCTCATGTTACGCCACAAAGTGTGGTCTTGTGCCACCTGCATTCAACGACACCCAGCAACTTTCACCAGGTCGTCGGTCCACCTAGCTGGGAGAGCGTCCTACACTGCGTCGTTCGATACGTGGTCGCCACTTCAGAACTTTTCTTCTCCAGCGATTGTCGGTTTGTGTAGCGATGTCGTCTACCCATTCCCATTTCAGCGTGCTAATTATTTGTGCTGTGTCGTTACACCCGTTCTTTTGCGGATTGCTGTATTTCGAATATTATCTCGCAGTGAAATCCCGAGCATTATTATATAACATATGTGGAAAAATATTTTTATGAATTTTATTACCATTAATTTTTATGGGTAGCATAAAAATACCTTATATAGGAATCGAACCTATGATACTACATGGTAGGTCACTTATTACACCACTATACTATCTGTCTTATAGTTTTGTTACTTTTAACTACCTATCAAACTAATTCACTAATTTAGATAAGACTGAATAACATGAAATAATGGAGCTTCCAGGATAGGAATAAAGATATTTACAGAGACAAAATAGTATTAGCGAGCGACATTGAAGGAATTCATTAACTGTACAGACCGCAGTGTGCTTCCTTTTTGAATATCTAGTAACCTTCAAAGGATCACCAAAGTTGCGGTTATACAATAACGGTACTATTCTTAGAAGTCGTTCTCACGAACACTCACTGGGCTCATAAAGTTTTGTATGGTTATAAATAGCAAATACACAAAATAAGCCTAATGTTCGCTTTAGGTACAAATTTATTTTACTTGTTCAGAGCCTTTATATTTAACTCCACTCATTTTTTTTTTTTTTGTGGTGGGCCGCGGTCGACACGCTCCTCGCACCACTCCGTCCGGGGCGACAGAGGGGCGTAAGCACGCAACACCCGCAACCCACCCAAAAACCACGTCGCCTTCGTCGTTGGGCCGACCACCGGAGCAGGGTTACTTGTCATCAGTGGTCGGCTCGACGAAATACCTCCTACGTGGGGTACCCTCCCATCGACCAACGTCCCCCCCTCGGGGAGGACGTTGGTCTTTGCTCACGTGGTCAGCCTCTCGGCGGGTGACGGACTAATCCCCGGTCACGTCACCCGCGGCCTCGGCTAGGGCGGCATGAGGCGCAGGTAGTCGCGCCTACGCCGCCCCAGTCGCCGGCGGTGGATCGCCTCATCGAGGCTGCGCTCCTCGCGCAGGCGATTCAACGCCTCAATTAACTCCACTGATGGGCAAGTGCTAAAGCAATGCAAAACTTCCACGTGGTGACAGATTAAGAATACAATTCACCACCTCCTAGCTTACTAGTGGATGTCTACTATAGAAGAGGTTCTTGGCCATCATGAACATTACCTCAACTCGTATACATCCGTTGGGCTCGAGTCTGCTCTAAAATAGGAGGGGAATTGATCTACTCCGTTTCAACTCCTGTACATCCCACTGTTGGGCTCGAAGCTCCTTCATAAAAGGAGAAAATTTGACCTTACTATACCATGCTGGTCAGACAGTTTGATATAGAGTTGGTGGGTTGGTATTGGTATTGATCTACTATACCACGCTAATTAATTTGGTATATATAGAATTTTATTTGGAGATTTCCTTTTCTCGTAGATATTAAGTGCATATTATATCCCTTAGTCGTTCACGACACCCTTGGGCAAGAAAGGAGATAGCGAATTGTATTCTTATTCTGTCATCACATGGATAAAGTCATCCACGCATATAACAGTCTACGAGGTTCACTTTTGAACATAAAATACTAAGTGGCATGCTGTTATGCCATAATCGCCTAGATCGGTGGGTTTTTTTGTCTTTTTTTTTTCTTGGGGGGTGGATTACTGTCGGCGTCAGGGGCGCCAGAGGGGCGTAAGCACGCACACCCGTAACCCACCCGTGACACGTCGCCTTCGTCGTTGGGCTGACCACCGGAACAGGGTGACTTGACGTTAGTGGTCGACTAGTTTGGTGGGTGGGATGACGATTCCATTTAGTGTTATAAGTTTTCCAACAAAACATTGCTGGACATTCCTTTAGTGCATACCTAAGCGCACTTATACGACATCAATGGAAAAGTATGGGGTGGCAACACATCCTATTCTTCTCCATAAGAAATTTTTAGATGGATAAGTCTTTGCTTTGAGCTTTGGTCCTCTTCATCATCATCAATCAGCCTTTCGTTGTTCACTGCTGGACGTAGGTCTCCCCAGAAATCAGGGAATAGTGCCGTAATTGCCACGCCCAGCGGGCGAATGGCAATTGTAGTAAAGTCTTATACGTTTCCTAAGGTAGATATGCTACCTGCTCGAAACCCGAAACCAAACCCTATACCAACACGATTGACCAACGTGGTATGATACGTAATTTTCCCTCCCATATTCGAGGAGGCCCGAGCTCAACAGTGGGACGTTTATGGGCTGAGATGATGATGATGCTGATGTATGTATGTATATACCACCTCCAGTGTGATGCCCTTCGAAATAGGATATATTATTTTTCAAAATCTAATACAAATAGAAAAAAATAATGATTTTACAAGCTAAGAGAACCTTAGTTTACGACTTCCACAGGCAAGTAAGTCATGGCGACAATTTTATTCCATTACATGTGGTAATGGGTTCTTTACCTTACCTCTTCCAACATCGCTTAAATGATGCTTTCCTGAAAAAGCGGGTGTTGACGATTGTATTCTCCTTCTACCCCCAAACGCAAAACTTTGAAAGAAAAGCAATAAAAATAGCAGATCGACGACACTCCTAGAAACCACTGCCAATTTAGAGAGTGATATTTGCCACTCACTCTAAGGTGAACCGCTATCTGTCGCCATTACTAACAATTAGTAATAAAAAGGCAACAATTAATAAAAAGTAAAATGGAATAGCCTAGATACTAGGATGGCAAGAACACCACCTATGGGGTCCAATTGGTAATCTAAACCATTCTTGAATTCACTTGAACTCACACAAAATTTCATCAAATTCGTTCCAGCCATTTAGAAAGAGTTCAGTCACACACACGTACAAAAGAATTGTATATATAAAGATGTAATTTATTAAAATGATCATATTGTCACTGTATTTCTCAAATAGGGGCTTTTGGTGTTACTAGCTTCGAAGGTTAATATTGCAGACCCTCCCTTTATGAACTCTCAGTCGATTTTTTACGATGCACGGAAGCTGTAGGCACATGGTATTTGTAGAAATTTCCTTAACCAGTCATGATACGTGTAACGTTGACTAATAAACAATCCAATCATTATCATCATCATCATCATCATCTCAGCTCGTACATGTTCCATTACTGAGCTCGAGGCTCCTCCACAATGGTAGGCAAATCTACTTTACCATGCTGGTCCGTCGGGTTGTTGTAGGAATTTATTTCTGCGCCTGATGCCACCCTACCAGAGGCTGCGGGTGACTGGAACGGGGATTTAGTCTGGCACCCGCGGCGAGGTTAGCCTCGCGACAGTGATCGTCGTCCCGGGGGGGACGTCGATGGGAGAGGGTACTCCATCAGGGTATTCTCAGGTCGACCACTGAAGTTGATAAACTCTGCACCGGTGATCGACCCAATGACGAAGGCGATGGGCTATATGGGTGGGTTACGAGGCAGTGCGCCGCCCCTCTGTCACCTCGGTTGAACCGGGTGGCGGGTGTGCTAACTGTAGCCTACCCAAAAATAAACATGGTTGTCTGTAAAGTCGGTTTACGGACGATAGTTTAACGTGACAACGTCATAACAAAACATTGATGAAATGACTGCATACTTTTAGGAATAAAATTGAATCAGCGTAACGGGACAATGAGCGTGACGGGACACTTTTTCGTGCATGCAGCCAGCGTTCATCGATTTATTAGACGTTGTCGAAAAAAGAGGTTTATTTCGAGTTTTCTTCTCTTGCAGATGTTATCTGTTTGTGTTCCTTAGTTTTTTACGATAACTCAAAAGGGAGTGCTGAATTCTACTCTTAGCCCGTCACCAGAGTGTAGATTTTGGTAGTAGATTAGCGTGTAGAGTAATAAACAATATTTTGCTATTGCTATTTACAATGTTACTATTTATTTATTACATCGCAAATTTATATCTGAACTAGCAACCCGCTCTCGCTCCGCATCGGTTTCAGTCACCTTACCCGCGTAGTTCCCAATCCCGTGGAAATACCAGGATAAAATATAGCCTAGTTTACTTCCTGATATTATAGCTTTCCATTGGTCAAAGAATTTTTAAATCGGTCCAGCCGTTTTGAAGTTTACCCGGAACAAACAGACAGACAGACAGATAGACAAAAAAATTGTAAAGTGATTTTTAGGCATATGTATAGTGGAAATAATCGTGTGAGCATGAAAAAGGCCTATTATTTTGACATTACAAACAGACACTCCAATTTTATTTATTGGTATAGATATTCTCATTCATTAATATGCATTCTGACAGGGCACGCCGCCCGCCCTGAATACATCACTCTGTGATTCGATTATGTGAAAATAGATTATCGGTAAAATCTCAACTGAACGATTTATATTGTGGTATACTAACTTCTAGCCATTACTTTGTAAACACATAGTTAAATATTATTTAGAACTTGTTTTTGTCGTGACGGACGTTAGAATATAATTCACGACCACCTATTTTACCCGAGGGTGTTGTAAAAGACGACTAAGGGATTAAATATGCATATACAATCTAAGCAAGAGAAGGTAGACTGGAAAGAAAATCATGTACCAATCCGTTTAACCAGGATGGTATAGTAAGTCAATTGCCCTCCAATTATAGGGGAGGCTCGAGCCCAGCAGTGGGACGTCTATGAGCCGAGAGATAATAATATGATTTGAGTAACTTGATTTATAACTTACTAGCAACCCGCCCTTGCTTTGCTTCACCCGTGGGAATACCGGGACAGAATATAGCCTAGTTTACTCCCTGATATTATAGCTTTCCATTGGTGAAAGAATTTTTGAAATCGGTCCAGCCGTTTTAAAGATTACCCGGAACAAACAGACAGACAGACAGACAAAAAAATACAAAGTGTATTTTAGGCATATGTATAGCCCCTAGCCGAGGCCGCGGGTGATCGGACCGGGGAATTGTCCGTCACCCGCAGAGAGACTGACCGCGCGATGGCGACCGACGTCCCAGTACGTCGAGACGTGAGGTTACCCGAAAGTGTATTCCGTCGGGCCGACCACTGATGACAAGTCACATCTGCTCCGGTGGTCGGCCCAACAAACAACGAGGTGACGTGGGTACGGGTGGGTTATGGGCCCGCGCGCCGTCCTTTCATCGCCCCGGACGGACAGGACCGCGCGTGCGCTTACCATAGCCCACCCAAACAAAAAAATAAAAGGCATATGTATAGTGCAAATAACCGTGTGAGCATGAAAAAAGCCCATTATTTACACTGTATTCATTTACAGTAACCTTTAACAGAATTATAATTATTGATAGCTATATTATTTTTATATTAGTATTATGTTTCATATACGCCTCCTATACGATGACCTACATACCATGCTGGTCAGACGGGTTGGTACAGGGTTTTCTTTCAAGTCTTCCTTCTCTTGCTTGAAGCTATATGCCTATTTAATCTCTTAGTCGTCTTTTACGACACCCACGGGCAAGATAGGGGCTAATAAATTGTATTCTTGCTTAGTTACTACTCACTCAAAAGCATTTTTTAATTATTATAATAGTGTTTATCCCTAAACAAACAGTAAAATCTATACATCAAATATATAACGAACATTATTGGTAATATTTTTTTACATTTGAAAGTAATAGAATACATTTTTAAGAAAAATAGAAGACCATATTTTCCCCGAATTTATTCTATTACTTTATCCCAACTTACTGGGAAATTGAGTGAAATGAAAAGGGATATACCGAGACTATATTCATCTGACTCAGTTCCGTCATCCATTGTAAATTTATGATATGATAGAGGATGTCCGGAACATCATACCGACGGACAGATAGTTTATTTCAAAACGTTATTTGCTGCGAGATTTACTGAAAGTATTACGCCGAACTTATTTACCTAAAAATATCTTAGTAGGTATATTAAATCCACGTCTTAATAAAATGGATTTGATAAATGTAATATATTCTGTTGTAAGCGTATTTTTTGTTTAAGATGTAAGATTGAATTTTCAGAAGATACATTTCACAAGAGAACTAATATATGGGTATAAACATAAATTCGCTTTAGTAAGGACATAAATATCTATCTTATCGAGCAGATCTTCGGATATCTAGTCGAATTTCTATTTACTTCTGATATGTGTTTCTTATATAATACAGTTAGTGGTAATATAATGTTTAAACATATACATAGGTATAAACATAAATTCGCTTTAGTAAGGACATAAATATCTATCTTATCGAGCAGATCTTCGGATATCTAGTCGAATTTCTATTTACTTCTGATATGTGTTTCTTATATAATACAGTTAGTGGTAATATAATGTTTTATTTCTTCATTGAGAGTCTTCTTCTTCAGTCTCGTCTTCTTCCTTTTTCTACCTTATTTGGGGTGCTGAGACTTCCTGCTCTAGATTATCTGTGGTTTTAACCGAGTCTGTTTTATGACTATAAAAGTGACGGCCCATCATGTGACCAAGAGTCGCTCTTTGCCCGTTTTCTTTTAGTAATAGTTACAGCATTTTTAACGGCGTAAATTTCGTCCTTCCTCATGATATGTCCGAGTTACCTCATAAAACTTGCGACCATTTTGTCTTCAAGGAGAATTTTATTTCGCACTTTATCAAGTCTCCCCACTCCTGCTGCCCTTCGGCACAACAATATTTTGTTCAATTCACAATTTATTAAATTTGGGCCTAGGTGTCATTTGTGTCCGACATGTAATTAATAATTTCAGGGGGTATTCTGTCGGGCCGACCACTGACGACAAGTCAACCTGCTCCAATGGTCGGTCCAACGACAAAGGCGACATATCACGGGTGGGTTACGGGTGTACGTGCTTACGCCTCTCTGTCGCCCCGGACGGAGTGGAGCGAGGAGAGTGCCAACCGTAACCCACCCCCAAACAAAAAAAAGGTAATTAATAATTTCCGTGTGGTTACGGAGTAAGAATACAATTCACCACTCCCTATCGTGCCTGTGGATGTCGTAAAAGACAACTTAAGGATATATACGCATATAAAATCTATGCAAGAAAAAGAAAACTCGAAATTAAACCCTATACCAACTACCGTCTGAACAGCATGATGCAGAAAGATCAGTTTTCTTCCTATTGTGGAGGAGGCTCGAGCCCAACAGTGGGGTGCATATGACCCGAAATTAAAATTATGACTGATGAATTGATTAAATGTTTGGATAGTCCCGACAATATCAAAATTATTTCCTTATTGCAGGACTTTATCTTGGAAAAATAAGAAAATATTTGTTTATTTGACTTTGAGTAAAGCTTTTTCTTTAGGCCAAATAAAATATGTAAGTTATGAAATAGGATAACAAGGAGTTTGTATAGTGGAAGCAATAAGGACCAGAACTTAAGGCTATTGAACGCAGACGGTACGTTATTGTATCAATATTTGTGGTTGAAAAAGTAAGGCGTGCGCTAAATTGAAGAAAAGATGTAATATTAATATTGTAATCATCAATAGTATAATGAAATCATCATTATTATCAATCAGCGTCTTTTTATTGCAACCAGTGGCAAACGAGTAAACAGTACACCTGATGGTAAGTGTTGCTGCCGCTCATAGACCTTTGCAAGGCCGTTGCCTACTGCGAAGAAAAGGGAAGGGAGTGCGAATGCATACAATGAGGTTCGGCGATACTTTTTTTTATTGCAATTAGTGGCAAACGAGCAAACAGTACACCTGATGGTAAGTGTTGCTGCCGCTCATGGACCTTTACAAGGCCGCTGCCTACCGCGAATAAAGCGAAGGGAGTGTGAATGCGTGCATTGAGGCTCGGTGATACCAACGGCACCACCAAAACCCTCCACACGCGAACACCCTCAGAAAGTTGGGCTTCCGGCTCTCTCGCTCACCGAATGAAGCGCAGTAACAAATTGCTACTACTCAGACGTCGATTTTCTGCGAGAGCGTGGTACTACCCCGGACGGACCGACCCGCGGCTGTAGACAGACAACTGTGGACAGTGTGGTCCTACCACTATAGGCATTACTAAACCCCATCATACGCAAACACCCTCAGAAAGCCGAACCTCTGGCTTCTTCGCTCACCGAACGAAACGCAGTAACAAATTATCACTATTCAGACGTCGATTTTTGCGAGAGTGTGGTACTCGATATAAAGTTGTTAGTCATCTTTTACGGCACCAAGGACCAATGGAAGGGTTGGTAGTATTCGTAACCATTCTATATTTTTTATTCAAATACATACATAAATTAATTAGCTTTTTATTCTTTAATATTTTATCTCACGCTTTATTAAATAAATACCGCCTAAATATGCCCGTGTGGTAACAAACTAAGAAATTTTAGTCATTCTTATTCTAATAGAATTATAATTAATTAATTTTAAATTAGTGCCTACATTCGCAAAGTGCGTCAACGATTTAAAAAAAAAGGGTGACGTATTTTTTTTTGCAATTTATCATTGCCCTTTAGATAACACACAATATTTCTATCCAACATGCTTATACAATAATCAATATTATTTTTATTTTTAATTATTACAGTATGTTTTAATGATTTCTGACTTTTAAGTGATTATTTATGATTATTATCATTTCCGTATGGTGACGGAGTAAGAATACAATTCACCACTCCCTATCTTGCCTGTGGATGTCGTAAAAGACGACTAAGGGATTATAATATGCATACAACATCTATGCAAGAGAAGGAAAACTCGAAACAAAATCCTATACTAACCTATCTACCACTGGCGACAAGTCACCCTGCTCCGGTGGTCGGCCCAACGACAAGTAGGGATGCAAACAAAACATCGATGTATCGTTCATAAACATCGATGTTGAAACCAAAACATCGACGATACATCGTTCTTGAAGAACGATGTTGTATGGTACATAGATCGTCCGTGTGGTGACGGAATAAGAATACAATTCATCGCTGCCTATCTTGACCGTGGATATCCTAAAAAAAAGCTCATCAAAATTTGCCCGGAGGATTTTATTTCTTCGTCTTAACATCGATGTCATGTCATGAGTCCTGCTGTATGTTAAAATATTCGACAAATTTCCTAAAAAAAAAAAGCTCATCAAAATTTGTCCCGAGAATTTTATATCTTAGTAAGATCGCTGTTCAGTTTTCGATAAACATCGAACACATCCCTAAACATCATCCCTAATCGATATATCGTTCATGAACATCGATATTTTTAACATCGATGTTTCACTTTTGAAAACATCGATATCCTAACATCGATGTTTTTTATGAGCGATGTTGCATCCCTAACGACAAGTGCGACGTGGGTACGGGTTACTTGCCCGTGCGCCGTTCCTTCGTCGCTCCGGACGGAATAGACCGCGTGTGCGCTTACCATAGTCCATAAAAAAAAATACCAACCTATCTGATCGGCATGGTATAATAAGGTCAATTGCCCTCTTATTGTGGAGGTGGGTCGAGCCTAGCAGTGGAATATATTCATATATCCGAGCAGAGATGAATGAGATGAGACGGAGTAAGAATACAGTTCACCACTCCTTCTCTTGCCCGTGGGCGTAGATGACTAAGGGATTAAATAAGCATGTAACATCTATAAAAGAAAAGGAAAACTTGAAATACCAACTAGTCTGACCAGCTTGGTATAGTAGGTCAATTTGTCAAGTTAGAAAGCCCGACAGTGGGGTGTGTATGAGTTGAAATGATGATGATGATGATTATCATTTCAGCCTATATAAGTAGTAGTTGGGCTCGGGCCATCACAATGGGAGAAAAAATTACCCACAATTCCACACTAATTAGATACATAGGCATAGGGTTTTATGTCGAGTTTTCCTTCTCTTGCATATATGTTATATGCATATTACTTAGTCATCTTTTACGATACCCGTGGGCAAGAGAGGGAGTGGTAGAATTGTATTCTTACTCTGAAACCACATAGAATGACGTTATATTATTAAGACACATGAAATAAAACCAATTTTACGGATTTTATTGCGTTTTCATTGAATTTTATTTGCCTGACATTATGAATACTGAAGTAACACTGGAGGACGACTACGCATGACTAGGAATACTGAAAAGTGTCACTGGAGGACGACTACGCGTGACTATGAGTACTGAAACGTGTGACTGGAAGACGACTACACGTGTCTATGAATACTGAAGTGTCACTGGAGGACGACTACGTGTGACAATAAATACTGAAAGGAGAATAACGATAAAATCGGTAAAATAGTTCGATTTCACGGTATATTAATATTTGCATATATTTCTGCTTATGTAAGGACTCTCTCGCCTCTAGCATTTAAAAAAAGGGTGTGTGTGTGTATTTTTGTAAGCACGAAGGTATAACAGGATAAAAATTAAACCTATTTTTTTTACATGCCTTATCCTTCTCGTTGCCTACATTTGTAGAAAAACTACACTAATAATAAAAAAGGCATTTGATACATTGAAAGTTTTATTTTAACGCCTTATTTAGTTGACGTTTGTGACGGTGTGCGCGCGCATCTTAAAAACATTGATTAGGTTACTTCAGGGTGTCGGTTCTTCGTAACGGTGTGCGCGCTCATCGTGAAAAATCACTCGTAATTTTTTTTTTCAAAAAATTTAATAGTCATCGATATAAGACTATTATAAGTATACTAATCTATGAATTAATAATGATGTCGCATATCACTTGAAAATTAATGACATGAATTGTCAATGTTTGACACCTAATAGATATTCCTGTAATTAAACTTAACAGAACAAACGAATAATATAGTACCTACCTTTCATTACACGATCGTACATATACAAGAGAGAATCAGAAAATCTAGTTTATACTGTAACTTGTCGAGTTTGAAGTTGCGTTTTAGTAGCTTTTTTTATTGCCGATGGTGGCAAACGAGCAAGCAGCACACTTGATGGTAAGTGATGTTACCGCCTCTGTAATACCAGGGGCACAGCTAGGCCGTTGCCTACCGTGAAGAAAATGCTCTTCTTAAACCTCGTTTAAAGAAAAACATGTCATAGCGCTCGGGGAACACAGTAGCAGGTAATTCATTCCAGAACCTACACGTACGTGGGAGAAATGATCGCTGGAAACTTAAAGTTGAAGACCATAACGTTTCCAGGTGAAATGGATGAACCCTGCTGCGGTATCGAGTGGTACGTTGGTAAAACGGTAACGGTGATACCATGTCAAACAATTCCTCAGAGCACTCCCCATGAAAGAGCCGATAGAGTACACAGAGTTATGCAAAGTCTCTCCGCCGCTCTAGTGACTCCAATCTGTCCGTAAGATTTTCTATAATGTTTAGAAAATTTTCTATAATGTCCCGATCAGATCGTACACTCGAAACTGCCGTACGAGACAACCCTTCGCCATATGTACCTTACGTACCAATGCAGACAAGCGTACACCAATTCGTCGCGTATTTAACACTTTTAACAATAATTTCAGTCACATTGACATTAATGCGAGTAGCAAAATTGTCTATAAATAATGTTGTTCAAGAAACTGCTTGAAGAGATAAATTAATTAAAAAAAAAATACGCCTACTTCTCTTACTTAACATGTACAACTTTGTAATATATTAATTTATCCATTGAATCTATGGTAAACGGTGTAGGTATCACTATTATTAACAGTGTATAGCTTCACACTATTTTATTTAAACCGTATTGTGATATTGTTTGTATACCCAATAAAGTGAAAAAAAAAAAGATTAGGATCTCGAGGAGAGAAGTGGGTCTAGCTGATATTTAGGCGCGCCTGCTCAGAGATGTGAGCAGTACTCCACATGAGGACGAACTTGTGCTTTGTATAGTACAAGACGCAGTCTCGGTGTGAAGTACCGCTTAGTTCTGTTCAGAACGCCCAACTTTTTGCTAGTCAAACTGGACTTTGTTCGATATTTCGACGCCGAGGATCCCAACACTGTCGGTTTGGGGAGTTACTCCTTGGAACTGAGACGCCATAACAAAGGGGTCCTTCCTTGCAGTGAACGCGCAAACTTGTATCTTCGTGGGGTTGAACTGGACTAAGATCCGTTCACCCCATTCCGAGGCCCGCCCCAGAGTGCTCGACTTCAGACACAGGTCGAACCCTTCTTTACGCTGCGCTGTTCAAACAAAATATGCATAATATTTTGTTTTTCTCTTATTTATGATTTTAGTGCCTTAACGCTTGATGTATGATGTATGCTTTTGTAACCCTCATATTTATTTATAGATTCAAAAGTATATAAATATTTGGCAATTATGTATACAAAATGATGGATGAGAAAACTACTAATAATTTTGATGTTCTACTCCTTCTCAACTCACTTTTTTTTTTGGGTTGGCTCGCGGTCGGTGCACTCCTCACACCACTCCGTCCGAGGCGACAGAGGGGCGTAAGCACGCACACCCGCAACCCACCCGAATACCACGTCGCCTTCGTAGACCGACCACTGGAGCAGGGTTACTTATCGTCAGTGGTCGGCCTGACGGAATACTCCCTAGTGGGGTACTCTCCCATATCATATTATATCCCCTAGTCGTCTTTTATGACGATTGTATTCTTACTTCGTGACTACACGGAAAAGTTTTTTAGCTAACCTAATAGATATTATTTAGTACATAGTGAGAATATTCATTTACGCTACCAACAGAACTGTTTCCAAGTTGACCTTCTGCATTGATATGTCTCGTGAACTTACGTATTTATCAAGATCTTTCCATTATACGCAATTAGATTTTAATTTTGGGTATATTATTTCAGTACAAAATATACGCTTTTATTTTTTTATGTTATTAAATAATAGTAACATTCAATTATTCTTTCTATTATTTCTATTCAAAAATAATTAACAAGAGTAATGGTAATTTCAAATTTATGTCTTGATCTGATTTCCCTATGGTGACGGATTAGAATACAATTCACCACCCCGTCTTGTGTCGTAAAAGACGACTAAGAGATATAATATGCATATAACATCTATGCAAGAGAACTAAAACTCGAAATGAAACTCCTCCAATCAGTCTGACCGGCGCGGCGGCCTGGTACCTATAGAGTAGATAACTACACCCGCAACTACTATTATTATTGAGTACTGAGAGTAGCGTGACGTCAAGTTCTTATAACAACACTAATCATTATATACCAGGTGTGGCGGTTAATAATTCTTAATTTTTTTCAGAGATGGTGCTGAATGAACGCATTAATTGGCACCCTTATTTCTTATGTCATTTTGTTGCTACGTCAATGCGCGTCAAAACGACACAAATACTTGTGCGGTATCGCGTTAGTGTCATTGTTTTTTTGTGTTTTGAAAATGTCAAGTTACCAGCCAAATAAAGAGCATTTGCAGCTCGTGTTGCTTTTTTGTACAACCAAAAGAAAAACGCGAGTGAGAGCCGACAGATTCTTGTACAAACTTACGGCGACAATTTTCTCAACGCAAGACGCTTGTGCGCGGTGGTATAGACGCTTCAAAAGCGGTGATTTCGTTTTAAACGATAATGAACGTCCAGGTCAACTGAAAAATTTGGGGATGCCGATCTACAAGAACTGTTAGACGAAGATGATACGCAAACCCAACAGTAAACAGCAGAGAAGTTAAACGTTTGTCACCAAATGATTGGTGATCGTCTGCATGCTATGGGACAATGTCTGAAGGCAGGAAAATGGGTACCACATGAGCTCAACTATAGACAGATGGAAAAGCGAAAAACAGTGTGCGAAGTTTTGCTTTCTCGACATGACCACAAAAGTTTTTTGCATCGAATCGTGACTGGGGACGAGAAATATGTCTATTTTGAGAATCCAAAACATAAAAAATCATGGGTTGACCCAGGTCAGCGATCAACATACACCGCGAAACCGAATCTCTTTGAAAAAAGGTATTGTTGTGCCTCTGGTGGGATCAGAAGGGTGTCGTGTACCATGAGCTTCTAAAATCGGGTGAAACGGTTAATGCTAACCGCTACCGTCAACAAATGGTCAGTTTGAATTATGCGTTGGAAGAAAAGAGACCAGAATGGGCATCAAGACACGAAAAGGTGATTTGGTAGCACGATAAGGCTCCCTCACACACAGCGAAAGCTATGAGGGACATCATTTCTACGTATAATTGGGGACTATCACCACACCCTCTATACGCACCGGACCTGGCTTCATCAGATTATCATATGTTTTCATCGATGTCACACGAATTCTCTATGCAGCACTTCGAGAACTATGAAGATTTCAAAAAATGGGTTGACTAATGGATCACCTCAAAAAGTGTACATTTTTTTTCGAGAGGGCATTCACAATTTACCACACAGATAGCAAAAATGTATAGCAAGCGATAGCGCATACTTTGAATAAATTATTTTTTTATTTTTTTCCCTAATCGACAAGTGTGTTTACGAAAAAATTAAGAATTATTAAACGCCACACCTAAGTATTTCAAAATTGTTTTTATCGTCATTACTGTTTTTATTTGGCATAGTGTGGACGCACACCGTCTGTACCGTAGGGTTGGTTAAGAAGGCGGCGCGTGAGCCCATAGTCCGCAGCATTGCATCCCCGTCACCATTGGGCCAATCATTGGTACTGAATCCTTGACTATCGTGACCAGTCCGGCGGGATACCCTCTCTTCCTGATGACCCTCGGAACGTCGCTCGCACGCGGTCAGCCTCTCTGCAGGTGATGGACTATTACCCGGTCCAGTCCATCGTAGCCTCGGTTAGGACATCGTCATCATCACTATAATTTGTTTATATATTTAGGTTAACATCTCGCCCGCCTCTAAACGAAATTATTCGAAATTCGTATACCGAATTCAGTCATTATTTTGGATATCGTACAGTTCCAGCGTCGGCTACTCAGTTTTATAATAATTCTGATTGAAAAATTATATAAAAGACGAAGTGAAATGGACACAAACTTCACATAACGTTGCGAAATCGTCTTCATGACAGTGACGTTTAAATAATTTAGGAAATGTATATTAGTAAGGCTCGATTCTCATTATTGGTCATTCATCTAAAGAACAATGAAGGTTCTTGAGCTATTGTGGAAGAGATTAACGGCGTGTAATGCCTTGGACGAATCCGGACTTTACGAAAAGATGTTTTTTGAAAGAGTATATCGCCACGCGTTTTTAGTAGGTACGTTCATTACTAGTTTTGACAGGCAAACTCCTTTTTGCAGACTTATCATCATAGCTTACACGTCCCATTGCCACTGGCCCAAGCCTCTTCTGTAATGGGATGGAACGGACAAGAATTAGGGTGGTAAATTATATTTTTATTCCGTCACCACTCGCTCTACAGATTAATCCTTTTAAAGACGAAAGGGTGGGAAAAGGTTAATTTTATGGGATTGTGCACCGCCGCGAATAAACGACGTGTGCGTTGACCATACCCTGCCCAAAAAAAATGGTGATGGAATAAAATAAAATTCATCACTTTACATAACTTAGGGATGAAAGCAGATGACATTGTTGGATATCTTCCATATCACTAAATTCGTGTAATTTTTATTTTATTTTATTTATTTATTAAGGAAAACATACAGCTTTTAAAAATACAGGTAAAATAAAAACAAATGCACGTAACAATAGCTAAACAGTTTCCACTTATGTATAACACAATGTGAAGACAAATATAAAAATCATAACTGTGGCAAAACTATAGAAACTAAATTATAGATTATGGAGGAAGGAATTAAGAACAAAAACAGTAGACAAATATTATTAATATTACAGAGTACACTATAGTCATGAATTAAGCATCAGTTCTTATCGTTTTTATTAATGAAATATATTGAGGAATTTCCTTATGGAATATATCAATTTCACTATAGCTGGCATAATAAGTTTTACAAGCTCTTACCAAGAATCGGTTACATGAATAATTAGTTTTACATGTAGGTACTGAAAATAATGAACTAGAGCGAGCCGTAAATCTTGGGCATCTAAAATATATCTGGCCAAGAAGATACGGAGAGTCAACAATACTGTGTACAATTTTATATAAAAATATCTGGTCCCTATGCTCACGCCGTCGCTGCAAGGATAACAGTTGAGTTGAGCTATTATTAAACCTATATCTGAGCCTTCGTATAAATTTATTCTGGATTCCCTCAATTTGATTCTTATACTTCGCATATGATTGATGCAAATTCCAGATGAGTTCTTACTAATGAATTGTATAACACTAAATAAGTATTTATATTTTTAAAGTCTTTGCATTGTTTAAAGACGAAGCCCAACATCTTGTAAGCACGTTCAGTTATTCTATTGATATGAGGAACAAAGGAAAGAGTATCATCTAGGAATACCCCCAGTCCCTCACCTCGGTCACCCTTTTTATACGAGTATTCTTAAAATTATATAACTAATTTATTGGATATTTTTTACGAGAGAATGTTATTGTATAACATTTATCAATGTTTAATTTAAGATTATTATCTATCCAATAATTAATGTAGTAATGATGGATAGAAATAATTTATTTAAATTCCAAGTACACTTTTAACATTCTTATCTATTCGACGTGAATCTATTCACGGCTACTGTTTAACGCACACCTTGCTAGGAGGATGCCACACAAAATCGACCTGCGCTATCTGAATTCTCTGCAAAAAAAATGCTGTGGTTGCCTTTCAACTTTTTTGAATGATTCAATGACAAGTCATGCTATTGACAGCTTTCTGCCATGGTCATAAACGAGCAGTTTCTATTAAATTAGTACTATATTCATCATCATCTTGCTCTTATCCCAATTACTTGGGGTCGACGCAATATGTCATCTGTTTTGACATATTGCAAAAAGTTTCGGCTATGACTTTTCTGACCGGCCGCCTGCCTGACGTCAACTCTCCTTGGGAATGTAATCGTTGACCCAAATGGTACCAGATGGAGTTGGTCCGGGTCAATCTAGGGCTCTTAATCGTCTTTTACGATACCCACGAGCAAAGCAAGGGTTGGTTGTATTCGAAGCCGCTACCACACAGCATTAATTAACATTAGTACTATATTCTCGCCGATAATCAACCTCTCCCTTTTTAATTTCATTCCTTTTCCTTAAATTTTGCTCATTTGTTTGTTACGGTGGGCAGAGAATTGGTTGGTATTGTTAACATCAATAAGTAGCAATTATAACTTACCACCAGGTCCTATTTGCTTTGTCTATTTACTAGTCTGCCACTCAAAATAATAAAAAATCTAAATAAAACTATTTTACGGATTTTATCACGTTTGTATTTGATTGACTGACGTTTAAAACACTTTGCAGCATTCATGGTCACGGGCGGTTCATGGACACTAATTTATAATATGTAATACTCGTGTAAACACCAGTAATAATTAATGAAAATCTTCTTCAGCAGACAATGACTCTTCGACTTAAAAATGTAATATTAATTATCACCAGGTCTATCATTCTCTGACGAGGGTATGTGGTACAAGATATACAGTGCATTTGTCTATGGTTCGTCCTTAACAATGATAGCGCTGCAGTTTTGGTATGTATTCTCCGACAGTCAGAACCTCGACGATCTACTATCTGTGGTTGTTGTCGTTATGATCCATTTAATAACTTGTTGGAAACTTATTACTATGGTAATTATTTTTTAATGAATCATTTATTTTCCACAAAATATTTGGTAAACCAAATCAATCCTCTAAATAATATAAAAATATCTTGATTCAACCGTGTGGTGTCGGAATAAGAATATAATTTACCACCTCGATCGGGTGATATCTGATTCCGATATCATACTCGTGGGTATCATAAAAGAAGACTAAGGGATATATTATTCCGTCACCCGCCGAGAGGCCGACCGCGTGAGGAAAGACCGACGTCCTCCCCGAGGGGGGGACGTCGGTCGATGGGAGGGTACCCCAATTAGGAGTATTCCGTCTGGTCGACCACTGACGACAAGTTAACGCTGCTCCGGTGGTCGGCCCAACGACGAAGGCGACGTGGTTTTTGGGTGGGTCGCGGGAGTTGCGTGCTTAAGCCCCTCTGTCGCCCCGGACGGAGTGGTGCGGAGGCGCGCCGACCGCGACCCACCCACAAAAAAAAAAAAAGGGATATATTATGCATATAACAACTGTCCAGGAAAAGGAAAACTCTAAATAAAACCTTATACCAACCCGCCTGATCAGCGTGGTATAGTAGGTACACTTCTCTCCCATTGTGGTGGAGGATCGAATCCAGTGGTGGGACATATATGAGCTGTGATGATCCTGATTTCACCCTGTAATTATCGTCTCCCCAATAATAATATAAAACCAAAGAGTTTGTTTGATTGAACGTGTTAATCCCAGAAACTACTGGTACGATTTAAAAAAAAAACCTGTGTTTGATAGCCTATTAATCTAGAAAGGGTATACGCCATATAACATACGCTGCGATCAATAAAAGCCGAGCATTAATGAAATAATGTTACAAAAACAGGTCAAATTTATTTCTTTTAGAGAGCTTCCGTTGTGTATCTATGCTGTATATTATAGGTGCTTACAATCCCCTCTTTTTAACTTTCTCTTATGTGACGCAGACGAATTTACTTGGATCAGGTAATGTAGGTACTATAAAGTCTCGAAGGTATTCTGAAATGGAAGGAAGGATGGGAGACCCACTACTTTCCCACGGTAATCAATATACCGCACACCACAATAAAAGGAATACAGGATAGGATTAAGGTAGACTAAGCAATAAGGAAATCTTACTCTCACGTGATGAGCACCTTCCAGAACATCAACTTGCGCATAGCGCATTTGAAGCCGAACCGTTCCGAGAATGCCTCGTTTAGAGGCAAAACACGTGTCGAATGAATATTCGAAGTTCTGCGGAAAATTGCAAGTTGATGTTCTGGAAGGTGCTCATCACGTGAGAGTAAGATTTCCTTATTTCCTAGTCCACCTTAATCCTATCCCGTATTCTTTTTATTGTGGTATGCGGTATATTGATTACCGTGGGAAAGTGGTGGGTCTCCCTTCCTTCCTTCCTTCCATTTCGGAATAAAAATGGATTTTCGCTATGTATCGCCTAATTCAATCAATTATCTCGTAGGTATGATTGCGAACTAAAAATAATAACATTCCATGGTGCCCAAAAGCCTTGTAAACGACGCTTAAGCCAAATTCTTCCATCCCCTGGTGCTGATCAGCTGTGCTTATCGTAGATGAACATCCTCTTATTTTATTATTAATTGCATAGAAAGGAAGTGGAGTTAATCCTTTCTTCTTATTTAAGTTTTCTAATTAATTTCGTTGCGGGTCCCAAGACAATTAAAATCATTTCCCGAAGCTACCTGAGGTTCACATTTCGCTGTCATCTATGGAGACCGTTGTTGACCCTGGCTTACAGAAATTACAATAGTGGGAATCTATGTGGCTCTATTGAATAGAATATTGGATTAGTTGTGTTAATAACAAAATATTGTTTTAGTTAGTCAACAAGGAATTATACAGAAAAGTGGCAAAGGCTTTGGAGTCACCATGCTTTGATACATCTACTTTAAAAAGAAGGCAATTGGTGGAATATTGGACAAAGATGCATAATAAATACTTGACGATTTTGCTGTATATGGCCGATGCTACATTGATCTTCTGGTATTTATTTAAATTTAAAGTCCCTCCATACTCCGTTTTTTATAATGCTAACTTTGATTATTTATACTAATATATACCAATATATAAAGCTGAAGAGTTTGTTTGTTTGAACGCGCAAATCTCAGGAACTATTGATTTGATTTGAAAAATTCTTTCAGAGTTAACTCTGAAAGAATTTTTCAAATCAAATTAGCTCTTATTATCATTACGCTAAAACCAAAAGGAGCGGGGCACCAATGAAGAATGTTTCAAAATCGGGGTTTTTGTTTTCCTTTTGAGAGCTTCTGCTGCGTAAGCGTCTCAATTTTTGCAAAAATCATGTGTGACAGAATCGTATTATTAAAAAACATTTTCACCTTCTTCGTAAACAAAGTCTTAGGTTAAAGTAAGCGTTAGCCCAAAGTATCTATAGGTACCACGCGGACGAAGTCGTGAGCAGAAGCTAGTTAGTTATAATGTGTGTTAATATGTATCATTTACCATAATACGAGAATTGTTGGACTACTATATTACGCTGACTAATCTGGTACTTGGTATAATTTTGTTTCGAGTTTTCCTTACTGCGATATTTTCTGCTTTCGTCAATCCTCGCTTTGCCTTGGATATCATAGAAGACAACTAAGATTCGTTATCAAATAACATTACTGCAAGAGAAAAAGTATAAAATGCAATATTTAGGCACCTGTTTTTGGGGGGTTTTAAGGGGCTATGGTCAGCGCCCCTGCCGCTCGGCTCCATCCGAGGCAACAGAGGGGTGGCGCGCGGACCCATAACCCTACCGACCACCAGTGCCAAGTTCTTTATCCTCAGTGGTCGGCCCGACGGAATACCCTTTCGGGTACCCTTACCTCTCGACGTCCTTGTCCAGGGACGTTGAACGCCGTCGCGCGGTCAGCCTCTCTGCGGGTGACGGACTAAAGTGCCCGGTCCGGTCACCCGCGGGCCTCAGCTACGGCAAACATAGTCAGGACCGCGCCCGCCATAACATCAGGTTTGATAAACCACAAATCCTCGCAAAAGAACACCGATACCTGCCTAGAATGGTACGCGAGGCTATTGAGATTAAAAAACACAAAAATTTCAATAGAGAGGATGGCTGAGTGTTACCATCAAGCTGGGATCCTGTTATAAACATTATTAAAAACAAATCCAAAAGGACCACCACAAGACTGCAAGACAGTGTGAGCTCATATTGTATAGATTTGACCCACAATAATAATAGCTAAAGATAATTTTATAAATTAAAGTCTCTTAGTAACATAAAGTAAGCCGCCTTCAAAATTAATATCAATTTAGCATTACGTCACCTGAGTTTTCTTGCCGGATCTTTCCCAGTGTGGCCGTGTTCCGATCCGGTGGTAGTATACTAGATTGTCAGGTTTTTTTAAATATAATTACTATTAATTTTAATGTTAAATAATTTAATTTTTTCATATAGAATCATTTTCTTCTTACACTAGCAATTAATTTGTATCAAAATGTGGGTCAATATTTAATAACTATTTTCTGTATCGGATAGATAATTATAAATTTTCTGCAATAACCATGACTTATTGGACGTGAGACATCTTAGTCCGTCCGTGACCATGAACGCTGCAAAGTGTTCGAAACGTCGGGCAATCAAAAATCAAATACAAACGCGATAAAATCCGTAAAGTAGTTTTATTTAAAATTAAATCATTGCTTGCACAGATGGCGTAGTGGTTAAGATACTGACTTACAGTGCCAAGTACTGCGGATTCGATTTCACTAATAAAACCAACAACCAGTTAACACATTGAAATATCCAATACCTTATAAAAGAAAGACTATTTCATTTCTTAGTTAACTTAGGATCTAATTTCTTGCTTTGACGGCTCTGTGTTGAAGTTAGCGTATAGTTTAGTTTGGGGTCTCTGCCCCCCTTTTTTTTTTCTTTTTTTATTTATGGGTGGGCTATGGTAAGCACACGCGCGGTCCAGTCCGTCCGGGGCGATGAAAGGACGGCGCGCGGGCCCATAACCCACCCGTACCCACGTCACCTCGTTGTTGGGCCGACCACCGGAGCAGATGTGACTTGTCGTCGGTGGTCGGTCTGACGGAATACCCTTTCGGGTAACCTCACCTCTCGACGTCCTGGAACGTCGGCCGCCGTCGCGCGGTCAGCCTCTCTGCGGGTGACGGACAATTCCCCGGTCCGATCACCGCGGCCTCGGCTAGGGCGGCATTAGGCGCAGATACTCGCGCCTGCGCCGACCGAGTCGCCGGCGGCGGAACGTGTCGCCGAATAGGAGCTCTACTCGCACACGATCCGCCGCCTCCTTTCGTGAGATTACGGCCTCACAGAAGGCGGCGACCGCGTCCCAGGGGTCTCTGCCCCCTGGCGCAAATAATTGTACGAATACCGCCCTAACCGTGGTCGTGGGTGAATGTACCAGGGATTATTGCCCCACCCGCAGGATGGCTAACCGCGTAAGGGCTATGACCTGGCGCTTAGTTGCCGAGACGTCGACGAAGGTAGGTATCTAAGAGAGATATCAAGACATTGATTCTAGAAGCTTAATCAAGCTATGCCGTCACACGCTGCCCTTTAGCCTTCTAGGATGATTTTAACGATGTATGAGTCATATGAGATGTATGCGACATGTGGTTAGGGATGCAAACGATACATCGATGTTTCTGAAACATCGATGTTTGCCATCGATGTTGATTATTGCGAAACATCGATGTATCGGTGTTATTTTCTACGATGTTGTAACATCAATGTTTTGCCTGACATCTGTTTGATATATATGGTCATTTAAGCCAAATTTGGGTGACAGTTTATTTACCAGAGCAAATGACTTACGTATGTACGTTTTCGTAAAAACTGTTATTTTTAAATAGGTAACTTGCTGCAATTAAGCTTGTAATAACTTTACTAAATAGAGAAATATATGTTAAATATAACTTTATTTCCTCAACTCTACATCTCCCTTGTTTTAAAGACTCACCTATTCAATGATAATATTGCTACAGATAATAAATATAGCTTGCATTTTAAAATTAATGTGGTTTGCACGATCGTTAAAAGAACATCGATGTTTCGATACATCGATGGTTTTTAGGCCTATGTTTTTTGTACATCGATGTTTGTTTTGAAACATCGATCTATCGATACATCGATGTTTTTGGTTTCGATATTTGCATCCCCATGTATGACTAGCCCATGGCCTGTAAATAAAAAAAAATATAAAGTGAGCGGATACATAAATGAGATTATCGATATGTCATTTATACATATGTAATTATAGTAATAGGTATATTTCAGACGACAACATTAACAAAATAGATCAGATTATACAAATTAAAAGCCCGTTTTCACAGAGTCATTTATTTTTAGTAAGAAATAATCATAATAGTCTAAAAAGATCGAAAAAACACGCTCAATTTGAACACCTGATGGCCTCCCTTGGATAAGATAGCCGGTTCTTAGGTTCCTTTGCCGAAAATTTTATGTTAATCAAAGTCCGGTAATGTATCCGAAAAATAGGTGATCAGCGCGTCTAGTAATTTTCTTTCTTGGTCACGCCGCAAAGACATTATCGTATATCAGATACTAGAAAATCGCTAATTCTGAAGATCCTGGTAAGAGTAATGGGACTAACTGTTGAAAATATTGAACTGTCATCGGTCTTCGATGAGTATGTTAAATTTTCAGTCGATCCAACGTTTTAAAGAGGCTCAAATTATTTTTTTAAGTTTCCGTTACATACATAGGCACATACTAACATAAGTATGAAGCTAATATAAGCATGTTAAAAAAAATCTGTGACTAATTTAAATAAACTTCGACATAACATATTTAACCTTCAGAGATTACAAACGGAAATTCAATGTTATTGAGACCATAATGATGTCTAATGCTAACAGAAGTTTTAGACACAAAATATGTTAAAAGATTTTCTTAAAGCATTCACGAACAAAAGAATTATTCGTAAAAATAGTTTTACAACCACGTGTTTCAATGGCGCCGATTCAAAAACACGCTTTTGTAAATTAGTGCGTGTACTAGCATGCATTATTTGCAGCTTTCATACAAACAAAGGGACCTCCGTTCACGGAGACGCATTGTCGCATTCATTATACCCCTGCAGTAATAAATGGTAAGAGTTTTATAATTGGTTTGATAAAGCATAAACGTTTAGTAATCGAACGAGTAAAATTCTTTTTAGAACTAATTAAAACTAATTTTTAATTTAAGCAGGGCCTACCTCATTTGCAAGAAGAAATTTCACGGCAAGTATATTAGATTCGTGGAGGCTTGTGATTGATGAATCTATATTGAGACATATTCAGAAATGTACTCAAGAAGAAGTTAATAGGCAACTAGGCCACAACAATTGGATACTAACTTTGGAACAGCTGGAAAGTTTTATCGCTATTTGCTATGCTCGAGGTGCCTACGGTGCAAAAAATATTCTAGTAAATGAGCTATGGAGTAAAACTTGGGGAGTAAATTTCTTTTCAAAAGTTATGCCTCGTGACAGATACAAAGAAATTATGAAGTTTTTGCAATCTGATCACAGATCTGAAAGAAGTTCATGACTTCAACAAGACAAATTTGCACTAATATCAGACGTTTGGAAGTTTATTGAGAACTGCTTATCTTGCTACAAGCCAGGAGAAAATATTACATTAGATTAGACGAACAACTCTATTCTACTAAAGTTGGAATAAAATTTATTTTGGCTTTGTGTCGATGTGGATTCAAAGTTCGTGCTCAACGGCTTTCCTTATTTAGGAAAAGATGAAAGCAGGCCACAAAACCAAAGCCTTGGTGAATCCGTTGTTATGCGTCTCGTGGAACCTTTTCCAAATACTGGCCGAAATATAACTACTGACAACTTCTTTACATCGGTAAGCTTGGCAAATAACTTGCTCGCAAAACGCACTACGATTGTAGGAACTATGAACAAGGCACGACGAGAGATTCCACCTTACGTCAAATCACTTCATATGACTTGTTTGAAACAAAAATCCTAAAATCTGATAAATGTATACTCACAATTTATCAAGGAAAACGAAACAAGAACGTGTTATTGCTTAGCACGTTACATAACAATGTTAAAATAGACTCCAATCAACTTAAGAAAAAGCCAAAAACTGTGACTTTTTACAATGTTACTAAGTACGGCGTGGATGTGGCTGACAAGATGGCAAAAAAATATAGTGTAAAAGCGGCATTTTGAAGGTGGCCCGTGCAGGTTCTTTTTAATATACTACCTAGCAGGGATAAATTCTTTTATTTTGTATAAAAAAATGTCAGGAAATTTCATAATGAGTTCAGCAAGTGAACTTTGCGGCAAAGTAGAAATTGATGAGGGACTTTCTGGAACCCAACAATTGCCTGAAGAGTCTATACCTTCTACTTCTCGATCTTCTACTCAAAATCCGGCAACTCGGAAACGGCATGTTATGTACAAAAGTGCAAAAATAAAACTGATAAAGTCTGCGACACTTGTAAAAGGCCACTTTGCGGCTCTTGTAATGTAAACAAAATGTTAAAATGTAAAATATGTGTATAAATATTATAATTAATCATGCATTAAACCCTGCTTTATTACTATAGTTACCATTTTTAACAGTTATAATAAAAAAAAAATAATAAATTGGAGGAGTCATTTGACCGGTCGCCGTCTTTGTAGATAGATTTTTCCGACTTTCTAGTGTTAAAGATAATTTTGGATATTCAAATTAATTGTTTGATCCTGAATCAAAATTTGTAATTTAAAACATTTTACTTTTAGCTATGCCCCTGGTATTCCAAAGGTCCATGTCCAGCAGTATCACTTACCATCAGGTGTACTGCTTGCTCGTTTGCCACCATAGGTAAAAAAAAAAAAAAGAAAATTTATGAATGCCTGATATTGTCAAATTACTGTAGTTTCACCCGTGTAGTGCTCGTTCACGTGGTAATACAGAAATAAAATATAAACTATGTTACTCGCTTGATGTAGCTTTCCATTGGTGAAAGATTTCTTTGTATAGGTTTAGTGGTTTAGGAGCGGAAGCATAATAGGCAAACAAATCTACAATTATAAAGCAAAATCGTAATATCCAAATTTTAGGCCGTCGTTCATCGGTCTACTTACAAGAATAAATAGTAAAGAAAAAGTCAACACCCTGCTTGTGCTATTACTGAAAAAAAAATCCTAACTCGTGAATTAAATGCGACGTTAAATTCGCCGTCCATATATAGTGAGAGTGAAATTAACTTAGTACCTGGTAATTCACTTAGTACCTGTTTGAAATAATAATGAACATACTTAGTAGATGTAATAATAAATACATGCGACGGCCTTTGGAGCTGAATTGGGTCAGTACATCAACTATAAGGGTAACATTATTACCTCACGGAAACGTATATTTACATGGTTCAAAATTTAAACAACAAACAAGTCTGTTGTATTACGATGTTCGTGTTATTCTGCATAAACAATTTTTTTTATATTTCTTTGACAAAAAGCGTTACCGACTTTGAAAAAGGTCACACAGCATCTTATAATACGTCTCATTGTTGGATTCTAGACTCCTCCACAATGGGAAGTAAATTGACATGCTGGTCAGGCGCGTTATCATATAGAGCTTTGTTTCAAGTTTTCCTTCTCTTGCCTAGATTTTATCCGCATATTAGTTACCTTAGTTGTCTTTTACTTATCGTAAAAGACGAAGTGATGGTGTATTCTTACTGTACTTCCATTATATAATAATAGAGGATTTTGCAGAATGGCACTCTCAAAGCAACCGTTTTTGTAACAACTTATTTAAATTTGTTTTTGATTTGTATCAATTAACTATCTATCCAGGCCATTTATTAGTCTATCAAAGTATATTGCACATATGTGGCTGTCGTGGGAGCACCTATGCAATTTTAAGAATCTTACAGAAAAAGAAGGAGTAGTTACATATTGTGTCATAGGATCCTTTCCTCCCCCGGCAAGACTTACATACACACAGACACAGTTCTGCCAAAAGTATTAATGGATAAAAATATTTTTAAAAGCACGAACAAAAAAATTCGCCATGAACTAAAAAGTACGGCATTAACCTGTATTGTGGCTTTGCTCTTATCATTTTTTTCTGATTATCTTAGATCAATGAACTCCCAGAGTAGACAATAAGGTTAATAAACATAGTTCACATAGCATCTTGACTTTAACTGTGTCTGCCTTCTGAATAAAATGATTAATTACTATCTGCTTCACCTCGATAATATCGCATTCCAAATCTCTTGGCAACAAAAAGAGATAAGCCTTGTTTTACTATACCGCCATTGCAGATTTCAGATAAAAAAAAGTTTCATTATCACTTTAAAATAAATTATAAATTGTTACAGCAAATTGAGCTTAAATTAGTATTAAAGGACATACTGTACAGTTGGAAAATTTAATATATTTTTTCAATATTGGAACAAAATTTAGCAATCTTATACGAGCTGAATCTAAATAAAAGTTGAAAATAAAGGACGGGATCCAAGGGTCATTTTTGCATTTGATTACGATCAAGCTAATTTTTCGTGAGTAGCTTCATTTTGATGAGACGCCCAACAATATATGTACGAAATGTCTCAATTGTAGTAGGTAACAGAGGTAGCAGGGATAGAATATGTCCATTAAGTGATTTTCAAAAATTTTTTACAAACTGGGTGATTTTTGGTAAATATCTAGATAATTATCTAAATTATTTGAATTGGGGCGGTATTCTTACTCTATCATCACACGGAAAACTATATAAGGTTTGGAATTAAAAAAAAAATACATGGTTAAGAAATTGTTGAGAAAATGAACTTATAATCAGTAAAAATAATAATCAGCTGGTCAGACATGTTGGTATAGGGTCTCATTTCGAGTTTTCCTTCTCTTGCACAGATCTATGCACATATCTATGTGCATATTACTCGTATATCCCTTAGTCGTCTTGTACGATACCCACGGGCAAGATAGGGAGTGGTGAATTGTATTCTTACTCCATCACCACACGGAATAAATAATATAATTTAATTTTTAATTTAAAAATAATGTAATTTATTATATTAATTGAGACATTTAATTACTTTTTAGGAACATGTACCCACTGATCGATGATTTTGAATACAACCTAATAATCAGCCTGCATATGCCTTTTAAATATAACAGTACCATGCGTTATATTTTCACTTATTCCACGATCGGCATCATGTTCAATATTGCATCTTATCATTCCATTATGTCGGAGGTCATCATGCAAGCGTATCTTCTACCTCAGATATGTCAGTACGCTGTTCTTGCTGACTGTTTTGAAAATATCTTAGAGGATTGTGCGGTTTATTTCAATGGTATGTTCCTTTTTCTTTCTTTACATAGCTCTTCCATCCATCCTTCATCACCAACCTCTTGCTTCTATTTCAATTACGAGGGTTCGATGCAATATATACACATCCTTCATCGTAAATTTTACAATAGTTATCCATCCTTCCTAGTCTAATTTTCTCTAATATTATAAACGCGAAAGTTTGTATGTGAGGATGTGAAGATGTGAAAATGTGAAGATGTTTGTTGCTTTTTCACGCAAAAACTACTGAATGGATTTTGATGAAACTTAACAATAATATAGCTTACATATCAAAATAACACATAGGCTATAACTTATCCCGATATTCCTACGGGAAGAGGAACTGCGGGTGAAACCGCAGGGCGCTGCTAGTTAGCAATACTTTTATGACCAGCCGCCTGCTCGACATCATCATTACTTGGGAATGTAATCGTTGACCTTGGTCACTTTTCCATCGTACCGAACGGCTCGGATGGACGTGGCCAAATCATAGCTAGTCAAGAAAAAAACAATTAGAAGGGCAGAAGTTGCATACGCATGCTCTCTGCGGCTCCATGCTCTGTTGAGATTTTTGTTTTTTAATTTTCAGACGTTGACAGAGATGAACTCATTTATGACCAACAGTTTATTAAGGTATACAAGAAGCGCTTAGGTAATTTGGTGGATCAACATTTGATTATTTTAAAGTAAGTCCTTTTCTTGGCAACTCGTTACTTTCTACAGTTTGGTAATGTATTCTTTTAGAAGAATGAACTTTTACTAGTATATTTGTCTTTTTTTTATTGTAATCGGTGGCAAAGGGTCAATACAGTACACCTGATGGTAAGTGTTGCTACCGCTTATGGACCTTTGCAAGGTCGCTGCCTACCGCGAAGAAAGTGTGTGTGAATGCGTGTAATAAGGTTTATGATACTAAAGGAATCACTAAAACCACCACACCCAAACACCCTCAGAAAGTGGAGCTGTCGACTCTTTTGCTCACCGAACGAACCGCAGTAACAAATTGCTACTACTCAGACGTCGATTTTCTGCCATGTAAAATGTCAATAGTATGGTCCTATCACTGCCTGGCCAGTTAACAATGATTATAGGATTGGTATAATTTGTCGCTCACAGTAAGTAAAATCCCCACTACGCTGAAAAATTAAACAGGATTAAACCACTTATACGGTTCTCCAAACGGTAACTCATTGGGCAAGCCACTGAAGACTTCCTATAGGGTCGCACGCCACCCTTTCGTCGCCCCGAACAGATTGGGCAGAATATGTCCAGACCACAGCCTACCCTAGAAAAGGCAACCGAGGACAAGAATTCAGTATCGGTGATCAGCTCAACTGGCAGTAAAGAGATACGGTACGACATGTTTCGGAGCTACGTGCCGAGCTGCGGTGCTCCAAACAATTGGGTACGATACCGGACGAAAGTTGCGAAAAAAGGGACCATAAGTAAAACACCATCCAAATTGGTAATACCTTGCACAGAATACTGAAATCGTCCAAATCCGTGTCCAAAAGTGGAAGAATGGTCTCTCGTTACATTCTGATGGTAATATCGCTCTTTTTTATGATAGTTCAAGATACTTAGTTACCAGCTAGGTACAGAAAACATACTGGTGTATGGTTTTATTTTGTGTTTGCCTTCACTTTTGTTATTCAGAATGGCCAAGCGGTCGGTGGATCATGACCAGCTAAAGTATGGAACACAGTAACGTACAGAAAACATATGGTTTTTATTTTGGATTTACCTTCGCTTGTTTCTCTTCTTATCTGCTTATGCTCCATATGCATTATGACCACATATACGACATATGTGGTCATAAATCATTGTTTTGTCCCGATGTACGACATTTTCAAAAACGATTGAAGCAATAATATGTCAAATATTTTTACTAAATAATCATACTTACTCGTAGATCTCCTTATTTTAGACAAACTATGGATTTGAAAGATATCCTGAGTGCTCCATTACTGGGACAGCTATGTGGTAGTGGCATTCTTATTTGCTTAGCAGGATATCAAGCTACAACTGTAAGTAATAGTTCATAAAATATTTTTATGAACAATAAATTACCAATTGAAATAATGTGGCGATGACGACGTGTAGTAACTAATTTACCGTTCTTATTCTTACCTTCATAATTCCGTCTTCATATGGCACTCAATGACATACGGCACTGAAACGTGGTCTCTAAATGTCAGTCTCATAAATATGCCCAAAGTTGCTCAGCTTGCTATGAAAGACCGACGTCCTCCCCGAGGGGGGGGGACGTCGGTCGATGGGAGGGTGCCATGGGTAGGGGGTATTCCGTCGGGCCGACCACTGATGACAAGTAACCCTGCTCCAGTGGTTGGCCCAACGACGAAGGCGACGTGGTGTTGGGGTGGGTTGCGGGTGTTGCGTGCTTAAGCCCCTCTGTCGCCCCGGACGGAGTGGTGCGGAGGCGCGCCGACCGCAGCCCTACCCAAAAAAAAAAAAAAAAGCTTGCTATGGAGAGGTCTATGTTTGATATTTTTCTACGTTATACAATCCAAAATACGGAAATCCGTAGAATAACAGATGTAACCGATATAGCCCGAAGAATTAACACGTTGAAATTGTAATAAGCAGGCCACATCACTATTCGAATTGACAACTGTTGTGGAAAGAAGTTCCTCGAATGGAGACCACAAGTCGGACAATGCAGCGTAAGACGACTCTGTACTAGGTGGACTGATGATTTCCGACGTCTACTGGCGGATGGATGGATGCTCATCTTTATACAAAACGTTTCACTACATCATCTATTAGTCATTTTTATGAATCTTATTGTTTTATTCTTATTAAAACTTCTCGCGAGCAACAACAGTCGTAGATTTCTTGGAATGAAACCCCATACATATAACTTTTCGGCCGCTCCAAACATACCACCTATGATGATCTGAAGTCATGTTTATATTAAGTGTCTGTTCTTAGTAAAATCTTACTATCAATTCTTTTAATGATGCTTCTAGTTTATTTAAATTTAGTAATTTAATAGTCAATAATGTTTTTGATGATGTAGGAATTATGCAATAAAGGATGGCGCTTACGGTCACTGATTCTCCAGTTCTTCTCAACAAGGCTTATCGAGATTTTACTTCTAGTTTTTAAATGTCTCTACACAGTTTACCTCTTGCTGCGACAGAAGAGGTACTGTTCACGTCGGTGTACAAGCATTAAATACTTTTTCCAGTCATCAGATGGGGAGCAAAGACCGATGATTTGTGAACGAGTCTTCCTGAATGTATCAATTTGAGCAAGGCTATTAAAAAAAAGTAAAAAAAAAAACAAAGAAAAGCGTGAGAGTTGTGAAATGCTCGGTTGGAACGATTTTCCTTTCGTAGTATATTATCTACATTAATATTATAAAGAGGGAAAAATTGTATTTTTGTGTATGTTTGTAATGAATAAACTCAAAAACTACTGTGCCGATTTCAAAAATTCTATAACCATTGGCAAGCTACAGTATCCCTGAGTAATATAGGCTATATTTTATCCCGGTATTCCAACGGGAACGGGAACTACGCGGGTAAAGCGACTGTAATCAAAGCGAAGCGAGGGCGGGTCGCTAGTTATTATTAAACGTATTGTATTATTGATTAACAAATACAAATAAATGAATTACTAGCATCTGAGAGCAATTAAATAAGGTGCAGAAATAATTCGTGAATTGGAGGAATGGTAGGAAATTACGTAATCAACATATTTATCTCAGCCGACAAAAATGTTTACAAACAATTCGCAAATAGGTTACAACAGCACGTGTTTTGTTGAAAATAAATATAAATACACAACTACACACAATACAGTACGAAACCACTGACGTGTTTGCGGTGTACTACCTATATCTACGCAGCCGGTACGAACTTGAATCAATAAGCGCGCACCTATCATTGGGCCAATAACATAGATCTTGACAGCAAAATTTATACTTTGTTCGTCTAGCCTCTAGCTCCAGCAGCCAAGCCCGTACCGTATGATTAGAAACTTCGTTCCAATTATAAATGTTTAAAACAGCGTAAAGAAACCCATAAACCGCCGAGTTTTAAAAAACAGCTCAGAAAATCAATTTCTAGAAGAACACCTTAGTCTATTAGTCTGCTCCTGATACCGCCCTAGCTGAGGTAACGGATGATCGCACGGAATTAGTCCGACACCCGCGAAAAGGCTGAACCACGAAAAAAATTAACCTATTATTAGTCACACATTGTTATTATAAGTAACACATCATTTTCATCATCATAGTTCATATACGTCCCACTGCTGGGCTCAATCCTTCTTCGCAATGGGAGGGCAATTTACCGACTACCTATGTCTCGTTGGGCTGACGGATTGGTATAGGCTTTTATTTCGAGTTATCCTTCTTTTGCATAGATATTATCTGCAATAATATCTTTGTCATGTTTTGCGATACCCACGGGCAAGAAAGAGGGCAGAGAATTATATGCTTCCTCCATTACCACACGGGATTAAAATGTGTAAGGAATTATTAAAAGGAAATACCTACGTATCTATACCCTATCCGTGTGGTGACGGAGTAGGAATACAATTCACCACCCCTTTCATACCCCAAAAGACGACTAAAAGACAATCTAGTGAATATTACAACTATGAAAAAGAAGAAAAACTCGAGGTGAAACCTTTTGCTAACCCGCCGGCCAGCGTGGTATAGTAGGTCAATTTTCATCCCAATATGGAGTAGGCTTGATCCCAGTAGTGGGACGTATATGAGCTGTGATGATGACGATGAAGTACCTATATAATATTCGTATCATGTTATGATTATAAAATTATTACTATTAATTTTCTCCTATGTGCAGACAATTTCGATGAACCCGGTCAAGTTTATGATGAGCTTAGGATATTTATCATACAACATGTTCACTTTATACCTCAATTGTCGATGGTGTGAAGAGATTACCTCTCAGGTACATTTTATCTTAATATTCGTGTCAAGCATTATGTTTAACTTATTATGCGAACCAATACAAAACCCAAAGTAAGAATGATTCGTCTCAGCTTATAAACGTCACATTGCTGGGCTCGAGTCTCCTCACTAATAGGAGGAATAATGACCTACCATGTTGGTCAGACAGGTTGGTATAGAATTTAGGTTGGTAAAGATTTTTAACTAAACAAACATACGCACGCCCATAATGGAGGATCAAAGTCACCATACTGACGTCCCGCCTTTGGAGTTAACCTCTCCACCGCTCGCCGCCCCGTCATATATATATATATACACATACATATATATATATATATACCTATCTTAATATTTATAAACTACGTGTCACGTTGTTTGTCCGCGATGGACTCCTAAACTACTTAACCGATTTTAATCAAATTTGCACACCGTGTGCAGTTTGATCCAACTTGAAAGATAGGATAGCTTACATCTTAATTTATAGTCGCAATATTATTTTATTGCAAATTATTTGCCTATTATTTGACATTCACAATTATCTGTTAACTTCAAACGATTTTAACAGATGCCGATATCTGTTGACTGGATTGAATATTTAATTAATAGATGTCGCTGCTATGTCAAACCTACAAACGTGTCATATACGATTTTAACTTGCTTATTTACATAGATGCCATTTGTAAAAAAATATGACGACTTCCATGACAGATGTTCTCCTACAGTTCCACTTAAATAGTTTAATAAAATGTAATATAACAAAAACGTTAGCCACAGCAACGCGTGGCCGGGTCTGCTGGTATATATATATATATATATATATATATATATTCAGGATCTCGGAAACGGCACCAACGATTTTGATGAAACTTGGCATGCTAGAGGTTTCGAGGCCAAAAAATCGATCTAGCTAGGTTTTATTTATAGAAAATGTTGTTTTGTCGGTGTTTTTAGCAAAACAATACAATGACATTAAATTTTAAAAGAATATGTATTCAAATTTCGCCGTCAACGTCATGAGTTACGATACCTCAGTTGGGAAGTAATTACGTTAGCGGCAGCCAAAGGATCGAAAAAAAACCAAAATTACTATAAAATCATTTAATTATAAAAATTACATAAGTCTAATTAAATCTAACTTATTCGAAGTATGAATATGGAATGAACGATTTTATTATGAAACTACGTAAATGCAATCGGTGACAACTGCAGCGTCAGCTCTCGGATTCCGGCGACAGGGCGGCGGCGAAGCATTGCTTGCGTAATTGCTGATGTAGTACAATAATGAATGCATATTAACTGCTGCTGAATCCGCGATCTGCCTGGACTATTAATATATAACACCTCCCCTCGTAGATCAGCGACTATTTTCGAACGTTGAGTGAAAATGTCGCTGGAATATTATCTGGGGCTTCCTGATTCTTTGCTATTTCCATGTGGGTCATGTGGTTATCCTTTTGATGAAAGGATGCTGTACAGACTTTGTTCTGGATGCTGTGCAGACTTCGGTGATCTGTTGAGTCAAGACTACGTGTTTTGGTACAACGATACTTGTTTTTCAGTGTTACTTGGTATGTCCATTAGTTTGGTGGAATGTGGAAAAGATACGGCATAATGCCGGTCGTCTAATTATTCCAGGACTTCAGTAGCTGATGAGACGGTTTTGAACTGGCAGGAGTCATGAGCAAAGCTTGTTTTATAATGAGCTGTGGGATGTAGTTTGGGCTGACGCGTATCTGATGCGAAGTTTCTTACAGAGATACCAACTCCCAACCTTCGGGCATTCAGCCTCCATGTACAGCCTGAATGTACCTGTGTTGATTGCAATGTAAGGATAGGAAGGTAGAAAGGCCTGTTCGGTGTTATAGCTATTCTGGATATATTAAAAATACAGGGAATTTAAAAAGCATTACTATGAATTTATCAGAGAAGTGTAAACTGAGGATGAGTGCTTCGTAGTACTATTTTAATTCTACTCTTAATATCTCATCTAGGTTATAAATGAGTTCTAGCTTACCTAACATTAATTCTAACATATTGATATCTATACTAGATTGGTGCATACTCGATGTATGAGTAAAACCATTTTCTATTCTAGTTATTTCTAAACTTATTTATTACTAAGTATAACTAAAAGATTTGTCTCGAGAAGCGTTGTCTCGCTAAGGGTCAGTGACAGTAGAATCATTTAATAATTGGGGAACTTTATGACCTCTTTTCAGTCTAGACTTGGCTACAGGACCACCTTTTTTTGAGGTGTAAATGTGTATTGGCCAATCTGCTAAGACGGTGTCTTGAGTAAATCGTGGTGCAACTTTTTGGCGGTTAGCAAACGGATTTTTAATGAAGACTTGCTGTTGGGGAGTGTATTCTATTTCGGGCTCACGATTTATATTTCTTTGTTCTATGAGAGCGGTTCTATTAGTTAAAGATGATTCGTTTATAATTTTATAAACTTCGTTCATCTGGGCCTTATGATTTTGGCTATATTGTTGTAGTAAATGATGTGTAAAATCTATATCTAATATATCTCTAGGGTCAAAATGTCCATTTAATAAGTCAAACGGCCTACATTTTGTGAAACTGTGGATAGAACTGTTATAAGCTATTATAGCATATGGTATTAGATAGACTATAGGTTCATCTTTATTTTGCAATTTTAAAATTCGAATATGTTCAAGTATTGTGGAATGAAAGCGTTCTATGTTCCCATTATCGTTCGGTGAGTGAGGTAAAATACGGTGATGGTTTATTTTGTGAAGCCGCGTAAATTCTGAAAAGAGTTGGTTCGTAAATTCGGTTCCGTTATCCGTTATTAGAGTTAATGGTACTCCATGATGGGTACAGAATTTAAGGAGAGCTTGTAATATGCTTACAGCTGTGCCATCGTTGAGATAGTACGCCTGTCCATATTTCGTGAATACATCTACGAAGGTGATATATTTTTCGTTGTGTACGGTGAATAAGTCTATGTGAACTATCTCGAGTGGTTTTGTTGCAGGTGGTACGATATTAAATTGAGGTTTGATAGGGTTCCTGTCGTATTTCGCTTGGCTGCAGATAATACATTCATTGATGTATTTTGTAATCTGGTCTTTCATTTTGGGCCAATAGTATTTTCGTGATAGAGATAGATAACATTCTGTGATTCCACGGTGATTCGTCTTTCCATCATGATAGTTGCGAATGATTTCCTGTTGACGAAGGTAATCCTTAACGTTTTCTATTTCTAGTTTTGTAAGTACGAGGTTTAGTGAAGAACTTCTGAACGTTTTTTAAATTACAGGGATAATAGAATACATGGCAAGAGGTGGAGTTATTAAAAGGGCGGTTTTTAATTTAGGACTAACATACTCTTTAATCGCATTAATGACGTCGTTTTCTAAGTTTGATTTTGAGAGTTGAATGGCTATGCGCGTGTGAGTTTCGAAAGGTTTTGTTACGTGCGGTTTTCTTTTGACGTCATTTACGATGGTGAAATGAATTTGCCTGTGGTATTTATTAAGGGGTTCATCGGTGATTGGAATTTCTAATATAGGATGTTCTAAACTAGTGTGTGCGGTTTCGGTTCAAGAGTTTACAATAGTAGGCGGTTCATCAGTAGGGTTCGGTATGAGAGAACATAATTCGTCGACTATGCTATTTAGATCTTCGTTGTGGATTTCTATACGAGATAAGGCGTCGGCATTGGTGTTATGTCTGCCTTTTTTATATACCACGGTGAAATCGTATTCGCTAAGTTTTAAACGCCATCTGGTTAATCTTGAATTAGGTTCTTTAAGGTTTACCATCCACTGCAGTGGTTTGTGGTCGGTTATTATCTTAAATTTTCGTCCAAACAGATATGGGCGAAAATACTTAGTAGCCCAAACTATGGCTAGAAGTTCCTTTTCTATGGTGCTATAGTTAAGTTCACTATCGTTTAATGATCGCGAGGCGTAACATACGGGTTTATCGGATCCAATTGGACCTTGGGATAGCACGGCTCCAATAGCGACGTTTGAAGCGTCGGTCGTCAGGTTGAAGTCTTTTTCGAAGTCAGGATATTGCAGAATAGGATCATTACTTAAGAGTGTTTTACATTTCTCGAAACAACTAACTACTGGGAGTCTAACGTAATCTTTTTACCTTTCTTTAAGCACTGTGTAAGTGGTTTAGTTAAATTAGCAAAATCTGGTATGAATTTTCGATAATAGCCAATAAGACCTAAAAATTGTTTAATTTCTTTAGGAGTTTTGGGAATAGGATAATTTTCAATAGCCGAAATTTTGTCGGGATTGGGTTTTACTCCATCTCCACTGATGATATGTCCGAGATAAGCAGTTTCAAGCTTAAGAAATTCCGACTTGTCCATTTGTATTTTGAAATTAGACTCTCGAAGTCTTTGGAATACCTTCTCGAGGTTGACCATGTGCTCTTGGAGAGAAGTGCTGAAGACTACTATTCCATCAAGATAGATTAGGCAGATGTTATTCTGGAGGTCTCCGAGAACATTGTCCATAACTCGCTGAAAAGTGGAAGGCGAGTTTTTAAGTCCCATGGGCATTCGAAGAAATTCGAAATGACCATGTTCGACGTTAAATGCGGTTTTCGAAATATCAAGGGGGTCAATTTCCACTTGGTAAAAACCACTGGCTAAATAAAGGGTTGTAAAATATTGGCAACGACCTAATTTGTCAAGTTGGTCACCAATATTATAGATGGGATATTTATCATCTATAGTTTAGTCGTTGAGTTTCCAAAAGTCGACAACTAGACGCCATTTTTGCTTACCAGACGCGTCCATTTTCTTTGGGACGACCCAAATCGGTGAGCTCCATGCTGAGTCTGATGGTCTTATTATACCTTGGTTAAGCATTTTCGAAATTTGGTCCCTAACTTCTTGTCGGTGTATAAACGGGTATCGATAGCTTTTTGTGTAAACAGGGACTTCATCGGTTGTTTTTATACGATGTTTGATTTTATTTGTAAAAGTAAGTGTTTCTCCTTCAATATATAAAACGTCCGCATAGCGAGAACATAAGGTGGTAAGATTCGCTTTTTCTTCGGGGCCTAAGTGTTCGGTGCGCAAACGCGATATAACTTCTGATACACGTGAGTGTGGTTGTTCGGTGCGAGTGTACTCGGTATTAAATAATTCCGCATGTGCAGGTCGGTCGAGAGACAATATTATATCGTTGGGTGTAGAGTTTTCTATTTCAATGTAACCGCGATTGTTTTTTACGTTAGTAAGGCATTCGTGAATAATGCAATTGCATATAGTTTGTTCGCTAACTAATGCTGCACCGTCGGGGGTGTTAATGGGAGTTTTAATTAATTTTGTCGATTTTGCTGGTATGATGTCCTCGTATAGGTTGACATTACAAGAATTGTACATGCGTATTGGGTTCGAGGCGAATTGTGTAATTAATTTGCGGTCTTTTAAGTCTATTTTGGCCTCCCATCTGGTTAATAGGTCTAATCCTATCAATCCGTCGAAATAGTCATGAAAACGGTATACGAATAATTTAACCGGGTTAGGGTCGTTAAATTCAGTAAAACTGGGTAAGGTAATAGAGTAATCGTTTCTACTAACGGCGTGTACATTGGTGACTTCAAATGGATCGTAATTTAGTGGAAAGTTTGGGAAATATAACTCGACTGCGTCCGGGCTAATAAACGATTGGTTTGCACCTGTGTCAATTAATAATTTTAAAGGTGGATCTGAAATAGAAATATATGGTAGCTGTCTCTGAGTTTGGAGATTTAATTCTATTTTGGTCTTTTTGACACCGGGTCCAACTGAAAATCCGGGTCTGATGAACTTGTACCAGGTTGTGGTTCTATATCCTCGGTATTCTGAATATCATTTGTCGTATCATAATAAGTAGTATTATAGGTGCACTCTTCTGTAGCGTATGGGTTGTAATCGTTGTAATAATTATTGTAAAAATAGCTATCTTCGTGTTCGTAACAATACTCTGGGTAATATGAGTCGTCGTATGACGCGCACTCATTCACATTCATTTCACGCGGTTTGAAATAATTACTTGGTGGTGGATTGCCTGATTTACGCCAATCATGACCTGATAACATAGGCTTAGGTGTAAAATGCTGTATGCAGCTCATGGGTTTTGGGCCTAGATTTTGTGGTGGAACGTTCCTGGGTGGTAGTCGAAAGACGTTACTATGTGGGTTATAACCGGGTGGTTGAGCGCGATATATTTGCTGCGTACGATTAGGGATACGTTGCTGGAACTGTTGGTTCTGTAGGGGGTTGAATTTAAAGGGTTGCGGCGGAGGTTGGTGTGATTTAAAACCTACTGGTCAATTAGGGGGATGACTAACGATGTTTTGAGCACGTGGTTGGTTGAAATTTATAGGGGGTGGAACATAGTTGAACGCTCTAGGGGTGTTAACCGATTTCGGGGTATCGTTACGTTGTTGTAAATATATTACATTCAACTCCTCTTGAATATATTCGAGTGCTTTTTCTATAGTCTCTGGTCGCATACATCTTATCCGCGATCCTAATGGTTCGTTTAAGCCTCTCACGAATGACTGCATAGCAATTTTTTTATATAATATTCTCTTAGCTTCTACTGTGGTACTAATTGGTTCATGCAAAGTTACATAGGTCATTATGGTACTGAATAGTGTCTGGCACTGGTCGTAAAACTCTTGAGGTGTCTTCGTACCCTGTTTGGCTAAAGATAGGTCACTATAGAGAGCAGTTTCGTCACGCTGATCGGAAAAGTTATTTATTAAGGCTGTTCTAATACCTAACCAGCTGTCTGGAATACCGTTGGAATTAATAGTGCTAGCGGCTGATCCCGTAATTTTATTTAGTATTCCGTTTAAAAGACATAAGTTCGCTAATTCGTTTCCTGGCTGATCACTTAAATATTGTACAACTATTCTATCGCATATATTAATAAATCTAGTTAAAATATTCGCATTCCCATCGAACTCCGGGACTAGGCGAAGTGCCTTAAAAATCGTGTCCGGGTCATGGGTTATTACTACCACGTTAGCCTGTCCTTGAGCCATATTTTCTGAACTCTGCGGAGGGCTACTATCTAAATTTCTAATTAAATCTATTGTATTCCAACGAGCCTGCCGAGATGCAGGTTCCCGGTACGAATTTTCGCGATGGAAAATTTTGGAGAATGGATATAACTAGGACAAAGGAAGCAAGCAACACGAGAACAATTTAAGTGTACTTACATATACTTTATTCTGGTTTCTCTTTCGTGAGTCGAGGTCTTGACTCTCCTCTGGAACTGCTGCTGGACCGTAGATTCTGGAACCTCGATGACGGTGCTTGAAAGCCACCCGGGCGACTCGCGACGCCAATATCGATTTGAAAGGACTCTAAGGACGCGAACCGGCCCGCGAGGATCCTACCGACTGCGCCAATTACGTTAGCGGCAGCCAAAGGATCGAAAAAAAACCAAAATTACTATAAAATTATTTAATTATAAAAATTACATAAGTCTAATTAAATCTAACCTATTCGAAGTATGAATATGGAATGAACGATTTTATTATGAAACTACGTAAATGCAATCGGTGACAACTGCAGCGTCAGCTCTTGGATTCCGGCGACAGGGCGGCGGCGAAGCATTGCTTGCGTAATTGCTGATGTAGTACAATAATGTATGCATATTAACTGCTGCTGAATCCGCGATCTGCCTGGACTATTAATATATAACAAAGTTGTCCAGTTTTTTTTTAGTTTTGTTTTGGCATTCAAACAGCTTCGGATCGAATCTCGGTGTTATTATTATTCTCTTTTTGTAATTTTTTATATTTTTTTATTTTTTGTTAATATATATCTAAATAAATTCGTCAAAAATATAACAAAAATATGCCGAGCGAAGCTCGGTCAACCAGATATTATGCATAGTATATTTCTTAGTCGTAGTTTACGACATCCACAGGTAAGTGGTGGTGAAATCTTGCCCGTGGATATCGTAAAAGACGACTAAGGGATACAATAAGCATATAATATCTGTGCAAGAGAAAAACAATTCGAAACAAAACCCTATTCCAATATGTCTGACCAGTGTGAAATAGTAGGTCAATTCCCCTCCCATCATGAAGGAGGCTTAACCCCAACACTGGGATATATATAGGCTGAGATGATGATGATGACTCCTAATTTTATTAGTCTGAAATATTTTAGAGTCAGAACATCGGCAAAGCAGCATACTGTTCAGGTTGGGAACAAGGGATATCACACATTTCTGGAGTCAAAGCAACTATTATTATGGTGATACGAAGGGCAAATAACCCTTTAATATTCGTCGCTGGAGGGATGTATAAAATATGTTTATCTTCTTATACTAATGTAAGTATTTTTGCATGTGGTAAGTAAAAATTAAATGCAGCACCCCCTATCTTGCTCGTGGATGATGTAAAAGGCCACTCTGGCATATATATGTAATATATATATATATATATATATATATAATAATTTTATATAAATACTGTGTGGTAGCGGCTTCGAATACTACCAACCCTTGCTTTGCTCGTGGGTGTCGTAAAAGACGACTAAGAGCCCTAGATTGACCCGGACCAACTCCATCTGGTACCATTTGGGTCAACGATTACATTCCCAAGGAGGGTTGACGTCAGGCAGGCGGCCGGTCATAAAAGTCATTGCCGAAACTTTTTGCAATATGAACAAACAAATGACATATCGCGTCGACCCCAAGTAATTGGGATAAGAGCAAGATGATGATGATGATGTATATTATCTATACAGCAAATGTGAAAGAAAAGGAAAATTGGACAGAAAACCCTATAACACCTGTAAATAAAAATATTTTACGGATTTTATCGTGTTTATATTCGATTTTTGATTGCCCGACGTTTCGAACATTTAATAGTGTTCGTGGTCACGTGACCACGAACACTTACGTAACAGTGTTCATGGTCACGTGGCTATGAAGCAGAAAATTCTTACACTTTTTTTCGTTTAACCTCCATCCTTGGTGGATGTTTGTATTGTAGCTCGTACCGTATAAGGATTTTTTTCCAAACTATCATTTGCCATCCTTATCATGTCAAGATTACAGATTTTTCATGTACATATACTGAAATATAACAACAAACGCGATATAATCCGCATAGTAGTTTTATTTACAACTAGCAACCGCCCTCGCTTCGCTTCGGTTTTAGTCGTTTTACCCACGTAGTTCCCGTTCCCGTGGGAATACTGGGATAAAATATAGCCTAGTTTACGCCCTGATATTATAGCTTTTCATTGGTGAAAGAATTTTTGAAATCGGTCCAGCCGTTTTGAAGATTACCCGTAACAAACAGACAGACAGACAAAATTTTTTTAATCTGTATTTTAGGCATAGGTGTCGTGTAAATAACCGTGTGAGCATGAAAAAAGCCTATTATTTTGACATTACAAACAGACACTCCAATTTTATTTATTGGTATAGATGTGTAATACTCGCATAATCATCAGAAATTATTAACTAAAACACCTCTTTTGACCAACATGGTAAAGTGCAGTCTGTGAACATAGTCTGCCCACCATAACATCAGGTTTGATAAACTACAAATCCTCGCACAAGAACACCGATACCTGCCTAGAATGGTACGCACGGCTATTAAGATTAAAAAACACAAAAAGTTTCAATAGAGAGGATGGCTGGGTGTTACCATCAAGCTGGGCTCCTGTTATAAACATTATTAAAAACAAATCCAAAAAGACCACCACAAGACTGCAAGACACTGTGAGCTCATATTGTATAGATTTGATCGACAATAATAATAACTAAATATAATTTTATAAATTAAAACCTCTTAGTAACATAAAGTAAGCCGCCTTCAAAATTAATATTAATTTAGTCATCATGTCATCTGAGTTTTCTTGCCGGATCTTTCTCATTGTGGCCGTGTTCCGATCCGGTGGTAGTATACTAGATTGTTAGGTTTTTTAAATATAATTACTATTAATTTTAATGTTAAATAATTATTAACCATAAATAATATAATTTTTTCATATAGAATCATTTTCTTCTTACACTTGCAATAAATTTTGTATCAAAATGTGGGTCAATATTTAATAACTAATTTCTGTATCGGGTAGATAATTATAAATTTTCTGCAGTAACGATGACTTGTTGGACGTGAGACATCTTAGTCCGCCCGTGACCATGAACGCTGCAAAGTGTTTGAAACGTCGGGTAATCAAAAATCAAATACAAACGCGATAAAATCCGTAAAATAGTCTTATTTAAAATGTGTAATACTCGCGTAAACATCAAAAATCATTATGGTAAAGTAGGTTATGGTTCCATCTACTACGAAGGAACTTGAACTCGGCAATGGAATGTGTGTGAGCTGAAATAATTGTTAATGTAGTTGTAGTATGGTATAACTACTACGTCCAATACACCACCACCTTGCCCGTGGGTGTCGTAAAAGACGACTAATGAACGAAGACGATAAATTATATTCTTATTCCGTCACTATACCGAAAAACCAGAGGTACGCTAAATCTTTTCGCCAGTCTAATAGGTTAATTTTTCAACATTAGTAGACAATGCTCGAGCCTAATAGTATCAGTAACATATTATAAAAAAGAATACATTTATTCCGAATCGGATACGCAAAGATCTTTAATTTTCCCATATAAATTACCATTAATCGGCCAAAATTCCAAACCGAGCTTGCTATTGAGAATTTCTAATGGAAAACCTTGAAACTAGAAGAAAACCCCCAACAACATATTATTGCTCAAATTGAAATTATTGGCAGAACGGGTGTAACGGATATAGCACGAAAAATTATCACACTGTAGTGGCAAAGAGCAGGTCACAACGATCGGGCAATCGACAACCATTGGGGAAGAAAGGTTCTCGATTGGCGATCACGTATTAGACGACGCAGTGTAAGACGCCCTCTCACTAGGTAGACCGACGACCTGGTAAAAAGCTGCTGGGCGTCGTTGGATACAAGTGACACAGGCCCGGACTTTGTGGCGAAACATGAGAGAGGCCTACGTCCAGCTGCGAACGTGGATAGGCTGAATGGTGATAATGATTATTATGATAAAGTCATCAGCAGGCTCAACTAGAAAGTGTTATTAGTGATGTAGTTGTGATGTTAATATTGTTATGGTTTTCCAGTTGGTGAAAGCTTCGTACAGTGCTTTGAACATTCTTCTGAGAACGAGTAAAGAATAAATTAAAAAGTAAAATTCATTATGATTTAAATTCTCTCAAGAAATTATGATAACGTAGTGATTAAATAAATACATTAGAGTAGAAAAATATTCAGTGATTTATTTTGCTTCTGCATCCTTATACCTATGATTTATTAGGGTTCCTTTTCTGTTTATAGTCTCATGTGTTTATCATCGAAACGGTAAATAGCGACGTAATTAAATCATATTTAGTCCTATCATTTTTAAGACTTAGACGTTTGAAGAATTTCTTTAAAGTGTCTTCGTCACCATCTTTTTACCTCACTGTTGTGCTCCTCCATAAGGAGGATATGATATTCACTACACCTTAGCAGTTCTGCCGCTATATATTACATAAAATGCCATCACGATTATTGAATATAACACGTTAAAACACTAAGATATTGAACATAATACAAGAACACCACATGACACTTCCAGATTCCCGCCAAAAAAAAACCCTACCGCGCTGGTTCTTCTTCTTCTTCTTTTTTGTCTTGGCAATCAGCTACAAATACGAGCCATTTTTGCCAGTGTCGAGTTATAATTATCTTTTCAAGTTCTCAGTTTCTTCATGTCAGTAATGGTCTGTCAGTAAATCAAAGTGTCCCCCTCAACAGTGTAATGGCCACTGTTAAGGGTATCTTCTGAGAATTTTGGTGGAAACAAAAAGGTATGTATAGCAATTTTATATCATACTAGCAACCCGCCCTCGCTTAGCTTCGGTTATAGGTTATAGTCGTTTTACCCGCGTAGTTCCCGTTCCCGTGGGAATACCGGGATAAAATATAGCCTAGTTTACGCCCTGATATTATAGCTTTCCATTGGTGAAAGAATTTTTGAAATCGGTCCAGCCGTTTTGAAGATTACCCGGAACAAACAGACAGACAGACAGACAAAAATTTTTTAATTGCTATTTTAGGCATAGGTGTCGTGCAAATAACCGTGTGAGCATGAAAAAAGCCTATTATTTTGACATTGCAAACAGACACTCCAATTTTATTTATTGGTATAGATTCACTACACCTCAGCAGCTCTGTCGCTATATATTACATAAAATGCCATCAAAATTATTTAATATAACACGTTAAAACACTAAGATATTGAATATAATACAAGAACACCACATGACACTTCCAGATTCCCGCCAAAAACTCCTCCTCCGCGCTGGTTAGACAGGTGTGTTATATAGGGATGTAACTTGGAGGGAAAAACGATTAATAAATAATCGATTAATAAATAATCGATTCTTTCTTTAAAATAAATAGATTAATTATTTCTAATTAATCGATTATTTTATAATCAATATTTTTACTATCCATAGTTCTTTTTTAAAATTTTTCTGCCAACAGGATTATGACGACCTTTTTTTTTGTTTTTTTGAGGAAATGTGACATTTATTTTGTAATATAGTATAAAACACTGACATTCGATAGAGCACTTTTCCTGGCCAGTATAGTAATGACCTTTTTCTGGCAATCTGACAGAGATTTTATTTTATACTAAAATAATCGATTAATATAAAAATTGATTATTTTTTCACATCCCTAGTGTTATAGGGTTTCATTTCGGGCTTTTCGTTATTCGCATAAATGTAATATGCATATTTAATCCCTTGGTCATATTTTACGACACCCACGGATAAGAGAGGCTAAATTGTATTCTTACGGCGTCACTGCACGGAAAAGTTTTATTAAAATATTTTTTATTTCTAACAAATTTGTCTGTTTTTGGCAAAGTAAGTGAATCACATTATTGTAGAACAATGTAACATTGGTTCCGCTTGATGTAAATCTTTATTCAAAGATATCTCCGAAAGAACATTTGAGAAATTTCATTATAAAAATATAAACGGCGAGTTCCACTGGCTGTGATTTCATTTATATTGACAAATTAGCATATGAGTATGTATAAACATATTTTTTTGATTACGTAAATAGACTAGGAACGTAAAACAATATTATTTAGGCAGAATTAGTCTTTGTCATATAAACAATACTTAAATTGTCTATTGTTATTAACAAAAGACAATTTTGACGCGTAGTCTAAAATTTTCTATGAAAATAGGATGCGCAAAATTTCTTGTTAAAGGAATTTTATGCTATGATTGATATTGTATCGAAAATAAGATGAATTTTGAAGCATTCTGACAAATAATATCATAAAATTTATCATATGTGCTATCAAAGTTTTCCGTGTGGTTCCGAAATAAGATGACGGATTGAGTCCACTAACGCATATCTCGACCGTAGGCGGCGGAAAAATTGACTAATGGATATGGCAGTAACATCTATTCAAGAGAAGGAAACTCCCTGTACCAACCTTTCTGACTAGTGTCGTATCACAGGTCAATTTATCTTCAAATTTTTAGATCTACAACTTTTGTCTGAAGTAATTTTTCGATAAAACTGACAGTTTCGAGAAAATTCCAAAAAACCTCAAATTTTGACATTTGCTCTTTCGAATAATTGGTAGCATACATGGGATCGATGGGGACTTTTGAAGTTTCCTTTCTGATGGTGAACCCAAGCTTCCCACAAAAATTTGGCTCTGTCGGCATTTTTGTTATTTCAAATGTCTAAAATATATGTTAAGAATTTTTATTAAATTATAACTCAAAACTAGCTGATCTAAACATTTATTTGCGAAAAGTTAACGTTACACAGAAATGGCACTCGACTATCAAGAAAGTTCGTCTTATAAAATATTCAGGTGACCACTTACCCTTGCTAACGGGACCCTTCCGATATGCATTATATATGTTAACTTCAAAGAGAGGTCGTACTTTACTTCACAAGATAATTATAGTTTCTTCAGTCAGCATTAAGAATGAGTTTGGTAATATTTGTTTATATTTGGAAAATTATCGATAATGCTAGTTAGTAATGATATCTGATGTTTTCGGGAATACAGGGTTTTACGGATTTTATCACGTTTGTATTTTATTTTTGTGTCTTTTTTTTTGAATACCGTGCACTAAGGAACAAATTGTGGATCGCATAAATTGTAGACCTGCGTGGGATTAGGTCGGTATCTTAACCAGCACACCATCTGTTCAGTCGAATAAAATATAGTGATAACGATGACTTGTTAGACGTGAGATATCTTAGACCATCGATGACCATGAACGTTGAAAAGCATTTGAAACATTGGGCAATCAAATATCTGGTTAATTTCCCTATTATAATAGAGGAAACTCAAGCTCAATAATGGGATGTGTATGAGCTGAGAGGGACGATGGAAAATCCATACTTTCACACAGTTAATTGGATCATATGTGTTAACAGTGATGACTTATGACACGGCAACGTAGTCCCTAAATCTAGGCCTCATAACAAAGCTCAAAGTCGCTCAGCGTGCTATGCAGCGGGCTAGCTCAGGATTTCGCTGCGAGATAGAACCCTGAATACGGCAATTCGCAGAAAAACAGGTGTAACCGACATAGCACGAAGAATTAGCGCGCTGAAGTGGCAATGGGCAGGCCACATCGCTCGACAAACCAATAACCGCTGGGGAAGAAAGTTTCACGAGTGGCGATCACGTATCGGACGATGCAGTATAGGACAAATCAAGTGGACTGACGACCTGGTGAAAGTTGCTGGGCGTCGTTGGATGCAGGCGGTATAGGACCGCACTTTGTGACGTAACATGAGGGAGGCCTACGCCAGTCCAGTTGATGGCGATAGGCTGAAATGATGATGAATTGGATCATATATAGGCTTAAAGTCTTGAAATATTTCAAGATTTAATGTAATATTTCACGTATCTGTTATATTTTATAATATGTAAGATTATTATAACTTTTAACAGGCTTAGCTGTAGCCTAAGCATTGAGGCGTGTTCTAAATTTGGACTGAAAATGCTTTATATCTGATATTAGATCTCAAACTTATTATAAGTAGTATAAGTACATATTTACAGATGTAAACGCTGAGTTGAATATTTGAACGAAATGTCGTTATGTCATATCTACGTATGAATTAACAGATAAAATACCTACTGCTTGTTTATATTATGATATTAATCCAATAATCATTTTCTTCCGTGTGGTGACAGAGTAAGAATATAATTCACCACTGCTCGCAGGTGTCGTAAAAGACGATTAAGGGATATATGCAGATTACATCGATGCAAGAGAAGGAAACTCGAAATGAAACCATATTCCAACACGTCTGACCAGCGTGGAATAGTAGATCAATTTCCCTCCCTTGGTGGCTCGAGCCCACACACCTTCCATTGGGGCGTGTATGGGCTGTGATGATGAAATGAATTATTTGGCATTTATTGATTTATTTCATTTCAATTATCAGAAATAACAAGGAAGGTTTTATTACTTTTGAGTGTAATAAAATGTTTCTATTCCTTGAAAAATATTTATTCACTGTGAATATATTTGGTATTACAATTGTTTAATTATAGTATAACTAGCAGACCCGGCCACGCGTTGCTGTAGCTAATGTTTTTGTTATATTACATTTTATTAAACTATTTAAGTGGAACTGTAGGAGAACATCAGTCATGGGACCACTATGCTTTTTTACATAGATGCCATACTTTAGCCTCAACAACACGTGGTGGTTATGCTATTGAATTGTAGCTTATATGACACATTTGTAGGTTTGACATAGCAGCGCCATCCATTAATTATTGAAAAAAAAAAGCATTAATTATTGAAATCGTTTGGAGTTAACGAATAATTGTGAATGTCAAATACCTAATAGACAAATAATTTGCAATAAAATAATATTGCGACTATAAATTAAGATGTAAGCCATCCTATCTTTCAAGTTGGATCAAACTGCACACGGTGTGCAAATTTGATTAAAATCAAATCAGTAAAATAAAATCAGTAAAATAAAATTTATGTTAAATTAGGTGAAATTTAAAATTATTGTATGTTTTTTTCTTTTTTTGGGCTGGGTTCCGGTCGGCGCGCTCCTCGCACCACTCCGTCCGGGGCGACAGAGGGACGTAAACAGGCACACCCGCAACTCACCCGCGATGCACGTCGCCTCCTTCGTCGTTGGGCCGACCACCGGAGCAGGGTGACTTGACGTTAGTGGTCGGCCCGACGGAATACCCTCTATTTGGGGTACCCTCCATCGAAAATTATTGTATTGGAAGTAAAATCAGTAATTTTATCCTATAAAAAAAAATTAAAAAATATTTTAAAAAACAAGCTTTTATTTAAATACTCTAAAATGAAGAAAATTTAATTTAGTTTGTTCTTAACGGCCACACAGTCGTTCGATATCTACGAAAATGTAAGCTTTGTTACCGTATTACACTTGTATCGGGTGTTCTGTAGAACTGTATGCGGACTCTATTAGTTCACCAAGATAGATGGCAATTACCCGAACGATGATGCCACGCCTACATATATGACGTAACATTTTCTCCGCGTGGCCGGAGATATGATCTTTACTCCATACTTACCCTTGGGCATCGTAAAAATTTACTGAAGAAGCAGAAAAAGAACGTTCAGTAGCGCTCTAGCAACAACCCACTGGCCAAGCGTAATGGTTATGCCAATAAATTCTTCAAATAAATACTGTACTAAATGAACAAGCTATATGAAATTCTATGGAGAAAACACACCGACAGCGGACGGCGAAAACCTGAATGATGGTATATACTTTATCGTATATAAGGGCGAATGAAGTTATTATAGTCGTTGTGACAGAGTTAGGATGCTAATGGATACCTAGGGGGTCATATGAAACGCTAAACCATAACTAGTCGTTTACAAGCGTGCTCTAAGAGGACCTCTTAACTAGATCTTATGGCCGTTTACTAAGTAAAACTAACTTGGAATATGTTTCATGCCACCAAAAAGCAATTTTCATGTAGATGTAAAACCTAGTAATGAATTTTCTACCCATTGGTAATTATGCAGGCCAACAGTAACTCTACTCTGCAATTTGGCGAAATACGGAGGCAGGGGTAGACATAATAAAAAAATATCGTAATGGCAAAAGTGATATAAGATTTTGAATCCACCAACTCTACAAAAGTGACTGATACAGTGTATCTTGTAGACGTCCTGTATTCAAAACTTCGAAACTTTTAAATTTGCAATGTTTTTAGTAGGTTCAAATTTGAATCAGAGAAATACATTATAGCTTCCGGCAGATAATAGCGAATTTCAATGGTCTTTAGATTTTCTGTTTTCCATACACTGTACACCGCTGGTAGCTGGCAGCTGTTATATTAGTGGAAGAGAGGATACTATCACATACACAATCTTAAGTCTCCTTTCCGTCACTCTTGTCAGTTTAGCTAACCAATTTGTAAAAAAGCATTTATTCTGCTGCTGAATTTCATTATTCCCCAACGTGATCAGAAGCGCATCAAACCTGTTTCTATTAGTGAATAACTTTTATATTCGTTGATCATTTATAGCATCTTTATCGGGCTACTTTTATTTAAAGTGCAACGAACTAGTTTAAACAAGCATCATCGACTAATCAAAAGGATATGTTACTGAACTAAATATCTGACATGTTGATTTTAATGTATAAAAAGAAAATGAAGATTGCACTATGCTTTATATCATTCAAACCCCTCTGTATTTCAACAGTATCTGTTTCAAAGAAACACACACGTTCTTGTAATTTGACAACAACGTGTGAATAACAGACACCAATGACGTATTTATTTATGTTAATGTTGCTTAACAGATTTACAATTCGTTACGTAAAGTTCCGACTAAATAATGATGTATATGTCAAAGTGTGATTGATTTTAGAATAGGTATGTGCGACTTTACATAAGTTACTTTTATGCTGGTAGTCTTGAGATTCGTTTCATTTACCTACCTATTAGATTATAGATTGCCACTGTTGCACATAGACCTATGTGAGACAAAGAGAAGAAGAGAAGAAGACAGATTTGCTTTCGTTTCGCTTGACCGATAACTTGGGGATTGCAATTGTTGTTATTTTTTTTTGTTGGGATTATTCCACTATTGTAACTTTTGTAAGCAACGATCATGACATAATAGTCTCTATCGATGGCAAGGTTTGACCTTCAGACAGTCCCGGGAAATTATTTTAATTGGTTTGAGATCAGTATCAAATTTATTTAGAAACAGGAGATTTTGGAAAAGATTGATTCCACTTTCGTCCTATGAAGTGCCGGAGACGGGTAGGCAAATTGATTAGTAAGCCAATGAATACAAGGATATGTGCACCCGACTTGGCAGGGTCTATAGGTGAGCCTTAAGATTAATTGCTATAGTACATATGGTAGAAACGCCTGAACGCGTCTTTTTTAATGTGTCATAAATTTTCAACAAAAGTGTTGCTTTCCATCCTCATGGTGATGCCGATGGCAAAGTAAGCCGTGGTGACATTTAATAATTGCACACAAGATACACAAAATTTAATAATTGAAACTTTTGGTAGTGACTATTGATATTTTGGCCACATCAATTTATTACAGGAATATTATTTTCAATCTAACTTTTTTTCATGAAAGATAGAAATTGTCGATATGTCATCGTATGAGTTAGTATCCAATTTTGTAAGAATTGTTTATTATTCAGCGATCGTTATTAATTTCGAGTAGCACAAGTGTCTAACAATTTCAGAATCTAGAATTCTACTCAAGTTACATATAATATCGAATCTTAGATCTCAGAAGACTTATATTTGGAATATAAGGCACATCTCGAAATTATCAAAGTTATGCTCGTACATTGTGATGAGTTCTCTATTAGTTAATGTCATAAAACTTATGGGAATTATTAGATTTATATCCTTACTAGTATTATAAATGGGAAAATAACTTTGTTTGTTTGTTATGCTTGCCTGCTTAAACCACCGAGCCAATTTCAAAAATTCTTTCAGCAATAGAAAGCTATAATATATATATATATATATATATATATATATATACATATCAGGGAGTAATAGGCTATATTTTAACTATGGGGCTAAGGCGGCTGAAACTGAAGCGAAGCGAGGGCGGGTTGCTAGTGCTAAATAATTTTCAGTAATGACCAAAATTCGAATCGTTTGACGAGAATTGCGTTCGATAGATAAGGAAATATGGCAGTACTCAAACCTCGCAGGATAAAGTAAATTAAAAAATTATTATTTATTTCTTTTTATTGTCATTGTACTATGAAATTAACACGTAGACGTGTCAAATATAGCAATATTAATACCATCTGTATCAACATTAAAAAAACTATCCTTGCAGGGTTTGGAGCAAAGTCAAAATCTTGGTAATGACTTCTGATGAAGCAAGATATTAACAATTAATCTTAAATCTCATAATTAATGAACGAGATTTTTAAACAATATTTAAAAGGAATAAAACACTTATTTCCTTTGTATAATGAAAAATATAATAGATATATTGTTATGTTAATGTTAGTTGATTATTCTAGCATATTTCCATTCTTACAAAAATATTCCTTGAACGTTTGGTGTATAGCTTACTAAATTAGCGTAAACATTCTGCATACAAATTATATATACATATTGAAACACGATATTAGGCCCCAATTGTATGAAAACCAACAAAGTGAACAGACCGCAGTGTGTAATAATTAAAAATATAAGTGAGAAATACTAAAAATATCATCCAGCGACATGAATTTGGGTATAATTGGGTTGCTTGTTTCCTTGAATGATATTATGGTAAGTATATTGAACTTGATAACTTTATTCATTATCATCTCAGCTTATATCTACTGATCACAATCATTAACACTCAGTCAGCCTCATGCCTCCTCCACAATGGGACGGAAATTGATGGTACACCACGCTATACCGCTCACATGTAAAGGCATAAGTTTTTAATTCAAGTTTTTCTCCTCTTCGTCGTTATAGGCACATTATATCTCTAAGTAATCTTTTATGACACCCACCAAGAGAGGATGTGGTGAATTAAATTCTTACTCTCTCAACTAACTGACTTTACACAGATTTTTAATAGTTACTCGAATACTAGTCATTCGAAATAAAATTATTATTAAGAGTTTTAATATAATCAATTTTGTTTTTCCTAGCTCGTTATTTGGTACTTTAGAATTGGTGGAACAACTAGTTTTAATTGTTTTCATCATTAATTAATACCAAATATGTTGTGTGGTAGCGGTTCCAAATTCTAGCAACCCTTACATTATTCATGGGTGTTGTGGAAAATGACTAAGAACTTTATATTGACCTTTTTTTTCTTTTTGGTAGGCTATGGTCTGGACACATCTTGCCCAATCTGTCCAGGGCGATGAATAAGTGGCGTGCGGCCCCATACCCTACGGTATTCCCTCCCCATCGCCATTGGGTTGACCACTGGTACCGATTTCTTGAATTCCGTAGCCGGCCCAACGCATTACCCTCTCGGGTACCGTCCTCTACATAAACCTGGGATGATTATATCTGATGCCGTCTGGTCAACAATTATATTTTCAAGGAAGGTTGACGTCAGGCAGGCGGCCCGTCTACAAACTATAGCAAATAACTTTTGCAATATATACTATGAAAGAAGATTATTTGTTGAGTGGATTCCAAGAAGTCGATATAAAAGCAGGGAGATGATTATTAATTAAAATCAAATTGATAAGTGCGAACTATAGCGGGAAGATTAAACCTCTTTTTTTTGGCGTTGACTACAGTTAGCGCACCCGTCGCCCGGCACCGTCCGAGGCGACAGAGGACGGCGCGTGGCCTCATAACCTACCCATTAGCAAGTTGCCTTCGTCGTTGGGCCGACCACCGGTGCAGAGTTACTTGTCTTCCTTGGTCGGCTCGACGGAATACCCTGAGAGATACCCCTCCCCTCGACTCCCCTCCCCGGGACGTCGGTCGCCGTCGCGAGGTCAGCCTCTCCGCGAGTGATGGACTAAAATCTCTGGTCCGGTCACCCGCAGCCTCTGCATGTCCTTGGACTATAGCGACTATACATGAGTCTTCTCGTGACGAAGTTTTAAAGTATTTTAGATACTTTTGAAAAGCAAACAATGACATAAATATATATTATCATCTATACCAATAAATAAAATTGGAGTGTCTGTTTGTAATGTCAAAATAATAGGCTTTTTTCATGCTCACACGGTTATTTGCACGACATCTATACCTAAAATGGCGATTAAAAAATTTTTGTCTGTCTGTCTGTTTGTTCCGGGTAATCTTCAAAATGGCTGAACCGATTTCAAAAATTCTTTCACCAATGGAAAGCTATAATATCAGGGCGTAAACTAGAGTATATTTTACCCCGGTATTCCCACGAGAACGGGAACTACGCGGGTAAAACAACTATAACCGAAGCGAAGCGAGGGCGGGTTGCTAGTTATTATCTATAATGCCATCTTATTTATCATCACAGCTTATATACGTCCCGCTCCTGGGCTCGAGCCCCCTTCACAATGAGAAATTGACTTACTGTACCACGCTGGTCAGACGGGTTGGCGTAGAGTTTTATTTTCAGTTTTTGTTCTCTTGCATGGATGTTATCTGCATATAGTAATCTCTTGGGCCTCTCTTTTACGACATCCACAAGCAAGATTCACTTGTATTCGGAGCTGCAAGTTTTCGCTATCGGTTTGCCATGGAAAAGTCTCAAGATGCGTCATTAAATAGACGGTAGTGGATAACTGAAAAACAAAGGTCCACGGTTTCCATTATATCACGAGTTTAAAACATATTGACTATTTGACCTAGCTTACATACAAAATATAAAAACAAAAATACAAACGAATTGAGAACCTCCTCCTTTTTGAAGTCGGTTAAAAATAAATTATAAACACCACGGGTGTAGAGAACACAGAAGTTTTAAGACAACAGATTTTTTTAAGTTGACAGCGAAGATCACGCATTGATAAGAGCGTAGGTCACATTGCCACCCTAGCCGAGGCCGCGGGTGACCAGACCGAGGATTTAATCCGTCACTCGCAGAGAGGCTGACCGTACGACGGTGACCAAAATCCCTGGACAGGGACATCAAGAACCCCTCAGGATATTTATTCCGTCGGGTCGACCACTGAAGACAAGGAACTCTGCATCGATGGTCGGTCCAACGACGAAGGCGACGTACTATGGGTGGGTTACGGGGCCGCGCACCGCCTTTCTGTCGCGCCGGATGGGGCAGGGCGGCGGGTGCGCTGACCCGAAACAAAAAAAAAAAAAAAATAGTCACATTGCTAGTCACTGGTACAGCTTTCAAACTTCTTGTAATATCTTATCTATTATAAACATTACATAAAATATTCATACTACAGAAAAATACACGGCATATTTGTATAGCATTATTTTTACAGATATAAATAATATTAGAGATATTTATTACTAGGTTGTGAAGCCGGATCAATTTATTAACAAATTTATGGGACATTTGACAAGAACGTCATCGTTTATCTTCGATAAACATTTGCTAGTGTCTATTTTAAGTATTGATTACCGAACCTGTTTAATTTCTGTATTAAAATGCTAGTGGCTAAGATAGTGACCTACAGCGCCAGTGTCGGGGGTTCGAATCCCATGTGGGACAACACTTTGTGCGATCCACAAATTGTTGTTCTGAGTCTGGATGTAATTTGTGTCCGTTAATTATATGTTTGTAAAGTCCCCCGCAATACAAGGATTATTTCCTTAGTGCAGTGTTGTCTGAAATAAATAAATAAAATAAAATAAATAAAAATGGAATAATCATTAATTTGCAGTATGGTGGCAATGAATACCACCAATCATTGGTCCTGGGTGCTGTAAAAGATAAGTAACAACAAAATATAGACTTGAGCGAAGTCCATCTGTTATTGTCTGGTCAACCTTGACATTCCCAAGAAGGGCGTGACGACAGATAGGCGACTGGTTAAAAAAATTATTCCCAAAACTTATTGCAATATGTACGATGGAAGAAAGTTAATGTCGACTCCAAGTATTTAGGATAAGAGCAGAATAGTGATTATGTTGAAATTTTATTACACTTTTCGAGGAGAAGCTATCATGCGATTACAAAACACCTAAAACCATCAGGTTTGGCAAAAAAAAACGGTGTACAACTCCATAATTTGCCATATTGTACCTCTCTATCGTAATTTGGGAGAACCATCATCTTATCTTTGGTTATTAACACTCCTCATATAGATCATCACAACTCATATGTAACATTTTCATACTATACCGCGTTGGACAAGCGGGTTGATACAGGGTTTTATTTCGAGTTTTCCTTGCCTTACTTAGATGTTGATGTTTTTTAATATGCATATTGTATCTCTTAGTAATTTTTACGACATACATATACAGGATTAAGTGGTGAATTGTATTCTTACTTTGTTATCATATGGTGCATAACTCTCAATTTTCCGTTAGTGCCAAGGGTTTGTCGCGTAAAAAGTGGCTGCTCCCCCATGGAATTAGCTATAGCGCTCTATTAGGAATCTTATGAAATCGTAGTATAATAAAATGTGCTGTATTTATTTCTTATTCATTTTCAGAACTTTGGTGGACCCAAATGGCAGGTGAGCGATATGTCAGTGGTCACGCATGAAGTCGCCAAACTAAAAGAAGCTATATTGGACTACCCAGGATTTAACTACGAGAGCTTCAGACGCGATAGTTATGCACGAGTGAAAAATATTGGTATATTTGCATCTAAAAATTTACGTAAATATTTGTATCCAGATCTAAACATTCCAGGAGTTAACGGAATGATGGATCCGGATGAGAAAGGTTTCCTACTCATTTTCTTCTACGAACCGAGAAGCAAGAATATCCAAGGAAAAAAAGAGACACTTCATATTTTAGCACTTGATAAGGAGGTTGAACCTGATGCTATCAAAACACTTTTAGCTGGCGCGGTTATGAAAGATATTATGATGGAGAAAAATAATCCCAATAAAAAATAAAACTCACCTACCTATTAGATTATCTTCAGATGCAGAGTTTTATAAATGTTTTCTTCTAAAATACTATAACATAGAGAGATTATTTTTATATAAGAGAGTATTTTTATACAAAAAGAAAGGAAATTGAGCATAACAACATAGATACGTGCCAGAAGAAACTTATATAATTTATTAGTATTTTAATAAAGATATAACTAAAAACACATGTTGAATATTTTAGAATTTACTTATAAATACAAATATACAGTCATATATACTGGGATATTAATATGTTAAACGTGCGGCCTGATTTTTCAGTTTTTCCATTTGGGCTATGGGGGACACCACGTAGCCGACATACAGTTGTTCCGTTGGAACCGTGGGGACACCGTGTAACTACGAACCAGGGGTAACTTTACGCAAAATAAGATTACAAATTACTTTTCTTCGGTGTTCACTATATGATTCATCACATTTTAAAGCCGCTAAAGCAATAAAAAAATATTATTAAATTTTTAGAAACAAGCTATTTTTTGCTGTCTTCATAAACTAGATAAGTGGGGCTCACATGGTGAATCCCATCGCGTTCAACGTGTTAATATTGTATCGTAACGGCCCAGTGTAACTGGACAAAAATCGTAACGCAAATACCCACAAAAGTATCAAATCAAATATTATATAGACAGCCAATAAAGTAACAATAATAATAACATTTTGTAGTCACTATACTCGTAGTTATAACCATTTCGGTATATCAAGCTTTTTTAATATAAACTACAAATTGTTGTAAAGGTTATCTTCATAGAATAAAGTTATATGTTGGGGGTTATCTCCTAATTTCGCAAGATATCTTTAAGATTGTTATTATTTAAAAAATAGTTATCAGTGTCAAGGCTACTACTATACATTTTCATAATAGATATTATTTTAATGAACATCGTTTTAAACGCGATTAGATTGCGTAGAATAAATTAGACGTAATTTATCATTAAAGGTTTTTAATAGGTTCTTAGGGCATAACTATTTTTTTTATTGTAACTTTTCACTCATATAAAAGTACTACTTTGGACTACGTCTCTGATATTTCTACGCTTTCAAAAATGATTTTTGTTATTTACATAAATTTTAATTATATAAATCTAAATTAACTATGTACTCGGATTAAGCGCATTAAACTACATAAAATTGACCACGATATAAGTTAAAGAAAAAAATAATTACTCTAAAGTATGTACATATTTTTCACAATTTAACGTTTTTAACTCAAATTGGTAGGTGTAGGCAATGAACTGGTCCTTAATTTGAATTCAATGGGTCGAAATACATGTAAATTATATATACAGATGATTAAAAGTATGGATTACTTATCTTTCTTTTTTTTAAATGGTAATCTGCCGACATTAGCCATCAGCAACTTTTGCCAGTCTCATGTAATGTATGGATTACTTTTTGTGGGGCTACTAGGTAACGTGCAAACCCTTGACAGATGATAATTAAAAAGGAAGAAAAGAAAACTATAAAATAGGTTTCCAAAATAAATGACAAAATTGAACTCGATACTGCTTTCTACATAAATGTATTATTTCTGCCCATAGATTTTCTTTATAAATTCAATAGAAATATTAATTTTATATTCATTAATCTAAATATTTATACCACTTTTACGTTTTTTGTTGTAATCGTAAAAACTAGTACATGATAAAGGCATGAATAAATACCTTTTAATTTTTATAAGAGCCACACGTTTTTAGGACAGCTTACATCACCCCAGCTTTCACGCTTATATAGGATAAGTACCTATGTACAAAACACTTAAGAGAGGGTTATCCACCTGGAACTAATAGATTCTCTGCTAATAGGGATAGGATGAAATCTCATCTACGTTGACAAAGTGAATCGTATTGTGACATCTAACGTGTTAATAATAGAAAATGAAAAACAAAACCATTAAAATGTTGATACTAATTCGTCGTAAATATCGTGTTAGGCCGGATATGGATATAGAGATATAAGTAGTGATGATTTGTATTTATTTTAATATAGTGAAGATTTTGTCTCAATTTTCCTACGCGTGCTGCTTGTCCATTATTTAGATAATTATCTGATAAATTTCAAACTGTAACCATTTTTGATGTTTAAGGATTATATATCAATAAAAATTCACCTGTAAGAAATAAAAGTATTTTACGGATTTTATTGTGTTCGTAATCGATTTTTACTTTCCTGACATTTTGAACACATTGAAAAACAAATACAAACGTGATAAAATCCATAACTATATTTTAATTTTAAATATTTTTATTAATTTCATTGAAAACTGTTATCATTTAAAATGGCTTCGAATAAAAAAGTAGAACGGTTACTCCATTAATAATAGTCACAAATTTTATAGCATATTATAAGAATATAAAAATAATATGAGATTTGGTTTTAATAAAGTTACTTTTTAAAATTATTACGTCAATTTAAGTACTAACTCACAACAATAAAATTATTGAATAATCAATTTAAATTTTGCTTCTATTCAACCGTTCCACTATTTTAGGAAGTATTTATTTTATTTTATAACCATTTAAATATCTCAATTATTTTAATTATATTACATTTAATTATTTAAACAAATAACAGTTACAAGCTAATTAAATAAGTTTACAATTTAACAACTTATAAGTCAATATAAATACATTTTTATTTTTAGTGTGTTACAACCATAGTTATTGTAACCTACTCTCGGGAACGAGAATGGGGTGAAATGTTTTTAAAACCTGCTAAGGAAAATATACTAATTAATCTAATTATGTATATGTTAATATTAATTATGTTAAGGAAATACTAATTATCCAGGAGATTTTATAAGCTAACGGACACAAATTATATCCAAATTCAGAAATACAATTTGTGGATTGCACGAAGTGTTGTTCCGCGTGGGATTCAAAGCACAATACTGGCATGGTAAGTCGGTATCTTAACGACTACGCGATCTGTACAGTCAATGAAATAAAAAAATATTTTCTTCTACGCAATTCATACGTGTTCAATAGTTGAGAAGAGGAGTTTTCACGTGAACCATTCTTGACAATTAAGGTGGAATAGGTTCATGTCCGTGTAGTGACAGAGTAAGAATACAATTCACCACTCCCTATCTTGCCCGTGGATATCGTAAAAGACGACTAAGAGATATAATATGCATATAACATCTGTGCAAGAGAAGGAAATCACGAAATGAAACTCTGTACCAACATCAGCATGGTGCAGTAGGTCAAATTCTCTCCGATTGTGGAGGAGGCTCGTGCCCAGCAGTGGGACGTGTATGAGCTGAAATGATGATGAGGTTCAAGTCATGTTACCTTTCTCACTTTTAATTTCGAATTGAAAATCATGTTTTTATGTATAAGCCTCACGGGGGCTCTACCCAGTGCCGTAATTACATATGATGAATATTAACATTACATCTTAAATTAATCCAGTAAACTACCACTAGACTTGAAAACGATCGACCGCCACTGAAAAAATCCAAGAAGAAACCCAGCGCGTTTATTTTTTTTTAATAAATCACGACTTTGTACATAAAATATACAACATGTAGGTACTTATTAATTTATTAGCTTCAGTGTCCAGCCTTTGAACCACGATATAATTCTCAAATATACACATTAATCTACACCTGATTACAAGTATTAGAGCAGTCATCACGCCCGCCAACTACTTTGAAGGCAAAGCAGTAAGCAACCATTTTCGTAGTGGTAAGCCCACACTGTTGACAGTTGTCTGTCTGCAGCTGCCGGCAGGTCCGTCCGGACTATTACCACACTTTCACAGAAAATTGATGTCTGAGTTACACTTTGTTACTGCGTTTCGTACTTTCTGAGGGTGTTTGCGAGTGGTGGGTTTTGATGATACATTTAGTATTACCCAACCTCATTCACACTCCCTTCACTTTCTTCACAGTAGGCAGCGGCCTAACAAAGGTCCATGAGCGGCAACATCACTTACCATCAAGTGTACTACTCGTTTGCCAATCATTTGCGTGGAATGCAAGCGAATGAGCCAACATTTCAGTGATATTATCTTAATTATTTCGTTTATTAAACGTCTAATGCTTACTATATGAATTAGTGTAATTGTATTATTAATTCGTCATCAAACAGAACACCATATATAACAATTAAAAATGTTTTCTCAGCAATAAATGCTTATGGTCATGTTACACAATACATCTTATTATTACAATTGACTTGGAGTTAAATGAAGAAGTTCATGGACCCGAACTAATACACTATTGTTGAACTGAAGCATATGTTAAAATCACTATTGATCTTTTATATTCTTATACACAGGCATAGATTTAAAATAAAATTATAATCGAATCGACGCTCTACAATCAAATCGGGGACGTTCTTAAGAAAGGCCAGGGTAGGAGTACCCTGAACCGAAGAACATGTATGAGGAGATTGATGAATGTGGAGGAGGTGGAAGTGGTATGTCAAGATCGTAGCAAGTGGAAGGAAGTGGTCTCTGTCGTATACCCATATCGGGCGTTCAATAATAAAGGTTTTATACAAGTCAAATGTCGCAATAAAATGAAATGTCACAGAATCTATAATTTAGAGACTATTTCACAAATTCATTATAAGACGTTAATACGTTACATTAGACACCTGCCTGACATTCAATACTCACATTACAACAATTTGTAATAAAACCTTTAAATTGCTAGGCTTTGTGATGAGACAGTCAACCTTGTGTCAGAATAGGAGTACTATCATTGCGCTGTATTATTCCTTCGTACGCAGTAACTTGGAATATAATTCTATAATCTGGGACCCCCATGACGTCAAGTATAGCGTAATGATAGAACGTCTACAACGTAAATTTTGTAGGTTTTTATACAAAAAACTATATGGTTATTACCCATATTTATATCCTTCTCTCTATATATCCGGCATGGTAGGTCTTAACACTATCGCTATCAGCACCGAACCAATACATGCGGCTTCGTTTGCGTCCCCTGCTTGCGGCACCCCAGGTGCGAACGTGGACCGCACATTTTGCCACTACCAGTCAGGCCGTTACACTGCTCAACTCACTGATTGCTCATTATCCGGAGGTTGATATATTTTTCACCAAATATAATGTATTTTTAAAAATATGTTTGCACTTTTTATCTCACAATTATGTATTTAAATTATAGAATTGTAATGGTTCACTACACGCTTTGGGTAACTGTAAGTGTAATGAACCGCTGAATAATAATAAATAAATATTAATTAATTCATTATAAATTTAATAAAAAGCAAAACATACCTAATGTTATTATTGTAAATAAATAAATGAAGTGTAAATAAGTTCATTAGCTTATTCCGTGTAAGAATACAATTCACCACCCCCTATTTTGCTAGTAGGCGTCGTAAAAGACGACTAAGGGATATCTATAATATGCATATGATATTTATGCAAGGGAAGGAAAACTCGATATAAAACCCTATACCAACAAGTTTGACTAGCGCGGTAGTAGGTCAATTTTCTCTCTTATTATGAAGAAGTATCTAGCCCAACAGTGGGACGTACAGAAGCTGAGATAATGACAATGATGAAATGACTTTATTTAAACTGCGGATTAAAATTCATTGATTCATTTTATTCAGCAATGAACTTACTGTTGCAGTTTTTATTTTTAAGACATACAGCTACAAGCCATATCTGTGTTTTTAAAAAACACTCTTGTTAGGGATTCATTCCTTCCTCATACCATCTAAGGTAACGGTAATGTGGCATGGGGCTCAGAAATTGTAAACTACCGCTTAATATTGATTGGCTAGATGCAACAGTCTAACTGTCTACCTTAGGTGCCGAGTGTCATGCGTTCGTTTCTTCAAAAATAATTCCTTGTGTGGTCCACAAATGATTCTTCTTAATCCAATTGCGATTTGTGTCTGTTAATTCCATGTTTTTCAATGTGGTGACGGAATAAGAATACAAATCAACACCCCATTATTTGCCTGTGGGTTTTTTTTTTTATTTATTATTGCAAACGGTGGCAAACGAGCAAACAGTACAACTGATGGTAAGTGTTGCTGCCGCTCATGGACTTTTACAAGGCCGTTGCCTACCGCGAAGAAAGCGAAGGGAGTGTGAATGCGTGCATTGAGGCTCGGTGATACCAAGGGCACCACCAAAACCCTCCACACGCAATCACCCTCAGAAAGTTGGGCTTCCGGCTCTCTCGCTCACCGAACGAAGCGCAGTAACAAATTGCTACTACTCAGACGTCGGTTTTCTGCGAGAGCATGGTACTGCCCCGGACGGACCGGCCCGCGGCTGTAGACAGATAACTGTCGACAGTGTGGTCCTATCGTGTGTCATAAAACACGACTAAGGGATATAAAATGAAGATAATATCTATGCAAGAGAAGGCAAACTTAAAATAACACCCTATACCAACCTGTCTGACCAGCCATTATATAGTAATAGTTATCATAGTACAGTAGGTCAATGTCTCTCCCATTGTGAGAACGAGCCATGGGCCGCTTAGGAGCTGTGATGTTGATAATGTTGAATTCTATGTTTATAAATCCCATCAGAACATGAAGTACCTACGGCTTACAATTACGTGCATCAGTTGCTCAATTGGTTTTCTCCTTGCTGTTTTTTGCGTTGTTAGCCATTAGTTGTCTTTTATGATACTCATGAGAAAGGAAATTCAGGTAAAATATAATCTTATTACATACGGAAAAGCGCTGCCCAATTTTAGCAACATAAAACCCGACACTGCTACAATATATCAAAATAATGTGTTCACTCGTGCAGAAAAAAATGTGAATTCATCGACCTTTGTTTTGGTCAAAATCGTGTCCATGACAATAAAGATGTTTATTGTCTACATGAGAATTAACTTTTACTTTGAGAACATGATGTAAAAAAGGATTCAAGGGTGGTTCAGAGAAGTCAGGATTTAGAAGGACATATCATTTCTGTTTTTTTTATTGGGGGCAGACTTGAATCTGGATACATTCAATCCGATCCACCTTAGGCCATGTAAGAGCAACATGCGGTCCCATCGTATTACTTCTCTGTCGCTATTGGGTTTAACACCGGTAATGACTTCTTGATTTCAGCGGCCTATACGGCAAGCATACATATTCTCAGCTTTACTTGAAATCCTGATTTCTATTATTTAAATTACCATCTTCACAACAACATGATTATAATGATATATAAGTGGTCTAAGTCTATTTTTTAAACATTTATACTAACAACCTATATCTCTTATTCGTCTTTTACGACAACCACGGGCAACGGCCATCCCCTCAGCGGTGAATTGTATTCTAACTCCGTCACCACACGGATAAAAGTGTGTGTGTGTGTGTGTGTGTGTATGTGTGTGATCTTGTAAACGTAAGATATTGTTATCTAAACATGTTATACTGACTTATCTTAGTGTACGAAATAGTAAGTAAGCAACAATAAAATGGTGGTCATTATATGTGATTGAGCAAGTAGAATAAATTGATTTTGTGTGTAGTAATGAATAAAATGAATAAAATAAAAGAGACACCCTGACTAGAAAATAATCTCTATTAAATAAGCATCTCGTCCTCGTATAGAGGAGAAATGAACAGAAGTATAAAGGCGAATCCAATAAGCGCAAATTGAATAGGTGTATTAATAGGAAATACAGAATTGCATCTTCTAACTTTGAGTTTCGTCATTAGAATAGATCAGTGGTATCATATAAAACCTATTTGAAAAGTTTGGTCACATATGTTTTAAAATTAAGTAAAAAGTCATAAGAGGTGGAAAATTCGGTATAAAACTATACCACAACGGTGTTGTACAGTAGGTCAATTTCTCTCCTGTTATTGATCAGGTTCGAGCACAGCAGTGGAATATATATAAGCTGAAATGATGATGATAATGAAATCGCCATTATGCTTCAAGATGGCTATGATAGCTAACAAAAAGAATTTATAACCTTGAAACGCCTACGGCGGACGGAGCTCCCGCGTTTCCGCGGTGGGCTGTGGCTCGATTGGATCGGGACCTGTTGGCGGAGGTAGCCATCATTCAGTCGTGGCTGTCCTCACCGCCCCAGGCGGACGGAGTGGATGCCGAGGCTGGCCGCATCCGCTGTGCGTTAACGCAGATATGCGATGCGGCCATGCCCCGTGTGCGGCGTCTGCCCCCGAAGAGTGCGGTCCCCTGGTGGTCCCGAGAATTGGCGGACCTTCGGGCCGCGTGCATACGTGCCCGGAGGGCCTACACCTGCAGCCGAGCGCGTCACCGCGACGCTGAGTGGGAGGGCCAGCTGTACTGGCTTACCGCAGTGCGCGGTCTGCCTTCAGGCTGGCCGTCCGTACCGCCAAGGACGTTAGTCGGCGGGAGATACTGGACAGTCTCGAGCGTGACCCCTGGGGTCGCCCCTACCTCGCGGCGCTGAACAAGCTCCGCGGACGGGCGCCCCCCCCTCACCGAGACTCTCCAGCCCAGCCTCTTCACCAGAGTTGTCGAAGACCTCTTTCCACGGCGGGCGGAGCACATGCCCCCGGTCATGGCTTCACCGGACAGCGACCGGGAGGCCGAAGATGAAAGTGCTCCGCCCATCACGGAGCCGGAAATGGGGGCGGCGGTGGCGCGTATGCCAGTAAAATCCACCGCCCCCGGGCCCGACGGTATTCCGAACCGTGTGCTGGCCCTGGTCCTCTAGCACCTGGGACCACGCCTCAGGGGACTGTTCGACGCTTGTTTGACGTCCGGGCAGTTCCCTGGGTGCTGGAAAGGGGGGAGGCTGGTTCTCCTGCCGAAGCCGGGACAGTCTCCCGAGTCGGCCTCGGCCTACATGCCCATCGTGCTGCTCGATGATGCGGGCAAGCGGCTGGAGAGAGTGTTGGCTGCCCGCATCGAGCGGCACCTCGTCGGGGTCGGGCCCGATTTGTCGGACGCCCAGTTTGGTTTTCGGAGAGGGAGTTTGACGATCGCGGCCCTGCTGCGCCTGAAGGCCGTGGTAGAGGAGGCCGTCACCGGCGGAGGAGTCCTGTTGGCGGTGTCCCTGGACATCGCCAACGCCTTCAACAGTCATTCAGCTGCATCAGGGAGGGGCTGAGGTATCACGGGGTGCCCGTGTACCTCAGGCGGCTTGTGGTAGACTACTTGGAGGGGCGCAGGTTCTCTACGTTGACCGAGTAGGGGACGTTGTGCGAACGCCCATGACGTGCGGTGTCCCGCAGGGGTCGGTTCTGGGTCCGACCCTGTGGAACATCGGCTACGACTGGGCGTTGAGAGGAAGCCTCCCACCTGGGCTGGTTATCGCACGGTGTCGACGGAGGCAGTGTGCCTCCTGGCTGGAACTCCCCCGTGGGGCCTGGAGGTGGAGATGCTCCCCGACACTTATCGGCGGGTGTCGGAGACGCGCGCGCGCGGCGGTATGGTCTCCCTGCAGGAGATCACAGTCTGGCTGGAGAGTCCTCGGTACGGTGTCAGGACTGTCGAGGCCTTGTGGCCGGTGCTGATGGAGTGGTTGGAGAGGACGCACGGGGTGCTTTCCTTCCGGCTTGTGCAGGTGCTGACGGGGCACGGGTGTTTTGGGAAGTACCTGCACAAGATTGTCAGGAGGGAAAGTACACCGTCCTGCCACCACTGCAGCTGCGACGAGGACACGGCGCAGCACACGCTCGAGGAGTGTGGTGCGTGGGAGGGGGAGCGCCGTGAACTCTTCGCAATTATCGGTGTCGACCAGGCGCTGCCGACCATCGCCAGGGAGATGCTCGACAGCGTCAGGAACTGGGGCGCGGTCGCCGCCTTCTGTGAGGCCGTAATCTCACGGAAGGAGGCGGCGGATCGTGTGCGAGTAGAGCTCTTATTCGGCGACACGTTCCGCCGCCGGCAACTCGGGCGGCGCAAGTGCGAGTATCTGCGCCTAATGCCGCCCTAGCCGAGACCGCGGGTGATCGAACCAGGGAATTGTCCGTCACCCGCAGAGAGGCTGACCGCGCGATGGTGACCGACGTCCCAGGACATCGAGAGGTGAGGTTACCCGAAAGGGTATTCCGTCGGGCCGACCATTGACGACAAGTCCCATCTGCTCCGGTGGTCGGCCCAACAATGAGGTGACGTGGGTACGGGTGGGTTATGGGCCCGTGCGCCGTCCTTTCATCGCCCCGGATGGACAGGACCGCGCGTGCGCTTACCATAGCCCACCCACAAAAAAAAAAACCTTGATACGCCTAAACAAATATTCATAAATTGTAGCTAAGAACTATTTTGAGTCAGCTTTCAAATAAAAAAATGCATAATAATCGGTCATTTCATTTGGAAATTATGATGCCACAGGCTGATACACAGACACGTCAAACTTATAATACCCCTCTTTTTGCACTTGAGGTTAATAAATAATGAATCATTACCCTTTCATTTCCTGTAATGCTGTAATTTAATAATTGACTAATTTTTAACAAAAAAGAAACCGACTTCAAACAGTAAACTAAAAAGCAAAAATCTTTACGAAGTAGAAGAAAAACGTTAAAATTGCATATAAAATTTTACAAATTCCACCAATTTCTCAAGGATACTATCATCAGATGACACCTGATGACTATGGGACCACCTGAGAAGTATACCCTATCAAACAAAAAAATAATTTTGCAAATCGGTCCAGGCGTCTTTGAGTAATCGGTGAACATACATAAAAAAAAAATATTCCGACGAATTAAGAACCTCCTCCTTTTTTTGAAGTCGGTAAAAAAACGTATATGTTTAAGAGACGTTTAAGAAATAAAATTCTTTGCTAAGACATTTGATTATAGTTTTCGATACTGGCTGAAATCAAAACAGCGGTTTTGTTGATTCATTTAATAAGCCGAGACACATGTTTGTAGAGCTCAACTGTTGCGGCAGGGTCATAGCCAGCCATACAGTACACAACATATAATACTTCCGAACGTAATAAGTTAAATATTTAATGTTGTAACATGTGTGATCTATAAAAGGGATTCCCAAATTGTGTTCCGCGGAACCTAGGGCTTCTGTAGAATAATAATCAGGGTTCCGCCAAAATTAAATAGCTTTTGTAATTTTAATAGTTTAGCTGTGAAATAATACCACGGACGAATATTATTTTGAAATTAGCAACACGCCCTCGCTTCGCTTCGGTTATAGGTTATAGTTGTTTTACCCGCGTAGTTCCCGTTCCCGTGGGAATACCGAGATAAAATATAGCCTAGTTTACGCCCTGATATTATAGCTTTCCATTGGTGAAAGAATTTTTGTAATCGGTTCAGCCGTTTTGAAGATTACCCGGAACAAACAGACAGACAGACAGACAGACAGACAAAAATTTTTTAATTGCTATTTTAGGCATAGGTGTCTTGCAAATAACCGTGTGAGCATGAAAAAAGCCTATTATTTTGACATTACAAACAGACACTCCAATTTTATTTATTGGTATAGATAGCGCAAAATTAGTGACGAAAAGAAGTCATTATTATTATCATCATCATCAACACAGCTCATATACGTCCCACTGTTGGGCTCAAGCCACGATGGGAGGGAAATCGACCTACTATATCAGGTTAGTCAAACGTTAACGTTAGTATAGGGTTTTATTTCGATTTTCTTCTTTGATATGGGGTTCCATAAAATTGGTTAGTGTTCCGTTATCTTTAAAGTTGAGACACCCCTGATCTATAAAGTATGTGACTTTGAACCACTTAAACAACTATGCGAATCAAGTATTTATATAATGAATAATGTACAAGTAGTCATATGTTGAATAGAAGCAAAACACTCAAGTCAATTGGTATCAAGTAATTCGCGTGTGAAACACAACACACTATTAAGTGTATAGAGTCAATAACATCCGTTCATATTGCTACTGATTGTCGCATATGCATGCAAAATGCACTACTGGCAATGAAATATGCATGCATATACGTGAGTAAATTATTAAATTTCAACATTCTGTTTTATATGAAATAAATCGAATATAAACTTGGTATTAAAATTCTATACGGACGTTATAAAATATACTACGAATACGTTGTGGTATTAATAGTATTTATCTTGTAAATATTCTTTAGTGAAATTGGTAGTTTTCCGGTAAATTTCCGTGTGGTGACGGAGTAAGAATACAATTCACCACTCCCTATCTTGCCCGTGGATGTCGTAAAAGACGACTATGGGATATAATATGCACATACCATCTGTGTAAGAGAAGGAAAACTCGAAACGAAACCCTATACCAACATGTCTGACCAGCATAGTATAGTAGGTCAAGTTCCCTCCCATTGTGGAGGAGGCCCGAGCCCAACAGTGGGACGTGTGTGGGCTGTGATGATGATGAAATTGGTAGTTATAGTGCTAGGACCAAAGTGTTGACAGTTATCTGTCTACAGCTGAGGGCCGGTCCGTCCGATGTAGTATCACATTATGGCAGAAAATCGACGTCTGAATAGTACCACTTTGTTACTGCGCTTCGTTTGGTAAGCGAAAGAGCCGTAAGTCTAACTTTCTGAGGGTGTCTGCGTGTGGTGGGTTTTGGTGATGCCTGTAATGTCACTAAGATTCATTGCACGCGTTCACACTCCCTTCACTTTCTTCACGGTAGGCAGCGGCCTAGTAAAGGTACATGAGTGACAGGATCACTTACCATCAGGTGTATTGTTTACGCGTTTGTCACTTTTGCAATATAAAAAAATATTTATAAAACTTGAATATTACAAGTAATGTAATATTATTATGCTACCAATTGTAAATATATCTTTATCCACTATTTATTTTATTTAATTCACAACAAGCTTCTCGCAGAAATATCACATGACGTGTATATATAAATTTCTCGTCATTGAACTCCTCCTAAACAGCTGGACCGATGTTGACGAAATTTTTGGTATTGAACACCAAGGGGATTTGAGAATGGTTTAGATTCACAATTGGACTCGGTAGGTAGCGCTTTGTTTGAGTAGAACAACGCATGTTGGGTCAGCTAGTAGTTTATAAAATTATAAATATGTAGGACGCAATTTTCACATATGCTTTAGACAACTAATAATAAACAAATAATTCTGCAGCCCAGTGATTGAATCCACGATGACACACACCTATGGTGAATAGAAATCTTTAAATATTATTGTTTTTACGTCATAATTGCAATCATCTACAAAGAGAGAAATATATCAATGGAAATATTGGTTAACTGCAAATATTTCTCCGGTGGTCGGCCCAACGACGAAGGCGACGTGGTTTTCGGGTGGGTTGCGGGAGTTGCGTGCTTAAGCCCCTCTGTCGCCCCGGACGGAGTGGTGCGGAGGCGCGCCGACCGCAGTCCACCCACAAAAAAAAAAACAAACTGCAAATATTTCTATAATAAAATTAAAAAAATCCATACATTTTATATTTACTTTCATTGAGGAAAAGAGCCAAGGATTAAAATATTATAAAAATAAATAAAGGTAAAAATCAACACAACATTTGATATTTGTTTGACTCAAACATTGGTTGATACGGGTATTGGTGGGACAGTAATATTAATATTTTTTTGTTACTCAAACGATTGCTAGAAAAATATTTTATTATTCAGTGTCATAAGTCATCGCTGGAAATACAAACTGGTCATAAAAAATATTTTTGGACACTACCGAATCATTATCATCATCGCAGCCCACATACGTCTCACCGTTGGGCTCGGGCCTCCTCCACAATGGGAGGGAATTTGACCAGCTGGTCAGACATATAGGGTTTAATTTCGAGTGTTTCTTCTCTTACACAGATGTTATATGCGTATCATATCCCTTAGTCGTCTTTTAAGACGTCCACGGGCAAGATAGGGAGTGGTAAATTGTACTCTTACTCCGTCACTACACAGATGGCATTACATTACAGAATATTGGACGAGAAAATTTTCCTCAGTTTACCGAAACCTGACTAGCCCAGTTGGAATCGTTCATGAACCATTTTCTTGAAATTGGATCTACCCAACTAACCTGTCTATCCTTGGAGATCGCATCGTACATTATGACTTGGTAATTAGAGATGATTTTTGTTTTCGTACTGAAATTATCGTGAGATTTTATTATAATATCTATAATAGTAAAACATTCACGTACTGAGATCGATTACATGAACCCGGGTTTCGAGCATATCCTTAGGGTGAGTGCGCATCGGCGTCTAAGAAGCACCGGCGTTTTTTGTTTTATTCATATTCACTCATAGAATTCAGTTGAGGGACTCTACTGAAATCAGGAAGCATGTTACCAATGTATTCCAAGAATTCTACGATTACTATGATATCTTCTGCAAATTGAAGAACAGTCATAAACATATTAACCGTTAATGTTGGAGTCTGGTGCAGTTCTAGAGCTTGAGAAGACTTACATATGTTAAATTTATATAACGTATAAAATTAATTTAAAATTCTATCACCAAATCGGAACGCGGCTATAATCTAAGAAGATCCAGCAAGAAACTCTGTGAACTCGTTATTTTTCAATTACTTCTTTTAAATGAAGTTGTATATATTCAACATATAGCATTAGCTGCAGTGTAATGACCTTCGTTACATTACACGTAATATAGCTGGTCCAGATGCCACAAGCGGCACCCAAGGATGAATTAACTATTAGAGCAGCTATCAGTCCCCTCAACCACATTGGAGAGAAGGCAGCAACCAGCTCCATACAGCTATCGCAAGCAGACCTTTTAGTGAGCATTACGAAACCACTAACTACGAACAGTAAAATGTTAAAATACCAAAATACTAAATTCCTTAGGCAAGTCAACCATATTGCTCTTCAACTGTCATAGCTAACCCAACTGCTAAATATAGGGGATTAGGACAATAAATTTGAAGGAGACCTAAAGGTCCTTTTAATATTTTTTTTTTATTTTTGATTATAACCAACAGTAGACGTCCATTAGCTGATATATGATTGAATATTGAATCCCAATCTTACAGACAGATTGGAGTCACTGGAGCGGCGGAGAGACTTTCGGTCACTCTGTGTACTCTATCGGCTCTTTCAAGGGGAGTGCTCTGAGGAACTGTTTGACTTGGTATCACCATCACCGTTTTACTAACGTACCACGCGGTACCGCAGCAAGATTCATCCATTTCACCTGGAAACGTTATGGTCTTCAACTGGGTAATTTTTGGGTAATTTTATCAATATAGATATATTTGCATGCACTAAAGCTAAATATAGAAATAGTATTATTAAACATTTATCATTTAATTAATTGTACTCATACTATAGCGATGTTATGAACTGTTCATTTGTTTGTATTGTTTATTTTGAATTTTATCATTCTTCGAATTTTATAATTTATTGTTTATATATGCTTTTATAATAATGATAACTTTAATTAATAATAACTTAAATTCTTTGCTTTTGTTAATAGTGTTAGCGTAATTTTTTTTTTGTATCTTTCTCTAGTGGCTATGTATTATTAATTTAATTGTTTATATGTGGATAATGTAGTTGGCTACAATATTGTTTATATAGCCCTAGGCCTGCATTTATTTGTATTGTGTATATTGTAGCTGTTTATTGTCCTATAGCAAATAAAATAAAATAAAACAAAACTGTACGTTTCCAGCGATCATTTCTCCCACGTACGTGCAAGCTCTGGAATGAACTACCGGCTGCTGTGTTTCCCGAGCGCTATGACATGTCCTTCTTTATACGAGGTTTAAGAAGAGTATTTTCTTCACGGTAGGCAACGGCCTGGCTGTGCCCCTGGTATTGCAAAGGTCCATGTACGGCAGCATCACTTACCATCAGGTGTGCTGCCTGCTCGTTTGCCACCATTGGCAATAAAAGAAAATAAAAAGAATAATTCGCTAAAAGAATGAATAAACTACGCATATATTCATCTAGACCTATATAGGTCCCACTGCTGGGCTCGAGTCTCCTCTATAATAGAAAGGTAATTGATCTTAGTATACCATGCTTTTTTTGAGCCACCATACAAGCTGTCCACTCCATCCGGGGCGATGCAAGGAGGGCACGCGGCCGCATAACCCACCGTAATCCCTCCCCTTCGATATTGGGCTGACAACTGGTACTGAGTTCCATGGCGTCCGTAGCCAGCCATGCGGACCTATACTATGTCATGCTTAGAGTTTTCCTTCCCTCCAATACATACAACTCCATAACAAATCAAGTAAATCTATCACCACAAAATTTAATCCCTTATTTTACAGTCTTAGTGAATGAAAAATTATAACTCTGAAACATGTTATTTTTTTACTTTTACGGAGTAGTATTTAGTGTTCAATTAGAAGACAATAGATAAGTTTCATTTTTTATCCAATCATTGCTACTACCACACCCTTTGGCGTAGATTTTCTTAAAATCTTTTATTATTGAATCCTTATATCATAAAAAGTAACAACTATCTAATTTAATGCTGCTAGTTTCAACAGTTTCAGCTCGGTATTGATGAGTCAGTCAACCAGCTTCTTTACATGTCATCATCATTCATCATTTTAGGTCATAAACGTCCCAATGTTGGGCTCGAGCCTCCTCCAATAGGAGGGAAATTGATTTTACTGTACCTTGCGGGGCAGATATGTTGGTATAGGGTTTCATTTCGAGTTTTTCTTCTCTTGCATAGATGTTATATGCGTATTATATCACTCAGTCGTCTGTTACGATATCCACGGACAAGACCGAGGGTGACGAATTGTATTCTTATTCCATCACCACACATATATGCTCATATATTACCACACCCATAAATTTCACAATCAATTCTGTACTATATGGACGTTTAGTTTTACAGTTTAGTATTATATTTATTATATCGCCATAATTAGTAGTGTAAAAGTTCATGCACTTGACATTTATCGCTAACTCTTATCAATATTTATAATGTCACTCGGTACGGAAATTATGCATTGCACAACAATTCATTATGCATTATTAAAATTACATTATATAGCACATTGAAATAACAAAAAAACAATTTAAAGTGATTAAATATTTCCGTGTGGTGATGGAGTAAGAAAAAATACAATTCACCAGTCTTTTTTTCGCTCATGAATGGCGTGTCATGTTTCGTAAATTAATAAGTAATATTTATACAAGAGAAGGATGACCCGAAATAAAACCTTATGTCAACTTACCTGAATACCGTGGCATAGTAGGTTAATGTCCCTCCAATTGTAGGTGAGGCCTGAGCTTTGCAGTGCATGTATGACCCGTGAGGATGAGTGGTAGGAAATATTTGTTTTCGTATAGTGACAAAGTAAGAAAACAATTTATCGTCTCTTGGTTGTCATAATAATTATAATTTTCAACAAAAAAAAAATCCGACTTCAAACAGTAAACTAAAAACGTTAAAATTGCCTATAAAATTTTAAGAATTCCAAGGATACCATCGTCAGATCCTGACCTGATGACTATGGGACCACTTGGGAAGTATACGCTATCAAACAAAACAAGAATTTTGCAAATCAGTCCAGGCGTCTTTGAGTAATCGGTGAACATAAATAAAAAAAAAAAGATTCCGACGAATTGAGAACCTCCTCCTTTTTTTGAAGTCGGTTAAAACACTAAGGATTTAAAAGAATAATGCTATTATTGTGAAACAAAGTAAAATCGATATATCCTCGTCTCATATTAGATCGAACACGTCCCACAGCTGGATTCGAGCATCTTCCCCAGTAGGAAGGCGACTGATCTATTATACCATGCTACTCACATGTTGGTATTTTTTTTTTTTTTTTTTTTTTATGGGTGGGCTATGGTAAGCGCACGCGCGGTCCTGTCCTTCCGGGGCGATGAAAGGACGGCGCGCGGGCCCATAACCCACCCGTACCCACGTCACCTCGTTGTTGGGTCGACCACCGGAGCAGATGTGACTCAGACATGTTGGTATTGGGTTTTATTTCGAATTTTCTTATAAATATTCCATATACAAAATAATCTATCGTGATAATTTTTCATTCCAATGTGTTATAAAACTGTGTACAATAGTAGAAAATAAATAAGCTGAAAAAAAATTTTAGTAAAAAAGGAGGCAATGACGGATTTATCTTAATAAGACAAAATAGTTGGTTCAAATGTCAAAACGATCAATCAGTCCGCGGGAACGTGTGTAATACTCTAAGCGATAATAAAACATAAACAGCCTCTCGGCCCTTTGTTTACAAATGACGCATGAACCACATGCAATCTATAACTCGCGGAGTCGTTTACCTTCCTTGCGACGAGACGGTCGCCATGTGCGTACATGTGTAAGCGCAGCGCTGAGTGCGCTGCGAGCCAGAGAGTCGGAGATCGCGACGGCGCGCGGACGATGCCGCGGTGGCTGTGGGCGGCGATGCTGGTAGCGGCGGCCGGCGTCCGCGCCTGGACCCCAATCGGCCACCACGAGCTAACACCACGGATACGTCGACACGCGAACCGCAACTCCTCACGACATCTCCAACTCCTCGGCTGGCATCTAGAGTTACAAGAAAATCGCGCAATACGTTCACCTTATTATAACGAGTGTCAGTTTTACAAAGGACATGTGTTAGGTGAAGAATTATCAACAGCTACAGTAACAGAATGTGGAGGTCAATTGTATGGATTGCTGCAAGTCGGTAATGAAGAATTCGTTTTAGAACCTATGAGAGCTGAAGGTTCACATGTGTTACGAAGACGCGATGTCATGCTATCCGAATGGGCAGCTGCTTATAATTTAACAGGAGATACTGTAACTGACCTCGAATTGGATTTCGACGATGATGAAGAACCATTCCCTCTTCCACATGTTCGCCCTCGTCACAGTATACCTGATACGGAATACTTTCGTGGAGTGCAAACAATCAGTAGACCAATTTCAGGTGTGTTTTGTGTTTCGTTTATGTGAGTTATACAAAATTCCCGTGCTGATGTGATTAAAATATTGCAGGTGTCAAAGGTTTGTGGCTTGAAATGGCAATAGTAGCTGATCATACAATGATGAAATTCCATGGTAAAGAAAGGGTGAAGCATTATATTCTGGCATTAATGAACATAGTGAGTATTGCAGAATTGATGCGCACTCATGGTTTATTTTTATCGGATAATTTAAGTTCACGATACTCATTCAATCTTTATGTAATATATTATAGGTCAGTGCTATCTTCAACGATCCCTCATTGAACTCGAATATGACGCTTGTTATTAACAAACTGTTTCTTTATGAAGAGAAGGATAATGTAATAAAGTATGGAAATGTGAAGAAGTCTTTAGAAGCTGTGAACAAATGGAATTATAGACATCTGATGAAATTACCTGCAGGTTTAGTATACTTTATTTATTAAAAATGAATAATACAAACATGTTTATTAAAGATTTGCTTACCTACTAAGCTATAAAGGCGTAAACATAAATTATGTCAGGATTAGATTTGGTACTAAATCATAAATCAAAGAGTGGTAGGACCACACTGTCGACAGTTATCTGTCTACAGCCGCGGGCCGGTCCGTCCGGGGCAGTACCACACTCTCGCAGAAAATCGACGTCTGAGTAGTAGCGATTTGTTACTGCGCTTCGTTCGGTGAGCGAGAGAGCCGGAAGCCCAACTTTCTGAGGGTGTTTGCGTGTGGAGGGTTTTGGTGGTGCCCTTGGTATCACCGAGCCTATGCACGCATTCACACTCCCTTCACTTTCTTCGCGGTAGGCATGGGCCTTGTAAAGGTCCATGAACTGCAGTAACACTTACCATCAGGTGTACTGTTTGCTCGTTTGCCACCGTTTGCAATAAAAAAAAATGAACTAGCCATTCATTTTTTTTTTGTACCTTATTCAGATTTATCTTATATTTTTTAATTATTATTTATTTCTTTTTATTATTATTTCATTTCGTCGTCTCAGTTCATTAAGTTCCACTGCTGGGCGTGAGCCTTCTCCATAGTGAAATTGACCTACAATATCACGCTGGTCAGACGGTTTGCTATAGGATTTTATTTCGAGTTTTCCTTCTCTTGAATAAATAATATATGCCGTAGTCATCTTTTACGCCACCCACCGCCAAGATTAATAAATTATCTGCAATCGGCAACCATAATTAATGGGTAATTATTAATCGCCATTGGTAAGTGGAATTAGCGATCGCAGTAGGTAATAATTAATAAAAAAATAATATCTAATATATACAAATGTGCCGTGAAGTGACGGATTAACAATTCATCACTCCCTATTTTGCCCGTGGGTATCATAAACCACGACTAAGGATATAATATCCCCATAAAATTTATATAAGAGAGAGAAAACTCGGAGTAAAACTCTATACCAATCCGTCTAATCGGCGTGATATGGTAGGTCAATTTACCTTCTATTATTGAGGAAATTGAAGCCCAGAAGTCTTAATGAACGTATGTGAGTTGAGACGATGAATATATCACAAAATATTTATTTTATACTAGCAACCCGATCTCGCTTTGCTTCGGTTTTAGTCGCCTTATCCGCGTAGTTCTCTTTCTCGTGGGAATACCGGGATAAAATATAACCTATGTTACTCCCCTGATATTATAACTTTCCCTTTTTTAAATCGATTCGGTGGTTTCAGCGTGAAAGAGTAACAAACAAACAAACAAACTTACTTTCGCATTCATAATATTACTAAGGATTTATCTCTATATATTAGTTCTCAAAGAGGCTTTTTATCATTTTGAAATATCTCCCATAACACAGCATCATTATTAATGTTTGTTACGCCATTTTGATGATTATTTTCTTTTCTAATGACGGAAAATAATCTAATATATTAAAATTAACGCTTTTATTAATAAAAGAATGTTTATCTCATGTGTATCAAACTTAAACAACGCTGTTAATTAGTAAGTCACAGTTGTATAAGCAATAAATAATCCACTAATGTCGCGATATATTCGTACGAGTCTTCTACTATATTTTAACTAGCAATTCGCCCTCACTTTGCTTCGATTTCGGTCATCTTACCCGCGTAGTTTCCGTTCCCGTTGCTGTGGGAATACCGGAATAAAATATAACCTATGTTACTCCCTGATATTGTAGCTTTCCATTGGTGAAAGAATTTTTGAAATCGGTCCAGCCGTTTTGAAGATTACCCGGAACAAACAGACAGACAGACAGACAAAAATTTTTTAATTGCTATTTTAGACATAGGTGTCGTGCAAATAACCGTGTGAGCATGAAAAAAGCCTAATATTTTGACATTACAAACAGACACCAATTTTATTTATTGGTATAGATGAAAAACACGATATTTTCTAATGCCATTATAATGGAGTATGTTACGTTTTTATCCTAAGATTTATTACAGAATACCGTAATAATAACTTCCGTTACATTAAATCATAACTCTGACATCATATTATAACGATACACGCCCCAGATTTTCTACTAACTAGTTATAATATAACTAAGTAGATAATATTTTATCGAAAAAAATGGTTGTCTGTGAAGTCTTTTTGTATGGTGACGGAGTAAGAATACAATTCACCACTCCATATTTTGCTCGTGGATGTCATAAAAGACGACTATGGGATATAATATGCACCTAACATCTGTGCAAGAGAAGGCAAACTCAGAATGAAACCCTTTTTTATTTCGCTGTGGAAATGCAATTTACGCACTATCCCCCGCTGGTGAGAGACGAGGGGGAGTGTGGGACTCGCCGGCTGCCTATGCTTCCGGAATACCCACAGCGGTCCCTTCCGCGCTTTTACGGGGTGCCGGAAAGGTCGTCTTTTGACATTCGATACCCGACACACCTACGTAAGTTAATTTAGAATCATTATCATCATCTTGGCTCATACACGTCCTACTCCTGGACTCGAGCCTCCTTCACAATGGGAGAGAAAACAATTTTACAATACCATGCTGGTCAGACAGGTTGGTATAGGATTTTGTTTCGAGTTTTCTTGCATAAATGTTGTATGCTTACTATATCCCTTAGTTGTCTTTTACGACATCCACGGGCAAGATAGGGAGTGATAAATAGTATTCTTATTCCGTCACGACACGGATAATTTAGTATGTAAAAGATTGTTATCATTTACAGGTAAGGATAGTTGCGCCTACGCCACCCCAGTCGCTTAAGCCTCATGCCACCCTAGCCGACGCCGCGGGTGACGTGACCGGGGATTAGTCCGTCACCCGCCGAGAGGCCGACCGCGTGAGGAAAGACCGACGTCCTCCCCGAGGGGGGGACGTCGGTCGATGGGAGGGTACCCCAGTTAGGGGTATTCCGTCGGGCCGACCACTGACGACAAGTTAACGCTGCTCCAGTGGTCGGCCCAACGACGAAGGCGACGTGGTTTTCGGGTGGGTCGCGGGAGTTGCGTGCTTAAGCCCCTCTGTCGCCCCGGACGGAGTGGTGCGGAGGCGCGCCGACCGCGACCCACCCACAAAAAAAAAAAAATAGTAAGATTGTAACGTTATAGATAGAATCCATTGCTAAATACACGCGAAAACATAAAAAGCATTCTGAGAATACTAAAAGTATCTTCGCCTACAGTTTATAAAAATATAATCGTCTATGGCTTCTTATGGCTAAGACTTTTATAAAAAGGAAGCTTTAAATATTCACTCAATAGAGATTAAATCATTCTTTGTTTCTTTATGGCTCATAGTAGGTCCACTATTAGGTAGGAATCTGTATATTTTTTGTTGTGAAAAGTTCTTTCGCTTTGATCTTACTTTATGACGTGTATAAAAGTTTTACTTCAACCACAAGTAAAGGTTAACTCACTCACTATCTTTTTTTATTTATTTAAAAGCCTTTTTTTTGGGGGTGGGTTACGGCCGGCGCACTTCTCGCCCGGCTCCGTCCGGGGCGACAGAGGGGCGTAAGCACGACATCCGCAACCCACCCGAACACCACGTCGCCTTCGTCGTTGGACCGACCACCGGAGCAGGGTGACTTGTCGTCAGTGGTCGGCTCGACGGAATACCCCCTGAGGAGCACCCTCTCCTCGACCGACGTCCCCCCTCATAGAGGACGTCGTATAGGCATCGAACTCGCGACACTTGGCAAGAGAGATTGCGAATTAGATCACTCTGTCATCTTGCAATCTTATGGGTTACTATTAGAATTACAAATTATTTTGTAACAAGTTTTCCTTTTTTTTTACAATGACTTACGTCTCTTAGTCCAATTTTATGACACGTGTAGGAAAGCAAGGTGTAACGTTATGAATTTTTATCCCATCACCATGATTATCTTAACCCATATATGTTCCACTATTGAGGGCTCCTCCTTTATGAATAGGAAGGAAAATAGGATTTAAATTCAAGTTTTCCTTCCTTTGCGTTGATGTTACCTGCATATTATACCCCTTGAAACGGAATATGGAACGGGGCTATGAAAGGGGGTGGTGAATTGTATTCTTACTTTGTCACCACATGGAAATAAGGATATCCTATTACTCAAAGGATAAGAAATATAATATACAAAGACTAGTAACCCACCCTCGCTTCGGTTTCAGTCGCCCTACCTGAGTAGTTCCTATTGTCGTAGGAATACCGGGATAAATTATAACCTAAGTTATTCCTTATATAGACAGCTACGTGGTAGTAAAATATTATCAAAATCCGTACAGCTGTTTTAAAGATTACCCAAAACAGACAATTTTTTTTTAAACCGGTTTTTAGGTTTAGGTATCGTGCAAATAACCGTATCAGCATGAAAAAAACCTATTATTTTGACATAACAAACAGACGCTTCAATTTAATTTATTTGTATGGAGTGTAGATATAACTGTAAATTAATGCTCAAAGCTAAATTTATAACGAACACGCTTTCAAAATCTCCTTGAGAAGTGGCTTGAAATTTCAGCAATTCTATGTAACTTCGGACAGTTGAAGTTTGAAGTCGGAAACTTAGTAGTTAACAATATCGAGTTAAACTAACAATCAAACATTCTTGGGCAATATAGAAGTTGAGATTATTCATGGGACAAACTATTTCTTATAACACAACAGAAATTGATATAGAAATCTTTAAATTTTGATTGATTGTTCCATTGCAATAAGCTTCTATACTCCTCCTCAGTTCCTGCCCGTCCCACTACTCGATTGGAGCCTCCTTCCCATTAGAAGGGACATAGACCTACTATACCATACGTTGCCACGTTGCTATAGGGTTTCATTTTCAGTTTCTTCCTTCCTTCTCTTGCACAGATATTACGTACATGTTATATCCCTTAGGCGCCTTTTAAGACATCCACGAGCAAGATAGGGAATTGTAAATTGTATTCTTACTCCGTCACCACACGGATCGGCTTCTATACTAATAAGTTTCTATAACAAGCTGAGCTGATGATGATAATAACGAAGAGAATGTATTAATGGTATATCATCACAGCTCATATACGTCCCACTGCTGGGCTCGAGCCTCCTGGATAATAACAGGGTAATTGACCTAATATACCACGCTGATACCAACCCGCCTGACCAATGTGGTAGTAGGTCAATTTCCTTCCCAATGAGAAGAAGGCTCGAGCCCAATAATGGGACCTAAATAAGCTGTGATGATGAATTTTTACAGTACTCTGTAAACATCCATTTGAAATTAGGTAATGGTTTTTTTTTTCATGTAATAAAGTAGTAGTAAATTTCACAGATAGCACTGGATGGGATGCAACTGTTTGGTTAACGCGATCACAACTTGGAGGGCCATCAGGATTTGCACCCGTCGGCGGTGTATGTTCCCGGACAAGATCTGCTGCGATCGATAGGGATGAGGGCCTCACCAGCGCCTTCGTGATAGCTCATGAATTGGCCCATCTGTAAGTACCTTATTATATGTAATCATATACATTTATTTTTGACTATAAGTTTTTTTGTTTATAATGATGATTATAAAATACCATAAGTTTAAATTACTGAGATTTAAAATTAGACCTAAGTTATTTATAAAAATGTATTTACAAAACGAGAAACGTGTATAACAATTGTTTTATACGATCGTCGATACGGGAGATCCTACGTGAATTGACGTGATAGACGGCTATTGGCTTCGAATTCCTATCTATGTCGGCCACTGAAGTCAAGGAACTCTGTACCGGTGGTCGGCCCAACGACGAAGGCGACGTGCTATACGGGTGGGTTACGGGTGTGCGTGCTTACGCCCCTTTGACGCCCCGGAAGGAGCCGGGCGAGGAGTGCGCCGACAGTAACCCATCCCAAAAAAAAAAAGTACAACAATTTGTGGATTGCACAAGGTACCGTCCTGCGTGGTAATCTAATACGCGACCCTTGGCATGGTAGATTGCTATTTCAACCACTACACTATCTATCTTATACACGATCTATATAGCCAGTATTTTTCTTCCCACAAATTTCTTAAAGGCACGTGTAGCCGGTTTCGTCATATCCGAAGGGGGAGTTAAAAATAATGACATAACAGATTTTTTATTTGTTAATATCAATGACAATGTACATATAATGGAATTATAAGAGTTCTTAATGACATTATTAGATTGTTTCGAGAGCAATTTCATCATTACATGTGTAAATGATTGGATAATTAAATGATCCTTGAATTCGATGTTTATTACTCAGAAGCAATTGTTATCCGAACATTCTTTATCATTTCTTAACTACTTAGATGGTATCATCATCATCACAGCTCATATACGTCCTACTGTTGAGCTCGAGTCTCCTCCACAATGAGAGGGAATTTGACCTACTATACCATGCTGGTCAGGTATGTTAGTATAGCCAGGGTTTCATTTCGAATTTACCTTCTTGCACAGATGTTATGTCCATATCATATCCCTTAGTCGTCTTTTATGACTTTCGCAGGTAGGATAAGAAGTGGTGAACTGTATTTTTACTCCACACGGAAAACATGACGTAGTGATAAAGTAATGACGTTCTGTATTGGATGGGTTCTCCCCCATGCAGGACTTTTTTTTTGCAATATGCAATTCATTATTCAGAGTCTGGTTATTAGACTTTTTGAAGTGAAACTTCTTTATCGGTGCTGGAAAAAAAAATACCGTCATATTTTTCGGTTACGCGTCACATTTTTTCGTTACGCGCCATTTTTTTCTCGTCCCCATCACGGTCGATTCGAATAAAAAGTACTTTCTCCAGTGGAGTAGGGATAGCATGTCGTTTAAGCGGACATAAAGGGATAAAGTGATTAAGAGATAAAACGATAAGGTGATAAGGGGATAAAGGGATAAAGGGATAAAAGGATAAAGGGATAAGGGACAAAGAGACAAAGGAACAACGGGACAAAAGGACAGAGGAACAAAGGGACAAAGGATAAAGAAGTTTCACTTCTGCTATGCGTACTTTGTACACAAGTTCATTTTTTTATTCCCTATTAGTGATTAATGATCAAGCAGAACATTTAATAATAAGTGATACTTTCGTTCATGAACCTCAAAAATACCATGTGTATAACCGCACCGTTGCCAACCATGAAGAAAATGCTTTTCTTAAACACCTTTTAAAAAAGGACATGTCATAGCGTTTGAGAATACTGCACCAGGTAGTTCATTCCAGATCCTGCATGTATGAATGATCTCTGAAAATATATAGTTGAGAACCATATGGTATCTAGGTGGTTCCGTTAATTGCATCTACTTTAGATGCTGTGACAGAATTTTATCTATTAGGGTTGAGAGTTTATAATGAAACAAACTTATCCATGATTATAAATAGGGTTCGCTTATATCCCTTTTTAGGTGGGCTACAGTCAAGACATGCCGTGAAAAAATAATTAAAAGTATGCAAAACATCGCAAAACAATATTCATATTTTGTTTGGGTAGTTACGGTCGGCGCACTTCTCGCACCACTCCGTTCGGGGCGACAGAGGGGCGTAAGCACACACACCCGTAACCCACCCGTGACACGTCGCCTTCGTCGTTGGGCCGACCACCGCAGCAGGTGACTGTTAAGCAGTTGGCTAGTGGGACAATATTCATATTTGCGTAAATGTTAGATGTTATTAAGTCATTTATTCATTTACAAGCAACCCGCCCTCGCTTCGCTTCGGTTTCAGTCGCCTTACCCGCGTAGTTCCCGTTCCCGTGGGAATACCGGGATAAAATATAGCCTAGTTTACGCCCTGATATTATAGCTTTCCATTGGTGAAAGAATTTTTGAAATCGGTCCAGCAGTTTTCGAAGATTACCCGGAACAAACAGACAGACAGACAGATAGACAAAATTTTTTAATTGCTATTTTAGGCATATGTGTCGTGCAAATAACCGTGTGAGCACGAAAAAAGCCTATTATTTTGACATTACAAACAGACACTCCAATTTTATTTATTGGTATAGATATTTGTAGGGAATTTAATGAAAATCAATGAAGATTTTTTTTCTCACTATACAAAATTTACTATAATGATATCTGATGTTTACGCGAGCACTACACATTGTAAATAAAACTACTTTTACGGATTATATCGTGTTTGTATTTGATTTATGATTGCCCGACGTTTCGAACACTTTGCAGCATTCATGGTCACGGGCGGACTAAGATGTCTCACGTCCAACAAGTCATCGGTATTGCAGAAAATTTTATAATTATCTACCCGATACAGAAAATAGTTATTAAATATTGACCCACATTTGATATAAATTTATTGCCAGTGTAAGAAGAAAATGATAATATATGAAAAAATTCTATTGTTTATGGTTAGTAATTATTTATCTGTAATAACGATTACTTGTTGGACGTGAGACACCTTAGTCCGCCCGTGACCATGAATGCTGCAAAGTGTTCGAAACGTCGGGCAATCATAAATCAAATACAAACGCGATATAATCCGTAAAAGTAGTTTTATTTACAAAATTTACTACTTGCGTTTTGCGTTGCGTTTGCTTTTAGGGGTTGAATTTTAAAAAAAACTTTATTGGGTTTTTACGTCACGCAAAGAAACTAATGTCAGAATTTCATGTTTCTGGCTTCAGTAGTTTCGGCTCTATGATAAGTCAGTAATCTGACATCTTTCCACCTATTTTACACCCTTAGAGGATGAAAATGGACAAACGCTGAAACACGTGTTTATTTATTTTTATTAAAGAGTGTTTGTTCTTAATTTTAAGACAGTAACTAAAGATTTTTTTTTCTTTCCATACAGACTTTAACGTTGCGTTTCACCCCCTTAGGGGTGGAATTTCAAAAAATCTTTTCTTAGTGGGTGCCTACGTCACGAAATGAAACTACGGTCCAAATTTCATTTTTCTAGCTTCAGTAGCTACGGCATACCCTGTTCCTTTATATGTATATTATTGTTAACGCCCTCACAACACCCCTTGCAGGTGGAATTTCGTAAAAAAAATCCGTTATTAGCTGACCTCTACTTGACGAAAGGAATATTTCTGCCAAATTTCAAGTCTGTACGCCTTATGGTTCCAGAGATATGGTGATGAGTCAATATATCGCTCGCAAAACCCGCCTCTCCTATATATATATATATATATAGATATACTTAATAAATCTATATACATGTATATATATATATATATATATATATATATATATATATATATATATATATATACATGTATATAGATTTATTAAGTGTTATTATCGTTGTCATCTTATACTAGGTAACATGTCCCACTGCTGAGCTCGAGCCTCCTCCACAATAGGAGGGAATATGACTTACTATACCATGCTGTTCAATAAGTTTCTATAGTACCTATTTTATTTCGAGTTTTCCCTTGCGTATATATTATGCCTATTATAACCCTTTTATGATACATAAGGATAAGACAGTAGGTAGCAAGAGAGAGGGTAGTGAATCTTATTCTTACTAGGTCATTATACGGCAAATCATCATTAATCACGTCTCGCCATTCAACAACGCGCAGCCACTTTCACCAGGTCGTCAGTCCACCTAGTGGATGGGCGTGCTACACTGCGTCGTGCTATACGTAGTCGTTACTCCAGAACCTTTCTTCCATGGCGGTTATTAGTTCGTCGAGCGATTGGAGTAGCCTGCCCATTACCAGTACAACGTGCAAAATTTTCATGATATATCGCTTATAGCCGTTTTTCTACAAATTTCGGTATTTCGAGGTCTATCTCGCAGTGAAACTCCGAACATAGCCCATATGGAAAATAGTTTATCATTAAGTAGACAATGTTAATTTACAGTTGGCAAATTACGCTTTGTAAGTCTTATATTTCTAACGGTAAACATTGATAAGTACATAGTTGTTTATAAATACAAGTAACATACGAACGAATTGGCAACGAATTCAACCTTGCTCCAACCCATCAGCTGGAGTCAATCGTAACCAAAATAGATGAAAGCTTGAAATTCCCCTATGATCATCGGATCGAACATCTATACGTACATTAATATTGTAACTGGGCCGATGTTTGTACATTATATATATCGAAAAAAATACTATTGACTTTATTATAGCAACAGATGCCAAAATAATAATTACTAGAATTTTTGTTTGTCTGTATGTTTGCACAGGCATCAGGCAAAAATTATGTACAAAATTTAACGCTATTTTCAACGATATATTACTAAAGTTCCAACTAAAATTATGATGTTATTTAGGACTAGCAGCCCGCCTTCGCTTTGCTTCAGTTTCAGTTGCCTTTTCCGCGCAGTTCTCGTTCCCGTAGGAATACCGGGATAAAATATAGCCTATGTTACTCAGGGATAATGTAGCATTCTAATGGTTAAAGAATTATCGTAATCTATCCAGTAGTTTTTGAGTTTATTCGTAATAAACATACAAAAATACAACGTTTCCTTTTTATAATATTAGTGTAGATAACAAATAAAAATCAATTTCAAAAGTAGTAAATATCTAAGTAAATCACGTATTCAGTGCGGTGACGAATTAAAACTATAATTAATTCAACATCCCCTGTCAAAAAAAGAACAAAGAAATGATATGCATAGAACTTCTATATAAGAAAAGCTAATCATAAAATGGGTAGTCCATCCATCCATCAGCCTACAGACGTCCACTGCTGGACATAGGCCTCCCCACGAGGATGCCACTCGGAACGGTCCTACGCCATTTGCATCCAACGGTTCCCTGCGACTTTCAGAATGTCGTCAGTCCACCTAATGGGGGTTCGTCCTAAACTGCGTCGTCCGATTCGTGGTCGCCCCTCCAACTCACTCAAATGGGTAGTAAGAGAAGATAATCTCATATTTGGTAGGACCACATTGTCAGCAGTCTTCTGTCTGCAGTCGAAAGCCAGTTTATCCGGTGTAGTAGTCAGTCTTGTAGAAAATCGATACCGGAGTCATATTTATTTGTTACTGCACTTCGTTCAGTAAGTGAGAGAGCCAAAACCCTAAAATTTCTGAAAGTATTTGCGTGTGGTAGGTTTTGGTATTGCCTTTTGTATCACCTACCCTTTTGATTTCTGATGTTTACGCGAGTATTACACATTTTAAATAAAACTACTTTACGGATTTTATCGCGTTTGTATTTGATTTATGATTGCCCGACGTTTCGAACACTTATCAGCGTTCATGGTCACGGGCGGACTAAGATGTCTCACATCCAACAAGTCATCGGTATTGCAGAAAATTTTATAATTATCTACCCGATACAGAAAATAGTTATTAAATATTGACCCACATTTGATATAAATTTATTGCCAGTGTAAGAAGAAAATGATTCTATATGAAAAAATTAAATTGTTTATGGTTAGTAATTATTTAACATTAAAATTAATAGTAATTATATTTAGAAACCTAACAATCTAGTATACTACCACCGGATCGGAACACGGCCACACTGAGAAAGGTCCGGCAAGAAAACTCAGGTGACATAATGCTAAATTGATATTAATTTTGGAGGCGGCTTAATTTATGTTACTAAGAGACTTTAATTTATAAAAATTATCTTTAGCTATTATTATTGTGGGTCAAATCTATACAATATGAGCTTGTTGGATGTGAGACATCTTAGTCCGCCCGTGACTATGAACGCTGCAAAGTGTTCGAAACGTGGGGCAATCAAAAATCAAATACAAACGCGATAAAATTCGTAAAGCAGTTTTTTTAAAACCTAATCTTTTGTTTTGGTATTGCACGCATTCATTTTCTTTACGGTAGGTAGCGACCTAGCAAAGTCCATGAGCGGCAGTAACAATTACTATATATACTGTTCGCTGTATTGCCATCAACAACAATAAAAACCCAGCTTGTTATTGTGGCGAAAAATTCAACCTATATGAGTTAATAAGATAATCTACGCAAGCAAAATACTGTGCAAAACTAGTTTTATATAAATATATTTATCCATACAAATCAACATAAATCTTATACTAACAGTTTGCGTTTACAGATTAGTATAAAAACGGATAGCTGGATTATTTTATGCAGACATTGCTTTAATTTATATTTAAACGTAATAATTTGCCGTGCGGTGACGGTATAAGAATATATTTCACCATCGTCTCTCTCGCCCGTGGGCTCCGTAAAAGACGAGTAAGGAATATAATAAGCATATAACATCTATGTAAGAGAAGGATAACTCGAAACAATACCCTATACCAAACTGTCTGACCAGCATGGTATAGTAAGGTCAATTTTCCTCCTATTGAGGAGAAGGCTCGAGCCCAACAGTGGTTCTTATATGAACCGAGATGATGATGAGATGATGAAACAGACTTTACAGTCAATTTTTTTTTCTACGCTCATCTATAAATTTATTTTTATCATACAGAAGTGTAAGTTAGAGATGGTGAACATTATATTCGTACTTAGTTACCATAAAGAAAAGTTCTCTGATTAGTTACAACAATCTTTACCAATATATGAAGCGGAAGAGTTTGTTTCTTTGAACATGTTAATCTCATGAACTACTGGTTTGATTTGAAAAATTCTTTCAGTGTTAGATAGCCCATTTATCGAGGAAGACTATAAACTATATATCATCACGCTAAGATCAACAGGAGCCGAGCAACAATGAAAAATGTTTCAGAATCTTTAATTTTTCCTTTTGAGAGCTGCCGCTATGTGCACTACATAAACGGTTAGGATCTTGCAAAAATCATGTGTGACAGAACTGTATTATTTAAAAATATTTTCACCTTCTACGTAAACAAAGTCACGGGTTAAAGTTAGCATTAACCCAAGGTAACTGTTCTACGCGGACGAAGTCGCGGGCATAAGCTAGTCGCAAATAAAATGGCAGCGTTACGTACAAATAGTGCATGAATGAATCCTTAACTCACAAAGACAACAATATTTTCCTGTTCTCGCAAAGGTTACTACTTAAAACGCTATTTACGTCATTGCTAATTAATCATTACACTCAAAATGCTTTTATTAAAAAATATAATTTAACAACTTCTTTGTTTTAGACATTGTTTTGGACAAAGGAAAATTCCATACAAATTACTCCGATTATTGTCCGTTAATTATCACTTCAAAACACAAAACAGTTGTTTTGTTCGCTGTAATTGATTACTTTAAGGATAACAGTATACGAATTAGCAATTTGGCGTTATGACCATAAAATATCATTAACTAATGATTTCTGATGTTTACGCGAGTATTACATATCTATACTAATATTATAAACGCAAAAGTAAGGACGTTTGTTTGTTTGTTTATTTGTTTCTTTGTTTGTTTGTAACGCTTTCACGCTTAAACCACCGATTCTATTTCAAAAAATCTTTCACCAATGGAAACCTATATTATCAGGGAGTAACATAGGCTATATTTTATTCCGGTATTCCCACAGGAACGGGAACTACGCGGGTTTAAGCGACTGAAACCGAAGCGAAGCGCGGGCGGGTTGTTATAGCTTTCCATTGGTGAAAGAATTTTTGAAATCGCTTCGGTGGTTTAAGCGTGAAAGCGCTACAAACAAACAAACAAACAAACATGCTTACTTTCGCATTTATAATATTAGTATGGATCATCATCGTTATTCAACCTATCGCGGTCCAATACTGGACGTTGGCCTCCCCCCGTATTTCGCAACAAAGTGCGGTCTTGTGCTGCCGTCATCCAATGTCGCCCAGCAATTTTCACCAAGTGGTCGGTCCACCTAGTGGAGGGAGTACACTGTGTCGTCCGATACGTGGTCGCCACTCGAGAACCTTTCTCTACCAGCGGTTGTCGATTTGTCGAGCGATGTATCCTGCCCATTGTCACTTTAGCGTGCTAATTCTTCGTTCGTTCTATGTCGGTTATACCCGTTCTTCTTCGTATTTTCGTATTTCAGATTCTATCTCGCAGAGTGTTGTACGCCATCACTGATAATACACATTGGTTATTATTTTATTAAAAATTATTATAGTGCTAGTTTTACTGCTAGTTGAAATTATTATACTGCTATATCTTAACTTCAGTGCTTCGGTGACGGTGGTCAATGTTAAGCGAGATTATAGATAGCAGTAGTCATTTGCAGGCCACTTAACGAAAATTATTCTGCACAGTCTTGAGTAAACACTCAAATTGCCGTAGCATCTGAAGAATCTTAGATCCATATTTATAAACCGATTTGAATCTGAAATACGATCTTAAGTAAATATATAGTGTTACTTTAAGCGTACATAAGATCGTCCTCAAGATTGAGATCAGTTTATTAATACCTTAGATTATTCTCGCATATTCTATTACATTATTTGACTAACCTTTTATGGATGTGTTGTTTTAACACACAGCTCCATATGTCAATGGGGTAAGAAGAAAATGTGTCCCCTTCGTTTCGTATAAATCGTAATGTCTATTATTTATAAATTTATTAGTCTACTTTGCTTCACGTCCTCCACTTTGTATAGGAGGAAAGTGGAATTTTCCAACCCTAGTTCTAGTTAATTCTGTTGCGGGTCCCAAGACAGTTAAAGACGTTTCCTGGCACATTCCGGGAATCAAACCTCGGTGTCATTTATGGGGATCATGTTTGCAGGAGTTATAGCGCTGAGAGTGTGTGGTGAAATTAATCTTATTAAATAAATAAGTTGTAATTATCGGCTGAGGGAAGAATAGCAGAATAGCCGGCGACAGTTTGGTTGGTATCGTATATTTAATCTTATACGTTTAATTATGGTAATACGCCCTCTTAAAAAGCTCTTACTGTAGACGTCATACGTTCAAAGGTTGACAGTTCTCAATCTTACTAGTAAACTGTCATCATCGTCATCACCATCATCATCGCAACCCACATACGTCCCACTAGTGGGCTCGGGCCTCCTCCACAATAGGAGGGAATTTGACCTACTATATCATGCTGGTCAGACATGTTGAGGTTTCATTTCAAGTTTTCCTTCTCTTGCACAGATTTTACGTGCATAGTATATCCCTTGGTCGTCTTTTACGACATCCACGGGGTGGGGAATTGTATTCTTACTCCGTCACCACTCGGAGTAAACTATCATTGCGTATAATTCTTTATACAATGATTATGTATAGTTATTTCCTAGAACATTCATCAAATAATTGACTGGCAACCATTTTAATCAATAACAAATAACAGTCTTCATTTCAATGACAAGGTGATAGTTTCATAGAAATACAGTTAATTAATTTGTTAATTGAAAACGGATCGAGTGTTAATGAAAGGCGAATTTTAACTGACAGGTTCTTTGTTAGGGTTCAGTACACTTTGATCTCGAGAAATTTGATGCGTCATCCTTTCGCTACATTACGTTGGAATAGTTGTAAGAATGTATTGCCGGCAGGGTTGCCATGAAGTACTAAATATACATAACTTTTATGTATATTTCTTCCCCATGTGGTGACGGCATAAGAATACAATTCATTAGCCCTTACCTTGCCTGTGGGTGTCGCTAAAGATGACTAGGAGATATAATGTGCATATAACATCTATGCAAGAGATGGAAAACTTAAAATAAAACCCTATACCAACACGTTTGACCAGTGTGGTATAGTAGGTCAATTTTTCTCTCATAGTGGAGGAGGTCCGAGCCCAGCAGTGGGACGTCTATGGGCTGATATGAATTAATATAACCATGATTTTAAATAGATAAACTAATAGGAAAAGCTTATGAAATACCCTCTCAAATTATATACATCTTAAACAAATTACTACATAAGTATAATTACAAGATACGTACTCGTTTCAACTATAATAATAAAGAAAATACTTCAAAATCATTAGTCAAACAAGGTACTATTTATTTCGTTTTCTCAAGTCTACCATTTGCCAGCATGGGCACGGACAATAAGGACCGGGTATTAGTGCTCGGCCCAATGGTGAAGGGGAGGAAATAGGGTGGATTATGAGACTGCGCGCTGCCCTTTTTGCACCTCAGACGGAATGGATGGTGTGCGTTCAAACCATACCCCGCCCAAAGAAAAAGGCTACCATTTACCTTTTCTATTTCCTCTTCTAGTTGAGAGTTACAATAGTGGTGACTGAAATAAAGTTTTTACAATCCCTCATTCTAATAAGAGACCGCTCACTCATTTGTCGCTAGTCCTTATTGAAATGGATTAAGTAACCGGCATAGTTATCCAGCTTAGCTTTGTTTTTTAAACCACCTAAGATTTCTAATACGGAGTTTCATCTCAGCCCACTCAAGCCTCTCTATTGAGTTCGGGCCTCCTCTACAATAAGAGTAATTGACCTACTAAACCGAAATGATCAGAGAATTTTATATTATTATTTTTTTTTTACTGTCATCGGTGACAAACGAGCAAGCAGCACACCTGATGGTAAGTGGTACTGCCGCATATGGACCTTTGCAGTACCAGGGGCACAACTAGACCGTTGTCTACTGTGAAGAAAATACTCTTCTTAAACCTCGTTTAAAGAAGGACATGATATAGCGCTCGGGAAACACAACAGCAGGTAGTTCATTCCAGAGCTTGCACGTACGTGGGAGAAATGATCGCTGGAAACGTACAGTTGAAGACCATAATGTTATCAGTATGTACCTCTACCTAACTATTACATCCCTTAGTCGTGTTTTACGATACCTACTGGCAAGAGTGGAGGTTGTGGATTGCGTGAATGGTATTCTTACTCCGCCACCACAAGAAGTATTTCTAATGCTCTTAGAAGTTTCGGGCGCGCAAATTAAAAATTTTAGATTCTATCCACAGTATAATCGCATTTTAGTTATATGCGTAGTTTATTTTATTCTTCCCTTTTATGATTAAACATTCTTGGGATAGCATACTGAAAAATAAATGGATTCACGATGACAAGCACTTTAACTTTTAAAATATTACCGATCAATTGAAGGGCTACTTGGAGGTCACAAATTGTACCAGTGACCTACATTCACTTTATACATTCAAAATTAGATGAATCGCATTATCATTTAGATAAGACATAAGACATTTATTTCATAACAAATTTACATTTGTGTCGAAAATACTAAATAGATGTATTATGGCGTCATTAATTTCTTCTATACTATCTACTAGACGATTTGTTACCAACTCTTACTATTTTTTGGATAGGAGTCAAAAAAATTAGCTCACAAATGACCAGAAGAATGGGCTCATCAGAAGGCCTATGTTCAATAGTGGATGTTGATGGGCTGATGGTTACATCTAACCATCGTATGATCGTTTAATACTATCATCCCAGTTCATCCAAGTCCTACCCACTTTTTTTTTATTGCGGTGGGCTATGGTCAGACCTTTTCCGTGTAGTGACGGAGTAAGAATACAATTCACCACTCCCCATCTTGCCTGTGGATGACGTAAAAGACGACTATGGGATATAATATGCACATAACATGCTGTGCAAGAGAAGGAATACTCGAAATGTAACCCTATACCAACATGTCTGACTAGCATGGTATAGTAGGTCAAAATCCCTCCCGCTGTGGAAGAGGCCTGAGTCCAACAGTGGAACGTATGTGGGCTGCGATGATGATGATAATGATGGTCAGACTCATCGTCAATTCCGTCTGGGGCGATAAAAGGACAGCACAAGGACCTATAACCCACCGTATTCCCCCACTTTCATTATTGGACTGGTCACCGGTACCGAGTTCCTTATCATCCGTGGCTAATCCACCTGCCCTTGGGCTCGAGTCCTCCACAATAGGAGGAAAGTTGACCTACAACACTACGCTGGACAGACGTCTATATTATTTTGAGTTTTTCTTCTTTTTATAGATGTTATATAAATATTATATCCCACAGTCAATTTTTACGACACCTTCGGGCAATTTTTTTTTTTTTTTAATACAACATTCTGCACTAAGGGAATAATTCTTGTATTGTGGGGGACTTTACAAACATATGTGTAATTAACGGACACAAATTACATTCAGACTTAGAACAATAATTTGTGGAGCGCACAAAGTGTAATTGTCCTGCATGGGATTTGAACCCTCAACACTGGCACTGTAGGCCGGTATCTTAACCACTACGCCATCTGTGCAGCATCTTTGAATAGGCGGTGTATTATATGCTTACTTCGTCACCGTACTGCAATGGAAGTATTTGGTCTTTTAATATAAGACAGAATTGATCTACTAAACAATTTCACCATTCCAAAATTCGTTACACAAAACACAACTGGCACATGTACAATTTAATTTATTTACAATTAATAAAGTTAATAGCAATTGTTTTTCTAGCTAACATATGTGCGATGAGTCATGCTTACGCAAATATCCACTTTCAGACAAAGGGTTTTGTCTCAAAATAACTTCCGTGTTATGAGTAGACAATTCTATATTTTAACTATTTAGATGTCCATATGTGTATATTTTCAAGAACATATTGTGGTCTCGGCTCTCGTCCAATATTCCGCAGTGTCTGATAACAAAACTTTATAACCATTGTGTGTTACCAGCAATGACATACGGCACTGAAATGTGGTCTATAAATGTCGGCCTCATAAAAAACTCAAAATCGCTCAATGTGCCATGGAGAGGGCTATGCTCGGTATTTCTCTGCGTGATAAAATCCGGTATATGGCAATCCGTAGAAGAACGGGTGTAACTAACAGAGCCCGCAGAATTAGCACATTAAAATAGCAATGGGAAGGTCACATCGCTCGTTGAGCCAACAATCGTTGGCAAAGAAAGGTTTTCGAATGGAGACCAAGAATCGGGCGAAGCAGTGTGGGACGAACCTACTAGTGGGACTGATGACATTTTGAAAGTCGCAGGGAACCGTTGGATGAAAGTAGCACAGGACTGTTCCGATTGGTATTCTCGTAGGGAAGCCTATGTCCAACAGTGGATGTCTATAGGCTGATGGATATATGAATTATAGTACAAAGAATAATGGAGTCATCAAATACATAACTTGTAAAAAAACCCAAGTCACGCATCTCAGTTCTTTTACCGTAAAAAGTTGTGAGATCCATATAATACCAAGTCGGTTACTTAAAGAACCTTTCGTCGTACGTTATTATATACACACATACATATTATAATGATCATATTAATATTAAAAATCTTTTATCATTTAAATAAACAGACTGACTTGGCAATCGCATGAAACCAAAATATATCTCACAAGTAAGACAAATTACATATATTAAATTAGATTGTTTAACCACCAAGATTTTTTTAAGATTAAATCTGTCCATAAGTCGTGTATGTGTCATTAGAAATATCGAGATCTTTTTCTGAATTCTGCCTGTTACTTAATTATTTTGCTTAAAAAGCTGATCATTAATTTCTTTGTTTCTAAATTTTAAGGATTTAATTTCAGTAGTTTTCAAATAGTAGGTGCAGGTGCACTCGGTCTTCTTATATTAAAAATCATTAGCTTACATCATTATTGTCCATTTGGTGACGGAAAAAATAGAGGGGTGGTGAACCCCTCTATTTTTCCCTGGGTGTTGTAAAAGACGACTAAGTGATACTATGAATATAACACGATATGAATCGCGGTTCTTGAGTGGGCATAAAATGCGATGTTACATACATATATAGATAAACTAGCACTACTAAAATCGAGGGCTTTGTCCGCGTAGGAATCATTTATGACGTCCCTGATAAAAAATATTTACAATATTTGAAAAATATTAAAGCAAAATTCACAAATTAGACCTTTATGAACGAATATATAATTTGAGGACAGATTTGCCGAATATTTTAGCGAGTTTCTACATCATTAATATACCCCGTCTAGTAAATATTTCTACTATTCTTTAGTTAAGAAATAAGAAATCGCGTAAAAGTGTCACGACATAATTTAATTCTGCAAAAGCCTTTCTTAATGGTTCATCATCTCAGCCCATATACGTTCCACTACGGGGCTCGAGGCTCCTCCACTATAGGAGGGCAATTGACCTATTACTGTACCACACTGATTAAACGTGTTGATATAGGATTTCATTTTGAGTTTTCATTCTCATAACATTTATATTCTCATTATATCTCTCAATCGTCTTTTACGACACCCACGGGCAAAAAAGGTGAATTATATTCTTACTCCGTCACCATACGGATGACGAGTATCTTTATGACAAATCTAATTTCAATGGTTCTGGCTCGGAATTGATGAGTTATTTTATTAATAATATTTTTTTGCCTTTTTAAAACTAAAACAAGCAATTATAATAAAAGAAAATTAAAACTAGAAGGCAAAAGGAAATTGCTTAGCTTAGATGTCGCTAAATACAGCGCTGATTTTTAGCCATCCCTGTGTATTTTTTAGTCAACTATCTTCTTTATAAATACATAAGTACGTTAAAATAAATAACTTTAGTTAGAAATTCGTTTGTGATAACCACAGCGTTTAATATTTCCCAAGCAAAATAAAACTTAATACAGGAAGCGTGTTTTATGTAAACCAATGTTTATGAAATAATTTAACCGCTTTCATATGTACCTACTTGCTAAGTTTAAATTTATGTGTTTGAAGTTAAATGAAATTGTGGGAAAATGCTCAAATTATATACGTTTAGGATGAGAGTTAATGGAAGTAGTTATTGTAGTAACTTGTACGACGACGAAGTAAGAATAGAATTTACTACCCACTTTTTTACAAGTAGATATCGTTAAACATACGCGTAAGAGCCACCCTTCGGCAACACTATTCTTTATTACCCTAGCCGAGGCCGCAGATGACCGGAGCGGTCATTAATCACCCGCAGAGAGGCTAACCGCGCAATGGCGATCGACGTCCTGGACGTCGGAAGGAAAGGGTACCCCAATAGGTATTCCGTTGGGCCGACTATGGAGGACAAAGAACTTGGTACCGATGGTCGATTCAACGACGAAGGAGAAGAGCTACGGTCGGTTATGGGGCCGCGCGCCGTCCCAAAACGCGAGTGTCCAGACTAAAGCCTATCCCAAAAAAAAAGGTTTCTAAAAGACGATATAATGTGCGTATAACATTTCCCACGTGCGATAATCTTTTGTTTCCACGGATAATCGCCTACGGTGCCAAGTGTCGTAGATTCGATTCATACCTACAGAATGATACTTTATGAGATCACTAAGTCGTTGTTAGGAGTCGTAATGAAATTTGCGTTCATTAATGTATATTTGGAAAGTCTCTCGGAGTACAAGAATTAGTTTGAGAAGAATTTTCTGCGAAGAATTCAGGCCAAGCTCTACAAGCAGCTTCTGATCACGATATTAACTCTAATAGTTAAGGTAATAAGTTAAGGACAAACTAGTTGTACATACTACTCGTCTCCAAAAAAATAGCAAATCATTCATGGGGCAACGTATACGTTTCTACAATAGATTACCTAAAGATATCGGAGACCTGCCAACAAAAAAGTTTAAAAAAGCTATCAAGAATAGACTTTGTAAGAAAGCTTATTATAAAATCTCGGATTATGTAGATGATAATACTGATTGGTTGTGAGCAGCTCCTCATTATGCAATTTCCTTGTTGTTTTAAATAAACTCTTTTTTAATAACTCTAATATTGTAAAGCGTAGCGTGTTTTGCCTAACGAAATTTTGCATTTTCGTCGTTTGTAACATGTGGTCTTGGTCATGCTCACTGAAGGATCTACTTTCGGTAGCTGCGTGGAGCGAGTCTCTCCCTTCCCTCCATAATGGTTGAGGGGAGTGATGGCTGCTCTAGTAGTTAACTCGTGATCGGGTGCCGCTTGTGGGATCTGGTCCAGCCATAATCATTTGAATTATATTAAATATCTTGCATAATGATTTCTGATGTTTACGCGAGTATTATACATTTTAAATAAAACTACTTTACGGATTTTTTCGCGTTTGTATTTGATTTTTAATTACCCGACGTTTCGAACACTTTACAGCGTTCATGATCACGGGTGGACTAAGATGTCTCACGTCCAACAAGTCATCGTTACTGCAGAAAATTTATAATTATCTACCCGATACAGAAATTAGTTATTAAATATTGACCCACATTTTGATACAAAATTTATTGCCAGTGTAAGAAGAAAATGATTCTATATGAAAATCCGTAAAGTAGTTTTATTTAAAAAGTATCTTGCAGTTCGAAGGGCATCACACTGGAGCTAGGTCTTACAAAACATGTATACAAATTTATATCTAGTAAGAAGACAAAAAAAATTAAAATAATAGACAAGCCCGCTGAGTTTCTTGCCGGATCTTCTCAGTAGCGGTCGCGTTCCGATCCGGTGGTAGTTTATTTTTATTGGATAATTTAATTTTATTTTGTAAAATTGACAATATGTAAGTGCCCTCTCGGGGTTTATGCATAATAAATGATTTGAATTTGAATTTGAGAATGGCCATCATTCTCTCAATCACTTTTGAGGAATATGCAATAGTTCTTGACGCGAATCTATCGTCCCATAACGGTATTCTGTTACAACCTCCACCACCTCTTCCAAGATAACGCAAAACTATAAAAGATTTAAAATTAGTAGAAATTAATTCGTACAATTCTCAGCGCTTTAGATTGAAAACACATCCTTAGTATATCAATATTTTTTGGCAACGTTCCATTTGTTTTAGATTTTGCTCTACAGTAATGAACACTCAAATACACTTCATATTCACTTTAGTGTTACGATAAGTGGTTAGTAAAATTTTATAATGTTCGCATTAGTGGTTGGGTTTATTATTTTCGTAACGTTAGCCTAGTGATTAGAATAAGAGTTGTCAATACGGAGGCATGAGGCATTGATTTCGTGCACCCGAAAAGTTTTTAATTTGAAAACATGATACATTCATCCATAATATTTACTCATTTATTTGTTTATACTATGAGAAAGCTTTTGATTCCATTGAAACTTGGCAGTTCTGTAGTTTCTTCATCGACGTCATGATGAAATACGTGAAATCCATAGAAGAACGGGTGGAACCGACATATACTAAATGAATGAAAAATAAATGAATGAATTTTTTTTGGCTGGATGGTTTACGGGCGGCGCACGCCTCGCACCACTCCGTTCGAGGCGACAGAGGGACGTAAGCACGCATACCTGTAACCCACCCGTGACACGTCGCCTTCGTCGTCGGGCCGACCACCGGAGCAGGGTGACTTGACGTCAGTGGTCGGCCCGACGGAATACCCCCCTCTCATTAACCGATGTCCCCCCCCCCCTCGGGGATGAATGAATTACCGTTTGAAAGTCGCAGGGAATTATTATGTGCAAGTGGCATAGGAACGTTTTGCATGACATTCTCGTGGAGAGGTCTATGTCCAGCAGTAGACAGCTGATGAATGGATGGATGAATGGACTTAGAAAAGTCCGTAAAATGCTTCATCCTGTGCCTGTCATTCCACTATTCATATCTAACTCTGTCGCCAAACGAACATTTGTAATAATACAGATTGTAATATTTCGTCGTTAATGTCGAACAATTTTAGGCGTTTATACGATCTATACGTACAATAATATAACGGATTGACGCGATAGGACCTAGCGATAATCGCGAAAGTCAAATTCGCGTAAATCGGGGAAGAATTTTACTTATAATAGATAAAAAAAAATGTTTAATTAGAATTAGTCTAAAGAATATTACAGACGAAATTAATTTATTATATTCAACAAAATATTAGATTAAAAGAAAATTATAATTTATAAAAAGATCAAAAATTCAAGGGCGAGCCCCTCAAATACAAACATCGCGTATCTGTGAATTCGCGTAAAACATAATAACATAAGAAGTATTACTGTATTAATACTATTGCGATTTCTATGTTCTAACTGACTCGACCCATTTTCATCGTATGACGTCTATTCAATGATTATATTCTCAAAGAGGATATTCAAGTGTTGTGATAAGGGAATTCTGTAATATTTATCTACTTAGCATCAATATATTACATCATTAATGATTTCCTAGAAATAAAGTGCATTGAGTGATCTGTGACCGCTCATTTCGCGATACCACTTCGCGTAGGTCGTACACGAGATATAAAAATGTTGTTCAACAGCCAACCATTGCAATTTTATAGGTTTTTTTTGATCTCATTCACAACATAACCTGATATAAAGGAGTTGGCGAATAACGCCGTAATTATGTTTGCTCAAACAACAAAAAAGCAAACAACTGGGACTCTGGCTAGCTCATGAATTCCGTATGAAGATTTAACATAGTGTACTTTTTGAATATTTTAGTAAAAGGATATGAAATGTCTCAAGAAACACGTGGTATATGAACTTTTCAATTTTAGTCTTATTTTCAACATTATTACTTCAGCCCCAATACATCCACTGTGGGAGGGTATTTCACCTACTATACCTCGCTGGTCAGACGGGTTGGTATAGGGTTAACTTCAAGTTTGGCGAGGGGATAAACGGAACTTAGTTATGGTTTTCAACTATACATTTTCAGAGATCATTTCTCTCACGGACGTACAAGATGTAAATTTCCCACTGTGATTTTTCACAACCGCTATGACATGTCCTTCTTTAAACGAAGTTTAAGAAGAGCACTTGCCTCTGTGTTATGTGTGCTGTGGCCCCAATATTGCTAAGATCTATGTGTGATAGTATTATTTACCATCGGGTGTACTTATTGTTCGTTCACTACGATATGAAATAAAAAAAAATCTCTTGATTATATCAGAAATCATTACTTTGTCACAGTTATGACAGGTAATTCATTCTTTAAAAATACAAATGGCGACAAACCGCTAGAACAAAATACATAAAGGAAGCGCCAACTAATGAATTACGTAACTGACATTACATCTGACATTTAAATGATATGGCGACGTGATCACAATATGTAACAAAAGTTTAAATATATCTGATGTCATTGTCAAGTTAATAACGTAGCTTATTAGCATTAATGTATTGGGTAACTTTAATACTGTACGGGTAGCTTGTATTCCGTGTAATGACGGAGTAAGAAAACCATTCTTTTCTCCCCTTCATTTCTCCCGTGGATGCCATATAATTAAGGGATATCACTTACTCACTCACTTCAGCTCATATACTGCCCAATGTTGAGCTCGAGGCTCCTCCACAATAAGCGGGAAATTGGCATACTACCCTTCTGGTCAGACGTCTTGCTAGGGTGCATTTCTCCCATATACGTTCAGACTCTGGAATGAATTACCTGTTGCTGTATTTCCCTAATGCTATGACATGTCCTTCTATAAACAAGGTTTAAGGAGAGCATTTTCCTAACCTAGCCTAGCTGTGTCTCTGGTATTGCAAAGGTCCATGTGCCGCAGTATCACTTACCATCAGGTGTGCTGCTTGCTCGTTTGCCACCATCGGCAATAAAAAGGGTTTTATTTCGAGTTTTCTTCTCTTACATAGAAGTTATATGCATATTTAACCCCTTAGTCGTCTTTTACGACTTTTATGGGGTGGTAAATTGTATTCTTACTTCTTTACCATAAGGAAATGGATATACTATACAGATAACATTAATACAAGAGAAATGAAGCTCGAAATAAAATCCCCCAATCCACATATTTCAACATTATTACCTAAAATAGCACATCATTATCTCGGCTCATACACATCCCACCGCTGGGCCTGACCTTACTGTACCATGCTGACAGACATGCTGACTGCTCAGACAGGTTATTTTAGAGTTTTGCTTCGAATTTTCCTTCTCTCCCATAGATGTTGTATGCTTACTATATTCCATTAAATTGTATTATTATTCCGTCCTCGTCCTATTCCTTACCTCACGGAATATAATGACATATCATGTTTATAATAAACTATTTATCTTTTTATCATTTGCCGATTTTTCATTAATAAGAGCGTAATTATATTTTCTCTTCGTGTGAGTAAAAATACAATTCACCACCCCCTTTAAAATGTTTATGAAGCATGTGGTTGGACTCATCCCACGTAATATTTCCAGCATCAAATCTCCTGTAACCTATGATCTACAATGGTTTCCATAAATAATACCGGGGTTTGGAGAAATGGTTTTAATTCTCTTGAGATTCATATCAAACTTCATACCAAAAGGTAAACAGGTTGTTTATACCTTTTTTTTTCTTTTTTTTTTCTATGTAATTCGGGAGACAAAAACATAACATATTTTAAAACAATAATTATATAGTTCTTAATTCAATTGACTTGACCATCTATTATTAATTTACTATCGATGTAGTGATTCAATACTCTTAAGTATTATAATATTAACAAGCGGTAATTTGGAATATCGTCTTTAGTTATGGAAGTTAAATAGCAGTCATTTCATTAAAGTATACGTTGTAAAAAAAAATGTAAATAAGAAAGTTAAAACCATAATATCAGAAATTCATAAAAATATTACTTCTGTTCCACGTCGTAATTTCTATACCGTTCTGTAATTTGTAAAATTAAGAAAACATTTATTTAGAGGTTATATATTTTGAATATATTAATCTAGATATATAAAAGAAAGTCGTGTTAGTTACACTATTTATGACTCAAGAACGGCTGTACAGAGTTTCCTGAAAATTGGCGGGGAGGTAGCTTAAAACTAGGAGACGGACATAGTATACTTTTTAACCCGTTCGACCGGGTTGACCGTGGGACTTGACATAAAACGTCAAAGAGAATACAAGACACTACTATAAAGCGTGGTATAACAAAAACGCACCTATAATATAATAACAAAACGCCCGAAGTGTGAACGTGCGAAGTCCGCTGGGTCGGCTATATAATATATATATATATATATAGCTATATATATATATATATATACTGACTGATATATATGCTGACCCAACAGACGTTGTTCTGTTCAAATAACATAAACGGAATTCTCCTTGAAATCGACAGCAGTAATAGAGACTGTCGGATTGCAGCGCCATCTGCCGGGCTGATTTGTGAATACAAATGATCCAGGCCCCCACGAATGCATTCACAAAAATTCATTCAAATCCATCCAGCCCTTTAGTTGCAGTATAAATAAATAACCTAGATGCTCAGCCGTTTAGTTTTCTTAAATTTTCTGATTTTCTGTGTAACTTTTATGTTTATTTTTTTGCGTAAAAGCCTTTTTCAAAGTATTAGAAAATTAAAACGAAAGATGGACGAAATCGGTAAAGTCGTTTTCAAGTTATGCTTTTGTCCTGCCCGAACAGCAGCACCTATCGGGTCCAATTGTGAATCTAAACCATCCTCGAATCCCCTTAAATGCACACAAAAAATTTCGTCAACATCGGTCCAGCCGTTTAGGAGGAGTTCAGTGACATACACACGTACGCTAGAAATTTATATATAAGATACTTCATTAGAGAGGTGATAATGTAAAGATGCTTTTATACAACTAAAAGAAGGCAGGTTCGATTGATTTCAAGGAAATTATATATATATATATATATATATATATATACTAGCTGAACCTACAGACGTTGTTCTGTTTGAATAAATCAAAGGGAAATGAAAATCCTCCTTGAAATCGACAGCAGCGCCACCTACTGGGTCCAATTGTGAATCTAAACCATTCTCAATTCCCCTTAAACATACACAAAAAATTTCATCAACATCGGTCCAGCTGTTTAGGAGGAGTTCAGTGATATACACACGTACACTAAAAATATATATATATAAAGGTTTGTTAATTTTTTATAGAATAGTTGCTATTGAGTTAGCAAGATCTTTATATTAAAATTTTACTGTAGCCTCACCGCGATGTTAACACATTTCTGTATGTAGATTCGAACCATGGCTACTCATGCAACAGGCTTATGACAACATTAAAACAATTTACAACACGCATGGTATACTCAAGTTTACCAAATTATATTAAACTCAAACGTTCCACATTTATGATTATCGTCATGTCATCGTCAAAATATTTTAACCGAACTAATTTAAAATACTTCGGAAGCGAATGCTCTGACACATAATTAATCCGAAAATAGTTCAGGAAGACACGTCTAGTCAGTGTGACAAACTTGAAATAGAAACTAGGCAATATCATGTTTATTTAGTTTTTTTTTTGTATTCTGACGACTACTACAAATACTACCATAGCGTGTGGTTGTCATAAAGACGAAGAGCTTTCTAATCCACCTGGGCCAATTTTATTTGATAACGTTTTGTAAACAATGCATTTCTATGGAGGGTTGACGTCAGTTATGCGGTTGATCATAAAAGTACGCCCAAAACTTATGTAAATAAAAAAAAAATGAAGAAAAAGAATACATATTATGTCCGCTCCAAACAATTAGAATAAGAACAAATGGTGGTGACTAGTATAAAAAAAAAATCTCCTAATCTATACCAATAAATAAAATTGGAGTGTCTGTTTGTAATGTCAAAATAATAGGCTTTTTTCATGCTCACACGGTTATTTGCACGACACCTATGCCTAAAAGAGCAATTAAAAAAATTTTGTCTGTCTGTCTGTCTGTCTGTTTGTTCCGGGTAATCTTCAAAACGGCTGGACCGATTTCAAAAATTCTTTCACCAATGGAAAGCTATAATATCAGGGCGTAAACTAGGCTATATTTTATCTCGGTATTCCCACGGGAACGAGAACTACGCGGGTAAACGACTATAACCTATAACCGAAGCGAAGCGAGGGCGGATTGCTAGTTTATAAATAAAACTGTCTTTACGGATTTTATCCCGTTTGTATTTAATTGTTGATTGCTCGAGGTTTCGAACACTATTCAGCATTCATGATCACAGCCGGACTGAAGCGGACCACCCAAAATTTCTTAAAAACTTAACAAAACTATGATCTATTTTACGGACTCTGTTCAAAAGACAATTGCTCATAGATCTCAACTTGGTGGCAGTTATACTTTTTTTTTTTTTTTTATTGCAAACGATGGCAAACGAGCAAACAGTACACCTGATGGTAAGTGTTGCTGCCGCTCATGGACCTTTACAAGGCCGTTGCCTACCGCGAAGAAAGTGAAGGGAGTGTGAATGCGTGCATTGAGCCTCGGTGATACCAAGGGCACCACCAAAACCCTCCACACGCAATCACCCTCAGAAAGTTGGGCTCCGGCTCATACTGTGACTGGTGGCAATATTGATGGCAGTAAGACCCTGCTCACATTTGGCGGACTTATTTAGGATAGTATCAGTCTCGCTTTTTCATGTGGGGACGGAGTAAGAATACAATTCACCACCCCCTCTCATACCCGTGGATGTTGTAAAAGACGACTAAGGGATATATTACGCATATGACATCTATGCAAGAGATGGAAAACTCGAAACAAAACTCTATGCCAACCCGTCTGACCTGCATGGTATAGTAAGGTCAATTTCCCTTCTATAATAGAGGAGGCTCGAGGCTCAGCAGTGAAACGTACATGAGCCTAAATGATGATGATCAGTCTCGCTGAAAATCTACAACTAAGTAGAAGTAAGTTCCCACTGCGCTTCTTGCGGTAAACAGAAAAGCCAGAAACTCCATAATGTGTTCAATTACACATCAGCATCTTCCGTCGATCTGCGTGATTGTCACCAAAGACAATTAAAAATTCAGTTCGTTATTCCCAACTTAAATTCTCAATTTTCTGGATTATTATCTATACCAATAAATAAAATTGGAGTGTCTGTTTGTAATGTCAAAATAATAGGTTTTTTTCATGCTCACATGGTTATTTGCACGACACCTATGCCTAAAATAGCAATTAAAAAATTTTTGTCTGTCTGTCTGTTTGTTCCGGGTAATCTTCAAAACGGCTGGACCAATTTCAAAAATTATTTCACCAATGGAAAACTATAATATCAGGGCGTAAGCTAGACTACATTTTATTCCAGTATTCCCATGGGAACGGGAACTACGCGGGTAAAACGACTATAACCTATAACCGAAGCGAAGCGAGGGCGGGTTGCTAGTCTAAAATAAAATTAGAAAAATAATTGCTATATTTTGTTAATGGAGACGCTTTATAACTGTCAAACTCGTTAACGTCATGATCGGGTGTATTGGCGGCAAAATAACAATATCAATTTTACTCTTAATTAAATATATCTGAACGTTAGGTATATTAAATATCTGCGATGGTTTATATTTTATCTAGAAGTTCGTTCTTTGTGTATTTTTTGTGTTCGTTATTTATGTGTATATTCCTAAAACAGCTGTCATTCTACTAAAACATGACGGCTTGACAGCTAAATAATGATGGCTTCACAACCATTCGTCGTACATACAATTTTATTGAAGTAGAGGAAAAACTTCTTCCACATTATTGAAATATCTATCTGGGTAAGACATTAACCAAATACGCAATCCGATCGTCTATAAAAAAAGTAAAATGAATAGCTGCTGATTTTATTATATTTAATCACAGAGCAATAAAAATAAAGTACCATTATTAAAATTTATTTCCATGCTCTATATCCACGATCCACTTTCCTAATTGTAAAATTATGTGAATGTTTATAATAAAAATAAGAAAACACTCCTCGAGATTTGAAAAGTATTTTTTTGTTTATTTTTTTTAATAGTTGAACGTTAATTTATTATTCATCATCATATTTCTCGTTAATACTTATTTACATATATGGGGCATTTCACGTCAAACGGACAACCAAAAAAGTGACGTCGTGAAATTCGTTTATACTCTGGTCAGTTATACTTCTAGTAGACGTGGATGTGTATACACAATTTTTCTTTCGTATGATGCTTTATTGAGTTATGAGCTTTTGAAAATTTACAACGAATGAAATCATGAATTTTTGAAGCTTATTATCTGTATCAATTAATTTGTAAACAAACCTAAAAAGTATTGTTTCTTATAGTTAAAAAGACGAAGTTTTTAATTTTTTGTCGAATTCTAAATTTGAAGTTTTTTACGCATAGTAAACCGGAAGTGAAAATTTCTAATCGATATTTCAGTAACTTCGACACTTTTTATTTTAAATATTTTTACCTTAAATTAAAGCTTTACATGTATTAATTATTCAACAAAAAAATTAAAACGTCATCTCTTATAGTTTAGGAGTTAGTGCATATAGAGTACATACACATAGCTATAAGCACTTTTTAAGCAATCGGGTTTATGCGCTAATATGCTAAAATACTACGCTAGTAACATTTCCTCCTCCATAAGAAAAGATTTTAAAAAAATCTACTTCAAAGTAACAACGATTGTATAGGATTAAAAAGCTATCAATTTTTCCAAATTAAGCACAAATACTCTTTAATAAATAAAAAACATGTTTCAGAATTTTCCAATTTTCATTCACTAAATATATAAATTAAGGGATTAAATTTTGTGGTGATAATTTTACTTGATTTCTTATTGAGTAATAATTAGCATCAATAACTACTTACTAGACGTCGTTTTATATTATAATGTACAGAATCGCTCTAAAAGAATCTACTGAGTATCAGCCGATTAGAGGATATGGTCCTTCATATATATCCTGAGGATAGGGTATGAAATTGGGGATGAATTGTGCTCTGTTATTTTTTAAGTTTTAGGACAAATAATGATATCATATTTAACGTAAATACATGATTTCTATAGGGATGAAATGAAAGCTAGTTTTTTATAAATTATCATTATCTTTATTCTGCTCTTACCCTGCTTATCCTACTTATGGTTGACTGAATATGAACTCGTATTTCGCAGTACATATTGCAAAAGTTTTGGCAATAGTTTTATGATCGGCTGCCTGCCTGATGTCGACTGTTTTTGAGAATATATGGCTGACCGTACGGTCTCAGCTGGAGTTGGCCCAGGTTTATGTTAAGCACCTAGTCGTCTTTTACGACACCCACGAGCAGTATTAGTAGTATTTGTAGCCGCCACTATAAAGCAGTTTAAAAATGTGTCCACTATGGCAAAACGTTTCTGGAAACGGTTGACATGCCTCTAACGTATCGTATCGGTATTCATATAACTAATAATGGCTATCAGTTATCTAGCTACAAACAACTGAAAACGACGCGATGGTGTCAACTAACAATAGCACAACAATTATTGCTTAGATGCCGTGATTCTTGTTTCGCTATGTTGGTAACCGAACGATCACTAATAAGTCTAATAACCAAAATAATTATGCTATTTCTCTCTTCCTGACGTGCCAAATAGAGAGGGGGCGGGTATTGGCCAGCGGTTTAATAACAAGCAACATTTCAAGGATATTGACGAAAGCGAAATACGCTCTTATTTATATTAGTATAAGACTTAACAGTCATAAACTCTGGTAAAACAAACTGTAATGGTAAAGCGGTTTTGTTTGTCGTTGCTATCGTAGGTATGCTACGAAAAGTGTTCACTATAGTTTGACCTATGAAGGGTTATAATGGTTAAACAGTGCGTTAATAGAAATAAGATCGCGATTATTTAAGCGTATGATATCAATATTTGGCAACGATTATCCATATGGTATTGACACCAAATAAGCGGTTAGTAGCCGTTGCCATAAATAGGCGGTAACGCCCATGTCTAATCAGCAAACTAACGAAATTGAATTCTATAAATAAAATAAATTTATATCAGTTTATCAGTTTTAGTTGAATTTTAATTAAACTCGACAAAGGAATAGGATCGTATAATAGCTGTTTTTGAACTAAAACATGGACGAAACAGCAATGTTTTAATCCATTAAGGAAAGCACTTAAACTTTGCTATCTCTACTGTTCAAGTGTTTAAGCTATTGTTTAAAGTTGTTAATTATAGTGTTTTATTACAAACATACCTTTTATATACAAAGCTAAATTATTTTTCTATATAAAGCAAGGCTATTGCAAAATTTATGCGTCATGGGGGTTTGTTAATACGTATTTCATGCATCTGTCGATATCTATATATATATAAAAGAAAGTCGTGTTAGTTACTATGCTTATAACTCAAGAACGGCTGTACAGATTTGGCTCTAAATTGGTGGGGAGGTAGATTAGAACCAGGAGACGGACATAGGATACTTTTTATCCCGTTCTTCTTCTTCTTAATGGCAATGAGCTACTTTTTATCCCGTTCGATCGCGTTCCCGTGTGACATGGCATAAAATGTCAAATAGATTTTATTTTGTTTCTGTTTGTCCATTCGAACGGGCAAAGGAATCAAAAACCATACAGCCAAGTCTGATACAATTTTCTTCATATTATTTAACTAGAGAGATTTTTCTTAGTTTATTTATTAATGAATATGGTGTTGTGGTGACGAAGTAAAAATACAATTCACCACCCGCTATCTTGCCCGTGGGTGTCGTGAAAGACGACTAAGGGATAAAATATGCATACTAAGGTATAAAATAACATGTATTCAAGAGAAGAAAAACTCGAAATAAAACCCTATACCAATACGTCTGACCAGCTTTGTATAGTAGGTCAATTTCAATCTCATAGTGGAGAAGGCTCGAGTTCAGCAGTGGGATGTCTATGGACTGATATAATAATGGCCAATAAGTGGTTAAATTATTTTAATCTTCTCCACAATGGGAGGTAATTTGATCTACTATACCGTGCTGGTCAGACATGTTGGTATAAGCTTTTATTTCGAGTTTAAGATTTTATTTCGAGAGTGTCTCTTGCAAATCTTACATGCATATTGAATCCCTTAGTCGTCTTTTACGACATCCACGGGTAAGATAAGGAGTGATGAATTGTATTCTTACTCCGTCACCACACGGAATTTGCCACGCGATACTATACAATATGCCACGAGAATTGAGCAAAGACAGCTAGTAACTTACGTATCTATATACCCCAATATGGTGATGCATTAATGTTATAATATGTCATCACCCCTTACTTAACCTCGTTGTAAAAACGGATATCCTAGAACCGTCATAAAACTGGTAGTTTAATTGTATATCAATTTCACTAAATTAAAATAATTAAATATTATTTCAAGAAAATTTCTTGTAGGTCACCTAGTTCATAAATAAAAGCTTTATTTTATGAAAATACTAGTAACCCGCCCTCGCTTCGCTTCGGTTTCAGTCGCTTTGACTAGTTTAGACCCGCGTAGTTGTCGTTCCCGTAGGAATACCACTATAAAATATAACCTATGTTACTCCCTGATATTATAGCTTTTCATCTGTGAAAGAATTTTTGAGATCGGTTCGGTGGCTTAAGCGTGAAAGCGTAAGAATCAAACAAACTTATTTTCGCTTTTATAATATTAGTAAGGATTTCGAATAGCCGATCTTGTGAGTAGCCTCAAATATCTTAAAATCTGTTCCAATCTAGAAGATTATATATTGTTATCAAAGTTGATATTTTGCTGAATCTGGTTAAAGTTAGAAATTCGTCCGACTTAAATGCGATAAGTAAAATGGTCTTGACGTCACAAGCAAATCGATTTAGCCAACCGACTTAATTTTCTCTATACATTACTCTAGTGATATCGCAAACTTTTATCCTGAGTTTGTCAATCTCCTACCCAATTTCAACAAATAGTGTTATTAAGATTTTCTCTCAAGAAATTCCCAAAAGCCATAGTTTGAAACTAAATTATATAGAATCTTGAAGATTGGATTGCCAAGACTACTCACGAGGTTTACAAAGAACTAGTAAATATGGCTGTAATAACTCTCTAACAACTCCTTAGGGAAAATTTTTACATTAACTATAAAAACATCGGTACTTTTTTTTTCTTATTACATACAGGTTACTGAGAGAATGCGTTTGACAGCGAAAAAGATTGAGTTTGCTGGTTATATGAACTGATTGTAATTTGTTACAGACTTCAAAGAATAAGAAGTATATCTTTTCTATTGCATGTATATATTTTTTAAGAATATACTGAGATAATTTATTTCAGAACGAATTTAAACCATCCGTTTTTTATAAATAGGGCATCTCAACTTTAATTCGACTATCGTTAATTTTTGGGTTATGGTAGTAGTAGTTACTTTTTTTTATATTGTTAAGTGGTGGTTCCGTGTGGTGATGGTATAAGAATACAATTCATCACCCCCATCTTACCCGTGGGTGATCGTACGAGACGACTAAGAGATATAAAACGCATTTAACATCTATGCGAGAGAAGGAATACTCGAAATAGAACCCTATACCAACACGTCTGACCAGCATGGTATGGTAGGTAAATTACCCTTTCACTGTGGAGGAGGCTCGAGCCCAGCAGTGGGACGTATATGGGCTGAGATGATGATGATGATGATATTGTTAAGTGGAAATGTTACCTGTTAACTACTTATTTTATTATTTATTTCATTATTTCATTGCCTCATCATCTCAGTCCACATAAGCCTCATTCTTGGAGTCGGGCCTCCTCCATAATGGGAGGGAAATTGACCTACTATACCGCGCTGGTCAGACGTGTTGATATAAAATTTAAGTCGAGTTTTCCTTCCCTTGCATTAATGTTATCTGCTTATCATATCCCTTAGTCATCTTTTATGACAACCACGGGCATGAGAGGCGTTGAATTGTATTCATACTCCGTCCTCGGTACCACATGGGCATTTAATTATTTAATTATTTCTTATTCATCTACAGAAAAGAAAAAATGGTACCACATTGTATCTTTAGTTTGCCGCCATATATAATAATATCTGGTTGACCGAGCTCTGCTCGGCATATTTTTGTTGAATTTATTTAGATATATATTAATAAAAAATAAATAATGAAAAATATATAAAAAATTACAAAAAGAGAATAATAATAACATCTAGATTCGAACCGACGCTGTTTGAATGGCAAAAAACCAAAATTAGAACCAGTTAACTTCCCAACTGAGCTATCGTAACTCATGACGTTGACAACGAAATTTGAAATCATATTCTTTTAAAATTTAATGTCATTGTATTGTTTTGCTAAAAACACGGACAAAACAACATTTTTCTATAAATAAAACCTAGCTACATCGCTTTTTTAGACCCGAAACCTCTAGTATGCCAAGTTTCAACAAAATCGTTGGAGTCGTTTCCGAGATCCTGAATATATATATATATATATATATATACAAGAATTGCTCGTTTAAAGATATAAGATAAGAATAAGATATGCTATATTCTTATTCGGTTTACTTTATAATCTTATAAGCTAGCATCAATTATGAATTTGATAATTAATCGTTGGCGATTTGCTTTCGTATATTTTGGATTTCAGATTTTCTTCGGGATACAAGTCCCTGTCCCTCTTTTTATACTCTCTCATCTCGGCTCATATACATCTCACTGTTAGGCTCGAGTCTATACCATGCTGGTCAAACAGGTTGGTATAAGTTTTGTTCCGAGTTTCCCTTCGCTTATATAGATGTTACATGCGTATTACATCTCTCAGTCGTCTTTTACGATATCCTCGGGCAAGATAGGGAGCGGTGAATTGTATTATTATTCTGTCATCACACTAACACTCTTATAGAAGTTTTATTCAACACTAAAATTATACACATACAATTAACTCGTGTCAATTGGTAAGTTACAATGATGATACATATGGTAGAACCACACTGTCGCTAGTCTTTTGTCTACAGCCGCGGGCCGATCCGTCCGGCGCAGTACCATATTGTACCAAATCGACGTCTGAATAATAGAAATTTGTTACTGCACTCCATTCGGTGTACTAGAGAGCCGGAAGCTCTCTTTTATGAGGGTGTTTGCATGTGATGGGTTTTTATTATATCTTTAGTATCACTGTACCTCATTGCGCGCATTCAGACACTCTCCTATTTCTTTACAGTAGGCAGTGGCTTAGCAAAGGTCCATGAGCAGCAGTATCCCTTGCTACTGCGCCTCATGCCACCCTAGCCAAGGCCGCGGCATGACCAGCGAATTAGTCCGTCACCCGCCGATAGGCCGACCGCGTGAGGAAAGACCCCTCGGGGAGGACGTCGGTCTATGGGAGGGTACCCCAAATAGGGGGTATTCCGTCGGGCTGACCACTGACGTCAAGTCACCCTGCTCCGGTGGTCGGCCCAACGATGAAGGCGACTTGCATCGTGGGTGGGTTGTGGGTGTGCGTGCTTACATCCCTCTGTTGCCCCGGACGGAGTGATGCGAGGAGCGCGTCGACCGCAACCCACCAAAATAAAAACCTTACTACCAGGTATGTTGTTTATTCATTTGCCACCAACAGCGATCAATTTTTTTATATTGCGAAGGTTTTTCTTTTTATTCAAAGCATATATTATTTAGTAGATTGATTGGTAAGGTGACGGATTAAAAATAGAATATGATAATATGCCTTATTCTCCATTAGGAATCTTAAAACCTGCCTAAAAACTAGTATAAGGGGCAGCAATACTCTGCCGGGAATACCGTTGGCATATACCGACGGTCCGACAAGTGGGTCAATTATGGGCTTATTCTTGTCAAAAGACCTATGTTAAGCTGTAGATTATTAGGCTGATCTTTAACTTATACCAGGTTTGAATATGTTTTTGTATTCTATAGAAGATTATACGTATCTTGTATTAAATTAACAAAGTACATTTATCTCAGCTCACATACTTATGTAGCTGAAGGAGGAAGGCTTGAAGGAAATTGACATACTGTACTGCACTGGCAAGACGAGTTATCAACCAATAATATTTATTCAATAGAAATAAAACTGGAATTAAAACCATATATTAATCCGTCTGACCAACGTAGTATAGTAAGTTAATTTCCTTCCTATTGCGGAGAAGGCTCGGGACCAAGAGCGTTTGCCTATTATATCCCTTAATTGTCTTATATGACACCCGTGAAGAACATAGGGAGTGGTAATATGTATTTTTAGTCTATCAACACAATGAATCACATCAAAAAATATCACAGGGCAAAATGGGTAATGAATTGTATTCTTACTCGTTACCACGTAACACTGTTGTATTGTTAGAAGTTTAAATGAGAACATTGTATTATTAGGATATTATTTAAATATAAATCTCAGGACAGTGTCAGACCACGCAGTGTTAGACACTAGGTGGACCGACGACTTGGTGAAGGTTGTTGGGCATCGTTGGATGCAGGCGGCATCAAATCGCACTTTGTGGTGAAACATGAGGGAGGCTTACGTCCAGCAGTGGACGGCGATAGACTGATGATGACACCGATGAATATCTAAATAATCAACGCAAATAAAGGCAAGGGGCACAACTAGTTCATTAATAATATCAATATTAACGAAACAGCTATCAAGTATTACAATTGCCCGCTATTAAATTGTATAAAATGGACAATACCGTGTCTTGGAACATATACGGGCCTTCTAATGATACAATTACTTTAGGAGTTAGCACTATTGCGACTAATACGTTTTATCACACTGACTTGTAAATTGGAAGTCCATAACCACTTATCTATCTAAACATTGTGTCAACATTGAGCCTAGAGATAAACCACAGATGACTCATATCTCACATACAATTGTTAGTTTAATATAGGGTTGACAGATTTTACTCAGAGTGGTGACGGAATAAGAATACAATTCACCACCCTCTCTCTTGCCTGTGGATGTCGTGTGAGACGACTAAGAGAGTAAATATACATATGATATCTATGCAAGGAAAACTCGATACAAAACGCTATCAACATGTCTGACCAGTGTGGTATAGTAAGGTCAATTTCCCTCCTATTAAGGAGGAGGCTCGAGCCCAATGGGACGTATATGAGCTGAAATGATGACAGATTTTAATGGTTATTTTATACTAGCAGCTATGTTGTAGGACCACAGTGTCGGCAGTCGTCTGTCTACAGGCGCGGACCGGTCCGTTCACGGTAGTACCATACTCTCGAAGAACATTGACGTCTGAATAGTAACAATTTATTACTGCACTTCGTTTTGTTAGTGAGAGGCTGCACAAATGTAAATGCAATTTTCACCGATGTATATACACCCTAATTTAAAATGTGTGTATTAGAAAATCAAAAAAAAATCAAAATAATAAATAATCAAGTAATTCACGAATTCCATGCGGTGATGGAGTAAAATTATACATTTACTCTCCACAACTTCCTTTATTACCTATGGGTAACGTAAAAAAGAACTGAGGGTTAATATAGAACTAAGGCATAAAACTTCCATATAAGAGAAGGTAATCTCATATTTGGTAGTACCACACTCTCGCAGAAAATCGACGTCTGAGTAGTAGCAATTTGTTACTGCGCTTCGTTCGGTGTACGAGAGAGATTGCTACGCGAGTATGATATAAAATCATGCTTATAGATTTTATTGTATTTGCATTTTTGTTTTCGTGGTTACTAGATGAGGTGTTATACGTCCAAATACATGTCCAAAAACACATCTCCAAGTTATGACTTATTGGATGTGAAACATCAGATTCCTACCGTGACTAAACGTTTGGGAAAATAAAAATCACTACGCAAGGACTACAACATTTGTGTAATCAATAATTTTATTATGTAGTTTCGTTTCTAATAAAATGGTAAGACCATCACTTACGTCCTATGACGTTACTAATAGCACAAGAGCCTGTGGACGCCAGACCTTCGTGATTTTATTAAAGCTGAAATTTTGTCAGTGCATGCTCCCAACACAGGTAAGAACGGTGGCCTGGTGTCTGGCAAGGGGTTGCCACCATGTTAAGTGTCTGACAATGAATAACGTGATTTTTAACAACGTTCTGAAGGTAATATCAAAAAATCATGCTTAATAATTTGACGAAAATAGATCGGTATTTTACACACCTTTGGAACCTTTTATCTGCCAAAGCCACTGTAACCTAAACTTCATAATGAGCCACCGTTCTTACCTGTGTTGGAAGCATGCGCTGACAAAATTCCAGCTTTTATATAATTACGAAGGTCTGGCGTCCACAGGCTCTTAGTCTATAAGAGACGTATGCGAATACTGTAAAACTTAGTTTTATCGTCAACCCTGTTTTATACTAACACATGATGCAAAGATAAACCGAAATAAAGTGACGACATGAATCAATTTGTAATACATCGATCCAAAATACTTCGCTTAAGACAACTATAGACCACGCTGCCCTCAATCTATCAGGCAATACTATTTTAAGTGTAACGTTCATAATATACGTACGCTTGGTGATAGATTAAGAGACTGGGTGTAATTTGTGTCCGTTATTTTTATATTTCTCCGTGTGATGACGGAGTAAAAATACAATTTCAAATTCAAATCGTTTATTATACATAAACCCCGAGAAGGTACTTACATATTGTCAAGTTTACAAAATTATATTAAATTAACTAAAACAATAAACTACCACCGGATCAGAAAGCGACCGCTACTGAGAAGATCCAGCAAGGAACTCAGCCGGCTTGTTTGTTATTTTTATTTTTTTTTTTTATTTCTTACTAGATATAAAATTGTGTACAACATATTTTATAAAAACTAGCTCCAGAGTGATGCCTTTCGAATGACAAGATACGTAATATAATTCAAACGATTATGGCTGGACCAGATCCCACAAGCGGCACTCGATCACGAGTTAACTACTAGAGCAGCCATCACTCCACATCAATTCATCTCTCCTTTTCTTGCTCGTAGGTGTCGTAAAAGACGACTAAGGGACATAATATCCATATAACACCCTTGGAAGGAAAATTCTAAATAAAACCTTATACCAATACGTCTGATCAGCGTGGTATAGTAGATCAATTTCCCTATAATTGTGTAGGAGGCTCGAGCCCAGTGGTCAACAGTGGGTCCTATATGAGCTATGATGATGATGATTTGTATAACAAAAGATCTTGAAAGTCTCTGAGAACCGTTGGATGCAAGTGGCACAAGACAGTTTCGAGTGGCATTCTCGTGGGGAGCCCTATGTCCTACAGTAGACATCTATAGGATTTGTATATTTATAAAAGTGTCTGTCTGTAGTCGCGGACCAGTCCGTCCGGGGTAGTACCATACTCTCGCAGAAAATTGACAACTGAGTAGGAGCAATTTGTTAATGCACTTCATTCAGTAAACAAGAGAGCAGGACGCCTAACTCTCTGAGGGCATTTGCGTGTGGTAGTTTAGGTGAAGCCATTAGTATCACCGAACCTTATTGCATACATTCACATTCTGTTCACTTTCTTCACGGTAGGTAGCAGCAAAGCAAAGGTCAATAAGCGCCATAATTTACCAACAGGTGTGCTGTTTACTCATTCACCACCAACAGCAATAAAAACAAATCAAGGTAGAATAGAATACTTTAATTCTATACAGCGGGCTTACCCTTGAAATCAATTCTAATTTCGAATCCGATTCAAATCCAATTACGAAACTTATATTTGGCATTAACGTACGTTACCAAACTCGATCACCACAAAGACGCTTTCTTGAAATTGGGCAACATTAACGATTTTAAACTACGTCAAAAGCACGTCGGGAGTAGCAAATATCTGACTTAATCGACGAGAGTCGAATTCTTTAGTTTAAAAAAAATCCACTGCATTTGATTCCAACATTAACGCATAGTGTCGCTTTCAATACGACGGGATATCTTCCTTCTCTGGTAGCTACAACTAGTTTACAATTTTCTGCTTGCAGAGGTAAAGAGGATGACTTGTTCAAGATATACTCATGCAGAAAATCATCTCAATCTGATTGGCAGAAATTTGTTTCTGTACTTTATCGATAACGTAGGAACCCGTAGCTCCATAAGCTAAATTATGATAGCCAGCGATTTAACTGTATCCCTGATATTACACTGGTCTGTAATCCACAATTACCGTTCACTACTGAGTAATAATAAAAATGTTTCTCTATATACTATCAGGAAAAAAGTACCCGGACCCATTACAAAGAGATTTTGCTACAAAAAGTTTCACGAACAGACGGCTGACACTAATTCTCCTTGGGGCAGCATTCAGTTACGTTCCTCTTTGATCTTTATATTTAAATATTTAAATTATAGGGGTTATGAAGTCAATATACTTTACTTTTAGATAGGCTACAGTAATTTGAAATGGTGTAAATGATTTAGGTTTCCATATAAAACTGCTAGGCCTTTCAAAATTGTTCGCAGAAAATCTAATTTATTTTGGATTCCTCAATTATAAGCGCTGACTGAAAAAAAATGTTAGATCTTAGCAAAAACATCCACAAAGAAATGTTAAATCAGATACGATTTTCAGTAATAATTAGTAGACATATTTCACTAATAACATAAATACTAATAAATTCTGGCTGTTTTATCAGCATAGTTCCCGTTCCCGTGTGAATACAAAAATAAAATATAACCTATATTACTCTCCGATGATGTAGCTTTCCATTGATGAAGAAATTATTAAAATTGGTTTAGTGATTTAGGTGAGAAAGCGAACAAACAAACAAACAAGCAAATTCACATTCGCATCTATAATATTATTTAGGATGAACAGTGAAAATTACAGATTACAAATATGCCCAATTATTTACCAATTTAGTTCTAACCTATATATCACAGGTAACATATATTTCATTATAACCTTTTCTTTCCCGATAGACATCTCTTAGTTTCACATAATAAGTTCGATGATTGTGAATGGATGGAGTAAAAAAAAAATTCATCACCGTCTTTCTTGCCCGTAGATGTTCCAATGGATATAATACGCAGATAACATCAATGTAGAACAAAAAAAATACAAAATAACAGTCTTTACCAATCTACCTGGCATGATATCATCATCACAGCCCACATACGTCCCACTGTTGGGCTCGGGTCTCCTCCACAATGGGAGGAAATTTGACCCACTATACCATGCTGGTCAGACATGTTGGTATTGGATTCATTTCGAGTTTGCCTTCTCTTGCACTGATGTTTATATACGTATTATATGCCATAGTCGTCTTTTACAACATCCACGGGCAAGATAGGGAGTGGTGAATTGTATTCTTACTCCGTCACCACACGGAAAATGGCATGATATACTAGGGCCTAATGTCCTCTCCGGCTTGGGTCCAGCAGTAAAACGTATATGAGCTGAGAGGATAATCCTGAATACATTCGAAACTGATAGTTTCCATCACCACAGCTCATGTGTCCCACTGCTGGGTTCGAGCCCCTTCCACAATGGGGAGGACAATTGACCTACTACACCACGCTGGTCAAACGTCTTGGTATAGGGTTTTATTTCGAGACTTTCTACTCTTGCACAGTTGCTATATGTACATAATATAACCCTTAGTCGTCTTTTACGACACCTACGGGCAACAAATAGGTTGGTGAATTGTATTTTTACTCTGGCATCACACAGAAATAATAGAAATTTTGATTTATAATCGTTAGAAAATCTTGACTAAACTAGAAAGATATTCCATCAAGAATTCAAGTTCAGAACTTCTTGATCGGTACTCATAAGAATATTCAGCCATAATCATTTGAATTATATTAAGTATCTTGCAGTTCTAAGGGCATCACACTGGAGCTAGGTCTTACAAAACTTGTACACAAATTATAACTAGTAAGAAGAAAAAAAAAATTAAAATAATAGACACGCCCGCTGAGTTTCTTGCCGGATCTTCTCAGTAGCGGTCGCGTTCCGATCCGGTGGTAGTTTATTTTTACTGGATAATTTAATTTTATTTTGTAAAATTGACAATATGTAAGTGCCCTTTCGGGGTCTATGCATAATAAATGATTTGAATTTGAATTTTATTGAAGGAGCTATATATCCATCTATATTAAATAATATAATCTGTAATACATCTATATTACGTTCTTTCAACCATGCATTATGCAGCGCATAAGCTATTTTGAGCAGAATTAACAAACAGTCTAAAAATATCCAGCGTTTCCACATATGCCGTGACCTTTGATGTGTGCTGTATGCGCAACAAATGTTTATTATCCTAGCGGTCATCTGTCAACGTTATAGACAAGGGTTTCTAAAGACTAACTGTCTAAAAGTATACTGTGTACCAAAAGATTTTTTTTTAATAAAAAAATATTGATATCTGATGTTTACGCGAGCACTACACATTGTAAATAAAACTACTTTTACGGATTATATCGCGTTTGTATTTGATTTATGATTGCCCGACGTTTCGAACACTTTGCAGCATTCATGGTCACGGGCGGACTAAGGTGTCTCACGTCCAACAAGTAATCGTTATTACAGACATTTACAATTATCTACCCGATACAGAAAATAGTTATAAATTTATTAAATTGTTACCCACATTTTAGTACAAATTTATTGCCAGTGTAAGAAGAAAATGAATCTATATGAAAAAATTATATTGTTTATGGTTAGTAATTATTAATTATTAAATTTGTAGCAATTATTATTACAATTTGTTGATTTAAAACTAACAAAACTAATATACTACCACCGGATCGGAACGCGGCCACACTGAGAAAGATCCGGCAAGAAAACTCAGGGGACATGATGCTAAATTAATATTGATTTTTAATTTTAGATGCGGCTTACTAAAAGATTTTTGATTTATAAAATTATCTTTAACCATTATTATTAATAATAGCCCATTATTATTATTATTATTATTATTATTAATAATAACCCATTATTATTAATATTATAATTAATAAATATATTATAATTAATAACCCATTATTATTATTATTAATAATAATGGTTAAAGATAATTTTATAAATCAAAAATCTTTTAGTAAGCCGCATCTAAAATTAAAAATCAATATTAATTTAGCATCATGTCCCCTGAGTTTTCTTGCCGGATCTTTCTCAGTGTGGCCGCGTTCCGATCCGGTGGTAGTATATTAGTTTTGTTAGTTTTAAATCAACAAATTGTAATAATAATTGCTACAAATTTAATAATTAATAATTACTAACCATAAACAATATAATTTTTTCATATAGATTCATTTTCTTCTTACACTGGCAATAAATTTGTACTAAAATGTGGGTAACAATTTAATAAATTTATAACTATTTTCTGTATCGGGTAGATAATTGTAAATGTCTGTAATAACGATTACTTGTTGAACGTGAGACACCTTAGTCCGCCCGTGACCATGAATGCTGCAAAGTGTTCGAAACGTCGGGCAATCATAAATCAAATACAAACGCGATATAATCCGTAAAAGTAGTTTTATTTAAAAAAATATTTTTCAAATTAGGATGTGCTATTAATAATTTCCGTGCTATACTATATATTACCTTTTATTGCCATGGGAGTGGCACAAGTCAGGTAAGGGATCTCGGGAAGGGAAAATGAGCATCATTCCTGGTAACCGCGCCGTTGGCTAAGTGTGATGATTTTAGCACTGTCCCTTTGGAAGGAATCCCTACAGTGGAATTCGATAAGTCGGTATGATATATTTATAACGTAAATTGTGTTTTGTTATTTAGAAAATATGCAAAGATACAGGTAATATATTCTCTCACAAAAAAGAAACACCGAAAAAGGAGACCAAGAATCGAAGAAGACCCTCAAAACCTCCTGCATACTAAATTTTATGAAAATTATTGAAGCCATTTCCGATATATGTAGAAATATACAAAAATTGTTCATTTAAAGACATAAGATAGATATCGCCATAACGTAAGGTTACCTTTCTATATTATAAAGTATATTGTCTTTAAGTTTGAAAGAAAGAAAGAAAGAAAAAGCTTTTATTTTCACGGTCTCGACACAACAACAATAGCAACACTCCTAAACACAGATTCACAGTTTCAACAAACACAGTTTCATTCACTCTAATATATAACGGAGGACACTTCTATCTGTTACTAACGAGGAGATTATTTTTATTCCTCACCAAGGTCTTAAAGAAAGTATATGACGTTTTATTTTGATATTTCGAGCAACCATTTCCTGTAGTCTTAACGTAAAATGTAAGATTAAACATCGAAAACTGCGATTTGTTTTAAAATAAATTAACTATTAATCATCATGTACTTATCTATACCAATAAATAAAATTGGAGTGTCTGTTTGTAATGTAAAAATAATAAACTTTTTTCATGCTCACACGGTTATTTACAGTATACATATGCCTAAAATACACTTTATATTTTTTTGTCTGTCTGTCTGTTTGTTCCGGGTAATCTTCAAAACGACTGGACCGATTTCAAAAATTCTTTCACCAGTGGAAAGGTATAATATCAGGGAGTAACCTAGGCTATATATTATCCCGGTATTGCTACGGGAACGGGAACTACGCAGGCAAGACTGAAACCGAAGCGAAGCGAGGGCGGATTACTAGTAGACAATAAAACATAAACGAACTATGATGCCAACGAAGCCATGGTTAAAGCGCTACGAAACAATAATAGTTTTAAAAATTTAAAAAAACACTTAAGTTGAGCGCCTGCTGCCTCCTTTGGGTGAGATAGTTGGTTCTCAAGTTCCCTCACGAAAAATTTTATCTTAAACTCAGTAACTTAAAATCGGCGCGACTGGTAATTTCCCTTCTTGGTTACGACGTAAAGACACTTTCGGATATCAGATACTAAAAAATAGCTAACCCTGTAACTCAACCACCTGAGCAGAGGATTTCCTCTGCTCCGGTGGTCGGCCCAACAACGAGGTGACGTGGGTACGGGTGGGTTATGGGCCCGCCCGCCATCCTTTCATCGCCCCGGATGGAATGGCCCGCGCCTGCGCTTACCATAGCCCACCCATAAAAATAAAAAGAAGATAATGAAATAATGGATAACTGTTTAAAATATTGAATTGTCATCGATCCTCGATAAGTATGCTAAATTTCAAGTCAATCCGATGTTTTGAAGGGGGTCAAAATTATATTCAAAGTTTCCGTTCCATAAGCACATACTAACATACGTATGAAGCTAATAGAAGCGTGTTAAAAAGGAAGCTATTTCAAAATTAGCACAAAATTATTTATATAATAATAACAGTTGTGAGAATAACAATTGTTTACATACAAAACACAATGCAATACATTGAACAAAAATATCTTACAATGCATATAGCAAGGCCCTTGGCCCACAACTGAATTTAACCCAGCCTTTAGTCAAGAGTAATTATACCTCACTCTAAATGGAAGCATGTATTCTTACTGAACTGTGATTCTCAAAGCTTTAATATTTCTTGACGTATGTGAGATATAATTAATTTTATCGTAAATTCACGTGTTTTTGGTTATTATTTTTTAAATAATTATTTTTGGCGATATGATTATTTTATTTAATAAATTAGCAACACGCCCTCGCATCGCTTCGGCTTCACTCGGCTTACCCGGGTAGTGCCCGTTCCCGTGGGAATATCGGGATGAAATATAGCCTATGTTACTCCCTGATTATATAGCTTTCTATTGGTGAAAGAATTTTTGAAATCGGTTCGGTGGTTTAAGCGCAAAAGCGTAACAAACAAACAAACTTACTTTCGCGTTTATAATATTAGTAAGTAAAAATAGTTAAAACCAAGCTTGAATGATAAATCGAACTAACACGTAAAAATTAATTCTTATAATGAACAAAAGTTATTAATATTATTGTGGAAAAGCATAGGGCGTTTTGTGCTATATTTTTGTACGATTTTTGGACTAATCGTACAGATCCAATATTTTTGAGACTGAAATTATTTCACTTTTTAATTCGAATTATCATTAAAGTCTGTTTTTTTTATTAATTATATACAGGGAGTGTCGTAAATAGTGGTCCACCGTTAAGGATTCGATAAACCAGATAATTTACTATAACAAATTCCATTTTTAACCATTTTTAGCCGAGGGTTCCGTAAATATTAATTTTTAGTTATTTATTTACCAAATTTCTACCTCTTGTAACAAATTTGGTTGTAGTTTTATCAAAAACCATTATATTTTCATTTTGATTACTGTTAATTACTGCTGAATACAAGAGCTATCGTTTATTAACATGTTATTTAATGAAGATTTAGATCTTCTGCAAAAAAAAATGATTGTACTCGAATTTTAACGGATTTTTTTAACATATCATGCTAATTCAAAAGCGATTTATGTAAAAAAAATGTACTACACTGTCAGTGCCCATTAATTTAATAATATGCCTATTTAATACCAATTTCAAAATGGTATCATAATACCAGATCCCTATAAAAAACAGCAAGATATCTAATTTTAATTGAAGAAAGTAAGATTTTCATTAAAATTAATTTAAACATTTTGTTGCATTAATTTTACAACAAAACGGATAATATGGTAATAAACTTGCCAATGCTTCTTCAAAACGTCGCTCCTGAAGTCCAAGAAGATATGTGGCTCCAGAACGATGGCTGTCCCGCTCACTATGCTGTTAGAGTACGAGAGCACCTACACACAGCGTATCCAAATAGGTGGATAGGACGCTTAGGTCCAATACTATGGCCACCGCGCTCGCCAGACTTAAATCCCCTGGATTTTTTTTTACTGGGGTTGCCTGAAAGAACATGTGTACAAAGAAGAAATAACGTCCATTGATCACTTGAGGACTAGCATACACACAGCAGCTAGAAAAATAAACGAGAGTGGGTTTGCTCGGCGACTTAAACGGTCGTTTATTCGACGTTGCAGAGCATGCATAGCTGCAAATGGGGGCCATTTCGAGCACTTGGTGTAATTTAAATGTTAAAGAATAACAATAAATGATGTATGATGATGTATGACTTGTTTTTTTTCAATGCCTTGTTGTAATTTACAAGTTAGGTCTAGATCACTTTGCAACAATAGTAAAAAGTTGTCTTTTATAGTCGTTTTTAACTAAAATTTCATTACTTGTTTTATTAATGGGATAGTAAACCTTTTAGAATCGGTATTAAGTAGGAATATAATTAAATAAGTAGGCACTGATAGTAAAGTTTTTTTTTTACAAAAATCGTAAGTATTATAGCAATAAATTTTAAAATTAATTTTAATGAAAATCTTACTTTCTTCAATTAAAATTAGATATCTTGCTGTTTTTTATAGGGATCTGGTATTATGATACCATTTTGAAATTGGTATTAAATAGGCATATTATTAAATTAATGGGCACTGACAGTGTAGTACATTTTTTTTACATAAATCGCTTTTGAATTAGCATGATATGTTAAAAAAATCCGTTAAAATTCGAGTACAATCATTTTTTTTTGCAGAAGATCTAAATCTACATTAAATAACATGTTAATAAACGATAGCTCTTGTATTCAGCAGTAATTAACAGTAATCAAAATGAAAATATAATGGTTTTTGATAAAACTACAACCAAATTTGTTACAAGAGGTAGAAATTTGGTAAATAAATAACTAAAAATTAATATTTACGGAACCCTCGGCTAAAAATGGTTAAAAATGGAATTTGTTATAGTAAATTATCTGGTTTATCGAATCCTTAACGGTGGACCACTATTTACGACACACCCAGTATATTTTCACTTTTAAGTTCAGCTTATGTCCGAGATGGTACCTACGCAAACCGTGCGTTGGTCTATCTCTTCCCCTTTCACGCAAAAGATATGGAGACAAGCCAAATGATACCAAGCGTATGGAGAGTTTTAAAAATTGCGTAATGCAATAACAGCGATTCGGTTCTTTTTATCACCCCACACCATTTTAATATTGCAAAATATTTTACAATGTATTGGCGCCAAAATGAGAAAACAGAATGAACAAAAATATAAAAATGACAGATTCCAAATTCAAATGTAATATTTTATTTATTTTTAATTGTAACAGTATTTATGGCCAGACTAAGTATATACATATATATATATTAAACTAAAATAATATTTGCCTAAAATTTTCTTTGTTATAACAAAGAAAATTTTAGGCAAATATTAATATTTCTATGGGGTTTGTAGACTTGAGAAACATTCTCATAGATATTCGCTATACATACATATACGGTATTGTTTGTTCCTAACATAGATAGTGGACGTGTGTAGCATGATTTATAATTTATATGAAAACCTTATCTGATCAACCTAATTGTTTAGGCCGTTTGGGTATACAGATTAACAGGGCCAAGGCGCCTGTATGTCAACATCTATAACTATCATCATCATCATCTTGCTCTTATCCCAATTACTTGGGGTCGACGCAATATGTCATCTGTTTTGACATATTGCAAAAAGTTTCGGCAATGACTTTAACATCTATAACTATATTGGGCCGAATTATATTAACAATATATTAAGCAGTAACAAGCAAGTTAAGGATAATATAAACCCAATGAAAAAGTATTTAATTAAAAAAATAATAATAAAACGTGGTATATTAATTATAATATACATTCGTACAATTAGAAGGTAAAAAAAATACAGTAATGATTATAACAGAAAACTAAGTGGTCTAAAAACTCAAAATAGGAGACAAATACTTATTCAAATAAACCGCTGCCAGTAAGTAACGTGCCCAGAATGCTGGCAGCATTGCCACGTTGGATGGCAATGCTTAACCTCTGTGCCAAGTAAAGCCCAGCATTCCGGTCACGTGTCGCTTCATTAAGGCGCTTACTTAAATCTTTAAATATATTATGGGCCCCAGGCTCCCACGGTCCCAAAGTTTCATGAAAAGGTTAATTCTATTTATCATTATTATCCCAGCCCATATACGTCCCACTGTTGGGCTCGGGCCGCCTCCACTGTGGGAGGGAAATTGACTTACTATACCGCGCTGCTCAGGCGTAAAGTAAAAGTTAATATTTAATCGTAGTAAAAAGTAAAAGTAGTAAGATAGGCATCTAGCCTATCTATTGCATTTTCTGAGAACATTTACCATAGTAATGTATATTTTTTTTACATCATCAGAAAGAAAAGATTTAAACGAACAAAAAACGCACCGACTTTTTAAAAAAAACTGATATTTTAACAGAAGAATTTTCGATTGAAAATTAGGGTGCTTTTTCGATGTTTAGTAAAATAAGGTGAAAAAATAAATATTTTAAATCAAATAATTACAGTGTGTCTGGAACATAAAAAGGTAAATTTTCACCAAATATCGTGAAAAAATTTTATTGTATAAGATAAAAATGAAAAACGAAAAACTTGCTTATTTGAATTTTCCACATAAATTTTGTGGTTTTGTGAAAAAAGTGTACATATAAAAGTTGTAGATCTCTTTATTACCTACAATTTTGTCAATTTTTTTTCCATAGAACTTGTAGTCCGCTGAGTTTCTTGCCGGATCTTCTCAGTTTGTGGCCGCGTTCCCATCCGGTGGTAGATTATTGTATTGTGTTCAAACGTGTAATTTGTCAATATGTAAGTGCCCTTAAGGTGTCACGCTGGTGTCATTCACTACAGCTTTCTAAAATCTGGCCAAACGATTACGGCAGATATCTATTGTCAGCAAATGCAAATTATGAAGAAAGAACTAGCTACTAAACAACCGAAATTGGTCAATCGCTATAGGCCACTGCTGCTTCACGACAACGCAAGACTACACACTGCACAAAAAACAACCACTAAGTTAGATGAGCTACAATTGGAATGTCTGCGACATCCAGCGGACCTTGCTCCAAAAGATTACCATTTTGCCGGTATTTGAACAACTTCTTACAAGGGCAAAAATTCAACTTCGATGCGGTGGTCCAAACCGCCTTCAAAGAGTTTATTGATTCTCGCCCCCGTGGTGTTTTTAGTAAAGAGATCAATGGAGTACTTATGAAAAGGCAAAAGTGCATTGTGTATTGTATTTGTGCATTAATTAAATGTATTTTACAAAAAAAATATTGACTTTATATTCCTCCCGTACAAAACGCCAATTTCATATGTAAGGACCTTATATAAATTCAAATCGTTTATTATGCGTGAACAACGCGAGGGCAAATATGTACATTTTGTCATTTTTAAAATTATATTAAACATATTTTACCATGCGCGCGCAGACAGTTACAAATGTCAACTAGATAATGCGTTATAATAAAACTTTCAATGTATTAAATAACTTTTATTTTACTCTTAGTGTCGTTTTTTTCTACAAACGTAGGATAACGCGAAGGGTAAAAGTTTTAGAAAGACTTATATTGTTACGCCAGAATAGTATAATTTCTTACGTGAGTACACAAGTACACACCACCTTTTTACATATACTTTAAATTATTGCCGGATCCCACCCGACAAGAAACTGCGCGGGTTAATCTATTTTTCAATTATTTACTCATTTATTTTAAACTAGCAACCCGCCCTCGCTTCGCTTCGGTTTTAGTCGTTTTCCCGCATAGTTCCCGTTCCCGTGGGAATACCAGGATAAAATATAGCCTAGTTTACGCGCTGATATTATAGCTTTCCATTGGTGAAAGAATTTTTGAAATCTTTACAGGATAATAGTACCGACGTCCTCCCCGAGGGGGGGACGTCGGTCGATGGGAGGGTACCCCAAGTAGGGGGTATTCCGTCGGGCCGACCACTGACGACAAGTTAACTCTGCTCCGGTGGTCGGCCCAACGACGAAGGCGACGTGGTTTTCAGGTGGGTTGCGGGAGTTGCGTGCTTAAACCCCTCTGTCGCCCCGGACGGAGTGGTGCGGAGGCGCGCCGACCGCAGCCCACCCACAAAAAAAAAAAGAACAGGATAATATGAATTATTTTCTTCAATAAATATCATCATTTCGGCTCATATACGTCCCAGTGTTGGGCTCGAGCCTCCTCCACAATAGAAGAGATGTTGACCTTACTATACCATGCTGATCAGACAGGTTGGTATAACGTTTTATTTCGAGTTTTCCTTTTCTTGCATAGATATTATATGCGTATGATATCCCTTAGTCGACTTTTACGACATCCACGGGCAAGAGAGGGAGTGGTGACTTGAATTCTTACTCCGTCACCACACGGAATATTAAATATACGTTCATATAAATGAAGACGTGTGAACACACATTAAAATATATTAATCAAGGCACAAATAAAATACGACATATAAAGTAAGATATCAATAACTGTGACTTGTTTATTTTTGGCTGACATATGTTCAACAATATAAATCGGTCAAGTGTAAAAATATCACGTTACGAAGGGATCGGTGAATTTTAACATTTGTTTCTGATAATTGTTATGATATTATTTCAAAAAAGCAATCAGACAGACTTTGTGAAAAAGGTTATAATAAAATCTCGGATTATCTTCATGATAATACAGATTGCTTATAAGCAGCTCCTCATTCAAGATTTTCCCCGTTAATTCAATGAAAAGATACACATGTTTACTTTATTGTCGCCACTGTAATTATAAAGTGTAGCGCGCCAAACGAATTTTGTTGTTTTATCTGTGGTTTATATTTGTGGCAAATGGCAATGGTCATGCTTATTGACAACTTGCGGTAGCTATAAGGAGCGGGGAGTGTTGACTGCTCTAGTGGTTAACCCGTTGATCGTGTCCCGCTTGCGGGATCTAGTCCAACCTTAATTTTTCCCTTATATTTGACAATTATATTATTATATAATACTAGCAACCCACCCTCGCTTCGCTTCGGTTTCAGTTGTCTTACCCGCGTAGTTCCCGTTCCCTTGGGCATACTGGAATAAAATTTTACTCCCTGATATTATAGCTTTCCATTGGTGAAAGAAATTTTGAAATCGGTCCAGCCGTTTTGAAGATTACTCAGAACAAACAGACAGACAGACAGACAAAAAAGTATAAAGTGTATTTTAGGCATATGTATTGTGCAAATAACCGTGTGAGCATGAAAAAAAATCTATTATTTTGACATTACAAACAGACACTCCAATTTTATTTATTGGTATAGATAATTACAATAAATATTTTTTCCGTATGGTGAAAGAGTAAGAATATAATTTACCATCCTCCTCTCTTGATTGTGGGTGTCCTAAAATACGACTTGAGTATTGCAGATAACATCAATACAAGATAAAGAAAACTCGAATAAAAACCCACATCCACCAGCGTGGTAGGTCCATTTCTCTCCCATTGTGGAAGAAGCTTGAGCTCAGTAGTGGAACATATATCAACTGTAATGATGATTTTGTACTCAAGGACTCAGAAGCCCGAGCCCAACAGTCGAACTTAATTAGACCTATGATGATGTATTAAATAAAGTGATTCTCGCAAGAAACGTTTAAGAATTCAAGTTCAGTAAAACGGCCGGTCAAAAGTTTTAATTAGATTCATAATTATAGAGTCTAAGTAACCACAGACCCAAAATTCGTGTTTATTTATTAAACAGTAAACTTTGAATGTGAAATAATAATTTTAGCACCCTTTTAAACCACCCGCGTCGACCAGCCTTTGAAAGTTAATATATTTTTTTCCTCACCTTCTTACTGTCAAAAGGTTAAACATCCGGTCGTGTATTGCCAGACTAAAAATAAATAATGGCGCTACCCATTTCTTTATGCGTGGAGGCTGTACAATATGACGATAAACATTCGTTTTAAATTTAGGCTGTTGTTATGTTGAACTAAACTGTTGAACTGATCACTATTCCTTTTATCATCCTTATCATTTCAGCTTATATGCGTCCCACTGCAGGGCTTGGGCCCCCTTCACAATAGGGAGTGAAATTGACCTTACCATTCTGGTTAGACAGGTTGGTTTTTTTTTATGAGTGGGCTATGGTAAGCGCGCTCGCGGTCCATTCCCTTCGGGGTGACGAAAGAACGGCGCGCGGGCCCATAACCCACCCGTATCCAAGTCGCCTTCGTCGGTGGGCCGACCACTGGAGCAGAGTGACTTGTCGGAGCAAAGTGACTTGAGACAGGTCGGTATAGGATTTTATTTCGAGTTTTCTTTCTCTTGCATATATATTATATGCGTATTCCTTAGTTGTCTTTTACGATATCCACGGGCATGATAGGGAGTGGTGAATTGTAGTTTTATTCGGTCACCACACGGATATCTTCTTTTATATCTTTTATAATTATTATTGTATATACATTTTTTTCTATTAAGTGTAAATTTAGTCTTGTTCATTATATACTAACTACCTTGAGCTTGTCTTCCGTCTAATAAATTCACTTCTTCTCTTAAATCCCGTGGACTAATATTTGCATAATATTTAGTTACACTGATACGTTTCCGCCGTAATATTATTACCATACATCTAAATATCTAGGAGGCCGAGATTAATTCTTTATTTATTTCTGGTAAATATGTGGTTATTTTTGGATTTTTTTTTTATATTATATGAAATGATATGAAAAGAGTTCTTACGAAGTTTTTAGCTTTTATTAAGTTAATATTTTTAAGCTTTTATCGCGGGCTTTGAGCGCGGCGACCGAATCAAGAAATTCTGTAACGAAATAGGTAGGCGGGTGGCGGCGGCTCGGCCGAGCGTTCGGTGTGACGGTCGTCGACATTCTGCGTTCGTCCGTCTCGGTGCGCACACGTGCCACCGCTGTGCGTAGCTTACGTCAAAAAGTGTTTTCACGCGTTTTTCTAATGATTCCAACGATCTTCAGTGGACGACAGTGGTAATCCAAACCGCCTTTATTGTTATACATATAGTACATTTGTTATCTTATCGGTCACCACGCTCAAAAAGTGTAACTTGAATTAATATCGAAGAAAAAAAAATACTGCAATAAATAAATAATAAAAAATAAATAAATTATTATAATTGCATAAGTTGATAAAAAACGCTATGCAATAGCTTTACCGCGACAGTCCCCGAGTGCCACACGTTTTTTTTTAGGGACTAATCCCACCATACATTCCGACCACTGTCTCTTCTGTAAGCCAGGATCCACAATAGACTCCAAATAAGACACTGAGTTTTTGTTTTTGGGTATATTTAGAATCAAATTACATACTAATGAAATCTCCATCCATCCACGCATCAGCCTGTAGACAACCTCTATTGGACATAGAGCTCTTCATGAAAATGCCACTTAGAACGGTCCTGTGCCACTTGTTAGATACAGGACTGTTCCCTGCGACTTTCAAGATGTCGTCAATCTACCTATTAGGTTATCCTACACTGCGTTGTCTTCGACTTCAATTCGGGGTCGCAACACGAAAACCTTTCTTTCCCAATGGTTGTCGATTCGATACAATTTGAATGTTTTTAAATCCTATCGACAAAATAATTATGCTATAAAATACAAAACTTGTTAAAAACCAAGCCTCGCAACACAGTTCTTCTACCATAAAAAGTTGTGAGATCCATGTAATACCAAGTCAAATTATTTATTCAGTTCCTACTTAAGGGGCATTCTGTCTTAAGTTATTACTTAATTAGCTAACCTAACAACTTTTTATAGTGACCTTCCCTTCTGTTGCGTAAATGTTATATACATATTATATCCCTCGGTCGTCTTTTACGACATCCACGGATAAGAGAGTGGTGAACTGTATTCTTTTTCCGTCACCACACGGATAGTAAGTAGTAATAATAATAGTTAAACCACAATAATAATTAAGTATTCAGATTTAAATAATAATAATAAATAATTATGTATTAATAATTAAGTAGTAATAATAATTAATTCAGTACATATTAATATTGAATTAATTATTATTATTATTGCTATATCATTAATGATATAGCAATAATAATTAATAATTTGTTTATTACAATAACAGCATTACATAGACATCTGGGAATCTCTGACTCCTACGCTAATTATAAACTATAATACGGGCGCCAGTGTAGATTCTCATAGCAAGAATTCAAGTAAAAGATATCACTGCAAAAGAAAAAAAACTCAAAATAAACCCTTTTATTAACAGACGTGCACAGCGGTCCCATGAGTCAATCACCCCTCCATTAATCATCTGGGTGTAAGTTACATTAAAGCAAAAAAAATGTTGCGGTCGTTATCCTCTTGCTTGCAATATAAGCCGACATCAAACAGCCTACGTAATATGCGACAAATTGACTTGTAGTAGACATAATATCTGCGACTAACGGCCCGCCCTCGCTTCCCTTCGGTTTCAGTCACCTTATCCGCGTAGTTCCCATTCCGGTGGGAATAGCAGGATAAAATAAAGCCTTTGGGCCGACCACCGGTAACGAGTTCCTGGTCATCCGTGGCCAAGCCGGCGGGAAGGCTAAGCTTAAGTATATAGTCTAAATTACTCCTTATGTAGACAGCTACCTAGTAGTAAAATATTACCAAAATCGGTCCAGCCGTTTTGAAGATTACCCAAAACAAAGAGTACCCAAAACATTTCAGGCAGACAGCCTAAAAATCTGATTTTTAAGCATAGGTATCTTGCAAATAATCATGTGAGGATGAAAAAAGCCCAATATTTTTGTATAGAGTATAGATAAGTGACTATGAGGTTTGAAGTCTATATATCTACTATACTTTTGTCCATGTGATGACGGAGTGAGAATACAATTCATCAATCCTTATCTTGCCCGTGGATGTCGTAAAAGACGACTAAGGGATATAATACGCATATAAAATCTGTGCAAGAGAAGGAAAACGAAACAAACCCAATACCACCATGTCTGACCAGCATGATATAGTAGGTCGATTTCCCTCTTATTTGGGAGGAGCTTCGAGCCCAACAGTGGGAAGTGTATAAGCTAAGACAACGATACTATTGCTTAGTCTTTTTTTGGAGGGTTATAGTTAGCGAATACGGTATTCATTCCATTCGGGATGACAAAAGGCTGGCGCACGATTCTATAATCCACCGAATACCCTCCCCTTTTTTACTAGACTGACCATTATTATAATTTTTTACTAGTCCTTATCGTAATTTGGTGATAATCATACATTGAATAATTCTTTTTCAGTTATATACGCAATTATTGATAGCGAGCATCCTACACAATGAACTAGTCCTTAGAATAATAACGTATAGAAGGATAGTGTCCATACGTAAGCCATCAAAAATATGAAGCAAACAATACTACATGCGTGCAAACGATTACACACGTACACACGCACACCACTATACAAATTATGAAATCAAATTTTGTTTTTATTAACATAAATCTTCGGAATACTTTTAAAAGTAATGTTGATATACTTTTTAATTTTTTCAAATGTGTTGTGACACCATTTGCATGCACAATCCGTCATAATTACTTATTTATTTTTTAAGAGTTGCGTACGTACATGCAGTAGTGACCTTGTACATTACGGCACGGTTTTGGCGTAAGCTCCATTAGGCTCCAATTGAAATGCTTCACTTTTTGTGGGCGATCTTACCTTTTATACGTTCTTATTCTAAGGAACTAGTTATTCTTCTCAGCTCAATATATGTCCCATGGCAGGAGTTCCAAATAGGAGAGAACTTGACCAATTATACCATGCTGATCAGACATGATGGTATAGGGTTTAATTTCGAGTTTTACTTCTCTTACATAAATGTTATATGCATATTATATCCCTTAGTCGTCTTTTACGATACGCACGGCAAGATAGGGAGTGGAGAATTGTATTCTTACTCCGTCACCACACGGACTAATCATTAGTTATTTATTATTCTTAAAATTGAACACTAACACGTTAATACGTTGATATCGCCAAAGTTTGCTATAAAATCAATAAGTTATCCAATATAAACTGTACTAATTGCCAATAAAACTGATAATAAATTAAACGATTTAGTACGGTCCGAACTTCGGTAATTAGTAAGAAGGTAAACCAGTATATCTTGGTCCATGATTTCTGTATTTTTATTGGACTACCGATTTTAGTCTCAGGTGGATTGTTTTTTAAATAACTACATCCTCCACTAAGGACTTTACAAGTATAACGGACACAAATTATGCAAAAACTCAAAAGACTCCATGTATCACCCAAAGTATTATCCTGTATTGAAATCGTTCGGGAAACTTAAGTGGCTCTTCTCGTCCAACATACCTCAGTGTCAGAAAACACAGATCCACGACCGTGTGTGTTACCAGTAATGACTTACGGCACAGAAACGTGTTCCCTAAATGTAGGCCTCATAATAAGGCTCAAAGTCCCTCAGCGAGCTATTAAGCGGGCTATGCTCGGGATTTCTGTGCGAGATAGAATCCTGAATACGGCAATCCGCAGAAGAACGGGTGTAACCGACATAGCACGAAGAATTAGCACGCTGAAGTGACAATAGACAGGCCACATTGCTCGAGGAACCGACAACCGCTGGGGAAGAAAGGTTCTCGAGTGGCGACCACGTATCGAACGACCGAGTGTAGGACGTCCCCCCACCAGGTGGATCGCCGACCTGGTGAAAGTTGCTGGGTTTCGTTGGATGCACGCGGCATGGGACCGCACTATGTGGCTTAACATGAGGGAGGCCAACGTTTAGCAGTGGATGGCGATAGACTGAAATGATGATGATGAAATCGAACCCAAGACATTGTAGATCACCATCTCTTTTTATTGCTTTTGGTGGCAAACAAGACACCTAATAGTAAGGGATACTGCCGCTCATGAACCTTTGTTAGGTCGCTGTCTACCGTGAAAAAAGTGAAGGGAGTATGAATGCGCGCAATGAGGTTTGGTGGTACAAAACGTATTACCAAAACCCCACCACACACAGACACCCTTAGAAAATTGTTCCAGCTCGCCCGCTTACCAAATGAAGTGCAGTAACGAATTGCTCCTATTCAGACGTCGATTTCTGGTCCAAGTTCTTATCTGCAGGTCACGACGCTTTAAGGCAGTCCCTATGAAAAAAAACCTGTACTCTAATCTCTAGCGGCATTTATTGTTCCCGCAATTGTAACTTTTCATTGTATTTTTTAATATAACATCTTGTATCATATAATTATCCGTGTGGTGACGGAGTAAGAATACAATTCACCACTCCCTATCTTTATCGTTGTCGTAAAAGATGACTAAGGGATATAATATGCACATAAGATCTAAAATCTGTGGAAGAGAAGAAAAACTTAAAATGAAATCCTATACCAACATGTCTGACCAGCATGGTATAGTAGGTCAAATTCCCTCGCATTGTGGTGGAGGCCCGAGGCTAACATTGGGACGTATGTGGGCTGTGAAGATGATGATGATGTATCATATAATAGATTTCGTTATCATCATCTCGGCTCATATGTATCCCAATGCTCCCATGGAGTGCTTCCCTATCTCCAGAGGCTGCTGGAAGCGTACCTTGAGGGAAGACATGTGCTCTGGGAGGGGGGCGACGGGCGCATTCATCGCCATCGGGTGGAGTGCGGCGTTCCACAGGGTTTGGTCCTCGGTCCGATCCTGTGGAACATCGGATTCGACTGGCTTCTGAGAGGTCGGTTCCTTCTCGGAATGGGGGTTATTTACTACGCGGATGACACCCTCATCACGGTGAAGAGGGCTGACTTCCAGGAGGCCTCCCGATTGGCACAGGAAGAAATAGCGCTCGTCGTTGACCGGATTGGAATGCTGGTCTGAGGGTCTCGTTGAACGAAACTGAGGCCCTCTTATTCCACGGCCCGCGTCGGGGTCCCCTCTGAGGAGCACACATCAGTGTGTCTGAAGTTGCCGTGCCTGTGCGGGCTCAGATGAAATATCTGGGCCTGCACCTCGATAGAAATTGGAACTTCGGGCTACACTTTGCCCAGCTCGTCCCGAGGCTCACTATGTCGGCTGCGGCACTGGGAAGGCTTGGCAGCCCGAGGCTGCTAAACACTGGTGGCTGGGCCGTCTTGTTGGTGGCTAGACACCGAAACCGTGCGGTTCATGGCGCTGTATGGTGCCCCTATATGGTCGCAGTCTTTTATTACCCGCAACAGGGCCCTCCTGCGACGACCGCAAAGGGTCATGGCGGTGAGGGCTATTAAGGGTTACCGTACAGTGTCCTGGACTGCGGCGACGCTACTGGCAGGTGACCCACCTTGGCCGCTTGTGGCTGAGGGGTTGGCAGAGGTTTACCGGTTCCGCGCCACAGTGCGGGCCAACGGTGAGCAAGTCTCCGCAAGAAGACTGGGCAAAGCACAAGAAGTAGCCCGAAGGGAAGTCATCCGGCAGTGGAGGGAAGACCTAGAGTCCCCCGCAGCAGGGCAGGGGACTGTGGAGGCGGTTGTGCCGCATCTCCACCGCTGGCTCATGAGGAGGCACGGCAACTTAACCTTTAGGATGGTGCAGGTACTTATCGGACACGGGGTCTTCAGTAAGTACCTGCATAAAATTGGAAGAGAAGGGACCCCAGGATGTCATAAATGTGGAGCAGCAATCGACGATTCACGCCATACATTGGAAGTTTGCCGCGCCTGGGGGTCCCAGCGCCACGTCCAATCAATGGAACTCGGAATAGACCTGTCGTTGTCGACCGTCGTTTCACAGATGCTGGACAGCGACAGGTGCTGGTCGTCGATGGCCTCATTTTGCGAGGCCGTCATTACAAGGAAGGAGGCTGCGGAGCGAGAATGCGAGGCGCTTGCGTCCGCTGACTCGCTCCACCGGCGGCAGCCAGGGAGGAGGAGGCGCCGATATGCAACTCCTTCCACCGCCTTGAATGACGATAGGACGTGGGAAAACGGCCATGCGTTGGGGTGTCGGGGATCGAGCGTCATCAGACGATCTCTCCGACGCCCCGTAAAAGCGCGGAAGGGACCACTGTGGTTTTAGTGGGTATTCCGGTCACGCAGTGGCTGGTGAGTCCCACACACTCCTCCGTCTGTCACCGGCGGTGGAGAGTGCGTAAACGCATTTCCACAGCGTGAACAAAAAAGAAAGAAAAAATATGTATCCCAATGTTGGGCTCGAGCCTCCTCCACAATGAGAGGAAAATTGATCTACTCTCCCACGTCGGTTAAACGTGTTGATTCGGTTTTAATTCGAGTTTTCCTTCCCTAGAATAGGTTATATCTGCATATAATATTCCCTTGATTCTTTGTGACACTCACGGAGGAAAAAAGAGGCGACGAACTGTATTCTTACTCCGTCAGCATAGAGAAATAGCTGCGCGAATCTTATAAGCTGCTATCTGAGCGGGTATAAATTAATTGTCTTCGTGTCAACGCTTAAACGCCACTTCAAACTCACCGCCTCTATTGCCATTTTAAGAATAAGTATGGATCAGATACAGCAAATTGAAAAAGGCTTATAACTCATCGGTTTGATATTGACATATTCGTTGGAATTCATTCTTTTCTTTATAATACCCGCCACTAAGCGAATATTGTCATTTTCAATTAAAAGACACAAATTACACCCCCTTTCAGAATAGCAATTTCGGGATCGCATAAAATATTTTCCTATGTTGGAATCGCACCCACGAAACTTGCACGGTAAATCAGTATCTAAACCACAACACCAATTCTAAGTATCATACAGTTATTTTTAATTTACTTAAGTCAACATAAATCAAAATATCAAAAATGTATTGCTATGCAAAGACCTATTGAATTCTTAGAAATCTGATCCTAGTTCTTAGAGCCATAAATCATAATCGTCTATGCCTAAATCCCATGAATCACCGTTAATCGCTATAAAAACACTGCCCACGTGTCATTTAACGGCGGTCATTGACATCAAACGTGACGTCACTAATTCACCCACACGCAATATTGATACAATGATCAAAAAAATTGATACGATCATTAATAAGTCAGATCACGAAAGAGGAACAAAGATAAGGAAACCCTCGAAAAACAGATTGAACCGATATAGACCGAAAAATTTGCACGTTAAAATGGTAATAGATTGGCCATATCGCTCGTCGAACTAATAGCTGTTGGGGAACTATTTTTTACGGATTTTATCGCATTTATATTTAATTTTTGACTGGCCGACGTTTCGAACAATTTACAGCGTTCATGGTCACAGGCGAACAACGGTTTGTTCATAGTTTTAAGTTTTCACTTCTATCGGCAGTCTTCATGACTTCTTTGTGTTCTTTTTTTGGGCTGACTATGGATCTCAGCCCGTCTAATTGACTGAGACAACAGAGAGTGACGTTGAATACTATCACACATCGTCTTTCTCTTTCAATTTACTGAACGAGTCATCTGACCTGAAACGTCGATTCTTTTGAAAAATTTCGTTCCTAGATTATATAAATCTGAGAACGAAAATTTAACAGTAACTATTTGAACAACCCATATATTAGTTAGTGTTGTGAGTTGCTATGAGAGAGTGCTGCTACACATTCCCTAGAGATCCCTCAGCCAGATCTTACGACTCCTTGGCGAATGAAATCGGTGGTGACACATTATATTTTTAACATAGCAATATATTAATCGATCATGAAACCTCCCAATTAATAATTATAGCGACAAAGTAATGATAATAATAATATTTTTGTCTTCACCAGGTTAGGTTTAACCCACGATGGTGACTCGCAGTGCCCGGGGGAAGCTATCAAAGGATCCGTGATGGCACCTACTGTATTGGCTACATTACACAATTATGCTTGGTCACCATGCTCCAAAGAACAGTTCCATGATAAATCTAAGTAAGAGATTATTTATATTCGAATACGACTAAACTATTACTAAAACTTCACACTCAGATTAACCTTTTTTTTATTGCATTAAAAGCGTTGAAATGGATCAAATTAGTTACTACACATATTTGAATCACTAGCAACCCGCCCTCGCTTCGCTTCAGTTTCAGTCGCCTTACTTACATAGTTCGCGTTCTCGTGGGAATACCGGAATAAAATAAGTAAGAATAATCTAAATTATTCCTTATACAGAGTGTATCAGGTTATGCTTATGAGTCAAACGGGAGTTAGGCAATGGTGGTAGGAATCTATGAAAAATTAGAAGGAAAAATATTGATTCGTTAATGAATTAGAGACGTGTAAAATTTTCAATTTTGCCATCGCTTTTTCGTGTAAATCTGATTGAAATGTATAAAGTACTTAATCTGCGACATATCCGCACTTTGTCAAATATTCATTAGAAATTGAATAAATCAATGACTACGTTCGCATAAGTAAGACAAACTTCGCTTTAAATCAGCTGATCGACCGATGACCGTTGGCGAACCGTCTTTGTGCCTACGCTATCATTGAAGCGTTTGCGCAATTCTAGGTATGAATGAATGAAATTATACTGTCGAAGCTTTACGTGCCTACATGTATCCTGTCCGTAGATGCCTACATAATACGTAATATTTAAGGCATAGACTCTCAGACACACATTTTTGTAATCACTATAAATTTTGTTTTGTTTTTTGTGTAATATATATTCTAATTACGATCTATGACCCTTGAACTACAACATACTCGAACAGTTGCCCCATAACCTGATACACTATGTATATACAGCTACCACGTAGTGAAATATTATCAAAATCGGTCCAGCCGTTTTAAAGATTACCTCAAACAAACAGAAATACAAAAAAAAATTTAACTTTATTTTAGGCATAGGTGTCGTGCAAATAACCGTGTGAACATGAAAAAAAAACCCAATATTTTGACATTACAAACAGACAATTCAATTTTATTTATTTGTATATACTTATAGAGTATAGATGTACAGATTAATAAGTCCGCGTTTAATGTAAACTATTACTAAAGCTTCATTGAATTAATCTTTAGTAATAGTTAACTGTCCGTGTGGTGACGGAGTAAGAATACAATTCACCACTCCCTATCTTGCCCGTGGATGTCGTATAAGACGACTATGGGATATAATGTGCACATAACATCTGTGCAAGAGAAGGAAAACTCGAAATGAAACCCTATACCAACATGTCTGACCAGCATGGTATAGTAGGTCAAATTCCCTCCCATTGTGGAGGAGGCCCGAGCCCAACAGTGGGACGTATGTGGGCTGCGATGATGATGATGATGATGAATAGTTAACGTTTTATTTATTGCGTTGTACCGACGTCTCTGGAGGGGCTTTACAGAGGAAAACCCTAAAGAATATCCCACCGGGCTGGCCACAGACGAAAAGGAACTTGGTACCGGTGGTCGGCCTAATGGTGCAGGACGAAGAGGAGAGGATACGGTGGATTATGGTACCACGCTTTGCCCTTTTGTCACCTTGGACGGAGGTACATAACCCACCAAAAAAGAAGTTGTCTTTTACGACATCCACGAGCAAGATAAGTAATGGTGAATTGTATTCTTATTCTGTCACCACACGGATACCTATAATACGACCATGAGGTTATCGTTTTTCTTATTTTACGTTAACATATTATATTTTACAAATATTAATTATTTTCATAGGAGATGGTGGTGTCTCCATCAAAGAAGTGGGGATGAAGGTGTGGAGCTCGGTGGTGCTAGAGAAATATCAAACTATGTGTTCACAATGGATGAGCAGTGCAGGACGGAGTTTGGTGAAGGGCAAGTACCTACTCATATATTTTGAATTCTTACTTCCAACAACAAAAGCCTGCAACAAAAGGATACAAGCCTGCTATGAGTCTTCTCAATTGAAAAGATTTGATTGAGATTGGTCTTCTTTGACAGATTATGGTCGGACAACGATTCACCCAAACAGTTTCGGGCAAAAGAACAGCGAAAGAAAGTAGGTTTTAGGTTATGGCATAGTATAGGAGAAACAGTAGTGCAAACACTCTCAGTCCATAGGAGTCCCATTGATATGCTTGGTTTTTCTACATAATGAGAAGGAAAATGACCAACGTGACACAGGGTTTTATGGTTTATGGACTAAGTTTTATGTCAAGTTTTGCTGCTCTTGTATAGACGTTATCTCCATATCACATCCCTTCGTTGTCTCTTTCGACACCCACGGCTAGGAGTAATGTAAATTGTGTTCTCACTGTGTTATCATACATCATCATTCATTAATCATTTCAGCCTATTGCCGTCCACTGCTGGACGTAGGCCTCCCTCATGTTACGCCACAATATGCGATCCTGTGCCGCCTGCATCCAACGACGCCCAGCAACTTTCACTAGGTCATCGGTCCACCTAGTTGCGTCTTACACTGCGTCGTCCGATATGTGGTCGTCACTCGAGAACCTTTCTTCCCCAGCGGTTGTCGGTTCGTCGAGTGATGTGGCCTGCCCATTGCCACTTCAGCGTGCTAATTCTTCGTGCTATGTCGGCTACACCCGTTCTTCTGCGGATTTCCGTATTCCGGATTCTATCTCGCAGAGAAATCCCGAGCATAGCCCGCTCCATAGCACGCTGAGCGACTTTAAGCCTTGTTATGCCTACATTTAGAGACCACGTTTCCGTGACATAAGTCATCACTGGTAACACACACTGGTCGTAGACCTGTGTTTTCAGGCACCGAGTTATGTTGGACAGAACATACCTCAGACAGACAGGGTTACCATACAGAAAAGTGTAAATGAGAAAGAGTACTGTAAACAATACTCTCTGTTAACTCTCTATAAATTGAACGAGCCATTGGTACTGACTTTTGACTTCGTTCGTCCACTTCGAACAAAGTGCCAGACAACTTTCTCGTGGCGGGCCATACTTTAAATGGCGGACTAATTCCCCGACCAGCCATGACTTCGTCCTCTTTCTTGCCATCAATCATCTACATGATTTAAAATGTATGGTACTATTAGCAGGGCCTGCAAAAAAAAAGGTCCTCACATCGCGCAAATGTTGATGTTTCATTTAAAAAAAATGGGTGCGTGTACTTATGTACGCGCGTGAGAAGTTATACTTCTTTGGCATCATTAAAAAATAGTTTTTAATTGCATGCAAATAATTAATTACAATAAAATAATAGAAGGATTGGAAAAGGATAATCAACAAAGTTCAGTTTAATAGTCATCAAATTTAAACTAAAAGAATCTTAGATTGATCTTAGATATCAATAATTAATATTTAAAATTGAAAATTAATATATTTATATAATAATATATTTAATATATATATTTCAAATATATATATTTAATATAAATTTATATAATATATAATTAATATATATATATATATATATATATATATAATTATTAAAAACAAAATTTAGAGAATAATAAATATATAAGACATAATTTGTACTAAATATTATAAGATTCTTAATTTTAAATGTTTATTATTGATTATTTAATATTTTAAAAATAAATTTAATAATAAATTCAAAAATTGAATTTAAGGTTGGTCATTTTTTAAATATTTTTATTGATTTCTTAATTTAATATTCACTTTTCATTTTTATCAAAAAGTTTTCATTAAATTTATTTAGTTATTTTTATAAATATTTATTATTTATTCAATTTAATAGCAAATATTAAAAATTGAACATCAAATTATAATATTATATAATTTGATGTTCAATTTTAATTTTTATCACAAACTTTTTATTAAATGTTTTATTAAATTTATTTCTTTATTTTGTAAATATTAAATAACCAATAATAAGTATTTAACATTAATAATTTAATAATATTTAGTGTTAATTATATTAAATAAAAGTATTTTAATTTATATCAATAAATAATACATACGGATAGTTAACCTCAGTTATATTGGAGCACTTGAAAAAGTATATAAGCACAATTTTTTTCACTAATATTCACAAATAGTAAGTAATATCAATCAAAATATTCAATTTAAATCACTACTGAATATAATTTATTACCACATATATAATTCGCACTTGTATGAAACTAAAACACGTGTTGTGAATGTATAAACTAGAAACATGTTGATAAATATTATAAATATGAAAACAGTGATCAGAGGTGACGAGCGTACCAACATGCGCGACTAATATCGAGGTTCAATTTCTATTTTGTTGGTAGCTTTTTTTTCGAGACTTAATGAGCGGTTAAGCAGACAACTTCATACTGTTAATTTTGTGTCACAGATGCGCGCGCGTCTTAAAATTTCACTCTCATAATTTTTTCATAACGCGCCTAAAGAAGTATAACTTCAAAAATATGCTTGATATAACTAAAAAAAAACACATTGCATAGATTTCTAAGAAACCTCGATGTTTTGATACATCGGTGTTTTTAGGGCGATGCTTTTTGTACATCGATGTTTGTTCTCAAACATCGATGTATCGATACGTCGATGATTTTGGTTTCGATATTTGCATCCCCTAGCAAAGTCTATGTTTAGCATGATATTATGGCGCACCGGTGTGGGCGGGGTCCATGACCGCCCGACTTAGGGCCCTTCTGTGGCGACCCCACAGGGTCATGGTGGTCAGGGCCATCAGCGGATACCGCACGGTGGCGACGGAGGCAGCGTGCCTGTTGGCCGGGACTCCCCCGTGGGACCTGGAGGCGGAGATGCTCGCCGGACTATATCGGCGGGTGACGGGGGTGCGAGCGGAGGGCGGTGTGGTCTCGTTAAGGGAGCTCACCGCCTGGCGCGTTGACGCCCGCCGAGACGTCATCGCCCGTTGGGCAGTCCGGCTGAAGAGGCCTCGGTTCGGGGTGTGAACCGTGGAGGCCTTCCGGCCGGTGCTGATGCAGTGGTTGGAAAGGCGGCACGGGGTGCTCTCCTTCCGACTGGTGCAGGTTTTGACGGGGCATGGGTGCTTCGCCAAATACCTGCACAAGGTCGTTAGGAGGGAGAGTACACCGTCCTGCCACCACTGCGATTGCGACGAGGACACGGCGCGTCATACGCTCGAGGCCTGCGGGGATTGGGCAGTGCAGCGCTGTGAACTCGTCGCAATCATCGGTACGGACCTGACGCTGCCGGCTATCGCTAGGGCGATGGTCGACAGCGTCGGGAATTGGGACGCGGTCGCAGCCTTCTGCGAGACAGTGATCTCACGGAAGGAGGCGGCGGATCGCCTGCGCGAGGAGCGCAGCCTCGATGAGGAGATCCGCCGCCGGCGACTGGGGCGGCGTAGGCGCAACTATCTGCGCCTCATGCCGCCCTAGCCGAGGCCGCGGGTGACGTGACCGGGGATTAGTCCGTCACCCGCCGAGAGGCCGACCGCGTGAGGAAAGACCGACGTCCTCTCCGAGGAGGGGACGTCGGTCGATGGGAGGGTACCCCAATAGGGGGTATTCCGTCGGGCCGATCACTGACGACAAGTTAACGCTGCTCCAGTGGTCGGCCCAACGACGAAGGCGACGTGGTTTTTGGGTGGGTCGCGGGAGTTGCGTGCTTAAGCCCCTCTGTCATCCCGGAAGGAGTGGTGCGGTGGCGCGCCGACCGTGACCCACCCACAAAAAAAAAAAAAAAGCATGATATTATCTCATCCCATATAGATCCTACTGTTGGGTTCGGGCATCCTGCATTATGGAAGGGAAATTAACCTACTAAACCTCCAATACTACCCTGAATAGACGTGTTGGCATATTTTTTTTGTGGGCTATGCTAAGCGCACACGCCACACATTCCGTCCGGGGCGAGAGGACGGCGCACGGGGCCATAACCACAGAAAAATTAATAAGTATTAATATTTCTGTGGCCATAACCCACCCGTAGCCACGTCGCCTTTGCCATTAGGCCGACTACCAGTGCCGAGTTCCTTGTCCTCAGTGGTCGGCCCGACGGGATACCCTTTCGGGTACCCTCTTCTCTCGACGTCCTTGACTTGGGACGTCGGTCGCCGTCGCGCGGTCAGCCTCTCTGCGGGTGACGGACTAAAAGCTCCGGTCCGGTCCGGTCACCCGCAGACGTATTGGCATAAGGTTTTATTTCTAATTTTCCTTCTCTTCGTCTCGTATTAGCTCATACATGTCCCATTGCGGCGTTCGAGCCGCCTCCCCAATAGGAAAGAAATTGACGTCCATGCTGGTTACACATATTGGTATAGGGTTTTATTTTGAGTTTTCTTCTCTTACATAGATGTTATATGCATATTATATCCCTCAGTCTTTTACGACACCCACAGGTACGATGGGGAGTGGTGAATTGTATTTTTACACCATCATTACAAGGAACACTCTAACATATTCTTTCTACATAGATGTTTTATGCATATTATATCCCTTAATCGTCTTTTACGACATCCACGGGCAAGATAGGGAGTGGTGAAATGTATTCTTTCTCCATACAGAAAACAACTAATCTCTATTAATATTCGTTTTAATCTTGTATATGAAACTTTAAATAAGTTGATGGTACTTATCTCTTATACAATGTAAATATAAGTCATATATTGTACGTATCTATCTAAACGTTTTGTTCGTTCGAATATAGCCCACTCAAAACAAGTGTTATTATCTTTGCTCAAGAATGTTACTTTGAAACTAGTTAAATCTCGATATGAATCGTAACTACTTGAGCCGTTTCGTAGATCATGCGATATATTGCATACCTAATAGACATTAAGATTAAAGTTTATATAAGAATATTATTTATTTTATTATATACCGTGTGATAGCGGTTATGAATGTAGTATTTTGTACATAAAATTGCTAATGGATGCCGTAGAAGACAACTAAAAGTTTTACATCGACCTAAGATGAATACGTCTAATCAATAATTAATACTCAATACTAGCAATCCGCCCTCACTTCGCTTCGGTTTCAGTCGTCTTTCCTGCACAGTTCCTGTTCCCGTGAGAATACCGGGATAAAATATAGCCTAGGTTACTCCCTGATATTATAGCTTTCCATTGGTGAAAGAATTTTTGAAATCAGTCCAGCTGTTTTGAAGATTACCCGGAATAAACAGACAGACAGACAAAAAAATATAAAGTGTATTTTAGACATAAGTATAGTGCAAATAATCGTGTGAGCATGAAAAAAGCCTATTATTTTGAGATTACAAACAAACACTCCAATTCTATTTATTGGTATAGATTATATATATAAAAGTAGTACATAGTATGTTTAAGTCTGTATATTGTATTTCGACTATCCAATAAGAGGGTTTAAAAAAAAAATCTCTCGGAACCAGGCTCAAAAGTTTCGTTTAGATGCCAAAATAGGCCTCTGAAAATATGAGCCCTTAATATTAATGTTAAGGATGTCTGCATCGCAATTTTCGATTTCCCATAAGAATAGGAAATAAAAGAAAAGAAAGAAAGAAAGAAAGAAATTTTATTTTGCAAACCTCACACAATATAGATACCAACAAAGAAATAAGAACTACTAACTAAAAACAAGGGGTCGAACATGTGAGGCCAAAATATGGTGCCCATCTCAGCTTATGGTACAGTAAATATGATACTATATCGCTGATATTCTGATGGGCCCGTTCATTCAAGTCGCGGCAGCAACAATATATCCAAAACAAAAATATTTAAAAAAAGTTAAACAGTAATATTTGAAATAGTAACATTAAATTAAGAAATAAATAAATTAATACTAATAATAATTTTAGGAGTGGTAGGACCACACTGTCGACAGTTATCTGTCTACAGCCGCGGGCCGGTCCGTCTGGGGCAGTACCATGCTCTCGCAGAAAATCGACGTCTGAGTAGTAGCAATTTGTTACTGCGCTTCGTTCGGTGAGCGAGAGAGCCGGAAGCCCAACTTTCTGAGGGTGTTTGCGTGTGGAGGGTTTTGGTGGTGCCCTTGGTATCACCAAGCCTCAATGCACGCATTCACACTCCCTTCGCTTTCTTCGCGGTAGGCAACGGCCTTGTAAAGGTCCATGAGTGGCAGCAACACTTACCATCAGGTGTACTGTTTGCTCGTTTGCCACCGTTTGCAATAAAAAAAAAATACTATATTATACCATATTCTAGTTTGTAAAAAATATCATAATTATCACATATAATAAGTAAAAGAAACCAATTATTTAATAAAGACATAGAATACAAAATAAAATAAACATTAATAGTATAAAGAAGAAACCGAAAGTACATAAATTTTGTGGTTAGCAAGAAGGAGTCCTTGATGAAATAGAACGAGAAATAACTACAGTAAATTTGTGGTCTGTATACAGAATATTTTTGATTTTTTAGTAGGATTAGCTTAAGTCTTTTTTAGAAAAAGCCCTTGTAGTTTTTGAATGCAATAAAGGGGGTTGAAGTACATTCCAGCAACGACTTGCAGCAAACCTAAAGCTAAAAAACAATTTTATTTTTTATTCTAATTTTTGTAACTAATGAACCATACATTACTCTGTTCAATTCTCATTAAATATTTTTGTAGAGAATTGAACGCTCTACAAAAAGGTCTGAAATCATTTTTCGATGAATCAAATCATTCAAAAGTTATTCAAGGTCAAAGTTAAATACCTTCTTTAGCATTAAATTTAGTACAAAATGTTCTATTGAGTTGAATTTCTATTTTCAGTATTTGATTTCTTCGAGGTACAAATTTTCGGTTTTTTGCATTTTTTAGAAATGTTTCAAAAAATTTTGTTTTCTTTCGTTTGAATTTACGTATATATATATATATATATATATATATATATATATATATATATATATATACGTAGATTCAAACGAAAGAAAAAAAAATTTTTTAAACGCCTTACTAGATATCCATGTAATATTCTCGTGGGTATACCGGGATAAAATATAGACTAAGTTACTCCTTATATAGACAGCCACCTGGTAGTAAAATATTATCAAAATCGGTCCAGCCGTTTTGAAGATTTTGAAGACACACAAAAAATTTTTCAACCGATTTTTAGTCATAGGCATCGTGCCAATAACCGTATCAGCATTAAAAAACGCCCATTATTTTGACATGACAAACAGACACTTCAATTTTATTTATTCGTATAGATAGTCTAGTACAATCTGCATACAACATTCTATACGTTGTGATGAACGTACTCATTCTAATGGTTATACCTGAAAATCAATCAAATGCAGCTTATGCTGAAGTGGGACCTTATTGGCTTCCAATGTTTGTCTTTGTAACAAATTTGATTACTTACCTTTTGTTTTGCAAACTGAAATAAATGTTTTTCTTTCTTTCTTTCTTTTTTTTCTAAGAAGGGTTGATGTGAAACAAGCGGGCGGTCATAAAATTATGGCTTAAATATTTGCATTATTTACATTGGAAGAACAGCACGTATTCTATCCCAAAGTAATTCAAGTAAGAGCATACAGTACACTAATCTACCTCATATTAAATGGAGGTTCAACGATCATAGTTCTAATCATATCCATATGCCATTAATCCATCAGCCAGTAAACGTTCACTGTTGGATATAGGCCACCCTACGAGAATGCCACTCAAAACGTTCCTGTGCTGCCTGCATCCAACAGCTTCCTGCTACTTTTAAAATCATATGTGCTGTCAATGAATATAGATAAAATCCATGAAGATTTTCGAGAAATATGTGTTTGTAAAAAGTTAGTATGAAAAATCTTCCATCATGATTTTTATAAAGTAGCAAGTACTATGAAGGCGCATGAAGGAGGGCCGGATAGTTAGTAAAATAATAAAAAAATATAATCTGAATAGTCTAGACATGGTGTGTTAACCTCGACAGTTCAATAAACTATCCGTTGTATGCCACAACAATAGTAATTATAGTTTTTGCCTACTCACTCATTAAAAACCGCAAAAAGAAACATAATTTTAAAGAGGCCACTATTATATACTTTGTTCGAAAACATGATGAGAAGATTAATAAATAAACTACACAAATCTCATAATTCTAAACGCATTTGTTCTTAAATTCATATCAATTAATAAATCTACACTAATAAGGGAAAAATTTATATTTTAGAGTATGTGTATGTTTGTAATGATTAAACTCAAAAACTATGCCAATTTCAAAAATTTTTTCATCATTGGAAAGCTACATTATCCCTGAGTAACATAGGCTATATTTTATCCCGGTATTCCCACGGTAACGGGAACTACGCGGCTAAGGCGACTATAACCGAAGCGTAGCAAGGGCGGATTGCAATAATAACAATATTTCTTATATGTATTGTTCTGTCTGTGTGATAACGGAATAAGAATACAATTCACCATTCCTTATCTTGCAAGTGGATGTCATAAAAGAAGACTAAGGGATATAATGCGTCTAAAGCTATGCAAGAAATGGAAAACTCGAAACAAAACCCTATAGGTACTATGTTTTTGCTACGATATTCCTCGACACCTTTCTTGAACGAAGGTAACCTTATGAAAATGTCAGCCCGTAGGCATCTCCATCTAGCTACACTTTTATTTGATATTGTTTTGCATAAAAAGCCTGTATATCTTTACGAGAAGATAAGCTGGTCTTGAGAAAATAATAAGCACATTTTTTTTTGGGGTGTGTTGCGGTCGGCGCGCTCCTCGCACCACTCCGTCCTGGGCGACAGAGAGGCGTAAGCACGCACACCCGCAACCCACCCACGATGCACGTCGCCTTCGTCGTTGGGCTGACCACCGGAGCAGGATTACTTGTCATCAGTGGTCGGGCTGACGGAATACCCCCTACTTGGGGTACTTTCCCATCGACCGACGTCCCCCCCTCGGGGAGGACGTCGGTCTTTCCTCACGCGGTCGGCCTCTCGGCGGGTGACGGACTAATTCCCCGGTCACGTCACCCGCGGGCTCGGCTAAAATAATAAGCACATAACTAAAGCATCAACTTACCTAATGAATACTGAACTATCAAACTACTCTCTTCCGCGGAAGCTTCAGGTTTGCTACAACTCATTGTTGGAATGTACTTCCACCTCCTCCTCCATTTTTGAAAAACCCTTGTAGTTTTTAAATACAATAAGTATTTAAAAACTACAAGGGTTTTCCAAAAATTACTTAATCTAATGCTAGTCTGTGTGGTGACGGAGTAAGAATACAATTCATTACTTCCTATCTTGCCCGTGGTTGTCGTAAAAGACGACTAAGACGACGACTAACTATATAATAAACATATAACATCTATATAGAAGAAGGAAAACTCAAAACAAAACCCTATTCCAACATGTCTCACTAGCGTAGAATAGTAGATGAATTCTCTTCCCATTATGGAGAAGGCCTGAGTCCAACAGTGGGATATACATATATAGGCTGAGATGATGATTATGAAACCTATTTGAAAATCTAAAAATGGTAATTTAATATTCAGTATATAGTCAACAAATTTACATTAGTTATTTCTCGTACTATTTCACCGAGGACTCCTAGCTAACCACAAGATTTATGTACCCACTATCGGTTTCTTATTTTATAACTACAATGTTTATTTCTATGTCTTTATTAAAAAAATATCTTTTATGTGAGCTATTCTCCTTCCTTCCTTCCATCCTTCCTTCCATCCTTCCTTCCTTCTTCGGTTCGGTACCTAAATATCTAATTAGTAATTAAAATGTAATCAAATTCAAATATCATAACTCAAGATTTATAATCTAATACGCGAATGCGAGTGACATTGTTACGCTCTCACTCCTAAACTAATCAACAAATTTTTAATTTTTGTTCACCTATGGAAATCTAGTTTATCAACGAATAATATAGATCTATATTATATTTTATACTCCATATATTGTATACTCATATTCTCATGGGAACAGGAACTACGCGGGTGAAACCACTGGAATTTGCTAAAATCATATTAAATCATTTATTGAGCATAAGCACCTTTAAGACACTTATATTGTAAATAAAACTACAGATTTTATAGCGTCTGTATTTATTAGATTTTTTAGGTTTTAACTTAATAAATTGTCATTTAGACACGCGGTAGCGTGTCAAGCCAAGTGCAAGCAATGGATCTGGCTAGCCAGCGCCAAGTGTAATATTACACGAACCACTTGGTGCCACTTTTGACCCTTCTATAACTCAAAACCTCTTTAACATAAACACATAAAACTACGTGTGTTTAATTATATTCATAAGGACATCTAGAAGCCCAAATTTCATGAAGCTAGCTCAAACGGTTATAAAGATATGAATGTCAAAAAGTCGTAAATTTTAGCACTGTACCTAAATCTAACCTACTTCCAAATGACCTAGAAGAATGAAATTTGGAATCTAGCTCGGTAATTGTGTGTAAGCGTAGGAAAAAATCTAAAAATAAAAAAGTTAAAAAATAGAGGGGTCCCCATTAATTTTTTTTTTTATTGTGACGTTGGAACCGATACAACGTTACAAGCAGATATTTGGAACTATCCCAAAATATGTACTATTATATTTGCTATATAACAGAAATATAAAAATAAAGTTTAACATTCAAGAGAATGTAGACAATAGCATAAAAAAGAAAACCATGCAGCGGAAACGCAAGTAAAACATTAAATCTCAATACCTGCCTAGTTTTCTTTACAAAAAGTAATGATATCGCACCAAAAACATAAATGTAAAAAAGGAGAGCCAAGTTCAATACAAAAATTATGTTTGGCTGTGGGCTTCGTCGCAAAAAGAATGGAAATCTAAATTAGTGTCAAGTTCTATGCAAAATACAAATATGTTTTCATTACATCAGTAATTTTATAAACATAATAATTACTGCAAATTTAATGTAATAATAAATACTACAAATTTAATGTTTAATAATTACTAACTATAAACAATAAATGTTTTTCATATAGAATCATTTTCTTCTTATACTGGCAATAAATTTGTACCAAAATGTGGGTCAAAATTTAATAACTAATTTCTGTGGCGGGTAGATAATTATAAATCTCTGTAATAACGATGACTTGTTGGACGTGAAACATCTTAGTTCGCCCGTGATCATGAACGCTATAAGGTGTTCGAAAGGTCGGGCAATGAAAAATCAAATACAAACACGACAAAATCCGTAGTTTTATTTACAATGTGTAAAGCTCGCGTAAACATCAGAAATCATTCACTTACATATTGTCAAATTTACACATCGTTTTCCAACAATAACTTTTGCAATATTTACTTTCAAAGAAGAATATATATGGAGTCGATCTCAAATAATTAGGTAGTATAAGAGCAAGATCAGCTTTATGAAAAAGTATTTAATTATAATAGCAGCATTGCATCATTGTTTTCTCTTTCTGTTGCACCCGCATTAATTCTTGACAGCAAATTCCTAAATGTCATATAACTCAATTGACAGTACGACACGTTGTCAATAAACTGTCTACCGCTTGGAGAAAAGAAAGAGTACTCGTATCTCGTTTCATTATTCATATTTATTACTAGCGAGTTGAACTACTGATTCTGTTAACAGATTCAATCGAACAATTTATATCATAAGCGGTCTACCAAATGGATATATTTACTTTTCTTTTTTAATGCTACACACAAAAAGAACTATGTCGCGGGCGGCTTTAGGCTGGAACCACACTTTGATTATGGTTCGTTACTTCGTTCACGTTCTAATCTTGGTCTGGTAAAATATACATACATATAAACATAGGCATCACGTCTGTTTCTCAGAAGGGTAGGCCGAGATTACGAATTGCCACAAGCCACGATTCTGATATACTTCCATCACTTACACTCATTAAAGTCTCCATGCATCTCTACGGTTACGCGTACTCTTAACATAATCTTTCACCAGCACGTCCAGAGCTGGATTATCCATAAGGCGGACTAGGCAACTGCCTAGGGGCTCCGTACCAACGAGGGGCCCCGAGCATGCACCAAGAAAAAAAATTCTCAGAACCTTTTCTTTGAAAATTTGTAATACTGCCGCAATATTAAACCTTTTTTTATTGTTGTTGGTGGCAAAAGAGAAAACAGCACAGCTGATGGTAAGGAACACTGTTGCTAATGGACCTTGGACAATGGACTCGAGAATTGCATTGCCTAGAGGCCCTAATAGGGTTATTCCAGCCCTGAGCACGTCTTCAATTTGATCCAGAAACGTACGGTGTGGTCTTCCTCTTGCAACCGTCTCACTCGCGCTTGTCTTGTATACTTGCTTCGTCATCCTCTCTTCGGGTAAAATAATGGCAAAATATTATTAAACAAAAAACAAAGTATGTATTCATAGTGTTCGTAACAGCCAAGTTCCGGTCGAATTCCATTTCAGTCGCGATTAGACTTGGATAAATTTTGTTTGAGCGTGATCGAACTTGTCACAACATGTGTCGATAGTATGAATGCTCTTTTTCGCCGGTTCAGTCTAGGGATGGGCGATCTTTCTGAAAAAGATTCAGTATGGACACTTGAAAAAGGTAATTTATGCATAAGAAATTAATTTTAAAGTGATTTTTACAAATTACCTACCTACTGTACAGCAGCATTAATACATTGCGAGTATTACCAATTTAATAAATTGTTATTGTTTTTATAAAAGGAATTTACTATTATCGACGGTTCAAGACTGAATTGTGAACTGAGTTAGACTATCTAATATGATCGTGGTTAGATTTTACCTGAACGAGATCGGACCGCGAACGGATCGTGATCGATCTTATAGTGTCGATTCAGTATTAGAATGCAATTGATGTATACAAATTCTTCCCATATTCAAATAAATCATTTGTGAATCGTACAAAGAATTAACCTGTACGGGAACTTAAGAGGTAAGGAGTAAAGATTTCTGATGTTTACGCGAGTATTACACATTGTAAAAATAAAAAATCTGTATATTAATACGTGAAGCAAAAACTTTGTACCCCTTTTTACGAAAATTACGTAGTAAAATTACGTATACTTGTCCATAATTTTTTTTTTTACCACCATCTTTTGTTAAGCCGTGGACAGAGGTGCTGGTTATATGTACGTTATTTTAATTATATCAGTATAATAAGTTCAATACTGTAATATATAACTGTTTTTTATCCCTAATAAATAAATAAATGTATGAAATTTGGCACAGTTGAAGTATATAATGAGGAGAAGTGCATAAAACTGAAATTTCATATAATAACAGTTTAGAAATACATTAAATTCATTAAAAAAAGGCATTACTCTACAACACAATCGCTACACATGCACACATGCGCGCGCTTATACACTTTTGTTTACGGTTAAAATCTCTAGTCAAACTGAAGGTCAAACAATCATAATTATGATGACAATATCTAATTGATATTTGTACTTATTATGTTAGTTATTAGTGAAATACAGCTTGCTCAATATACAATTATACACAAATATGATCAAAAGAAAATTGTGTAGCTGAAAAATTACTTTAAATGAATTATGGCCGAATTTCGACCACTCGGCGACTACTAATAATATTAATTTAGCTCAGGGACATAAGAAAACTCAGGGGACATAATGTCCCCTGAGTTTTCTTACCGGATCTTTCTCAGTGTGGCCGGTCCGGTGGTAGTATACCGTTAGTTTTTTAAATTAATAAATTGTCATAATAATTACTATAAATTTAATATTTAATAAATTACTAACCATTTTTTTTATCATATAGAATCATTTTCTTCTTATACTGGCAATAGATTTAAACCAAAATGTGGGGTCAAAATTTAATTACTAATTTTCTGTATCGGGTAGATAATTATAAATCTCTATAATAACGATGACTTGTTGGACGTGTGACATCTTAGTCCGCCCGTAACCATGAACGCTGCAAAGTGTTAGAAACGTCGGGCAATCAAACATCAAATTCAAACGCGATAAAATAAGTAAGGACTACCTCTATGGCAACTTATCATCAACAAACAGCCTATATATTCTCTGCAGAATATGAAACCACTGGTGAATTTAATATTTATTTATTTAATTATAGCATAAAGACAACAACTTGCATTAAGGAAATAATCCTTGTGTTGCGGGGCGCTTTACAAACATATAATTAACAGACACAGATTACATCCAGACTCAGCACAGCAATTTGTGGACCGCACAAAATGTTGTTCTATGTGGAATTCGAACCCACGACACTGATACCGGTAGGTACTCCAAATACAAACGCGATAAAATCCGTAAAAATTGTTTTATTTATAATACTTATCGTATTTTTATCAATACTTTATCATATTTATCGTAATTTCCTTAGTAGAGATTGTGGATTTATTTGCCCAGGATATTACTAATATATTATTCAAACACATTATACTTATTCACGTGCATGTTCAAATATAGTCTTTGGAATATGTAACATCTGAGCTCTTTGCAGATAATCTGTTTGCACGTAGGTAATGGAGTTTTGTAATACACTAGCAATACGCCCCTAGCTTCGCTTCGGTTTCAGTCGCCTTGACCCGCATTGTAAATCTCCAATATAATAAAAAATATTACGATATGCGACTACAGTCCATGAGGATTCGGGTTTGATCTCGTGTCGAATAAAATTTTATAGGGGTTTCTTAAGAGGAAAAATAGCCTAAGTACATCGCCTCAGCTCATACATGTCCTACTGCTGGGCTCGTAGCTCTTCGCAATAGGAGGGAAATTGACCTACTTTTTTTTGGGTTTGGGTTGCTGTCGCCGCGCTCTTCAAACCACTCCGTCCGGGGCGACAGAAGGGCGTAAGCACGCACGCCCACAACCCACCCACGATACACGTCACCATCGTCGTTGGGCCGCCCACCGGAGCAGGGTTACTTGTCATCAGTGGTCGCCCCGACGGAATACTCCCTTTTTGGGGCACCCTCCCATCGACCGACGTCCCCCCCCCTCGGGGAGGACGTCAGTCTTTCCTCACGCGGTCGGCCTCTCGGCGGGTGACGGACTAATCCCCGATCACATCACCCGCGGTCTCGGCTAGGGCGGCATGAGGCGCAGGTATTCGCGCCTACGTTGCCCCAGTCGCCGGCGGCGGATCGCCCCATCGAGGCTACGCTCCTCGCGCAGGCGATACGCCGCCTCCTTCCGCTAGACTACTACCTCGCAGAAGGCTACAACCGCGTCCCAGTTCCTGACGCTGCCGACCATCGCCCTGGCGATAGTCGGCAGCGTCAGGTCGGCACCGATGATTGCGACGAGTTCACAGCGCTGCTCTGCCCAACAGTCACAGACCTCGAGCGTATGCTGCGCCGTGGCCTCGTCGCAATCGCAGTGGTGGCAGGACGGTGTACTCGCCCTCCTAACGACCTAATGCAGGTATTTGGCGAAGCATCCATGCCCCGTCAACACCTGCACCAGTCGGAGAGCACCCCGTGCCGCCGTTCCAACCACTGCATCAGCACCGGCCGAAAGGCCTCCACGATTCGCACCCCGAACCGAGGCAGCCGGACTGCCCAACGGGCAATGACGTCTCGGCAGGCGTCGACGCTCCGGGCGGTGAGTTCCCTCAACGAGACCACACCGCCCTCCGCTCGCACCCCCGACACCCGCCGCTACAAACCGGCAAGCATTTCCGCCTCCAGGTCCCACGGGGGAGTCCCGGCCAACAGACACGCTGCCTCCGTCGCCACCGTGCGGTATCCGCGTATGGCCCTGACCGCCATGGCCCTCTGTGGTCGCCACAGAAGAGCCCTGAGTCGGACGGTCAGGAACCCCGCCCACACCGGTGCGCTGTACAGGGCCATCGACCGGATGACCCCCGCGTACAGCTGTCGGCACGTAGCGCTCCGTCCGCCCACGTTCGGCATAAGCCACGATAGGGCGAACGCCGCGCCGACGAGCCGTGGAGCGAGCCTGCGGAAATGCTCCCGGAGAAATTGACCTACTATACCATGCTGATCAAACATGTTTGTATAGAGTTTTATTTCTAGTTTACCTCCTCTAACGTAGATGTTATATGCATATTATATCCCTTAGTCGTCTTTTACGATATCCCTGGTCAAGATATGGAATGGTGAATTATATGCCTGGATGTCGTAAAAGACAATATATAAAAAATCTGTGCAAGAGAAGGAACACTAGAATTAAAACCATACCAACATATTTGACTAACGTGGTATAGTGGGTCAATTTCTCACCCATTATGAAGTAGGCTCGAGCCAAACAGGACTTAGGACTAGGGACTAGGACTTAGGTGGGCTGAAGTGATGAAAATGATGACAAATAAAATGACAATCATATTTAAAGATATTGTCACAAACTATTTATATGGTCGGCCCAACAACGAAGGCGACGTGCACGTGGGTGGGTTGCGGGTGTGCGTGCTTACACCCCTCTGTCGCCCCGGACGGAGTGGTGCGAGGAGCGCGCTGACCGCAACCCACCCAAAAAAAAAAAACTATTTATATGCAAACGAAGTAGCAAACGAAGTAGCAAAATAAGTTCAACATCCTAAGACGATACATAATAAAATACTTTTACATTACATTCCATGCCAAGTATACTACTTGAAAGGGCTTGCAAACTAAACAAAATGGACATAAAATTTTAAGTAGCTATATGTTTATCAGTCACTATTTATAGTAATATACTAACCATTTTGTATTTTACACACCAATTGCATTTAAAGCAATAAAATAAGGAATGCTGGTTCATGACGCCTATAAAATGTATTTGTTTGCTAACCCTCTGATTATTTTCTTATGTTTGTGCAAATAAATTTGTAAATTCGTCTTTAATGCTATATGGGAATCTCTCCCTTCTCTCTATTGTGGTTGAGAGTGATGGATGTTCTAGTGGTTAACTCGTGATTGGGTGTCGCTTATAAAATCATTTGAGAATCATATTATATTGTGTTTCGAAGGATATGAATCTGGAGTTATTAAAAGACAACTCTGATGGAAAGGACAGCGTACGTCAAACCATAGTTCGCCCAAAAAACGGTATGCATTGCAATCATTTTTATTCGATTAAGGTACGGAATAAGTATAAAAATCCTTACCCCTCTTTCTTACTTGCGACTTAAAGGATGATTAAGGGATACGCAGATAACATTGATGCAAGAGAAAGAAGACTTGACGTAAAATTCTACATATTGCAGAAAATTTAAAAAAACATCATCATCATCATTTCAGCTCATATACGTCCCACTGTTGGGCTCGAGCCTCCTCCACAATAGGAGGGAAATCGACCTTAATATACCACGCCAGTCAGACAAGTTGGTATAGGGTTTTATTATTACCTTTCCTTCTCTTGCATAGATGTCACATGCGTATATCCCCCAGTTGTCTTTTACGACATTCACGGACAAGATAGGGAATAGTAAATTGTATTCTTACTCCATCACCTCATGCAGAACATACAATTAACGGACACAAATTACAGCCAGACACAAAACAAATATTTGTGAATAGCACAAAATATTACCATATATGAGAATGTAACTCCTAACATTTGATACGACAAGTCAATATTTATCCACTACACTATCTATTCATTCAAGGTCTAATGATGCTGAAATTGCCACGTGGCATTGAGTAGTTACGTAAATATAATTCATAACGTCTGTTGATATAAAACAAAGTTATAAACAGCTTCTACATACGTCGACGTAACCGCAAATAATTCAAACATATTCAAATTTATAACAAATAATATTAACGCTATTCCAGGACGTATATTAAACAATAATACGGAAAATGGTTTAATAATATTTGGGAATAATTTTCATAATAATAACTGTGAGTAAAATATTATCAACATGTATGTAGTTATTCGTGCGGTGACGGAGTATGAATACAATTCACTGCTCCCACTCGTGGATGTCGTAAAAGGCGACTAAAGCCTACAATATACATATAACGTCTGTGCAAGAGAAAGAAAACTCAAAATAATAATCTATATTTTTAACAAAAAAAAACCGACTTCAAACAGTAAACTAATAAAATTTTAAGAATTTCATCAATTTCTCAAGGATACCATCATCAGATCCTGACCTGATGACTATGGGACCACCTAGGAAGTATACCCTATCAAACAAAAAAATAATTTTGCAAATCGGTCCAGGCGTCTTTGAGTAATCGGTGAACATACATAAAAAAAAAGATTCCGACGAATTGAGAACCTCCTCCTTTTTTTGAAGTCGATTAAAAGCCAAACAAGCCCACTGAGTTTCTTGCCGGATCTTCTCAGTGCGGTCGCGTTCCGATCCGGTAGTAGTGTAAGGTAAAAATGTAAAAAAGTGACCATGTAAGTGCCCCCGTGGGGTTTATGCATAATAAAGTATTTGAATTTGAATATCAACGCGTCTGACCAATGTGGTATAGAAGATCGATATCCTTCCTATTATAAAGGAGACTCGAGCCCAGAAGTGTGACCTATATGAGCCGAGGTGATGATAATAATACGTAGTACATTATCATCATCATACATTATATCATGATAATAATACGTAGTACATTATCATCATCATTCTGCTGTTATCATAATTATTTGGGGATGACTTAACATGTCATAATCATCATCATTATTCAGCCTATCACCATCCATTGCTAGATATAGAACCCCTCATGCTTCGCCACTAAGTGCTGTGCCGCATGCATTCAACGACGCCCAGCAATATTTAGCAAGAGAAAGAAACCTCGAAATAAAACCTTATACCTACTTGTTTGGGTAGCTAGGTATAGTAGGCCAATCCCTGTCCTAATGCGAAGGAGGCTCGAGCCCAGCATTGAGATATATACGAGCAGAGATGATGAGGACACCTTACGCAAGGAATGACAAAATGTAGAATGGCCCCCGCATCAGATGGACTAATGATCTAATGAAAAATTCACACGGAGTATTAGATGCGGTTGTTATAGGTCTGTTGGTGGTCCATTAGTCTATCGATGTCCACTTTTCAATCCCAAATATTTAAGACAATTTATTTAAGATAACACCCTGCACTAAAGAAATAATCCTTGTATTGCGGGGGACTTTACAAACATAATTAAGGGACACAAATTATATCCAGACTCAGAACAACAATTTGTGGATCGCATAAAGTATTGTCCCGCGTGGGATTCGAACCCCCAAAACTGGCGCTGTAGGTCGCTATCTTAACCACTACGCCATCTGTGCAGTCAATAATACCATATTTGCTCAATTTGGCAATTCTCTTAAAAATTCTTCAGAAGATTTGACGACTTTTAAGGCAAGTTAGGGTGACACATTTTCGCTCGCGGCGAGGCCGATTCGCCCGTGGTGAGGCCGATTTTGTGCGGACAGTGACGTCGCCGGGGCATCGCTGGAGATGGTACCCGAAAGGGTAACATGGGCAACAGGGCAACAGGGTGCCTGGACGGGTCACTGGTGTCAAGGTTGGGTACCGGTGGCCCGCTTATTTAGCGCTTGAAGGTCGAAGGACGCACCCGACAGGCCATGGCTTCAATCGCCGCCCGCTCTCGTCGCGTCGCCCCGGAGAGATCGGACGGTGAACGAAGCATCATGTACTGTCGCCAAAAAAAAGGGTTGACATGTTTTCTTAACTATCACATGGCAACAACTAAATATGTATTTAATACAATGTATTTGCTCTGAATCTATACCAATAAATAAAATTGGAGTGTCTGTTTGTAATGTCAAATTAATAGGCTTTTTTCATGCTCACACGGTTATTTGCACGACACCTATGCCTAAAATAGCAATTAAAAATTTTTGTCTGTCTGTCTGTCTGTTTGTTCCGGGTAAACTTCAAAACGGCTGGACCGATTTCAAAAATTCTTTCACCAATGGAAAGCTATAATATCAGGGCGTAAACTAGGCTATATCTTATCCCGGTATTCCCACGGGAACGGGAACTACGCGGGTAAAACGACTATAACCTATAACCGAAGCGAAGCGAGGGCGGATTGCTAGTCATTAGTAAAAATCTAATTTGTTGTTGTTACAGTCATACATTGATTTAGTAGCGCACAAATTGCTATTTCTATAAATGTTTTACGACTCGGAGTTACATAAATTCCGTTTTCACTGCAATACGTGTTACACTGACATAGAGAAATTTGTTTCTTTAGATATATTTTAATTTTATTCGATAACTAGCAACCCGCCCGCGCTTCGCTTCGGTTTCAGTCGTCTTTCCTGCGTAGTTCCCGTTCCCGTGGGAATACCGGGTTAAAATATAGCCTAGGTTACTCCCTGATATTTTAGCTTTCCAATGGTGAAAGAATTTTCGAAATCGGTCCAGCCGTTTTGAAGATTACCCGGAACAAACAGACAGACAGTGTTCAATGCACATTGAACATGCAACGCAGCAAACTCAAAAGTAGAGCATGTCAACATACAAGTAAAGCATGTCAACATACAAATGTGCAAAATTAGCACTGACATGATTTAAAGACACTGCGTTATACTTTACACGTACGACACACTAACACAAAATGGTATATGTGTGTATTAGCAATAAGTAGTATATAAGGTGTACATTGTGTAAAATAAATCAGATTTGAATTTATTCATCTCTCAGTTACATCCCTCTCACTGCGGCCAAGACACCCTTAGCCGTCAGTTCTGATTAGTCGAGTGAGTCTGCTTGACTGGCAGTGAGAGTTACCAATCCTCCACCCAAAGCTCCATCTCACTGTGGCCAAGACACCCTTAGCCGTCAGTTCTGATCAGTCAAGTGAGTCTGTTTGACTGGCAGTGAGAATAACCAATCCTCCACCCAACATCCATCTCACATCCACCTGTCACCTTAGGTAGCACGGTGCAGGTATCCCATCATATAGGCTAGGAACTTAAGGGCTTTAGGTACTTCAAACTATAACCTTAGGTTCTTCTGTCAAACACGGCGTTAGTCCACTAGCCCAGACTACGCCTGTACATTTGGTCCTTCGAGCCGGAAGTCCTTCAGTCAATTCCGAAACTGATGCTTTGTTGAGTACACCAGCCCGTTCTTAACTGATTTGTATGTCTGTTATGTCAAACCTACGGGGGGGTTAGAGGGAGGAAAAATCTTTACTTTTTACTCGAAGGACCAATGTAAAAGGTGACGCAGCAAAAATTATACGTCATCTAACGATAAGTGAATCGAACTATGAAACCGCATGGAAATTGCTTACGCAACGTTATGAAGACGAACGAATGATATCAATTAAATTCATCGATAAATTATTAGATTTACCCAAGCTAAATGTTGCGAATGCAGCGGGTTTAAGAGACATGCACGACACCATAAAAGAATGTTTGGAATCTTTAAAACATCAAGGCATTGACATTTCAACATGGGACCCTATTTTGGCTAGACTTTTGGCCAGGAAATGGGACCAACAAACTGACTCAAAATACGAGGATCAGTTACAACACCCAAACAAATTGGAATCGTTTGAAGAAATGTTACAGTTTTTAGAAAAAAGATTTAAAAGTTTAAAGTCCTACGATCAGCAAAAAATTACGTATAATCACCTGAGTAATAACTCGGTGAATCATACAATAAATAAATACCGGGGAACACTCGTACCAATAGCAGAATACGTGGATGTTTATCACTACAAAAACACAATCAGCTTCGATAATATGTGATGGACAAAGACAAGAAATTAACCTAGAGGATATAGGAGTACTACACATTTCAGAAAGCTGTGTAGTAAAGACGTTGAACAACATTCTTGCAGCTAAACGAATAACAACAACAACTGTGCAAGCATCATATTTTAAAAGGAGTAATTTTACTCTAGACACACAAGTAGTCCAATCAGAGATACCAGACATACCGAAGGAGGAAGTATTAGATAGCTCCACCAGTATATTTGACCACTTAGCCGCTTCAGAAGCAAAGCTAAAAACAAGATTAGATAACACAATATGGAGGCGAATAGAGTCTCATTCCTATGTGGTTAGCACCGTGACATCTCTTTCTTTAATAGTATTAGCTTGTCTTTTAATTTATTTCAGACCACTCAAACAATGTCGAGATAGACTTACGAGAAGACAAAACAAGGAGACAACTACAACACAAGCCACAGAGACAGACAAACAGCGGGCAGCTCCACCACAACCACGGCCACGGTATGGGAAACCTCGTCCCCAGACTACAGTCCAAACACCACAAACGACGGAAGGACACATTGGACCATATGAGGTTATCGAATTATACGACTTGCAGTCGTGTTCCTGAGAGACCCCAGAATGTTCAATGCACATTGAACATGCAACGCAGCAAACTCAAAAGTAGAGCATGTCAACATACAAGTAAAGCATGTCAACATACAAATGTGCAAAATTAGCACTGACATGATTTAAAGACACTGCGTTATACTTTACACGTACGACACACTAACACAAAATGGTATATGTGTGTATTAGCAATAAGTAGTATATAAGGTGTACATTGTGTAAAATAAATCAGATTTGAATTTATTCATCTCTCAGTTACATCCCTCTCACTGCGGCCAAGACACCCTTAGCCGTCAGTTCTGATTAGTCGAGTGAGTCTGCTTGACTGGCAGTGAGAGTTACCAATCCTCCACCCAAAGCTCCATCTCACTGTGGCCAAGACACCCTTAGCCGTCAGTTCTGATCAGTCAAGTGAGTCTGTTTGACTGGCAGTGAGAATAACCAATCCTCCACCCAACATCCATCTCACATCCACCTGTCACCTTAGGTAGCACGGTGCAGGTATCCCATCATATAGGCTAGGAACTTAAGGGCTTTAGGTACTTCAAACTATAACCTTAGGTTCTTCTGTCAAACACGGCGTTAGTCCACTAGCCCAGACTACGCCTGTACAGACAGACAAAAAAATATAAAGTGTATTTTAGGCATAAGTATAGTGCAAATAACCGTATGAGCATGAAAAAAGCCTATTATTTTGACATTACAAACAGACACTCCAATTTTATTTATTGGTATAGATAAACAATTTTGCAATAAATATTACAGAGCCTTATGCAGGCACTTTTCATATCATTATCTCAGCTAATATAAGTCTCATTGCTAAGCTTAGGTCTCCTCCACATTTGAAGAGGAAGTGACCTGCTATTCCACGCTGGTCAGACGTATTGAAATAGGGTTTTATATCATGTTTTCCTTCTCTAGCATCGATATTACCTAAATTTACCCCTTAGTATGACACCTACGGGCAAGAGAGGAGGTAATGAAGTATGTTCTTACTCCGTAATCACGTTGTCTTTTACTAAGACTAAACTTCATAGAAGCAAACTTCTTTTTTAAATGGTTTCTCATCGGTGATATTTCTAACAATTACTAATTGTTAACCAAACTTACGTAGTTTTCATTGATTACGATGGGGTTTTATTTTTTAAGGTTTCATCACTTTTTTATGCTTCGGCTATGGTCTGGTCTCGTGCAGTCCAGCTATACGAGACAACGAAAGTTTAAGTCCGGTTAAGACTGCCTAAAGAGTAAAAAACGTCAAAAGCGTTTATTTAACAGACACAAAAGGCAATAGTAGCCAAACCATAAGCTATAAAAAAGTAAGAAATACCAAAGATGTTATGTTGCTAGTATTTAGCAGTTGTCTTAAACCATCAGACTCGTGGATAAAGAAGAAACATTTCTATAATTATGGCGACGTATTTAGTTCATCTGTCCGTGTGGTGACGGAGTAAGAATACAATTCACCACTCCCTATCTTGCCCGTGGATGTCGTATAAGACGACTATGGAATATAATGTGCACATAACATCTGTGCAAGAGAAGGAAAACTCGAAATGAAACCCTATACCAACATGTCTGACCAGCATGGTATAGTAGGTCAAATTCCCTCCCATTGTGGAGGAGGCCCGAGCCCAACAGTGGGACGTATGTGGGCTGCGATGATGATGATGATGATGATTTAGTTGATTTCATGCGCTTTTTTGGTATATCTTTTTATTTTCCACTTATACACATGGGACTATTGGATTTCTACCTCCTCCACTAAGGGAAAGATATTGACTGTCAATATCAATTTCTTTTCCTATATAATGGTCAGCCGGTTTGATAGAGTTTTTATTCCTGCTAGGCAGGCTACCAAAGCCTAGAACTTTATACCGCTAGTCAACCAAATTGGTAATAAAGAGGTACAATATGGCAGGTTGATGTGTCTACAGGCCTTCCTTTCCGCCGCAACGGTCTTATTGGACAGAGTGTAACCGGATCATAGCCTGTCATAACAAATTGCGTTCCATTTTCTTAAATTACTATTTTTTTTAAATGTCCCGAACAATTATTTTTCTGAGACGAAAATTACCAGTAGCTCTCTCAGTACTCAGCAATCCGGCTGGAGAGTCCTCGGTACGGAATCAGGACCGTCGAGGCCCTCCGGCCAGTGCTGATGGAGTGGTTGGAGCGGACGCACGGGGTGCTTTCCTTCCGACTAGTGCAGGTGCTGACGAGGCACGGTTGCTCCAGGTAGTACCTGCATAAGATTGTCGGGAGGGAGAGCACACCGTCCTGCCGCTACTGCCGTTGCGACGAGGACACGGCACAGCACACGCTCGAGGTGTATGCTGCGTGGGAGAGGGAGCGCCGTGAACTCGTCGCGATTATCGGTGCTGACCTGGAGCTGCCGACCATCACCAGGGAGATGCTTGACAGCGTCAGGAACTGGGACGTGGTCGCCGCCTTCTGTGAGGCCGTAATCTCACGGAAGGAGGCGGCGGATCGTGTGCAAGTGGAACTCCTATTCGGCGACACGTTCCGCCGCCGGTGACTCGGGCGGCGCAGGCGCGAGTATCTGCGCCTAATGCCGCCCTAGCCGAGACCGCGGGTGATCGGACAGGGGAATTGTCCGTCACCCGCAGAGAGGCTGACCGCGCGACGGCGACCGACGTCCCAGGACGTCGAGAGGTGAGGTTACCCGAAAGGGTATTCCGTCGGGCCGATCACTGACGACAAGTCACATCTGCTCCGGTGGTCGGCCCAACAAGGAGGTGACGTGGGTACGGGTGGGTTATGGTCCCGCGTGCCGTCCTTTCATCACCCCGGACGAACTGGACCGCACGTGCGCTTACCATAGCCCACCCATTAAAAAGAAAAAGCTCTCTATAACATTAGTTATCTGACAATAAAAATGATTTTAAATCGGTCTATTTATTTCAGGAATTATCCGTATGTGGATTTTTTTTATTTTGTTATAAAGGCCATATACACTTAAAAACGGTAAACTTTGACATTACATTTTATTTCTTTGTATAGAAAATTTATTCAATAACTACATATTGAATTTGACTTAAGGTTCATTACACGCGTTGATCGATTCGTAGCGACGTTACAATTTGGGTCGTGTTTCATTTGAGCTTGATGTGCTCTAATTATTAAGAACAAAGGGCTGTAGTTTATTGTCTCGTACTACTGTTCGTTACAAATTAATTAACTGTTATTGGATATTACAGAGTAAAATTAATTTATGACTCGTTTGCAACGCTAAGGACTGAAAAAGCGCTTCGCTAAAGGTTTTAAGTAGAAATGAAACAGATAAATGCTCCGCCGAATACCGGATAGTGAATATCCGACCAACCTTGAAACAGGATTACCGGATACCCGGCCGCCGAACATCTGGCCGGAAATAGCCGATTAGTAATTTTAAAACAAACATTATTTACATACAAAATAAAAGCAAACTTCTTAGGAGCTTTTGGAGAGGAGAAAACTCGCGAGAAGTGTAATGGATTTTATGAAAATGTCTTGCAAAGAGTCCTCCAACGGTAATTCAGGTTCATCGTCAGTCAGAAAACAAAAGAGAGGACGAAGTATCTTTAACATCATGATCATCATAACACTTTTTAGGATTGTTTAATGAGGTAGCAATTAAAAACGGCTTTAGTCTATGTCATGATAACGCGATTGCACGTGGAAATAAGTCTTGTGCTTTGAATTCAGAATGCTTTGTTCGCAATCGTTATCTCTATATTCGGTGGTCATCTAATGCTGTAGAAAACGCTTAAGAAAGTTTTGCTAGAGTTTATCTCTAAGTGTCCTGCAGTCTATACAGCGAAAGACGTTTTTCAGACGTTGACCTTGTATACAAAGATAAGCTAAGTCATTTGTTGTGTCTTAACTCAGAGAAATTGGTATTTATTCATCATATTAATGAAGTATTAGTATTATCTTTTATGTGATATAATAAAAATAATAATATGCTTTATTATATGGATTACAAGAAGTGTTTCTAAACTTTATATCATATTTTTATGAAATCCGGTATCCAGCCGGATACTCGTTTACTACGTTATCTGGCCGAATTTTAAAATTAAGGCGGATAAGCCGGATACCGGATAATCACCGAATGCCCGTTGTGTCTCTAGTCAGCGCACATATTAGTTTATTCTATTTTGCAAATTATAGACTGAATTAATTTATATTAATAAATAAAATATAGCTAAATAATTTGTAATTTTTGGACGTAAGACAGACTTACAGATAAAATAAGATATGGTTTGACTTAATATTTCTAAGTGCTGACGGAATAAAAATATAATTCACAGCCCAATAATAATAATGAAACCTAGCCGGGTAAAAAGCCTAACCTAATACGATTGGAACTATAAAGCACTCAACCACTTCCTCAGAAAAACACTTTGTCCTTTTGATCTTCGAAACAAATACTGAGTCCAAAGACACAGATATAATTATATAGGTACTACGAGAATTATCATCATCATCATTATAACAGCACATTTTTGCCCACTGCTGGCCTTGAGCCTACTACTTCCTACTAAGGAAGGGAAATACGGTTTTTTGTCGAGTTTTCCTTTTTTTACAAAGCTGTTTCCTGCATTGCTATCCCTTAGCCGTCTTTTACGATACCCACGGGTAGGCGAGCGGGGTGTTGAATTGTATCCTTATTCCGTCACCGCAAGGAAATATAATAACGAGAATATTATTTTGAAGTTATATGCGCCGTTTCTTTCTTATTATTATTATGATATTATTATGGTCTTCCATTCAGGTATATTATATAGCTTCCATTCAGTGTCACCCTGCTCCGGTGGTCGGGACCGCGCGCCGTCCTTTCGTCGCCCGGGACGGAATGGACCGCGCGTGCGCTTACCATAGCCCACCCGTAAAAAAAAAAAGAAAAAAAAATACCAACATGTCTGACCAGCATGATACGCCTCGCCGATGACGCCTTACGCACGTAGTTCCCGTTCCCGTGGGAATACCGGGATAAAATATAGCCTATGTTACTCCCTGATATTATAGCTTTCCAATGGTGAAAGAATTTTTAAAATCGGTCCAGTACTTTTGAGTTTATTCGTTACATACAAAAATACAAAAATACAAATCTTTCCTCTTTATAATATTAGTGTAGATAGTGTAGATTACTGAAAAGTAGCATTATAACAAATTATTTACGAAAGATTATCACCACATGTAGGATACGAACCCATGTCTCTTTAAAATTCATTCCAACTTAATTTTGATTAGGCTAGTGTGGCTCAGTATGTTTGTTACTAAATTGTGACTCTTTATCTTATCGCCTTTTCATTCTATACGAAATCTAACAGAAAATATCTACTGTTTTTTAATATAGGGTTTTTGCTTACAGGTTCTCGATGTGCAAGACTGTGAAAGTGCGATCAGCGTGTTCTCGATTATGGTGTGCCCATCGTGCAATGCCACATGTCTGCCGCTCCAAGCGAGCACCTCCTTTAGAAGGAACGCCTTGCGGACACAACAAGGTAAATATTATCCAAGGTAAATTGTAAAATAGAAATAAATGTCTTTCTTCATTCAGCAGGCTCAGAAAAATATAAATAACCTGTCATTCGATTCAAAATAGCATGTAGGTATTTTTAAAAAATGTGTCTCGCGTAAAATTTTACTAAGTTCATACAATTTATTTAGAAAAAGTATTCGGTTTTACGCCAATATCTCAAAAATTAAGTGAGATTTAAAAGTTTATAAAAAAAATTAAAGATGACTGAATTTTCTAAAGAAAGGGGCCTATCTCCCGTACGCGTTGGCTTGTGTAAGCCAAACCACTTCGGATGTATTATGAATAAAAATTATTTAAACTAATTAAATGTAAAAATGAAGGATATGAAAAATTACTATGTATAGAATCTACTATATAGATAAATAAACCATAATACAATTATTTATTTAATTAATTACGCATTAATTAACTTTTTTGCTTCTACATGGACATAACATAGTTAAACTACAAATGTGAAATATCTTCCTTCCTTGGAGCTATCTTTTAAAAGGTGAAACCTGAATAGATTTCCATCGAAAAAATTAAAGAAAAGATTATTTATTATTATTATATATTCACTGTTTTTAAATTGTTAATACAATTTACGTAGGCTAAAATTGAGCGTTAGTATTGAGCTCGCGTTAAAAATAAAAAATTACGCTCTCTCCTATTGCTACCTTAGTTTTAAAGACTTCCAAAGCAAAATAAAGCGCGAGATATTCCATTTTTAACCCTCGAGGAGGAAATATTGTTTATATATGCATATACAGTCTGACATAATGAATACGGTCAGGCCTTTATTAACTTTTCTTCAAAGCATATTTATCATCCTGTACTGTAAGGCACGAGACCTTTCAGAGCAGAATTATGCATACCATCGAAATTAATTTCACTTACTAGGAGTGCTCTACAGAATCTTCTACAAATTAGTCTTGATAGCAATCGTGATTTTTGTGCTTAGCCTCCAGAAGAATGTTGTCCGACTAAATCACGCCAGACAGACTCATTGGCATTTAATTACATGTTTATTTTCTCTTCTCTTGCAATGGTATTATCTGCTTACATGCTTTACTCATATTTTATGGTACCCATCATCATCATCTGAGCCCATATAAGTTCCACTTTAGGGCTGGGGCCTTCTCCATAATGGAAAGAAAGTTGATCCACTATACAGCACTGCTCAGGCCTATTGGTATAGGGTTTTATGGTAAGTTTGCCTTCGCTTGCATGTGTATTATCTAGACATCATATAGTTTAAAAGACTATTACGTCTTTTACGACTTCCATGGGTAAGAGTAGTGAACAGTATTCTTACTCCGTCACCACACCGAAAGCGATACCCATAAGAAAGAATAGGGTGGCGTAACACCAATGTATTGTACCATATACCATCCAATTTTTTTTACCACCATATCGAAATTATTAACCTATTTACGGATAAATATTCAACTATAGGTACATTGCCATATACTGCACATATATATTTAAATATCAAATATTTTAATGAATTTATTATCAGTCCATTCATTAATTTAATTTATCCTGTTTGTTTAAATATAATCATATTATTAATAATTAATTTTGAATCATGTGATACTTATTAAAAACAAATATAAATTCGCTTCTTATTCATTGAACCATTCGCCATCCCGATTTTTTTATTACTTATGATGGCAAACGCTCGACAAATCGACAACCGCTGAGGATAAAAGGTTCTCGAGTTTGGACGCCTCCCCACTATGAGGACCGACAACCTGGTCAGTATTGCTGAGCGTCATTGGATGCAGGCGGGACAGGACCGCACTCTGTGGCATAACGTGAGGCCCACCTCCAGCAGTGGACGGCAATAGGCTGAAATGATGATATTTTGATGGCAAACGAACAAGCAACACGTCTGATAGTAACTGCTGCAAACTTCAGCAATTCCAGGGATATAGTCGCGCCGTTGTCTATCATGAACAAAGATTCTGGACGCAAAACCATAGAATACCATATCGTACTCCCTTTGTAGGGGTTATTACCATAATCAAATTGCTTCGGCGATCGTAATAAGGATATTATACGTTTCCAAGAAGATCGTGGTATCCATACTACCCGTGAATACTTAGACTTCAGCTATTCCTTTGGATAAGTAAGTGGAAGCGACAATTGTATTCTTATCTCCTCACCACATAGAGAAACTTCTTCTTTTGATGTTAATTAAAAATATATTGCAACTTTTGCCACTACCTTTCCCACAATGATTGTAAAGCGAAAATCTGCATATCTCTATCACAATAATCATCAACTGCGCTCATATATGTACCATTGCTTCGTACGAGTCTCCTCCAGATGTTTTCATATTTATAAAAAAAAAATTCCCTGTGGTGACGGAGTAAGAATAGAATTCACCACTCCTTTTTTACCCGTGGGTGTCGTACAAGACGACTAAAGGATATAATATGCATATTACACGTATGCAAGAGAAATAAAATCCTATATCAATACGTCTGACCAGCGTGGTGTAATAGGTCTTTTTTTTATGGGTGGGCTATGGTAAGCCCACGCGCGGTCCATTCCGTCCGGGGTGATGAAAGGACGGCGTGCGGGCCCATAACCCACCCGTACCCACGTCACCGCGTTGTTGGACCGACCACCGGAGCAGGGTGACTTGTCGTAAGTGATCGGCCCGACGGAATACCCTTTCGGGTACCCTCACTCTCGACGTCCTGGGACGTCGGTCGCCGTCGCGCGGTCAGCCTCTCTGCGGGTGACGGACTAAATTCCCCGGTCCGATCACCCGCTGCCTCAGCTAGTGGTGTAGTAGGTCTGTAACCCTTTATCTTTTTTGTTTTGGGGTGGGCTACGGTCGGCGCGCTTCCTCACCACTCCGTCCGGGGCAACAGAGGGGCTTAAGCACGCAACACCCGCAACCCACCCGAACACCACGTCGCCTTCGTCGTTGGGCTGACTACTGGAGCAGGGTTACTTGTCATCAGTGGTCGCCCCGACGGAATACCCTCTGCCCGGGGTACCCTCCCATCGACCGACGTCCCCCCCTCGGGGAGGACGTCGGTCTTTCCTCACGCGGTCGGCCTCTCGGCGGGTGACGGACTAATCCCCGGTCACGTCACCCGCGGCCTCGGCTAGGGCGGCATTAGGTCTGTAACCCTTGCTAGAGAAGACTCGAGCCCAACAGTGGGACGTATATAAGCTATGATGATGATGCTGAAGTTAAAAATGTAAAATTTTAATGTTCGTGCAATAATAACTTAATACGAATTCCATTGACGTCCTTTCAAGTAGGGAACGTGTGCTTGCATAAACGCGATTAAGTCCTTTGTGAATGTGTTTTTATAGTATGCAAATAAACGACGGGGCTTAAAGATAAATACCGGTGTCAAAGTCGCATTCAACAAAAGCGTGAAATAATTCAACACTGCTTTTATTAATAAATAGAACCTTAATTGAAAATATAAAATCAATATCAATTCAAAAACGTTTAATAAGAACACAATACATAATAATTAATTCAATATCTGCCTGTTTTATTTGTGACGCGATAAAAGATCCCTCATTGAACTTCAAAGAATGTAATTAACTTTATGAATGCCAGTCGCTATGTTTTTCTTAGAATGTCTCATTACTTTATTTCAAATGGATGTTTAATTTCTGTAAAAATTAATTAAGTTTAATATTATTCGCAAATTATTATATTTCACCGAGCTTAATACACATATTATCCACGTGAAAGGCAAATCACCACCCCCTTTTCTTGCCCGTGGATACCGTGCGAAATAAAACCCTGTATCCATCTATCAGCGAGATATATATATTTTTTTTCTTTTTGTTGATGGTCCACAGACTTATTGTCCGTGCCTTTGTTACATTTTTTGAGTTTAATTGTTAAGGTGAGTTTATATAATTCAAGTTATTCTTTAAGTGGCTTTATTACAGTTAGAAGTTAAAATAGACTTGAAGTTGAGCGCTGTTCCATGTGCCATTGCTGTTGATGGACATTTATGTGTTTCGGGGTTTTCTACTTTGTTTCTGTTATTTAGTTTCTGTTGTCTTCTATAGTATTGTTTTGCTGAGTTGTTATGTTTTTATTTTATTTTCTGTTCCTATTCTGTTAATATATTGAGTTGTCTCGTTATGTTGTTTTTTATTAGTTGCTGTTGTCCTTTTGTTTTTTATGTTTTGAGTATATGTTGTTATCTATACCTTAATTGTTTGTTTCTCTGCGAGGTATATTAGGATAATTACCTTCCCGTATTGGAGGAGGCTCGAGCCCAGAAATGGGACGTATATGAGCTGTTGATGACTACACATACTTTCCTCCTTTTGGTTCATAAATTATTATGTTAATATCTTTAAACGAGCAATTCTTGTAAATATATATATATTTTCAGGATCTCGGAAACGGCACCAACGATTTTGATGAAACTTGGCATACTAGAGGGTTCGGGTCCAAAAAATCGATCTAGCTAGGTTTTATGTATAGAAAATGTTCTTTTGTCGGTGTTTTTAGCAAAACGTTACAATGACATTAGATTTTAAAAGAATATCAATTCAAATTTCGTTCTCAACGTCAAGAGTTACGGTAGCTCAGGTGAGACATTGACCGGTTTTAATTATAGTTTTTGTGTGTCAAACAGCGTCGGATCGAATCTCGGTGTTATTATTATTCTCTTTTTGTAATTTTTTATATATTTTTCATTATTTATTTTTTATTTTTTATTAATATATCCCTAAATAAATTCTACAAAAATATTCCGAGCGAAGCTCGGTCAACCTGATATTTATGTTATAAGGAAGAATAACATCTAGAGACGGTAAAAGCTCATTTGATGGTGGAAGTATCAATTTCCGATCATGATGGTTCTTCTCGAGTTCAATTCTATGTATGTATACAATTCTGTGATAATCATCGTACTTTTTTAAAAGACAACACTGCACTAAGGTAATAATTCTTGTATTAATTTACAAACATATAATTAACGGACACAAATCATATCCACACTCAGAACAACCGTTTCTAGATTGCATAAAGTGTTGTCCTACGTGGGATTCGAACTCGCGACACTGGCACTGTGTATTCCTCTTTATCTCAACTCATATATATCCCACTGCATGTCTTGACCCTCCTCCAGAATGGAAAGGGAACTGACCTGCTATATCACGCTATTGGTATAGGATTTCATTTCGAGTTTGCCTTCTCTCGCATAGATGTTATTTGGATATTATATCCCTTGGTCGTCTTTTATGACACCCAGGGGAGAGAAAGGGGGTTATGAATTGTATTCTCACTCCGTCACCACACTAAAATTTACTCTCTCTGTACAAATTGTCAAATTAAAGAGATGCTAACAATTTTAATCATAAATGACAAAGAAAGAAAAATTCAAAATAAATTTCAATGACGTGACGTCTAGCCTGCCTGGCTTCCATTCATTCATTCATTCGTTACAGTCCCTTTTGGATGCGACCCGCTTCCACAATGGAATTGGCCTACTAGATAAATGTCATTGTGTTTTACATCTGTTCACAATTCAATTTCCTTTATCACGTTCCCATCATTGACATTCGAGTTGTGTGCCAGAATTTCTTTTTCCATGTTTGCTTATTTAACCATTTATATATAGGCTACTGTAAGCCAACTTCTTTTGCACTTTGTGAATGAACCCTGTACCTTAAAACTTAAAAATAAATTGCTGTCTGCATACTCTAAGTTTTTTCTCCTAAATGCCCCAAAGCGAAAGAGAACATGTCTACGAGCGCTCGTCTGAATAGTTACCCTTTCGCGAATCTATACTTGGGTGACAATGTCGCACTGACATGATAGACCTCATTGCGGGTTCCTAATTTTTACCCTATATGGTAGAATATATATTAGTAGTATATATATTGTAGTATATATATTGTAGTCTTAACCAATCAGCAGATAAAAAATCGACTTTATGTTAAAGATCCTAAACCTTCAGCAAATGTCTCGTACTCAAATTTGACATGAATTTCACTATCTTCAAAGAAAAACAAACGGTAATAAGATAAAGGAACTTGAAGGAACCAATAAGGACATGAGGAAATAAGTACCCGTATCGATTTCCTTTGAACTGATATCATTGGATTCACTATCAGACGCTCTCGGTTTATGAGATTCAAAAGTAGCGTTAACGCTACTTTTATTTTTTTTTACAATATAGCCCTTAAGGGCCATATCACATTGTAAAAAAAAATATTGTTTTACATTTACTTAAAATATTGTTTTGCCCGTTTGGTGACGATGTGAAAATACAATTCACCACTCGCTATCTTGCCCGTAGGTATTGTAAAAGACGACTAAGGAATATTATATGCAGATAATATCTATGCGAGGAAAGTATAACTCGACCTAAAACCGGTTTGGTAGTAGTAGGACCATACTGTCAGTCCGGGATAGTACCGCACTCGCGCAGAAAATCGATGTCTGAGTAGTAGCAATTTATTACTGCGCTTTGTTCAGTGAACGAGAGAGCCGGTGATACAACTTTCTGAGGATGTGGTGGGTTTTAGTGATGCCTTTAGTATCACCGAATCTTATTGCACGCATTACAATCCCTTCATTTTCTTCACGGTAGCAAATTAGAAGTCTAACAAAGGGCCATGTGTGGTATCATCACTTACCATCAGGTATACATTTGGCATCGTTTGTAATAAAAAAAAACGTAAAAGCCTATGCCGGAGGTATATATTTTTTGTCGATTTATGATTCCATAACCCGTTGCAGATAATCTATATAATAGCATACTATCTTTTGTTTTTTTGTGTGACTTAGTTGTTAGCCTCAGATGGCTGTGACAACTTTACCCGGACTGGTGGGTGAGCGCTGAGGGCTCTCAACCCGTTTAAAGTTAAGCGACCGATCCCGAGGGCACCCCCTGTGGGGTACGGACCTCGGCTTGGGCGGTCGCTGGCAAAGTGGGTACTCCCACGTTTATGACTTTAACGCGACACGTCTTCCTTCCCCGTCGGCGGGGGCGGTAACGTGGATATTTATTACTATTTGTCAAGGCCTCGCGGGCTGTGTATGCCTCAGTCTGGGCGAGTGCATACTTTCATCATTATTTCAGCTTATATACACTCTACTACTGTGCTCGATCCTCCTCCATAATAAGGAGAAAATATAGACATCTATTAAGTCATGCCAACGTCTCAGCTACTGATATAAAAAAAAATCGATAATCCTGTAAGGATAATGGCATAGACAGTATTTTTAAATAGTTTGTCTAAAAGTATTTATTTAAATCTATCCATCCACCGCCCGTAAACGAACACTGTAGGACATAGATCGTTCAACGAGATTACCACGCAGAACGAGTGTACTATATTGTACTGTGCTGAATGCAAGATTCAATCCTTATTCACTGCGACTTTTAGAATGTTGTCAGTCCTCTTACGCGCGGTTGGTCAATTTGTGATCAATGGAGGATCTTTCTTCCGCAACGGTTGTCGGTTCGACGAGTGATGTGACTTGGCCATTGCCATTTCAACATTCTAACTCTTTGGACTATATCGATTACGTCCGTTCTTCTACGGATTTCCATCGTTCGCATTTTGTCAAGCAAAGCACAACATAACATTTTGAGGCCGACACTTAGAGACGACGTTTCAGTGCCATTAGTCATTTATTTAAATAGTTTGTTCAATATATTAAACAATAATTTTATTGCATTATCTTCGTCCTTGAGAATCTTTATCAAGTCAATCTTATAATTCCTAAAGTTTCTCTAACGTAAAAGCCAAGTTATTATAACTGTTTTAAAAAATATCATCTTTTTAGTCATATTTGGCCCGCTAGGCAAAAAGCGTTGAGGAATTTTATTCTTTCATTCATTCATTTCAGCTGATATCCTATCCCATTGCTGAAATTGAGTCTCCTTCACAATAGGAGAGAAATTGACCAACTATATTACGCTGATCAGTCTTGTTGTAATAGGGTTTTATTTAGAGACTAGCAACCCGCCCTCGCTTCGCTTTGGTTTTAGTCGTTTTACCCGCGTAGTTCCCGTTCCTGTGGGAATACCAGGATAAAATATAGCCTAGTTTACGCTTTGATATTATAGCTTTCCATTGGTGAAAGAATTTTTGAAATCGGTCCAGCCGTTTTGCAGATTACCCGGAACAAACAGACAAACAGACAGATATACAAAAATTTTTTAATCTGTATTTTAGGCATAGGTGTCATGCAAATAACCGTGTGAGCATGAAAAAAGCCTATTATTTTGACATTACAAACAGACACTCCAATTTTATTTATTGATATAGATTACCTTCTCTTGCATTGATGTATGCATATTCAATTCCTAAATCGTCTTTTACGACATCCACGGGCAAGAGAGAGAGTTGTAAATTAATTCAACTATTAATTTCATACTTACTCCGTCGTAATATGGATAACAATTCAATCCAAAATGTTTTGCAGTGGTGTGTGGACCGCATCTGTGAACCAATGCCAAGACATGTAATCAATACCGATACGAGAACTACTGAATCACCAAGGTATAGTGTGGATGAGAAGGATGGAGAGAAACCCGAATGGACTGAGTGGGCGCCATGGAGCGATTGTAGTGCTGAATGTGGATATGGACTGCGTACAAGGATCCGAAGGTGTCGTTATAAGGGGTGAGTATTCTTTTTTTAAAGATGTATAAATGACGAAGTGATTAAAAGACTGACTTACTCTAGCAGTATCGTGGGTTCGATTCCCATGCAGAAAAATGTTCTGTCATCATCATCATTTCAGCTCATATACGTCCCACTATTGGGCTCGAGCTTCCTATACAATAGGAGGGAAATTGACCTTACTATACGATGCCGGTCAAACATGTGGGTATAGGGTTTCATTTCGAGTTTTCCTTGCATAGATGTTATAGGCGTATTATATCCCTTAGTCGTCTTATACAACATCCATGGGCAAGATAGGAAGTGGTGAATTGCATTCTTAATCCATCACCACACAAAAATGTTTTGTGCTATCCATAAATTGTTGTTCTGAGTCTGGATGTAATTTGTGTCAGTTACCTATGTTTGTAAAGCCCCCACAATAGAAGGATTATCTCCTTAGTGCTGGGTAAGTAGTATAGTGCTAGTAAATATTAGAATTCATCACACTTCTTTATTTCAGAACTATTTCCGAGAGTGCTTGCGAAGGTGCAGGATCACAGGTTCGTGTATGCTGGTCGGGGTCCACTTGCGCTGGAACGAAAGATACGCGTGTTGACCTCTGTCATCGACAACATCACCGGTTCATTCCATTTATACATCCTAACGGTTCGTGTATTAAGATCTTATATAACAGCTTTCAAATAAAAAAAGAATTATTAAAATCGGCTCAATTAAAGAAGAATCATCAATTAGGTCGAAAGTCACCCAATCGAAAGTTCTGACAAACATAAAAAAATCAGTCTAATTAAAACCTCTTTTTTTTGAAGTTGGTTAAAATAGGACCGAAATGTACTGATTTGCTATGTATTTTAAGATAATATTGATTAGCTTTTTACGTAACTAGTATGCCTTAATTATTGGAATTTGGCATTTAATATGCCAAGTTATTTATAAAAAAAAATTGTTTACGAACGGAAAATGATTGCCACACACGGGACTCAAACCCCACACCCACACAACTCCATTTTAATATATCTTGCTGGTATTTGAGAACTTGAAGAGTAATTTATTGTTATGGTCTATTATATTATTGCTTATTCCATACTTACTGCACAGCAGGAGGCAAATGAAACTACTGTATTACATTGATCACCTGCATTAGTATTAAAGGCTCTATAAGAAAGAGCCAAACTTATTGTATTCTTATTCTATAACCACACAGAATTGTAATAAAAATAGTAGTCGCGTTTTAGCTTACATAAAAATATGAAATTATTTAACGTTAGTCTAACTAGATTCGTCTACACGGGGAATTATGAAATCGAACGAATATTTGCCTTTATATTTTTACCATTAATGTTAATATAAACGAATAATATCTACGTCTTACTTATTTCTTTTTTATGTAATATCTGTTTTGGCCTCAGGGCTAACAGATATTCACGATAGTAAAACACTCGTAACGGGCAACTACTACTTTTGACAACGGCGTGATGGTTTACTATACCTTTAAGAAAATATTTTCATTTGCCTTAGTCCGTATAATGTACCTCACAGGTATTATCTAGATTTCTGAATAGGATAGTGAGTTTACAACACGGCGAAACAATAAGCTATCGATCTTTTCACATCATATGCCTGAGCGCCCAATAATTGAAATTCAGAGGGATTAAATAAGTTATTATTATTTAACGATCCCAATCAAAGTTGCCAATAAAAATGTCCCTGAGGTTTAATGGCTCCTGGTCTGCATCCAAATCCTGGGTAATGCGAAAATTTGTATTGATTTTTTACAGATTGCCTCTGTCTTTGAAGACTTTCTCAGTATGTTCTCAATAATAAGCCGAAAATTTACTAAATTGAGTGCGTATAATGGTAATAGGCTCTACTAATTTTATTTCACAATTTTTTAGTCATTCCTATTACGAAATATGGCCCTATCTCTTCTTATACCCCTACAGATAAATATGGTACAAATATCATTATTGAGTCTAGATTCCATTTTTAAATATTATATTTTTATTTAAACAAAGTCATTACTGATACCTTTCACGTCTTTATCATCGAAAATAAATGTAGTTGGAAATATATTGCTCGCTGGAAATTGCTCGTTGGAAATATATCTACTGAATAAAACATGATTCAATTATTTCAAAATCATTATGAAAGAAACAAATGTTCTTTACATAATTTTTTATGACTAATTTTGTTTTTATTTTTAATTAAATGCAATAAAATTTTTGCACGACTCATTATTATAAGCATTATCTTTAGCTGTGCTGAAGTATTATGTTTTAAATAATAAATAATAAATATTTTTTATCCGTGTGGTGACGGAGTAAGAATACAATTCACCACTCCCTATGTTGCTCGTGGATGTCATAAAAGACGACTATGAAATATAATGTGCACATAAAATCTGAGCAAGAGAAGGAAAACTCGAATGAAACCCTATACCAACATAGTATAGTAGGTGAAATTCCCTCCCATTGTGGAGGAGGCCCGAGTGGGATCCACAGTGGAACGTATGTGGGCTGGCTGAAGTATTTTTTACCCGATAGTCTATTATTTAGCGTAATAGGCTATAAATAGTAGGATATAATTATATTTAAAATAAATTAGAAAGAAGAAAGAAAATAAGATTTTTTGGACACTATAGCATACATACTTGACATAGAAATATAGGTACACAAATGATATAAAAAACGAAAACGAAAAAATATTGATGATTAAAATAATCGTAGTATATTCAAATGATATTCCAAATATTAGTGTCCAAAAGGCAACAGCTCAGCATATGCTACATAAACTTGCAACGCTGATTTTCAGCTGCAGCCTAACTAATCTAAGTTACAGGTCACAAGAAGTGCAAGTACAGAAGAGCTACAATTAATAGGTTCATAGATTATTCAAAATTATAAATAGTCATCTTAATAACTATAATAACAGCATTTAAATCGAACCAATACTATTTGAAATCTGCATTTTAAATAGTCTGAAATGATTAGAAGAACAGAGTAAACATACGTTACAATCAAGTTTTGCAATTTAAAAATAAAAAACAAAATAAAAGGAATATATGTATTTAAAAAAATATGTCATTAAATAAGTTATTATGTTATTAAAAGATGTCAAAATGATTAATATGATAATTTAAATATAATTAAGTAATATAAAATAATAATAATGAAGCATCACGTTGTCAAGACAAGGTGTAAAAAGTACGGAAAGAATTATCCCAATCCGTAAAAAAACCGGCTAAGAGCATGGTTGTCTGTAAAGTCGGTTTAACGTCATAACAAAACATTGATGAAATGACTGCATACTTTTATGAATAAAATTGAATCATTTTTATTGAATTATCATTATTCTGTATGGATACAAAGGAGTGAAATGAAATCTACAATTTAATTGATAAACATTTTACAATTATAATATGGTTATCTTATTAATAAATCGTATTAAAATATGTGACATCAATCAGCGTAACGGGACAATGAGCGTAACGGGACTTTTTCGTGCATGCAGCCAGTGTTAATCGATTTATTAGACGTTGTCACGTCAAAAATTAGATGAGAAGCTAAAAAAATTGCAGTGTGGTGATGTTTGAAGAACATGATTATCAAGCCTCCCACCAAGTGTAACGATTATGGCATTATTCCTCTGTTATAGACAGATTAATGTGAAATGGCAAATGGCTATACAGGTTAATGTCCAAGACTGCATATTTATGGGCTAATGGGTGCGTGGTATTTTGTTTGTACTTTAAATTAAAAGCGACAAAATGTATAAGAAATCATTGTTACGAACATATTTTTCATTACGCTTATTTATTATGTTTAAAAAAATTAAATATTTAGTTTTAGACTACAATGTTAATAATACATTTTTAAATAAAAACTACAATAAAAGGTCAAATACCATCACCTTGCGTAATTAAACATGGCTTCGGCTTTCAACTCAAATCAAATTATTTATTCTGTATAAGCCACTTAAGGGCACTTACATATTGGCATATTTACAAACTAGATAACTGTCCCTTAAAAAGAGATAGAAAAGAATTATTTCCATCAAATTGATTTTAACCATTACATTACATACATAGTACATTATCTTCTTCATCGCCATCATCATCATCTCAGTCCTTTGAAGTCCCACTATTGGGCTCGCGCCTTCTCCACTATGGGAGGGAAATTAACCTACTGACTATACCCCGCTGGTCAGACGTGTTGGTATGAGGTTTTATATCAAGTCTTACTTCTGTAGCATAGATATTATCTGCATATCATATCCCTTAGTCATTTTTCACGACACCCTGTTAAGAGAGGGGGTGGTAAACTTTATTCTTACTTCGGTCTTCACGGTTTTCTCGTCTTCAATAGTTTAATAATATTGTAATACTAATAGTAATTATTTCTTTCCACAGAGACCCAACAATGTGAGATTTGGTGTGTGGACTACGGTGGAGGCGGTCCATCCAATTTTGGCGCTTTACCTGATGGAACAGCTTGCAGCTATAGCACTCCTTACGATGTTTGCTTTCAGGTACAAATGTTTTATATACACCATTAAGCCATCTGACTCATTGTATTCGTTACCGTCACTATAATTAAGTGTTTTCATCATCATCATCATCTCGGCTCATAGACGTCTCACTGCTGGGCTCGAGCCTCCACCATAATAGGAGGGAAGTTGACCTTACTATACCATGCTATTCAGAAAGGTTTGTATTTTTTTTTATGGGTGGGCTATGGTAAGCGCACGCGCGGTCCAGTCCGTCCGGGGCGATGAAAGGACGGCGCGCGGGCCCATAACCCACCCGTACCCACGTCACCTCGTTGTTGGGCCGACCACCGAAGCAGATGTGACTTGTCGTCAGTGGTCGACCCGAGAAAGAAAGGTTGGTATAGGATTTTGTTTCAAAATTTCGTCCTCTTGATGTTATCTGAGTGTTATATCCCTTAGTCGTCTTTTACGACATCCACAAGTGATTTATATAACGTTACTTTGACGCTAATATTCGTGCTAAACCTCCAGAGCAAGTCTTTGTGTAGATATATTTCTGCTGTATTTGTGTGAGTGAACTCTTTCGGAACACTAGGCTCAAATCAAATTGTTGTGTGTTCAGGTGCTTTCTAGAATAATTTAGATTGATTGACAATTTGAACCCGATAGATTTCATGGAATTTTATTTCAATTGTTTCGATTTGTCATTTGTTTAGACGCTCTAGAGAGCTACTTTTGTAAATATCTCTTGTCGGCTCATATACGTCCCAATGGTGGGCTCGAGTCTCCTCCACAATAGGAGGGAAATTATACTATGCCACGCTGTTTTTGAGTTATCCTTCTCTTACACTGATGTTGTATGCATATTGTCTTAGTCATCTTGTACGACACCATGAGCACAATTCACCACCCCCTCTTAGGGGGTGGTGAATTGTATTCTTATTCCGTCACCACAGGGAAAAGTATCTAATACTAGCAACCCAGTTTCAGTTCCTTATCCGCGTAGTTCCCGTTCCCGTGGGAATACCGAGCTAAAATATAGCTTATGTTACTCCCTGGTATTATAGCTTTCCATTGCTGAAAGAATTTTTGAAATCAGTTCTGTGATTTGAGCGTGAAAGTGTAACAAACAAACAAACTTACTTTCGCATTTATAATATTAGTAAGGATATATTAATTGCTGTTTTTTGTTCTGCAGGGTGTATGCGTGAAAGGCCAATGTAATTCATCAGATACAGTATGCAATTGGTGCCCGGACGGATACTGTAGCAACAACACACACGTTTACACAAGACGTCTTGCCAGAGGTAACATTATTTTATTTTTAAGACAACTCCTTGCACTAAGGAAATAATTCTTGTATTGCGGGGGACTTTACAAACATGTAAACTAACGGACACAAATTACATCCAGACGCAGAACAACAATTTGTGGATCGCACAAAGTCTTGTCCCACGTGGGATTCGAACCACTTTTTTTTGGGGAGTGGGTTACGATCGGCGCGCTCCTCGCCCGACTCGTCCGGGGCGACAGAGGCGCGTAAGCACGCACACCTGTAACCCACCCGTATAGCACATCGCTTTCGTCGTTGGACCGACCACCGGTGTAATTCGAACCCCTGACACTGGCGCTGTAGGTTGGTATCTTATCCACTATGCCAGCTGTGTAGTTATGATTTTAATTCGAGCGTGCACTAAAGTGAAACGTGTCTGATATGTCTTCGGCAAAAATGCTCTCGTATGTCTGTTTGGATGTTCGACTGTTCTCTTCATTGTATTCTCAATCAATTTTTATGTATGCTCGAGTTTGATAATTATATAGGTGGCATATTAGCGCTCGCTGCGCGGCCTTCTAAACGTCAGATTTAATAGCGTTACTCGACGACGTCAAATTCTCTCTTTTTTTTCTGGAATGTATAGCTGCTAGCCGCAGATGGATTTTATAGCTTGACGCGGTCTATGAGTGAGCGCTGGAGACTCACAAGCCACACAGGACTTTGTACAGACTGTTTTGAGTCTGTGTATTTGTATCTGTAATTCGTGTCTTTTAATTTCATATATGATAAATTCTCCATGACACATGACTTTATGCCTTAGTGTGTCTAACAATAAAAAAGGTAGGACACGTAAACCGAGGGAGGTAATATTTGTTCTTTAAAAATATTTTAGCATAAAATGAATATATAAGAAAAAAGGAATTTAATTAAAAATTTAATACAAATATATAAAAATACAAACAAGAGACGTTTACCTGAATTGCAGTGGTTCAGTAATATTTTATGATGAGATAAAGATTTTAAGCTGCTGTTTCTAAGTGACCGTGTTAAAATTTTCATCAATTTAGCAGTATTCGTACAAAAGCTGAAGCAAATTTATGTGAAAGGAAGATTATTAATATTTTAAGTGTAATAAGTCCCACTGTTGGCCACAGACCTTGTCCACAATTAGTATCACACACTTGCATTCCATACTGGCCACAAAGTAGGATGTTATATTTTCTCAAAAAAAAAGTGATAAAAAATAAATAAAATGCCAACTAATCAAGCTAGTACCTAATAATTTCTGGAACGTTCTACGTGGTATAGTAGATCAATTCGTCTCTTATTATGGAGGAAACTCGATCCCAATAGTGGGACGTATACGGGCTAAGATGATGATAGAAGCCCAAGTTTCAAATATAACCTAATATCAATAGTCAGTTTTATATAGTAGCTGTTCTCTAATCCTTACCAATATTATAAATGCGAAAGTAATTTTGTTTGTTTGTTACGCTTTCACGCTTAAAACATCGAACTGTTTACAAAAATTCTTTCACCAGTGGAAAGCTATAATATCAGGGAGTAAAATAGGCTTTATTTTATCCCGGTATTCCCACGGGAACGGAAACTACGCAGGTAAGGCGACTGAAACTGAAGCGCAGCGAGGGCGGGTTGCTAGTGCAATAAATGCTAATATTTTCATCAGATATAAAATAAAATTAGATCAATTAAACTCAACATTACCGCTTATATATATTCTACTGGCTCAATGCTCCTCCACAATCGGAGAGAAATTGACTTATGATGATTGAAATTTATTGAAATAGACAGACTTGTTGCTATAGATTTTTATTTCGAGTTTTCCTTCTCTTGCGTATGTGTTATCTGCATATTATAATCTATTTTACGAAACTCACAGGCAAGATGAAAGGTGAATTGTATTCTTACTCCGTCACCGCACGAAAAACTATTCAATTTTACTATTAAACTTTTCATTTATATTATATCTAACAGTAGAAACGTATTTTTTTCAGGATGGACACGAATGACAATGATACCCCACGATGCCCACCAACTCTCCCTACACATAGCCACACCAATTCCATTAAACATCGCCATAAGAGAACGGAAGAAGGATAAACAAATCCTCGAGCTGAAGAAACACTCCAAACGTATCGAAATTGAGGATAATAAGTATCTGAAGTACGATTCCAATGTGCCACAGAATCTACAGATTGTTGAGGTGGATAATAATGTGATAGATATTAAGGAAGGAGGAGTAAGATGGGAAGGGAGTACGGTATGTGCAGGCACAGTACTAAGATGGACAAGTACAGATACTGATGTATTTTTATCTTCGGATTCCCGACTGCAAACGGATTTTATGATAATGGTATAAATATTTACTTCTATATTTTATTATTCCTCATCTCCACTGTTGGGCTCGGGCCCCCTCCACTATAGGTGGGACATTTTCTGTTTTGTTATTGCCGATGGTGGCAAACGAGAAAGCAGCACACTTGATGGTAAGTAATACTGCCGCACATGGACTTCGGCAATACCCAGGGGCACAGCTATTAGGCCGTTGCCTACCGTGCAAAGAATGCTCTTCTTAAATCTCGTTTAAAGAAGGACATGTTGTAGCAGGGAAACACAGCAGCAGGTAGTTCACTGACCTACTCTACAACGCTGGTCAAACGGGAACTATAACTATAGTGTTTTATTTCAAATTGAAGTGAGGTATCTTGCATAGACGTTATATGCATATTATATACCTTAGTTTTATTTCACGACACTCCCCTGGGTAAGGAAGGGTAGTAAATTGTATTCTTACTCCATCACTACTCAGAAGAAAAACCCAAATAATATTCAATTAATGTATTACTTACCAAAAATAGTAACACAAAAGGGACTAAACAAATAATGTGAAGTTAAACATCGCAAAACATTTGATAATAAGGGTCTTGGCTTTCCACTTTAATTATTCAATAACGCTTATTATTCAACAACTGGGCCGCTTAGAAGTTAGTAAAAATACTCTCTGTACACGCCATTATATAATCCTTTCCATTATGTATTTTATATCATTTTATTTATATGTGAAAGAAGAGTGTGGTTTCTTTATATGGGAAGGGAAATATGGTGAATGGTGCTTTGCGCAACTTGCGCCGAAGCCTGTCTAAGAAGACTAGCCTGGCTATGCATAGGGGAGTGCTAGTACTAACTCTAATGTATGGAAGTGAGCTGGCTATGGCAGAATAAGCACAAAAGTAGAATAAATGCTGTGAAAATGAGAGTGCTGAGGAGCATGATTGGTGTGAAATTGAGTGATAGAATTAAGAACAGAGTGATTAGGAACCATTGTGATATGAATGTCGATGTAGTGACAAGGATTGAGAAAGGTATGTTAATGAAAGGAGACTAACAAGGAGAATTTATAAGGTGAATATGAACGAAAGTGTTGGAAGGGGAAGACCAAGGCGGACGTTCCACATTCAAATCGGGGTCGTTCTTAAGAGAGTCCAGGTTAAGTGTACCCTGAACCGAAGAACATGTATGAGGAGATTAATGAACGCGGAGGAGGCGAAAATGGTATGTCAAGATCGTAGCAAGTGGAAGGAAGTGGTCTCTGCGTAACCCTATTTGGGAAAGAGGCGTTAGTATATGTATGTATGTATTGAATGCGATTTTTAAGAGAACGTCACTCATCATTTGCCCTCATCCCACGCTAAGTGGGGTCGGCACAATATGTTCTTTCCTTCCGCAGGCTTCTGTCAACTACCATATCTGTACTAACTGTTATCATACGCATATCCTCATTGACATAATCCATCCATCTCTTTTTAGATCTCCCACGATTCTTACCCACGTATTGGTAAAACTACTTATCACATAGTGATTTCTGAGGTTTATGCGAGTATTGCGCATTGTAAATAAAACTACTTTATGGATTTTATCGCGTTTGTATTTGATTTTTGATTGCCCGACACTTTGAACACTACAGCTTTCATGCTCATATAGAATCATTTTCTTATACTGGCAATAAATTTGTACCAAAATGTGTGTGAAAATTTAATAACTAATTTCTGTAGCGGTTAGGCAATTATAAATATCTGTAATAACGACGACTTGTTGGACGTCAGACATCTTAGTCCGCCCGTGACCGTGCACGCTGCAAAATGTTTTAAAGGTCGGGCAATCGAAAATCAAATACAAACGCGATAAAATCCGTAAAGTATTTTAATTTACAACTAGCTTCTGCTCGCGACTTCGTCCGCGTGGTATAGATACTTTGGGCTAACGCTAACTTTAACCTTAAAACTTTGTTTACGTAGAAGGTGAAAATATTTTTAAATAATACGATTCTGTCACACATGATTTTTACGAAAATTTAGCCGTTTACACAACGTAAGCTATCAAAAGGAAAAAACCTCGATTTCGAAGCATTATTCATTAGTGCTCCGCTCCTGTTGGTCTTATCGTGATGATATACAGCCTATAGCCTATTTCGATAAATGGTCTAATCTAACACTGAAAGAATTTTTCAAATCAGACCAATAGTTCCTGAGATTAGCGCGTTCAAACAAACAAACTCTTCAGCTTTATATATTAGTATAGATACTTGTCACATGCCTTTCATCCCTTATCACATGTGAATACCAAGACAATGATTTCAATCTATTTCAACAAATACTTTCAGGCGATACCGGAACATCCAATAATTTCTGACGATACAATAACAGTTCAAGTATCAGTAAACTACAGCACACCAGCAAGCCGTGCAAAACCTTTGGAGTATAAGTAAGTTATCATTAACATCATTTTCTGCTATTATCTCAATTACTTGGAGTCGACACAATATGTACGCTCCTTTTACAGTCCTCCTTATCTTCACGGCTCATATACATCCCACTACTGGGCCCGAACCTCCTCCATAATGGAAGCTCACTGGTTAGACGGATTGGCATTTTTTTTATGGTTGGGCTATGGTAAGCGCACGCGCGGTCCAGTCCGTCTGGGGCGATGAAAGGACGGCGCGCGGGCCCATAGCCCACCCGTACCCACGTCACCTCGTTGTTAGGCCGACCACCGGAGCAGATGTGACTTGTCGTCAGTGGTCGGCCCGACGGAATACCCTTTCAGGTCACCTCACCTCTCGACGTCCTGGGACGTCGGTCGCCGTCACGCGGTCAGCCTCTCTGCGGGTGACGGACAATTTCCCGGTCCAATCACCCGCGGCCTCGGCTAGGGCGACATTAGGTGCAGATACTCGCGCCTGCGCCGCCCGAGTCGCCGGCGGCGGAACGTGTCGCCGAATAGGAGCTCTACTCGCACACGATCCGCCGCCTCCTTCCGTGAGATTTAGTCGGATTGGCATAGAGTTTTATTTCGAGTCCTTCTCTTGCACTTCTCTCTGTCCTCTATCCAGTTTTCATTCTCTTGACGTCTTTTACGACACCCCTGTGGTTGTGTGCCTGTGCAAGATAAGGGATAGTGAATTGTATTCTTACTCCGTCGACACGAATAAAGGCTAATTAATCTAACACTTTGAACAAAGGTCTAGTTCTTTCTCATTTAAAGAAGAAACCGTTGTTTAAGTCAATAAAATAAATCTTTGATCTTCATTATTACTTAACTGTATTAATTGATTATGTAGTTATTAAACAAAAACGCTTATTAAAATCGAATCATTTGTATTCCTAATCTAGTAATGGAAATTTTCTAGTAGTCATCACCTCGCCTTATCAACGTATCACAGCTGACCTCAAACCTCCTCCGCAATAAGAGGGAAATTGATTTAATATACCACGATGATCATTTCTTAGTCGCCTTTTAGCACACTCACAGGCAAGATAAGGAGCAGTGAGGTGAATTGTATTCTTACGGAAGACACTCTAACGATACTTTAGTAATACTTATTTTTTTTATCGACATACATATAAGTTTAATTTGGTTATATTCCATTAGAAGATTAATTTTACTGGATAGACAATATTTAAGCATACTGCCTGTTATTGTGTACAATTGAAATGTAGGAAGCTATGGTTTTATATTATTAATTTTATATACTACTAGCAACCCGACCTCGCTTCGCTTCGGTTTCAGTCGCTTTTCCCGCGGCGTAGTTCCCGTTCCTGTGGGAATACCAGGATAAAATATAGCCTATGTTACTCCCTGAAATTATAGCTTTCCATTGGTGAAAGAATTTTTGAAATCGGTTTGGTTGTTTAAGCGTGAAAGCGTAACAAACAAACAAACATCCTTACTTTCGCGTTTATAATATTAGTATGGATAACTGCGGGCAACAAAAGGGTAGTTATATACTGTCATGTTTATATCTTCGTATATTAGTTGATTACATACCTATATATATGCCAGCTAACCCGGCAAAGGTTGTTTTGCCATATAAATAATTTCTAGATAATGTTTAGGACATTCGAACGTAAATTTGTAGCGTAGAAAAAATAACTTACTTATTGTGTGCGAGGGTGTGGTATTTATACAGGATGTACCAGGTTATGGGGCAACTGGTCACACGGGAGATAGGCAATGGTGTTAGGAACCCATAAAAAAATTGCAGGAAAAATTTCGATTTGTCAATGAATTAGTGACATGTAAAGTTTTCAATTTTGTCATCGCTTTTTCGTGTAAATCTGATTGAAATGTATAAAAGCAGTGATACTTAATCTGCAACATATTCGTACTTTGTTAAATGTTAATTAGAAATTGAAAGAATCAATGATTACGTTCACATAAGCAAAACTAACTTCGCTTTAAATCAGCTGATCGGCCGATGACCGTCGCCGAGTCGCGTTTTTACCTACGCTACCTTTGAAGCATTTGCGCAATTCCTACCTATTCATACTGTCGAAGCTTTACATGCCTACATGTTTCCTGTCTATACACGCCCACATAATACGTAACATTTAAGGCATAGACTGTTTAACACACATTTTTGCAATAATTATAACCCTTATGTTATATTGTTTTTTGTGTAATATACATTTTAATTATGATCTATGACCGGTAAACTACAACATACTCGAACAGTTGCCCCATAACCTGATACACCCTGTATATGCCACTGCTGGACTCGAGCCTCCTCCAAAGCGGGAGGGAAATTGACCTATTATAACTCGCTGGATAGATATTATCTGCATATAATATCCCTTAGTCTTCTACGACACCCACAGGCAAGTCATGGGGTGGATTACTCTATTCTTACTGTGTCACCATACGGTGAATCCATGCGCCATCAAATCACGTGAGTTGTGACAATAAATGTCTGGTGGACATATACTATGTGGTTTGAAATTACGACAGTAAAAGCCCCATAACCTGATACACTCTGTATATTAGAATATATACAATATTTTTTTTATGGGACTAATCCCACCACACATTCCCACCATTGTAACTCCTGTAAGCCAGGATCCACAATGGTCTCCATAAATGACACCGAGGTTTGACCCTCAGGCAGTCCCGGGATATGATTTTAATTGTCTTGGGACCCGCAACAAATTTAATTAGAAAAGATTAAAGAGGAGGAGTTGGAAAGAGAGATTCCACTTCCCTCCTAGGCAAAGCAAATATATACAATATATACATATACTTATGAATAGATACCTATGTATCTATCATAGGATAAGATGGCCTGGATGTGCTTCAGAAGATTGCTTACTAGATCCGAAGTGGTAAAATATAAATATAGAGAATAATTCTAAATATATATAATATTCAATATTGTCTGTCAACTTTGAAGGGAACTCATTATCAACTGTTTAAACCCATTAACAAATGTTTGAATTGTTACAAGTTTCTTACGAATCAAAACTTCAGTTGGGATTCCTTTATCAGGGACTTTGAACAACTTTGCTTTAAGTTTTGTCCTCGTTATGCCGTGTAAATGCTGAGTTTGAGAATTAATAGCTTCTGGAACGAAATAACTGTTGCTGTTCTCCGTTTATATTCTTTTGAGAATTAGTTATGATGAAACAATTGCAAGTATTCCAAACAAAAACAAAATGTTAGGATTTTAATCCTCTGTAATTATGAATTAATAATTTGTATTTTGCCTTTTTTAAGATTCCGTACCCAAAGGGTAAAAACGGGACCCTATTACTAAGACTTCACTGTCTGTCCGTCCGTCTATCTGTCACCAGGCTGTATCTCAAGATCCGCGATAGCTAGACAGTGGAAATTTTCACAAATTATGTATTTCTGTTGCCGCTATAACAACAAATACTAAAAACAAAATAACATAAATATTTATGGGGTCCTCCCATACAACAAAAGTGATTTTTGTCAATGGCACCATTCGTGTGCGAGTTCGACTCGCATTTGGCCGATTTTTTTTTGAAGTTTGTCACGTATTTCGATATTTCGTGCTAGAAGATTCGATGGAATAATTTTGAGACCAATAATCTAACAATGGTATACTTATATACTTTCATAAACATTTCTAGTCCTACACATCCGTAAGAACAGTACAGTTTATCACCCCATTTCTTACCCAGCTGTCATAACAGTCGACTAAGGGATGATATGCAGGTATCATTTATGCTAGAGAAGAAAAACGCCGAATAAACTCTTATGCTAACTCGTTAAATCGCGTGATAGGTTTTCGCTTTTATTGCAACGAAAGCTCGAGCCCAGCAGTGGAACAAATATGAGATGATGATAAAAATTCGATTGATATTTAAGGTAGATATTAATTTTAAAATGTCTAATTAATCATCATCATCATCGCAGCCCACATACGGCCCACTGTTAGGCTCGGGCCTCCTCCACAATGGGAGGGAATTTAACCTACTATACCACGTTGGTCAGACATATTGGTATAGGGTTTCATTTCGAGTTTTCCTTCTCTTGCACAGATGTATGTGCATATTTTATCCCATAGTCGTCTTTTACGACATCCACGGGCAAGATAGGGAGTGGTGAATTGTATTATTACTCCGTCACCATACGGAAAACTTAATATTCATCATTAAAGGAAAATAAAAGGTTTGAGAAACATATCCTAAAGTAAAATTTTTTGAATGTCAGTAATTTTTATCGAAGATGGTCAACGGAACGCGGGCCTTGTTCGGCATCGTGCGGCGGTGGGGTCCGTGTAGTACGACCAAAATGTCTGCGCGACCATAAATGCCCACCACTGATGTACGAGGCTTGTAATGCTCACAGGTAACTGACTTTTATTTACTTATAATGTAAACTACCATTGTTGAAAACTACAGTCTCTGTATTCGGCACACGCCTCTCACGACTTGCTAATCGTGAGGAATTTCATTGAAGTTACTGTGAAATAATGGAATAACTGAGTTTTCCCGTGTGTAATAGAATGAAAATAGAATTCAACACTGCCTATCTTACCCACAATGCTCAAAATAAAACTCTATATCAACCCCTATTACCATCGTGGTATAGTAGGTCAATTTCCATCTTATTGTGGAGAAGACATAATGGAATCTAGTAGTAAGAAATTTATGAGAATATAATGCATTGAATTTCCCTGTGCCGAAGACATTTACATCTAGTGGCATCTTGTGAAGGCATTCCCACTTTAATGAGTGAGGTTGGAATGAGGTACGGGACAAACGAGTGAATAACGCTTGAAGATTGTATTATTATTTTACCTTTTCAATACTTTTTTCTATGTTATTACATGTAAAACTTTCAAATTCCCCGTGGATATCGTAAAAGACGACTACGGGATATAATATGGAGACTGTTGGGCTCGGGCCTCCTCCACAATAGGAGAGAATTTGACCTACTATACCATGCTGGTTGTCTGACCAGTATAGTATGTCTATGTTGGTATAAGGTTTTATATCGAATTTTTCTTCTCTTCCATTGATATTATCTACATATTATAATCCCTTAGTCATCTTTTACGACACCCACGGGCAGGGAAGGGAGTTGGAGAATTGTAATCTTACTCCGTCACCACACGGGGGATATTTTATTATAATAATGTATATTTCTTTGTAATTTTGTTAGCTGCGAGTTCTCATGGGCTCCGGGTGAGTGGGAGGAATGTAGTGCCACTTGTGGTGAAGATGGAATACAAGAGAGACAGCTCTTCTGCATACCACATAATATTACGTAAGTACCTAAATCAAATATTTTTCTGTCCCATTCACATTCTTGTTGAACTTGAGTCCTATTGGGAGGAAAATTAACCTATAATCCGACGTTGGTTGGACATATTGGCATGGGTTTCTATGTAGAGTTTTCCTTGTCCCCCATGGATTTTATCTACAAAACATACCCTCTTACTACGCTCGCGTGCAAGAATGGGTGACTGGTTTTTGATTTGTTTTTTTTTTGTAATAAATGCGAAGATCATATATAAGTTTTATTACAATACCATTTTCAGTTTTTATTTTTCTTCATAAGTAAAAAGATTTAAAATAAGACTTCCGTGCTTTGACGGAGTAAGGATATACCACTCAATACACTCATACAAGGAGTATGGAATTGTATTTTTACTCCGTCATCACACGGAGAATTTAATTTAACAATTAATGTATTAATAATCGTATCTTTATATTACAGAAAGCTTGCTCAAAAATAAAATATTCCTAAGTTTAAATAGCTTAAGTTATTACGTATAATTCTATTATATATAATATATTTATTAATTATAATATATATATATATATAATATATATAATAATTCTATTATATATATATATATATATATATATATATATTAGTATAATAAATCCTGCAATCGAAAATTTCACATGTCTACTCAATAAAAAGGCAAAAAGATGGCAAAGATTTTTATTTTCCAGTACTACGTCACGGAGAGATTTGATAAAGAACAGTGTATCACCAGCAAAATGTACGTCAGATAAGCCTGATAGGACACAGCCGTGCAATCGGGTACAATGCCCTGTATACTGGCGAGAGATGCCATGGACGCAGGTAAATACATTGTGTATTTATTTCTATCTGAAACTGATTAGACAAAATTTTAAGTTACCCTGAATTGAAGTTATAAGAAGCCGACAATCAAGATTTCACTTTGAAAGATTTAAATCTCTAGTAATAAAGCTATTTTCTTCGTACTTTATAACTAATCATCAAGTCGTTGAGTGAAATTGTTAATAAAATATTCGCCACAGACAAAGAGATTTATCTAATTAACAAAATGATAGATAAAATCGTTTTTACCGTCCACAAAATAATGGATCTTTGCATAATGGAAAAACGCTGTCCAACTATAGGTATCACGTTGGCCAAACATAGGTTTTTATTCAATATTTGCCAATACTAGCAAGGATTTATTGTACTTCAATCCTTTAGCCATCGACTACGATATTCCCGGGAAAAAAGTGGGCCTCCGAAAATAAAAAGGAAATATAGTTATTATAAACAACGGCAATAATATTACAATGATCATCAGCATTACATCTCATATATATATGTACTGGGCTCGAATCTCCTCCTCAAGGGAGAAAATTGACCACCATACCACGCTGGTCCGATTGGTTAGCATTAGATTTTATTTCGAGTATTCCTTCTTTTACACAGATGTTATATGCATATTATACCTTACTCGTCTTTTACGATACCCACAGGCAAGAAAGAGGGTGGTAAATTGTATTCTTATTCCGTCGTCACATGGAAAATCAAAATGATATTAAGTTTAACAATTTTTACGGATTTTATTGCATACGGGAGGTTTGGACCAGACATTTCTTCCGTAACCATGAATTGATCGAATTATCGAATATTTATAAATCTAGTATAAATGCGATAAAATCCGTAACAATAATTTATTATACTTTTTTTTTTGTTTTGGGGTGGGCTGCGGTCGGCGCGCTCCTCGCACCACTCCGTCCGGGGCGACAGAGGGGCGTAAGCACGCACACCCGCAACCCACCCGAACACCACGTTGCCTTCGTCGTTGGGCCGACCACCGGAGCAGGGAAACTTATCATCAGTGGTCGGCCCGACGGAATACCCCCTACTTGGGGTACCCTCTCATCGACTGACGTCCCCCCCTCGGGGAGGACGTCGGTCTTTCCTCACGCAGACGGCGTCTCGGCGGGTGACGGACTAACTCCCCGGTCACGTCACCCACGGCCTCGGCTAGGGCGGCATGACGCGCAATAATTTATTTATTATACTTGCATAAACATCTAAAATCATTATGATTTTAAACTATTACTTAATAAATTGCCCAAAAAAAAACCATTCTTTGAATTTATTCATACATATTTGAGAATCTTCTCATTTTTTAAATATTACAATATGATTTCAGTGTTCAACAACATGCGGACGCGGTGTATCTCGTCGTCCATTAATCTGCCCAGCATCAGACGAACATCTTTGCGGTCCAAAACCTCGGGAACGACACCGTCGCTGTCGAGTCCGCCAATGCACACGTCGTGTCCCTCCCACCAACACCGTATGTCCTCCGACGGACAACACACAGTACTGTGAACTATTTGACACGGAGCAGTTACGAAGACACTGTCTAGTACCGCCTTTTAAGAAGTACTGTTGTAACGCTTGCAGAGACGTCGACCGTGGATACTTCAGAGGAAACGGGTAGACTAAGACCATCTTTATCATCTAAATGTGTTATATAGACTCCTTCCTGTCGCATACCAATATTTTTATGGTAGTGATATGTTAGGAATTACCAGAAATTGTTGAAATTTTGGTGATAATCTGAGAGTTTAGAAGACTTGCTCGTTAATGAACGTTGTCACCAATAAAGTAGTCCAAAACTTAAAAGGTCAGTTGAAGTTTTCGAAGGGTAATTGTAACCAGTATTTTTTTTATGTTGTTTTTACCATATTTATAAGTTTAGTGTTAAGTATAATATTGTAATGAATAATAATAATGTGCAACCGAGTGCCATAATGTACACTATTTCGAGTAATAAATGTGCTATTCTTTATAAAACGATATATTTTATTTATTTTCACGACGTCACTTTTTTATCTAAGTACGAACGTCACCTTTTTGCCAACATATTTTTTCCAATGTAACTTCTTATCGACATACCCACGTCACATTTTACCAACATACCTACTTTACCAGTAACCCACGTCACCTGTTTATCAACGTACCACTGTCACCTTTCTAGCAACATATCAACGTCATCTTTTACCAACATACCAACGACACTTTTAATCAATGCACGAACGTCACCTTTTTAGCAACATACCTACGTCACCTTTTACCAATAACCCACATCACCTTTTTATCAACTTACCAATGTCACCTTTCTAGCAACATATCAACGTCACTTTTTACCAATACGTTGGTAACGTTACCTTTTCATCATTATACCAATGTCAATTTTTTATCTACATACCCACGTCACATCTTTACCGTGAATAGTCAAATAGATTTGGATGATATTTGGCACATAGATACCCCATTTCTTGGACTATCAAAAAGCATAAATTTGTGCATTATCCGTGTGATGAGTAAGAATACAATTCACCACTCCTTACTTGCCGTGAATGTCGTAAGAGACGACTAAGGGATATAATTTGCATATAACATCTGTAAAGGAGAAGGAAAACTCAAAACAAAACCCTATTCCAACACCAGTCTAACCAGCGGGGAATAGTAGCCCAATTCGCCTCCCGTTATAAAGGAGGCTCAGCTGTGGGATATATATAGGCTGAGATGAATGAATGAATAAATATGCCTATTTAAAGAGTATTTATGCTAGTACCTAATGCCTTTCCTGGGGATAACAACTTTAGTTTTTTTCTGAATCTACAATAAATATCACATATAAAAATGACTCTTGCAGAGAAAACCTGAGCATAACTCGCTTCATACCATACTAAGCGACCTTGAACTCGGTTATGAGGCCAAGATTTAAGAAACATGTTTCCATGCCATATGTCATCGCTGGCAACACTCTGGTCGTAGACTTATGCTTTCAAACACTGTGGTATGTTGTATGAGAAGATCCTCTTATATTTCCCGAACGCTGCCCATCCGAATTGTATTTGTCGGCTAACCTCTTTCTCGAATTTCATCATTTCGGCTCATATATGTCCCATTGCTGGGCTCGAGCCTCCTCCATAATAGGAGAGAGATTGACCTTACTATACCAGTAGGTCAGACAGGTTGATATAGAGTTTTGTTTCGAGTTTACCATCTCTTGCATAGATGTCATATGCATAATATATCCCTAAGTCGTCTTTTACAACATCCATGAATAAGAGAGGGGGTGGTGAATTGTATTCTTACTCCGTCACCAGATGGAAATTAAATCTACTTAAATTATTTCTAGAAATTAATTCTACCTAACGGGACTTTTTTCCATGGTAATTAAATTTAGAAGTAGGAAAAAATAATATGAGCATTATCGTCTAACCGCCATAAGTTCCACTATACTCCTACACACTGTAGTTGAATTACAATAGCGCGGTGATCAAAAGTATAGGTTTTTATGTCGACTTTTCTTGCTCTTGAATTAATGTGATCCGCATATCGAACCCCTTTGGGGTCATTATCGATACCAACGAGTAAGATTACTAAGGGGTAGTGAATACTATTTTTCTCCGTCACCACACAGCAAAAAAATAATATAACATTTTAAAATATCTAAATAATCCACTAAGTTTTATTGTTGATAGTTTTTTCCGCGAAGTAACTACCTTCCGGTTGCCGCTACTAAAGGTATAACAGGATATATAAGGATACTGTTAACATATTACATTATGTTCGTGACCACATTACATTTTTTTTTAAGATACAACCCGATTACAACCCGCAACATAGAATTTTTTTGTCGTAGCCTAAGCATGTCAAATAGGATCCAGACTCGGAAAATTTAGCGACATCCTCCCGAGGGGGGGACGTACTTACGCCTTTCTGTCGCCCCGGACGGAGTGGCGCGAGGACTACGCCGACCGTAACCCACCCCCAAAAAAAAAACTCGGAAAATTTATTTGTGGAACAAAGGAGGGGTCCGCATGAGAATCGAACTAATGACATTCGATATGGTCGCCATTTAGAACACATCATCACTTGAACAATTTTTTTATGTATGTGTGCGTTTAATATATAGGTCTCGTAGCGTGGGTGGCTAGTGAGGAGGACGCCATTATGCCATTCAGTTGAGTAAACTTTAGTAATAATACCTATTTTCTTTGTTTAAAGAGGGTTTAAACCGGTTTAACATTTTATTGTCGGGTACCCGAGCCGAAATTAATAACTAGCACAGACTGTAGAAAGCTCCTTATTAAATATTCAGAAACTACCTAGTTGTTTTAGGGTTGTCCGAATATTGCCACTCAAGTCAAGGGAAGGATACCGCTGGTCTAAATTAGCAGTTATGGGTAATGGGTATGGGTCATACGACCACATGCTGCCCTTCTGTTGCCTCTGATGGATGAGTCGGGCCATTAAATTGTCAAAAAACGGTTGCCCAAATCATCACCAGCTCAGCTCTTATACGAGTACGTCCCACTGATTTCCTCGAGCTTCCTTCCATGATGGGAGGAAAATTTACCTAATATACTATTTCGATCAGGCAGGTTGGTAGTGTTTTATTTCCCTTTTCCTGCATCGATGTTCTATGCATTCTTACTAATATTATAAATGCAAAAGTAAGTTTGTTTGTTTGTTACGCTTACGCTTAAACCACGGAAATGATTTCAAAAATTCTTTTACCAATGGAAAGCTATAATATCAGGGAGTAACATAGGCTATATTTTATCTCGGTATTCCCACGGATTGTTACCGTTCCCGGGTTTTCCGCAGGTAACGCGACTGAAACCAAAGCGAAGCAAGGGCAAGTGGCTGGTATTATATATTTCACTCGTCTTTTGTCGCCCACAGCCAAGTATTTTTATTCCGTCACCATACGGAACATTTGTTAGGGAAATATTGTCAGAATACTAGACAAAAATTCTTTTCTTTTATACATCATATTCTACTATGATTTATCAACATCCTTCGTAATGTAAAAATATCTATATAAATGTAAAAAAAATATATACATAAATGCATATACATAATTTTTTTTACATATGTATGTAACTTAACTCCTAAGCGGCTGAACCGATTTTGATGACATTGTTTATGTTGGATGAATTCAAGATGGATTCAAGAATGTTTTCGATTAATATTTAGATCCAATAGCTCAACAGCTGCTATCGATTTAAGGGATCGATTGATTTTTTTTTTTTTTTTTTTTTTGGGTGGGCTATGGTAAGCGCACGCGCGGTCCTGTCCATCCGGGGCGATGAAAGGACGGCGCGTGGGCCCCTAACCCACCCGTACCCACGTCACCTCGTTGTTGGGCCGACCACCGGAGCAGATGTCACTTGTCGTCAGTGGTCGGCCCGACGGAATACCCTTTCGGGTAACCTCACCTCTCGACCTGGGACGTCGGTCGCCGTCGCGCGGTTAGCCTCTCTGCGGGTGATGGACAATTCCCCGGTCCGATCACCCGCGGCCTCGGCTAGGGCGGCATTAGGCGCAGATACTCGCGCCTGCGCCGCCCGAGTCGCCGGCGGCGGAACGTGTCGCCGAATAGAAGCTCTACTCGCACACGATCCGCCGCCTCCTTCCGTGAGATAACGGCCTCACAGAAGGCGGCGACCGCGTCCCAGTTCCTGACGCTGACGAGCATCTCCCTGGCGATGGTCGGCAGCGCCAGGTCGGCACCGATAATTGCGACGAGTTCACGGCGATCCTCCTCCCATGCAGCACACTCCTCGAGCGTGTGCTGCGCCGTGTCCTCGTCGCAACTGCAGTGGTGGCAGGACGGTGTGCTCTCCCTCCTGACAATCTTGTGCAGGTACTTCCCGAAGCAACCGTGCCCCGTCAGCACCTGCACCAGTCGGAAGGAAAGCACCCCGTGCGTCCGCTCCAACCACTCCATCAGCACCGGCCGGAGGGCCTCGACGGTCCTAACACCATACCGAGGACTCTCCAGCCGGACTGCCCAACGGGCAATGACTTCTCGGCGGGCGTCGACCCGCCAGGCGGTGATCTCTGTGATGGAGACCATGCCGCCGCGGGCGCGCTTCTCCGACACCCGCCGATAAATGTCGGCGAGCATCTCCGCCTCCAGGTCCCACGGGGGAGTTCCGGCCAGGAGGCACGCTGCCTCCGTCGCCACCGTGCGGTAACCGCGTACGGCCCTGATCGCCATGACCCTCTGTGGTCGCCACAGGAGGGCCCTAAGACGGACGGTCAGGGACCCCGCCCACACCGGTGCGCCGTACAGGGCCATCGACCGGATAAGGGATCGATTGATGCCAGCGATTTATTATTTTTATTTTTTGTACAAACTAATGTCACAAGGGTCAGCCAATTATTATGGTAATTGTTGAGTATTAAACCTATGTCGGTCGTGATTGATCAAATTAAAAAGATGGAATAATGACCGATTGGATCACCAATCACTTAAGACCGGATCTTTTGTGATCGATTGATTACGAGCGACCGACAAGACCCTTCTCGATCCTCGTGAACGGCGACCGACCCAGATCGAACACAGTCTGTCGCCGTTCAATTCAATCGGTCACGTAGACACAGGTATTTAAGTATATAATTATTCGACCATCTGATAACCCTACAATATTCGTTCTTTATACAATTTGTATTCTGTTACCTGAATATGTGAATTGAATTATAGTTGTCACAAAATAAGAGGCCCGTTTTGACACTTAGTCTTACCGATGCCTTTAGTGATGCACCATACGACTTAGTACTCGATACTCACGATAAATCGAATCAAGTTTATATGAGTATATAATCGATTAGAATATGTATTGTAAAGTGCATTGGATTAACGTTTTGATTTGAAAATTTTACTTAAACTGTGATATTGTAGATATTTTGAAATGATACAATGTTACGAATGGTCATTTTTCTATCATTTAATATTTTTGTTACAATAACATTCACTCAATCACAAAAATATCGAGAAAAAGTGAATCTTCAGTCAATCATTTTTTTAAGATGATGAGCCAAAATTGCCAGTTGAGCTATCGTCACCCATATATATATTATTTCATTTTCATATTGTCAATATTGACGTCTCGAATTTTCAGTAAAAATCACTACACAGCTGGTGAAATTCTGTAATTAGTTGGTCTAAATACTAGTATTCAAATTAATAACACCGGCCAAGTACGGGTCCGCCTTAAAAATATATCTTGATCGATATATTTTTCCTTAACCGATTATTAATAGACTGTGGACAATATGAAAAAAATCGTTATGCCACAGCACTTAGCTCAGTGGGTGGTACCCGTCAATGAAAAATGTAATTCAAAACATTTCGATCGGTAAAAAATAGAAAACTTCTTGAGCGTCAACTGTCAAAACAGGCCTTTTATTTTGTGACAACTATAGATAATATTTGAAGTTTCACATCATCCGTTTTCACATAAAACTATTGTAGCTATTTGTGTTTGCTCCAAAAAATATGATGACGTTTTTAAAGCAATTACAAACAACTACAAATAGTTATATGATCATCTACATTAATATTATAAAGAGGAATTTGTATTTTTGTGTGTGTATGTTTGTATTTTTTTTTTATTGCAAACGGTGGCAAACGAGCAAACAGTACACCTGATGGTAAGTGTTGCTGCCGCTCATGGACCTTTACAAGGCCGTTGCCTACCGCGAAGAAAGCGAAGGGAGTGTGAATGCGTGCATTGAAGCTCGGTGATACCAAGAACCCCACCAAAACCCTCCACACGCAATCACCCTCAGAAAGTTGGGCTTCCGGCTCTCACGCTCATCGAACGAAGCGCAGTAACAAATTGCTACTACTCAGACGTCGATTTTCTACGAGAGCATGGTATTGCCCCGGACGGACCGGCACGCGGCTGTAGACCGATAACTGTCGACAGTGTGGTCCTACCACTCCTAATGTAATGAATAAACTCAAAAACTACTGGGCAGATTTCAAAAATTTTTCAATATTGGGAAGCTGCATTCACCCTGTGTAATATAAGCTATATTTTATTCCGGTATTCTTACGGGAACATGAACTACGTAGATGAAGCAACTGAAACCGTGGCAAAGCTGCTAGTATTTAATAAACTTAGCATATTTAATAAGCATAGCATATTTAATTAAACATTTAATCCGCTATCCGTATGGTGACGGAGTAAGAATGCTATTCACCACCTCTTGCAAAGCTGGTCAAAGGGAGAAATGGATATATCTTAGCAAGAGAAGGACATTTAAAACAAAACCTTATACCAACACCTCTGACCAGCGTAGTATATTAGGTAAATTTCCCACTTATAGGAGGCCCGAGCCCAAAAGTAGTTATAGTATGTGTATGGTCTGAAATGATTTAAAAAGCTTTCAACTTAATAAGATATATCTGGTGGACCCTGTTTTGCTCGGTATAATATTGTTTTTTGTAAATTGTAATTTTGACGAACATATTCATATATATACCTATTAATATAAAAATAAAAATGATGTCAAAAATATATCAAAAAGAATAATAATAACACTGAGATTCGATCTCAGGCTGTTTGAATGCAACTGGACAACTTCCCAACGGAGCTATTGTCACTCTTGAAGGCGACGGCTAAATTAATATTCCTATTCTAATGACATTTTATGACACTATATTGATTAGCTAAAAATATCGACAAGACGACATTTTCTATAAATAAAACCTAGCTAGATCGATTTTTTGCCTCCGAAACCTTTAATATACTTAAATTCATGAAAATTATTATACAATAATTGCTTGGTTAAAGATATATGATTATTAAGTTAAAAGCTTATTAAATCCATCAGCCTACAGACGTCCACTGCTGGACATAGGCCTCCCCACGAGAATGCCACTCGGAACGGTCCTGCGCCACTTGCATCCAACGGTTTCCTGTGACTTTGAGAATGTCGACAGTCCACCTAGTGGGAGGTCGTCCTACGCTTCGACGTCTGATTTATGGTCGCCACTCAAGAACCTTTCTTCCCCAACGGTTGTCGGTTCGACAATCGATGTGGCCTGCCCATTGCTATTTCAACATGCTAATTCTGCGGGCTATGTCGGTCACAGCCGTTCTTCTACGGAATGCCGTGATTCGGATTTTATCACATAGAGAAATACCGAGCATAGCCCTCTCCATAGCACGTTGAGCGACTTTGAGCTTTTTTATGAGATCGACATTTAGAGACTACGTTTCAGTGCCGCATCGCTGGTAACACACACTGGTTTTAAATAAACCTTTATTTTCAGACATTGCGGAAGAAAATCTATTAAATATATCCATATTTTATTATTTCATGATAGTAGTGTGGTTGTCCGTGTGGTGTGGGAGTAAAAATACAATTAGTCACCATTATTTTCTCAAGACTCTCTTAGAGTACAACTAACGAATTTAAATAGATAAATTCACAGCAAGATAAAAAAAATTACTAATGTTCTGTGGTTGCTTCGTTGCTCAATTCATGCTATGATCATTAGTAGGCGAATCTCTTCCTCCTTTTGGATTAACCATTTACCCAACAATAGAACGTAAGTATATGGGCTATAAAATAAGAAAAAAGAGAAGAAGAAAAGAAGAAAAGACAGAGTATCATTTTAATTTTTTTGATGTTAAACATAGGCGAGGGTAAACTTGATTGTTGGTGCAGCGTAAAGAGACGCATGCCGTGGCGAGGCCTCACCACGCTATATGATAAGTGTAGTTCGCTCAATTATCACATCAATACCGTCGGAGGTATCGAATATAACTATTATATTATATTATTACAGAAATCACTCATTCAAAGAATTGAGTTGTCACAATTTGAAATATGTTTGAATTTTTAATTCTTGTATATAATGAAAATAAATGTTTATTGAATAAAGATCATAATTTTCTGGAAAAATCGTAATATTTTATTTATACATTATGCCATATTAGTCTCTCTCGTAATCTGTTCTTTTATGCATATATACTTGTACAAAATAATTTCGATGTTTTACATCTGCCAGGCGTCCAGAGCGACGGCTTACTTTTTTATTTCAATTTAATATGCCATTTAAAATAAAAACTATTTTAAGTGGCAAAAACATAGAGAATTACTTAAAAGATTTGTAAAAATTAACAACATTTAAAAATTAACCATCACTAGATTTATAGTATAAGAGATAATAAAGCAGTTACAATTAAATATTGTATTTTTGAACTGTTTCCCAATGGGCTGGCACATAAAACTTACGCTCGTTCGGTTTACGACGGCCGCTCGTAACATTGAAAGTTAAAACGATTCTCTTGTTTGGGGAATCTGAATTTCATGTAAACTTGAAAATAAATTGGTAATAAATGCAAACTTAGTTTAATAAAGATTTTCGTCTGTTAAGACGATGTTTATCTAATAATGGGAGAATAGATAAATCTACTCACAGATATAATTTATGCATTAAAGATATTTGAGAAATATCATCATCTTTATCATTACATATACATCTCTCGTCTCTGGACTCAAGCCTCATGCATTATATTTTTAATTTTTTTTTTATGGGTGGGCTATGGTAAGCGCACGCGCGGTCCTGTCCTTCCGGGGCGATGAAAGGACGGCGCGCGAGCCCATAACTCACCCGTACTCACGTCACCTCGTTGTTGGGCCGACCACCGGAGCAGATGTGACTTGTCATCAGTGGTCGGCCCGACGGAATACCCTTTCGGGTAACCTCTCACCTCTCGACGTACTGGGACGTCGGTCGCCATTGCGCGGTCAGCCTCTCTGCGGGTGACTGACAATTCCCCGGTCCGATCACCCGTGGCCTCGGCTAGGGCGGCATTAGGCGCAGATATTCGCACCTGCGCCGCCCGAGTCGCCGGCGGCGGAACGTGTCGCCGAATAGGAGCTCTACTCGCACACGATCCGCCGCCTCCTTCCGTGAGATAACGGCCTCACAGAAGGCGACGACCGCGTCCCAGTTCCTGACGCTGACGAGCATCTCCCTGGCGATGGTCGGCAGCGCCAGGTCGGCACCGATAATTGCGACGAGTTCACGGCGATCCCCCTCCCATGCAGCACACTCCTCGAGCGTGTGCTGCGCCGTATCCTCGTCGCAACTGCAGTGGTGGCAGGACGGTGTGCTCTCCCTCCTGACAATCTTGTGCAGGTACTTCCCGAAGCAACCGTGCCCCGTCAGCACCTGCACCAGTCGGAAGGAAAGCGCCCCGTGCGTCCGCTCCAACCACTCCATCAGCACCAGCCGGAGAGCCTCGACGGTCCTGACACCGTACCGAGGACTCTCCAGCCGGACTGTCCAACGAGCAATGACTTCTCGGCGGGCGTCGACCCGCCAGGCGGTGATCTCGTTGGTGGAGACCATGCCGCCGCGGGCGCGCGTCTCCGACACCCGCCGATAAATGTCGGCGAGCATCTCCGCCTCCAGATCCCACGGGGGAGTTCCGGCCAGGAGGCACGCTGCCTCTGTCGCCACCGTGCGGTAACCCCGTATGGCCCTGATCGCCATGACCCTCTGTGGTCGCCACAGGAGGGCCCTAATACGGACGGTCAGGGACCCCGCCCACACCGGTGCATCAACAGGGCCATCGACCGGATCACCCCCACGTACAGCTGTCGGCACGTAGCACTGGGTCCGCCCACATTCGGCATCAGCCGCGAAAGGGCGGACGCCGCGTCGACAAGCCGGGGAACAAGTCGATGGAGATGCTCCCGGAACCAAAAATGCCCGTCGAGCACCAGACCCAAGTACTTCATGTGGGCCTGGATGCTGATGGTGACCGACTTCACGGTGATTGAAGCGCCGGCGGGAGGCCCGGCGGTACGGAGGCCATGGAACAAAAGGGCCTCCGTCTTTTCCAGGGCTACTCTCAGCCCCAGTATGGATGAAATTATTTTCTTTCGAACGAATTAGTGAATGATCTTAATCGTATTATGATCACGCTTAAGGTTAAATCTTAAGCATGTACAACCTGGATTAAATGGACCAAATAGTATATATTTTATTTGTTTCAATCAGAAAAAAAATTGCGTGATATTTGCCGAGCCCCCCCCCCCCCCCCCCCTCTCTCCAACGTAAGATTAGATGAGATTTGACTCGACCCCCTCCCCCCCTTAAACATCTCACGTATTTTATGAACGCCCCCTAAGCCGTTACTAGGCCGTTGCCTACCGTGAAAAAAGTGAAGGGAGTGTGAATGCCTGAAATGAGCTTCGGTGATACTAAAGGTATCCGTGTGGTGACGGATCAAGAATACAATTTACCACTCCCTATCTTGCCCGTGGATGTCGTAAAAGACGACTAAGGGATATAATATGCACATAAGATCTGTGCAAGAGAAGGAAAACTCGAAATAAAACACTATGCCAACATGTCTTACCAGCACGGTATAGTAGGTTAAATGCCTTCCCATTGTGGAGCAGGCCCGAGCCCAATAGTGGGACGTATGTGGGCTGCGATAAAATTGATCTTACGGCTCTCGCGCTCACCGAACGAAGCGTAATAATGCATTGCTACTAATTTTCGACATAATTTTCTGAAAGAGTCTGGACCACCCCGCGGCTGTAGGCAGACAAATGGTCTTACCACTATGTAAGTTGTATTCTTATTCCGTCACCACACGGAAATATGTGGTGGCTATCCGTCACTAACACATATTGGACCACAACCCAACAATTGGAACCAATCTGCGCCGCTAATGAATATTTGGCCTTACAGCAACATCACTTTATTCGCAGCTGGGCGAATAGCGCCTCGAATCACTCGCTTCTCGATACCACCACTATTAACTGCCTGCTTATTTGTTATCACTATATCCACTCGCATATTTTATATCGTTGCCACTAGTTCGATATTAATTCAATATATACAGGGTGTATCAGGTCATGGGGCAACTGGTCAAAAGGGAGCTAGGCAATGGTGGTAGGAACCCATGAAAAAAATTTGAACGAAAAATATCGATTCATTAAGGAATTAGAGACATATAAAGTTTTCAATTTTATCGTCGCTTTTTCATGTAAATCTGATTGAAATGTATAAAGTCAATGATACTTAATACGGAACATATTTATACTTTGTTAAATGTTCATTAGAAATTGAATAAATCAATAATAACATTCACATAAACAAAACAAAGTTCGCTTTAAAACAGCTGCTCGGCCTATGGCCGTTGACCGCTCGCCGCTCGTAGGTACAAACCTACACTGTCATTGAAACATTTGCGCAATTCTAGGTATGAATGAATGAATTTATACTGTCGAAGCTTTACATGCCTACATGTATTCTGTCTGTACATGCCAACATAATATGTAACATTTAAGGCATAGACTCTTAGACACATTTTTTTTAAATCACTATAAATTTTATGTTATATTGTTTTTTGTGTAATGTACATTCTAATTACGATCTATGACCGTTAAACTACAACATACTCGAACAGTTGCTCCATAACCTGTAACACCCTGTATAATAGTATTCATTTCATTAAATCATTAATCACATTCAATAACAAACTTCATTCTAGTTCACCTTCTTCTTTCATCTTCCTGCTTTAAATGCTAATATATAGTAGGATAACTAGCCACTAAACACCATTTTACAAATATATTATGGTACTAGCAATCCGCCCTCGCTTCGCTTCGGTTTCAGTCGTCTTTTCTGCGTAGTTCCCGTGCCCGTAGGAATACCGGGATAAAATATAGCCTAGTTTACTCCCTGATATTATAGTTTTCCATTGGTGAAAGAATTTTTGAAATCGGTCCAGCCGTTTTGAAGATTACCCGGAACAAACAGACAGACAGACAGACAAAAAAATATATAAAGTGTATTTTAGGCATATGTATAGTGCAAATAACCGTGTAAGCATGAAAAACGCCCATTATTTTGACATTACAAACAGACACTCCAATTTTATTTATTGGTATAGATGAAAAAATCAATATATATTTAATAGCATTTTTAGGGTTCCGTACCCAAAGTATAAAAACGGGACCCTATTACTAAGACTTCGCCGTCTGTCCGTCCGTCTGTCACCAGGCTGTATCTCAAGAACCGCGATAGCTAGACAGTTGAAATATTTTTTTTTATTGCCAACGGTGGCAAACGAGCAAGCAGCACACCTGATGGTAAGTGAAACTGCTGCACATGGACTTTTGCAATACCAGGGGCACAGCCAGGCCGCTGCCTACCGTGAAGGAAATACTCTTCTTAAACCTCGTTTAAAGAAGGACATGTCATAGCGCTCGGAAAACAGCAGCAGGTAGTTCATTCCAGAGCTTGCACGTACGTGGGAGAAATGATCGCTGTAAACGTACAGTTGAAGACCATAACGTTTCCAGGTGAAATGGATGAACCCTGCTACGATGTCGAGTGGTACGTTGGTAGAATGGTGACGGTGGTACCAAGTCAAACAGTTCCTCGGAGCACTCCCCGTGAGGAGTGAGTGAGAGATCCCCTTAATATTTAAGGTGGGCTCCCATACAACAAACTCGATTTTTTTGCCCTTTTTTGCTATTGGTACGGAACCTTTCGTGCGCGAGTACGACTAGCACTTGGCCAATTACTATCTATTCATAATCTATTTAGAAATAGAAAAAAACATTATTCTACCCTTCAAAAAGCATATCGGAGTTTGGCAAAGAACAATTTTGAAGATAATCTTACTGTCATTTCAATTTTTTCGTTCATTTGCTTTCCTTAAAGCTATTTCTAACTTCAATTGAAAACTTTTTAATATATAAAGTTGAAATAACTTAAGTTTTTCGTTTAACTTAGTTTTATTGAGTGCATCATATAGATCTCTCTCTCTCTATGCAAGTGAGTATTGTTTTAACATGCTTTTATTAATTTCACCTATATGTATGTATGTATGTAACGGCATTTTGAATGTAATTTTGTTCCACTTTGAACGAACAGATTTTATTTAAACTTTGCACATTCGTCAAAGGCGAACGCAATAATACCTACGATCAAAAAGCCGAATATCTTGATTAGATTCGCCTGAATTTAGAAAATCCTAATCGTATCCTTTGCATAAGAGCAAGAGAGATAAAGCTAGTGTGCGAACTACACATGCGCGAAATTCGAAACTTACGATTCGGCGATGTCAACTTAGCACAAGGCAAAAAGCGTTCAACAAATTGGAAGATGAAAGCAACCTATTTTTTTTTGTGTGGGTTGCGGTCGGCGCACTCCTCGCACCACTCCGTCCGGGGCGACAGAGGTGCATAAGCACGCACACCCGCAACCCACCCGAACACCACGTCGCCTTCGTCGTTGGGCCGACCACCGGAGCAGGGTTGCTTGTCATCAGTGGTCGGCCCGACGGAATACTTTGGGTACCCTCTCGTTGACCGACGTCCCCCTTGGGGAGGACGTCGGTCTTTCCTCACGCGGTCGGCTTCTCGGCGGGTGACGGACTAACTCCCCGGCCACGTCACCCGAAAGTAAACTACTAGTAACTACTTGACTTGTAATTTGCAAGCGTGTTTTTAGTTTTTTTTACACTATAATTTACTTATTTTATTTTCTTTTTCGAACCTACTCCCTCTGTACTAGATTCGATATTGCTCACAATAAATGAAAAACCCATTCTAAGATTGTCCGTAAAGCATGCGATAAGACTACCTCTTTATTCCTCTGTTCATTTCTTTTTCGAATTCATGTAATTACTAGTCTCACGGCTGAAGATCTTTTGTGATCTTTACTTTTGTAACAATGCGGCAATATCTCTAAATACAATTCATCACTATCTTGCCCGTGTGATTTATTACTATATCTACTGTTAACATTTTAAAAGTATTGTTCTTGATTGTATTATGATTTTATTTTTTCCAATTGAAGGAATATTTTACTCAACACAGCTGCCACAAGGACGCCACTGTAAGAGGTGATGTAAGACAAGCGGCAGCCGTGTTCAGTCAGTTGATCGGTGACAGCAGCGGTGAAATAGTCTAGCTAAGCTAAGGTTGTACGCCGAGTATTGGAATGTCGTGTTACACATTCAATTATTGTTCGTTTAGTGTAATGGTGATTATATGTGATATCGGTGGTTTATTGGTAAGGTTGATTAATACTTAATACTAGTCCGCGAAAGTGTAATCAAGGTGAGTAACACTACTAAGTGAAGTGCAGAAGATAACATGCAGATAACATTTATACAAGAGAAGAAAACTTGAAATTAAACCCTATACCAAACTGTCTGACTAGCAGTCGGTTAATTTCCTTCGCATAGGGGCTATGCCACAGCGGTTACGAACACTACTTTTACATTGCTCGTCGTCTTTAAATACGACTAAGAGCCTTACATGGACCTGGACCAACTCCACCTGAAGCCGTGTGGTGAACAATCGCATTCCAAGAGGTAGATGATGAAGATTAGAGTGAGGCTAAAGCTCAGCAGTGGAGTATCAGCATCATTTGCCTCCCCTCATTCCACGCTAAGTAGACCCTGCAGCATGTTCTTATCTTTCACAGCCTCCATCAACCATCATATCTATACTCACTTGTTTCATACGCATATCCTCATTCACACAATCCATCCATCTCTTTTTAAGTCTCTTCACCTAATCCCATATGGATTATAATAATAAAAAAGTATAAAATAACAATTAAAACAATATATTTTGTGTTAATTAAATACTTTATTATTTTATTATAACTAAACATAATAAATAGTGTCTGTGCAATTTGATTTGAAGGGTAATAGTGTTCTAGTCGTGTTTGAAACGAAGTAGCACTGTTAATGCGCTGTAAGATGCTTTCAGCAACTGCAAGAACGAATATAATAATTATATATACACAAAGTGACCAAGCATATCTTTTAAGTCAAAATGGGACGCTTCTATAGAGTAAACATATTTTTTATGTCAGGATGGGACATGTGTTCATCTCGCGAAAGGAGGCGGTGGAACGACGCGGTCCGACGACGATGACTCGGGCGGCGCTGGCGTGAGTACCTGCACCTGATGTCGTCCTAGCTCAGGCCTTGGGTGACGGGACAGGGGATTAATCTGTCACCTACAAAGAGGCTGGCCACCCTTTCCCTCTCAAAAAGGGTACTCCTCAGGGTATGCCGTCGGGCTTACCATGGAGGACAAAGAACTCGGTACCGGTCGTCGGCCCAAGGACGAAGGCGATAAGCTACGGTGGGTAATGGGGTCGCGCGCCGGCGCTCTACCGCCCCGGACGAAGCCGGGCGGCGGGTGCGCTGACCATACATAGCAAACCCCAAAAAAAAACACAAAAAATAATGGGACATATGTAGAAATAAACAAAATGAACGTGTGTACAAAGTACGCATAGCAGAAGTGAAACTTCTTTATCCTTTGTCCCTTTGTTCCTTTGTCCCTTTGTCCCGTTGTTCCTTTGTCTCTTTGTCCCTTATCCCTTTATCCCTTATCCCTTATCCCTTTATCCCCTTATCCCCTTATCACTTATCCCTTTATCCCTTTATCCCTTTATTCCTTTATCCCTTTATCCCTTTATCCCTTTATGCCTTTATGCCTTTATGCCTTTATGCCTTTATGCCTTTATGCCTTTATGCCTTTATGCCTTTATGCCTTTATTCCCTTATCCCTTATCCCTTTATCCTTTTATCACTTTATACCTTTATCCCTTTATGTCCGCTTAAACGACATGCTATCCCTACTCCACTGGAGAAAGTACTCTTTATTCGAATCGACCGTGGTGGGGACAAGAAAAAGATGGCGCGTAACGAAAAAATGTGACGCGTAACCGAAAACTGTGACGGTAATTTTTTTTCCAACGCCGATAAAGAAGTTTCACTTCAAAAATAAGAACTTAAAAGCTAAACAGGCAATTAAGTTAATTTATATCGAAATATTTTATTACTAAACATATCCGTGTGGTGACAAAAGTAAGAAGATAAGATTCACCACCAAAGGGGTGTTATCCATTTGTGTCGTAAAAGACAACTAAGGTATATCATATAACATTTATGCAAGAGAAACTATACTCGGAGTAAACCATATATCAACCCAGATGGGTCAGATGACCAGCGTGGTATCATCATCATCGTCGTCATTTCAGCTCCTACCGTCCCACTGTTGGGCTCGAGCCTCCTCCACAATAGAAGAGAAATTGACCTTATGCTGGTTAGCAGTGCAGGTATAGGGTATTATTTCGAGTGTTCCTAACTAGTTGTCTTTTACGACATCCACGGGCGAGATAGGGAGTGGTGATTTGTATTCTTACTCCGTCACCACATGGACTAGTGGGGTATAATAGGCCAGTTTTCCATATATTGTCAAGAAAGAGTATATGTTCCACAGCTGGGCTCAAAGCTGTGGGTCATATACGAGCTGTAATGATGGTTACAATGATAAATAATACTTACACTGCCGTAAGAAGCTATAGAGAGATCATACATTCCTCCAGCGGTGAGGACCAGAGGTTTATTGGCCCGGGCCATTACAAATAAAATAACAGAACGTACACCACGTATTTTGCATACACCATACTCCCAACCAGAGCAGTATACAGCTTCACTTACTTTTTTGCTCTGAAAAAGATTAGAATATTGACTTTTATATACTTACACGAATTACTTACTGGGCAATGATGACTACGAATACTATCACTGCTTACTCCGCTCGAGGGTGTCGTAAAAGGCGACAAAAAGAAAGAGTATTTATTACATTGACCTAAGCCTGACTACACAGATGGCATAGTGGTTAAGATACTGACCTACTACACCAGTGGCGTGGGTTCGAATACCATGAAGGATAACGTTTTGTGTGTTCCACAAATTATTCTGAGTCTGAATGAAATTTGTTGTTGTAATTGTCCTTTAATTATATGTTTGTTAAAGTCTCCGCAATACAAAGATTATTTCCTTAGTGTGGAGTGGTCTTATAAAAAAAATGCGGATTCCATTTGTTGTCGTCATTTACATTTTCAAGAACGATTTTCAGGGCGGTCAAAAAACTGTTCCCAAAACATTTGCAATATTTGTGGTGGAAAAACAGTATATATAGCTCCGAATCCAAGTCTTCATCTTGCTCTTATCCCAATTACTTGGGGTCGACGTAATATGTCATCGGTTTTGACATATTGCAAAAAGTTTCGGTAATGACTTTTATGACCGGCCGCCTGCCTGACGTCAACCCTCCTTGGGAATGTAATCGTTGACCCAAATGGTACCAGATGGAGTTGGTCCGGGTCAATCTAGGGCTCTTAGTCGTCTTTTACGACACCCACGAGCAAAGCAAGGGTTGGTAGTATTCGAAGCCACTACCACACAGCAAATAGCTCCAAATCCAAGTAATTGGGATAAAAGCTAGGTGATAATTGTGACTTTATATATATATTACTTTGTACTTAAACACTATTCTTATGATAATAGGTTCAAAATACAATCATCCTCATTTCAGCTTATATACGTCCCACTGTTGGGCTCGAGGCTCCTCCACAATAGGAGTGAAATTGACTACTATACTATTCTGGTCAGACAGGTAGATATAGGGTTTTATTTCGAGGTTTCCTTCTCTTGTACAGTTGTTATACGCATATTATATCCCTTAGTCGTCTTTTGCGACATCCACGGCCAAGGTGAATTGTATTCTTCACCACACCTAAATACAATGTCAATACAAAGTGTTAACATTGCCGAGTCTAAAAATTAATCAAAGGTTCATCAGGAGTATAGGCAGTAACATCTCGTTGGTTTTTATTACAACCAGTTGTGATCGTCAACCGGCCTGCCAGGCGGGGACATACCAACTTTAAGCTTAATGAGGTATATGTCCAACAGTCGGTTTCGATAGCCTAATAGCCGAAGTCAGTCAGTCAGTCAAAGAAGTCTTTTTTGATTTCAAAGAATTGATTATAAATCCCTTTTCCGTGTGCTGACGGAGTAGGAATACAATTCACCACCCACTCTCTTGCCCATGGGTGTCTTAAGGCGACTAAGCGATATCTTGTGCATATAACAGCAATGCAAGAGCAGGAAAACTCGAAATAAAACCTTATACCAACCCGCCTGACCATTGTGGTATAGTAGGTTATATTACCCTCCTAATATGGAGGAGGCTCGGGCCCTATAGTGGGACGTATATGACCTGTGATGATGATGATGATTGTAACTTTGTGTTTTTGTTAGGTTTGCATCATCGCAGCCCACATATGTCCCACTGTTGGGCTCGGGCCTCCACCATAATGGGAGGGAATTTGACCTACTATACCATGCTGGTCAGACATGTTGGTATAGGGTTTTGTTTCGAGTCATCCTTCTCTTGCACAGATGTTATGTGCATATTATATCCCTTAATCGTCTCTTACGAGATCCATGATAGGGAGTGGTGAATTATATTCTTACTCCGTCACCACACGGAAAGGTTAGTTGTTAGGTTTGCATCAAGATAATGTTGAGTGTGTCTAATAAATGTAGCGATAATAATAAAAGTCCCCAAAAAAATTTCAAAAAATGTAGCGACAATTCTCACAAACTCGACCATAGATTTTGGGGTAAAAAAGATCATCGCCATAAATCCAATGTTCACTACATTGTAGAGAATTATTTAGTTTGATATATTTAGATAGATAAAAAGAAAACATTGTTTTGCTAAAAAAATATAGTATAGATGAAATTACCAAGGATTTCATTGTCGCATCGTCTTTTCAGCTCTTAAACGTCCCACTGCTGGGCTCAAACCTCCTCTTCAGTAGGAGCGAAATTGACCTACTATACCATGCTGGTCAGACATATTAGTATAGAATTTTATTTCGAATTTGCCTTCTATGGTACAGATGTTATATGCATTTTTTTTTCAATTCCAATTTATTCCACAAAATTTTTTAAAACAACACTCCGCACTAAGGAAATAATCCTTATATACTGGGGGCTTTACAAGCGTATAACTAACGAACACAAATTACATCCAGACTCAGAACAAAAATTTGTGGATCGCACAAAGTGTTGTTCCGCATGGGTTTCGAACCCCGACACTAACGCAGTAGGTCTAGGTCTGGGTCACTATCTTAACCACTACGCCATCTGTGCAGTCAAAATATATACAATATTATATCTCTTAGTCGTCTTTTAAAATATCTACGAGCAAGATAGAGAGTGGTGAATTGTATTCTTACTCCGTCACCACACGGAAAGAAACCCGCCTGCGTGTGAAGTAGGGCTTCCAATGCCGCAATACCGGGATCCCGGTATTGCGGTATCCCGCACCAATTTCCAATCCCACATGATGCGGGTTACAGGCATGGGATCCGTGGGATTTGCGGGATTGAAAAAAGCGTGCATGCAAAGTCAAACTTAATAAACTCTCAAACTCAAACAGTAACATATCCTGTATAAATTTGCAGTTTAAAAATATGGTAGATTTTTTAATATTCTTTGTGTATTTTTTGAAGAAAATTTGTTTTGATTTGTTTTTTATTCAGCATTTGTTACTGTTTTTTTATGAAGAAAAAAACGGTGTAATTTGATTGATCTCATACTAGCAGTAATACTTAAATAAATATGAAGTTGATAATGCATACAGCTTTTGTGACATATAAACGGGGTAATATCACTGATCTCATATAAATAGTAATACTTTAATAAATGTCGAGTTAGTTGATTAATTCATTTTTGTTACAAATAAACGGTGTAATTTGATTAATCTCATATTAATAGTAATATGTACGTAAATAAATGTGGAGTTGATTAATTCACTGTTTTATTTGCTTTGTATAAATGTGGATATTTTCAATATGCGGGATCCCGCAAATATCGAAATCCCGCGGGATTGAAAATTTGTAATCCCGCAAATACTGGGATTGAATTCAGGCTGCGGGATTGGAAGCCCTAGTGTGAAGTAATGCTCCAAGGAAGAGGCTCTAGCTTGGTATTGAAATGTATTCGAATTGAGATCATGATGGCAAGTTTCGAATAAAACGCGACCTATACGTATAACAAATTGTTTAACTAGTACAACAATAGCACGGCTGTGTGGTGGTGGCAACCAACCTTTGCCTTGTTCGAGGGGGTCGTAAAAGACGACTAAGAGGACCTGGGCTAACTCCATCTGTCAACAATTACATTCTCAAGGTTGACGTCCGGTAGACGGCCGGTCATGAAACTATTGCCAATAACTTTGTAATATGTACTATAGAAGACCACCCCCATAGGGGGTGGTACCCCCTATCTTGCCTGTCTTAAAGGATGATTAATGGATGTCTTGTGCATGTGACAACGGCGCAAAGAGGAAAAACTCGAAATGAAACTCTATACCAACGGGCCTGACCAGCGTGGTATAGTAGGTAAATTTCCCTCCTATAGCGGAGGAGGCTCGAGCTCAACAGTCGGACTATGTGATCTGTGATGATGACTATGAAAGAAGAGTCCATATTATGTTACCCCAAGTAATTGAGATAAGAGCATGGTGATGATAATAATGATGATGATTTGTATATTTACCCAAATTGTAATTTCTTCACACCAAGCACAAATGATGTAAAGTTCAAATATGTTATATCCCAAGAATAGAAAACTCATCAAACATTTGATAATACTCTCTCTGATAGTCTGTAAATTAGAAAAATAGTTTCACGTTAAAAATTGCACTTGATATTATAATTTTTGTTTTCAAAAGACAACACCCTGCACTAAGGAAATAATCCTCGTGTTCCGGCATTTCGAACACTTCAACATTCGTAGTGACGGGCAGATTAAGGTGTCTCACGTCTAACAAGTTATCAAGTACAACTAAGAGTCAACTAGTACTGTAATTATTTATTTTCATAATCGCCACTTTTTATAGGCGGTTTTGTCAATCTAATTTTTTTTACCAATCTAAGATATGGAAAAATGACCACAATAATTTGAAACAACAAACTTTATTATAATAGCTTACCGATGCGGTTTGATAAGCGATAAAACATATCAATGTACCACTTGCAGCCAATTGAGCCAACATTTGACCACTTAAGATACCTCTTAAGTGCATCGTATTGCTAAAACAAACAAAAAACTTCAAATAAATATCTTGAGTCAATCTGCAAAAAGTATATGCATCGTTATAAGAAGTCGCCGAGGAGTCATTGCCCGTTGGGCAGTCCGGCTGGAGAGTCCTCGGTACGGTGTCAGGACCGTCGAGGCCTTCCGGCCGGTGCTGATGGAGTGGTTGGAGCGGACGCACGGGGTGCTTTCCTTCCGACTGGTGCAGGTGCTTACAGGGCACGGGTGTTTTGGGAAGTACCTGCACAAGATTGTCAGGAGGGAGAGCACACCGTCCTGCCACCACTGCAGTTGCGACGAGGACACGGCGCAGCACACGCTCGAGGAGTGTGCTGCATGGGAGGGAGAGCGCCGTGAACTCGTCGCGATTATCGGTGCCGACCTGGCGCTGCCGACCATCGCCAGGGAGATGCTCGACAGCGTCAGGAACTGGGACGCGGTCGCCGCCTTCTGTGAGGCCGTAATCTCACGGAAGGAGGCGGCGGATCGTGTGCGAGTAGAGCTCCTATTCGGCGACACGTTCCGCCGCCGGGGACTCGGGCGGCGCAGGCGCGAGTATCTGCGCCTAATGCCGCCCTAGCCGAGGCCGCGGGTGATCGGACCGGGGAATTGTCCGTTACCCGCAGAGAGGCTGACCGCGCGATGGCGACCGACGTCCCAGTACGTCGAGAGGTGAGGTTACCCGAAAGGGTATTCCGTCGGGCCGACCACTGATGGCAAGTCACATCTGCTCCGGTGGTCGGCCCAACAACGAGGTGACGTGGGTACGGGTGGGTTATAGCCCACCCAATAAAAAAAAAAAAAAAAAAAAAAAAAATCGTTATAAGATGTTCTGGTAGAATTTTTTAAGTTTGTTAATAACAGGAGTAGACTGTAGATTTAAGGCTACCTTATTATCGAAAAGGCCTTTCATAGAATAAACATTTATCATCATCATGTAGCCTTTCGTGGTCTACTGCTGGTTGTAGGCCACCATGCTTCACGACAATGTGCGGTCCCGTGCCACATTCAACGAAGTCGAGCAACTTTCACCAGGTCTTCGTTCCACTGAGAGTTCGATACGTGGCCGCCACTCCCTTTCTTTCCCAGCGGTTATCGGTTCGTTGAGCGCTGTGGCCTCCTCATTGCCACTAATCACCTTATGCTTTTTTTTGTTGGGGTGGGCTACGGTCGACGCACTCGTCGGACGGCTCCGTCCGGGGTGACAGAGGGGCGTTAGCACGCACACCCGTAACCCACCCATATAGCACGTCACCTTCGTCGATGGGCCGACCACCGATGCAGTGTTCCTTGACTTCAGTGGTTGACCTGACAGAATACCCCGAAGGAGTACCCTCTCCTATCGACGTCTCCCCGGGACGCCGATCGCCGTCGCGAAGCTAACCTCTCCGCGGGTGTCCGGACTAAATCCCCGGTCCGGTCACCCGCAGGCTCTGCTAGGACGGCATCAGGGGCATAATACTTCACGCTACTTCGATTACACCCATTATCATTGTTATCGTTATCATTATCACATTATCTTCTCACAGCACGAACAAACAAATTTATAAATGACCCGAAAAACTACTAAATAAAAGGTAGAAGATTTTATAGAATAGCTCCTACACAAATTTATTTATAAATAAAATATTAAGTTTAGTAAAACCTGTTTTTAGTTTCAGATAGGCCTTTCTTAGAACTATTTTAATCTGATCCACAAATAAATGTTCTGAATATGTATCTGATTTGTATTTATTGTAAACATGTTTGTGAAGTCCTCGGTGAAGCGAAGATTTGGTCCTTAGTCCAGAGAGTTCTTCGTGTCTTATATAATGTTATAAAAGAAACAAATATTATTTGGAGGACTTTTCCCACCCTCTTTCCAGCCCTTGAGTGTCGTAAAAGACGACTAAAGGATATAGATAAAGAAGATAGTGAGCATATAACATATATGCAAGAGAAGAAAACTCGAAAGAAATCCCGATACCAACATATCTGACTAGCATGGTATAGTAAGGTCAATTTCCCTTCTACTGTGGAGGAGGCTCGAGCGTAACGTGGTACTGTGATAATGAAATGTTCTTATTGAGTAGTTAATCTTAAATAGGTAACGTGAAACCCCATAAAACGCCGTGTATGTTCTTTTTGCCTTTTATATGGGCCGCACTGATATTTTTATCTAGACTTCCTTAGTCCAAACTGTAGATTACCTTTTGTTTTTTTTTTTGGGGGTGGGCTGCGGTCGGCGCGCTCCTCGCATCACTCCGACCGGGGCGACAGAGGGGCGTAAGCACGCACACCCGCAACCCACCCGAACACCACGTCGCCTTCGTCGTTGGGCCGACCACCGGCGCAGGGTTACTTGTCATCAGTGGTCGGCCCGACGGAATACACCCTATTTGGGGTACCCTCCCATCGACCGACGTCCCCCCCTCGGGGAGGACGTTGGTAACTGTAGATTACCTTGCCAAATCAACCCCTTGTGCAATATAACATCACACCGATGTGGTAGGCCTCGGTTGGCAAACTAATCGACTATCCGACCACCCGCGGCCTCTAGAATATTTCTAAATTACATTTACAGATAAAAACAATACAAGCGTTAGTTTGAAGCGTTAGTTACAATATCGGTCTACATTTTTCCTCTATTCACATTGAATTTACAGAAATGATACGCAACACACTTAACACGATCCGTATAGGCCAATATTGTATATTTGGAGCCAATAAAGAGGCATATACCTTTATTATATCCGCCTCGTATAGCAAATCTACGTAACAAAATAACAAGATTTACCGAAATTGAAAAAGTACGTGACAATCATTGGATAAATTGAGATAAACCTCGATGTGAGATTTATCTTGGGTGTTATGATGTGTTTCTTTGCTTTAGGTAATGATTCTTTTAAAGAAAATATATATTCTTTATAAGCTGTATATACAAACACAGTAGTCAATCTTTCTTCACAGAAGAAATGAAATTTGCCTGTACTACTCTATAGATTAAAAATCGATTAACCGTACTGATTGTTGTCGTTACACATTCGGATAATCGAAAATCCAGATAATCGATTGTATGAAAAACTTTTGCTTTTTTGTGAATATGAAGTATGTGCATAATTTTATGCGCAAAAGAAGAATACATATCCCGCGGGGCACAGACGAAACAATAACGAAACGCGTGGGGCAGCGATCCCGTGGAGCGCGAGCAAGACATGTCATTTCAGACTCGTTCATGCTTGCATAAATTCGATTTGTAGGTACTAGTATTCCGGATAATCATGTATCCGTATAACCGAATAATCGAGTTTCTACTATATTAAAATAATATAGGCAAACTTTCCGTGTGATTACAGAGTAAGAATACAATTCACCACTCCCTATCTTGCCCTTGGATGTCGTAAAAGATGACTAAGGGATTATAATATGCATATAAGATCTGTGTAAGAGAAGGAAAATTCGAAATAAAACCTTATACCAACATGTCTGAACAGCATGGTATAGTAGGTCAATTTTCCTTCTATTAAGGAGGAGGCTCATGCCCAACAGTGGTATATGTATGAGCTGAGACAATTTTGTTATACCAAGGCAGGCACGTTTTCAAAGAACTTTATTTCGAGTTTCATTTCTCGCAATTATTGTGTGACTATGGCTCAAGATATAGACAATATCATAATTTTTGCAGTTTCATACATATTTTTAGTTTCTTAAAAGTATTATAGATTAAACTAAGTTTATATTTTATTACTCAACTATTGAACTATGTTTCAAAAAAGTTTACGTTCTAAGCACTGTTTACGTTAAAAGCTTTTACCTTAAAATAAGCTTATGTTGTTCCACTAAGTTACCAAGTCGTCGTGTGTATTTATCTGCAAACTTTTTGTTGAGAATTAAGTCCTCTTTTCTTATTCCTGAAAAAGATATATAAAAAACTCTTGCAACACTGAAAATTAGGTTGTGGAGTACTCGAAATATAATCCTATGACTATCCGTCTCTCCATGATAAGCATACAAATATGCAAAAAGGGGTGACGACCCCTTACTTCCCCATGAGTGTCACAAAAATTGGCTAAGAGATTGGACAGTAGCTCTTTCCGGGGAAACATTTAACATCTCACTGCTATTCCCAATTAGGCCACTAAACCTGGTTATTACTTATCCTCTCATTTGTGAGGCAGATCTACGTCAAGCAGTAAAAAGGCGGAATGCTGAAGGATGGCTATAAAACTATCCAACATTACAAATTAGAGTATCTTATGAGGGAAAAATACCTGGCGTATAGTGGTTACTAAAGAATGGAATTTGCTGTAGTAGGAATACAATGCACCACCTCCGTTCTTGCTCGTGATTATCGTAGAACTAAGAGATCTGATATACACATAACATCGATGCAAGAGAAGTAAGAGAGTGGTATAGTAAGCCAATTTCTGCCTCATAGATGAGGCCTGAGCCCAACAGTGGGACGTAAGTGGGCTAAGATGATGATGGAAGAATGGAAAGTAGGCATTTAACTCTTCAATACATTTCAACAATAATTTAACTTTTTTAAAGAGAGTGATCTATTAAAATGCCACGAAATGATGGTTTAAAACCCACCCGCCCTTGCTTTATTATAGGAGTCGTAAGAAATAGCTGAGGAAACACCATTAGTGTGAGTAACCGCCTTCAGAGATTTCCCTCGGATATTCACTCATTCTCTTCGGAAGTATAACAATCTAAAATAAAACCATCTGGCAAGAAGATTGTTTTATCTTTGAATTTGGACTTTAGGTAGACCTTTATCCAACAGTGAACATTCAAAAGCAATTTAATAGATGGATAAAAAAATATACTACCTTCATAGCCAAAACTGCAGTCGTCCAATAAATTCTCAAAGCAATCCACAAGCACAGAAAATTGACACAGGATGTGAATAAGATGAGCTTGAATAATCAAAGCGGTCACCATCACAAAATGTGATGTGTATATAAATGATATCACCACTAATATATACGCCAATGGATATAACGTGGGTGTTGCGTAATGAAATGGTATTCGAATACCGATTATTAAGTTATATTCCAACTCGTCTACTAAAGGAAATATGAACCTTAAATAATAAAAAATTGATATTAATAAATAGTACAAAAATATTACAAGCAGCCATTTTGAAACCACCCACTCCTGAGCTCAAGCATCACACATAATAGGACGGAAATTGGCGATACTATGCCATGCTGGTCAGACAGGTTTGTAAAAAGTTTTATTTCAAAATTTCCTTCTCTTGCATAGATGTTATATGCGTATTATATCCCTTAGTCCTCTTTTATGACATCCACAGGCAAGATAGGGAATTGTGAATTGTATTCTTATTCCGTCACCACATGGAAAATTGTCAATTGGAAACTTTGTATATACGGTGTTAACGCATGAATTATAATATCGAGGGGTGAAAGGCTGTTTGGTTTAAGCGACATCTAGGGTGATACTAAGTTATATACATATTCTGAATCAGCGAATTTTCTCCGTCGAATGATACTGAATTCAATAAAATCAGAGCCCTTTTTTTCATATGCTGAACTCTTTTACACTTTCCATACGATCTTTTTTAACTAAAGGTACGTTTTATTTAGTATTAACATCAATAATTCGATGTTTTTAATTTAATTTTAATTAAATTTACCCCATTCAAATAGGTCAAGATGTTTTTTTGTTATGAATTTTTTTTCTAAAATTTTAAACTTTAAATGGCGCTCCTGTAAAGGTACAAAAATGTGGCTTAAACCAAATAGCTTTTCACCTCTCGATATATAAAGCAAATATAAAAATAAATGAGCGTATTTAGATTTAGAGGTAACACCACACACACACACACACACACATACACACCACAGCTCATACAAGTCCCACTGCTGGGCGTGAGCCTCATCCACAATAGGAGGGTCAAATCAAATCATTTATTGCATAAGCACCTTAAGGGCACTTATGTGTTGTCAAATTTATACATATTTTAAAGACAATACAATAATATACCACCGGATTGGAACGCTGCTAGAAGGTGAGAAGCTCCGGCAAGTAACTCAGCGTGTTGTCATTTCTTTTTTTTAATCTTTTGAATAAAATTACATACGTACAACATATAGTATTCCAGTTTAAGGCCCTTCGAAATAAGATATATACTTTTTCTTAATTAGTTCAAATAAAAAGAAAGGAAAATAGGGTTGGACTAGACCACAAGCAGCAACCGATCACGAGTTAACTACTAGAGCAGCCACAACTCCCCTCAACCAGATTGAGAGAAGGGAGCGACCCGCCCCACGTAGCTACCGTAAGCAGAACCTTATTCAGTGAGTATTACCAAACCATAAACTGCGAACTATAATAGGTATGCTACTGCTCTGTTGCTGGTCAAATGGCTTGGAGTAGGGTTTTATTTCGAGATATCCTTCCTTTCCACAGATTTTATATGCGTATTGTACCCCTTATTCGTCTTTTACGACACCCATTGATAAAAGTGGGGTGGTGCATTGTATTCTTACTCCGTCAACACACGGGAATAATCGTTTGGGATCATCTGTTACAAATATTTTTCAAAACTAATGAACTGCAATAATTATGTTTACAGTTGAAAAGATATTACCAAGCAGCAAGTGTGCAATTGCCAAGAGCAAGGAGTAGTATTAAATTCCTCTCGTTCTTCTGTGCCCAACTATCCACCAAAATCTTTCGTTTTGTTGTTGATATATCGAAGTAGGGTGAGTCCATAGATGTTGCTAGCTTCTTATAAAAATCTCTGTGATCCATCTAAAATTTAAACTTATTTGTATAAAACATTAATTTTTATTATTCTACTTAAGTTCAGTCTTTTCCGTATGGTGACGGTTTAAAAAATACAATTTTGGTGGTGAATTGTATTCTTACTCCGTCGCCAAACAGAATTTAAACATTATTGTAGTTTTATATATATATTTTTAATACATCCATATATTCTCAGAAACTTTCATATTAATAATATTATTATCCATCTAGATTTAATTTACAAATGCCGAGGTTATAGTGAAATCCTCTCAATAACCCAGCGTCCCTTAAATAACATTCCTAAGATAATATTTCCATATAATCTATAATGAAATTCAGTCAAGTACAAGCTTATACAAATTAAAAAGACTATAATATCTATTTTCTTTCATATCAGTCCAAATAATCTAGTGCAGATAAGAATAATCAGCCTACTGCAACATAATGTTTTTTTTCTCTTGTAATCTGCATAGATCTCCTCTTCGATTTTTACTTATTCGTCGTCTCAGCCCATCTACATCTCATTGCTGAGCTCGGTCCTCCTCCACAATAGAAAGGACGACTCCACAATTGTATTCTTACTCTGTCACCACACAGAAACTTATCATATTTATTAAATTTGTATATTATATTTGTTAATTATTTATTCATCATCGTTATCTCAGCTCATATATGGCGCACTTCTGGGCTCGAGCCTCTTTTGTAATAGGAAGTTATTAAATTACTTATTACTTTATTTATTACTTATTATACTTTCGGAACTCATTAAAAACATTATTTAATGACACGTGTACTGTAATATTACTCATTAATCGAATTGACGACACCTATGAGAAAGGATACGGATAAAAATTTATATTTTAAAGAACGACTTTCCTCAGAACGGTTAGGTTAGAGAAAAATAACGTCATGGATCTCACGTGAGGTAGCACAATATTACGCTACGTAACGATCCTTTTTACTCGCTTCCGGAACTACAGCTCTTCTGTTTATAAGTAATTTTAACTTATTTATATGATTTCCGTGTGGTGACGGAGTAAGAATACAAAGCACCACTCCATATCTTGCCCGTAGATGTCGTAAAAGACGACTATAGGACATGATACGCTTATAACATCTATGCAAGAAAAGGAAAACTCGAAATAAAACCTTATACCAACCTATCTGACTAGCATGGTATAGTAAAGTCAATTTCCTTTCTACTGTTAAGAGGACTCGATCCCAACAGTGGGACGTATATCCCCCTGCGAGGAAAAAATAATATTTTTCTTTCGTCTTCTTCCTTACTAAATAAATATTCCTTGTATTGCCGGGGACTTTAACATAATTAACGGTCACTTAGACTCGGAAAAATATTTGTCGATTGAAATCCACGACACTTGACATGGCACATCTTTATCTTAATCACTACGAAGTTTGTGCAGCCTTAATAATAGAAAATATTATTCTATTTACCACATTCTTATATCTGTACACTGTGATTGATTGTAGAACCACTAAATTGATTGTTGATGCTATTTCATCCAACCCGACGGCTTCCGTAAACCCGAACCAAACCTCACCGCATAGCACAAATGTTATCATTAACTTGACTAGTAGACTGTAGAACATGTAACCCATGCTTCTGTCTGAGAACGACTGACCTGCACAAATTTAAGCTGGCTTAAGAATTTGAGTACTGTAAGATACTCTTCATCATTTCGGCTCATATACGTCACACTGCTGTTCTAGAGCCTCCGCCATATTAGGAGTGATATTTACCGACTATACCACGCTGGTCAGACGGGTTGGTATAGGGTTTTATTTCAAGTTTTCCTTCTCTTACATATATTATATGTATTTTATATCTCTTAGCCATCGTTTAAGACATCCACGGGTAAGAAAGGCAGTCAAATGTATTCTTATTCCGTCACCACACGGAATCTTATGACCTGGGAATTTGCATTCAACCTCTCCACATTATTGCTGTATTACAGCATGTCTATTATTGCTATTTCATCATAATTACAGCTCGTATATGTCCCAATGCTGAACTCGAGTCTCCTCCACAAGACGGTACAAACAAGTTGATTTCGTCGCTAAAATTTTGTTTCGAGATCTCCTTGTCTTGTATGTAATACCTATGCTATAATTTAGGCGTCTTTTACGATACACACCGGAAAAAATATAGGTGGATTATATTTTTACTATATTTATCAGTGTGATGACGGAATAAGAATACAATTCACCACTCCCTATCTAGCCTGTGGATGTCGTAAAAGACGATTATGGGATATAATATGCACATAACATCTGTGCAGGAGAAGGAAATCTCTACCAACATGTCTGACCAGCATGGTATAGTAGGTCAAATTCTCCCCATTATGGAGGAGACCCGAGCCCAACAGTGGGACGTATGTGGGCTGCGATGATGATGTTGATAATATTTTTACTTCGTCACTGCAGGGAGCACCACAGCACAAACAGCATTATGCCCTGTATCATAATTAAATTTCCAACAAAACAGAAGAATTAATTTCGAGCTATAAGTCAATAAATAAATAATCTCGAAAAAAATAAATCTCAATTTAAATATAATCTATCTTTTTTTGGGACTAATCCCACCACACATTCCCACCACTGTAACTCCTGTAAGCCAGGATCCACAATGGTCTCCGTATAAGACACTGAGGTTTGACCCTCAGGAAGTCCCGGGAATCGCTTTTAATTGTCTTGGGACCCGCAACAAATTTAATTAGAAAAGAAAACAGGAGGAGTTGGAAAGATTCCACTTCCCTCCTATGCAAAGCGGGAGACATGAAGCAAAGTTGGCTGATAAGCCAGTAAACAAGAGTTTGTACAACTACGTGAAACGCAGCGGTACAGCACCACGGATATATATAATCTATCTTACCAACCGACCAAAAACCAAAATTAAAACCTACCTACAATATAGGTAACTCTGTAAACGGACTCAAAGAAATCTGTCTCCAATTTCCCGCTCGATTGATCCACGGCTTTTGTTTGGGTAAATTTCCTCCAAAGATTCTTAACAAGACCCATTGTTCAGTCAAGCAATGTCTGATAAAGAATGAATGTAACCAGAGTCTCTCTAGACACTGAATGGATTTAATTATTACTTACGCTGATGTGATTAAATGGTTTATTAATTAATGGTACGTTTCCACTATACCTCGTGTTACGTTTCAATGTTATTCTTGTTATATAAGACTAGGTTTATAAATATACCTGTTTTTATGAATTTTATCGCGTTTGTATTTGATTTTTGATTGCCCGACGTTTCGAACACTTTGCAGTGTTCATGATCACAGGCGGACTAAGATGTCTCACGTCCAACAAGTCATCGTAACTACAGAAAATAATATAATTATCTACTCGATACAGAAAATTAGTTTTAAAATATTGACCCACGTTTTGATACAAATTTATTGCCAGTGTAAAAAGAAAGAAAATGATTATATATGAAAAAATATATTGTTTATGGTTAGTAATTATTTAACATTAAAATTAGTAGTAATTATATTTAAAACCTAACAATGTAGTAGTTTAGTTTCCTAGGTGTTCATGATGTCACGGTGTTCCAGAGTGTTACCCATATCGAAGCCAAATCTATATTTATACTTTCTATAGTAATATATAAAGCTGAAGAGTTCGTTTGTTTGAATGCGCTAATCTCGGGAACTACTGGTCCGATTTGAAAAATTCATAGTATGTTGTTAGATAGCCCATTTATCAAAGAAGGCTATATATAGGTTATATATACGCTAAGACCAACAGGATCGGAGCACTAATGAAGAATGTTTCAAAATCGGGCTGTTTTTTCCTTGTGAGAGATTCTGCTACGTAAATGGCTAAATTTTCGCAAAAATCATGTGTGATATAATCGTTTTATTAAAAAACATTCTCACCTTCTACGTAAACAACATCTTAGGTTAAAGTTAGCGTTAGTCAAAAGTATCTATACCACGCGGACGAAGTCGGGAGCAGAAGCTAGTTTTATTATAATTGGTCTAGTAGTCCATCTCTTATAAATACTACAAAAAACGCCATTCACAAAAGTTATCCGATAAAGAAAATCGTTATATAGATCAATGTACAAATATTATTAAGTCCCATGAAATCAAATTAAACCCTGAATTTACATGTCAGAACTAATATAATATATTCCTATATAACTGAGAATCCAATGAACACGAATATTTAATAGCTAAAACATTAACTATTTACAACGGAGAGAGTCATCCATTATATTATCATTAGTAACTTGTTCATTTTACAACTATTAACGTCGATTATTCAGGTAACTACAAGATTCTAATTAATTACAACCCTTTACGACCCACTATATGTTATTAGCCTGTATAATGGGTTAGAAATTGATCTACTATTGCCCTGTTAAGTAGTAATAACGTATATTAATGTTTTCAGTAGGGTAAAAAAAAATTAAATGGGGACGGAGCAAGAAATTCATCGCCACTCTTGCCCGTGGATGTCGTAAAAGACGACTAAGGGGTAATATATGCATATAACATATATGCAAGAGAAGGAAAACTCGAAATAAAACCCTGTGCCAACACGTCTGACCAGCGTTGTAGGTAAACCTTTCTAATTGTAGAAGAAGCTCAAGTCCAACAATGGCACGTATATGGGCTGAGATTATGCATATGTCAATTGATAATCCACAGAAAAAGAAAGCGTTATTATTAGTCCTATTTCGTTGAAACAAGAAACTTTAATTATTAATTTAATAAAACGAGGAATGCCAGCGTTATGTCTGCTTGTCTGTGCTAGATCTAGCTAACGAAATTTGTTCTTAATACTGATTCACTTCAAAATTTAAAGAAGATTGTAGTAAGATCAGAATTCGAATCTAACCAAATTTGAAATATCGTAATATTTCACTACCAAAGCGATAGAGATATCTATACTACTATTATAAAGAGGAAAGATTTGTTTATTTGTTTGTATTGAATAGTCTCCGAAACCGACTTCAAAAATTCTTTCACCAATGAAAAACTATAATATCAGGGAGTAACATAGGCTATATTTTATCCCGATATTGCCACGGTAACGGGAACTACGCGGGTAAGATGATTGATACTGACGTGAAGCGAGGGCAGGTTGCTATTTGAAAATAAATCCCTACGTCATATTTCGACATACATTAGATACAACCCAATAATTTCGAACTAATACTATTAAAAATGAATTTCATAGTTAAGAAGTAATTAAAATGATATACCCAAGAGAGTACTAATATTTGTATTAATAATATATAAGAGTATGTGCAATTAAAAACAAATATTAAGAAAACATATTTTTAATATTTGACATAAACATCTGCATCTACTCCTGTCGATTCTTTTTAATAAGTACTACTCTCAGCTGTGCAATATTATTCACTACAAATGAGGCATCGGCGGCCAGTACGAATGGCGATAGAGAGCTGTACACCAATTAAAGAGCCTACACGCCGATCTTCCAGCGACGCAGGCTGCTTGGACAAGGTATGACAGGATCAGAGTTCGTCCCCAAAATAAAAACCAGTGGACTATTATTCTCCATGTGGTGACGGAGTAGGAATACAATTCACCATCCCCTCTCTTGCCCATGGGTGCCGTAAAATACGACTGAGGGATATAATATGCATACAAGAAAAGGAAAACTCGAAACAAAAGCTTATACCAACACGTCTGACCAGCGTGGTATAGTAGGTCAATTTCCCTTCCATAGTGAAAGAGGCCCAAGCTCACCAGTGGGACATGTATGGGCTGAGATGATGATAATGATGATGACAGTATTTTTAAGTCGATGGTGTCATAACATAGTGCTAATTTTTAACTAGTAGTTGATCATTTAATTTATCTTATCTCAAATCTCGGAAACGGCTTCGACGATTTTTATGAAATAAAGGCATACTAGAGGGTTCTCGGCCAAAATTAGGTAGGTTTTATTTATAGAAAATGATGTTTTGTCGGTCTATTTAGCTAATCAATACAACGACATAAAATGTCAATAGAATTGGAATTCAAATTTCGCCGTCGCCGTCATGACTGACAATAGCTCAGTTGGGAAGTTGTCCAGTCGCATTCAAACAGCGCGAGATCGAATCTCGGTGTTGTTAAATTCTGTTTTTGTAATGTTTGATATTTTTTTCATTATTTCATCTTTTTAATTTTTTATTAATATATATCTAAATAAGTTCGTCAAAAAAACAATTTATGAAAAAATAAAATTATACCGAGCAAAGCTCGGTCAACCAGATATTTGCCATCGTTACGTTAAATTTTTTCTGTAATTCGTGGAGAAATAAATTAGTCTTATGTTTTTTTAATGCTTTTAATTATAATAGTTAACAGTAAATATATTCTGTTAATAATACGTTATTAAACAATTGTATCTATGTTATATCACAAACATCGAGATCTGATACTATTATATATAACTATTATAATTAATTAATTAACCATGATATATGAAAAACTAACTGATACAGTAAATATACAAACGTTACTACATATTCCTTCCTTTCCGTAAATTGTAAGAGGTGACTTAAGGTAAACAAACAACACAGCACAACAAGAAAGTGAAACTCGTCAAACCAGCGTGGTATAGAAGGTCAATTTTTCTCTCACTGTGAAAGAGGATTGAGTCCAGCATTGAAGTTCTGATGATGTGAAAATAATCCCAAATTTCTTTTTATCAGATACTAGCAAACCGCCCTCGCTACCGGTGTGGGCGGGGTCCTTGACCGTCCGACTTAGGGCCCTTCTGTGGCGACCACAGAGGGTCATGGCGGTCAGGGCCATCCGCGGATACCGCACGGTGGCGACGGGGGCAGCGTGCCTATTGGCCGGGACGCGTTAAGGGAGCTCACCGCCTGGCGCGTCGACGCCCGCCGAGACGTCATTGCCCGTTGGGCAGTCCGGCTGGAGAGGCCTCGGTTCGGGGTGCGAACCGTGGAGGCCTTCCGGCCGGTGCTGATGCAGTGGTTGGAAAGGCGGCACGGGGTGCTCTCCTTCCGACTAGTGCAGGTGTTGACGGGGCATGGGAGCTTCACCAAATACCTGCACAGGGTCGTAAGGAGGGAGAGCACACCGTCCTGCCACCACTGCGATTGCGACGAGGACACGGCGCGTCACACGCTCGAGGCCTGCACGGCTTGGGCAGTGCAGCGCCGTGAACTCGTTGCAATCATCGGTGCCGACCTGACGCTGCCGGCCATTGCTAGGGCGATGGTCGACAGCGTCGGGAATTGGGACGCGGTCGCAGCCTTCTGCGAGACAGTGATCTCGCAGAAGGAGGCGGCGGATCGTCTGCGCGTGGAGCGCAGCCTCGATGAGGAGATCCGCCGCCGGCGACTGGGGCCGCGCAGGCGCAACTACCTGCGCCTCATGCCGCCCTAGCCGAGGCCGCGGGTGATGTGACCGGGGATTAGTCCGTCACCCGCCGAGAGGCCGACCGCGTGAGGAAAGACCGACGTGCTCCCCGAGAGGGGAACGACGGTCGACGGGAGGGTACCCCACGTAGGGGGGTATTCCGTCGGGCCGACCACTGACGACAAGTAAACCTGCTCCGGTGGTCGGCCCAACGACGAAGGCGAGGAGGTTTTCAGGTGGGTTGCGGGAGTTGCGTGCTTAAGCCCCTCTGTCGCCCCGGACGGAGTGGTGCGGAGGCGCGCCGACCGCGACCCACCCACAAAAAAAAAAAAAAACTCGCCCTCGCTTCGCTTCGGTTTCAGTCGTCTTTCCTGAATAGTTCCCGTTCCCGTGGGAATACCAGGATAAAATATAGCCTAGTTTACGCCCTGATATTATAGCTTTCCATTGGTGAAAGAATTTTTGAAATCGGTCCAGCCGTTTTGAAGATTACCCGGAACAAACAGACATACAGACAGACAAAAAAAATATAAAGTGTATTTTAGGCATATTTATAGTGGAAATAACCGTGTGAGCATGCAAAAGGCCTATTATTTTGACATTACAAACAGACACTCCAATTTTATTTATTGGCATAGATGTATGTTAGCTGTCTTAAGATAAAGGTATGCGAAATATCGTAGATTAAATTTTTACTTATGCTTCTTTTCACAATTATTAAAAAATTGTATATCAACTTATAAAATAAAAACAGAAATATTAACTGAGCAGGCTTTAGATATAAAATACAATTAATTAAAACTTATTTATAAATAAACCACAGATGTCTCATGATTATAATCGTTCCGAGTTTATTATTTTATTGGTAAAAATACAATATTATAATTTTACAAAGGAACGTTATTTTTACTTATTAATAAATAACATTATTTGATTATTTAACTTTATTATTACATAAATGTACACATTTAAAATACGGTCTTAACTTCGAACTGTCGATTAATACATACATAAATACGATTAAAAAGCATGGTTTTTACTTAAACTTACTAATTTAGTACTCCTACAATTGATATTACTAGGTAAAAATGCATTTAGAATTAAAGTTGAGAAGGAACGTATGTAGTCATACAGAGGTACCAAATTTCCTTCTTAATATTCGTTCTGAAATAACTGTAAGTATAGTAGATAATGCCTGCACAGATGGCGTAGTGGTTAAGATAGCGACCTACAGCGCCAGTGTCGGGGGTTCGAATCCCACGCGGGACAACACTTTATGCGATCCACAAATTGTTGTTCTGAGTCTGAATGTAATTTGTGTCCGTTAATTATATGTTTGTAAAGTCCCCCGCAATACAAGGATTATTTCCTTAGTGCAGGGTGTTGTCTTATAAAATAAAATAAATAAAAAATTATAATATATAATATCGTCTTATATCATTAGTTCTGCTAGAAATATATTTATTGATTCAAAGATAAATATGAAATTATCAAAATATTTTCCAATCGCGATATCCTGCATTTCAATTTCGGGTCGAGCAAAATATGTTGCTACCAAAAAGAAAAAAAACAAACATTGCATTTAAAAAGAACTTTGCCTGATATATTATCAAGTTCCATTTTTCATCATCTACGATTCTGTCTGCAATTACCCGAGAAAAACTCTTGTGCAAATTATTAAATTAATATCTTTTCTATTGTGAAATAATAAAACTATGTGCGAGCTACAAATAATACCAACAATTACAATACTCGTGGGTGTCGTAAAAGCCGATTAAAAGTTTTGCATCGACTTGGGCCAACTCTAACTGATGTTATCTGGTCAATAATTACATTTCTAAGAAGGGTTGACATCAGACACGCGGCCAGACATAAAACTATTGCCAAAACTTTTGAAATATGTACTATGAAATAAGAGTACATATTAAATCGACCCCAAATAATTGGGATAAGAGCAGGATCATCAGATGATGATTGAAAATAACTAACACTGTCAACTTTTTCTTTTTTTCTTATTTTTTTCTATTGCCTATGGTGGTAAACGAGCAAACAGCACACCTGATGGTAAATCATACTACAGCACATGGACCTTTGCAATACCAGGAGCACAGATAGACCATTGCCTATCATAAAAAAAAAAATTGAGTAGAATTTTAATTCAGTAGAATAGCCACTTAATAAACAAACAAAAAATTTGACTTTAGGCATTTAAGAATGCTTGTCTTTTTATAATGATAGGACAACAAAATACATATATCTTATACAGTATACAAAGATCTACGTTACTAGTATATTATATACTAGCAATACGCCCTCGCTTCGCTTCGGTTATAGGTTATAGTAGTTTTACCCGCGTAGTTCCCGTTCCCGTGGGAATAACGGGATAAAATATAGCCTAGTTTACGCCCTGATATTATAGCTTTCCATTGGTGAAAGTATTTTTGAAATCGGTTCAGCCGTTTTGAAGATTACCCGGAACAAACAGACAGACAGACAGACAAAATTTTTTTAATCTGTATTTTAGGCATAGGTGTCGTGCAAATAAACGTGTTTTGTTTTTTTTTTGTGGGTGGGTCGTGGTCGGCGCGCCTCCGCACCACTCCGTCCGGGGCGACAGAGGGGCTTAAGCACGCAACTCCCGCGACCCACCCAAAAACCACGTCGCCTTCGTCGTTGGGCCGACCACTGGAGCAGCGTTAACTTGTCGTCAGTGGTCGGCCCGACGGAATACCCCCTATTGGGGTACTCTCCCATCGACCGACGTCCCCCCCTCGGGGAGGACGTCGGTCTTTCCTCACGCGGTCGGCCTCTCAGCGGGTGACGGACTAATCCCCGGTCACGTCACCCGTCCCCGGTCACGTCACCCGTCCCCGGTCACGTCACCCGCAAATAACCGTGTGAGCATGAAAAAAGCCTATTATTTTGACATTACAAACAGACACTCCAATTTTATTTATTGGTATAGATGTACTCTCTGTATAATCTAAGCTTATACTCGTATAAGCTTAGATTATACAGATTCTGGATAACATACGACTTTACAGCTTATTACCACATCTTAAAATTTTGCCAATTAAAATGCTAAATTAAATATTTGTAAAATTTCGTTAATGGATTTATTAACACTTATTCAATAAGTACATGCGATTATGTTTTTAAGACACTTTATAATAAAGAAAAATTCTTGTAATGCGAAGGATTTTATAAACATGTACCAAGGGACATAAATTACATCCAGACTTAGAATAAAAATTTGAGAATCGCACAATACGTTTCCGTGGGATTCGAACCCGAACTGACAAGATCGGAATCTTAACCACTACGCCATCAGTTTAATCAAATGCGACGTGTTCTTGCATCGCATTAAAAACTAAATCATAAGGTTAGCATATTTTATTACATACTAGCAATCCGCCCTTGCTTCGCTTCGGTTATAGTCGTTTTACCCGCGTAGTTCTCGTTCCCGTGGGAATACCGGGATAAAATATACCCTAGTTTACGCCCTGATATTATAGCTTTCCATTGGCGAAAGAATTTTTGAAATCGGTCCAGCCGTTTTGAAGATTACCCGGAACAAACAGACAGACAGACAGACAGACAAAAATTTTTTAATTGCTATTTTAGGCATAGGTGTCGTGCAAATAACCGTATGAGCATGAAAAAAGCCTATTATTTTGACATTACAAACAGACACTCCAATTTTATTTATTGGTATAGATAACCATCTCTCACCGTAAAGTGTAATTATATCAAACTGACTCCATTTTATAAAAAACTAGCAACCCGCCCTCGCTTCGCTTCGGTTATAGGTTATAGTCGTTTTACCCGCGTAGTTCTCGTTCCCGTGGGAATACCGGGATAAAATATAGCCTAGTTTACGCCCTGATATTATAGCTTTCCATGGGTGAAAGAATTTTAAAATCGGTCCAGCCGTTTTGAAGATTACCCGGAACAAACAGACAGACAGACAGACAAAAAATTTTTAAATGCTATTTTAGGCATAGGTGTCGTGCAAATAACCCTGTGGGCATGAAAAAACCCTATTATTTTGACATTACAAACAGACACTCCAATTTTATTTATTGGTATAGATAAACAAGGAAGTTCTTTCATAATTAACATAGACAATATATCTGAGTTTTCTTTTAATTTTTAATGTTTTTATAGCAAACTAGCAAACAGTGGACCTGATGGTAAGTGTACCTATCGCTCATAGACCTTTGTTAGGCAAAGGAAATATGAATGCGTGGAATGAGGTTCGGTGAAACTGAAAACACCACCAAAACCCACCAAACGCAAGCACCCTCAGAAAGTTGGGCTTCCAGCTTCCTCGCTCACCGAACGAAGCACAGTAACAAATTGCTACTACTCGGACGTCGATTTTCTGTGAGAGTGTAGTACTACCCCTGATGGACCGGTCCGCGGCTGTAGACAGACAACTGTATGGTCCTACCACTATCAAAATTTATATATCTTAATTTATATATTTTATCCATCCTTCCACCAGATCTTTATCATCCAATTTTGGCTATAAACCTAAACAGTACAACATATCTTCGCGTTTCTGTATAGCCTGCAAGCAACGGCTCCTAGTCAATACATCCGTCTTCGTCATCAATCCATTTTAAGAAATAATAATTTCCAACTACTGCCTACAAATCTAGATACGTAATCTGAGTAGCAGTAAGTGCAGCACAGGCAGCTAATGTAGCAGCAACTGCGACGACTGCTGCAGTTGAACTGAATGCTTTGACTGCCAAGCCCATTATGCATGAGACGAGAAGCTGTGCGACAAACACACAGCTGCTAACTACTGCAACGTCTGTCCCAATACCACGAGTATCCCCACAGCCACCGCCGCCACTGTCCCACTGAAACAATTAAATATTTTAAATATTATCCGTGTGGTGAGGTAACAAGAATTCACCACTATCTATCTTGCCCGTGGATGGAAGTTACACATATCTCATCTATGGAAGAGAAGGAAAACTTGGAACAGAAGCCTATATCAACTTGTCTGATTTCTATAGTAAAGGCAATTGCCCTCCGACTGTAGAGCAGGCTTGAGCCCAGCAGTGGGACGTATATGAGCCGAGATGATGATACTAAATCTTTATAACATAACACATGTCTATTCTTTTTTATAATCTCTGTTCTTCCTCCTTACTTTACTAATATTATAAACGCGAAAGTTTGTGAGTATGCGAGGATGTGAGGATGTTTGTTACCCTTTCACACAAAAACTGCTGAATGTAGTTTGATAAAACTTCACAATAATATAGCTTATATATCAGAATAACACATAGGTATAATTTATCTTGATATTCCCACAGGAAGAAGAACTTCGGGTGAAACCGCAGAGTGCTCCTAGTTTTTCATAATAAGAAAGATAATGGAGCCACACTGATTAGAAGTGGAAGAATCTATCCATCCATTAACTTATCGGCATCCACTGTGGGGCATAAGCCTCCTCAACGGTGAATAAGGCTACAATCACTTGGCGCACAGGTTGCCATTGATAATTAAAGTTAGAAATTGCAAAGGTGAGGGTTGTAGCCCATTTTGGTGATCCTTTGGCTGGATTCTCCCACGGGAATTCTTTATATATCTATTTTTTTTTCTATACATGTTTATATGACTGAACTCCCTATAAAAACTGCACCGATTTGGATGAAATTTTTGGGGTGTTATTTGAAATTGGCGCAAATTAATAATATGCAAATAACATTTATGGAAGAGAAGGAAAACTAGAAATAGAACGCTATACCAACACGCTTGACCAGTGTGGTACAGTAGGTTAATTTTCCTCCCATTTTGGAAGAGGCTCGAGCCCAACAGTGGGACGGATATGAGCTGTGTTGATGATGATCTCCATCTTCTATCTCTATCCTAGTTTATCGCCATTCGCAATTAAATAGATTCGCTTAGTGAAATGGATACAGTTCACAAAGAGCTATTTTAAAATTGTTCGTTGCAATTAATAGCCATTTCATCAATTACAGGGCAAAGCACTTGTTTGATGTTCTGTGAACATTTCACGTTAAAGGATTGAAAAGGTTATTATAATTACCTCACCGTCCATTATTATTGTGAACCTTTGATTTTGTAATTAAATGTTTAATATTTACGGAATATTATACACGGACTTAAAACTATTTTTGCAGGTGTTGTGTTTATATTTGATTTTTTCTACTCCAACGTTTCGAAGTTTTTTTTTTTACTGCAACCGGTGGCAAACGAGCAAATAGTACACTTGATGATAAGTGTTACTGCCGCGCATGGACCTTTGCAAGGCCGCTGCCTACCGTAAAGCAAGTGAAGGGAGTATGAATGCATGCAACGAGGTTCGGTGATACCAAAGGCATCACTAAATCCCACCACACCCAAACCGCCTCAGAAAGTTGGACTTTCGTCTCTCTCGCTCACCGAACGCAGTAACAAATTGCTACTACTCGGACGATTTCCTGGTAGTGTGGTACTAACCCGGACGGACTGGCCCGCGGCTGTAGACAGACAACTGTCAACAGTGTGGTCCTACCATTTCAGAATAGAATACTTTTCATTATTCATAGTCATTTAATATTATACCGTTGATATTGGCTTTCGACTTTTTAAGAATTTACTCTCTACAATGATGCTCTTTGCTTGTTTCCCTTAGACGCTATACCATATCGTATGATCAATGTGGTGTGGAAGATTAAATTTTTCTCCTATTATAAAGGACGTTCAACATCAGCGGTGAAATAAAGACGCCATTTTTTTTGGGGTTGCGTTACGGTCGTCACGCTCCTCGCTCCACTCCGTCAGGGGCGACAGAGGGGCGTAAGCACGCACACCCATAACCCACCCGTGACACGTCGTCTTCGTCGTTGGGCCGACCACCGGAGCAGATGCCTTGACGTCAGTGGTCGGCTCGACAGAATACCCCCTGAGGGGTACCCTCTCCTTGATCGACGTCTCCCCCTCGGGAATAAAGACGTCCTGAGATGATAATAATGAAATTGACGTCTTACATCAAATTAAGTCAATAAGAAATTGCCTTATTTATTTACATCTGACGACAGAGTGAAATACAATTCACTAACTACTCTCTTGCCCGTGAGTGTCGTAAAAGACGACTAAGGGATTTAATATGCAGAAACAGCACTGCAATTTTTTTTTTGGGGTGAATTACGGACGGCGCACTCCTCGCATCACTCTGTCAGGGGCGACAGAGGGGCGTAAGCACGCACACCCGTAACCTACCCGTGTCGTTGGGCCGACCACCAGAGCAGGGTGAGTTGACATCAGTGGTCGGTCCAACGGTTTATTAGACAAATCATCACAGCTCATATACGTCCCATTACTGAGCTCGAGCCTTCGTCACAGTGGAAGGGAAACAGACCTTACTATATCATTCTGATCAGAGAGGTTGGTATAGGATTTTATGTCAAGTTCTTCTTCTTTTGCATAGATGTTATATGCGTATTACAAGGCAAGATATATAATCACATTTTTGGAAAATAAATTAATTTAATAATTTCAGATGTTCACGCAACGTTGTAATACAATTGAAATATTTTTTTTATATACAGATTTTATCATATTTATATTTAATTTTGTAATTTGCCAACCTATCGAACCTTTTTCAGCGCTCATGTTCACTGGAGGATTGTGCGAACGGAAATTAAATGAATTTAAATGAAATCAATAGTTTCTGTACAAAGCTAATCTTTCAGATGTACCTAAATTGAATGAAAACAAAGAAAACATAGATTTGGATACAGTACTTGTAAATCATGCATAGATATATCTATGAGTAGATTGTGACCTTGTAATGATAATAATATCTTTTGCTACTGAAACTGATGAGCATTTTTTTTATTATAAAAAAACATACGAATCTATTTAATTATTTATTTTTAACTTATATATTTTGTCCTTATATCCATGTGGTAACAGAGTAAGAATACAATTCACCAATCCCTTTAACACCCGTGTGTGTCTTGGAAAACAGCTAAGTGATTTAATATGCATATAATACCTTTTTTTTTTTGTGGGTGGGCCGATAGGAGAAAGATTGGCCTTACTCTTATACCATGCTGGTCAAACAGGTTGGTATTCATCCGGGGCGACGAAAGGACGGTGCGCCTTCCGTGAGATTACGGCCTCACAGAAGGCGGCGACCGCATCTCAGTTCCTGACGCTGTCGAGCATCTACCTGGCGATGGTCGGCAGCGTTAGGTCGGCACCGATAATTGCGACGAGTTCACGTCGCTCCCTCGCCCACACGGCACACACCTCGAGCGTGTGCTGCGCCGTGTCCTCGTCGCAATTGCAGTGGTGGCAGGACGGTGTGCTCTCCCTCCTGACAATCTTGTGCAGGTACTTGGCAATAGGTTGGTATAGGGTTTTATTTACTGTTTTCTTTCTCTAACATAGATGTTATATACGTATTATATCCCTTAGACGTCTTTTACGACATCCACGGGCAAGATAGGGAGTGGTGAATTGTATTCTTACTCCGTCACCACATGGAATAATATGCATATAATATCTATGCAAGAGAAGGAAAACTCGAAATAAAACGCTATAGCAACCTGTCTAGCCAGCGGGGGTATCGTAGGTCAATTTCCCTCCTACTGCGGAAGAGGCTCGAACCCGGCAGTGGGATGTATATGAGCCGAGATGATGACGCCTTCAAAAGAAGTATTCTTACATTTTATTTTGTACATCTAGGCTCAAGCCTCCTCCACAATAGGAAGAAAACTAACTTATTCTATTACAGTGGTCAAACAAGTTGGTAGATCGAAGTTTTTCATAAATATCGACCGACGTCCCCCCCTCGGGACTCCTCAAGGGGTATTCCGTCGGGCCGACCACTGACATCAAGTCACCCTGCTCCGGTGGTCGGTCCAATGACGAAGGCGACGTGTCACGTGTGGGTTACGGGTGTGCGTGCTTACGCCCCTCTATCGCCCTGGACGGAGTGGAGCGAGGAGCGCGCCGACCGTAACCCACCACCAAAAAAAAAATTCAACAAACGGTATACCGTATTCTTACTCCGTCATTTTTAACATATTAGCGGGCAATTATACGTATTAGCGTATATTTATATGTCAACCACAATGAAAAACATCGCAGTAAGATTCAGCCATATCCCTTTAACATTTTCTCCATTACGAATTCGACATTATAATTTGCGTTGCCAGGTGAAAAGCAATAAATTAAATTTTAATTAAAACAAAGCTTTATTTTCTTTTTCCTGATTGAGCAACGGCAAATCCTAATTAATTTTACCTTCTGCGCCGATTTTAAACTAATTTAATGTGGTAATCATTGCGGCTCATATACGTCCCACTGTTGGACTCGAGCTTTCCCAACAATAGTAGGGAAATTGACCTACTATAGCACGGTAGTCAGATGTGTTGGTATAAGGATTTAATTTCAAGTTTTTCTTTTCTTGAATTGATGTAATATACATATTAATCCTTTAGTTGTCTTATTCAACACCCCCGTAGGCAAGATAGGGGGTGATGAATTGTATTCTTACTCCGTCACCACACGGAAAGTTTTTTAATTAGAAACTAGCAACCCGCCCTCCCTTCGCTTCGGTTTCAGTCGTCTTACCTGCGTAGTTCCCGCTCCCGTGGGAAGACCGGGATAAAATATAGCCTAGTTTACTGCCTGATATTATAGCTTTCCATTTGAAATCGGTCCAGCCGTTTTGAAGATTACCCGGAACAAACAGACAGACAGACAGACAAAAAAAATATAAAGTGTATTTTAGGCATATGTATAGTGCAAATAATCGTGTGAGCATGCAAAGAGTCCATTATTTTGACATTACAAACAGACTCCAATTTTATTTATTGGTATAGATACGAAAATTATACACTTACCATACCAGTAGCATGATAATGGGCGACAAGTAGATATGGCATAGTAAATAGTGTAGAATACATCACGCCAGCTGTCCAACTACACAGCAAGACAGCGGCTGGAGCTCTGATAATACACAGCACTACCATACCTATGCTGTAAGTGCAGAGACCACCGACGTAAACACGTTTTGCCCTGAAACATTGACATTATGAAATTTCTGATGTTTACGCGAGTATTACACATTTTAAATAAAACTACGGATTTTAATGCGTTTGTATTTGATTTTTGATTTCCCGACGTTTCGAACACTTTGCATCGTTCATGGTCACGGGCGGACTAAGATGTCTCACGTCCAACAAGTCATCGTTATTGCAGAAAATTTATAATTATCTACGCGATACAGAAAATAGTTATTAAATATTGACCCACATTTTGATACAAATACAAAGGGAAGACGATAAAATCCGTAAAGTAGTTTTATTTAAAACATTAACATTATTTTTCTATCTTTATAGAGGTTCTTTACACCTTCTCGGAGAAGTTGAATAAACCGGCTGAAGGATATCCAGGTGAATGAGCAGCAGCTATCTCTTCAGAAATTTATAACACGAACTGTGTGCTTGTATCTCGATTCCAATCCTAAATCTAATCGCAGCTCCAATTTGAGCAATTTGGTACTCTTGAAAACGACACTAGCGCACGATTGAAATCGAATTCAGTGGATTTTTTTAAACTAAATGAATTCGACTCTCGTCGATTAAATCAGATATTTGCTACTCCCAACGTGATTTTGACGTATACATTTGAGTTTGAAATTATTAATGTTGCACAATTTCAAGAAAGCGTCTTTGTATATGTTATTAATTTAAAGTAATAAAATACGCCACATTTGGTGAAAATAACAACGACAGACGCGAAGAATTAATTCTCGATTTTATTTAAGAGTACGAAATATAAGTTAGGTGAGATTGGAATTGAATCGGATTCGAAATTAGAATTGATTTCAAGGGTATGCCCACTGGAGTTGCCAACCCGCTTAACAAGCGCAGCATTTGAAGCGTGGATATCGTCTGATTGGTTAATGAATTAATGTATTGATGGATAGTATAATATGTCGGCCAATATTACCAACCCTTACATTGCTCATGGGTGGGTTTTAAAAAACGACAAAGAGTTTTTCCTCGTCGTTTTGCCGATGATATTCCGCTTATCTACTAATCTCTTTACGTTGTCCAAAATAGAATAATGCCATTATCGCTACGTCATACATATGTCCCGGGAATACAATGCCTCCGCGAGGTTGACTACTTGGCTAAAACTGATACTCAAATTGAATTACTAATTTGCGGCCTTAAAGTTAGATGGATTGTTTGATATTCAGTCAGACCAGAATGGCTTAACGGATTTGTACTGGCACAAAGGTAGATTTTTCATCATCACTATCGTTTCAATTCATATACCTAGCGTGCCCACTGCTGGGCACGAATCTCCTCCAAAAGAACGAAAATTGACTCACTATATCACGCTAGTGAGATGACATGCAGAGTCACAGTTAGAATTGAGTTTAATATAGAATTGTATTTTACTTCGTCGCCACACGGAAGAGAAAGATATCTCTAATAACACATACTTTTAATATCAGCTAAGTTTACGGTTCCCTTATGGTTTGGTTAGTAAATTCTAAATTTACAAAGTTACAATGATATACGTTATAATACATTTGTTGCCTGGAAGTAAGTGTACTTACAAACTAAATCATTGCATAATCACTACTGAAAAAAACAAATAAGCTTGAAAGGAGGCTGCTTTCATGCTATATTAACCAGAAAATAAGCTCCATATAAAATTGAAACGCCCGCAATTTCCTCGCACCATTGACGGTAAACTCAATTTTATTAGGTGGAAGAGATTCTAGACTAAGCTTGTAAAGTTATTGATTTTTAAATCAGCGTGAAGCCAGCCAAGTAGCAGCCAGGAAGCGGCGCAAAGTCAAGGATTGCTTGATCTTATTATCATATGATATTGTTTGCTAGCGTTGTCAAGTTGAAGGCTAAGTGTCTCAGATAACGTGATAAAGTGATTGTATTATACGTACGAACGTAAGATAGTCGATAGTATTAGTTGTTATAGAAGTTATACGTCTTTTGGCGAATTAAAGAAAATGATGAGAGTAAATTTTTACACCATCACAAAATACCGACAACCTGAAGTTAGCTAATCAAGAGTTTTTACGATGCCCACACCGCTACAAATAATAGGTCTTTACCTATGTAATTGCCGTTCTACAGTACTGGCCATTTCAAATCAAAATAATTTAGGTTTGGCTAAGAATTCTAATTTCAAATTAACTTTATTTTAAAACATGGAATTCATTTTCCAAAAGTAGTCATTTGTTTATTGATTAGTGTTACGTTTTCATCGCATTTCTATCTTTTTCGTCATCATGGATACGTTAAAAATTCGAGTAATTATGGAATATGAGTATCGTCGTGGCAGCAACGCGGCACAATTGGTAGATCATCAAATGCTGGCGACGCGTCGCAATATAGCACTAGTTAAATATTTCTTCAGACTGATACGTGGTTCCGCATACAATCCTTTACTACTAGCAGAAATCAATTTCAATGTGCCTCGCCAGGTCGTAGGTAAGTTGCGCGAACGACAGAGACCTCTATTGGCGTCATACACGGCGCGCACTAGCATAGGCCAATTCGCACCGCTTCCTCGTGCATTGCAATATATCAATGAGATCACAGCCTCTGAACCTACACTCGACTTATTTTCATGTACAGAGAGATGTTTCATGTGTATAGCAGAAAGATATGTGGAGTCGCTGTCCATTGCCAGCAGTGTATGCTAATCCAAAGTTATTATATTATTAATCATTGCACATATATGGATAGTAAAATAATTTTCTTTATGTTATAACTTATTAATATTTTTGTGATAACTTTTATTCTTTTTTTTTTAACTCTTCTTGTTTTGTATTATTACTTTTTATTGCGCATGGTACGCTGTTAGCAATAAAAAATAACTGAATGATGAATAAATAAATAAATAAATAAACAAGCGGCACGAGACATCAACGACGTTTACGGAGCTAACACTACAAACCAACGCACCGCCTGTTATTGGTTTGCTCGCTTCCGTTCTGGAAATTTCGACCTGAATAATGAACCTCGCGGTCGTCCGAAGACTTTGGTCGACAATGACGAATTAAAGGCGATTGTTGAAGCTGATGATACACAATCTACGGCTGAATTAGCAGCAGCTTTCGACATTAGCGTCAAAACAATATTGGTCCATTTTCGTCAAATTGGCAAGCTAAGAAAGCTTGACAAATAGGTGCCCCACGAACTCAATGATCGTCAGCACGAAGTACGCGTCGAGACATGCCTTGCATTGCTCAACAGACACACAAATGAAGGAATTTTGAAACGCATTGTTACTTGCGATGAAAAATGGATTCTGTTTGATAACCGCAAGCGCTCAGCAAGTTGGTTGGATCCTGGTTCAGCACCTAAACAATGCCCTAAACGAAAACTTACCCCTAGAAAAGTGATCGTCACTGTTTGGTGGTCTAGCGCCGGTGTGATTCATCACAGCTTCTTACCAAACGGGGTGAGCATTACTGCAGATGTGTACTGTGAAGAACTGAACACAATGATGAAGAAGCTGGCACATCTCCAACCAGCATTGGTCAATCGCTGCACGAGAATGCGCGACCTCATACTGCACAGCAGACGGTCTCCAAGTTACAAGAACTGGGGTTGGATTGGAAGCTGTCCGTCATCCGCTATACTCACCAGACCTTGCGCCTACAGACTACTTCTTTTTCCAGAATTTGGATAACTTTTTGGCGGGCAAGAAATTCAATACCCGAGAGGTAGTACAAAATGCCTTTGAAGTATTTGTTGTCTCCCGTCCAGCTGATTTCTTTAAGAAGGGCATCAATAAACTGCCGCTGCGTTGGCAAAGATGCATTGATTGCATAGGTGATTACTTCGATTAATACAAATAAAAAATACATGAAAAAAGAATCATTTAATTTTTTTCATACATAACGGCAATTTCATAGGTAAAGACCTAAAATTAACTAGATACAGTAGACCCTCGGTAATCCGACAAACGGTTTGCACGGCAGTGTCAGACTATCGAATTTGTCGGATTACAGAGTACTGCCTAAGAACCCCTTGTAATCCGGCTTTTTTTACAAAAGAGTACCTTGTAATCCGACAGGTACGTATACGTAATATACAATGAAATATTAAACTATGAACGCACGTTAAGCCCTTACCGCTATTACATCAAATATGTCTATGTCTATGTCGGTATGTTTGTCGGTGTCCTAGTTTTGTTGACTGACACCGACTCCAAGAATAGTAATAATTGTAACTACATTATATTGTCGTAATAATTTGATTGACTTTTAAGTACTCTATTTTTTTTTTCATCAAGTTGTTGTAAGGTTGGGCGGGCACTACATTGTACAAGAATTATTTTTTTGCTTTTTAGTGCATATTAATTTGTTTGGGAATTGTTTTTTGTTTGAAGTCGGTTTTTTTTGTTAAAAATTATTTTTATTGTTTGTTTTTTAGTGACTGTGAAGTGCACATTTTTTTTTCTACCTTCGAGTCAACCTACTAATAGTGCTGCTCGTTTGAGACAGTGCCGTTCAACATTACGGTAGGTGACTCAAATATCCGGATACTATAAGAGATTCAGCCGAGTGTCGATAATGTGCTCCTAAGAATTGAAGAGTACCGTTACTTTAGCATGGATCCTATAATCAGAACCTAATCAAACTACCCTTGAAGTACATCCTATCCAATAAAAAGAATCATCGAAATCAGTTGGTTTTATATTGAGTTTTCGTCCATGTGTACTATTTACTTTATGCAAATTTAAGACTTAAATAGTTTTCTCATGGATACCACGTTCAAAACTGGACTAAATTGAAACGGAACCACACGAAAAGCACCAGCTTTCAAATAAATAAAAAAGAATCATCAAAATCGGTTCACGCAGTCGAAAGATCTGAGGTAACATCATCATCATCTTGCTCTTATCCCAATTACTTGGGGTCGACGCAATATGTCATCTGTTTTGACATATTGCAAAAAGTTTCGGCAATGACTTTTGTGACCGGCCGCCTGCCTGACGTCAACCCTCCTTGGGAATGTAATCGTTGACCCAAATGGTACCAGATGGAGTTGGTCCGGGTCAATCTAGGGCTCTTAGTCGTCTTTTACGACACCCACGAGCAAAGCAAGGGTTGGTAGTATTCGAAGCCGATACCACACAGCAAAAAGATCTGAGGTAACGAACATAAAAAAAAAATTAGTCCAATTTACTTTAAAAAAGAGAATGTTCTCAAACTTCTCCTTTTTTAAAGACGGTTAAAAAAGAATCATCGGCTTCGGTTGGCGTGGTTATTGAGTTTTCGTCCATTTATCGCGCACATACTTAATGCAAATTATAGACTTATGTGGTTTTCCCATGGATGACATTGTCCAAACTGGATGAAATTGAAATGGCACCACACGAGAAGCACCAGCTTTCAAACAAAAAAAGAATTATCAAAATCGGTTTACCCAATCGAAAGTTCTAAGGTAACAAACATAAAAAAAAAAAAAAAAAAATACAGACGAATTGAGAACCTCCTCCTTTTTGAATTCGGTTAAAAACAATCAAAATCAAAACAAAAGCATAATAGTAGTGCCGCGTTCAAGTTGTAAACTGTTCAATCATGCATAACTTATATTAGCAAAAGTTGACGAAACAATATTCAATAATGTCGGATTATAAGGAGTGCCGGATTAAACAGGGGCCGGATTACCGCGGGTCCACTGTAATGCGTTATAATAAAACTTTCAATGTATTAAATACCTTTTTTAACACGCTTTTATTAGCTTCACCTATATGCTTGTAACGTCCACCTTTTAGCTCGATTTTGCCCTACTTCGAGCGATCAGATTTTCTTTAAACTTTGCACATCTATCAAAGACCGATGACAATGCAATAATCCGCTTTTTTCTATTATTAATGTCGTTTTTTTCTACAAACGTAGGATAATACGAAAGATAAAATTTTATAAAGGCTTGTCTTGTTTTGCCAAAAAAGTATAACTTCTTACGTGCATACGTACACACAGACACTTTTATTTTATCCATGTGCTTTTATTTATAAAAGAGTAGGCAGAGGTAGGATAATAAAGAGGTAGGATAAACAAAAAATACTTATAATAGATTCCTTTATACATATCTCTCTTGTTAGTTGTTTTCTTTTTACATAATTTTGATGACTTCGCATAGTTTTTATTTTTAAAAGTCAAGATTGATTTACTAGGCATTATCTCTATCCATCGGGGTCACGGCCAGTTTTGGACACAGGCTTTTCTAGGGAGAGACAACAGCATGATCGCTCGGCAAGCGGGTTTGTGATTGCAGTGGATGTTATAAGCTGCCCAATAATGTGTTGCTGCCGATTCTATGGGCTGTCACTCAGTCTGCTTTTAAAGCGAATGCGAGAAAGTGAACAGAGGTGAAACTTTGTATATTTAATACTAGCAACCCGCCCTCGCTTCGCTTCGGTTTTAGTCGTTTTCTTCCCCGTAGTTCCCGTTCCCGTGGGAATACCGGGATAAAATATAGCCTAGTTTACGCCCTGATATTATAGCTTTCCATTGGTGAAAGAATTTTTGAAATCAGTTCGGCCGTTTTGAAGATTACACGGAACAAACAGACAGACAGACGGACAGACAAAATTTTTTTAATTTGTATTTTAGGCATAGGATAGGTGTCGTGCAAATAACCATATGAGCATGAAAAAAGTCTATTATTTTGACATTACAAACAGACACTCCAATTTTATTTATTGGTATAGATATGAAAAGAGTAAAGAAATCGCAGTATCAGTCCATAAAAGTCACACTGCTGGGCTCGAGCCTCCTCCTCAAAAGGAAGGAAATTGACCTACTATATCATGCTGGTCGGACATGTTGATATAGTTTTATTTCGAGTTTTCCTTCTCTTGCACAGATCTTATATGCATATTATATACCTTAGTTGTCTGACATCCACTGGCGATATATGAAGTGCTGAATTGTATTCTTACTCCATCAAATTCCCTCCCACTGTGGAGGAAGCTCAAGCCCTATAGTGGCACGTATGTGGGCTGCGATGATGATGATGAATTATATGTTTGTAAAATCCCCTACCGTACTACTAAGGAAATATTCTTTATAGTTCCTTAGTGCAGTGAATCATCTTAAGAAAAATCTTAACCTGTCAAGAACCACACTGGTTATGAATTCATCTAACCACTTATACTGACTAATAAGTTTGTTTTCTTAGAATAATAACGTATAGAAGGTAAGTTCATGCACAAAAAGTGAGGCATTTCAATTGGAGCCTAATGGAGCTTACGCCGCAACCGTTCCGTAATGTACAAGTCATTGTACTGCACGAACGTACGCAACTCTTAAAAAATAAATGGGTAATTATGACGGTTTGTGCATTCAAATGGTGTCACAACACATTTGAAAAACTTAAAAAGGTTTTTAACATTACTTTTAAAAGTATTTCGACGATTTATGTTAATAAAAACAAAATTTGATTTCATAATTTGTATAGTGGTGTGCGTGTGTACGTGTGTAAGCATCTGCGCGCCATTAGTATTTTTAGATTCAAATTTCGAAAGTTCGAAGTACTGACACTATCCTTCTATACGTTATTATTCTAAGTTTGTTTTATTAACTGTTGTATTACTTACCCAAGCCTTTTGATAAGTCTCTCTATGATAGTGGAATAGCAAGCACAAGAGAGTGAATACATCGCCATTCCCCAGCAACCAAAGCGTACACCTTCCTCGTAAACCACTCGACTCTCGCTACCTACTGGTGCCTGAAATATTTTTATAGCAACTTTTAATTACATATATTTGCAGAATGTATACCTAAAAACTTTATTCTTCTTTCTAGCTAGTAGCAAAGGGGCCGTGATTATCATGTAGAAGTATCGGAAGGGACAAACCTGATGCCCTTTATCATGTCGTCTTTCCTTATTGAAGATAATCTTATTTCAGTCGTTTGAAGGACCTCTCACAGCAGTCTTAATTTAAGGCATTAAACGGCGTTAAGGAAATAATCTTTGTATTGTGGGGGACTTTACAAACATAATTTAACAAACACAAATTACATCCTAACTCAGAACAACAATTTATGGATCGCACAAAGTATTGCCCTGAGTCAGAATTGAACCCATGACACTGGCACAATAGGTCGATATCTTAACCATTAAGCTATCTGTGCAGGCAACTTACCGCCGGATCACCGCCAAATACAGCCTCGCCCACAAAGTCTGTGAAATACAATGAGTAGCAGACGTGTGCCATCCAGCAGAACAAGTTGGTGAGGCATACCACTCGCAAGGAGCTGGGCATCACGACGATCGACTTCAAATAGTGAGAGAGGGAAAGCATCTCACCGGCATTGGTTTCCATCATGTTTAAACCACCGCCATTCTGTTTATAGAAAAATATAGACATTAAAATCTTTTCAGTCCTAGCACAGAAATACAAAACAACACGCAATATACTTGGGGCAAAGAAATATCTCATGTTCATAATGCTAGAATAACATGTAAAGCACGAGAGACGGTCAATCTTAGACTAATCTCGAGTATGGACTTTTCTCTTTTGTTTTATATAATTAGGAAATAACTCTTTTATTGTGGCAAACTTAAGAAATATACAAATAACGGACTTAAATTATATGTTTATTCGATTTTTGGACCGCATTTTTTTTTTGGGGCAAGGCTACGGTCAGCACACCCGCCGCCCGGCTCCGTAACCCACCCGACAGCAAGTCACCTTCGTCGTTGGGCTGACCACCGGTGCAGTTTCTTGATTTCAGTTGTCAGCCCGACACAAATTTCTGTCCCGAGTGGGAATCGAATTCACGACACTTGTATGGTAGGTTAGTATCTTAATGGCTATACCATATGCACTTATAAAGTCTATTATATAAAGACTACTATATATAAACACTATTATAAAACTGAATAATTTTTTTTTAATGAAATGAGCGCATTTCAGGATCTACCAGATGAATTCTAAAAAAAATCCTTGTGTTAATTAGTTTAGTTGTTAAGAGAAAAATCTCAAACAATATTAAAATGTGATAGAGACTCAACTAGGCTCAGATGGCAAATATAGTGGAGTTCATTCATACACATGTTCTGTAGATCTAAACACACCTGGTAGCTTATATCAAAGCCGATTAAAGCCGGCTTCTCCATAATGGGAGAGTAAGTAGGCTTAAGTGACTTAGTATAGAGTACTATAGGGCTGATATAATGTAATTACGTAAGTATCCTTACTAATATTATAAATGTGAAAGTAAGTTTGTTTGTTACGCTGAACGCTTAAACTACCGAACCAATTTCAAAAATTCTTTCACCAATAGAAAATTATAATATCGGAGAGTAACATAGGCTATATTTTATCTCAATATTCCCACGGGAACCGGAATTACGCTGGTAAGGCGACTGAAACCGAAGCGAAGCGAGGACAGGTTGCTAGTATAGGAATGAAATTATATAATGTAATAAAGATTACACAAATTGACACAAAGTGACTGCACAGATGGCGTATTGATTAAGATAGCGACCTACAACGCCAGTGTCGGGGGTTCGAATCCCACGCGGGTCAACACTTTGTGCGATCCACAAATTGTTGTTCTGAGTCTGGATGTAATTTGTGTCCGTTAATTGTATGTTTGTAAAGTCCCCCGCAATACAAGGATTATTTCCTTAGTGCAGGGTGTTGTCTTAAATAAATAAATAAATCAAATGGAATAGTCTTAAAAATCCAAAATATTAATTCATTGCAAATATCTTAAGTGAACAGCAGCAAAATTATTTCATTAATAGTTCTTCTTCATCATCATCATCTCAGCTTATACACGCCCCACTGCTGGGATCGAGCCACCTCCATAAAAGGATGGAAATTGATCTACTATACCACGCTGATCAGACAGATTCGTAGGTTTTATTTCGAGTTTTCCATCTTTTGCATAGATATTGTATGTATATTATAATTCTTTAGTCGTCTTTTACGGCACCCAAGGGCAAGAAAGAGGGTGGTGAATTGTATTCTTACTCCATCACCACACGAAAACTCTTCTTCCCTTCACAGAACACACGCAAATTTTTTTATAAAAGGTTTATAATGCCAAATATTAAATCTAATAAAAAATAATTAATAATTCGGCATATTACTTCACAGGTAATCTGTGAAACAGAATACCGTTTATTGGATAAACTTCGTCACTGATTCTTGCTGTATATCCACAGATTATTTACACAGATTAAACTGTTTGTATGGCTTCAAATAATGAATTATATGGCAAACATAAAGTGGCATATGTTTAAAAAAATATTTATGAATTTAGAGCCTAAATTAAAATGCATATTCATCGTTTCAACTCATATACGTCCCACTGCTGGGCTCGAGGGTATTTCACAATAAGAGTGAAATTAACCTACTATACCACGCTGGTTAGATGTGTTAAGCGGGATACTCTTTCAGATATCGTCTCTACCTAACGCCCCGCCCAGATATGAGAGAGCCTACCTTATATTTAGATTAAAAACACTGATCATTATAAACACTCAATCAGTAGTATATAGAAATATCCCCATATGTACATTGTGGTCTAATTGGCTACACAGATAGCGTGGTGGTTAACATACCAACCGATCCACAAATTGTTGTTCTGAATCTGGATATAATTTGTGTCCGTTAATTATATTTGTAAAGTCTACCGCAAAACAAGAAGTATTTCCATAGTGCAGGCTGTCTTTAAAAAAATATTAAATGCTGATTTCTTGGCAAATAAACGCTTATTATTATTATTTTTACCTCGGGTTGATTAACAGAACCATACATAACATTGTCTTTCTTCAAATTTTTCTCAGCACAATCCTCGTCAAAACTCTCTTGGATACGTTCGTTTTGCGCCAGTTTTCTGAATTCTTCTTGCTCTGTTAACTCTTCAAGTGGTATCTCTTTAAAACTGGTGATGGTTGCTGATACGCATACTATGAATATAATTGTTATGAGGGAGAAAACTGCACGAACATGACCGCCAAAAAAATCTCCTGTAAAAAATTGCAGGTTATTTTTATACCACTATATCATCTGCATTAAAACTCATCATCAAGTCAACTCATATACAAGTCACTATTGGGCTCAAGCTCCCTCTACAATGGTAGCGGGAGGGAGGGAGAAGAGGAGTTTTAGGGTTTTCTTTTGAGTATATTTCTTGTAGTCTCATCTGCTTAGGTGCCTCAATCGCCTGTAACGTTTACTTACGAAAAAGGATATACCTAGTATTTTTAGTACGTAAATACAAGTATAAGGAGCAATTTGGCTGTACAATGTTATTATTTTAGAGAGCCAAAATACTTGCGTATATATTGGCGTCTATTATATTAGATACTAGCAACCCGTCCTCGCTTCACTTCGGTTTCAGTCGTATTACCTGCGTAGTTTCCGTTCCCGTGGAAAAACTGTTATAAAACATAGCCTTAGTTACTCCCTGATATTATTATAGCTTTCCATTGGTGAAAGAATTTTTGAAATCGGTTTAAGCGTAAATTGGTTTAAGCGTGTAAGCATAACAAACAAACAAACAGACTTGCTTTCGCATTTATTATGTTAGTATTAGATATGCAGTAGGTCTTACATCTATCCATAACGTACCATACTAAATAAATTATTTCTAAATAAAAATATATTTAAAACTAGCAACCCACCCTCGCTTCGCTTCGGTTATAGGTTATAGTCGTTTTACCAGCGCAGTTCCCGTTCCCGTGGGAATACCGGCATAAAATATAGCTTAGTTTACGCCCTGATATTATAGCTTTCCAGTGGTGAAAGAATTTTTGAAATCGATCCAGCCGTTTTGAAGATTACCCGGAACAAACAGACAGACAGACAGACAAAAATTTTTTAATTGCTATTTTAGGCATAGGTGTCGTTCAAATAACCGTGTGAGCATGAAAAAAGCCTATTATTTTGACATTACAAACAGACACTCCAATTTTATTTATTGGTATAGATTGTAGACATGTATGATAAATAGCTTTTAAGGTAGAAGAAGAATCTGGATGATATGATCTGAACCAGTTGGCCGCAATGACAGCAGAAATTAATTCGGTCTTCCATACGAATATGGGGTAGGTCTTTTAGAAGACAAGTATCAATCTCTATACAATACCAATGCCCTATTCCACTATTTAGTGTTGGCATATCAAAAATAAAAATATTTGATAAAAAAATTATAATAATAATAGTGTGTGTGATGACTGATGACTTACGGCACGAAAACGTGGTCCCTAAATGTAGGCCTCATAACAAGGCCCTCATAACAAGGCTCAAAGTCAGAGCGTGCTATGGAGCGGGCTATGCTCAAGATTTCTCTGCGAGATAGAATCCGGAATACGGAAATCCGCAGAAGAACGGGTGTAACCGACATAGCACGAAGAATTAGAACGCTGAAGTGGCAATGGGCAGGCCACATCGCTCGACGAACCGACAACCGCTGGGGAAGAAAGGTTCTCGAGTGGCGACCACGTATCGGATGACGCAGTGTAGGACGCCCCCCACTAGGTGGACCGACGACCTGGTGAAAGTTGCTGGGCGTCGTTGGATGCAGGCGGTACAGAACCGCACTTTGTAGCGTAACAGGAGGGAGGCCTACGTCCAGCAGTGGACGGTGATGGGCTGAAAGAATGATGATGATGACTAATTTAAAAAAATTAAATTTTCTTAACAGATTTTTATACATAAATAAGTGTGTAAATTCGGTCGGCTATGTAACTTAATCTACAAAGAGCAGTAAATGAGTTTACCTAATTTTGTGTTGTCCCAGTTAATGCCTCCTAGAGCGTAGCCCATAAAACCACCGAGTCCGGCCATCACCGTAAACGTACTGAGACCTTTTGCGTGATCCTCTGCAAAAAAAAGAAATCGCTATATATTCAATTTAATAAAGAATATAGTAGATTAATGATTTGTCGTGTAGTGAAGGTGTAAGAATACAATTCACGACCCCTCGCGCGTGGAAGCCGTAAAAGACGACTAAGGGATAAATAAGGGAATAAAGTTATAGAGTAAAAATTACTCTACGTTGACGTTTCCTTTTCTTGCAGTGATTTAATCTACTTGAGTCCCTTAGTTGTTCTTCACAATCATCTTCTGGAAAGAAAAGAGTAGTGCTTATTGAATTTTCACTCTGTAACGACATTGGATCTGCTGTCTAATTTGACAAAATTTGAATGAATATATTATATAAAGATTTTCATTCTGTAGAAATTAAAAAAAGAAACGAGAATCTATTACGATCATGAATGTAACGATTAGGTCATCAATGTAATGATTATTCGACACAAATATAGAAGGAACACGTTCAGAGTTGTATGATATGTCCTCTTAATAATTCAGAGCAAAGACAGCAAATCATCTTTTGTACACTATTTTCACGCTATATAATTACCCATCTGTATAGCGGCCGTGGCTAATAGACCTCACTTTTGCTAACAGGTTATTAACTAGAACACCTTCGTTAAACGTTCATGCTGAAGGCAATGTCTTATTATTAATAATTATTTATTATTATTATAAGTTTAAAGAACGTGTGTATAGAATAATAAGCATTAATTAGTAAATAACAAAATGCAATGAAACAATAATTTAACCATTTAAAAACATGTGGTCTACGTGGTGACAGAGTAAAACTTCAATTCAACCTCCCCTCTCTCCCCCCTCTTTTCTGGCCGTAGGTGTCGTAAAAGATGATTAAGGAATATAAATTTCATATAATATCTATGCAAGAGAAAGAATAAGTCGAAATAAAACTCTACCAACACGCCTGACCAGCGAAGTGTAGTAGGTAAATTTTTCCTCCCATTGTGGAGGATAGTCGAATCCAGCCCAGCAGCGACCGCGTGAGGAAAGACCGACGTCCTCCCCGAGGAGGGAATGTCGGTCGATGGGAGGGTACTATTCAGGGGGTATTTTGTCGGGCCGGCCACTGACGACAAGTAACCCTGCTCCGGTGGTCGGTCCAACGACGAAGGTGACGTGGTGTTCGGGTGGGCTGCGGGTGTGCATGCTTACGCCCCTCTGTCGCCCCGAACGAAGTGGTGCGAGGAGTGCGCCGTCCGCAACCCACACCAAAAAATAAGAGAGCTGTGATATTTTATTTTATGATAATTTAAAATTATAATGGATTATTTTTTTTATTGAAAAATTAGTTATCTATATTCATTAAAGACTAATGGATATCTTACTTTATATAAATAATAAATAACACAGACCTTAAAAAGTTAATAATTATTTCATTCCTCTAAATTTTAAATTCATTCCTCTATGAATAATTTTAAAATGGACAAGAGTTTTATTTTTCTGACACTTCATTTATTAAACGGTACATCCGTTGAATAAATTAAATGTCATTAAATTAATATGAATTATATACCTACATCATAAAGATAAAATCACTGAGTACACAGCAATGCTTCCGCTCGGATTTCCGAACTGAATAAAAACATATGAGTAATACATACACTTTGTTTAATTTAAAGGCAAGAAGGTAATATTACTGTAGTCTGACCATTTTAGGTGTGGTGATGGAGTAAGAATACAATTCATCTTCCACCTCTAGTGCCGAATGGTGCAAAAGACGACTAAGGGATTCATCATCATCATCATTATTTCAGCCTATCGCCGTCCACTGCTGAATATAGGCCTTCCTCATGTTACGCCACAAAGTGCAGTCCTGTGCCGCCTGCATCCAACGCCGCCCAGCCACTTTTACCAGGTCGTCGGTCCACCTAGTGGGGGGGCGTCCTACATTGCCTCGTCCGATACGTGGTCGCCACTCGATAACCATTCTTCTCTAACAGTTGTCGGTTCGTCAAGCGATGTGGCCTCCCCATTGCCACTTCAGCGTGCTAATTCTTCGTACTATGTCGGTTACACTGCGGATTTCCGTATTTCGAATTCTATCTCGCAAAGAAATGCCGAGCATAGCCCGCTCCTTAGCACGCTGACTTTGATCCTTGTTATGAGGCCTACATTCAGGGACCACGTTTCCGTGCGGAAAGTCATCACTGGTAATACACACTGATCGTAAACCTGTGTTTTAAGACACTGAGGTATGTTGGAGGAGAAGATCCTCTTAAGTTTTCCGAACGCTGCCCAACCGAGTTGGATTAACTAAGGGATTAAATATGCATATAAGCATCACCCCCTCTCTTGCCCAGGTGTGTTGTAAAAACCGCCTAAGGGATTAAATAGATATGCATATAACATCTATGCATGAGAAGGAATACTTAAAATAAAACTAACACGTCTGACCAGCGAGATATAGTAGGTTAATTTGCCTCCTATTGCGGAGGAGGCTCAAGTCCAATAACGGGACGAGTATTAGCTGAAATGATGATAATAATATTTTCAAAAGCATTAAATTTGCTATAAGTCATCGCATATTATCACGTTATTCCATACATATTTTTATTTTCATCATCACGTAGCTCATGTAGGTCTTACTGCAGGGCTCGAGTCTTTTCCACAATGGGAAAGAAATTGACCTACTATACCCCGTTGGTCAGACAGGTAGTACACACAGGTACAGTCTGTAAAAAAAGAAAATGTTTTATTAAAGTTCGGAAGCTAGGAAACACACGTGATACAAAAGAACTATACAAAATTAAATTAAATTAAAACTAAGCATAGATGCTATTTTAGAATAGAAAAACCGGCTAAATGCAAATCGGTATCGCACACGAAGGGTTCCGTATCATTATCTATAAAATCGCATTTGTTGTATGAAAGCCCCCCTTAAATATTTATTTTATTTTGTTTTTAGTATTTGTTGTTATTGCGGCAACAGAAACACATAATTTGTAAAAAATTTCAACTGTCTAGATATCGCGCTTCTTGAGGTACAGCCTGGTGACAGACAGACGGACGGACAGACGGATGGGCAAATGGACCGACAGACAGCGAAGTCTTAGTAATAGGGTTCCGTTTTCACCCTTTGGGTACGGAACCCTTAAAAAAGAAAAGAGAATAAACAAGATGTTTGTATACAAAAGTGAAATGAACTAATACATAATATAGAATTCATGTGCCACGCAACTAATTAATTAATTATCTGACAAATTAATCGTATTTTAGTTTACTTTTATTATCGGTTTCGAATACGTAATGTGAGCCCTGCCGTCATAATTAATGCGGTAAAAATATTGTAAGAAAACGTATCTAATGAAACAGTTTCATTTTATAAGCATAAATCAACTCAATGTGTATAATTTTGTTTGCGTTTATCAAATACAACACGTCTTTTAGCAAACAACAAAGTTTTCCAAATCATTTTAAGTATATTTTATTAACGATAACCTAAAGGTTACCTACTGAAAAATTAAAAGATAGATGTTCTAAGAATAACCTAATTATGATGACGTTGAAACGGTGACGATGTAGCTCACGTTTACCTAGAAAGGTGCACACGCAAATACTTAAGTACATGCATAAACTGTTTGAGAAACCAACAATTTTCATGCTTTTTCATAAAGGTTATGTGCATTTTATAACCCTTTTTTATTATCAAATCAAATCATTTATTCTGCATAGGCCCCTTGAGGGCACTTACATATTGTCAAATTTATACATCGTTTGAATATAATACAATATCTACCACCGGATCGGAACGCGGCCACAAGCTGAGAAGATCCGGCAAGAAACAGTGGGCTGTCATTTTTTTACCATCTTTTGAATATAATTACGTATACAACATATAGTCTTAGCTCCAGTGTGATGCCCTTCGAGATAGGATATTACTATTTTTTTTTAATTTAGTTCAAATAAAATAAGAAAGGAAAACATGGTTGGACCAGATCCCACAAGCAGCACCCGATCACGAGTTAACTACTAGAGCAGTCATCACTCCCCTCAACCACATTGGAGGGAAGGGAGTGATGAGTTATAAGTCTTTTACTACACGCACGGGCAAGAGAGGGTGGTAAATTGTATTTTAAGTCGCCACACCGGAAAGTCTATAATCCATGCCATAGTAAAATAAAGAAATTGCATCTTTATAAAGTTTCTAACTTAATGTCTAAGAACTTTAAACTTTACCTTTATGGGATATTCGGGAAGGCAGAACCTTATAACTCAGAAGCTACCCACCAGGTGATCTCATTCCACCTTTTAACCTATCCATAGTCATCATAGTTATCTAAAGTAAAAGGTAGGTCCAGTGAGTTACTGGTACCTTAAGCAAACTCTTGACGCTCTTTGAGATATCGTAATCTGGGTTTAATGTATTAAACTTTTCTTAAAAAGTATTTAGCATTTCCTTTGAGTAATTCTTGTCGCACTCGTGGCCTAGATTTTTATCATTCATCGTCATTACAGCTCGCAGACGGCTTACTCCTGGGCTCGAGCCTCCTCCACAATGGGAAGGATATTGACCTACTATACCACGCGGACACTTACCCTTGTCTTATTTCGCATTTTCCTTGCAAATATGTTATGAGCATATTTAACTCCACGCAGCACCGTGAACTCGTCGCAATCATCGGTGCCGACCTGACGATGCCGGCTATCGCTAGGGCGATGGTAGGCAGCGTCGGGAACTGGGACGCGGTCGCAGCCTTCTGCGAGGCAATGATCTCCAAGAAGGAAGCGGCGGATCGCCTGCGCGAGGAGCACAGCCTCGATGAGGTGATCCGCCGCCGGCGACTGGGGCGGCGCAGGCGCGAATACCTGCACCTCATGCCGCCTTAGCCGAGGCCGCGCGTGACGTGACTGGGGAATTATAGTCCATCACCCGCCGAGAGGCCGACCGCGTGAGGAAAGACCGACGTCCTTCCCGAGGGGGGGACTTCGGTCAATGGGAGGGTACCCCAAGTAGGGGGTATTCTGTCGGGCCGACCACTGATGACAAGTAACCCTACTCCGGTGGTCGGCCCAACGACGAAGGCGACGTGCATCGTGGGTGGGTTGCGGGAGTTGCGTGCTTACGCCCCTCTGTCGCCCCGGACGGAGTGGTGCGAGGAGCGCGCCGACCGCAACCCACCCCAAAAAAAAATGAGCATATTTAACTCCTTAGTCGCCTTTTACGACAGCCACGAGCAAGAGAGAGGTGATGTATTCTTACTCCGTTATTACCCGGAAAAGATAGAGTTAGAGATATATTTTTCCCTTCCATCATAACGATCTTCTTGCTTTCATCCCAATTACTCGGGGCATTGACTCAACGTGTTCTCTTCTTTCATAATATTGTATAACAAAAGTTGACCGCTACGAATACTACCAACCCTTATATTGGTCGTGGTTAGGCCCTTTTTTTTCGGGTGGTCCATCGTCAACGCACTCGCTGCCCGGCTCCGTCCGGGGTGACAGGGCCGGCCCACCCATGGCACTTCGCCTTTGTCGTTGGTCCGACCACCGGTGCAGAGTTTCCTTGTCTTCAGCAGTCGGCCCGACGGAATACCCCAGTTGCATGGTACCCTCTCCTCACGACGTCCCCCCTTGGGCTAGTCCTCTCGGCGGGTGACGGACTAAATCGCCGATCTAGTCACCCGAGCTGTAAATAGACCTGGATCAACTCCATCTGATTCTATCAGGTCAACGATATTTCCAAAGACAATTAACGTCACGCAGGCAACCGATTATAATAATATTGCTAATAACTATTGCATATGTACTATGAAAAAGTCAATATATTGAATGGACCCTAAATAATTGGGATAAGAAAAAGGTAATAATGGTACATATACCATCGCATTATACTAATTTTATAGAACTTCCTCCTTCCTCACGACTTATATTTATCTCACTGCTGGGCTTAAGCCTCCTCCATAATTTGAGAGAAATTAACCTACTATACCATATGGTCAGGCGGATTGGCACATGGTTTTATTCGAGCTTGCCTTCTCTTGCATATTACCTTCATATTACCTTAATCGTCTTTTACGACAAGCAAAAGAGGGGGTGATGAATTATATTTTTACTCCGCCACAATACGGAATACACACTACATTAAAATATTAGTAATTTTATAGCAGCATAGAAATAAATACTAGTAAGTATAATACAAATTACAATGAAAATTAATAAGCAAGTCAACATTAGTAGATGTGACGTGCTAACACAGAGGCTGTATATCATTTTATTTAGGTTGGACAGTTAATATTTACTTAAGCTCTCATGTGATATTATTCGTATAGTTTATATATCAATGTCATGGAACTAGGTCATATTATTATATTAGTATAGGGCTTTTGATGAGATTTATTTAAAAAATTTTGCACTTAAAATATTATAGGCAACAATGTGTTATTATTATCATTTTTTTTATTTTAATTAGAGGGCTTTGCCGCTGAGCGACCACATCGCCCTATAGAACATATACAGAATAGATACAACACACAATACAAAATAAGTGTTATTAATTAATAATTTGTAATCGTAATTATTCCTGTTTATTCCTTTATTTATTATTGTTGATACCAAACGAGCAAACAGCACACGATGGTAAGTGATTCTGCTACTCATGGATATTGGTTAGGTCGCTGCCTACCGTGAAGAAAGTGAAGGGAGTGTGATTGCTTGCATTGGGATTCCGTGATACTAAAAGCATCACCAAAACCTGTTACACGCGAACACCCTCGGAAAGTTGAGCTTAGGACTCTCACTCGTCGCGACGGCGACCGACGTCCCAGGTCGAGAGGTTACCTGAAAGGGTATTCCGTCGGGCCGACCACTGACGACAAGTGACATCTGCTCCGGTGGTCGGCCCAACAACGAGGTGACGTGGGTACGGGTGGGTTATGGGCCCGCGCGCCGTCCTTTCATCGCCCCGGACGGACAGGACCGCGCGTGCGCTTACCATAGCCCACCCAAAAAAAAAAAAAAAAAAAAAAAAAAAAAAAAACGAACTAAGTGTAGTAACAAATTGTTTCTACTCAGACGTCGATTTTATTTGAAAGTGTGTTACTACCCCAGACAGACTGACCCGCGGCTGTAGACAGGCTGTCTAACGTTCAACATCATCACAGCTCATTTACGGACCACGGCTGGGCTCGGCTAGTCGGCAAGTCTATTTTAAACAAAGTTGAAAAGCTATATTTGTTTATAGTTCATCATCATCATTTCAGCTCATATATGTCCCACTATTGGGCTCAAGCCTCCTCCACAATAGAAGTGAAATTAAGCCACTATACCACGTTGGTCAGACGTATTGGTATAGGGTTTAATTTCAAGTTATTCTTTTCTTACATAGATGTTGTGTACATATTATATCCCTTAGTCGTTTTTTACAACGCCCACAGGCAAAAAACGGTGTCGGAAATTGTATTCTTAATCCGTCACCACACGGTATACTGGCTAACGTTGATATTCCTTAAATATAATTGTTACCCAGAGAACTTTAGCAGAAATAGGCGCAGATCAAAGCTCTTAGGCATCTTTTACGACACCCACGAACTATCTAAGGGTTAGTAGTAAACGTAGTCCCAACCATAGAGACATAATTAGATCGTTAATGCAGTTATTAATACAATTTTAACGGAGAAATCTCGAACAAAATTTACATATTCATACATTTAAATATATTCACGTTGTATAATGTGTAAAAATCCGAAAATAAATCTCAGTGCCAAGATATATCAATCATGATCAGACAGTGTACTGATAAAGAGCCGTGTTATTCGGTACATCATTCTACGTCGGTGAAAAATACTGTCAGAAATCACACACGGTCACATGCCATGACGTATGACGACAAATATCTTAATAAATTCACGCCGAATCTAGTTCAACTAGGTGAAGGATTTCAAATGAAACTTTTACGAATTTTATCGCGTTTTTATTTGATGACGGGACCATAAACGCTGGTAAATTCGAAACTTCAGGAAATTAAACACAAATGCAGAGAAAGATCCGTAAAAATTGTTTTATTTCAAATTCACAGGTGATAGATTCTGAAATTAATTTGCTCGAAACTTTTCATAGTATGCATTGAATAAACAAATTTCTAAGCTAGTGATATTATTTTAACATTCAACGAACGAATCGGTGATTCCAGCTGATGTTATAATTCGTCCAAGAGAGTCATTATCGTGATCATCATTCAGAATTTTGACATCCACTGCCGGATGTAAATCGCAATAGATCGCCATAAAACGCGTTTTTCTGCCGCTTGCATCCAACAACTCTCAATGGGAGGCCACAGAACCGCGTGGACCAGTGGAACCAGGTGGACTACGTAATAAATAAAATAAAATATGTATAATCTAAAATGTATGAAACTCACGATAATTTCAATAGTAACATTTTTGTGTATGTTTAAAATCTCGAAAACGACATCAACGATTTCCATAAAATTTTGTATGCATATGCGTTTAGGAAACGATAAATCGATATACTTTAGTTTCATTTATAGAAAACCTCGTTTTATCAGTTTTTTTGCAGGTAAACTACGGTTAGAGTGTGAACGTAAATTTACTTACTGCCATCAAAAATAAAAATAAATTAATTGGAAAATCGAACAGTCTCTTAATCCAGACGACTCCAGTTCAATTCTTGATTTCCCTTTATTCAAGTTATCTTTTTTTATGATCTAAAAATATTTGCCAAAAAATAATACATTTTACTGAAAAACCTACCTAGCTAAGCTCATCCAAGATACGCCAGCTTTTTTAGGGTGCCGTACCCAAAGGGTAAAAACGGGACCCAATTACTAAGACTTCACTGTCTGTCCATCCGTCTGTCTATCACCAGGCTGTATCTCAAGAACCGCGATGGCTAGACAGTTGAAATTTTTACAAATTATGTATTTCTCTTGCCGCTATAACAACAAATACTAAAAAAAATAAAAAATAAATATTTAATTTTGGCTCCCAAACAAAAATTCGGCATTTTTTGCCTATTTTTGCTCGATATTATAGATAATGGTACGGTACTCTTCGACTCGCACTTAGCCGGTTTTTTGGTAGGCCCCACCCAATCTGTCCGGGGCGACAGATGAGCGACGTGCGACCCCATAACCTACTGTATTCCGTCCCAATCGTCATTGGGCCGACTACCGATACCTACACACCAGCCTGACATAATCTGTGTGTAAATTTCATTTCTTTCTTTCATTCATTTTATATCATGAATCATATTAGTAACCTGTGAATGACATATGATTTATATTTACACTACCTAAAAACTGGATTTAGATATCACCTACTTCAAACTACGCGTATAATACTATCGTTAATAATTAAGATAACATTTTATTGAGTATGTTTTACTTTAGAAAAACAAAATCATGAAAAATCTATAAAAAATCATAAAAAAATTTGGATTTTACGTAACCCCAGAGCTGAATGTAAAACCACTAGAAATTAAGTATCACACTCTCTTAACTGGGAGAAATGAATAGTATACTTGATAATTGCATGTCGAAACTTACATTATTTTTAACTATAACTATTTTTGTTAATTTTACAGTTTTTGTATTTCATTTCTACTTTCCTGGCGTTTCGAACACTTTTCAGTATTCATATTCACGAGAAATCCTTCCATGATAGTCATCGTCGGTTTTATTTTGTATTTATTGTCGCGTAAATATCAGAAATCATAACATTTTAACTTGCCCGATAGTATTCGTAGTCACGGGAAAACCTTCCATAATAGTCATCTTCCGTTTTATTTAAAAGATCTACTACTTGCGTACACATCATAGATCATTATATTTTTACTTGCCCTACATTTCAAATAATTTTGAGTATTCATAATCACAAAAAACCTTTCATGATAGTCGTCTTTGGTTTTATTTTAAATATTTAAAATACTTGCGTAAACTACAGAAAAAATTTTTACTTGCCCGACATTTCGAGCACTTTTCAGTATTCATAGTCACGGAAGAACCTTCCATGATGGTCGTCTTCGGTTGTATTTTATGTTTAATACTCGCGTAAACATCAGAAATCATTGCATTAATTTCATATTAAAAATAAAACCAATGTAAATGAACTAGTTTATTAAAGTTACTAGGCCAACTTATTAGAACAAGGTCACTTTTTAAATCTAAATAATTCTAACCTGGAACTGTCACATCAAGTAGATAAGCACGCGCTGGGCTCTGGCAAGCATCGGCGTCAAAGTCCAAGAAAACAGTACCAAGAACTGTGAATAGAATTCCCCATGGATGGTAGTTACTATTACTAGTATCCAAGGCCGAACTCCGAGGCCCCAAAGCCGATGGTACGTCTGTTCTGTTCATAGGCAATTCATCGCCTAGGGCATAGCCTATTGATTCTCCATTCGGGACCAATATTAGGCCTGTGAAAAGAAAACTTTTTTTAAAGAGAAAACTTTTATTTACCTTACGCTGTTGACTGCTGGAAGTGGATGGAGTGTGGCATTCTACGAGGAAGTGCGATCATTTATTAAATTATTTTCAAAATTGCCACACTGGCTAGCCTGTGTGTGAACACAGTACGGTATTGTCCAGAAAAGGGCTGCCTATTTTCTTGGTTCAGTCCTCAGCCGATTTCTACGACTCCCATGGGCAAGTAAGGGGTGGGGATGACTATATTCATATCCCATAGCCACGCCTGGAATATTACAAAACAGCAATTATATTTTTTCTAAAGACAACACGAAGCCGTCATGGCACCGTATCCCCTCCCATCACCATTGGACTGATCACTGTTACCTAATCTCGGTGGCCAGCTCGGTGGATTATCCTTTCGGTGACAAACAGTAGTCGTGCCGAGGATCGCCCTCACGTGGTCAGCCAATGCGGATGGCAGACATATTGCCGATCCAACCAGCTGCAAATTCGGCGAAGGCGATATCTGGTACAGGTCTTTGCGCCTGTGCTGCTCTTTACACAGGAGGTGAAAAGTGTCAGAGGTAGATGAGTTTCGCCCTGACTTGCTCCATTGCCTCCCTTTACAAATTATTTTTCTTACATTTCTATCGAACCCATAACACTTAATAATGACGGTCAATACTTACACCACTGTTCTATCAGCGTAATTAACTTTTATTTGTTGCCTACTCCCAAAAATTATTTCCTTAAGATATGTAGTATCATAGTTACAAACAATATTTAACAATCTGTCACATTTTAAGCCAAGGCTTTAACATGAAGACGCGTGATTACGCTAAATAAATATAAAATAATATTTTCTTAGTAGGATATTCTTATCATTTCCCAGTATGGTGACGGGATAAAAGTACAACTGTTACCACCCCTTGCACGTGAAAATATTAAAAATCTCTTCTGAGAAACGTAGAACTTCTATAAAAGAAAGAAAGATGAACCATTTATTGCTTCTTCACGGAACATACAATACATAGTGTTTTTTCGGCGTAGTGACTAAGTAAGAATTTAATTCACCACATCTTCTCTTGTCCGTGCGTATTGCAAAAGACGACTAAGGGATATAATATGCAAATAATATCGACGCAAGATAAGAAAATCTCAAAATGCAACCCTAACTAACATCTCTGACCAGCGTAGGTCGAATTCCCTCCCACATTGGACGAGGTCTGAACCCAACAGTGGGATATACACATATGGGCCAAGATGACGATGATGATGACTCAGCTACTAATACGTGCCCATTGTGAATCGCACGAAGAATAATCCCGTGTGGATGCGAACTCCAACACTTAGCGTGACCACTTAGCTTAAACCACTAAGCTATATAATCAGTAATAACACTATAAAAGCAAAACACAGTTACTCACCAAGCAAAACTCCAATTGACATCAACACAATGAAAGGCCTTCTCCTTCCAAATTTGAAGCGGCACCTATCACTTAAGGAGCCCAATAACGGTGTCATGAAGAATCCAATAAGTGGTGACAACGCCCACACCAAGGTCATTTGTTGATGTGGAACTCCTATTTGGAGTAGTGTAGGTGACACGAAGGCAGTTTCACCCGCGTACGAGAATTCAATGCCCATAACCGCAGCCGATATGCGCATCAATTCTATTCGACTTTTCCTTCTGAAGAAACAAACTTTAATTTAATTAAATGAAAAATTTCTCTAATAAAGTTAAAGTAATAGATCGGGGAAAAAGTTCCTTCGTATTCTATATAAATGTTAAGGTCTTTTTTTTTAAGTTTATTCACATTTAATTACAGTATATATGTCTTAGAATAATAACATATAGAAGGTAAGTTCGAGCACAAAAAATGAAGCATTTCAATTGGAGCCTAATGGCGCTTACGCCGGAACCGTTCCGTAATGTACAAGTCATTGTACTGCACGTACATATGCAACTCTTAAAAAATAAATAGATAATTATGACGGTTTGTGCATTCAAATGGTGTCATAACACATTTGAAAAACTTAAAAAGGTTTTTAATATTACTTTTAAAATTATTTCGACGATTTATGTTAATAAAAACAAAATTTGATTTCATAATTTGTATAGTGGTGTGCGTATGTACGTGTGTAATCGCCTGCGTGCCATTAGTATTTTGAGATTCATGTTCCGAACGTTCGAAGCACTGACACTGTCCTTCTATACCTTAGAATAATAACGTATAGAAGGATAGTGTCAGTACTTCGAACTTTAAAAATTTGAATCTAAAAATACTAATGGCGGGCAGACGATTACACACGTACACACGGAAACCACTATACAAATTATGAAATCAAATTTTGTTTTTATTAACATAAATCGTCGAAATGCTTTTAAAAGTAATGTTAAAAACCTTTTTATGTTTTTCAAATGTGTTGTGGCACCATTTGAATGCACAAGCCGTCATAATTACCTATTTATTTTTTAAGAGTTGCGTACGTTCGTGCAGTGCAATGACTTGTACATTACGGGACTGTTCCGGCGTAAGCTCCATTAGGCTCCAATTGAAATGCCTCACTTTTTGTGCGTGGACTTACCTTCTATATGTTATTATTCTAAGTTCTATACGTTATTATTCTAAGATATATGTGCCATTTTCTTGAATGACTGTCTGCCATCTTATAGGTAGTGACATGATCCGGTTGCTGTAGAAATTTTAGGACTTCTGATCAAAAAAACGCAACAAATAATTTAGTAGCAGTCCTTTGTTGATGTCAATCCGATACCGTCGAAAGAATTTTGAACCAACTTTGAGTAAAGAAAAGCAAAGAAAAAGCAAAAAAAAGAGTAGCACTCTTAATATCACTAAATTATGTCCAGAAATGTCACAATTTTTTTCGCGCTTAGGATGCCCCTTTTTTCCTTTTTTGTAATAGAATTTTAAAATGTTTCTCCATTAGATTCACTCATTTTTACAAAAGAAGAAAGAAAAACAAATGAAACGGCGGGAAACCACATTATACTAAATTACTTCTTTTTTTTAAATGTAACCTTTTTAATGGTATCAAAACCAGCCAGATGCAACTAATACAGCCAAAGAGATTTTATTAAAAGTTTATACAGACTATATGCGAAGAGAACTTTTCCCGGCTTATTATTTTCCTTTCTAGGTATGTAATGTAGGTAGGTATATAATGAAAAATCATTACATATTCTCCAAAAAAAAAAACGTTTTTGTGACAGTGTTTTCAACTTATCCGTATAGTGACCAATTGAGAATACTATATAATCCATCTTCTCTATTCCACAGGTGTCTTAAAACACTACTTGAACTATGCAGATAACATTATTATAAAAGAAGAAAACCTCAAAGTCAAACTTTATACGCCAACACCTTTTTAATCAACGTAATTTTGTAGGAATATACCTATCTTAATTTGAACAAAGTCTAGAAACAACAGTGATCGCTATTGTAATTAAAATTAAATATTTTAATTTCGTAGCTTCAATTATTTAATATCATCATCTCAGCCCACATAAGTCCCCCTGTTGGGCTCAGGCTTCCACTACAATGGGAGGCAAATTGACTTGCTATAGAGCGCTGTTCAGAAGTGTTGGCACAGAGTTCTTTTTCTAGTGTTCCTTCTCTTGCATAGATTTTACCTGCGTAAGGGATACCTTAGTCGTCTTTTACGACACCCACGAACAAGGGAGGTCGTGGTGAATTATATCCTTAATCCGACACCATACGTCACAGTTTTTAATATTTTAATTAATTAAACTTATCAATAGATGGAATTAGAATGTGACGTAATATAGAGTAAGCTTATTGCCGTCTGCCGTATACACCCCCAGACTGTTGGAATTTTCAAACAGAATACCTACTCGATATGATTGGGAATCGAACTTAGGCCCTTGCGACCAGCGTCTTATTAAGGCATAGGTTAACGTAGTCGAATATTGTCTTACCTAAACAAATCGCTGTATTTACTATCCTGCCACACTCTCTCCGGGGGTTCTTCAGAACTTGGAATGCCGAATAGGGACTCTGTTAATACATCTCTTATGCCTCTGGGATGCTGCTCTCTCCATCGGGCCCATCTCTCCTTATATCTGTCTCTTGCTCCATGAAGACGGCCGGTAAAGCCTTGATACTCGTGCAGTTTATCCGCCATAATCAGTTACCAATGTTACAGAAGAATTTACTCACATTTCATTTTTTTTAATGCGACATTATTATTTAATTTAATACGAATAATCTTAAGTGCTACGGAGGATTTATATGCAAATTTAAAAAAAATGCTAATATTTTAATAAAAAAGTATTTGTTCATTTATTAATTTAAGAATTATTTATTGCCTTAGTAAACAAGATTAAAATAAAATTCGAAAAACTCAAACTTGTTTCACGTTGAAAAATTAAAACACACGATTTAAAAAAGAAAACTTATAACAATTTACCATTAGTAAGTTTCAAGTATAACTGATGGTGATCGAATGGTAGTTACAGTTGCGAGTTGTCGCGAGTTGTGGCGGAAGCGGACTGGGCGTCCGCGCCGTCCTCGTGGACTAGCCCGCCCGCCCTACAAGAACTGACCACGCTCTATTACATTATACTAGAAGTGTCAAACGTATACATTTTTTTTAAATATTTTCATGGTTTGTAAGACGAGAAAGACTATATAACCTTACGTTGTTTATATTAAGTTCCATCCATGCATTTATTCTATCGAATTTCACTAATTTCTATTGGATTCTTTAAGGGAGGTTACGCAATAAAATCTATGCTAAACATGTTCACGATCGCATTTGATGTTATATTTAAAAAGAGTGAAAGCTGCTCATTCTTCTAACGATCCTTGGGACTGTTCCTAAGATACCCCATAAGAGAGTAATGGTGAGTAAAGTAGTGACTCAAGATCTTAATCTGTCCAAAGACGGCTTTGCTTTTTTTTTTGTAGGTTATGGTCTGGACATACCCTGCCCAATCCGCCCGAGGTGACGGATGGGCGGCGTGCGACCCCATAACCTAACATATCCCTCCCCAACGTCATTGGCGCCGACCACTTATACCGATTCCTTGACTGCCGTGGCCGGCACGGCGGGCTACCCTTTCGGTTATCGTCCCAGGCAAAAACGACTTTGACTAGCAAGTTAGTAAGTGAGCTAAGATTGAGCCTCTTAGGAGAAAAATTGGCCTAATATAGAAAGCACAGCTAAAACTCAAGCCATAAACAATTATAACCCAGTCATTATAGGTTTATTACTTTTTTCGTCTCTTGCATAGATATTATATGCATATTACATCCCTTGGTCGTGGTTAACATCAGCTACGGGCAAGTTAGCGAGTAATTAATTATATTCTTACTCTACCATTTCGCGGTAAATATGATTGGATATAATTATATGTATATAAATGTCACTTCTAATGTTCTATGTCCCGGACTCCCGCCTCGGGGATTACGCTTATTGCGGCTCAGGGAGTCTACGACAGATTGTATCCTCGAATACGGCGTTAAATAAACAAACTGATTGTCTGTTCGCCTTATTGCTTTCGCTGTTTATTTCTATTTATAGCTTTGACACTTATTATGAAACAAAAAACGACTCTTTGTTTGTCAGTTTATTGTGCTACTAGTTTTAAGGCTTCATTCACGTTAAATAGATTTTCTAATGTAATTTATAATACTCTATCCCTCGTGAATGTTATTTTTTTCTTTAATGAGATGTATAACATGTTTTAGGTAGTCTAGCGTAAGGAATTATGCTTTGTAAAAGCCGTCCACGTGGACTTCATACCTATGATTGGCTAACGAAATGCCATATGATTGCTTTTGTTTAAAATGTAAACATGATAAAAAGGCTGTTACAAAATATTAACTTTAATTTATTTTATTTTATTATTTTTTTATAACTGCCACTATTGAACATGATAAATAAATATGTTAGATATGTTTCTTTGGTCGGATACTTTATGGTTTTTTTTCTGTAAGACGAAAAAAATTCCACCGTGTATAGGCTATAAAGCATCATGCAGCCATCAATATGAGCTGAGAATCAATGAAAGTTAGTGCAAAAACGGTGAAAATTTTTGAAGTGAAACTTGTTTAAAATCGTTTTGATTTCAAACTCGATGAAACGAAAAAGCGAGTCCATAGAGACACAAACACATAAATGTATAGGATTCAGCGGGTGAGAGAATGGGATAAGGGATGAAATATAAAGGATGAAGGCTGAAAGATGAAGGATAACGGATAAAGAAGTTTCACTTCTGACAGGCGTACTTTGTACGCACACTCTTTTTTTTTTCCTTTTGGAAGTTTTCATTCTAAGCGCTTACTTGCGCATTGTAGTTGATTACGAGCCTCTATATCCTACTCTCCCCCTGTCATCTGTAAAACAGACGAAATTACGTGATCCTGTTATTAGATATATGTATATTGATGCTTCACGTAATTACAGGGCTGGCTTATATTTCGACGGCTGTGCGCCGGGGTCATCCGGTCGATGGCCCTGTACAGCGCACCGGTGTGGGCGGGGTCCCTGACCGTCCGACTCAGGGCTCTTCTATGCCGACCACAGAGGGCCATGGCGATCAGGACCATACCTGGATACCGTACGGTATCGACGGAGGCAGCGTGCCTGTTGGCCGGGACTTCCCCTATGGGACCTGGAGGCGGAAATGCTCGCCGATTTATATCGGCGGGTGTCAGGGGTGCGAGCGGAGGGCGGTGTAGTCTCTGTAAGGGAGCTCACCGCCTAGCGCATCGACGCCCGCAGAGACGTCATTGCCCGTTGGACAGTCCGGCTGGAGAGGCCTCGGTTCGGGATGCAGACCGTGGAGGCCTTCCGGCCGGTGCTGATGCAGTGGTTGAAACGGCGGTACGGGGTGCTCTCCTTCCGACTGGTGTAGGTGTCGACGGGACATGGATGCTTCGCCAAATACCTGTACATGGTCGTTAGGAGAGAGAGTACACCATCCTGCCACCACTGTGATTGCAACGAGGACTCGGCGCAGCATACGCTCGAGGCTTGTACCGCCTGGGCAGAGCAGCGTCTTGAACTCGTCGCAATCATCGGTGCCGACCTGGGACCAGGAACTGGAATGCAGATGCAGCTTTCTGCGAGGCAGTAGTCTCGCGGAAGGAGGTGGCGGAGCGTGTGTGTGAGGAGCGTCTCCTCGACGACGCGAGCCGCTGCCGGAGACTGGGGCGCCGTAGGCGCGATTATCTGCGCCTCATGCCGCCCCAGCCGGGGCCGCGGGTGACGTGACCAGAGAATTAGTCCGTCACCCGCCGAGAGGCCCACCGCGTGAGGAAAGACCGACGTCCTCCCCGAGCGGGGGTACGTCGGTCGATGGGACCCCTAAATAGAAGGTATTCCGTCGGGCCGATCACTGACGTCGAGTCACTCTGCTCCGGTGGTCGGCCCAACGACGAAGACGACATGTCACGGGCGGGTTACGGGTGTGCGTGCTTACGCCCCTCTATCGCCCCGGACGGAGTGGTGCGAGGAGTGCGCCGACTGTCACCCAGCATATTACTATGCTTTTATTAACTCGCTTTCTCATATGTTTGTATCGGTGGATTATTGAAATTCATTTTAAACTAACTTCTTAGCTATGGTCCAAATTGAAAGAATCTCAACTATTCTTTCAATTTGGACCATAGCTATGTGTGACCATAGAAGTGGATGACAATGCATTTTTCATGCAAGAAGAAAAACAAACGCAAAAGAGGAGCAAAAGACTTTCTAGTCAGTTATAAAAACATAGTACATATTTTTTTTGTATGTTGATTATTTTGCTCAGAAGATTAGTGTTGCCATTCAAGGTGCTGCAGTAGAATTCAGTAGCCTGCTGACGAGGGATATTACCAGTACACAGTGATGCAAAGGCATTTTTTGTTGCTTGCTACCCTTTTTTAATTGCTATTAGGTAATTCTTTTAATTCATAATTCGAAGAGTAATTAATCTCTTCGAACTAGCCTTCTTTGGCGTTGTTGTTATCTACATATTACATCCCTCAGTAGTATTTTACGACACCCGTGGGCAAAGAAAATGGGCATTATCATCATCATCTCAGCCCATGTACATCTCACTTTTGGGCGCAAGCCGCCTCCACAATGGGAGAGAAATTGACCTACTATAACCACGCTGGTTAGACGTGTTTGCATAGAGTTTTATTCTGACTTTTCCTTCTCTTGCGTAGATTTTATATGCATATTTTATCTCTCAGTCGTCTTTTACAACACCCACGTACAAGGGACTACACCGATAGTGTCAATTACAAAATTTGAATAATCCCGTTGTCTACACAAGGAAAATCTTACTTAAATAGTAAAATACACATAGAAATTAACATATAGATTTATGTGGAAGTTGTAACAATAAAATGCAGGAAAATGTCTTCACATATTATTCAATATTCTCTTTCCGTGCCGTACATAATGATTTGGCAACGAGGCTAGGTGTTGAAAGATTTTTATACGAGTGACTAAGAATTATTCGTGTGATGACGGAGTAAGAATACAATTCACCATGGCATAAGCCATGAAGCCGCCTTTTTACGACACCCACGGGCAGGATAACCTGCACGTGGGTGTCGTAAAAAGGCGACTAAGGGATATGATATGTTGATAACATGTATTTAAGAGCAGGAAATCTCATCATAAAACCCTGTGCCAACATGTCAGGCCGGCACGGTATAGTGGGTCAAGTTCCCTCCATTTATTGCGGAAGTACACGCCCAACAATATGATGCCAAACTAAGAATTTACTTAAAAAACGTATTATTGGTGTAGTTATAAACTTCAGGTGACCTGACCACCGATTATAATGCCACCCAAAGAGACGACGACCGTCTACAGATGACGGCACTTTCTCAAAGCCTACCAGATGGACAGGGAAGTTAAGAAATTGGTACCGGCAGGCCTTTAATAGTGGACACTTAATAGCGTAGTGTATAAGATACCGCCCTACAATGCCAGTGTCGGAAGTCCGAATCCCACCCAACCCAATACAAGATTTATTTCCTTAGTGCAAGGTATTGTATTATAAAAAAAAAATATTGATGGTGAGGAATATGCCAGTATGGGGCCCAGACGATTTTGGCTGGATATGGCCAGCTTGCCAAAAAAGAAATATAAGGATGTATATATAAGTATGTATCTAGTATAAATGTTTGATGTATGGTGGTAGATTAAACTACCAACCATTACAATGCTCATAGGTCTCGTAAGAAACGACTAAAAAATTTATTTCAACCTACACCAACTATGTACATCTAACATTGACTGCACAGATTGCGTAATGGCTAAGATAGCGATTTACCGTGCCAGTGTCGTGGATTCGAATCCCACGCACGACAACACTTTATACGATCCACAAATTGTTGTTCTGAGTCTGGATGTAATTTGTGCCCGTTAAATTATATGTTTGTAAAGTCTCCCGCAATACAAGAATAATTTCTTTAGTGCAGGGTCTTTTTATAAAAAATAAATATCATCTGCTCAACAATTATACTCGCAAAAAAATATTGATGTCAGGCTGGCGGCCGGTCTTAAAACTATTGCCAAAATTTTTTGCAATATACACGATGGAAGAAGAGGTCATATTGAGACGACCCCAAGTAATTGGGATATAAGCAAGATGATGATGATAATGTTCGTATAAACTATTAAGTTATGAAAGTAGATAATAATATTGCTAAAGAGGAAAGTAATTAGGAGCATACTGTCATCAACCGTCTACCTACAGCCGTGGGCCGGTCCCTCCGAGGGAGTACCACACTTTCGCAGAAAATCGACGTCTGAGTTATAGCAATTTGTTACTGCGCTTCATTCAATGCGCGTGAGAGCCGTAAGCCCAGCTTTCTAAGGGTTTTTGCGTGTGATTGGTTTTGGTGATGCATTTATTGTTACTAAACTTCATTGCACGTATTCACACTGCCTTAACTTTCCTCGCGGTGTTCAGCGGTCTAGCAAAGGTCCAAGAGTAGTAGTATAATATAACTTACCATCAAGTGTATAAAACAACGTGTACCAATTCACCTAGCAACTTATATCCATGCATCTATCCATCTGTTGGATATAGACCACCCCACGAGGATGCTACTTGACACGGTCCTGTGCCACTTGCATCCAACGGTTCCCTGTAACTTTCAAGATGTCGTCATGCCAGCTAGTAGACCATCGCTAGGGAGATGCTTGCCAGCGTCAGAGAATGGGACTGGAGCGATGCAGGCGAGAGTACCTGCGCCTGATGCCGCCGATAGCAGAGGCTGCGGGTGATCGGACCGGGGATTTGTCCATCACTCGCGGAGAGGCTGACAACGCGACGGCGACAGACATCCCAGGAAGGGGACGTCGATGGGAGAGGGTACTCCCTCGGGTTATTCCATCGGGCAGACCACTGAAGTCAAGGAACTCTGCACCGGTGGTCGGAGCAACGGCGAAGGCGACGTGCTATCGAGTGGGTTACAGGGTCGCGCGCCGCCCGTCCGTGGCCCCGGATGGAGCCGAGTGGCGGGGCCGCTGACCCCAAAAAAAAGAAAGAAAAAAGGCCACCTAATGTGGGATCATCTTACCCTGCTTTATCCGACTCGTGATCGCCCGTCGAGAAGCCCTCTTCCCCAAAGGTAGTCAATTCGACGAGCGATGTGGTCTGTCCTGCAAGTTATATATAGAAATTTAATTTACCTGCCATTGCCAAAGAAACTTAGCCTCAAATATGGGATGACCGACGTCCGACGGGAGGAGCGTTAGGGAAGGAAGGCATCCGAAAGGGTATCCCACGGGGCTGACCACGGACGACAAGAAACCCGGTGCCGGTGGTCGACCCAATGTCGAAGAGGAGGGAATTTCGTCATCCTAAACGAAACAGACGCTGTGTCCGCTGACCATATCCAACCCAAAAAAAGTGAGAGAAGAGCCTCAAATATAGGATGGAATATGGGTTGTAAAAAATAAAAAACCGATAACATATTTTCCTCCGCGGGCTTAACACGAATTATTAACGTTTCAAGTTCATTTTATCAAATTTAACTTGTCAGTACAATAGATAGCATTATGAAATGTGTCAAGATAAATTCAAAACGAAACTTGAAATTATAATATCAAAGAAATTTTTTAACATTTCGAGTGTTTCAATATCTGTTTCATAATACTGCAATAATTTTCTATTATCAATGTACGAATTACATGCGCTTCAGTTTATCCATAGGAATTTGGTAATGCAAAGCCCCATTCCTCGCCAAGCTTAAGCTGGGTGAATAAAACTATACTGAATTCAAACGTTACCAGTACTTGAGAACTGAACATGATGTAGGCTAGCTAATATGAGGGACTATAGTGGATAATTATGAAGATATTCCTCGTGTGGTGACGAGTTAAATTGAAATGGATCACCACCCCATATTTTTCTATAGGAATTCTAAAAATTGGCAGAGGAGAATAGGCATTAGGAGAATAGCAGCATTATCCTGAGAAACTTTATATAACCAACTGTAATTATCAACCCACCTTCCAACTCCAAGTTTAGTGCTTACCGCTCCTTCCTAAGGTTTAACCTCAATAGTGGTCTTGGATATGGATGGATATACTCGGCAGCGTCAAGAACTGGGACGCCGTCTTCTGCGAGGCAGTGATCTCTAGCTGAGGCCACGGGTGACGTGATCGGGGAATTAGTCCGTCACCCGCCGAGAGACCGACCGCGTGAGGAAAGACCGACATCCTCCCTGAGGGGGGGACGTAGGTCGAGGGGAGGGTACCCCAAATAGGGGGTATTCCGTTGGGCCGACCACTGACGTCAAGTCACCCTGCTCCGGTGGTCGGCTCAACGACGAAGGCGATTTGCATCGTGGGTGGGTTGTGGGTGTGCGTACTTACTTACACCCCTCTGTCGTCCCGGACGGAGTGGTGCGAGGAGCGCACCGACCGCAAACCACCCCAAAAAAAAATGGATGGATATACTAATATATAGATACCCTATTTCTAATATTATAAATGTGCATGTGAGTTTGTTTTATTGTTAGTTTGATACGCTTTCACGCCTAAATCAATAAACTAATTTTAAAAGTACATTACCAATGGAGATATAAGTTACATCAGAATTCCAACGAAAATGGAAACTGTGAAACAAATCGTAGCAATTACACTGATTTTAAAAATTCTTTCACGAATAACAAAGTGCAATATCAATGAGTAGTGTAAGCTATATTTTAACCCCCTATTTCCACAGGAATTGATATTAGGTATGCGTGTGAAACAGCAGCAAATTACCAGTAACATATACATTTGAATTCAAAACCTCCTTTATTAAGTCGGTATTCAAAGAAATATAAAATAACAAAGTGATATAAAAACCAAGTAGTTCAAACGCCAAATAAAACTTCCTTTTAAATTAATTATAATAAAGATTAAAATTAAATTATAACGTACTATTGCATTGTTTGTATAAAATAAATACTTACAATTGTTAAATATTTTTAATTTACAATGTCCGGACTAGATTGAGCGTGGTTAAAAAAAATGAGTCATCTCTATACAGCTCATTTTACGCTTTTTTTTGTTTTGCAAACCGTGAAAATTTAAGGAATAAATGACAGGAAGGACATTTGATGTACGAAATTCATAGTTTTAAAAACGTTATTTTAATTTACTATTGAGTTATTAAGAAGAACCTTGCTGATTTCTTTGAAAGTTTTCTATAATTGATCGAGCGACTGCGAAGCGTCTCCTTCTCAGGTTGGGAAATTCTTTCGTATATCTGTCCAATTGTGCGAATGTAAAACCCTTTTCCTTTAATTTATGCTCAATGTCAAGTATTTTGTATTTGCCATAAATCTTTTAAAACTTTGTCAGCATATTCCATAAATATAATATAGAATTTCAAATTAATTTATTTCAATCATTTTTTTAAATATTCCGAAATATCGCCAATCGGAGAGTTTAAAATATAAAATAAAAATGTATATATTTCAGCTATTTAAAAAATAGTTAAAAAGTTACACAAAACTTTGACACGCCCACCGTGAAATCTACGACTCTCTAAGCCAATAGTTTATTTAAACTAATTTCACTCTTTTTTTCTGTGTGGTGATGAAGTAAGAATGCAATTCGCCATCTCCTAACCTAACCTAACATCTATGCATGAAAAGGAAAATTCAAAATAAAACCCTATGCCAACACGTCCGACCAGCGTGACATAGTAAGCCGATTTCCCTCCGTTTGTGGAGGAGGCTCAAGGCTGGGCTTGTATGAACCGAGTGGGACGTATATGAACCGAGATGATGATGAAATCCACTCTCGTACCAGGATATCATATAAGGCGATTACGAAAAGGAATTCTTGGTCCGATCCTAAATGTATTGACCATTAAACTAATGGAATTTTGTTCTCTATATACGAAGGCAATAGCACTCCAATTTTTACACAATATATATTATACATTCAGTACTTCGCAAATAATCTAAGTAACAATTTTTTCGTGCTAAGTGTAATGAATTTTATTCCAAACCTAAAATAATCGTTCTGAATCGGGATGTTATTTGTCTGCCTCAATTCTATATTTTTAAAGTACCCTCCAATAAAAGGATTTATTTCTTAACGAAATAAATCCTTTTATTATTTCTTATTTCTTTTTTTATTTATCTTAAAAAACAACTAAAAAATGAAATCAATACGATGTTCTAATCGATATTTTACCTTGAGCCCATTTCACTTCAATGCTAAATAAAACAGAAAAACCTCACAACACAATTCTTCACTGTATGGCGACGGAATAAGCATAAACTTGTCGCCACCCCTTACTTGCCTGTGGGAGTGGTAAAAATCGCCTATCGACTATCTGCTGGAAAACCCATCCCTCAATTCTCACTGCAATTGAAAACCCGTCTAAGAAGCTTGACGAATAGGTTACACCCTTAATTTCTGGAAAGATCTACTTCTAGCAATGGACTGCAAAAAGCTGAATGATAATGACAATGAGAAGAAATTGAAAACTTGCTCTCACATATTTGAGCGCAACGTCAATAAAATATTAGAAACTATGTTTGTGTAATATTATCAATTTAACTACAATATCTCCACAAAATGATAACCATTGTTTTTATCTTAACTCAATTTCCAAGTATTTTGTTGGTGTGACGAGATAAATTATTGCACAAATTGTGACTCAATATACATTGATATTTTGTTGGATACATTTCAGTTAAAAAAATCTGAACTTCATTCATTTCTATATAGGTCTCAGCATTGGGCTCGGGCTTCCTCCGCTATAGGCAGCAAATTGCTCTACTACTGGATCGGAGTGTAACCGAATAGCCTCTCCCAAAAAGCGTCATACTCAATTCAAATGTTAACGTTTTTTGCTGTGTGGTGACATTTATGAATACTTTCAACCCTTTTTTTGGGGTAGGCTACGGTCAGCGCACCCGCCGCCCGGCTCCGTCCGGGACGTCAGAGGGGGGCACGCGGCCCCGTAACCCACCCGTGGCAAATCGCTTTCGTCGTTGGGCCGACTACCGATGCAGGGAAATTTGTCGTCAGTGGTTGCTCATGAGTGTCGTAAAAGATGCGTCTGGTGAATTACATTCCCAAGGAGAATTAACGTCAGGTAAGCAGCCGGTCATAAAAACTGGGATAAGAATAGAAAGATTCTACTTAAGTAGTCATCATCATTGTCTCAGCTTATATATGACCTGCTATTGAGTTCGAGTCTCCTTCACTATAGAAGGGAAATTGACCTAATATACCATGCTGATCAGACGAGTTTTCTTTGGTGGCCTATGTTTATCGCACTCGCCGTCCATTCCATCCGGGGCGACGTAAGGACGGCGTGAGGCCCCATAACCCACCGTAATTCATCTCCTTTGTCATTGGGCCGACCACCGGTACCGACTTCCTTGTCGTCCGTGACTGGCCCGGTGGATACCCTTTCGGATACCCTCCCCATTTCCAACGCTCCTCTGGGAACGTCGGTCGCCCTTGCGCGGTCAGACTCTCTGCGGGTGACGGATTACTCCCCAGTACAGTCACCCGAGGGCAATTGACCTACCTACCTACGCTAATCAGAACAGTACCCTATAACATAGGGTTTTATTACCAAGTTTTCTCTTGCACAGATCCGTCCATCCGTCCATGCCCATGGGCAAGAAAAGGGATGGTGATGTCTTACTCCGTCAACACAGGGAAAATCTTAATCAATAATACAAGATAATTTATAGTTCATTACAAAGCACGCTATTTCAATTTAGAAGACTAGTCTCCTAAACTGAGAGGAGTATTAGATAATATATTTAGTTCTTTTTGGTTAACTAAAATTTCAAGGCCGGAAACCTTGACGCGTTCAAAGGCGGTTTCCACTAGTCAACCTTGCGCATCAATCACAAGTTGACAGGTTATATGTGAGTCGATATACATACGTAGCCTAAACAAGATAGCGAATGTTAACTCTGCAAAGAAACGTTCAGAATACATGCATATCTGACTAAGAATAGGGTTGTAGCAAAATAATGTTGTTGTCTCTTGCTGATGTTATATGCATATTAAATCTCTTTTTTTGCGGTGGGCTACGGTCACCGCACCCGCCGCCCGGCTCCGTCCGGGGCGACAGAGGGGCAGCAGCGGTGCAGAGTTCCTTGACTTCAGTGGTCGGCCCGACGGAATACTCTGAGGGAGTACCTTCTCCCATCGACGTCCGTTTCCCGGGACGTCGGTCGCCGTCGCGAGGTCTGCATCTCCGCGTATGACGGACTAAATTCCCGGTCCGGTCACCCACAGCCTCTGCTAGGGCGACATCAGGCGCAATATTTAATCCCTAGCCGTCTTTTATAACCCATAAAAGAAATATAAGTAATATGTAATAAATATTTATATACAATTTATATACAATTTTGCTACGTATCCCGAGATAAAGGGCATAAAATTAAAAAAGTAACTTTTGATGCAGTCTTTTTAGTCAACCCTGAAACAACTTCTAACTGTCAAACACATGATCTATTATCATAAAATTAAATTATCTGATGTTGGTGTTAGATAATTTTTGTTCTTTTTATGTAACTATTATTACGGTATGGTATGTTGATGGCATCACTACATTTTCCTTCGCTATTTAAAAGGACATTTAAAAAGGAAACACCTGACGTTATGATATAAATTCAAGTGGTCTTTTTATTTAAAATTTTCAGCTGCTGGGCTCGTCCTTCTTCTATATAGGGAGGAAAATTGGTTCAATTTGTTTCATTTCGAGATTTCCTTCTCTTGCAGAGATGTTATCTGCATTTTATATCCCTAAGTCGTCTTTTACGACATTCATAGGCGTGAAAGAGAGCAATCATAGTATTACTCAGCACGAAAGCGAACATCATACAAAAACAGTAGGTTTAAGTGAATTTTAAATTGAAATACAAAAACTTGTTAATTTTATTATAATAAATAAAATGTTTTAGTAAAATATAGCTATTGTTCTTATAGAATGATTCTATCTGTGCTCCATCGACACATCAGTTAGTGCCAAAAATCTTCGTTTTCCCTCTCTTTCATAGATGTTATATGCATATTAAATGCCTCAGTTGTGTTTTACGAAACCCACAGGCAAGATGAATTGTTGTTTTCTTACTCTGTCAACTAACAGAAAACCTTCGGGTGGCTTCTTTTCACTGCTAATTGCTGACAGTAATAAGGTTTTAGGAGGTAACAATACATTGATTTTTTTTAAACAGGTACTACCTAATATAATATACATATCTACCTTAAAATTCCATCAAGAGGAATAAGTCAACTTTTGATATTATTTAAATGCAATCTAAATTTAAAACTGTTGTTTACCTATTTAGAACTGATAACTGTCATAAAATATTTTCCGAGATTACCAACAGATAAAGTATTCTTCAACACTACGATTTTCAAATAGGTGGCGAGGCTCAATGACGCTCACCGTGCTGAGGGCTACGCTCGATATTTCTCTACGTGTTAAAATCCGGCATACGCCAATTCGTAGATGAATAGAATAACCAATATAGTCCGCAGAATTAGAACGTCAAAGTAGCAATAGGCAGGTAGCAATCAAAGTAGCAATGGTTAGTCAAACTGACAACCGTTAGGGAAGAAAGGTTCTTAAGTGGCAATCACGAATCGGATGTCACAGCATAAGACGACTCCCTACTAAATGGACTGACGTTGCGCCGTTGAACGCAAGAGCCACAAGTGGCTCAGAACCGTTGTGAATGGCATTGTCGTGGGGAAACCTATGCCAACAGTAAACGTGTACAGGCTGATGGATGATCCATCTATCCATGCAGCGAGGCAGATGAAACAACATATCGGAATACAAAAAGACATGTCCATTTATGTTAAATGTGTCATGCTAAGATGTGGAAAAATATCGAACCTTTTGACAGTGTTTCTAAGACAATTGTTATCAATGTACTTATCGATTATCATCGTCTTATCTCATATACGTCTCACAATTGGGCTCGAACCTCCTCCAAAATAGGTGAGAAATTTATCTACTAAACCACACTAGTCAGATCTGTTAGTATATGGTCTTATATCGAATTTTCCTTGTCTTGCATTAATTTTACAACTTCAAATCATTTATTATGTATAAACCCCGCGGGGGCACTTACATATTGTCATTTTTTTTACATTTTTCTTAAGATTACCGCTGGATCGAAACGCGACCGCACTGAGAAGATCCGGCAAGAAACTTAGCGGAATTGTCTATTTTTTATTAGTTTTACTAATTTCACTTAAATAAAATTACATCTTACAATATGCTTATTAATAGTTCCAGTGTGATGCCATTTGAAATATTATATAGTACAATTCACAAATATAATAATAATCACAAATATAATGATGGGACTATGGCTGGACCAGCATGCATATTTTTATCCCTTTTTTTATGGGTGTGCTATCGTAAGCGCACACGCGGTCCATTCCATCCGGGGCGACAAAAGGACGGCGCGCGGGCCCATAACCCACCCGTATCCATGTCGCCTTCGTCGTTGGGCCGACCACCGGAGCAAGGTGACTTGTCGTCAGTGGTCGGCCCGACGGAATACCCTTTCAGGTACCCTTTGCCTCTCGACGTCCCTATCCCGGGACGACTAAATAGACGGACTAAATTTCCGGTCCGGTCACCCGCGGCCTCGGCTAGGGCTTTTTTATCCCTTAGGCGTCTTTTACGACCCCTACAGACAAGAAATGGTGAACTTTTTCTGTTAGCACAAACGCCGTCTTCCGGCCGGGGTGAAGAAAGGGCGGCACGTGGCCCCGACCACACCTTACTGAGTACTTCATGTGTATGGCCAGCCTGATGCTTGATAGATAGCTACTGTTATATGATGTTCATTCTTCTACGTAGCGCTGGGTTCAAGCTTCCTCCACAATAAAAGGAAAATTGTTCTAATCTACCACGTTAGTCAGTCAGGGTTATAAGGTTTTATTTCGGGTTTTATTTCTCTTGCATAGATTATATTCCTTAGTCGTCTTTTAGGACACTCACGGGCAGGAAAGGAGGTGGTGAATGGTATTTACTCCGTCACCACACGAAGATTTTATTTATTTCAGTCGTCAATTTGAAAATAAGATTTTGCCGAATAGGAAAAATACTCGAATTTGCAATATTTGCCTACTTTTGATAACGTTTGCTTCACAAATCATGATCAATCACACTTATACGTTATAAAGATAATATATAATGTATTCGCATTCATATAAATCTTATCAGATACTCCAGAAGCATAAGTTATTTTAAGTTCCTGTATAAAGTGATTTCATGGTCAACTTCTTAACAACGGTTTGTGTTACTGAAATAAATACTGTTTTTATACTATATTATGTAACTATATAAATTTTTTTTCGTGTGGTAACGGAGTAAAAATACAATTTACCACCCCCTCTCTTACCCGTGGGTGTTATAAAAGACGACTAAGGAATATAATATGCATATAACATCTATGCAAGTGAAGGAAAACTTGAAATAAAACCCGATACCAACCTGTCTGACCAGCATCGTATAGTAAGGTCAATTTCCCTCCTATTGTGGAGGAGGCTTGAGCCCAACAGTAGGACGTATATGAGTTGAAATGATGATGATGATGATAACAATTACTGCTATTATGTATCATCACCATCATAATCCCAACTCATATATATCCCACCACTGGGCTCGAGCATTGCTCACTAGTGCGCCAAATAAGAATACAATTCATCACTCACTATCTTGCTCGCGGATATCGTAAAAGACGATTATAATACGTATATAACATGTACGAAACAGAAGAAAAACTCGAATAAAACTCTATAGCAACACATCTGACCAAATGGTATAGTAAGATCAATTTGCCTAGTGGTTGGAACGGCGGCACGGGGTGCTCTCCTTCCGACTGGTGCAGGTCTTGGTGGGGCATGGATGCTTCGGCAAGTACCTGTACACGGTCGCTAGGAGAGAGAGAGACCACCGTCCTGCCACCACTGCGATTGCGACGAGGACGCGGCGCAGCATACGCTCGAGGTCTGTGCCGTTTGGGCAGAGCAGCGTCGTGAACTCGTCGCAATCATCAGTGTCGACCTGACGCTGCCGACCATCCCTAGGGAGATGCTCGGCAGCATCAGGAACTGGGACGTGGTTGCAGCCTTCTGCGAGGCAGTGATCTCGCAGAAGGAGGCGGCGAGTCGCGCGCGTGAGGAGCACAGCCTCGACGAAGCGACCCGCCGCCCGCGACTGGGGCGGCGCAGGCGCGACTACCTGCGTGCCATGCCGCCCTAGCCGAGGCCGCGGGTGATGTGACTGGGGATTAGTCCGTCACCCGCTGAGAGGCCGACCGCGTGAGGAAAGACCGACGTCCTCCCCGAGGGGGGGACGTCGGTCGATGGGAGGGTACCTCAAGTAAGGGGTATTCCGTCGGGCCGACCAGATGACAAGTAACGCTGCTCCGGTGGTCGGCCCAACGACGAAGGCGACGTGGTGTTCGGGTGGGTTGCGGGTGTTGCGTGCTTACGCTCCTCTGTCGCCCCGGACGGAGTGGTGCGAGGAGCACGCCGACCGCAGCCCACCCAAAAAAAAAAACAAGATCAATTTGCCTCCTATTATGGAGGAGGCTCGAGCCCAATAGTGGGACGTACATAAGTTGAGATGATGATAACCATAAATTGTCTCGTTTTCTAAAAATACACGATTTAAAGTAATATCGCCAAAACTTTGCATTCGTTAATACGTTTATTCTGTTCTCGTAAATTCTAATGGAAAAAAAAACACAAACATAACTAAAGAAAAGAACTTACATAAAATGATTTAATTTTTACGAGGAACAAAAATGACTATTCGCTCAGTTCGGGCTACTTCTCTTTAAAGAAATAGCGCTGGTATTCTGCCAACACCTGGTAAATATATATTAAAATATATAATTTTAAAAATAATTGTCAAAACTTAACTAGCATGTAAATGTATTGTATCGGCGGGTGTCGGGGGTGCGAGCGGAGGGCGGTGTGGTCTCTTTGAGGGCGCTCATCGCCTGGCGCGTCGACGCCCGCCGAGACGTCATTGCCCGTTGGGCAGTCCGGCTGGAGAAGCCTCGGTACGGTGTCTGGACCGTGGAGGCCTGCCGGCCGGTGCTAATGCAGTGGCTAAAACGGCGGCACGGGTTGCTTTCCTTCCGACTGGTGCAGGGTTTGACGGGGCATGGATGCTTCGCCAAATACCTGTACATGGTCGCTAGGAAGGAGAGTACACCGTCCTGCCACCACTGCGATTGCGACGAGGACACGGCGCAGCATACGCTCGAGGTTTGTGCCGCCTGGGCAGAGCAGCGTCGTGAACTCGTCGCAATCATCGACGCCGACCTGACGCTGCCGACCATCACCAGGGCGTTGCTCGACAGCGTCAGGAACTGGGACGAGGTCGCAGCCTTCTGCGAGGCAGTAGTCTCGCGGAAGGAAGGGGCGGGTCGCGCGCGCGAGGACCGCAGCCTCGACGAAGCGACCCGCCGCTGGCGACTGGGGCGGCGTAGGCGCGACGCCTCGTGCCATCCTAGCCGAGGCCGCAGGTGACGTGACCGGGGAATTAATCCGTCACCCGTCGAGAGGCCGACCGCGTGAGGAAAGACCGACGTCCTTCCTGAGGGGGGGGACGTCAGTCGATGGGAGGGTACCCCACTAGGGGGTATTCCGTCGGGCAGACCACTGATGACAAGTAACCTTGCTCCAGTGGTCGGTCCAACAACGAAGGTGACGTGGTGTTCGGGCGGGTTGCGGGTGTGCGTGCTTACACCCCTCTGTCGCCCCGGACGGAGTGGTGCGAGGAGGGGGCCGACCGCGACACACCGCAAAAAAAAAAAATGTATGTAAATGTATTGGATTTATGTGCGTATGTGTTTGTATGTATGTACCTGGGTAGGGATAATTGCTGTGTATAAATAAAGTTTAAACAACAACTACATCACTGCAGTTATACCATTTTATGTGATAGTTAAAAGTAAGAAGAATGTAAAATAATAATTAAAATAACTAAAAATCACGCTTTTATAGCAAATCCAACTAAAAAATGAAAAAGGTAAGGATACGGGGACTAACTTTTTAAAATATTGTATTGTCATCGGTCTTTGATGAATATGCCAAATTTGGAGTCAATCCAAAGTTTTGAAGGGAGTTAAAATCATGTTCAAAGTTTCCGTTACTAGGACACACACATATTAACATATGTACATATCATCATCATTTCAGCCTATCGTAATCCACTGCTGGACGTAGGCCTCCCTCATGTTATGCCACAAAGTGCGGTCCTATGCCACCTGCACCTAACGACGCCCAGCAACTTTCACCAGGTCGTCGGTCCACCTAGTGGGGGGGGGGGGTCCTACACTGCGTCATCCAATACGTGGTTCGATCGATGTGGCCTGCCCATTGCCACTTCAGCATGCTGATTCTTCTGGTCGTAGACTTGTGTTTTCAGACACTGAGATATGTTGGACGAGAAGATCCTCTTAAGTTTCCCGAACGCTGCCCAACCGAGTTGTATATCATACATATGAATAAGTAAAATTGAAAATTTGAATAACTCCCGATGCAAACTAAAATAACAAAAAAAAGCATTACGTTCTCTTCAACAGAAATTATCAATTAATTACACTGGCACTCGTGAGTACTTAATCGGGTAATATGATTACGCCATTAAATCATTTTGTAAAAGAGCTGTTACTCCTACACAGCTGGACCGATATTAACCAAATATAGCTAAGTAACACCGCAAGGACAGTTTCCTTGCTGCTTGCCTGCTTTCAATTGAAAGAAAACCGCATCGAAATCGGTCCATCCCTTTTAGAGCTACGATGCCACAGACAGACACACACACACACAGACAGACAGACATCGACGTCAAACTTATAACACTCTTTTTACGTCGGGGTTTAAAAAGGAGAAATTTCGATGTATCAGAAGTACTTATTCCAAAAATGAATTTGACTAGATTACGAAAAAAAAGTTCGTATACTATCTCATATTACTTGATGTTAAGTAAAGTATATTGTATTAATAGGATTGATCACTATTAGGGCTTCATCAGACGCGGCTAACATGCATGAATTCCGCATTTTACGTCACACCTTACGACAACGTATAAATATATACGCATATACGTTAATATATAAGGCAGCTATGTTATATATTATTATGCATATTGTGACGGAGAAAGAATACAATTCACTACCCTCTCTTGCCCTTGGGTGTCTTAAACGACGACTAAGAAATATAATACGTATGAAAGAAAAGGAAAATTCAAAATAAAAGCCTATAACAACACGTTTGACCAGCGTGGTATGGTAGGTAAATTTCCCTCTTATTATGGAGGCCGAGTAGGGACGTATATGAACCGAGATGATGATGATCTTATATAGGTAGTAATATAATAATGCATAAGGGTCTAAAACTCTTAAGTGGGATTCAGATCGAACTTTAATCTATCTTAAAAGTAGTATTTTTTATTTTGATAAATATTAACTAATTATCCGATGTCAGCTATATAGATATCATCATCATCATCGCAACCTACATACGTCCCACTGTTGGGCTCGGGCCTCCTCCACAATGAGAGGGAAATTGACCTACTATACCATGCTGGTCAGACATGTTGGTATATGGTTTCATTTCGAGTTTTCCTTCTCTCGCACAGATGTTATGTGCATATTATATCCCATAGTCGTCTTTTACGACATCCACGGGCAAGATAGGGAGTGATGAATTGTATTCTTTCTCCGTCACCACACGGAAATATATATATATATATAAAGGATATTTAAGTACACAGGAGAACTGTGTGAAGAATATAGATCACTAAACCTTTTTGTCACGGGGGTGTCGGGTATGTAAGCATCAGCTGGAAAAGAAGGAAAACTAAAATATCTAACTGGTCAGGCACCAACATAATAAAGCAAAGTAATTGCTCAATATGGGATGCTTATAAGTTGGATAAGAAGAAGAAAAAAAAACAAACCTCCACGGATTCACATAAGACTTCGCAAACCAATATACCTTTACACCATCTAGATAAAAAGAAATAAAAAGACATTCTTTTACGCTCTGAATCTTATTACCTTGTGTTGTAGACGTATCAATAATAAGAGTAAAAATATAGTCAATTCGATCAGTTCTATTTGCATATACGAGTAAATCAGTTCCAATACAATAGGTTTGAGTTAACATATATCAATTTCTTCAATTCATTTAAAACGTATATATCCCAAGGGACTTATTTGACTGCACAGATGACGGTAACAATATCGACCTATTGTATTGTGTCGTGGATTCCTACACAGGTAAATTCTTTGTGCATTACCTACATGTTCCTCGGTAGGGCCCAAATCCATTTTACAAGAGAAGAAATATTGACCACACCGGTCAAATGCGGGATGGTTTAGAATTTTTCTTTTCATCCATAGATGTTATCTGCGTAATATTCCCTAAGTCATCTTTGATGATAAGATAGTAAAAGTAAAGTAGATAGTAAAAAAAAAAGTAAGTAAAACTTTTAGTTATTTTTAAGGAATTTCTCAATGATTAACACAAATGCTGTTTTTCATCTGGTAGGAGATATCCATGTGGTGACGGAGTAAGAATACAACTCACCACTCCCTCTCTTACCCGTAGGTCTCGTAAAAGACGACTAAGGGATATAATACGCATATGACATCTATGCAAGAGAAGGAAAACTCGAAACAAAACCCTATGCCAACCTATCTGACCAGCATGGTCAGTCAGTCAGTAAGGTCTATTTCCCTCGTATTATGTAGGAGGCTCGAGCCCAACAGTGGGACTTATTTGAGCCGAAACGATAATGATGAGGAGACAATAAGCTGAAACTCTATGTTATAACACATGCCCTAGCCGAGGCCGCGGGTGATCGGACCGGGGAATTGTCCGTCACCCGCAGAGAGGCTGACTACGCGACGGCGACCGACGTTCCAGGACGTCGAGAGGTGAGGTTACCCGAAAGGGTAGTCCGTCAGGCCGACCACTGACGACAAGTCACATCTGCTCCAGTGGTCGGCCCAACAACGAGGTGACGTGGGTACGGGTGGGTTATGGGCCCGCGCGCCGTCCTTTCATCGCCCCGGACGGACTGGACCGCGCGTGCGCTTACCATAGCCCACCCACAAAAGAAAAAAAATAAATGTTATAACACATATTTGGAAAATATCTTCAAGCCCATATCTGTGCCACTTCGGGATTCCTTCGAAAGCCAATAGAAGGGAAATTCACATAACTAGTCAGACATGTTGGGATAGGGGTTTTCTGTCCAGTTTTCTTTTGTTTTTCATCTGCATGTCATACTTTTTTCGACATTTTCTATAACCTTTATCCTAACCTTTCTATAACCTTTAACCTTAACCTTCTATAACCTTTTTTCGGACAAAATGTGCCTTATTTTTCAAGGTATAACCAAAGTTTCCACATTTATTTAATTTCATGAATTAAAGTAGGTCAATTTATCTTGCACTGTAGAGGAGCAGTGGGACGTATATGAGTTATTATTATGAGAATTTATTATATATTTTAGGTTATTTTATATTGTGGCCACACTGTTTGAATTAATTATTAGTATTGTACTGAATTTGACTATTAAAAAATGTCATTAATGGCGTCAACGGACACTTGTGCCTAACGGTAGTTGTTGTAATGTTTAAATAAATAAATAAATAAATAAATCTTTATTGACGTAAAAAGAACATTTACATTGATTGGAGTCCCTAACACCTGCACTAGTAAGGACTGTGTTGCAGGTGTTAGTGTTTTCCCTTTTATATATATGACCTTAATAACATCAATTTCGGTTTAAAAAATGAGTACAAAATCCAAACAATATAAAAATAGAAAAATATAAAAAAAAAAATAGTAAGTTTGTTTGTTTATGTATGTGTTAGGTGTATGTGCACATGGATGTGGGCGCGTGCATTTGGTTCTGTGTGTGTGAACGTGCATGCGCGCGCGCGTGTGAAAAGCGTGTGCGTGTATGTGTGTGTGTGTCTGTGTGTGTGTGTGTGTGTGTGTGTGTACATATGTAATTGCGATACTACGGTACTTTTAGGAGATTTTCTACAGCGTCAAAGTCTATTGATTTTAGCCAAGTAGTTATAACCAATTTAAATTTGTGGGTACTTAATTTACGTATTTTATGTACTTTGTTACATTTGTTGTAAATATGGGGAGCTAAAAAATTATAATGCCTTCGTGCAAATGTGGATTTAACGCGAGGCACTGGGCATCGTTCCACACGTTTATGTGATGAACAAATGTAAGGAACAGTTTTTTTGTGGTATCTGCGCAACATTTCATATACAAACATTTTTCTCACTGATAGAACGCCTGACATATTATACACAGAAAATGTAGGGTGTCTATACGGTAAATATAAAAGTACCTTGAGCACCATGCGCTGTGCACGCTCAATTCCCAACATATATGTTTTTGCTGCACCTCCCCATGCACAAATGCAGTATCTAATTATGCATTCGCACAGTGCTCGATACGTTTGCAGAAGAAGTATACTATTGGCAACTGTACGTAGGTTTTTGAAAATGTATACAAGCTTTCGGACTCTCGCAATTGTAGACGTTATGTGCATTTCCCAGGTAAGTGTATCATCTAAGAGTACACCCAAATACTTGACACAGTCCACTCGACAAAGAGATGCACATATACAGTTCTCTCGAGTTGTGATTCTATTACACGGAAACGTGTGAATTTTAAGACTATGTGTTGCAATAGGTTTGCCTACAGCCGATTTACTGAAGCAAACATACTTTGTTTTACCTGTGTTTATCGATAGTAGACTGTTTTCTAGCCAAGCAGTCACTTTAGTTAAACCGGTTTCTGCCAAATTAAATACCATGTTCCATGTTTGGCCATGAAAAATTAATACTGTATCATCAGCGAACATATACAGATCAAGGTATGTGGAGTTTGCCAACCTAGAAAGGTCATTGATATAGATAAGGAATAACGTTGGTCCCAGCGTACTGCCCTGTGGCACACCATATTTACATTTTAGGTCGGAACTTTCAATACAATCTATCTTAACGCGTTGGTGCCTGTTGGTCAGATAGTCAATGAACCAGTTCAGGGCCACACCTCTAAAACCAACGCTTTCCAAGCGTGTTATTAGAATTTGAATAGATACGGTATCAAATGCCCAAACATTTATCACCTCTATCTACATATGACGCTATTTTAGTTGTCAATGTCAGTACAGCATCCTCAGTTGACCTTCCTTCTCTAAAGCCGAATTGACTATCACTAAGTAAATTTTTATTTTGCAGATATTTCACTATTCTCTTATTAACTATTTTTTCTAAAATTTTAGATAAATTTGAAAGAAGTGATATGGGACGGTAGTTAGTTGGCTCATTTTTATTTCCAGTTTTATAGACAGGACATACAACAGCTCTTTTAAATATATCAGGGAATTTGCCGGTTTCCAAACTCAGATTACACAAGTGTGTGATAGGTGGTACAAGAGAATTAATGTTTTGCTTCAATATTGTAGTTGTAATTCTGTCCCAACCAGAAGCACTGCGAGTTCTGAGTCCCAATATAATACCTCTTACTTCGTATATATCTGTAGGCATCAATAAAAAGGAACATAGAGGTGATGAAATCACATACAAACATAGAGAATGAAATATCTGATGAATTGATGTCTCAGCCCCTATTGGGAGCACATTAAAGAGTGTAAGAGTATACTGTGTATTTTAAGACAGTAATGTGTACTGTGTCTAAAAGGTGAATGATGTAAAACGGAGTATGACATAGTGTGAAGAATTAAATGTAATACAAGTCTGTACTGGCGTTTATATTTGTCTTGTTCCTGATATAATCCTTTTAGTTCAGAATAGGGATAATAAAAGGATTTAATCCTCCCACGCCTACAAGGAGAGGAGAAGTTAACCTATAATTGGCATTGGAAGCTATTAAGGTCAGTTCGATTATTTCAAATATTTGATTATTTAATGTGGCTAAGAACAATAAAAAAAAAATTGAGTTGTTTATTTTATAAAGAAAAATGCATTAGTAGTAGTCTAGTAGATAACGTATAAAACTCCGTTTTAATTACCTATACATCAAAGGAATGTTTTATTTAGCTAATGTCACTTGAATTTAATCGTGATCATTTTATACTGACAGTGTTTACCTAGAAACGAAAATTCGTTGTTTTACAAAAACTAATGCAAACAACAAGTTTCAGTGCATTGGAGATGTCGGGAGATGAATGATCTGAACAGGAACGTTCTGTATTGAAACTGTATTGGAAAGTTCTGGATATTAACTACACGGAATTCGAGACGTAGTAGCAGCTGTATGGAAATGTAAGGGAGTGTCCCCGAACGTAGGCGGCGCCGTGGGCCTCGTAACTATTCCCAGTCATCCCAAGAGCGACATAAGTGGCGAGAACAATGGCAGAATCATTGGATACTCGTAATGAATCATCTTTAAGGCGCAAACGTAAGTAGCGGCAAAAGAAAGGTGTTTACCAACTGTAAGTAATACATCTTTTACTTCTAATGGGAATTCATCTAGTGTGAAAGGTGTTACACGTATTAGCAATAAGAGATATAGTGATAAGCATTCTCGAAAAAGAAACTACTTTAGAAGGAACATCTTTGACTAGTATGTCTACACGAGAATTGTTAGACATTAAGCCTATTACTAACTCATGTAATCACTTCTCTATGAACAGTAATGCTGTCCATGAATTTGATCCCTCAAGTAAGGAACAAAGTGTCGATATATGGATAAACAAAGTGGAAGAATGTGCGAAATTGTACGATTGGAATGAATCACAATTACTATATTATACCTTATTGAAGCTAATGAGAGTAGCTAAGATATAGTGCCAGGGCTTATCCTCTGGGGTGCTACGCCAGAAACCTCCGCGTGGTGTACCCTGGGCACGAGCGACAATTTCTTGGACTGCTCTCTGGAATTGTCGCTCGTGGCAAATATCTGGCCCGAGGGGGGGGCCCAGTTTGTGGGATGCCCCAAATTCGCTCCATGCCCTCTAATTGTAGAGGGTATTGGACGCGAAAATTCGACGGGCCCAGTCACTCATTCGTTTGAGGACTGGGCAGGCATTTGCCAACCGCGACAAATCGTAGACCTAATTCTTGCTTCGGGACATTTGTCTTGAGGCCTAGATTCAGGAGCGAGGGTCTTGGCTTAACCGCCTGGACCGCGAGGAAGAAAACCTCTATAAAACAATCACCCAGAATCCTAAGTTCTGGCGCGCGGCGAGAGGATGCATGGCTGATGGGTTGTTCAGTCGTTAGCGCGCCCCCAGCCAGGGTACCTGCGGACCCCCTGTGTTGGGATACAAATGTACGCTTGCCCGGGTATCGGGATCTCTGCCCGGGTCGACCTCTTTTTTCTCCCATACTCGTGGGAACTGTATGGATACTTGTTCTATAAACGACGCTGCAGATAGGAGGGGTGAGACGCCCATTACCACCACAGGGAACGGAGAGCCTAGTTCCCACATTACAGCCCGGCCAAGCTACTGTAAAACTGGCCCAAAGGAGAGGGATGCCTCGTCCGACAGCAGCTCAGCTGCTAGTCTGGCAATTGAGGCTCCAAGGTCAGCCGAGGGCCCGGCGAAAACAGTGGCCCGTAAAAAGAAGAGAGGAGGGAAGCCCACCCCTGCAACGGAGCGCGCCAGACGGCGCGCCGCGAAGCAGCAAAGGGCGGCAAAGAAGGCTGACGAGGGCGGCAGTACTGCCGCAGAGCCGTCGGACGTTGAGAGCGGCAGCACATCGGCTGCAGAGACCGTCGCTGGATCATCCCAGTCTCCAGCGTCGGCCTTGACGGCGGCCCTAGCTGCCAGGGAGGAGGACCTCCCCTCGCAGGTACGCAAGCGCCCCCTTAGCGAGGGTGGCAGCTCGGAGTCTGCCTCCGAGGGGAGTGGCATCATCATGCCTCCTCCCAAAGTTCCGGCCTCTCGCAGGGGACTAGGGGGTGCAGCAGTGGCGGCAAGGTCGGCGACGCCATCGCCGGCCGGCGCAGTACGGGGGACTGAGGCCCAAAAGCGGGCAAATGAGGCGGCTGCCGCGAGGATGATGAGGGTGTTGTCAGACATCCCTCCCACCGACACGGCGGCTGCTGAGCCCGCTATAGGTGGCGACCCCCGAGCTGCCAATGTGGCCACCCTGCAGGCCGAAAACACCCGCCTTAGTGGTGAGGTCTCAGGCCTGCAGGAGAAAAACAAGGCGCTTCGAAAAGAGCTGTCGGTGGTGCAGAAAGCGAACCGCGAGTTGGCCAAACAAATGGCCGACTTGCGGAGCCAGGTCGCGCAGCTGGCGAAGACCGCGCCGCCGACAAGCGCCGGCCCTGCCGCCGCACCCGCCGTTCCGGTTGCATCAACTCACACTGCGGTGAGTCGCCAGAGGGCCCAGCCGGCTGAAGCGGTCCCGCTGTCCGCAGTGGATGGCGTGCCGGACCAGACCATGCGCGCCGTAGTGGAGGTCGTCGGCAAAATACTCGACGCGCGCATGGCGGCTCTGGAGGAGAGACTGTCTCTGCCTCCGGAGCCCCGTCTCCGGCCGCCGCTTGCTGCGGACAGGCCGAAGGCCGTGGCGTCAGCCCCTGCCGCGCTACCCTGCCAGGGCCGGCGCGTAGGGAGCTACGCTGCGGCCATTGCTGGACCAAAGCCGAAGGGGCCCGCCGCCAAGAAGAAGGCGGCACCGGCTCCTGCCAAGACCGGACCTAAGCCGCCGGCGGCAGCTGCACCGTCGGCGGCGGCCAATGCAGCCGCGACCGCGACTGCTGCGCCTAGCCACCCCGCTACGCCCGAAGAGGGCTGGCAGACGGCTGAGCGCAGCCGGAAGAGTCGCGGTCAGAAGAGGAGAGCGGAGGCCAAAAGCGCCGCCAAAGCCTCCGCTCCCAAGGCAGGAGCCGGTAACAAGAGGTCGCGCAGGAGGCTCCGGCCGCCAAAGTCAGCCGCGGTGGTGATCACCGTGCTGCCTGAGGCGGCCGAAAACGGCCTCAGCTATGAGGCCGTCTTACGTCGCGCCCGGCGGGAGCTTGACGTCTCCGATTTGAGAGGCGTCGAAGCCAGGACCCGCAAGGCCCGGACAGGGGCTCGGATTTCAGAGTTCCCTGGGGCCGGGGGCGCCAAGACGGCCGATAGCATGGCCGCGAAGCTGAGGGGTTTGTTTGCTGCGGAGGATGGCGTCAAGATCGCCAGACCCGTCAAGTGTGCGGAACTGCGGGTCACAGGTCTGGACGACTCCGTGACGGTGGATGACATCCGGGAGGCCATCGTCTCGAAAACCGGATGTCCCGTGGACACCGTCCGAATTGGCGCTATCCGCCCTGGTCCGGGCGGCGTCGGTGCTGCCTGGGTGCAGTGCCTGGTGGAGTCGGCCAAGCAATTGGCCGGCTCAGGCAGGCTCCTCGTGGGCTGGAGCTCGGCGCGGGTGACCGTGCTGGAGTCCTGGCCTGCGAGGTGCTACAAGTGCATGGCGGTCGGACACACTCGGCCGACATGCACTAACTGCTTTGACTGCAGCGATCTTTGTTTCCGCTGCGGTCAACCCGGGCATAAGGCGGCATCGTGCGCCGCCACTCCCCACTGCCCCGCGTGTGCGGCGGGCAATAGGCCCGCCAAGCACCGCATGGGGGGCAAGGAGTGCAAACCCCCGGCTTCGGCCCCAAAGGGGCGGAGCGGCCCGACGACCCCGGCCGCTGCCGCCACTAGCGCGACCCGATCGCCCGCCAGTGTGGAGGAGGTAATGGATACTGCCCACTAATGGCGGCCGAATCTTATCACCTCCTGCAGGCCAACCTCAACCACGCCGCCGAGGCACAGGACGTTTTCCTGCAAGCCATGACGGAGTGGTTGATCGGTGCAGCCGTAGCTGCGGAGCCGTACGTGGTGCCTGACCGGCCCAATTGGCTGGGCAGCAGTGACGGCTCTGTGGCAATCGTCGCCTCCACGTCGTGGCATTCCCCGACTTTGTTGCTCAAGGACAGGGGCGACGGGTATGTCGCGGCGGAATGGGGAGAGGTTACGCTATTTGGTGTTTACTTCTCCCCGAACAGGAGCGCGACGGATTTCGGGGCCTTCCTCACCATCCTGGGGGCCTCGATACGGCGATTGGCACCGCGCCAAGTCTTCGTTCTGGGGGACTACAACGCCAAGTCCGCGACGGGGGGTCCCCCAGGACGAATGACCGCGGGCGGGCGGTCGAAGAGTGGGCGGCGGCACTGGGCCTTTGTTTGCTGAACAGGGGCTCGGTGCAAACGTGCGTGCGGCAGCAGGGCGGGTCGATAGTGGACTTGTCGTTCGCTAGCCCTAATGTCGCAGCACGTGTGAGGAGCTGGTGCGTCCAGGAGGAGGTTGAGACCCTATCCGACCACCGATACATCCGGATAGAGGTCTCCCGGACCCTCCTGCAGCCCAGCAGGGGTCACACGGCGGATGGAGCTCCTGCGTTTCCGCGGTGGGCTGTGGGTCGATTGGATCGGGACCTGTTGGCGGAGGCAGCCATCGTTCAGTCGTGGCTGTCCTCACCGCCCCAGTCGGACGGGGTGGATGCCGAGGCTGGCCGCATCCGCTGTGCGTTAACGCAGATCTGCGATGCGGCCATGCCCCGTGTGCGGCGTCTGCCCCCAAAAAGTGCGGTGCCCTGGTGGTCCCGAGAATTGGCGGACCTTCGGGCTGCGTGCATTTGTGCCCGGAGGGCCTACACCCGCAGCCGAGCGCGTCACCGCGACGCTGAGCGGGAGGGCCAGCTGTACGAGGCTTACCGCAGTGCGCGGTCTGCCTTCAGGCTGGCCGTCCGTACCGCCAAGGACGATAGTCGGCGGGAGATGCTGGACAGTCTCGAGCGTGACCCCTGGGGTCGCCCCTACCTCGCGGCGCTGAACAAGCTCCGCGGGCGGGGCCCCCCCCTCACCGAGACTCTCCAGCCCAGCCTCCTCACCAGAGTTGTCGATGACCTCTTTCCACGGCGGGCGGAGCACACGCCCCCGGTCATGGCTTCGCCGGACAGCGACCGGGAGGCCGACGATGAAAGTGTTCCGCCCATCACGGAGCCGGAAATGGAGGCGGCGGTGGCGCGTATGCGTGTGAAATCCACCGCCCCCGGGCCCGATGGTATTCCGAACCGTGTGCTGGCCCTGGTCCTCGAGTACCTGGGACCACGCCTCAGGGGACTGTTCGACGCCTGTTTGACGTCCGGGCAGTTCCCTGGGTGCTGGAAAGAGGGGAGGCTGGTTCTCCTGCCGAAGCCGGGACGGTCTCCCGAGTCGGCCTCGGCCTACAGGCCCATCGTGCTGCTCGATGATGCGGGCAAGCTGCTGGAGAGGGTGTTGTCTGCCCGCATCGAGCAGCACTTCGTGAGGGTCAGGCCCGATCTGTCGGACGCCCAGTTTGGTTTTCGGAGAGGGCGTTCAACGATCGCGGCCCTACTGCGCCTGAAGGCCGTGGTAGCGGAGGCCGTCACCGGCGGAGGAGTCCTGTTGGCGGTGTCCCTGGACATCGCCAACGCCTTCAACAGTCTGCCATTCAGCTGCATCAGGGAGGGGCTGAGGTATCACGGGGTGCCCGTGGACCTCAGGCGGCTGGTGGCAGACTACTTGGAGGGGCGCAGCGTCCTCTACGTTGACCGAGTAGGGGACGTTGTACGAACGCCCATGACGTGCGGTGTCCCGCAGGGGTCGGTTCTGGGTCCGACCCTGTAGAACATCGGCTACGACTGGGCGTTGAGAGGAAGCCTCCCACCCGGGCTGGGCGTAATTTGCTACGCCGACGATACACTCGTCACAGCCCGGGGTGGGACGCTAGAGGAGGCGGCACGCCTGGCAACTCTCGGCACCGAGGAGATTGTCAGGCGGATTGAAGCGCTGGGGTTGAGGGTAGCCCTGGAAAAGACGGAGGCCCTTTTGTTCCATGGCCTCCGTACCGCCGGGCCTCCCGCCGGCGCTTCGATCACCGTGAAGTCGGTCACCATCAGCATCCAGGTCCACATGAAGTACTTGGGCCTGGTGCTCGACGGGCATTTTTGGTTCCGGGAGCATCTCCATCGACTAGTTCCCCGGCTTGTCGGCGCGGCGTCCGCCCTTTCGCGGTTGATGCCGAATGTGGGCGGACCCAGTGCTACGTGCCGACAGCTGTACGTGGGAGTGATCCGGTCGATGGCCCTGTATGGCGCACCGGTGTGGGCGGGGTCCCTGACCGTCCGTCTTAGGGCCCTCCTGTGGCGACCACAGAGGGTCATGGCGATCAGGGCCATACGGGGTTACCGCACGGTGGCGACAGAGGCAGCGTGCCTCCTGGCCGGAACTCCCCCGTGGGACCTGGAGGCGGAGATGCTCGCCGACATTTACCGGCGGGTGTCGGAGACGCGCGCCCGCGGCGGCATGGTCTCCATCAAAGAGATCACCGCCTGGCGGGTCGACGCCCGCCAAGAAGTCATTGCCCGTTGGGCAGTCCGGCTGGAGAGTCCTCGGTACGGTGTCAGGACCGTCGAGGCCCTCCGGCCGGTGCTGATGGAGTGGTTGGAGCGGACGCACGGGGTGCTTTCCTTCCGACTGGTGCAGGTGCTGACGGGGCACGGTTGCTTCGGGAAGTACCTGCACAAGATTGTCAGGAGGGAGAGCACACCGTCCTGCCACCACTGCAGTTGCGACGAGGACACGGCGCAGCACACGCTCGAGGAGTGTGCTGCATGGGAGGGGGATTGCCGTGAACTCGTCGCAATTATCGGTGCCGACCTGGCGCTGCCGACCATCGCCAGGGAGATGCTCGTCAGCGTCAGGAACTGGGACGCGGTCGCCGCCTTCTGTGAGGCCGTAATCTCACGGAAGGAGGCGGCGGATCGTGTGCGAGTAGAGCTCCTATTCGGCGACACGTTCCGCCGCCGGCGACTCGGGCGGCGCAGGCGCGAGTATCTGCGCCTAATGCCGCCCTAGCCGAGGCCGCGGGTGATTGGACCGGGGAATTGTCCTTCACCCGCAGAGAGGCTGACCGCGCGACGGCGACCGACGTCCCAAGACGTCGAGAGGTGAGGTTACCCGAAAGGGTATTCCGTCGGGCCGACCACTGACGACAAGTCACATCTGCTCCGGTGGTCGGCCCAACAACGAGGTGACGTGGGTACGGGTGGGTTGTGGGCCCGCGCGCCGTCCTTTCATCGCCCCGGACGGACTGGACCGCGCGTGCGCTTACCATAGCCCACCCATAAAAAAAAAAAAAAAAAAAAAAAAAAACGGCTTATTCTCTGTTAATTATACATGGACTGGATGAAAGGATAAACTAACTAAAAACTTCCCTACAGTACAAAATTAGGTGCAATTATTCAGAAAATGTTAGATCAAAGTGTTAAACATGATTAAACACTAGAAAACTTATTTATACCATAAAATTAATTTATTAAACAGATGTGAGATATACAATAGACTGTATCATTAATCCTTACTAATATTATAAATGCGAAAGTAACTCTGTCTGTCTGTCTGTCTGTCTGTCTGTCTGTCTGTCTGCTACGCTTTCACGTCTAAACCACTGGACCGATTTTGATGAAATTTGGTACAGAGATGGACTAAAGCTTGAGAAAGGACATAGGCTACTTTTTATCGCGAAAAAATGGGTACAAGGGGTTGAAATAGGGGATGACATTTTGTATGGAAAATCGTCATTTTCGATGATAGAACCACGAATCTTTGTATTAAGACACCTAATAATAAATAAATAAATATTTGTTCAAGCGTTTTGGAAATTTCATTTACATGGGGATGAAATTCAACCCCTAAAATACAAAAAAGCATACAGCCGAAACCACTGGGCCTAGAAACGTATTTTTTTTTACACCATCGTATTTCTTGGGGTGCACGAGCACTAGCAAAGGATTTTTGGAAATTCACCCCCTTAAGGGGGTGAAAAACATATAGTCTTTCACGTCTAAACCGATTTTGATGAAATTTGGTACAGAGATGGACTAAAGCTTGAGAAAGGATATAGGCTACTTTTGTCGCAAAAAAATGGGTATAAGGGGTTGAAATAGGGGATGATATTTTGTATGGAAATTCGTCATTTTTGATGATAGAACCGTGAATCTTTGTATTAAGGCACCTGATAATAAATAAATAAATATTTGTTCAAGCGTTTTGGTAGTTTCACTTACATAGGGATGAAATTCAACCCCTAAAATACCAAAAAGCATACAGCCGAAACCACTGGGCCTAGAAACGTATTTTTTTTTACACCATCGTATTTCTTGGGGTGCACGAGCACTAGCAAAGGATTTTTGGGCATTCACCCCCTTAAGGGGGGTGAAAAACATATAGTCTTTCACGTCTAAACCGATTTTGATGAAATTTGGTACAGAGATGGACTAAAGCTTGAGAAAGGATATAGGCTACTTTTTGTCGCAAAAAAATGGGTATAAGGGGTTGAAATAGGGGATGACATTTTGTATGGAAATTCGTCATTTTCGATGATTGAACCACGAATCTTTGTATTGAGGCACCTAATAATAAATAAATAAATATTCGCTCAAGCGTTTTGGAAATTCCATTTACATGGGGATGAAATTCAACCCCTAAAATACCAAAAAGCATACAGCCGAAACCACTGGGCCTGGAAACGTATTTTTTTTTACACCATCGTATTTCTTGGGGTGCCCGGACGGAGTGGTGCGAGGAGCGCGCCAACCGCAGCCCAACCCAAAAAAAAAGGGGGTTGAAAAGCATATAGCCTTTCACGTCGAAACCACTTAACCGATTTTGATGAAATTTGGTACAGAGATGAACTAAAGCTTGGGAAAGGATATAAGGCTACTTTTTATCGCGAAAAAATAGGTATAAGGGGTTGAAATAGGGGAAAGTATTTTCTTTTTACGTCGTCTTATTTCTTGGGGTACACGAGCACTAGCAAAGGATTTTTGGAAAATCACCCCCTTAAGTGGGTGAAAAGCGTATAGACGAAACTCTTGGAGCTAGGAACGTAAAACTTTCTATGCAATTCTCTTTCTTTTGTTGTAAGTGAACTCTAAGAAATTATTTTATTAAAATCAACTCCTAAAGGGGTGCAAAATATATAGCCGAAATCATTAGGCCTAGAAACATGGAATTTTGTATAAAGTTTCCTTTCTTGGGGAAAGAGATTTTTGCAATTTTAGCCCTAAGGGGGTGAAAAGTGTTTAACCGAAATCACTGAGCCTAGGAAGGATCATTTTAATACACGGTCGGCTTTCTTGGATTACCCCCAGATTTTCTTAGTGCTCACTTACCAAGTACTATGAAACAATTTTTGGCAAGGATAAGCGAGCTCTAACAAAGAATTTTTGGATATTCAACCCCTAAGAGGGTGAAAGTGTATAGCGAAAGATAACGGGCCTAAGAATGTGAAATTTTGTATACCGATCGGTTATTTGGGGTAAGCACTCACTAAGAAACAATTTTGGGCTGCCCCAAAAGGATAAAACTCATATAGTCGAAGACACCCAGCCAATGATATATCATCATTATCTTGCTCTTATCCTAATTACTTTGGATCGACGCGATATGTAGGTACTCTTCTGCCATCGTAGATATATTGCAAAGGTTCTAGCAACATTTTATGACCTGGCGCACGACATTGTTGGCCAGACGGCATCACCGGTCCAGGTCGATGTAAATCTTTGTCTTAGTAGTATTTTGCGATACCCACGAACAATGAAAGCGTGGTAATATTTCTAGCAGCTACCAGACAGTAAGTTACAATCAAGATATTATTCCAATTTTCTATCTCTACAAATAAATAAATTTGAAGCGTCTGTTTGTCTATCAAAATAATAGGTTTTATTTATGCTCACACAATACGGTCCAAATTTTTTTGTCTGTCTGTCTATTCGTTACAGGTAATCTTCAAAATGTCTGGACCGATATTGATTATATTTTACCATCAGGTCTACCAGTCGTACATAAGGAATAACTTAGACTATATTTTATCCCAGGTTATATTTTATCCCGGTGTGGCTGAATTAAGTCGATTTTAAAATTATTTCACTAATGGAAAGCTATTTTTAAGCGAGTAACATATTTAAGCTATTTTTATCCCGATATTCCTACGGGATCGGGTACAATGTCGATGAAATCACGGGAATTTAATGGTTTTAAAAATTAATTCACTAATAAAAAGCTATATTATCAGTGAAAGGCTATTTTCATTCCGGTATTTGCCCAGGAACGAGAACTATACCGGGGGATGTCGAGCAATTTTTAAAATTCTTTCACCAATGGAAAGCTATCTATGTTGTCAGCGAGTAACATAGGCAATTTATATCTCTGATATTTCTGGGATTCATATTATTTTTTTTTTTGGTATGTGTGTAAATTTATAATATCAGCGAGTAACATAGGCATTTTTTATCTCGGTATTGGCATGGGAATTTCTACGTGAATGAAACTGCGGGTGTTTGATTGATATAATTTTTTTTTCACCAATGGAAAAGTACGTTATCAGAGACTAAAGAAAGGCATATTTATCATCGTATTTGCACGGCAATCTGAACTATAAGGCTGGAAGTAATATTCAAATGTGAAAGTTTGTGAAGATTTTTGGATCTTTGTTACTCAATCACGCTTAAACTGTTGAGCAGATTTGGATGAAAATTGACACGTAGATAGAGTACTTCTTAAATTAAGAAATGTAATACTCTTTATGCCGATAATATTCTTTGCGATAATCCTTACTTCCTTACTAATATTATAAATGCGAAAGTAACTCTGTCTGTCTGTCTGTCTGTCTGCTACGCTTTCACGTCTAAACCACTGAGCCGATTTTGATCAAATTTGGTACAGAGATGGAATAAAGCTTGAGAAAGGACATAGGCTACTTTTTATCGCGAATAAATGGGTATAAGGGGTTGAAATAGAGGATGACATTTTGTATGGAAATTCGTCATTTTTGATGATAGAACCATGAATCTTTGTATTAAGGCACTTTATAATAAATAAATAAATATTCGTGCTAGCGTTTTGGAAATTTAATTTATATGGGGATGAAATTCAACCCCTAAAAGACAAAAAGCATACAGCCGAAACCACTGGGCCTAGAAACGTAATTTTTTTACACTCTAGTATTTCTTGGGGTACACGAGCTCTAGCAAAGAAATCGCGAAAAAATGGGTATAAGGGGTTGAAATAGGGGATGACATTTTGTATGGAAATTCGTCATTTTTGATGATAGAACCATGAATCTTTGTTTTAAGGTACTTGATAATAAATAAATAAATATTCGTTCTAGCGTTTTGGCAATTTCACTTACATGGGGATGAAATTCAACCCCTAAAACACCAAAAAGCATACAGCCAAAACCACTGAGCCTAGAAACGTATTTTTTACACCGTCGTATTTCTTGGAGTACACGAGCACTAGCAAAGGTTTTTTGGTAAATCACCCCCTTAAGGGGATGAAAACACCGTAATCTTTCACGTCTAAATTACTGAATCGATTTTAATGAAATTTGGTACAGAGATGAACTATAGCTTAAGACAGGACATAAGCTACTTTTATCCCAAAACATTGTGTGTAAGGGGTAGAAATAGGGGATGACATTTTGTATGGAAATTCGTCATTTTCGATGATAAAACCATGAATCTTTGTATTAAGGCACTTGATATTGAACAAATAAATATTCATTCTAGCGTTTTGGAAAATTCGCTTACGTGGGGATGAAATTCAACCCCTAAAAGACCAAAAAGCATACAGGCGAAACCACTGGGCCTAGGAACATATTTTTTTTTTTTTACACCGTCATATTTCTTGGGGTACACGAACACTAGCAAAGAATTTTTGAAAAATCAGCCCCTTAAGGGGGTGAAAAGCGTATAGACGAAACTATTGGGGCCAGGCACGTAAAACTTTGTATGCGATTCACTTTCTTTTGTTATATGTGAGCTCTAAGAAATTATTTTTTAAACCTCAACCCCTAAGGGGGTGAAAATATATAGCTGAAATCATTAGGCCTAGAAACGTAACATTTTGTATGAAGTTGTCTTTCTTGGGGAAAGTGCTCACTAAAAAAGAGTTTTTTGCAATTTTACCCATAAGGGGGTGAAAAGCGTTTATCCGAAATCAGTGAGCCGAGGAACGGTCATTTTAGTACACGGTCGGCTCTCTTGGATTATCCTAAGATTTTTTCTTAGTGCTCGCTTACCAAGCACTATGAAAGAACTTCTGGCAGTCTCACCCCTAAGGGCATGAAAAGTGTATAACCTAAAATAATGGTCCTAGGAACGTAAAAGTTCTGTTTTGGGATAAGCGAGTACTTACATTGTCCGTGTGGTGACGGAGTAAGAATACAATTCACCATCCCCCTATCTTGCCCGTGGGTGATCGTACGAGACGACTAAGGGATATAAAACGCATATAACATCTATGCGAGAGCAGGATAACTCAAAATAAAATCCTATACCAACACGTCTGACCAGCGTGGTATAGTAGGTCAATTACCCTTCCATTATGGAGGAGGCCCGAGCCCAACCACGGGACGTATATGGGCTGAGATGATGATGATGATAATGATGAGTACTAACAAAGAATTTTTGGAAATTCAACCCCTAAGAGGGTGAAAAGTGCATAGCCAAAGATGTGTGAAATTTTGTATACCGATCTGTTTTTTGGGGTAAGCTCACTAAGGAATAATTTTAGGCAGCCCTAAAAGAGTGAAACGTATATAGTCGAAGACACCCAGCCTACATATCATCATTATTTTGCTCTTATCCTAATTACTTTGGATCGACGCAATATGTAGGTACTCTTCTCCCATCGTAGATATATCGCAAAGGTTCTAGCAACATTTTATGACCGGCTGCCTGACGGACGACATTGTTGGCCAGACGGCATCACCAATTGGTCCAGATCGATGTAAATCTTTGTCTTAGTAGTATTTTGGGACACCCCACAAACAATGAAAGCGTGGTAATATTCCTAGCCGCTACCAGACAGTAAGTCGAGATATTAAGTCAATTTTCTATCTCTACAAATAAATAAATTTGAAGCGTCTGTCTATCAAAATAATAGGTTTTATTTATGCACACAATTATTTGCACGATACCTATAACTAAAAAATTGTTAAATTTTTTTTTGTTTTTGTGTTGTGAGTCACATAGGCATTTTTTATCTCGGCATTCGCATGGGAATGAGGTCTACGTAGGTGAAACTGCGGGAATTTAATCGATATAATTTTTTTCACCAATGGATAGCTACATTATCAGGGACTAAGGAAAGACATATTTATCATCGTATTTCAACGGGAATCTGAACTACAAGTCTGGAAGTAATATTCAAATGTGAAAGTTTGTGAAGATATTTAGATGTTTGTTACTTAATCATGCGTAAACTGTTGAGCAGATTTGGATGAAAATGGACACATAGATAGAGTATTTCTTAAATTAAGAAATAGAATACTTTTTATGCCGATAATATTCTTTGCGATAATAGTTCAATATGCAAGTTAATTTTAACGCGGGCGAAGCCGCGGGCAAAAGCTAGTGGTTTATATGATAGGAGTATGAAGTTAGGAGTTCCGGCAGTGAACTATACCCAATTGTATTTAAAAGCTGTAAAACTAGAAGATACAAAAAGTATTAGGAAAATCCTTTTTAAAGGACAATCAAATGTGTTTAGTGATAATAATAATAGGAGCAAATCTAAAATCATGTGGTACTGTAATTGAACAAAATAGGACATCTGAGCTTAAGTATACAAAACCCTTGGTATCTTGTAACATATGTAAGCATTTTGGGCACCATGCATCTTGATGACTACAATAGAATACTGCAAACAATTCAAACGATAAATTTGTCAGAAATTAAATTAGTGGGTTCTTTGGATGATAAATATATTTTGCTTATCAAAGTTAAAGGTGTTGATGATCCTTGTTGTGCTATATTGATTCAGGCAGTTAGTGAGAGAAAGTAACTTGTATTATTAAATATTCTGATAGTAAGTTACCATTGCCTAAAGGGTTTCGCAATTAGTTCATAACTCCTATAAGTAAATCAATATTGTAATTAGCTGTCCAAATAGTTTCAGCCGCAACTAAAGTTTTAATAGTAATGGATGGGTTAATGAAGTACCCAATTTTTTATGGCCATACACTTACCTAACAAGCCTGTATCATTATTATAAACTGATGAACATTTGATACTGCGTAAGCAAAAAGGTAACTTAAAATCTATTAGAAATGTAATCAATCATAACTATGTAATGCCAGGCACTTATAATATAACTAATGGAGTAGGTAGTTTGTGTAGTGTTAATTAAATCGGATTTAGGACTGACCAATTTAACAGAAATGACTATAATGTTAAAGGGTAACACTCCCGTCGTTTATTCTTATTTATATCAGCTGGCTCATGTGGAGAAAGAGAAAGTTAGGGGTATAATACGGGAGATGCCAAATTATTCATTTGAAATTATAACCTTGGCTGTTGTAGCTTCATTAAACAGATATCGCGTATGATTAAAATTTACTATGGTTACCAATTGTAATGCACTACGCTATCCAAGAGGGATATCATACCTAGATTTGCTAGATGGTGGTTGCAATTTACAGGAGTACGATTGTACAATAAAATATCGCCTGGGGTGTCGAATGAGTCACTTAAACGCTCTCGGTAGAGATATAATGAGTTGGAACTGTCCTTCGAAACAGAGGATTGGTTAGTGACTATGCAATTTTGATAATGGTATTTTAAAAAATAAACAGATTCTGGAAGATCCTAATTCTAAACATATGTATAGTAGAAATTAGACATGGGCGTAACTGGCTATTTTGGCAACAGCTACTAACCGATTATTTGGTGTCAATACCGATTTGACCAATCTTTGCTGAATATTGATATTATATGCGTAAAATAATCGCGATCATGTTTTTAATGCAGTTTAATTGATATAATATTTCATGGGTCAAACTATAGTAAACATTTTTCAACGAGGATCAAAACCACTTTCCCATTAGTTTGATTTATCAGAGTTTGTGACTGTTGAGTCTTGCGCTAGTATAATAATAGTATAATAAAAGCGTCTTTCAGTTTTATCAATATACGCGAAATGTTGTTTGTTATTAAGCCGCTAACCAATACTCGCCCTTTCTATTTTGCACGTCAGGAATCGCATAGAAGAGAGATAGCATGATTATTTTGGTTATTAGACCTATTGGTGATTGTTCGGTTACCAGTGTAGCGAAACAATCACTGCACCTAACCAATAATTGGTGTGCTATTGTTGGTTGACAGCGCCGCGTCGTTGTCATGTCGTGTAGAGGTACATATATCAACCGTTTTCAGTTACGTTTTGCTATAGTGGACACATGCCTAGTAGAAGTATATTTAAGAAATATGTACAGGAAAGAGGAAAGGTCACACTGTCCACTTAGGGCCCTTTATAAAAAGCAAATCTAAAAATACCTACATCTTAGTTTAATAGATGCATATTTTGTATATACATAAAATCATAAGCTGTTAAAAATACTAGAACTAGGATAACCTTAAAAATATTAAATAACTATATGAGTCTATTTGGTGTACAGACATTGTCATTAGCGGTCTAGAAACATCTTTTACGAGTAAAGGTTTTAGTAAATTTACAACAAAATTAGGTATTGAAATGTTTTAAATGCGGTTGAGACACCGAGAATTAATGGGCAAGTAGAGCGATATAATCACAATTCTAACTTCACTTGCTACTAAGAATCATAGTTGTCAGGAAAATGAATGGGAGACTCTCTTGGACCAGAAATATTATTTGGCTTAAAATTATGAAGGGAGACAGAAAACTAGCTTCATTTCTTTTAGATGGTAATGACAACAGCTCTGAATCACTTTATGAAGTTAGGAATGAGGTTAATTTAAAAGTAGCAAAAGAACAAAATAAACAGAATTGATCAGAAAAAAAAAATTGCTTAAAAATATAAAATAGATAATTTGGTAAGAATTGAAAGGGAAGTAGGTAAAATTCAAGGACTCTTATAGCGTTATCAAAGCTTTAGATAATGACAGGTATATTGTAGAAGAGATTCTATTTTTATTTTATTTATATTGTAGAAGATACTTATTAAAAAAAAAAGTTATTTCCGTAGATAAGATTTACCCATGGTTGAGTTATACTCAAGAATATCTTAGTAATTCGGATGAGGGATCGGAGCCAGAAAATTGTAGATTAAATGTTAATACAGAAGCTAAATTAGGTAGTGACCATGATAGTCATTATATTTTGGAATTGCTAATAAATGTGATGTTTCAATTATACATCAGTGATTACAATTTTGAATATTTAGATTATAACTGTAGGGGCTATTGTGGGCTCCCTACGATCCTACAGTTAAATGAAAACTCCATTGTGGAATTCCTTCTTTATTGGTTCTTCCTCGATACAAGCGGTTGAGTTGATGATGGTTGCGAGTGTACAATGGTGAGATTTGTGATCAGTTATACATGATTTATGACACTGTATGAGTTCGTTTGATTGGTGGAAAGATCACGTCATATGGTAAGTAGGATGCTGACTTGCCAGAATGTGTGCGAACGTACAATACACTAACTTTGAAGGTTGTTCGTTCATGCAATTTGTTGAGGTTGCATAAACCGGACAATAACAAGTATAGGTGATAATAGTTGAAAATTGTTAATGGCTGTGATAATTGAATTATGCATTAATGATTACAATATTTTTGATTATAGCAAATATAGGTAATGATGTACATCAGTGATTACAATTTTGAATGTTTAGATTATAGCAAGTATAAGTGATAATAAATGAAAATTAATAATGGCTGTGATAATTGAATTATGCATTAATGATTATAATATTTTTGATTATAGCAAATATAGGTAATGATGGAATAAACAGTGCACATGAGGCCGATAAGCCAATTTTGGGAGTCACTGTTTATCAAATGAATGATGTGTAATTAGGAATGATCATAAGTCAAACGGTGCAGGAGGCCGATAAGCCATTTTTGAGAGCACCCGTTTGCTTATGCAGAATATCTGCATACAGGAGGCCGATAAGCCATATGAAGGAGTATGCCAGATGTTCTGATAGATAGTTACATATTCAAGTGAACTATGTGTAACGAGGAATAGTGATGAGATAAACAGTGCACATGAGGCCGATAAGCCAATTTTGGGAGTCACTGTTTATCGAATGAATGATGTGTAATTAGGAATGATCATAAGTCAAACGGTGCAGGAGGCCGATAAGCCATTTTTGAGAGCATCCGTTTGCTTATGCAGAATATCTGCATACAGGAGGCCGATAAGCCAAATGAAGGAGTATGCCAGATGTTCTGATAGATAGTTACACATTTGAGGCAAAGATCAAGGAGTGATGTGGAATAACTTGATAAGTGGTAAAGTAATTGGACAAATTGATATGGACACTAAGAAAATGAGCTAATCATTTTAACATGTGTAATATGTGATTTTATCCGAGTATAGCAGAAAAGTAATTTGATAAATTGATATGGACACTAAGCAAATGAGCTAAATAATTTTAACATGTGTAATATGTGATTGTATCTGATTAGTAATGCCAGTTGTAGAGATCTAAGTCAATGTAATTCAATATTTATTGTTTCTGTGTAATTGTATTACATAAATGAAAGATTGAGAAATTGGTGGAACAATTTTGTTATCATAGATGGCCGTAGCAAATTGATAGTTATTCTTTTAAGAAATATAAAAAATAATTATTCCTATAAAAATTCTTTTCATAATTATTTGATATGTAAGATTTATGATAAGAATTTTGAGTTTGCTTATGGCATGGGTTATTTAATTAATGATATTATAATACATCATTATTATTATTAATGTTGTATTGTATTACATTAGTCTCCCAGTTTCACGGCTGTCAACCAAGGGAAGATATTCCGTCTTTTGAGGGGCTTGCATGAGGATGTGGATCCGCCACGCAGGGGCCTTATGAGAAGTTAAATGTTGGAATGGGATGTCTGCCGATGGCACTCCATGTCTGCGCATGGCACTGGTGGGCTGCCAGCGGTGGGTGTACAACTTGTGTGATGATGGTATTTGGTGGCTGTTTGTGGGGTTGGGGATTTGATGGACTGGTTGAACTTAAAACTATTGATTGAAAAGCTGTCGTGTGCCTTCAACACCATTGTGTCTTCAACACCATTGTGTCTTAAACTTTGGCATTTAAACTTTGTTATTAGTCTTATTATTCTTAGTAATATTACGTGTGGACACGTAATTCCAGAATGGCCGACTGTTAGGTTATTTTATATTGTGGCCACACTGTTTGAATTAATTATTAGTATTGTACTGAATTTGACTATTAAAAAATGTCATTAATGGCGTCAACCGACACTTGTGCCTAACGATAGTTGTTGTAATGTTTAAATATCTGATGAATTGATGTCTCAGCCCCTATTGGGAGCACATTAAAGAGTGTAAGAGTATACTGTGTATTTTAAGACAGTAATGTGTACTGTGTCTAAAAGGTGAATGATGTAAAACGGAGTATGACATAGTGTGAAGAATTAAATGTAATACAAGTCTGTACTGGCGTTTATATTTGTCTTGTTCCTGATATAATCCTTTTATATAATAGCAGACCCGGCCACGCGTTGCTGTGGCTAATGTTTTTTGTTATATTACATTTTATTAAACTATTTAAGTGGAGCTAAACTATTTAGGAGAACATCTGTCATGGAGGTCGTCATATTTTTTTACAAATGCCATCTATGTAAAAAAGGCAAGTTAAAATCGTATATGACACGTTTGTAGGTTTGACATAGCAGCGCCATCTATTAATTAATTTCTCAATCCAGTCAACAGATATCGCCATCTGTTAAAATTGTTTGGAGTTAACAGATAATTGTGAATGTCAAATAATAGGTATATATAGGTAATACAAATAATTTTTAATAAAATAATATTGCGACTTAATTAATAATTAAGATGTAAGCTATCCTATCTTTCAAGTTGGATCAAACTACACACGGTGTGCAAATTTGACTAAAATCGGTTAAGTAGTTTAGGAGTCCATCGCGGACAAACAACGTGACACGTAATTTATATATATTAAGAAGATATACAAATTTATTTTAACAGTACACCAGAATATTGCATGCAAATTATTTAGTAAGTGACCTTATCGAATGTCGTGATGTGACGTTGCGACTCAGACGTGTGCCCTTCGACTCTCTTGGGCTTTTAACTGCCTCGATTATTGACATAGTGAAGGTTTAACTAGCATTGACAGCTACTAGATTATATGACCTTTCATAAGTCACAAGTATTAAGTGTGTTGTGGATTCAGTTCGTAAAGGATGCGTGTTGGTTTAGATTCCGATCTACCGTACCAGTGATATGGATTTGATTTCCAGGCAGGACAATATTTTATGCGATTCATAAATTGTTGTTCTGAGTTTAGACGTAATATTTAGTCGTTAATTATATGTTTGTAAAATTCTCCACAGTACAAGAATTGTTTCTTTATGCTCTAAATAAATCCGCGGGTGACGTGACCGGGGATTAGTCCGTCACCCGCCGAGAGGCCGACCGCGTGAGGAAAGACCGACGTCCTCCCCGAGGGGGGGACGTCGGTCGACGGGAGGGTACCCCGCGTAGGGGGTATTCCGTCGGGCCGACCACTGACGACAAGTAAACCTGCTCCGGTGGTCGGCCCAATGACGAAGGCGAGGTGGTTTTCGGGTGGGTTGCGGGAGTTGCGTGCTTAAGCCCCTCTGTCGCCCCGGACGGAGTGGTGCGGAGGCGCGCCGACTGCGACCCACCCCAAAAAAAAAAAAAAAAAAAAAATGCTCTAAATAAATAGGTGTTGTCTTTAAGAAAACGGATTTGGTCTAACCTAACCTAAATATAGGACAAACACCTGTTTCTGCGACCCACATTCATCACGTTACTTAGATTACGTTCAATTTTTCTATATATATACAAAAGCTAGGTATAACACGGGAGCATTTATTTTCCTTTAATGAAAATGAGAAGAAACTCAAACCATGTACAACCCTCGTGGCAACTGGAATATCTCCAAAATAACTTTATGTCATTAACTAATACCACCACCTGTTCAGAATACGGTCGCTACTGTAAAAATTCTCCAAGAATTTCAGTGGGCCTGTCTCACTTTTAGTTTCCCAGGAGCATTCTGCAGCAGACATGCCTGTATCTAAGTTGACGAATGCTGCTGCTGTGTTCTAATAATCACTTGCCTAATTTTTATAATTGCCACGGGAAAGCAAAGAGTAGTATATACATATAATATATCTGAAAGAGAAGAGAATTCAAAATAAAAGCCTGTACCAACCCATCTGACCAGCGTGGTGTAATAGATCAATTCCTCCTCCCATTGTGGAAGAGGCTCGAGCCCAGCAAGGAGATGTACATCACCAGAAGAATCAAATTCTTCAATAAAGCTCTAATTATATCCTATAACTAGAATGCAAATAATTTTTTTATCTTATGTTATCATCACCATTTTACCTCATATACGTCCCACTGTTGGGCTCGAGGCTCCTCCATAATAGGAGGGAAATGAACCTACTATATCACGCTGGTCAGACGGGTTGATACAGGGTTTTATTTCCAGTTTTCTTTCTCTTGCATAGATGTCATATGCCAATTATATTCCTATTTTGGGCGGCCTATGGTCTCGATGCGCGTCGTCAGCGTCGTCCGGGGTTATGGAAGGGCGGCACGCGATCCCATAATCTATCGCATTCCCTCCCCTTTGCCTTTGAATCCTTGTTTAATCCCATAGTCGTCTTTTACGATACCCACGGCTAAGATAGGGAGTGGCGAATTGTTCTTACTCCGTCACCACACGGAAATATATAGACATATATATTATCATATATAGTCTACAAAAAACTGTACTAGTATCTCTAATCATGACACGTGAAAGTAAAATGACAAATCACCTCCCACAATCTCTAAGCTAAATATATCTTGTTTAGTTTATACATATGTTATATAAAATATCTAACATACTACATAATTTAAATCGCACTGAAGTGGCAATAAGCAGGTCGGACAACCACTGTGGAAGAAAGGTTCTAGAGTGACGACCACGTATCGGACGGCGCAGCCCGACGACTTGTTGATCGCTGCTAGGCGTCGTTGGATGCAGCCGTCCCAGGACCACACTTTGTGCTGAAACGTGAGGGGGCCTACATCCAGCAGTATACGGTGATGTCCTGAATGATAATGATCATGATAAAGTAGAATATTCTTCATTTCATTTTTAATTCAAATCCTATTGATAGATATTAAACGTCATCGAGAAAGTTTTTGATTATGGATTTCAGAATGAGACGTTGAAATTGAATACTCACGATGGCGGTGGTCCGCTCCAAAATCGAATTATCGCTGCACGACAGTTTTATATACTACCTTGTCACCCTGAACGGTAAGACCATGACCGACCGTCTATTCCTCAATCTATTGACTTCCAAACGCCATAAACCATTAGTAAATCGATAGAAGTCGCAATTTGTGTTTTCTATTTTCCAGAAGAGTGCTGCTGCCAGGTCTGATGGGTAACCAGAACAGTAAAAATCAATTACACGATAAAATCCGTAAAAAGAGTATTATATTATACTAGCAACTCGCCCTCGCTTCGCTTCAGTTTGAGTCGCTTCACCCGCGTAGTTCCCGTTTCTGTGGGAATACCGGGATAAAATATAGCCCATGTTACTCCCTGATATTATAGCTTTCCATTAGTGAAAGAATTTTTGAAATCGTTTCGATGGTTAAGCGTGAAAGCGAAACAAACAAATTAACAAACAAACACCCTTACTTTCGTATTTATAATATTAGTAAGGATGAATAATAAATGACGGAGGCAGCGTGCCTATTGGCCGGGACTCCCCCGTGGGACCTGGAGGCTGAGATGCTCGCCGGACTATATCGGCGGGTGACGGGGGTGCGAGCGGAGGGCGGTGTGGTCTCGTTAAGGGATCTCACCGCCTGGCGCGTCGACGCCCGCCGAGACGTCATCGCCCGTTGGGCAGTCCGGCTGGAGAGGCCTCGGTTCGGGGTGCGAATCGTGGAGGCCTTCCGGCCGGTGCTGATGCAGTGGTTGGAGAGGCGGCACGGGGTGCTCTCCTTCCGACTGGTGCAGGTTTTGACGGGGCATGGGTGCTTCGCCAAATACCTGCACAAGGTTGTTAGGAGGGAGAGTACACCGTCCTGCCACCACTGCGATTGCGACGAGGACACGGCGCGCCATACGCTCGAGGCCTGCGGGGCTTGGGCAGTGCAGCGCTGTGAACTCGTCGCAATCATCGGTACGGACCTGACGCTGCCGGCTATCGCTAGGGCGATGGTCGACAGCGTCGGGAATTGGGACGCGGTCGCAGCCTTCTGCGAGACAGTGATCTCGCGGAAGGAGGCGGCGGATCGCCTGCGTGAGGAGCGCAGCCTCGATGAGAAGATCCGCCGCCGGCGACTGAGGCGGCGCAGGCGCAACTATCTGCGCCTCATGCCGCCCTAGCCGAGGCCGCGGGTGACGTGACCGGGGATTAGTCCGTCACCCGCCGAGAGGCCGACCGCGTGAGGAAAGACCGACGTCCCATCGACCGACTCCCCGGTCGGTCGATGGGAGGGTACCCCAACAGGGGGTATTCCGTCGGGCCGACCACTGACGACAAGTTAACGCTGCTCCAGTGGTCGGCCCAACGACGAAGGCGACGTGGTTTTCGGGTGGGTCGCGGGAGTTGCGTGCTTAAGCCCCTCTGTCGCCCCGGACGGAGTGGTGCGGAGGCGCGCCGACCGCGGCCCACCCACAAAAAAAAGAAAAAAAAAGGATGTATAATAAATACGTGTAGTGACGGGGTAAGAAGATTGTTCACCATCGTAAGTATTGTTAAATACAACTGATGAATTAGATACGCTTATAACATAGGCGTTGCAAAATAAGGAAAACTCTAAACTCTATAGAAACACGTCGAAACACGACCAATGTGTTATAATAGGTCAATTTGCCGCCTATTGTGGAGAAGGCTCAAAGCCAAGAGTGGGACGCATATGAACTGATACGATGATGAATGTTGAATACATTAAGCCCTTTTTTTTTTTTTTTTTATGGGTGGGCTATGGTAAGCGCACGCGCGGTCCAGTCCGTCCGGGGTGATGAAAGGACGGCGCGCGGGCCCATAGCCCACCCGTACCCACGTCACCACTTTGTTGGGCCGACCACCAGAGCAGATGTGACTTGTCGTCAGTGGTCGGCCCGACGGAATACCCTTTTGGGTACCCTCACCTCTCGACATACTGGGACGTCGGTCGCCGTCGCGCGGTTAGCCACACTGCGGGTGACGGACAATTCCCCGGTCCGATCACCCGTGGCCTCGGCTAGGGCGGCATTAGGCGCAGATACTAGCGCCCGCGCCGCCCGAGTTGCCGGCGGCGGAACGTGTCGCTGAATAGGATCTCTACTCGCACACGATCCGCCGTCTCCTTCCGTGAGATAACGGCCTCACAGAAGGCGGCGACTGCATCCCAGTTCCTGACGCTGACGAGCTTCTCCCTGGCGATGGTCGGCAGCGCCAGGTCGGCACCGATAATCGCGACGAGTTCACGGCGCTCTCCCTCCCACGCAGCACACTCCTCGAGCGTGTGCTGAGCCGTGTCCTCATCGCAACTGCAGTGGTGGCAGGACGGTGTGCTCTCCCTCCTGACAATCTTGTGCAGGTACTTCGCGAAGCATCCGTGCCCCGTCAGCACCTGCACCAGTCGGAAGGAAAGCACCCCGTGCGTCCGCTCCAACCACTCCATCAGCACCGGCCGGAAGGCCTCGACGGTTCTGACACCGTACCGAGGACCCTCCAGCCGGACTGCCCAACGGGCAATGACTCCACGGCGGGCGTCGACCCGCCAGGTGGTGATCTCCTGCAGGGAGACCATACCGCCGCGGACGCGCGTCTCCGACACCCGCCGATAAAATGTCCCACGGGGGAGTTCCGGCCAAGAAGCACGCTGCCTCCGTCGACATCGTGCGGTAACTGCGTATGGCCCTGACCGCCGTGACCGTGGTCGCCTCAAGAGGGCCCTCAGCCAGACGGACCCCGCCCACACCGGTGCGCCGTACAGAGCCATCGACCGGATCACCCCCGCGTACAGCTATCGACACGTAGCGCTGGGTCCGCCCACATTCGGCATCAGCCGCGAAAGGGCGGACGCCGCGCCGACAAGCCGGGGAACAAGTCGATGGAGATGCTCCCGGATGCTGATGGTGACCGACTTCACGGTGATCGAAGCGCCGGCGGGAGGCCCGGCGGTACGGAGGCCATGGAACAAAAGGGCCTCCGTCTTTTCCAGGGCTACCCTCAACCCCAGGGCTTCGATCCGCCTGACAATCTCCTCGGTGCCGAGAGTTGCCAGGCGTGCCGCCTCCTCTAGCGTCCCACCCCGGGCTGTGACGAGTGTATCGTTGGCGTAGCAAATTACGCCCAGCCCGGGTGGGAGGCTTCCTCTCAACGCCCAGTCGTAGCCGATGTTCCACAGGGTCGGACCCAGAACCGACCCCTGTAGGACACCGCACGTCATGGGCGTTCGCACAACGTACCCTACTCGGTCAACGTAGAGGACGCTGCGCCCCTCCAAGTAGTCTGCCACCAGCCGCCTGAGGTACACGGGCACCCCGTGATACCTCAGCCCCTCTCTGATGCAGCTGAATGGCAGACTGTTGAAGGCGTTGGCGATGTCCAGAGACACCGCCAACAGGACTCCTCCGCCGGTGACGGCCTCCGCTACCACGGCCTTCAGGCGCAGCAGGGCCGCGATCGTCGAACGCTCTCTCCGAAAACCAAACTGGGCGTACGACAAATCGGGCCCGACCCCGACGAGGTGCCGCTCGATGCGGGCAGCCAACACCCTCTCCAGCAGCTTGCCCGCATCATCGAGCAGCACGATGGGCCTGTAGGCCGAGGCTGACTCGGGAGGCCGTCCCGGCTTCGGCAGGAGAACCAGCCTCCCCTCTTTCCAGCACCCAGGGAACTGCCCGGACGTCAAACAAGCGTTGAACAGTCCCCTGAGGCGTGGTCCCAGGTGTTCGAGGACTAGGGCCAGCATACGGTTCGGAATACCGTCGGGACCGGGGGCGGTGGATTTGACTCGCATACGCGCCACCGCCACCCCCATTTCCGGCTCCGTAATGGGCAGAGCACTTTCATCGTCGGCCTCCCGGGAATACGTTAAGTCCTAAGTGCATTTTCTCTTCTTTTTCACAAGGCATGTTTGTTCTATCTTTGTACTTTCAAATTAATAATTTTTGTATGATTTTTTAATTGTAATGAACACTAAATATTGGCCTTAGCCTGAATATTCATCATTGAAAATCAAATTGGTTCAATTAGTATAAAGATCAGTATCAAACGATGGAACAGGATATATGCAATATATATCCGGGTGTAAACCCGGATATATATTGCATATATCCTAAACGAGTTTAGTGTGGCGGTGGCTTCGAATATTATCAGGCCGTAAGTCATTAAAAGTTTTACTTCGACAGATCACCATAAAAATGGTGCAATTATAAAAATAATACCTTATTATAGTATATTTTTGAAGTTATACTTCTTTTGGTGCTTAAGGGAAACATGATTAGAGTAAATTTTTACGATGCGCGCGCCCACCATCACGAAAATGCGACACTCTGAAATTAGCTAGATAACATTTTTTATACACGCGCACACCATTACAAGTGTCAACTAGGTAATGCGCTATAGTAAAACTTTCAATGTATTAAATACCTTCTTTTTTGTTATTAGTGTCGCTTTTTCTACAAACGTGGGAGAGCGCGAAGGATGGAATTGTTTTAAACATTTTTAATAAGATTTCTATCTTGTTACGCCAAAGAAATGGAACTCTTAACGTGCACTCATACTTTTTTTTAAAACAAGACAGAGGATTAACAGATGATATACCGATAGTAAGTCCAAAACATATACCTGTAAGTCCAAAACATATACCTACTCTGTTTCTTAGAGGGGTAAACAGAGACTACGAATTTTAAATAAAACTACTTTACGAATTTTATCGCGCTTGTATTTAATTTTTGATTGCCCGACGTTTCGAACACTTTGCAGCGTTCATGGTTACGGGCGGACTGACCCATATCTGCACGTGACCATGAATGTAAAGTAGTTTTATTTAAAATGAGTAATACTCGCGTAAACATCAAAAATCATTAGAGACTACGGATTTTCACGTGCCACAATTCTATCACTTTATCACAATCATGAGTGCTCTTGGTTATGGACAGACTCGGATTAAGACCCTTTGCTAGTGACTCACCATATTGATCATAGAAAGGCCAACATAGTCTTATACTTATAACGACCCATATACACTTGCTTTTATATATTTGCTTCATCATTTTTTTTCAATTCATCAACTTTCTATAGTTCCGAATCACATACAGTTAATTAACAGACGGAGAAAACAATAACGATTGAATTAAATCTATGTGTAGATACATTTGATGATTCAATTCAATATAGACGGAATAGGAACACAATTCACTGCTCCTTTTCTTACTCAAGGATGTGGTAAGTGACCACTAAGGGCAAATAACATAGATGTTATTTATAGCAAGAGAACGATTATATAAAACGGTATACCCTTTTTGCCTCGATTCATACCTCTCCTTACCAGCGTGGTAAAATACGGCAATTAACGGACGATGCTTTTTTTTAAAAGACGAATTCCTGCACTAAGGTATTCTTGCATTGTGAGGGTCCTTACAAACAGGTCAATTAACGGACACAAATTACATCCAGACACAGAACAACAATTTGTGGATCTCACGAAGAGTTTTCTTGCATGGGATTCGAACCGAACACTGGCGCGGTAGGTCTATGTCTTAACCACTACGCCATCTGTGCAGACTTTACCATGCAGTGGAACTTAATTGAGCTGAGATGATGATGGTAGCACTTAACATGGCAACTTACTACATCTACCAATACATATAAAATTGTTCTTAAAGAATGCATTACTGTGTTCCTATGCAAATACAATATATTTAAAAAAGAATATTTCGTAACAGCGAAAGAGGTCGAGGTCCATGCATAAAATATAATTTGTTTCCTTGATTGATTTTAGTATTCTTAACGCACAGCGGCCGACCCTACAAACTGTATTACGTGGCATGTTTATTACTTAACAATTTATCTTGACGTCACAAACAAATATTTGATTCCGCATAAAATAATATTTTTCAGTAAATTATAATATCCTGTATTTAATAAAAATGTAGCAGACTGAGATGTTTACGTTATAGATATTGAAGAAAAACAGTATAGAGCAAAACTTGAAAAAAGTATATTATCTCTGTCTGTATTTACACGAACACGTAAAAACTAGTACATAGAATTTAATGCTATTTTCATTTATATATTTTCTTCATTCATTTCGGTTCATATACATTTCACTGCTGGGCTCGAGCCTCCTCCATAATAGGAACGAAATTAACTTTACTATAGCATGCTGGTCAGACATTTTGGTATAGGGTTTAGTTTCAAGTTTTCCTCCTCTTGCGTAGATGTTATATGCGTATTATATCCCTTAGTCGTCTTTTAGGACATCTACGGGCAAAATAGGGAGTGGTGAATAGAAATGAGTCTTAGTCCGTCACCACACGGAGCCTTATGTAATTACAAAGGTTTAACTTAAAATATATATTTTCATTGCAATATTACGATCCAAGAGTGTCTAATAGGTTATGGAGGATTAAATCCAGCAAATCTTATATAAGGAAGACTTGAATCAAAATTAATTTGTAAACACAATTTGTTCTTTTTGTTTCAAACTTTGGAGTGCAAAAACGGTTTACTGATCAACCGTTTACTGGGCCAGCTGCAACAATAAAAACAGAGACAATATTAAGCATCAAAATCACTCCGCTGCATAATTAGTCTAAACCTGAAAATAAAAATCTATTTATCTATAATGAGAAAGAATTTATTTATTATTAAGGAATAAATCCTTATGCGGTAGTGAACTTCACCCACATACATTTCCTCTTCTGAGCCTCATAGTTCTATAACCTCTAGCATCTCATAGTTCCCACCAGAGTGTCGCTCTTCCTCACGGTGCGAATTAAGATGACCTGCTATACCGAATTGGTCAGACGTGTAACAAAAAGGTTGTATGTCGAGTTTTCCTTATCTTGCAACGATATTAACTGCATATTACATACTTTTTACAACATCTACGTACAAAATAGAGGGTAGGGAATTTCATTTTTACACCGTTATGACATGAATACAAATCACAACAAGACTCAAAACAATCATTTGTAGAGTGCATACAAAAATTTTCTTGCATGGGAACGAACCCACAACTCTCAGGCTGAAACTTAGACCACTTTCCCATTTCTGCCGTTTTTATTCCATTATTTTAACATACGCCTAGCCCGAGCAATCCATTTTCTTAGAATAGGAAAAGCCTTTTAAATCACATGAAAGATTTATATCTCTGTTGTTCATGGACTTCGATTAGTGCATTCACTTGGAACGCTCACGACCTTTAAGGACGTTTGTAGGCGCTAGCTACTAACGCGTTTCGACTACCAAAACATGTTTACATACTGTTAAGCCATTGTCTTCGTCGAGATAAAATAATTGATAAATCAATTTAATGTAAAACATTGGCCTTGAAACTAAAGACCTAGTTCCCTTTTTAAATTACTTGCATTTGGTACCACATATTTTTTATTTCGAAAAGCATTTTAACGATGGGCAGACGCCAGAAGGGCTGCATGGAGTACCATAAACTGTCTCATTTCATCACTTCCACTTTTGAATGAACCACTGGAATCGATTCAACCGACCGATTCACAATAGAAAAAGTTTTTATAAATAAAAAAAAATTACAATCTCTCCCAATAATAGAAATAAGGATATCACCTTAATGATACGGTAAAATCTGGCAAGACCGTATAAGCTAGGTCCGGACCATAGACAGTCCATAAAATAAACTATATGCTAGGTAATTGAAGCATATTTCGACTTCCCGAACAATTAATGTTCACTAACAAGTTACATCAATTAAATACAAAAATAATATATTTGATGAATGGAGAATTCTTTTTGGTGATTAATAAAATTAGCTTGATTTCAAACGCAGCCAACTAAACAGGGAGCAAATAACATTACAAATATACAAATTCTGTAAAATCCAGTAAATCGTTTAAGCATTCTTTTGTTGGCGAATAAGGCAAAAAGCTCAGAACCTGTTAACAGATTTAATTTTTTAATTCACAGCTCTAACTACTGATTACCAAACATGGTGTCTCGTTGCACTTGACCAGGCGACACGAAGCCTTGTCTGACCCCGTTCATATCGGATATATTATTGCGAGCCATAGTTTTTATTCCAACATTGTATTCATACCAAATCTTTATTTATATTATGACTGGTTATTTACTGTATAGTAGCGACTCTTACTACCAACCCTTAGATTGTTCGTGAGTATCATAAAGGATGATTAAGTTTTATCTTTTACCAGTTTTTTTTTACCTAGGCCATCTCCGTCTGGTCAAGAAATACATTATCAAGGAGGATTCACGTTAAGAAGGAAAACCGATGCCTTCGCAGTCGTGGCCGTCTCGATGAATTACTCTTTTGGGTACCGTCCCCTTCGGCGCCCGGTCAGCAAAATGTCACCTGGGCGTCATACTCACGCTTGATCTTTCTGCGAGTGGCTGAATACTCTCCGGTCCATCCATCTGCGACCTCGGTTAGGGCATCAGGAGCAGATACTCGCGCCTGCGCCTCAAGTCTCAAGACTAATACTTTGATACTAAGGATAAGTGTAAAATTTTTCTTAATCTTTCGGTATAAAAACATTTACATTATATTTATTTCAGCGCAGAAGTCTTTTATGAATACGAAATGCATAGCTCTAACTATGGGTACCAAATTAAAATCTTGAAAATTTCATAGGGTTAGAAAACTTCAATATGAATTTATAGTTGTCACAAAATAAGAGGCCCGTTTTGACATTTGGTCTTACCGATGTACTTAGTGATAAACCATACGACTCGGTACTCGATACTCACGATAAATCAATTCAAGTTTACATGAGTATATAATTGATTTCAATATGTATTGTAAAGTGCATGGGATTAAAGTTCTGATTTGAAAATTTTACTTAAGCTGTGATATTGTAGGTATTTTGAAATGATACAATGTTACTAATGGTCATTTTTTTATCATTTAATATTTTTGTTACAATAACATTCACTCAATCACAAAAATATCGAGAAAAAGTGAATCTTCAGTCAATCATTTTCTTAAGATGATGAGCCAAAATTGTCAGTTGAGCTATCGTCACCCATATATATATTATGTCATTTTCATATTGTCAATATTGACGTCTCGAATTTTCAGTAGAAATCACTACACAGCTGGTGAAATTCTGTAATTAGTTGGTCTAAATACTAGTATTAAAATTAATAACACCGGTCAAGTATGAGTTCGCTCTAAAAAAATATATCTTGATCGATTTATTTTTCCTTAACCGATTATTAATAGTCTGTGGACAATATGAAAAAATCGTTATGCCACAGCACTTAGCCCAGTGGGCGGTACCCGTCAATGAAAAATGTAATTACCCTCAAAACATTTCGATCAGTAAAAAATAGAAAACTTCTTGGGCGTGAACTGCCAAAATGGGCCTTTTATTTTGTGAAAACTATAATAAGACTGTTTATCTCTAGGTGACAGATTTTCTAGAATTAACCGCATTCTTTACAGCGCAAATAAATAAATAACTTATTTCTATTACTCGGTATTATCATTTTCATTTAACAAAATGGCTTATTTTTCATGAAACAAATCGCTTTATGCGCCATCCCATTACAGCGTCTATTCCTAGGGGAATATGGCGTACGGTTTCCCCGTGCCTTTGAGAAATCACAATCAGCTTAAGTATCTTACGACCGCATTCAATAATTGCGTCCGTTGAGAAACGAAAAGCGCAAAAAAGGCAAAAGTTTATTTTCGTCCTGTATCTATGAAGATCTATGAACAAAGGTGACGTAGATATACTTGGACCTCTGCTATGTATATGCAATGAGTCCCTTACTTTCCCGTGGAAATAATAAAATTAGGATACAGGAGCACTTGGACATACTGCAATAACTTCTTTGTGGAAACTTTACGACTACCATTACTAGACTCACTTTCAAGATTAACAATTGTAGTACTATTCCCTCTTCGATGGCAAACTTATGTTCAACAGCGTAAATTGATAGGATAGATGCAATGGAGAATGATTCTTGAAAGAACTAACAGTATCTCATTTTTCGCAGACCAACTTCTATGCTTTTCTTATTTAAGTGACTGTACAGATGACTCTAAGTCCGCTTTTATATCTTGAAAACATAGATTAAGAACGTCGCAGCAATTACCCTAATTCCTGCTACGATTAATTACAGAGCTGCTTAAGAAATCATGCTTTCATTTCGCAGCTATTTATTTTCTTTTTTTTTATTGCAACCGGTGGCAAACGAGCAAACAGTATACCTAATGGTAAGTTTTGCTACCGCTCATAGCCCTTTGCAAGGCCGCTGCCTACCATGAAGAAAATAAAGGTAGTGTGAATGCATGCAATGAAATTTGGTGATACTAAAAGCATAACTAAAACCCATCACACTCAGACACCCTCAGAAAGTTGGGCTTCCGGCTCTCTTGCTCACCAAACGAAGCGCAGTAACAAATTGCTACTACTCGGACGTCGATTTTCTGCGAGAGTGTGGTGCTACCCCAGACGGACCGGTCCACGGCTGCAGGCAGACAACTGTCAACAGTGTGGTCCTACCACTATTCTTTCTTATTATTATTATTCTTAGTCTTCTTTCACATGTAATTTATATTTGAAAACGAAGAAATATGTATAAATATTAAAAAATAGATACCTCATGAATTAATAACTTCCCGTGTGGTGACGTAGTAAGAATACAATTCACCACCCCCCTTCGTTACCTGTAAGTATCATAAACAACGACTAAAGGATTTTAATAAGTAAACAATATCTATGCAAGATAAGAAAAACTCGAAGTAACATTCTGTACCAACCCGTCTGACCATCGTAGTATAGTAGCTCAAATTGCCTCCCTTTGTGGAGAAAGCTCGAGGCCAGGAGTGAGGTATACAGGACCCGTGATGATAATCATGGGGGCGAATATGAACGGCAATGTTGGAAGAGGAAGACCAAGGCGGACGTTCCACAATCAAATCGGGGACATTCTTTAAAAAGGCTAGGTTAAAAGTACCCTAAACCGAAGAACATGCATGAGGAGATTAATGAATGTGGAGGAGGTGAAAATGGTATGTCAAGGTAGCAAATGGAGGAAAGTGGTCTCGGCCTACACCTATGGGAGAGGCGTGAATCTATGTATCTATGTGATTATCAGCTTTTTTATATAGTCTTTAAATTCTCTGAATCTGATCTAAATTTGTGTCTGTTAATTTTATATTCGTACAAGGCATGATTTCTAAACGCACAATGTTATGTTTAAAAAAGCAATATCTAATAACAATGCCGGCTATTTCAATTCAATGTCGTAAATAGTTCCGTCTGAAGAATGAACTTCAAATTAAGCACATTAAAGCCTAGTTGAGAAAATTAACTCCTTTTGAAACAAATTCCTATTTATTACACTAAAACAATTCATGTTTATTTTATTTTTTTTTTTTTTATTTTATTTAAGACAACACCCTGCACTAAGGAAACAATCCTTGTATTGCGGGGGACTTTACAAACATATAATTAACGGACACAAATTACATCCAGACTCAGAACAACAATTTGTGGATCGCACAAAGTGTTGTCCCGCGTGGGATTCGAACCCCCGACACTGGCAATGTAGGTCGCTATCTTAACCACTACGCCATCTGTGCAGTCTGTGTTGTGTTTGTCTGTTAATTTGTACCTATTTTACACGATAAAGTATATAGAGGTTATTAATTTGTTATATTAACCGGCACAAGCGACCTTTTAGACAATATCAGTTACGTGAAGAACAAAGATTTAAATTATAAATAGCTGACCCAATAGACGTTGTTCTGTTCAAATATAAAAAAAAATATTAAAAGGAATTTTCCTTGAGGTTCCAATTATTAATCTAAACCATTATTTTATCTATCGGAACAGCCATTAAAAAGTTATCAAAACAGGTTGAGCCGTTTGAAGAAGTTCATTTACAAATACACGAACAGAAGAAAATTTCACGTAAATAAAAATGTGAGCAAAACTAGTATTTTAATGAAAGCATAAGATGCCCTGACAACGGCAGGCGGTTTTAAGATCTCTCTCATCGATCGATCGTGGTCACCGTCATCAGCCGTCTAGATAATGCAAGATGAACGATCGGCCTTATCGTTATCTTGAGTGGAAGGCATCTTAGGAGGGAGCCGGTAGCGGATCGGCATTCGCACAGAAGCCTTAGCAGGCAACACGCGGCATCCTTGAGGCGGCGTTAACGGCTAGAGACGCGTGCGCATCCAACCCGTGCGACTAATGCGCATCTTCCCTTCAGTGTCGGACGAAGGGTAATAATGATACGTCGGTGCTAGTTGAACGCTATATATCTCGTTACGTGATCTCATATTGGACTTTTAATTAATTGAATGTGAATAAGTGAAATAAATCAATATGGGTAAGCATAGCTAATTAACTTCCATTAATATAGAAATTAAATATACATTACTATATATTAATTTATTAAAATTCTTAAAAAAAATAAGATTGAATAACGATCAAATTTCTTTTAAAAGTTTAGTATGTTTTCGCTGTTCAAAAATATTAAACTCGGCATATAGTTTCGTAGTCATTTAAAAAATAACACTGAAAATGTTCGCCTCAACGTCGATCAACGATCTGAGTTGAAGTAGTTTGTAACAATAGCTATTATAAAGATGTCCGTAGCTCATCATAAGTCTAAAATCTATTGCTGCACGCTTGTCAATCAAGCGGAGACAACTAATTGTTCGTTTGTGTCATTATAACACTAAAAATCTTTAAACTTGCAGCTGTTATTGTTTTATATTTATATATCATGACACATTTATAAATCTTATGTTACTTATGAAAACTAATTATGTATAGGTTTTTTATAAATCCAAGGTTTTTATTTTGATTCACTTTAAAGTAATTAAAATTATTCAAGTTAATTTATATTTTAATTGAAGTGTTACGTTATTCTAAAAGTATCTTAATTATGTTTTTTTTTTATATCATAAAGATGAATATGTACAAAGCAAACCGTGACTCGTAATAAAAACGTCATCTATAATTTTTTATTAAGTCAACATTTAGATTTTCATCATAGCCAGCTTGATTCTTACTGTTGAACTAGGACCTTCTCCAAAAGGGGAGGCAAATGGAAATTGACCAATATCACGCATGTCAGACATGTTCAAATAGAGTTCCTTCTCTTTCATAGCTGTTATCTGAATCGTATATCGTTTAGTCGTCTTTTACGATATCCTCGAGAAACAGGTTGGTGAATTGTATTCTTACTCTGTCACCACAAGGTGAACATTTGAATCATATTTAACTATAAAATACTAAAAAGTTTTCCTCGTTAATTAACCATTACTATTGCTCTATTTTTTATTGGTTTACTTATTAAATAAGACAAAGGTAAGTGTAATTTAGTTATACAGTAATGAATCACCAGTACAAATACCGATGTTAATTTCATTCGTTTTAAAAACCCTTCGTTCAACAAATCTGTTTTTTTTATTTACGATCCGGATTCGTTTAGTAGGTGAATAATAGTTATTTTTCGCACGATATAAACGCGTATGACAATGTATAAAATTATGTCATAATATTTTTTGTTCTTTAATTTTGTAACATTATTATGCATTTTTTTATCACAAGACGGAAAATCGGCTCACATTTAGAGATTTATCAAGTTCAGAATATATAATGTAACCCAAACTTCAGAGTTCGTATAATTACAAAAAAAAAACTACTCTCATCTTTCAATCTGGAATTGACTATAGATATTCACAAAATTTCATTATCAGTGGCACGTGATATGTGTTATGTAAGCGTATAAGTTAAACTATAACTTGAAATAAAAAACATAATATTTTCGACAATTTCCAAATTTTATGTCTAAATTCAGAAATTTTCTATTGCGTGCGTCTCTATTTTTATTTACTACCATTTAATATTAACTAACTCAGTAATTAAATTTAATGATTAGAGATATTGTTGATAGTTTCTGAATTTAAGCATATATTTTCTGTTGCATGTATCCCTATTTTTATTAATTACAATTTAATAGTAATTAAATCAATTATTAATGCTTTATAAACAGACATCTTTCAGACAATTTTAAATTTAAACATAATTTTCCTGTTGCATGTATCCCTATTTTTATTAAATACCATTTAACATTAACTAACTCAATAATTAACTCTTTACGATCAGACACCTTTCTGACAGTTTCTGAATTAGGCATACATTTCCTGTTGCATGTATCCCTATTTTTATTAACTTCCGTTTAATATTAACGAACTCGATAATTAACTCTTTATGATCAGATACCTTTTTGACATTTTCTGAATTTACCCATAAATTTCCTATTGCATGTATCCCTATTTTTATTAACTACCGTTTAATATTCACGAACTCAATAATTAAATCATTATGATTTGACATTTTTTTCACAGTTTCTGTATTTAGACATAAATTTCCTGTTGCATGTATCCTTATATTTATTAACTACTATTTAATTCAATTTTTATTACGACGATTTACACGCACTTAAGGCAGAATGTTATTGTACCTAAAAATAATTATAACACCTCTTTTTTTTTTTGTGGGTGGGCTGCGGTCGGCGCGCCTCCGCACCACTCCGTCCGGGGCGACGGAGGGGCTTGAGCACGCAACTCCCGCAACCCACCCGAAAACCACGTCGCCTTCGTCGTTGGGCTGACCACCGGAGCAGAGTTAACTTGTCGTCAGGGGGCGGCCCGACGGAATACCCCCTACTTGGGGTACCCTCCCATCGACCGACGTCCTCGGGGAGGACGTCGGTCTTTCCTCACGCGGTCGGCCTCTCGGCGGGTGACGGACTAATCCCCGGTCACGTCACCCGCGGCCTCAGCTAGGGTGGCATGAGGCGCAGGTAGTTGCGCCTGCGCCGCCCCATTCGCCGGCGGCGGATCTCCTCATCGAGGCTGCGCTCCTCGCGCAGGCGATCCGCCGCCTCCTTCTGCGAGATCACTGTCTCGCATGCGACCGCGTCCCAATTCCCGACGCTGTCGACCATCGCCCTAGCGATGACCGGCAGCGTCAAGTCGGCACCGATGATTGCGACGAGTTCACGGCGCTGCGTGGCCCAAGCGGCCCAGGCCTCGAGCGTATGCTGCGCCGTGTCCTCGTCGCAATCGCAGTGGTGGCAGGACGGAATTATAACACCTCTACAATCACATTCAAATTAATTGAATCAATGAAATGTGATCGTCATAATTAAATCTCTATTGTATTTATCTATAAACGCACTAATATATGCATAAATTATATATAATTTATGCATACATATATATATATATATATGTGCTTGGCCCTTTGGGGACTCACAGGGCCAAATACTACATTTAGATGATTATTTTACGATCACGTTAGATCAAATAATGATCTTTAAATTCAAGAATGAGGTTCAAGTTCGACAGTTTATTGGTTTGCACTCCGTCCTTTCCACCGATCTGGACGGTTTAAGCGGGTTGTAACCGAACTATATCCCAAAAAATAAATAGGCAAAAATAAAATACTATCATCAGCAGCAATATATAAGCTGATCAGGCGGATTTGTATAGGCTTTTGCTCTTGTTCTCTCTCTTAAATAGTTGTTATCTGTATATTAGAATCCTTTAGTCGTCTTTTACGACACTCACGGCGAACAAAGGAGTTGTGAATTGTATCCTTATTCCGCCACCACACGGAAAACTCTTAACCAAATTTAACTTAATCAAATTTTAAATTAAATAAAAGGAATTCTCATTGTAATTGACAGCAGCGCCACCTACCGGGTCCAATTATGAATCTAAACCATTCTCGAATCCCCTTGAACACACGTACAAAAAATTTCATCAACATCGATCCAGCCGTTTAGGAGGAGTTCAGTGAGATACACACGTACGTATCTAATGTACGATGGTGTCTACGAATATTACCATTGCCTATATAGAAACACTAGCTTTTGCCCGCGGCTTCGCCCGTGTAAAAGTTGGCTTGCATATTTCTTTTTATTGTGTTATTGTGGTGACGGAGTAAGAATACAATTCACCACTCCCTATCTTGCCTGTGGATGTCGTATAAGACGACTGTGGGATATATATATATATATATATATATATATATATATTTCGAGTTTTCTCGAAAAATGAAACCCTATACCAACATATCTGACCAGGAGGGAAATTGACCTTACTATACCATGCTGGTCAGGCAGGTTGGTATAGGGTTTTGTTTCGAGTTTTCCATCTCTTGCATAGATGTCATATGCGTAATATATCCCTGAGTCGTCTCTTACGACACCCACGGGTAAGAGAGGGGGTGGTGAATTGTCTTCTTACTCCGTCACCACACGGAATAAAACCTAAATAGGTATGTTACTCGCTTAAAATTAGCTTTCCGTTAGTGAAATAATTTTAAAATCGATTACATTCTCACAGTTGCTCCAGCCACATCGGGATAAAATATAGCCTTGGATAAAATATAGCCTAAGTTATTCCTTATGTAAGGTTTGGTAGACCTGGTAGTAAAGGATTATCAGTATCGGTCCAACCGTTTTGAAGATTACCCGTAACGAATAGACAGACAAAAAAAAATGAGCCGTTTTTAGGGTTTCGTACCCAAAGGGTAAAAGCGGGACCCTATTACTAAAACTTCGCTGTCTGTCCGTCCGTCTGTCTGTCACCAAGCTGTATCTGAAGGACCGCGATAGCTAGACAGTTGAATTTTTTACAAATTAAGCATTTCTGTTGCCGCTATAACAATAAATATTAAAAACAAAATAAAATAAATATTTAAGGGTTAATAAAGGTTAAAAATTCCATTTGTTGTATGCCATCTAGCCAGCTATGTCGTCTGGCAGGCAGCTGGTCATAAAATGTTGCTAAAGCAATATATCTACGATGGCAAAGGACCGCCTACATATTGCGTCGATCCAAAGTAATCTTGATAAGCGAGCATTAAGAAAAAATAATGGGGTAACCCAAGAAAGTCGATCGTGTACTAAAATGATCGTTCCTAGTTCCTCAGTGATATCGGTCATACGCTTTTCACCTCCTTAGGGGTAAAATTGCAAAAACTCTTTTTTAATTAGCACTTTCCCCAAGAAAGACAACTTTGTACAAAATTTCACGTTTCTAGTAGGGATGTGACTTGGAGGAAAAATAATCGATTTTTTAAATAATCGATTTTTTGTTCTTCAAAATAAATCGAAAATAAAATAATCGATTTTTCCCAACAGGATTATGATGACTTTTTTTTAGGAAATGTGAGCTTCATCTTCTAATATAGTATGAAATACTGCACGCAGTATTGTGATGACCTTCCTTTTTTAGGATATCTGGCTGTGAAATAATCGATTAATTTTATTATAAAAATAATCGATTTTTCTATTATTTTGATAATCGATTGTAAAAATCGATTATTACAAAAAATCGATTAATAATCGATTATTTTTCACATCCCTAGTTTCTAGACCTAATGATTTCGGATATACATTTTTCACCCCCTTAGAGATTGAATTTCAAAAACTAATTTCTTAGAGCTCATTTACAACAAAAGAAAGAGAATCGCACAATACACAGAAATACATAGTTTCACGTTCCTAGCCCCAATAGTTTCGGCTATACGAATTTCACCCCCTTAAGGGGTGATTTTCCAAAAATCCTTTGCTAGATAGAGCTCGTGTACCCTAAGAAATTCTACGGTGTAAAAAAAAAATTACGTTTCTAGGCCCAGTGGTTTCGGCTTTATGCTTTTTTGTCTTTTAGGGGTTGAATTTCATCCCCATATAAATGAAATTTCCAAAACGCTAGAATGAATATTTATTTATATATTATCAAGTGCCTTAATACAAAGATTCATGGTTCTATCATCGAAAATGATAAATTTGCATACTAAATGTCATCCCCTATTTCAACCCCTCATACCCATTTTTTCGCGATTGCTTTGCTAGAGCTCGTGTACCCTAAGAAATTCTACGGTGTAAAAAAAAATTACGTTTCTAGGCCCAGTGGTTTCGGCTTTATACTTTTTTGTCTTTTAGAGGTTGAATTTCATCCCCATTTAAATGAAATTTCCAAAACGCTCGAACCAATATTTATGTATATATTATCAAGTGCCTTAAAACAAAGATTCATGATTCTATCATTGAAAATGACGAATTGCCATACAAAATGTCATCCCCTATTTCAACCCCTTATACCCATTTTTTCGCGATAAAAAGTAGCCTATGTCCTTTCTCAAGCTTTAGTCCATCTTTGTACCAAATTTCATCAAAATCGGTTCAGTGGTTTAGACGTGAAAACGTAACAGACAGACAGACAGACAGACAGAGTTACTTTCGCATTTATAATATTAGTAAAGATTGCGAAAACTTTTGCAATATGCACTAAAGAAAAGTAAATATTGAGTTGAATCCAAATAATTGAGATAAGAGCAGGATGATGGTGATAATTTATTGTAATGATTCTATAACACATTTATCTAATTATGTCATTAAAATATAATATGCCTTTTGTTAACCAAGTATCTTATCTGAAGTGTTGTGAGCCTGAAAAGGCGGAAAACCCACTCGAGGAACGCACTTACATGTCTACTCGACGCAGCTATTATTAAATTATTTATTATAAATATAGATAATGATCATTTTATATAACTATAAAATACAAATATTTGTTTATATATATATTATATTATAGCAATTTAAAAGGTCAAGTTATGTGCTTTATACGGTTTCGATTTTATTTGGAGCATGATTTCTGATGTTTACGCGAGTATTACACAATATTACACAATATTACACATTACAAAGAGGGGCAAGCCATATTGCAGTGCACATGCATTTTAAATCAAACTATTTGTTGGATTTTATCGCGTTTGTATTTGATTGCCTGACTTTTCGAACACTTTTCAGCGTTTATGGTCACGAGAGGACTAAGATGTCCTACGCCTAATAAGTCCTCGTTAATACAATGATTTATATGTACCCGCTATATAATTAGTTATTAAATCTTGATCCAAATTTATTACTATTGTCAATGGCTGTGCAATTCATGGCTGTCGTAAGAGACGATTGGGAGCTTTAAGTCGACCTCCAACTCCATCTTTTGCTATCCGGTCAACAATTACATTCACAAAAAGGATTGACATCAAGCAGGCGACTGGTCATAAATTTATAATCAAAACATTTTGACACATGCACGATGGAAACAGAGTACGTATTCCGGCAACTCCCAAGTAGTTGGGATAAAAGTAGGAAAATAATAATAATTATTTTTTTTTAATAATGATAATTTTCTGTGTGGTGATGGAGTAAGAAAACAATTCACTACACCCTCTCTTGCCCGTGGATGTCGAAGAAGACTACTAAGGGATATCTTGTGCATATAACAACAATGCAAGGGAAATAAAACTCGAAATAAAACCCTATACCAACCCGCCTGACCAGCATGGTATAGTAGGTCAATTTCCCTCCCAATATGGAGGACCTATATGAGCTGTGATGAATGAATGAATGATGATAAAGATCATATTGGATCTATGGACCTATATCATATAGGGGTTCGGAGGGCATCACACTGAATCTAATACGAAAGAATCATTTTTTATACAATTTTATATAAAAAGGTCATTCATCATCGCAGTCCACATACGTCCCACTATTGGGCTCGGGTCTCCTTCACAATGGAAGGGAATTTGACCTACTATACCATGCTGGTCAGACAGGTTCGTATAGGGTTTCATTTACAGTTTTCCTTCTCTTGCACAGATGTTATGTGCATATATCCCACAGTCGTCTTTTACAACATCCACAAGTAAGATAGGGAGTGGTGAATTGTATTCTTATTCCGTCACTAAACGAAAAAAGGCAATTAAAAAATAAAAATAATAGACAGACAGGCTTTATGGAATAACCTAAGTGTGATAAAAATGTTTCATGTCATCGAGTAAAAATACAATTAACCACCTTCTTCCTGCCTTGCCGGTAGGTAACGTAAAAGATGAATAAGGGATTAAATATACACATCTATGCGAGAGAAGGAAAACTTGAAATGAAATCCTATACCAGTACGTGCGCCTGATGCCACCTTAACCGAGGCCGTGGGTGACCGGACCGGGGACTTTAGTTCGTCACCCACAGAGAGGCTGAGCGCGTGACGGCGACCGACTTCCTGCGTCAGGGACGTCCAGCGGTGAGGGTACCCGAAAGGATATTCCGTCGGGCCGCCCACTGAGGAAAAGGATCTTGGCACTGGTGGTCGGCCCAACGACGAAGACGACGTGGGTATGGGTGGGCTATGGGCCCACGCACCGTCCTTTCGTCAGCCCGGACGGAATGAACGGCGTGTGCGCTTACAATATCCAACCCATAAAAAAAATATAAAAAAAGAAACCAGCGTCTGATCAGCGTATTTATAGTAAGTCAATTTCTCTTCTATTATGGAAGAAGCATGCACCCATCATTAGGATGTTTATAAGCTGAAATAATAATGAAAGTGTTGAAATTGTCAATATGTAAGTGACGTTGAAAAGTTCATACATAACAAATGATTTTAAATTTGATACGATTGAGGAGATCTCGAAATGTTTATGAAAGAAATCCTGGCCGTGACAAAATTACTGAGCAGACCTTAATTTTATGTAAATAAGGGTATATTTACCGTAACATATCTCAGGAAGTGAAACATTTAAATCATATAAAAAATATGTTAATTATAATGGCAAGATAGTATATATTTTAAAAACAAAGCAATGTATCTCCTATACTGGTTTTGCTACTATTTTTTTATTAATGGTTAAGTATATATTATGAAACTGACTATTGTAACTAGACAAGAAGTATAATTTATCAAAGTAAATCATACATTAGACTCCACTCAATTATAGGCCTCCTTTTCACTAACTTTTCTTTGAAGAGTCTCACAAAAACAGCCTTTGATTAGAAAAACCAATTTGAAAAATTATATGAATAAAAAACAGACTCGTTTTCAATACTTTTTATTATTTTGATTTTTTTTTCCGAGGTTTAGTTTGTATTTGGTCATCATCGTCACCTATCCACTCTTATCCAAATAATTTGGAGTCGACTCAATATATACGCACAAAAGTTATTGGCAATAGTTTTATGGCCGGCGGTCATGAGGCCGAAGACCGGCATGAGATGGAGCTGGCTCAAGCCGATACAAAACTGTTAGTCGCTTTTTACGACATCTAAGCAATGTAAGAGTTGGTAGTATTTTTAGCCACCATCATACAACACATCCTTGTGGTAATGGAATAAAAGTACGATTGGTAAGCCTTTCTTGTGGGTGACGATAAAAAACTATCATCGCGTCTGATCAGCGTGGTATAATAGATCAATTTTTCACCCACTGGACATGATTCTAACCCAGCAGTAAAACGTAAATGAGCTGAAGTGATTTTCGAAGTTCGCACTAGTGCCAGTTCTACTATCAGAAAATTTTTATTCCTATATTAACCAAAGTTTTATTCAATAACCCTTATATAATCCGTGGTCTTTTTTTAGCTACTGAATGAATTTTTTACTGAATACTGAATGAATGAAAATTTTATTGATGAACATCTCATTATCGTCTCAACTCATATACGTCCCACTGTTAAGGTCAAGCCTTTTCCATATTCAAAGGGAAATTGACTTACTACTCTACGTTGATCAGATAATTTGGTTTTATTATGAGTTTTTCTTGTCTTGCATAGATGATATGTGCATTACATACCTTAGTCGTCTTTTACGACAACCACGAACAAGATAGGGTATGGTGAATTGTATTCTTACTCAGTCACCATATGGAGAACCTATCTACTTATTATTATTAAATTACTTACTCATATTTTTTATTCTTTCCGCGGGTTGATGGAGTAAGAATACAATTCACCACCCCCTTCAGCCTCTTTTACGACACCCACGGAATGTTGTAAAAGATGACTATCTAGTTTTTAATAAAAAAATATTTAAATATGTTTTATATCCCATAAAACATATTTAAATATTTTTTTATTAAAAACTAGATAAGTTCCGATTACTTCATTACCCGATACTTTATACTTTTTGAAGCCGATTTACGACAAAATTGGCATAACAAATCACAATTTTACAGCTGTTGATAGTTTTTTTCACGGACATTTACCTTGATCATCAATTATGACAGTTAATATGTCCCATTCAAATGCTAAATACTTAAGCACAATGTATGCATAACAATATCCGATGCAATTATAATAATTACATACCTAAGCTTTAAAATGATTTTATTATCATTGCCATTATTCAGTTTTACGCCGTCTTCTGTTGAATGTAGACCTCCCACATAGAATGTCTCATAATGTGATCATTTTATCGTAGGATTTTTAATTTAATCGTCATAAGTAGGCGATTGTAGTAAGTTGTTATAAGTTTCTCAGGAGAGCACTGTAACTAAAGTCGACTTAGGATTAAAAAAGAAAGAGAGAAAATTTATCTTAAAAAGCGTGCGACATAATAAACATTGGAACTAAAAAATGAATATTGTAAAGTAAATAAATTTCCGTTTAGCGACAAGAGTAAGATACAATTCACCACTCCCTTTCTTGTCCGTGGGTTGTCGTAAAAAACTACTAAGGGATTATAATATGCATACAACGTCTATGCAGGAGAAGGACAACTCGAAATAAAATCCTGTATCAACCAGTGTGATACAGTCTGTCAATTTCCCTCCTATTCTGGAGGAGGCTTGAGCCCAACAGTGGATTGTATATGAGCTGAAATTATGAAATATTATATGCTAAGGAATACGAGTATATTAAACGATGCGAGAACTTTCTGAAAGAGATGTTACTTAGTATAAACTGCATTGCTATAATAAAAGACAAGCCAGACAACCGGTAAAAGACACTCGTTACGTTATTTTTTCATTCTATTTTTCTTCAATTAATTAAATTCTATACTTTTTAAGTATTCGCTCTTGTGTGGTACCCTTTGGACCACGATGTCATTTTTATGTCATATCAGCCTAGACCTGCGTTCCTGTTGAGCTTGGGCGTCCTTTATTTTGGAAGAGAATTTGACCTACTATACCACGCTAGTCAATCGTGTTGGCATAGGGTTTCATTTTGAATTTTTCTTCTCTTGCATCGATATTATTTGAATATTATATCGCTCAGTCGTCTTTTACGGTCAGGAAAGAGGGTGGCGAATTGTAATCTTATTCGGTCACCGCACGGAAAAGAGCGTGATATAATTCTGAAATACTATGTAAAAATTATAGCTGAACAGATACTATAAGAGTTAACCACTAGAGCAACTCTCCTCAACCAAATTGTAACGAAGGAGTCCACTTCCTTGAACTACTGCAAGCATTGTATCCATATATTGTTTAGTTTTTTGCTTAGAACGCTGGAAATAATAAAAAATGTTATAATATTCTTTGATACTTTAAGCCGAAATATTTTGACTTTGTGTAATGGTTTGCGACTAACTAATCTTGTTTAATTCAGCTCAGTTAAGCCTTTGAGCTAATTAATATAGGATTCATCGCTCTCATACAGTCTTGTTTCATTCATGAAACTTGTTAATTATCTTCAAGGAGACAAATTAATCCCTCGCGTATGCAATTAACGAGTCGGACATATGACGTGATCTGGGTTTGATTCTCGGATATATCTCATGGCGTGAGAACATTAGCCAGCTTGGATTTCTTTTATTTTGAGGTTCCATACCCAAAATAGAAATAATAAGCTTCTAATAGATGGAAATTGTTTACTAAGCTTGTTCTCTCTGTTTGCTCTTCTGTTAGGCTCATTAAGTTAGATAGCAATTTTCACAAATTGTTTATTTGACTACACAGTGTAAAGGATTCTATTCCTATGCAGAATAACACTTAACACAATTCATAAATTGTTATTCTGGGTCTCTGTTATGAGAAATTGTTTGACTTGATACCACCGTCACCACTTTATCACTATATCACTCAACATCTTGGCAGAGTTCATCAAATATTATGGTCTTCAGCGGTATGATTCCAGTGATCATTTGTTCTTCGTACATGCAGGATCTGGAATAAACTACCTGCTGCTATGTTGCCCAAGCACTATGATATGCCCTTCTTTAAACGAGGTTAAAGAAAAGCACTTTCTTCAGGGTAGGCAGCAAAGATTTATGTATAAATAAATATAAATATATATGATACATTTTGCTGCTGGACTGGGTCTACAGGCCTACTTAACAATAGAAGGAAAAGTAACTAACTATACCGCACTGATATATAGATTGTTTTATAACAAATTTTCCTCTTCTGCCAAAGATATTTTTTGGCTTTTTTATTTTATAAAGACAATATCCTACACTAAGCAACTAAGCCATATTTGTGGGGACTTTACAAATATACAATTAACGGACACAAAATACACCACACTCAGGATAACAATTTGTGAATCCCTCAAAGTATCCAGCATAGGCATCTAACCCACAATATTTGGCACGGTAGGTCGGTTAGCGAATACGCCATCTGTACAAATTATGCATGCTTTCATTATTATTATATCCCTTCTTAGTTTTCCATGACGGCTACGTCGAAGAAAGCGAATGGTAAATTATATTCTTACTCTGGAGTGACACGTTAAATTCAAATTTTATAATCCAAAATATAATTACAATAATAAGTATAATATGAGAAAGTAAATACTATAGTATTCATAATTGAAAACAATGAAAAAACATATACAACATATTTCAATATTGCACCATTTTCCTTGAATACCAATATAAAATGCTCTAATATTTCTTCGAAGTCATAGCAAGAACGTTTCTGAGAACGTACTTTGCATTTTATTGCTTTGCGTGTCATTGTTTCAGATTATTTTATTTATTTATTTGTTTGTAGAATCACTTTAGTCCCAAAAGGATAAGCCAAGGACACAAACAGACCCAAGCATTTCGCTGAAAGACAATTTAATATTCCTGTTTCTGTCCTATAGATAGTTTATTTTATAGCACTATTATGCATATAATTAACATATTTCTGTATTATTCTCAAATAAAAAAAGTAGATTTTCGCATATTTCCAGAGTAACAATACAATTCACCAGCCTCATTCTTGCCTCTTGTAAAAGTCTAATAAGGCATTGAAAATCCGTAAATAACATCTATGCAAGAATAAGTAAAAAACGAAATAAAACGCTGACCAAAACATCAGATCGGCGCGATAAAATAGATGAATTTTTCTCCCATTGTAAAGGAAGCTCGAGATAAGCAATAGTAGTAAAAATTAACCATAGGCACAATCCTTATAGTAATTTTTTTTGTTGCAATCTGTGGCAAACGAGCAAACAGTACACCTGATGGTAAGTGTTGCTGCCGCTCAATAACCTTTGCAAAGCCGCTGCCTACCGCGAAGAGAATGAAGGGAGTGTGAATGCGTGCATTGAGGCTCGGTGATACCAAAGGCACCACCAAAACCCTCCACACGCGAACACCCTCAGAAAGTTGGGCTTCCGGCTCTCTCGCTCACCGAACGAAGCGCAGTAACAAAATGCTACTACTCAGACGTCGATCTTCTGCGAGAGCGTGGTACCACCCCGAACGGGCCGGCCCGCGGCTGTAGACAGATAACTGTCGACAGTGTAGTCCTACCACGATTAAATTTATATCTTAAAATTACACAAAAAATTATATCTTAAAATTCAGATTTATTAATCGTAAATAAAACTATTTTTAAGAATAATATCGCGTTTGTATTTGATTTTTGATTGCTCGACGTTTCTAACACTTCAGCGTTCATGGTCACGGGCGAACTGATAGATTAAGTAATATAAGCAATACTTGATCTACCCTCCTTGATGATAAACTTACATGACAAGCATTAAGTCGACATGCCGGAAATGTTTATTTTGAATAAATACGATACGATACGTTCCATTTAAGGCTTGATCCATACAAAATATCTATCAAACAAATAAAATTAAAATTTTCTTTTGAAAAATGAAACATTCCATCAGTATTTTCTTATGACGTTGTCACGTTCAACTATCGTTAGTAAACCGACTTTACAGACAACCGATTTTTTATTGCCGCTATTGGCAAACGAGACAACAGCACACCTGATGGACCTATGCTACGCCGCTGCCTACCATAAAGAAATTTAAAAGAGTCGGTATGCATGCAATAATGTCCAGTGATACTAAAGGTATCACCAAAACCCACAACAAACAACCACTCTCACAAAACTAGGCTGCTGGCTCTCTCGCTCGTCGAATGAAATGTAGAAGGAAATTACTATTAATTAGACGTCGATTTTCTGCGAGAATGTGGTACAACCCTGGATGAACCGGTCCGCGGCTGTAGATAGACAACTGTTAACAGTGTATTCCTATCATATTAACTATTTACGGATGACTATATATTTACGGAACAACAATGTCTGATTCACAAAGCTTTTTTTCCATTATCTTTACACTCATATAATTATCAAGTATCCTTGTTCGTGCACTTATTATTGTTATCTATAATGTTAATTAATACTTCTATTTTAAAACCTAGGTCTCATAACGCATTCAACAATATACCATTTCGTTTTTCAATATGGCCGGCTAGATTACATATAGGGGTACAACCTTCATAACTATCCAATGTCGATATTTGCATAATAATTTCATATTCTCTTACGACGACCCGACGTATTGCAATTTTATTAAAATTGACCCAGTATTTTTTTAAATACGTACTAGCAACCCGGCCTCGCTTCGCTTCGGTTTTAGTCGCCTTACCCGCGTAGTTCCCGTGGGAATACCGGGATAAAATATAGCCTATATTACTACCTGATATTATAGCTTTACATTGGTGAAAGAATTTTTTAAATCGGTTCTATGGTTTAAGCGTGAAAGCGTAACAAACAAACAAACTTTCACATTTATAATATTAGTAAGCATATACGTCCCGCTGTTGAGCTCGAGTCTCCTCCACAATAGAAAGAGGGTTATAGGGTTTTAGTTCAAGTTTTCGTTTGCATAAATGTTATTTGCCTCTTATATCCCTTAGACGTCTTATACAACGCTGACAGGTAAAACAAGTGGTGAATCGTATTCTTGCTCCGTCATCACACGAAAAATTAATAGATACAATTTCTCTTCCATAAATGCGAAAGTTTGGATGGATGGTGAATTGTTACTCAATGACCCCAGAACGGCTAAACAGATCTGTAACACATTGAACGCTAAATTAGATCATAGATAGGGACAACATAGAATATGCTTTCTATACCAGAAAAATAGAAGATACGCGATGAATCTACACTAATATTATAAAGAGGAAATGTTGTATGTTTGTTACGTATAAAATCAAATACTACTGGACGGATTTTATAATTCTTTCACCATTAGAATACTACGTAATCCCTGAGTAATATAGGCTATGTTTTATTTAGGTATTCCCACGGGAACGGGAACTACGCGGATAAGGCAACTGAAACAAAAGCGAAACGAAGGCGGGCTGCTAGTGATTGATATTTTAACGCGAAGCCACTTAACTAATAAATAGACAAATTTTGTTTTCCACAAGTCAAAAAGAAAGTTACAAAAGATTTTAGAACGTAATAATAACTAACGCTTATACACTCATTTGCAAAAAAAAACGGGCACCTAAGCAATGAACCATTTCAAATGTTAATATTTCTTTGTTTGATAATTATAGGTAGTTTTATCCACACAATTTGCTAAATTAATAAGAAAATAATCGTTTTCATCAGTATTTCATAAAATTTAGATACAATTTATGGGAAATAATGCTAAACCTCGCTAGTAGTGTATATTCGCTAGTAGTGCATATGCTCATGAAGTAAAAATAAAAAAGTTTTTTTGTTTGTTTTTCTTTAATAAAGTAAAAGCAGATAAATGTTTAGTATCGAGTGTGACCCCCTCTAGCTAAAATCACAGCTTGAATTCGTCTGGGCATGCTAGCGAGTATATCCCGGATACTTGCTTGCGGAATACGTTCCCACTCCGCAGTAATCACATTCTTCAGCTCTCTGATGGTCTGCGGAGCCGGGTGTACTGATCTCACACGCCGTTTCAGAACGTCCCAGACATGCTCTATGGGATTGAGGTCGGGACTTCGAGCTGGCCAATCCAAACGACGAATGCCGACCTCTTGCACATACGCATTAACATCGCGGGATCGGTGGGCGCGAGCATTGTCGTCCATAAAAATCGAGTCTTCACCTAGAGCGGCCAATGCGGGTTGTGCATGAGAAATTAGAACTTCCGTTATGTATCGATGCCCAGTCAGTGAGCCGTTTTCAATGAAGACTAACTCTGTACGATCCATTGAATTTATTCCTGCCCAAAACATAACAGAGCCCCCACCATAAGGTGTGATTTCTTCGAAACATGCCTCTGCAAAGCGTTCTCCTTGTCTTCTTAGCACTCGCCGACGTCGATCTTCACCGAACAGAGATATCCTGGCTTCATCAGAGAACAAAACCCTATTCCAATCGTCTTGAGTCCATGATTCACAATTTCTAGCGAACCTAAGCCTGTGAACTCTGTGCTCACGGAGTAATTTGGGGCCGCGGGCCGGGCGGTGACTGCGTATATTGGCAGCGAGAAGCCTCCTCCTGACCGTCCATAGACTAATATGCACATTTCTTACTTCTTGAAGGTTGTTCTTAAGATCCACATACGAAGATTTGCGATTTCTCAATGCGCGACTCACAAGAAAACGATCATCCCGTGGTTGGGTACATGGTTTTCTTCCAGAACCAGGCCTTCTCTCGACGAAACCAGTCTCCTGATATCGCTGCCAGGTCCTTTGGACTGTCGAGCGACTAACATTTAGCCTCCTAGCCACGAAACATTGGCTGCAACCCTCTTGAAGCAGCGCGATAATTTTGGTAGCTTTTACCACTTTATCTACCATTTTTGATACAGCCAAACAGCATTAAATAAAGCTTTGACAGTCAAGGATATGAAATTAATCGATAAAAATTGAATAAAAGTTATGAAAGTCGATGTTAACTTCTGGAACTTCGCGCCAGAAATGTAGGATAAAAAGGGGTTTTCTGTAAAAATGAACATCAAATGAAAAATTGAATTTAGAACGTACTTTTTTAAATACCACAGCATTTTTAAAACCGGCCAGTAACGTGTACAAACGATTGAAACCTTTTTGGTATTGTATCTTTTTAAATATGAATGAAAATCAAAACCGCCCGTTTTTTTTGCAAATGAGTTTATTAAATCTTCTATTCTGCAATCGAATAGGTTACTATGAGTAAATATGAAAACCTTATCAAAAGATATTTGGTTCTATCTCAAGTGTATATTACGAAATGTTATCCTTGAAACTCTGTACAATGCCACTGCAATTGATTCGACCGACTTGTTCTCATATTTGTCTCAACAAAGCTTTGTAAACATTACACTGATAAAACACATCCAATATTTAGTAATGTCACTATGATTTATATATCATTTAGAATCTACAGTTTATTATAAAATTGATTAATCATAACTTGTAAACAAAGCTACCTGTAGTTGATAAGATATGTACGAAACACTGTCAACAGTTGAATGAAATGTTTTAAAATAATATAACTGTTGTTTGATTAACCTCGATTTTTATGTTCTAAAACGGTAGCGTGTTTTAAAATTCTTAAAAGATTATTCGTGCAATGTCGCGAAATGTATTATTTTCCTTATTTATTTTAAGAAAGCAAAGCAATTTTACAGTAAATTAGCGAAATCCCATAGCCATATACGTCCCACTGTTAGGCTCTGGTCTTCTCCATTATTAGGAGATAATATGACCTACTATACCACGCTGGTCAGACGTGTTGACGTAGTTTCATTGCATATTTTCCTTCTCTTGCATCGATGTTATCTGCTTATTATTTCACACACCCACGGGCAAAAGAAAGAGTGGATTATAGTCTGAGCATGGATACAATCTCCACACCCGTTACCACACAGAAAAGCATTACAAATAGCTAAAAGCTATGTAGGTCACAGTATTTTTTTTTACAATATTTTTATCAATTACAGCAAATGGAATGAAGGTGTTTCTGAAGAAAATTCTTTGGGGGTTAAAAGCATAGTTATTTTATTTACTGTATTGCCTATTACACAAATAGCGCTGTAGTCTAAGAGATATACAGACTTGCCATATTTAATTTGATTTAAACTAACCAATTCCATGCAAATCGTTGTGCGAACCACAAATGGTCGCTTTGTAAATAGGTGTGCGTGTCTGCTAATTATATGTTTGTAATGTCCTCTATTATTCCTTAACATATATTGTGATTCTTTTAAAAGAATAATGGCAAGCAAAATTGCTTTTTTTTTGTGTCAATATAAAGTCCTTTAATATTAATATGTCCTTTTTCCCGACGAAACTTTGTATTATATTATTATACGTACATAACTTTACGCAGTAGTCTAATGTCCGCTTGATTGAGTCCAACTTCCCTTGGAAACTAGCCCATGTAGGTGTAACGCCATTATTCGTTTTTACCACATCCCTGAATAATGTAAAGGTATTCGTAAACGCCACACAGCAGTAGGAAACAAAAGTGTAAAATCGATTAATATTAAAAAACAAAGACTTGTCATCATTCATGATCATCATTTCAGTTTACACACGTCCAACATTGGGTTCGAGCCTCCTCCACAGTAGCAGGGAAATTGACCTAATATATCACGCTGGTCAGACGTGTCGGCATAGGGTTTCATTTCAAGGTTTCCTTCTCTTGCACAGATGTTATGTCCATGTTTAATTCCTTAGTCGTCTCTTACGATACTTTGACCGATATGGGCAGTGAATTATATGCTTACTCTCCACATGGAAAAATCTTATAGTAAAACAAAATTCCCAGGGGGACGGCGATGGGAGAGGGTACTCCCTCGGCGTGTTCTGTCGGGTCGACCACTGAAGTCAAGGAACTCTGCACCGATGGTCGGCCCAACAACGAAGGCGACGTGCCCACCTATATAAGGTGGGTTACGGGGCCGCGCGACGTATACCGGGTAGAGAGCCATCTGCGCTTGCCCATTGACCGCGTTAAGCTGTCAAGCTTATCTGCGACCAACAGCTACACACACAACAACAAAAAAAAAAAGCCGCGCAACGCCCCTCTGTCGCCCCGAACGGAGCCGGGCGACAGGTGCGCTGACCGTAGCCCACCCCAAAAAAAAAATAATAAAACAAAATACCGTGTACGCAATGGCCATGATTTAGTTAACGAAAATAATAATTTGATAGAAGTTTTTTCAGTGTGCTAATGGGTCTTGAGGTTGCCAGGAAATTGCTTTATTCATAAAATAAATCTTATTTAAATAATATATATACGGAAGGCTTATCAGCTTATGATGTTTTCGTAAAATAATACTCGACACAGTTTTTAACTGCACAAATATTTTTATAGTTAAGTTTAAGGTATTTTTACATAAACATTTCTAAATTATTATCTATTGATGACTGAAATTCATAACATTTGAAATTAATTTGATTGTACATTGTAAAAAGCGCAAATCTGTAAAACCTTATCTGTCTTTATTATATGGAATGCTAATTCGCCTACAAATTTACCCATTTCGACTTTTTCTATTATTCTTCTTAATACAAGACTTACGCTCGACAATTGATTTTGACACACATAGAATAATCCACGCAGTGGCCGATTATGAATAGGAATAAGAGATATATTGATGATGATCCCTCAAGTTTCACTAAGCAAGAAATATTCACAAATTGAAATACTTTCGATGCATCTAAATCAAAAACCACCAGGCCCACGAAAATTAACATCATGACATCAATTTCTAAAAATAAAATTATTTTCCAAATTTAATTATGTAGTATCGTTACTTCACTACATAATTATTTTTGGAAAATTATTGCATTTTAGGAATCATATTTTAAATACTATCAAGATGTAGCAACATCGTTTGTAAAGATATGCCAAATTGTATAGAGATGACTATTGAAAATTATCTCCGAATCTACACAAATACACTTCAGAAATCGTCTTATGAAAAATATTACAGTTACATAAGAACCCTTGGCTGTCGGCTTCAAAAACAAAGCCTTTATCAGATAGCTTATTTCGCATCGATAATACTTGACAACTGGTACGATGTAATCTATATACTATAACTCTCAAGACATTGTTGTACAAGCAATAATAATCTTTGTAGAACAATATATCAATTCTCATCTATCCTTGTGGAGTAAGAATACAATTCACTACCCCCTTTTTCATCCGTGAGTATCGTAAAAGACGACTAAAAATTTTACAAATCTATACTAATATATAAAGCTGAAGAGTTTGTTTGAACGTGCTAATCGCAGGAACTACTGGCCCGATTTGAAAAATTCTTTCAGCGCTAAATAGCCCATTTATCGAGGACACCATCACGTTAAGACCAATAGGAGCTTAGCATCGATGAAGAATGTTTCAAAATCGGATTTTTTTTTTGCGCTGAATAAACGCTTAGTTTCGCAAAAATCGTGTGTGGTCAGAATCGTATTATTTAAAAATATTTTCACCTGCTATGTAAACAAAATCGCAGGTTAAAGTTAGCTTTAGCCCAAAGTAACTATTCCACGCGGACTAAGGTGCGGGAAGAAGCTAGTAACATCTATGCGGAGAGGAAAAATTGGAAATGAAACCGAATACTAACACTTCTAACCAGTTTGGTATAGTGGGTCAATTTCTCTGCTATAGCGAAGGAGGCCCAAGCCCAATATTGGGACGTATATGGGCTGAACTAATGAGGATAAGTTTTCACAGTAGGGTGAGTGGGGGGCAAGATCGAACGGTTTTTTGATGAGATGAGCAGTGTTGTGTTTGACGTCTTGTAGAACAGTACATATTAACTTCAGCTAAAATTATATATATAGTAAATAAAGTATAAAGAGTATATTTTTATGTCATATCGATAAATCCCTGTTATATTTATTCGAAAACAAAAAAAAATAGTTACAATATTTTTATTGAAAGAAAAAAACTGGCGGCAAGATGAAAGGGTGGTGGGGTAACACCGAAGTAGTTTCTAAAATCGTTGAAATTAATGTTAGACGATATTGACGGTCAGCAGGCTACAATTTTAATTGTCCTGTTACTTTAGAAATGTCTATAATGTCAAAATACCTTCAAATAACAGAGATAACACAAATTATTTGTTTTTTATATTCCAATCTTACCCCGCCGGGGAAAGATTGAACTAGAGGTTCTCAAACTTTTCACTTCACTTGGATAAGATTATACAGAAAATAAAAGATATCAATAATATATAATCTTTTATTGTTAATGCCAAGATAATTTTAAACACAATTACGTACAATGTACCTTTTACCATTTTCGTCAACAAAACATGTAGCACAAAATGTAAAAAATTAAATATTTCAAAATTAAACAGCTACTTAACCAAATAATAAAATCTTAGAAAAATGCAATAACTAACATCATAGAAAAAGTTCAACAACATATAACAAAATATTATTTATCTTCAATCTATACAAATAAAAAAAATGGGCGCCCCAAAAAAACTGTTTTTTTTTCAAGTTCCTTATAAAAATATATTAGTTTATCATGTTTCATGAGCCCCTTCCAAAAAACAATTCGTAATAAAAATTTAAATAGAAGCTCAAAATTTTTGAAATTTTCTGAAATCGTTAAAAATCGATTTTCAAAAGTTCTGATCGACCCTTTAAAATTTATTTTCTTGAGGTGTTTTTTGGTAGAGGCTCATAAAACATAATAATGTGACATATTTTGATAGGAAACTTGAAAAAAGCATAATCTTTTTTTTTTGGGCGCCCTAATATATATACCTACATTAATAAAAAAAAATGGTATTGTAACACATAAATGAGCAGGGTCGACCGATGCAATACTACCCTCTCACAGAAAATCATCGTGAAGTGGTTAGCTTCTTAGTGACTGCCATGTTTCGTCTGGTGAGTGAGAGTGCCGGATGCCCGTTCCTTTTCCTCTTTCCTTAAGGCCACCCGAATGTTGACGTTTGCTAGATAAACCGATGTGACGTTGCATTGTTCTAAGAGCTGCATTTACTAGCAAGTGTCTGGTGGTCCACTTTCCGGTTCCGCTTTCTTTAAGTTCCTACTCCCATTCCTACGAATCCTGTTCCTATACCTTATGAGAAGGCAACGCACAAGTAACACTCCTATTGTTTCTTGTGTCTATGTGCAGCTCTGAAATTACTTAGCCATCAGGTGACACATTTGCTCTTTGTGCTTCTCTTATAATATACCAAAATAAAAATAATACCTTTAGATAATATCAGCTGAAATTGTGCCGCTGACAATTTATACAGCCATTAGGCTGTAACAGAACAAAACATTTTTTCAGATACATTTTGAGAACCTGAGACCATTAGTATGACTTTTGAAAACGGGCAAGATAGAAATGTTTATATGTTTATCTTACCCCGTCAAATATTGGCGGGTAAAGACGGAATATTACAATAAATCCTAAAATATAAAAAGTAGCGATATTTAGACATAGCAACATAAGTACCAATTAAAAATAATAAGTATGTATACAAATAAAAAACTCGAAGTTACACGACACGGGGTAAGATTAAAACACACAACTTGCTCGCGGAAAATTCACAGCGTAGATTTTCTTTTATAACACGCAACCTATCCCTCAAAACGACAAGTGCCGACAGAGGTCTGGGACGTAACAAAATGGTGGTCTTATGAATGTTGCCCGCATTGGATAAATTACACAAAATCTGTCTTTATTGATGCCTTTTTGTGTTACCCCGTTTTTCATCTTCCCCCCACTCACCCTATAACATATCGCTGAAAGATGTTGAAGAATTTTTTTCTCGTATATGATTCGATACTAAATTGGTTTGGTGACGAAGTAAGAATACAATTCACCTCTATCCTTCTCGTGGATTTCTTAAAAGACTACTAAGGATTATAATATGCTTACAATATACCTAACTTTACCACACTAGTTATACATGTTAGTTTAGCGAGTTTTACTTCAAATTTTCCTTCTCTTGTATAGTTATATGCATATTTAATCCCTTAGTCATCTTTTAGCGACGCCAACGAATAAGAGAGGATGGTGGTGGATTATATTCTTCTACATCACCACACCTAAAATATCAATATTTACGCATAAAGAAAGAAATCGCTAATTTACTAACGTACTTTCATAGTTCATTTTATAGTTAGGTATAATAGTAATATTAGTAACTAGCCGACCCGGCGAACTCCGTATCGCCTTTTTTTTTTTCTTTTTTTTCTTGTAATTTGGTCTAGACACACCCCGCCTGTTAAGTCCCTACTCTCCCTACTCAGGTCTGGGGCGACTGATAAGTAGGGGTGGGGAGTAGGGATGAGGGGAAAAATAATCGATTTTTATAATCGATTATCTAAATAATAAAAATTGACTTAAAAGAAATCGATAATTTTAGTATTTGCTTTTTTGTTTAAATTTAAAGTTTTCTATTATATAGAAAATAAATATTACTGTCAGATTGCCTAAAAAAAGGTCACCACAATTCTGCCAGCCAAAGTGCTCGATCGAATGTCAGTGTTTCATACTGTATTATTAGGAAGTAAATATCACTCTCAGATTTCCTAAAAAAAAGGTCATCACAATCCCGTCGGCAGAAAAATTTTAAAAAAGAACTACGAATAATAAAAAAAAATTGATTATAAAAATAATCGATTAATTATAAACAATTAATCGATTTTTTGCAAAACGATTTATTTTAAAGAAAGAAAAATTGATTATTTATTAATCGATTTTGCCCCCTCCAAGTCGCATCCCTACTGATGACCGGCGCGCGATCCCACAACACACCGTAATGGCAATGGGGAGAGCATCGTCATTGGGCCGACCATCGGTGCGTGGCGGACCTTGACATCCGTGGCCGGCTCGGTGGTCTATCCTTTCGGGTACCATCCCCTTTGATGCCCCGGTAACACTACAGTGTTACCGACCAAGGCGTCACCCTCACGCGGTCGGCACTCTGCGGGTGGCTGACTAAACCTCGGTACATCCCCCTGCCAATTCGTACCGACTAACAACAACTACTTCTATAATTTTTTAGTTTTTTAATACTTATTCTGTTATTCGGGACGCCGGGTCAGCTAGCAAGATAAGAACAGGAAAAAGAGAGTTAACAATTTAGTCACCAATTACATTATGTCAAAAAATAAAAAAATATATATATAAAATTTTGTGTTTGACATCAATATATGTAAGATACTAATGTCACTCAATTGTTTTACCCTCCCGGAAGCGGAACCTCACCACTAACACTTGAACTTGTATGGTATTAAAGTTCAAATTCACTTTTAAGTATTATTACGATCGTTTACATGGGAGTATAGAAAGGTGTTGCTTTTAGACCTTTTTAGGCAGTTTTTGAATATTTTTTTCTGCGTAAGAACTATCCCTATACTTGAAGGAACATTCTAAAAAAAGAATTAGCGAAATCGGACCAGCCATTCTGAAGTTATGCGTGAATCTACATTTCGCAGATCCATTTTTATTTATATAAGATTATAAGGTTAATAACATTTTCAGATTTCCTAAAAGAAAGTTCATTACATATTTACTTTCCAGAGGTCCTAAAACAAAGCTCCCGTAGAAAAAAAATCGATAGATCGATTAATCGGAAATCGATCTTCAGACCTCGATTTTCTTGTAAAACGATTCTTTGGATGACGATTCAAATCGATCTTTTTCAGAAAGATTGCCCATCGCTAGAATGAGCCGCGTGGCATAGTATCTCGCAGAGGCTACCGCCTCCTCGTCCCTCATGACCACCTGCCACATCATAGGTACATGCGCACGCAATCATCATTCATCATCATTTCAGCTCATATACGTCCCACTGTTGGGCTCGAGACTCTTCCACAGTAGAAAGGAAATTGATCTTATTATACCATACTGGTCAGACAGGCTGATATAGGGTTTTATTTCGAGCTTTTCTTCTCTTGCATAGAAGTTATGTGTGTGCCCTTAGTCGGCTTTTACGACATCCACGGGCAGGATAGTGGGTGGTGATTTGTATTCTTACTCCGTCACCACACGGAAAATACGTATAGTTATTTGGCTACAACACTAATACTTACATTTTTAATATCGCGATATTTTTGAATATTCAAAAAGTTCTAGAACGGTATTGAATCCGTCTTAAATATGAAGTAATTTATTTGGATAAGGATTAATACCAAGGTACAAAATAAAGAGTTTTAAAGCGACGGCATTTTAATTATTTAAAAAAATAAAAGAAAACCACTTATTGTGAGATAACTACAATAGTTAGACATATGGTGTCGCGATATTTTTTGTAGAAAATTATATGTTCTGCAAAGTTGTAGTACATTATTTTGTTCTATAATCAATAGTTTTCGCAGCACACGCGATATAAGGATTTTTTCGGGTCATTTTTTTACACCTTGGGCTACATTATTGGACTTTTAGTACGGATCCCTAATTTTTTGAAAATATAATATAGCCTATAGCCTTCCTCGATAAATGGACTATCCAACACTGAAATAATTTTTTAAATCGGACCAGCGGTTTCTGAGATTAGCGCGTTCAAACAAACAAACTCTTCAGCTTTATAATATTAGTATAGATACTAATAGTTTTAAAGAAAATGACAGTAATTTCGCTGACTCGCTTATTGGAATGAAAAGTTGTTTTTATGTTAATCCAGGTCATAAACTGTCTATGCGTCAGATTTAATGTAACGTAATGAACTTCAATTAGCTTATTATTATTTAGGTGCCTCTTTTTGTAGATCATCATTTTGCTCTTATCGCAGTATGTTCTCCTCATCCATCGTACATATTATAGAACTTATTGGCAATAGCGATATCACCGGCCGCCTGCCGGACATCAACCTTCCTTAGGAATGTAATTATTGTCCAAACGGCATAAGGTGGAGTTGGCCCAGGTTGATGTAAAACTCTTGTGGTGTATGTGAAAACGGTCCCAGGACTTCGTCGTAGCTGAGGGACAGGAACGTGAGAGTGTGGTTTTTAGCTGGTAGTGGCGCTGATATTTAATCAACATTGAGCCCGGCATATTCCACCTATCAAAGGTGGGCATGCGTAAAAATTGCATTTTCCCACACGAAAAAATAAAGAAAGGTTGATGTAAAACTCTTAGTCATCTTTTAGACACCCACACGGTGTCCTAAAAGATGCTTGTGGGTATTGTAAATGGGGTTGACAGTATCCATAGGCATCACCACACAATCTTCTTATTGTACATTTAAACACATGAATAAAATTGGAGTATATATTTTTAATGTCAAAATAGTAGGTATTTTATGGTTACACGGTTATCTGCACGATATCTACGCTTAAAAAGCAGTTTAATTTTTTTCTCAGACTGTCTGTTTGTACCGAGTAATCTTCATAACGGCTGGTCAGATATTGATAATATTTTACTATCAAGTAGCTGTCTATATACCGAACAACTTATTCTTTTTCCCTCAGAAGAACCCTATAAAATTTTGACTGATCCGGGATTCGAACCTGTATCCATATTTTAGGAGATATTGCAGATTAAACCGAAATATAGAGAGGACGGGTCGCTAGTAAATAATAAAATAAATCAAAGTCCAAACGTAAACAGAAGGTAATAACTAACTTACTTTCTATAAATATTCAAATACCTTCCTTTAAATCATTTATTATGTAGTCAAAAGCTATAGTCGTAGCTAATGCTTTATTTAAATAACAATTTCGTCGACGTCTGCTTGGTCATTCATTGCGTTAATTTATGTGTATTAAATGCGAACTAGACTACCAATTGCCGTTTTGTTATCGATTTGTGATCTGTGCAAAATTATTATATAGCAGTGTATATTCACTTGTGTGTAATAATATATTTAAAATGATTATCATTACCTAAATTATGAAGAGGGATACGAACATTATAATAGCTAAGGTTGCGTTGAGGCGAGCTTTATCAGTTAAGTGGTATTAAACGTATTTATTACGTATTAGTGATTGATATAAGTCATATTCAGTGATTTTGACGTGGAAGCCTATTCAAGAGTTAATACTATGAAGGCAGATTATAATGTAAAGTCTTCAATGTCTTTGTTTTTCTTTATTGCTGTTTGTGACATACGATCAAACAGCACATATAATGGTTAGTGATAGATACTGCCGCTCAGGGAACTTTGCTAGGCCGCTGCGCTAAAGAAAATGAAGGGAGTGTAATTGCGTGAGATGAAGTTCACTGATACTAAAGGCAAATACCAAAATCACGCAGAGAGTACCTCAGAAAGTTGGGCTGCCGGCTCACTTGCTCACCAAAAAGGGTGACGTCGATTTTCTGCAAGAGTGGTAGTAACCCCGGAGAGACCAGTCCGCGTTTGTAGACAGAAAATTGTCGAAAATGTGGTCCTATTTCATAAAATTGATCTATTGACTCTTCAAAAAAATATTTGTCTTGAACTACTGATGTCCATAAAAAGTATTGTATATATATTATGGTTTATAGGATAAGCAGAAACTATCTATGCCTAATCATTATTAACGTATTTTATTTCTTTTACAGGTTTAGACTTCTTGGAGCATGGAGCTGATTTTGAAGCAGCCATTTCTGCGACAGGTGAGCATTTTATTTAATTGTGGAATTTTATATTAAATTTCATCATCATATCAGCCCACATAAGACCCACTGTGGGGCTCGGATCTCCTTCTCAGTAGGTGGGAAACTACCATTAGTTACTACCTATACCGTGCTGATCAGACGTATTGGTCTGGTCAGGGTTTTATGACGGGTTTTCCTTCTCTTGTATAGATATTATCTGTATACCATATCCCTTAGTCGTCTTTTACGACACCCACGGGCATGAGAGGGGGGTGGAGAACTGTATGCTTACTCCGTCATTACACAGACAATTATATATTAATTTTAGCAAATCTTTTTTAAATAATATGTTAATTTCTCTTTTGCTTCTTGATGGGAATAGCAGTGGTGAGTATTTATTTTTTTAAACGACTGTATTAATTCATTATCATCATTCTATGAATGGCTACAGGCCTGTGAAGCCTAAATTATTGATAAAATACTTTGACTCGACGATCAGGTTACTAATAAACTATAGGATAATAAAAATATTCAACAGACTGGCAATAAAATAATTATATATTTTGTAATATATTCTGTAGATAATTATAGTAAATAAGTAATTGATTAAGACAATATATGGAGGGAAACCCACCATTTTCTCATGGTTAAAAAATATATGGCATCATCACAAGAAAAGAAAGCTATTGCCCAAGGGACATAATGCTATTTATAATATCTATCTCAACTCAAGTATGTCCCACTGCTGGGCTCGAGCCTACTCCGCAGTCGGAGGGAAATTGACCTACTGTACCACGCTGGTCAGACGGGTTGGTATAGAGTTTTAATTTGAGTTTACCTACTCGATAAATAAAGAGTGGCAAATTGTATTCTTACTCTGACATCGTACGCTATAATGTCATAATCGCCATAATTGGCAGGAGGATTGACGATCGCCGTTATATTTAATACGTTTCCCTGGAAAGTGGTACTGCCCATTCTCCTGGTGATCTCTCAGTCAGTGTTTACGACTCCCATTGGAAATTAAGGGATGACGACACAATTTATTTCTAATCCGTTACTAAGTATCCATCTCTAATAAAAAATAAAAATATTATCGTTTTCTTTCCTTTTTTAGTAAGTTTGCAGTTTGTAATAAAACATTATGTTATTATGTCCCATTTGTATACATTTTGTATGACAGCAAACAGCGTATCGTATAGACAGTTTGCTATAGAACAATAGTTCATCATTATCATTGCTTACTGAATTATTGCTAGCCATAAATGCAATACCAACGTGGCCCCTGACAATAATTTTTAAATGTTTACATACGGATTTTGAATAATATGCCATTTTTACGGCTATCATCACAGCTATTAGGCTCGAGCCTCCTCCACAATGGGAGGCAAATTAACCTACTATACCACGCTGGTCAGACGTGTTGGTTTAGGGTTTTATTTCGAGTTATCCTTCTCCTGCCTAGATGTTATATGTATATACCCTTAGTCGTCTTTTACTACACCCACGGACAGGAAATGATTGGTGAATTGTATTTTATTTCGTCAGCAAAAGAATATTTTTATCTTTTATGTCTATATGAAACCATTTTTACAGATTTATAGAATTAAAACAGTTAAAATGGTTATATTTTATGTTAATGATTATATTTCAAACTAGCAACCCGCCCTCGCTTCGCTTCGGTTATAGGTTATAGTCGTTTTACCCGCGTAGTTCCCGTTCCCGTGGGAATACCGGGATAAAATATAGCGTAGTTTACGCCCTGATATTATAGCTTTCCATTGGTGAAAGAATTTTCGAAATCGGTCCAGCCGTTTTGAAGATTACCCGGACAAACAGACAGACAGACAGACAATTTTTTTTTATTGCTATTTTAGGCATAGGTGTCGTGCAAATAACCGTGTGAGCATGAAAAAAGCCTATTATTTTGACATTACAAACAGACACTCCAGTTTTATTTATTGGTATAGACTAGCAACCCGCCCTCGCTTCGCTTCGGTTTCAGTCGTCTTGCCTGCGTAGTTCCCGTGAGAATACCGGGATAAAATATAGCCTAGGTTACTCCCTGATATTATAGCTTTCCATTGGTGAAAGAATTTTTGAAATCGGTCCAACCGTTTTGAAGATTACCTGGAACAAACAGACAGACAAACAGACAAAAAATATAAAGCGTATTTTAGGCATATGTATAGTGCAAATAACCGTGTGAGCATGAAAAAAGCCTATTATTTTGACATTACAAACAGACACTCCAACTTTATTTATTGGTATAGATAGTTTTATTTTATGTGTGCAATACTCGAATAAAAACTGAAAATCGTTAACATTCTATTGAAATCTGATTGCCAATCAGGTAATTCATATAAAAGAAAAGGAAAAGAATACAATACATTCCCTTCTTTTCCCTTTACGCAAAAAATATCCTACTACTGCAGACAAAACTAGCAGAATAGAAATTAAAGCTGATTAGATAGCAGAAAAGGACGCAAACTCGAAATAAAACTTAAACCGATACACCAATGTGTGTTAAGCTATTTTCTATGCCAATAAAGCCTCAAATACACATGCTAATAATATACTCAAAATGCCGAGAGTGAATGTCCAAATCATATCAAACTATGCCCGTCGAGTCCAATTTTCATTTCCTCGTTCAAGATTGGCAAGGGAGATATAAATGAGCTGTATACAGAAAGAATCTATACCAATAAATAAAATTGGAGTGTCTGTTTGTAATGTCAAAATAATAGGCTTTTTTCATGCTCACACGGTTATTTGCACGACACCTATGCCTAAAATAGCAATTAAAAATTTTTTGTCTGTCTGTCTGTCTGTCTGTCTGTCTGTCTGTTTGTTTGTTCCGGGTAATCTTCAAAACGGCTGGACCGATTTCAAAAATTCTTTCACCAATGGAAAGCTATAACATCAGGGCGTAAACTAGGCTATGTTTTATCCCGGTATTCCCACGGGAACGGAAACTACGCGGTTAAAACGACTATAACCTATAACCGAAGCGAAGCGAGGGTGGATTGCTATAATAAATAGAATTGTAGTCTACTAGGTATCATGACGGATTGAATGTCATAACCACTTACTTTCTTAGGAAAATCAAGAAACTAGCTGAGGGTTTACTAATGGGTAGCAGCAATTTCTTGATAAAGGCAAGGATGACGACGACAATACCTTGATTTGAAGAGACTTATGTCCCACTGTAGACTTGGATGTGCCTATATAGCTAATGGATAGTTATAAGTGCAGAAGTATATTAGCTTAAATGGCACATTCACTTGTGTCTTATTGATATCTATACGTATTATAATTAAATGTAGTAATGAAAATAGAAATCACTAAGTGATGAAGCATATTAATTTGAATTGGCTATTCATTCTTGGCTTATTGACATCTATATTATAATAGTTTCAAGTGATGAAGCATAATAGTTTGAATTACCTATTCATTCTTGTCTTATTTACACTTATATTATATTAGTTTTAAATGATTAAGCATATTAGTTTGAATTGCCTAATCATTCATCTTATAAGATATTATGTATTTACTAGTCAAATTGTATCAGAACCACGGTATACACTAGGTTAATGTATTTACTCATATTTTCAGGATTTGGCCGCTTCCACTTTTGCCTGCTGGCTATCACAGGGTTGATTTACGCCAACACAGCCATTGGTATCACTATAGTGTCGTTCGTGCTACCGGCGGCGACATGTGACTTCAAAATGACCTCATCCGACAAAGGTTGGCTGACAGCTGCGCCTATGTTGGGTAAGAAAATTTATTTCTGTAATACATTAACTTTGCAATCAGATATCAATAAAGGCCTAGTGCCAACTTATTCTGTTAATGGAATGCCTGTATGTATTATAAAAAAATCAATCCAAAGATACTTTCAGATATATTGAATATATATGGATATATCTATTCTCTGGATAATAGAAAAGCGATTGAGAAATTAAAGCCTAAGTATCTAAATTTTCAATAAATAGTATTTATTTTACACTGCAATATTTTATAGCACAAATATTCTGTTTTCTCAGGAACTATATTCTGTTTTTAAGTTCAACTTAAACTCGCTACTGTGAGAATTAGACTTAAAAGGATGTGTACATGACACTGTATATTTTTCTGCACCTAATGATAGGATTCACTTATGGTTTATTTATTACGCCAAATACTGTAGTGCTCCCATGAATGAATGCTGCAAAATTTTCGCAATGTTGCATTGTAAAAAATGGAAGGAATGTAATAAAAGTCTTAAAATCAATTCTGTTTAAAATGAGCGAATGAAATTCTGTTTAAATAAAATAAAAAATATACGATTTTTATAGTGGTCTCGCAATTTCACATGCTCTTTTACTGTAATTGCTAAATTGCATAATTAATTATAGAATAGAATACGGAGAAGAATTAAAATAATAATATTAAATTTAAATGGAAAAATGAAGTATACACGCTCATTGAAAATACGCAAAGATTTAAATTAATTATTAACAATAACAATTAAGGATCAAATAATCAATGCGACAAATGATTTATAATTATTTATTTACTTAAATTTAAAAAACAATTTGTGTCTATTTTTAGATACCTGTGCTTGCCTTTTCTAATGTGCGTGAATAAAATCTGTAAATTTATTTTGAAATATATTAACATCTGTATGAATTAAAACAAAAATTATAACGATTAAATTAAGTAAGGTGGGTTTGGAATCCACGATGGTCCACTGGAAAGAGACAGATGACAAAATTTTCTATTACCTAATAGTTTTCTCAATCCTCAGGTATGGTGATTGGCTCATACTTTTGGGGCTGTTTGGCCGACACTAAAGGTCGTAAGACTGTGTTGGTCTCGACTCTACTTCTCGATGGTATTGTGGGTATTATCTCCTCATTTGTCCAGATCCTGCCAATATTCATGGTGTGCCGATTCTTCAATGGTTTCTCGTAAGTATGCGTACATTTGAAATTGACATGCGGTTGAACACGTGATCGTAGTGAAATAGTTATGGCCGTAGAGCTCTGAAACCAGCGTTTTAAAATATATATAATAAACATTAAAATGACAAAATTATATAACGTTCCATCTGGTGACGGAATAAGAATACAATTCACCACCGTTGTCTGTGAGAGTCACAAAAGACGCTTAATAAACACGCATATAACATCAATACAAGAAAAGAAAAACCCGACGTAAAAATCCTACATCTGACTTGCGTGGTATAGTAATTGCCGAAGAAGGTCCGAGCCTAACAGTTGGACAGATATAAGTTCATATAATAATGATTAAATGATAAACTTCCTGCATCAGTCTGTAAACGTCTACTATTAGATGTAGATCTCCCCACGAGAATGTTGCTCAGAACTGTCCTGTACCACTTGCATCCAACGGTTCCCTGGGACTTTTGAGATGTCATCAAGCCCCAACTAGAGGAATAATACCCTTAAGACCCCTTAAAACATCAATTTCATTCTACAAATCTAATATCCTTTGAGGTGATTTACAATACAATGTATCAACAATCTTTAATTCCTCATGCGACTAATAGTTAAAAATATCTGAAGTTGAGCAGCAATATTCTGGGCAACTCATAATACCAACTACTGTCTCCATTGTGTCTGCTAGCGAAGTGATTTTCGTAGGAAGGCTTTCTGTACGACTTCTCCTATAGCTCATCATCATCATCATTACTGGACTCGAGTCTCCTCAACAATAGTAGGAAAATTGATCCATTGTGCCACTCTAGTCAGACGGTTTATTCATCATCATCACAGTTCATATACGTCTCACTACTGAGCTTGAACCTCCTCCGTATTGGGAGTGAAATTGACCTACTATACCATGCTGGTCAAGCGAGTTAGTATAGTGTTTCATTTCGAGTTTGCCTTCTCTTACATAGTTGTTATATGCACAAGATATCCCTTGGTCGCCTTTTACGGCATCCACGGGCAAGAGGGTGGTGAATTGTATTCTTACTCCGTCACCACACAGAAAGGTGGTGGACAGTGGACGGTTTATTATAGGGTTTTAATTTGCATTTCCCTTATTTTGCCAAGATGTTCTAAGTGGTATTTTACAAGAGTGACAATAGCTCAATTGGGTAGTTGTCCAGTTTTCTTTGACTGGGGCGGCGCAGGCGCGATTACCTGCGCCTGATGCCGGCCTAGCCGAGGCCACGGGTGACTGGATCGTGGAATTAGTCCGTCACCCGCCGAGAGGTCGACCGCGTGAGGGAAGACCGACGTCCTCCCCGAGAGGGGGACCTTGGTCAATGGGAGGGTAGGTACTCCTCAGGCAGTATTCCGTCGGGCCGACCACTGACGACAAGTAACCCTGCTCCGGTGGTCAGTCCAACGACGAAGGCGACGTGGTGATCGGGTGGGTCGCGGGTGTGCGTGCTTACGCCCCTCTGTCGCCCCGGACGGAGTGGTGTGAGGAGCGCGCCGACCGTAACCCACCCCAAAAAAAAAAGTCGTATTTTACAACACCTATGGGTAAGATAGAGGGTGTTGAATTCTATTATTCCATCACTACACGGATATCGATATGTAATTCTCGCGTAGTCAAGAAATAACAATAAAGTCGCTTATTTCATGGCCTTTTTATTGAAGTTAGTAAACAATGAAGTTAAGAATCAATGACTCGCATCACGCTACATTTAATTACATACACACTTCCCATATTTAATTACAGAAAACGTGTTCATGTTGTCAACACAACGATTATATTGAAAGTATTTCGATACGCATTGTTTGTAGAAGATTTATTACGTTTATAACTGTAACCTATCATTTGCTGTGCTGTGGTGGTTACGATTAACCATTCTTTATATTGCTCGTGGGTATTATAAAAAACTCTAAAAAAAAAAGTTACTACGGCTACCACCCAGACGCCTATTAATAAAAATCATTCGATTCGTCTTACACACACAAATATGTCATATGCCCAAGCCACGAAAGCACAGCACACATATACAAACACTGGTACACGATACACAATCACCCAAGATGGGAGATTCCGACAATATAAATAAAATATTAAATATTTTAACTTCTTTTGATCAAAGATTGAAAAAACTAGAAGGTAGTGCCACACAACTACCTAGTAAGCCTTAGTGAAATTAGTGATTAGTAGTACAGTGAGTGCTATCTTTGAAGAACACAAGAACAAAGTATTTTCTATTATTAATAGAGACTATAAGAAAAGTGCCAATGGACACATTCTTACTCTGTAAATCTTAGCAAATTAAGTTAGATTTAAATTACTTATTAACCTTGGCTAGATTGTAATTATTATGAGACAACTGTTAAAGTTATATCATAATTGGAAAAAAAAAACTTTACCTCTATCTGGGTCAACCCTACCTAAAATATAATTTTTATTTAACTTCAAATGATTTAATTAACATCACCATTATGCGTCATTTGTACTGCCTCAGCCTTCACTTGAAATGAGGGTGAAAATAAGTATTAGGAAAGGAATACATTGCTCTCCAACGCAGTGAAGGCAATATGAAAGATTAGATTTTTTGTTGTCCCTATGGTGTCAATTTCGTTTTTTTTATTCTTTATTAATTGGGCGCTGACAACCAAAGTACCAATTCCATTAGGATTGTTCATAATACTACACTTCATCACTTTCTTGTATTATATTGCATTAAATATCCGCAATATAACGCTGTAACACACACATATTAAATATAATTTAGGAGCGCCACATGGCATTTTCATGTTACCGCCAGAACTCTTATATTGTTGCATTATTTTCAGTGTTGCCGGTGCTATGGGTATCTGCTTCCCCTACTTGGGCGAGTTCCAACAAACTAAATACAGAGAGAAGATCCTCTGCTGGATGGAAATGTTCTGGACACTTGGAGTTATCTTGCTGCCATGTAAGGACTTTAATAATTTTTATATTTATATATGTGAAAATTAATTTCTTTAAATTAATTAAAGTTCGAAACTAAATTATTATTAAATTCTAAATGAAATTTAGAGATAGAATTTCTAAAGAAATTCTAAATTAAATAAATATTTTGAGTCTGAATGTTATTTGTGTCCATTAATTATATGTTCAAAAACCCCTTAAAGATACAAGAACAAAACTAAGCCATAAACAAGTACCTATTTGTATTACGGGATACTTCACAAACATGCAGATACAAATAATGTAAACATGTGTGGATTGTATGGCGATCGAATCCACAATACTTTGCAGATCATCACAGCTCGTATACGTCCCACTACTGGGCTCGAGCCTCCATGAAATTGGGAAGGAGATTGACCTATTATACCACGCTGGCCAGGCAGTTTGGTAAACAGTTTTAATTCGAGTTTTCTTTCTCTTGCATCAATGTTATATGCACATTATATCTCTTAATCGTCTTTTACGACACCCACGGGCAAGAGAGAGCGGTGTTTAATTGTATTCTTAATCCCTTACCATACGGGAAGCAGATAAGGTCACATTTAGTTCGTACTTAAATCACTTGATAAATAAATTACGTTAATGTTTCTTAGTGATCGCTTGGGGCATCATCCCTATCAAGAACATTCGTATCGAGCATGGAGCTTTCTCATATGACTCGTGGAACTGGTTCGTGGCTGCGTGCGGTGTACCATCCCTCTGTCTTGGTTTCTGGCTGCTGACATTCCCCGAAAGCCCCAAATTTATGATGGAGTGCGGTGACTATGATGATGCGCTGGACTGTCTTAAAGGCATATACAAAATCAATACTGGAGACAACCCTGATAATTATCCGGTAAGTTTTTTATCAATATGCTCTTTTCCATGTTTTGACGGTTTGAGAATACATCGTTCTTTACATCATTATGCACTATTAGTACTTACACCATTATGCCACCTGTGCAGCTAAAATTTAAAACTCTAATCTCAGGAGAGAATTTTATAATTTGGATATTTTACACCATTCTATTTTATTAGGTTACGAATATAATACGCAACAACTTACTATCCTGTTGAAGTCATAAGAACCGAATGAGTAATCACCAGAAAATGGGAAATTTGATATACCTATTACAATTATTGATCCGCTTGCTAAGGTTGTCAATTCAATTGAAGATAAGACTACGCAAGAGCAGGCACCCTTTGCGAAATCCTGTCTCTAACAGTGGACGTCGATGAGCTGAAGTATAGATGAATTCACGTTCTACTCAATTATAGCCACTATCAAATAGCTAATCTAATCTCAAATAGCTAACCTAAGATTAGAAACGACTCGAGTAACTTGTTAATATTTTATCTACAGATTAAAAGCCTCAAGGAAAAACAAAGAACAGCGTCGGTAGCATCGCAAAATTCTCAAAAATCTGTGCGTAGTCTCAAAATGAGCAAACCTAAGGACCTGAAACGACTATTCAGTGAAATCTGGGTTCAGACCAAAGCCTTGTGCAGACCACCTCACTTAAAAAACACTATCCTGACCTGCATCATCCAATTCGGTTTGACCACCAGGTAAATAGAATGTTATACCACATTTTAAAAGCCGTTTATAAAAATTTAACTAGCATTTAAAAATATATATTTTAGACTAATTACTTACGTCGTAATCCATTATTTATGAAGAGCTACTAACTGAATGACAGAAGACATGGGATTCATCACCAAAAGACCGTCATCTCTATCTATTTTTTCCATGTATATGCAGAGTATAGAGAAAGTGTGACTTGAGGTTGTGTGGCCCAAGCCCTAACTGGCCATGGCAATTTCAAAAGTAAATTATTCTCTTTTAATCTTGTATTTTCACCATTATGTCAATGTTCCACATTTGACCACTAGTATGAACAAACAGCACACCAAATTCTCTGGGAGTGCAATATCGTAGGGAGCGCGACCATATGTTAAACAGTTTGCCACCTCTGGAGTGACCTTTTAGCAACACGAGAAAATCCGTGCGTTCAGGCGTTTCTGCCATACCTACTATTAAGGCTCATACTTAGGCCCCGTCAAGATCGCCTATATCCCTGGTGCTGTGTGCGCTTATCGTAGCTGCACATCGTATTTTATTTATTGAGTAACAAGGCAATTTTGCTTCATGTCTCCCATTACATAAGAGGGAAGTGGAATCAATCTCTTCCAACTCCTTCTTTTTAACTTTTCTAATTAAATGTGTTGCGGGTCCCAAGACAATTAAAATTATTTGCCGGAACTGCCTCAGAGTCAAATCTCGGTGTGATCTATAGAGACCATTGTGGATCCTAGCTTACAGGATTTACAACGGTAGGAATGTGTGGTGGGATTAGTCCCAAAAAAAAGACTTGACTACGATCTGGTCCATACCTCATTCAAACTATCCAGAGCGATGACAGAGCGCTATGCGGCTCCAAAACTTACTTTACTTATCCTCACCGAGAAATTAGACAAGCTACCTGTATCGATTCCAGGACTTCGGAGAACCGCTCAGTCGGTTGCCTTTTCGAGTCAACGCCATCACCGACGTGGGAGATCGTCGCTTACCACTACTTGTATTGTGTACATCTACATACCCGCAAGCGTCAAATATTCCCGCCGAGAGGCCGACCGCGCGACGAAGACCGACGTCCTCCCCGAGGGGGGGGACATCGGTCGAGGAGAGGGTACTCCTCAAGGGGTATTCCGTCGGGTCGACCACTGACGACTGACCCTGCACCGGTGGTCGGCCCAACGACGAAGGCGACGTGTCACGAGTGGGTTATGGGGCTGTGCGCGCCGCCCCTCTGTCGCCCCGGACGGAGCCGGCCGACGTATGCGTTGATCGTAGCCCACCCCAAAAAAAAAACAAAAGCAAAATCGTCAAATATTAATCAGACTTTTTAAATTCCAGTTATTACACCCTAATGATCTGGTTCCCTGAGCTGTTCAATCGTTACGAAGAATTTGAAACCCGGTTCCCGAATACATCAGCGTCTGTTTGCGACGTGTCCGGCATTGTGGTCGTCGATGGAGTATCCGATGATCCTTTCGATTGCCTGAAGACTATAGACCAGAGCGTATATATGCATACCCTGATTGTCGGTCTGGCTTGCATTCCCACTTCACTGTGGTTACCACTTTGCGTTCATAAACTTGGTGCCAAATTCTTCTTGAGTAAGTCTTTTATCTCCTAATTTTATACAAGCCTTGAGATTTCTGTTATAACTTTGTAAAATATAACTTTGTAACACAACTAAATTGATTTTATTAAAAATTCGTCATTTCATCAAAATTTACAAAAAGGTTTGCCGTGTGGTGACCTTTCACCACCTTCTTTCTTGCCCGTGGGTGTTGTAATAGACAGCTAGGGATTATAATATGCAAATAATATCTATTCAAAAGAAGAAAAACGCGAAATAAAACACAATACCAATACATCTGACCAGCGTGGTATAGTAGATCACTCTCTCTCGTTGTGGAGGCGACAAGCCCAGCAGTAGAAGGCATACAAGCCGATAATAATGATGTTAATATGTAAAAGCAGATCAAAGATAACAATGTTCATCTATATTCTTTGCTTTTGCATTTTCTTTTTTTAAATTCTCCTTTCCTTATGTCAAAGGCGATAAAAAAATAATAAAAGTATAGTAAGAAAAACATCCAATGTAATTTAATTTGATTTCAGTCTTCAGTTTGGGCTTTGCCGGCCTGGTCACAGCCGGTTTATACTACGTGCAAAACTCTACTCAGAACTTGGTGCTCTCCTGTATCTTTGAAGCACTCACGTCACTAGCCATCAGTCTTGTGTTCTGTGTCTTGGTTGACTTGTTCCCTACAAACCTTAGGTAAGTGCCTACACTGCCTTCATTGTCTTCCGTAATGAGTCTTGAACAAGATAAATATTTCAATGAACTGCAAATGGTTGTCAACATATCGTAACCAAGCTAGGTGTCAAACTAGGAAAACGTTTCAACATCTAGTGTTGGGCATAGGCGTCCCCACGAAGATTGAATATTGCCCCAATCGCCACTCTTGGTAGGCTGTTTGGCGACTGTAGTTAGTATTGAGTTGCCCAAGAAATTATGCCCGCTTCCTTCGTGCTTTTTTAATGGGTTTTCAACTGCCACTGGAAGTCACGAAGGAAGGGTCACGATACATTTTATTTCATACTACATTTAGACTCATACAGGTAAAATTGTATATATTCGTGCAACTATAATTTGTGATATGCTTATATACATTATGTAGCATTGTAATATTAGTGAAATAAAGTACCGCGTAAACATCTACAGGCTTTCAGGCTCATCTTCTATTAAGTGGTACTGAAATAAGTGCAAATCTTATGCTAACAACTGTGCTTGATGACATTAAATAAAAGTAGAAAATAGTTTAGTTGGGTCTCAGGCAAACAAAAAATCGCTAATCCTGATTATCCTAGTAAGGATAACGGGTCAAACTGTTTAAAATATTGAATTGTCATCGGTCCTTAATAAGTATGCCAAATTTCGAGTTGATCCGACGTTTTGAAGGGAGTCAAAATCATGTTCAAAGATTCCGTTACATACTAACATACATACGTCTGAAGCTAATAAAAGCGTATTAAAAAGACAACTAATAAAGAAATGCAACACACATTATTTATTCATGTAACATAGAATCTATGTACTCTTGCTTCACCGAGGCACTAAACTTTATCATGTGTTATTTTTCAGGGTAATGGCTGCTGCACTTTCCCTCACAGCGGGTCGAGGCGGCGGTCTCATTGGTAACCTGTCCTTTGGCTACCTCATCGACATCAATTGTGTTATACCCATCGTAGTATTCGCGGCCTTCCTCTTTAGTAAGTATCATAATATAAAACTTATATCTGTGTCGATCGTGATTGAACGAGTCAAAACGATCCGTCACCACACGAAGAACGATTTAACGATCACGAATAATGATAACTGATTAACGACCGCAAATAAATCTCTAATGGTAGACGGTGCTGGCGGTTTTCAGTATTTAGTCAAAATTGAGCTCGGTCATACGATAATATCACACTCGCAACTCTAGTACCTCGTAGAAATTTGCTACTGTGTTTGGTTTGATAAACGAGAGCCAGAAGCGGCGACCTGTGTCCCTAGTACTATAGCAATCCATTACTATTTACTCTATTATGTACTTCTTGCTCATCAGCCATCATAGAAAAAAAGACAACAAAAAAAAAGCAATTGATATATAACTTGAATATATAAAAGCCATGCGTATTAATACAAATCCGTGTGGAAGAATACATTTACCACTCCGTCTAGCCCGTGGGTATCATAAAAAGCGATTATAATATGCTGAGAGGTAACATATCGATGTTGATGATGCAAGAGAAAGAAAATTCGAAATGAAACCCTATGCTAACATATCTGACCTGTGTGGTATAGTAGGTCAAATTACCTCCCACAATGTAGGAGGCCTGAGCCCAACAGTGGGACTATTGGCCGAGATAATGACGATTAATGAAAATATTACGTTATTATTGTGAAGAATCTATGATAACATTAGAGCAGAATGGCAGTGTAAGCCCCATACATCCACCTAAACCGTAAGATTCTCTTACAAAAACTTATAAACTAACATATAATTATTTGTTTATAGTTGCTGCCTTCCTCTGCTTCTTCTTGCCAAAGACCGGACAGGAAGCCCTAGACTAAGCTATACGTGTTAATTTATTCATAGATAGTGCAATTAGACTGTCCACAAAACATAGTACATGATTAAAAAATGTTCTAAGTGATGTTACATATAATTTAGGATGTAAATACGTGGGACAAGTATTATATAATTATTTATTGTGTTTTGTAAAAACCCGAGATACCCGTTACCGTTTTACTGTGATGCAGTAGGTATTATTATTTGCTTGAACTTTGAGCAGTGAACGAACCAGTATTTTAGTATTGACTGTGTTATATAAAATCATTTAAATTATTATTATGTATTAAAGGTTGATTGTTTGCCTGCCACATAATATTGTTTTATTTATTGCCTAGCTTTAGCGTAAGCATTGGATGTCCGTACGTTTTTCTGGGCGAATGAAATCAAATCAAATTATGTATTATGCATAATGACACAAATTGTCAAATTTATACATCGTTAGAAACAATCTAATAATCTGCCACCGGATCGAAACGCGGCCACAAGATGAGAAGTTCCGGCAAGAAACTCGGCGGGTTGTCGTTTTTCTAGAGGATTTTATTATGTATATTGTTTGTTATCGTACAATCCAATTTTATCTATACTTTTTTCATGTGTTACCATAGAACTTTTTTCTAGACAAATCGATTTTGATGATCCATAATTAATAACTGGAGCTTTCAATGTGGTCCTATTATAATTTAAGATCTGACCAGTAATTGTATCGTCAATTATGCATATTTCAAAGTATTTTCTTGTATATTGCGTTTTTTAAAAAAGAGATTAATTTTTTAATTAATTAATTGTAAGTAAAACAAAATCAAAAATAATAATGCAATTGCTGTGAAAAATTTTGTTTTTTGAATGCCAAATATTTTAAGTCATGTATTTATGCAGAAACGTTCTTAAAGTTCTAAAAACTGCTAACATGTCTAATTTTCAAATTAGATTTTAATGTCTAATTCTGTCTCTTCACATCCATCTAATATGTACAGTATATAAATGTATTTATAATCTGACTATAGGCTAGAAGCAATAAAATAAAATCTTGCTGAAAGTATGGGCTCTACGATTGGCCCTCCTTAAACATTCATTGCAGATACAGTATTCAGTATAATATGAAGCACCAAAAAGCTATGTGAGTAGAAGTTTTTATATAATAGAACAATATTTTAATAAAAAAAACGACTTCAACGCTATATAGTGAACCAAATATGCATTTATTGATGATAACTCAAAATTTACTGGTTAGATCTTGATGACATTTAAATGGCACCACATCGGAAGCACCAACTTTCTAATAAAATAATCATGAAAAAAACTATGCTGCACAAACGCGGTTGGTGAAAAAGCAGCGTACGGCCCTATAACCCACCGTATTGCATCGCCTTTGCCATTGAGTCAACCATGGGTACCGACCGAGTTACTTGATGTCAATCTTCAATCCTTGATCAAAGATGTTCCTTGGTCAATGGACCAACCCGGCGGAAAAAGTGGTTCACCTAGAAAAATTTCTAACACAAAAAAAATAAAGGGTAACAAAATAAAGCATTCCTTAGCTACAATCCGATAATATATAAATTATAAACATTATGCTTAATGTATATAGCATGGGCGCCAGTTCCTTACATGCAAATAAGCTGTGGTTACACTATACCACGGCCGGGTGACCGGACTGGGGACGTTAGTCCAGCACCGGCAGATAGGCTGACTGCGCGACGGCGACCGAAGTCCCGGGACAGGGACGTCGAGAGGTGAGAGTACCCGAAAGGGTATTCCGTCGGGCCGACCACTGAGGACCAGGAACTCAACACTGGTGATCGGCCCAACGACGAAGGCGTCGTGGGTACGGGTGGGTTATGGGCCCGCGCGCCGTCCTTTCGTTGCCCCTGATGGAATTGACGTCCTGTGCGCTTACCGTAGCCCACCCATAAAAATAAAAAAAAGAACCCCAGACCACGGACGGAAGCAGAACTACTGTTAGCTTTCATGTTTACGCATTCTAGAACAAACAGTATTTATAAGACTTTTTATGTATGCGCGCGTAAAAAAGGCCAACATATTATTATTATTACTATCGAGAAGCTATGCTTATTAGTTCAAATCCTAACAAATTAAAGTGCGCACAAAATATCTTTAGTTGAATTACTTTTGACACATTATTTAATCATTATTAAGATATTTTGATATTTTTATCTACTAAGGCCAATAAACCAAGAACAAGAATATTTCTTCTTCTTCCTTTTTTGTCTTGGCAATCAGCTATTAATACAAGGCATTTTTTCCCAGTGTCGAGTTATAATTTCTTTTCAAATTATCAATTTCTTCATGTCAGTAATGGTCCGTCAGTAAGTCAAAGTGTCGCCTCCGACAGTGTAATGGCCACTGTTAGGGGTATCTTCTGAGAATTTTGGTGGAACCAAAAAGGTATGTATAGCAGTTTTATATCATATTCACTACACCTCAGCAGTTTTGCCTCTATATATATATTACATAAAATGCCATCAAAATTATTTAATATAACACGTTAAAACACTAAGATATTGAATAAAATACAAGAACACCACATGACACTTCCAGATTCCCGCCAAAATCCAAACACACAAAAAAAGAAAAAGAAGAAATATTCTATTTCTTCTTTTTCTTTTTTGTCTTCAATCTACAAATACTAAGCTACAAATACGAGCCATTTTTGCCAGTGTCGAGTTATAATTATCTTTTCAAGTTCTCAGTTTCATCATGTCAGTAATGGTCTGTCAGTAAGTCAAAGTCACAAGAATATTTTTATGCCATATTACATTAGGGATGTGCGATATTTATCGATATCGTTGAAATATCGATATTAACCGCCGAAATATTGATATTTCAATATCGATAATTATAACTTTGAAATATCGCTATATCGATATTATTAACACGATATCGATATCGCTTTTGCAATGACATTTTGATAAAAAGTGTGATTCTTAGGCATCCGGACAAATTTCCTTAAAAAAAAAAAGCTCATCAAAATTTGTCAGCAGAATTTTCTTACGATCATGGAAGTATTAAGTACTACGTACAACAGGAATGAGCTCTGTCTGTGCATCTTGCAGCTAAAATAAAGAAAATAAAACCTTATGTCAAAGACGTAAGAGTCTTGTCGCGCGCAAAATAAAAATGAAGCCGAGTGAGAAGGCAACCACTGTACCCTGTGTCCCGTTCTAACAGTGACTTAGAGTTGCCAGAGTTAAGTTGATTTCAATTATTTCGTTGTTGGTATAAAAATAAGAGATTTATGTAATGTAATGAAGTAAAAACATTTACTTCTAAAATGTTTCTAAATATAAATAATAATTTATTACCGACATGTTAAACCAATATTATTTGTTGCTACGTGCAAAACCTTATTAACGCAAAAATGTTGCGATTGGCGTATAGGTTTTCTTTTATTTGTATGAAATACGGACACCTGACCTGACAGCCCCACATGAAATTTTTAAACATAATTTGTGAATGAAGAATTACGGTGACCATGCTTTCCAGTCCTAGTTCAAGAACAAATAACTTAAATACCTATGCATTTTTTATGCCTTTCGATATTAAAATTACTTTGTTTCAATTTCAGATTTCCTAAAGATCTTAATATTAAGGAAATATGGATAAATATTATACCCATGTATTATATACCCATAGGTGGGCACAATTAATCCAAAAATTAACTTCGTTAATCGTTAATTAAAATTTTAACTTCGATAATCGTTAAAGCATTAAATTCGCGAAAATTTAATGCAAGTTAAAGTTAATGTTAAAAGTTAACCATTTAAGACTTACTATTTTTTACTTAGACTTAGGTATTATTTAGACTATACTGTTTGCGTGCCTGTTGTGTGTATTTAGCTGTTGGTCGCAGATGACCTTGACAGCTTAACGCGGGCAATGGGCGAGCGGAAGGCTCTCAACCCGGTAAGTAAGTTAAGCGAACATCGCCCGAGGGCTCCCCCTGTGGGGAACGGACCTCGGCTCGGGGCGTCGCTGAAAGCAAAGTGGGCGTGGCCACGTTTAGGTTAATGACTTTTACGCGGCGCGGTTTTCCACCTCGTCGGCGAGGCCGATACCGCGGAGTTTTATGTGTTATCGCTGCGCGAGCTGTGTAGGCCCTTTCTTGGACGATCGTAATAGCATCATCCCCTTCTTCAATTTGCGTGCCTGTGTGGTGACGGAGGAGTAAGGGTCGGTATACACGACAATGATATATCGTAGCGATTCGACTACGCAGACAGTTTGTGCAGTTTTATCGATAGTGTGTACGAAAATCGTCTTAGATTTTTCTGGTGGCGCAAACGATCGCGGTAGATTCAAAATTATAAGTCGGAGCAATCGTTCAATTCGTTCGCAATGCTTGCTGTAGGTGCAAATCAACATATCGCAAAACTATCGCAAGAAGTAATAATATGTGGTGTGTGTCACGTGGACAGAGCAGCGCCTTGAACTTGACTAATGTAACGGACTAAAGTTAACGAAAGTTCAGTTTAACAGAAGTTAACAAGAGCGTTAACATTTTTTGAAGTTAACTTAAAAGTTAATCCGTTAACCAAAATTCGTTAATTAACGATTAACGGATTAACGAGCTAATGCCCACCTCTGTATATACCATTGTATTATATAAAATTTCGAATGGCATCACACTGGAACTATTAAAAAGCATGTTGTAAGATGTAATTTTATTTAAGTGAAATTAGAAAAATTAATAAAAAATAGACAATTCCACTGATTTTCTTGCCGGGTCTTCTCAGTGCGGTCGCGTTCCGATCCGGCGGTAATTTTAAGAAAAAAATGACAATATGTAAGTGCCACCGCTGGGTTTATACATAATAAATGATTTGAATTTGAAAAATTGATGCCGAGCGAGAGCTCAGTAAAAGGCTTATTACACTACACGATATTCAGGGCCCTAACTTAGTAGGGGTGCTCTACAACAGCTAAATTATGAAACCTGTTTCACCTGTTTCAGTTATAGCGAAATAACAGTTTCAAAAAACTGTTCCAAAATAACAGCCTGTTGTGCTGTAATACGAGAAAAAAAGGGGAAAATAACCATTCTTTGGGAATAATGTTTAGAAGTGGTTTCAGTGTTTGTTCCTAAAATGAAAACGATCCTTCCTTTCATGCTTTACAAGCTTAGGACTGATTTATGTATATATAATCAGTCCTATATATATATATATAGAGGACTGATTTATGTATATATATATATATATATATATATATATATATCTCGTATTACAGCACAACAGGCTTATTTTGGAACATTTTTCTGAAACTGTTATTTCACTAAAACTGAAACAGGTGAAACACGTTTCACAATTTAGCTGTTTTAGAGCACCTCTACTAAGTTAGGGCCCTGAATATCGTGTAGTGTAATAAGCCTTTTACTGAGCTCTCGCTCGGCGTCAATTTTGTGACAACAGCTCATTCCAGGAATGAGCTCTGTCTGTGCACCTTGCAGCTAAAACAAAGAAAATAAAACCTTATATCAAGTTTCAGATTTTAAACTGAACATTATATTGCTGGATATATCGTGAATGGGATAATTGACAAAATTTCTTGTACAAATTATCGTGTGGTGTTATTGGATCACAAGACCATAGATCACAACTACCGTGTCGACATATCACAATTTTCGGCATTTACTGCTTTTATTGATCGGGGAAAACTTAAGCATGTTTCCAGGTTTGTATTTGAAATTCTAAAGTACACTGAAAAGCTCTTTATTACATTATCAAATCAATAATTAAAACACTTACATAAAAATAAAATTATCATGTATGTTGTCCAAGAATTTTATAGCAAATTACATACATTGTTAGATCCACCACATCCTCCTCAATCTATATTTGAAGATCCACATGATATCCAATTGGTGAAGGCGTTAGCGAATTCATATCTCAATTTAGGTTTAACTGATAATGCAAAATTAGAATCAATGAAACATATGAGGAATAAGCTGGGTTTGCGGCAGAAACTTCACAAGACTGTTTTATTTAGCAATGTCTGATTTAGAATTAAACTTAAATGTAAACTTAACGGTTTTTTGTTACCTAATTAATTAAATATACCACAATAGGTAGTTTATCGTAATTTTATCTCAGTCCAGTTGCATGTCGTGTCGTGTCCCACAAGCACCAGTCGGTAAGTACCTACCTATAGGACGCGAGTGTGAAAAGCAAGCAAAAACAGCAAATGTATAGTGTCGCAAAGGGCAAATTTATCATTAGCATCTTTGATTAAAATCCATCTGAAGCAATGATCTGCTGACGTCAGATTATAAATCATTTTTTAAATCCTAATCCTCTCCTAATCATATTTTAAGTCCTTAAATCATATTTCAATATGGTCACCATCGCCAGAGAGGGATAAAAGGTACAGTTATTGAGCTCTCGCTCGGCTTCAATTTTGCGACAACAGCTCATTCCTGTTGTACGTAGTACTTATTACTTCCATGCTTACGATAGATATTATAAAATATCGATATTACAAAATATCGATATTTTGTGCCTGATAATATCGACTTATCGATATTTGGCTATCGATTTCAATATCGATATTTTACTAATATCGCTCATACCTATATTACTATTCGTTGTGCAAATGCTAATACAGTGCAACCTTAATATAACGAAGCTCAATTTAACGACTTCCTCGATTTAACTAATTTTTCGTAATGTCCTTGAATTATCCATAAGAGTCAATGTAAATAATATCTTTAAATTACGAATTTTTTTTTTACGTACAACCTCTTTATAACGAATTTTCAACTATCAAAAAAAGTGTAAATACCTCTATACGACCCTTAATCCCATAGTATATGATTCAGTCGCGACAGGTTACACGTTTTGTCGTTTGATGGAAAATAATGTAAACAGTGCTCTGCTCGTCACTATTGTTGAAGATTCTAGTTGCTGAATGCAAAAATGTTGAGGAGAGTAAAACTATTTCTTTACCTCTTTATAACAAATTTGAGACCAAGCTTACCTCAATATAACCAACCTCAGTTTAACGAATTACTTGATATAACGAATATTTACGAATTCCCGTCGGATTTGTTATATTGAGGATGCACTGTATATTCTGAATTATAGTAATTAGTTAATTTGATGTAAATAATGCAAAAGTATACGTGTGATATCTATATCTATATATACATATATAGGAGAGGCAGGTTTTGCGAGTTATATATTGACTCATCACCATATCTCTGGAACGATAAGGCATACAGACTTGAAATTTGGCAGAAATATTCCTTTCGTCGAGTAGAGGTCAGCTAAGAACGGATTTTACGAAATTCCACTTGCAAGGGGTGTTGCGGGGGCTTTAACAATAATATACATATAAAGGAACAGGGTGAGCCGAAGCTACTGAAGCTAGAGAAGTGAAATTTGGACCGTAGTTTCATTTCGTGACGTAGGCACCCACTAAGAAAATGTTTTTTGAAATTCCACCCCTAAGGGGGTAAAATGCAACGGTAAAGTCTGTATGGAAAGAAAAAAAAATCTTTAGCTACCGTCTTCAAATTAAGCACAAATACTCTTTAATAAAAATAAATAAAGACGTGTTTCAGCGTTTGTCCATTTTCATCCTCTAAAGGTGTAAAATAGGTAGAATGATGTCAGTTTACTGACTTATCACAGAGCCGAAATTACTCAAGCCAGAAACATGAAATTTTGACATTAGTTTCTTTGCATGACGTAGAAACCCACTAAGAAAGGGTTTTTTGAAATTCAACCCCTAGGGGGTAAACCGCAGTAACAAAGTTTGTATAAGGAGAAAAAAAAATCTACATCGATTTTCTTCAAATTCTCCAATAATACTCTTTAGTTAAAATAAATGAACACGTGTCTCAGCATTTTTAATTTTCACCCTCTAAGAGTGTAAGGTGTAATCTACACTAATATTATAAAGAGGAAACGTTCCTTACGAATAAACTCAAAAACTCCTGGACGGATTTCAATAATTCTTTCACCATTAGAATGTTACAGTATGTCCGAGTAATATAGGCTATATTTTATCCCAGTATACCCACGGGAACGGGAGTAAGGCGACTGAAACCGAAGCAAAGCGAGGACGGGTTGCTAGTATTATATAAAAGAAAGTCGTGTTAGTTACACTATTTATAACTCAAGAACGGCTGTACCGATTTACCTGAAAATTGGCGGGGAGAGGTAGCTTAGAACCAGGAGACGGACATAAGATACTTTTTATACCGTTCGACCGGGTTCCCGTGGGACTTGACATAGAACGTCAAAGAGAATACAAGTCACTATCATGTAATAACAAAATGCAAATGACAGCTATAGACAGACTATATTTTCGGCAGTTTTGAAAATAAATACACGAAAACAATTATGGCAGTACGAAGTTTGCCGGGTCGCCTAGTTTGTAATAACATAATTAATATTATATTATAATTTAATTAATATTCTCATACAATAACAAGCTTAGAAAGGGGGACAGATTAGAAGAGGTCGGTGCATATCCGAATTGTTCCCACTAAAAAAAAGGTAATTGCATTCTTCTTTTAACGAAAAAATATTTTAATAATTATAGCTAATTGGTTGCATTGACACGAAGGTAATATTTTTTCTTACCTTTTTTTGGTAGGTTATGGGCACCCCGTCCAATCTGTCCGGGGTGACGGATAAGCGTCGTGACCCCATAACCGTATTCCCTCCTTATCCTCAGCCGGCCCCTGGAACCGATTGCTTAACATCCGTGGCTGGCTCGGCGGGATACCCTTTAGAGTACCTCCCTCGCTAACACCACTCCCGGGTCGTTGGTAGACCTCTCGCGGTCCACTTCTCTGCGGGTGACGGACCATTCCACGGTCCAGTCACCCGCGACCTCGGCTAGGGCGGCATCAGGCGCACTCGCACCTGCGCCGCCCAACGCGCCGGCTGCGGAGCGTGTCGTGATAATTTTTACTTACCCTGACTGCAATTTCTGGGCAAGCCCCTAGAAGATCGAGAGGTTTATCTATTATATATTTGCTTGAAGATAACTTTAATATTAACATACCATTGCTTCAATATTATAAAGTTAGTTGTATTAAAAAAAAAATAAAAGCACAAATTTATAAAGATAGTATATTAAAACTTAAGTGTCTAAAAATCAAACTACATTACATTTATATAATATAGACAAGACTTATAAAGATAAAATAATCACAAAGCAAATTTAATAATAGAATGTTAGAAGACATTTAATACCAATTATATTTTATATAAAAAAATTTATAAACACATTATATTTCGCAGTAGATATATTATATACCTAAGCTACGATACATATTTACACATCATTCGATTATATGTTAGGCAAATATACGAAAAAATTTATTGGTAACTAACGAACGAATTTTGGTAGTATTAATTTTAAAGAATTAATATGAGAATTCTCAAATTGAAACATTTTCGAAAATATTTTCTTTTAAAGTGAAACTTTTATTACATCGCCTGAAACTTTTTCGTCCATCTATTGCATGTCGCGTGACGGTCGGCGCTCGACAGAGCAGCCGAGGCTAATATGGCGGCGTTCGCGTCAGCTGACCGTGTAGTGTATAGGCTATTACTCATTTGTGCCAGTGCTCCACGCTATTTGTTTGTTTTTATCAGTGTTTAATGTAAATGTTGCTATTTTTTTGTAATGTGAAAAAAGTTTTACTTTTACCGTGGTTTCATAAAACCACACAATCAAATTTTTTAACTGAAATCTTGTATAGACAGATTTGGATGGGGAATAAAACCGTGTAATCGTCATCGACATGGTCATGTGACGTTTTAACACTGAGTATAGTGATATCTGTAGCAATGTCAATGTCACTATATCTGTGCCAATAGATATCAAAACCAGTGGGCTAACTCTTGAAATCAATTCTAATTTCGAAGCCGATTCGATTCCAATCTCACCAAACTTATATTTGGTACTCTTAAACAAAATCGAGAATGAATTCTTCGCGTTTGCCGTTGTTATTTTCACCAAATGTAATGTATGTTCTTACTTTAAATTAATAACATTATCGAACTCGATCACCACAAAGACGCCTTCTTGAAATGGTGAAACATTCACGATTTTAAACTCGAATGTATACGTCAAAATCACATCGTGAGTAGCAAATATTTGATTTAATCGACTAGGGTCGAATTCATTTAGTTTAAAGAAATTCCACCGAATTTTATTCCAATCGTGCGCTAGTGTCGCGTTCAAGAGTACCAAATTGCTTAAATTCGAACTGCGATTGGATTTAGGATTGGAATCGAGATTCAAGAGTAAGCACACAGATAAATTGTAATTTAATTTGAATATCCAAAAATAATAAATGTTTGTTTACATCTTAAGTTTTCACTCCTATCGGTGGTCCTAGTGCATGCTTTGTGTTCTTTTTTTAAATCAAATTACAATTTACTTGAACCTTACAACTTAATATATAATCACGCCTTGTTAATTTTAAAAAATGAATACGTGAATTCTCAAATATAATTATTTATTGAAACTATAAGTTCAATAAAACTCTTATACATGATGTTAAAGACATACATATTATGATGTTAAAGAGTCTGCTCCTGATCGATTGGCAGACATATTATTTATATAAAAATATATACCAGCAATTAAAGTATACAAATACGTTAATACGACAACTTATTTAAATAAATATAGATAAAGATTTTCCATACATAGTGATATATACTTTTAAACTATAACACTGCCGAATAAAAGAAATAAACTTAACAATGTTTTTATTTAGGAATTTGGAGAACTCGCTTCGTAGCTTTCGAAATCCCTATCCCTGGGTGACAACTGAAATAATAAATAATTCATGTTTGACATACTGAAATTAAAACAATTACACGGGTATAAATTAATTCAAACTACGGATAGTCCCGATCATAGAATTCATATTAAAATTAGAGAAAATTAACATTTAATCAGACTTAAAAAAAAAATATCCAAAAATAACAACTGTACGTTCAATTTTAAGTTTTCACTTCTTTCGGCAGTTCTCATAACTACTTTGTGTTCATTTTCATTAAAGTGATAAACAATCGTTAAAGGGGCATTGAAACAACTAGGATTACATTATGAGCAAAAATATGTAGGCGACGCACCTTTGTAATATTATTTTTGGAAATAACTTTTGATGCCATAAAAGATGGGTTATAAGTCCGGATAATATGTGTCCGGATAATTGGGTTTCTACTGAAATTGATATAATTATCGTAGCAAAAGATACATTATTTTTTATATGGTTTACTCTTAAATTTAGTTTAAATTCCAATTATATTCTGAATCCTTTCCAATTTTCATCAACCAAGACACAAATGTAAATGTTTATTTTTTGTCAATTTTTTATTTTAGATTAAATATTTCAATTAAATAACTTCAAATACCTTTGTGTTAGCGTGAAGTTTGTGCGGCACTAGGTACCTGCGGCAGACCAAACTCATCCACTGGGACCCCATCCTTGTTGCGCACACTATCTGCGCCCGGCTCCTTGTCAGGTGCCGCGGGAGCTTTCACCACGTCATCCAAATAGGATGCATCATCATCCAAAGCTATTTCATCACCTACCAAATAAAAAATACATGTGATTTAACATGAAAAAATATTTACATATTACATTCGTGTGCTGCTGAAGAGTTTGTTTGTTTGAACGCGCAAATCTCAGGAATTAACTGGTCCGATTTGAAAAATTCTTTCAGTGTTAGATAGCCCATTTATCGAGGAAGGCTATAGACGCTAAAACCAATAGGAGCGGAGCAACAATAAAGGATGATTCGAAATCGTTGTTTTTCCTTTTGAGAGCATCCGTAGCATGCGCTGCGTAAACGGTTATAGTTTCACAAAAATCATGTGTGACAAAATCGTATTATTTAAAAATATTTTCACCTTCTACGTAAACAAAGTCGCAGGTTAAAGTTAGCGTTAGCACAAAGTAGCTATTTCACACGGACGAAGTCGCGAGCAGAAGCTAGTTAAGAATACAATTCACCACTCCCTGTGTTGCCTGTGGTGGTAAACGACGACTAAATGATATATTGATAACATCAATGAAGAGACGGAAATCTCGAAGTAAAACCTTATGGCAGGCAACATGTCTGCACAGCACGGGACAATAGGTCAATTGCCCTCCTATTGTGGAGGAGGCTCGAAGGCAGCAGTGGGACGTATATTACGTGTTAGCACAACCAATTTGGTCTTGGGTCGTTTTTCAATTTCGCAAACCTGTCGTACCGTACCATTTGTATTACAGGCTCGCTGTAACTAAATTCTCAGTTTCAGACCATTTCAGCTTTCCTTCTCTTGCGTATCATGTCTAAATCATCTAACAATACTCGCGAGAAAGAGAGGAAGGTGGTGAATTGCATACTTAATTCGCTTCCCCGCGAACAAATGTTTAGCTTAATAGGTTTTTTTTATACTCAATGATTTCCATCTTTAAACATATTTAAACTCAGCTGGGTGATTAAAAAAGGCTATCGTACTGGTATTATATCAGTATGTTTGCATATACAAGATTATCAATTTTTTTTAAGACTATTTTCAGCAATATGAAAATAATCCTTGTGTTGCGGTTGCGGACTTCACAAACAGGTAATTAACGGACACAAATTACATCTAGATTCAGAACAACAATTTGTGGATCGCACAAAATTTTGTCTGCATGGGATTCGAACCCATGACACTGGGACGGTAGGTCGGTATCTTACGGGCCGACCACTGAAGTCAAGGAACTCTGCACCAGTGGTCGGCCCATCGACGAAGGCGACGTACTATGGGGTGGGTTACGGGGCCGCGCGCCGCTCCTCTGTCACCGCCCCGGACGGAGCCGAGTGGCGGGTGTGCTGAGCGTTGCCCACCCAAAAAAAGGCTATCTTAAGCATTAGGCCAACTGTGCAGTCAATTGTATTCACAAATCATTATCCATGTGATGACAGAGTTAGAATACAATTCATCAACCTCTTACATCCTCATGGGTGTCGTAAAAGACGACTATGGGATATAATATGCAAGAGAAGGTAATTCAACATATAACCTTATGCCAATCTGTCTATCCGGCTTAGTACAATATTTTATTTTTCGTCCCATTGTGATAAAGGCCCGAACCCAAAAATGGATTGTGTATAGACCGAGGTGTTTAAGAACATGAATAGACGAAACAGTTATCTTACTACTCTGAACTAACTTGTTTTTATACAATACAAATAAAATTCACTTACCAAGTGCATCTAATTCCGCAGCAAGTTCATCGTCGTCTAGCTCAGGCATGCCGTACTGGCGACCTAGCGCCTCTTGTACCTCATCTGCTTGTTCCAACATATCAGCAAGATCATCGTTCACATCCTGGAAATTATGACATCAATGGATAAATTATGCAGTAAAATCTGTTTAATATAAGCCCAGGTGAAGAATCTAGTGATGACGGAGTAGAAATACAATTCAATTTCACTCTCATTGTGGAGGAGGTTCAAGTCCAGCAGTGGGATGTATATGAGCTGTGATGATGAATGATAATGAAGGATCTATTATCGGAAGATGAAAGGAGAGGTAACAGAACAAGAATACCATGGTCATCATCCCTTCCTTTGTCATGGGTGATCATAAATAACATAAGCAAATAATCTATACCAATAAATAAAATTGGAGTGTCTGTTTGTAATGTCAAAATAATAGACTTTTTTCACGCTCACAGGGTTATTTGCACTATATACATGCCTAAAATACACTTCATATTTTTTTTGTCTGTCTGTTTGTTTCAGGTAATCTTCAAAACGGCTGGACCGATTTCAAAAATTCTTTCACCAACGGAAAGCTATTATATCAAGGAGTAAACTAGGCTATATTTTATCCCGGTATTCCCACGGGAACGGGCACTACACAGAAAAGACGACTGAAACCGAAGCGAAGCGAGGGCAGGTTGCTAGTTACTAATAGAAAGGGATAACTCGAAATAAAACCTTATATCATCTTACGGGTTAATTTCTATCCCAACAGGACAAGGCCCGACCCCAGCAGTGCAATGTATATGAGTTGATTATGATGATGAAGAGGACTCTACAGTACCTGGCCAAATTATTAGACTAAGTGAAGTAAAACAACATTTTTTGAATTCCTTGCTTCATATTCATTCCATATGGCAATAATTATTACAGGTATTTTATGTTTTTAGCATCAGCAACATTACACCATTATTTTACTCTGGCAACACTAACCAATTAGTTGTTGTTCTTTGCGTCATGTGGTTTAGGCGGTTATTCTAACATAAAACTGTTTTAATCAGATTTTGTTATAAAGCGTAGATAATAATTAATAAAGTTATTATTTGTGTTCTCTGGATTTGTTTTCGGTGTAATTTATTAATAAACATTATTACTCTATTTCCTTTTGTTACAATACTATTAAAATATCATTTATTTTAACTTTAAAATGGGAAAAAACGCAGATCTATCTCCGAAAAAGGTTGGACAGATATCAGGTTTGTTAAAATGTTCGAAACTTTCACAAAATGAAATTGCTGCAAAGGTTGGAGTGTCACGAAGTTCTGTGAAAAATATCAAGAAGAAATTAGACATGAATATCAGTTTGTCACCTTCTCGTAACGGTCATAGTGGCCGACATCGGATTACTACGACGAGGACAGATAGGAAAATTCGGGATATATGTCTTGAAAATCGAAAAAAATCTTTACGTATACTTAGAAAAGAAGTTCAGAGTGAAGGAATAAAGATTTCTGAAAGAACTCTAAGACGTAGGTTAACAGAAAATAAGCTGGTGGCTATGAAACCTGCTCGGAAGCTGAGGCTCACACAAGCCATGATAAAGAAGTGACTAGAGTGGGCTAAAAAGTACAAAAATTGGTCCGTGGAAGATTGGAAAAGGGTAAATTGAATATTTTAAGTGTTCTTGTATTATCTTTATGTATAATTTGTAATAACAACCTTTTTATTTTCATGTTAAAGATCTGCTTCTCTGATGAGTCTGTTTTCCAAGTTTTGACAGGAAAAACCAAATTTGTTAGACGTCGCCCTGGTGAAAAGTACAAGCCAGAATGCATTGTACCAACGATAAAACATCCTCCATCAGTGATGGTATGGTCTGTCATATCTGGTAAAGGTACTGGTCGTCTCTATGTGGTGGAAAATACAATGCGACAAGATCAGTACATGAAAGTTCTACAAACTAGGCTTATCCCACAAATGGAAGAGTGGTTTTCTTGCGACGTTGAACCAGTTTTTATGCACGATGGTGCCCCGTGTCACAAGGCCAAGTCCATTACTGAGTTCTTGAATAAAAAAAAATTAAAGTTCTGGACTGGCCAGGGAATTCTCCTGACATGAACCCAATCGAGAATGCTTGGGGGTTGCTGAAGAGACAAATATCGAAAAAAAAATTAACGAACAAAAGACAATTAATAGAATGTCTCACACATGAATGGAATCATAATACCCACCTACAAGAAACCATTCAAGCTTGTATAGAGAGCATGCCGCGACGAATACAGGCCCTCTTATCACAAAAAGGCGGCCATACGAAATATTGTTTACCTGACTGTTGCCCTTCTACAATTTTTTTAAATAATAAATATATATCTAATTGACACTATCGTATTATTGTTTTACTCTTTATTACCAAAGCTATTTAGGAAAAAAACAAGTAAGAGGGTTTTGCCAACACTTAGCTCATAGAAGGTTTATAAAATAAGAATATTGTAAAACTACTTTTACGGATTATATCGCGTTTGTATTTGATTTATGATTGCCCGACGTTTCGAACACTTTGCAGCATTCATGGTCACGGGCGGACTAAGGTGTCTCACGTCCAACAAGTAATCGTTATTACAGACATTTATAATTATCTACCCGATACAGAAAATTAGTTATAAATTATTATTTACAAATTTATTTATAACTAGCAACCCGCCCTCGCTTCGCTTCGGTTTCAGTCACTTAAACCCGCGTAGTTCCTGTTCCCGTGGGAATACCGGGATAAAATGTAGCCTATGTTACTCCCTGATATTATAGCTTTCCACTGGTGAAAGAATTTTTGAAATCAGTTCGGTGGTTTAAGCGTGAAAGCGTTACAAACAAACAAACATCCTTACTTTCGCATTTATAATATTAGTATGGATGTGTAGTGCTCGCGTAAACATCAGATATCAATATTGTAAAATTTCTTCCTTGGTCTAATAATTTGGCCAGGTACTGTAGAGACCTTTGTATATGAAGATATGTATGTATTATTCTAACATCATAAATGTAAAAATTAATGTGATTAAACTTGGGGTTGAGGTGAAAATGAATGTGATTTACACATTTGTATCAAATATGTTTACATTTGTATCAAATATGTTAACATTTCCTATCTAAATTGTAACTTCGTGTCTTGGGGTATTGCTGACGTATATGAGCAGCAGTTACCACTTACCGTCAAGTTAGTTGCTTGCTTGTCTCTACCAAAAGCTTAATACCAGGTTTGGATAAATACCAAACTTTTAAAATATTAATTAATTAATTTTTTAAGACAAGACAACACCCTGCACTAAGGAAATAATCCTTGTATTGCGGGGGACTTTACAAACATATAATTAACGGACACAAATTACATCCAGACTCAGAACAACAATTTGTGGATTGCACAAAGTGTTGTCCCGCGTGGGATTCGAACCCCCGACACTGGCGCTGTAGGTCGCTATCTTAACCACTACGCCATCTGTGCAGTCATATTTAATGTGTGATGATGGAGAAAGGCTACAATTCATCAGATTCTTGCTCATAGATGTTGTAAAAGACCCAAGGGTTACAATATGTCTACAATGTCTATGCGAGAGAAGGAAAACCTGAAATAAAACTCTATACCAAACCCAGAGTGGTATTATAAGTCAATTGTCAATTTTTTTTTTAATATTGTTATTGCAATCTGTCTTCAGGTGACCTTCAGCAATATTTAAATGAGGGTAGAATGTTTTGTGAGGTACATGTCCAATATAATATGTCCTCATAAATCTATATATATAAAAGAAAGTCGTGTTAGTTACACTATTTATAACTCGAGAACAACTGAACCGATTTGGCTGAAAATTGGTGGGGAGGTAGCTTAGAACCAGGAGACGGACATAGGATACTTTTTATCCCGTTCGATCGCGTTCCCGTGGGACGTGACATAAAATGTCAAAGAGAATACAAGTCAATATGAAACGTGGTATAACAAAAACGCATTTGATATGTAATAACAAAACGCAAATGACAGCTAAACATAATTTAGTCTATGATGAAGTATGGTTTAAAATTTCATGATTATAATTTTGTTAGAAATCAATAATTTGAGTTCTCTTTAAATCATCATTAACAATGTCGCGACCAAGACGATTGAATCTTTGCCGACAAAGCCATAATGGTTCTTCTATTAGAGACTATATTTTCGGAAATTGAGAAAATATATTACGGGAAAAAATTATGGTGGTACGAAGTTTGCCAGGTCAGCTAGTAGTATATTAGAGTAAGTCTTGGGGTACTCTTCACTTTAGTCTTCTCGTAATTGGAAAGTTATCATTCAAAGGTGGTGAGCTAATGTATTGGGATGTAGTTGCAATCTGTATTTATATGATGTGGTTCTCTCCTTTATTTCTTCTTTCACCCTGTGTTTCCTCGCTCTGTTATTGAGGAAGAAGTTTGGGCCCAGCAGTATATGAGCTAAGATGGGCTCCAAATACCATTGTTAACAGACACTATCATCTTCATATTAAAATAGAAAGTTTTCAGACTTCAATGATAATTAATCTACTTGTGTAGTGATGGGTCGGAATACAATGTGTCAGCACTCCTTACTTTCTTGTGGGAGTTATAAAACAGGCTAGGACAGTGATGGGCAAAGTACGGCCTGCGGGCCAACTCCGCGAAAGTATTTAATCCGGCCCGCCGAGAGTGAATCCATCCTAAATATTCTAGTCAGCATTTTGGCACGATAAATAAAATCTGACGTTTATAATTGAAAAGCTTTCATTATCTCATAATTAACTTGCCATAATTATAATTATATCGGCAGTCTGTAACAGGTATTAGTATATTTATTAGAAAAAATCCATTCTGTTCACCTATCGGTGAAGCTAAACTATTATGGAAAAACAATTTCATATGTCTCACACGGCTAACAAGGCGTAAAAGTAAAAGGTATTTTGTTTATAAAAAGCTTTAATACAAAATGCATTTTTTCTATAGCTGGCCCTCCTCTAGAATTTCTTAAACTTTGTGGCCAGCAATTAAAAAGTTTGCCCACCACTGGGCTAGGGGATCACCAGAAAAATTAACAGTTACATTCTTATCTCCATCTACTATGTCCCTTGTGTGATGATTATTGTTTTATGTGGAGACCTACATCCAGAGGTTGACAGCTGATAATGAATGATAAATTAAATGAACATCCAAACGACTGCACAGATGGCGTAGTGATTAAGGTACCAACCTACAGTGCCAGTGCCGAGGATTCAAATCTCACATGGGACAACACTGTGCATTCTGGATGTAATTTGTATCGGTTAATTATATGTTATATGTAAAGTCCACCACTATACAAGGATTATTTTCTTAGTGTAGGGTATAGTCTTTTATAAAAAAAAAATAACAAGTGTTTACCTCAATATTATCAATATTAATCTTCTTAAACTCTTTCTTCATCTGAGTCACACCATCCTTCATTGCAGCTATGGTGGAGTGGGTATCCTTTAATGTCTGGGTAGCATAGTTAGCTTGTTCCATATTAAATGACTGAGCTCTTAAGCTCTCGAGCTGCTGTTCATACCTAAAGCAATACATGTTTGAGGAACGCTTACTAAGCCATGTAGAATATATCAAGTAGGAGACATAAGCAATCTAAATCTATTCACCCATACATTCACCTATCAACAAGTGTTATAAGTAGATCTATCTGCAAAAATTCCCCATAGACTCTTATTTTTAACACTCCATATACGAGGTGGGGTATGACATACCCCAGCGGTAAAAAATCGATACAATTTTTGAACAAGGAAGGCGCGCAAGTTGGTTTTCTCAGTAGCTGCAAATGTGACGTTGCAGCCCCCATTCGTGTGAAAAAATTAGTCCAGCGTCAGCCACGAACAGTGTGACACTTGCATAAAGTGCCTTGGGGTATCACACACCCCACCTTGCATGGCGCGTGGCCTAAAACGTAAGTGTAACTACTGTTGTTTTTTATTTATTTATATGTTTATTTCAGTATTTAACGTAGTGAAATATTGTTTGCAAGTAATAGTTTAACTAAAACATGTTTCGGTTAGCGGAAGAAGACACATTACGAGCACTGGTAGGAGAAGACGATGCTTGTGACACTGAGTTAGAACAGGAATCGAATGGTGATACAGATCATATGCTCAAAGCGATAGTGAAGTGGATGCTGACATACTGTCTTCGGTTTCAGTCAGTGATGACATTAGGCACATTTGTAAAAAATGTAATCAGCCTATATGTATGGAATACATAAATTTTTATTGTCAAAACTGTAAAAACGTAAGTGACTAAGATCTGATTTTATTATTGTTTGTTTTTACTAAATTGTTAATGTTTAAAACTAGATATACTGTAGTTTTATAAATTGAGAAGACTGTGATTATAATATGTGCCATTTGATTTAACTACTCAAGAAAAGATATAACAGTTTATAGTTTGAAGAAAAGTTAAGTTTTTGTATTATTACTAATAAAAGTCTATTCTAATATAAAAATAAAATTCATTTCACTTAAACCAATTCATTATTAGATATATAAATATTTTATTATTATTTAACAATCACAAAAAACAAATTTGCGGGTTTTACTACCTTTTATAGTTGGGGTATAGCAAACCCCACCTAGTAAACCATGATGAGATTAGTCACCTCGTATATGGAGGGTTAAGTGAATGATGTTATAACTACCATTGTTGGCAAGCAGGTTAGCAACTGCTTTTGGTGTTATGAGTTTCATTTATTGCTTTTTAGCCAATTTTTATGATTAGCATAGAATACAATGTTGTACATTTCCATAGGTAAGGGATAATGAGGACAAGAAAAATATTGCATAACTACCAAAGTTGTCAGACAGGTTGGTAACAGCAGTTGGTCTCTCTATCTTGCCCGTAGATCTTGTAAAAGATGACTAAAGGGCATATTATCTGTGCAATGGAAAGAAAACTCAAAATTAAACCCTATACCAACATGTCCGACCAGCATGGCATAGTAGGTCAAATACCCTCCCATTGCAGAGAACGCCCGAGTGCAACACTGGGATGTATGTGGGCTGCAATGATATAAACTATGTCATTTGCATTGCCAACCCGCTTGGTAAATGTAGGAAAGATAGTATGCCATTTTTCCATTGCGGAAGAGCTCCATGGCTCAGAGCAGGAAATAATAGAGATCTTACATTTTTTTCTGCTTTAAAACCCTCATTGCCTTTTGTTTAACTGAATTTTTAGCTGGTCCTTCTCTCATTTTGTTCATCTGATCCTTATATTTCCTAAGCTCCGCTTCCAGCTTCTGCACTTTTTCTTCAATATTATTAGCTCTACTGTCGACCTGCAATAAACAATTTAACAATCATGGAGTATGTGTATGAGAGTAACAATGAATCATCCTGTCTTTAAAGCACGTATAAATGTTTAATTATAGACTTACATTATTAATACAATCGCTGATGCTTGGGCCAGGTTCTTTAGGCTTTCCTCGTCCAAATAATCTGTTCATTTTGCTTTGTTTAAACCGTATAAATTTTTAATAACACTTCTTATTTCCTGGATTCAATCCAGGAAAACAAATTTCGCTATTTTAGATGACACTTGCACAAGCGTTGCCAACTTGAATTTCTTCTTTTTCTTTTTTTGTCTTGGCAATCAGCTACTAATACGAGCCATTTTTGCCAGTATCGAGTTATACTTATCTTTTCAAATTATCAGTTTCTTCATCTTAGTAATGGTCCGTTAGTAAGTCAAAGTGTCGCCCTCAACAGTGTAATGACCACTGTTAAGGGTATCGTCTGAGAATTTTGGTGGAAACAAAAAGGTATGTTTAGCAGTTTTACATCATATTTACTACACCTCAGCAGTTCTGCCGCTATATATTACATAAAATCCACCAAAATTCTCTGACGATACCCCTAACACTGGCCATTACACTGTTGGAGGCGACACTTTCGACTTACTGACGGACCATTACTGACATGAAGAAATTGATAATTTGAAAAAAAAAATTATAACTCGACACTGGCAAAAATGGCTTGTATTAATAGCTGATTGCCAAGACAAAAAAAGAAGAAGACAAATACCACAGATAGGGATGGTCATCTATGTTGTTATACGAAAAATATTGTAACATCGATGTTAACGGAATTGATCATCGATGATAACTCACGGCCTCACGCACACTAGCAATTAATAAATTTTAGGGATAAATCGATAATAACGTGCACGCGTCGATGTCCTAAAAAGAAAAGCTGGCAAAATTAAAATTGCAGGCAAATGAGTCATGTTTATGAACGACTTTGAATAACTATGACGCAGGTGGTAGGCACATGATTTTATAAGATATTTGAGACAACTCTTAAAGCACCAAAATTTGTTTATTATATTATTATAAAAACTAGTTTATTATTTCTTATTCCGAGGTGAAAGTGCTAATATGACTCCACGTAGTATATAAGTAAAACCCGAAATGAGTCATTAATCACAAGTTAATATGGTCACTAAATAAATACCATTTGCTATAAAAAATAAATTAAACTAAATTTTAATGGCGGATTAGTAGTCTGTATGAGTGAAATGAAAGTGAAGGACTATAATGAAGGTAATGATTGCGTGGGTGTATGAATGTAGTAACGGAGGCGACATATATTCTTCTAGTGACCGAGTAAAAATACAATTCACCACTCTCCATTTTGCCTGTGGATATCGTAAAAGACGACTGAGGATACATGTTATATGTATATAATGTCTATGCAAGAGAAGTAAAACTCGAAATAAAACCGCTATACCAATCCTTCTGACCAGCGTGGTATAGTAGGTCAATTTGCTTCCTATTGTGGAAGAGACAATTCATTAGCGATACATATCCACTAGACGAACTGTCGGCTTCACAAACACTCTGGATAAAAAACGTACCCGCTAAAGCAAAACGTAACCGAAAACAGTTGCCTCATGACGTTTCGTATCGGTATTGATATAACTAATAACGGTTATGCCCATGCCTCTAAGGTTTCGTATCGGTATTGATATAACTAATAACGGTTATCATTTACCTAGGTAAAAAGAACTAACGATAGCGTGAAGTTGTCTAACAAGTCTCATGAGCAAAACAATTATACCATCTCACTTTCTACGAGATTCCTGACGTGCAAAATAGAGAGAGGGCGGTTATTGGCTAGTGGCTTAATAACAAGCAACATTTCAAGAATACTGATATAAACGGAAGACGCTCTTATTTCTATTGAGGTAAGACTCAACTGTCATAAACTTTGGTAAATTAAACTGTAATGGAAAGTGCTTTTGCTTCTCGTTGCTATTGTATGCTATGAAAAGAAAGAAAGAAAGAAACTCATTTATTTCGATCTCATAGTAGTAAAACGGTACAGAGATGATCGTAGATGGCTCCTGCTCCGATACCATGACCATTAATACTGGTGTACCACAAGGCTGGGTGCTCTTCCCGACGTTGTTTATTCTGCATATCGACGAGATGCTCTCGAGATGAGCGAGAATATGCGTTGCTATGCAGATGACAGCACGGGTGACGAGCGGTATATCGAGCAAAGGAATGTCCCTGGGAGTACTCAGGAAAGAAGGGTCCAACTTGTGTCTGAAGTCGAGCGCTCTCTGGGGCGGGCCTCGGAATCGGGTGAACGGAACCTGGTCCAGTTCAACCCCACAAAGACACAAGTTTGCTCGTTCACTGCAAAGAAGAAACCGTTTGTCATGGTGCCTCAGTTCCAAGGAGTAACTCTCCAAATTTCCGACAGTATTGGGATCCTTGGCGTCGAATTATAGAACAAAGTCCAGTTTGGGTGTCATTTGTAGGACAAAGCCAAATTGGCTATCAAAAAATTGGGCGTCCTGAACAGAGCCAGGCGGTATTTCACACCGAGACAGCGTCTTGTACTATACAAAGCGCAAGTTCGTCCTCATGTGGAGTACTGCTCACATCTCTAAGCAGGCGCGCCCAAATATCAGCTAGGCCCACTTGACCTCCAAAGGTGTGCTGTTCGAATCATCGGGGATCCCAATCTCACGGACGGATTGGAGTCGCTGGAGCGGCGCGGCGGACTTTGGGTCAGTCTGTGTACTCTGCCGACTCTTTCACGGGGAGTGCTCCGAGGAACTGTTTGACTTGGTACCACCGTCACCGTTTTACCAACGTACCACCGCAGCAGGGTTCATCCATTTCACCTGGAAACGATATGGTCTTCAGCTGTACGTTTCCAGCGATCATTTTTCTCACGTACGTGCAGGCTCTGGAATGAACTACCTGCTGATGTTTTCCGAGCGCTATGACTTGTCCTTCTTTAAACGAAGTTTAAGAAGAGCATTTACTTCACCGTAGGCAATGGCCTGGCTGTGCCCCTGGTATTGCAAAGGTCCATATGCGGTATCACGTACCATCGTGCTGCCTACTCGTTTGCCACCATCGGCAATAAAAAAAAGTCTATATAAAATTTTAAAGACTATACTAACATATACCTTGAAAAACCTATACTTATAAAATATACTAAAATAAGTTACAAAACGAAAGCGAATATATAATATGTAGGTTAATTAACAACTAGTACATAAGGAGGTCGAAAAAGATCCTATATCAGCAAAAGCTGCACCGAGACGGTGAAGCGCTGGTTTTCATATAGAACCACAGCGGTAAAATCACGGATAGTCACATCAAAATATATGGACTATATATGGACTAGCTCCTAAACTATTGGAGATGACATTTTAATTTTTTTTATGAAGAATTAATACATATAAAGCTTTAATTCAAGGTAAAATATTTAAAATAAAAAGTGTCGAAGTTACTGAAATATCGATTAGAAATTTTCACTTCCGGTTTATTATACATAAAAAACAAAAAAATTAAAACTTGAACTTTTTAACTATTATAAACAATACTCTTTAGTTTTGTTTACAAATTAATTGATACAGAAAATAAGCTTCCAAAAATTCATGATTTCATTCGTAGTAAATTTTCAAAAGCTCATAACTCAGCAATAAAGCATCATACGAAAAAAAATTGTGTGTACACGTCCAGTGGGCCTATTCTTGAAATTAATTCTAATTTCGAATCGGATTCGATTTCAATCTCACCAAACTTATATTTGGTACTCTTGAACAAAATCGAGAATGAATTTTTCGCGTTCGTCGTTATTTTCACCAAATGTGATTTCACTTTCTTCTCTATCAGATATAACTGGTTTAAATAGTCCATTTTCTTTATATGAATTAAAAGGAGTTATTTCTAAAACTAAAGATTCTGCACCTGGACCTGATGGAATTCCATATTCCTTTATTTCTCACCTCAGTGACTCTGCCCTCTCTTATTTTCTTAATCTATACCAATAAATAAAATTGGAGTGTCTGTTTGTAATGTCAAAATAATAGGCTTTTTTCATGCTCACACGGTTATTTGCACGACACCTATGCCTAAAATAGCAATTAAAAAATTTTTGTCTGTCTGTCTGTCTGTTTGTTCCGGGTAATCTTCAAAACGGCTGGACCGATTGCAAAAATTCTTTCACCAATGGAAAGCTATAATATCAGGGCGTAAACTAGGCTATATTTTATCCCGGTATTCCCACGGGAACGGGAACTATGCGGGTAAAACGACTATAACCTATAACCGAAGCGAAGCAAGGGCGGATTGCTAGTCTTATTAATAAAATTATTGTCTCCAGTTACATCCCTCAATCCTGGAAGAGCCAAGATGTACTGCTTTTTCTTAAACCTAACAAAGACCCTTCTGATATTTCTTCATATCGTCCTATAGCACTTTTTTCAGTATTAATGAAAATATCTGAACATCTAATTAAAAACCGTCTTGAGTGGTATATAAAAACTAACAACTTGTTAAGTAATAATCAGTTTGGTTTTAGACGTGGCAGAGGAACCATAGATAATATAAGCATTCTAACTACTGACATTATACTTGCATTATCAGAAAACAAATGTCTAATTGCTGCATTTCTCGATATCACAGCTGCTTATGATAATGTTGTAATTTCTATCCTTTACAAAAAACTTAAATACTTAAATGTTCCTGATTTGCTATCCAACTTTATTGTCAATATGCTGTCAGGTAGATGTCTAAATATTTCATTAAACGATTGCACATTATCTCGTCATGTTAGCAGAGGATTGCCACAAGGTTCAGTACTTAGTCCCATTTTATATAATATATACAGTTAGGACTTAGAGTCATCCTTAGGCCCAGATATCAATGTGCTTCAATATGCTGATGACTTACTTGTGTATTACTCTCATCACAATGTTCAAGTGGCATCAAACACTATCTCATTCACTCTCTTTACTTGAAAACTGGTTAGATAAAAATGAACTTGAAATATCCCCTTCTAAGAGTGTTGTTATCCTCTTTTGTCGTATGAAATCACCCCCTTCAGTTTCTGTTTTCTTTAGTAATTCACAAATTACTCAAAAAGACCATACAAAGTTTCTTGGTGTAATTTTAGATTCCAAGTTATCAAGTGTTATTTATTGTGAACATGTTGCAAATAAGTGTGAGCGTTTATTAAACATTGTAAGATGCCTTTCTGGAGTTTGGTGGGGGGGCGCATCCCTTTTCCCTGAAAATTGTTTATGATACCTTGATTAGAAGTGTACTTGATTATGCCAAGTAATAAAACTGGACTCAGAAAACTGGACTCAGTTCAGTTTAAAGGTCTGCGGCTGATTTGTAGAGCAATGAAGTCTAGCCCTATAAACTGTTTACAGGTGGAGTGCCTCGAATCTACTCTAGATTTGAGACGTCAGTATCTGTCTGATACATATTTATTTCGGTGTTTTCAATTCACTAAGCATCCATTGCGCATCAAGTCACAAGCCCTTTATAATTCCATAAATTTATCAAGCTACTGGACACAAAACTCTCCCATGCTTAGTTCAAAGTTATCAGAAATTCTTAAGCATACATGCCTCTACTTTTAATTACACAGTGTATCCACTCTTTATGGCTAATTTTAATGCATTGACAACCTTACCCAATATAAATTTAAACATTGGTATTTGCAAAAGTGATATAGATGCAAACATTAATTTTAACATAATAAAAGATCGACTGTGGGCTGACTGGCATCATATATACACAGATTCTTCTAAGCATTCATCACAGGGTAATGTGGGGTTGGTGTTTACCATTCATAATATGATATCACACAAAAAATCAGACTTACACCGGAATTGACCGGCATCCTCAGTTTTTACTGGGGAGTGCTTCGGTCTTTATAAAGCAGTGGAATATATTTTATTGGCTAAGCTTCATAAGACTATTATCTTTACCGACTCTAAAAGTGCTTTACAGGCACTTCAGAAGCATCCCTTCAATAGTAAAATAACTTTTCCCTTAATTGTTGATATTAGACATTTACTTTCAAAATGTACAGATTTAGGATATACCATTTCTTTCGCTTGTATTTCCAGTCATTGCAACATCTCTGAGAATGTAGTAGCTGACCGACTTGCAAACGAGGCTATCTCAGATGGTGATATATTTCCATATAAAAACTTTAGTCACGATGTGGAGCCTCTTGCCAATGTATTTTTGAGGGAGTCATGGCAGGAGATATATACCAAAAATTGCGCAGATATTAATATCGCATTCAACACGATATTCCTCGACATCCTTGGTTTTCGCTGATGATATTCAGTAAGAGAGCTACGAGCTGTATTATACGTATGAGACTGGGACATGTTTGCACACCTGTCCATCTTACCAGGCTTCAGTTATTACAGGCTGAGAAACGCGAGTGTGGTATTGATAATGGTGATTTAAATCATATTTTCCTTTCCTGTCCTCTCCGTGATAATTCCATTATTTATGAAACTATAAATACATATAACATTCCGTTACCATCTCCTATTTCTATACTATTAGCATCTAATGATTTCCGTATCTATCGCCCACTAAGCATATTTATTCATGATAATCATATTAAAATTTAATATATTTGTCTAATTATATATTTATAAATTCCTTCGAAACTTTTCCTAAATTCCTCGTTCCGAAATTAATTCCTAATATGATATATATAATATATATAATATATAAAATAATATATATATAATTGTGTATCCTGTTTCCTTACCTTTGTTTGTGGCTATACGCAAACCGCGTTCGTTCTATGTTCCAAACACTGTACAAACCTTACTAAAATTTCCATCACTGTATATTGCTTTGTATAATTTCATTGTAAGCACAATTGGAAATGTATGATATATTAGATAATTTAAGATTATTATTGTTTATTATTGTATAATGTAAATATTACTGTTCCGAACCTTATGTAGTTTTTAAGTTTCTGTTAGGCTGATGGTTCTGCCAAAGCCTTTAATAAATTTAAAAAAAAACAAACCGTGTTTACCGTGTTCGCCAAGAATAAAAAAATATTTTGATTTTATTTTTTATCTTTCCGATTAAATTTATTACTTTTCTAGAATTTACGAAATACTCCACAAAATAATTGTTTAATGTGAGAAAGTAACAACGACCAATCTTCAATTCATAACAATGACAACTAACGATGCTATTGATAACAGGGTAAATATCTAAATATTTTATAGTTGAATATTTCAATTAAAACATTTTTTAACATTAAATTTTATCTAAATTCATAATAAATTACAATATGCCATTATTTGTATTATTTTTAAAAGATAAATGTTAATATTTATTCTTATTCGGATAAACAAACTTATAGGTTATAAATAGTTATAATCATAACCTCTTTTTCACCCGTGGCCACTGCTATATGATAATCTTTACACTTAATCGTTTTTCTGTATAACATTAAATAAAACATCATCAAAATTATTCAATGAAACATAAAACTTAAATACAACTCAAAGCACCGCATGACATCACATTCCTGCCAAAATTTTACTATGAAAATAAGGGGCCCCTAATATCAAGGGTTTTATTATTGGTGCTGAGAAACCTACAACTGAGGACAATACAATACCTTGCCACACATTAATGTTCCATGGGGGTCTCAAAACCATATGAATACCAGGAGTAGCATCACAAGCACTCTTTTGGGAAGCTTACAACACCCACTGCAAATCTTCTTGTTATGAGTAGACGTTGATAGGCTAATCATCATCATCACCATAGCCCATATATGTTACAACGCTGGACTCAAGCCTCCTCCACAATAGGAGGAAAATTGACGTTACTACCATGTTAGTCACAGATGTTGATATAGGGATCCATCACGACTTTTTCTTCTCTTGCATAGATGTTATGTGCTTATTATATCCCTTAGTCGTCTTTTACGATATCCATGGGCAAAATTAGTTGTGATAATCTGTATTCTTATTCTGTCACCACACAAGAGTGATAGGCTAATCTATTCCAATAAATAAAACTGGAGTGTCTGTTTGTAATGTCAAAATAATAAGCTTTTTTCATGCTCACACGGTTATTTGCACAACACCTATGCCTAAAATACGGATAAAAAAAAAATTGTATGTCTGTTTGTTCCGGGTAATCTTCAAAACGGCTGGACTGATTTCGAAAATTCTTTCACCAATGGAAAGCTATAATATCAGGGTGTAAACTAGGCTATATTTTATCCCGGTATTCCCACGGAAACGGGAACTACGCAGGTAAAACAACTAAATCCGAAGCGAGGGCGGGTTGCTAGTACAAAATAAAATTAGAAAGTTTCAAATAGTGTTTTCATGAATATGAATAAAATGACCACAACTACCTAGCAATAAGTAGGCTTATTGCTCTATATTTACAGAGCAATTGCGCAATAAGCCTACTTAGCTTAGCCAGCTGGTTTGTCTAGTTAATGGATCATGATTATCTGAGATGTCTTCCATATACTCGTAAAGTATTGTACACACATAATCTCATTAAATAGCATTGTTAAAACAATTATAACTTATATTGGGAGTCCTTTGAATTTTCTTTAGCCATCATTCATCATCATTTCAGCTTATATATGTCTTTTTTCTCTCCTTTGGGTTTAGTACTTGTGGATGTCTATTGATATGGATGGGTTGCTGAACTATTTAAAGGAGTGCTAAGTGCCGGTTCACACATTTGGAGGGAACCACATTGTTTAAATAATAGTGACATTTGAATAATTGATATAGGGTCACCAATGATAAGAGAACCAATTACATTGGTAGAGTTTTATTTGTCTTGCAATCAACCATCAACATCCTTTCAGCTCATATACAGGGTGTATCAGGTTATGGGGCAACTGTTCGAGTATGTTGTAGTTTAACGGTCATAGATCGTAATTAGAATGTACATTACACAAAAAACAATATAACATAAAAGTTATAGTGATTTCAAAAAAATGTGTTACGTATTATGTAGGCATGTACAGACAAAATACATGTAGGCATGTAAAGCTTCGCCAGTAGAATTTCATTCATTCATACCTAAAATTGCGCAAACGTTTCAATGACATCGTAGGTTGTACCTACGTTTGCGCGAGCGGTCAACGGCCATAGGCCGATCAGCTGTTTTAAAGCGAAGTTTGTTTTGCTTATGTGAATGTAATCATTGATTTATTCAATTTCTAATGAACATTTAACAAAGTATGAATCTGTTGCGTATTAAGTATGACATTGACTTTATACATTTCAATCAGTTTTACACGAAAAACGATGACAAAATTGAAAACTTTACGTCTCTAATTTTTTAACGAATCGATATTTTTCGTTCAAATTTTTGTCATGGGTTCCTACCACCATCGCCTAGCTCCCTTTTGACCAGTTGCCCCATAACCTGATACATCCTGTATATACGTCTCACTATTTGGGCTCAAACTTCCTCCACCATAGGAGGGCAATTGATCTACGATACCACGCTGATCAGTCATGGTGGTATAGGGTTTAATTTCGAGTTTTCCTTCTTTTGCATAGATGTTATATGCATATTTTATCCCTTAGTTGGCTTTAAGTCACCCACGACCAAGATGGTGGTGAATTGTATTCTTAATTTGTCAACACTCGAAAACTAGACAAATACTTGGAGAATTGGAGACACACACATGCATACTACATATAAAAGGAATCCAGATGCTCTGTTTAGAAGTATTTTCTAAATTGGTAATTGATTTGGTTATTATCTTAATTTACAGTTCAACCATCATGGATCGTCCTGTGATCTAAATCCCTGGCAATGGGATATAAATAACGTTTTAAAACATCAAATAAATAGTACAATCAAATATGCAGTCCTCATTCTAAATAGACCCATCACACAGAACTCCCGATTTGTGAAAGAAGTATGGAACAAAGGTTGGTTTATAAAATGTTAACTTTATTTACGGCAAGCTATTTGATGACGGCTGCGAATTCCACCATGACGGCTACGAATACTACAACATAAGGATACATTGCTCGTGGGTGTCGTAAAAGACAACTAAGAGCTTAACATAGACCCGAATCAACTCCATCAAATATGGTCTGGTCTACAATTAATTTCGAAACTATTGTCAGGGTGTATCAGGTTATGGTGCAACCGTTCGAGTATGTTGTAGTTTAACGGTCATAGATCGTAATTAGAATGTATATTACACAAAAAACAATAAAACAATAGTTACAGTAATTTCAAAAATATGTGTCAAAGAAAAAAGTCTACGCCTTAAATGTGACGTGTGGACGTCTAAGTCGTCGCCCGCCTTTATACCTAAATAATATCGGTGCTATAGGTTTGGTTTCTGGGACGCGGTCGCAGCCTTCTGCGAGGCAGTAATCTCGCAGAAGGAGGCGGCGAGTAGCGCAGCCTCGACGAAACGACCCGCCGCCGGCGACTGGGGCGGCCTAGGCGCGACTACCTGCGCCTCATGCCGCCCTAACCGAGGCCGCGGGTGACGTGACCAGGGAATTAGTCTGTCACCCGCCGAGTGGCCGACCGCGTGAGCAAAGACCGACGTAAGAGGGGGGGACGTCGGTCGATGGGAGGGTACCCCAAATAGGGGGTATTCCGTCGGGCCGACCACTGATGACAAGTAACCCTGCTCCGGTGGTCGGCCCAACGACGAAGGCGACGTGCATCGTGGGTGGGTTGTGGGAGTTGCGTGCTTACGCCCCTCTGTCGCCCCGGACGGAGTGGTGCGAGGAGCGCGCCGACCGCAACCCACCCCAAAAAAAAATGGTTCGTAATTAGAATATTACAAAAAAAAAAACAATAAAACATAACTGTTATAGTTATTTCAAAAATATGTGTCTAAGAGTCTGCTTTCAATGTTACACGTTATGGACAGAATACATGTAGCCATTGTAAGTCGCGTCGACCGTATAAGTAGGTATGAAACGGCGCCCATTAACAGTCGATGACCTATCAGCTGATATTAAAGCAAAGTTTGTCTTGCTTATAATCATTTATCATCATTAATATATTCAATTTCTAATGAACATTTAACAAAGTACGAATATGTTGCATATTAATTATCACTGCTTTTATACATATCAATCAGATTTACATGAAAAAGCGATGACAAAATTGTAAACTTTACAAATTGATATTTTTACTTCAATTTTTTCATGGTACTACCACCCAATGGTAGTTACCCATGAAAAAAATTACTTACTCCCGTTAGACCAGTTGTTCCATAACATGAGACATTCTGTATATTTATATTAAGAGTATGCATATAGCTTGAATCATTTATCTATATTTTGATATAACATGACATTCGTGGTCACTGCTCCGCATCTGTTGCTTGTATTGTTATACTACATAGCGTATTATATTTTTCAATATCTGGCTAATGAATACATTGTGATATCATCATCATTTCAACTCGTACGCCCCATTGTTGCTGTAGTTTGAAAATTATCACAGAAACTATAATAACTTTAAAATTTAACCAAAGAATTCATTCTTTTTTGTTGAAATTAATTTTAATAAAAAAATACATAGCGTGTTACATTTTTTTTAAATAATGTGATAATATAAAATTATATTTACGAATTTGATCACGTTCGTATTTGATTTTTAATTGCCCGACGATTAGAACACTTTCCAGTGTTCGTGTTCTTATTCAGAACAAGGACTGTTCTTCCTCTCTTACACTGTTCAACAATAGAACAGTATAACAATTCCAGTGTTCATGGTTACAGGAGGACAGTTCTCCTGAAACGTATTCGAACGCTGGAATATTTTCGAAAGGTCGGTATTTTTTTTTTTGAGGAAGAGTTGGTAATCATTGCATTCTTATTCCGTCACCACACGGATTTACTTATTTTTTGTTTCAAAATACTTTTAGCGGCTGTCAGAATGACAGTCGACGGCGGCGCAAGGCGATGGGAGACATACATAGGAACTCAATCGGAAGAGGAGAGGAGAAGCTTAAAACCACCAGATCTGGTGACTGGAGACTTTGATTCCATCACAACAGAAATATTAGAGGAATACAAAAAGAAAGGTTATAAGGTGAAACTTTATATTATTATACAAATAAATGAATAAACACGTGACATATGTCCGTCAATTGTAAGTTTAATGGCGCCTAAATCTTATATAATACTTAAGTCAATTTAAGCATTAATATTATACCTTGAGTGACACATATAGCATTAAAAAAGATTCACCAAAAAAAAAATTAACCGTTGATGATACATGTTATACAACGTGGATTGAGTACCTAAAATTTAGGTGTCGTTAGTGAAAAGGCATAAGTACCTGAGACAACGATTAGTCCATACTTTTGTGTTATCAATTTAAAACAAAAATAAAACGAGAAACTGAATTAATTTAAATTCAAATTTTCGATCTTTGTCTTTGTTCTGACTACATCATTCATTATAGTCCATAAAATATAGCTTGATCTCTGTGACAGATGTCAACGAAACCAACGAAGTAAGGTTGGACGAGCGAAATGTTTACAATTTTATTTTGAATCACTTATATTTTCCTTCTTTTCATGCCAGTTTTATTGCAACTGAAGTGCAATACATTATAAATATAAAAATATTAATATTCATGCCTAAAATGTACCTCGTAAGTACTGAAATACCTAGTAAACATTTTTTAGAAAAATGGCGCTTACGCACTTACAAGGTCATACTGGACTGAAAATAATAAAGAGATGGGGCAGTCGATATACGTAAATCGATAACCGATCTTTATTAAATTATTCATAAAAGAAATAAACCCAATACAGTAGCTACATAAAACTTTCAACATATTTTGTACAATTATAAGAGACAGTTACATTATAAAATACATATATTGAATTAATTAAACATTAAAAACTACTTTTTGTCAGAGTAAATGATAATATTATGTACTCATTGTTGTCAATAAACAAAACATGTTTATTCATAAAACAGTCGCAATTGATCGATTGATCTAACTGTCTCTATTTTGGCAAAAAATAATAAATGTTCTAGCAGGAACACTCTAGTGATGACTATAATAATGACGTTTACCTTAATTGTACTCCTTTCGAATAATTAAAACGGTCAAAAAACAGTTTTTGTTGGTAATAAATTCAAAAAGATTTTCATTGATTGTATTTCAATTATTATAGAAAATCACAATCATACAAACAAAGAGTTTTATCGACAAAAATCTACGGACTTCATCGTAAGCGTGATAGCACTAATGCCAACTGTCACAGAGATCAAGCTATATTTTATGGACTATAATTTAGAATAGTGTAATTTAGCCCCCGTACTACTTGCTTAGATATCGTTCGTATTGTACATAAGTGAAGAATATTTTGCATGATATATTTAGCGGCAACTAATGAGCTCAATTAACTTCTCATCCAACACACCTCAGTGTCTGAAAACATAGGTCTACGACTAGTGTGCGTTACCAGTGATGACTTATGGCATGGAGATGTGGTCCCTAAATGTGGACCTCACAACGAAGCTTAAAGTGCTATGCCACGCTGAGCTACTTTAAGCGTGCTATGGACCTAGTTATTCTCTGCGAGATAGGAACTATACGAAATACGTAAATTCGTAGAAAAACGAGTGTAACCGACATAGCACCATGAATTAGCACGCTAAAGTGGCAATGGGCAGGTTGCATCGACTGATAAACCGCTGTGGAAGATAGGTACTCGAATGGTGACTCACATATCGGCGACTTAATGTAGGACACCCCCACCACTAGATGGACCGACGACCTGGTGAAAGTTGCTTGGCGTCGTTGGATACAGGACCGCACTCTGCGGCGAAACACGAGGGAGGTCTACGTCCAACTGTGGATGAGATGGGCTGAATGATAATGATGAATGAATTCTTCCTAAACAACAGACTTGAACTTATATAGTCGATTAATCAAGGAGCATTATCGATCAAATTGTATTTATTCAACTAAATCTGTCGCTAAACTATAGCACTCGCCAAACTTTATGACCGCTCCGAAGCTAGCCGCATTACGATGCGCAGAAAACAAAATTAGGTATCAACGGGACGTACGCGGGGCGTGGAGGCAGGGCACGCCCGCGCGCGCTGTCTTCCAGACTTCCACCCGCGCGTTAGTTACGTTCATACACGAATCACATACTCGCTGAGCTCAGACAGTATCGTCTCTGCAGTCTGCCAGTGACCATGAACGCAGTGTTCCAAAAGTCGGGCTAACAAAAATCAAATACAAACGCGTAAAATCCGTAAAATAGTCTTTTTTACAATGGATACGATGATTTCTGTTGTTAACGCAAATAATACGCAATTGAAATAAAACAAATTTTACGTATTTTATAGCGTTTGTATTTGATTTTTAAATGCCCGACGTTCCTAAGCGTCATGGGTGGACAAGTCCATAAAAATCATTTTATAAATCGTATATGGCTTAATTTGGCTTTAAAACTTCGTTTAGTTAAGTGTCGTGTGTGAATTAATGTCCCTATGTGAATTTTGTTTTTATTTTTTCTAGACTATCCACACTCCAGATCAAAATTACACAGACTTTACGAAAGCGTTAATGCAGTTAAACATCCATTGCAATTCGTTGGAGACTGAGGTAAGCATGTTTTATATTTTACACGACATCATAGTCTATGTATAAAGACTGCAAAGAAAAGAGAAAAGGAAGTCGTTTTCAATATAATTACTTGCTGAGCGCTGTCCGCATAGTAGGACCGCCTTCGGCTATGCATCCATTCTGCGGCTTTTGACCATCGGCAACGATGCTTCGGTGACCCGTCCTCTGGTTTATCCTTTCCTCCCCCCTCCTTTACTCCCTGAGCTACGTTCTAGCACATTCCACCATATGTAAACTCATCTGCTTAATTTTCCTTTATGAGTAGGAATTGTGCCCAATGCGACAGGGTAAACTATAGGAATGAAATTATCCATCATCGCATTAAGATTCTAATTTTCGTTATGTTGACCTTTTTTATTAAATATTTGCAATATTGTTACATTGCATAGGATAAAAGTAGAATTAACTATTTTTCTAATTCCTCAAGATATTTCTACCAAATTGGCGACACAAGCCTGGTTACGAACCTGCCGCTATCAACGGCAGCTTAGCGCGGGGCGGTGAGCCCCAAGGATGGCGGCCACCGCGTCCCAGTTCCTGACACTATTAAGCATCTCCCCATCGATGGTCGACAGCGTCAGGTCGACACCGATGATTAAGACGAGTTCATGGCGCTGTTCAGCCCATGGGGCATACACCTCGAGGGTGTGCTGCGCCGTATCCTCGTCGCAATCGCAGTGGTGGCAGGACAGTGACTTTCCCTCCTCACAAACGAGTTTAACTCTGTATTCCATGCCGCCGACCCAGCCACTCTATTAGCACCGGCTGGAAGGCCTCAACGGTCCGAACATCGTACCGAGGCCTCTGCAGCCGGACTGCCTAACGGGCAATGAAGTCGTAGTGGGCGTCGTCTCGTCAAGCGGCCATCTCTGAGCGAACTGAATCGTTTCCCGTTCGCATCTCCGACACCCTCCGGTAAAATTCGGCAAACATGTCCGCAACAGAGCAGGGGCTTTAGATAACGCCATATATGAATGTGTCCACCTCGTTTGCAGTCGTTAAATGCTATTAAATCTACGTGATTTGTCACGTCATCGCTCCGCTCACAGATCCCGCTATTAATACCAGAAGTCGGGGCTGAACTGTAAGGTTTACCGATTTACCATGCTGGTTAGGGTTGAATTAAAAAAACAATGTATTTTCAGATGGACCATGTATTAGTATTCGGCCAAAGTTCCGGCCGATTAGATCATATTATCGGCAATATACAAACCTTATTTTTGGTAAAAAGCAAAGCATTAATAAATCCCAACACAGACGTGTACCTTCTAACAGATGATGGATTATCATGGCTTCTTAATCCTGGAGAACATGTCATCGCCATACCTGAGGAGACGAGGAAACATAAAAGAGCATGGTGTTCTTTAGTACCTATTGGAGAACCCTGTCAATATGTTACTTCGACTGGATTGAAATGGAATCTAGGTAAGTCTTCAGGAACGTAAAATATTTTCAATATTAAATTTGAAAATATAAAATATCACTGTCGTTTTATCGGGCGGGTGTCCTACGTAATGATTCTAGAATAGATTACTACTAAGACTAACATGCTACAACACTTCTTTACCACTATTAACTCGTGTAACCCAGGATCCAATCCAATGGTCACCATAATTGAGGATACTGACGTTTGAAATCCCGGGAATAAATTCCTATGCTAACCCACCTGACCAGCATGATATTGATGAGTAATTCTGTCTGTAATTGAGGCTCGTGCTTAGCAGTTTGACGTATATGGCAAAGAGGAATAATTTCTTTTAATATTCCCTAACCCCAAGCAAAAATTTAAAAATAGAAATCCTCATTTAAATAATATCAACATTAACTGCCGACCATGGTATAAATGATACCCCGCACTACACCGAGATTTGAGCCTCAAAAAAGAGGTTTCGAACTTATAAACTGTAAATTCTTTTAGTTCTGGCTATAAAATTGGTGACCGATGACCTGGTGAAAATGCTGGGCGTCGCTGCATGCAGACGGGACCGTACTTCATGGAAAAACATAAGGAAGGCCTACGTCCAGCAGTGAACGGCGATAGGCTGAATGATGTTTTTTTTTTTGTGTAATCCCCGCGGGGACACTTACATATTGTTATTTTTTTTCTTTTACATTTTAACTTAAATTACTACTGGTTCAGAACGCGACCACACTGAGAAGATCCAGCAAGAAATTCAGTGGGATTGTCTTCTTTTTAATTCATTTACTAGTTTTTTTTTTAAATTAAATTACATAGAACATGCCCATTAATAGTTCCAGTATGATGCCTTTGGAACCATGATGTAGTTATTAAATATAATGAAAAAGTATCATGGCTGGACCAGATCCCGCAGGCGGATGATAATGACTAATTGACTGCACAGATGGTATAGTGGTTAAGATACCTACCTACAATGCTAGTATCGTGGGTTCGAATCCCATGCAGGACAACACTTTGTGCGATCCACAGTTTTATTTTAAAATCTCTATTTAACATGTAATTATTTTGCAGATAATAAACCATTGCAGTTTGGTGAACTGGTTAGCACATCTAACGCTTTTGATGGTTCACAACTTGTAACCATAAAATGTAGTCATATTATACTATGGTCAATGAGAGTACCATACGTTATGGGTAAGTGAATTCACATCTGTATATATTTCTGTTATTCCAGTATATGCTGTTTAGGCCTTAACGAGATAGGACTTATTATTGACGTCCCGTTAAGGCCTAAACATAGATCCGGCTCGAGGAACCAACGGGACGTAAATCATAAGCCAGTGGACTGTATTATAGGTGTATTCGAGTAAATTATATCTAGAGCTATATATGGGAAGTAGTTATCAGCGATCTCGTCCTCGAGTATAGCATGCTAGTTGTGAGCTTGTTAATGCGGCGCGAGGGCAGTTCCTATTCCGCTCTAGCCACGCCATCCTCCACAATTGTGGGGTCAGGTGGTCTCAGGTGCGCCGACATGTTCATAATCATCATGGTAACTGAAAAATTAATTCAGATTTTGGTGTTTGAAACTGAGCTCAAGGTGTTCTTAACTCCCATTATTACAGTTCCGAATGCGCTAGTAAATCCCTGGTTGTAGATGTCTAAGCGAGACTACATTGTTCAAGCTAAATAAATCTTAGTCTTCCAATATTATTTTCTTTAGACTTCTAGGTTTACGATGATGATGAATATTTTTTAAATAAGACGAAATGAAGAATATTTATCCTACCCTCGTTTTATAATTTACCAATTTGTACGTATGAAACTACCCTCGCATTTAAAATTATGTTTCATCATTATCACAGTTCATAACCAGAGTGTGACAGAGACTAAGGAAAATTGACCTGATATACCACGCTGATTGGTACCGAGTTGGTATAGGGTAAAAAAAAAAAATAGGGTTTCGTTTCGAATTTTCCATCTCTTGCATAAATGTTATATGCATATTATATTACTTAGTTCCACGGGCAAGATGGGAGTTGTGAATCGTATTTATACTAAATCACCACACGGAGATAAAAATATGTTTGACGTTCCGAACAAATCGCACCTTTAATCTAATACCGTCACTAAACGAAATTTTTCGAAAAACTGCTTTGCATGTCATCTATTTGCTGAGCACTGAATTTACACATTGCTTCAATTTATATATTTTAATATCACTTAACTTTTTAAATTTTTTCGAAAATGTTTACGTCACTAATATTTTAAATTATATGTATCCACTAATTAATAATAATTGAAATGAAAAAAGAAATGTTTTAATAGGAATAATAGTTGTTAATAAAATAAAAGACAATTATTCCTGAAACGCTAATATACTCTTATTTATATTAGTTAATATTTGCCATAAATCTTTAAATAACTCTTCTGTATAATTTGCTTATTTAGGATAGTGACGGTATTGGAATAAAGGTGCGAAATAGTTTTATTTCAAACTAGCAACCCGCCCTCGCTTCGCTTCGGTTATAGGTTATAGTCGTTTTACCCGCGTAGTTCCCGTTCCCGTAGGAATACTGGGATAAAATATAGCCTAGTTTACGCCCTGATATTATAGCGTTCCATTGGTGAAAGAATTTTTGAAATCGGTCCAGCCATTTTGGAGATTACCCGGAACAAACAGACAGAGAGACAAAAATTTTTTAATTGCTATTTTAGGCATAGGTGTCGTGCAAATAACCGTGTGAGCATGAAAAAAGCCTATTATTTTGACATTACAAACAGACACTCCTATTTTATTTATTGGTATAGATGTAAACAACAAAAATTTCTAATAAAGATTGTTTTGTTTCAGGTTCCTGAAAAAAAGACTTCTTATATATAGTAAGAATTGTCTTTGTTTTAGAAGACGTAATAAAAATACATTTTATTTAAATTTTAAAAAGGTTTCATTATTACTTTGTATGATATATTTTATTTAAATTTTAAAAAGGTTTTATTATTACCTTGATGGTGCCCGTTTGTAAATTCGCATAAATTTCAGTTTTTTTAACTATTGGTACTTTAGAGCTATGTCAACCGTTTTCAATTACGTTTTGTAACAGCGGATGTCTTTGCAGACTAGGGATGTTACGGAGCTTGGACTCTGGATCCGAAGAGTCGGAACGTCCGATTGATTTTACATCTCCGATTTTGATTTCGGTTCCGACATTTTTAAATCAGAGGTCGGCGGCCAACATTTTAAACAAGTTTGATGCGTGGGGTATTCTCCTTTATGTACTTTCTGCACTTACTTTTTCACTCGTTTTTTTGGAAATTGGATCGTAATGATAATGGGTATTTTGTTTTTTGCGTTCTCATATGATTCATTATACAAGTCTTTTATGACTCTTTAAATTAAAGAAACTGAATAATGTTTGTAATAATATTTTGTTTTATTAGACCTACCCATAAAACATCAGTCATGTGCCACCGCCTCCGATTCTGACAAGTGAAACTTAAAATTCCGACTTCGGTTCCTATAAAATCACATCTGTTACATCCCTAGTACAGACTCGTTCAAATTAACAAGTTTGATTTATTTATCACAGATGGCGCGTATTTCAGTATTAGCAAATCTGTTATGAATTCATATGCCAAAGATATTCATTTTGAGCTTAGCCTGGTATTATGGAACCATTTTGAATAGAGTTAGCAGAGATTATTTCCATGTATGGAGCTACTGCCTCTGCACACTATTGTACAGTAATACCCCGTTTTACGCGAGGGATACGTTCCGTAAAAAATCGCGTTAAGTGAAATTCGCGTATATCGGGTTTATGATTTACTATAAAAAAAAAATACTAATAAGAAGCAATCACTTTAATTCTAAAACACTTTATGCAGTATTACATGTTTTTTTTTTACGGAAAATACATCTATTGTCTTTTGGGTGGCGTTTCTTTTACGTTATCTTATATATATAAATCTCCTGTCACGATGTTTGTCCGCGATGGATTGCTAAACTACTTAACCGATTTTAAATTAAATTGGCACACCGTGAGCAGTCTGGTCCAACTTGAGAAATAGGATAGCTTAGATCTTTAATTATAGTCGCAATTTTATTTTATTACAAATTATTTGTCTATAATTAATTGACAGTCACAATTATCTGTTAACTCCAAAAGATTCTAACAGATGGCGATATATGTTGACTGGATTTAAGTAATTTAATTAATTTGTGTGTGCTCAATGAGATTCGAGAATGGTTTAGATTCACAATTGGACCCGGTAGGTGGCGCTTTATTTGAACAGAACAACGTCTGTTGGGTCAGCTAGTTGTAAAATATGTTCATAACACCCAACGCTGTTTATATTTGACACTCGTTCAAAACATGATGTTGACTATATTATGTACATACATTCATGTTCACATATGAAAATGTATGTGTATAACGCAATCATGGACTCAATTCCCGTAATGCGAGGCATTTAAACGCGAAATTTGAAATTCGCGTTAAAGCGAAACCGCGCATAACGGAGTCGCGTAAAGCGGGGTATAGTATTCTATTAATCTCTTCGTATTATCCACACTAATTTCTCAATAATTTTAGAAGGGACGGTGAATTGTATTCTTACTCCGTCAACACACGGAATGATGAATATTAATTCTTTGTTAGTAGTAAATATTTATTTAGCACTATTGATAGTTTTGTTACCATTTCTGGCAGCACCGAGTACGTCGAAGAATCTACCTCATGAAAGACGTTTAATGTGGGTGTACAAATGTTTCTATTGTATTAGTTCTACCTCATATATATAAATATATAAATTTATTCTATATATATAAATTTTTGGACCGCTTATGGTCGGCTCCACTCGGCCGATATGTCCAAAGCGACGCGATAGGTACTAGGGTTCTGCCCAGTTCTGCCTATAAACCTGTCCACCGAAACTCGGTACTATATCTCGTTGATCCACTATCTTAAGGAGTCAGCTATGTTATTGTAAGTGCTTATTTCATTTATCATTATAAGATAAAGTAAGCCCCTTTTTAAAAATCAATAATAATTTAGTTTCACGCTTTTTGAGTTTTCTTGCCGGATCTTTTTAAACGTGGCCGCGTTCCGAACCGAAGGTAGTCTATTAGATTCGTTAGATTTTAAATAATTAATTATTATAGTATAATAGTTCTGTACAAAATTTTTATGTTTACTAATTACTGACCAAAAACAATGTAATTTTTTCATATAGAATCGTTACCTTTTTTGTACTGGCAATATCTGTAGCGGGTAGAAATAATAATAATGATTTATTTCGGACCGTGTAGGTATCCATAGCAATTAATAATAATACAAACAATATTCAAAAAAAAAAAAAAAAAAACAAGTCAATAATAAGCAATAATAACACTAATAAATAATAATAATCACAAAAACAAAATAATAAAGATAATTACAAAAAATACATACCAATGTCATAAATTATAATAATTACAATAGTGATCATTCAAAAACTACACAACTACATACTAAGTACTGCATTCTATTTGTGGTTCCTTCTGTGATGCACAGATATCCAGTGCCGATAAAAACTATTGTTAGGACAATCGGCAATAGCCATCAATATTACATTATTTGCTGCTCGCAAACGAGACCAGAATGATTGGATACGGAGACGGAGAATCGCGAAAAAATCTGGCACCCTAGCTGCGGCGAACATGCTCGACGCACTGCAGTATCTTGGCTTCCTCATTAGAATACGAAAAGCATTATTATATTGTATTCTAAGTGCGCTATATGACTTACTTTTATAAGATGACCACAGTTGACACGTATAGAAGTTTTGACAGTATGCGGTGAATAGTGTCAGTTTAGTCTGGTTATTACACTTAGCGAACCTACGCGCGAGCATGTTACACCTGACGGACAGTGCACGACGCTCACGCTCCATATCCTTATCATCCATCAGATTGTCCGTGAGTACATGCCCCAAGTACCTAAAGCTGTGACAACCCAAATAAATATCAAAATCCCAAATAAAATCTCTGTAATGTTGGACGTGAGACATCTTAGTCCGCCTCTGACCATGAACGCTGCAAACTAATCGAAACGTCGGGCAATCAAAATCAAATACAAACGTGATAAAATATTTTATTTATAATACTTAAGTTCATTTGTTATTATAAGTTCTTAGGATCATTTGTTATTCTAAATATTTAGTCCATTTGTTAATATAAGTATTTAGATTATTTGTTATTATGAGTACTTAGTTTATTTGTTAATATAAGTACTTAGTTCATTTGTTAATGCATGTACTTAGATAATTTGTGATTATGAGCACCTTGTTTTTTTTTTTTTGGGGTGGGCTTCGGTCGGCGCGCTCCACGCACCACTCCGTCCGGGGCGATAGAGGGGCGTATAGCACGCAACTTCTGCGAGATCACTGCCTCGCTGAAGGCTGCGACCGCGTCCCAGTTCCTGATGCTGCCGAGCATCTCCCTAGCGATGGTCGGCAGCGTTAGGTAGGCGTGGATATGAGCACTTAGATCATTTATTGTTCCGAGTACTTAGTTCATTTGTTAATATAAGTGAACTTTATTTGTTTCTATGAGTACTCAGACCATTTATTAAAATGAATACCTACTTAGTTAATTTGTTATTATAAGCACTTTTTTATTATGAGTACTCAGTTCACTTATTAATATAATACAAGGAGACCCTCAGACGTGTGGGTCGGGGATTTCCATGATTTTTGGGTGGGGTGGTAGAAGGACCCGAGGGTATCACAACTACCAGATATTAGGGTCAACTGGGCCCTTATTAAAAAGATATTAAGGGTCAAAATTGGATGGATAATTTATGTAGTAGAAAAATTGGCAATGCAATCGCAAGTTAATGGTAGCCTCGTGGTAATGCGCTCGCCTGCAGAAACTATGGTCTCGGGTTCGAGACCCGACGACTTATTTTTTTAAATTATCACAATATTGTGTAAAGTTGTTTTTTTTTTTTCATAATTTTACACAGAATTATAAATTATTTAGTTTTTTTTCACGATCTCCTCCTTTTCTCGCTCTCTCCCATGTATCAACTCTTCAATATGAAAATTGAGGTGTTACGAAACGAAAATAAATAATTATAACATTGTGAAAAAATCAATATTTATATTTATCATATAAATGTACACTTTTCATACGTTCTTATCATCCTTACAAATTTTTGAATGGAATTCCTCGTAAAAGCACACAAAACACAGACATTGTTTGCACCGGCTACATTTTATCGCTGCACGAGTCCCCTCCGAGAAAGAGCGGAAAAAAGGAAAATATAATTCTGCGTAAAATGATGAAAAAAAAATTTACACAATATTGTGATAATTAAAAAAAGACAATTTATCGGGTCTCGAACCCGAGACCATAGATTCCGCAGGCGAGCGACGTTACTACGAGGCTACCACAAGCTAGCGTTTCGAATGCTAATTTCTCTAGTAACTATGAGTAAATTACATCCAACTTTGACGCTTAAAATCTTTTTAACGAGGGCCTAGTTGACCCTAATATCTGGTAGTTGTGATACCCTCGTGCCCCCTCTACCACCGCACCAAAAATCATGGAAATCCCCGACCCACACGTCTGAGGGTCTCCTTGTTAGTTAATTTGTTAATATAAGTAGTTAATTCAATTGTTATTCTAAATATTTCATTAATTGATTTATATAAGTACTTAGTTCATTAGTTATTATTAGGGACCGGATTATATGCAACATAAAATGCTTGTTATATGCATGAAAAATGCCTGAAATATGCACGAAAATTGGCAGAATTTGTAAAATTAAATGATACATTTTAAGAACCCATAAAAAGAAAACAGCAATTTTTTTTTTATTTTGAAATTAGTATACAATTAGCAATAATTATTTGATAGACAATAATAGTTACAACAACATTACATGACACTAAAATTATTTAATATTTTAAATAACATAAATAATCAAGTATTGTGCCAAATGTTCCGTGGTAAGGATGTGTCTTAGGGAGAGCACACCGTCCTGCCACCACTGCAGTTGCGACGAGGACACGGCGCAGCACACGCTCGAGGAGTGTGCTGCGTGGGAGGGGGAGCGCCGTGAACTCGTCGCGATTATCGGTGCCGACCTGGCGCTGCCGACCATCGCCAAGGAGATGCTCGTCAGCGTCAGGAACTGGGACGCGGTCGCCGCCTTCTGTGAGGCCGCTATCTCACGGAAGGAGGCGGCGGATCGTGTGCGAGTAGAGATTAGGATCTCTAATAGGTTAGGCGACACGTTCCGCCGCCGGCGACTCGGGCGGCGCAGGCGCGAGTATCTGCGCCTAATGCCGCCCTAGCTGAGGCCGCGGGTGATTGGACCGGGGAATTGTCCGTCACCCGCAGAGAGGCTAACCGCGCGACGGCGACCGACGTCCCAGGACGTCGAGAGGTGAGGGTACCCGAAAGGGTATTCCGTCGGGCCGACCACTGACGACAAGTAACATCTGCTCCGCTGGTCGGCCCAACAACGAGGTGACGTGGGTACTGGTGGGTTATGGGCCCGCGCACCGTCCTTTCATCGCCCCAGACGGACTGGACCGCGCGTGCGATTACCATAGCCGACCCAAAAAAAAAAAAGGATGTGTCTTCGATGTTACTACGTAACAGACCAAAGTCACAATTATTATTTAATCGCTTTTATATTATGTGACTAATTAATTTGCTCATATTCGCTATTTTATCAGATTATAACGCATTTTAGAAAGCAGGGTAAGTACACTGCACTCCAAAAATACTTTAAATGTACCGATAATATACATCATAACTAGATATACTATTATGCAAATGCATATATACCGGTCTCTAGTTATTATAAATATGTAGTTTATTTGGATTACTCAACGTTTTTGACTTGTACCATCTTTATATCATGAGTTGTATTATGATAATGAAATAAAAGATTATTCACCCCTCTATTAATCAAAACTAAGTAAATGTTCTAAAATTATTGCTTTTAAAACTCGTGAAGACGAATGATTAAAAATTTAAGAATGTATGTCTATCATCGTCGTTACTTTGCTCTTATGCTAATTACTTTATGTCGACTCAATATTTAAATACTCTTCCATCGTATATATTGCAAATAGTTTCAGCGATAATTTAGAACCGGCACGGGTTGAGAGCCCTCAGCGCTCACCCACCAGTCCGGGTAAAGTTGTCACAGCCATCTGAGGCTAACAACTAAGTCACACACAAAAAAAAGCGATAATTTAGAACCGGTTATCTGCCAGACGGCAATGCTTCTTAAGAATTTATTTGTTGACCAGACGACAGCAGATGGAGTTGGCCCAGCTCAATGTTAGAGCTGCCGCAGTCCTACGATTGTTAGTTGGACAATTAAATTGTAGCCCATACCAATAAGCATAGTGACATATGACCATCCGAATATTATGTCCCAACTAGATCGTACAACTAAATAAATAATGGGACATCGATTTTATCAGAATCGAGATTCCTTGCCAATTACCCTCAATTAAAAAGTTGTCCAATTATCGGCTGCTACTACTACTGCTCGTGCTAATAAAGTACGAACGTTATATGTAAGATGGCGGACTGTGCAAGTAAGTTGGTCAACCACCGGGCAAGATGACAACACGCATGCGAGTGATTCACCCATATTTTGGGGTGGGCTGCGGTCAGCGCATCCGCCGCCCTGCTCCATCCGGGGCGATAGAGGGGCGGCACGTGGCCCCGTAACCCACCCGTGCCACGACGCTTTCGTCGTTGGGCCCACCACCGGAGCAGAATGACTTGTCGTCAGTGGTCGGCCCGACGGAATACCCCTTGAGGAGTACCCTCTCCTCGACCGACGTCCCTCCTGGAGGAGGACGTCAGTCTTCGTCGCGCGGTCGGCCTCTCGGCGGGTGACGGACTAAGTCCCCGGTCCAGTCACTCGCAGTGATTTACCCATGCCCAAATCTCGGGTAATGATCACATTACACCGGCCGTATTGATAAAAATAGAAAAAGAAGCTGTAGTAAAAATATTAGCACTGTATAAACATGTCTTGAAACGATATGCTTACATATATTATATCAAGATAAAATTAAAATGCTTATTAAAGGAGCCTGCTCATGGACCCAGAATGTTCTCGTTTTCTTTTTATTAATACAGCAGTTAGAGCGATCTTTTGCCGCATTTTCAGTTACATGTCACTATGTTAGCAACACCATCAATAACTAAATTGATCAGCTCTGATCCTAGCATTTAATGCAATTTAGTTAACGGATTAAATTGTGAAAGTAAGCAAATTTAGTTGTACGATAGTCGGCCAATTTAAACGTCTGCTGCTTAAACTCTTAGTTGTCTTTTACAACACCTACAAGCGGTGTAAGGGTTGGTAGTATTCGTGTAAATTCAAAGTGCAAAATAGGTATGCCATCGCTAGTTTACAGTATTACATTTATACGTAATTAATTATTAAGCCTTTACTAAAGGTACAAAGCAAAGGTTCTTCTAGTGTAGGTATAATATATTTGATTTGTTTGTTGGAATAGGGGTAACCCTTACTCCTTAGCTTATGTCTTTATTGATGAGACCTACTTGGAGGGGTGCAGCGTCCTCCGTATTAACCAAGTAGGAGACATTGTGCCATAAGGGGGAACTTCCCAACCAGGCTGAGCGTAATTTGCTACGCCGATGATACACTCATTACATCCCGGGGTGGTACGCCAGAGGAGGTGGCACGCCTGGCAACTCTCGGCATCGAGGAGATTGTCAAGCGGATTAAGGCGCTAGCATTGAGGAAGGCCATGGACAAGATGGAGGCCCTATTGTTGCATGGGCTCCGCATCAGTCCGTAGTTTCGATCACCGTAAATTCGGTTACCATCGGTGTCCGGGCCCATATGAAGTACTTGGTGCCGAATGTTGGGAGATGCAGCGCTACATACCGACGTCTGTATGAAGGGGGTGATCCAGTTGAAGACCCTGTACAGCACACCGTTGTGGGCGGGGTCCCTAACGGTCCGTCTGAGGGTGTCCACAGAAGGCAATGGCGGTCAGGGCCATGCACAGATACCGCACGATGGCGACGAAGGCAGCATGCCTGCTGGCCGGGACCCTCCCGTATGACATGGAGCGGACTCTACCGACGCATGGACGGGGGATAGGTCAGTCTCGCTCAGCGTGATGATCGCCTGGCAGGATGACACCCGCCGGGACGTCATTGCTCGTTGGGCGTCCGAAGAAGCCTCGGTACGATGTTCAGACCGTCGAGGCCTTCCTATCGGTGCTGATGGAGTGCTTAAGTCGGCACGGGGTGTTTTTCTTCCGACTGGTGCAGGTGTTGATGAGGCACGGTAGCTTCATCAAATACCATCACATGATCTTGAGGAGGGGGAGCACACCATCCTGCCACCACTGCGATTCCTAACACACTCGAGGTGTGTGCCGCGTAGGCAGAGCAGCGCCGTGAACTTGTCGCTATGATAGCGGTGCCTAACTGACGCTGCCGAGGCAGTCGTGCACGGGAGGAACTCCTCTACGGCAAAACGATCCGCCACCGGCGATTTGAGTGGCGCAGGTACCTGCGCCTCTTGCCGTCCTAGCCGAGGCCGCGGGTGACTAAACCGTAGACACCCGTAGAGAGCGTCGAGGAGGGTCTGTACACGGCTAGCCACGGACGACTAGGAATTTAGTACCAGTGGTCAGCCCAATGGCGAAGGGGTGGGAATACAGTGGGGCCGCGCATCGGGCGAGCTTTTCTTTATTTTTATTTGAGTATATTTATCTTCGTGTGTTTTATCCCAGCCGATATAATCCCAATATTGGATTCGGGCCTCCTTCGCAATGAGAGGGAAATTAACCTATATACCGCTCTGGTCAAATGTTATGTGCGTAGGATTTTATGTCGGGTTTTTCTTCTCGTTGCCTTTTACGCCACCCATGGGCGTTGTATTCCTACTCTGTTTTCACACGGAACATTATTTTTTATATTGAAAGCCATGTTTTTGGATTGTCGTCAAATTTTCTAATCTTTACCAGATTTCGTATCGCTTTATTGAAGTTTGTGTGTATTCCCATACCACATCTTCGATAGATGCAATGAGCGCTAATGCAGTAACTCTGCTCTTTTCTTGAAGATTTTTCAGTGAATCCTTCGCCTCTTCTAGGGGCAGTTTTAAGAGTTTAGTCGCGCGATATTTTAACGATTTTGAGTGAATTATCAACAAATTATAAGATTGCCTTATTATTATGATATGAATAAACAGCCTTGCAGTGTTATAAAACAAAGCTAGAAAAAAAAAAGGAAGCACAAGTGCACAACACCAAAAATGGAAGGCAGATGTGGCAAAGAGAGGTAAGCTAGACAATTATACAGAGCCGAATCTTTGTTTATTTTGCAAAAATTAGTTACGTCGTATTATGACCCCAACTATTTATTTGTACGTATATTTAATATGTATTTATTTCTAGCGGGTATCGGTCCATCCATGATTTATAAGTAACGTAGGCTAGAGAAGATTTAACATAATTCATAGCTTTTTTACATGTTTAAATATTTTTCCTTGTTTTTCAAAGCCTGCTTTGTCGGTGTAGTATTTCATATGATTTATGAAGTGTTTTTTTCACTTTGTGTGAAATGATGTCAATGTGACATATCTATTATTGTTTGTAGACCCCTGAATTATACTGTCGAAACGTTACGTGCCTACATGTATCCTATCTGTACATGCCTACATAATACGTAACATTTAAGTCATAGACTCTTAGACACACATTTTTGAAATCATTATAACTTTGTGTTTTTTGTGTAATATACACTCTAATTTACGATCTGTGACCGTTAAACTACAACATACTCGAACAGTTGCCCCATAACCTGATAAATTCTGTATATGTATAGGTATGAAATAAAAATTGTTATTTTTATATAAACATTAAAATTTTATTTTATATTGTTTGTTATTTGTGGATTAAATTAAAACTGATTTTTTTTTTGTATTTGTTATTAGTGGTTAATTCCACGAGAGGTTCCTTCACAAGTATACGTTAGGCTAAAACTACCTAACCTCAAAAATGGTTAAACATCTAGATAACACAATACTTAGTGTATAGTTACATATTCTAAATAAAAAGTAAAGAGTATTATTGCTTTATGTCTGTAACATATACTAAAGTGTATTAAATCATAGATGAAACAAATATTTGCAGTATTTGTGTCTTATAATCACTACTTGTTGGTCCTACTTTCTCTACACAGACAAATGGCGGTATATAGAGAGAAGGACCAGCAAGCTGTGGTTATTAGTTGCACTAACAAAAATTTAAAAAAAGCTTATTATAAATAAAACTATTTTACGGATTTTATGTAACACTTCACAGCGTTCATGGTCACGGGCGGACTGATCGGACTGAATCAAAAATCAAATACAAACGCAACAAAATCCGTAAAAATAGCTTTATCTATACTAATATATAAAGCTGAATAGTTTGTTCGAACGCGCTAATCTCAGGAACTACTGGTCCGATTTGATAAATTCTTTCAATGTTAGATAGCTCATTTATCGAGGAAAGCTATAGGCTATACTTATATCATCACGCTAAGACCAACATAATCGGAGCACCAATGAAGAATGTTTCAAAATCGTTTTCTTTTTTCCTTTTGAGAGCTGCGTAAATGGCTAAATTTTCGCAAAAATCATGTGTAACAAAATTGTATTATTAAAAAATATGTTTACCTATTTACTTTGTAGAATTTTTATTCTGCCGAATAATATTTACGTTCCTTTCCTTACTCGTGTGTCTGTAATGGTGATGAATGCCCGTTTTCACCAACGACCCCTTTTTTTTTTTCACGCTGTGGTAATGCATTTACGCACTGTCCCCCGCCAGTGACGGACGAGGGGACGTGTGGGACTCGCCGACCACATCCGCGGCCGGCATACCCACTAAAACCACAGCGGCCCCTTCCGCGCTTTTACGGGGTGCCGGAGAGGTCGTCTGATGACATTCAATCCCCGACACCCCAACGCATGGCCGTCTGGCCACGTCCTGTCATTACTATTCAGGGCGGTGGGAGTAGGTGGGCATATTGTCGCCTCCTCCTCCCGGGTCGCCGGCGACGAAGGGAATCAGCTGATGCAAGCGCCTCGCGTTCCCGCTCCGCCGCTTCCTTCCTTGATATGACGGCCTCGCAAAATGAGGCCATCGACGACCAGCATCTGTCGCTGCCAAGCATCTTTGCGATTCACCAATGACCCCTGCAGTTTAAGTGCCTGTTAGGCTTCTAAACGTTAGACACTATGTAAATGACATATAACATTTAATTAACTTCAATGTTATATTATGTCATCATTTTGGCTCATATACATCATAGTCGTGGGACACTACTGGGCTCGTGGCTCCTCCATAATGGATGTGGGATAGATGTGGTAGGACCACACTACTGTCTGTCTACAGCCGCGGGCCGGTCTGTCCGGGGTAGTACCACACTCGCAGAAAATCGACGTCCGAGTAGTAGCAATTTGTTACTGTGTTTCGTTCGGTGAACGAGAGAGCCGAAAGTCCAATTTTCTGAGGGTGTTTGCGTGTGGTGGGTTTTAGTGATGCCTTTAGTATCATCGAACCTCATTGCACGCATTCACACTTTCTTCGCGGTAGGCAGCGGCCTTACAAGCGGCAGCAACACTTACCATCAGGTGTACTGTTTGCCACCGTTAGCAATAAAAAAAAAGGAAATTGACCTACTATACAACGCTTCGCTGGTCAGACGGGTTTATCTAGGGTTTTATTTCGAGTTTTCCATCTCTTATTCGGATGTTATATGCATATTGTATGCCTTAGTTGTCTTTTACGACATCCACGGGCGAGAAATGGGGTGAACTGTATTCTTACTTTGTCGCCACACGGAGAACGTGTGATGTACTTTAAATGTAACGTATAATTTAGGGGTCGTGATTGATAAGAGCACAAGAGATTTTAACCGATATAGGTATCAGTATCCTAATGTTATTGCAGAAAAAGGAATATTCAATATAAATTTATAATCACAAATTCACAACCCATTTGAATCACTGGCGATTCAAGCTCACTTGCGGAATAGTTAGGAAGAAAATAAGATTCATATTAAAAATTCTGTTTAACTCTTGTACATAATTAATTATTATAAGCATTACTGACTTTTTCGGCGAATAATAACCATTAATTTATAAATACACGTGAGATTTGGTCTCGACATTCAAGGTTGAATATTTTAAATGTTATAACAATGTAAATTACGTATTAGACTTTATTTATTTTTTTGTTCCACGTAGGTAAGTTCATACTGCTATACGTAACTATATAAAATAATTAAAACCTTTAAACATCTCAAATGAACTACGAAAAATTTCTCGATAATGGCATCAAAAATTAACCATTTTTTGCCAAAAATATATTGATAAAAGCGGAGACTATGAAATGTAATGTGTAGGAAAACAAAATATATAATTTTTTTTCTAATATGAAGCGTATTTTTTCTTGCACCCGAGTTCAGAGTTCAGTTTATATTTCATCCCTCTTATTAATTTTTTGGTACTTATGACGACGAAATAATAATACGCAACTTTTCAATTCGCAGTTTTCGATCTAAGGGATTTTTCCGTGTGGTGACTGATTAAGAATACAATTAAATTTTTTCCTGGTAGTGTCGTAAAAAACGACTAAAAGACAATGTGCATATAACGTAATCTAAAGAGAGAAAACCCTATACTAACCTGTCTGATCAGCAAGGTATAGTAGGTAGATATATTTTGAGGCGGCGGATCGCCTGCGCGAGGAGTGCAGCCTCGATGAGGCGATCCGCCGCCGGCAACTGGGGCGGCGTAGGCGCGAGTACTTGCGCCTTATGCCGCCCTGGCCGAGGCCGCGGGTGACGTGATCGGGGAATTAGTCCGTCACGTCAGGAAAGATCAACGTCCTCCCCGAGGGGGGGACGTAGATCGATGGGAGGGTACCCCAAATAGGGGGTATTCCGTCGGGCCGACCACTGATGACAAGTAACCCTGCTCCGGTGGTCGGCCCAACGACGAAAGCGACGTGCACGTGGGGTGGGTTGCGGGTGTGCGTGCTTACGCCCCTCGGTCGCCCCGGACGGAGTGGTGCGAGGAGCGCGCCGACCGCAACTCACCCTAAAAAAAAAAAACAAAGGTAGGTAAATTTTCCTCCTATTGTGGAGAAGTCTTAAGCCCAACAGTAAGACGTAGGTATATGAGATGGGATGTTGATGATTATATCATTAAACAAAATAATCACAAATAAAACCTGATCTTATTTTGCCAGATTTATATGGTGGTCCTATTGTTCTCTGAATTCATCATTATCTCAGCTCGTACACGTCCCACTGCCAGGCTCGAGCCTCCTCCAAAATAGGAGTATTCCGTAACCTCACCTAATTCCCGTCACCGCCAGTTACATTTTAGATAACATGGCTACCTCATTATCATGACCTAAAATTATTACGATTGCCCTCCATTACGTATCCCGTAACCTCACCTAATTAGCACGTTGAAATGGCAATTGGCAGGCCACATCGCTCGTCGAACCGACAACTTTTGGGGAAGAAAGGTTCTTGAGTGGCGACCACGAATCGGACCACGCAGCGTAGGACGACCCCCCACTAGGTGGACTGACGACATTCTCAAAGTTGCAGGGAACCGTTGGATGCAAGTGACACAGGACCGTTCCGAGTGGCATTCTCTTGGGGAGGCCTATGTCCAGCAGTGGCCGTCTGTAGGCTAATGGATGGATGTCACCTAATATCCGTTCTTATAAACGCCACTTAAATTTTTAAATAACAGGACTAGGCGGTCCTGGTAAAACAGAGTCATTAGTCACCTATTGAAGTCAACGCTCCAATGATGCAAGTCCTGTTACGGCATGATACTAAGAAAACCCGTAAATGTAGTACGCATTACCACCTAGAGCACTCGTGATGCAATGGAAGTGTCATAACGGAAACAGACGCATAAAGTAAATCATAGCGCAAACAGAATAGGAAACGTATATAGAAACGGCAGTTAAATTTGAGTTGTGGCTAATTATATTTTTGAAAAGTTTGGCCACATACTTTGTGGTTACGGAATGAGTATAAATAAACACCGCCGATCTAGCCCGTGGGTGTCGTAAAAGACAACTAAGGGATATTTTGTAGGTAACATTGATGTAAGAGAAGGAAAACTCCTTATACAATCTTATTATAAGTCTGACGAGCGTGAAATAGATAGTAGATCAATTATTACCCTCCGTTTGTGAAGGATATTCGAGCCCTACAGTAGCACTCACTTATATGGTATGAAATCAGTTTGGCCACATTCCATATGTAAACTAAACTAAGTAATCGTTTATAACTGGTGGGCTTACAAGCGATAAAAGTAAATCAAATTGAAGTGTCTGTTTCTAACGTCCAAAGAGTCTAATCTAGTCTAGTCAAATCTATCAGATGGATATGTTTGTTCCGGGTAATCTTTAAAACAGCTGGACCGATTTATATATCGACCGACTGATAATACTACCAGGTAGCTGTTTATATAAGGAGTAACTTGGGCTATTTTTCCTCTCAGGAAAACCCTATGAAATTTTGCCCGATTCGGGACTCGAACTGGAGACTACATCTTAGAATATATTTCTGATTTAAAAGGGGCAAAGCAACAGGAACTTAGGCGCAGCAAGGGCGGGTCGCTAGTAGTGAATATGTATAATGTGCTCTTTATAACGGATAGCAAAAGGTCGATATAATTCTGTAAACTAACTTAATGGCAGATGTTATTAAAAATAGATATTGTTTATTATTGATTTTATTTGCTATAATTTATGAAATTCTAATACACTGCTATTAAAAATCTACGAATGATTTTTGTGTCTATAAATACAAAAAAAAATTGTATGTAATATGCTACAATTTACACAGACGTCACAGTTGAAACGCGTTGTAGAATCACGCAATGATGAGCCTCGGGGCCGCGGAGGCTGCGCAGGAGTGTGCAATGCTGCCAACCGCAGAACATAATCACGAGATAGCTCTCATCTTCCTTATCATCAGCTGATTTAAAAATAACATCGGCTCGACCGAGGCACATCGATATTTTGTTCACACTGGCACGTTAGATTTACAAGTAAGTATAAATGTTTTAATTATATTTTAATTTATCAATTTTGTTGTCCATCAATTTTGCTTAATTTTTCTATATATAAAATTACTTAAATATAAAACGTTTACCCACCATTAGAGAAGACCTTGGGTTGGATCTATAAGAAATTTAAATGTTACTTTAAACTATATTATTTAAACTCTTAATATGTTCAAGCTTTATACATCTAGAGTTAATTTGCAATACTAAATTAAAATAACGACATGTTATTTCGATATTGAATAATCTTAATTACGTATTTATGTAAGTATTACATTTATGCAAAATTGAGTTACTTTAGGCTTTAGCCTAAAGTAACTCAATTTTATCTAAAAATAGTTAAACACCATTAAATTAAGACTGGCAGGTAATAAAATTAAACCTCCGAAATACTTTAACGATATTAACGATCTCATCACGAAGTTACTACGGTCACATGCTAGGTGGCACCAACATAACAAAACAAAGTCGTACTAACGTCAGTTACTTGCAGCGCGTTCGCCGCGCATAACATTTATTAAGTGCGAGGGCCACGAATTGAAAAAAAACATACGATTACTGGTGCGTCTTAAACTTTATATTACTCAATAATCATTACTAAACCTGATTATTATAGAAGTAAAGTTCATTTCTCTCGAGCAAAACAACTAACAAACATTCCTATGGGTAATTGCATTGTACGATAGCAACCGCTTTGACCGTCGATCCTTTAACACAGGTTTTAATACAGTTGAAACAGCGATTTCTTTGATACATTATTATTATTTAATAAGGAAACAGCGCTTAATGAGTGTTTTTGAATGTTTTGTATTGCAACATACCTATACTATTTTATTCATTCAACCGTGTCCTGTACCTACATATTGTTTTCTAATATAAGTTCGCTTGTCTTGTATGTTTTTAAAAGATATTTAATTAAATATTTTCCAATGAAAAAGCATGCTCGAAATATAAAACTTATACCTATTTATAAAACTACGTACTTTTATTCAATTTTAATGTTAATTTTCAGTTCTCGAATCTTTTAACTTTCCTGCATTAGTAAACTTGTGAGATAAATCTTTATCATACACTTGATTACGTTGCTTAAGAATAATTTTAAGAGTTCTTATCATTCGTCTATGTCAATAGTGTGTGCTGTGTACCTACCTGTTTTATATCTACATCGTAGTGTAACGACTGGTTCTTTTCCCTGACCGAGGTAAGCCGCGGCATATAGTTAGTCTGAGGATTTATATTCTATTTCTGGTTTTACTGAGTTTATGTTTCCCATATATGCTAGGTAATTCTCAGAAGTGAGCAGTTTATAATAATTATAATATGTGTAGCAAAAAGGGTAACAATGATAATTGCTTCCCAAGCATTTACATTTACGCAAGATAGCATTCGATTTGCCACCAATGAAGTTCAGTTAATATTTATTTGCAGTTATTTCTTTATTTCTTCTAATTATCAGATGAAAGGAATATGTTGTACATTGGCATGAATATATTTAAATGGCAAGGTCCGCAAAAATTAAAATTTCATAATGCATTTTCCAAAGCGTAGTTTACTTGCTATGCACCTCAATAAAATATCATATTTGTTCAGTCAAATGAAACATTTATATTTTTGATCTTGTCATTTTGACCATTAGCATGCCTAGCGTGACAAGACTAACGCACAACTAGCCTTAATTCGTCTGTGCAACTTATCGCCTGCAAGACAGCCAGTCTAAAACTAGCGACAAAACCTTTTTTAAAATGTACGATTGAAGGAGAGTACATATTGCGTCGACCCCTAAGTAAATGGGATAAAAGCAGGTTGATAATCTTGATCGACGTTTATTAAATGCTAAAATTAGATTTCTACAGAGTAAAAAATCGGCGATACTTGCATGTTATGTGCCGAAGAAACAAATTCCTTTCTATATTTGCGAACCCTCCCATGGTGTATGATTATATTTAACTTGCTATAAATTTTAAATCTTATTCTCAATTTTATTCGCTTAGTATCTGTAATTACTACATAATTTTCCTGCAAATTTATTGTACTAAGTAAACAGGTGATTAATTATTTGAGTCACGCGCATTGAATTGACGCAAGGACGTAAGTAGATAAACGTATAGTTACAGACCCTATTTTTTTAACTAAATTATTTTATTTGCTCTTTGGTTTTCAACTCATGTTGCAGGACAATCCAAAAACAGGTATTAGAGGAGTTATCAATTACCCTCAGTAAGCCGTTAGTCAATATAGCCTGGTAATATTAATATACGGTTGCTGATCACGGGTAACCGGGTTGAATGAATGAATTAGTGGTGTAAAACTTACTATTTTTTTATTTATTGTAAGTTTTCTTAGTAAATTTTCAATAGAGTGCACTACATGTGAATCAATTTTCTGGCAGAAGATTACTATTTTGCCAGATTCATTATCATCTTAGCCCACGTACATCTCACTGTTGGGTACAGCCCTCATTCGCTATGAAAGGAAAATTGATCTACAGAATCATGTTGATCAATTATATTATTACAGGATTTTGTTTGCATTTTCCTTCTATGCACCGATGCTGTCTACATAACATATCCCTTGTTGTCATTTACAATACCCATAGCTAAGAGTATGCAGAATTGTATTCTTATGCTGCCATTACACTAAAAGGAATTGCCATTTCACTGTACAGGTGGCGTAGTCGACATAGCGTGTCAGTGTCGTGGATTCGAATCCCAAGCTGGACAACACTTTGTGCGATCCACAAATTGTTGTTCTGTCTGGATATAATTTGTGTCCGTTAATTATATGTTTGTAAAGTTTAACACAAGGATTATTTTTTAGTGCAGGGTGTTGATTTTTATAAAAAAAAATATTTTACGTAATACTTCTTTTTTCACAAAAATTACGTTGGTAATAAAGTCGTGACAACATAATATAAATATAAGCAGGTAGCAACGAGTAGGCGCATTATGTTTCCTATCAAATCACTGAGCCGCATCGAATTGACGTTTGTTATAATACACGCAATACTGAATATGTTTTAAAAGGTGTTTTATCCACACAAAAATATTTTGCCATTTGCAGTGAAAAAAAAAATTCTACGCGTGGCAACCAACAAAGAATATAAATTGCCACTACTATCCCTTTCTTTCCTCGGGGTGTCATAAAATACAACACAAATCATCATTGGAAGAGAAAGAACACTAAAATCCTATACCCATATGACTAGCGGTAGTAGTAGGTTTCTTACTACCTTAGAGAAGACTCAGGCTCAAAAATTTTTTTAAAGACATCCTGCTTTACTAATTTTTATACTACAGGGATTACGACCATAGGTACATTTAACCAACATTAATTTTGCCCATACTCTGAACAACCATTTGTGAATCGCACAAAGTATTTTCATTGATTGGCCGTACAGTTTCGTGTGGTGACGGAGTAAGGATACAATTCGCCACCCCTTTTCTTGCCCGTGGGTGTCATAAAAAATGACTAAGGTATTACAATATGCAGATAACATTTATGCAAGAAAAGGCAATATCGAAATAAAACCCTCTGCCGTCTGACCAGCACGGAAGAAGTCAATTTTCCCTCTCATTGTGGAGGATGCTCGAGCTCAACAGTGGGACGTATATGAGCTATAATGATGATGATGCTTGAGGGTAAAGAGGCATAAGTTATGCAATACTCGAAGTAAGACTCCATCAACAAGTTTAGCCATAATAGTAGCCTATACACACGCGGTAATGTCGCAAGACGACAATTTAAATTTTCATCATTACATAAGTATTCTCCAGTCACGTGCATTTAAGATAAAGGTCGGTTTCAAAATTAAGATAACTTATTCATCTAACCGTCTGTGTATCTATTATCATGTAAAAACACCTACAACTTCTGTAAGATAAAATTATTGATAGCGATGTTGTTTCAAGTTTACTGTATCTCTGTTGGAAGTAAATAGATCATTTATGTCTATTAAGAGCCGTCCTTTCAAACGATGTCACGAGTTCTATCGCCATGTAGTATAATTTTTTGTGTAATCCAAAAATGTATCTTCACATATGACTCTCCAGCCTTATATGGCTATTAATCCCTTACGCAGACTAGTGATATGCGTAGAGGTTTTTCAATCTAAAACTTTTAAGCAACGGGGCGCAAGATCTGCCGTAGGGTATGAAACTCGCACAATTTCTTCCTCGACTATAAGGATGGAATCGTGTTTTTTTTTTAAATTTCTTATGTCCTCGCGGGTCGGGTATTATCTGTGCTGTCTTAGTTTAGGTATAATTATATCTTTGTGAAGTCCCAGTAGATACAGGAATTTATTACTTTAGGCGGCAAGGTGTTATGCCGCGAGTGGTTGCTTAATCAACAATCGAACTCGCTGCTTTGCTTTACAATTTATCACTTAAAATATTTAGAATAAGCTCTTACTGTCCTTGAAATATTAATAATCTCAAAATAATTCTCAGAATTTGGCCTTGCTGATAAATAGTTAGCCACGAATATACTTAATAACTTAAGGCCATATATGTATGTGTGGAAGGCATTTCAATACCGACTGCTAATAAGTAAATATTTCTAGTGTGAATATCGTGATACATATAGGTGATAATAAAATGATTATTATGTCACAACTACTAGTTTGATCTACTAGCAATTTGCTTCTAATTCTTCAAGCCTTATACACACCATTGCCTATCATTCCGCTTCCATAATAGTAGAAAAACTGGTTCTGGACTGTTATGACGCGCCACCGACAAACGGTTCCTGTGGCCCGTTCAACTGTGGGAAAGACAGAGAGGTGAAATGCGTATTTTTTTAAAGGTAAGGTTAGAAATGTCTGCAGGTGGCATACTGGTTAAGATAACGCGCCATTTCATAAATTATACGGAAGGTTATGGGATCTTATGCTGGAAAAAGGGTTTTCTATTTAATTTGACCATCTATCATAATAGTGAAACCCGTCCGCCCAAACGAAGTTTTGGACTGGTTCCCCCTTTGCTGTAACCTAGACATCTAGGTGGGATACAGTAGGTACATACAAGACAGTCTATGGCCTGTCAATGAAGTGTCTGTGCTTTATCATCTAAAAAGCATTATCAATTGAGGTGGTATGACAATGTCGACAGTCCTCTGTCTACAGCCGCGGGCCAGTCTGTGCGGGGGTATTTACCACACTCTCGCAGAAGATCAATTGATCGTCTGTATAGTACCAATTTGTTACTGCACTACGCTCGGTGAGTAAGAGAGTCGGCAGCCTGACTTTCATAAAGTGGTTGCTTGTGTTGGATTTTGGTGATGCCTTTAGTATTACCGAAGCCCATTGCACGCCTTCACACTTCCTTCACAGAAGGAAACGGCCTAACCAATACTACAGTGGTCACTTATCATCAGGTATGCTGTTTAAAAAAGGTGGGTTTAAATAAAAGAGTATTTTTCTATCATAAACAGACCCCTACTTATTTATTTACAAAATATTATTGAGATATTGAAAATTTTACTGACCTTGTTACGTTAAGGATACATAAAATTCCGTGCGCGCTCTAAATTTTTGCTCACAATTTATTAGTCATTAATTAAAATTGCAAAACTGCCAAGTTATGTAAATAACGTATTGCATAGGTACTTTATAGTTAGTATAACATGGATATAAAACATATTGTTCAGTAGAATAATAGTATTTAAGTAGTGATGCCAAACTATCAATAGTTACACTATCGATATTTGACCTCGAAAATCACTTGGGATATCGATAGCACCAATACTATCGATAGTGAAGTTGTCATGGATGATAATAGTATCGATACTATCGGTAATACTATTGCTGATCTGCGATAGTATCGATGCTATTTTCATCCCTGATAACTTTACTATCGATAGCATTGGTGCTGTCGATATACCCACTATTGTCGCACTATCGATAGTAGCCTATCGATCGGCATCACTATTATTTAGGTACAAATCCTTACTAATATTATAAATGCGAAAGTAACTCTGTCTGTCTGTCTGTCTGTCTGTCTGTCTGTCTGTCTGTTACGCTTTCACGTCTAAAACACTGAACCGATTTTGATGAAATTTGGTACAGAGATGGACTAAAGCTTGAGAAAGGACATAGGCTACTTTTTATCGCGAAAAAATGGGTATAAGGGGTTGAAATAGGGGATGACATTTTGTATGGAAATTCGTCATTTTCGATGATAGAATCATGAATCTTTGTATTAAGGCACTTGATAATGTATACATAAATATTTGTTCGAGCGTTTTGGAAATTTCATTTATATGGGGATGAAATTCAACCCCTAAAAGACAAAAAAGCATAAAGCCGAAACCACTGCACCTAGAAACGTAATTTATTTTTTTACACCGTAGAATTTCTTAGGGTACACGAGCTCTAGCAAAGAAATCGCGAAAAAATGGGTATAAGGGGTTGAAATAGGGGATGACATTTAGTATGCAAAATCATTTTCGATGAAAAAACCATGAATCTTTGTATTAAGGCACTTGATAATATATAAATAAATATTTATTCTAGCGTTTTGGAAATTTCATTTATATGGGAATGAAATTCAACCCCTAAAAGACAAAAAAGCATAAAGCCGAAACCATTGGGCCTAGAAACGTAATTTTTTTTTACACCGTAGAATTTCTTAGGCTACACAAACTCTAGCAAAGAAATCGCGAAAAAATGGGTATAAGGGGTTGAAATAGGGGATGACATTTAATATGCAAATTTATCATTTTAGATGATAAAACCATGAATCTTTGTATTAAGGCACTTGATAATATATAAATAAATATTTATTTTAGCGTTTTGGAAATTTCATTTATATGGGGATGAAATTTAACCCCTAAAAGACAAAAAAGCATAAAGCCGAAACCACTGGGCCTAGAAACGTAATTTTTTTTTACAACGTTGTATTTCTTGGGGTACACGAGCAGCGAGCGAAAATCACCCCTTAAGGGGGTGAAAATCGTATAGCCGAAACTATTGGGGCTAGGAACGTAAAACTATGTAGTTCTCTGTATTGTGCGATTCTCTTTCTTTTGTTGTAAATGAGCTCTAAGAAATTAGTTTTTGAAATTCAATCTCTAAGGGGGTCAAAAATGTATATCCGAAATCATTAGGCCTAGAAACTAGGGATGTGAAAAATAATCGATTTTTATAATAATCGATTATTAATCGATTTTTTTTGTAATAATCGATTATCAAAATAATAGAAAATCGATTATTTTTATAATTAAATCGATTTTCCTAAAAAAAGAAGGTAATAACAATACTGCGTGTAGTATTTCATACTATATTAGAAGATGAAGCTCACATTTCCTAAAAAAAAATCATCATAATCCTGTTGGGAAAAATCGATTATTTTATAATCGATTATTTATTTTTAATTAATCGATTATTTTATAATCGATTTATTTTGAAGAACAAAAAATCGATTATTTAAAAAATCGATTATTTTCCCTCCAAGTCATATCCCTACTAGAAACGTGAAATTTTGTACAAAGTTCTCTTTCTTGGGGAAAGTGCTCACTAAAAAAGAGTTTTTGTAATTTTACCCCTAAGGAGGTGAAAAGCGTAAAACCGATATCACTGAGCCTAGGAACGATCATTTTAGTACACGATCGGCTTTCTTGGGTTACCCCATTATTTTTTCTTAATGCTCGCTTATCAAGATTACTTTGGATCGACGCAATATGTATTTGGTCCTCTGCCATCGTAGATATATTGCAAAAGTTCTTTTAGCAACATTTTATGACCAGCTGCCTGCCAGACGACATAGCTGGCTAGATGGCATCACCAATTGGTCCAGGTCAATGTAAATCTTTGTCTTAGTAGTATTTTGCGACACCCACAAACAATGAGTGTTATAATATTCCTAGCCGCTACCAGACAGTAAGTTAAAATCAAGATATTAATCCAATTTTCTATCTTTAGAAATAAACAAATTTGAAGCGTCTATTTGTTGTCAAAGTAATAGGTTTTATTTATGCTCACACAATTATTTGCACGATACCTATGTCTAAAAAACAGGCCAAGTGCGAGTCGGGGTCAAGCACGAAGGGTTCCGTACCATAATCTATAAAAAAGGGGACAATTGGGTTTGTTGTATAGGAGCCCCCTTAAATATTTATTTTATTTTGATTTTAATATTTATTGTTATAGCGGCAACAGAAATGCATAATTTGTAAAAAATTCAACTGTCTAGCTATTGCGGTCCTTGAGATACAGCTTGGTGACAGACAGATGGACAGACAGACAGCGAAGTTTTAGTAATAGGGTCCCGTTTTTACCCTTTGGGTACGAAACCCTAAAAACGGCTCAATTTTTTTTGTCTGTCTATTCGATACGGGTAATCTTCAAAACGGCTGGACCGATACTGATAATACTTTACCACCAGGTCTACCAAGCTTTACATAAGGAATAACTTAGGCTATATTTTATCCAAGGCTATATTTTATCCCGGTGTGGCTGGAGCAACTGTGAGAATTAAATCGATTTTAAAATTATTTCACTAACGGAAAGCTAATTTTAAGCGTGTAACATATTTAGGTTTTATTCCGTGTGGTGATGGAGTAAGAATACAATTCACCACCCCCTCTCTTACCCGTGGGTGTTTTAAGATATAATTCAGGGATATATTACGCATATGACATCTATGCAAGAGATGGAAAACTCGAAACAAAACCCTATACCAACCTACATGACCAGCATGGTATAGTAAGGTTAATTTCCCTCCTACTATGGAGGCACGAGCCCAGCAGTGGGACGTATATGAGACGAAATGATGATGAACATATTTAGGCTATTTTTTTATCCCAATATTCCTACGGGTCCGGGCACAATGCGGGTGAAATCACGGACATTTAATAGATATAAAAATTAATTTACGAATGAAAATCTACATTATCAGCGAATAACAAATAAAGGCTATTTTCATCCTGGTGTTTGCCCGGAACGAGAACTGAGAGAGAAACCGGTGGATGTTTACCAATTTTTAAAATTCTTTCAACAATAGGAAGCTACGTTATCAGCGAGTAACATAGGCAATTTTTATCTTGGATATTTGTGTGGGATTTGTTAGTACAATTTTTTTTTCCACCTATGTAGACTTATAATATCAGCGAGTAACATAGGCAATTTTTATCTCGGCATTCGCATGGGAATGGGGTCTACGTGGGTGAAACAACGGGCGTTTGATCAATATTATTCTTTTTCACCAATGGAAACCTATCATGGATAATGTATTATCAGCGACTAAGGATGGCCATATTTATCATCGTGTTTCCACGTGAATTTGAACTACAAGGGTGGAAGTAATATTCAAATATAAAAATTTGTGAAGTTATTTGGACCTTTCTTACTCGATCACGCGTAAACTGTTGACCAGATTTGGATGAAAATTGACACACAGATAGAGTATTTCTTAAATTAAGAAATATCATCATCATCATCATCGCAGCCCACGTACTTCCCACTCTTGGACTCAGGCCTCCTCCATAATGGGAGGGCATTTGACCTACTATACCATGCTGGTCAGATATCTATAGGGTTTCATTTTTCGAGTTTTCCTTCTCTTGCATAGATGTTATGTATATATATCCCATAGTCGTCTTATACGACATCTACGGGCAAGATAGGGAGTGGTGAATTGTATTCTTACTTCGTCACCACAATAACACAATAAAAAGAAATATGCAAGCCAACTTTTACGCGGGCGAAGCCGCGGGCAAAAGCTAGTACTTATAATAAATTACAGAAGTGGAACGCCGCTACTGCGCTTATTGGAAATACATTTGTTGTACTAACTATAGGTATGGCTAATAAGTATTTCGATGAGTAATATACACAATGTTGAAATTAATGTTACAACAATGTATGTACCTAATTAATAACTGAATAGCAGGTGTAATGGTTATAAATACTTGTTTTAATGACTGCATCCATGTTAAGATTTTTTTTATTGTTGTTGGTGGTAGATGAGCCAAAAATAACACCTGATGGTAGGATACTGCCGCTTGTGTACCTTTCCAAGGCCGTTCCTTCCGTTCCAAAACCCATCACACGCAAATACCCTCAAAAATTTGGGCTGCCGGCTCTCTCGCTCACCGAAAAATTGCAGTAACATATTGCTACTACTCAGACGTCGATTTTCTGCGAGAGTGTGGTACTACCACGGATGGACCGGCCCGCGGCTGTAGACAGATGACTGTCGACAGTGTAGTCCTACCACAAAAAAGATTAGAAATACCGATGTACGATGCTAGTGTGGTTCGATTTCGGACAAAACTTTATGCGGTTCATAAATTGATATTCTGAGTTTTTTTTTGTGGGTGGGCTGCGGTCGGCGCGCCTCCGCATCACACCGTCCGAGGCGACAGAGGGGCTTAAGCACGCAACGCCCGCAACCCACCCGAAAACCACGTCGCCTTCGTTGTTGGGCCGACCACCGGAGCAGGGTTACTTGACATCAGTGGTCGGCCCGACGGAATACCCCCTATTGGGGTACCCTCCCAATTGGGGTACCCTCCCATGATATTCTGAGTTGGGTGTAATACGTGTCCGTTAATTATATAATATTTGGTGTATCGTCTATTTCCATGTGGTAATGGAGTGATAATGCAATTTACCATCCCTAATTTTTCTCCTATTGTGACAGAGGCTTAAGTTCCCCTGCAATTATTCCCTTAGAGGGTATTGATTTTCATAAAAAAAATTAATTCTCTGAACTAGTAATTCTCAAATTTGAATCTGAGCTATGAATTGTCTTATCCCGTAAACATTCGAATACTGGGAACCAGCATAACCACAATATAATGCCAGTAATACCAAGCCGGTTAGACGGCTCGCTATACGGTCTTGTACATACAACTTTTCGAAATTATCTGCGTACCTATTCCGCAGTGTCTGAAAACAAAGGTTTATAACCAGTGTGTGTTACCAGCGATGACTTACGGCACTGAAACGTGGTCTCTAAATGTCGGCCTCATAAAAAAGCTCAAAGTCGCTTAGCGTGCTATGGAGAGAGCTATGCTCGGTATTTCTCTACGTGAATCCGGAACACGGCAATCCGTAGAAGAACTAGTGTAACCGACATAGCCCACAGAATTAGCACGTTGAAATGGCAATGGGCAGGCCACATCGCTCGTCGAACCGGCAACCGTTGGGGAAGAAAGCTTCTTGAGTGGCGACCACGAATCGGACAGCGAAGCGTAGGACGACCCCCCACTAGGTGGACTGACGACATTTTTAAAGTCGCAGGGAACCGATGGATGCAAGTGGCGCAGGACCGTTCCGAGTGGCATTCTCGCGGGGAGGCCTATGTCCAGCAGTGGACGTCTGTAGGCTGATGGATGTGTACCTATTTAAATAACACATTTATTAATTAGTATTAAGTACGGATAAGCAAACGGTCCCATGCGTCCCTCTCTTTGGCTGTGACTCATGAGTAATGTTTCTGTATAAAGACTGTGTTGATCTAGACCACTAAAGCAAATGCCCTTCTAAACTACGAGCACGCGAGAATTCTCGAACGTTCTCGCGAATTCGCGTGTATTCTCGTGCAATGAGGGGAAATTCCTTTTTGCAGCAATGTAAATTGAGCCTAAGACATTCGCGCCTTTAGAAAAAGTTAGAGATGGACTCCGGTTTAATTTTCCAAGACACAACAAAATACCTATACTCAAGGGGGTTATGTTCTATAAGTCGGTCTGCTGCAATCTAAAAATAACCTGTTTATCTCGCATCTCTGAAACTTATTTATATATTGCTATTGTTTATGAATTTAATAGCGTATGGTCTTACCCATAAATATAAAACAATTTGTACAGAGCATAAACCAATCCCTGTTTTACATTGAAAACACTCGCTGACAGGTGAAAAATTGACTTGTTTTGAATGAGCTCAGTTTTTGTATACATAATTGTAATAACATAAATATAATACATCTACTTTACGTTTGTGCGCATATTTCTGCAGACATCTTTAAGATCATAAAATTGAAAGATTAACCTGTTGGTATAGCGGCCAGCGTGAAAATTTAAGGAAGGTCTAATTGCAAGGTGCGTGGTAACGAAGTAAGAATACAATTCACCATTTTTTATCTTACCCGTGGATGTCGTAAAAGACGACTAAGGGTTATAAAAATATATTGACAAATAATAAGATGTTATTATAATATAAAAGATTTCAATAATCAACATCTCAGTCCACATAGGGTCCACTGTTGGGTGCGGTCTTCTGCCACAAAAGGAGGGGAATAGACTTAGACGTATTGGCATTTTATTTATGTATGTAAGATGTTATCAGCATATTATATTCCTTAGTCGTCTTTTACGACATCCGTCTACCAGATAGGGATGTTTTCCAAAAAATCTAATGAATACTGTTGAGTGAGGTTATCTCAGTTCATCAACAACGGTTTGTTCATTAAAACTACTCTTATAAATCTTTTTAGTAGTAGTATTTAATTAATACATTAAACAAAGTTATATCGCAATAACATTCCATTTCTGCAAAGTTAAGGTCATATAATAGGAAGCAAGCTAATTGTACACCGGAAACTCGCACGGACGAGTGACCTTTGTGTACACGACACTACATTATTGGTACATGGGTAATGTGACCATATCTTTTGAAGACAAAACGGGACGCTTGCATTGTTTTTTTTATATCGAAACGGGAAACTTGCAAAAATAGGTAAAAATGTGAAATAGGCATGATGACAATAACCAAAAATCACTAAAATAATGTGTTTATCTACTGTAACACAAAGAATATATCTTGAAATAAATATTTATTTTCTTTTATAAGATGAGATTATTAATTTATTTAATAAAATAAAACTGCAAAATACACAAGTCCGCCATGCTCAGCTAAACACCAATCGAATTGAGTTACGTCACTCCTATGTACACCTGTCGTTATCATCGCAAATTCTGTACGAAATTCTACGATCGTTACACTTATTAATTGTTTTAACTTGCATTTAAAGAGTATTTCGTGATTTTTATCAATCTCTTGCTTACTTTTGTGTTCTCACTAAAAATGTAAGTCATGAAAGAAGGATTCATCAAGGCAAACAGCTCTTATTTGCCTAGAGTTGATTTGTTAATGCTGGGAGAGAGTACCTAGCATCAAACAAAAACTTCTGTTCAGCAGAATTTAAAAATGTCAAAACTACGATGCAAGTAAAATATTGATTAATAATAATCTTCTAACATCTAATTTAAAATCTATTTCAAAATAATACCGCTTGAGATGTTAGAGGTTATGTTATTTAAATAATGCTTTTGTAAACTTGGTATTAAACTGCAGTTAAATAAAGTGACATACCAAATAAAATATACGATATAAAGTAATTACTTACGTCAAAATGATCTTCACAGAAATAAATAGTCTCCTATTTATTTATATAAATTTATGGCTTTTAGATCTCGCTGTGCAAGATTAAGCCACTTATATCTTATTGTTTTATTGTGTGGCACATAAACAAACAGTTTATTATATAGGGGTGTATTAACACATTGAGGAACCGCACACCACTTATAGACTTTCGAATTCATGTCTAAATAAAATATATCAGATTTTTTGCTTTAACTCCCTTACGTTTACAACTCAAGTGAATAGAAGTGACGTCACAAGCAGACGCCATGACACTAGGCACCGTTTTGGCGCTAATTTAAATGCATTTAATTAAAATAGCATTTATTTCTAAAGAAACCGTACTTATTGCAAAAATAATATATTTTGTGATAATAGTAGTTATTTAAGAATATTATAAAACAGTTTTTCAAAATTAGTCATCATGCCTATTAAAAGCTAAAATAAAAAAAACGAGGACACCTAAAACTATGACGTTCAAACTAAAAAAAAAATAAACGTCACGTCTTTATCAGTATAACAAATAATCAATTATACTCTGTGTTCAAGAATGGGAGATTTTTTTAGCCCCAACATCTGCCGTATCTAGATACTTCTTTTATTGAGTCATCGTTACAGATTTCTTGACTTCGACGGCCCGCCTTCGTGTATTAAAAATTTGATTTATATTTGCAATTTATTAACTACGTAATACTGTTTTGATATAAAAATTCTATTATTACATACAGAATATACTTCAATATAGTGTTTGGCTTTTCTATAGGCCCTAAATTTCATCATAATGGAGGTGAATTGACCTACTCTCTTCACATAAGTCAGATAGTTTATTAATAGAATTCCATTGACCAACATTTGGGTATGGCACCAAAAAGATTAAAAAAATATTGATATTGTCAGAATGACAACAAAAAACCTAAAATAGCCATCAAGATGCATTTATAATCCTGTTTTATTACTAGTCCGGTTATACAAGATTGTATAACATTATATTCACAAATCATTGTCCCTGTGGTGATGAAATAAGTATAGTGGTAGGACCACACTGTCGACAGTTATCTGTCTACAGACGCGGGCCAGTCCGTCCGGAGTAGTACCACACTCTCCCAGAAAATCGACGTCTGAATAGTAGCAATTTGTTACTGCGCTTCATTCGGTGAGCGAGAGAGCCGGAAGCCCAACTTTCTGAGGGTGTTTGCGTGTGGAGGGTTTTGGTGGTGTCTTTGGTATCACCGAGCCTCATTGCACGCATTCACACTCCCTTCACCTTTTTCGCGGTAGGCAGCGGCCTTATAAAGGTCCATGAGCGGCAGCAACACTTACCATCAGGTGTACTGCTTGCTCGTTTGCCACGGCTTGCAATAAAAAAAAAAAAACAATTCGCCACCCCTCTTGACTGTGCATGTCATAAACGAACTAAGGGATATAGTATGCATGTATTATCTATGCAAGAGATGGAAAACTCGAAACAAATAGAGTTTTGTTTGCCAACCTGTGATTAGCGTGGTAGTAGATCAATTCCCCTCCCATAGTTGAGGAGACTTCCATAGTTGGCATCAGATGGAGTTGGTCCAGGTTGATGACAAACTCTTACTCGTCTTTTACGACTCCCACAAGTAACGTAGGGTTGGTAGTATTCGTAGCCGCCACTACACAAGTGAAAGTGAGAATATAAACCGGTCTGGTTCTGTTGACGGATGATGTAATTACTGACTGGTTTTCTGCTAATTAGGTGTATGTTATTATGTTGGTTGCATTTGTATGAACATAGTTACGTATGTATGTAGTAAGATAGCTATTTATGGTCTAGTCTTTTAACAATTACTATATCATGTTCCATCCGTGTGGTGACGGAGTAAGAATACAATTCACCACCCCCTATCTTACCCGTGGGTGATTGTACGAGACGACTAAGGGATATAAAACGCATATAACATCTATGCGAGAGAAGGAAAACTTGAAATAAAACCCTATACCAACACGTCTGACCAGCGTGGTATAGTAGGTCAATTACCCTTCCATTATGGAGGAGGCCCGAGCCCAACAGTGGGAAGTATATGGACTGAAATGATGATGATATCATGTTCAGGTTTCCGTGTGGTGACGCAGTAACAATACAATTCTCCACCCCATTTAGTTTTTTTTTTGGGGGGGATAGGTTACGGACAGCACACCCGTCGCCCGGCTCGGTCCGGGGCGCCCCCCACGGGGACGTCGGTCGCCGTCGCGCGGTCGGCTTCTCGGAGGGTAGCGGTAGGGTAGGTGGGGTAACGGACCAACTCCCTGGTCCAGTCACCCGCAAATTCTCCACCCCATGTGTTGTAAAGTGTTGCAAAACAGGAAAATTTATTTCTTTTGAGACCTTCCGTTACTTGCGCTGCGCGTTATAGGTCCCTAGTCCCTACACTTGGACACTCCCTCTAAATCCCTCTCTCTCTCTCTCTCTTACATGATGAGAAAAATATTTTTTTTACAAAAAACCGACTTTAATGGTGATAAATTTTTAGATCTTTGTTTATTTTCAAACACCGCTTTTCCGATTTCGATTACATGGGACTATTTGGGCAGTATACCCTTTCCAATAAAAAAAGATTTTTTCAAATCCGTTGGCAAGCGACAAAGTTATGCGCGAACAAACATAAATAAAAAACGAACATCCGAATTGTGAACCTCCTCCTTTTTTAGACATCGGTTAAAAAATTGCTCGGATCGCCTAGTTATACTAGTTATAAGAAATTATCCTAAACTGTTTTGTATTTATTGTTACAAAGATTCATTGTTTCTAATATTATCACCTAATGTGTTATGTAATTTTTTTTTTCATAATTATCTACTAAAATAAAGAATTATGTATACAACCGAGTCATGAATATATTAGAAATTAGTCGTTTTTGTGTCGTAGTTAAAACATGAATAATGTACTTGTAAGCGTTTTAAAATAAATCACGAGAAACTTGATTTGGCATGTGTCACCAGCTAGTTAAACATACCTACTTATAAAGTAGGTACAACATTTTGCCTTAAGGTATATTTTAAAGAGAATTTTGCAATGAGAAATTAGAGTTTGTAGTGTGAGAAATTTATAAACATAACTAACTGACCCAACAGACGTTGTTCTGTGCAAATAAAATAAAAGGAATTCGCCTTGAAATCGACAGCAGCGCCACCTATCGGGTCCAATTGTGAATCTAAAGCGTTCTTGAATCCCCTTGAACTCACACAAAAAATTTCATCAACATAGGTACAGTCGTTTAGGAGAAGTTCAGTTACGTGCACAAGAAATATATAAAGATAATTAACCAGCACAAATTACATCCAGATCGCAGAAATAACTATCCTGCGTGGGAATCGAACTCGGCGTGGGGGGTTCATCATCATCATTGCAGCCCACATACGTCCCACTGTTGGGCTCGGGCCTCCTCCACAATGGGAGGGAATTTGACCTGCTATACCATGCTGGTCAGACATGTTGGTATAGGGTTTCATTTCGAGTTATCCTTCTCTTGCACAGATGTTATGTGCATATTATATCCCATAGTCGTCTTATACGACATCCACGGGCAAGATAGGGAGTGGTGCATTGTATTCTTACTCCGTCACCACACGGAAAACGCGAAACCCCCCACGCGTGGGGGGTTACTACTAGAATAATACGCCATCTGAACAGGCAAATCAGTCTTCGTATTGCATTAAAAATATACAAATTTTAAAACATACAAATTAATATGACAACAGACTTACCTATTTCTTAATAAAAACAAGGGCTTTTGTGAAACTATGCGTAGAATAAACATAACGTGTTATTTGTTAAAGGCATTTGTTTAAACATCTTTCTTCATCGCCCTAGATTGTGTAATCAAATACACTGAGAATAATAGCAAACTGATTTAATTCGTGTAAAATATGGTAGACATTAATAATTAAAAAAAAAAACACTTGATTCAACTTTAGGATTATATGACTTATTGTGTGAAAGTTTTCATATCGTTATCGAAATCAATTTGTATGGGATTTTGAGCAGCGCTTCTATCGGCTGATAACTGCTCATGAATACTTTGACACAAATATTCGCGCTCAGCCCACTGCCTCGTCAGTGGCAATACATCATAGTGATATTCGGAATCCAAGGAGTTCGAATCTATTTTTTTTCTATCTGTTCTGTTTCTGTAAAATACTTGTTAGGCATATAAGCAAATAACATTAAAAACTCTTTTTAACCGGAACTTGACCGTGGGTGTCGTAGAAGACAAGGATATGCAGATAATATCTATGCAAGAGAAGACATGAAATACAACTCGATACTAATCCGTCCGACCAGCTTGGTATAATAGGTCTATTTCCCTCCCACTTTGGAGAAGGCAGTCCAGCAGTGGCACGTATAAGAACTATGATAGTGATTATGATGGCCAGAGTTAACTTTGAATTCATAACCTTTCACAGGATTTTAAATCATTTTGAAGGCGTGAAAAGATAAAATTGTATGCGTTTATTGCCAGCGCGATACCTGTTCTAAATTAACCAGCCTTCAGTAAACCATAAAGAAGGTCGGGCATCCTTTTAAGTGTTGATGAGTAGCTAACAATGTGTTATTTTCCTCATCAAAATGGATTTACAAAAACGTAAAATTATTTAGTAAGAAGTAAAGTCCTGTACCAACCCCTCTGACCTATAATAGGTCAATTTAACTCCTATCTAGGACTCCTCTTAGAGAGACTTGAGGTCAGCATTGGGACGTAAATGAGCTGATATTAAAATTATTTACACATAATTGTAGCCCATTAATTGTATGTTTACCTATAATACCAAGATTTCGGGTGGCTGGATCGGGGAATAGTCGGTCACCCGCGAGGAAGCTGACCGCGCGAGGGCGACCGATGGCCCCAGAGAGCCGTTTGAGAAAGGGAGGGTACCGGAAAGGGTATCCCGCCGAGCTGGCCACGGACGACAAGGAATTCAGTACAGGTGGTCGGCCCAATAGCGAAGGAGAGGGATTACGGTGGGTTATGGGGCCGCTCGCCGTCCTTTCGTCTCCCCAGACGGAATGTAAGGCGTGTGCGCTGATCCACCCAAAAAATACCAAGATTTATTTCTTATGGGTTGTTATCGTTAAAAAAAAACGGCTGATGTGTGATCAAAATGCGTTGGTCCAAGTAATGTACTCTTCTATTCTCGAACATATTGCAAAAGTAATTGGTAATAGTTTTATGACCGGCCGCCTGCGTAACTTCAACCCTCCTTGGGAATGTAATAGTTGACAAGACGACATTAGATGAAGTTTTCAGATCTACGTAAAGCTCTTAATCCCCTTTTACGACACCCATGAGCAACGTAAGGGTTGTAAATAAAACTATTTTACGAATTTTATCCCTTTTTTATTTGATTTTTGAGTGCCCGACGTTTCGAACACTTTATAGTGTTAATGGTCACGGGTGGACTAACATGTCTCACGTCCAACAAGTCATCGTGGTTACAGAGGTTTATATCTACCCGCTACAGAAATTAGTTATCAATTTTGACTCACATTTTTGTGCATGTTAGTCCACCCGTGACCATGAACGCTGTAAAGGGTTCGAAACGTCGGGAAATAAAAAAACATATATAAACGCGATAAAACCCGTAAAATAGTTTTATTTACAATGTGTAATACTTGCGTAAACATTAAAAGTTACAACGTAAGGGTTGATAATATTTGTACCCGCTATCACACGACAAAATGCTGGTTTATAATTTGGTAAAATAATCAGCCTCGCTGTCTAGTGGGATGTAATTATAAGTTACAATTAATATGAATTGCAATATGTGTTGCAATTAACTCATATTTACGTAATTGAACATTATATTTACTTAATTAATGTCAATAATGATGTCTGAATGCACTTGTATCTTTATTTGTTGTACGACTGTAATTTACTCAACTGTTATCCATGTGTAAGCTAGGAAAGCGATAGAGTAGGCATTATATTATATATAAATTCTACTGCTTAATTATTGTGTTTCCGTATGGTGACGGAATAAGAATGCAATCCACCACTCCTTATCTTGCCCGTGGATGTCGTAAAAAACGATTAAAGGATACGCAAATAACATCCATGCAAGAGAAGGCAAGCTCGACACAAAACCTATAAGGTCAATTTGCCTCCTATTGTGGAGTAGCCTCAAGCCCAGCAGTGGGATGTTTATGAGCCGAGATGATGATGATGAAGTCTCGGCCAAATCGCGGCTACAAGAAGCTACGAGACCCTGACAAGTAAATATCGGCGTTTCCGCCTTCGTCACCGAGGACGTTTAATCGTGCCGCGTTAAAATTCAAAACGTGGGACTTCCCACTTTGCCAGCGACCCCCTTAGCCGAAGTCCGTAGCCCATATGGGATGCCCTTGGGACAAGTCGCTTAACTTTTAACAGCCAGCACTTAGGCAACAGTCCAGGTTATGTTGTCACAGTCATCTGCGGCTAACAATTAGTCACACAAAAAATATTGTAACTATAAAAGTCAGGTTTAAGCCTAGACCAGCGCCAGGTTTCTGGTTGGAAAATACTGAGATCTTTTATTACAATCGCAAGGCATACAAATTTGGAAATAATTTTTATTTATTTCATTTAATATTTTTGTTTATTTTTTTTGTTCTTTTACATTTAAATGGTTAATATCTGTGCTTGTATTTTTTTTTGTTTCTATTTGTTTTACCTACCATATGTGTTTTCCGCTTTCTGCCGCTAAATCCTTCACCGCTTTGTGCGACACTTGGGTTAGAGATAGGGTTGCCACCCGTACTTTATTATAAACTATTGTACGTTATTTCTGGTAATTGTACTCTATAGTCTATGTGAATAACAAGGTACGCATTATTTATACTTTATTTTGCCTGAATTGATTTCTTTAAGAAAAATTTCAAGACAAACAAAGTGTCTTTGAATCTGTTAAAAAAATAATTATTTATTTACTACTAGCTGACCCGACAGACTTTGTCATGTCTTAACTATGAATATTGAATTCGAATTGAATTAAAAAAAATGTTTATTATTCTAATTCCTATATACAACATACTTATTTTTTTTTTCTTATGCGTATGAAACCAATGAATGTAATGGCTCTGACGGCGGTACCAATGGCGTCAATTGCGGTCGCGCAACGCAATCCAGGACCTTAATTTTTAAACTTAAATGCCTTGCAATATTGGCATACAACGTTCATTGACCCAATACTTACAACTTAAGTTTGTATGTCTAATTGCTGGCATTTTCAAAAACGAAAATTCAACTGTAAATTAAAGAAAACTGTTGTATTCTTCTTAATAACTAAGTATATCACTTGTCATATTAGTAACATGTATCTTAATTACCAAAACTCCATACTAAATTGACTTTTTATATTAGGCGTGATGGCTCTGAATTTACCTACCCTGATATGCACTAAGAAATTCAGTTACCTTACATCATTTCTGTAAGAAATAATGAATTAATTGTTTTACATGTATTTCATTAATAAAATAACTCCAACCGAAACATCTGTTTTAAACAATTTTAAATTTTTTTACATCCTCTTTGACGATATTTGCAGCACGCGTTCTGTCAATTCTATGTTAAACGTCATAAGGTTACATTAAAAAAGTTTATATTGTCCAAAGCGCTTAGATTAGAAATAATTTTATATGATGGTTAAGTATTCTTAAATTTTCTAATTTTCTGGGCAACTTTCTTATTTTTTCTTTCATGAGAACCTTCTCCTGACAATAACAAATACAACAAAAAAAGAATTAATGAAATTGGTCCAGCCGTTCACGCGTGATGGCGTGACCAAGGAAAACAGGGATTCATTTTTATATATATAGATTATAAAAATATAAAGTATAAAAATGCTGTTTATTGGACACAAGGTACTTTATTTTTTCCTCATTCATTAACCAATATACTTTATTCAAACAAAAAAAAGGTGGCAACTCTAGTTGAAAGTAGGTTGTCTAATTTTAATTGTACACATAGATAAAAGTATAATTATAAAAGTTGCAACATCACTATGGTATTAATTTTGTTATGCACCAGCTAAATTGCATTTGCTAACATGCTATCTTTAATATTATTACAGAGTTGTTAATATATTAAGTTTGGCTCACGTTTAATGAACGTATTCATTTATGACTGCACAGTAAACGACAGAGTGGCGTTACCACTTTAATGTTCTAAGAACTTAGTTCATGTATCTTTCCTTTTTTTGGCTATGGTTAGTGCACACGCCGACCATCTCCGTCCGGGGTGGCAAAGGGGCGATGCGCGGCCCCATAACCAACCGTATCTCCTGTCCTTCGCTGTTGGGCCGACCACCGGTACCGATTTCCTTATCCTCCGTGGTCGGCCCAGCATGTACCTTCCCCTACGATGTCCGCGGGGAATAGATGGTATATTTGATATTACTATGTCAACACACGTCAAAAGCCAACTGCTATTCATATAAGTATTTATCATAACAATTGCTTGTCAGATCAGTTAGAACATTTAGTGCGATTAGCTACGTGTACCGTGCGCAAACAATATACAAAAGTTTTGTTTGTCCATCATACAAAATTATTGGCTGTTATAACACAGATTGTTTGAATAATTATATATTCAAAGTTCGTTTTCATGGTTGAATGAGATTAGTTAGTGGTGATGGCAAAAAATATACATGGTATGATGTATTTGAGCAAATAATTTTAAGATTTTAAATGAAGTATTTTTTTTTTGGGGGGAATTAAAATATTTAAGTTCAAGGATTATTCATTAAGGTTTTAAACTTTGATTTTGCTTTATCATCATTATTTACCTTGTTTTTATAAACTTACCAAGACTAGAAATGTTACTATTATGGCTATTGGAATATTGCGGTTTCTTAATATAGACTGCATAGATGGCATAGTGGTTGAGATACCTACCGTGTCAAGTGTCACGGGTTCGATGCCTATGCAGGACGATACTTTGTGCGATCCATATATTGTTATTCTGAGTCTGGGTGTAATTTGTGTTCCTTAATTGTATTTTTGTAAAGTCCTCTACAATAGAAGGATTGAGACACCCTTGGGCAAAATGTGATCATTTACTTTTACTAACAAAAATATTTACTAAATTTTACTAGAGTCCGCGGCATTCCTGCACGTTATTGGATCTTAAGCTACGAGGCATGCCTTTTAAGTTTTGTCGTTTAAAGAAAAAACTCAACTAGAACCTTATAGTACTTTTTATTGTTTTCAAAGTATTCACCACGTAATACACTTTTCCATTCGCTCAAACTACATAGTTATTATAACATTTATTCCCCTCTAAAGTGGGGGTATTCAAAATGGCTGACTTGAAAGCGTCGACTGCTTCTTCACCGGACTGGAACCTTTAACCACAAAGACTTTTCTTAATTTTAAAAAATGTAAAGAAATCGTTAGGGCTTAGGTCAGGACTGTATGGAGGATGATCAAGAGTTTCTACTTTTTTCTGCTTCAAATACTCAATCGTTTGACGAGCGCTGTGTGAGCTTGCGTTGTCATGGTGTAGGATGATGCGTCGTTTTGAGTTAGATTTTCAAAGTTCGGCGATGACTTGTGGTAAACAAACTGTGGTATACCACTCTGCGTTAACCGTTCTACGATCTTCAAGTGCAATAGTCGCAACATGACCGGTTTTTCCAACGAACGTGGCCACCATCTTCTTTGAAGTGCTTCGAGAACGAACAACTTTAGTCTGCTTTGGCTCGTCTTGAAAGACCCAGATTGTAGATTGTTGTTTGGAATCAGGATCGTAGGCATAGATCCAAGATTCGTCACCACTAATGATGTCGTAGACGTGATTTGACTCTCCTCGGTTGAACCTTTGCAGAGTTTTCTTACACCATCTGACGCGGGCCGCCTTGTGATCGTCGGAAAGCAGATGCGGTATCCAACGGCAAACTAGCTTTCTCACACCAAGCGCTTCATGCAAGAGCTTCTGAATGGTTGTCCCTGAGATGCCTAATAGAGCCTCTATCTCTCGATACGGCACATGACGATCTTCGAGAATTAGTTGTCTCACAGCAATGATGTTATCTTCAGTGAAGGCGAATTCTGGGCGTCCTTCGCGAGATTTGTCACTAACACTAGTATGAGCACGCTGGAATTCTAAATACCAGCGTTTGACAGTCCGCAGACATGGGCTTCGTCACTGAACAGAGATGTTAGCTGTTCAAAACACTGAAGCCGTGTCAGGCCTCTTCTAAAATTGTAGAAAATGATTGCACGAACATTTTCCTTAGAAAGATTCATTTTCGTACGTAACCTGACAGATTCCAATCGACGCTGTGACTAAATAATAGCATTAATCCTAATACTTTCAACTGTTTTGAGATTCAAAATTTAAACACATTCGAATATAGAACAGTCCCAAATTCAAAATTGCCGGGAAATATGGAAACGACAGAACTTAAAAGGCATGCCTAGTAGATACACATTCGTTCACACCAATTTCCAAATCCGCTAAATCAAATCGGTGAAATTTTGAATGTTTTTAGGCTGGCCATAATTTTTCTCAAATAAAGCTACATACGTAAATGTATTAAAATATACTTTTAATCAAAATACAACTTTATTTATATAGTTTAAGTGTACAATTGTATCTACATATATAAAATTAATTAACCCGTATAAAACTCATTTAAATATTAAGATAAACAATGAATACTTCCTTATAATTAAACAATAGCATAGGAAGTAATTATTTAAACAAGTTATTGTCAAGTGAATAACAAGTTGAACGTAAAAAGTGTCTCGTAAAATCGCGCTCCGTAGCCCACAAAAACGATTGGCCTTGTCACTGACCGCGAACGATAATTCCTGCTTCACTGGATGGGAACGCACCGTGATTATAACCTTATGTTGTTATTTTTTTATAAATATTGTAATAAATATATATTTTAAAAGAAAAAGTACAATATGCGTAGCCATAATGTTCAAAATCGAACCCAGTACGGACAAGCTAATTATGTGGTGTGATAGCTTTCCAAGCTTATTCCTAACAATCGCCTTCGAGATCATGAAGAGAATGGCAAGATTATTCTAACTAGTCCCTTTAGTTTTCTTAGAATCTCTTTTGTACTAATTTAACATCTAGTCCCTTAAGCACCTCTTTTCTTATCATAATATAATATCTAGTTCCTTTAGCATCTCCCTCCTTTCTTACAATGATTTAACATTTAGTCCCCTTAGTAACGCCCTCCTCTCTTTTAATAATTAACCATCTCGTCCTTTTAGTTTCTCCTTTCTTGTAATAGTTTAAGATCTAGTCCCTATAACATCACCCTCATTTCTTGCAGTAATTTAACACGACCCTTAAGTTTCTCTCTTAAGTTAACGTCTAGTCCCTATAGCAGTGGTTCTCAAACTTTTTAAATGACGGAACCCTTTTGGGAAGCAAAATACTTGATGGAACCCTACAATAAAACAATTATTTTTATAAGTGTATTCTATATTAATCAGCATAATAAAAGTACAATGTATCAGTTACTAATTATTATTTACTTCACCACTTGGTAAGGACAATAATAGAAAACATTAAAAAAGAAAAAATGTAACTAGTGGGAGGTATGAAACTGTTTTTTATTTTTCATCAATTGCTTGATATCAGGTTTGATGGAAGAAAGTTGGAGTCTCATATCAGCTTCGGCGTCCAGTCTATTGCGATATTTTGTTTTCGTGGCTGCGTAGGTAGAGAATCCTGTTTCGCACAAATATGTAGTTGGGAACGGGAGAAGAATATCCAGAGCCATTTGGCCAAGCATTGCATATTCATCTTGGATTCTGCACCAAAAATCATTAAGAGGCGTCGTTTTGAACAATGACTCCATACTTGTGTCTGATGACATTTCTAAAAGAGATTCATATATCTCATTTGACATGTTTTCAGGCTTTTCCAAGTTGGGTAAAAAAGGATTATGAATCCAGGAGTTCACTTTAATTTTTGTATTGTGTTCTTCGGGAAAATACTTTTCAAAAGATGCGCGCATCGAACTGAGATATTGGACCAATTCTTCAAACACATTATCTTCAAACATTTCTGAGTCGTTTTCGCTAACAAACTCACTGAGTAACGTAAAACTTTCTATTTCTTTCTTACCAATGCAAATGATCCAAAAATCTAATTTTCTTTTAAAAGCAGTTATTTTATTATAGGCCTGAAACACTGTTGTCTGTTTACCTTGCAACGATAAATTTAATTCGTTAAGTTTTTGAAAGATATCCGCCATAAAAGACAATCGGAACAACCAAGTTTTATCATACAAACGGTCCTTCAAATTAAAAGAAGTATCTGCTGAAAGAAACATTTGTAACTCGGCTCTAAGTTCAAATAGCCTTGTTAAAGTTTTTCCCCGAGACAGCCATCGCACTTCTGTATGGAGCAGCAGTGTTTTATGTTTGCTGCCATAATCTTCACACAATAATGAGAACAATCGGGATTGTAGTGGTCGTGATTTGATAAAATTAATTATTTTTACCGCTTCATCCATAACTAATTTTAGATTAGACGGCATTTGCTTCATCGCAAGTGCTTGTCTATGCAGAATACAATGACTGGAACTACAATTAGGCGCTTTATTTTTCATTCGTGACACTGCTCCTGCTGTTTTACCTGTCATCGCCTTGGCCCCATCTGTACAAATGTCAATGCAATTGTTCCAACTGAGATTATGTTCTTCAAAAAATATATTTATTTTATTAAAAATTTCTTCCCCGGTAGTGTTTGTAAGCAGCGATGAACACATAAGCATGTCTTCTTCAAAAGAACTTTTATATGGATATCTCACAATAACCAGCAGGATAGCCAAACCAGCGACATCAGTCGACTCGTCCATTTGCAAAGCGAATCGTGTATTTTGTAGACGTGTAACTAGTTCTTGTTTGACGTAGCTTGCCAGATCATGGATTCGTCGTGAAACAGTATCGTTTGATAGCGGAACAGTAGAAAGATGCTTTGCAGATTTTTCATCAAGCATACATTTTGTTATGTCTAATATACATGGTTTTATTAATTTCTCAGCGATAGTGTGCGCTTCACCTGCTTGTGCAATGCGATAGCTAACTAAGTATGATGCCTCCGTGGCCTTTTCGTTGGTAGTTTGTGTTACATGCATCATATTTTTTTGACTTTCTAATAACTGATCTTTTTTGCGAACAAAAAATTCTTTATTCTTGTCTTTAGTCTCGGGGTGTACGGTTTCTAAATGTCGACGCAATTTGGCAGGTGCCATGGAACTATTAGGAAGCAGTTTACTACAGAGCATGCAGAGAGGTGAGCCGTTGGAATCAACAAATCTGAAACTGATATAAGATTCATCATACTTCCTTTTTTCGTCTTTGAAACCGTCGAGCTTGACGTCGTGGCACTCGTGGCATCATCTTCTGGATCGGTGATTGCTAAATTCTCCGCGCGCATTGCTTTTGAACATTCAGCGTCATTAGAAGATGTTGTTGGAACACGTTTAACACCTTTAAGCCAACGTTCCATTCTTCTTTATTTATAATGTTACAAGTCAGGATAGTGGGGTTTAAATAATGCACAATTGTTACTGCGTATAAGAGACTAAATTTAGAACCTACAGGGAAGAAATGTATAAAACTAAGACAACAGAATACAGCAGGCAGTAAAACAATGAACACTAGTTTCTCGCTAGCGAGCTTGTAAGTAGGTAGTAACTTATCGCTCCGAACGCTAATCATCAACTGACGACGCCAATTTTTTTTTTTTTTTTTTTTTTTTTTTTTTTTTGGTTCTGACAAGGAGTGTTAGCCTCAGATGGCTGTTACACCCTTACGCGGACTAGTGGTGAGCGCTGAGGGCTCTCAACCCAAAAAAATTAAGCAACGGGGCCCAAGGGCACCCCCTGTGGGGTACGAACCTCGGCTCGGGGCGTTGCTGAGGGCAATGTGGGAGGTCCCACTTTAGATTTATTTATTTTTGCGCGGCATGGTTTCGCACCTCGACGGCGAGGACGGAACCGTGGTCTTTTCTTTGTTGCGGCTTCGCGGGCCGTGTATGCTGTATTCTGAGCTATCGTGATGTCGTCGTCGGGCTCGTCGAGAGAAAGTCTCGGTCGAGTGACCTTCGAGATGCGGGACGGGATATAGTTGGTCGCAGCGACCACTAAGGGATTGGGGTGTGTTGTGGCAGAATCAAAATATCTACGGGCACACTGTTTCATATATTGCCTGATGGTCGGCAAGTGCAAGTCGATGTGGAGATCGGCATTGCGTATGAACCACGGTGCGCCCGTAGCCTTACGCATGAACCTATTCTGAAGTGTTTGTAGCCTATGGATCCTGTGTGGCCTAACGTGAGCGAATACTACACTGGCATACAACATGATGGGGCGTATGCAGGCAGTGTAAAGACGGATTTTGCATTTGAGCGACAGCTTACTCTTTGGGTTGAGTAAGTTGTGTAAACGACCCATAACGAACGCTGCACGCGAGCGCACAGTGGTTATGTGTCGAGCGAAGCTGAGACGATTGTCAAGGGTGACGCCTAGGTACTTGGCATTTGACGCCCAGGGGATGGGCTTGTCAAAAATGCGGACTGGAGTGAAGCTATCGGGGGGGGTGCAGGTCGGCACGTCTCCTGTGAAACATGACCGCCTGACTCTTTTCTGGGTTAATGTCTATTCTCCATTTCCGGAACCATTTGCCAAGGGCAGTAGCTGCAGTTTGGAGATTACGAGTGACAGCGTCCGGGTTAAGCCCGGATACGAATATAGCTGTGTCGTCAGCGTAGAGGGCTGACTGCACGAGCTTAGACTTGGGGATGTCGCTAGTATATAGCGAGAATAGAAGGGGTGAGAGGACTGAACCTTGCGGTACGCCAGCTCTGATCGGGTGCGTGACGACGCCAACGCGCGATCGCCGCTTTTATACTTAGTCCTAGACTCGATCTCAAATATTCTCGAAAATACTCGAGTCGGCACCTTTGATAAACAAAAAGCAAAAATAAAAACAGAAATTTAAAAATAGCGTTGTAAACAATATCGACTTTATCCTTTGAAGTTAGAGACGAAAGTCGCTAGTTGACAACTATAGCGTCTAATTCAGAGGCGGCTTTTATCAAAGAGACTGAGCGCTTACAAGTATACTACCCGCTCGTTTTAAGTTTGCCGCTGGCGATAGGTATGAGTGTATGACGTTCGAAATTTTTTATTTAATTGTAACAATAAAAATTGTGTACGTTAGATATTTGGGTAAAACTATGACACATTATAAGTTTTGTTATCACGTGGGGGAGGGTACGCGCATTCCACAGACCGGCAAACTTAGAGCGAACGCGTTGTACAAGTATAAAATTGTTGAGACCAAACTTATGAGATATTGTACCAGCTAATGTAACACAAGCTTATACAAATACAAATAAATAAATAAATAACATTCATAGCGTTTTGTCTCCGCGCGGCCGCGGAGTCCGCACAGCCGCGGAGCGACCAGAGAGAGGTGTTTTGATTTTTTTATTTCTAAATTCTTGCGGAACCCCGACAGAGGTATCACGGAACCCTAGGGTTCCGCGGAACACACTTAGAGTATAGCTGCCCTATAGTATCTCTATTTATAATCAAAATTTTTCTACGATTACGATTTTTTTTACGAGAATGGTATGATCATAGTACTTTGTAGAGTACTCTTGACATATTTATTGCTAAAGTGGCATGACGTAAGCAATTCTTAACTTTAAGTTCTTTATCTGATTAACAATCTTAATTGAATTAAAAATATTACCTCTCATAGTAAATATCAACATTATTTATTTAAACCTTTTCATTTCGAGTGTTCGTAAAACTTATGAAATAATAATCTATAGTAGGTTTAGTTTTTTTTTTGTAATCTTATCGGCGTTTTCTTTTGGATAAAGGTTGTCGTAAAAGACGACTAAGGGAGATAATATGGATATAACATCTATGTAAGAGGTCGAAAACTCGAAGTGAAACCCTATATCAACTCGCCTAACTAGCCTGGTATAGTAGTTTATTTTCAGCTCTATTGTGGCGTAAACGTGGAACGGGAATGTGCGGTGATTATGATAAAAGGGCTAACGCTATTGCCACACGTTACTAAAATCCGTCTTTACACTGCCTGCATACGCCCCATCATGTTGTATGCCAGTGTAGTATTCGCTCACGTTAGGCCACACAGGATCCATAGGCTACAAACACTTCAGAATAGGTTCATGCGTAAGGCTACGGGCGCACCGTGGTTCATACGCAATGCCGATCTCCACATCGACTTGCACTTGCCGACCATCAGGCAATATATGAAACAGTGTGCCCGTAGATATTTTGATTCTGCCACAACACACCCCAACCCCTTAGTGGTCGCTGCGACCAACTATATCCCGTCCCGCATCTCGAAGGTCACTCGACCGAGACTTGCTCTCGACGAGCCCGACGACGAGATCACGATAGCTCAGAATACAGCATACACGGCCCGCGAAGCCGCAACAAAGAAAAGACCACGGTTCCGTCCTCGCCGTCGAGGTGCGAAACCGTGCCGCGCAAAAATAAATAAATCTAAAGTGGGACCTCCCACATTGCCCTCAGCAACGCCCCGAGCCGAGGTTCGTACCCCACAGGGGGTGCCCTTGGGCCACGTTGCTTAAATTTTTTGGGTTGAGAGCCCTCAGCGCTCACCACTAGTCCGCGTAAGGGTGTAACAGCCATCTGAGGCTAACACTCCTTGTCAGAACAAAAAAAAAAAAAAAAAAAAAAAAAAAGCCACACGTTACACATCTATTTTGTTAGTCATCATTGATTATGGTATAAGTTTCCCAGGAGAATGTTGTCAACCATTTGCCGGTTGAATAGATTTATATTCCAAGGAAAAAACAGGATGACACATTATAATACACACGGGGAATCTATTCATGTTTTGTAGGTGTTTGTTTTATTGTGTAAATAAACAATCGTTAAGAATAGTCAACTATTCTAAATATGATTATGACTCTCACTTATAGATTTAATATATTTATAGTTTGCCTTCGTTAATTGTATGTTGTAAAGTATTTCTTGACACTTGAATATTGTCTTCCGAATTCTTTCCGTGTGGTGACGGAGTATAAATACAATTCACCATTATTTTTGCCTGTGTTGTAAAAAATGACGATGGCTTGTAATATGCAGAAAACAACACTGCAATAGAAGGAAAACTCTACATAAAATCACAAAAAAAAGGATATTGGCCGACTATAACGCTGGTCAGACGACTTGATATAGGGTTTTATTTCGAGTTTTCCTTCTTTTACATAGACGGTATATGCATAATTATTATAACCCTTAGTCGTCTTTTACGACATCCACAGGCAAGATAAGGAGTGGTGAATTGTATTCTTGTTCCGTCATCACGCGGAAATGACACAGCTTGATATAGTAAGTCGTTAGAGTGAGTTCAAATTTAGTGGTGGGACGACTATGATAATGATGATTGCCTTCAGATAATATTATAATACAATCCTATTTAAATATTCAATTCTGCTTGCGCGCCTCTAAAGTGGCCACTTGAATGCATCGCATCTATAATATCCTTCAACAGTTGACGCTACCTTTACGCTTATCAAGTAGCTCCATTCATGCAATTTGTGTCGCTCACGAGTGTAGATAATGTGCCAACAAATTATTTGTAACTATTAGTACAATTATTGTTAATAACTAAGACGCCATTTACCTTGTAAAGTTCCAAATGTATTCGGTCCAATACAAAATGGCAGTAATTAAGTAATTATTTAAATGTAGGTAGATATATTAAACCGCCTTAGAAATAAAACTATTTCTGTCATAGCAAACGTCATGATGTCTCTAGTCATCAGATACTGGCCTTAAAATATTTATTTGTTTTATATTTGTATACCTACCCACCCGATCCGTCTGGTGCGATGGAAGGGACGACGCGCAACACCATAACCTTCTGTATTCCGTACCTCACTATCGCCATGTGGACAGACTACCGCTATCCAGACCTTGTCTTCCATGGCTCCACAGACGAATTAAGCTTTTTATTACGATCTCGTGTTGGGGGTTTGCTTGGGCTTGTCGACACTTCCTTCAGCGAGACGATTGCCTCGCAGAATGCGGCAACCATGTCCTAATTCATGACGCTGTCGACCATCGCCACATAAAATACTAACAAAATTACCATGTAAACACTAAAATATTAAATAAAATATTATAAGGCCACATTTTGACACCCCCGCCAAAAATCTAATTTTCACTTTACAAAGTCTCCACAGAGTGCTAAATCTTATTCAAACCGAACTATGTGCGTCTCCCTTATTCTATGTTTGTTGATATACTGTATACCATCCTTTTTTTTTTTTTTTTTTTTTTTTGTGTGACTTAGTTGTTAGCCTCAGATGGCTGTGACAACTTTACCCGGACTGGTGGGTGAGCGCTGAGGGCTCTCAACCCGCTAATATATACCATCCGCAGATAAGTTTTATTATAACAGCTTTGTTTTACCTACGAAACCCTTGTATATTGAACTCCATATTCATTTTATTGATTTTTAACCGACTTCAAAAAGGAGGAGGTTTTCAATTCGACTGTATTTTTTTTTCTTTATTGACTCTCAATTTCTATGTATTCGATGATGAGATTACATGTTAAACTTCCTGTGAAGGCTAGAACAATAACCATATTTTGAGGCAGAAAGCCTCGAAACGGATGCAAACTAAATTAAAACAAAAATATTATGAATATAAATAAATCGATATCTTTCTTTTGTGTTTCTACCCAACCGAAAATCGAGGCCACGGGCAGTCTCACATGTCAAAGGCTAACCAGAGACAATTTAAAAAAGGAGTTTAGAAATATAAATAATAATACCATGTCTGTCAATGGAATAAGTATTCACAAATGCAATAAGTAGTAAGTAATCATAGACGACCTTGCAACCGTATTGAATAAACTGTATGACTGTAATGTGAATGATAAGATGAAGTTGGCCCCGTTCCGATCACTCACAACTCACGAGTGACCGCGAAAACTGATAGTTTAACTGACATCTGTGACGAGGAAAATAGTTTTTATTTCGTTTTGATAAAAACACCTTAATAAATAAAACAACTTTTACAGCATTTATCGTGATTGTTTGAATTTTACTTTCTCGATGTTTCGAACACTTTTCAGCGATCATTGTTATTGAAGGGCTAAAGTGTTTCATCTCAAACCAAGTCATCGTTGAATACAACGACTTGTTGTATAAATATAATGTAACGGAAATTAACTTGTTGGACGTGAAATAGTCAATTAGTCCTCCTGACCATGAACGTTGAAAGGTATTCAAAAGATCGGGCAAGTTAAAAACAAAACTATGCGATAAAAGCCATAATAATCGTTTTATAACAATAGTAATTCAACGTTAGTATATACGCATATATGCGCTTGAATACCACAGCTTTTTTTTCTACATAGCTTGTTTATGTAATTACTTAGTTTTTTATATTATTAAAATAAAATTACCTGCATTACCATTTTAAAAGTAATCACTATTGAACACTAATAATCTAATAAGTGAGAGTAATGCTAGTTTAAACGTTTATTAATAGGTTTTGCTGGTTATGCCGTTCGAAGTTAGCTTAATGGTTCTTATGTAAAAAAAGTGTGTGTACAAAGTACGCATATCAGACGTAAAACTCCTTTATCCTTCGTCTTTCGTCCTCTATCCTTTATCTCATTCTCTCACCGGCTGTATCCTATATATTTACGTGTTTGTGTCTCTATGGACTCGCTTTTTCGTTTCATCGAGTTTGAAATCACAACGATTCTAAAGAAGTTTCACTTCAAAAAGCAAACATATTATTCTGCAAGAACTAAAAGAAATATCAATATAATATCTTAATGAATTTATAGCGCCTAAACCTCAGTTCAGTGTTTAAGGATAGAACTCAAACAAAGCCCTAGGTATTTATGTAGGTATTTCAGTATCAACTAGTTCGTTCTATTTCGGGATTCCAAGGCCTGAAATGCCTTATTTCCGTGCACATAAGATTTTTTTCATCAAAAGAGTTTCTCCCACGCAAGTTCTGGAATGAACTATCTGCTGCTGTGTTTCCCGAGCGCTATGACATGTCCTTCTTTAAACGAGGTTTAAGAGGACCATTTTCTTTACGGCAGGCAACGGCCAAGCCCTGCCCTGGCATTGTAAACGTCCATGTGCGGCAGGATCACTTACCATCAGGTGTGCTGCTTGCTCGTTTGCCACCATCGGCATGAGAAAAGTTTCGCAGATTAGTCGTTAGATTAGTTTATAAGTTGATCTAAATTCTACATTATTTGCCCTGCTGTTGATATGTGTAGGTACTAGTGATGTAACGAATGTCGTATTTTGGACATTCGCGAATGCGAATGCGAATATCTGCTGCCAACATTCGCGAATGCGAATATTCAGTATAAACGTGTGGCAAATGACGTTGAACCTTTAACTTGGTGGAAAGTGAACAAAGATAGATACGTTCTTGTGCTTCCTGTAGTTCGGCATTATTTTCGACGATCGCGGCTCTGTTGCGCCTGAGGGCCGTGGCGACTGAGGCCGTCACCGGCGTGGGAGTGCTTTTGGCGGTGTCCCTGGACATCGCCAACGCATTCAATAGTCTGCCATTTAGCTGCATCAGGGAGGCGCTCCGGTATCACGGGGTGCCAGCTTACCTGAGGCGGCTAGTGGCAGACTATTTGGAGGGGCGCAGCGTCCTCTGCACCAACCGAACAGGGGACGTTGTGCGAACGCCTATGTCGTGCGGTGTCCCACAGGGATCGATTCTCGGACTCACCCTGTGAAACATCGGCTACGACTGGGCGTTATTTGTTACGCCGACGACACGCTCGTCACAGCCCGCGGTGGGACGCTAGAAGAGGTGGCAAGACCGGCGACTCTAGGCACCGAAGAGATCGTCAGGCGGATCGAGGCGCTGGGGTTGAGGGTCGCCCTAGACAAGACGGAGGCCCTCTTGTTCCATGGGCGCCGTATGAGCCCTCCCATCGGCGCCTCGATCACCGTCCATTCAGTTGACTTCAGCATCCGGGCCCATATGAGGTACATGGGCCTGGTGCTCGACGGGCAATGGTGGTTCCGGGAGCATTTCCGCAGGCTCACCCCACGGCTCGTCGGCGCGGCGTCCGCCCTGTCGTGGCTATGCCGAACGTGGGCGGACCGAGCGCTACGTGCCGACGGCTGTACGCGGGGGTCATCCGGTCGATGGCCCTGTACGGCGCACCGGTGTGGGCGGGGTCCCTGACCGTCCGACTGAGGCCTCTTCTGTGGCGACCACAGAGAGCCATGGCAGGGTCAGGGCCATACGCGGATACCGCACGGTGGTGACGAAGGCAGCGTGCCTATTGGCCGGGACTCCCCCGTGGGACCTGGAGGCGGAAATGCTCGCCGGCTTGTACCGGCGGGTGTTGCGAGTGCGAGCGGAGGGCAGTGTGGTCTCACTAAGGGACCTCACCGCCTGGCGCGTCGACGCCCGCTGGGACGTCATTGCCCGTTGGGCAGTCCGACTGGAGAAGCCTGGGTTCGGGGTGCAAACCGTGGAGGCCTTCCGGCCGGTGCTGATGCAGTGGTTGGAAAGGCGGCACGGAGTGCTCTCCTTCCGACTAGTACAGGTATTGACGGGGCACGGGTGCTTCGCCAAGTACCTGCACAAGGTCGTTAGGAGGGAGAGTACACCGTCCTGCCACCACTGCGATTGCGACGAGGACACGGCGCGGCATACGCTCGAGGCCTGCGCCGCTTGGGCAGAGCAGCGCCGTGAACTCGTCGCAATCATCGGTGCCGACCTGACGCTGCCGACTATTGCCAGGGCGATGGCTGGCAGCGTCAGGAATTGGGACGCGGTCGCAGCCTTCTGCGAGACAGTGATCTCGCAGAAGGAGGCAGCGGATCGCCTGCGCGAGGAGCGCAGCCTCGATGAGGCGATCCGCCGCCGGCGACTGGGGCGGCGTAGGCGCGAGTATTTGCGCCTCATGCCGCCCTAGCCGAGGCCGCGGGTGACGTGACCGGGGATTAGTCCGTCACCCGCCGAGAGGCCGACCGCGTGACGTCGGTCGATGGGAGGGTACCCCAAGTAGTGGGTGTTCCGTCGGGCCGGCCACTGATGACAAGTAACGCTGCTCCGGTGGTCGGCCTAACGACGAAGGCGACGTGCATCGTGGGTGGGTTGTGGGTGTGCGTGCTTACGCCTCTCTGTCGCCCCGGACGGAGTGGTGCGAGGAGGGCGCCGACCGCAGCCCACCCCTAAAAAAAAAGTTCGGCATTATTTAGTTACACCACCAACGAGTGTCCCCAGCGAGTGCATATTTAATGGTGCTGGACTTATTTACATGCCACATCGAAACAAACTTGAAGCAGACAAGGCATCAAAGCTACTATTTTTAAAGTTTAATATTCCCCTACTGAAGTTCAATAATTAATATGAAAAATATATATAATTAACTGTTATTTTTTTAAGGGAGAGAAGTATTTTTGTTTGAGAATCTATTTTATTGTTGGTTTAGAGTTAGACTATTTAATGGTCCATTGTAGAAGAATATAATTTTTGTTTGATAATCTAAATATTAAAAATATATCTAAAGACTGAGAAAAGTTTAATAGATGAATTTAATTTTATTAGTTTCAATTGCATTAAAATTTTGCGTCACAAGTTCTAATAACAATTAAATTTTTTAGCTTTATTAAAGTAAAAGACTTAATTTTATTCTTGTTTGCTTAAAGTGTTAACTGTTAACTCTTATGTAAAATGATTATATTTGTACTATAAATACTATAAACTATATAATATAGATATACTATAAACACTTTGTGATTATGATGACAGCAACTCATATTAAGCTTTTAATTGATTTTAATTATAGAAAAAAATCATAGAAGATTTTTGTTTGTTTACATTGCATTTAGGCCATTTACTATAGTTTTGTTTGTTAAATTCTTATGACAATTTGATTGTTAGGCTTCATTGCCCAAAGTTAAATAAATATTAATTGTAGAAGTATTTTTAGTTTTGTTCAGGAAGATAATTATAACATTAAACTTTGGTAAAAATTCATAGAAGATTATTTTTGTTTGATTACATTGCATTTAGGCCATTTAGTATATAGTTTTGTTTTTTAAATTGTTATAAGTTTGATTGTTAAGTTTCATTGTCTAAAGTTAAATAAATTAATGATACCAATTGATAAAGTGAAGACCGATAATGTGATTACGAGGATAAGTTACTTTTATTGCATTAAAAACATAAGAAATTAATGGAATTGGATTTTCTTATATTAACCAACTATTATTACCTACTTAAAAAAATTATACACGCTAAAATATTCGCAAAAACATTCGCAATAATTTTGCGAACGCGAATATGCAAAAAACATGCGAATATTCGCGAATGCGAATATTCATTACATCACTAGTAGGTACCAACTTAATAAGTATTAAGTGCCAAATATGGTGCAAGGTTAACCTAACCTCGATATTTAATTCGACTGATTACCATACGTGCTTCGAGTTCAGATAATTTTATTTACAAAACATTGGAACATTATTTTACGGCACGGCATTCTTTGTCTGACAAATATTTTAATAAGTTTATTTATAGTTGAGTTTTTATTTAAATATACGTGGCTTAATAACTTTATTATTTTATTTAAATATTATTGTAACAGTGCTTATTCATCATCATCATCATCATCGCAGCCCACATACGTCCCATTGTTGCTCGGGCCTCCTCCACAATGGAAGGGAATTTGACCTACTATACCATACTGCTCAGACATGTTGGTATAAGGTTTTATTTCGAGTTTTCCTTCTCTTGCACAGATGTTATGTGTATATTATATCCCCTAGTCGTCTTTTACAACATCCACGGGGAAGATAGGGAGTGGCGAATTGTATTCTTACCCCGTTACCACACGGAAAAGTGCTTATTATTATAATAAATATTATGTGCTGTGCGGTGGCAGCTAAATACTATCAACCCTTACATTACTTGAAGATGTCGTAAAAGACGACTTTTTTTTCTTTGTGGGTGGGCTGCGGTCGGCGCACCTCCGCACCACTCCTTCCGGGGCGATAGAGAGGCTTAAGCACGCAACTCCCGCAACCCACCCGAAAACCTCGTCGTCTTCGTCGTTGGGCCGACCACCGGAGCAGAGTTAACTTGTCATCAGTGGTCGGCCCGACGGAATACCCCCTACTTGGGGTACCCTCCCATCGACCGACGTCCCCCCCTCGGGGAGGACGTCGGTCTTTCCTCACGCGGCCGGCCTCTCGGTGGGTGACGGGCTAATCCCCGGTCATGTCACCCGCGGCCTCGGCTATCGTAAAAGACGACTAAGAACATTACATAGACCTGTGCTAACTCGAGGCTTGTTGCCTCCATAATAGGACGGAAATTGACCTGTTCGGACACCATGCCAGTCAGACGGTTTGGTGTCAGGTTTTATTTCGCGGTTTCCTTGTCTTGTACAGATGTTATCATCTCTTACCCGTTATTCTAGTTTATATGACGTACAGTACGCTTTCTCCTCCTAAATCAGTTGATCAAACATGCTGTATGCAATATTGGTTAAATTTGACAAATAATCACTTGGCCTGAAAATTACTTTGGAAGGCAACCGCTGGTAACGTCCGTAAGTAGAATTACTCCAAGTAGACTAGAAATCGTTTCCAATGGAGAACTCAACGGTCGGTTATGGATACTGCTACTTATGATTCCAAACACCAACCTTCCGTCGCCCAGAGTGACTAACAGAGCGTGGCGAGACCCTAGCTTGTCAAAATACGATGTTTTAGATACTCACTCTTCTGCCAAATCATAACCCACATACATATTAATAATATAATATAATTTTGTTTATCTCTTACAGAAATAAGCGGGGCATAATAGACCACCAAGATGGGGGCCATGTTCCGTAGCGAAGAGATGGCGCTGTGCCAGCTCTTCATCCAGCCAGAGGCGGCTTACACCTCCGTCTCCGAGTTAGGAGAAGCCGGCAGCGTGCAGTTCAGAGATGTAAGTCTTCTTATTCTACACTAATAGCAATTTCAATTCCAAGTAAATTAAGCATTTATTGCAATTCTTACACAAAAAATCTCTCTCCCATTCTATTTTTTGAGTCGGCATGTTTATATTTTTTGATTGAGACAAATTGTCTATACTAGGGGTTCCCAAACTACGGCTCGCAACCCACTGGCGATTCGCGAGCGGATATTGGGTGGGCCCTAAAATATAAGATTATCCGACATAAAATAAAACTACTTTGAAACTACTTCTTAGACGGTCCATGTCAGGAAGCCTCGCGTCGCCGAATATTTTTTGACTGGAGAGACTAGGGCATCTTATTATAACCAATATTGTGTGTCCCCTTTTTAAGACGGTCAAGAGGTGGATCCCAAATTTGGCAATTTTTGTTAGGTGGGTTGGAGCCAAACAAGTCTGGGAACCACTGCTCTATACGACCTTAGAGGAAACAAAAATCGCAGTGGAAATTTATAACATGGATATGCTAGTAGCCAATTTGTAAGTTCTATCTGGAATAGTACGGACCTTGTAGCAACTCAAGAAAAGTCTTAAGACATTATAGGCTTATATGTTTAGGCTTCATTAAAATCTATTATATCCATGGCGCTGTACTGCTGCGCTTATTGTAGCTGTATATCCTTTTTTATTGGCTTATTAATCAATTTAGTCTTTAGGCGAGCAATCAGCGTACTTGATACTAACTGTTCATAGACTTCTATAATACAAGAGGTATAGGCAAGTTCTGCTGCAAAATTGAGTTTAGGACTTCGGTTTTCTTTCCTATCGAAGGGAGCATAGTAGCATATTGTTACTACTCAAATGTCGATTTCTGAACGTGATAAATGTCTCGTGCAAGCCGGCCTGTCTACGGTTGCATACAGAGAACTCTGCAGCGTGTCTCTGCCAATAAAGAGTACATATTTCCATAGTTGTGTTTCAATAGACACTATTGTGTAGCCCCTTATTTCTTATCTAGATTAAATGAATGAGTTAAATAAGCTATTGTTTTACTAGTTAGACATTGATAGACATAATAATGAATCAATTTTATTGCGTCATCCTTTCTGAGAATGACTAGTAGGTATACTGCCTATTTTCCTAACCAACCTTCCAATTAATTCTGACTATCATCTATTTATGTTATTATTTATTTTTAAAAGGGCTCCAATTTAATTAATAGCTTTCTTAAAATTGAAAGGTTTGGTATTTTCACCTACATTTTTAATATGCTCGATAAATGAAACATTTTTATCCAAGACGAGGCTGACGTAGCAAACTGATTCTTTCCTTTTAACTATAGTTTTATTGAATTTTATACGTAGCATCGATTGTAAATTTCCTTTTAATAAAAGGTATGCGTGTTTTGTGGAACAAAAGTAAGCCGATTTCGTGTACGACATTGAAATTTTTGATTGAAACATGTCTACGTTATGTTGTAGTAAGTACCATGTGATAAACTAGAAATTCTTACTTGGTATTCTCCTTTTACAATGACTTCAAAATCTAGTAGCAGTAACCGACCGAACCTATCGACACTCGAATGATGCGAAATAAATTGATATCCGTAATCGTGCCCAAAACCGTTAAGATGTATTGTAATATCCGTATTACTATATAGATCCGAAACTTAATATCCGCGACGTCCCTCGTTATAATGGTCATATGTATTTACTGTAAAGCCTAATTTCTCTTAAAAGTAGCCTTCAAGTATAGCATTCGGAGCCTGCTACTAAAATAATAAAAAGCAAAATTACGCAATCGATTTATGTAGATTTCATTAGTTTTTAAGGTTATCGAGGTATGAACACTAGCAATTCGGGTTGCTACAAGGTGTTGCACAAGGCCCCTTGCTTGAGGCAAAAATAATACGCATATATTAAAGTACAAATTCAGGTTTCGTCCGTTTTCCAAATTGTCGATATCAAATTTGAAATCGCCAATTATCACCATATCGATATGAAATAAGAATAAACAATTATATTTTGCCCATGTAGTGGCTATTGATTGAAGGGTTACCAGGCAAATGAGCACTCTTTTAATAAATTTATACCAACGACTACAGTCGCCAACGCGTTGACAGGGCCATTATTTCTCCGCCGAGACGTCATTGCCCGTTGGGCAGTCCAGTTGGAGAGGCCACGGTACGGTGTCTGGACCGTAGAGGCCTTCCGGCCGGTGCTGATGCAGTGGCTAAAACGACGGCACGGGGTTCTCTCCTTCCGACTGATGCAGGTTTTGACGGGGCATGAATGCTTCGCCAAATATCTGTACACGGTTGCTAGGAGGGAGAGTACACCGTCCTGCCACCACTGCGATTGCGACGAGGACACGGCGCAGCATACGTTCGAGGTTTGTGTCACCTGGGCAAAGCAGCGTCGTGAACTCGTCGCAATCATCGGTGCCGACCTGACGCTGCCGACCATCGCCAAGGCGTTGCTCGACAGCGTCAGGAACTGGGACGCGATCGCAGCCTTTTGCGGAGCAGTAGTCTGGCGGGTGTGCGTGCTTACGCCCCTCTGTCGCCCCGGACGGAGTGGTGCCCATTTCATCATCGTTCAAAGGGCTATTATTTCTTGAGTAGACCTCTCAATCGTTTGACTATTGGTCGTCAATAAGTTAATACATATATATATGGATAAATAAACAGCTCAGAGGCACTGATGTATATTTGCCTTACATATAAACCCTTTTTATCTTATGAGAACTATAATTGGATTAATTTGCATTGGTATATAGATTTATTACCAAGTCTTGCCTGAGGCTGCGTTGTGCCTCGAAGGAGCCTTGGATTGGACCTAACAACATTGCATATACCTAACATAAAGCATCGCCTTTGCATGATTTAATGAACATACGCCTCTACACGTTTTCGTTATAACATCAGAACTTTAGTGTATCATAACTTACAAATACTTATTTCATCAACTTAAGACTAACTTTTACAATTTTTACATTTTTGTGGTTTGTGTCTTGTAGGATATACGCCTCCTCATCCATGAAAGAATAATAGCCCGGATGAATTGACATAATTCATACTCTTAAGTTTCAATTTCCCTTACTTATTTTCTCTTTCTTTTATTAAAAACAACAACCTACAATAATGAACTAATACTTATATTCCGGTATAACTTTACAAACATGCTGATTGCATGCCATAAATTAAAAAGAGATTCGGAATAAAAAATTGTGGACTGCACAAATTATTATAATTTGTTTTTTGGGAGGGGTGGGCTACGGTCAGCGCACCCGCCGCTCGGCTCCGTCTGGGGCGACAGAGGGGCGGCGCGCGGTCCCTTAACCCTACCCGTGACACGTCGCTTCCGTTATTCGGCCGACTACCGGTACAGGTTGACTTGTTGTCAGTGGTCGGCCCGGCGGAATATCCCTGAGGAGTACCCTCTCATTGACCGACGTCCCCTGCTCTTCGGCGATGTCGGTCGTCGTCGCGTGGTCGGCCTCTCAGCGGATGACGGACCAACTCCTCGGTCCAGTGACCCGCGGCCTCGGCTAGGGCGGCATCAGGCGCAGGTAATCGCGCCTGCGCCGCCCCAGCGAATTATTATACTGTGTGAGAATCGAACCGCTACACTTAGCGTGCGGTAGGTGGTATCTTAATCACTACACCATCGGTACAGCATTGTAGTAATATTATAAGCTTACGCCATTTATAATGTCATGCGACACTCACATGCGAAGCAATCTGATGCCTTTATATTTTTTCTCTGTCACCAAATTGAAAAAGTAATTTGTAGTTAATTGAAAACAATAAAAGAAACGTTTTCCGCGAAGACGATAATTCAAGTTGCAATTTGGTTATCATACGTATTCACCCACAATGGCCTAATTGGTGAGGCGGTTAGAGCGGATTACCTAATAGATATATGTATGTATATTCAGGTATCACTAATGGTTATTTTTCGCTCGCAAGTGAGTTTTTATAACTAATTGGCCGTTAAGCTCTTCCGTATCCGTGGTGCCGTACTGCTGCGCTATCGTAGCTGTACACCTTTTTACTTATTGACTGACTAGTCATTTTGTTTTCCTGTCTCCCGCTTTGCCTAGGAGGGAAGTGGCATCTCTCTTTCCAACTCCTCCTCTTTAATCTTTTCTAATTAAATTTGTTGCGGGTCCCAAGACAATTAAAATCATATCCCGGGACTGCCTGAGGGTCAAACCTCGGTGTCATTTATGGAGACCATTGTGGATCCTGGCTTACAGAAGTTACAATGGTGGGAATGTGTGGTAGGATTAGTCCCAAAAAAAGAACTAATTGGCCGGAGTACATGTTACTATTATTAACAATAACGGCATTCAATACCCGCACTTGCAGAATGGTATGGTCCTTAAAACAGCTCACACTTTATCCAAGCATATTTATACTATGTACTACTTATAAGTAACAAGTCTACACATTTGTAAGACACCCACATTGAAATGCAGAGCATGTAGGCAAAAGCTTGTCTGACCATGAAGAAGGTTGCTGTTTTGGTGCCGCGATTGTTTACGGACCGGTTATAACTAAGACATGAAGTATAAACGGGTTTATCAAAATGTTTATTTCAGTGAATGAGGATTACAAAATATGGTTTTGATTGAAATGAAATCCTGTCTCTATTAATTGGCTGCAAAGATGGCGTAGTGATTAAGATACCATTCTACTGCGCGCCAGTGTCACGGGTTCGAATCCCACGCAGGACAATACTGCGCAATCCACAAATTGTTGTTCTGTGTCTAGATGTAATTTGTGTTCGTTAATTATATGTTTGTAAAGTCCCCCGCAATAGAAGGATTATTTCTTTAGTGCTATTGCCTTTTTTTTTAAATAAGATAAATCGACTGCGCTAATGACGATATGGTCAAAGAACCAGTCTCACGAACAATTTTTCACTCGCAAATTATTGTTCTGAGTTTGGTGTGTTTTGTGTCTGTTTATATCCATATTTGTAAATACCCCCACAATATGAGGCCCAAATCGTTAGTACAAGGTGTTGTCTTTTTATGAAAATAAAATAATTATTCCTTAAGGCACAATATTATCCTTAAAAAACGTAGAATACCAGGAGTATTTATATAATGATTGTGCAATACAAATGCAATTTTATCGAAACACTTTCCACCTTTATCAAACGTCGTTAGCGATCTATATGTAATTTCATACAAGTAATTGAAAGCGGCTGTTAATAAAGTTGGCTACTATTAAGTCAGCACATTCCACTGTTGCAAATACTTTTGCATTTTATATCTTTATATGTAAATTTACAATTCATCACTACTTGCCTGTGGGTATTGTACTTTTACACGCCTGAGGTATATTAATATGCATATATTATCTACTAGCAACCCGCCCTCGCTTCGCTTCGGTTTCAGTCGCTTTACCCGCGGCGTAGTTCCCGTTCCTGTGGGAATGCCGGGATAAAATATAGCCTATGTTACTCCCTGATATTAAAGCTTTCCATTGGTGAAATAATTTTTGAAATCGGTTCGGTGGTTTAAGCGTGAAAGCGTTACAAACAAACATCCTTACTTTCGCATTTATAATATTAGTATGGATACAAGCGATGGCAAACCCGTAATGAAACTCTATACAAATACGTATGACCAGCATGGTATAGTAGGTTAATTTCACTGCTATTATGGAATAGGCTCGAGCCCAGTAGTGGGACTTAAATGAACTATAATGATAATGATGACTATTTCTATAGGCAATACTGGCTTTTTTTGCGCTACATTTTTGACCGATGCTGCTTTGCCGTTTTATATGTATAGTTTTAACCACTCCACGAGCTATGAATAAAATTGGTAATATTAGTAGCTGCGAGACAATCTAAACTATAAGAATACCAAATAATCAGAGGCTTTATTTCCATATATGTTCTTCTCAGATTACACAATCAGGTTTCATACAATATATCCACCTTTTGAATAATTTATAAGATACGTTACACATTGCATCACTTAAAAAGAGGTTTAGAAATAGAAAAGGTGGCGATCGTTATGACTAAATATTCTTTTCCATGACTAAAAACTGTTTTAATAATTCGACTGCATATATGAAGTAATGGTTAAGATACGAATCTATCATTCTGTCGTGCGTTCAACTTCACGCAGAATAATATTTTGAACAATCCATAAATTGTTCCCAGTCTAGGAATAATTTGTGTCCGTTAATTGTATATTTGTAAAGTCCTAAACAATACAAGGATTATATCCTTAGTGTTGTCAAAAATATATCCTTACTAATATTATAAATGCGAAAGTAAGTTTGTTTGATTGGTACGCTTTCACGCGTAAACCATCGAACCGATTTCAAAAATTCTTTCACCTATGGAAAGTTATATCAGGGCGTGATATAGGCAATATTTTATCCCAGTTTTCCCACGGAAACGGAACTGTGCGGGTAAGGTGACTGAAACCGAAACGAAGCGAGGGCGGGTTGCTAGTATAAAATTACATAAAACAATTACATTTTTCAACATTGTTAATATAGAAAGAAAATATTAATAACATTGTTCATTGTGCTATTATTAAAAAATCCGTTAATAAGTAGTAATTATTGTCAGCGATAATGTATGTACTGTATAAATACCTGCCATGTACTAGTTAAAACACGAGTTAATTAGTGAAGCCGTTTCAATTACACAAGCGTGATTTCTATGAATTGTAAATAAATAATCATGTTTGTAATCTATTTTTGGAGTTTCGTAATGCTACCATACGTAAATAAATATGATTAGGAATTAAACAATTTGGAATTGCTAACTAATAATCATTTCAATTCATATACGTCCCACTATTGGGCTCGGGCCTCCTCCACAATACGATGGAAATCGACCTATTATATCACGCTAGTCAGACATGTCGCTATTTTTTTTTTTTTTTTTTTATGGGTGGGCTATGGTAAGCGCACGCGCGGTCCAGTCCGTCCGAGGCGATGAAAGAACGGCGCGCGGGCCCATAACCCACCCGTACCCACGTCAGCTCGTTGTTGGGCCGACCACCGGAGCAGATGTGACTTGTCATCAGTGGTCGGCCCGACGGAATACCCTTTCGGGTAACCTCTCATCTCTCGACGTACTGGGACGTCGGTCGCCATCGCGCGGTCAGCCTCTCTGCGGGTGACGGACAATTCCCCGGTCCGAAGACATGTCGCTATAGAGTTTTATTTGGAGTTTTCTTTCTCTTGCCGTCTTATAAGCAGTTTTCATCTCTTAGTCGTCTTTTACTATACTAAAACACTATATTACACAATAAAAGGGGTGGTGAATTGTATTCCTACTCCGTCACTACACGAAAATGTTAACTAATAAATTGATATAATTATTTGTAATGTAATATATCTTCTTTATATATATATATATATATATATATACTAGCAACCCGCCCTCGCTTCGCTTCGGTTATAGGTTATAGTCGTTTTACCCGCGTAGTTCCCGTTCCCGTGGGAATACCGGGATAAAATATAGCCTAGTTTACGCCCTGATATTATAGCTTTCCATTGGTGAAAGAATTTTTGAAATCGGTCCAGCCGTTTTGAAGATTACCCGGAACAGACAGACAAAAATTTTTTAATTGCTATTTTAGGCATAGGTGTCGTGCAAATAACCGTGTGAGCATGAAAAAAGCTTATTATTTTGACATTACAAACAGACACTCCAATTTTATTTATTGGTATAGATATAGATGTACGTGTATATGTCACTGAACTCCTCCTAAACGGCTGGACCGATGTTGTTGAAATTTTTATCTGTATTCAAGAGGATTCGACAATGGTTTAGATTCACAATGGAACCCGGTAGGTGGCGCTGCTGTTGATTTCAAGGAGAATTCCTTTTATTTTATTTGAACAGAACAACGTCTGTTGGGTCAGCTAGTATTTTTATAAAATACTCTGCCTTTAGCAGCACATTGAGATTTTAACCTGTCACCACACCACGATTGTTTTATATTATTAAGAGAGAATAAACGGTAATGGGAAGTAATTCGAATAAGAAGAAATAAAATGTAATTCGACTAATGGGAAGGCGGACCAAAGAAACTATTAGTTAAACAGAAACACTTGTTCAGTTCAATATTGTTTAGTAAAACACAAACTTTGCGCCCAATGGGATTCGAATCCTGGTACTCGGTATCGACAATCGCTTATTGCTGCATCTAAGCTATAGTTTATTTTTCTTGGGCCTAATCTTACCACACATTCCCACCACTGCAACTCCTGTAAACCAGGATCCACAATCGCCTCCGTATAAGACACCAAGGTCCTCGGAAAGTCCCAGGAATGTTTTTAATTGTCTTGCAACCCGCAACAAATTTAATTAGAAAAGAAAAACAGGAGGAGTTGGGGAGATTCCACGATCATCTTCATCATCATCATCGCAGCTCAAATAAGTTCCACTGCTGAGCCCGGGCCTCCTTCACAGTGGGAGGGAATTTGACCTACTATAACCATGCTGGACAGACATGTTGGTATAGGGTTTCATTTCGAGTTTTCCTTCTCTTGCACAGATGCTATGTGTATATTATATCCATTAGTCGTCTTTTACGACATCCACGGGCAAGATAGGGAGTGGAGAATTGTATTCTTACTCCGTCACCGGACGGAATTCCACGATATAGGTTGAATAAACATTGAAGACAATCTACTGCATCAACGATACAATATGAATAAACATTCATAACAATTTTTAATTTCCAGTTGAATCCCGACGTGAATGCGTTCCAGCGTAAATTCGTAAATGAAGTGCGTCGCTGTGATGAAATGGAACGTAAGTTGCGCTACATTGAAGCTGAAGTGCACAAGGATGGAGTTCATATCCCGGCAGTCAAAGAGGCCCCCAGAGCGCCCAACCCAAGAGAGATTATCGATCTTGAGGTAACTGATTGATTTTGCAATCATTACATTTATCTATAACTTTTGAAATACATTATCATTTTAATAGAATTAGAAAAAAAATTGATATATTAAAAATTAATTTCCATTCTTATTAATTTATGTAACTAATATTTCTGCGATTGAAATTTCAATTATATAGAAAAATATAATTATTTCGTGCGCTATAAGGCACACAAAAATAGTGTTTCATACAGATAAAAACATTAAAGGTACTCGTAGTTGTTGAATACTATTTTGCTCGGTTTATTATTTCGTGCGCTATAAGGCACACAGAAATAGTGTTTCATACAGATAAAAACATTAAAGGTAGTTGTTGAATACTATTTTGCTCGGTTTATTTTGTAAGGTTAGCATGACGTCACAAGGTTCATACTCACGTCACTAATTAAATTAAACAAAAAAGAAATAATATGTTTACAGTGTGCTTCATATATTTTGATATCTTCTAAATACACCTTTATTTTCTATCAGGCACATTTGGAGAAGACAGAAAACGAAATTCTAGAGTTGTCGCACAACGCAGTGAATCTGAAACAGAATTATTTGGAACTGACTGAACTGAGACACGTACTAGAGAAGACCGAGGCGTTCTTCATTGCGCAAGAGGAATTTGGCATAGACTCTATGACCAAGTGAGTAGTAACTTTATTAATAAAACCTAACGTTACATTTAATTATTATTTGTAACGTATTTTAATTTATTGTTGAGAATTATTCCCCGTGTTCCCTTAAGTGTTCACCAGGAGCAGCGAGCAGAAGTTCTCTCCTGGGTAACGTATAACACCTCACTGCTATTGCCAACCCGCTTCCCAAGCGTAGCGATTACAACATTATTCCCTTATATGAGATCGCTTACTCAGAGGCTTACGCCCAGCAGTGGCCGACAAAAGGCTCAATGATTATGAATTTCCCCATGTTTTTTAAGAATATAAAATCAAAGCAAGTTAGTAGCGGTAAACCGTGGGAGTCGTAAAAACTGGCTGAGGGTTTTCAAGAAGAATAGGTAGCATTACTCTTCTGAGAAATCACTCAACATACTGATCCTCCACATTACAAGAAGTCACTATATAGACCACTATGATATTTATGCGGCTCTCAAATGAGGTATTTACAGTCTTTAAGGAAAATGATAACAGCCTTCAGTACACTTCCTCATCATTCAACTGAGTAAGTGACACATGAGGCAAAAGGAACCAAGTTTCCGTATTTTTGTACCTGATCAACATACATATTTTAATGGCGTGGCCTTTTGAGCGGTTAACTTGTTTCAAGCATCATGTTCTATTCAATATTCGGTCCGGTGGCTTATGGAACACCAAGCCATAGTTAAGAAACAAGCTACATATTTTCATGGATTCAAGCTTGACACTGCACACGCATATACTATGCACACCTTTATTTTGTCGCAGGCTATGCTCTGAAGCAAGGGTATCCCGCACAATGCGTCTGGGGCGATGGGAGTGCACTGTGCACACTTGCGACCGCACACGAACACACGCACTCAGGCTGAAAAGCCGATCCCAATACGTTTAAAATTGTAAAGTCTCCCAAACGGTGTTTTCGGGATCTTGACAGTGGGTAGTACATGAAAGCAAGTACTCGGTGCCGATGGTTAACCCCAACGTCGACAAATGTCGCTACCCCGGAGAATTTGATCGGGTTCGAGACCAGACTAGTGTTTTAATCAAAGTGTGCGACGATTATTTCTTTCGTTCAAACTCATTGGCTTAGCACACCGAACCCACTCTGAGAATATGCTACGCAATTAATTGTTGTATGTGCATGCTCGCGATCCGCTTTTATCAGCCTACCAAGAACCCTCTCGGCACATCCTAGGTAAAAACTTCATCAGCGTTGGGCTAATGAGGTTTTTAATGGATTCCCTCTCAATTCCTTTACGTGGGTTCCCTATATCGATCCTCCTAGCCTACTCTGTAATATTGACACAAGGACAGTCCATGCGCCAATAATAGCCTGTCAAAAAAAGGAGATGTTAGGTATAGTGTTGAGGAAGCAACGCTTTTATAAATTCATGTCTTCCAGGACATTGATATCGGATGAAGCAGGTCAACAGGCAGCTGCCCGTGGCCGTCTAGGCTTCGTAGCTGGTGTGGTCCAGCGCGAGCGAGTGCCCGCCTTCGAGCGCATGTTGTGGCGTATTTCTAGAGGCAACGTGTTCCTCAGACGCGCTGAACTTGACAAACCTCTGGAAGATCCGGCCACTGTAAGTTATTTTGTTGTTATTTTTATTCATTCCATGGAAAAAGTTATTAGTCAATATCTTTACGAATCTTTGGTAATTTTTAGGGTAATGAGATTTACAAGACAGTATTCGTGGCGTTCTTCCAAGGTGAACAGCTCAAGTCTCGTATCAAGAAGGTGTGCACTGGATTCCATGCATCGTTGTACCCCTGCCCACCTTCCAATACTGAGCGACAAGACATGGTCAAGGGTGTCCGCACCAGACTTGAAGATCTTAATATGGTAAGTAAGAAAGTGAAATGAATGGTGCAACAGATGTGTTTAGAAATAATAAATATGGTGACGCGCTGAGATTGCAATGTGTTACTTTCCCTTACTTGGTCTATGAAAGATATAAAAACCACCTGGTAGATCACCAGGAAAATGGTCTGCAACACTTTTTTGGAAAATTATAACATTACTAGGATTGGCACACCTGCTCAGCCTAGCCATTATGGGTTTATCCCCTTCAGGGAGGCCTATATTGATCTAATAGTGGACATCCGTAGGCTGTTGGATGAACGAATTAAGAAATGAATCCAAAAGCCAAGTAACGTTCATGTAATTATGTCAATGTCCTTAATTGCCCCTTAAACTCAGATTTCTTTAACTCAAAATCTGAGACAGCATTATAACTTAAAAAAATATTTTAGGTATTGAATCAAACCCGCGATCATCGCCAACGTGTCCTTGTCAGCGTGGCTAAAGAGCTAACCAGCTGGACTATCATGGTTCGCAAGATGAAGGCCATCTATCACACTTTAAACTTGTTCAACATGGACGTGACGAAGAAATGCCTCATTGGTGAATGCTGGGTACCAACAGCTGATCTACCCAACGTGCAGAAAGCTTTAGCTGATGGATCGGTAAGTCCTATTGTAAAACTCTCTTTTGTAATTTTCAGCGCTCTAATTAAAGAATCTGAACCTAGAGGGGAAAGAGCCAATACTGTTAGGGGTACAGTCTAGGAGGTGACAAATTAGGAGAATGTAGTCATGCGCTTTCCGTGGCCTTTAAACGATTTAGAACGGGGCTGGGCCAGTCCACAGCCATTTTAATAGGCTATAAGGACCAATAAAATTAAAGCATAATGATAGAAAAAAACAGAAGTAATAATATGTCACCAATTCCACCAATCACCAATTCACCAATCACCTATACAAAAATGGGGCATACAAAATCGACTTACTTTCGCCCCCCACAAAACGTATCATCTTTTACTGAAAGGTAATTTACAGTCGAGCCCCCGTATAAAATTTAACAACACTGTAGTTAAAAAGAAGGAGTCAGTATGTTACCTCGGCCTGGTCCTAGAGAAAAATTTTTCGTTCATTGACATATTAAAACTGTAGGTGAAAAAGCCAAACGAAATTTCTATGCGCTTACCAGAATTTCAACTTCCACCTGGGGTCTTCGTTTTAACACACTTAAAATTATATATACAGCCACATATCTGGGCTGTATCTGTTATGGTGCAACGGCCTGGGCTGATCGTACTACCATAGGCGCGGCTCGGCGTAAGTTACTACAGAGGCAACGATTAGCGCTAATATTTCTGTGTAAGGCATACCGAACAGTTAGCACCGAAGCCTTACCAGTACTTGCAGGTGTACTTCCGGTCGACTTAGAGATACAAAAACGTGCGTCCATGTATTATTCCACTAGGGAAAACATGACTAACAATTTTCTTTTACCACGCGATCGTAATAAAATTACTAGACTTTTTACGCCGCAATCCGTCGTTAACGATAAGCTCCTGACCGAATGGCAGGAAAGATGGGATTCGTCAACAAAAGGTCGTCATCTATATCTATTCTTTCCATCTGTTCGTGAACGTTTGGAGAGAACTTGGCTAGAAATTGACCACTATGTAGCCCAATTCCTCACAGGCCATGGGAATTTTAGAAGTAAATTATTCTATTTTACACTAGTAGATTCACCATTTTGTCAATGTTCGACCTCAAACTCCAATTTTGAACAAACAGCTCATCACATCCTTTGGGAGGGCATTCTCTGGCGCAACGAGCGGAACGTCATGTTAGATAATATGCATGTTACGTCTGGGGTAGTATACTATTCGGATCTTGTAGCAACTCGAGAAAATTTCCGTGCGTTTAGGCGCTTTTGCCATACCTATTACTGTAATCAAACCTAAAGCTCACAAATAGGTCCATTAAGCTTTGTCCAATCCGTGGTGCTGTACCGCTGCGTTTCACGCAGTTATACAAACTCTTATTTACTGGCTTATCAGCCAACTTTGCTTCATGTCTCCCGCTTTGCATAGGAGGGAAGTGGAATCTTTCCAACTCCTCTTGTCTTCTTTTCTAATTAAATTTGTTGCGGGTCCCAAGACAATTAAAAGCGATTCCCGGGACTTCCTGAGGGTCAAACCTCAGTGTCTTATACGGAGACCATTGTGGATCCTGGCTTACAGGTGTTACAGTGGTGGGAATGTGTGGTGGGACTAACCCAAAAAAAAAAAAAATGTCACCAATTCTCATCACTGCAGGATAAGACAAACTCTTAACAACCGCAAACCAGTTTGGCCCGTGTAGTAGACTCCCTTCCCTAGTCTTTCTAAATATTAGGATGTGTGTAGGTAAAAAGCCATTTTCTACTTCAGTAACAAATTGGGTTAGATATTTTCTTTTATTGCTGTTGGCGGCAAACGAGTAAGTGATACTGCCGCTTATGGCCCTTTGGTAAGGCGCTGCCTACCGCGAAGAAAACGCAGGAAGTACGAATGCATGCAATGAGGTTCAGTGATACTAAAGGCATCACCGAAGCACACTAGACGCAAACACCCTCAGGAAGTTGGGATTCTGGCTCTCTCGCTCACCGAACGATGTGCAATAACAAATTGCTGCTACTCAAACGTCCATTTTCTACAAGAGTGTGGTACTACTCCGGACGGACTGGCCCGCGTCTGTAGACAGATAACTGTCGACAGTGTGGTCCTACCACTATACTTATTTCATCACCACAGGGACAATGATTTGTGAATATAATGTTATACAATCTTGTATAACCGGACTAGTAATAAAACAGGATTATAAATGCATCTTGATGGCCGTACTACCCGTGATGGACCGGCCCGCGGCTGTAGACAGAAGATTATTGACAGTGTGCTCTTACTGTAAATAGAGATAAGGATTAGAACTCTTATTCTACTTTTACTACTAACAATGTTTTTATTAAAACAACATGTCACACTAAAGATTTTTCAAATATATTATTAACGAACACAAAACCATGTCGTGGAACAATCATTTGTGAATAGGGATGTGAAAAAATAATCGATTAATAATCGAGTTTTACAATCGATTATCAAAATAATAAAAATCGATTATAAATCGATTATTAATCGATTTTTTATTATTCGAAATTAATCGATTATTCACTGCCAGATTTCCTAAAAAAAAAACGTCATCACGATTGTTTCACACTATATTAGAAAATAAAGCTCATATTTCCTAAAAAAAAAGGTCATCATAATCCTGTTGGGAGAAAAATCCAGTATTTTATAATCGATTATTTATTTTTAATTAATCGATTATTTTATAATCGATTTATTTTAAAGAACATAAAATCGATTATTTGCCCTCCAAGTCACGTCCCTATTTGTGAATCACTCAAAGAAATACTGCGTGGGTATCGGTAATTTACCACACTTGATATGGGAGGTTGTATATAATGGTATAACAATGATATATTAAAAAAAATATTGCAGAACGCCTGTGGTAGCTCAATTCCATCATTCCTGAACTGTATCGAAGCGGACGAGGAGCCTCCCACATTCAACCGTACCAACAAGTTCACACGCGGCTTCCAGAACCTCATCGACTCGTACGGAGTGGCCTCTTACAGGGAGTGTAATCCAGGTAATTTATATCTATATGTACCTCCAACGTCCACTATTGGGCATAGAACTTCCAAAAAAGGAATAATAAAATGCTATAAGTGGCGGATTATGACGAGACGGCAGGATAGTCCACCTCAGGCTTAATCGCGATATGGATTTGTAAACTCTTAAAATCCAAACGGTCGGTAAACTATTACTCTAACATAATTGAAATATATTCTGATGGTTATTTAAAGGTAGTGGTTTTAAAGTCTGTTCTATGTGGTAGGTTTGTTGATGATACCTATAAACAGGGTATGATGTCTTTATTATGGTTCGGGGTATTCTATTTCCGATTGCCGCCCCGGACCCCTAAAGAGCTAAGTCTACCACTGGATTCGTAATAGAATCTAGTGGTGGATTATTTACTGTCGTATAAATTATATGTATGAGAACTCCTTTGTAAAGATATACTATTTATTTTTACATCGTTTAGTAAATTATGAAAGATATAAATTAGTATTTATTTAATTATAGTCTGGACAATAATTGTTTAAACAACCTACACGAGATATACATATTGTCTTATACATTAAATTTGATATAAAAGGTTTTTATCCCTTAAACATATGGGTGAAAGTAATATAATTACTTGTTAATATAATTATTAGTTGGGCTCGGGCCTCCTCCATTATGAGAAGGAAATTGACCTACTATACCACGCTGGTTAAATATATTATTATAGAGCTTTGTTTCGAGTTTTTATTCTATTATATGCCTTCGTCGTCTTTTACTACACCTACAGGCAAGAGAGAGTATTGAATTGTATTCTTACTCCGTCACCATATATTAATCACCAAATATTTTTCAATACATTTTTATTATTTTTTCAAAAATAATACTTTTTTATAACCTGTAGTTAAGGCGAACATTTTTTATCCACAGCTTTATATACAATCATCACTTTCCCATTCCTCTTCGCTGTGATGTTCGGCGATTTGGGCCACGGTGCTATCATGGCTCTATTCGGAGGCTGGATGGTGTGCAAGGAAGTCTCACTCGCCGCCAAGAAATCAAACAACGAAATCTGGAACATCTTCTTCGCCGGTCGCTACATTATTCTTCTCATGGGCTGTTTCTCTATGTATACTGGACTGGTGTACAACGATATATTCTCTAAATCTATGAACATATTTGGATCGTCATGGTTTAGCCCATATGATAATGCGACGCTTGAGAAATATGCTGCCCTTACACTGGACCCGAAGGATTCCTATGTCAACACGCCTTACTTCATTGGTATTGATCCGATTTGGCAGGTAAGCAAGAAACGACTACTTTTTAAAACCCTTTTGATTCTCTTCAATTCATTTATCTACTTATTACATAGTACAATAACCTCAATATAACGAATGCCTCGATTTAACGAAATTTTTTAAATCCATTGAAACTCGCCATAACAGTTAGTTTAAAATATATCTTTCCATTACCAATACTATTGTCTGAAACCTCTATATAGTGAAATTTCAATCCTGGCAAAATTTAAATAGAGGATATAATTACCATCATTAACGATTAAAAACAATTGCACTGTACCCTTAGAATAATAACGTATAGAAGGATAGTGTCGATACTTCGAAAGTTCGAAATTTGAATCTAAAAATATTACATGCGCCCAGACGATTACACACGTACACACGCACACCACTACAGAAATTATGAAATCAAATATTGTTTTTATTAACATAAATCGTCGAAATACTTTTAAAAGTAATGTTAAAAACCTTTTTAAGTTTTTCAAATGTGTTACGACACCATTTGAATGCACAAACCGTCATAATTACCTATTTATGTTTTAAGAGTTGCGTACGTACGTGCAGTACAATGACTTGTACATTACGGAACGGTTCCGGCGTAAGCTCCATTAGGCTCCAATTGAAATGTTTCACTTTTTGTGCGCGAACTTACCTTCTATACGTTATTATTCTAAGACTGTACCTATATTCAAAATACGCGCATTTTATTATACGCGTATACAGCAACTAAATAAATTGTATATTTTTATATTTAGACTGCCGATAACAAGATCATCTTCTTGAACTCTTATAAAATGAAGCTCTCCATCATCTTCGGTGTGTTGCACATGATCTTCGGTGTATGCATGAGCGTCGTCAACTACAAGTAAGTTGCCATTATATATAAATCCTCTGCATGTATATGACTGAACTCCTCTTAAACGGCTAGACCGATTTTGATGAAATATTTTGAGTATGTTCAGTTGAATTTCGCGAGTTGACCATGATAGTTTGAAATTTTAGACTAAGTGGCATCATCCTTTATTCGCTTGGAGAAATTACCTTTCTGTCTATTAAGCGTAACAATTAAGGCATTATTTCCCCTTAGGGAGGTCAAGTAATGAATTTTGATAGATCTAATGTATAGAATATAAAGCTCTTAGTCGGCTTTTACCACACCCTTGAATAATGTTAACTTTGGTATTACTCATGACTTTACACATATCTTAGGTATGAAAGAAACAAATGTTATCATAATTTTTTTATGAAAAAACATCCTGACCTAAGGAAACAATCCTTGCATTGCGGAGGACTTTTACAAACATATAATTAACGGACACAAATTACGTCCAGACAGAACAAACAATTTGTGGATCACATAAAGTTAGCTCTGCGTGAGATTCGAACCCACAACACGACACTGGCTCGCTAGGTCGATATCCTAACCACTACGCCATTTGTGCAGTCAATGTTTTCTTTCTATTAATTGAATTGTTTTTTTCCCTGTTAGCTTCTTCCGTCGCCGTTACTCAATCTTCCTGGAGTTCTTGCCACAAGTAATCTTCCTCTGCCTGCTGTTCTTGTACATGGTGTTCATGATGTTCTACAAGTGGCTTGCATACAGCACATTCTCTACTGGTAAGTAAATATTACGACAATAAATATATAATCTATATCTATATATATAAAAGAAAGTCGTGTTAGTTACACTATTTATAACTCGAGAACGGCTGTACCGTATTACCTGAAAATTGGCGGGGAGGTAGCTTAGAACCAGGAGACGGACATAGGATACTTTTTATCCCGTTCGACCGGGTTCCCGTGGGACTTGACATAAAACGTCAAAGAGAATACAAGTCACTATAAAACGTGGTATAATAAAAACGCATCTGTCATGTAATAACAAAACGCAAATGACAGCTATAGACGGACTATATTTTCGAAAATTTAGTAAATATATTTACGAAAAAGCTATGGCAGTACGAAGTTCGCCGGGTCGGCTAGTTTTAAATAAAATGTTTTAAAAAATTCATCTCGGTTCATACACATCTCACTATTGGGCTCGAGCCTCCTTCACAATAGGAACGAAATTGACCTAATATGCCGCGCTGGTCTCTGGGTCTATGGTTTCAATTCGAATTTTCTTTCACTTGTATAGATATTATAAGCATATTTAATTCCTGTCTCTTTTACGACACTCGGCCAAGAATGGTGAATTGTATTCTTACCACGCGAAAAAATATTAAATCTTTAATATCGTACGGTGACGGAGGCAAGGATCGCCACTTTCTATCTTACCTGTGGGTATCGTAAAAGACGACTAAGGGATGCAATTTGCATATAACGTCTACTTAAGGGGGTAGGTAATTCGAAATGAAACCCTATACCAAAATGTTTGACCAACATTGTATAGTATTCTTATTGTACAGAGGCTGCTGACTGGCGATTGTTGGGCTCCCTGTGGAACGTATATGGGCTGATGATTGATGGCGATTGAATTCTATGTCGAAACTGTCGACATGACTGCCGACTCTAGATAATATATGCGTATTTAATCCTATAGTCGTCTTTTACGACACCCACGGGCAAAAAGGGGGTGACGAGTTGTATTCCTACTCCGTCACCCCACAAAGTGTTTACTCCTACCATTATTAGTCACCCAAAAATGTTGCGGATCAGAATTTCAAAGTCATAAAATGATTCACTTAAAAATTATTTATTATTTCAGAGGAGGCGTATAGACAAGGTTGTGCTCCATCCGTACTTATCCTGTTCATCAACATGATGCTGTTCTCTAGTACTGCACCGGAGGATGGCTGTAGTGAATTCATGTTCGAGGGTCAGGGTGAGATCCAGAGGATCTTTGTACTCATCGGTCTGTGCTGTATACCAGTTATGTTGTTGGGCAAACCTATGTACTTGCTGTTCGCTAGCAAGAAGAAGAAGAACGCAAAGGTAATTTATACCCCTATTCAGGGGCTGCCATTATTTGGGGTGTCGTGGATTGAATGTTATCATACGATCTCTCCGGCACCCTGTTAAAAACGCTGTAGTTTTAGTGGGTATTCCGAACACCCGGTGGCCGGCCAGTCCGACTCACTCTGCCGTCTAACAGCGGGGGGACAGTGCGTAAACGTATTTCCACAGCTTAGAACAAAAAAAAATGCCCTGTCATTATCATCCTCCTACACTTATCCTAATTACTTGGGGTCGACACAATATATAATGTGGCGATTATACTTTTACATTTTCGTTTAGTACAATTCAAGATAAGAATTACGAGTGCTCAATTAAAATAATAATATGGTATATGTAAATAACCATGTGTTGACGGAGTAAGAATACGATTCACCAGCCCTCTATCTTGCCCGTGAATGTTGTAAAAGACAACCAAGGGATATAAAATGGTAAGATCTATGCAAGACAAGCAAAAAAATCATATGCCAACATCTGTGACCAGCGTGGTATAGTAGGTCAAATTGCCATCCACAATTGAGCAGATCCGAGCCCAACTATGGGATATATGGGTTGAGATAATATAATTCTTTTTACAGCCGGAACAATCAAATGGCAGCGTAAACGCGGGCATAGAAATGCAAGAACAGACTGACATCACCGAGGCTGAGGCTACACCCAAGCCGGCAGCTAAAGAGACTCACAGCCACGACGATGAACCGTTCAGTGAAATCATGATACATCAGGCTATACACACCATCGAATACGTGCTTAGTACTATCTCGCACACAGCGTCCTATTTACGTTTGTGGGCCTTGTCGCTTGCCCATGCAGGTAAGCAGCAGAAAAATTCCTTCTAAACCGCTGGAACAATTTTAATGTATTTTTTTAAAGTAAAACTTCTGATGTCTATGTGGAGACGGAATAAGAATACAATTTACCACTCCCTATCTTGCCCGTGGATGTCGCAAAAGACGACTAAGGGATACAGTATCCATATAACATTTATGCAAGAGAAGGAAACCACGAAACAAAACCCTATACCAATCTATATTTTTTTTTTTGACCAGCATGGTAAGGTCAATTTCCCTCCGTTTGTGGAGGAGGCTCGAGCCCAGCAGTGGGACATATATGAGCCATGATGATGATGAAAACTGATGTTTACGTATTATACATTGTAAATAAAACTGGTTTACGGATTCTAACTTTTAGTAAGATAAAGTAAACCGCTTTTAAAAAATCAATAATAATTTATCATCATGCTCACCGGGTTTTCTTGCCAGTTCTTTTTCAGTGAGGCCGCGTTCCGATCAGGTGGGAGTATATTAGATTTGTTAGGTTTAAATTAATAAACTGTCACAATAATCACCACAAATTAAATGTTTTATAATTACTAACCAAATACGATATAATATTTTCATATAAAATCATTTTCTTCTTGTACTGGCAATAAATTTCTATCAAAATTCAAAATCACTCGTTGAAGGTGAGATATCCTAGTCCGTGACCATGAACGCTCTAAAGTGTTCGAAACATCGGGCAATCAAAAGTCAAATACAGGCACGATAGAATTCGTAGATTTATTTACAATTAAAATTTTATACACGTTTGACTTGTGGAGTAAGTTAACGTGTTACGAAAAGTGTGATCGGGCGACGCGAAGGGAAGTTTAGAGTGCGATATATAAGTTAGTGAAGATAGAAAAAGAGACCTTCCGATTACTGTAGGGGCAAGAGAGGGAGAGGTGCGAACACCTTTTCTTTCTATTATAGCCAGTTACCAGGTATATCTAGAACACAGTGCAGGCCTATTGTCTGTATGACACTAGGAACAAGAGGGAACAGTGCGAATAATATACCTACATACATAAGGACGGAGCTAAAGAAATTTTACTTTAATCGTGTGGTCTAAAACACACTTGTTTTTTATGTTTAGTTGAATTCAAAAATAGTTTAGTTTAACAATTAGACCCGATGGACTCTGGGTTAAACTTCAATATAGAAAATATATTTTGTGGCTAATCCAGGATTCGAACCTAGAATAACATCATGAAAATGTTATACTTAATTATTCATGTTCCTTATGTAATATAATAATTATAAAAAAAATTATTTTATTATTAACAATAAAATAATACTTTTATAGAATTATCGGAGGTATTGTGGAACATGGTGCTGACATTCGGTCTGAAAGACCACAATTACATTGGCGCGATCAAATTGTACGTGGCGTTCTGCTTCTGGGCGCTGTTTACTCTCGCCATCCTTGTCATGATGGAGGGCCTCTCAGCCTTCTTGCATACACTACGTTTGCACTGGTACGTATAAACATATCTTCAACGCTCAATTGACGTATAACCGTAAGGCCATTGGGCTACATGGGTTCTATCTCACCCATACGTACTGTTATACGCACATCAAACTGGGTTTTTTAAAAAAACTTATACAGCCTGAAAGTACAATTCACCACCCCCTTTTCTTGCCCGTGGATATCGTAAAAGACGATTAAGGGATATAACATTCATATAACGACTATGCAAGAGAAGGAGAACTTGAAATATACTAAACCAACCTGTCTGACGAGCGTGGTATAGTAGGTCATTATCCATTCTATTACGGAGTAGGCTCGAGCCCAGCAGTAGGACGTATCTCAGCCGAAATGATGATGATATAAATACTACTAATAAAAGGCAAAATTTGATTGAAGTTTCTTACTCAACCACAAAAGTGAGCCAATTTTAAAGAAATATGACATATAGAATAAAGCCTGGAATAGCATACAGCCATTATGTATGTATACTGGAATAACAGACCAGGCTTTTATACCCCAAAAAATGTATAGCTCCCATGGAATGTATTTATTTGCAAAATCTATAAATTAAGACGAGCGAAAATACGGTCGAAGCGCGTCTTTGTAACAGAAATATAACTTAAAGCTTAGGCATATCTTGTTTGCAATTCTAACATCGCATTTTCTCATCAGGGTGGAGTTCATGAGCAAGTTCTACACCGGTCTAGGTTACATCTTTCAGCCCTTCTGCTTCAAGACAATCCTCGAACAAGAGGAAAACAAAGACGACTAAGCGGTCAGTCGCGTCATACATTAAACCTACAATGTAGATTAGATTATTTGACAGTTTAAATTTCAACAAGATGGTCACAAAATTAAGTGAATTGAAATAAAATATATTTATGCATGTTTTATAGTTGTTTTATTTGATAATATTTACATTAATTGATATCATGGCGATGTAAATCTACCAACACTTAAAAAATTTTAAATTATATTTGTATAACAGAATATCCGTGTGATATGGAGGGTAGAGATAAGGGGAACAATCTTGTATGATGGGACAAATAGTGGGAGCACATTATCCTAATAACTATAGTAACCACTTTTTATGGACATCAGCAAGCCAAGACAAATATTTTGAAGAGTCAATAGATCAATTTCATGAAGTAGGACCACATTTTTGACAGTCTTCTTTCTACAGCCGCGGGCCGGTCCGTCCGGGTTAGTACCACACTTTCGCAGAAAATCGACGTCTGAATAGTAGCACTTTGTTCGGTATGCGCGAAAGCTAGACGCCCAATTTTCTGAAGGCGTTTACATGTGGTGGGTTTTGGTGATGACTAACATCACCAAACCGCATTGCACGCATTCATATTTCCTCTGCGATGGTCTACGAGTGGCAGCCACACTTACTATCAGTGTGCCTACTCTTGAATCTCGATTCCAATCCTAAATTCAATCGCAGCTCGAATTTGAGCAAATTTGGTACTCTTGAAAGCGACACTAGCGCACGATTGGAATCAAATTCGGTAGAATATTTTTGAACTAAATGAATTCGACTCTCGTCGATTAAATCAAATATTTGCTACTCCTGACGCGATTTTGACGTAGTTTAAAATCGTTAATATTGCACAATTGCAAGAAAGCGTCTTTGTAGTGATTGAGTTCGATAACGTTATTAATTTAAAATAAGAAAATACAACACATTTGGTGAAAATAACAACGCCAAACGCGAAGAATTCATTCTCGATTTTGTTCAAGAGTACCAAATATAAGTTTGGTGAGATTGGAATTGAATTGGATTCGAAATTAGAATGGATTTCCAGAGTAGGCACACAGGTGTGCTGTTTTGTTCGTTTGTCAACAATAGTAAAAAAAAAACACTCCAGCGGTAAACAGCAACTTATAACTCCAACATCTACGAGGGGTGATCCAAAAGTAATGATAATCAATAATAAACACAATGAATAAAATAAAAAAATATATTTATTTCTCAACATAGTCTCCTAGCAAGTCTATACATTTAGTCCATCTCTTTTCTAAACCTAAAATTCCCTTACAAAAAAAATCTTTATCTTGACTCTCAAAAAAGTCCTCAACCGCGGCCATCACGTCGCTATCATCATCAAATTTCTTGCCTCGGAGGTGTTCCTTGAGTCGTGGAAAGAGATAGAAGTCACTGGGGGCTAGATCTGGTGAATAGGGGGGGTGTTCCACCAACTCAAAGCCCGCTTCCTGAATGCCAGCCATGGCAATTGCAGCTTTGTGAACAGGTGCGTTGTCTTGATGGAACAACACTCCAGCCCGCAGTTTGCCTCGCCTTTTCTCCTTAATAGCCTCCCGCAATCTTCTTATTTGTTCTGCATAGTAGGAGCCTGTAATAGTGGCCCCCTTTTCCAAGTAGTCCACCATGATTATTCCTTCAGCGTCCCAAAAAACAGACGCCATAACCTTCCCTGCTGAGCTTGACACTTTGAATTTCTTCGGCGTCGGTTCATCGGATCGTTTCCATGTCATCGATTGTTGTTTTGTTTCAGGATCAAAATGGTGGATCCAGGTCTCGTCCATGGTCACAAAACGTGACAAAAAATTGTCCTTGTCTGCCTGGAACTTTTCGAGATTTGCTCTTGACATGTCGACTCGTTTCTTCTTTTGCTCGTCGTTTAACATTTTCGGTACCCAACGCGCGGAGACCTTTCTCATATGCAATTCGTTCGCAAGGATTCTTTGAATGCTGCCATATGAGATCCCTGTGACCTCAGCTACATGCCTGATAGTCACTCTTCGATCTTCCAATACAACTTCTTCAACTTTTTTCACATTTTCTTCAGTGAGGGACGTCGATGGGCGTCCTTCGCGGTGTTCGTCTTCCGTCGATGTTCTTCCCAGCTTAAACTCCTTAGCCCAGCGTGCAACTGTGGAATATGGAGGAGAAGAGTCCCCTAATGTTTCCACCAAGTCGCTGTGTATGTCTTTGGTAGACATTTTTTTCAAGCAGAGGTATTTAATGACAGCTCTGATTTCGTGTTTTTCCATTTTGATGTTCACTCCTTGACAGTCCGTATTCAAATGAATGTAGCTCCCGGGAATTGTGGCCTATTTATATGATTTTTTTTTCCTGGACTAGTGGGTAACTGAGCAAGTGACTGAAATTTTTTTGTATTTTTGTGTGCACTAGAAATAACTGATTATCATTACTTTTGGATCACCCCTCGTACCATAGTAACGTTAGTGTAGAAAAAAAGGTACAGGGGGCGACATTCAGCCACGCGTGTTTAACTGGGTTAACCACGTCCAAAGACTGAATCCTCAAATAATGTGAATCGGCAAATAATCTAGAACAGGACGACCTGGCGTCTAAAAACAAGTACTTCTTATTCCAAATACTTCCCAGTATTCAAGGCTAGGAAGAATAGCGCCAGCTAGTAATTGATAATGAATGTTATTGAACTGAACCGTGGCGATATTAAAGCCAACGAAAGTACGTTAGCTGGGCTTTTATACATGGAGAAGGCTCTCCTTATCTCTACATCCCATAGTGTTTGGTGAAGGAATAACAGTACAAAGGCCATCAACTCTTTCTTTCCGTAAAAGTATCACAAAGTTATTTAAAAGATAGAAGCAGAGAGAAGAAAAACTGAAAATAAATTCCTATTCTAAACTATTTTCCCAACGTGCAGTAGGCCAATTACCCTTATCTGGAGGGGGACCACGAAGAATGCCCAATCGAGAAGATGAATTGAGAAAAAAATGAGTGACGAATACAATCTGCTGAGGAAGTAAGAATACAATTTACCACCTGGGAGCGGTGGTCTTCCCTTGGGTGTCATATGTATATCGTCTATGAAAAATAAAGAAATCTGGAAATAAAACACTATACCAATCTGTCTGACCGGCATGGTACATTGGCCAATTTCCTTCCTTGTAGAGGTGGATAAAGTCCAGCAAGGGGACGTACGAGTTCTAATAATGAAAAAATACAGTTTTTTCTATGCAAAATTGAATGATGAATAATTATTTCCTTGTAATACAAAAGCTTTACTTCTATAGTATGTTTTTAAAAGACGTTTGTCTAGTTTTTTTTATTTTCACGTATCAAGTGAAGTGACACTGGGCAGGACATATCGCTCGACGAACCGACAACCGCGGCCCTACTAGGTGGACCGATGACCTGGTGAAAGTTGCTGGGCGTCGTTGGATGCGGGCGGCACAGAATCGCACTTTGTGGCGAAACATGAGGGAGACTTCCGTCCAGCAGTGGATGGCGATAGGCTAATGACGATAATGTATCAAGTGCAAATCTACTATATTGCCCGTAATTGAGATTTTTTAGAATAAAAATCATTTACTTGTACCAAAATTCGACAATATTTGGTTGGCCACTGGACCCACTAGGTCCTTTAAGTCCTTAAATTATTCTTAGCCTTATCCAGAATTTCTTTCTTGATCTTCGGATAGTCAGGATGTATTTTCAATATATGTCGAGACACAATGATGCATTCCGGGTATTTTTTCAACTTGAGGTATGAATGTGCTAATTTATAACCCACAGCCAAATCACTTTTACCACCATGAGTCCACGCATTATTGTAATTATGTGCTGAACTTTTGTAATTTTGTTCTTTTTCAGCTAGATAGCCTGCAAAAAAAAATACAAATAAAGATAAGTGCATAGTTATTAAGACTGACTTGTCGTGGGTTCTATTTCCACTCAGGACAATCCTTTGTGCGATCCATAAATTATTGTTCTGATTCTAGGTATAACCTGTGTACGTTATTTATGTTTGTAAAATCCCCCGCAATACTGAGATTATTTCTTGAGTGGAGTTGTCTTTAAAAAGAGGTAAGTCATCAAGTAAAGGTTACTTGTGTGGTGACGGGTTATAAATGTCATATCATTATCGCGTCAAATATTTCTATGGGAGTCATAAAAACCGAGTGAGCTATAACCATGAGAATGGGCAGCAGAACTATCCTGGGCAGCGCAACTGGATTGCCAATCTGGCGTAGCGATTTAAAGTATCCAACTTTGATATAAAATCAACACTGAAAGTAGATAAGACGCTGGACTGGATGTCTTTCAGAGTTATCATGGGATGATGATCTTGTATAAACAGGGGAAGCAATTGTTAATCGAAACCATTTACGTTAATACACTTGTGTATTTTTCATCAAAATCAGTTCAGCCATTTAATAGTTCAGTCTTATATACACGCACAGAAGAAATATATATACATAAAAATATTTATTACATTTATATCACTACCGAAAATATTAGTTATTCTTTACATAATATTATCTTTAAAAAAACTCCATAACAACTTACCCAAATACTGATATGCCGTAGCGCATGAGCTATTATGATTCAAGACTTTAGTTAGGAGCTCTTTGGCAGCGTCCACTCTTCCAGAACTTATTTGTCCATCAGCAACCTCCAGCCAACATCTGAGTGGAAAGATATTGTAAATAAGTTAATGACTAACCATTTCGTCTAATATAACAAACTAAGAATATCACAAAAGATATAAGGATTCAATAAAAGATATAAGGTAAAAGAAAGAGTGTCTTTTCTTGCCCGTGGGTTTCGCAAGAAAACCGAAAGATTTGGTATACAGAGAACATTTATGCATTGAGAGGAAATGGGTCGAGTCTCCTCTTCAGTTAGAGAATTTGACCTAATATATACATATAAAACTCAAAATAAAACCCTATACTAACCTGTGTGATTAGCAAATCAGACAGGTTAGTATGGGGTTTTATTTTGAGTTTTACTGCATAGATATTATATAATTACTTATGTTCCTTAGTCATTTTTACAGTTACCCCACAGGAAATCCCTTTCCTGGAATAGTGAGAATTGTACTGTTACTCTGTCAGCAGATGGATATAAGTGGCTAGAGTGCCTATATCTATGGCAATTTTATGGATACGGATCCATAAAATTGCCATAGACATAGGCACTCTATTTCAGAAAATGTATGGATACCTTGGAATATATTCCATTGTCTAAATCTACATGAACGAAAGCCAAGCTACAAGCCTTTGCTAGTTCCTAAATTTTATTATTCCACGCGATAGTCGAAACTTGTAAAATGATCACTCTTACCTTTCTAATCCATCGGCATTCTCAGGACTCCAAGGAATTGACGATACCGTTCTTTTTAATATATTTTTAGCACGAGTTGGTTGTTTAACAATGTTATAACTGAAAGAGAATAATGTATGTTATTAAATAATTTATCACTATCGGAACTAATAGTCATCATCATGACATACGTCCCACCACTGGGCTTATCCCGAGTCGGCTCTCCTCCATAATGGGAGGAAAATTGACCTACTATACCCTGCTGGTCAGACATGTTGGTATAGGGTTTTATTGCCAGTTTTTCTTCTCTTGCATAAATGTCATCTGCCATAATAGGTTAGACGTCTTTAACGACATCCACGGGCAAGACAGGGGTGTTGAGGTGTATTCTTACTCCACCACCAAACGGAATAACTAATATTATACATTTCTTTTTAGGCCAAAACCCTGGATTAAGGAAATAATTCTTGTATTGCGAGGAAGTTTACAAACATGCAAAATTACAGTTAGACTGTGGATGAGACAATTTGTGGATTGCGTAAAATATTGTCCTATGTGAGAATCAAACCCGCGACACCTGCCACGATAGCTCAGTAACTACTAGACCATCTGTGCAGTTCGTTACGCTGTCAGACCTTAATTGTTCAACCGATGGTCTTGAAATTTCGTAAGAAACACCTTAGGAATACAAAGGAGACTATAGGATGCATTTTGTCTTAAAAATAGTACTGACCCCTATGGATAGATTAATTAATAGAGTTATTGGTAATAATCTACATTAGCATAGGCTATATTTTATCCCGGTATTCACATGGGAACGGGAACTTTACGGGTAAGGCGACTGAAACCGAAGCGAGGGTGGGTTTCTAGTAATACTATAAATGTATTCCTAATACGTATATCGTGCCACTACTGCGATACTCCTGCTTGCTATGGGAGATAATTTCTTACTCTGTCACCACAAGCAAAATATGATGTACTGATGATAACAAATCATATGATAAACTACTTACGCATTAGCAATAGCCAGTATTAAATAAGGATCGTCCTGGTATGTCTCCTCTGTAGCCAAAGACAATAGCTCCTGTAGGACGCGTTCCGCTTGCGGTTTTTGCTTAGGCGCCAGTTGAAGGAGAGCTTGTAAAGACTTGCGCTCCAGTGGATTAACTTCAACTAAAAGTTTTTCTGCCGTTCTCAGAGCTAATAGTCTTGTATCTCTGAAACAATTTATTTCATCCATAAGCTTGTAGACGTCAACTGTTGGGACATGCGCCGCCCTACGAAAATGCCACTCAGAAAGGTCCTGTGGCACTCGCATCTAACGGTGCCCTGTGACTTTCAAGATGTTTTCAGTCGGAATGGTGGAGGGTGTTTCTACGCTGAATATCCCGACTTGTGGTCGATTCATTTAGGTTATAATATTAAGACATCAATTTGATAAAATATAGTTGTAATATTTTAATATCATAGTTTATTGTTTGTTTTAATTTATCCTTCATCTTTTTGTCAGCTCATATACATCCTACAGGTTTGGGTCTTCTCCACAATAGGGAAGGGAAGGGAATCTAACCTACTATATTTACACTATATAGTATAGTCAGTCGAATCGGCATAGGGTTTTGCGATTTTTTTCTTGCATAATCATTTACCCTAGATGTCTTTTACAACACCCGCAGGCAAGAAAGTGGTGTTGATCTGTATTCTTGCTCTGTTCCCACAGCAAAAAAAATATTATGATTTCAATTTTATAATCATAACTTATATTATCACTTAAAATATAGAATTATATGCTTGATTAGTAATTATAGCAGTACAACTTTGTACTATTATAATTGCTTTTAATTAAATATAGGTTTTTTTAATTCTATTAACTTTGTAAATTCTCGAATGGTAAGCGTGTAAAGATTTGCAATAGATGGCATAGTAAAACATCCTGTAAAGATGAGATGTGAAAGACAAATTAGTGGTCAGCGCTACAGGTTCTGTGGTGACGGTTGAGAATTGAGTGCCTTATAATCAAAGATTGAAGAGTTATCAGCATTATTCCGACCCAAGGATTCGTAAGGATCATATAATCATAAAATAGAATTCCTTTTTTTAATTCAGACAGCCTTATTGGTCTTGCTGGTTATTTTTAAAATGGCGAAACCAGGATGTATTATAGTGTTGATCTAGGGTTTTATTTACATTTTCTATGTCCTTTAGTCATTATTAATAATACCAACCGCAGAGGAAGAGATAGTGAATTGTATTCGTGATCCTTCAACTTACGAAAAAAATATTTGACTGTAAAACTGGAAAATCCTGAAAAATTGACAAAGTGTAGATCGAAAGGTCCTATATAATACTTACGTGTCGTCACCAGTGCTAAGGAATGTGTCCGCGAGTGTGTGGGGAGCGTGGTGGGCCAGACATATGAGTACCATACGCCGGGCAGCTCGAGCCCCCCATATACTGGACCGACGGGCCAAGTTTAATTGCCTCAATGCAGCATTAGCGCGCCCTGAGTATGCACTAGAAGCACCCATGCAGTACCAATAACCTGTACATTATCATCATCGGTATTATCAGTCGCAAATTTACATAATAGGGTAGTGTCATATTTTAATACATAAACTGCACAGATGGCGTAGTGGATAAGATACCTACCGTGCCAGTGTCATGGGTTCGAATCCCACGCAGGACAACACTTTGTGCGATCCAAAAATTGTTGTTCTGAGTCTGGATGTAATTTGTCTCCGTTAGGTATATGTTTGTTAAATCCCCCGCAATACAAGGATTACTTCTTTGGTGCGGGGTGTTGTCATTTAAAAAAAATTACAATTTTAATTAAAAAGTTAAGAGTTAGAGTATTAGCTTGGAATAAGGTATAAACGTTTGCAGATAGATGGCGCACATCTGCCATAAACACGACAAGTGATCATTTGACTGTCATACGCTGGTTCAATGGGTAGAGCAGTTGGAGCGGATTTACAATGGGCGTAGTTTGGGAGTCCCGCGTGTGGCATTCATATTTCACTAGTAAACAAGTTTAGGTATATAATTCCGAACTTCCAATGCGCTGATAAAGTTAGGATAACTTCGATGAACTTCGAATGGCATTACAATTTTAGGCAAATTTGTCGTGCGTAAAACATGTAAAGATTAATTACCTGAGTCATCATGATCTCCTAATGCTTGCTTAGCAGCATCTAGAGCTTGCTCGACTTCACCAAGCTTTCCACGTCGCCATTGAACCTCGATGAGTTGTGCAAGAGCTTCCCAACTCATAGGTTTAACTGACAGTATCTGATTTAAATGTCTTTGTGCTGCTTCTAAGTCTACCTAAAAAATAAATTTTATTTTAAAGAGCTTAATAGTAACGAGATCAATATAATTAACAATTTGCTGTTATTCCAGTTAATTGGAGACGACGCAATATGTACTGTTATTCCATCGCATGTTGCAAAGGCAATAGTTTTATGACCAGCCTTCTTGACGTCAACCCTCTTTAGTAATGTAATTGTTGACCAATGTTGTAATTGCCGACAGATGGAGTGGTCTAAGTCTAAAATAGTAACATGATATGATAGAGTAATAGAACTAAGATGACTTTTGAAAATCATTTTATAGATTCTTTTAATAAGTGTAAAAATATTTTTCTAAAATATTTTCCCTCCTCTCCCCTCTCTTGCCCGTGGGTGGCGTAAAAGACGACTAAGGTATAAGATACGCTATCTGCGTACCTATACAAGAGAAGAAAAACTCGACATAAAGCCCTATGCCAACATGTTTGATCAACGCGGCCACGGTAGAGGAGACCCGAGCTCAGAAGTGGGACTTATGTGGGCTATGATGATGATGAAATCAAAATCACCAAATTTAATTAAACTAACTTTTCCTTATTGAATAAAAGGTTTCATATTATACATAGGAAACAAACAAAACTTGGTTTCCTGCTAATTTTTTAAGTTATTCTCAATGCAAGCTCGGTCATAGGAACTATATCCAGGCAAAGCTAAAAACTTGACGACTGAACAATTGTAATAATAAAATGTAAAATAAGAAATACAAAGTCCACTTAGAGGTTGTGATTTTTCTTAGTACCTTTCTAAAAGCGAGGTCAGCCATCATGACAGCAGCGGACTCATTGTTTGGATCGGTATTTAATAAAACTGCACAAGTCTGCTCACATTTCTCAGGATTATTCATCTGGAAACGAAAACAGTCCTGATCAACTTCAACGCCTAGCAAACATCACGCTTCACCACCAGCTCCTGGAGCGACGCAGACGGGTATACCTGCCTCTGATACCAAGTAATTTTGTCGTGTTATTTCGAGTGCCATAGGGCATCATTGGTCTAAAGACCTTGTTTGAACACGCTATTTTTAGATATCGCGCTATCTTTGATGGTTTAACAATGCATGTGCATTAAAGCTTACTCACGGATGGGTGCCGTAATACCCAGGGATCATCAGATAAATGGGAATCAACGGTGTCCTGGGAAACATATAACACCAAATATAATCCGAAGTCAACTGTCAAGTTGTATGGTATCACTCCTCAATTGGGTGATGGACTTTTCGTGTGGTGACAGAGTAAGAATACAATTCACCACTCCCTATCTTGCCCGTGGATGTCGTAAAAGACGACTAAGGGATATAATATGCACATAACATCTGTGCAAGAAAAGGGAAACTCGAAATTAAATCCTATACCAACATGTCTGACCAGCATGGTATAGTAGGTCAAATTCCCTCCCATTGTGGAGGAGGCCCAAGCCCAACAGTGGGACGTATGTGGGCTGCGATGATGATGAGGATGATTGATGGATGGATGGGTGGATGGATAGACTATACTATTTACTTACATGAGCATACAATTTAGCTAACGCCAATAAAGTGTTAGGGTCTCTAGGAGAATGCACCAGAGCATCTGAATATAGATTGATAGCAACAGTGGGCTCTCTTAGAGTCTTTGATTTGGCCAAAAAACAGAGAATGTTAGACAGCTGCTGCTTCTCCTCCTGAATATCTCCTCTTGAATCTATTTCTGTTCTTTTCACAACTGATGTTTGTAATTCTTTCGCTTCGCTCAATATGAGATTAACGTTAGCGTGAGTTGGATTTTTAAGTTCCCGACTCTTGGCTTGTGTTAGCAGAAATCTAACACGTCTTTTTAATGTATAGATGTCCTTATCTTTATTATACATTTGATTTAATTCTGAGGATATCATTGAGTCCACTTTTTCGTATTGTTTGAGCTGAAGATAAATAAATATGGTGAATAAAAATAAAACTATATTGCATGACGAAGGACAAATCTTTTTTTTTTATTGACGATCGTTCGTGGCTCTCCGTGTGGTGACGGAATGAGAATACAATTCACCACTCCCTATCTTGACCGTGGATGTTGTAAAAGACGACTAAGAGTAATAGTACGTATTTAACACCTATGCAAGAAAAGCAAAGCTCGAAACAAAACCCTATACCAACCTGTCTGATCAGTATGATATAGTAGGGTCAATTTCCCTCCAAATGGAGGAGGCTCGAGGCAAGCAGTGGGACATATGTGAGCTGAGATGATGATGATGTCCGTGGCTTGACTGAGAGGGCACATGGCTACAGTGGTACTGTAAATCTGAAGCACGAGCCTGAAGTGTTCGAAACATCGTTCAAGTAAAAATTAAATACAAGCACGAATAAATTCGTAAAAATAGTTATTTTCATAGCTTTACGGCTCATATACGTACCACTGCTGACCTCGAGTCGTCTCTTCGATGGGAGCGAAAATAAGCTACTAGAACAAGCTGATCGGGCCGGTTGGCATAGGGTTTTATTTCGAGATTTTCTTCCCTTCTATAGCTGTTATGCGCATATTGTAATCCCTTAGTCGTCTTTTACGACACACAAGGGCACGATAGGGTGTGGTGAATTGTATTCTTACTTCGTCACCCCATGGAAAATATTTCTATGGTCAATAGAAGTATTTATTGTATTTCGTGGAGTTATTAAAGAGCTTAAAGTAGCGCTCTAAGTGTTTTTATAATTTCTAAAATTTTCACGGTAATAATTACAAATATGGGACTTGTAATTATTAACATGAAAATAGCTTGAGTCTCCTCCATATTAGGAGGAAATTTGACCTACTATGCCACGTTGCTCAGGCGTATTTCATTTCAAGTTTTCCTTCTCTTGCATAACTTTTATAGAAACACTAGCAACCCGTCCTCGCTTCGCTTCGGTTATAGTCGTTTTACCCGCGTAGTTCCCGTTCCCGTGGGAATACCGGGATAAAATATAGCCTAGTTTACGCCCTGATATTATAGCTTTCCATTGGTGAAAGAATTTTTTAAATCGGTTCAGCCGTTTTGAAGATTACCCGGAACAAACAGACAGACAGACGAAAATTTTTTATTCGCTATTTTGGCATAGGTGTAAATAACCGTGTGAGCATGAAAAAGCCTATTATTTTAACATTACAAACAGACACTCCAATTTTATTTATTGGTATAGATAACACAGTTATTGCATACATAATATAAAATATTCAGAAAAACTCAATATGATAGTGAAAGCTATATCAAAATCTATTGCGTAGTTTAAAAGCGTGACAAAACATTTAAAACGCCTTGTTCAGCATTATATGTATATGGATAAATACATATAAAAAAAAAACATTTAAAGGTTAACTTACTTTAATAAGCAATTCATAGTACTCAAATTGCAATTGGTCATCTTTTAAATTTTGTATCGCGTTTTCATAATGTTGGCACGCCTTGTCGTACTCGTGCATTTTTACGAACGCGTTACCAAGCTTTTTAATCAACTGAGCATCCTTAGGGTTGACATTTAAAGCTGCTTGGTATGATTCCGCTGCTTGAATAGGTTCTAAAAATAACAATTAATTTTAGTTTTATTTTTATTATTTATCCTAAATGACAAAATGATTGTTGGTATAATATCAAAGTACAAAAGCGACGGATGAGTGTCCACTGCATATAGCACAGATTGTGTGCTGTGACTAGGGTTGCCACCATTTTTTTTGTTTGAATAAAGTATGTTAATGAATGAAGAAAAAATAAAATACTTTTGTGTCCAAATAATGCACGGTTTGCATTATTTTGATTTACAACATATTTACAATTATTTTTAGCAACTGTTTATAAATAATTATCAATTTAAACAGCATGTTTGCTCTATATTTAACTTTACATATATTTATTTTATAGTAAATCAATAATTATTTTTTTAACAGATTTAAAGATACTGTTTATCTTGAAAAAATCCTAGAGAAATTAATTCGGGCGAAATAACGTTTTTCGCGTACTTTATTATGCACAAAGTATAAAGTACAATTACCAGAAATAACATACAATACTTTATAACAAAGTACGGATGGCAACCCTAGCTGTGACAAGAATGGATAAAATAAGCAATCAATGTCTTAGAATCAGAAGAATAACCCTTTCACAAAGCACATTCAAACCAAAAGTTTATAACTAGTGCGTGTTACCAGCGATGACATAGGGCACTGAAACCTCTAAATGTCGGCCACATAAAAAGGTTTGAAGTCGCTCAATATGCTATGGAGAGGGCTATGCTTGGTATTTGTCTACGTGATAAAGTTTGGAATATGGAAATCTATAGAGAAACGGGTGTAACTGATATAGCCCACAGAATTATCACGTTGAATTGGCAATGGGCAGGCCACATCGCTCCTGAAACCGACAACCGTTGGAGAAAAAGGTTCTTGAGTGGCGACCACGACGATCACTAGGTGAACTGATGACATTTTCAAAGTCACAGGGAACCGTTGAATACAGGTGGCACAGGACCGTTCCGAGTGGCATTCTTGTGGGGAAACCTATATCCAACAGTGGACGTCTATAGGCTGATGGAATGGAATTTCTTTCTTGTGGTGATGGAATAAGAATAAAATTCACCGGCCACATCCTTCCGTGGGAAAGATTACTAAGAAATTATAATATGTACCACATGGAAGGTCCAACAATATATTGGTGAAAACTAATAAACAGGTACAAATCACGCCCAGACTAAGAACAATAATTTGTAGATCGCACTAATAATAATTGTCGAATACTTAGATAAATACGACTTTAAACTATCTATACCAATTCCGGGTTGAGAGCCCTCAGCGCTCACCCATAGTCCGCGTCAAGCTGTCAAGGCCATTTGCGGTCAACAGCTGTACACACACACTAAAAAAAAAATAACTACCAATAAATAAAATTGGATTGTCTTTTTGTAATGTCAAAATAATGGACTATTTTCATGCTCACACGGTTATTTGCACTATACATATGCCTAAAATACACTTTATATTTTTTTTTCTGTCTGTTTGTTCCGGGTAATCTTCAAAACGGCTGGATCGATTTCAAAAATTCTTTCACCAATGGAAAGCTATAATATCAGGGAGCAACTTAGGCTATATTTTATCCCAGTATTCCTACGAGAACGGGAACTACGTAGGAAAGACGACTGAAAGCGAAGCGAGAGCGGGTTGCTAGTCTATACCAATAAAGAAAATTGGAGTGTCTGTGTGTAATGTCAAAATAATAGGCTTTTTTCATGCTCACACGGTTATTTGGACGATACCTATGCCTAAAAATCACTTTATATTTCTTTTTGTCTGTCTGTTTGTTCCGGGTAATATTCAAAACGGCTGGACCGATTTCAAAAATTCTTTTACCAATGGAAAGCTATAATATCAGGGAGTAAACTAGGCTATATTTTATCCCGGTATTCCCACGGGAACTATGTGGATAAGGCGACAGAAACCGAAGCGACGGCGGGTTGCTAGTATACTCGTATGTATAAATATAAAACTAACAATAGTTCCCGTTTTAGTGAATCCATAATGACCCATTTTATAGTCGTCACTAACCTAAATTACAGTGTAAACTCTTTATAATGTCACTCGATTTAACGACAAACTCCTTAAAACATCGAAATAACTTGATTTTGGTTGGTTTGCCATATTATCCATACAATGATACACTCTATATAGCATCACGTTCACTCGAAATAACGACGACAATACGGCATTATTTAGCATTGAGCAGTACTTTCTTAATTGCCAAAATTAGAAGAACTGCAGCTGTGTACGTTGTTTGCTTTGTTGTTTTGTTATTTTATTATCTAGCACGTGTTTACCTCAACTGACCTACGAAACATTGTAAAAACTTCTCTTTTGTTTTTTGGGTGATAAACTTGCACATGTTTACTTCGGCCACTGGGCTGTCGTTAGGTTGTTAAACGTTATCTTAATCATAGCTATTTTTACGTTTGTAAGATTTAGACTATATTAGCAAATAAATATTAGAATAGTAAAATAATATCTTTTTTTTTTCACTCCAATTAACGACAACTCTCTATAATGTCAAAAAATTCACAGTCCCTCGTTATATAGAGTTTACACTGTATTTCCTTTTAAGGGACTAATCTACAGCAGACATTCCCACCATTGTAACTTCTGTAATCTAAGATCAAGTCATAGTGGTAGGAGGACACTGTTGACAGCCGTCTGTCTACAACCGCGGACCCGTCCGCCCGAGGTGGTACCACACTCGCAGAAAATCGACGTCCGAGTAGTAGCAATTTGTTACTGCGCTTCGTTCGGTGAGCGAGAGAGCCCGAAGCCCAACTTTCTGAGGGTGTTTGCATGTGGTGAGTTTTAGTAATGCCTTTAGTATCACCAAACCTCATTGCACGCATTCATATTCCCTTCACTTTCTTTACGGTAGGCAGAGGCCTAGCAAAGGTCCATGAGCGGCACCATCACTTACCATTAGGTGTACCGTTTGCCACTGTTTGCTATAAAAAAAAGAAAATAAGATCAATAATGGTCTCCACAGTTTTCTTAAATATCCCTTATTTGGGGTTTTGTCTTATAAAAAAAAAACTCACCATGAATTGACATAAATGCATCGCCCATCATAGTATGCGCATCACCCATTGGATTATTAGTCACAATCTCTTTAAAACAAGTGGTGAACATGGATCGGTCGTTCTTCTCTTTCAAATATATATGCGCCATCTTGCTGTGAGCTTGGAAATAATATGGTTGTCCAGGTTTGATTTCATTCAGTAAATCTATGGCATTGTCTACGTCACCCTTTTTAAGAGCCAAGTCTGCTCTGGCGATCAAGAGACGACTCTCCTCTGATGTGTATGCGAATTCTTGTATTGCTTCCTTTAGAAATCAGGTATTAAATAAACTATATTAAATAAGCAGAATTAACATGAATAAATCTAATAAAATAATTGTTAGTATACACTAGAAATTTTCCTTGTGGTGACAGAGTAAGATTACAATTCACCACCCCTCTCTCTTGTCCGTGGGTGTCGTAAAAGACGACCAAAGGATTATAATACGTAGATAATAACTATGCAAGAGAAAGAAAACTCGAAATATAACCCTATACCAACCCATTTGACCACTGCAGTTATAGTAGGTTCATTTCCCTTCTATTGTGGAGGAGGCTCGAACACATTGGGACAAATATAAGCTGTGATAATGATGATACCTTTTATCTCTTCAACGTGGATTCAAATGAGTAATTAATCCCCTTATCTTTCCAATAGATACACCTAGTCTTGCTCTATCATCACATGGAATCATATAACCCAACACTTGAGAAATAAAGTGTAGGATGACCATAAATTGGTAGGTAATAATTTATAATTACCTGCATGGTTTTTCCAGCTTCAGCAAATTGCTCTAATGCTGTTTGCAACTCTATTATTTGCAAGTACAAAGTAGCCTTGTCAATAATATTCAGATTAGACTCAAACGCTCTATTCATATGGCCCATATTACTTTTACTTGTCACAATCTGATAACTTGTTAAAAAACTTGATAAGGCATCTTGTAGTTGATTTACATTCTTCAATATTACACCATTAAGAAAATGGTACATTGCGCTATCTCTCACTTTGAAATTGTAACTTAAACACATTTCTAAGCTTTGAGTGGCTTTTGTATATTCTTGCTGTTGAATATATATTTGGGCTAGCAGTACCTGGCTTCCTGCATGAGTAGTATCCAGGTCATGAATTTGTTGTGCCAATTTTTGGGCATCACTGGCGTAACCAAATAGAAACTTCAATTTAGCAAGCTCATATAAAGCATTTACAAGGCCAGGGCAAGCATTGCATATAGCATTTAATAACTGAAAGCAATTCGAAACTATGGGATTCTTCTCATCTTGAGAATACATTAAATAACCAATAATTATAAATGGCTTCTTCGGTAAATGCTTCTTAAACTCTTTGTATACTTCCAAAAGAAAATCAGGATCAAGATCTTTAACATATGCTAAGCTAAATGGGTTTCTATCAGCAATTGCCATTTTAGTTTCAAATGCATTATTCAAAAATGTTATTGCACTTGATGAGTTCTTTAGATTCAATTGAGCAGAGAGATAGTACAGTAAAGGAAGTTTGTTTGAACCTTGCATTTCAAATAAAAGTTCAATCTGTTGCGCTATTTGTTCTGTAGGACCATGCTCATTTAGCTGACAAAGAGTCAATCCACAAAGTGCTGTAATAGAATTACTATCCAGTTTGCTGGCTGCCTTAAAGAAGTTCAATGCGTCTTTGTGTTTTCCTTGAAAAATGCATTGGTATCCTACTTCACTTAAATAATCAACATTGTTTGTGTTTATTTCGGATGCATATTGTGCGAATCTATAAACTTGTGACAGTACCGCACTAGATCTACCACAGGCTCTTGAAAATATTTGTGTAGTATTATAAAACTGATAAGCATTATGTGTCTCGTCATTCTCTAATACAGTAAAAAATTTATTCAATTGATCCGCAGCTTCAATATAATCAGCATTTTTACACAATGCTATATATATTCTGATTTTCAGTGCTTCTGTATTATCTGGAGCAAAAGGGAAAATGCGCTCCATTGTATCAAGTACTGCATCCCATTTTTGCATAGCAAACTCATTTCTCATTTTCTCTATAAGCGGAACAACTTGTCCTGGATTATTGACTATTATTTTATCCAGAGTCAGATTAGATGCATCATAATCTTTTGCAAAATATTTGAATTTAGCTACACCTAAGAGTGCATCAACATTTCTATCACTTTTATTGAGAACCAACTCCAAGCAGTCCAGAGTTGATATTTGCATGTTGCCCAGATTTATATACATATCATTCCAGCACTTTAAAATTAAAGCTTCTAAATTGTTGGGATCTTTACGTAAAGATTTATTAATATAATCTGATGCTTTATCATATTTTTCTGCTAAAGATAAAAATAAGCCAGCATAATAAAAGGATGTGGCATTCGCTTGTTTCTTTTCCTCTTTCAATTTGGACTCTAAATTGTACAAAGCATCTCTCTCTCCTGGACTACCAAGTTTGTAACCATATATAAGAGCAATAGTAACTGCTAATTTTAAGTCTGATTTAGATTGTAAGGAAGATAACTCACTTATTCCTTTCTGGATTTGCCCTTCTAGAATACTAGCCATACCACTGTAAAATAAAAATTCTGCAGATTCCCCATACTGTTCAGAAGCTTTTGAAGCAGTAGATTTTGCATTGCCATATAACTTTTCACGTAAATAATAACTTATGTTACATCTAATCCATGCAAAATCCATGATTAAGTATCTCTAAGAGTTATCTTCTAAGTCGATTTTAACTTCTAAAGACTTGTATTGGTTCAAGTTAGATTCATAGTATTTATTCAAGAAAGTACATTGCAAAGTCACATCTAGTTTATTTTGTAGTGCATAATCAAAAGCATGCTGTAAAAAAAGATATTAAAGTCAACAATAATACACAGAAAATATATTGTTCGGATTTGTAAATGATTAATTTAGGTATTTTGTTTTTTAACATAGGCACACATGAAACTTCTTAAAAATAAACCTAAACATATTTATTTCAGTGTTGGTGGTAATAATTTTGAATGGAGCATAGACATGTAAAAAAGTTTACACTTTTTTTGTATCTTATATCTTTTGACTTCGTATTTTTAAGTAGTTAACTTAAAAATACAAAGTCAAAAGATATGAGATACAAAAAAAAGTGTTATCATTTTTACATGCTACTTAAAACTATAACAGAAAATAATACGTTTTATAAAATCAAAATAATTATGTTTAATCTTAATCACATAAAACATGTTAAAATAGTTGCAGCTTAACCTAAGGCTTGAAGCTGATAAGCTCAAGTTTTGAAGATTATCAGATTTTCTTCAGAAATAGTTAATAAATAACAACAGAGAATTTAATACAATTTTTATTTGTAATTAAAAATAGCCCAGCATAGTAGACTTTAAGAAATTAATGATATGATTTTTTTTAAGTATAATGTAATATAGTTATTTTAATGTGCCTATATGCCTTATATCGGCATATTAAACTATTAATTTTTTATTTGTGTCGGTTTACATTTACAATAACACATTACCTCTAAATAATGTTTATTCTATAACTCGATAAAACAAACCTTAGCAAGGATCTTTCCAACTCCTTTACCTTGAAAAATGCTAGGTACCTCAGTATGAATTAATTTTATTCTCTTTCCAGTTTGTTCATAATCGACAACAGCTTTCTCTGGAATAAATTATATTATATAAAAATATACATTGGAACAACCCACTTATCAAATGGTAATGTATATTAAGTTTATAGTACAACTTCATAGGCATGAACCCGTTACACATTAACAAGGCTTAAGAAGCAAGAATAAGGGTAAAGGTAAATTGATCTATGGATAAGGGCAACAGAAGAATTGAGACTCAGCAGTGGTGGTTCCGATTCAACAAATTTCAAATTTAACATTTAATAGGTTCACTACGAAAATAAATTTAGAACTATTATAACTAAAAAGTCACCAACATTATTCTTACAAATAACATTAGTTTGCAAAATTTCTATATAATGGTTGTATTACTAACACTGAAAGTATAAAATAATTGAATTAAACAACTGAAAATACTTACGCCCGTGCAATGTTATGGTAAATTGTTGCTTAGCAACATCGTTGTAAACTTTCAACGCTTCGGTTGAGAATGCTCTAATGGTAGCCCGGGTTAACATTACAATTACGTGTTAAATAATCACGCACTTGAACTTTTCTAAATATTTATAAAAAAAAAATATAGAGAAAAAATAATAAATAAAATAGTCTAGATTTAGCATCTTACATGACATATTATTGTAATTTCTTTTTTTTGTATTGGCAATGATGGTGCTTTTTTTTCTGTTTGTCTACTCCGGTAAGCTAAGCGAACAAATTATGTACAGCCAAGTCTTTATTACTTCACATATTAATAAAATAAAAGTCGCTGTCCATCAGTCATTATCATTCATTATACGCTGAAAATCAAATTAAAAATCGCTCGAAAGTTTCGGCAGAACAAGAAAATACACTTAAACTGCAATTTTATCATATTTAACACTTCAGCACTTACTATTACACTATTTAAACTACACTTGTTATTTTACGTATAATATCAACAAAATTCTTCAATACACATTATAGAATATAAAAGAAATGAATAGGATTCAATAACGCAACAGAACCCTTCCTTACTCCCGTAAAAATATAACTTAATTTTAAAATGTATTATTATAAATTAAAGTATTGTGGCAATAAACTACTGTTTTTTTTTTTATTTTAATAACGGCTACATTTTTATTTAGTTACGGTTGTAGAGCTCACTGTTACCACTGTGAGTTCTTCAGTTCTTCACAAATCAGTTTCTTCATATTTTTATTATCTTCAGTCATTGTCCATCAGTAAGTCGAATCGTCCGTCGTCCGTCGTCGAACCTTTAACAATAGTCTGCTAATGATATCTTTTAGGCATTTTGGTTAAAAAAAAACATTTGTAAAGCACTTTTATATCACACTCATTATACCCTAGCAGTTTCTGTGCATCACATTACAGAAAATCTCATCAGCATTATAAGACGTTAAAACACTTGGGTGTGTGATATTATACAAGAAAAAATGAAAGCGTAATGCGGTAGGCATGACAATTTCACGAACTCGTCAAAACTCCATAAAAATAGTATAACTTCCTAAAATTTTGACGAATTTTGTTCTGTTTGTTTGTTTGGACAGACAAAGTGAAAAGGTTAAATTGTTGACTTTATTTAAGCGTTGGCTCCCCAATTAAAACTTCTCTCAGTATTTGGGCAGAAAAATATTTAACATAAAACATAATTTTACTTTCTTCTTCTTGTTGTTTAATGGCAATAAGCTATAATAATATGAGCTATTGGTGCCAGTGTAAAGCTCTATATAATATTGATTATTCACACATTCATTATTTAGTCTTCGTAGCTATCTAATGTCATAATATGCTAAAATCTTAGAATAATAACATATAGAAGGTAAGTTCACGCACAAAAAGTAAGGCATTTCAATTGGAGCCTAATGGAGCTTACGCCGGAACCGTTCCGTAATGTACAAGTCATTGTACTGCACGAACGTAGGCAACTCTTAAAAAATAAATTGGTAATTATGACGGTTGGTGCATTCAAATGGTGTCACAACACATTTGAAAAACTTAAAAAAGTTTTTAACATTACTTTTAAAATTATTTCGATGATTTATGTTAATAAAAACAAAATTTGATTTCATAATTTGTATAGTGGTTTGCGTGTGTAAAGTACGTGTGTAATCGTCTGCACGCCATTAGTATTTTTAGATTCAAATTTTTAAAGTTCGAAGTACTGACACTATCCGTTATTATTCTAAGACTAAAATATTCAATTTAAATTTGGAGCGTCACGTGCAAGTTTCACGTTGGACTTACTCTTTATATACAATGAGTACACTGTACATGTTAGTTACGTTCGAATCTACTACAGTTAGAAAACATTTAAGTTCTTTAAATAAAATATTCAACGACGACTAACAAATAGAAATGCCGTCTGATGTTGTTAAGGTACTTCATAGAAGATAACAATGTTGAGTCTATTAAAATGAAAGATACTTATCAGTCTCTCGTTCTGACTGAAATCGGACACGAATGTTGTATCAACTCCACGATACCGCGTACTTTACAATTAGGAAAGCCTCTTACTTTCTTATGCAGGTTATCTCAAAAATAGAGGTTGGCTAGCTTGGGGGGGTCTAACTGAGAAAGTGTCCGGTGGAAAGTATAAAATATATAATAGTTCTAAAAACATCTTGAATGACGCTTGTGCCACAACTACTCTCGTAATAAAATATAATACATAACGTAAGTGGCGCTGCTCCGTGGTCCGGTCCGGTAAGACCCTACAGCAAGCTTTATGACGAACAGTTTAACATTTAGATAGGTACATACAGTACATAATATGTACCTATGACGTTTTCAATAATGACATAACATGAAGTATTTCAAAATTCCAAATTATTCTAATTTATACTATATAATATAATTTTTTATTTACAATAATATTATTAGGTATTATTGATTTTTTTAATGTTTTTATGTTTTCTATTATTTATTATTATTACTGTAATTAAAATTAAATGGATATGGAGATCTATGTAACTCACTATTGACTTGTAACTCTGTTATCAATAGAGAATACTATACTCTTAGAATAATAACGTATAGAAGGACTGACACTACAGTACTTCGAACTTTAAAATTTGAATCTAAAAATATTAATGGCGTGCAGACGATTACACACATACACACGCACACCACTATACAAATTATGAAATCAAATTTTGTTTTTATTAACATAAATCGTCGAAATACTTTTAAAAGTAATGTTAAAAACCTTTTTAAGTTTTTCAAATGTGTTATGACACCATTTGAATGCACAAACCGTCATAATTACCTATTTATTTTTTAAGAGTTGCGTATGTACGTGTAGTACAATGACTTGTACATTACGGAACGGTACCGGCGTAAGCTCCATTAGGCTCCAATTGAAATGCTTCACTTTTTGTGTGCGAACTTACCTTCTATACGTTATTATTCTAAGACTATACTACTATACTACAGCCCGGCAGCTGGTTGTACGCAACCCTTAAATAGAACTAGTTTTAATTAATTGACATAGAGGACTTTTTCATGGCACGGGTAGATAAAAATTACACTTTAAAATTAGTCAGCCTGAAAACTTACATTGTGAAGGGGACACGTTAGGACTTCCAATCCCGCAATGAAGGGATCTCGGTATTGCGGGATCCCGCGCCATTTTCCAATCCCGCATGACCGGGATTGCGAGCGCAGGATCCGCGGGATTTGCGGGACTGAAAAAAGCGTGCATGCAACTTCAAACTTAATAAACTCTCAAACTCAAATAGTAACATATCCTATATAAATTTACATTTTAAATGTATGTTTTTTGGTTTGATTTTTTTTAAATTTTATGTACTGTATTTTTTGAAGATTTGTTTTGATTTGTTTTTAATTCAGTATATGTTACTGTTTTTTATGAAGAAAAATAAACGATGTAATTTGTTTGATCTCATATTAGTGGTAATACTTTAATAAATATGGAGTTATTGATAATTCATAAGGTTTTTGTGATAAATAAACGAAGTAATTTCATTGGTCTGATACTAATAGTAATACTTTAATAAATGTGTAGTTAGTCGATTAATTCATTCTTTTTGTTACAAATAAACGGTGTAATTTGATTGATTTCATATTAATAATAATATGTACGTAAATAAATATGCATTTGATTAATTCATTGATTTATTTGCCTTATATAAATGTGAATATTTTCGATATGCGGGATCCCGCAAATATCGCGATCCCGCGGGATTGAAAATTTGTAGTCCCGCAAATATCGAGATTGAATCTAGGCTGCGGGATTGGAAGCCCTAGGACACGTGCTTAATTTTTTTTTATTTTGCCAATACTTTTACGCAGATCTGTGCTGTGGTGGTTTATTAATTAACAATTGCTTTATTTAAATACCCTATTGGATTAGAAAAATAATCCTTTTACACCTAATGAATAAAATCTAATATCAAAGTGCAAAAGTGGGGCAGTCCGTCTACTCTTTTAGACAAAGATCGGCATATCGGTCTTCGGCCTAAATAGCTTTGCAATTACCGCATTGTAATTAGTTCGCCATCCGCAGAGAGACTGACCGCGCGAGGGCGACCGACGTCCTGGGAGGGGCGTTGGAAAGGGAGGGTACTCGAAAGAGTATGCCGCCGGGCTGGCCACGGACGACAAGGAATTCGGTACCTGTGGTCGGCCCAATGGCGAAGAAGAAGGATTAAGGTGGGATATGGGGACGCACGCCGTCCTTTCGTTGCCCGGACGGACTGGTCAGTGTGTGCGTTGACCATAGCCCACCAAAAAAAAAGGGTAGCAATAAATAAGACAGAGGCCCTATTGTTTCATGGGCCTTGCAACGATCACCCGCCGGGGCCTCGATCACTGATCACTCGAGCGTCAATTCGGTCCCCATCAACATCCGAGCTCAAATGGGTCTGAGCCTCGACGAGCGATGGTGGTTCAGGGAGCATTGCCGCTAACTTGCTCCACGGCTTGTCGCCGCAGCGTCCGCCCGTCGTGGCTTATGCAAAATGTGAGCGGACCCAGCACTACGTTCCGACGGCCCTGTACGGCGCACCCACGTAGCTGGGGTCCCTGACCGTCCCACTCGGAGGCAGCGTGCCAGCATGCGTTGGCAGGAACTCCCTCTTGGAACTTGGAGGCGGAGATGCTCGCTGGTATTTACCGACGGGTCTCGGCGACGCTGGCAGGGATGGCTATGTCTCGTTACGCGAGCTGGCCGCCTGGCAGGGCAACGTCATTGTCCGTTGGGCACTCCGGCTGGAAAGGCTTCGGTTCGGTGTTCGGACCGTCGAGGCCTTTAGGCCAGTGCTGATAGAGTGGTTGCGTCGGCGGCACGTGGTCCTCTCCTTCCGACTAATGCAGGTCTTGTCAGGACATGGTTGTTTCGGCAAGTACCTGCAGAAGGTCGCAAAGTACCTGTATTAGGCGGCGCAGGCGCGACTACTTGCGCCTGATTACGCCTTAGTCGAGGTAGCGGGTGGATGGAACGGGGATTAGTCAGCCACCCGCAGAGAGGCCGACGGCGGGAGGGCCACTCCGGCCGGCACCACTGCAATGTAGCCGGGCCGGCCACGGATGTCACGGAATCGGTACCAGTGATTGGCCCAATGGCAACGGGGACGGAATATGGTAGCTTATGAGGTCGTACGCCGCTCGTCTGGTGCCTTTCAAAAGAAAAGGCGGCATAATCGGTATTGCACGCGGGCGATGAAACAGCTAGCGGCGGGCCTGCTTAACAGATATATGACGGATCTCTAAATGAGAAATATTGTATATCATACATCTTAATGAGTTAGGCAGCGTTTTCAGTAAAAGCTCCCAGGCTCCAGACCGGACGAAAATACGTTGTGAAGTTTAATTTAAGTTAATCGCGAACAGGCGAACTGATAGATAGCGCATTACCATTTACCATACTGAATACAGTATAATATTTCGTCTTAAGGTTGTTTTTACTTCCGAGTATCTGTAAGATTTTTTGTGGTTTTCGTTATACAGCTACTTCAAATTAAAAAAAAAAACCTCTTTTATATTAGTAACTAAAGACTGATTTAATAATACAAAAGAGCTATTTTAAAGTGATCAAATTGTTTTGTACCCCTGAAGAGAAAAATATGCAGAACTTACCCGACAAACGCTTCTTTCTACAATATTCGCTGTATGGGGCCTTTTATTTAATACCTGACGCCATAAATGTGACTGTTACTAAGTTTATGTATCACGTACTGTAGGTGTGTGTTCATGAAAACCACATTTTCATAGAGACTGCCCGATTAGACGGTTTTACATGTTTTAGTAGAAAAACCCAAATGCATCGCCATTTTTGCAATCATTGAGTTAAACTGAGAGCATTTATGTGAATTTTTCGTAAATTCCGTAGTCAGTTAAATATTTTATCTCGTAATGTTAAGCAGTTAGTAAGAATATTCATAAAATCATAAAAAATAATCATTTAATATTTTTTAATAAATTATGCCGGACCTTATATAAACTTTTTAAAATAATTCCAAGAAACAATTTTTTTTTAAATTTTAAAGCATGATACTCAGATAAATCTGCGATTTATAAATAATTGCAACTAAGATATCTATAGGATAATTTATTATTTCCACTTATATTTATTTCGCATTAAATGTCATGGGTTCGATCCCCACTGAAAAAAATCTTCGCCCCATAAGATGATATGTGCCGAGTCCGGGGTATAAACAGTCCGGCTTAGAATAATATAATAAAGAAGGTAAGTTCACGCACAAAAGTGAGGCATTTCAATTGCAGCCTAATGGAGCTTACGCCGGAACCGTTCCGTAATGTACAAGTCATTGTACTGCACGTACGTACGCAACTCTTAAAAAATAAATTGATAATTATGACGGTTTGTGCATTCAAATGGTGTCACAATACATTTGAAAAACTTAAAAAGGTTTTTAACATTACTTTTAAAAGTATTTCGACGATTTATGTTAATAAAAACAAAATTTGATTTCATAATTTGTATAATGGTTTGCGTGTGTCGTGTGTAATCGTCTGCGCGCCATTAGTATTTTTAGATTCAAATTTTGAAAGTTCGTAGTATTGACACTATCCTTCTATACGTTATTATTCTAAGTAGTCCGGATTGTTTCCGTAACAAAATAATGGGATCAACTCTCTAAATCAGGGACTTCCAAAGTGTGTTCTGCGGCACCTAGGGATCCGTCCGATTCTGTAGAATAGTCACCAGGATTCCGCCAAAATTAAATAGCTTTTAATTTTAGTAATTTGGCTTCAAAATAATACCACAGTTAGTTACAAATATTAATTTAAAATAGCGCAAAATTAGTGATGAGAAGAATCTATTACTATTATGTAAGTAGACAGATAGCAAGAATTAGGCCTGAACTACAGAACCATTCAGTACATGATATCATTTGATATGGGGTTCCATAAAATATATTTAGTTGGGGATTCCGTTATCTTTAAACTTTAGGAACCCCTGCTCTAAATTAACAATGCAGCACTGCACAGAATAGGTATCATCATACCACAAGATAAACATAAGTATCATGTGGCGTAGCTTAGTTCTGCTGTGTTTACCCATTATTTTAATGTTGAATAATATTGAACACTTAGAATAATAACGTATAGAAAGATAGTGTCAATACTTCGAACTTTCAAAATTTGAATCTAAAAATACTAATGGCGCGCAGGCGATTACACACGTACACACGCACACCACTATACAAATTATGAAATCAAATTTTATTTTTATTAACATAAATCGTCGAATTACATTTAAAAGTAATGTTAATAATCTTTTTATATTTTTCAAATGTGTTGTGATACCATTTGAATGCACAAACCGTCATAATTACCTATTTATTTTTTAAGAGTTGCGTAAGTTCGTGCACTACAATGACTTGTACATTACGGAACGGTTCCGGTGTAAGCTCCATTAGGCTCCAATTGAAATGCCTCACTTTTTGTGCGTGAACTTACCTTCTATACGTTCTTATTCTAAGATTGAACACTATTATGCATGTCACAATGACAGTTATCTGTCGGTTTGTATGCTCGATAAGTATCCAACTAGGAACAGTAGGTATTAATTTATAGCTCTAAACTCTATAGTGCGATATCAAAATTCTCAAAAGTTGTTTTTTCTAAATTCACGTACCCATCGTATTCCTACAGCGATACTGTCGTGCACCTGTTCCCCCTAAAGCCAGTGTAAAATTCAACGAACTCAGCCATGTAACTGATAATAATAATATTTGATTACGCATGATACGACTACATCAGGCTATGAATGAGTCAACAGTTGGCCAGTGGGACTGTGAGACCGACCAAGCTTACAATGCGTTTGCGCCGGTCGCAGTCGTTAATAGTGCGCAGTGCGCGCGACGCGCCGTTCCCGCGCAACCGAACATCACAAGTTCGACAAGTGAACCATGAATCACCTGTGTTTTTTTTTTAATGAACATGTGTCTATATGTGTTTTTATAACGTTCGTTATTTAAATTTGAATGGTGATTTTAAAACTAAAGTTTATACGCACCTGGGTCAATGTTGTCAGTTAATTTTAATAACACTTATTTTACAAGCTTTTTATTCTGTAAAATTGTTAAGAATTTAGAATTTTAGGCTAAAGAATAAATTACAGTTTAAAACATTCATTCATATGGCCTTCAATAAAAAAGACTGTTTTTACCGGGTTCTCCTTAGCTATTATCAATTGATCGAGCTAGAATCAAGCGCAGTAATTTGAAATTTAAAATTGAGTGTGAGACTATTGGGTACTCAAATAGCGGTCGTTCAAATCCTGTAAAAAGTTTAGCAATATCAATCATAATTCTTTATGTACAATTACACTTCAGCTACCTATCTTTCACGATACTTAGAATTTCTAGATTTCTATTTTCCTATATTATTAAAATTAAACACTATTAAGTAGATATCTACCTATGAACTTAAAAATGCATTTTTACAGTAAAATATGCATTGAAAAGTGTATTAGCAACGATGATCAAGTTGGTATCTATTACTACCTACCTAATATGATTAATCTGAATAAGATTCTAATACGGATATAACTAAATATATGCAGGTTGTAGGATAAAAATGAGAAATTAATTTATTTATTTTGATTTCTATTTTGATAGTATTAGTAATAAGGTCTGCCCTTTCTCTAATACCTTTTTGAGAGGAGTGTTTTTTACCATTATAAAGTATTTAATGCGTTAACAATATTATTTGATACACCATTTTCAAGCATCGTTTCCCATTCTAATGTTGAAAATTAACTTAATGCCGGAATGTATCTGTTTTACAAAATGCATAAACTTATAGTTGCTAGGTAACAGTTACATTCGTAATAAAGCCATTACTAGAACTATTCGCAGATAGTTTCTAGTTGTATTAAAATAGGTAAAGACCGTAAAATGAAATACTCTTTTACATATTACAACCTGCTAAGTACCTTATCTCAACTCTTATACGTCAAACTGCTGGGCTCAAGTCTCCTCCATAATAGGAGGCCTTACTATACCATACTGGTCAGACTTGTCAGTATAGGGTTTTATTTCGAGTTTCCTTCTCTTGCACAGATGTTATATGCATATTATATCCCTCAGTCGTCTCATTCGACATCCACGGGCAAGATGGGGAGTGATGAATTGTATTCTTATTCCGTCACCGCACGGATATCAAGTACATATTCCAATAAAAATCATGTTATATCAATTTACAATAATATTCCGTGTGGTGACGTAGTAAGAATAAAATTCACCACCCCATCTCTTGCCCGTGAGTTTCGTAAAGAACAACTATGGTATTTTATATGCAAATACATAATAACAAGAGAAAAAAACTCGAAATAAAACTTTATAATAATACTTATCACCAGCGTATAGTAGATCAATATTTCTGTTCTGTTGTGGAGAAGATTCGATCCTAACAGTGGTCCTTATATAAACTGAAATGATAAAGTTATTCTCTGTATGGTAACGGAGTAAGAATATAATTCACCACCTTTCTCGCCCATGGGTGTCGTAAAAAGCGACTAAGGAATATTTTGTGCGTATAACAATTATGCAAGAGAAGGACAACTCGAAATAAAACCGCATATCGACCCACCTGGCGGCACAGGCGTGAGTTCCTGCGCCTGATACCGCCCTAGCTGAGGCCGCGGGTGACCGGACCGGGGATTTTAGTCCGTCACCCGCAGAGAGGCTCACTGCGCGACGGCGACCGACGTCCCGGGACAGGGACGTCGAGAAGTGAGGGTACCCGAAAGGGTATTCCGTCGGGCCGACCGCTGAGGACAAGGAACTCGGCTCTGGTGGTCGGCCCAACGACGAAGGCAACGTGGGTACGGGTGGGTTATGGGCCCGCGCACCGCCCTTTCGTCGCCTCGGACGGAATGGACTGCGAGTGCGCTTACCATAGCCCACCCATAAAAAAAAATATCAACCCACCTAATCAGTAGGTTAATTACCCTCCCAATAGGAAGGAGGCTCGAGCCCAGTAGTGGAACGTACATATATGAGCTGTGGTGATAATGATAATATAGTTATTTATATCAATGTCCAATCTCTCGTACAGTGTGGGTGTTATATTAAAATTCAGACAACAGGTAAATAATCATGTGTTGACTCAGGCAACCGTAGCAAGACTATTAAAACAAAAAGTTGTGAATATTGTGACGTGAAGTAAATATTATATAGTTTATGTGTAATATTTGTTTGTGACGAGCTTATGGGGCAATGCGTATCCCGGAGTCATCCGGGCCCGTATTCCTTCTCACGACACTATGACGCTGAGAGTTTAGCAAGCAGCGCCAGTGGTGTTACAAGAAGGGTGAGTATTTTTTTTTAATTATTTGTTTAATTTATTTTGTGTTGGAATATATTGCTAACTAGCAACCCGCCCTCCCTTCGCTTCGGTTTCTGTCGCCTTATCCCCGTAGTTCCCGTTCCCGTGGGAATACCGGGATAAAATATAGCCTAGTTTACTCCCTGATATTATATCTTTCCATTGGTGAAAGAATTTTTTAAATCGGTCCAGCCGTTTTGAAGATTACCCGGAACAAACAGACAGACAGACAGACAAAAAAAATATAAAGTGATTTTTAGGCATATGTATAGTGCAAATAACCGTGTGAGCATGAAAAAGGCCTATTATTTTGACATTACAGACACTCCAATTTTAATTATTGGTATAGATTATAGATAGCGAAATTATTAATCTATATATATAAAAGAAAGTCGTGTTAGTTACACTATTTATAGCTCGAGAACAGCTGTACCGATTTGGCTTAAAATTGGTGGGGAGGAATCTTAGAACCAGGAGACGGACAAAGGATACTTTTTATCCCGTCTTTCTTTTGTAATGGTGTTTACAAGATTTCGCCAATAACTCTTTTCTCCCGTTCGATCGCGTTACCGTGTGACGTGACATAAAGTGTCAAAGTGAATACAAGTACGCGTCGCATTTGATATGTAATAACAAGACGCAAATGACAGCTAAACGTAATTTTGTCTATAGTTAAAAATTTTATGGCTGGTATTTTTGAAAATTTTGATAATTATAATTTTGTCAGAAATCAATAATGAGTAATTTGTATTCCCTTTGAATCATCATTAACAATTCCACGACCAAGACGATAAAATATTTACAAAGCTGTATTGGTTCTTCCATTAGATACTATATCTTCGAAAATTTAGAAAATATGTTTACGAAAAAAATTATGGCGATACGAAGTTCGCCGGGTCAGCTAGTAGAATATAAGTAGTAGATAATTTGTCTAAGTCGTCGTCTCATGGGTTCGATTCGCACGCAGGAGACATCATTGTTCGGCGTCCCGGGAAGGGTACGTCGATGGGAGAGTGTACTCCATCGGGGTATTCCGTCGGGCCGACTACTGAAGTCAAGGAACTCTGCACCGGTGGTCGGCACAACGACGAAGGTTAAATGCCATGGGTGGGTTACGGGGCCGCGCGCCACCCCTTTGTCGCCCCGGACGGAGCCGGGCGGCAGGTGCGCTGACCGTAGCCAACCCCAAGAATATATGATTGCTCAAAATCTGGGTGTTATTTGTGTTCGTTAATTAAGATAGAACACACTGTTTTTTATCGTCTTTCTTTCTAATGTTAACGAAGTTATAGTTGGACAGATGATGAGACGGGATAAAAAAAAAAAGTAATATTGTGTAGGAAAGTTCTACGTATGACTACTTTAGGCTTTAGGGCTAAGGGAAGACCAAAAAAAATATGGATGGATTGACTTCAGTATGACATGCATAGAAACGGAGTTAGCGCAAATTGAATTTAATATATAAAAATAATTACAAAATTTTATTGACCAGTTATATGTTTGCGCTAGCGCCAGCCCCAAATAGTGTCAACTCAATTATAAATTAAGCACTTGATCAAGCTTTAATAATTATAATTATACGGCAGTCTAATTGAGTGGCGAATGGGTACTAGCGAGATCGTTACATAAGTTTCTAATTCATTTACTGCAGGCATTTTGGACAATATATGACAACATAATAGCTATATTTGTACTATAATACCTATCTAAATCCTAGGAATGTTTTGGAGCTCCGTAACCGTAATTGTCGGATATCCGAAATTAAAATATAACCGAAACCGATACAAAAGTTTTAGATGTTTTCGGATAGGATCGTCGATCGGTGTCTGTATAAGACCAGTCGACTTGACAGCCTAAACATAAGCCTCTTTCATCATCATCATCATCATCATCAGCTCAGCCGATATACGTCCCACTGTTGGGCTCGGGCCTCCTCCATAATGGAAGGGTAATTGACCTACTATACCACGCTGGTCAGACGTGTTGGTATAGGGTTTTATATCGAGTTTTCCTTCTCTCGCATAGATGTTATATGCGTTTTATATCCATTAGTCGTCTCCTACGATCACCCACGGGTAAGATGGTGGTGAATTGTATTCTTACTCCGTCACCACACGGATAGATAAACAGATATATTGAATACAATAATTTAAAATAACATTTTCACGTGCCGGCCAAAACTCGCATCCAACATTGCAACGAATAATAAAGAGCACTCTAGTGCACAGTTACGAAAGGTAAGGTCTGGTTTTATAACATATTTCTTAATTTCATTTCTATTTAATTGATATCTAGGTGGTGACAAGTCCCGCCGGACTGGCCACGGACGACAAGGAAGACGGTACCGGTGGTCGGCTCAATGGCGAAGGGGAGAGAATACGGTGGGTCATGAGGCCGCGAGCCATCCTTTCGTTGCCCCGGACGAAAAAGGTGAAAATAAATGTGGTGACAAATTACACTACTATACCTATAAAATTGTTCAGCTTTTAATCAAGACGTTTTTACTCTAGGCTGTCTAGGACGTAACGAGTCTTTTTTCTGTGAACCTGAGTTTAAATTCGCAATTCAGGAACTTCATATGCATATAATAGATGGTTAATATGTATTATTTTATTTAGCTTATACACAATTTACCACAAAACGTTAAGCGTATAGAGACCCTATAAATATTTATGCATACGGAATTAATGTTTTACTTCAAATTTCAACCAAGTGTATGATTTTTTTCGTAAACAGGTTTCTGACTTCTTCAAGGTGATGTAATATGTTTCTTATTATATTCTTATTATGCAAAAATTGATGCATATATGATGATTATATGTAGGTATAATCTATATTACTCTTCATCATTTCGGCCTCAAGAAGTCCCAGGCTCGGGCTCTGATCTCCTCTACAATGGAAGGCGAACCCACTTAGTATTCCAAGCTGGTCAGACGTGTTGGAACCCGTTTTTGTATCGAGTTTACCTTCTCCTAGATCGATGTTATCGAGCGGCGCAGGCGCGATTACCTGCGCCTGATGCCGCCCTAGGCGTGGTTGTGGATGACCGAACCGGGGATTTTAGTCCGTCACCCGGAGAGAGGCTGACAAACGTCCTGGCCGTCGATAGGAGAGGGTATCTCGGAAGGTATTTCTTCGGGTCGACCACGGAGAACGAGGAACTCGGTACCGGTGGTCGGCTCAACGACAAAAGCGACGTGCTACGGTGGGTTATGGGGCCGCGCGCCGCCTACATTTCGCCTCGGAAGGAGCCGGGTGGCGGGTGCGCAGACTATAGCCCACCTTAAAAAAAAAGATGGATGTTTCCTGCATATATCCCATAGAGACTATCGAGTTGATCATCGATATCGATGCCTGAACTGTGCTATTAGTGATTTTACATATTTTAGTGTCTTCTCTCGTCGACCTGCTTGTTCCTTCTGGAATAAAGACGTGAAACTAATTAAAATTTTAAATTCCTCTGCAAAATTTAATTGTATTTCACTAACCTAATTTCTTTACATTCAATTAATTCGCACGGTTCAATTCACAACGTTTATAAAAGATGATAAAATTTCTCCCTCGCATATAAATGGTCTTAGTTTTTATACAATAATTGTGTTATATTTCTTTCCAAGTAATTGGATAAGTTTTGTACTGTGTGATTATTCTACTTGCGACATATAAGTATAGATTTTCACTTCATCGTTAAAATGTGACTCTTTACCGTGTAAGCTAATGGACTTCGGAACAACTGTCATATGATCTATAAAATTGCTTCAATCTATCAAAATGGCAGTTATTTAAACAATATTGTTATTTATCATGATCTCAGCCCATATGAGGCCCACTATAGGGCTCGGCCCTCCTCATAGGAGGGAAATTGGCCTACTATACCACGCTGATCAGACAGATTGGCATCGGGTTTTGTGTCGAGTTTTCTTTCTCTTGCACTTATTATATTGTTATCTGCATAGTGCATATCATATACCTTAACCCCTCAGGCGTCAAACATCGCGGCGCTCTCGAGTGGCCCGCGCGCTTAGGTATATTGAAAAAAGTTCAGTGAATTTTATAATTTTACATAAACTATTATTGTTGCTGTATGGCAAGGAAATCTATACCAATAAATAAAATTGGAGTGTCTGTTTGTAATGTCAAAATAATAGGCTTTTTTCATGCTCATACGGTTATTTGCACGACACCTATGCCTAAAATAGCAATTAAAAAATTTTTGTCTGTCTGTCTGTCTGTCTGTCTGTCTGTTTGTTCCGGGTAATCTTCAAAACGGCTGGACCGATTTTCAAAAATTCTTTCACCAATGGAAAGCTATAATATCAGGGCGTAAACTAGGCTATATTTTATCCCGGTATTCCCACGGGAACGGGAACTACGCGGGTAAAACGACTATAACCTATAACCGAAGCGAAGCGAGGGCGGATTGCTAGTAAAAAATATTTCTGAAATATCTTCAACTCAATTTACTTGCTTGCATTTCTTTGAATTTCACTAAATTTGATGTAATTTACATTAAATGAGTAATTACAACCAATATACATTAAAATTGACAATGGGTTCAGTTTTTTATTAATTATTTAATCAGTTTTTGTATTCTTATTCCATTTTCTATATTTATATATTAGCAACCCGCCCTCGCTTCGCTTTCTGTCGCCTTAGCCCCGTTGTTCTCGTTCCCGTGGGAATACCGGGATAAAATATAGCCCAGTTTACTCCCTGATATTATAGCTTTCCATTGGTGAAAGAATTTGTGAAATCATCCAGCCGTTTTGAAGATTACCCGGAACAAACAGACAGACAGACAAAAAAATATAAAGTGTATTTTAGGTATATGTATAGTGCAAATAACCGTATGAGCATGAAAAAAGCCTATCATTTTGACATTACAAACAGACACTCCAATTTTATTTATTGGTATAGATAAACATATTTTTATAGTAAACCAATCAAGCATTTACGACCTGTGGGAAAGTGGAACCTTACCACCTTACGATGTTAGTTTTTGCAGATAAACATAACTTTCTTCGTATCTTGGATAGATATAACTGTAATATAAACGTCGTTACAAGGTTTATCGACTTGAAATCAGAGAATGTTAGTACTTGTCGTCTTTATAATTATATTCTTTTTTTTTATAGACAACAACACTAAGGCACACCTATAGAATAATCTTTGTATTGCCAAAGTCCCTAAAGATTAATTGTAATTGAATACTTTACAAATATATAACTAATGGAAAAGTTATACCCAGCTTCAGGGAGTAATTTACGGATTGCACAGCATATGCCTGCGTGTGAATTGAACCGATATCTAGCAGAGTGTGGGAATGTCGCGAGTGGACGGACCAGGTATTAGTTCGTCACCTGAGCGTGTGAATACGTCGAAGGAGACGGTAACCGAAAGGGTATTCCATTCAGCCATGGATGTTAAAGAATCGGTACCAATGGTGATAGGGAACCAAAGTGGGCGATGGAAGGCCGCACGGGGTGTGTCCAGGCTATAGACTAACCATTTTGCCATTTATGTAATTGTGATTTTGCAATCTATGTAGCCATCTGTATAGTCTTAGTCACTATGGCTGTTTATAGACATAGCCTTTGCTTAAATTTTCATTGCGTGAGATTAAAATAATCTTCAATAGTTGAATATCAAAAGAGTAAAAGTTAACTTATCGAGTTAAGAGCTAAATAATAAAAATTTCGTTATCGATAATAAAAGCAAAACAATCGCGCAACGCGAGCGCTTACAAAGGAATTCCGTCTCCGTACATAAAGTGATTGTATCGATTTATAACAAAACGAGATGTGTATCGATGTGGAGCTCTACGGAGCGTGACTCCGTATGAATGGAGGCTGTTACTAGAACTTTTGATAGTTATGGTTGATGCTTCCCGCCCGAACACGATACAGGGTGATTATGAAATCGACTTTTTGCTTCCCTTTGCCTTTCCCTTTTGAAAATAGGTAAATCAAAATATTTGTCAAGTGCGAGCTGTATTTAGTAACAAAAGAAAAAGAAATTTTGTATTATCCACTATTGTTTGGCGTCACATGCCGGAGTAAGAATATAATTCACCATATACTCTCTTGTTGGGTGTCGCAAAAGACGATGAAGGGCAAATAATATCCATGCAAGAGAAGAAAAACTAGAAACCCTGTGCCATCACTTCTGATCAGCATGGTTTATATGGCAGGTCAAAATACTTTCTATAACGAAGGAGACTCGAGCGGGACGTATATGGGCTGTGATGATGAAATGATATGGGTGAAAAATGATGATTTAACACATTAATTTGGTAGAATATATCCATGTATATGCATCTATCTGCAATCTATACAAATAAATAAAATTGAAGTGTGTTTGTAATGTCAAAATAATGAGCTTTTAACATACTGATACGGTTATTTGCACTATACCTATGTATCAAAAAACGGTTCAAAAAAGTTTTTGGGTAATCTTCAAAACGGCTTGACGGATTTTAATAATATTTTACTACCAGATATCTATATAAGGAGAAACTTAGGCTATCTATTATTTTTTATCCCGGTATTCCTACGGGAACGGGAATTACGCGGGTGAAGAGACTGAAACCGAAGCCCTGGTTGCTAGTTTAAAATAAAATTGAAAGTTCACTTCAGAATAGCGGTACCTGTAATTAAAAAAATTAAAGACAACTCCGTGGTAAAGAATAAATGCTCCAGACTCGGAACAATTATGAATCGTTTAAAGAACTGTCTTGAATGGGGATTGAATCGATGACTCTGAGCGACATAAATGCAGTCAAAATTCCACGTCCACATTTCCCTGGTTTGCGAGAATAGCGACGCAAATAAAAATTACAGATTTTAGAGAAGGGCATATTTAATTTCTTTTTAAATTATTTAGTGCATCCCGTAATATTTAACTGATTTTTTGAGGGTGTCACTGTACAGTGACCAATCAGTACTGATTAAAGGAAGATTTCTCTGTTCACAATAAAATATCAAGAATGTTAGATATCAAGGATCACTTGGCATTGGCATACAATATTTATCATCATCGTCATTTCAGCTCATATACGTCCCACTGTTGGGCTCTAGCCTCCTCCACAATGGGAGGAAAATTGACCTTACTACACCATGCTGGTCAGACAGGTTGGTATAGGATTTTGTTTCAAGTTTTCTTTCTCTTGCATAGATTTTATATGCGTATTATATTCTTTAGTCGTCTTTTACGACATCCACGGGCAAGATAGGGAGTGCTGAATTGTATTTTTACTCCGTCACCACACGGAAATTCAATATTCAATTGGATATAATTTCGAATTACGTTGATATATATATATATATATATATAATATATATATATATATAATATATATAAACCAACAATTTCCTTGAGTAATTATTATTACCTGAAAAGTTTTTAAATGTGAGAATTTTGTCCTACTCGTGACTCTAACTGATACAGCAACATCGATAGGTCTTCAAAAAAAGAATAAACTGACAACTGCTGACAGAAGTAAAGACTTAAAACTATAAACAAACAGTTGTTATTTTTGTATATTCAAATTAATTGTTTGATCTTAAATTAAAATTTGCAAATAAAAACTTTTTACGTTTATCTTGTTTTGACATCTATCGGTACAGATATAGTAACATAGACATAGCTACTGTATACTAGTCTTAGAATTAAGACGTCACGTGACCATGTCGATGACGACTTACATGAACTAAATCCTCATCAATCTACCTGTGGAGTAAGAATACAGTTCACCACCTCTTGTCCGTGGGTGTCGTTGACGCTAAGGGATATAATATGCATATATCATCTATGCGAGAGAAGGAAAATTAGAAACAAAATCCTATGCCAATACCTCTGACTAGCGTGGTGTAATAGGTCAATTTCCCTCCCGTAATGGAGGAAGTCTGAGCCCAACTGTGGGACTTATATGGACCAAGTCATAATTTTTTACGATACGCGCGTACACTGTGTACGCGCGTATCGTAAAAAATTATGACTAGTTTCAGGATGTCGGTTTTTCGTGACGGAGTACGCGCGCTTCATAAAAATTCTAATATTTTTTTCCTAACCCGCCAAAAGAAGCATAACTTCGAAAAAAAAAAAGCTATGGGTTTCCCTTCCATTTCAAAATAATAGTGGACAACATTTCATCAACAAAAACGCACAAACACCATAATAGATCTATCAATTTGTATCTGTAACAATCCATTATATTTGCGACGCATTATTGCCAAAATCTCATTATAATCATGACACGCACGGCCAGCTGTTACGTGAGGAGTTATGATAAAAAGTTTATGTAAACTCCAATTTATTTAAGTAATGCCGTATTTATTTATTGCATAAAAAACCACATTGCCTTGTAAGGTGCAGATAAGCGTACTTGCATTATCGATTTCACTGTTGCGACATGCAGGGCTACGCCTTAAAATTAAAAGGTTAACGTGTGTTACTGCTTTCTTCTACTTTCTTGAATGTTCATTGGAACAAACAATCTGGTTTAAGTGTATATAAAAATAATGTAATATTTTTAAGGCTTTACTATATATAGAATGTATAATTAAAATATTGTAAGAATTGATGAAGGAATGTACCGTACCTAATTCAATAACTGTAAGTGAAGGAAAATTAGTTGGAAAACTATATTAGAGCTTGATATAGTAAGTTAATTTTTCTTATTTGTAGAAAGCACCTGTTCATCAGTGGGACTTATAAGGATTGAAAAGTGAGGTGGATAAGAATATAATGCATCAGCATTTCTTACTTTATGCCGGCAGTCGTTAAAGGTAAAACAGATTACCAAAGAAAATGGGGAAATGAACTCTTCAGGTAAACTTATGTATAACGACAACTGGAATCGCCAACCCGTCTGCCAAGCGTGGAGGTTAGGGGTTATCTCTTCTTGGAGAGGTCTGTCTCCAACAGACATGACAGATAAATGAAGAGATGAAGAGCCTTTGAATGATAACGAACGGGACATTTTCGTCAATCACATTGAGACTATGAATAGAATTACGCAACCCATGGTAAGAAATCATCGCAGTTGCTTGATCACGAGTATCAGATACTTATCATCCTTGCTTATATCCCAATTATTTGAGGTCGACTCTATATGTACTCTTCTTTCATAGTACATATTGCAAAAGTTATTGGCAATAGTTTTAATATCAGCCGCCTGCCTAATAACAACCCTTGGGTTATATTCCGATTGTTGACCAGACGGCATCAGATATAGTAAGTCCAGGTCTTTGTAAAGCTTCGGGCCGTCCACGGAGGACAAGGAACTCGGTACCGGTAGTCTGCCCAACAGCGGGTGCGCTGTCCACCCACAAAAAAACGGTTTAATCTTTTACAACACCCACGAGCAATGTATTAGTAATATTCGTAGCCGTTACAAGACAGTTTCTTAAGTATTAGAAAAAAATAATAATCCAAAGATACGCATCACATATCCGTCCCATATGCAATAATGAGGCAATTATGTTGTAAAACGTGAGCTGCTGAATAATTAGTGATAAATTAGAATAAAATTCATATTAAAAGGTACAATGCCCATAATTAAAATGTTTATTAACAGAGGCAAAAATTCCCAGATAATCTAGACATGTCTGTCTAAATAGCACAAATATGATTTGTTATAATCTGTGATTATATACGGAGTTAAAAAAAAAACTTAATAAAAAGTAAACGAAGCGAAACTTTCGCTCTTACTAGATCAGTTTACATTTGCGGGTGTGTGCATGTGGTCTCATGAATTAAAAATAAAACTATTTGCATTGTTCGCTGTATATCGTTTCACAGTTTTTACTTTCACACGACGTAACCCGAGTTCATTGGAAATTCGGTCTTTTTATTGTGGTCGCCATTGAAATGGATCATTGCTGCAAGACGATAGTAAGTTAATCCAAATGTAAAATTTTTATTATTTACACGTAATAGAATGTTGTATTTTTGACACGTTCATTTTTTCTTTATACTTTCACAGGTCGGTTAATATATTTTGTATAATAATTTCGAAGTAATTGATTGATCCGTGTGGTGACGGACAAAGAATACAATTCACCACCTCCTATCCTGCCCGTGGGTATCTTAAAAGTCCATTATAGAATTAAATATGCATATAACATCTATGCAAAATAGGAACCCTATATCTACACGTCTGACCACCATATTGAAGTAGGTCAATTACCCTCTTATTATGACAGATGCTCAAGCCCAACAGTGGGACGTTATGAGCTGAAATGATGATGAAATTTGTCCTCGTGGAATACACGTTAAAGTGTTTGACTATCTCGTAGGCAATTGCATTAGGCCACTGAATAGAAGGACTTGGTACCGGTGGTCGGCCCTGGTGATAGAGAGATAAGAGAGACAATATTTCAGGTTATGGGACTTTACACCGTCCCGTCCGCGACCTTGGACAGTTTGGGCGTATTGTGACTAGTCAATAAGCGACTGATCTGACATTCCGGAAGGCAAAATAAAAGACATTCCGATTACGATATTCTTTTATATTTCATTCCATTACCAGTGTGATGACAGCTTACTATCCCTTGGCTGATAAATCGTCAGCAAAATAGTCAATAATGCTATCTTTTTTGACAGGCTAAGTTTAGGTCACACCTCGGTGTACCCGTAAGCTGGGAGACTGATTGGTTGCATGGAGTCTCATTACCTCTATGATCGTTTTTCGTAACTCGAGTAGGTCAACGGTACTAATACTTTGACTTGGCCCGAATTAGTAGCATTATTTATGGAAACTTAGAACGTAAACTACGATTACTAAAAAAGTCTGATAAACATGGTCATTTTGGCAAAATCTCTTCTTTGTGGGTACTTTTATATGTAGTAGTTACATGTCGATATCTTATCGACATGTAGCATGGATGAATGATCTTATTAGTCTTCTTTTCTTCTCAATTCAGATATGTCCAAATCTTGAATGTAGTGCTTCCTCCAATTTAGGGAAATCGTGATGGAGTAAGAATACAATTCGCACCCATTAAATATGCATTATGACATCTATGTAGGAGAACCAAAACTGGGAACAAAACTCTATACCAACACGTCTGACCAGCATGGTATAGTAAGGTCAATTTCCCTCCTATTGTGGAGGAGGAGTCCAACTGCGGGACGTAGGGTATATGAGCTGAAATGATGAATGATGAAACGAAAAATCTGACCAGACGGGTTGACATACGGTTTACTTTCAAGTTTTATTTCTTATGCTTTTAATAATTCTTTTCCAGCACGCATACAAATGTGGACATTTACTTACCGCTTCTTATATAAAAGTAATGATAATTATTATAAAATTTAACGTTTCGATTATGGCAAACCGTTCAATTTGCAAATTTTACCAAAAATGTATTTACAAATCGCCGAAATTGTCAATTATAACTTTTATAAAGCAACACGATAAATTAACATCGTAAATTCAGTACTCATAATATTGTATAATGAGGTCCGCTATTGAGTAATCGAGATTGATCAGATATGCACGTAATATTATTTATAATTGTTATATTACTGCAAATAATATTAACTATTCATTGCGGATTTGCACGTGTCTTAAATAAAGATGACGATATGTTTTATTTATTAAATGTCATCATTGTTGTCTCAGCTGGTAAACTTACCACTCGCGGGCTCGATTCCCTGTAGAAAAAGAGGGTAATTGACTTATTGTACGGATTTTGGCGGGAATCTGGAAGTGTCATGTGCTGTTCTTGTATTATATTCAATATCTTAGTGTTTTAACGTGTTATATTAAATAATGTTAATGGCTTTTTATGTAGTATATAGCGGCAGAACTGCTAAGGTGGAGGAGGAGTGAATATGATATAAAACTGCTATACATGCCTTTTTGTTTCCACCAAAATTCTCAGAAGATACCCTTAACAGTGGCCATTGGAAGGCGATAATTTGACTTACTGATTGATAATTTGAAAAGAAAATTATAACTCGACACTGGCAAAAATGGCTCGTATTAGTAGCTGATTGCCAACACAAAAAGAAGAAGACCTATTGTACCACTCTGTTCAGACAGGGCTTTACTTCGAGTTACCTTCTTTTGCATAGATGTTATAAACAGCATATCCTTAGTCTTCTTTTGCTGTGTGGTAGCGGCTTCGAATACTACCAACCCTTGCTTTGCTCGTGGGTGTCGTAAAAGACGACTAAGAGCCCTAGATTGACCCGGACCAATTCCATCTGGTACCATTTGGGTCAACGATTACATTCCCAAGGAGTGTTGACGTCAGGCAGGCGGCCGGTCATAAAAGTCATTGCCGAAACTTTTTGCAATATGTCAAAACAGATGACATATTGCGTCGACCCCAAGTAATTGGGATAAGAGCAAGATGATGATGATATCCTTAGTCTTCTTTTACGACATCCACAGGCTGCTAAGAATAAAAAGGGCATCGATTGCGATCGCTATCCCGCCTGTCAAGCGATAATACTCGTATAGCGTTATTCTCTATGCCTATGTTTAATAGTAGATGTTGTTAGGAATGACGAATGAGTAGATGGAACGAAAGGTATAAAGAAGAGAAATGTTTACAGTTGTAATGATTTTTGATGTTTATGCAATAGACATATTAATGCTGTAAAGTTTACTTGTAACCCGTAAAATTAGTATTTTACGCGAGGGTAAAAATGACTGAGTAGTAATTGTGATAGCACTTCGTTCGGTGAGCGAGACAGAGGGTAGCCCAACTTTCCAAGGGTGTTTGCGTGTGGTGGGTTTTAGTAATAGGTACCTTTAGTATACCGCACCTCATTCAGTGTTGCCAACTTAGGGGTTTTCCCCCCAAATTTAGGGGGTAAATAAGTGGAATGGGGTTTTTTTAGGAGCGTTCTATTTGTAGGGGCATTTTTAGGGATTTTTTGATAAAAAAAATAAAAAATACCAGTGTAGCGTCATCTAGTATCCATCAGCACGATATCAGGCATTCAGGCTTATTCGCAAGAATAGTCCTGTCCGTGGTGATAGACCGGTCCCAGTAGAGCTTGGAGCTTACCTAATTATTATTATTGTCTAATAAGTAACTATGTCTCATAAATATCACATATATGAGAGGCATATTTCTTTTTTGCCCGGATATATATTTATTTTCAGTACGGGTACTTTACTATTTATTCTTATTTTAATGAAATCATTTTTAGGGGAATTTCCATGTAATAGTGGCAATTTTAGGGGTTTATAACTATGATTTAGGGTTAAATATTTTAGGGAGTTGGTAACACTGACCTCATTGCACACATTCACAGTTCCTTCACTTACCTCACGATAAGTAGCGGCTTTAAAATCGCCAATTATAAATTGTAAGTTTCGTATTTGAGAATCTAGAAGAGTTATTATTTTTGGATAATACCTACTTTAGATTGTATTTTTTAAGTGTGTATTATTATGTTCACGCTTTCTAGCGTCGATATAAAATAATCTATCAGAATAAGCTATTCTAAGTATTCATAGGTTAAAAACGAAAGTGTCGAAATAACAAGCTTTATTAAATATCTGTCCCAACAGATGCTGTTCTGGTCCAAAAAAAATTAAAGTTAGACTCTTTCAAATCGTCGTTGGGCCGACCACCGGTCGTTGGACCGACCACCGGTGCCGAGTTACCTGTCCTCAGTGGTTGTCCTGACGGCATACCTTGCTAGGTACCCTCTCCTCTGGACGTCATCTACTGCGTCCTGCATATTATAATCTCTTAGTCATCTTTTACGACACCTACGGGAGGGGGGTGGTGGTGAGAATAGGTGCACTTAATAATAATGATATTTAAAAAAAATTGGTATGCAGATCGTAAGTCACAAACTATACGCCTGGTCAGATGGTATTATCTAAGCCTATAATATTTATACAGTAAATGTTTTTTGATTTTATCGTCGTGATTGTCCACGGTCGTGACATTTGAGTGGCACGATCACTCTCCAGTTCTACGGTACCCCGCCGTGCTTACAGTTTAGATATCTATTCTGATCACGCTAGAACAAATGACTTTATAGCAGGGAACACCTTTGAAAGCTTGGCGTGAATTTTATTACAAGTATTGCTCAATATTGACTAAATGGTGCTTCCCATCTATATCTATACCAATAAATAAAATTGGAGTGTCTGTTTGTAATGTCAAAATAATAGGATTTTTTCATGCTCACACGGTTATTTGCACGACACCTATGCCTAAAATAGCAATTAAAAAATTTTTGTCTATCTGTCTGTCTGTCTGTCTGTCTGTTTGTTCCGGGTAATCTTCAAAACGGCTGGACCGATTTCAAAAATTCTTTCACCAATGGAAAGCTATAATATCAGGGCGTAAACTAGGCTATATTATATCCCGGTATTCTCACGGGAACGGGAACTACGCGGGTAAAACGACTATAACCTATAACCGAAGCGAAGCGAGGGCGGATTACTAGTTTATTTCTATACTAGCAAATTCCCGCGGCTGCATTTGCGTAGTTCCGTTCCCGTGGGCATAATGGGATAAAATATAGCCTAAATTTCTCCCTATATAGACAGTAGTAGAATATTATCAAAATCTGTCCCGGCGTTTAAAAGTGTACCCGGAGCTAACAGATAGACAAGTGGACAGACAGACAAACAAATTTTAAACTGGTTTTAGGCCAGGTAATAGGTATCGTGTAAATAACTGTGTGAGCATGAAAAATAATGAATTTGAATCTTGTATGCCTAATCTATAACTACCCGGGATCATCATTTATCATCATCTCAGCCCATATACGTCGCACTGATGGGCTCGGACCTCCTCCACAATGGAAGAGAATTTGACCTACTATACCATAATGATTTCTGATGTTTACGCGAGTATTACACATTTTAAATAAAAGTACTTTACGGATTTTATCGCGTTTGTATTTGATTTTTGATTACCCGATGTTTCGAACACTTTGCAGCGTTCATGGTCACGGTCGGACTAAGATGTCTCACGTCCAACAAGTCATCGTTACTGCAGAATTTTTTTTTTATAATTTTACTACTATACCATGCTGGTCAGACATGTTCGTATAGAGTTTTATGTCGATTTTTTCTTCATTTGCATATATATTATTTACATATTATAGTCAGGACGTCTAGTGTAGGACGAACACATACTAGGTGGACCGACGACCTGGTGAAAATTGCTGGGCGTCGTTGGATGCAAGTGGCACAGGACCGCACTTTGTGATTTAACATGAGCGAGGCCCACATCCAGTAGTGGATGGCGATAGGCTGAAATGATGATGATAATAGTCATCTTTTACAACACCAATGGGCAAGAGAAGAGGATGGTAAATTGTATTCTTACTTCGTTACCACACTGAAACTGAACGTGTGATTAAGGCATTATTGACCTTGGGGAGGTCATTGTTTAATAGAAAACTTCGAACAGGCTGATTGATAGATGAAAAGAAAGGTTATTAGGTATCTATAAAAGTTATTTACAACAATAACAAAATGCTTTGTCGTGATTTGAATCGGTGTAGGCCTCATCTGTAACTAGATTAGGTATCAACTTTCTAGGCCGCGTGTCCTCTTTACTGACATTTACAAGTTTACAACGATTTATTGTAAAGTCATGATTTAGATTACATACGATTGTAATTGAAATGTTAATAGAAATAGTTTTAATGGTTTTACAAAGCGATAAAGATAGTATGTTCACGACTATATTTTTTGTTTCTTTATTTTTAAAGCAATTCTTGCATATTTCTATATATTCAGTATTTCGGAAACCGTTCTAACGATTGCCATTAAATTTAGTATATCGGAGGTTTAGGAGGTGATAAATCTATCTAGCTGAGTTTCGTCTATAGAAAATATCGTTTTCTCAGTTTTCGGACAGTGACAAAACACATTTAAAAAAAAAGACCACGCTCTGTACTAAGGAAATAATCCTTAAGTTTATTTTTTGTGGGTGGGTCGCGGTTGCCGCGCCTCCGCACCACTCCGTCCGGGGCGACAGAGGGGCTTGAGCACGCAACTCCCGCGACCCACCCAAAAACCACGTCGCCTTCGTCGTTGGGCCGACCACTGGAGCAGCGTTAACTTGTCGTCAGTGGTCGGCCCGACGGAATACCCCTAATGGCGATGGTCGACAGCGTCAGGTCCGTACCGATGATTGCGACGAGTTCACAGCGCTGCACTGCCCAAGCCGCGCAGGCCTCGAGCGTATGGCGCGCCGTGTCCTCGTCGCAATCGCAGTGGTGGCAGGACGGTGTACTCTCCCTCCTAATGACCTTGTGCAGGTATTTGGCGAAGCACCCATGCCCCGTCAAAACCTGCACCAGTCGGAAGGAGAGCACCCCGTGCCGCCTTTCCAACCACTGCATCAGCACCGGCCGGAAGGCCTCCACGGTTCGCACCCCGAACCGAGGCCTCTCCAGCCGGACTGCCCAACGGGCAATGACGTCTCGGAGGGCGTCGACGCGCCAGGCGGTGAGATCCCTTAACGAGACCACACCGCCCTCCGCTCGCACCCCCGTCACCCGCCGATATAGTCCGGAAATAATCCTTGTGTTGCGGGGGACTTTACAAGCTTATAATTAACAGACACAAATTATATCCAGACTCAGAACAACGATTTGTGGATCCCACCCGCGACACTGGCACATTAGGCCGGTATTTTAATTGAAGTCCTTTCCGAGGGGGGGACGTCGGGCGTTGGGAGGGTACCCCTCAAGGGGGTATTCTGTCGGGCCGACCATTGACGTCAAGTCACCCTGCTCCGGTGGTCGGCCCACACGACGAAGGCGACGTGTCACGGGTGGGTTACGGGTGTGCGTGCTTACGCCCCTCTGTCGCCCTGGACGGAGTGGTGCGAGGAGTGTGCCGACAGTAACGCCGCAAAATAAAAAAAGGTCGGTATTTTAACTACTACGTCATCTGTGCAGTTGGAATTGAATGTTTTCTTCACTGCCGTTAAAATAAGAAAAGCATATTTGGAAAATGGAGTAGTAGCTTAATTCAAACCCAGTAATGAACTATTATCACCAAAATATTATCAAAATACTTTTTTTCTTTTTTTTGTTTTAAAGACGCACCCACTCTAAGCCAGCTCACCTTCACTAAGGTATAAATGATTGCGTTGCGGTTAATTTTGCTAACATATAATTAACGGATACAAATAATTTTTTCACATAAAATCATTAGCAGGTGGCACAAAAAATTATTCTGAGTGGGGATCGAACTTATGGCAATCGGGACCACAGGTCGGTACTTGTTCACCATTTGTACAATCAATATTTCAAACACAATCAAAAATCTTGAAATTTTTTAATAAACTATGCAGAAAGAGAGAGAGAGAGAGAGAGATTGATGAGATACCACATCTGAAATATAATGTTGGTTTTTTTTTTTATTGCACGCAGTGGCAAACGAGCAGACAGTACACCTGGTGGTAAGTGTTGCTGCTGCTCATGGACCTTTACAGGGTCGCTGCCTACCGCGAAGAAAGTGAAGGGAGTGTGAATGTGTGCATTGAGGCTCGGTGATACCAAGGGCACCACCAAAACCCTCCACACGCAAACACCCTCAGAAAGTTGGGCTTCCGGCTCTCTCGCTCACCAAACGAAGCGCAGTAATAAATTGCTACTGCTCAGACGTCGATTTTCTGCGAGAGCGTGGTACTACCTCGGACGGACCGGCCCGCGGCTGTAAACAGATAACTATCGACAGTGTGGTCCTACCACTAGGTAAATGGTATTTGAATTCTTTCCTAAGTATCTTAGTGCTAGAATATGTCCGCAAATTTACCCGCGTAATTCCCTTTTCCGTGTAAATCATCATCATCATCATCGCAGCCCACATACGTCGCATTGATGGGCTCGGCCTTCCTCCACAATGGAAGGGAATTTGACCTACTATACCATGCTGGTCAGACTTGTTGGTATATGTTTTCATTTTAAGTTTTCCTTCTCTTGCACAGATGTTATGTGCATATTATGTCCCTTGGTCGTCGTTAACGACGTCCACGGACAAAATAGGGAGTGGTGAATTGTATTCTTACTCCGTCACCACACGGAAAATATGGGGATACAATACATAGAGTATGTTACTTGTTAATAATGTTGTTTTTCAGTAGTAAAAGAGTTTTTAAAATCTATCAAATTCCAACGGTTTCACCTGCGTAATTCCCGATTCCGTCGGTTACAGTGATAAAATATAGACAATGTTTCACACTGATAAATTTAACATTCCATCGATGATAGAAGTAAAATCGGTTTTGTGGTTTAGTCTGGCAAGAGTAAACTAACTCACGTTCGTATCTATAGCATTAGATATATTGATCAGCCTAGCAATAAAATATGTTATTAATAAAACTATTTTTACGGGTTTTATCGCGTTTCTATTTGATTTTTGATTGCTCGATGTTTCGAACACTACAGCGTTCATGGTCTCAATGCAGACTAAGATGTCTCACGACCAACAAGTCATCGTTATTACAGAGATTTATGTGCGTAAAAATAGTTTTAATCATAATTTGTGATATTCGCTTAAACACTAGAAATCAAATCAATAAAATATGTTTAAAAACATTTTGTTCTCTCAATTTCCTAGCAGTTACTCTATTAATTTAATTTGTGTATTTAAACGACAGACAAGAGACATCGTTGTCTTGCTTAAGTCATATACTTTAACACCGTGATACGCCTTGAGTGAAATACTCCATCCAATTTCACTTTAATAGGGTAACTTTTTATCTACATTAGTTTTGGCTATAAGTTTTAGGCCTTTTAGGTCTCAAAATGGTGTTAGAGAATATGTTAAGTCCAATTAACTGCGTTTCATTGCATTGATATTTTTTAATCATGGACGTCTGTTCCGTCAGTCAAATTTCATATATCTGATAAAGAAGTTTGAAAAAGAAGTTAACATATTCCTAAGCAGTAAATATTAGTCTTATTTATAAACTCATCTCAATTTGAACCTCTTATAGGTTTGGTGAAATATTCTATAAATGCTGCTTAAATGTCATTTCAAATTAAGGAGCGTTTATTATGGATGCTATTGGAAGCCTCCTCTATAATTAAAGGGAAATCGACCTACTACTGGCATACCAATCCGTCTAACCAGTATGGTCGCTAGTCAGACCTATTGTTCCAGGGTTCTATTTCAAGTTTTTCTTCTCTTGCATAGGTATTATACCCTATGCTAAGAAATAAACAAATCGAAAATGGGGATTACTACTTGTAATGATAGGTTGGACCGTCAGCAAAACAAAATTGTCAGCTAGATGATATGTTTTTAAAATAGAGCTTTCTTGTTTGATAATAAATAGTAAACGAGATATATAAAAAGCCAACAAATGGTAATCGAAATCGCGAAGAAATCGTGGGCTCAAAATTTTTCTAGAATATATAAAAAGTAACACCGAATGCACAATTAAAATATTATATTGAATGATGGTTGAAATTCTTTATGCGAGTCCGATCCACTCTAGGTCGCTTTTTAGTACGTATAGGTTTTTTGAGAAGAAAAATAGCTCAAGTTATCCCTTAAATAGGCAGTTGGTTGTAAAATATTCTCAATATCGGTTCAGCCGTTTTGAAGATTACTCGGAATAAACAGACGGATAGACAATTTTTTTTAATCTGGTTTTTAGGCATGAATATCGTGCAAACAACCTTGTGAGCATGAAAAAAGCCCTACTATTTTGAGATTAGAAACGGACACTTTATTTATTTATATAATATATATTTGATTTAAGGACTTTGGAGACGGCTTTATAAAATAATTCTCTACTTGAGTCCCACCATAGTGAAATGTAAACTTTTACTTTTATCAGCTAGCTAAGTAGTTACTTGTAGTAACTACTTTAACAATATCGCATTGTTCCCTTATAAACCGCATTGTTACTGCAAAAAAAGTCTTATTGCGCTGCAATCTTGCGACTTCCTAGTCGCTTTGCAGCTATTGTTCCGATTAACTAAGATCGTTTTTCTCCATTACGACTTGCACCTGTGTAATGGTTTGGAAATATGTGGACGTTTCTGAGCGATTTTCTTTTCTCTCATATTTTATTTGTATCTTTTTGCGAGTACTTTGTAATTTACTTATTTCTTTTTAAACTTTTTATTTTTAAGGATGAAATAGATAAAAGACCTGGTTTCTTTTTTAAATTTAAGTAAACCCAAATATAAAACCTATAAGCAATCCAGGATATTGTCTCGTACCTTCGAACTCAATCATTAGAGTACCTTCTTGGTACAATCATAGATAGGTTTTTAAAAATTACGTCATAGATATTTCTGAAAATAAAGCAAATATTCTTTATGCGCTAAGATCCCCTATGGTAGCTAACAAAAATAACTGATAGCTATATTCTGAGACTGATGAATATGCAGTTCTTAAATACAATTATGAATAAAAATTGTACCTAAAAACCATCTCGATCACATCGGCTTTCAAACCAAAAAAAGTCACATCCTAATCGGTCTATTTATTTAGGAGCTACAATGGCATAGACAGACGCATCGGTACACAGACATATCAACACGCAGATACAGACACGTGAAACATGCTTCTTTGCGATTGGAGTAAAAAAAAATAGCAATAAAAATAAAAAATACAGCTAAAAACTAAAAATCGAATTCTGGAAATCGATTATACCGCTACCTACTCGTATACCTGTTAGTACGCACTTAACGCATCGCTTCAATGATCTAAAATCTTCTAAAATCTTAGCTTTGGTGCTTTACTAATGAAAACAGTTTCGGGGGTGGTTCATCGGTATCAAAGTCTATAACCGATAAAAAATTTTTTTTATTTTATTTACATACTAGCTACCCGCCGTTTCAGTCGCTTTGTGATATTACGGTACGTGATTGCAGTCCATGAGGCCTCGGGTTCGATTCCCAGTCCGAGTAAAATTTTATAGGCTTTTTCTGATAGGAAAAACAGCCTAAGCTACTCCTTATATAGACAGGCACCTGGAAGTAAAATATTATTGATATCGGGCCAGCCATTGGAAAGATTACCCAGAACAAACAGACTGACTGTCTGACAGACAGAGAGAAAAAAAATGTAAAAGTGGTATTTCGCGATATGTATCTTATAAATAACCACGCGAGAATGAAAAAAACGTATTATTTTGAAATTACAAACAGATACTTTAATTTTATTTATTTGTATAGATGTAAAACGTAAAAAGTCACACAAATAAACAAAATCTTTTCGACATGCCCAATTTGGTAAGGGTCAAAGCCTTACAGCGGCGCATATTAAACATTCGTCTCCGTGTCCTGTTCTGAATACAGAAATATCTATTATCTTACCAGATGGAATTATAGTCAGTTAGGTTACTTACGTGAAGCATCTATGACCATATGTGAGGTATTTGCATTTATTACGTAAGCGAATGGTGATGAATCACGTGTCTTAATATTATTGCATCGATCCATTGAATTTTGTCATAAATTCAATATTTTTATCGATGCTGACTGTTGGATGAAAGTCTACTCAACAATATAATTGCGCAGAGACAGTTCATACTCATCATCATCCAGCTTTTATCCCAATTCAGCTCGAGCTTCCTCCACAATAGGAGGGCAATTGATCTACTTATATTATGCTGGTCAGACGTCTTAATATAGGGTTTAATTTCAAGTTTTTCTTCTCTGACATAGATTGTATATGCATATTATTATCCCTTAGTCGTATTTTATGACATACACGGGCATGAGAGGGGGGTGGTGAATTGTATTCTTAATCTGTCAACGCACGAAAAATCACAATTACTTAAAGTTAATGCAATATATAATCATCTTTCATCGTATATATTGCGAAAGTTTTGGTAATAGTTTGGTAACCGGCCGCCTGCCTGACGTCAACCGTAAAGAATATAATTGTTGATCAGACGGTATTACATGTCCATTTTAATGTAAAGCTCTTAGTTGTTATTAGTTAATATACATAATAAATTAAGAATGAATGTATTTCCTACAACATTAAGATAAATAATTGCATATATGTTTATCATATGTTATGCTACAAAAACTAGTAATGTTATGTAAGTTCTATTAGAAGTATCGCGTGAGTGTAGTACGAAAAATAACAGTCACGTTCGTTGAACTTAGTGGGTACTTTAATACTTTTGATATAAGATTTAGTGTCATATTACCTTGTTTATATTTTGAATTACTTGTCATCCCCATCAGCTTATTAAAGTCCACTGCCGGAACTGCCGACAGGAGCGAATATATTGTCATAATCGTCACAATTGATAAGCGAATTGGCGTTCGCAGGTGGTGTTCTAAGCTGTCCAAATCCAATTATTGCCTATTATTCTAATTATGCCTTATTAGATCTTTATGATTCCCATGGGGAAGCAAAGAGTGGTGCCACATTGTGTTCTTCATCCGTTACCACACCGGCAGTTTATTTTTTATTTAACTAAACCCCATAGACTGGTTTCAAGAACATTTAAACAAAGTCTATTATTCACTTAAATTGCCGGCAGTACGACAAGTGCGTACTTTTCGACTAGTCCGTCGCCGATAGCGCGAAGACGATAGACTAATTCGTGTCGTCGAGAGATGGTATCCGAAAGAGTAATCCGCCAAGCTGGCTACTAATGTCAAGGAATCGATACTAGTGGTCGGTCCAATGGTAATACGTTAGTTTACATGGTCGCGTGCCGCCCTTTCGTTGCCTAGAGTCTAGAGAATCCTGCCAAAAAGAAGTAATACCTTAGTAACGCAATGGCTACACTACAAAAGATTTATTTTGGGTTCTTTGTCAAAACGTAGAAGTACGTAATACAGCATTGTCATTTAAAATTCACTACACTCTACACTTTACCACTTCTTCTGTAATAAAAATACATAAAATGTCATCAAATTTATTCAGCACAAAATCTTTAACCTCTGAAATATTGAATAATATAAGACTATCACATGACGTTTTCACATTCGCGCCAAAACTCGTCCTTTTAAATAAAAGAATTTCACAAACAAGATGACCCGCCCCTATTTATTATGTACTCAAACCACGGAAGCACATTATTTTTACGCGACAAAAATATCCAGAATGTTCAAAGCGATTCGTGATCGCTCAAATAAACTGTACTTATTGCTTCGTTTACAAGTTTGTTTCTATTGTACTTTAAAATATACTGTTTCATAAACCTTCTAATAAAGAGGAATATTATCATACTTTGTACTTTTTGAGCGCGATTTTGTTGTTATCGGGTTTCAGTTTTTTTTATTTTATTTGTTATTATTAATGTCATATTATTATATACCCACATTTTAATTGTATGTGGTCATGGAGTAAGAATACAAAGCACTATTCCCCTCTTGTAAAAGTAAAAGAAAACTAAGGGATATAATATATAGATAATATTGATGCATTAGAAGGAAACCCTATGCCAACACGTCTGACCAGTGCAGGTTAAAGCCCAATAGTAGCCCATGTACGAGCTGTGATGATGATGATACCCTCATGACCAGCTTTTTAGTTGGGTGAAATAGGATAAAAATATTTAACACTGTGAAGTCGGGTCTTCTTATTTAGGGTGTGTGTAGACAAAGTCCAAAGTCGGACACAAGCCTCGTCCGCAAGGGGAAACTAATAGACATTTTATGGGATAATGATCATACGGCTTTTGGTTTGATTTCAAGATTTCTTCGCTTTATATTCATATTAACCTTTTTTCCGTAGTTACGGAGTAAGAATACAATTAAGAACGGCTAAGGGATATATGCAGGTAACATCGTTGTAAGGGAATGAAAACAAACTTGATTCAGAACTTTATTACGACACATCTGACCAGCGTGGAATAGCAGTCGATTCCCTTTTCATTATGGAGTAGGTCTGAGCCCAACAGGGGGATTTATAGGCTGAGATGAAGCTTTTTTTTACAAGACAAGATGAGGCAGAAACATTTTGATCAATGATTCACATCACGCAGATTTATTCCTATATGTACAGACAAAAAGAGATGAGAAGCATATGCTTTTGAATTTACCATTTAAAACCATTGTTGACCCAATAAAAACGTAATGTTGAAATAGAACATATAATCAGGACAATATCAGGCTGTTTAAAACAATCGATTTTGTTACCTTAAAATAGTAATTGCTTGCCGTGTCTTTAGTCATTATGTAGTAATGTAGCTTAGAAAATTACTAGCCCAACGGTCGAAGTATCGAGATGATCTGTCTTGATATGAGAGAAAGCAAGGTGAAATTATTGCGAGGATTAACGTATTGGCCGGTCGTGGAATCTTTGCAGGCAGTAAAATGTAGGCGCCATTTGTAACATTCTATTAATTATAAGTAACTAGCAGCCCGCCCTCGCTTCGCTTCGTTTTTAGACACCTTACCCGCCTAGTTCCCTTAGAAGGTAAAATTGACAAATGCTCTTTATTCAGTTTTACTGAAGAGTATTTTCCGTGTGATGACGGAATAAGAATACAATTCACCACCCCCACTCCTACCCGTGGCTGTCATAGGAGACGACTAAGAGATTATAATATGCATACAACATCTATGCAAGAAAAGAAAAGCTCGAAACTAAAACCTATGGCAACACGTCTGACCCGCGTAGGTCATTTTTCCTCTCATAATGGAGGAGGCTCGAGCCCAACAGTAGGATGTATAAGGGTTGAAATGATGAACGAAGAGTCCTCCTCATACAACCTTTGCTACTGCGGTTCACCTCTTAGGTGTTGAATTCCAAAATATCCTTTCTTAATGGGTCACTACGTCACAAAATAAAATTACGGTCAAAATTGCATGTTTATAGCTTCAGTAGTTTCAGCTCGGCGTTAATGTCGCCCAACTTCTTCATACCTATTTACCCCTACCCTTCGAGGGTGCAAATTAAGATATGCTGAAAATCGTGTTTATTTATTTTTATTAAATAGTATTTGTGGAGAATTTGATGAAAATCGATGTAGATTTTTTTCTCCGTATATAAATTTTGTTATTGCGGTTTACCCCCTAGGGGTTGAATTTCAAAAAATCCTGTTTTAGTGGGTTTCTACTTCACGCAAAGTAACTAATTTCAAAAGTTCATATTTCTGGCTACAATAGTTTCGGCTTTGTGATAACTCAGTAAACTGATATCTTTCTACCTATTTTACACCCTTAGAGGATGAAAATGGACAAACGCTGAAACACGTGTTTAATTATTTTTATTAAACAGTATTTGTGCTTAATTTGAAGACAGTAGCTAAAGATTTTTTTCTTTCCATACAAACTTTACCGTTGCATTTCACCCCCTTAGGGGTGGAATTTCAAGAAAATTTTTCTTAGTGTGTGCCTACGTCACAAAATAAAACTACGGTCCAAATTTCATTTTTCTAGCTTCAGTAGCTTCGGCTCATCCTGTTCCTTTATTTGTGCATTATTGTTAACGCCCCCGCAACACCCCTTGCAGGTGGAATTTCGTAAAAACCGTTCTTAGCTGACCTATACTCAACAAAAGGAATATTTCTGCCAAATTTCAAGTCTGTACGCCTTATGGTTCCAGAGATATGGTGATGAGTCAATATATCGCTCGCAAAACCCGCCTCTCCTATATATATATATAGATTTTGTTAACCCGTCATTTTGTTGATAGAGGATGGTTGAATCTCATCAGCCATGCCTGTGAATATTTTTGCTGCCTACCCTCCAATCGTTAATATTATTACTAAATCTATACCAATAAATAAAATTGGAGTGTCTGTTTGTAATGTCAAAATAATAGGCTTTTTTCATGCTCACACGATTATTTGCACGACACCTATGCCTAAAATACAGATTAAAAAAGTTTTGTCTGTCTGTCTGTCTGTTTGTTCCGGATAATCTTCAAAACGGCTGGACCGATTTCAAAAATTCTTTCACCAATGGAAAGATATAACTAGGCTATATTTTTTCCCGGTATGCCCACGGGAACGGGAACTACGCGGGTAAAACGACTAAAACTGAAGCGAAGCGAGGGCGAGTTGCTAGTCGGTAATAAAACGATAATGATTTATTCTTTTTGAATTGCTGTATCTATGCATAAATGTTATATGAATATTAAATCCCTTATTCGTCTTTTACGACATACACGGGCAAGATAGGGAGTGGTGAATTGGAGTCTCATTTCGTTACCACACGGAATTAAAATTGATCAATAGTAATTGGGATAAGAGGAGAATGATGATAATAAAGCGGTATGTATTAAATTTCGAAAGTCTATTAAATGATTATAGACATATTATTTAATATGCTAGTCCTATAAACACCTTCTTACCTTACTTCCTACACCATAAAAACTGTGACTTGAATAACGTAAGTTATGTATACGTTGATACGGAAGCGTTAAATTGAGCAGACCATTAGACGGTGAACTTAATTGTCTTGAGGGTAATTAAATTATAATAATTGTATCTATATGTATATTAACTGGATCCTTACGTTTAATAGTATTCTGACTAATATTATACTATTTTTTTATTTTATTTTTTTTTTTAATATTAAACTTGAAAGAATACAGTAACTAACGACCACAATAGAATTATAATTAGAAATAAAACTATTTTTAAGGATTTTATCACGTTTTTAATAGATTTTTGATTGTCCGGCGTTTCGAACACTTTACAACGTTCATGATTACGGGAGGACTAAGGTGTTTCACGTCCAACAACTCATCGTTATTACAAAGATTTATGTATATTTTTTTTCCCGTGTGGTGACGGTGTAAGAATACAATTGACCACTCCCTTTTCTACTCGTGGATATCGTAAAAGACGACTAAGGGATATAATATACATATTGCATGCAGAGAAGGAAAACTCGAAATAAAACCTAATAGCCCTCCTATTAAGTAGGAGGCTCGAGCCCAGCAGTGGGATGTATATGAGCCGAAATGAATGAATTAAATGTATATCTACCTGAATTAGTTATTAAATTCTGATCCACATTATGATATTTATTGCCAGTACAAATAGAAAATTATTATATATGAAAAAATTATAGTATCTTTGATCAGTAATTATTAAACATTGATTTTGTAGTAACTGTTATATTATGACAATTTATTAATTTCAACCTAACAAATCTAATATACTACCACCGCATCGGAATGCGGCCTAGATCTGTGGGCCTACCCTTGAAATCAATTATAATTTCGAATCCGATTCAATTCCAATCTCACCAAACTTATATTTGGTACTTTTAAACAAAATCGAGAATGAATTCTTTACATTTGCCGTTGTTATTTTCACCAAATGTGCAGTATTTTATAACTTTAAATTAATAAAGTTATCGAACTCAATCACCACAAAGACGCTTTCTTGAAATTGTGCAACATTAACGATTTTAAACTACGTTAAAATCACGTCGAGAGTAGCAAATATTTGACTTAATCGACGAGAGCCGAATTCATTTAGTTTAAAGGAAACCTACCGAATTTGATTCCAATCGTGCGCTAGTGTCGCTTTCAAGAATACCAAATTTGCTCAAATTCGAGCTGCGATTGGATTTAGGATTGGAATCGAAATTCAAGAGTAGGCACACAGATCGGCGTAGTATAATATATAGACTATCGACTGTGGAGAATGTTCGTCTTATTCAAAAGTTAAATAATATATATGGCTAGAAGAAAGAAACATATAAAAGACGAAAGGTCGGTCCCCGGCTCCATAAGCCAACGTATTTTCTCCCCACCGCAATTGGGCCGGCCACTAGTACCGAGTCCTTGACCTCTGTGGCCAGCCCGGCGGGTTACTCTTTCGGTTGCCATCCCTCCCCGATACCAGGGTACCTCGCCCGTACGCGGTCAGCCTCTCTTCAGGTGACGGACTATTCCCCGTTCCAGTCACCCGCAGCCAAGGTGGGAGGGGTAAAGAGATTACTTTTAGTACTTGTATTAATCTGCAAATCTTTATTATAATAATAAAATCTGATGTTATCATATAATTGTTATTGTATGCGAAGCACGACCAACATAATGTCAAGGGCAGTACTTTGGCATTGACCTAGGTCGTATGAAAAATCTAGAATGCCAAGGACATTGAAACTCGAATAGTGTTACATTATTTCTGACATAACAGTTTTAGCTGACTGATATTTTTTCCGTCTTTTAAATCATAGGATCGCTAATTATGAGGATTGTAGCGTAACGAATGGAATTTTAATTGTAATTTATTTTTATTTGATGATTATGTTTCTTTTTTATTACCATTGGTGGCAAACGAGCAACTAGTACACTTGATGATAAGTGATACTGCCGCTTGTGAACCTTTGCTAGGCAGCTGACTACCGTGAAAGTGAAGAGAGTGTGAATGCGTTCAATGAGGTTCGGCGATACTAAAGGCCATTGCCAAAACCCACCACATACAAACACCGAACGCAATGCAGTAGCATATTGCTACTACTCAGATTTCGATTTTTGCGAGAGTGTGGCACTACCCCGGACGGACAGGCCCACGGCTGTAGACAGACGAATGACGACAGTGTGGACCTACAATATAAAATAAATTATAATGTTATAATTTTTATGAAATATGTTTTTAATTGTACGGCAAATCAAATTTGGAGACATACCGATTGCAATGCCACCTACCGGGTCAAAATATCAATCTGAATCATTCTTGAATCCACCTAAATACACACAAAACGTTTCATCGAAATCGGTCCATCCGTTCAGGAGTTTAGTCATATACGCATGTACAGAAGAATTATATATACAACTAGCTGACCCAACAGACGTTCTTCTGTTCAAATAAAGCGCCACCTACCGGGTCCAATTGTGAATCTAAACCATTCTCGAATCTCATTGAGCACACACAAATTACTTAAATCCAGTCAACAGATATCGCCATCTGTTAGAATCTTTTGGAGTTAACAGATAATTGTTTATAGACAAATAATTTGTAATAGAATAAAATTGCGACCATAAATTAAGATGTAAGTTATCTTATGTTTCAAGTCGGAGCAAACTGCACACGGTGTGCAAATTTGATTAAAATCGGTTAAGTAGTTTAGGAGTCCATCGCGGACAAACATCGTGACAGGAGATTTATATATATTAAGATGTATATATTATCTAAATATATATAAATTACGTGTCACGTTGTTTGTCCGCGATGGACTCCTAAACTACTTAACCGATTTTAAGCAAATTTGCACACCGTGTGCAGTTTGATCCAACTTGAAAGATAGGAGAGCTTACATCTTAATTTATAGTCGCAATATTATTTTATTGAAAATTATTTGTCTATTATTTGACATTCACAATTATCTGTTAACTCCAAATGATTTTAACAGATGGCGATATCTGTTGACTGGATTGAGTAATTAATGAATAGATGGCGTTACTATGTCAAACCTACAAACGTGTCATATACGATTTTAACTTGCTTTTTTACATAGATGCCATTTGTAAAAAAATATGACGACCTCCATGACAGATGTTCTCCTACAGTTCCACTTAAATAGTTTAATAAAATGTAATATAACAAAAACATTAGCCATGGCAACGCGTGGTCGGGTTTGCTAGTACATATATATAAATATATATTCATCGACATGTTAGGTGTTTATAAAATTAATTATAATATGCACGTCGAAATATTCAGAACAGTCATTATAGTCTTATCATCATCATCTTGCTCTTATCCCAATTACTTGGGGTCGACGCAATATGTCATCTGTTTTGACATATTGCAAAAAGTTTCGGCAATGACTTTTATGACCGGCCGCCTGCCTGACGTCAACCCTCCTTGGGAATGTAATCGTTGACCCAAATGGTACCAGATGGAATTGGTCCGGGTCAACCTAGGGCTCTTAGTCGTCTTTTACGACACCCACGAGCAAAGCAAGGGTTGGTAGTATTCGAAGCCGCTACCACACAGCACGACAGCAGTCATTATAGTCTTATGTCTACATTAAATGTTATGTAACAAAACAGGATTCAGTCTTATTATTTTCGAATATAAGGCTGCCGTACTGGAAGTCGTGACGTCATATGCCTTGTTAAATTACTATGATCTGATCCGGTGGTTAGCTTATGGAATTAATTTAAAAAATTGACAATATATAAGTGATTTTATGGGGAATTATACATAAATGATCTGTGGATCGCACGAAGTGAGGATCAGACCCATGACCCATGACTGCACGAGAGCTCGATGGTTAAACCACTCCGCTAGTCAATGGTACGGAACGCTTCGTGCGCGAGTCCAACTCGCACTTGGTCGATTTTTTTACGACGCACATGGACAAGAAAGGAAGTGGTAAATTGTATTCTAACTCCGTGACCACACGGGACAGATTTTATAATACAAGAATATATAAAATTTCCACCACGCAACGTAAATATCGTTTACAAGTTTTTTTTTTGTATTTATTCGGACAACGTTTTCCTAAATTGAATTAAACTATTATACAGGTATTATCGCGTTATAAATGCTTATATCCCTCAGTCCTCTCAGAAGGAAATTGATGGTAAATTGTATTCTTACTCTGTCGTCAAATTAATGGAAAACTATTTATACTGTTTATTTGTAAATAATTGCTATTTTATTGACATGTAATAAATTAAATATTACACAATACATGTCTCTTAATTAATAAATAATGTGATTTGTTTCCGTAGAGTTTCATAATTTTATCTTCCTATTGCCTTCCGTTGTTGGTATGCTTCACGTGGGATTTGTGTAGAAAGAGCTGTGTGTCAATTTCCCACGGATACCACACAAGTAGCTGGCATCCGTATTAAAAACACTTATCTTAAATTTCATAATATCGTTTTGTAATAGTATTAATTGATTTATTAATTATTATTTATATATGATTTTATGTCTAAAAGCATTATGGGTTAAATACGTGGAGATTTAATACTTTTTTTGGGCGAGCTATAGTCAATACACACGCCGAAAGGGTTACGCCATAACCCTACGTATTCCCTCCCCTTTGCCATTGGGCCGACCACTGGTATCGAATCCTTGACTTGTAAATTTGGCTACTGGTATTAAAAATAAAAATAGCATAGAAAATCAAGCAGTCTGTTCCCGATAGCCCCGCTTAGATCTTTGATTTCCCCTTTTCAATTATTGCCCTTATTTAATTTTATCAATGATTTTTTAATAATCATCATCATTTCAGCTAATATTCGTCCCACTGTTGGGCTCGAGCCTCTTCTGAAATAGGAGGGAAATTGATCGGGTTTTATTTCGAGTTTTCCTTCTCTTGCATAGATGTTATGTGCATATTATATCCCATAGTCGTCTTTTACTACATCCACGGGCAAGATAGGGAGTGGTAAATTGTATTCTTACTCCGTCACCACACGTATAAATTTAATATTAAAATATATTTGCCAGAGAATGTAAACTAAAAAAAAGTACCGAGCTAAACTTAGTCATTCAGATATTGTAAGCTTAAATATTGTGCGGACCGCAGCCCACCCACAAAAAAAAAAAAAAAAAAAAGCTTAAATATTGTTCACTACAATTAGGCTTTGCAATAATGAAAAAAATATTAATAGAACATTGGTATTTTCAGTACGAAACAACATTGTGTCCTACATATTCGTTACAAAATGTTGCAAACCATTCAGATGGCGTGACTAATAAACTTGTCCTTCTGAGGTTTACAAGCAAGTATTGTATACTTGAGATCGAGATTGTAGGCAGCTATTATCATGTCAAAGTATTTCTAAAAGGGGTTACCGTCAGTTAGGTGACTTACGGTCGTTTAAATAATCTCATCATCATCATAGCTCAGATACGTCCCGCTTCGGACCGACCACTGACGTTAAGTCACCCTGCTCCGGTGGTCGGTCCGATGACGAAGGCGACGTGTCACGGGTGGGTTACGGGTGTGCGTGCTTACGCCCCTCTGTCGCCCCGGACGGAGTGGTGCGAGGAGTGCGCCGACAGTAACGCACCCCAAAAAAAAAATGATACGTACCACTGCTGGACTCGAGATTGTTCCACAATGAGTGGGGAAATGACCTATTATACCATACTGGTCAGGCGGGTTGGTATGGGCTTTTATTTCGAGCTTTACTTCTTTTGCATATTGTCATTCTTTAATCGTCTTTTACGACATCCATGGGCAGGAAAAGGGGTGGTGAAGTGTATTCTGACTCCCTCACCACACGAAAGAAAAAATAAATCTGTTTAAATCGCCATAATCGATGTAATTGTTTTTAGTTTCATCATGAAACTAATATCTACTATTTCCCGGTTTCCACGTCAATCAACGTGTAGATTGAGGAAGTGAAGATTTAAACCACTATGCCCTACGCGCAACAATCAAGCAACTTAAACACAACTCTCCCTTGGTTGGTTGTATAATATATGGTTATTTACTCGTCGTGAACTCGAGACTAGACGCGACGATGCGCAGTAAGAGTATAATTAATTATCTAATTATTCTACTCGTGAACGCATGCGGGATTACGTAATTCGACGTAAAGGCTTGTACACATTTATTTTCTTTGCCCGCTTATAAGCTTATCATCTTATAAGCCCGCTTATAAGCTCAACAATATCCAACATCATTGTATACCTGTAGAAATTTATCATCTTCTCAGCTCATATTTCTACCATTACTGGGCTCCAGCTTTCTCCACAATGGGAGGGAAATTGACCTACTATACCTCGCTAATCAGGCGGGTTGGCATAGGAACCATATTTGGAGTTTTCCTTCTCTTGCATAGATGTTATATGCATATTGGAATCCCTTAGTTGTCTCTGCCGACACTCATGGACAAGATAGGGGGTTGTGAATTGTATTTTTACTCCGGCACCACACAGAAACAATATCCAATATTATTGTATACTTGTATAAATTCATCATCGTATCGATTTATATATTTGCCATTGCTGGGCTCAAGCCTCTTTCACAATAGAAGAGAAAATGACTCTTATAATGGGTCAATTTCCCCGTAAAAAACCAAGTCGGTCAGACTGATTGATATATATTTTTATTTCTTTTGCATAAGTGTTATCTGTATATTATAGCTCTTAGTCGTTTTTTACAACACCCATGATAGGAAAGGGGATAGTGAACTGTATTTTTACTCTATTATCACACTGAAAACGTATAAATTATGTCCAAGTATAAAGCAATTACAAGGTACGCCTATAGAAATTTTAATCAAGCTTGGACTCTAGATAATGATAGAGATGTTGATCTTATTGTAGCATCTGATGTATAATTTAGCTTTGAGACCATTAAATACAGTAGCTCCATAATCTGCCCTGAGGTCAGATTGAAAGAGCACTTGATCAAACTCAGATTGTAGACATAATTGCAATACAAAATACAAATGTTTTTTCCAAAAACTCTTTCGTTTTTTGACTAGCTTTCTCTTGAATACATAGATAAGGTGCCATTGAGAAATTAAACTATGTTAGTAGAATAATCAGCAATCCATCAAATATTTTATTACTAAATTTTCAAAAATAATTGGTTTAACTTAAAAATAACCTCAAATGGAATAGAAACGCTGTATATATTTCACTGTCGATTAAGAAAAAGGGTAATCCTAAGACAGTATCTTAATTATACTATAGGAACATATAACATGGAAAAGCCATTACAAATTGCTCGTGTCATTTTCATCATGTAATATTTGCATGGCAATGTGTATCAGCCTTAATGTACATGAATTAAACCACAACGTTATTTTAATCTTTATTAAAAATTATACGTTTTGGGTATACTTTATAAATCGTATCTTTTTTTAGTTTTTTCATAAATAATACATGATACAAGTCACCTAAGAGAAAAACAAAATAAAGATTTGTTGTTTAAAAATATTTCAATTGTTAGTATTCAAACAGATGAAAAATATTAAAAGTACAATTGTTAATGCAACAAATTTGCTAAAAATACTCTTGCAATAATTCTATTTAGTAAATAAAACTACGGATTTTTTCGCGTTTGTATTTGATTTTTGATTATTCGATTGTTAAACAATTATTACAGTCACAATTTTGCTAACATACCTACCACTCGATACCGTTGCAGGGTTCATCCATTTCAACTGAAAACGCTATGGCCTCCAACGGTACGTTGCCAGTGATCATTTCTCCCACATACGTGCAGGCTCTAGAATGTCCATGTCACCTGTTGCTGTGATTCCTGAGCGCTATTATACGTCTCCCTTTAAATGAGGCTAAAGAAGAGAACTTTCTTCACCGTAGGCAAGGCCTAGCTGTGCAAGGCTTACAATGGTAAGCCTTGCACAGCTAGGCCTTGCCTAAATGAGGTGTGCTGCTTGCTCGTTTGCCACCATCGGCTGTAAAAAAGGTAGTAAAAGCAAGTCAAGTCAACATAAAATACATGCTATATCTACTTAAAGTGGTTATTTTAAAATAAAACACTTGAATCAAATTTATTATTTTCCTCAAGGTGACGTTCGTTTTATATAAAAATATAATCCAATTAATGACTGAATGTAATTTACCTTCGTCGTTTTAAATTGTTATTTAAAACACAAGACCAAAATGTAGTACTATTTTATTAATAGACAACCTTTTAAAATATTTTCCGCGTGGTGTCGGATTAAGAATAAAATTCACCACCGCCTATCTTGGCCGTGGGTATCGTAAAAGATGACTTAAGGATTAAATATGCATATAACATTTATGCAACAGACATAATATTCCTTTTTTGCCGTGTAGTGACGGAGTAAGAATACAATTCACCACTCCCTATCTTGTCCGTAGATGTCATAAAAGACGACTAAGGGATATAATAGTACATAATACATAACATCTCTGCAAGAGAAGGAAATCTCGACATGAAACCCTATACCAACATGTCTGACCAGCATGGTATTGTAGGTCCAATTTCCCCCCCAAGTTGTGGAGGAGGTTCGAGTCCAACAGTGGGACGTATATGGGCTGCAATGATGATGAGTAATAATGGTAACAAACGGAAAAAAACCCCGATCGAATTGAGAACCTCCTACTTTTTAAATCTGTTAAATATAATTTAATACACAGCCTAAAGTCACCGACGACGCCGTCGCTAAATTGATTATCACTCTTCAACGTTTACAGCGAACATAAACCTCATAATCCTAAGTCATCTATACCACATAAGAATGTTAATAACACTCACCGACACCAGTTCCCTAAGGAATGCAGTGGTACAGGAAACGGGCGATGACCCCATGGGCCCGCGACCAACGACCATACGTGCTATGAACCACTCAACATTTTACTCTTGTATTAGCGTAACCAATTAGATGAATAATCCCAGTTTATTACTTTACATATAAACTTAACGCTTTCTAGTTACTATTGAACATGTTGAGATTTGTGCGATGAATTAGACAAGTTCACGATTATGCACGGGATAATTTAGATTAATAAAGAAGAAATTGTTTGTCCATAAAGTGGTTTAAGGACAATAATTTTACGTAATTACGTCGTAAGAAAACATTGATGAAAATTGCATATTTTGACGAATTGAATTATTATCACTGAATTATCATTATTATTTATAACTAGCAATCCGCCCTCGCTTCGCTTCGGTTATAGGTTATAGTCGTTTTACCCGCGTAGTTCCCGTTCCCGTGGGAATACCGGGATAAAATATAGCCTAGTTTACGCCCTGATATTATAGCTTTCCATTGGTGAAAGAATTTTTGAAATCGGTCCAGCCGTTTTGAAGATTACCCGGAACAAACAGACAGACAGACAGACAGACAAAAATTTTTTAATAGAATTTTTTAATTTTAGGCATAGGTGTCGTGCAAATAACCGTGTGAGCATGAAAAAGCCTATTATTTTGACATTACAAACAGACACTCCAATTTTATTTATTGGTATAGATACAAAGAATTGAAAATAACATTTTTTTTTGATAAAGTAACATTTATTTGTACTCGTTAATTATAATATTTTTTATTTAAAATAAATATATCATTAAAAGACGACTAAGGGATATATCTATGCTAAAGAATGAAAACACGAAATAAAACCCTACATCAACACGTTTGCCCTGCCTAGTACAGTAAGTCTATTTCTCTCCCTTTAAGGAGAAGGCACGAGGGCAGCAGTGGGACGTAAATGAGCGATGAATGAAATGAAACTAATTTTTGAGGAGATTCAGTAACAAGGGAATGATTTAATTATGCTTCATTAGAGCTAAACTTTATCTTTATATATCAATTTTTTGTGTACGTGTGTATGTCACTGAAATCTTCTTAAACGGCTGAATCGATGTTGATGAGATTTTTTGTGCAAGTTCAAAGGGATTCGAGAATTGTTTACATTCACAATTGGACCAGGTGGCGCTTATTTGAACAGAACAACGTCTGTTGGGTCAGCTAGTCTTTATATATAAATTTCTTGTGTACGTGTGTATGTCACTGAACTCCTCCTAAACGGCCGGACCGATGTTGATGAAATTTTTTTGTGTGTTTATGGGGATTCCAAAATGGTTTAGATTCACAATTGGACCCGGTAGGTGGCGCTTATTTGAACCGAACAATGTCTATTGGGTCAGCTAGTATAAGTATATATTTCTTGTGTACGTGTGTATGTCACTGCACTCCTCCTAAACGGCTGGACCGATGTTGATGAAATTTTTTGTGTGTGTTCAAGGGGATTCGAGACTTGTTTAGATTCACAATTGCACCCGGTAGGTGGTGCTGCTGTCGATTTCAAGAACAATTCCTTTTATTTTATTTGAACGTAACGTCTGTTGGGTCACCTTTATAAAATAAAAATCTTAACATTATAAATAATATTGGATTAATATTGCTTTTGTATAAACATCCTTTTCATTGAGAAAAAACGCATTGCACGATCTAGTTAAGATCGATTGACAGGTTGAAAAGTTTCATAATTTCGTTCAAAAATTATTTTAAAAGTAATCGAAGTTCCACAAGTAGAAAATGTTGCAAGAGTAATATTTTTTTAAACAAAATGTCGAAAATTTCTATTTTTATGTTAAGTTATTACTTTAATAGCAAATCATATAAATCATACCTTATGAAAATAAATGATTATTTAACCCTTATGTGAGTGACGAGGTACCCGGGTACCTTTAGCATTTTCAAATTTAAAAAAAAGTATGTTTTACGACCTGTAGATATCTGTGATTTCCTGAGAGCTCTTAACTATTTATAAATTATATGTTTTCTTATGTTTTGACGCAGTGAACTATTTATAATGGAATGTGGAAACCAAAACATATTTTAAACTCACAAAAGAGTGACAAGGTACCTGGGTACCTCTTTGCTGTTTTGTATGACTATGATAAAAGTATCTATTTATAATTTCGTATATGATGGACAAGTTATTGCATGTTCATCACAAATTCGTTTTCTGCAAGCTTGTTGTGTGTTTCTTTACTTGTGTTTGAGTTCGCTGTATATGTAGCAACCTCAAACGACTACAATACGCCCTGTAGAATCTCCTCTAGTCTGACTTATAGAAGTTATATTAGCAGGAAGAAACCTGTTTGTTTTTTTTTTACCGTTACAACTAGTGTAAGATTCCACGAATTCAAGGAATGATACGAGGTAGTTACATTCAGTCCTGAATTTTTATATTTAGCCATGAGATCTATTACACATTACACAACATTTGTTTGACGAGTGCCATCACTTGACTTTCCTATGTATATTTGTCCATCTAGGGGGTAAGAATTATTAGAATCACAAGCCTGGGATAATTTTATGTCATCATTTCAGGTTTCGATGGTGCTGTGTGGTAGCGGCTTCGAATACTACCAACCCTTGCTTTGCTCGTGGGTGTCGTAAAAGACGACTAAGAGCCCTAGATTGACCCGGACCAACTCCATCTGGTACCATTTGGGTCAACGATTACGTTCCCGGGGAGGGTTGACGTCAGGCAGGCGGCCGGTCATAAAAGTCATTGCCGAAACTTTTTGCAATATGTCAAAACAGATGACATATTGCGTCGACCCCAAGTAATTGGGATAAGAGCAAGATGATGATGATGATTTCAGGTTTCGATGGCATGTATTGATTTACTCAATTTATAGTCCACCCACGATATTCATATAGCTTTGCGTCAACGGTAACACTAACATGTACGAAGCTTGTAGATTTTACTCAAATTTGAAATGAACATAGTCCAAATATCTCCTATAGCGGCTGCTTTATCAACTAACAAATATTCAGGGCGCGATACATCATTATCAAACATTGTGGTGTGGATCAGATGGCACCACATCCCATCTTTTGCTATAAGAATATTTTCGAACGATTCCACTTCAAAACTCGCATGGGAATCGTGAGAATCAATCTCATTTTCGAATTCAGCTTCTTGCTCAACATCCGAAATTTCCAATCCATCCTTCAACTAAAGGAATATAATCATGTTCATTATCAAACGCAGCAAACTCACCTTCATCACTAGAAGATTTTGCTAATATCGCTAGTAATTTTGTTGAATTATATCTTCGAACATGTGAGTTTTGTTTAAAAGTACTTGTTCCAATATTCATAATGAAATAATTATAAAGTCACAAAATAATAAACTCATTTGCAAAAAAAACGGGCGGTTTTGATTTTCATTCATATTTAAAAAGATACAATACCAAAAAGGTTTCAATCGTTTGTACACGTTACTGGCCGGTTTTAAAAATGCTGTGGTATTTAAAAAAGTACGTTCTAAATTCAATTTTTCATTTGATGTTCATTTTTACAGAAAACCCCTTTTTATCCTACATTTTTGGCGCGAAGTTCCAGAAGTTAACATCGACTTTCATAACTTTTATTCAATTTTTATCGATTAATTTCATATCCTTGACTGTCAAAGCTTTATTTAATGCTGTTTGGCTGTATCAAAAATGGTAGATAAAGTGGTAAAAGCTACCAAAATTATCGCGCTGCTTGAAGAGGGTTGCAGCCAATGTTTCGTGGCTAGGAGGCTAAATGTTAGTCGCTCGACAGTCCAAAGGACCTGGCAGCGATATCAGGAGACTGGTTCCGTCGAGAGAAGGCCTGGTTCTGGAAGAAAACCATGTACCCAACCACGGGATGATCGTTTTCTTGTGAGTCGCGCATTGAGAAATCGCAAATCTTCGTATGTGGATCTTAAGAACAACCTCCAAGAAGTAAGAAATGTGCATATTAGTCTATGGACTGTCAGGAGGAGGCTTCTCGCTGCCAATATACGCAGTCACCGCCCGGCCCGCGGCCCCAAATTACTCCGTGAGCACAGAGTTCACAGGCTTAGGTTCGCTAGAAATTGTGAATCATGGACTCAAGACGATTGGAATAGGGTTTTGTTCTCTGATGAAGCCAGGATATCTTTGTTCGGTGAAGATCGACGTCGGCGAGTGCTAAGAAGACAAGGAGAACGCTTTGCAGAGGCATGTTTCGAAGAAATCACACCTTATGGTGGGGGCTCTGTTATGTTTTGGGCAGGAATAAATTCAATGGATCGTACAGAGTTAGTCTTCATTGAAAACGGCTCACTGACTGGGCATCGATACATAACGGAAGTTCTAATTTCTCATGCACAACCCGCATTGGCCGCTCTAGGTGAAGACTCGATTTTTATGGACGACAATGCTCGCGCCCACCGATCCCGCGATGTTAATGCGTATGTGCAAGAGGTCGGCATTCGTCGTTTGGATTGGCCAGCTCGAAGTCCCGACCTCAATCCCATAGAGCATGTCTGGGACGTTCTGAAACGGCGTGTGAGATCAGTACACCCGGCTCCGCAGACCATCAGAGAGCTGAAGAATGTGATTACTGCGGAGTGGGAACGTATTCCGCAAGCAGGTATCCGGGATATACTCGCTAGCATGCCCAGACGAATTCAAGCTGTGATTTTAGCTAGAGGGGGTCACACTCGATACTAAACATTTATCTGCTTTTACTTTATTAAAGAAAAACAAACAAAAAAACTTTTTTATTTTTACTTCATGAGCATATGCACTACTAGCGAATATACACTACTAGCGAGGTTTAGCATTATTTCCCATAAATTGTATCTAAATTTTATGAAATACTGATGAAAACGATTATTTTCTTATTAATTTAGCAAATTGTGTGGATAAAACTACCTATAATTATCAAACAAAGAAATATTAACATTTGAAATGGTTCATTGCTTAGGTGCCCGTTTTTTTTGCAAATGAGTGTATATAAATCATTATCTCAGTCCATACATTTTCCACTGTTGAGCCTCCATCGTCCTCTTCCATTGTGGGAGGGAAATTGACCTACTATACCATGCAAGTTAGATGTATTCATTTAGGGATTTGTTTGGAGTTTTCCTATCCTTGCATAGATATTAAATGCTTATATATCTCTTAATCATCTTTTACAATACCCACGGGAAATTGTGGGTGTGATGTACTGTATTCTTACTCCGTCACCACACGAAAAGAATATAAATAATCTCCTGCAATACAAACAAACGTACAACCTGTATAAAGGTACCAGGGTACCTTGTATTATATCCCTTACTCGTCTTTTACGACACCCATGGGCAAGAGAGGGGTGTGGAGAATTGTATTCTTACTCTGTCACCACACGAAAAGAATATAAATCTCGTACAATACAAACAAACATATAAACTGTATGAAGGTACCCGGGTACCTCGTCACTCTTAGGAAGGTGTTTTATTTGTCACTCACATAAGGGTTAAAAGTAAATGGTTAATAAACTCATCTGTGTGTTGATCCATTAATCTTATAGAGGCTATTCAACATGAAATAAATAAATACTTTTTTTAATTTTGATTAACTGACTAGTAAAATTAATAGTGTTCTAATGTATGTCTATATGATTTCTTTTTGTTTAATCGCCCTCACGGGCAAACTTAAGTCTTTTCGACCATAATGCCTTGTCTTACGTTGCTTACAAATAATTTTCTTTACATATTATTTACTTCTTCATATTGTATAACTTATTAATAGTCATTGTTCGTGAGTAAGTCAAGTCGTTATCACTAATTAGGCGCTGAAAACCTATTTAAATGATTTCTCTGGGAATGTAGGTAGGTTTCACGGTAGGCAGCGGCCTTGCTGTGCCCCTGGTATTGCAAAGGTCCATGTGCAGCAGTTTCACTTACCATCAGGTGTGCTGCTTGCTCGTTTGCCACCGTAAGCAATAATAAAAAAAAAAAAAAAAGTCGGTAGAAAATACACGTAAACCACTCTTATATCACATTCATCACACTTCATCACTTTAATTGTATTATATTACATAAAATATCAGCAAAATTATTCAATATAACACTATAAAACACTAAAAAAATTTATATAATACAAGGAGCTTAACATGACATAAAATTTCCATATTCGCGCCAAAACGCCTAACCTATAACCTCCCCTATATGACTTTCGAAATAATGCAAGCCTTTTCTTTAAAACCGACGTCGAGACGTCGGTCGATGGGACCTCACTAGGGGGTATTCCGTCGGTCCGACCACTGACGACAACTAACCCTGCTCCGGTGGTCGGTCCAACGACGAAGGCGACGTGGTGTTCGGATGCTGGTGTGCGTGCTTTCGCCCCTCTGTCGCTCCGGACGGAGTGGTGCAAGGAGTGCGCCGACCGCGACCCACCCCAAAAAAAAGCCTTCTTTTTAAACAACATCCAAAAAGCACTAAAGAAATAATCCTTGTATTACAGAGGGACTTTACAAACATGTAATTAACGGATACAAATTACATACAGACTCAGATTAATATTTTGCTGTGTGGTAGCGGCTTCGAATACTACCAACCCTTGCTTTGCTCGTGGGTGTCGTAAAAGACGACTAAGAGCCCTAGAATGACCCGGACCAACTCCATCTGGTACCATTTGGGTCAACGATTACATTCCCAAGGAGGGTTGACGTCAGGCAGGCGGTCGGTCATAAAAGTCATTGCCGAAACTTTTTGCAATATGTCAAAACAGATGACTTATTGCGTCGACCCCAAGTAATTGGGATAAGAGCAAGATGATGATGATGACTCAGATTAATATTTTGCGGATGCCATAAAGTATTGTTTCCGTGTGGTGACTGAGTAAGAATACAGTTCAACACCCTCTCGCTTACCCATGGATGTCGTAAAAGACGACAAAGAGATATCTCCCTTTATGGCGAAGGCTCGAGTCCAAAAGTGGGACATGAATGAGCTGTGATGATTAATATGATGATAATAAAATATATAATATAGTTTTCTAATATAGATTTTCTTCTCTTATATAGATAATATTTGGATATCATATCCCTTAGTAGTAGACCCCCCGACTAGGTGGATCGATGACCTGGTGAAAGTTGATGGGTGTCGTTGGATGCAGGCGGCACAGGACCGCACTTTGTGGCGTAACATGAGGGAGGCCTACGTCCAGCAGTGGATGGAGATAGGCTGAAATGATGATGATGATGATATATCTATACAAATAAATAAAATTCAAGTGTCTGTGTGTAATGTCAAAAAAATTGAATTTTTTTCTAACTGATACGATTATTTGCACGATACCTTCACTTAAAACCGGTTTAAAAAACACTTGTTTGTCTGTCTGTCTATCTGTTTCATTTGGGTAATCTTTAAAACGGCTGGACTGATCTTGATAATATTTTACTACTCGGTAGCTGTATATATTATACGCTGTATTTTATCCCGGTATTCCCACGGGCACGGAAACTTCGCGGGTAGGCGATTGAAACCGAAGCAAAGCGAAGGCGGGTTGCTAGTATTTAATAATAAAATATCTTACGCCATTGCTTTTTTGTTATTTGATGGACATATAATTATTTATTCTAAGACTTTCAAACATATCGTCTCGCACTCAACATTCGACACCATTTAATTAACATTGTCCTTGTTAACTGTCTGTTTATTCGCTTCAGTTTTAATTAACTTGGCAGCTGGTATAGTGGTTTAAGTGGCGACCTATATTTACGTCTTGCAAATATTTGTTTTTTTAATGCCTTTGATGGTTGAGCAAGCAGCCCATCTGATCATCATTATCATCGCAGCCCACATACGTCCCACTATTGGGCTCGCCCTCCACAATGGGAGAGAATTTGACCTACTATACCATGCTGGTCAGACTTGTTGGTATAGGGTTTCGTTTTGAGTTTTCCTTCTTATACACAAATGATATCATCATCTCAGCCTATATATGTCCCACTGTTGCGCTCTCACCTCCTCCACAATGCGAGGGAATTTGACCTACTATACCATGCTGGTCAGACATGTTGGTATAGGATTTCATTTTGAGTTTTCCTTCTCATACACAAATGTTATGTGCATATTATATCCCTTAGTCGTGTTTTACGACATCCACGGGCAAGATAGGGAGTGGTGAATTTATTCTTACTCCGTTATCATACAGAATGATATGTGGTAAGGCTTTGGGGTCTTTCGCTCAATCAACGAAGCACAGTAGCGAATTCTGTTCAGACGTCAATTTTCTGCGTGTCTTATTATCGACAGTTGCTGCTGCAGGCAAACATTTGTCAGCAGTGTTACCCTGCTACTAATAGGGATTACGAAATATGTAGGACATTTATTTTTTAATATGAATTCCATAAATTAGTTTTCTACATTTAAATGAATAACTATTCTCGAGCCCACTGGAACACACTAAAAAAATTTCATCAAAATCGGTCCAGTTGTTTAGGAGTTCAATTAGAAACACACGAACAGAAGATTTATATATATATATATAAAGATTTGTTTCATATAATGGCTAAATATTGTAACTAGTGTGAGTTGGATTCGTGTTGTGTGGCTGAGTTTATTGTAATACCCATTGAACCAAAAAGTAATTCAAAGTGAGTGTGTCGTTTGTGAGAGATTTTATAAATAAAACTTTATAAGTTTTATTTATAAAATATATTTGATGTTTCAAAAATCTAGTAGGATTTTCTGTAGTAATGGTGCTACTATTATCTTATATCTTTAAACGAGCAGTGTATATATATATACACCTATATATATATTCAGGATCTCGGAAACGGCTCCAACGATTTTGTTGAAACTTGGCATACTAGAGGTTATCGGGTTCAAAAAATCGATCTAGCTAGATTTTATTTATAGAAAATGTTCAGCTCAGATGGGAAGTTGACAGGTTCTAATTTTGATTTTGTTGACATTCAAACAGCGTCGGTTCGAATCTCGGTGTTATATTATTCTCTTTTTGTAATTTTTTATATAATTTTCATTATTTATTTTTTATTAATATATATCTAAATAAATTCGACAAAAATATTCCGAGCGAAGCTCGGTCAACCAGATATTTTATAATAAACAGTTGAGAAATAACTTACTATCATGTTACTCAATCGAAAATTGTTAAACAACCAGTTTTCTTAATTCTTACCTAACTAGATCTGTGATATACATTCGATACTGTGAATTTTAATAAAACAACAGCATCATAATTAAAAGTTTTCATAATAAAATAATCTATCTTTATTGTATGTAACTACAGGCCGTAGTTAATACGGTTGAAGTAATTCAGGTTGGTTTATGTAATAGAGCCTTTGTTTGTGAACAATTACATAGGACGGAAAACGATGTGACAATTAAATAATTGCGACAGCGTACCACAGGGAACACATTTAGGCCCTACAGTATGAATTACGAGTCGAATGATTTATATTTATACAGCTGAACAACAAAGCTTGGCGTTAATGAGTATTTTCGGCTGGGTGATAATAAGTCTATAAAAATGTAAGTTATAATTTTCTACGTAATAATTTTTACCTCTTTAATCTATTTCATCCCTTTAAAATGAATATTTTTTCATTTCAGTGCTACCTATTAATCCTACAGACGATCTTACCTACAGAAATATTAATAATTTATATTAATATTTAATAATAATATTAATATTAACAAAATGTAATATTTACAAAAAGTAAATACGCACTTGTTCAAAATAAAAAAAAAGATTTGAAATGGAAAAGTTGCATAGAGAAGAATCACGAGAAAATACGTACAACGTTTTTTCACAATCTTCCTTTGAATATGTAGACGTTACGTTATTTTTAAGAAACTGTAACGAAATCAGTAACTTGGTCAGCGTCACCTAATTTAAAAAATCTGTGATTTTTGTAACTATGTAGTTATTTTTATTTAGCTACTGTGATTGTTTGCATAAATACCTGCACCAACTGTACAGTTAGTTACACACAAAACGAAAAATAGTTAAATCACTTTTTGTAGCTATACAGTTAAATCAGTAAAATTAACTTCCCTTCATACGAGAGTCAACAAAATTTAACGTAACACACGTTAAATTTTGTGTTTTCATAAATCTTTAACTATAGAACAGCTTTAGACGTTCTTTATTTTTTTTTTTGGGGTGGGCTATGGTCACCGCACCCGCCGCCCGGCTCCGTCTGGGGCAACAGAGGGGCGGCGTGCAGCCCCTTAACGCACCCATAAAGCACGTCGCCTTCGTCGTTGGGCCGACCACCGGTGCAGCGTTCCTTGACTTCAGTGGTCGACCCGACGGAATACCCCGAGGGAGTACCCTCTCTTATTGACGTCCCCCCGGGACGCCGATCGCCGTCGCGACGCTAACCTATATGTGTCGGACTAAATCTCCGGTCCGGTCACCCGCAGCTTCTGCTAGGGCTGCATCAGACGCAGGTACTCGCGCCTGCGCCGACCCAGTCGTCGGCGGAGGACCGTGTCCGCGTGGAGTCGTTCCTCCCGCACACGGTCCGCCGCCTCGAGCTTTAGACTTTGGGGAGAATAGGCAATACAGTTTTTTTATAATATAAACTAGCTGTCCGAGAAACTTCGCTTGCATGCGTTAAGTATCTAAATTTGTTGTTATACATGTTGTGTTAATGGCCACGTCGTCTTTTAGCATAAATAATAATATCCACACTTGTAATATCCACAATACATTAATCACCATTTTTGTTATGTCAGCAGTTGCCATGCCACGGCGACTGCGCTGCTTGATGCGCGAAATCCAATTTTACCAAATATTGTCTTATTTAGTAACATTTATAGACTACTCCGCTCCCATTTCCGCAGTATTATGTATTACTAGCAGCCCGCCCTCGCTTCGCCCCGGATTCAGCCGCTTTACCCGTGTTCCCGTGGGAATACCGGAATAAGATCTAGTCTGTGTTACTCCCTGATATTAAAGCTTTTCATTAGTGAAATCATTTTTGAAATCGGTTCCGTGGTTTAAGCTTGAATGCGTAACAAACACAAACTTACTTTTGCATTTAAAATATTAGTAAGGACAATCTAAAACCTTTTTTGATAAATACTGTTATACATAATAAGATTTTCCAGAATTCAAGTTGTAGTACTCGAGATTAGCTGAAAGCAAATAAACATACTCTTCAATTTTACACTAGCGCGTTCAATCACTTCGGGTCGTGCGCGCGAGGGGCGCAGCCTCGACGGGGCGACTCCCCGCCGGCGACTGGGGCGGCGCAGGCGCAACTATCTGCGCCTCATGTCGCCCTAGCCGAGGCCGCGGGTGACGTGACGGGGAATTAGTCCGTCACCCGCCGAGAGGCCGACCGCGTGAGGAAAGACCGACGTCTGAAGAGGAATGCGTGAGGAAAGACGTAGGGGGTATGGGTTGCTGGTGTGCGTGCTTACGCCCCTCTGTCGCCCCGGACGGAGTGGTACGAGGAGTGAGCCGACCGCAACACACCCCAAAAATAAAAAATAAAAAAGCGCGTTCAACCAAATAAACTCTTGACATTATAAAAACTAGTATAAATAAAGAAAATAATTATACAATAAGGAATGTGTTAAATTGACTTTTAATTTGATGTTACAAATAATACATAATTATCTTTTTAAATAACATTAGTGTTATCTTATATCTTTAAACGAGCAAATCTTATATATATATATCTATACCAATAAATAAAATTGGAGTGTCTGTTGGTAATGTCAAAATAATAGGCTTTTTTCATGCTCACACGGTTATTTGCACGACACCTATGCCTAAAATAGCAATTAAAAAATTTTTGTCTGTCTGTCTGTCTGTCTGTTTGTTCCGGGTAATCATCAAAACGGCTGGACCGATTTCAAAAATTCTTTCACCAATGGAAAGCTATAATATCAGGGCGTAAACTAGGCTATATTTTATCCCGGTATTCCCACGGGAACGGGAACTACGCGGGTAAAACGACTATAACCTATAACCGAATATATATATATATATATATATATTCAGGATCTCGGAAACGGCTCCAACGATTTTGTTGAAACTTGGCATACTAGCGGATTCGGGTCCAAAAAATCGATCTAGCTAGGTTTTATTTATAGAAAATGTTGTTTTGTCCGTGTTTTTAGCAAAATAAACAAAAACATTAAATTTTAAAAGAATATGAATTAAAATTTCGTTGTCAACGTCATGAGTTACGATAGCTCAGATGGGAAGGTGACAGGTTTTAATTTTGGTATTTTTTCAATCAAACAGTGTCGATTCGAATCTCGGTGTTATTATTATTCTCTTTTTGTAATTTTTTATATATTTTTTATTTTTTAGTAATATATCTATACCAATAAATAAAATTGGAGTGTCTGTTTGTAATGTCAAAATAATAGGCTTTTTTCATGCTCACACGGTTATTTGCACGACACCTATGCCTAAAATAGCAATTAAAAATTTTTTATCTGTCTGTCTGTCTGTCTGTCTGTCTGTTTGTTCCGGGTAATCTTCAAAACGGCCTGACCGATTTCAAAAATTCTTTCACCAATGGAAAGCTATAATATCAGGGCCAGGTAAACTAGACTATATTTTATCCCGGTATTCCCACGGGAACGGGAACTACGCGGGTAAAACGACTATAACCTATAACCGAAGCGAAGCGAGGGCGGGTTGCTAGTATCTAAATAAATTCGATAAAAATATGTCGGTCAACCAGTTATTTACGTATTATTTTCAATGATAGTATTGATCAGTCGCCTTGACCTGGGTGCCATGTGAATTGTTCGACATTCATTTTAAGCACTTAAGCACACGATCGCGCTTCTGCAAATATATTGCATAACTTATAAGTATTATGAGCGCTCGTAATTCTTTAAGGTTTACTTCCTTGACAGAGGTTTTTATTGATATTACTAGCAACCCGCCCTCGCTTCGCTTTGGTTTCAGTCGCCTACCCGCATAGTTCCCGTTCCCGTGGGAATACTGGGATATAATTTAAACTAAGTTACTCCTTATATAAACAGCTAACTGGTAGTAAAATATCATTAAAAATCGATTCAACCGTTTTGAAGATTATCTCAAACAGACAGACTAAACATTTTTAAACTGATTCTTAGACATAGGTGTCGCGCAAATAAACATGTGAGCATGCAAATAGCCCATTAATTTGACATTACAAACAGACACATCAATTTTATTTATTTGTATAGACGACTAGCAACCCGCCCTCGCTTCGCTTCGGTTTCAGTCGTGTTACCCGCGTAGTTCCCGTTCCTGTGGGAATATCGGGATAAAATATAGCCTATGTTACTCCCTGATATTTTAGCTTTCCATTGGTGAAAGAATTTTTGAAATCCGTTCAGTGGTTCAAGCGTGAAAGCGTAACAAACAAATAAACAAACATCTTTACTTTCGCATTTATAATATTACTAGCTTTTGCCCGCGGCTTCGCCCGCGTAAAAATTTACTTGCATATTGAACTATTATCGCAAAGAATATTATCGACATAAAAAGTATTACATTTCTTAATTTAAGAAATACTCTATCTACGTGTCAATTTTCATCCAAATCTGCTCAACAGTTTAAGCGTGATTGAGTAACAAACATCCAAATATCTTCACAAACTTTCACATTTGAATATTACTTCCAGCCTTGTAGTTCAGATTGCCGTGCAAATACGATGGTATTGTGGCCTTTCCTTAGTCTCTGATAACGTACTTTTCCATTGGTGAAAAAAAAATTATATCAATCAAACACCCGCAGTTTCATTCACGTAGACCCCATTCCCATGCCAATACCGAGATAAAAAATACCTATGTAACTTGCTGATATTATAAATTTACATGGGTAAAAAAAAATATATAAATCCCAGAAATATCAGAGATATAAATTGCCTATGCTACTCGCTGACAACATAGGTAGCTTTCCATTGGTGAAAGAATTTTAAAAATTGGTCAACATCCCCCGGTATAGTTGTCGTTCCTGGGCAAATACCGGGATGAAAATAGCCTTTATATGGTATTCACTGATAATATAGCTTTTCATTAGTGAATTAATTTTTTAAACCATTATATTCCCGTGATTTCACCGGCATTGTACCCGATCCCGTAGGAATATCGGGATAAAAATAGCTTAAATATGTTACTCGCTTAAAAATAGCTTTCCATTATTGAAATAATTTTAAAATCGACTTAATTCATCCACACCGGGATAAAATATAGCCTGAGATAAAATAGTCTAAGTTATTCCTTATGTACGACTGGTAGACCTGATGGTAAAATATAATCAATATCGGTCCAGCCATTTTGAAGATTACCTGTAACGAATAGACAGACAGACAAAAAAAAATTGGACCGTATTGTGTGAGCATAAATAAAACCTATTATTTTGATAGACAAACAGACGCTTCAAATTTATTTATTTGTAGAGATAGAAAATTGTAATAATATTTTGATTGTAACTTACTGTCTGGTAGCTGCTAGAAATATTACCACGTTTTCATTGTTCGTGGTTGTCGCAAAATACTACTAAGACAAAGATTTACATCGACCTGGACCAATTGGTGATGCCGTCTGGCCAACAATGTCGGCCAGGTCATAAAATGTTGCTAGAACCTTTGCAATATATCTACGATGGCAGTAGTAGGTACCCTACCTACATATCGCGTCGATCCAAAGTAATTAGGATAAGAGCAAGATAATGATGATATATCATTGGCTGGGTGTCTTCGACTATATGCGTTTTATCCTTTTGGGGCAGCCCAAAATTGTTTCTTAGTGCGTGCTTACCCCAAATAACCGAAATCGGTATACAAAATTTCACATTCTTAGGCCCGGTATCTTTGGCTATACGCTTTCAACCTCTTAGGGGTTGAATTGAGAAAAATTCTTTGTTAGAGCTCGCTTATCCTTGCCAAAATTTTTTTCATAGTGCTTGGTAAGTGAGCACTAAGAAAATCTGGGGGTAATCCAAGAAAGCCAACCGTGTACTAAAATGATCCTTCCTAGGCTCAGTGATTTCGGTTAAACGCTTTTCACCCCCTTAGGGCTAAAATTGCAAAAATCTCTCTTCCCCCAAGAAAGGCAACTTTATACAAAATTCCATGTTTCTAGGCCTAATGATTTCGGCTATATATTTTGCACCCCTTTAGGAGTTGATTTTAATAAAATAATTTCTTAGAGCTCACTTAAAACAAAGGAAAGAGAATTGCATAGAAAGTTTTACGTTCCTAGCTCCAAGAGTTTCGTCTATACGCTTTTCACTCACTTAAGGGGGTGATTTTCCAAAAATCCTTTGCTAGTGCTCGTGTACCCCAAGAAATAAGACGACGTAAAAAGAAAATACTTTCCCCTATTTCAACCCCTTATACCTATTTTTCCGCAATAAAAAGTAGCCTTATATACTTTCTCAAGCTTTAGTTCATCTCTGTACCAAATTTCATCAAAATCGGTTAAGTGGTTTCGACGTGAAAGACTATATGCTTTTCAATCCCCTTTTTTTTGGGGTGAACTGCGGTCAGCGCGTTCCTCGCACCACTCCGTCCGGGGCGACAGAGGGGCGTAAGCACGCAACACCCGCAACCCACCCGAACACCACGTCGCCTTCGTCGTTGGACCGACCACCGGAGCAGGGTTACTTGTGCTTTTCAACCCCTTAAGGAGGTGAATTACCAAAAATCCTTTGCTAGTAATCGTGCACCCCAAGAAATACGATGGTGTAAAAAAAGTACGTTTCTAGGCCCAGTGGTTTCGGCTGTATGCTTTTTGGTATTTTAGGGGTTGACTTTCATCCCTATGTAAGTGAAACTACCAAAACGCTAGAACGAATATTTATTTATTTATTATCAGGTGCCTTCATACAAAGATTCACGGTTCTATCATCGAAAATGATGAATTTCCATACAAAATATCATCCCCTATTTCAACCCCTTATACCCATTTTTTCCAATAAAAAGTAGCCTATATCCTTTCTCAAGCTTCAGTCCATCTCTGTATCAAATTTCATCAAAATCAGCTTAGACGTGAGAGGCTATATGCTTTTCAACCCCTTAAAGGAGTGAATTTCCAAAAATCCTTTGCTATTACTCGTGCACCCCAAGAAATACGATGGTGTAAAAAAAATACGTTTCTAGGCCCAGTGGTTTCGGCTGTATGCTTTTGGTATTTTAGGGGTTAAATTTCATCCCCATGTAAGTGAAACTACCAAAACGCTAGAACGAATATTTATTTATTATCAGGTGCCTTAATACAAAGATTCACGGTTCTATCATCAAAAATGACGAATTTCCATACAAAATATCATCCCCTATTTCAACCCCTTATACCCATATTTTCGCGATAAAAAGTAGCCTATGTCCTTTCTCAAGCTTTAGTCCATCTCTGTACCAAATTTCATCAAAATCGGTTTAGACGTGAAAGACTATATGTTTTCACCCCCTTAAGGGGGTGAATTTCCAAAAATCCTTTGCTAGTGCTCATGTACCCCAAGAAATACGATGGTGTAAAAAAGAAACACGTTTCTAGGCCCAGTGGTTTCGGCTGTATGCTTTTTGATATTTTAGGGGTTGAATTTCATCCCCATGTAAATGAAATTTCCAAAACGCTTGAACGAATATTTATTTATTTATTGTCAGGTGCCTTAATACAAAGATTCGTGGTTCTATCATCGAAAATGACGAATTTCCATACAAAATGTCATCCCCTATTTCAACCCCTTATACACATTTTTTCGCGATAAAAAGTAGCCTATGTCCTTTCTCAAGCTTTAGTCCATCTCTGTACCAAATTTCATCAAAATCGGTTTAGACGTGAAAGACTATATGTTTTCACCCCCTTAAGGGGGTGAATTTCCAAAAATCCTTTGCTAGTGCTCGTGTACCCCAAGAAATACGATGGTGTAAAAAAGAAATACGTTTCTAGGCCCAGTGGTTTCGGCTGTATGCTTTTTGATATTTTAGGGGTTGAATTTCATCCCCATGTAAATGAAATTTCCAAAACGCTTGAACGAATATTTATTTATTTATTGTCAGGTGCCTTAATACAAAGATTCGTGGTTCTATCATCGAAAATGACGAATTTCCATACAAAATGTCATCCCCTATTTCAACCCCTTATACACATTTTTTCGCGATAAAAAGTAGCCTATGTCCTTTCTCAAGCTTTAGTCCATCTCTGTACCAAATTTCATCAAAATCGGTTTAGACGTGAAAGACTATATGTTTTCACCCCCTTAAGGGGGTGAATTTCCAAAAATCCTTTGCTAGTGCTCGTGTACCCCAAGAAATACGATGGTGTAAAAAAGAAATACGTTTCTAGGCCCAGTGGTTTCGGCTGTATGCTTTTTGATATTTTAGGGGTTGAATTTCATCCCCATGTAAATGAAATTTCCAAAACGCTTGAACGAATATTTATTTATTTATTGTCAGGTGCCTTAATACAAAGATTCGTGGTTCTATCATCGAAAATGACGAATTTCCATACAAAATGTCATCCCCTATTTCAATATTCTATGGGCTTCATACTTTCGATTGGTATAGAATTTGTCTAATAATCAAACCGGTACAATGTTCAAAAAAAAATTTTTTTTTTAAATTATTAATTAATCATACTCTGGACTAAAATTTGTTAGGCAACCCATATGCAATATATTTATTGACATATTAATATACATAAAAAATAAGTTTCGTCAAATAAGCATCTCGGTGAAGGTCGTTGTATAGCGGGATCCTATACTATCCTATACGACAAACCCGATTTTGCCCCCGTTTTATAGATAATGGTACGGAACCCATCGTGCGCGAATCTGACTCGCACTTAGCCGGTTTTTTTGTATCATTATCATCTCCGATTCACGGCTGTCTTCCAAAGGAAGATACACGGTCCTTTGAAAGGCTTACATGGGGATATGAATCCAACACGCAGAGGCCTTTGGAGAAATTTAATGTAAAAATGGGATGGGACATCTACCGATGACACTCCACGTCTGCACATAACACTATTATTATTATTATTGTTAATTATTTTATATCTCTTTTTCTTTTCTTTTATTTTCTGCCTCGAATAGGTTTGTTGAAAACCAGCACTGCATATTTTCTATGCAGCACTTTGCTGAGCTTTCCACTATTGTCAATTTAACTACATAATAATTAAATATTCTGATATAATTGGTGTTATGTTGTCAATAAATGCTATTCTCTCCTATTCTTTCTCAATAGTTTCCAAATCCTAATGTACATCTCGCGATTTAGGGAGTCACTGAGCTGGACTAGACCAGACCTCTCCGCCGTTATTCACCACTAGTATATAGTCTTAAAAAAGTTTAATTCAATATGTTAACAGAACCGACATAAACCAAATTAAACACATCGGTCTAGTTACAACTTTCAAAACGTTTAACACGAAAATAATAAAAATTTCACATATTTACATAAGACTTTCGTCACACGCGGGTTCATCGTTTAACAATAACTCGAATTGCGGAAGAAAATTTGATTCTTATCTTTGAAACATTAAAAAAAACACCGCGCTTGTTTACCCTACATAGTTAAAATAACAACGAAAGAACTTGTGTAAGAACTTTAACTGTTGTGAAATTATAAAGGCGTTTGTTTTTTTTTTTAATTAATTGAGAACTTGCGATGGGATAGTTCGTTCTAATGCGTTCACACGCAGAATAGAGAAAAAATGGTGTACATATGTACAAGTATTTAAATTTTCGTGTTCTGCGTTTATTGTTCTAATAATGTATGAGATACATATTATTATTTTTATAGCTAAGTCAAGACGATTTCTTAGTTTTATTTATTACTAGGAAAACTTCACGGTTTTATTTGTGTAGTTTCCTTTCTTGTTGGCAAATTGAATACATCTTATGATACTCCTTGATAATGTAGCTTTCAAGCAGTAAAAGAATTCTTAAAATTGGAATTAAATATAGCCTAACTGTTACTCCCTAATTGTGTAGATTTCATCGGTGAAAGAATATTTTAAATTGGTGATTTATGTACGAAAGCGTAACAAACATACACACAAACTTATTTATTATATTCTCATTTATAATATTAGTTAGGATATATGAACTAATTGTCCTTGCCAGTTTCGCGTAGAATATTATATAGGTAATAAATACTAGCTGATCCAACAGCCGTTGTTTTGTTCAAATAAAATAAAAGGAAATCGATAGCAGCGTCATCTACCGGGTCCAGTCATTAATCTATACCATTCTCGAATCCACTGGAGCACATACAAAAAATTTCATCAAAATGGGTCCAGCCGTTTAGGAGGAGTTCAATTATAAACACACGAACAGTTTTATATAAATATAAAGATATATAGTAACTATTACGTTGATAGTATGTTAAAGACATACCATCATAAAAGATGAAAATATTTTCATTATATTAATTACTATCTAATTGAATTTAGTAACTTCATTCATTCATTCATTTCAGTGTATATTATGTCCCACTGCTAGGCGCGAGCCTCCTCTGCGATAGGAGTGAAATTGACCTACACCACACTGGTCAGACGAGTTGGTATAGGGACTTATTTCAAGTTTTCCTTCTCTTGCTATTATATGCTTGTTATATCCCTTAATCCTCTTTTATGTCATCCATGGTCAAGGTATGGGTTGGTTTAATAGTATCCTTATTCCGTTACCATACGGCAAACCTATTGTTTACAAATCAGATAAATTTATTAATTTACAAGCAGGAAAATAATTTTACTTTATAAATAATAAAATGACAATTTAATAATGGATAAAATTAATACGGATTTAGATCCTCCAATCGAATGATGGCTATAATATTATTTTTTATTACTTTATATTTTTATTACCTTCCGTGTGGTGACGGAGTAAGAATACAATTAACTACCCCATTTCTTGCACGTGGGTATCGTAAAAGACGACTAAGGGATAATACTCAGATAACATCTATATAAAAAGAAGGAAAACTCGAAATATAACGCTATACCAACCCGTCTAAGCAGCGTGGTTAAAATAGGTCAATTTCTCTCCTATTGTGAAGGAGACTCGAGCCCAGCAGTGGGACAAATTCCAATCATTTATTATGTATAAACCCCGCGGGGCACTTACATATTGTCATTTTTTTACATTTTTTATTAAAATTATCACCGGATCGGAACGCGACTGGACATATATGAGCTGTGATGATGATTGTTTTATTATGTTAACCAATGCGCCATTGTTGCAATCTTATCGGTACGCCCATTCAAAAGATTTATTTATGAGTCAGCATGTTCGTTAGACCAAAAATGTTATTTTTTATTGTTTTATTTTTCCATTTGTCACGACATTGAGGCTGAATAGTTTGTAATCTAAGAATAGTCTATGGTTGACATCACTCAAGTCGTGAGCAAACATAATGGGTCGTAGAAATAACCGTTAAGTATCTGTATATAGAAAAAAAAACGTCATTTAATATAATAAGGTTTAACTATCCGTGTGACGGATTAAGAATGTAAGTAATATAATAATCACTTTCTTGCCCGTGGGTGTTGTAAAATATGACTAAAGGATATAATATGTAAATATTATCGATCAAAGAAAAGAAAAATTCATATAATTGTTAATTTTCCTTCCATTGTGGAAGAAACAAACCCAAGAGTGGGTCGTATATGGGCTGAAAAGATCGTTATACTTAGCTAGAAATTATGCCGCATTACGAACTTAAAATAATTACAATGTCTTAAATAAAAGTAATTTTACTGATATTATGGCGTTGAATTTTACTAAAACCTCGATAAAATTCGTGGTAGTGTAATAATAAAATTCGCCACCCCTGTCTTGCCCATGGGTGTCATAAAAGGCTATTTATCTCCGTTTCACGGGATCTTCCTAAAGAAGATACTCGGTACTTTGAAAGGGTTACATGGGGATATGGATCCAACACGCAGAGACCTTTGGAGAAATTTAATTTAAAAATGGGATGGGACGTCTACCGATGACACTCCACGTCTGCACATAACACACGTGGACTGCCAACGGTAGGTGTAGAACTATTGTGTAATGATGGTATCTAATATAATATCTTTATGGGGTTGGAGGTTCAATGGACTGGTTTAACTAAAACTATTGATTTAAAAACTGTCGTCTGCCTTCAATACCTTTATCGTCTTGAATTTTATCAGACGGTGACTCGCCAATTCACTGAATGGCCCCCTCCAAACCGTCGCCACAGACATGTTGGTATAGGGTTTCATGTCGAGTTTTCCAACTCTTGTATAGATCTTATGTGCATATTATATCCCTTAATCGTCTTTTACGACATCCGCGGGCAAGAGTGGTGAATTATATTCATATGCCGTCACCCCACGGAAGAAGACTATTAAGGATTTATAATATCCGTATAACATCTGTACGTGAGAAGGCAATTTGAAATAAAGCCCTATACCAACATATCTGAATAGCCTATAAGTAGGTCAATTTGGGGGACGAAAGGTTCTCGAGTGGCCCCCACTTATCGGATGACGTAGTGTAGGACGCCCCCCAATAGGTGGATCGACGGCATGATGAAAGTTTCTGCGCGTGGTTGGATGCAGGCGGCACAGATTAGCACTCTGTGATGTAACATGAGGGAGGTACAGCAGTGGACGGCGATAGGCTGAATGATGATGATGATGATGAAAGTATGATAAAATCCGTGAATGGAGTGTTATTTCATATCCGTGAAACTAGTGTAAATATCAGCGATCATTCCTTCATTATTCCATTCTACTAGCATCGTTATAATCGGCTGAGAAAGTAAGGCAGACAATTCATCTACTTTTTCGACACTACCTTTGAAACTCATATAAACGTCGTTTACTGGACATTCTGTTCTACGTACTCTGCATAACGCAATTATAGTCGTAATTGATTAAAAAACAATTACTGCTTGATACAATCCGCACAAGTTAACTATTCTCTGCTCAAATACATATCTTACTACTTATGTTCATTCTTATATTTATTTTTGGGAACACTATAATTTTCTTAATGATAGGTATCTTATAGTCTTTTCTGTATTCCTAACAACGCATATGAGGGATTTTAGGACGATCAGTTGAGTGATTAATCGATGACAGCGTAATAAATAAACATTCACGTTGGTATTTCTTTTAAGACAACACCCTGCAGTAAGGAACTAATCCTTATATTCCGAGGAACTTTACAGACATTTAATTAACGGACACAAATTACACCTAGACTTGGAATACAATTTATATTATTCTGGATGGGAATCGAACTTCGAAATTATCACAGTAGGGCGGTATCTTCAACACTATGCCATCCGTGCAGTCGTTCATTAGGGCAAAGTACTCCAGATTTAATTATTTTGATATAATCACACTACTTGTTTATTCGTTAAGAGTGTATAACTAAAACCTGTCTCTCTGTTCTCGTTAATCGTTTCTGCTCTAGATTTCAAAGGACGACTTACAGGTTATTATTTCTGTAAAGGGTACAACTACGCAGAGATAGTGAACGCTAGTCCCAAGTGCCTTGACACACTTCCCCATAGTTCATTCATAGTTATAAACAGAACTGGTTTGTGTGGGCTCACTTTAATATTATTCATAAGTGGGGTGAAACACTTTATTTAATTTTGTTATTCACTAGAGATCCGCCCGGCTCGCACGGGACCAATGCTGATATTAAATGTACTACAGAATATCTTTATATACAACGTTCACAATTCTATTTTCATTAGACAATACAAAGATGTTTCTTTAGAGGTTATTCTTGAAAGAGCGACATATTATGCATGTTATTATACATATAAACCTTCCTCTTGAATCACTTCTGGGATCTGGTCCAGCCATAATCGACCAATTATATTACGTATCTTGTGGTTCGAAGGGATTCATACTGGAGCTAGTTCTTACAAAATCTGTTGTACACAATTTTATATCTAGTAAGAAGAAAAATTGAGTTTCTTGCCAGATCTTCTCAGTAGCGTTCACGTTCCGATTCGGTGGTAGTTTATTTTTTTGGATAATTTAATTTTATAAACTTGACAATATGTAAGTGCCCTCTCGGGGTTTATGCATAATAAATGATTTGAATTTGACTCTATCTAGTAAAATAACCGCATCAAAATCATTTGCGTAGTCTTAACAATCTAAGCATACATAGGGAGGGACAGACAGACAGTGGGAAGTGACCTTGTTATATACTATGTAGTGATGTATAGAAGTAGTTCGTATATATATGTACACACAGGTTCGCTGGCATACAGAATCCTTATTATATGATTTATGATATTAATACGAGTATTGTACTTATGAAATGAAATTATTTTTATGAGAGGACTCGGTATTCTTTCCTTTCGTGACAATTAATGAAACGTTGAGAAAGTAAAAATCAAATACAAACGCGATAAAAGCAGTCAAAATAGTTTTATTTAATGTTTTGGTTTTGTTAAGTATTTTTCAGACGCAAAAGATTTATTTTAAGTGTATAATTTTTCGCAAAACGATATTAATCAAATTACGACGACTCATCTAATCGAAAAGTCAAGTTCAGGAGCTGCTTGTAGAAAATTAATAATTCTTCCTAACCCATATACGATCTATTATTAGATTTTCGTGTCGTGACGGAGTAAGAATATAATTCACCACCCCCTCTGCCGTGAGGTTTAAAAGACGATTAAGGGATGACATATGTGTATGGCATCTATGCAAGAGAAGGAAAACTTGAAATGAAACCTATACAAGCACGTCTGAATAACAATTCCCTTCTATTATGGAGGAGGCTCAAGCCCAACAATGGGAATTGGTATGATCTGAAATGATGTTGGTGATAATGATTAGATACACGTCTTATTTTTAATAGGAGATAGATGGAGATACTATGCCAATTATACCTACTGTATAAATAGCAAATACCCGTGCAGTGTTAGAATAAAAGTACAATTCATCTCTTATCTTCATCATCATCCCTTATCTTACCCGTGAGTGTCGTAAAAGAGGACTAAGGGATGCTAAAAAAATATTATTCTTATAAAATTAGCAATTTATCCAATGAATCTATAAATTTAAGAGAGAGAAAAGGTGTCACCGGTAAATATTCAATTAGCGCCACCTAATAGCCATCGGGCTATAGACAGGGATGGTTCGGTCCATGGGCATGTATGGTATACCTGTGTTGGTGGTTTTCTTTTAAATTTCTGTTGATGGCAAAGGAGCATGCAGCACACCTAATGGTAAGTGATACTGTCGCTCATATACATTTGCTAAGCATCTGCCTGCTGTGAAGAAAGTGAAGAAAGTGTGAATGCGTGCAAAGAGTGTCTGTGATCTAAACGCGTTACCAAAATCCTTCTCTTTTTCGCTCTTTCGCTCAGCGTACGAAATGCAGTCACTAATTGCTACTACTGAGATGTCGATTTTTTGCGAAAACGTACTACCTACATACTATCGATGGACCGCTCGACCCGGTTCGCGGCTGTACACAGAGAACTATCGATAGTGTGTTCCTACAGCATAAAATTCTTTAACGTTAGTCTCAGGGTCCCCTTGTGAACCGATCAATCACAAAGGGCTTTGATGATCAGGAAAATATGCGAATACTGTAATGTGGCGAGGGAGGCAGCATGCCTGTTGGCCGGAACTCTCTTATGGCGATTATAGGCGGCGATACTCGACAGTATTAGGTATATGTAGGCCTCGTTGACGCTGAGAGATGCTGCAGCGGTTACTGCTACAGCTGGGATGTCATTGCTCGTTGGGTCGGCGGTATGAAATCCTCCCTTTCCGATTAGTGCAGGTTAGATTACGGTTGTTCTAATATCTGCACACGAAGTGTTCTGTTCGCGCAGAGGGATAGAACACGAGGAATTCTTTTAAAAGTCGTTTTCAATATATATTCTGAATAACATTTCGTTTCAAATAGTACCACTTATACGTTGAGTTTTATTTTATTTATTTCCCAATTGTTAAACTGTTTACTTACAACCTTGCTCATTGTTATGTACGAGATACCGGTTTAGATAAACGTGACATTCGTTTCGACTCGAATATCTATCAGACAAACAATGTAATGTCAGGTGAAAATTAGACAACGCAATACATTGTACACATTTGAGCTTTTATTATTACATTTATTTTCCGTATGGTGACGAAGTAGAAATCACCATCTCAACTCGGCCCATACACGTCCTAGTACTGGGCTCGAGCTTCCTCCACATTGGGAGGGAAACTGCCCTACTGGTTTTATTTCGAATTTTCTTCTCTTGCATAGTTTTTATTTCCACACGATTGCATTAATTAAAAGTATTTAATTGTGACTGTCCGTGATTCCAATTCTAGGTCTTCGCAGAATATCAGCGTTACTTTAACTCAATGAAGTAATACTAGCTGAGCTAAGATCCTCTTTAGTCTTTCAGCATATATTAGTTTTAACCTTTATTAATGCACACGTTAAATTCGTTTTATTTATTTTTTTTTGCTTTTCTTCTTTACGACGTTATATATGAAATGTATGAGAGCAAAATGAATTGTATTTCTTGCTCTCTTTCATTTTTCCTGTGGAAGAAATAAAAGCGACTAAGGAGTTATAAATATACATATAACATCCATGTAAAAGAACGAAATGCAGTACTTATTCAGATGTCGATTTCCTGCGAGAGTGTGGTACTCCGCGAATGGACCGGCCCGCGGCTGTGGACAGATGACAATCGTCAGTGTGATCCTTGCACATGTAAAGTAAAAACGCCAATTTTGCTCCTATTATGGAGGAGGCTGAAGGCCAAAATTGATACGTTACATACGTAGCCGAGATGACTACTAAAAAACAAATAACGAATAAATTAACAGACAGAGCACTCGTAACCGTAATAATTATCGCCAGATTCCACAAAGAATTGTCCTACGTAGAGATTCTATAAACCATTGAAGATACATTTTAAAATGGAAGAAAGGAAAGGAGACCCACCACTTTCCCAAGAGTAATCAATATGCCGCATACCACAACAGCATGGATGGAATACGGGATAAGATCAAAGTGAACTAGGAGAAAAGGAAATCTTACTCTCACGCGATGAGCACCTTCCAGAACATCAACTTGTAATTTCCCGCAGAACTTCCAATATTTATTCTGTCTGTGCACAGACGACCGGTGCGCATTTGAAGCCAAACCTTCCTGAGGATACCTCGTCTAAAGGCGAAGCACAAATCGAGTAAATATTCGAAGTTCTGCGGCAAATTGCAAGTTGATGTTCTGGAAGGTGCTCATCATATGAGAGTAAGATTTCCTTATATCCTAATCCACCTTCATCCTATCCCGTATTCCTTATATTTCATTGTGATGTGCGATATATTCATTAACCGTGGTAAAGTGATGAGTCTCCCTTCCTTCCTTCCAGTTTAAAATGAAAATGGATTGTAATGTATCGCCTGTTTCAATCAATTAACTGAAGATACAGATTTTTTTTTGTTGAAGTATTTGCACATTGCACCATTTTACCATGGAACCACTAATAATAGAGACCCAACTAATCTATGGTTACATTATCCAATACAGTTGATGTCAAAACGTCAATAGCCCACTTCCTTTTTAAACAAATGGTCTTAAAAACGACCATCTATAAATGTCACCTACGTTGCAAGATTAATTGGGAAGCTTTTGGCGGGTATTTAATACGTGATGCTAAATAATGTCTCTGCCGAAAATTCCTTGTAAGTAATTAGTTAAATTCATTTACGAATGGTCACATATTTTGAGGGCTTAGTATGAATATATGCGTAAACGTATTTGTATCGTTATCAAGACTAATTTGTATGGGATTCGGAGCAGCCCTTCTATTGGACGATAATATTTTGATTCTAATCCCTTACAAATTCGTCTCGATAACTATACGAATACTTTGATGCAAATATTGAAACGAACAAACGATAGATTAACTTACTAACTATACCATGCTTGTCAAATGAGTTGGTAGAGGGTTTAATTTTAGGTTTTCCTTGTGTTACATAGATGTTATGTGCATATTGTATTTTTAGTCCTCTTTTTACATAACAGTAAAAAAGCGGTGGTGAATTGTATTCTTTTTCTGTCACGATTTTTTTTAAAGTATTGATTATTTTACGGATTTTATCGGGCTTGCATTTAATTTTTGATTGCCGGTCGTTTCGAACATTTTTAGCGTTTATGGTCACAGGCGGACATGGTCTCGTCGAGTACATAATTTTATTTCTAATGGGTAATACTCGCGTAAACCTCAGAAATTGTTACGTAGGCGTTTACGCATAATTTCGAAATGTAAATTTAATAAATTTTTTACCGTGTTTTGCTTCAATTGTTATGTATATTTCATTAGTGTTTATTTATGTTGATATATGTATGTCAAGGAATATTTGTCGTATTTTAGTACTCAAATTTAAGTAACGTAACCTTCGCGTAGACTTGCTAAAATCATTTTATTCTGCAGTGATAAATAAATCGATGCTATTCTGTAGATGCACATATCGGTTATAGAATGGAAATATTTTATTATCATCACCTTGGCTCATATACGTCCCACTACTAGTCTTGGAGAAATTGACCTACTATACCTCATAGTCGGGTTGGCGTAGGATTTTATTTCGAACTAGTAACCCGCCCTCGCTTCGCTTCGGTTTCAGTCTTTCCTACGTAGTTCCCGTTCCCGTGGGAATACCGGGATAAATATAGCCTAGTTTACTCCCTGATATTATAGCTTTCCATTGGTGAAAGATTTTTTGAAATCAGTCCAGTCGTTTTGAAGATTACCCGTAACAAACAGACAGACAGACAGACAGACAAAAAAAAATATAAAGTGTATTTTAGGCATATGTATAGTGCAAATAACCGTGTGAGCATGAAAAAAGCCTATTATTTTGACATTACAAACAGACACTCCAATTTTATTTATTGGTATAGATATAGATTTTCCTTCTCTAGTTGAGATATTATATGCATATAAACATCCTTTAGACGTCTTTTATGACAACCACGGGCGAGGAATAGGGTTGGTGTACTGCATTCTTACTCCGTCATTACAATGCGAGGAAATAATCTATACCAATAAATAAAATTGGAGTGTCTGTTTGTAATGTCAAAATAATAGGCTTTTTTCACGCTCACACGGTTATTTGTACGACACCTATGACTAAAATAGCGATTAAAAAATTTTTGTCTGTCTGTTTGTTCCGGGTAATCTTCAAAACGGCTGAACCGATTTCAAAAATTCTTTCACCAATGGAAAGCTATAATATCAGGGCGTAAACTAGGCTATATTTTATACCGGTATTCCCACGGGAACGGGAACTACGCGGGTAAAACGACTATAACCGAAGCGAAGCGAGGGCGGGTTGCTAGTCTTTATCTATGACCGATGTTGATAAATTTTTTGGTGCACGTTCAAGGGGATTCAAGAATGGTTCAGATTCACAATTGGACCCGGTAGATGGCGCTTATTTGAACAGAACAACGTCTGTTGGGTCAGCTAGTTTATTATAAAAAAAATACAATTGTAGTTTTTTTCAGGGATATATATTTAACAGTACCTATCTATATATTTATGCCGTTGTTAAATATGCGTCGTGGAGTAAATGTACATAGATAATTAAAACTAACGTGTTAGTAATAATTTCCTTACTAAATAATGTTAACTCGAATTACAAATTAATTTCACATATTTATAAGGTAAATTGCTATGTGGTAGCGGCTACGAATACTACCAACCCTTATAATGCTCGTGGGTGTCTTAAAATACGTCTAAGAGTTTTACATAGACCTGCGTCAATTCCATCTGACGTCATCTGGTCAGCAATTACGAAATGATAGGAGGGATGACGTGACGCAGGTCCTAAAACTATTGCTAATAATTTTTGTAATATGTACGATAGAGGACAAGTTCATATGGGGTCGCTCCAAGTAATTGGGGTAAGAGCAGGATGATGATAATTTACAAAATAAATTAAAGAACAACCTTTTTTAAAAACAAGCTTTTATTACTTGTTAATAAAGTGAACTAAAAAGTTAAAAATCCAAATCCATCATCAGATCCTGGTTACCATATAGTATCAAAGTACTCGTCAAGATGAATGGAATGAGCCCAAACTCGATGGGGTTGCGTCGTTTATTTACGGAGTTCCTATGGCCAGCTTCCAGGTCCATCATCAGATCAGCTCTATGTCACAATAATATTGCATTGTCATCCGATTTATACATGCATGCAAAATTTCAGCTCAATCAGAAACCGGAAAATGGATCAAATTTAACTTTGTATGATTTGATTACAGACAACGGAACAGGTAAAACTAAATAAAAGCTTGTAATAATGACGCACGAAGTTACATCCATCTTTGTATTACCTGGGTGTCCCGTCATTCATTTGTCATTCGTTCGTCATTCGTCACAGCTCATATACGTCCAACTGCTGGGTTCGAGCCTCTTCCTCAAAGGAAGGGAAATAAATCTACTATACCACGCCGGTTAGACGGGTTGAAATAGAGTTTTATTTCGAGTTTTTCTTCTTTTACATAGATTTTATATGTATATTACATCCCTTAGTCGTCTTTTACGATACCCACGAGCATGATGGGGGGTGGTGAATTGTATTTTTATTCTATCACCACACGGTGTCCACCGATCAGGTAACATGTTAAGTATACTGTTAATACTGCCGTGTAAATATGACTATAGAGAGGCACTCCTCTTTCCCTGTTTGAAGCCTAACATAATTAATATAAAAATTCTAATAATAGCCAGATTCTTAAGATTATATTACCTAATATTTATAACAAAGGGTTACAAATGAAGTTCTATAAAAAATATCAATTTAATCTATGATAATTTAATCTACTATAATTCAGTCTATCATTGAATGATGTATTTGAATACGAATTTTTAAGTCCTAAAGGAGATTGTGAGCCTATTATCCTCTAAAAATAGTTTTTCCATTCACTCCCAGTGTCTTTGCCTTTGAACATTTCTTAAAGGCAATCTACCATAATGTCAGTGAATACAGGATTTAAACTCTGACTCTTATGGTTTGAAATCTTTTTTAAATAAAACTATTTTTATGGATTTTACCGCGTCTTTATTTAAATTTTGATTGCCCTACATTTCATTCTTGGTTACGGGACACGGAATGAAACAAAGAAATTAAATACAAACGCAAGATAATCCGTAAACATAGTTTTATTTCTAATGCGTACCTAATATTTCAGTAAAGACCAGAAATGTCTCTTTATTATTAGGCGTCTACTTAACAGCTTAACACTTACTTATATATTTATGTTGTAGTTAAGTACTTTACGTCATGGAACTAAACCTATAAATATATCATCATTCATCATCATCATTACAGCTCACATACGCCCCAGTGTTGGGCTCGAGCCTCGTCCCCAATGAGAGGGAAATTGACTTGCTATACCATGCTAGTCAGACAGGTTGATACAGGATTTAATTTAGAGTTTTCCTTCTTTTCAGTAGATATTGTATCCATATTATAATTCCTTAGTCGTTTTTTATGACACCCATGGGTAAGTAAGGGGATGGTGAGTTGTATTTTTCCGTCAGCACACGGACAAATACAAATATTTCAAGTATAATAAAAACATAACAAATTGCATTGGAGTGCAAAATATTTAGCGGTTACACTTTATGATTTTGTATTTTAATTGACCGTGCGCATTGTAATCGTATTCATAACAGAGGTGTTAAAATATTATATAAATATTTTACTTACATTAACATTGTTTGGGTCGAGTGAGAATGTAATACCAGAATTATGTGTTCAGCTAGCTTTGGCCCGCGACTTTGGCTAAGTAAAACTCATGCGTGAAGTCCCCTTGAATAATAATCTTATTATTTATGCTGTAGGTGGAATTGTTTTTGGGATTTTCCTTTTGCCTAGCCAAGGTCGTGGGTAGATGTACTGGGGATTAGTCTCCCACCCGCAGAGAATTCGACCGCGTGAGGGTGACGTCCTGGCCGGCAACACTGCAATGTTACCGGGGTGTCAAAAGGGACGGTACTCAAAAGTGTAACGCGCCGAGCCGACAACGTATGCCAAGGAATCGGTATTAGTGGTCGGCCCAATGACGACGGGGAGGGAATACGGTAGTTTATGGGGTGTCACGCCGTCCATCCGTCGCCACAGACAGATTGGGTGGGGTGTGTCCAGAATATAGCCTATCAAAAAAAAAAGGATGATTTTCAATGAGTTTCTACATGACAAAAATAGGACGTTGTCTAGTACTTTTCGGCTCATAAACGTCCCACTGGACTGGACTCGAGCCTTTTCTACAATAGGAGTCCCTTCCTCGAGCTTACTATACCGCGCCGGTCAGATTGATTGTCATAGGGTTTTGTTTCGAGTTTGTTCCTGTGATTGCCAACCCGCGTGGCAAGCATGTTGATTATGACGATATTACTCCTCAGGCAATCCAACAGACGTCGATATACTGATGAATGAATAGATGAATCGCCAAACCATCTGCCAAGCCTAGTGATTAACAAATTATAGGAATTATGGCTTTTGAGTAGTTCTATGTCTAAGAGTGTATGATAAACACTATATGATATAACTATTACATAATATTATTACTATTACTATGTAATAGTAGGTATTATTATTTTTCTTCAATTTATAAATTACCTAATATATTTTAAATTTTAAAACAAAATATTTTAAATATAAATAGCATGTTGATTTACCGGCAGCGAATACAAGAACCAAATTTGCAGTGGTCAGGGTTGCATAGAGAAGAACTTTCTCATGATATGCGTCGTGTCCAGTAACACCACCTTCTGCGTCAGACCCTCAATCCAACTACCTAACTTTTTTTTTTTTTATTGCAAACGGTGGCAAACGAGCAAACAGTACACCTGATGGTAAGTGTTGCTGCCGCTCATGGACCTTTACAAGGCCGTTGCCTACCGCGAAGAAAGCGAAGGGAGTGTGAATGCGTGCATTGAGGCTCGGTGATACCAAGGGCACCACCAAAACCCTCCACACGCAATCACCCTCAGAAAGTTGGGCTTCCGGCTCTCTCGCTCACCGAACGAAGCGCAGTAACAAATTGCTACTACTCAGACGTCAATTTTCTGCGAGAGTGTATGGTACTGCCCCGGACGGACCGGCCCGCGGCTGTAGACAGATAACTGTCGACAGTGTGGTCCTACCACTCCTAAGGCGAAGTCCTTTAGATGTTGATCGAGGCTCTTAGCTATTTGACCGTTGCTCGAAATGACTATCGGTACAACGATTGCTGTGTCCACATCCCACATGTCAGCTAAGTCTCAATATTTTATTTGTTTATTTTTCTCAGCCTTCAAGAGATCCTTGTCATGAGGAACAGTGATATCAGCAATCATTGAACGACGCTTTAGCCGATCTATCACTATGATGTCTAGCCTACTGGCCAGGATAGACAATCTCATGAGCTAAAACTTGATATTTTATTTGATTATTTTTCTCAACTTTCACGAAATTCCCGTCGTGAGGAACAGTGACATCGACAATCATTACAAAGCGCTCTAGCTGATCTATCACCATGTCTGGTTTATTAGCTACGATAGTATTATTATTATTATACTATTACTAATAATATGGTACTAGTATTCTATATTATTACGACCTTTCTAGTTTAGTTTTAAATATAAAACTTGGAAAAAATTATATAGTTCCTAAACCGTTTGAATATATCAGATTTTTAAGCCATTTCTTCTTTATTTTCATATTCAACTGATACTTTAAAAGAAGGGCAACCTAAAGTAAATGTCAAAACAGACGAGGAATCTTACGATTGGACATGCGCAGAATGTATCCGATCAATGCACCCCGACGGCTGCGCGCGCCACCCTCACCCCTTCAAACGCTATCTACGCAGTTGGCCACAAAAACACCATTTAAAGCATACCTCGCACATTGTACCGGCTGTAATCAACATATAACACAATCAATCGTCTCATCCGGTAATTAGTTCTCAAAAAAATCTACTGCAAGCGCCCCCACGAGGTCACAGATTTAGCTTGTTAAGGACACCCACACCTTGTGAGCCGTTTGCGATTCAGTATTGCACCTAACCAGTACGCTGTCGCGTGACTCATCGGATTATCCAGAAGATTTCGAACGTTAAATTCGCTACGATAGTGCTTTTAACACTCGTGTCGGTTTACCGTAAATAATTAGTGATCAGTTCGGATGCCGGTTGTCCGGCCGTGTGTTCTATTGATGTCGGGCCTGGTGTATCCCGAGGAGTGAGGTGGGCGATCTCAGACGCAGGGATGGACGACTGCGACACCATATTCTATGACGACGGCGGTGAAGCTCAATGCGATATGGTATGTTTAACCTTGACCTTGGTGAATCCTAATACAATTATAACTTTCATTCACTTTAAATATATTTAGCAGGAAGACTGTTATAATGTATACACATATTTCTGTAATTATGTAATACAGAAATAACGTTTTTTTAAATATGTGAACAAAATGGACGGTATGCCTGGTTGCAATGATGCAATGTACCTTAACTATTTGATATCGAAGATCGATTTCTTTTGTGGTTTTGATAGCGTCATTCAAGTCTTTTATAGTGCTATAATAGACTTAACAATGGACACATTTACAACATCTGTTATGCTTGAAATGAGACTTAGATCATGGAATGCAGACGCGTAATTTGATTGTACACTGAGTATTTAGAATATTTCAGTTGAGTTATGGTATGGATAATAATCATTACAATTAATATTCTTTAAGAAGCGTCTGCAATATATTGGTTTTTATGTGAAGCGGTTAATTTTTTCTAAGCAATGTACATACTTGATCTACATTACAACCTTTATCATCATCTCAGCCCCTGCACGTTCTACTATTGGGCTCGGGCCTCCTCCAACATTGGAAGGCAATTAACCTACTATACCACGCTGATCAGACTTGTTGATATAGGGTTTTAATTCAAATGTTCCTTCTCTTGCATAGATGATCATCATGTCATTATGTCGACTCACTTACCTCCCACTGTTGGGCTCGGGCTTCCCCCACTATTATACCATGCTGGTCAGACATGTTGAGATTGTATTCTATTTCGAATTTTCCTTCTCTAGCATAGATATTATATGCATATTATATCCCTTATTAGTCTATTACGAGATCTATGGGGGTGGTGAATTATATTCTTACTCCGTCACCACATGCAAAACATCACAATGATATTTTGATATTCAATCGCCATGTTCTCCTATTAATATGACTGCGTCTTATAGATATAGTATAGAATTGAGTATCTTGTGAATTTCTTTGGCTTGAATTTATATAGGTTACATTATCGTTCTGCAGAAATTTTCTGATTTTATTTTCTGAAATCTGATGGTACCGGAGAAAGACCAGGGCCTGATTAACCCTATCTGTGCCCCTAGGCAATGCAATTCTAGGGGCCGCTTTCCTTTATTTTTCTCATTGCTCCTTTCTTAATTTTTAAAATATACATATTATATTTTCTATTATAAAAGACCAGTCGGTGTTTGCGGGTAGCGTGTTTTGTCGATCCTTTAGTATTATCAAACATCGTTGCACGTAATCACACTCCCTTTAATTTTTTCACAGCAGCAAGCGACTTAGCAAAGACCCATGAGCGGCAGTATCGCTTACCATCAGGTGTACTGTTTCCTCTTTTGCCACCAAGACCAATAAAAATTATTCATTTTGAATTGAAACATTGAAGAATTCCACAAATTTTCAAAAACGATCGTTTGATGTAATGTTTTTTTCTTGGTGCATGCTCGGGGCCCCTGGTCGATGCGGGGCCCCTAGGTAGGCTTGCCTAATCTGCCTTATGGATAATCCGGCCCTGATAACAACCTCCATTCCCATGGGTAAACACTAATAGAAATAAGTTGAAAATATCACTAGAATGCGTAGAAAGAGGAGGAAAACATTAAAACCCTCTACTGACTCATCTGACCAGGTTGTCACAAAAGTCCATCTTCTCTCTCATTGTGAATGAGACCCGAATCATATAGGTACGTGGGATATTTAAGGGCTGGAATAAAGTAATAAGCCAGATAAGTGAATCATTTTTTTAGACATAAAAAAAATTGCTAATGAGTTATTCTGAATGTTATCAGCCGTTAAATAGTGACAATATAACGAACACACAGTACTTCGCATTTATATTAATAAAAGCAATATAAAGGTGATATATTACGGTTAGAATCTTTTCTTTTTTTTTATGTACGTTCACCGATTACTCGAAGAAGCTTGGATGGATTTGGATAATTCTTGTTTTTGTTTGATAGGGTATACTTTACAGGTGGTCCCATATGACCATTAGGTCGGGATGTAATGATAAGATCTATCTAATAATAAATACTAGTACTAAATATATAAGTAAAAAAGAAAGCCTTCAAAAACACCGTAGAACTAGAAAGCAAAAAACAATACCTTTTAAAGTTAGTGCCTCCTATAAATAACTACTTAACTTATACGACCTTCTACTTAAGGCATCGACTTCAAAAGCTATATTTTTTCATTTTTAGTTCATCGTTGTTTATTGACAGCGGTTTTCTTTCATATTTAAAAATATTTTTTGACTGACTGTAGTCTGGCTACACTCGCCCAAACCGTTCGAGGCGACATTGAACTCGATAGCCTTATCTTTTTTTTTTTTTTATGGTTGGTCTATGGTATACGCACGCGCGGTCCAGTGCGTCCGGGGCGATGAAAGGACGGCGCGCGGGCCCATAACCCACCCATACCCACGTCACCTCGTTGTTGGGCCGACCACCGGAGCAGATGTGACTTGTCGTCAGTGGTCAGCCCGACGGAATACCCTTTCGGGTAACCTCACCTCTCGAGGTGAGAAGTGAGAAGAACTCGATAACCTACCATAGTTTCGTTGACATAATAACTCTGTTGAAAAAATTAATTGGATGTATTCAATTAGCAACGTTAATGGTTAAAAAGTTCTTTCACTACAAAATAAATGAGGAAACTATAATATAGCATGTTCATAAGAGGGTAAACAGTAAATTGTTACGGCCAAATAGCCTTCCTTGTAATGAAGTGTAATTAATTAACTTCCTACAATGCTCCTAATCTGTTTATCATCTCTGTAAAATCTGCAAACAGGAAAAGACTTAGGGTAGGGTTAAATTTAGAAAATAATTAGTGTGAGGAATACAGTGGACGTAACATGAACATTTGCGTCAAGGTATTTGTAACTTTGATTTAGATAAGTACCCTTATCGTCCGATAGAGGCGCTGCTCCAAATCCCATACAAATTGGTGTCGATAACGATTCGATTACTTTGACGCAAATATTTATGCTCAACCCAGAGGTCAACACCGCCTTTTTTGTCTTGCGTTTCATAAAAGGCGAAGGGATTTCATATTCAAGCAACATTAAATCCCATGCAAATTGGTTTCGATAATGATGCGAATACTTTGATGTAAATATTCGTGTTAACCCCACAAGTCACCACGTTTTTTTTCTTCTTTTTTTTAGGCGTGGGTTACGGTCGACGCACCCCTCGCCCTCCGACTCCGTCCGGGGCGACAGAGGGGCGTAAGCACGCACACCCGTAACTCACCCGTATAGCACGTCGTCTTCGTCGCTGGGCCGATCACCGGTGCAGAGTTCCTTAACTTCATTGGTCGGCCCGATGGAATACCCCGAGGGAGCACCCTCTCCCGTCGACGTCCCCTAGCGGGACGCCGATCAGCATCGCGAGGGTAACCTCTCCGCGGGTACCCGGACTAAATCCCCGGTTCGGTGACCCGCACAAGTCAACACCTGCCTTTTGCCTTGCTTTTCATACAAGACGAAGGGATACAATATGCATACGGCAAGAGAAAGAAAACTCGAAATCTATATTCATGCGTCTGATCAGTGTTGTAATGTAGATCATATTATGGAATTGATTCGAGCTCATCATATGATTCTTGCCCTTGTTTCTGGTGTGAGTAGTAAAATTAGATGAAGGAGATTAACGGGCTGAATAGTAGCGATCTCACAAGTATTTTCTGGACTATTATTATCATCTGTCACTTGACCACGTTGGTGATGGCTTACATTAATTTGCTCCTTATCCAAACCAAAATCTATTCCACGTTCAGTTTTCACTTCAAAAATATATTTTGATAATAAATGCACGTTATTTTTGTTTATCTCAAAGTTAAGTAAAGCGTCGAAACATTACAATATGTACGATGAATGCCAAAACATTGCTTTTAATTTACTAAAAACTAGCAACCGACCTCGCTTCGCTTCGGTTTCAGTCCCCTTACCCGCGTAGTTCCCGTCCCCGTGAGAATATCGGGATAAAATATAGCCTATGTTAGTCCCTGATATTATAGCTTTCCATTGGTGAAAGAATTTTTGAAATCGGTTCAGTGGTTTCAGCGTGAAAGCGTAACAAATAAACAAACTTACTTTCGCATTTATAATATGAGTAAGGATTATATCAAAATATTTATACTTTCAAAGACAATCGTTTTAAACCATCGATCATAAACTCAATGAATAGTACGATACTACAGTATATCAAATTGTACCATCAACTTATCATATAATGAACAACTTTCATTGAGATATGCAATTAACATAATTATAGTACAATAAGCGGTGTGTGTAATATGGTTTCCACATACGAGACTTGCTTTCAAATCTTGTAAAATCGTGTTTAGCGGAGTTTAAAAGAGATTATTACTTTAGTAAAAAAGAAAAAAATAATAGACAAACCTGTTGAGTTTCTTGCCGGATCTTCTCAGTAGCGTTTTAATTTGGTGGCAGTTTATTGGATTCATCTCATCATCATCATCGTTTAAGCCCATATACGTCCCACTGTTGGGCTCGGGCCTCCTCCATAATGGAAGGGTAATTGACCTACTATACCACGCTGGTCAGACGTGTTGGTATAGGGTTTTATTCTCTCTCCCTATCCTCATAGATGTTATATGCGTTTTATATCCCTTAGTCGTCTCGTATGATCATCCACGGGTAAGATAGGGGGTTGTATTCTTACTCCGTCACCACACGGCAGTTATTATTGGATATGTTATATTATTGGATTCATTCAATTTAATTGACAATATGTAAGTGCTCTCGCGGGGATTATTCATAATAAATAGTGACGTCTGATGTTTAAGCGAGTATTACACATTTTAAACAAAACTACGGCTTTTAACGCGTTTGTATTTGATTTTCGTATGCCCGACGTTTCGAACACTGTAGCGTTCATTTTCACGGGTAGACTAAGATGTCTCACGTCCAACAAGTCATCGATAACGATGATATCGTAATAAAATCCGTAAAGTAGTTTTATTTAAAATGCATAATAAGTAGTTTGAATTTGATGATAATAAATGTTTTCTGTTTATCATATACCCTTTTTCTGCAATAACGATGACTTGTTGGACGTGAGACATCTTAGTCCGCCCGTGATCATGAACACTGCAAAGTTTTCGAAACGTCGGGCAATCAAAAATCAAATACAAACGTGATAAAATCCGTAAAGTGGTTTTATTTAAAATATGTAATACTCGCGTAAACATCATAAATCATTAATATAAGGGTTGTTAATATTCGTAACTGTCCCTACAGCAATAACATAGTCAACATTATCATCATCATCGCAGCTCACATACGTCCCACTGTTTTGTTCAAACCTCCTTCACAGTGCAAGGCAAATTGACCTATGCACTATAATACGCTGATTAGACGTGTTGGAATAGTGTGCTTGGTTTTATTTCGAAATTTCCTTCTCTTGCACAGATGTTATATGCATATTATATCCCTTAGTCGTCTTTTATCACCCACGGGCAAGAAACGGGGTGGTGAATTGCATTCTTACTCTGTCACTACACGGATATACATAATAAATTATTTGGATTGTTCCGTTTGGTGACTGATGGTTATTCATATTCCGTCGCCAGTAACCGCCATTATATAGCAATAACACAATAAATTTAATAAACATAATATAATATAGCATTGTAATGACGTCTGTATATCAAATCGATTTTTGGAACAGCGCGAGGGTGTGCAGTCTACCCACGCAAGGCTAGACTAATGGCATGATCTCTTCTCTTTTTAACATGATTTTATTAGCTTCGTCTATATATTAACTCTTATGACAGATTAATTTGCATTATTCATTTATTTATCGGGCGATCAAGAGCTTAAAAGATTAAAAATCTAGATAAAAACATTCAAGATACATAAAGCCAATAACAGGTCTCCGCTATTATCTTAATATATATAAATTAAGTGTCACGTTGTCCGCGATGGACTCCTAAACTACTTAACCGATTTTAATCAAATTTGCACACCGTGTGCAGTTTGATCCAACTTGAAAGATTACATCTTAATTTATAGTCGCAATATTATTTTATTGCAAATTATTTGACATTCAAAATTATCTGTTAACTCCAAACGATTTTAACAGATGGCGATATGTGTTGACTGGATTGAGTAAGTAATTTGTGTGTGCTCAAGGGGATACGAGAATGGTTTAGATTCACAAAGACCCGGTAGGTGCCGCGCCCGCCACGCGCTTTATTTGAACAGAACAACCTCTGTTGGGTCAGCTAGTATTTCATATAAAATAATAAAAATGGAGAACATTACATTTGACTATTAATATGTGAAAAAATCAAGACTGTTTTATCGCACCCGTATTAGCGTTAAATACAAGTATATCGAGTTTTGTTTGTGCCCTTATCAAGGATTAATGAACATACAATTATTTAAAAAGTTTGCTATTATCTCTATCGCGATCATTAGGATTAATAATTTATAACAATTATTAAAGTGGCCTTAGACGATCTTTGTCTTTATTTTTTGTCACTGCCAGTCCTCGTTGGAAAATTTTAATTACAATAAAACAAGAATCGCGCCGTAACGATATACGAAATAAAATTCAACAATTAATCCATACTAATATTGTAAATGCGAAAGTATAAGTAAGGATGTTTGTTTGTTTGTAACGCTTTCACGCTAAAACCACCGAACCGATTTCAAAAATTTTTTCGCCAATCGAAAGCTATAATATCAGGGAGTAGCATAGGCTATATTTTATCCCGGTATTCCCACAGGAACGGGAACTACGCCGCGGGTAAAGCGACTGAAACCGAAGCGAAACGAGGGCGGGTTGCTAGTAGTTTAATAAACTAAAAAATATGCCTAAGGTCCTACTAAAAACTAAACAATAATTTGCTAATAAGTTTAAGATTTGAAAATAAAATTACAAAAAAAAAATAATGATTTTATTATTAAAAATATAGTGCTTTTTATTTTGGGTGGGTCGCCGTCGCCACTCCTCGCACCTCTCCGTCTAGGGCGACAGAGGGGCGTAAGCACGCACACCTGCAACCCACCCGAACACCACGTCGCCTTCGTCGTGGGACAGACCACCGGAGCAGGGTTTACTGGTCATCAGTGGTCGGCCCGACGGAATACCTCCTAGTAGGGGTCCCCATCGACCGACGTCCCCCCGGGGAGGACGTCGGTCTTATATCACGCGGTTGGCCTCTCGGCGGGTGACGGACTAATTCCCCGGTCACGTCACCCGCGGCCTCGGCTAGGGCGGCATGACGCGCAGATAGTCGCGCCTACGCCGCCCCAGTCGCCGGCGGCGGGTCGCCTCGTCGAGGCTGCGCTCCTTGCGCGCGCGACCCGCCGCCTCCTTCTGCGAGATTACTGCCTCGCAGATGGCTGCGACCGCGTCCCAGTTCCTGACGCTGTCGAGCATCGCCTGGCGATGGTCGGCAGCGTCAGGTCGGCACCGATGATTGCGACGACAAAATACAAAGTGCTTGATGTAAATCTTTTAATATAAATTTCTGTACGTCACTGAACTTCTCCTAAGCAGCTGGACTGATGTTGATGAATGTTTTTGTGTGCGTTCAAGGGGATTAGAGAATGGTTTAGATTTATAATTGGGCCCGATAGGTGGCGCTGCTACGTTATTTGGACACAACAACGTCTGTTGGGTCAGTTAGTTGTATATATTTTTATTAGTGTTATGTTTTTTTTAGCTTTTTTAATTATTTTAAAATGAAACTTGTGTCCTTCAGTGAGACAATGAACTGTTTAGTTGGCAATTTAATTATTTATGTTTTAACCAGTAAAGTAATTGACTCTGAAATCCTATGCTTTGTTAGGTAAAGTGTCGTCTTATTTATTTATCAGCCTGTTGATAACCATAGCGGCACGTATTTCCCTATACCGTAATCGTCGCTTGGCTGGCGAGTTGGCAATTGTAATTGGTGTTTCACGTTCCTCTGAGGAGCGGTGCTGTCCATTCTCATGGTGATTGATACCTTAGCCGATTTTTACATCTTCAACGAGCAAATAAGGGGGGGTGACAAATTACAATTTACAATTACAAGACTATCCGTATGGTGACGGAATTAGAATACAATTCAACATCCTCTTTATTGCCCGTGGGGGTTGTAAAAGAAAGGGCAAATAATATCTATCCAAGAGAGGGATAACTCAAAATGAAACCCTATACCAACCCGTCTGATTAGCATCGAATAGTAGGTTAAATCTCCTCCCACAATGTAGTAGGCCCAAGTCCAACAGTGGGACGTATATAAACTGAGATGAGATTACGAGACTACAGGACACACGGTCATTATAAAGTAGATAAGCGAAAAAATAAATAGACGAAAATTTCAGCACTTGAATTGTAGGTTTCAAACTTAGAATAATAACGTATAGAAGGATAGTGTCGGTACTTCGAACTTTCGAAACATGAATCTAAAAATACTACATGCGTGCAGACGATTACACACGTACACAGTTACACACCATTATAAAAATTATGAAATCAAATTTTGTTTCTATTAACATAAATCGTCGAAATACTTTTAAAAGTAATGTTAAAAACCTTTTTAAGTTTTTCAAATGTGTTGTGACACCATTTGAATGCACAAACCATCATAATTACCTATTTATTTTTTAGGAGTTGTGTACGTACGTGCAGTACAGTGACCTTGTACATAACGGAACGGTTCCGGCGTAAGCTCCATTAGGCTCCAATTGAAATGCTTCACTTTTTGTGCGCGAGCTTACCTTCTAGAGGTTATTATTCTAAGGTTTCAAATTATAGATACTAAAGTACGCATTATCATCTCAGCTCATATATTCTACTGCTAGACTCGAGGGCCCTTCACAGTTGGATAGAAATTGACCTACATATATCACACTCATATGGGTTGATATAGGGTTTTATTTCGAGTTTTCTTTTATTCTTGCAAAGATCTCATACTATGTGGTGACGGACTAGGAATACACCGCCTCCTTTCTTGCATGTGTGTCGTAAAAGACGACTAAGAGATTACAATATGCAAGTAATATCTATGGCAAGAGATGGAAAACTCTAAATTAAACCCTATGTCAATCAGTCTAATACCGCCTAATGCCGCCCTAGCTGAGGCCGCGGGTGATCGGACCGGGGAATTGTCCGTCACCCGCAGAGAGGCTGACCGCGCGACGGCGACCGACGTCCTAGTACGTCGAGAGGTGAGGTTACCCAAAAGGGTATTCCGTCGGGCCGACCACTGATGACAAGTCACATCTGCTCCGGTGGTCGGTCCAACCGTTGTTGGGTGAGGTGACGTGGGTACGGGTGGGTTATGGGCCCGCGCGCCGTCCTTTCATCGCCCCGAACGGACAGGACCGCGCGTGCGCTTACCATAGTCCACCCATAAAGAAAAAAAAAATGTCAATCAGTCTGACCAGTGTGGTGTATGTAGTATATCAATTTCCCTCCCATTCTGGCGAAGGCTCAAGCTCACCAGGGAGACGTATATGAGCTGCGATGATGATGATCTTAATTGATCTGCTATGACACACACCAACCTCCTGGGGGTTTACTATACCTCTTTAAAAATTGTCGCAATCCGACTGCCCGATATTTACTGAACGAAACAAACAATTATATCACGGACGCTCAACAAAGAGCATACACACATAAATATCCGCGTTACCGTCCCCGCCGCGGTAATGGTCATTAAACAAACTGTGGGCACGCCCAGCTTACCGCCAGCGACGTCCCAAGCTGAGGTCTGTTCCCCACATAGGAAGTCCTTAGCGCTCACCCACAGTTCGGGTTAAGCTGCTAAAGCCATCCGAGGCTAACAGCTAAAGACACAAAAAAAGATGTTAACTGTCCTCCTTTAGTCGATTAATCCTTTAGTCGATTACCCATAGAAAGAAAAGGATAGTGACGATAGTATACTTCCTCACCACATAAATAACATCGGCAAAAGTTAATGAAAAGTGATAACAAAAAACATTAACTCGAAAGATAATAGAATGATTGCAGTATTGTTTTCGGCAATTAGTTAGGCGTGGCTACATAGACATAATGATGATTAATCAACCAATTTTGTTGGACTTTCACCTTTTTGAAGTTATTTATTACTAGCAACCCGCCCTCGCTTCGCTTCGGTTTTAGTCGTTTTACCCGCGTAGTTCCCGTGGGAATATCAGGATAATATATAGCCTAGTTTACGCGCTGATATTATAGCTTTCCATTTGTGAAAGAATTTTTGAAATCGGTTTACCTGTTTTGAAGATTACCCGGAACAAACAGACAGATAGATAGACTATAAATAAAGTGATTTTTAGGCATGTGTACAGTGCAAATAACCGTGTGAGCATGAAAAAAGCCTATTATTTTGACATTACAAACAGACACTTCAATTTTATTTATTGGTATAGATTTATAATTTCTTTAGGAGCGTTATAAAAATAACTGCAGACCTCTAATAACTGATGTGCGAATTTAATCATCACACGTAGATGATAGCATCTTTTTAGAAATAAGGTTAACAAATTCCAATTTTCTGATTAAAATCTCAGCTTATATAATCGCACTGTTGGGCTCAGGTAGGCTCCGTAGTTTCAAATAAAAAGATAAAGTTAATATTACACTTGATATAAAAAACGAAATTTTGAATTCTATTATTCACTAGCAATCCGCCCTCGCTTCACTTCGGTTATAGGTTATAGTCGTTTTACCCGCGTAGTTCCCGTTCCTTGGGGAATACCGGGCTAAAATATAGCCTAGTTTACGCCCTGATATTATAGCTTTCCATTGGTGAAAGAATTTTTGAAATCTGTCCAGCCGTTTTGAAGATTACCCGGAACAGACGATTACCCAGACAGACAGACAAAAATTTTTTAACTGCTATTTTAGGCATAGGTGTCGTACAAATAACCGTGTGAGCGTGAAAAAAGCCTATTATTTTGACATTACAAACAGACACTCCAATTTTATTTATTGGTATAGATATTGACTATCACTGCAGTTCGTTTCATAATTTTCTTGCATGCTTAACAGTTTTACAATTACGCGCAAATAGTGTACCAAAATGTATGTACGGCTTTTTTTTATTTTTGACAGACCGTAGTCCAAATATACACCATCCTAATTCTCCAGAGCAGGCAGTGTATGATTCCATATGCTGTCGAATTAACCTATCACCGCCAATTAAGCAAGCCACCGGAACCGATACTTTGAACCAATCCCTCGTTTTTGGGCTTTCACCTGGTGATAATAATGTGTTAATCATTTTAGTTGATTGATTGATTACGAAGGTAAAAAAAATTAAATCTGTTATGCAACATCGTGTTGACGTTCACCATGATTGATAGCATGTGTTCGAAAGTGAAAAAGAACGTGGACATATAGATAATTATAAACCTGATTTTTGAATTGTAATTGCTGGTGTCGTTTACAAAAATTTAATGATAGTAAATTATCATAATCCCTGATATATTATGGCTATGTGATGAAAGAGGATGAAAGTAATATTATGAAAAAAGTAAGTGTAAGAATACAAAGTACGAATACAATGGATGTCGTAAAAGACGACTAAGGGATATGATATGCATATAACATCTGTGCAAGAGATGGCAAACTCGAAATAAAATCTTGTATGAACATGACTGATTAGCATGGCCTACGTGCATGAATATGACCGCGCGATGGCGACCGACGTCCCAGTACGTCGAGACGTGAGGTTACCCAAAAGCAAACAACGAGGTGACGTGGTACGGGTGGGTTATGGGCCCGCGCGCCGTCCTGTCATCGCCCCGAACGGACAGGACCGCGCGTGCGCTTACCATATTCCCACAAAAAAAAAAAAAAAGTAGGCCATGCGCCTACTTGTCGTTGATATTTTCTATTGATTTCCTAACCTTTCGCTGATTATTTTGGAAAGTTGACTGTATAGATAACTTAGTGGTCTAAGTAATGATTTGCCATGTCTAATATTTTGGTTTCAATCTCTACCCAGCGCTAGGTAATCGTTTCCAGTCTGGATGCTATTTATATACGTTAATTTTATCTCTTATATCTTTAAACGAGCAATTCTTGTATATATATATTTAGGATCTCGGAAACGGCTCCAACGATTTTGTTGAAACTTGGCATACTAGAGGATTCGGGCCCAAAAAATCGATCTAGCTAGGTTTTATGTATAGAAAATGTTGTTTTGTCTGTGTTTTTGGCAGACAATATAATGACATTAAATTTTAAAAGAATATGAATTCAAATTTTGCCGTCAATGTCATGAGTTACAATAGCTCAGTGGCGAAGTAGTCAGGTTTCATTTTATTTTTGATATCGGCGACAAACGGCGTCTGATCGAATCTCGGTGTTATTATTATTCTCATTTTGTAATTTTTATTTAATTTTCATTATTTATTTTTTTATTTTTTATTAATATATATCTGAATAAATGCTACAAAAATACTCCGAGCGAAGCTCGGTCAACCTGATATTATTACTTTATTCGTGCTACTAAAATCTCAAACAACCTTACGGGAATAATTACCTAGGTGGGTCTATAGATTAATACTGAGGCGATTGTGTAGTGAGTGACGAAGTAAGAATACAATTCACTACGCTTAATTTACCCGTGGGTGTCGTAAAAGACTACTGAGCGATTAAATATGAGCATAACTAACATAAATAATACATGCAAGGGAAGGAAAATTTGAAATAAATCTATACCAACACGTCTGTCCAGCGTGATTATAGTAGATCAATTTTCTTCAAATTGTGGATGAAGCCCGAGCCCGTTAGTAAGATTTATGTGGACTAAGATTAAATATATATGATTATACATGGAAACAAACCGCAAAACATCTGTATGAACAAAAATGGTTACCGTATCAAAATCAGTTGCGTGCTTAAGAGGAAGTAAGCGTATAAATGGATACGGAATTTATTTTATGCTATTTATAGATTTGATATATTCAAAATTTTAAAATCATACCGTGATTCATAAGAAACATATATATGTGAAAGTAAGTCAGACATATTTGCATGTAAGCCAATAATATGCATAATCTGTGCAAAGTGGGGAAGTCGGACAAAGGTGTTCGACTTATTGCGAACTATTTTCGCTACGTCCGTATGTATATAAGAGATAGTAAAACATTTTTGAAGAGGTCTGAAAATGGATGAGTGACTTTATATATTGTCGATATTGGATAGTGGATTGCTGTGTGGTAGCGGCTTCGAATACTACCAACCCTTGCTTTGCTCGTGGGTGTCGTAAAAGACGACTAAGAGCCCTAGATTGACCCGGACCAACTCCATCTGGTACCATTTGGGTCAACGATTACATTCCCAAGGAGGGTTGACGTCAGGCAGGCGGCCGGTCATAAAAGTCATTGCCGAAACTTTTTGCAATATGTCAAAACAGATGACATATTGCGTCGACCCCAAGTAATTGGGATAAGAGCAAGATGATGATGATGATGATTGGATAGTGGATCAAAATGTTTCTATTTTCTTTTATAAGTGAAGAGACAGTACCCTACACTAAGGAAATAATCCTTGCATTGCGGGGGACTTTACAAACACATTACATCCCGACTCAGAACAACAATTTGTGGATCGAACAAAGTGTTGCCCTGCTTGGGATTCGAACTCATGACACTGGCACGGTAGGTCGGTACTTAACCACTACGCCATCTGTGTAGTCAATGAGTTTGAATGCAAAATCATAATAGGATCAATAACTAATACTTTACAATAAAATGACTGCATTGAACAGTCATATTAACCAATGGTGGTTTCAACTATCAGTGTATTTACGATGCAGTCATGTTGCATTCAGTTTTCATAATACTATTGCAGAATAACTTATACATTGTACATAACACTTACTACCTTCTTACATACAGGAATCCCACAGTCAAACCGATAAAACGGTTTTGTAGGGCTATGTCCTATCAATAAAATAAATACTTTAAAATCTAAACATGATTGAAACAATCCTTACTATCCTTACTAATATTATAAATGCGAAAGTAACTCTGTCTGTCTGTCTGCTACGCTTTCACGTCTAAACCACTGGACCGATTTTGATGAAATTTGGTACAGAGATGGACTAAAGCTTGAGAAAGGACATAGGCTACTTTTTATTGCGAAAAAATGGGTATAAGGGGTTGAAATAGGGGATGACATTTTGTATGGAAATTCGTCATTTTCGATGATAGAACCACGAATTTTTGTATTAAAGTACCTGATAATAAATAAATAAATATTCGTCCAAGCGTTTTGGAAATTTCATTTACATGGGGATGAAATTCAACCCCTAAAATACCAAAAAGCATACAGCCGAAACCACTGGGCCTAGAAACGTATTTTTTTTTTACACCATCGTATTTCTTGGGGTGCACGAGCACTAGCAAAGGATTTTTGTAAATTCACCCCCTTAAGGGGGTGAAAAGCATATGGCTCAAAATCACCAAGGTTGCAAATTTCAAGATTGGTTTTATGAAAAAAAAACTGCTAGCTATAATGATGACTCTTGGTTTATATTGTCGCAAAATTTATATATTAATAAACTTTGACCGGGCAGCGCACAGAATTTTATATTTTTATTGTAATATTGCTTTTTAACGGATACTTAGCAAAAAACTATCATTCCGGGGACGTTTTTCTAAGTTGGATAGAATGACCAAAAACAAAAAGAAACACATAATTTAAGCGTTGTCAAATAGCATGGGTATATAATGTATCTATATTATATAATCAATAATAAAAACAAAAGATATAAAATTTTCTACGAGTCAAATACTTCAAAAAATTAAACAAATTGCTATTGCAGTGCATAAAATTCAAGAAATTTCGTAATATACAAAACTTTTATAATGGAATTAACATTAAATGAACAGAATGAAGTTTGTTAATGTAATAAATTATTTCTTTTTCTAAAAAATTGCTCAAATTATATGTATTTTATTGAAATTTTGTGATGTTCCCGGAAATGATCAACCGTTCCCGTAATGACAAAAATGTTGGCGTAATGACGATATTGATAGTATAAGGTAAAGTAAGGAATTGTTTGAACTATAGACAACGGTTTAAATAAGAAAGTTATTTATTTGTTTGCACATAAGAAAAATCACTCTTAATATTAATAAATTCTTATAATTAAGTAAGTCTTTTGGTGCGTTATAATCAGACTAGTGGAACTTCTATAATCATAGTTATAATCTTCTTATAGTTTTAATCTAAGACTCTACTCTAAAATCTTTGAATTCTTTGACCTAAAATCACAGTCTACTTCACTAAACTTCTACAAATAATGGCAAAACTATAAGGAACGTTAGAAAATCAACATTAAATACTGTAATAAAAAACAAGTTCACAACAAAACTTATTATTCTTCTAAAACATCTATATCATTATCAAAATAATAATATTCTCTATTTTGTAATCTTTTCAGTAACGGTGTCGAAATAATATTGATTATTTGCTCAAAGTTAATATATGACACATCCGAAAATCCATCTCGAAATCGGCACTTTTTTTTTTTGTTATCTTAAACGTCTTTTTCTCACCTTTTACAATTTTTGAATGGACTTCCACGTAAAATTTGTCAAAGAATCTTCATTATCTCCTAATTTAAACTTTGCATTTTTCACACAAGCTATTCATGCAGTCATGAGGCTTAACATCATAAGTGCAATGTTCAATCAACTTTTCTATAGACGTATGTATAAGCTCTTTTATATATTACAGTTTATTGAACTTATCTTCAAAATTTGCATGCTTCTCTATCCCTTGATTTGGGAGCTAAGACCCAAAATGGTTTTGCTAAAAGCGTCGAATATGATATTATAATTCCAGTTTCCTTTTCAAATTTTGGCACCAAGTCTTTAATTGAGTTGTCAACACTTCGCTATTAAGTCGTTTGCGTACTTCAGAAGATACTTGAACATCTTTAATTAAGGCATCAACTTTTCTTATAGGACTTGGTACAGTTTTCATTTTTGCTTCTGTTCTTTGTAATTTTTTCTTTAAAGATTGAATTTGCCACTTCATTTGAACTATAGTTTCTTCCTGCTTTTTAATTTTTCTGTATGCTTTCGCACTATCTTTTCGTACAGTTTTTCTACCTACTTGTCTTCTCTTTAGAGGTACTGCGACTAAGTCGTCATCTGATTGTAGCGGCGTATTACTTATTATATTTGCTAAACCTTTTTTCTTTGCCCTGTATTTTTGATGCATTTTTCCAATATTTTCTCTGCTTTCGCTTCTCTCGTTCTGTCATATCAGCAACTCTCTTCATTTTCTTTTCTGCCTTTTTCTTTTTACAATATTCCCTGTCCTTCGCACTTTTAATTTCTCTCTGATCTTAAGTCATCTTATCCAAAAACTCTCTTTTTCTAGCAAGAGAAAAGGCACATCCTTTTTTCTTTGATGCAGATAAGCTGCACTGTCCTTTTTAAGCTTTTTTTGAGTCTTTTTCTTATTTTTTCTTTATCAGGAGTCTTCATAATGCTGTTAATAAAATACGACGAAATCGTAAAATAAATTATTGAGAACTGTAAGTTCGGCGTCTTTGGAATCATCAAATTATCATTCCGAGAACGCAACCATCATTTCGGGAGCGTGCCATCATGCCCGGGAACGTTTCCGAAATGACCGTTCACGGAATGACGATTTTAAATAAACGCACGATTTTGTTATACAGCGGCCATCTTAAATGGGGCCTGAATTTGTCAATAGTAAAATATTTGATGTTACTTTGTTATTTTGTGTCGTAAAACAACTTTCATCCATAATTAAAAGTAATAAACACGTGCCCGAATTGACGGACTATTAATGTACGCTCTACGAATAATGAATTGAAAGGTACTTATCACTTATTTTTAATTTATTTGACGAGAAACGCCCTGACTGCTGGTTTTGTTATTGTTTTCTTCCTCTACTGACATATGAGAGATGAAATTTGGTACAGAGATGGACTAAAGCTTGAGAAAGAACATAGGCTACTTTTTATTGTGAAAAAATGAGTATAAGGGGTTGAAATAGGGGATGACATTTTGTATGGAAATTCGTCATTTTCGATGATAGAACCACGAATCTTTGTATTAAGGTACCTGATAATAAATAAATATTGGTTCAAGCGTTTTGGAAATTTCATTTACATGGGGATGAAATTCAACCCCTAAAATACCAATAAGCATACAGCCGAAACCACTGGGCCTAGAAACGTATTTTTTTACACCATCGTATTTCTTGGGGTGCACGAGCACTAGCAAAGGATTTTTGCAAATTCACCCCCTTAAGGGGGTGAAAAGCATATAATCTTTCACGTCTAAACCGATTTTGATTAAATTTGGTACAGAGATGGACTAACGCTTGAGAAAGGACATAGGCTACTTTTTATCGCAAAAAAATGGGTATAAGGGGTTGAAATAGGGGATGACATTTTGTATGGAAATTCGTCATTTTCGATGATAGAACCGTGAATCTTTGTATTAAGGCTCCTGATAATAAATAAATAAATATTCGTTCTAGCATTTTGGTAGTTTCACTTACATGGGGATGAAATTCAACGCCTAAAATATCAATAGCATACAGCCGAAACCACTGGGCCTAGAAACATTTTTTTTTTCACCATCGTATTTCTTGGGGTGCACGAGTACTAGCAATAGATTTTTAGAAATTCACTCCCTTAAGGGGTTGAAAAGCATATAGTCTTTCACGTCGAAACCACTTAACCGATTTTGATGAAATTTGGTACAGAGATGGACTAAAGCTTGAGAAAGGACATAGGTTACTTTTTATTGCGAAAAAATGAGTATAAGGGGTTGAAATAGGGGATGACATTTTGTATGGAAATTCGTCATTTTCGATGATAGTACCACGAATTTTTGTATTAAGGTACCTGATAATAAATAAATAAATATTCGTTCAAGCGTTTTGGAAATTCCATTTACATGGGGATGAAATTCAACCCCTAAAATACCAAAAAGCATACAGCCGAAACCACTGGGCCTAGAAACGTATTTTTTTACACCATCGTATTTCTTGGGGTGCACGAGCACTAGCAAAGGATTTTTGGAAATTCACCCCCTTAAGGGGTTGAAAAGCATATAGCCTTTCACGTCGAAACCACTTAACCAATTTTGATTAAATTTGGTACAGATATGTACTAAAGCTTGAGAAAGGATATAAGGCTACTTTTTATCGCGAAAAAATAGGTATAAGGGGTTGAAATAGGGGAAAGTATTTTCTTTTTACATCGTCTTATTTCTTGGGGTATACGAGCACTAGCAATGATTTTTGGAAAATCACCTCCTGAAGGGGGTGAAAAGCGTATAGACTAAACTATTAGTGCTAGGAACGTAAAACTTTCTATGCAATTCTCTTTCTTTTGTTGTAAGTGAGCTCTAAGAAATTATTTTATTAAAATCAACTCCTAAAGGGGTGCAAAATATATAGCCGAAATCATTAGGCCTAGAAACATAGAATTTTGTATAAAGTTGCTTTTCTTGGGGAAAGAGAGATTTTTACAATTTTAGCCCTAAGGGGGTGAACAGTGTTTAACCGAAATCACTGGCCTACGAAGGATCATTTTAGTACACGGTCGGCTTTCTTGGATTTTCTTAGTGCTCACTTACCAAGCACTATGAAAAAATTTTTGGCAAGGATAAGCGAGCTCTAACAAAGAATTTTTGGAAATTCAACCCCTAAGAGGGTGAAAGTGTATAGCCAAAGATACTGGGCCTAAGAATGTGAAATTTTGTATACCGATCGGTTATTTGGAGTAAGCACTCACTAAGAAACAATTTTGGGCTGCCCCAAAGGGATAAAACGCATATAGTCGAAGACACCCAGCCAATGATATATCATCATTATTTTGCGCTTATCCTAATTACTTTGGATCGACGCGATATGAAGGCACCCTTCTGCCATCGTAGATATATTGCAAAGGTTCTAGCAACATTTTATGACCTGGCAGACGACATTGTTGGCCAGACGGCATCACCAATTGGGCCAAGTTGATGTAAATCTTTGTCTTAGTAGTATTTTGCGACACTCACGAACAATGAAAGCGTGGTAATATTTCTAGCAGCTACCAGACAGTAAGTTACAATCAAGATATTATTCCAATTTTCTATGTCTACAAATAAATAAATTTGAAGCGTCTGTTTGTCTATCAAAATAATAGGTTTTATTTATGCTCACATAATACGGTCCAAATTTTTTTGTCTGTCTGTCTATTCGTTACAGTTAATCTTCAAAATGGCTGGACCCATATTGATTACATTTTACCATCAGGTCTATCAGGCGTACATAAGGAATAACTTAAGACTATACTTTATCCCAGGCTATATTTTATCCCGGTGTGGCTGGAGCAACCTTGAGAATTAGGTCGATTTTAAAATTATTTCACTAATGGAAAGCTATTTTTAAGCCAGTAACATATTTAAGCTATTTTTATCCTGATATTCCTACGGGGTCGGGTACAATGGCGGTGAAATCACGGGAATTTAATGGTTTTAAAAATTAATTCACTAATGAAAAGCTATATTATCAGTGAATACCATATAAAGGCTATTTTCATCCCAGGATTTGCCCGGGAACGAGAACTAAACCGGGGGATGACGACCAATATTTAAAATTATTTCACCAATGGAATGCTACCGATGTTATCAGCGAGTAACATAGGCAATTTTTATCTCTGATATTTCTGGGATTTATATTTTTTTTTTCACCCATGTAAATTTATAATATCAGCGAGTAACATAGGCATTTTTTATCTCGGTATTGGCATGAAAATGGGGTCTACGTGAATGAAACTGCGGGTGTTTGATTGATATAATTTTTTTTCACCAATGGAAAATTACGTTATCAGAGACTAAGGAAAGGCATATTTATCATCGTATTTCCACGGGAATCTGAACTATAAGGCTGGAAGTAATATTCAAATGTGAAAGTTTGTGAAGATATTTGGATGTTTGTTACTCAATCACGCTTAAACTGTTGAGCAGATTTGGATGAAAATTGACACGTAGATAGAGTATTTCTTAAATTAAGAAATGTAATACTTTTTATGCCGATAATATTCTTTGCGATAATAGTTCAATATTCAAGTAAATTTTACGCGGGCGAAGCCGCGGGCAAAAGCTAGTTGTAAATAAAACTACTTTTACGAATTTTATCGCGTTTACATTTGATTTATGATTGCCCGACTTTTCGAACACTTTACTGCATTCACGGGCGAACTAAGATGTCTGACGCCCGAACAAGTCAACGTTATTACAGATTATTATAATTATCTACCCGCTACAGAAAATTAGTTATTAAGTTTTGACCCACATTTTGGTACAAATTTATTGCCACTGTTTTTTTTTGTACTGGCAATTCTTGTACTGGTTGTTCTGTGTGATTGTGGATGAAAATGTATGATTTATGATGATAATTTGGAAAAGAATATAAATAGATTATAGTTTTAATATAAATTTAAACATAAGTGAAGTTAAATTTTCTCGTTTTATAATACTACGAAGAATTACAAAACAAAACAGTGACATGAATGAATGCTATATTGCTTGAAATATAAACAAATATAAGTAGGTGAGTTTTCGATAAATCAGCATAAATTAAAGCGTTATTATCATTATGCAGTATATATGAGGTAATTGTGTTTACACTGTCTTTTAGAATAAAATAAATTGAAATTAAAAATCGTGATAAATTACTTAATTTATAGAAATTATAGGATTTATTTACTTTAAGTCTTTTTAGGGTTCCGTATCCAAAGGGTAAAAATGGGACCCTATTACTAAGACTTCGCTGTCTGTCCGTCCGTCTGTCTGTCACTAGGCTGTATCTCAAGAACCGTGATAGCTAGACAGTTGGAATTTTTTAAACAAATTACGTATTTCTGTTGCCGCTATAACAACAACTACTAAAAACAACATAAAATAAATATTTAAGGGGGGCTCCCATACAACAGAAGCGATTTTTATAGATAATGGTACGGAACCATTCGTGCGCGACTCCATCTTACAATTAACCCCTTTTTTTTATGTAATAATTTACATATGTATGTGTGTGACGGACCGTGTGGTGACGGAGTAAGAATTATTAATTATTCTTACTCCGTGGATGTCGTAAAACACGACTAAATATGAAAAATATACAAGAGAAAGAAAACTCATAATAAAACCCTATACCAACTTGTCGGACCAGCATGGTATTACTATACCATGCTGGTCCGACAATTCAATTTCAATTTCTCTCCTATTGTGTAAGAAACTCGAGCCCAATAGTGGGGCGTATATGAGTTGAAATGATGTTATAAAAAAGCTGTCAATTCCGCTAGCCGAGCTGGTGTAGGGCTTTTTTTTTCCTTTCTCTTTCAGTGTAGTATCTGTTTGTAACTTAGTCAACTTTTACGACACCCACGCACCAGAGAAGTGATAATGATAAACTATATTCTTACTCTATCACTTCACGGAAAATCATATTTTAAAGTGATTTTATTACCTTTTACCAGGAACTATCTGGAAAGCATTCGATAAATACCATCAATTTATTACAGCTAAGAATGTAGGATGAACCGTTATGTGAACGTTCTGATGAAAGGGCGAAGGCATACTCGACGGTCTTAAGATTATTAGCTAGATAATATTAATTTATGGAATTATTTAATCATGAACTAATTATATCCTTTTTCGTGTGGTGACGGAGTAAGACTACAATTCACCACTTCCTATCTTGCCCGTGGATGTCGTAAAAGCCGACTAAGGGGTATAATATGCACATAACACCTGTGCAAGAGAAGGAAAACTTGAAATTAAACCCTGTACCAACATATCTGACCGGCATGTTATAGTAGGTCAAATTCCCTCCTATTGTGGAGGAGGCCCGAGCCCAACACGTATGTGAGCTGCGATGATGATGATGATGAATTATATCCTCGGTTATCCGTCTATGTTCCTCGTGTGGATTTAGAACTGAGGAAATGACATTAGAGTATAATGGGTAGCTTTATAATCAATAAGTGAGAGTATTGGGATTTTCGGCGTCGAAATATCGAGCAAAGTCCAGTTTGGGAGTCATTTGGAGGACAAAGCCAAATTGGCAAGCAAAAAGTTGGGCGTCCTGAACAGAGCCAGGCGGTACTTCACACCGAGACAGCGTCTTGTGCTATACAAAGCACAAGTTCGTCCTCATGTGGAGTACTGCTCACATCTCTGGGCAGGTGCGCCCAAATATCAGCTAGACTCACTTGACTCCCTGCAAAGACGTGCTGTTCGAATCGTCGGGGATCCCAATCTTACGGACAGATTGAAGTCGCTGGAGCAGCAGAGAGACTTTGGGTCACTCTGTGTACTCTACCGACTCTTTCACGGGGAGTGCTCCGAGGCACTGTTTGACTTGGTACCACCGTCACCATATTACCAACGTACCACTCGACATCGTAGCAGGGTTCATCCATTTCACCTGGAAACGTTATGGTCTTTCTACAAGGTAAAAACAATAAAAATAGTTAAATATTTAATTTAGATAAGGGTATGATCTAAGTTGGAACCGAAGTATTTCGTGATAAAGAAATATTAAAAACTTCAAACGCAAAAATGCCATTTGCTGCAAAACTTTAAGTATTGCAGTAAATGCATGCACTTTCCACAGTTTCTTAAAATATCGCATTTATCAAGCAATTTTTAAATGTGTAATGTGCTGCATTACAATAACGTATCTAAACATGCAAAAGCGCTAAAATGGAATTATGTCGTTTTTATGTCTTCATTTAACGTCAAGAATAACAAGAGCGCAATTATCCAGATTTATGGGAATCGACGGGTCAATTTTGACATGGAAATTGGCAAATATTATATAAGCATAGTTGTACTCTTAATGCCCTCTCTCATAGTCTGATGAAGAAAAATCACTTGATTGCTAATTGAAAGAGAAACGCATGGAAAATTAATGAATTTTCGTAATATACAGGCTGTATCAGGTTATGAGGCAACTGTTCAAGTATGTTGTAGTTTAACGGTCGTAGATCGTAATTAGAATGTACATTACACAAAAAACAATAGGTATAACATTATAGTTATAATGATTTTAGAAATGTGTGTCTAAGAGTCTATGCCTTAAATGTTACGTATTATGTAGGCACGTACAGACGGCATACATGTAGGCATGTAAAGCTTCGACAGTATTAATAGGTATCATTTGCGCAAACGCGTCAATGGTAACGTAGGTACAAAAGCGACTCGTCAACGGTTATCGGCCGATCAGCTGATTTAAAGCGAAGTTTGTCTTGCTTATGCGAACGTAATCATTGATTTATTCAATATCTAATTAACATTTAACAAAGTACGAATATGTTGCAGATTAAATAACGCTGACTTTATACATTTCAATCAGATTTACACGAAAAAGCGATGACAAAATTAAAAACTTTACATGCCCCTAATTCATTAACGAATCGATATTTTTTTTTCAAATTTTTTTCATGAGTTCCTACCACCATTGCCTAACTCTTGTTTGACCAGTTGATGGGTAACCTGATACAGCCTGTATATAAACAAGAAAAACAGTCGCGGAGAGCACCGAGCTCTGTGGTAAAACAACAGTAATAGTCTTAGGTATAATAGTTTTCGGAGCAAAAGCTACTGACGATGGCTTTAATCAAAAACTGGCGTTTCAATTACGTCTGTTGCGATGGTGATTACGTCCATATGGAACGCCTGATTCTATCGAATGATGTCTAGACTGAAATCTAGCGCCTCAACTCTGCCCTCTAAGGTCTCTGCCCAGCGGTGTGTAAGATGCACAACAATAAGAAGAACATCACCCGATCGATCGTGATACAAACCGTATATACATTGTACAATGAACGTATGTACAACAAATTGCTCGTTTAAAGATATTAGATATGAACAAGTAGTATATAAATAGAACAGTTATTGATCGCAAAGCATCCACAGCTCTCTCTGTGACATTGATAAGTGCCGAGACAATACCTTACCTTGAGTTATGCTTCATAATTTTTCTTTCATTCAATCTCTATAGAATTTTTGTCTTTTGTTTAAGAATATAATAAATATTAGCTTTTGTTCACGATGAAAGATGACAAAAATTACTTTATTTTCATTCTTTCTTTGTAGATCCAGCTGAAACTATAAAGAATAAATAAATTAGAATAATGTATATACAAATGTATAAATATTGCCGAGCGGTGACGGAGTAAGAACACAGCTCACTACCCCCTTGCACGTGGGTGCAGTAAAAGACGACTAAGGGATATAATATGCATACAACATCTATGCAAGTGAAGGAAAACTCGAAACAAAGCGCTATAGCAACACGACTGATTAGTGTGTGTGTTGTAGGTCAATTTGTCTCTCATAGTGGAAGAGGCCTGAGCCCTACAATGGGACGTGAATGTGCTGAGATGTGATGATGATGAATGTATAAACATTTTTCAGAGGATGTTTTGGTAAAACGTCTTCTGTAAAGAACGAATTTCAAGGGTAAATTGCTTTACTAGTGTAGTTGCCTTATTAGTTTAAATAGTAAAGTAGTTAGAATGTATTTTCATTAAATATGGGTTGGTGGGATGTGTTCTTACGTAGGATTGAAACAACGACAGTCGGCACGTTGCGTCGGTAACTCGGACTGTTCCACGATTTGTGCCGAAAAAGTATAAAATGTTATGTATAGCTTATAAAAGCTTATAAAGTTATGTCCGCAGATATTATTTTATCATTTATATTAAGTTATTTTTCTGAAATAAAAGTAACCTAAATTAATCCTTATAACATTAGATATTTGACGGTGAAAGCTTCATCAAAATCGGTCCAACCATTTCGGAGATTAGCTGGATGAAACAGACAGAGCCAGAAAATCAGACAAAAATCTAAAAATATATCTATTTAAGGTGTCATATAGGTACTTTCGAATGCTTTTAATAATAAAAGGTGTAATTATGTGTAGATATATATATATCTATTTATGTTCTACTTGGCGGCTAGTATGTTGTCTATATGTTTGTACTTGCATATGATAAACACAGTTAACTTTCACTCTTTATCCGTATTAGGGGTTTGAGAAGTGAAGCCTATTACACGATGAGAGACGTGGGCGCTGGATCACAATGGGTAGTTCACTAGTTTTATGTAAAATAGCCATTGTTGGGACATTCCTATGGAAACTTTCGCTGTTATTTCGTTTGAGAAAGGGTTAATAGCTTCGTCTGCATAGATATCATGCGTAATTTCTCCGTTAAATACTTTTTGTTAGATTTTCATTATTTGTGTTGAAAAATATCAAAACCATTGTCCCCTGTTTGATATATGCCAGCCCTAATCAACAGCTCAGGTGAAACCATTACTCTCCATTTTATAAGTTACTTGTGTGTTTTGCCCGAGAATTCAATGTGAGATATTTCTAAGAATCATGTTTCAAAGACCTGTTCACATTGGCTTGCCATACAAAATGTGGGAACGTTTACAACAGATTTCCAAATAGGCATCTGATTGTTTATTATGGTACTATTATTTATTTCACCAGGCTGTGTATTTTTTTTTATTTAAGGAAGGTTTATATATTGAGTTACATGTCCGTTCCGTTTGAATCTATTGCATTTTATGAAAAAAAGTTTTATAATTTATCTATAGACGTAATAATATAAAAATAAGTGTTTCCCTGCGTCTGAAGTTGGTGAGGAAGCGCTCTATGGAAGGTGCCCATGTCGAGGCTATTTAAATTTAATTTCTTAATCGAAATCTCTCGTACTGACTGAAATCGGACACATTCAACCAACAGGTATGGCACATCCTCCACAAAACCACATAGTTTGCTTTGTAATAGGGGGACATGAATACTATGTTCTTGAGAATCGTGAAAGAAGATTAAGAGTTCTATATGAACCTGGTCCCACTTCAGGAGAAATTGAGGTCAACATGGATTTATTATAAATTTTCCTTTCTTCTTAGATCATATCATCATCATCTTGCTCTTAACCCAATTACTTGGGGTCGACGCAATATGTCATCTGTTTTGACATATTGCAAAAAGTTTCGGCAATGACTTTTATGACCGGCCGCCTGCCTGACGTCAACCCTCCTTGGGAATGTAATCGTTGACCCAAATGGTACCAGATGGAGTTGGTCCGGGTCAATCTAGGGCTCTTAGTCGTCTTTTACGACACCCACGAGCAAAGCAAGGATTGGTAGTATTCGAAGCCGCTACCACACAGCAATTCTTAGATCATATACTTTACGAAAATTCTAGTCGACGACAGCAGCTTACTTACACTAAGTTAGCTAGAGAAGCAAGTGTATCGTTTTATTTCGAGTTTTGCTTACCTTGAAATTATGTTATTTGCTTACCTTTATCGATTTTTAAGCTACCCATTGAAAGGAAGTGTTGGTGATCATTCTATTCAAACTTCATTGCGACACAGATTTATATTCTAAACACTATAGTTATTAATATTGGGTCCCAGCTTTCACCAACTATATAACAATGGACGCTGTCACATACGTCTTAATGATGAGCACTGGCCTTCTCCATAATGGATGAGAAATGAACTTACAGTATCAAGTCGGATAGACGGGTTGAAATAAGGTTTTATTTCCAAATTATCTTCTTTTATAGTAAAATTATATTTTTACCTCGTTTATTCGTTTCTTACAACACCCGCGAATAATAGGAGTACTAAATCTATTTTATTTCAACACTGCTAAATCTTCATTATTATCAATAGATTTTTCTTACAGTTTTCTTCATCATCATCTGTTGTGATCAACAGCTCATGTATGTCCCACAGCTAGGATCTAATCTCCTCCAGAATGGGATGGAAATTGACCTACTATAACAGACTGGTTAGAAGTGTTGTTATAGGGTTGTATTTCAGGTTATACTTAGTCAGTCTAATGTGAAACGATATTCTTCACACGAGATCGAGAAAATCTTTGAAACACGCAAGCGAATTTAACACGCAGTGTAATTTTGAAAAGTCAAAGGTGCGTGTCGTGGGGGTCAACCTCGAGACATTTGATAGACAATCTATTGATCCTCCAATTAGGTTTTGAATTTGAATAAATAAGGTTTTGTAAAAAAAAATATTAGGGTTTTTTTTTTTGGGGATGGGTTGCGGTCGGCGCGCTCTTCGCACCACTCCGTCCGGGGCGACAGAGAGGCGTAAGCATGCACACCCGCAACCCACCCACGATGCACGTCGTCTTCGTCGTTGGGCCGACCACCGGAGCAGGGTTACTTGTCATCAGTGGTCGGCCCGACGGAATACCCCCTACTTGGTGTACCCTCCCATCGACCGACGTTCTCCCCGAGGAGAGGACGTCGGTCTTTCCTCACGCGGTCGGCCTCTCGGCGGGTGACGGACTAATTTCCCGGTCACGTCACCCGCGGCCTCGGCTAGGGCGGCATGAGGCGCAGGTATTCGCGCCTACGCTGCCCCAGTCGTCGGCGGCGGATCGCCTCATCGAGGTTGCGCTCCTCGCGCAGGCGATCCGCCGCCTCCTTCTGCGAGATCACTGCCTCGCAGAAGGCTGCGACCGCGTCCCAAAAAAATAAAATATTAGGGTACACAAGTTTTATACATATATGAACGAAATAACTTTTGTATTTTTCTTATTATTACTAAGTAATAAAAAATAAGAGAAAGTAAGTCTTAAAAAAAAGAGTGTTTGTACAAAGTACGCATATCAGGAGGTTTCCTTCATCCTTCATCCTTTATCTCATTCTGTCGCCGACTGAATCCTATACATTTACGTGTTTGTTTCTCTATGGACTCGCTTTTTCGTTTCAGCGAATTAGAAATCACAACGGTTATAAAGAAGTTTCACTTCAAAAAATAAATTAATTAAAGATTTTTTTTTATAGTTTACTAGCAACCCGCACTCGCTTCACTTCTATTTCAGTCGCCTTACCCGTGTAGTTCCCGTTCCTGTGGGAATACCGGGATAAAATATAGACTATGTTACTCCCTGATATTATTGCTTTCCATTGGTGGCAGGATTTTTGAAATCGGTTTGGTGATTTAAGCGTGAAAGCGTAACAAACAAACAAACTTACTTTCGCATTTATAATATTAGTAAGGTACCGCCAATCCGTATTTAACCAGTAGGCGAATAGTGTAAGTTAAATTAAAATCAATGTAATGTAGATTTCTTTTAGGTGGCCATTAAATGCCGTGAAATTGTATAACTATCGATTACATTCGCTATAGAGTTGCTTTGCATGTCAAGGGTAATGAACTGCAAGAAATCCACTGTCTGGCTTCTTCAAAACATTTCTCTATAAAAATAATAATGTTTTTTTTTTGGCTAGCAATTCCAGTTTTAATGGGCACATTCTATTTTATTATACTACTAGCAACCCACCCTCGCTTCGCTTCGGTTTCACTCGCCTTATCCGCGTAGTGCCCGTTCCCGTGGGAATACCGAGATAAAATATAGCCTATGTTACTCAGGGTGAATGTAGCTTTCCAATGGTGAAAGAATTTATGAAATCGGACTGTAGTTTTTGAGTTTATTCATTATAAACATACACACACACACACACACAAACACACACACACACACACACACACATATAGAGATAAGAGTACAATTCCCTACCACTATTTTGTCGGCTGGTGTCGGTGTCGGCTTTTCGTGACGGCGCATCGTAAAAATACTCCCATAATTTTCACTAACGCGCCAAAAGTAGTGTAACTTTAAAAATATGTGAACTCGTAACTCTTAATACTAGGACGATCTATTTTGCTTGTAACAGGATTTAGTTCACATGTTCATAACTCTATACAATATTTATGTATATAAACTATTCAATGTAAATGATTGTACACCGATTCCACATAAGGCTGTTGTAACACTTGCTATTTACTGATTGAAGATTACTTGTACAGGCGGACATATGTACATATTTTTATATATCATTAACTCAGCTCAAGTCTCACTGCTGGGCCAAATCTCCTCTGCAATAAGAGAGAAACTGACCAACTATACTACGTTTGTCAAATGGATTCCTAAAGGGTTTAATATCGCGGGTGACCGGACCGGAGATTTAGTTCGGCACACGCGGAGAGGCTAGCCTCTCGACGGCGACCAGCGTCGCGGGAAGGGGACGTCAACGGGAGAGGGTACTCCCTTAGGGTATTCCGTCGGGCCGACCACTGAAGTCAAGGAACTCTGCACGGTTGGTCGCCCCAACGACGAAGGCGACGTACTATATGGGTGGGTTATTGCTTTTATTTGTGTTTTACGGCACCCATGGGAAGATAGAAGTGATGAATTATATTCTTACTTCGCCACCATAGGGAAAAATAAAAATACATCATACACAACATCCTCTGTTTCTTGATTTACACATTCTATTCATCAGTCTTTTAATGGTCATGTAGGACAAAGACTCCTCTGCGAAGGAAGAAGAATACCCAAATGCCTACTTAGGGCTCTCGCAGGCGATTTTTATACCCCATTGCTAAGTAATGGGGTAATTAGTCATAATTTTTCTACCATTTCTATCTCACCGAATTCTATTTCACCTTTGCAACACCAATTCTTTTCGTAAGGATAGAATTGAATTTTTGATAGAAGAGAATAAGATAGATGATTGCGAAAGCCGAAACGATCAATATATTTTTAAATATAACGTAAGTTTCGTCAAATATGTAAATATACAGCAAATTATATTTTATTGATTTCAGATATACATATGGTTTAATGGAAACATATAAATCGTGAACGAATTAAAATTTATGCTATAAGACTTAGTTGTTCATCTGCGATTTATTGATAGTATGCGAAGAGTTATAATAAATTTTAAATAAATTTGTAACTTTTTGAATGGTTTTTGTACAGTTAAGTAAGGGGAAAAGCTTTTGAAAAAGAATATTTTTGTTGCTTTTAATGGCAAACGAGCCAGCAGTACTCTTGTGTGCAATTGGCTTCGCTCATCAACCTCTGCAATATCAGAGGCACAGCCATATCGCCTACGGTAAAGTTTGGGACTCTGACTCTCTCGTAAACGAAGCGATGCAGCAAAAAACTAGTACTCAAGGTCGATTTCCTACGAGATCATAGTTCGAGCCTGTAAGAGCAGGCCTATTTACGGCTTATCATCTCGATTAATATACATCTTACTAGTGGGCTGAAACTTCCTTTATTCACCTCACCACTTCAGCTCATCTATGTCTATGGTATCCTCCCATCGATCGACGTCCTCCCCGAGGGGGAGACGTCGGTCGATGGTAGGGTACCCCAGATAGGGGGATTCCGTCGGGCCGACCACTGATGACAAGTAACCCTGCTCCGGTGGTCGTGGTGTTCGGGTGGGTTGCGGGTGTTGCGTGCTATACGCCCCTCTGTCGCCCCGACAGACGGAGTGGTGCGTGGAGCGCGCCGACCGCAGCCCACCTCAAAAAAGAAAAATAAAGCTCATGTAAGTCCCGCTGTTGGGCTCGGGCCTCCTTAACTATGGAAGGGAAATTGACTTACTACACCACGCTGGTCAGACGTGTTGGTATAGAAAGGAACTGAGCTACTATACCATGCGAGTTGCTATAGGGTTTTATTTCGAGTTTTCAGATGGATACAAAGATTAATTACTTAATATATTTAAAAGAATTAACCAAGTGTAAAAATAACATGAAGTACGAGTACATCTTGATGCAGTAGAATAATGACGTATTTTCTGGTGAAACTTATGTGCAAAATATAATTCAATCTCTCACTAGAAGACAAACAAAATCAAAAAAGATATAATATACTATTAATTTTAATGTTAAATAATTACTAACCATAAACAAATATATTTTTTTTTTCATATAGAATCAATTTCTTTTTACACTGGCAATAAATTTGTATCAAAATATGAGTCAATATTTAATAACTAATTTTCTGTATCGGGTAGATAATTATAAATTTCTGTAATAACGATGATTTGTTGGACGTACGTCATTTTAGTCCGCCCGTGACCATGAACACTGCAAAGTGTTCGAAACGTCGGGCAATCAAAATTCAAATACAAACGCGATAAAATTCGTAGTTTTATTTAAAACTAGCAATCCGCCCTTGCTTCGCTTCGGTTATAGGTTATAGTCGTTTTACCCGCGTAGTTCCCGTTCCCGTGGGAATACCGGGATAAAATATAGCCTAGTTTACGCCCTGATATTATAGCTTTCCATTGGTGAAAGAATTTTTGAAATCGGTCCAGCCGTTTTGAAGATTACCCGGAACAAACAGACAGACAGACAAAAATTTTTTAATTGCTATTTTAGGCATAGGTGTCGTGCAAATAACCGTGTGAGTATGAAAAAAGTCTATTATTTTGACATTACAAACAGACACTTCAATTTTATTTATTGGTATAGACTAACAACCCGCCCTCGCTTCGCTTCGGTTTCAGTCTTTCCTGCGTAGTTCCCGTTCCCGTGGGAATACCGGGATAAAATATAGCCTAGTTTACTCCCTGATATTATAGCTTTCCATTGGTGAAGGAATTTTTGAAATCGGTCCAGCCGTTTTGAAGATTACCCGGAACAAACAGACAGACAGACAGATAAAAAAAATAAAAAGTGTATTTTAGGCATATGTATAGTGCAAATAACCGTGTCAGCATGAAAAAAGCCTATTATTTTGACATTACAAACAGTCACTCCAATTTTATTTATTGGTATAGTAATGTGTAATACTCGCGTAAACATAAGAAATCCTTAAGAAAGATATTATTAAAATTGTATGCACATGTATTTTAAACCCGGTAGATAGATGTAATTGGAAAAAATTCTACCTAATTAAAATTCAACAGCTGTAGGTATGTCTGTGTATCTATTTGGCGGAAGCTAGTTACCAAAAACGTTCTGATGTCGTCATTTAAGTCTTGTAAGTCGTAACCTTGCTCAAATTGTGGTTACATTGTTTATACATTCAATAACCAGTACACTATCAAGATGGCATCGGCTTTTAAATATGTGTTACTTGCTATGAAATAGTAACATGAGTTACTAATTATAATTACCTAACGTTTTTGTAACCTAACCCACCCAACTAGATTTCGAAATACGTAGGTATTTCTAACTTACGACTATATGTAATGTTTTTTGATGTTTACGCGAGTTTCACATTTGAAATAAAAATATTTTTACGGATTTTATTGCGACAATGAACGTTAAAAAGTGTTCGAAATGACGGCAAATTAAAAATCAAATCTTACATCTTTAAACGAGCAATTCTTGCATGTATATATATATATATATATTCAGGATTTCGGAAACGGCACCAACGATTTTGATGAAACTTGGCGTACTAGAGGTTTCGGGTCCAAAAAATCGATCTAGCTAGGTTTTATTTATAGAAAATGTTGTTTTGTCGGTGTTTTTAGCAAAACAATACAATGACATTAAATTTTAAAAGAATATGAATTCAAATTTCGCTGTCAACGTCATGAGTTACGATAGCTCAGTTGGGAAGTCACCCAGTTTCTTTCAGTAGGTATTGTTTTGGCATTCAAACAGCGTCGGATCGAATCTCGGTGTTATTATTATTCTCTTTTTGTATTTTTTTTTATATTTTTTTCATTATTTAATTATTATTTTTTATTAATATATATCTAAATAAATTCGACAAAAATACAACAAAAATATTTTGAGCGAAGCTCGGTCAACCCAATATTACAATCGTTAAATGCGTAAAAATAGTTTTATTTTGAATGTTAGAATCTATATTTCTTTTCTTTCGTTTTTAAGCCCACACCTGTTGGTTTCGATCTTTTTTATTGCAGCGCACATGTTTTGTTTTAATGCTGGACTCGAGCTCCTTCACAAATGGAGGCAAATTGACCTGATATACCACACAATCGAGACAGGTTAGCATAGGGTCTATTATTAAATTTCACTTATTTTTTGTACTTTATATACTTGGTGATAAATTTATCTACATACCGGTCATTATCTCGATGTTAAAATCAAAATAAAACCCGTTACCAACTCGTTTGTCTAGTGTGGATAAGTTGATCAATTTCCCTATCGCTAAGTATGAGGATCGAGCCCAACAGTGGGACTTATGTGAGTCGACGACGTGGTTAATATTAATGACGAGTTTCTTCATAGAAATAATAGAATAACTAAAGATCACTCATATGATATATCCCACCGCAAATGTGTGACCAAAAGTTTTTACTGAAAAATACCATAATGAGTTTTGCGTGTCGACTCAAAACGTTGAATTAATCACACAAAATGATATGCCACCGTGTCAAAGTAACCATGAATTTAATTAATAAATGCGGTAAATCCTAATTTTAATCGCTATTTGCACGACATCTAATTACTGTTACTTTAATTGACGTAATCTTAAAACGTCTAATAGACTTGAAAGCCATTTATTTTAAAGGGCTACAGTTTAAACTTCGCCTTAACCGCATAGAGCGGGGGAAGGACAGTGTTTTACCAAATAGTCTATTGTATTACCCCACACTGATAGACCAAACCACTGTATCCAATTTAATTCGATCTTTTGACTTGGGTATCTCGCTTTGTGAGTTACTCTTTACATAGATAACTGCTACGAGCTGTAAGGGGGCACCACGTCACTTTCACAGGGCCGGCCCTCCCGCAGACAGTAGATTTGAAGAAAAGAAACCTTTAAAATATATAAAATAATGGATAAAGAAAAACCGAGTATAATATCAAGAGTATAAACCTACAAAATAAATTATCAGCCGATATTAAACCCAATGAATCTCACAATTTTTGAAATCGTAAGCGTATTTATTATAAAGTAGCAATCCGCCCTCGCTACGCTTCGGTTTCATGCAATAATGGAACGTTTATGGAACGAAAAAATAAGAAGAATAATCATATTTCTGTGTTATTGTTGTCAGGGTCATTCTGAATCGAAAGGTGCCAAGAAAAGAGAAAAGAGTGCTGGAGGTAACGGCAACGGTAAACCAAGCCGAGGGGTAGCTACCTCATTCGGTTTCCGTAGACGTCCTGCTTCCACATCTAGAGCTGATGATAATTCGAGAAGGAAACAAAAGGCTCACGATAAGAATGGAAATGGAGGTAAGGAAAGCCAATTATTGTCAATTGTTAATATGTATAACTCTTAAGATCCATCTCATCTTATTTTTGCCCATCTATGTGCGTTAATTTTTGTGCGATTGATTTCCGTGTGGTGACCGAATACGTAATTATTCACCCCCTCCTGCCCGTGAATGTCACAAAAAACGATTAAGGGGTATTGACATATAGATAACATCGATGGGAGATAAGGAACACTCGGAGCAAAACCCTATGCCAGCATCTGCCAGCGTGGTATTGTAGGTCATTTTCTCTCCCAAAATGCAGGAGGCCCGAGTCCAACAGTGAGACGTACATAATTTTTAAAAGAATAATTTGCTTTCTAAAGTTATAAACTTATACTTTTAATATTAGTTTCCTAAGTGATTACAATATTTATGGCCATTTAAAAAATTGTATGTTTTTTAACGTCACCATTTCTCGCCTTCTGTTCAGTTTTATCCCTCCGTAACTTTCAGCTACCGTTTCAAACTAATTAAACTATACTTACATACTTTAGGAGTTTTTAATTACTTTATAAGTTTAGATTAGCAATGTTTCGGTCCCACTTGAAAAGCAGTTTAAAGCGTCGTTCTGTTAATTTGATAGCGAAACTTTTATTTTTTAAGTATGGTACTAAGCAAAATAAGTAATCACTAAAAATCAGGTGGGTGTTAATTGCATCTTCAAGAATGGGTTGACGAAAAATTTAGTTTTCGCTGAATTTAAAGATTATTTATATAATAATATGCACATTTAATCCCTTAGTTGTCTTTTACGATACCCAAGGGGAAGAGAACGCGTGGTGAATTGTACTCATACTACGTCACCACACGAAAAGAAGTTACCAACAAAAGAAGTAACAAGTACAGATAGTAAAATGTGACAATCCCTTTGTAGTTTATGCGAGATCTGTAGGTATGATATAACATTATAAATACTTTCATTTTTTTTTTTTTTTTTTTTGTGTGACTTAGTTGTTAGCCTCAGATGGCTGTGACAACTTTACCCGGACTGGTGGGTGAGCGTTGAGGGCTCTCAACCCGCAATACTTTCATAACACGCGAAACGTGCATGCTTAATTGGTGATATTTTTAAACAGGTTCCTCAGAGGATTTGCGAGCGGAGGAGGTGCTGTCGGGTCGGTCTACCCCTCTTGCGAGACCTCGCAAGGAGACAGTCGGACAACCGTTACGCAGTAACAGGTGAGAAATTATATATACCTACAGTTTCTATTTTGTCATTATTCATCTATGAACACTTCATTGTAAATGCAAGCTTGTCATCAGAATGAGAGCGGTTTTAATTAACACTAGCTGTCCCCCACCCGCTTGGCTGGGCTGAAATTGAAATTGATTTTTAGTTATTTAAATTTTATACTAGCAACCCGCCCTCGCTTCGCTTCGGTTTTAGTTGTTTTACCCGAGTAGTTCCCGTTCCCGTGGGAATACCGAGATAAATATAGCCTAGGTTACTCCCTGATATTATAGCTTTCCATTGGTGAAAGAATTTTTGAAATCGGTCCAGCCGTTTTGAAGATTACCCGGAACAAACAGACAGACAGACAGAAAGACAGACAGACCGACAAAATTTTTTTAATCTGTATTTTAGGCATAGATGTCGTGCAAATAACCGTGTGAGCATGAAAAAGGCCTATTATTTTGACATTACAAACAGACACTCCAAATTTATTTATTGACTAGCAACCCGCCCTCGCTTCGCTTCGGTTATAGGTTATAGTCGTTTTACCCGCGTAGTTCCCGTTCCTGTGGGAATACCGGAATAAAATATAGCCTAGTTTACGCCCTGATATTATAGCTTCCCATTGGTGAAAGAATTTTTGAAATCGGTCCAGCCGTATTGAAGATTACCCGGAACAAACAGACAGACAGACGGACAAAAATTTTTTAATTGCTATTTCAGGCATAGGTGTCGTGCAAATAACCGTGTGAGCATGAAAAAAGCCTATTATTTTGACATTACAAACAGACATTCCAATTTTATTTATTGGTATAGATATAGATTGTGAATAGTTTCTTTATTCCACAATATGTAAATACTTTCTTTACAATGTACATATTTAAAAGTTTTGGCAATAATTTTATGACCGGTCGCCTGCCTGACATAAGCCCCTCCTTCATGACAGCATCAGATGGAGTTGGCTCCCGTCTATGTAAAGGCAAATGTAGAAATGGGGTTTTAAAAGGGGGTGTGCAAATTTGGTTTATTTTATGTCATGTATTTAGGCCTATAATTAGATTTTAATTACAAATTAGATATGCCTAGACAAAGGATTGAGTAAAAAGAATCTGCAGAAATTAGTATTCACAACTAGTGATTAGGCTCAGCTTAACCTAAGATACTTATTTATCTTGCTTTTGCAAAATATTAAAATGTTTCATTTTTACTTATTGACATATGAAAAAGCTAAAGCGACATTAGATATTTTGCCTTTTGTTATTATGTTATCATAATAATACAATTATTTAACAAATTATGATTTGTTGACTGCATAAAATAGTGTAGTGTTCTGGATAATCACCTATCATATTGCATGTGATGAGTTTAATGCTCAAGCAGGAAAGTTCTTTGTATGATACACAAATGGTTCTTATGTTTTTATTTGTTAGTTGATCGTCTTTGTAACACAATGATTTGTTCCTTAATGCATAATTTGCTAAAAAAGAAAATATATTGGAAATGCAATAATTTCACAATTATATGGTAAATTATCATCTCGCTCTTATCCCTATTACTTGGGGTTGACGCAATATATACTCTTCTCCAATTGTACATATATGCGACCTGCCTGACATCAACTCTTCTTGAGAAAGTAATTTTTAACCAGACGGCATGAGATGCAGTTAGTCCTTGAAGTAAAGGTCTTAGTCGTCTTTCACAACACCCACAGGCAGTGTAAAGATTGCTAGTATTCGTAGCCACCACACAACTTGTTTTGCAGACAATTTATATTTGACGCTTTATTAGAAATCTATTTAAAATATCTTTATGACTTAAGTAAATAACGATTACCAATTCAAATATTTTTTTTACATTGAAAACGAATTACAATCATTTGCCTGCTCTCATCCCACGCTAAGTGGGGACGGCGCAATATGCTCATATCTTCCATAGCCTTCATATCTGCTTTCACCGTTTTCATATGCATCTCATTCACATAGTCTATCCATTTATTTTTTGGTCTCCCACATTTCCTCAGAGAATTTAATATAAATTTATCAAATGTTACTATTAAAAAAGTAGGTACAACAAATTAATATGTTCCTGTTTGTCACTCGAATATATTCATACAAAGCAAATGTCAAATCGGCAAGCGCCTAATTGTAACGCCCATTGATTTGTTGTTATAACATTTTGTGTAGGCGTTTGTAGGCTAAGTTATAATTTTTATATGTGCACATTTTTGATACTTATTTATAATCAAATGGTAATTTACGTGTGGTGACGGAGTAAGAATATAATTCACCACGCCCTTTCTTACTTGTAGATGTCGTAAAAGACGACGAAGGGATATAATATGCAACTATAATATGCAAGAGAAGGAAAATTCTAAATAAAACCCTATACCAACCCGTCTATTAAATGTGGTATAGTAGGTCAATACCTTTCCTATTATGGAGGAAGCTCGAGCCTAGCAGTGGGACCTATATGAGCCGAAATGAATGATTGTGTAGTAAGAATACCATTCACTACCGCCTGTCTTAATCGTGGGTATCAATAAAGACGACTAAGGGATATAATATGCATATAACCTTTCCAATACCTTTTGCTTTTATTTTCTAATTAAATTTATTGTGGATCCCAAGACGATTAAAAGAATTTTCTGGGGCTTTCTGAGGGTCAATCCTCGATGTCTTTTACCGAGATCATTGTGGATCCTTCATCCTTCATTCTTCATCCTTTTGAAATCACAATGATTCTAAAGAAGGTTCACTGTAAAAATATAAGTATATATATAAAATCTATGCAAAAGACAGAGAACCGAAAATAAAACCCTCCATCAGTGCGTTTGACTGGCGTGGTCAATTATATACCGTATATGACCGTTGTCCGTGCGATGACGGAGTGAGAATACAATTATCACCCCCTATCATACACGTGTGTGTCGTAAAAGTCAACTAGGGGATATATTATGCACATAATATTTATCTATCTAAGAAAGGTTCTCGAGTGGCGACCACGTATCGGAAGACGCAGTATAGGACGCAAACTAGACCGACGACCGACGACCGACGACCTGGTGGATGTTGCTGGGCGTCGTAGGATGTAGGCGGCACAGGACCGCACTTTGTGGCATAACATGAGGGAGGCGTACGTCCAGCAATGGACGGCGATAGGTTGAAATGATGATGATGATGATAAAAAGGTAAACTTAGCATAAAACCCTATACCAACACGTTTGACTAGTGCGGTATAGGTCAATTTACCCTCCATTGCGGAGGAGGCCTGAGCCTAGCGACATTTCTGTGGGCTTAGATGAGATGAAGATATACCGTTAGAAGATAAAAGCAGTTCAAGGAATCTTGATACAGAACTTATACGAAGCCGTTTGGTTAACGTGGTATAGTAGACTAAAGTTTCTCATCTAGGATGTGGTCGTATTCGAAAAGACGTACACATAAATTAAGAAAAAAGAAAGTGTGTGTACAAAGTACGCAAATCAGAAGTGAAACTTCTTTATCTGTTATTCTTCATCCTTTATTCTCTATCGTCTATCGTTTATCTCATTCTCTCGAATCCTATACATATATAATCCTATACTTTCTGAATCCTATACATTTACGTTTTTGTGTCTCTATGGACTCGCTTTTTTATTTCATCGATTTTTAAATCACAACGATTCTAAAGAAGTTTCACTTCAAAAAATGTCCGAATGTATGATGAGGAAGTCGATAAATAAGAAATTTAAGGCTGGATCTAAATACTGTCTCATTCTGTAGGTTCGGTTTCAGGCAGCAACACTCAAAGACGGCGAAGGTAGCAGATGTGAGCGTGGCTGCTGAGCCTGCCTTCGGCATCACGTTTAAGGATAAGGAAACCGCCATTAATAACAATGCACTAGGTATGTTCACATGTATTGTAAGTATGATGTACTTATATCTATGTACATTTACATACATAATACTTATTGTGAGTTTATTTGTTTGTTTTTTACACTTTCACGCATAAACCACTAGACCGTTTTTAAAAATTGGTTCACTAATCAAAAACCACTTTAGCAACTAACGTAAGCTTTATTTTGTACCCTGTACTGCTAACCGGTATTGTTCCCGTTGGGAATGCGGGGATAAAATTTATATAGTTTATGTTACTCGCTGATAATGTAGCTTTCCATTAATGAAAGAATTCTTAAATCGGTTTTTATATATACACAAATAATTCTTTTACACGTGCATGTGCATGTGATTAAACTCTTGCTAAAACGTAGTGATTATCGTATTATTCCCCTTTGAAGAGGCTTATGTTTAGGCTGTCATTATAGTTATTTGAACTTGAATAATAACGTATAGAAGGTAAGTTCGCGCACAAAAAGTGAAGCATTTCAATTGGAGCCTAATGGTGCTTATGCCGGAACCGTTCCGTAGTGTACAAGACCATTTTACTGTACTTACGTACGCAACTATTAAAACATAAATAGGTAATTATGACGTTTTGTGCATTCAAATGGCGCCACAACACATTTGAAAAACTTACAAAGGTTTTTAACATTACTTTTAAAAGTATTTCTACGATTATGTTAATAAAAACAAAATTTGATTTCATAATTTGTATAGTGGTGTGCGTGTCTACGTGTGTAATCGTCTGCGCACATGTAGTATTTTTAGATTCATGTTTCGAACGTTCGAAGTACCGACACTATCCTTCTATACGTTATTATTCTAAGTATTTGAATGAAAACCTATTGTAACGTGTCACATATAAACACCGTTTTTATTTTGGCGGATTATGCGATCAGCCTCTCTGTGGACGACGGACTATTCATATAAACGTCCACCGTATCCAATATTATCAGAAACTTTTCTTCCAGACTCGATTATGGTTTCGAATATACTTTTATTTTGTATATACGGTAGCTTCAATTACGTTTACAAAGTTCCATAATATCTCTAAAATCTATATTAACGCGAGTGGTTCCGTGAGCATACAGCTAGTAATGTATATTTGTAAGCAGATACTTAATAAAAATACGCTTACTTATGTAATTAAATACTGTTTTGTGTAAAGAAGTTAAGAACCTTTTAAGTAAATACTCAGCAATAACTTTGCCAAGTCAAGTATACTTAAGTTATTCGAGCCGACAAATTACGTAGGCAGACGTAATCTGGATTAAGTTTATCGCTCGATTTCAAAAGCCGACCCTATCAACTGGTGTTCCGGTCGCTATTAAAAGATTATTATCGTTTTAATTTAAAAGTAATCAAACAACATGTTCTTGAAAACCTACAACTGCATAGATAGTGCTGCATAGAACATGATGGTTTTTGTGGTATGCACCAATTTTTGGACGGGAAATGGTCTGTGCGTACCACCACTTTATTGACAGTTGTCTATCTACAGCCGCGGGCCGGTCCGTCCGTGGTAGTACCATACTCTCGCAGAAAATCGACGTCTAAGTAGTAGCAATTTATTACTGCGCTTCGTTCGGTGAGCGAGAGAGCCGGAAGTCCAACTTTCTGATGGTATTTGCGTGTGGTGGGTTTTAATGATGCCTTTAGTATCACCGAACCTCAATGCGCTCATTCGCACTCCCTTAACTTTCTTTGCGGTAGGCAGCGGCCTTGCAAAGGTCCATGAGCGGCAGCAACATTTACCATTAGGTGTACTATTTGCTCGTTTTGCCACCGTTTGCAATGAAAAAAAAAAACAGAAAAGGCCCACAGGCTGCCCCATAAACGACTGTATCCCTCCTCATCACTTTGGGCCTACCACTGGTACCGGATTTTTGACGTCCGTGGCCGTAATAGTAACCATACGAAGTGTCATGAATTCGATTTACTGTAAAGCTTTTTTGTTCCTAATTATGTCCATTTTAATCAACAACTGTTAAATTTTAAGTAAAACCTAAAACAATATAAATAACACGAATATTTTTCAATTTTTTTTTGGTAATAATTGATAATATTGGGGTTATTGTAAAATGAAATAAAAAAATATGCATCTTTTAAGGTGATCATACACGAAATTAATGATATGTTATTTATAATGGCCTAGGTATTACTTAAACTTTAAGTATCGTTCATGGAAATGGACAATAGTTCTTTAGAGCGAAGTGGTGATTTTAAAAAAGAAAAATACTGCTAATAATATGGATGGATATCCATAAGCTAAAACATATTTTTTTAACTTTTCAGATAAGAAATCATCCACAGGTTATAATCAGCTGCCTCTACTGGCGACGCAGGTATCTTCGACTGGTGTTACCACAATTGTTGGTGCTGCTGGTATACCTAAGAGCGTCACTAAACAAACCGTTATATTAACCTATCAGCCACAGCAATTTCCTGCACAGGTAATTATTAAATAATTCATACCCTTTTTATGACAGACCTGGATATTTACCGTCCGGGATAGGCAGCATGTAACCTCATGACCACTGAAGTCAAGGAACTCTGCACCGGCGGTCGGCCCAACGACGAAGGCGATGTGCTATACGGGTGGGTTACGGGTGTGCTTGCTTACGGCCCTCTGTCGACCCGGACGGAGCCGAGCGAGGAGTGCGCCGACCGTAACTCATCCCAAAAAAAAAAGCATGTAACCTCATAGCCTACTGTGACCTGCCATTCAGGCCACTCAATTGGGTTTGATAATTAGATGAAGCCTGAAAGTCAAGGCCTATGTGCTTTAACACCAAATCTACAAATTTCATTTCATCTCATATACGTCCCACTACTAGGATTGAGCCTCCCCCAGAATGGGAGTAAAATTGACCTACTATACCACGTGTTGCTATAGGGTTTTATTCCAAGTCTGGTCCATTCCAATAAAACTACAGTCTATTCCAATAAAACCCATACCAATACGTCTGTATTGGTATGGGTTTTATTTCTCGTACATAGATGTTATCAGCATATTATATCCCGTAGTCGTCTTTTACGACATCCACGGGCAAGATAATTATATCCCGTAGTCGTCTTTTACGCGCGAGAAAGGCGATGGTGAAATGTATTCTTCCTCCTTCACCACACGGACAGATCTACCATTTATTATCATAAGAAAACCTATGGTATGCGAGGAACGAAGGAGATAGAAGGTACTATAGAAGTAAAATTTGGTAGTACTTTGTTCACCGACACAGAATCTCATGAAGCCATTATTTTATATAGTTTGCAGAGTGAAGTGAGGAGCGGAGGGAAGTGGAATCTTTCCAACTCCTCCTGTTTTCTTTTCTAATTAAATTTGTTGCGGGTCCCAAGACAATTAAAAGCGATTCCCGGGACTTCCTGAGGGTCAAACCTCAGTGTCTTATACGGAGACCATTGTGGATCCTGGCTTACAGGAGTTGAAGTGGTGGGAATGTGTGGTGGGATTAGCCCATTACAAAAAAAAAAAATAGTTTGGAGAATTAGATCTGCAAAGACGCTGTTTGCGACAACCAATTGGAAATCTTTTATTTTGGTGTCTTTGTAGTATTTTACAGGGGGATGTGATTATGTAAAATAACGTAGTACTTTAAATACATTTAAAAAAAAAGTGGTAGGACCGCACTGTTGGCAGTTGACTGTCTACAGCCGCGGGCTGGTCCGTCCGAGATAGTACCACACTGAGCAGAAAATCAACGTCCGAGTAGTAGCAATTTGTTACTGCGCTTCGTTCGGTGAGCGAAAGAGCCAGAAGCCCAACTTTTTGAGGGTGTTTGCATGTGATGGGTGTTAGTGATGCCTTTAGTATCACCGAACCTCAATGCACGCATTCACACTCCCTTCACTTTCTTCACGGTAGGCAGTGACCTAGCTGTGTCCCTGGTATTGCAAAGGTCCATAAGCGGCAGCAACACTTACCATCAGGTGTACTGTTTGCTTGTTTGTCACCGTTTGCAATAAAAAATGTACATTGTTTTGGTATCGGAGTGATTTCAAACCATGTATATTATAATTTGTCTTATTTTCTTAGAGATAATAATATACATAATACTTTAAAAAACAGGTGTTATGCTAAAATGCGTGTAACATATTTTCAACTAGATTTAATAACTAAATTTAATAACTCTATACTTTATCAGGATGGACGGTCGAAGAATGGACGAGGAGACCAGGTACCAGTTAAGGGCTCATCTGCACCCCGCGTGCAATCGGAGCCTCAAAGACCTCCTGGCAAGTACACCTTCCAAACTACACAACTACCAAGGCCGCAGTATCCAGCCATCAAAAATATCGATGCTAAGACCACTAAACAGGTACTTGTCTTTATATTTTTTGTAACTTTATTTTTTATTGTCTAGTAGTAGAGCTACGCTGCATAGTTTTCTGTCAGCAGCCATAAAAGGCCAGCTTACCTGGGTTTACTACCCTCTCATACTCTCACAGAAAGTTAACGTTTGAGACTGTATGCTACTGCGTTTCGTTCCGAGAACGAGAAAGATAGAGTGGGCCTCTGTCTCAACAGACCAGACATGTCTCAATCCTTGCGTTGTAAAGGTCCATCAGTGGCAGGTACTACTTACCATGACGTTGGTTGCCTGCTCATCTGCAACTTTCAAAGACAATAATATTTAATGATAACTTTTATCACTGATATCAAATTGAGTTTATATTATTTACTAGCAACCCGCCCTCGCTTCGCTTCGGTTATAGGTTATAGTCGTTTTACCCGCGTAGTTCCCGTTCCCGTGGGAATACCGGGATAAAATATAGCCTAGTTTACGCCCTGATATTATAGCTTTCCATTGGTGAAAAAATTTTTGAAATCGGTCCAGCCGTTTTGAAGATTACCCGGAACAAACAGACAGACAGACAGACAGACAGACAGACAAAAATTTTTTAATTGCTATTTTAGGGATAGGTGTCGTGCAAATAACCGTGTGAGCATGAAAAAAGCCTATTATTTTGACATTACAAACAGACACTCCAATTTTATTTATTGGTATAGATAAACTAGCAGCACCCTGCGGTTTCACCCGCAGTTCCTCTTCCCGTGGGAATATCGGGATAAATTATAGCCTATGTGTTATTCTGATAAGTAAGCTATATTATTGTGAAATTTCATCAAAATCCATTCGTAGTTTTTGCGTGAATGACCAACAAACATTTTCACATCTTCACATACAAACTTTCGAGTTTATAATATTAGTGAGGATTAGTAAGGATAAGGAAACAATAATAAAACCCGTTCATCATTATCACAGCATATTTATGGCCCACTACTGGGCTCGACCAACCTCCATATTGAAAGGGGAATTGACCAGGCGGGTTGGTATAGGGTTTTATTTCGAGTTTTCCTTCTCTTGCATAGTTGTTATATGCACAAGATATCCCTTAGTAGTCTTTTACGACACCTACGGGCAAGAGAGGCGGGTGATGAATTGTATTTTTACTCCGTCACCACACATCTGTTCAGTAGTTTTAAATATACGGACAGAGCTTCTGATGCTACTGATTAATTATATGTCATCATAATCCTCACCATCGCAGCCCACATACGTCCCACTGCTGGGCTCGGGCCTCCTCCACAATGGGAGGGAATTTGTCCTACTATACCATACTGGTCAGACATGTTGGTATAGGGGACTTTTCCTTCTCTTACACAGATGTTATGTCATATTATATCCCATAGTCGTCTTTTACGACAGCCACGGGTAAGATAGGGAGTGGTGAATTGTATTCTCATTCCGTCACCACACGGAGAATATTATATGTATAGAAGATATTTTACTGTTAGTAGTACTTATTACACATTGGGGAGCTTAATATACCACGCTAGGTTCACGGGCCACCTGCGCGTTATGCCGCCCTAGCCGTGGAGACGGGTGACCGTATCGGAGAATTGTGAAATATTTTTTATCATTCATCATGGCTCTTATACGTCTCACTGCTGGGCTGGTGCCTCCTCCATTGTGGATGGGACATACGACCACGCTGGTCAGAAGTGTTGGCATGTTAGTTTTCTTTCACAATTCCCTTCTTTTGCATCGATGTTTATGCCTTATTCGTTTTTTATGACAACTATGGCCAAGAGAGGGGGTGGTAAATTGATTTCTTTTCCATCACCAAAGAGAAAGAAGTAAGAAAAATAATTTATTACTCCTTTACGGTAGGGACACGTACAAGAACAGAATAAAAGTACAATTACATAAAAATCAATAAATAATATAGTAAGAGAAAACACAGCGAAAATGACAAGATTAGGGTCCCCTTCGCAAAAGAGGAAAATAGCTGCTCAGCATACTGTTGAGGTATCTACTCGATAAAGTGAATACCACAACGCTGTTATTCTGCAGCGTCCTACAACGTTCGTCAGCGATGCACAGGCAGCAGAGTATAGAAGATGCTGTCAGAGGAAAGTATAATAACTGTAAAATTTTTGTTCCGTATAACGTTGAAAAATTTTGGTGTTCCAGTAATAGATATTTAGAAAGCAATATCTGGTTGACCGAGCTTCGCTCGGAATATTTTTGTCGAATTTATTTAGATATACATATATTAATAAAAAATAAATAATGAAAATTATATAAAAAATTACAATGAGAGAATAATAATAATACCGAATATTCGAACCAACGCTGTTTGAATTTGAAAACCCAAAATTAAAACCGGCCGTTTCCCCAACTGAGCTATCGTAACTCATGACGTTGATAACGAAATTAGAATTCATATTCTTTTAAAATTTAATGTCATTATATTGTTTTACTAAAAACACGGACAAAACAACATTTTCTATACATAACCCGGAACCTCTAGTATGCCAAGTTTCAACAAAATCGTTTGAGCCGTTTCCGAGATCCTGAATATATATACAGGAATTGCTCGTTTAAAGATATAAGATTTGTTCTTTTAAACTATTTAAAATGTATAGTCAAAAACAATATATATTTAAAGCAAATATAACAAAGAAGTAACATTTTCTACTTCTACCACTGCTCTCTAAGAGCTACCATGTATTAATAGGAATAGAAGATGCCAAGAAAAATTTACGAAAATGTTTTCATCATTTTTAAGTGTGTAAAATATTTCATAAATTTCACAAATAATTTGAGAAACGACAATAAACTTTAAAGTGTTGTGTGTAAATAACATTTTAGCTTGTTGATATAAATGGGTCACGAGTTGTCTATTTTAACCCTGTCGTATCGGACGCTGTTCACTGTATGCTTAAAATATCTTTGTTGCACTGTGCATCTTATGTGTGGGGTACACAAGAGATTAGTGAACCGGGGATATTTTACGTAAATACTTTTTAAAACCATGTGAGACTTACAGCGTAAAATTACTTTTAGAGACTAAACTATCTATTCTATACCAATAAATAAAATTGGAGTGTCTGTTTGTAATGTCAAAATAATGGGTTTTTTTTCATGCTCACACGGTTATTTGCACTATACATATGGCTAAAATACACTTTATATATTTTTTTGTCTGTCTATTTGTTTCGGATAATCTTCAAAACGGCTGGACCGATTTCAAATATTCTTTCACCAATGGAAAGCTATAATATCAGGGAGTAAACTAGGCTATATTTTATCCCGGTATTCCCACGGGAACAGGCACTACGTAGGAATGACGACTGAAACCGAAGCGAAGCGAGGGCGGGTTGCTAGTAATTAATAAATGTCTGGTTTTATGAAAACCGAACTAATATTTGTATGTGTTGACTGCGTAGATAGCGTAGTGATTAAGATACCAACCTACCATGCCAATGTCAGGGGGGTTCGAATCCCACACAGAACATCACTTTGTGCCATCATGTTATAGGTTTGGATGTAATTTGTGTCCGTTAATTATGTTGTTTGTCCCCCGCAATACAAGAATTATTTCCTTAGTGCAGTCACAGAGTTGACTTATTAAATAAAAATCATAGGTGATTTTGTTATTTTGTAGCTTATATATTTTGTCATTAAACGGCCTGTTTGCTACAACATCATGCGGAATGATTGGGGCAGTGGCGATGAGAGTAGACAATATATTTTAAAAAAATTTGAATCTGTTCATCTCCACCATAACTCATTTCGATATGATAGCTGACATATAGTATATAAAATTACTTCTAATAATTGATTTTTAAACATTACCATTTTGGAAATAGTAACTCTTAAAAGAGTGTGCTAATCAAAGGTTTATACCATCATACATGTATAATAATTAAAATAAAAAATATATACATATTTCAGAATAGTTTCACTTTAAAATTATTTATTATCTAAAGCTTAAATATTAAATTAAATTCTTATAATAACGATGTTTAAAGAGACGTTTTTAAATATATATATATATATTATAATCTTTATCATTATGACAATTTCAGCTCGTATATGACCTAATGATGGGCTCGACCCTCCTCCATAATGATAGAGAAATTGTCTCTAACACGCTGGTCAGACGGCTTTTTATAGAATTTTATTTCGATTTTTCTTTATGCTATTCAAATCACATCCCTTTTTTTGGGTTGGGTTATGGTCGGCGCACTCTTCGCCCGACTCCGTCCGGGGCGACAAAGGGACGTAAACACGCATACTCGTATAGCATGTCGCCTTCGTCGTTGGGTCGAACACCGCAGAGTTCCTTGACTTCAATGGTCGACCCGGGACGCCGATCGCCGTTGCGAGGCTAACCTCTCCGCGGGTGCCCAGACTAAATCCCCGGTTTGGTCTCCCCTTTGCTAGGGCGGCATCAGGCGCAAAATCATATCCCTTAATCATCTTTTACAACATCCACGGACAAGTAAGGCAGTAATTAATTATATTCTTACTCCATCACCGCACGTATGATACGTATTACAATTAGTATTTAATTAAAATAAAAATTTTCTATAAGTAATATTCATGTTAACATAGTGATTACAAACAAACATAACGATTGTTACATGAACACAACCTTGTATTATATATATATTAATACATTACATTTCGGACAATGAGATTACGCACTTTTACTTTTACACAAAACTTAGAAAACAATGGTGACGGAATAAGAATTCAAACATTTCACCACTCCATATCTTGTCAGTAGACGTCATAAAAGGCGACTAGGAGGTGTAATACGCATATAACATCCATGCAAGAGATGGAAAACTCGAAACAAAACACCATACCAACCTGTCTGACCAGCATGGTATAATAAGGTCAATTGCCTTCACATTGCGGAGGAGGCTCGAGCCCAGCAGTGGGACGTATACCAGACGAGTAATATGGTCATATTGCATATCTACGTATAACCAAACCCGTTTATGATGTTATCCGCACATGAATTGGAATTATCATATTTCTAGAAAAAATAAAAAATAGAGGAGATTATTCTACTCTTTCCTTTCAACTGCTGTCAGTTGAAAGATTTATAAGGATTTAACTTTTTATTTCTTTTAGAAACTTGTGTTAAAGATAAATTCCTCGTGTGATGATGAGTTAGGAATACAATATGTCGCCACTTTTCCGCAGGAGTTTCATACATGGGTTAAGTGAATACCAGGATTGTGGCGAGCAACGCTTCCCTGGAAAACTCACAACGATTACCAAGATCGCCATCACGTTTGTCAAACGTGGTAATTAAAGTGTCTACCCTTCGTAAGGAGGTATATATCCTACAGCGGATCCTATATATACTAAAGGATGGAGGACATATTCTTACCTCATCTAAACGTATTTACACACAAAAATAAGCCATTTATGTTTATAGACATATTTGTAAATTACAAAACAAAGTTAAAATTAACAAAAACATCTCTTGCATAACTGAAAAGTTAACAAATTCGTGCATACATCCATAATTATATTTTGCAACGCCGCGTTTAAAAACTTAGTTAATTATACAGACATTTCCCCCTTATTCTGGCTCGTAACGAGACGTGTAATCGGTTTGGTGTTTATATTGCGGTTAAAAGTGAGAATAAATTTGGATTTTTTAATTTGCCCATTCATTACATTAAAAATAATTTTATATTATAAAAAAAATTGTCGGGAAGTAATATTAAATTAGCTTGAAGTTTGGTTAATAATAGGCCTAATATACTCTTCATTTGCATGCCTTGCATTGTTTTTGTGTTAAAAATATTTCAAAATGAATTTGGAAATTAGAACTAATGAATAACTAAAAAACTAAATGAAATATCTTATGATTTATCTCGTAAGATATATCTAGTGTGTATTCGATGTTTATTTTTAAAGTGCTCTAAGTTCGTTTAAAAAAACAGGTCATTTCGACATCTGTTACGGTAACATAGGGTTTAGCCATTCACGCTATGCACTACGTGTAGGACGACATGGTCAATAGTTTCATTTACGTGTTTGTGAAAGTGAAGTGAAAGTTACAGTGATGTCTACAACTAAGGTCTTTTGTCTTCAGGTGGTGAACAACACTAGAAAATCTGGTGGTTCTGACGGATGGAGGGAAGGTAAATGTTTTTATTTTGCATTATTCCTACTTTATTTTAGTAAAGACGAAGGAGAGCAGGATGAGGATAAACAGACGATATAATTTTTTGTAGAATTAAATATCTCCGATATGCTAGTTATTTAAAAGAATTGTTCTCAGTTTAAGTGATCAAATGATCACTTGGATGGAAAGACCATATTCAATAGATTTTAATGAATACAAAAAATATTCTTATGTGAATGATCTATTAGAATGTAAATTTCCTCTCTCAAAGAAGCAACAGAATTAGACTTAACTGCACTCTGGTGGCCTAAAATGAACAGGACTGCATTCTCCGCTTCGTTGAAAACATTGTAAAAGACAATTTTCAAGTTTTTCATTTCAATTTACATAAAGACGCGATTACATAAAGTGCATTATATAAAATGTGAAAAGTGAAAACACAGGAAAGATTCCAATATATAAGCTATGCTTAAAAATTGGTTGCTTGCGAATCGAGCTGCACATTTGAGCATTACTAATACCTGATGTACTCTAGGTGAATGTCAAATTAGCTATATAATATTTTCTTTTTTTTGGCCTGGCTATTGCCTGGACTCACCGTGTTCAGCCCCTGAGCTAACGAAAAAGCGGTATCGGGTCCTATTACACATAGCATATTCTCCTTCCGCCCAACGAGCGGGCTCCTGCGGTTTTCACAAAGATAAACTACCATTATTTTTGGAAGGGATCGCCAAACAACGATTTTTTTTTCAGCTTTCAGCTCCCATATTATACACATTTGCGAAAATCGAATCATTGTAATCGTAAATCAAGCAAGACAGAAAAGTCGGAACCAAAAGCTAAATGCATATGAGCAAGCGACAGCTGGGCTCCGCCCTCCCGTTGTCTTAGGTTGGAATTCCAGTAAGGACATTTTTCATCATCCAATTCTCAGTAGCAGCACAATGAATTGAACTTTAATATTTTTTTTTTATTGCCAACGGTGGCAAACGAGCAAGCAGCACACCTGATGGTAAGTGAAACTGCTGCACATGGACCTTTGCAATACCAGGGGCACAGCTAGGCCGCTGCCTACCGTGAAGTAAATACTCTTCTTAAACCTCGTTTAAAGAAGGACATGTCATAGCGCTCGGGAAACTCAGCAGCAGGTAGTTCATTCCAGAGCTTGCACGTACGTGGGAGAAATGATCGCTGGAAACGTACAGTTGAAGACCATAACGTTTCCAGGTGAAATGGATGAACCCTGCTACGATGTCGAGTGGTACGTTGGTAGAATGGTGACGGTGGTACCAAGTCAAACAGTTCCTCGGAGCACTCCCCGTGAAAGAGTCGGTAGAGTACGCAGAGTGACCCAAAGTCTCTCCGCTGCTCCAGCGACTCCAATCTGTCCGTAAGATTGGGATCCCCGACGATTCGAACAGCCCGTCTTTGCAGGGAGTCAAGTGGGTCTAGCTGATATTTGGGCGCACCTGCCCACAGATGTGAGCAGTACTCCACATGAGGACGAACTTGTGCTTTGTATAGCACAAGACGCTGTCTCGGTGTGAAGTACCGCCTGGCTCTGTTCAGAACACCCAACTTTTTGCTTGCCAATTTGACAGAATAGCCAGATAGACAGACAGATAGACAGAATAGCTAAAAATTACATATGCCAAAGCAACGGTGTACTACTTGCTGGTTTAAGTTATAATATCTATTTATAAAATGTTATAAGAATATGTTATTTAGTTTCATTATGGACTGTATATAAGTAATTGATTATTGCGTGCTTTGCTAACATGATTTTTTTGTGTCGAATTGATTTACTTAATTTATTCTTCAAATTATCCTTGATTAATAGATATTCGTGTTTTGTTCTCAATAATATGGCAAAAAGTGTGCTTCTGTTCACAAATGAATAAGAAGAAGATTTGTTTAAGAAGTTGAACTATTTTTGCTCTCTATATCATTAGCATCATTCAGCCCATTGCCGTGTACTGCTGGACGTAGGCTTCTCTCATATTTCGCCAAAACGTGCGGTCCTAAACCGCTTGCAATCTACGATGCCCAGCAACATTCACCAGGTTTTCGGTTCACCTAGTGGGTCATCCGATACGTGGTCGCCACTCGAGAACCTTTCTTTCCCGTTGGTTGTCGATTCGTCGAGCAATGTGTCTTGCCTACTTTGTGTCTTACCCCTTTAGCGTGTTAATTATTCGTACTATGTCGGATATGCTCGTTGGTAAGATGCGTTGGTACAGGGTTTCATTTTGAATTTTCTTTCTTTTGCATAGGTTATGTATGCATATTAAAATGCCTTACTTGTCTTTTAGTACACCCATGAGCAAGAAAGGTCTGAATTGTATTCTTATTCTGTCACCACACGGTAATGTTAAATTAAGAAAACAATAGCGCTTAGAATGTTTACAATAGTTTGTTTTTTCATACAATAAAAACATAATTATTATACGACTAATATGTTTGAGTGGCCGAGGCACAGCGGTATCATGCAAGGCCTCTGCTACTGAGGTTAATGGGCGATGTAGGTAATGTTTTGATTATTATTATTATTTTTAATAATAAATACTTTTATCCGTGTAGTGTCGGAATAAGAATATGATTCACCACCTATCTTACCCAGGATATTGAGAAAGACGACAAAAGGATATAATACACATATAACATCTATGCAAGAGAAGGAAAACTCGAAATAATATCATATACCATCCTGTCTGACCAGCATAGTAAGGTAATTTGCCCTCCTATTGTGGAGGAAGATCGAAACGAATAGTGGAACGTATATGAGCTGAAATGATGACGATTAACCTATTCTTATTTCATGTCAGGTGCTGCATCAGCAGTTTCCAGTGACTCTGGTGTGTGGACAGGTGGTGAAGGCGCCGCGGGAGATGTCTCGCCTCATATGCGTAGGCGTCCACGTAACCTGGAGATGGTTATGAGAAACGCTCACAGCTTCCATCTACGAGAATTGCAAGTTGCTGATTTAGATATAATGGGTAATTTATTATTATAATTTGTTGAAAATTATATAAGTTTTGTTTATTAAGATTTTCGTGGCGGATAAATAACATTGTAATATTGATTCGTCCGTGTGGTGACAGAATAAGAATACTATTCACGACTCCCTATTTTACCCGTGGATGTCGTAAAAGACTCCTAAAGGATATAATATGCATATAACACCAAGAGAAAGAAAACTTGAAACAAAACCCTATGAAACCAACCTGTCTGACCAGCATAGTATTATAGTAGGTCAATTTCTCTCTTATTGTGAAGGAAGCTCGAGCCCAGAAGTGGGACACGCATGAGCTGAGATGATTGACTCGAAATAATGAATGCTCGAATTCACCCAAATGCGATATCTTTTGAAGTGAAACTTCTTTGCGCGCATGAGGGTAAATTTTTTATTTTAGCGTCACGAAGTTGTGCAGTATTTTTGTTGAAGAAGAGGGAGAGATCGATTGAGACCGATATTTATTAATTTTTTTAAATTTTTTTCTTTTCCATTTCTTTTCCTTTTTTTTATTTTTCTTTATTTACTTTTGTATTTTTTTTAATACCGATTAAAACACATGGAACCAAAGAAGTTTCACTTTTGACATGCGTACTTAGTACTCACGCTATTTTTATTTTGTTCTATATTTAGCATTTATATAGCCTATCTTTTTGGTGGGCTATGGTTAGCGCACACGGCGTTTGTTCCGTCTGGGGGTGACAAAAGGGCGGAATGCTGTCACATAACTCACCGTATTTCCTCTCTTTCGCCATTGGGCCGACCACCGGTATCGCGATCCTAGACTGGCTGTTCATCGCAGTAATTAATTATAACAATTGTATTAGATCATATGTCTTTGTATATATATATAGAGCGCTTATCGTAACTGCACGTCTTCTTATTTATTGACTAACTAGTCAATTTTGCTTCATGTCTCCCGCATTGCCTAGGAGGGAAGTGGAATCAAACTCTTCCAACTGCTCCTGTTTAACTTTTTCTAATTGAATTTGTTGCGGGTCCCAAGACAATTAAAATCATTTCCCAGGACTGCCTAAGGGTCAAACCTCGGTGTGATCTATGTACACCATTGTGGATCCGGACTTACAGGAGTTACAATGACGGGAATGTGTGGTGGGCATAGTCCTAGAAAAAAAAGAGAGATATATAAAATTAAATTTAATTTCAATTGTATATTTAGGACACGATGGGACTTATTATATTCATAAAAATAAAAGTCTGCACTAAATAAACTGATTGCACAGATGGCCTAGTGGTACCAACATACAATACCTGTGTCGTGGGTTCGATTCCCATGTACGATAACATCTGTTCCGAGTCTAAGTGTTATTTGTGTCCGTTAACTTGTTTGTAAAGTCCCCCGCAATACATGGATTAGTTCCTTAGTGCAATGCAAAAAAAAAATGAAGAAAGATTGTAGTGAATGCTCTAAGTAAGCCTTTAATGCGCGGAAGTGTATTACTAAGTTAGCGATTTAAATTCGCAGCAGCTGTTGCCAATTGCCGTTTTTGGATTTGATAGGCAATAGCGTAAAATTGCAATGATGGACACCGTTGACAAGCAATGAAACGTATCGCTGATATTAGAATGAACTTTTGTGAAAAAATACAATCGACATCAAAATTTTCGAGCTCATCATTATCATATCAGCCTACATACGTTGGCTCGGATCTCCTTCACAATGAGAGGAAAATTGATCTACTGCACCGTGCTGGTTAGACGTTTTGGCACAAGTTTTTATGTCGTGTTTTCTTTCTCTTACATAGATATTGTCTGCAGATCGTATCCCTTAGTCGTCTTTTATGACTCCCACGGACAAGGCACAGGGGTGGTGATTTGTATTCTTACTCTGTCACCACTTGCACAGTTTTTTTTATCTCAGGCAATTTAAACATCAATGTATAATATACTAGCAACCCGCCCTCGCTTCGCTTCGGTTCCAGTCGCTTTACCCGCGGCGTAGTTTCCGTTCCTGTGGGTATACCGGGATAAAATATAGCCTATGTTACTCCCTGATATTATAGCTTTCCATTGGTGAAAGAATTTTTGAAATCGGTTCGGTGGTTTAAGCGTGAAAGCGTTACAAACAAACAAACAAACATCCTTACTTTCGCATTTATAATATTAGTATGGATAACATTTGATGATATATCATTAGGTCTGGTATTTGAAAATATACATATTAGAAAATTTGGGGCTTTGATTTCTGCCTTCTGCCTCAGCAAACGAGCAAACAGCACATCTGATGAGAAAGAAATAAGAAATACTGCCGCTCGTGGACCTTTGTTAGGCTGCCTACCATAAAGAAAGGGAGGGATCACCCAAATCTCCTTCCTCCTCAGAAAGTTTGGGTGACGACACTCTTGCTTATCAAATGAAGAGCAATAAATAATAAATTGGTACTACTCAAATGGAGATTTTCTGCGAGAGTACTACCGGATCGGCTTGCAGTCGCTTACTAATTTCATAATGAAGAACAAGAACCAAAACAAAATGATACTAAAATATGCTTAAATTATTTTCAGACGAAGCTGTAGTGACTGGTCACGCAGTAATACCTTTACCAAAGCTACCGAGTTCCTTCGACGACGAGCTGACTCCCGAGTACGAAGTCACTCCCGAACCCACCTATAAACCAACCTCGCCAATACTACCGAAGCCTTCCCCAGTGATGGAGACACGTACCCAAAACTCACCCATGTCCACATTAGAGAGATATAGGAATAGAAACCGACCCAATTTAATTCAGACGAATTTGGACGAAGAGAAATTTGTACTGGATAGAGCGCAGCCTGAGAAACTGAATAAACAGGTACATTTACATATTTTTTTCTCTTCGCTATCAAAATCAAGTGTATTATGACAGCTCACATACATCCCACTGCTGGGCTTGAGTCTACTTCTCAATAGGAGTTAAATTGAGCTACTATACTACGCTGGTCATACGTGTTAGGGTTTCAATTCGAGATTTCTATCTCTTGCATAGATGTTATATGCATTATATTAGGTACTTAAGGCTGGTGCTTACTTGACGGCGAGACAGCGCTAGATAGCACGGCAAAGGATTTTTATGAGAGAAAATGATTATGAAACTTACATACTCTTAGCATACAAATTTCGTTGAAAGCGTTATAAGCAGACTGAGCATACCGCGGCATGCCACGGATACTCTTGCAGCCCGCATAACGGTACGTGATGCTGCGGTAAGCCTCGGGATGCCACGGCGGGCTGCAGTAGGCCTTCACACATACATACAAACATGAGCAAGGGTAGCGTAGTGTGGAGGGTCATGGCACGACGCTTTAAGCACATTACTCTCTTCACTAGTCAGCTATGCGTATATTTTGGCATATCGCGGGCTACTTCGGAATGCCACGGGCCGCCTCGGTGTTCCGATGACTTTGCCGCGCCATCCCGTCAAGTGAGTGTTAGCTCTTAGTCGTCTTTTACGACACCCATGGGTAAGATTACGGTGGTGAATTGTATTTGTAATCCATTACCACAGGGATGACTCATATGCATACACTATATACACTTGTAGTAAATGTTATCCATGTTTAAGTTACCCTCTACTTAGAAGGCGAATATCGCGAATGCAAACCTTGTGCTCGCATGAACTACATAAATTTTATGGTTGTGTATAAACCTTATTTTATAATATATGTATCATCTACGAAAGAGAATGAAAATTTGAACTGTAACCCTATACCAATATCTCTGATAAACGTGGTACAGTGGATTCATTTTCCTCCGGTTTCCTCCCGAGGAGGTTTGCCGTGTGGTAACGAAATAAGAATATAATTTTCCACTTCCTGTCTTATCTGTGGGTGTCGTAAAAAACGACTAAGGGATTAAATATGCTTATAACATATATAAAAAAATGAGAAAACTCGAAATAAAACCTTATATCAACACGTTTGACCAGTATAGTAGGACAATTACCCTGTTATTGTGGAAAAGGCTCGAGCCCAACAGGGGAACGTGTATGAGCTGAGGTGATGATGAGTGGAAGAGGCTCAAACCGAATAATGGGACGTGTATGGGTTGACATGAATATATGACAACATACAACGCATATGAACTCAAGGACTCCGCGATTAGTCTCATTGTACGTCCGTTTAAGAGAGTGGAATGGTGACATAACGTATTCTTAGTACGTCGGCAAACGTACGGTGCATTTACAATCCATTATGTATGGTTGATGGTAATTTCTTTTGTATACGTTTATTTTTTTCTTATACTACTCTTTTTCTCACTACAGTTTTGTCAAGCGTTAAGAAAGTGTTAAAATGAAATACTAGCATATGATATTATTAACGTAACGCTAAATAATTAATGACGTTTTTTATCGAATATTGCTCGATAGAGATAGCCGTAAGTCCAACTTTCTGAGGGTGGTTGCTTGTGGTGGGCCTTAGTGACGCCTTTAGTATCACCGAGCCCCATTGCATGCATTCACACTCGCTGCATTCTCTTCACTGTAGGTAGCGGACTAGCAAAGGTACATGAACGACAGTATCATTTGCTATTAGGTGTGCTGTTTGCTTGTTTGCATTCAACCACAATAAAAAAAAAACAAATCGAATATTGATTCTTGATTAATACAATACATCTTAAAATTTTAGAATTCGTTCGTGAAGTCATCAAGCGGCGTAGTATCCCCTACAACAGTGAACTCAAGTAAAGAGTCCAGCCCATCGTGCAAGAGCGAGGAGAGTCACTTTGGGAACAGTGGCGCCTGGCAGAGTCACGCCGCAGGAGAAGCTATGGCTACTAGGTAATACTCCTATATTTCTGAAGCACCTTTTTACAATTGCAATCTTTTGCATCTCTTGATGATTTTTGCATCTCTTGATGATTTTTGCATTCCGGATGATTTCTATGATTTATGGATCTACAGCAGAGTGGCGTTTAAGTCGGTCGATAATGGGTAGCCAGACTGGTGATCTGTCTGGCACCCGTAGAGTAGACAAGTCTGGGGGGACTTCCTGGCATTTTGAGGCGACTTCCTGATATTTTGGGGCGAATCGGTACCTGTGGTGAGCCCAAATGGTAGAATGGGATGTAATGCAGTCGGTAATGAGGCAGTACGCCGCCGTTCCTTGCTTGCCTTAATAGTTCGAACGGGGTGTCTGCAGACTACGACCTATCAAAATAGCGTGGTCCAAAGTTGAGGATATGATTGAGATTACGGAGGAGGTCTCCGTTTTGATATATGATTCTATAACATAAATTAGAATACCCAAAATATTGAAATAATAAAAGATACAATAGTATAGGTTGAAGAAGAAAAAGAATGATAATATATTTGGCAATTTTGATGGCAGTTTGTATTAGACTAAGAGATTTTTATACGCAGATAACATTGACTATGACAAATAATACATAGTTATCACAGTGCTAGATTTACGCTTAGGCCCGTGAGGCCCGGGCTTAGGGCGGCATAATTTGAGGGACGGCAAAATTTTCAAAAAGCAAAATTACAGAGACGAAAAAAATTAAAGACAGTCTCTCAGACAGTTTCAGTACATTCAAAATGGCGAGATTCAACGCCGCGAGTGGTGAATTTATTCAAAAACTAAAGCTTCTATATTTTGTGTTTCATGCTTATTATTTGGTAGAAATAAAAATATTGGATCAAAATTAATAAATAAATTTCTAATATTAAGAGCGGCGTGATAAATTGGGCCTTGGGTGGCATCAAGCCTAAATCCGTCACTGAGTTATCATCTATTGAACAATGAAAGTATGATTAAAAAACTGGATGTATTCTATATCAACCTGTCTGACCAGTGTGGTAAAGTAGGTCGATTTCCCTCTTATTGTGGAGGAGACTCGAGCCCAGCAGTGGGATGTATATGAGCTGAAGTGATACTCGAATTAGTATATTTGTATTAGTCCGTTTCTTATTTTTAATTTTGTAGTATTGCTGATAATTTATCATGTTGCTCAAATTCTAATACAAAATCATTTATTATGTCTTAACCCAAACTTGTTAAGACATAATTGAACACTTCCAATTTTACGTTTATCTGCCATTTATCAAGTAAAAACATCGTAATATGACGGTCACTGACCAATATCTGAGTTAAATTTCAGCGGGCTTTTCTATTTTTTTGGAACCATTGTCATCTGAGCACCGGAAGTCAAAAGGATATATAATAGGTAATAGGGATATATTTAAATAGTGTTTAATTGCGTAAAACATTTATTATTTTTAGTGATGCCGAACTATCGATAGTGGACCACTATCGATAATCAGTTATAGTATGATGGACTAAATGTGGTAATACTATTGCTGATTTGCAATAGTATCCATGTTATCGATACTATTTTTATCCGTCACAACTTTACTATTGAAATTCGATCGATAGTATCGGCATCACTAATTACTTTCAGTCTCTTAACAATTGAGATGTATTAGAATATTGATTATTATGAATAAATTTAACATGTCAAGGCCGAATTTCAAAATTATGCTCGTTAGATATTATTAACTAATAATTACTTACACATTATGCTATTAATTAAAACGCTAATTATAAAGACGTGTAATAACTGTACTAAATAAATAAAAATTAACGGTGTTTAAGAAAATTTATAGTCATCAAAATTGTTTTGTAACTAAAATAATATTCAATTTTGTAACTTAAGGTATAGTTTTATATCCATTTAAGCGATATTTAGAATTTTACGTCTCAACAAAGTACTTATTTCCCATTTTTTTTTTGGGTTTACGGTCGGCACACTCCTCGCACCACTCCGTCCGGGGCGACATAGGGGCGTAAGCACGCACACCCGTAACCCACCTGTGACACGTAGCCTTCTTCGTTGGGTCGACCATAGGAGCAGGGTGACTTGACGTCAGTAGTCGGCCCAACGGAATACCCCTTGAGGAGTACCCTCCCATCGACCGACCGATTGTGGGTCAAATCTTGACCATGAATGCTGTAAAGTGTTCGAAACATCGGGCAATCATAAATCAAATACAAACGCGATAAAAGCCGCAAAAGTAGTTTTATTTACAAAGTGTAGTGCTTACGTAAACATCAGATATCATTAATTTGGAAAGTCTAAACCATAATGTTTATTTTTCAGATCACAAGATGATGTGTCTTTGGCACTCAGCGTATCCAGCTGTGAAGATGAGAAATCTAAATTGTTAGAGAACAAAGAACCACCGAAAGTCGTCGAACCTGAGATCCCTAAGAAAACTATAGTGATAATGGATGAACCTCCGGTGCCACATCCGCTCCTCATGAAATCACTTACTTTAAGTCAGCATGATTCTTTAAGAGGAACAATGATGGGTGAGATAAAACAAATGTTTATGATATATTATTTCTCTTATGACTATGTAGCTCTGGAAGTTGAGAGAACGACGTGCTGTGAACACGTTATTACCTCGACATTTTTTTTTATCAATACGACACTTTTTTTTCACACTGTGAAAATGCATTTACGCACTGTCCCCCGTCGGTGGCAGATGGCGGAGTGTGTGTAGGACTCGCTCACCACCGTGTGACTGGAATACCCACTAAAACCACAGCGGCCCCTTTCGCGCTTTTACGGGGCGCCGGAGAGATTTTCTGATGACATTCAATCCCCGAATCAAGACAACACCTGCGTTAAGGCAATTATTGCCTTGTATTGGGGAGGACTGTACAAACATTTAGTTTAACGGACACAAATTCCTCAGAACAGCCATTTGTGGACCTCATAAAGTGTTGTTCTGGATGGGAATCGAACCCATGATACTGACATTGTAGGTATTATCTTAACCACTACACCATCTGTGCGGTCAATATTAAACAAATTATTTAACAAGAAAACAAACTTAGGCTAATCGATAGAAAGAAATAACAGTGAATTTTATTTCAATACATATATTTTAAACCTGCATATGAAGAATCACAATAACCCCTTGAAATGCCCAGTTTGTAGTGTAGATGGGGTCATTCATTACTGCGATAAATAGGACTGCTTAAAATAGCTCTTAATACTAAATTATTCGTTATTATCAAATTTAAACTTATTACGCACTTATTTTACATCCAAAATATATATTTCTATTGTCTGAAGAATAGGGTGATGGCACTTTGTTTTTTAATCAATTACCATAGGGATGTCGATAAATTGTAGCATAATTTAGTTCTTAATCTTAGTTCTCTCTCGTAATTCTCCTCTTTAATCTTTTCTAATTAAATTTGTTGCGGGTCCCAAGACAATTAAAATCATATCCCGGGACTGCCTGAGGGTCAAACCTCGATGTCATTTATGGAGACCATTGTGGATCCTGGCTTACAGGAGTTACAATGGTGGGAATGTGTGGTGGGATTAGTCCCAATAAAAAAAAAAACTAGAAATCATTAAAAATTAATAGCAAAGGTGGCGTAACCATCTCAATAGCGTATTGAGAGTTGGTTCGTGGCTTACACAGGACTTTGGCCGTTAGTAAATCTGAGTCTTATGCGTAGACTGTAGTTTCGTCCTCCCCGAGGGGGGTGAGGGGACGTCGGTCGAGGATAGGGTACTCCTCAAGTCGCCCCAGACGAAGGCGGGTGACGGGGGCGCCGACCATAGCCCACCCTCGGAAAAAAAAACTGTAGTTTAATATTTCTTAGTGCTTTAAACAATTCTTTTTTGTTATGTTATTAGCAAAGAACCAAATCTTGGCTTAAAATAACGTCTATAATTGCAACTTGTTTTTTTAATAGGTTCAATGACTAGTTCAAACTACAGCACCACAAGTACCTGCACAAACCAAAGCGGAGATCACAACCTGACATTGACCCTCGAAGAGTCTAAATTCGACATGTCAGCTCTAGAAACTTCCACACAAAGCATGTTAGATGACGAAACATCACCTGCAGACAGCCTCATATCTTCCACGAGTACTAGCGACTCGAATAATGAGTTGCAGGTTGAGAGAGATGCGCCCTCAATAAGTTCTGCTTACCAAACAGCTAATACGAAGACCAGGTCACCGGAGCTAAATGTTGAACTCGAAGATAATATTGATGGTGAAGTTATACAACCAGTTAAGGAAGTTATGTAAGTAACTGTTAAATTACGCGAGTATTACACATCTTACTAATATTATAAACACGAAAAGTTTGTGTGTGAGGATGTTTGTTGCTCTTTCACGCAAAAACTACTGAATAGATTTTGATGAAATTTCTTAATAATACAGCTTACATATCAGAACAACACATAGGCTTTATCCCGATATACCCGCGGAAAGGGGAACTATGCGGCTAAAACCGCATGCGCTGCTAGTTATAAATAAAACTATGTTGACGGATTTTATCGCGATTGTATTTAAATTATTAATTGCCTGACGTTTTGAATACTTTACAGCGTTCACGGCAATGGGTGGACACCGAAAGACAAAGATGATAACATCCGTAAAAATAGTTTTATTTACAACTAGCAACCCGCCCTCGCTTCGCTTCGGTTTTTGTCGCCTTGTCCCCGTAGTTTCCGTGGGAATACCGGGATAAAATATAGCCTAGTTTACTCCCAAATATTATAGCTTTCCATTGGTGAAAAATTTTTTAAATCGGTCCAGCCGTTTTGAAGATTACCCGGAACAAACAGACAGACAGGCAGACAAAAAAATATAAAGTGATTTTTAGGCATATGTATAGTGCATAACCGTGTGAGCATGAAAAAGGCCTATTATTTTGACATTATAAATAGACACTCCAATTTTATTTATTGGTATAGATTGATATTAGAACTATAATTGAATTAGAGAAGGCGTCAATATTCCTTATAATAGTTATGACTTATATTAAGTGCTTATTTAATATCATCTTCATATTAAATGGTTCTCCATATGGTGACAGAGTAAGAATAGAATTCACCACCTTTCTTGCCCGGGGGCGCTGTAAAAGACGACCAAAGAATTATAATATGCATACAACATCTATGTAACCCTATACAAACCCATCAGTGTGGTATAAGTAGGCTAATTTCCTTCCATTGGGGAGGATACTCGACCCTCGAGTAGTGGGACATATATGAGCAGTAATGATGATGATCATTGAAGCGGTTGCGAATGCTATCAACATTTTTTTTTGCTCCTGATTCTCGTAAGATTTTTTCATCAACCTCGACCAACTCCATCTAATGCCGTCTGGTCAACAATTATAATCCCAAAGAGGGTTTATATCAGGCAGGTGGTTGCTCATAAAAGTATTGAAAAAGTTTTCAAATACAGTAATACATATATTCGACCGCAAATATTGGAATAAGAGCAGGAAGATGATGATGTGAAATAGGTAGTAACCACCGGCGTGTCAATAGTCCCGACGGAATACTCCCTTGTGGGGTACCCTCCCATCGACCGACGTCCCCCCCTCGGAGAGGACGTCGGTCTTTCCTCACGCTGTCGGCCTCTCGGCGGGTGACGGACTAATTCCCCGGTCACGTCACCCGCGGCCTCTGCTATGGCAACAACTGGCAAGCGTAGCAATTTTTGCATTGCCCTGCTTTTAGAAAGGCTCTCGAGCAGTGGACGTCGATGGTTGATGTATGGATGTTAACTGGATGGAAATAACTTTTCTGTTAGAGTTATCTTATTCCATTCTATTAACTAACAGTCCTAATATTATTGTATTAGGACGTTTAGTTAATAGTAATTCCTTAAAATTAATTTTCGTATCTAATTGTTAGGTTAGGTAGTGACGGGGTAAGAATACAATTCACCACCCTCTATTAAGCCCCTGGGTATCGTTTAACATGACTAAAGATATATTGTCCATATAACAATTATACAGGAGAAGGAACAAGCGAAATAAAATTCGATACCGCCTGACCAGCGTGGTATAGTAGGTCAATTTTTGCTTTTATTATGGAGGAGGTTCAAACCTAACCCTGGGACATACATAAGCTATGATGAAGATAAATTGTTATATAAATCCTAATAATGGTATATCTCCACAGTGGATCACCACGAATCAATCAGAAAGATAGTAAGAATCCGAGTCCAGAGTCTCCGGGTACACCAACACACGCATCTGGTTCTCTCTCGCTGTCTGATGGTCGAGACTTCTTTGATGACGAGATAGCTGACCAGCCAGCCTTGTTGTTCAGGAGTAAGTATACCTTGATTTACCTTTATGGTCCTTGTCATCGGTTAGGAGCATACTATAGAACTTCTGTCTTTTGAAGTCCATAAAGTTCATGTTTATATTTTATTTTTAGTCTCATAATTGTGTAAATAATTCCCCGTATGGTGACGGAGTAAGAATTCAATTCATGACCGTTTATCTATGGATGTCGTAAAAGACGACTAAGGGTTTAAATATGCATATAATATCTATGTATGAGATGGAAAATTCGAAATGAAACTCTATACTAACCCGATTGACCAGTGTGGTATAATATATTAATTTCCCTAATATTACGAAAGTGGCTCGAGTCCAGCAGTGGGCCGTAGATGAACTATGATGATGATAATAATTTCAAAATATTAACTATACATATATATGCTTTTATGTAGAAAATACAGACGGCAGCCAATCAAGTAAACTGGAGTCAGAAGTGAGCAAACGAAGGTCAAGAGATCGGGTCACGTCGAGTCCACTAGTTCAAAGGAATCGCAAGAGTAAGTCGTTGTTCTGTTATTAATTTCTTACCATTGTCATCCAGTCATTAACCTGTTTTGGGTCTTCAATTTTTATTATCATTTTTAAAGTACCTGTTTTTTTTTTGGGTATGGGTTACGGTCGGCGCACTCCTCGCGCCACTTCGTCCGGGGCGACAGAGGGGCGTAAGCACGCACCCATAACTCACCCGTGACACGTTCCCTTCGTCGTTGCACCGACCACTGGAGCAGGGTGACTTGACGTCAGTGGTCAGTCGGTCGGAGGAGTAAATTTTAAAGACCCCTGCACTAAGGAAATAATCCTTGTATTGCGGGGGACTAACGGACACAAATTACATCCAGATTCAATAACAATTTGTGGATCGCACAAAGTGTTGTCCTACGTTGGTTCGAACACTGACACTGGCACTGTAGGTCGGTATCTTAACCATTACACTATCTGTGTAATTAATTGGAAACAAACTTTATATAAATAACTAGCAGCGCCCTGCGCTTTCACCCGCAGTTCTTCTTTCCGTGAGAAAATCGGGATAAATTATAGCCTATGTATTATTCTGATATGTAAGCTATATTATTGTGAAGTTTCATCAAAATCCATTCAGTAGTTTTTGCTGTGAAAGAGCAACAAACATCTTCACATCCTCACATTGTGAGTATGTGAAGATCTGAGGATGAATGATGGAACTTTGACATTTGGACTAAAATTTAGTAGAAAAGTAGAATTAGTAGAATTAAAAACAGACTTGAAAAAATATTGAACCAAATTGACACAGGAAGCACCAGCTTTCAAATAAAAATAATAATCAAACTAAAGAAAATACAGTCGAATTGAGAATCTTTTTTGAAGTCGCTTAAAAATAAGTACTGATTTATTTGAGTAATCCTCATGTTGAGTATCGTGGATTTGACTAATATGGAAAATAACTTAAATGATCCAGAAATAATTGTTTCGTGTAACTTGTAACGAGAGCTTTTATAATCCGCCAAACAATATTTTTCTTTAGCGCAGATATGGTTTTTAAATAAAATAAAACAAGAATGTATATGTCACGTTGTCAAAAATTTACTAAAAAAAATAAATAAATAAAGATCATCACTTGTTATGAACTCAAAACCAAAATAATAGCAAAAGCATGATACGACTGAATCTCGAATTCGATTTTTAAATGTGCGAAAATTGTTAAGCCTCTTTGTGATTTGAAAATGTAAAGGTGAATAGTAAAACATATTTTTAAATAATACACTCATTTAGTAATTGCCAAATAAAATATAATAGGATAAAATTTAGTGACAAACTAATATATTTCACAGCAATTAGAACATAATCATTTTAATTACTTAATTTGCTCGTTAAAGTTACTAATAGGTGAATGTTTAGCGCTGTGTAGCATAGAAACATATTCTGTGCAGCGCTGCAAAATTGACATTATTAGTATATTTATGTAGTGTTTGTGCTCGACAGCTGAGGATCTCCGTTTGAAAAAAAATTGTAGGCAGGTATATATTTACGGCCTTTTTTTTGGGGTGGGTTGCGGTCGGCGCGCTCTTCACACTCTGCGTCCGGGGCGACAGAGGGGCTTAAGCACGCACACCCGCAACCCACCCCACGTGCACGTCGCCTTCGTCGTTGGGCCGACCACCGGAGCAGGGTTACTTGTCATCAGTGGTCGGCCCGACGGAATACCCCCTATTTGGGGTACCCTCCCATCGACCGACATCCCCCACCCCGGGAGAACTTCGCTCTTTCCTCACGCGGTCGGCCTCTCAGCGGATGACGGACTAATTCCCCGATCACGTCACCCGCGGCCTCGGCTAGGGCGGCATGAGGCGCAAGTACTCGCGCTTACGCCTCCCCAGTCGCCGGCTGCGGATCGCCTCATCGAGGCTGCGCTCCTCGCACAGGCGATCCGCCGCCTCCTTCCGCGAGATCACTGCCTCGCAGAAGGCTGCGACCGCATATATTTAATGTCTGGGAGATTGAGATTTGCCCGGCATTTAATTTATTTGAAATGCTGTGAAATCATTATATTGATATGAAAATGTTGGTTCTAAAGTTTTTACTTAACCGAAGCTAGCTATGATATTCAAATAGCTAGCTGAACTAACAGAAGCTTTTTTGTACGTATCTAAAAAAAAAAAATAAAAATAGAATTCCATTAAATCGATCACAGCGCCTCCTAATATGTTCAATTGTTCTAAACCATTCTTAAAAAACAAAATCTGAACAAACAAAAATTTCATCGAAATGGGTCCGGCCGTTTAGGGACATTTCAATCACATACAGACGAATTATATATAGAAAGATAAAAATATATAGTGTATAAATATTAGTGGAGATCAGCTGGAAATACTAAAATGGCGATTCTGATATGCTAATGTAATGTCATTAGGGTCGGGTTTTTTGCCGGTAACTATTCTCTCTGATCCTTCCTAGTTTTTGCACATAATTGTCCACCTATTGTGTACCAGTCTAGATATCTAGCCAGCCTTTCACTTCAGTCTCAATGCATGATTCAAGATGATGTGATTATTTAACCGCTCATAAATTAACTCGAAACTTGTGTACGGTTTTTTTACTTAATATTTTCTTTCTAATATTCTATTTTGAAATAATTTCAATTCAAAATTTTCTTGCAACATTGACAATTATTGCAATAATTGGATTATTTTTAAATTCATTATTCAATGCCGAAATTTAATTGGCTAGTTTTTATTAGTAATATGTTTGTACAGTATGCAGTTTGCGGAATGGTGCTGCTGAGCGGACTCCATCGCTGGATACTCTATCCAGCCTGGCGTCAGACGACCTGATGATGGACAACGATCTGGCGCAGTCCATCACCAGTTTACAAAGCGTTGATGATTATATTGAGAGGTAAGATTATTAGTTCTATTACTAAACTAGTCTTATTAATTAGTCTAGATTATATGACCAATTCCTTTATTTTTTTTTTGTTTGAATTTTTTGTGAGTAGCTGTTTTTCACGTTCGATAGTGATTAATATAAAAATAAAGTGTTCGATCATAGCAATCTCCGAAAATGCTCACCGGTTTACAATAAAATTTTGTAAATGTTTAAGTTTAGTTCCAGCGTGAAAGGTAAAATGTATTTTTAACTGCTGGGCCAGTCCCATTGTCGAGAAGCAGTCTTAGACAAATATCTTAGTTATTATTTATTCATTCATTCATTTATTATATCGTTATTTTTTATTGGCCTGATTTAGAATCATGAGAGTTCTGACGAGTGATAGATTACATATCTACGTACCTAATTATTTTTTTAGCTTTTTGTATATTTATCTACATCAATATTATATTATTTTTCAATTAAACCATTTAATTTAAAAAAATATATATTTCATCTACTTTGTTACCTGGGTTTTCTGATTATAAAAGCTTACGTCTGCTAACTTTGACTTCCAATCATGGAGGAGGCTCTAGCCTAGCAGTGGGACTTACGTAATCTAAGATGCATACATAAATGTAAGATGCGTACATGTATATATTTGCATTCACTTAGAGACTAACGGCATGATATATAAACGATTTTTTAGGCTATCAACGATTTTTAGGGCTCGTAGTTCGGGGATTAATCCGTCCCACTGAGAGGTTGATGGAGTAGTCGGTAATTTCCGGCAGTTTGTTTATTTTGACAGTGTGAGTGGACCACTAAAATAAGACAATTGCTTCCAGAGGCCTACTAATTGGGTGTAGAGGATAGATACGGGGAAATATATAGTATTATAGGGCTTCAGACTATCTTTCGCCGACGTCGGTCGATGGTAGGGGGTATTCCGTCAGGCCGACCACTGATGACAAGTAACCCTGCTCCGGTGGTCGGTCCAACGACGAAGGCGACGTGGTGTTCAGGTGGGTTGCGAGTGTTGCGTGCTTAAGCCCCTCTGTCGCCCCGGCCAGAGTGGTGCGGAGGCGCGCCGACCGCAGCCCACCCCAAAAAAAAAAGACTACCTTTCGTAACCCTAGATGTTTAAAACTTGGTCAGACCATAGCAGACCACAAAAATAAGACTATTAGTAGAACTTGCTCGTAGTTTAATGACACATTAAGGGTGTGAGAAGACAATATGAGCTCTTTATCGCTCGCTATCATAGCATTTAAAGTGTGTCTGTTAATTTTGCGCTTAGATTTCAAATTCTTTTACTGGAGCCTATCATGCAAGGTGATACTTTTGATTTGGATTTTAATTTATAAAACAAAAATAATAAATATTCTGGTGTTAATTAATGTGTTATTCTGTTAGATTGGACAGTTCCCTCCGTGGCGGCCTCAGTTCACTAGACGAGCGGCAACTACGCCAGGAGCTATCATCCTCGAAGGCAGCGGTGCGACAGTGGAGCCAGCTGTTGGAGCAGAACAATCTGCTAGACCGACAGCTCGCAGCCATGGCGCAAGGGAAACAGGACTCGCTTACTGCAAGCAACAATAGTCTTTCTAACGTCGGGTGAGTACGCTTTATTCTTTAACAACAAAATTTAAATTATTATTTATTAGATCATACTTAAATTTATAAAAGATGCTATCGTATAATCTCATCTAAATATCCATTGAATGGAGAAAGGAAAAAGTGAAATTAATGTGTAACAACAGTGCATGAAATTAAAAAGAACTAAAATCGTAATATTTTATTAGATAACCCGTATGTTGACGGCGAGGTCCTCCCCGAGGGGGGGATGTCGGTCGATGGGAGGGTGCTCCTTAAAGGAGTATTCCGTCGGGCAGACCACTGATGTCAAGTCACCCTGCTCCGGTGGTCGGCCCAACGACGAAGGCGACGTGTTGGTGGTGGGTAATGGGTGTCAGTGCTTACGCCCCTCTGTCGCCCCGGACGGAGGGGTGCGAGGAGCGCGCCGACCGTAACCCACACCAGAAAAAAAAAATGTAATTATTTTTACATTTCGAAATAATATCAATATTGCTGCCTTTTCTTTTACAATTACTTATTGACTATCAGTGTTTGTAGCAAAATACTAGATAATTTCAGTGAAGGATTAATAATCGACGACCTTGATCTACGATTAGTTTAATGTTTCGAGAAAATGTGTGATTTATCGAACCATATATTTTACTTGGCTTCTATTAAATTGGTTAATTCGCTTAGAGGCGATTTTACAATCAGCAGATAATAATGAATCCTATGAACAAATGATAGGATTTACTATATGAACAAAATAGATGAATTATAAATAAAACTCTTTATACGGGTTTTATTTATATTTATTGTTTAATACAAACGCGATAAATTTATATATAATTAGCTGATCCAACAGACGTTGTTCTGTTCAAATAAGCGCCACCTACCGGGTCCAATTATGAATCTAAACCATTCTGGGATCCCCTTGAATATGCACAAAAAACTTCATCAACATTGGTCCAACCATTTAGGAAGACTTCAGTGGCATACACACGTACACAAGAAATTTATATATAAAGACTAGCAGACCCGGCCACGCGTTGCTATGGCTAATGTTTTTGTTATATTATATTTTATTAAACTACTAGCAACCCGCCCTCGCTTCGCTTCGGTTATAGGTTATAGTCGTTTTACCCGCGTAGTTTCCGTTCCCGTGGGAATACCGGGATGAAATATAGCCTAGTTTACGCTCTGATATTATAGCTTTCTATTGGTGAAAGAATTTTTGAAATCGGTCCAGCCGTTTTGAAGATTACCCGGAACAAACAGACAGACAGACAGACAGACAAAAATTTTTTAATTGCTATTTTAGGCATAAGTGTCGTGCAAATAACCGTGTGAGCATGAAAAAAGCCTATTATTTTGACATTACAAACAGACACTCCAATTTTATTTATTGGTATAGATTTAAGTGGAATTGTAGGAGAACATCTGTCATGGAGGTCGTCACATTTTTTTACAAATGGCATCTATGTAAAAAAGCAAGGTAAAATCGTATATAACACGTTTGTAGGTTTGACATAACAGCGCCATCTATTAGTTAATTACTCAATCCAGTCAACACATATCGCCATCTGTTAAAATTGTTTGGAGTTAACAGATAATTGTGAATGTCAAATAATAGGTATATACATATAGTAATACAAATAATTTGTAATAAAATAATATTGCGACTATAAATTAAGATGTAAGATATCTTATCTTTCAAGTTGGATCAAACTGCACACGGTGTGCAAATTTGATTAAAATCGGTTAAGTAGTTTAGGAGTCCATTGCGGACAAACAACGTGACACGTAATTTATATATATTAAGATTATATAAATACAAACGCGATAAAATCAGTAAAAATAGTGTTAACTAGCAACCCGCCCTCGCTTCGCTTCGGTTATAGGTTATAGTCGTTTTATTCGCGTAGTTCCCGTTCCAGTGGGAATACCGGGATAAAATATAGCCTAGTTTACGCCCTGATATTATAGCTTTCCATTGGTGAAAGAATTTTTGAAATCGGTCCAGCCGTTTTGAAGATTACCCGGAACAAACAGACTGACAGACAGACAAAAATTTTTTAATTGATATTTTAGGCATAGGTGTCGTGCAAATAACCATGTGAGCATGAAAAAAGCCTATTTTTTTGACATTACAAACAGACACTCCAATTTTATTTATTGGTATAGATATAAAATTGTTGAACATTTGCCATCTAGATTAAATTAGATTATAATTTGGTATTTATTTATATTAGCGATCAACAAGTCATCATCATCGTCTCATCTTATATATGTCCCACTGTTGGGCTCGAGCCTGTCGCACAATAGGAGAAAAAATTTACCTATTATGTTTCGTTGTTCAGACGGTTTGGTACAAGGTTTTATTTTGAATTTTCCTTCTCTTGCACAGATATTGCGCGTCATAAAACTAATGGCATTTTTTTGCAATATATACGACGGTAATAAAGTAAATATTGCGTCGATCCCAAGTAATTCCCTCCACAAGACCCCAACAAGACCCCAAAATTAGAGCAGGATGATGAGAACAATAGTCATTATTACCGTTGGCTTTCTTGAAGTAGTAAGGATACAATTTACTGATCCTTCTTTAATCATGTAGTTACGAAGTAAGAATATAATTCACCACTCCTCTTGTCCGTGGCTGTCGTAAAAGACAACTTAAGGATATCATACATAGCAGATAACTATACAAGATAAGGAATACTCGAAAAATAAGCCTATAGTAACCCGCTTAACCAGCGTGGTACAGTAGGTCAATTTACCTCTCATTGTGGAAGAAACTCGAGTGTAGCAGTGAGAGTTTATATAGCTCATGCTGATATAAACTCACATCAACCCGTCCAAAGAATCTAGTTTAGTAAATTAATTTCCCTGTCATTGTAAAGAAGGCCGGTGGACAATAATGTGACTGTTTTGAGCACAAGAAAAAAAAAATTTAAGTAACTTTAAGTTTGGATATGCTATATAGAATAATGATATATTTTTATCATAGAATTCATCAGAAGTGCAATATATTGTAGAAATATAACAATTAAATCCCACGTGATATGGGATATAATGGGGGCTTTTTGTGATTGCTAATCAAATTAATTCTAATCTTTGTGCTTGTTATTAAAGATTCAAAATAAATTATATTCTTACATTCGTGAAAGTGCTTAGTACATGAGTACACTGCATTTTTGATGACAAAAAACCCTATATCGTCATTTTTTTTATAAAAAAAAACACAATTTTCCTTCACAACATATTAATTAATTATTTCCTTAGTGCAGTGTTGTCATTTTATACAAAAAAAAAGAATTCACAATTAATTGTTGTCATGGGAATTTGTTACGCGCTTTTTGCAGACAAAAATATTTCAAGTTTTTATTGCTCGTAAATTTTAGCAATACGACCTTACGTGACTTACCAGCGAGATAGTAGATTATTTAGATAAAATCATTAGTGTATACCCGAATAACTTGAATAGTTTTAAAATATGCTTGTTTTTTGTGTTATTATAATCTTTTAAATTTATACTTACTAAATACCTTTTTGAATATAATATAAAAATACAATATTTAAAAATATAAAAATTGGAACGGCCAACCGACAGCAAATACAAGAACCAAGCTGTCGGTAATTAGAGGATTTTCCTCACGATGGGCGCCGTGTGCAGTAACACCGCCTTCTGCATCAGAACCGCAATCCAAATACTCAACGCGAGTTCCTTTACGTGTTGAATGTTACTATAATTTTTAAGATATTAATAGTGGTGAAGTTGTCAACCGTCAATTAATGAATATCGGATTCATAATGGGGAAGGTGTGAATATGAAGTTTTGGATGTAAGTACGGATACGCGTGTTGGAATAATATTATAGCAGTTGTAAATTTTCATAGCAAGAATACAGTTTACCACTCCACATCTTGCCCGTGGGTGTGCTAAAAGACGACTAAGGGATATAATAAGCATATAAAATCTGTGCAAGAGAAAGAAATTTCGAAATAAAACCGTATGGTCTGACAACCATGGTACAGTTGGTTCCCACCTCATGGGAGGAGGCTCGAGCCCAGCAGTGGGATATATATAAGCTGTGATGACGATGATGATAGTTGCAGATACGATTATAGGTATTAAAATAATTCAGATTATGGATATTTACAAAGTTCGGTAACATTCCTAGTTTATACGCGAAGGTGCACCTTTTAGATTACGTCAATTCTTCCTTATCCTCTGTTTTGTCTACTTCATGATTTTGAAAAATATCTAGGCAGGTAAAACTGCCTATATATATATAAGACATCTCTTACGTTAGCTGGGAGCGAGAAAGGCAGGTAAATTGTAGGAGTGTGCATTGTCTCCATGTTTTAATAATGTGTGCCTAAATAACTCTCCAAAATGTGTATAGCGTTATTATTAAATCACCTTTGAAGTTGGATATTTCCTCGAAGGAGCAATTAGTCTGGATTATATATTCTACTATGCTTCATGTTGGTAATCATCAGGACATTGTTGATTAAATTCAAACAAACACATTTTGAAATAAAGCTATCTTTACAGATTTTATTGCATTTGTATTTGATTACCAGAAATTTCGAACACTTTTTAGCGTTCATAATCACAGGTGGACCGGCCCTTTTTTTGGTGGGTTGACCTTTCTTTTTTGGGGTGGGCTATGGTCAGCGTCCTCGCTGCCCCACCCCATCCGAGGCGTCAAAGGAGCGGCGTGGGCCCCTATAGCCCACCGTAGCTCGTCGCTGTAGTCGTTAGGCTGACCACCGGTACCAGGATCCTTGTCCTCCGTGATGGGCTGGTCTGGACTAATCCGTCCGGGGCGACGGGAGGGTGGTGTGTGGCACCATAAACTACCGTATTCCCTCCCTATCGCTATTGGGTCGACTACTGGTACCGATTCCTTGACATCCGTGGCTAGCCCAGCGGGTTACCCTTTCCGGTATCGTCCTATTCGACGCATAAAACAGTGTTGTCGAAGCATCGCCCTCACACGGTCGGCCTTTCTGCGGGTGGCGGACTAATCCCCGGCCCGTCAACCCGCTGCCTCGGCTAAGGCGGCATCATTCATCGAACTTAATAATCCACAATAACTTCTTCCTAGAGTACTAGAGTGCCATATAGACAAATTATCTGATATCTTTTGGCTTTAAATTAGATATTTTTGAAGCTCTTGACTATAAAACCCGCTCAACAAGTTTTTATCCAAATACGCGCGTTTTTATAATATATGCACTATAATAAACTATACTGCTTTAAAACACTTAGCTGGTCCAAAAATAAACGTTCTCTTATGATATGAGGGGGCAACAACTTCAAACGGGCTCCCACTGTAATTTAGTTAATTGCTAGCTACTATATCTGCTACAATTAGTTACGTACCTTTACTATGCGTATAAACATAGGGCTGACTGATTTAATTTACGAGTAATTATAATTTTTTTTGTGCCTTAAGTTAAATAAAGTCTTATTGTTAACACAAATTATTGATTAGTAATTATAGCAATACACGTCCTAAGCAGCTTAACGTCAAGTTTTCTTTGACTATTGACTTTATAAAATAGAATTCATACTTCTTCATTAATCTTGACTTCATTTATGTTTTTTATATCCACATTTATAAAGCATATTATTTATATTTCATGCCAACCCTAATAAAGTTCAACCCTAATGTTTTTATTATATAAAACGTCAAGAAGTTTGTAAAATGCTTTTCAAACTATTTATTATATTTGAATAATACGAGTCTACGGATTATATATTTACTATATACGTTAATTTGTATAAATAATTTTGGTTGATTTCTATATATTGCGTTCTGAATCACGTCGACATTCCTTGGAAATGATTTTGCGGTCTGTAACTATTAAGTATGTACTTATGTTTTTGGAATATTTCTCAAAGAGAATATTTTAAAATAAACCGTTCGATAAGTTGAGGAATTTCAAAATAATCATATTGCACTGCGCTGGTTTCTCTACTATATATTATAATTTTATTACTGAATGCTGTGTGGTGACGGCTACTAATACTAAAAAATCTTACAATACTCATAGGTGTCGTAAAAGACGACTAAGAGCTTTAAATGGACCTGGGACCAACTGATACTGTCTGGCCAACAATTAGGTAGACGGCCAGTCATAAAACTTGCCAAAACGTTTCAAAACTTCGCCCGCCTGGGAGAAGTACGAAGAATGAAGAGTACATATTGCATCATAATCATCATTAGCTCAGCTCATATTCATCCCACTGCTGGGCTCGAGCCTCTTCCAAAATAGAAGGGAAATTGACCTTACTATACCACGCTGATAAGACAGGTTAGTATAGGATTACATTTCAAGTTTTCCTTCTCTATCCCTCAGTCATCTTTTACGATATCATCGGGCAAGAAGGGGGTAGTGAATTGTATTATTTATTCGTCACCACACGAAAAATATTGCATCATTCCTAAGTAATTGTGATAATAGCCGGACGATGATAGATACTTTTATTGCTTTTAAAAAACAACTGATAAACAAGTGAGTGAGCTAGTGTCACTGAAAATTCACAACTTTGATGTTAATCCTCAACTTAGTACTTTAAGTATTGTAGTCAAAATGTTGTTACCATCTGGGGATTGAAGTTACGAACTTGTAAGAGTAATTTACTTAAGTTTTCCATTTAAAAAAGGCGTAATTTACGCCAAAACGTCGTTGTCATATTTCTTATCGAAATTTGAACATTTTCTGTGCGGTGACGGAGTAAGATTACAATTCCCTACCACTCTTCTTGCTCGTAGGTACCGTAAAAGACGACTAAGGGATATAATATGCATATAGTATATATGCAAGAGAAGGAAATGTCGAAATAAAATCCTATACCAACCTGCTTGACCAACATGGTGTAGTAAGGTCAATTTTCCTCCTAATGCGGAGTAGGCTCGAGCCCAACAGTGGAACGTATATGAGCTGAAGTATGATTATGATTTGTACATATTTCTTTATATCATATTAGAAACTCGCCCTCCCTTCGCTTCGGTTTCAATCGTTTTACCTGCGTAGTTCCCATTCTCGTGGGAATACCGGGATAAAATATAGCCTATGTTACTCAGGGATAATGTAGCATTGTAATGGAGAAAGAATTTTTAAAATCGGTCCAACACTTTTTGAACCAATCCGTTACAAACATACATACAAACATTTCCTCTTTATAATATTAGTATAGGTTAGTACAGATTACCATACTGTATTCTATATTGTCCTTTTTATTTAATTCAGCATTTCTATTTACGCATGTAATATTAAAACATATAATTGCGTTCAAATGATCGCTATTGCTTCAATGAAGCTTGTTCTGACAAAGTGATCTGAGCTATTTAGAGCATATACTGCCAAAAGGTGACCTTATTGAAATTGTATTTTCTGGACTTGTTGCTCCTAATAAAGGGACAGAATGTAATTTCATAAGAAAATGACCTAGAAAGTAGTTGGGCTATTAATGGAAATAGTTCTTGATTTACTAACGCGTTTAACTCCTAACTATACAGTAAGCCGTGCATCTAAATGGCTGTGATAAAAATTGTATACTAAGCTTGATTAGTCTGCTTTAATATTTACAACTGCATTGTCACTTAACAAACAAATCAATAATTATTATCAGTTTTAGACAAAATAAACTTCACGTGGCAAAAGAAAACCAGGCTTGGTGTCCTGTAAAGCTATTTCGCGGGTAATCATTCAAAAATTTTATAGTGGTAGGATCATACTGTTGACAGTTGTATGTCTACAACCGCTGGCCGGTCTGACCAGGGTAGTACCATACTCTCGCAAAAAATCGACATCCGAGTAGTAGCAATTTGTTACTGCGCTTCGTTCGGTGAGTGAGAGAACTGGAAGCCCGACTTTCTGAGGGTGTTTGCGTGTTATGGATTTTAATACCACCGAACCTTATTGCACGCATTCACATTTTCTTCGCAGTGGGCAGCGGCCTTGCAAAAGTCCATAAGCGGCAGGAACACTTACTATCAGGTGTATTGTTTGCTCGTTTGCCATTTGCAATAAAAAAAGAAACCATAGATTATAACGCTATCAAAGACAAGTAAACAACATCGCACGTTTTATATTTGCACATATGTCGGTGTAAATTCAAACAATGGCAATGTACCGTTCCAGTTCTAATTTATCAGATCGTGTGGGTATATGTTTGACCTCCACGTATCTGTGCCGGTGTACGACATAACAATAGCAACAATGAGAAATTGTTTCCTTGCATTTGACAGGGTGTAGTCGTCTTTTATAGACTTTTGTTGTCTATTCCCTCAAGTCATCTTAGCTTTTATTATCTATAGGTACAAATAAATAAAATTGAAGTATCTGTTTATAATATCAAAATAGGAGGTATTTTTCATGCTCACACAGTTATTCGCACAATACGTATGTCTAAAACCAGTTTAAAAAAAATTGTCTGTCTGTCCGTTTGTTCCGGGTAGTCCTTAAAACGGTTGGACTGATTTTGATAATATTTTACTAACAGATAGCTGTCTATATAAAGAGTAACTTAGACTATTTTTCCTCTCAGAAAATTTTATGAAATTTCGCCCGGTCCGAGTATCGAAAACGAGACCATATCTTAGGAAACATTCCAGATTAAAAATGGGAGGCTAAAGCGGCTGGAACTAAAGCGAAGCGAAGGCGGGTTACTAGTGTATTATAACGTTGAAATCGAATGACATTTATGATATACGACCCAATTTTATTTTGGGTGAAGTGTGATTTTTATCCCCATACAGGTTTGGCTACAGTTTGAGCATATATTACTACGAATTAGTAATTTCTCTTGACGCATTTCATGTAGGATCCGTACAACATGTTTCTCACGTAGGACTCAAAAAGCATATTACGTTGCAAAGAGCTTTGGCTAAAATTTAAGACCGGCCATCTACTTCAAAGTCGATCGTACTTTGCTTTGTAATTGCCTAATACGCGTCACTATCTGAAATTGATGTAGTTAGAGTTTTTATTCGACTTTTACAATACTCATGAGCACTATTAGAATTGGTAGTTAATTAAAAAAATGTTCCGTGTGGTGACGGAGTAAGAATATAAATCACCACTCCCTATCCTGCCCGTGGATGTCGTAAAAGACGATTAAAGGATATAATACGCGTATATAACATCTATGCATAGAAAATTCAAAATAAAACCCTATATCAACCTGCCTGATCAGCATGGTATAGTAAGGTCAATTTCCCTCCTATTGTGAAGGACGCTCGAGCCCAACAGTGGGTCGAGCGTCCTTCACGTCGGTCGGTGGATGAGCTGAAATGATGATGAATTAAAAAAAATATAAAATATATAAATAAAAAAAAAATTAACGATGCACTTGTTACAGTTCATTAAAATAATTTTCAATTACTAGCAACATATGCAAAGTACTAAGAAAATTTCCTCGCTAGATCTAGCTGGTCCTTCGATCAAAGTATAGACCAGCATTTTTGTTACGCATGAACTTTATAAATATTATTCCCCGCCAATAAAAATTATCATAAATATTCATGACAAGAACCGATTGGTAAGACACATAATGTTTGCATCAGCACGTATTTCATGTGTATTATTAGGATATTCTAAATATTGGCTTTCTTTTTGTTTACTTAATTTTTTTTCCTATGCAACTAGCTTTAACACGTTCGTTGCGTTACGAGATCTATCAGATCTCTTGCAGGACTTTTGTATTGTGCGGTGACTATTATCGTGTTTTTTCACTCCTTGCGGAAAGCGCTAACTTGTAAAGTACTTTAAGTATGAGTAGCTAAGACAAATATACATATTTGCTTCCTAAGTAAAGGTGAATTCAAGGACATAAAAAATACAATTAGAGATGGATTAGGTCCCTAACGCCTAGTAGTATAATTATTTTCACAGTAGTATATAAATTATTTTCAAAACCGTATTTTTAGGAGACTGTTTAGGTCTTAAACGCAACAAAGGGGAGGTTAGTTACGAGATCTTTTAGGTCTTCAAAGCACCAGCTGAAAGTTCTTTGAAAATGATGGCGCAGGGAACATGTTAAGGAATAAATATAAATGTGGAATGACTTCCGTGTGGTGACGGAGTAAGAATACAATTCATTACCTCCATTCATTGCCCATGGGTGTTTTATAGGACGATTAAGGAATTATAATATGCAGATAATATCTATGCAAGAGAAGGGAATCTCGAAATAAACTATATCAACATGTTTAACCAGCGCGGTAAATTAGGTAAATTTTTCTCCCTTAGTGGAGGAGGCTTGTGCCCAGCAGTGGGACGTATATAAGCTGTGATGATAGTGATGACGTGGAAAGACTACACAGGTGATATAACGGTTAAGATACCAACCTATCGTGGTGATTGTCGTAGGTTCGATACGTGGGAACATAAAAATTGTCCTGTGTTTCTAAAAGTATTGAATATATGCGAAACAAAAACCCTATACCAATTTATCTGACCAGCATGGTATAGTAAGGTCAATTTCCCTCCTATTGTGGAGGAGGCTCAGGCTCAACAGTGAAACATACAAATATGTGCTGCTATTACAAATTTTAGTATTGAAATTATCGTGAGATTGATACATATTATTATAATATCTATAACGGCTGTTATAGATATTATAAGATTTACAAATTGTTATTCTGAGTCTGGGTGTGATTAGTTTCTCTTAATTGCTTGTTTTGCAGTCATTACAAGGAGTGTTTTTTGTGCAGGTTTAGTTTACTGTCTTTAAATACAAAATAAGTACTTATTTGTATCACGATGGACTTTATAAGCTTATAATTATCGAGCAAAAATTATTCTCAGAATCAGATCTATCATTTGTTAATTGCATAAAGAATTCTCTTGACCTCCGTGAGATTATATTGCTGTAATACTAAGTCTTTTTCGTTTTTTGTCTTCTTTAACACAATAACATACGATCTTTGCTTGTAATGATACCTTTTATAATAATTTTTTAAATAAGTTTTTAAATATTAACTTTTTCTTTAACATTCCAAATTCATTTATTAATTTTATTATATTACGATGTCCAATTCCAAACAGGAAAACTTATCTATTAACTATACAATGCGCTATTTTTTTAATGAATTTGTCGTTGGGAAAAGAAGAAAGGTTCCTTAGCGACGACCACAAATCAGACCACGCAGCGTAGGGTGAGCCCCCACTGACGACATTTTAAAAGTCGCAGAGAGACGTTGGATGCAGGTGGCACAGGACCATTTTGAGTGGCATTCTTGTGGGGAGGCCGGAGGAGACTGATAGATGGATGGATGGATGATGAACCAACATTATGTATTGCATATTGTTCTACTCGAGAGTTGAATCCACGACCTTTTGCAGAATTGATTTTATAGCACTAGGAACCCTTTGCACAAGTTATCAAATCTTGCGGTTACATTATCTTTTGATATCATCTGATCAAAGCCTTCTCTACAATAGAAGTGTAATTACCACACTGGTCAAATAAGTTTATGTAGGCCTTTTTTTCGAGTTTCCCTTTTTTGCACGTATGTTATATGCGTATTATATCCCTTAGAAGTTTTTTAGGGTAGGGAGGCTACGGACGAGATAAGGGACAGTGCAATAAATTCTTACTCCGTTACCACATAGAAAGACTAATCACAAAAAACTGCAACGTAATTGAAATTCTCCCATTTTTTATTTTCTTTTTTATTTTTGTGGGTGTGTCGCGGTCGGCGCGCCCTCCGCACCGCTTCGTCCGGGGCGACAGAGGGGCTTAAGCACGCAACTCCCGCGACCCACCCAAAAACCACGTCGCCTTCGTCGTTGGGCCAACCACTGGAGCAGCGTTAACTTGTCGTCAGTGGTCGGCCCGACGGAATACCCCTACTATTGGGGTACCCTCCCATCGACCGACGTCCCCTCCTCGGGGAGGACGTCGGTCTTTCCTCACGCAGTCGGCCTCTCAGCGGGTGACGTGACCGGGGACTAATCCCCGGTCACGTCACCCGCGGCCTTGGCTAGGGCGGCATGAGGCGCAAATTGAAATTCTCCCATGGATATCACACGGGAGAATTTCAATTATGTTGTAGTTCTTTTTTCTAAATCCACGCTTATATTGTAAAAGAGTTAGGCAGAGATATATCATACGCACATTTCATCATTATAATTTACAGTAACCTCTTGTTGTAAGCTTTGAACTGTAAGCTATATTTTGTAACCTATATTGTACCTACTCTAATAAAAAAAAAACTATAACCAAACGTGTAACTCTGTCCAAAATTTTGCAAAGGCCCATTCTATGTCGCATTTACAGAATATTTTGCAACAAATCAACGTTACGACCATCGATTTGCAAGGTAGATTTTACGGTGTTGTGTGTCGAAAGGTCCTTGCACCATGAGGTAATCAGATAAAGTAGCAAACGTGCAGCTGCCGGGGCTTCGGTACCTACTTGGTTAGGTTCATCTCGGGCCGAGTAGCCCGAAGCGGTCGGATGTTAGTCTCTTACTCGTCGCGCTTGCGAACGTACGTAGCGGGTACATCGCATCAACAAAACACGTGCTCGAGGCATCCCAACGCATCCGATCCGATAACACCGGTCACTAAACAATCCTAATCTATGTATATCACATTCACGGATTCCCTACGTTCACCTTGAGAGTTTAAGTGTTAAGAATAACGGCTTCTGAGGGTGGCTATGCGTATAATTGAATTAAAAAGTGATTTATTTACGGCAAGTTGAACGTAGCAACGGGTAAAATACTGTTTATATCAATGTGTTTACAATTTATTCAGTGTATATAAGTTGTAAGTTAAAAAATGAATCATATCCGACATCGACGTTTCTAACTTGCAACGATATGACAATTAAAATTTGAATAATAAGTTAAAATATGGATATTAATACAACGCACCTCAACTTATATGCAATCGTTTTGATTATTCATACTGTTATGCATTTTCAAGTTCATTATTATTTACAATATTTGTATTTTAAATGGAATACGAATGATACAGACCTATAAATAGTGAATATTGGTATTGGAGAAAATAACTTATCAACTACAGACAGGAAGGCATAATGAGGAATTGTATATGTTATGACTATTATCAGGTAAGCGTATTGATGGTTGTTGTACCCTGATATTCTGAATATCAACAACAAGCTTTATGGGTAGTCGGTAAACTCAATTATTGTAGAATTTGCCCTAACTTGTTATACGAGAGAGAGATTGTTATATGAGAGAGTGAAGGTTAGACTGCTGTCTTCTTATGGTACAATTCACATTTCATCGAATCTGTGAATACTTGAAACCAGACCCCGACCACCATTTCAATCCACGTAAGTCCCACTGTTGGGCTCATGCCTCTTACATAATGGGAGGAAAATTGATTCACAATACCACGCTGGTGAGACGTGTTGCTATAGGGTTTATTGTCGAGTTTTCTCTTGCATAGATGTTATCTGCATATCACATTCCTTCGTCGTCTTTTTGACACCCACGGGCAAGAGAGGGAGTGCTGAATTGCATTCTTACTTCCTTACATACGGAAGAGCCTCTGTTTCAATCCGAATCTGGAATAAACAGGCAGAATTAAAAAAAAATACCAATCAATTTTTCATAGCAACGCCTTATTTCTTTGTCATTCACTAATTATTATTGCGTTGAATAATCAACCCGCATCGGTATTCCTGTTCAATTATGTGGGTGTTTATAAAGTAAGTTCAAGGGTAAATAAAACCATTTTAGTAGGGCTTTCATTGTTTTCTGTGATAAAATTGTTGTCAGTCACTACACATAGTAACGTACTTGATCTTTGAGTTTTCATTAAGATATAATATGTAATAATTCTGATATATGTAATATTCTATAAGGTGAAGGAGTAAGAATACAGTTCATCACTCCCTCTCTTACCCGTGGGTGTTTTAAAAGACGACTATGGGATATGGTAATCATATAATATCTATGCGAGAGAAGGAAAAGTCGACGTGTTAGTGGTAGGACCACACTGTGGACAGTTGTCTGCCTACAGCCGGTCCGTCTGGGTAGTACCACACTCTCGCAGAAAATCGAAGTCTGAGTAGTAGCAATTTGTTACTGCGCTTCGTTCGGTGAGCGGGCGAGCCAAAAGCCCTAGTTGGGCTTTTCTGAGGGTGTTTGTGTATGGTGGGTTTTAGTGATGCCTTTAGTTTCAACGATCCTCATTGCATACATTCACACTCCCTTCGCTTTCTTCACAGTAGGCAGCAGTCTAGCAAAGTTCCATGAGCGGCAGCAACACTTACCATCAGGTGTACTGTTTACTCGTTTGCCACTTGCCTGACCAACGCGGTATATTAGATCAATTTCCTTTGCATAGTCCCGAGCCCAACAATGGGACTTATATGGGCTGAAATGATGATGATTAATGATGACATGAAATGAGGATTATCTGATGAGTGATGATGTAATATTGACTACTACTACTACTACTGCTTATAACTAAAGGTCAAATATATATGAACACTTCATATTATTCTAGAACACAGCATCCAAACCAGTTAGACTTTATAAAAATAACAGTTTATATCGTGAAATGTGTTATGGTCGTGAGTCATCGACGAAATCTTACCCTTCGCATATATTAATACCACATGAAGGGTTACGAATGGCTCATAAAAAGTTAAATGTTTATATAGATAAATAAAGTCCACCACACATAGTTTAAATGCATTCGTACATACCCTCGTATTTTAACCGCTCCGTATTAAATTATCTTATCAATGATAACTGTTAAATGGTTTCTTGTTACATGTTATGGCAATATATTGCATATGATTCACACTTTATCTACATATTTTATATACATTTATTTATAACTGTAATCTATAAAAATATTTTGTAGATATTTTCCGTTTGGTGACCGACTAATAATACGAGTATTCACCACTATATTAACCGTGGATGTAATAAAAGATGACTAAGGGATATAATACGCATATAACATATCTGAAAGAGAAGGAAAACTCGGAATACAACGCTATGCAAACCTGCCCGACCAAGGTAAGGTCAATTTCCCTCCTATTGCGGGGAAGGTTCAAGTCCAACAGTGGGACATACATGAGCTGAAATGATGATGAATGATAAATATCTGATAAATTAAAATTATAAAAAATTATATAGCCAAGGAGGGTTTTTTTTTATTTCTTAAATATAATGGTTGGTCAGGTTCATTTGACCATGTAGCTCCATTAGATCTTCCACAAAATAAACCTTAAAACTAAAACAGATGTTGGGCACAGCATTCAGACCGTAGCTCACCTATAGTAAAACACGATCTCAACACTGTGCGCGACGTCTTATACCAATTTCAAATAATCTATATAGAAGTTTGGCCGTATCAGACAAGGGATATGACGGGATACAATTACAACCTCCATTTATAATGTCTACACCGCTGTTAACAACTTATCCAAGGAGGGTTGACTTTGGACAAGCAGCCCGTCATGAAACTATTACTAATAATTTTTATACTTCATTGACCCCAAATAATTCATATCAGTTCATATACGTCCCACTGCTGGGTTCGAACCTCTTCCACATTGGAAGGAAAATTCACCTGCTATACCAGGTTGGTCAGACGGGCTGGTTTTATGTTGAGTTTTCTTACTCTTGCATAGATGTTATCTGAATACGCTTTAGTAGTTATCTTTTATGATACCCACAGGAAAGAAAGGAGGTGGTAAATTGTATTTTTACTATACAATATTTACAGCCTGAAAACTAAGCATAACTAAGCAAACTAGCACATGTATGTATTTAGAGTTAGTTAGGTAGCGTCTTGATTAGATGTTTGAAATGTTTACTACTCAATTACGCCGGAGGTAATATCTTTGAATTTGGCACACAGATGTGCCGCTAAATTAGTCTTAAAATAATAAAGTGAACACCAGTAGTTAGTTCATTAGAGAATTAATAAATCTATTTTGGTTTCATAGTTTTTAAATAAAGAAATTTACTACAAATTAATACAAATGTTACCTATTTAGATGATTTATAATAACAATTTTAAAATTTGAGCTAATATAATACGATAATCAAACGGGTTTTTATAACTGTTATTTCTAGTTTCTTCTCTTGTAGTGATGTCAGCTGATTGCGTATCCAAAAATCTTTTATGATAATGAAAAGATATAGGTGGTGGTGACACTACGTATTTTTATTCCATAACTATAAGGAAAGTCTTTCCATAACTTTCAATCATTAATATTAATACTTTTTTTACTGGTGTTGGTGGCAAACCGGGAACTGCATAACTGTTGATAAATAATACGGCCACTTATGGACCTTTGCCAGGCCTCTGCCTACCGTGAAGAAAGTGAAGGGAGTGTGAATGTGTGCAATAAAGTTTGGTGATATAAAAGCATCACCAAAACCCATCATACGCAAACGCCTTCAGAAAGTTGAGCTTTTGGTTCCCTCGCTCACCGTCAACGCTCAGACGTCGATTTTCTGTGGGGGTCTGGTACTACCCCGTACAGACTAGTCCGCGGTTGTAGACAGACGACTGTCCGATAGTATAGTCTCATCACTTAAAATCTATCTACATATTCATACACTAAGGCAAAAGACGTTTGATTTCATATACTAAGACAAGCAAAGAATAGGCTCTGGTGGTCTACTCAATTAATGGAGAGATGACATATGACTATTTATGTCCCACGCTTTAAGTCCCACGCTTCCCTGTCTTGAACGCTTTGTGCCGTATCGCCTAATCATATTCAGTGTCCTTTCCGTTTGGTGAGGGAGTAAGATACATTTCACCACCGCCCTCTCTTGCCCGTGGGTGTCATAAAAGTCGATTAAGGGATTAAACATGCATATAATATTTATGCAGAATAAGGAAAACTTAAAACTCTATACCAACACGTTTGACCAGCTTGGTGTAGTAGGTCAATTTCCATCCTATTGTGGAGGAGGCTCGAGCCCAGCAGTGAGAGGTATATAAGCTGAAATAATGATGAATGATAATTTGGTGGCCATAGAAAAGGTACAAATATACGAAAAATTTTGTTAACTATCAATAAATCGAGTCGTGCCTCTCAAAGCATGCGTAATGAATAATTTATGTACAAAACTATAACCAATACCAATGATAAAACACAATTAAATAAGGATCGTGCCATTGTATAGACAGGAATTTATTGCTACATAATTGTGAACTGTAGTTCAAAACTCCCATTGTTGTCTAAGCTCCGTTGCTATAGCAACATTGAATAAGCTCAACCCATAGCTTTAGTAAAACTTCGCTTCACTAACCATCAAAAAGCTCCGTTAAAAGCTACGAATTATTTGCGTCGTTGCAATGAGCGTTAGAAGACAAGTGATTGTGTAGTTAGCCAGTGCTTTAAAGTTTTTTAGTGTTGCCTAAAATATGAATTAACTAAAAAAATAACGCTTATACTGGCTCGCTTAATACACACAAAACTTCATAATGGTTATTGCAAATTATACAGTTTCTTAGCGGTAATTAACTCTTACATACATTATGTATTTTGTATTTTTTGTGAAGTTATGGTTTTAGAGTTCGTTATTTGAAATAGTTTTGGTGGTATATGTGTTATTTATTTTTTAAATGAGTACTTTATTAAATGTGGTGAAGGCCTCCATATAATTATACTATATTTTGGGAGTATTCATACCATTATATTAGTATTCGGCGTGGTGACGGAGTAAGAATGTATTATAATTCACTACCTTTTGACCGTGGATGTCTTTAAAGCGACTAAAGGATTAAATATGCATGTAACACCAATGAAAGAGAACACGTTTGACCAGCGTGCCATCGTAGGTCATTTTCCCTCCTATTGTGGAGGAGATTCAAGCGCAATAGCGGGACGTGAATAGAAATGATGGTGATGATTTTTTTTTTAGATAAATGTTAATAACTCTCACCTATTCATATTTTGCATAAAAGAAATAATTTGATTGCACGTTAGAAATGAATAATTATTAACATCTGCTATCCTTAGTTACACATTAAGGCCAGTCTAGTTTTCGAGTAGTCATGCATATGTTTAGGGTCTTTGACTATATTCTTTGTTACCATACAGTTCAATTTTAAATGCAATATTCATTATTGTACAATATATGTATATTATATTTGTTTGGTGTGGTGATGATTTTATAACCCACTATCTTGCACGTGGGTGTAGTATCTTATACTACTACTACTACTACTATGGAGTATTATCTTGTATCTTCTTTATATAAAAATTTCTTGTGTACGTGTGTGTTACTGAACTTCTCCTAAACGATTGGACCGATGTTGACGATAATATAATTGTATAATAAACTCATTTGCAAAAAAAACGGGCGGTTTTGATTTTCATTCATATTTAAAAAGATACAATACCAAAAAGGTTTCAATCGTTTGTACACGTTACTGGCCGGTTTTAAAAATGCTGTGGTATTTAAAAAAGTACGTTCTAAATTCAATTTTTCATTTGATGTTCATTTTTACAGAAAACCCCTTTTTATCCTACATTTTTGGCGCGAAGTTCCAGAAGTTAACATCGACTTTCATAACTTTTATTCAATTTTTATCGATTAATTTCATATCCTTGACTGTCAAAGCTTTATTTAATGCTATTTGGCTGTATCAAAAATGGTAGATAAAGTGGTAAAAGCTACCAAAATTATCGCGCTGCTTGAAGAGGGTTGCAGCCAATGTTTCGTGGCTAGGAGGCTAAATGTTAGTCGCTCGACAGTCCAAAGGACCTGGCAGCGATATCAGGAGACTGGTTCCGTCGAGAGAAGGCCTGGTTCTGGAAGAAAACCATGTACCCAACCACGGGATGATCGTTTTCTTGTGAGTCGCGCATTGAGAAATCGCAAATCTTCGTATGTGGATCTTAAGAACAACCTCCAAGAAGTAAGAAATGTGCATATTAGTCTATGGACGGTCAGGAGGAGGCTTCTCGCTGCCAATATACGCAGTCACCGCCCGGCCCGCGGCCCCAAATTACTCCGTGAGCACAGAGTTCACAGGCTTAGGTTCGCTAGAAATTGTGAATCATGGACTCAAGACGATTGGAATAGGGTTTTGTTCTCTGATGAAGCCAGGATATCTCTGTTCGGTGAAGATCGACGTCGGCGAGTGCTAAGAAGACAAGGAGAACGCTTTGCAGAGGCATGTTTCGAAGAAATCACACCTTATGGTGGGGGCTCTGTTATGTTTTGGGCAGGAATAAATTCAATGGATCGTACAGAGTTAGTCTTCATTGAAAACGGCTCACTGACTGAGCATCGATACATAACGGAAGTTCTAATTTCTCATGCACAACCCGCATTGGCCGCTCTAGGTGAAGACTCGATTTTTATGGACGACAATGCTCGCGCCCACCGATCCCGCGATGTTAATGCGTATGTGCAAGAGGTCGGCATTCGTCGTTTGGATTGGCCAGCTCGAAGTCCCGACCTCAATCCCATAGAGCATGTCTGGGACGTTCTGAAACGGCGTGTGAGATCAGTACACCCGGCTCCGCAGACCATCAGAGAGCTGAAGAATGTGATTACTGCGGAGTGGGAACGTATTCTGCAAGCAAGTATCCGGGATATACTCGCTAGCATGCCCAGACGAATTCAAGCTGTGATTTTAGCTAGAGGGGGTCACACTCGATACTAAACATTTATCTGCTTTTACTTTATTAAAGAAAAACAAACAAAAAAACTTTTTTATTTTTACTTCATGAGCATATGCACTACTAGCGAATATACACTACTAGCGAGGTTTAGCATTATTTCCCATAAATTGTATCTAAATTTTATGAAATACTGATGAAAACGATTATTTTCTTATTAATTTAGCAAATTGTGTGGATAAAACTACCTATAATTATCAAACAAAGAAATATTAACATTTGAAATGGTTCATTGCTTAGGTGCCCGTTTTTTTTGCAAACGAGTGTATTATACTAGCTGACCCAACAGACGTTGTTCTGTTCAATTAAATCGCCATCTACCGGGTCCAATTGTGATTCTAAATCATTCTCGAAACCCCTTGAGCACACACAAATTACTTACTGAACCAGTCCACACATATCGCCATCTGTTAAAATTGTTTGGAGTTAAGAGATAATTGTGAATGTCAAATAATAGACAAATAATTTGCAATAAAATAATATTGCGACTGTAAATTAATATGTAAGCTATCCTATCTTTCAAGTTGGATCCAACTGCACACGGTGTACAAATTTGATTAAAATCGGTTAAGTAGTTTAGGAGTCCATCGCGGACAAACAACGTGACACGTAATTTATATATATTAAGATATGACTGTTATGCCCCTCAAAACAAATCTGCTAGTTTTATAATAACAAAAGAGTTATGAAATAATAAAGCGAGGTCATGAGAAAACATTCATTTTCGCAAACTCCCCGCCTTTAATTAATGCCAATGAAAAATCCATTAGATTTACGCAATCGTTTTATAAATCTTATTAACGGTTAATCGGTTACGGAAGTAACTCGCCATAACATTAAGCAATGTCTTAAACTATTTATAGTTACAAGATGAATAACTAAAATTATAATATTGTGATTTTTCTGAAACATATAAACACTTGGCTACATTTCATGTAAATGCATATATATTAGTATGCCCTAATTCCACGCTAAGTGGAGTCAGCATAAGATATTCTTACCTTCCTCACTCATTCATCTCTTTTTGGGTCTCCCACGAATCTTACGTCCATCCACAATCATATTGATGACCTTCCTTGTGACATGCCTTTCATTCCTTCTCATCACATGTCCATACCAAGACTATCTCGCGCTCCTAATATTCTCCATCACTGATGCCACTCACCGGCTTTCTAGACAGGGAAGTAGATTTCAATTCTCACGCAGTGCAAGATTTTTCTGCGATCCACAAGTGGCTGTTTTGCTTCTGAACGTAATTTGTGACGGTTTATTGTATTTTTATAAAGTCTGCCCGTTAGTATTTCATTCGTACTGTGTTAACGCTTTAAAAAAAAATAGAATATAAGGATTAAATAAAACCGGTTAAGTGTGAGTCGGAGTCACGCACGAAGGGTTCCGTACCATTATCTATAAAAAAGGATAAAAACGCGTTTCTTGTATGGGAGACTGACTTAAATATTCATTTTATTTTATTTTTAGTATTTGTTGTTATAGCGGCAATAGAAATACATCATCTGTGAAAATTTCAACTGTCTAGCATCACCGTTCTTGGGATAAAGCTTGGTGACAGACGGACGGACGGAAGGACGGACAGCGAAGTATTACTGAGTAATAGGGTCCCGTTTTTACCCTTTGGATACGGAACCCTAAAAACAAGATATTTAATAAATTGATTATTTGAATTAGTTATTAAATCGCAACAAAAGTCCGGCTGCTAAATTGTGGATTATCATCATCATCATTTCAGCCTATTGCCGTCCACTGCTGGACGTAGGACTCCCTCATGTTGCGCCACAATGTGCGGTCCTGTGCCGCCTGCATCCAACGACGCCCAGCAACTTTCACTAGGTCATCGGTCCACCTAGTGGGGGGGCGTCCTACACTGCGTCGTCCGATACGTGGTCGCCACTCGAGAACCTTTCTTCCCCAGCGGTTGTCGGTTCGTCGGGCGAATTGTGGATCACATAAAGAATTTTTCTATATGAGAATTCAATCCAAGCTTATTTAGTGCACTATGCCATCATCATCATCAGCACAGCTCATTTACGTCCCAATGCTGGACTCGAGCCTACTCCACAATAGAAGTAAAATTGACCTATTATACCACGCTGGTCAGGCGTGATGGTATTTTTTTTGTGGGTGAGATATGGTCAGCACACACTCCGTCTGTTCCGTCCAGGGTGATGAAAGGCGGAGCGCCGCCTCAGTGCCTTCGCTATTGAACCGACCGAGTTGTCGTCCGTGGCCAGCACAACGCGATACCCTTTTGGGTAACGTCCCTCCCTAACGCCCAGACGTCGGTCGACCTGATGCAGACCTGTTGATATAGATTTTTATTTCTAGTCTTCCATCTCTAACAAGTTATAGTTGTTATATTCATATTATATCCCTTAGTCGTATTTTATGACACCCATGGGTAAGATATGGGTTGTTTTTTTACTTCGTCACCACACGACTACGCCATCAATATAGTAAAATAATTTTAAACATTCTTTCACATTCTTTCTACTAACCGAACTGTATCAAGTCAAGATGCATAATTATACAATTAAAAGACTTCAAAGTAAAATTTCGCCGTCATTCTCTTTGTATAATAACTATGAACAGATGAAAATTTTGTTGTGATTTTATCTTTAACATTAATGCGAGCAAAATGAAAGTTGAATAGTACTTTTAACTAGATAAATCTGTAGTTTTTTTTCCATTTGGTGATGAAGTAAGAATTGTATTCACTAGGCCGTCTCTTACCACATGTACTTTATAAAATATATCAAAGAATGTACGTAGCCAACACTATTCATCATCATCTCAGTTCATATACTGCCCATTGCTGGGCTCGAACCTCCTCCACAATAGGAGGGCAATTGAATTACTATACCACGCTAGTCAGACGTGTTGCCATAGGATTTTGTTTCGAGTTTGCCTATCTTGCACAGATATTATATGCATATTATATCCCTAAGTCGTCTTTTACAACACCCATGAGTAAGAAGGGAGTGATGAATTGTATTCTTACTTCGTCACCACACGGAAGCAGCATTGCATTCTTTTAATTTGAAATAAAATTATATGCTAGTATTTCTAAGTTCTATGAGAAACAGTGTTACTTACCTACTGTCAGGCGTGCTCCTTGTTTCTTCGCCACTCATCGTCACCCTACAATTGGGTAATTGGGATCGACACAATATGTATGTACTTCTCCTTCATAGTAGGTACCTACATTTTGCAAAACTTTTGGCAATACTTTTATGACTGGCCGCCTGCTTGACGTCGACTCTCCTTGGGAATAATAATTGTTGACGTGACGAGGACATCGAACTTCGCCCAGGCCTATGAAAAACTTTTAAACATCTTTTACGACACCCTCGAGCAATCTAAGAGTTGGTAGTATTCGTAGCCACCACCATTCAGGTTGTTCTTTCGCTATTATATTGAAAGGCTAACAACATCCTAGGCTAGGTTATAATTTATCCGGTCGATGGCCCTATACGGCACACCGGTGTGTGGGCGGGGTCCCTGACCGTCCGACTCAGGGCTCTTCTGTGGCGACCATAGAGGGCCATGGCGGTCAGAGCCATACGCGGATACCGCACGGTGTCGACGCAGGCAGCGTGCCTGTTGGCCGGGACTCCCCCGTGGGACCTGGAGGCGGAAATGCTCCCCGGTTTGTACCGGCGAGTGTCGGGGGTGCGAGCGGAGGACGGTGTGGTCTCATTGAGGGAGCTCACCGCCTGGGGCCTCGACGCCCGCTGAGACGTCATTGCCCATTGGGCAGTTCGGCTAGAGAGGCCTCGGTTCGGGGTGCGGACCGTGGAGGCCTTCCGGCCGGTGCTGATGCAGTGGTTAAAACGGCGGCACGGTGTGCACTCCTTTCGACTGGTGCAGGTTTTGACGGAGCATGGATGCTTCGCCAAATACATGTACACAGTCGTTAGGAGGGAGAGTACACCGTCCTGCCACCACTGCGATTGCGACGAGGACACGGCACAGCATACGCTCGAGCTTTGTGCCGCCTGGGCAGAGCAGCATCGTGAACGCGTCGCAATCATCGGTGCTGATCGGTCAGGAACTGAGACGCGGTTACAGCCTTCTGCGAGGCAATAGTCTCGCGGAAGAAGGCGGCGGAGCGCGTGCGCGAGGAACGTCTCCTCGACGACGCGAACCGCCGCCGGCGACTGGGGCGGCGTAGGCGCGACTACCTGCGTCTCATGCCGCCCTAGCCGAGGCCGCGGGTGACGTGACCGGGGAATTAGTCCATCACCCGCCGAGAGGCCGACCGCGTGAGGAAAGACCGACGTTCTCCCCGAGGGGGGGACGTCGGTCGATGGGAGGGTACCCCACAAGGGGGTATGCCGTCGGGCCGGCCACTGACGTTAAATCACCCTGCTCCGGTGGTCGGCCCAACGACGAAGGCGACGTGTCACGGGTGTGCGTGCTTACACCCCTCTGTCGCCCTGGACGGAGTGGTACGAGGAGTGCGCCGACCGTAAAAAACCCCAGAAAGAAAACAAATATAATCGCTTCTGAATCAACCCTGTAGTTCGTGATGTCGCGTCTCGGCGCAAATTTTCATATAGGCCGCAAGCAGGCATGTCATTGAGTTGATCGCGTTCATCATGTTCGCAGCGTCGCGGCGTATTCGTCGCTCACGCAGGACACCGCCTTACACCAAGAGTATTGACATGTCCGTGTGGTGACAGAATACGAATACAATACACCGTTCTTTATCTTACCCATGGATGTCGTAAAAGAGTATTAAGGTACTTACCTACGCATATAATATCTATGCAAGATGCCAACCTCTCTTGGGAATGGTATATAATAAGTTCAATTGCTCTGTTATTGTGGAGGAGGCTCCAGCCAAGCGACAGCTAAATTTGTAGGTTAAGATACCTATTTTGACTATTACGCCATCTGTGCAAACTAAATATTAATAATTAAAACTATTACATGAATGTATGTCAGAGTCCATATTCAGCAAATTAGTGATAAAGTGGTCAGAGGCTATTAATAAAATATGATGTTGATTTAAAACTATCAACTATATTATGTAACTCATAAAATTCGATGTTATAATTGAAATCCTATAAACAAACATATTATTTTATAAAAAGAAATTTAGTTTGTATGTTTTTTCGTCGAATTATAAAACACTAGCAACCTGCCCTCGCTTCTTTTCGGTTACAGTCGTCTTACCCGCGTAGTTCCCGTTCCCATGGGAATACCGGGATAAAATATAGCCTATATTACTCAGCGATAATGTACCTTTCTAACGATAAAAGAATTTTTGAAATCGGCTTACTTAGTTTTTGAGTTTATTCATTACAAACATACACACACACAAAACTACAAATTTTTCCACTTTATAATATTAGTGTACATGTAGATTTGTAAGGTTTTTTTGGCACTTTATTATGGGAATATTATGATCTGTTTTTCAATAGTCTATGTTTCAAGTTTTTAAATAAAGACTTTGTTTAACTATCATGGTACATTTAAAAAAAAACGCTATAGATGAGTTATAGGCTTTTGTTTTAGCAGCAGCCCCAACTCGTGTTTTTTGCCCGTTTGGTCGTATTTTACTGATTACCCTTTATCTCTACCTGTATCAGTATAATTCTACATCACCGCAGCTCATAAACGTTCCACTAGGAAGGAAATTGACCTACTATACCACGCTAGTCAAACGGATTGGGATAGGGTTTTATTTCGAGCTTCCCTTTTCTTGCATAGATATTATTTGCATATTATATCCCTTAGTCATGTATTACGATACTCACGAGAAAGAAAGAGGGTCGTGAATTGTATTCTTACTCGGTCACCATATGGAATCTATAACTTACATATCCTCGAAAATTATCATTCTGTCGATGGTAGACACTTAGAGCCCAGGTGAAGCCAAACAGAATAGCTAGTGCGTAATAAAACTTAAACAATTTACAACATATGTGTAACACTTTTATAAAAATTAAGTAATACCGGTATTATGTCGTGTACATATAGAAATTGCTTGTCCGATCACGTATAAGGGGTCTAAAGGATTAGGTAAGAATTTTTTACGTGCTGACTAATAAATATGCTTATATTTTACTTGGTAATAATTGATAGTATAATTTAGAATAATGAATTGAATGTTTAAGGAAAAGTTGTTACAAAACTAACGTGAACATTGTCGCTGGCAAAGAAAGTGTGAAAAGCCTTATTTAATTCTGCTGAGTCTGAGTGTAATTTGTGTCTATGCAATATATGTTTATAAATTCGACAAAAAAAAAAAATAAAAAAGAGTCCTTAATAAATTAAAAAAGAACACAGAAAACTGTATGTGAAAACTGACTAGTTAAGCACGATTGATATTTCTGACGGTAGTTTTAAATATAACAAAAATACTGTTACAAAATATATTTAAACATTAGAAAATATATGAGTGGTAATAATATACGGACGGCATTCGCTCAAAGAAGATTACATTGCCGGGCAATAAATTCAGCAACAAAGAATACGTCCATAAATTTAAAAAACGTGAATAATATTATATCAAAACTAAATAATAAGTTTTAAAGATACATCAGCTGAATCACTTTCCAATGTCCTTTGAGAATCCGGCCAAGGAATTAAAGCGCGCGTCCGTTATTCGTTTTAAAACGTAATCTAGACGACAAAGACGTAGCAAATAATTCGCCTTCAACATCTTCAAAAATGTTAACGAAAACTGCAAAATATATTTCACACAAAAAACGTATATTAATTTCAAGGCGATTTCATAAATACCTAGTTAAATTTTACAGTTTTAATTGTCATGTCAATCAGTGTTCAACGTGGCGAATATTATCATAATAAAAATCACATATAATATTTATTAGTTATAAATCGATGCCACAGTTTATAAAATAACTAATTAAACTAATATATACGCAATTTAATAATGATATTGTAGTTTTAATAAGTGAGTGTTTAAGTGTTTAAGTGTTTAAGACTGAAGTGTTTTACTAAAATTGGTTGTAATGACGATGGAAAAGCCTGCTGTTATGTTGGAGAGGGAAGCTCCTGTTAAAGGAATTGTGGCCCAAGTGGTCACTATGCTTAATGGCCAAGCACAAAGGTATGTGTAATGATTGTTGATATATACTAATTTAAATTTAATAGGAAGACAATTATTAGTACAAATTAACTTTAAGTAAGGTCAATTTCTCTCCCGTTGTGGAGGAGGCTCAAGCCCAACAGTGGGACATATATGGGCTGTGATCATGATGAAGGTTGACGCGGCCTATCTGGGAAAAAGAAATTAATGTTAAATCTAATTATCACCATGAGACTATTATACAAAGGTAACTTTGCCGTCTGCTTAGATACCTACCTTAGTTGTCTTTTGGTCGTTACTATTTACTTGTTCTATTACTATGATAAAGGTGATATATCTGTATATTTTCATCCTTATTATTATATTAGCTTACATACGTCCCAATACTGCGCTTGAGTCTCCTCCATAATAGGAGAGAAATTGATTTATTATACCAGACAGGTTGGTATAGATTTTTATTCCGAGTTTTATTTCTCTTGCACAAATGTTACAAGCATATTACATCCCTTAGTCGTCTTTTACGGCACTGGCGGACAAAAAATGGGGTGGGGGACTGTATTCTTCTTGGACACCACACGAAAATGTATCATTTAACTACGGTAAAAGAAACTAATAAAAACTTAATTGAATACTAAAGTCTTTATTTTATTTAGTGTAGAAAAGAATATCTATGCCATCTCTTTTAGACTACCTTAAAGGTTGACTCATAAGAGGTTATACTGTGCTATTTCGCATAGGAATCTAATAAGATTCCCAGAATATGTTATTTAAAGTATTCATCATCTCAGCTCGTATATGTACGTCCCACTGTTGGGTTCGTGCCTCCTTCAAATTAGGAGGAAAATTGAGATTACTATACTATGTTGGTCAGACAGGGTGATACAGGGTTTTATTTCAAGTTTTCCTTCTCTTTCATAAATGTTATCAGCGTGTATACCTTAATCGACGTGACTACATCCACGTGCAAGATAGGTATAGATAGTAGTGAATATTGTTATTCCGTCACCACACAGATTTAAAAAGTATATGTATATTACTAGCTAACCCAACAGACCCTGTACCAGTGGCGTAACTATAGGGTGGCAGGGCTAGCAAAATGCCACGGGCCCCCAACCCGAGAGTGCCACGGGCCCCCAACCCAGGGCTGGAGAGGGCCCCAGCCCAAAATGCCTAGGGATGAATAGATATCATCTTGGTATCGATACCGTATCGGTACTCAATCAGTATCGATTGAAAAGTACAGATGAAACTTACTGGTAGGTATCGGTATCGAATCGCGTGAATGAGCTTTTTTTTTTTCTTTTTTTGGGGATCTGATTGCACCTACCTGACTTATATAACAGTTATTTTACCTAAGTACAACGTCATGGTTCTTACTGATACGGTCTCATCAAAGAATTTGCTACGAGCCCCCGGTGGCATAGTTACGTTGTTCTGTTCAAATAATATAAAAGAAATCCTCCCTAAAATCGACAGCAGTGTCACTATCTTGCCCGTGGATGTCGTAAAAGACGGCTAAGCATATAACATCCAAGCAAGAGAAGGAATACTCGATATAAAACCCTGTACTAACCTGTCTGACCAGCATGGTTTAGTAAGGTCAGTTTCCTTCCTATTGTGGAGGAGGTTCGAGCCCAGCAGTGGGACGTATATGAGCTGTTATGATGATGAATCCTATTTTTTTACCATTCGTGATGATTAGTTTCACATTTTTTATAATTCAAGCCATATTATATATACCTCAAACTTCTTAATATTTTCGGAGCCATTCAAGTCTAGTAAAGTAAGAGGTCTCAAAGTACCTTATCTATCATACCGAATAGTCGGTAAGCGAGAGACTTGATCAAAGAATGCTTCTTAATAAATCATAGACATAAAAAAAAACTTCTATTTAATAATATTGCATTCATACAATTCTAATAAAATTCGTAACAAGCTCTTAAAGTCTTCCTGATATTTTTTTTATTTATATAATGAAAACAAAGAAAGACCTTTGCAATATTACGTAATACGGTTTGCAATTTAAACTTTAGAATATAAATAAACGTAAAAGTTTTATGTTGTCAAAAGCAGGACACACTTTCACGCTGTAAACAATAGTGTTGGATTTCCTTTCAACAATAAAGGTCTGATGTATTTATTATGTAGAACAGGGTTACTCAATTGGCACTGCACAGGTAGCTTAGCGGTTAAGATACCGATCTACCTTACAAATGTCGTGGATTCGAATCGCAGGACAACACTTTGTGTGATCCACAAATTGTTGTTTTGAGTCCGAATGTGGTTTGTGTCTGTCAAATAATATGTTTGTAAAGTTCCCCGCAATACAAGTACATATTATTATGCACGCTTATATTATTCAGCAAATTACGTATAATCTCTGTTATCTGTTATATCGATCCTAAGCTTGCCTGGAAGAGATTGCTTATAGCGATAAGGCCACCCTTTTTTACATTCTGGGTTAAAACTACAAAGTTTTTCTTGCCGTACAAATAAAGAATTATCTATCTATCTATGTTAAGTCTTATGTGAAGTCACACACAAACAATTTGTATTCTTTCATCAGCATGATCAATAGTTTTAGTCCGTTTGGAGACGGTCTAAGAATATATCATCATCTATCTTTCCCGTAGGTATCGTAAAAGAAACTATCAACTCATTTGACCAGCGTGGTATAGAGTAAATCAATTTCCCTCCTGTTGTAAAGGAGGCTGGACTCCAGCAATGGGATATGAGTCGAGATGATGATAATGATGATGAAAGTATGTTTTTTATTACCTGTTTTAAATAAATTCAGATTATATATGCAGAAGATTACACCTAAATTTTGTCTATGTAAACAATAACAGTAAATGCTAACGAAACCTTAACTTCTGTGTAGTGATAGAGTAAGAATATAATGCACCACCCCCTCTCTTGCCCGTGGGTGTTGTAAAATAAGACTAAACGATATGCTAACCCGCTTGACCAGTGTGGTATAGTAGGTCAAATTCCCTCCTATTGTGGAGGAGGCCCAAATTCAACAGTGAGACGTATATGACGAGATAATGATGAGATGAAGATTACCTGAAATTTAGAAAATGTGCTATGTTTTGACTTAATACATAGTATTATTTGGTTTCAAATGTAATAATTTACTCACAAATGAAACATTATAATATATAATCTCAAAATTAAATATAAAATACTGGACTCGTGCACCGTGGTGAAATGTTTTTTTTTTTAAATCATTACATCATCCGCATAACGGTTATTAAACAGTTTTATTTTATAATAGTTATTATAATCTCAACTCGACAGGTGCAAAAAGGCCTAGTAGCTATCTCATAAATAAAAAAATACATCGTCACTTTAATATGTAAAATATGAAGTTGATATATAGTTATGACTTTTGAAGCAATATTATATAAACTCGTTAAAAAAGTTGAATAAGCCAATTATTAAAAGTAATCGTGGAACGGGAATCTAATATTGCATAATTTAAATGGTGAGACTTTGGTCTTAAATTTCTTTAAAAGACAAAGTAAGTATAATGTGCTATTAACCTTAAAATGTTACCTAATTATATTTAGCAGTTAGTCACGTCAATGAGAGGAATTTGTGATGTGTGAATAAATAACAGCTATGTAATATTGTTGGTACACAAATACAAATTACGTCCCACGAGTCGCATGTGTCGCTCCAAGCCATTATAAGTTAGTTGTTAATAATAAAAAGTTTGATTAAGTCTAGTATAATGGAGAGCTGTTTTAACTAGCGAAATACCTAAAAAAAAATTAGTTGTCTGTAAAGTCGGTTTGACAACCGCTGGGGAAGAAAGATTCTTGAGTGACGACCACGTATCGTACGACGCAGTGTAGGACGAATTAGGTGGTCCGACGACCTGGTGAAAGTTGCTAGACGTCATTGTATGCAGGTGGGCACAAGACCGCACTTTGTGGAGTAACATGATGGAGGCCCACGTCCAGCAGTGGTCGGCGATAGGCTGAAATAATGAAGGTCGGTTTAAGGACGATAATTTTACATGATAACGTAATTTTTTTTTAATTTGTGTCGGCTATGGTTAGTGTACACGCCGTCTGCTCCGTCCGGGGTAACGAAAAGCCGACGGGTGGCTCCATAACCCATCGCCTTTCCTCTCCTTCGCCATTGGGCCTGTCACCGATATCGAGTTCCTTGTCGTCCGTGGCCAGCCCGGCGGAATACCCTTTGGGGTACCCTCTAACGTGATAACGTTATAGGAAAACATTGAAGAAAATTTGTATACTTTTATGAATTGAATTGTTATCACTGAATTATCGTTATTTTGCTGTGTGGTGACAGAGTAAGAATACAATTCACCACTCCTAAATTGTAAATGTCATAAATGACGACTAAGAGATATAATACGCATACAACATCTATGCAAGAGAAAGAAAACTTGAAACAAAACTCTATACCAACCTGTCTGACCAGTAAGGTATAATAAGTTCAATTTCCCTCCTATAGTGGAGGAGGCTCGAGTCCAACAGTGGGACGTATATGAGCTGAAATGATGATGATGATCGTTATTTTGTATAATACAAAGAATTGGCACTTGTTAATTCAAATATTTTTTACTTAAGTTAGATTTAGATGCGTCACAAACTGAAAGATTAGGCCAATGTTGTGTCCCTATCGCTTGCACGTTCGACTCAGGCGGAACGTGACAATGAGTCAAGCCTTTTCGTGCTTGCAGCCGGCATTCATCGATTTATAAGATATTATCACGTCAAAACGCAATATGAAAAGCGTTATAGACCCTTATCGAAAGTAAACATCCCTAGTGTTTAATTAACCTATTTTAAGAGATAACCACAAATAGTATATGTACTGGTTGTGATTGCATGATAACCAGAGATTGATATATTTTGAGCCAAATGATGTTAATATTGTGTCATTGAATACATTTCTCTATTAAAAGGTGTCGTTGTTGTACATATTCTGTGAGGTGGCGGATACGAATACGTCCAACCCATATGTTGCTTATGGATGTCGTAAAAACCGACTAAGAGCTGATGGCTATGGTCTGGGTACACCCGCCCAATCTGTTCAGTTTTATCCATTCTTCATTATCACTTCAGTGTCACTCGCATATAACGATTTATCATGAGATGTTACTATATCTAACTGGAGCTTTTGCAAAATCTTAAAATTAGTTTATATTGACAATATCCGTGTGATGACGGAGTAAGAATACGATTCACCACTTAAGAGAGGACTAAGGGATATAATATGCATATAACATCTGTGCAAGAGAAGCAAAATTCTAAATAAAACATATCTGACCAGCATGGTATGTTAGGTCAATTTCCCTCCTATTGCGGTGGAAGTTTGAGCCTAACAGTGGGGACGTGTATGACTTGAGACGATGTTGACAATTTAAAAAATCGTTTAACGTTTTAAACCTTATAAGATACTTATTAAATAAGTCAAGGTTTTGTTGTGGGCTAAGATTTTGGAGTAACCACCTACACACCAATAATTAAACAACTGCTCTAAAGGGCAAAGGAATCAAATAGATTTATTTCAATCAAAGACTGCAAAGATGATATAGTGGTTAAAATACCGATCTACCGTGTCAGTGTCACGGGTTCGAATACCATTCAGGACAACACTGTTCTATTCACAAATTATAGTTCTGAGTTTCTAAGTAATTCTTGTCCGTTAATTATATGTTCGTGAAGTCCACTGCAATAAATGGAATATTTCGTGAGTTCAAAGCGTTGGCTTTTTAAAATCCAAAGAAAATGCATAAGTATTTAAAGTTTACTGATAGAGTAAGAATACAATGCACCACTCTCCCTCCTGCCCGTGGGTGTCACTAAAGAAGACTAAAGGATTTCAATTTAGACTAAAGGATTATAGGCGTGTAACATCCATGCAAGAGAAGGAAAACTTAAAATGAAATACCATAATGATTTCTGATGTTTACGCGAGTATTATACATTTTAAATAAAAACTACTTTACGGATTTTATCGCGTTTGTATTTGATTTTTGATTACCCGACGTTTCGAACACTTTACAGCGTTCATGATCACGGGTGGACTAAGATTCGAAACGTCGGGTAATCAAAAATCAAATACAAACGCGATAAAATCCGTAAAGTAGTTTTATTTAAAATGAAATACCATATCAACACGTCTGACTAGCAGGGCATGGTAGGTAAATTTCCCTCCTAATGTGGAGGAAAAATGAGCCCAAAGATGGGACTTATATAAGCTGAAACTATAATCTATACCAATAAATAAAATTGGAGTGTCTGTTTGTAATGTCAAAATAATAGGCCTTTTACATGCTCACATGGTTATTTGCACTATACATATGCCTAAAAATCACATTATATTTTTTTGTCTGTGTGTCTGTCTGTTTGTTTGTGCCGGGTAATCTTCAAAACGGCTGTATCGATTTAAAAAATTCTTTTACCAATGGAAGGCTATAATATCAGGGAGTAAACTAGGCTATATTTTATCCCGGTATTCCCACGGGAACGGAAATTACGGAGATAAGGCGACAAAAACCGAAGCGAAGCGAGGGCGGGTTGCTAGTGTATGATAAGATTGACATTTACCGATTCAATTCCTATGTAGACAAATATATAATTTAAATTTCCAAGTTTATAATTTGTACATAATTGGTCATCAAACTTGAATGTTTTGATGTAAGTGGCATTTATACCTAGATAAAGTTTTTAGGAAACAAAATTGTATCACTCTGAATCGAATCGATAAATTCGTATTACCAGACACTAATAACTATTATAACCGGATTATGAGCAGACTTTCCTCAAGAGAATAGCTATTATTATATTATAGTGGGCAAAAATATTCGAATGTTAACGACCTTAGGTGCGGTGTTGTCGTACATCAATGTTTATAGATCAGGGCTGTCACACGTGTACCTACTCCTCGAAATAAATTAATTATAGATGCTTATATGTATATGTGGATATTTTCTCAGCTAACGGTGCGCGGCGATCTCCTTAAAATATCTAATTTAGCCTATTATACAGCGCTAAAGATGGGTTATAGTTGGGTACGGTTATATGGTTTTATTTCAAGTTTGTCATCTTTTGCAGTGCTTCAATCTGTTAATCGATTCTTATACTAAAAGTCACCCTATCCCACCCTATCACCCTATCTAATACCCACGAGAAATGAAGATGTGTGACCAATATATTTTTACTATATGATCGTAGTATCAGTATATCAGATACCTAATTAAAGGGCTATATTTTATACAAAAGTTTTAATAAATTCAATACCTTAATAACCTTCCCCATTAAAAAGAATAAATAAATCATGATATGGTAATTAAGATTGCCGTGTGATAACGGATAAAAAATGCAATTTAACAAACCAACCTCTTTCTTGTCCAAGATTCCCGTAAAATACAACTAAGGGATATGATATGGAGATACCATCTGGCATCTATGCCTGAATAGGAAACGTAGACATAAAATCCTATGGCAATCCATTTTACCAGCGTGTTAAAGTAGGTAAACTTGACTTCTATTGTGAAGGAGGCTCAAGTTCAAGTTTTGGAACGTATATGAGCTGTGATGACGACTGAATTGATAATAAAATAACCTTTTTTTTTGGGGTGGGCTGCGGTCGGCGCGCTCCTCGCACCACTCCGTCCGGGGCGATAGAGGGGCGTAAGCACGCAACACCCGCAACCCACCCGAAAACCACGTCGTCTTCGTCGTTGGGCCGACCACCGGAGCAAGGTTACTTGACATCAGTGGTCGGCCCGACGGAATACCCCCTACGTGGGGTACACTCCCATTGACCGACGTCCCTCCCTCGGGGAGGACGTTGGTCTTTCCTCACGCGGTCGGCCTCTCGGCGGGTGATGGAGAAATAACCTTATAATGTCTGTACAAAATTTTGACAACCCTATGATAGTAAAATACGCTTACGTAATAATAGTTAACTAGCTACAGTAAAAAATGATCAATCCATCGAATCTATAACGGTGTTCACATACCATCCTATTGACGGAATGATTGACAGCCGCAATTAACGCAAAAATATTTGCACGGATTTGAAGCGGTGATTAAAATTGTATCTATACACTATGCCCGTTGCGAATTTGAACATGTAGTATATATTTAAACGTATTGATTTTCGTGTGGTCCATCATCATCGCAGCCCACATACGTCCCACTGTTGGGCTCGGGCCTCCTCCACAATGGGAGGGAATTTGACCTACTATACCACGCTGGTCAGACATGTTGGTATAGAGTTTCATTTCGAGTTTTCCTTATCTTGCACAGATGTTCTGCATATTATATCCCATAGTCGTCTTTTACGGTATCCATAGGCAAGATACGGAGTGATGAATTCACCACTCCGTATCTTGCAAGTGTAAGAATACAATTGTATTCTTACTCCTTCACCACACGAAATGGGGCATAAACCTCCTCTATAATCAGAGGAAAATTGACCTATACAACGCTGGTCAGACGTGTTTATATAGGGTTATATTTCAAAAGTTCCTCCTCTTGCATAAATGTTCTCTGCTTATTATAATCCTTTACTCATCTTTTACGACACTCATGGACGAGATTTATATTCTCACACTTTTTTATCTTCCTAGAGCTTAGTAGTGATATAAAATAGAACCATATTTGTCAGACAACTTGTTATCCCACGTGATAAGAGGCAATTTTAGCGACATATATGTTCCAAATTTCGTGCTCGCTATTGAAAATTTTTAACGTAGAAAACATGGTTTTTAAAATTAATTTGTCAACCTATCAAAGTCCTTTGTTGGACAGAAACCTACTGAGGGTTACGTCATAACTATTTAAATATTCCTAGAAGAGTGCCTCTGATAGCGAGCCTGTAGCGCTTAGGAGGGAAGTGGATTTTTATAATGCTCCCGTTTTTAAAAGCTTTTATTTAACTTGCCCTGTTAGTATGGGACAAATCTTGCGAGTTACATTGGAACCACTTCCTGTCGTTAGATTAGGTTAAAATTTGGTTTACTTAGGTAACTTCGGTGACAATGCAATGATATGGTACCGCGAAGCTGTTCTCAAGATGGCGTCGGAAGGTGGCCACAGGAACTCCTAAACTAAACATTAAGCCGTCGAGTTTGGACTCGTTTGAATAATCTTGACAAGCACTCTTGTGTTACGTGATATCCAGGGTCTCAACATGACGTAGGAAGGTGACCATTAAATAAAAACTTGTTTAGTAAAAATAATAATAATTTTCATCATCATCATTATTTTCTAATTAAATGTATTGCGCGATCCTAAGATAATAATAATACCATTTCTCGCGATTTATTGAGGGTAAAACCTTGCTATCATTTATGGATACCATAGTAGATCCTGGATTACAGGAGTATGTGGTGGGATTAGTCCCAAAAAATAGTGGCTCTGATCATTCTGGTAATATCTCAGCTCGATTTTGACTCTTACAAGAAATGGAGGAAGAGGATCTTGCATACGTAATCAGTCACATTGTTTTTTTTTTAATTGCATTCACTTTATTTTATTTATTTATTTAAGACAACACCTTGCACTAAGGAAATAATCCTTGTATTGCGGGGGACTTTACAAACATATAATTAACGGACACAAATTACATCCAGACTCAGAACAACAATTTGTGGATCGCACAAAGTGTTGTCCCGCGTGGGATTCGAACCCCCGACACTGGCAATGTAGGTCGCTATCTTAACCACTACGCCATCTGTGCAGTCAATGTCAATTTATGTCAGTTATAAATTTAAACATTATAGGTATATTGCTTATGATTTTTTCAAGGAACTATTAAATTATTTTATTATATTAATGTTGTAGAATATCCTTTTTATATGTTTTATTTAAAACTGTTCGTGTGTAAAAATGATTATATTTTTTTTCTTATTAATAAAATACATATATTAAATGCGTAATTGATGTAGAAGTTTAATAATATGGATACAATCTCTGTTTATTTTACACTAACTGAACATATATCTTTCCGTGTAGTGACGGAGTAAGAATTCTCAATCCTCTTTCTTGCCCGATTTATTACGCATAGTATTGATTAACTATGAAGGAGGCTCGAGCTCAGCAGTGCGACGTCGATGATGTTTCTAAATTATTTTATCTATTTTTTTTAATGACTTAAAATATGTTCAATTTTAAAATCAAATCAATAATATCAATTCAATTCATCATCATCTCATATAAGTTCCACTGTTGGGCTCAGACTGCTCCCCACAATGGAAGGGAAATTGACTTATTATACCGCGCTGGTCAGACGTGTTGGCAAAGGTTTTTCTGTCGCATGTCCCTTCTTTTACCTAGTCCTTTTTTACGATACCCGGTAAGAGGGTTCTGAACGGTATTCTTACTCTCTCGTCACACGGAAATCTCTAAGTATCTTTTATGGTTCGCATCTATCATCCATCTCAGCCCATATACGTCCCACTGTTGGGCTTCTTCCACTAGGGGAAGGATATTGACCTACTATACCACGCTGGTCAACCGGGTTGGTATAGGGTTTTATTTCGAGTTTTCCTTCTCTTGCACAAATGTTATATGCACGAAATATCCCTTAGTCGCCTTTTACGATACCCACGAAAGAGAGCTTGAAAATATGCTTATGTAATAATATGGGTATGTATGTTTTCGAATATCATTAAATTTGGTTCTGAGTTCACGTTCGTACTAATTACAATATTGCGTCCTTATAAGTATGAAGCGCCACCAATAAGGATTGAAATAAGTCTGTAATTTATTAAGTATGTGCCTTACATAGCAAATTATCCAGATGTCCCAGAGCTAGAAACCAATTTAGATATGGTTTAGCAATAACATTAATACCAATCTCTAAGGAGTCTCGAAGTCTGATACTTAAAGTTAACCTGTAATAAGTATATTGATGTAAAACTCGTGGGATATTAACTACTTAAGTAGTGACGATTTTGAAAGTAGTAGTATTTTTGTATTAAAATCGTATATTTGGTCGTTTAGCCAGCTATATACTCGTATATATATTATAATATCTTTTTTTTGTATTTTTGTCGAACTTATTTAGATAAATACTTACTATATGAATAAAAAATTTAAAACTATGAAATAATGAAAAAATATCAAAAATTACAAAAAGAAGAAATAAGAACACTGAGATTCGATCTCACGCTGTGTCAATGCGACTGGACAACTGCCCAACTGATCTATTGTCACTCTTGACGGCGACGGTGAAATTTGAATTCTCATTCTATTGACATTTTATGTCATTGTATTGATTAGCTAAAAACACTGACAAAACAACATTTTCTATAAATAAAACCTAGCTAGATCGATTTTTGGCCCCGAAACCTCTAGTATGCTAAATTTCATGCATATCGTTGGAGTCGTTGCCGAGATCCTGAATATATATATATATATATATATATATATATAATTTATATATATATATATATATATATATATATATATACAAGAATTGCTCGTTTAAAGATATAAGATTAGTCCTGATTATCTTGCAATATTAAGCATCATTATGATCTTACTCTTATCCCAATTACTTGTAAACATTACCATCACACATCTGCCAATTGTTCCTTAGCCTCTTCTTCCTCACAGCTCATATACGTTCCACTATTGGGCTCCAACTTCCACCACAGTGTAAGGCCAGGGCCTTGCATGGTGTAGCAGGTCAATTTTCCTCCCATTGATGACCTGTTATACCGTGCAAGTCACACGTATTGGCGTAGAATTTTGAGTCGAGTTCTCCTCCTCTTGCTTCGATATTATCTGTATATTATATTCCGTAGTCGTCGTTTACGTCATCCACGAAAACAGAGGCGGTGGTTAATTTTATTCTTTACACCACACGGAAAGACAGCATTAGATCTTATTATTCTTTTTTATTATCTAAATAAAACTAGTCAATTAAATTAGTATCTGATTAGTTAAGAGTTAGTAGTTAATTTGATTTGATTTAATATGTTAATGTTACTCACACTAGTTTTTAAGTTTTTATTGAAACTATACATATGTAGTTAAATAGTTCCGAAATAATTGATTATTATTATTCATATTAATCCGTAACCCAGTAGCAATTCTCCAATCTTATATATATAAATCTCCTGTCACGATGTTTGTCCGCGATGGATTCCTAAACTACTTAACAGATTTTAATCAAATTTGCACACCGTGTGCAGTTTGCTCCAACTTGAAACATAGGATAACTTACATCTTAATTTATAGTCGCAATATTATTTTATTGCAAATTATTTATCTATTATTTGACATTCACAATTATCTGTGAACTCCAAACGATTTTAACAGATGGCGATATCTGTTGACTGGATAGAGTAAATAATTTGTGTGTGCTCAAGAGAGAGAGAATGGTTTAGATTCACAATTGGACCCGGTAGGTAGCGCTTTATTTGAACAGAACAACGTCTGTTGGGTCAGCTAGTACATAATAAAATCTACGTCACGTGAATTGCGGTAGTTTATTGTACACAGTATCAATTAACATAGACCGCTGTAACATAGTCGCCCGTCGAGAGAGCGAAGCGTTATGTCGCAGTTGAAACGCTTCGCTTGTGGTCATCTCGAGGTCATAATTATTAATTATATTGTATGCGCTGCTGATCCAAATTATACATTTATAATTGTAATACATAACTTCCTATCAACCCGCCCTCGCCTCGCTTCGGTTTCATACGCGACCCGCGTAGTTCCTGTTCGCGTGGGAATACCGGGATAAAATAATATGTTACTCGGGGTGAATGTGGTTTTCCAATGGTGAAAGAATTTTTAAATCGGCACAGTAGTTTTTGAGTTTATTCATTATAAATATACACACACACACACAAAAATACAATTTTTTCTTCTTTATAATATTAGTGTAGATGCAGATAATTCATCATCATCATATCGACCCATACACGTCCCACTATTGGGCTCAGCTTCCTTCATTTTTGGAGGGAATTTAACATACTAGACCACGCTGGTCAGAAGTATTGGAATAGGGTTTCGTTTCGAGTTATCGTTCTCTTGCAACGATGTTTTTTGCATACTTTACATCCCTTAGTCGTATTTTACGACATCCACGGGTAAGATGGGGTGGTGAATTGTATTCTTACTCCGTCACCACACGAAGATAATTTATAACTATTCTTAGACTACCAACCTGCCCTCGGTTCGCTTCGGTTTCAGTCGCCTTACCCGCATAGTTTCCGTGGAAATACCGGAATAAAATATAGCCTATGTTACTCTCTGATATTATAGCTTTTCATTGGTGAAAGAATGTTTGAAATCGGTGCGGTGGATTACGCGTAAAAGCGTAACAAACAAACATTGTTTCGCATTTATAATACAGTTTTACAATTACTTTGACAATTGAACTTATAAATACGACAAAAACCTATTTCGTCTTAAGCATTCTAAATTAAATATACATTAAAAATTAAAATGAAAGAAAAAAAATATTAATAAAATGACGGTACCCGCATAAAAACAGCAAACCTAAAACGTCTTTTATAAAAATTAATATGGCTCTAACAAGATGTTACTGGATATGGCCGTGAAACTATAGTTAGGTTGACAAGCTATTAACTGAGACACCAGTGTCCTAGTAAAATATTAAAAAGGACGGTCATATTCATTATTTATTAAATCACAAGTGTGCTTACGAACTTGCTTTGCCTGCTATCATAAATGATTGCTTTTATTATGAAATATTCAAATTCAATTTAGCTGTTCTCCAATTAGTTCGAATAGGTAATAATTTTTTTTGTGTTGACGGAGTAAGAATACAATTCTTTACTTTCCTCTTGTCCGTGGATTAATAACTGACACAGATGGCGTAGTGGTTAAGAGATATCTTAACCACTACGCCATACGCGGGTTCAAATTCCATGCAGGACAACACTGTTGTATCGCGCGACGGCGACCGACGTCCCGGTAAAGGGACGTCGATAGGAGAGGGTACCTCAGGGTATTCCGTTGGGTCGACCATTGAAGGCAAGGAACTCGACACCGGTGGTCGGCCCAACGGTGAAGGCGACGTGGCTACGCATGGGTTATGGGGCTGCGCGTCGCCCCTCTGTCGCCTGGGTGCGCTGATCATAGCCTACCCCCAAAAAAAGGACAATACTGTTGTTCTGGGTCTGGATATAATTTGTTTCCATGTTTGTAAAGTCCTCCGCAACATAAGGATTATTTTCTTAATGTGGGATGTTGTCTTTTATATAAAAAAAAATACGACTAAGAGATTTGGTACATAATATCTATGCAAGATAAGGAAAATTCGATACAAAACCCTATGCCAACACGTCTGACCAGTGCGGTATTGTAAGTCACTATCCCTCCCATTATTGAGAAGGCCCGAGCCTAACTGTGGTACTTATCTGGGCTGAGATGATGAGGAAGTAACCATAAGACTTTGTAACCATGTAACTATTTTGCCCAAATTGGTTTCATTAGAAACCGGTTGAACTGGCTGCATAGATGTTAAGATACTGATCTACCGTGCCAAGTGTCGCGGATTTGATACTTTACTTTTTTGTTTTGGGTCTGTTCATCGTCATCATTATCACAGCACATACGTCCCACTGTTGGACTCAAGCTACATCCACAATAGAAGAGAAATTGACTACAATACCAAGCTGGTCAGATGTGTTAGTATTTTTTTTTTGGGGTGGGTTATGGTGAGACCGCTCCTCCGGGCGACAGAGGGGCGTAAGCACGCACACCCATAACCCACCCGCAAAGCACGTCGCTTTCGTTGTTGGGTCGACCACAGGTGCAGAGTACCTTGACTTCAGTGGTCGACCCGACGGAATACCCCAAGGGAGTACCCTCTCCCGTCGACATCCCCTACTGGGACGCTGATCGCCTTCCCGAGGCTAACCTCACCGCGGGTGTTCAGACTAAATCCCCAGTCCGAGAACGTGTTGGTATAAGGTTTTATTTCAAGGCTTCCTTACGTAGCCTTCTTTCCGTATGTGTTATATGCAAATTTATTCCCTTAGTCGTCTTTTACGACACCTACGGACAAGATAGGGGATGGTAAACTGTATTCTTACTCCGTCACCACACGAAAAATTCTTTATAATTTAGTAATTATTATAATTTATATGTCTTTACTATGCATTTATTCATAAGTGAAAACTATTTTGGCTATTGCAGTCTGCATTATTTTCTTACATACAACATAGAAACCGTATATTTTCTTTATCAATAAATAATTCCAATTAACTTCTGGTATATACTTTATGTGGTGACGGGGTAAGAACACAATTCACCACTCCCTATTTTGCCCGTGGATGTCGTAAAAGATGACTAAGGGATATAATGCGCATATAACATCTGTGCAAGAGAAGGAAACCATGAAATAAAACCCGATACCAACCTATCTGACCAGCGTGGTATAGTAAGGTCAATTTACCTCTTGTTGTGGAGGAGGCTCGAGCCCAACAGTGGGACGTATATGAGCTGAAATGATGATGATGATATCCTTGGTGAAATTAGGAACAAACGCTCCGAGGAACTGTTTGACTTGGTACCACCGTCACCATTCTACCAACGTACCACTCGACATCGTAGCAGGGTTCATCCATTTCACCTGGAAACGTTATGGTCTTCAACTGTACGTTTCCAGCGATCATTTCTCCCACGTACGTGCAAGCTCTGGAATGAACTACCTGCTGCTGTGTTTCCCGAGCGCTATGACATGTCCTTCTTTAAACGAGATTTAAGAAGAGTATTTCCGTCACGGTAGGCAACGGCCTAACTGTGCCCCTGGTATTGCAAAGGTCCATGTGCAGCAGTTTCACTTACCATCAGGTGTGCTACTTGCTCGTTTGCCACCGTTGGCAATAAAAAAAAATTATATACAAATACAATCAGCTATCATCTTTTCATCTTAGCTCATATATGTCCCACTGTTGGCCTCGAGTCTCCTCCACAATACGAAGTAAATTGACCTTACCATATCACGCTGTTCAGACAGGTTGGTTTGTTCCGTATATTCCTTGTTTTGTATAGATGTTATATGCATATTATATACCTTAGTCATTTTTAACGACATCCCTGACAGGGATTGGTGAATTGTAAACTTATTCCGACATCACACGGACATTGAAATCAATTATACATGCATGTAATTGCTATAATAAACTTCATTAACGGAAAAAGTAATAGCTATGAATTAGAAGGCTACACTTCAAACGCTTTAAGTATACTTTCAGCGTAATTATTGTATATCTTCAAGATTAATTAAGATGAAATTTAGGAGATAAGTACAGAATTATATTTTCGTGTAAAATTCCTAATGACTTCGCCGGTTTGAAGAATAATGATTTATTAAACTGATTTGGAATTCTCTAAGCTATGATTTAATAATTTGTTCTGTGTGGTGATAGACTAAGAATACTGTTCACCACTGCATTTCTTGTCTACGGGTGTCGTACAAGTCGTCTAAGGGATATAATATAAAATAACATCTATGCAACAGAAGGAGAACTCGAAACAAAACCCAATACCAACCCGTCTGACTAGATTGGTATAGTAGGTCAATTTCTTATCCATTGTGGTTTGGAGGTCAATTCCCTTTTCATTGTGGAGGAGGTTTGAGCTCAACAGTGGGATGTACATATATAAGCTGAGATGATGATTATAATGATGATAAATCACTGGGCTCTCACAACTTTCCGTGTGGTGACGCAATTAGAATACTATTCACCACTCCCTATCTTGCCCGTGGATGTCGTGAAAGATAACTAAGGGATATAATACGCACATAAGGTCTATGCAAGAGAAGTAAAACTGGAAACAAAATCCTATACCAATCTGCCTAACCAGTATGGTGCAGGAAGGTCAATTTCCTTCCCATAATGGAGAAGACTCAAACCCAGCAGTGGGCTGTATATGAGCCGAGAAAGATATGACTCAACTGTGATGAAATTCTAGTAGCTACTTTGGTTTCCATCAATAGAAAACCATAAAAATGCATACATTTCAAAGAAGGAAAATAAATATGAATTAAAACTCGCCCAGTTTGTTTAACAGGTTTCCTTTGTAGGTTTACATACTGCGGACGGGCATTAGTACTAAGTACCACCATAATGAAAGTGGCATAATTAGTTTAGCATGTCTGTTCTTACGAGGTCGTGACCCCGGGGTTTAATGCTAAGTGTAAAATGTTGAGCATGCGTTTAACTATTTTAGCAAACTTTTAGTTGGCATAATAGTTCGACATATTTTTTGATTAGGACAGGCATATGTATGATTGTTGGTAAAGTCTAGCGTTTTGATACTACCTACTACATTAATTTAAATAGTGGTACTTCCTACTTTTACGTGGTACCGGAGTAAGAATACATTTTGCCATTCTTGCCTGTAGGTATCGTACAAGACGACTAATAAATAGGCATATAATATATATGCTTAAAAGGGAAAACTTGAAATGAAACCCTATGCTAACATGTCTGACCAACGTGGTATAGTAGGTTAATTTCGGCTTTACCATTGCAATCCTTATTTGACTACAGAAGTTAAAATAGTGATATGCCTTTTTTTCAATGTTCTAACTAATTGAACGTGGGACAAAAATGCTCTATAACCTTTTTTTTTTTGATAATTATAATGAAGAAATCTTATATTTTTTTAATAATTAAGAGCATTTTAATAATTAAGTAGCATTAATTATTAAATCACAATCTTTAAAAGTTTGCAATAAGCTATGTATATAGAAAAATTCAAGCGCCTTTTTGTTTTATTAAAGCAATCTGTACAGGATCTGATTAATTTTGTTAAAGAGTTGCAGTTATTAGAGAGATTGCACAGATGGTGGAAAAGTTAAGGCGCCGGCCTTAGCCATAGGTTCAATCCTCACGCAGGACAATACTTAAAGCGATCCGCAATTGATTGTACTAAGTCTGGATGTCATTTGTGTCCGTTAATATAATTGTAAATTAGCTTGCGACATACAAATCCATGGATTTATGCCAAAGCGCGCGATGTTGTATTTTTTAAGTACTTTTTTCAATTATCTGTTACCTCACATTGGGTATAATATTTATCCCATATTAGTAGAACTATCCATATTTCAAACAATTTATTTCTAGATGACGCAAACATTTCACTTTAGTAAATAAAGAACCCACTATTAAACGCGTGGTAAAAGACTGATAATTTAGACAAGGATTAACCGCACCTAATAATTTACTACACCATCAGTGCATTTTACTCATACTAAGCTTTCGTTTATGAATAGTCTATGAAGTTTCGTCTATAATAAACGGACATTTGATCAGCAATTTTGAATTAAATATGGCAATACTGTGTTTATACAACATTCTTCTTCGTCGTCGTGCTCTTCAATTATCTGAAGGTCGTGTCTAACTCTGTTCGTGAGCTTTGGCGGTACTCCTTATACAACATAAGATAGATTAAACCTTACAATGCCGCGAACGAATTATGATAAAAGAAATATAATGTTTGAGGGGGTGAAGATGTTTAATAAATTCATCATCGTCATCACCATCACCTCAGCCTATATATCTCCCACAAGGTTCTCCATAATGGGAGGGGAATTGACCTACTATTCCACGCTGATCAGACGTGTTGGAATAGGGTTTTGTTTCGAGTTTTCCTTCTCTTACATAGATGTTATATACATATTAGTCGCCTTTTATGACACCCACGAGCGTGGTGTATGCCTATATTGGGGCGTGTATAGGGAGAGAAATGAAGAAGAAAACGTTTTAAAAGCCAATTGTAAATAAATATAAATTACGCAGAGGGTTGGTTATGGTACTTAATTATTCACTGTAGTTACCCTAACGAATTATGTATTAATATTATTAATTAAGTATTGTGTACTCAATCTGAGCAAACACTTCAAGTTAAACAAGTCGTTACTTACTAGCGTGGGTCTATATGACTGTAATGCTTTCCGGCTTACCCTTTTATGTAACTTCCTTTTAAAGTTCAATATAACTCCAACCGATATTTTATATTTGCAATTCATTAACACATTGTATGAATTTCGCTTCAAGGTAGAGGTTTAAGGTATTTATTTTCTCATAAGAACCTGTAGGGTTAATTTACATGAGAAACCTAAAAATTAAATTACTAAATATATAGATAAATGTAGATATAGATGTATGTATGCATATCTATATATATAAAAGAAAAAGAAAGTCGTGTTAGTTACACTATTTATAACTCAAGAATGACTGTACGGATTTGGCTGCAAATTGGTGGGGAGATAGCATAGAACCAGGAGAAAGACAGGATACTTTTTATCCCGTTCGATCGCGTTCCCCTGGGACGTCATATAATACGTCAAAGAGAATAGACGTCACTATGAAACGTGGTATAACAAAAACGAACAAATAAAACATATCAAATGGATATGTAATAACAAAATGCAAATGACAGCTAAACGTAATTTTGTCTATCTATACTAATATTATAAAGAGGTAAAATTTGTAAGTTTGTATGCAGGGGGTAATCTCTGGAACTCATAATCTAATTCTAATTTTATTTTAACTGGCAGAAAGCTACATTATTCCTGAGTGCTATAGGCTATAAATTGTTTCTATAACATGTATATTAACCGAGCTATCACAACTTTTGTCTGGCAAGTCGGAAAAAAATACCTCGTAAAACAGAATTATTTGCGTGCGCTGCCTAAACAGTTGCTTAAAATTAAAAAGAATGTATGGCTACCTGGTTCATCTTAATTATTTCTACAAAAAAGTCAGCGATACCATATCTCTATCTTTTATATTTTATCTTTTATACTTCTATTATTGCATTAAAAAATTTTTTTTTCGGCATTGTTACGTTTGGTTGATTATTTGAGCAACAAAATATTAATTCTTATGACAATAAATTATTTCAGTATCACAAGAACATCATACAGATAAGATTTGCCATTTACAGTATATCAATTGGTCATACAGTTTCGGAGATAATATAAAATTACTAAAACGCAAAATGACCCTAGCATAACTTTCATTGTGCAGACGTTTTACCTATTTGCCCATAGATGGCGTTCTGCAATGACGTCATTTTTCTGAATCGCGGTGTTAAGACTTTCCGTGGATTGATGACCCTCTCGAATTATTATGCCCACGTTGTCGTTAGTTGGAGTTCTAAAAATTACATGTCAGTTGGTTATTGGTTTCGGTTGTTTCGTTCGCATGGTTGTTGTTGTTGATAGATACCTCATAATCGAAAATATCGTAATTTCGTTGTACGTTTGTTTTGTATGTTCGTAGTTTCGTACTTCGTTCTATCGTAATAATCGACACGAGTTATTCGATATTACGATTGTTTTGTTTTGTAAAGGCGGACGGTGTTCGAGTCGCTCTCCCTTTGTTCATAATTGTTTTCAAGTCTGTGCGTGGTTTGTTGAGAGCATGCCTAAAAGGAAATCTCAACTGTCTCGGCAGACATCACAGACAAGAGCCGCTCGAGTACGCCGTACGGAAGAATCTGCCCCTGAAAATGAGCAACGCCTCTCGAGAAATAGAGAATATATTTCGCAAGCACGCGCTAGAGAATCTAGCTCCGAGCGCTCACAGCGCCTCGCAAGCCAAAATGTGAGGACGACGCGGGCCCGTGCTCGAGAAACTAGCGCTGAACGTGCGCAATCATTTGCCCTGACTATTAATAAGTCCCAGGGACAAACATTCTCTTTGGTTGGCATTGACCTACGAAAAGAATGTTTTTCCCATGGGCAATTATATGTTGGTCTATCAAGAGTGGGATCATCCGAAAGGCAGATTATTCTGTTACCGGAAAATAAAACAACCTCAAACATTGTATATAGAGAAGCTTTAAATTAAATAGATACCTAACTTAAACAAATAAATAAAATAAGTAAAAGGCAACTAAGGGTTAAGTTACCTTGAGCAGAAAATAGAACTTCGGTAATCTTTTAAGTTACTGATCTGATTCCAAAAAATATTTTACTAATAAAATTAAATACAGTAATATCAATCGAGTGTAATCTTATGTTAAAACAAGAAATTTTCCGCGGACGAAGTCGCGGGCAGAAGCTATGATTAAATATGGTTGAAAATTTGATAATTATAATTTTGTCAGAAATCAATTATCAGTAATTTGTATTCTCTTTGAATCATCATTAACAATGCCGCGACCAAGACGATTGAATATTTTCTTACAAAGCCGTAATGGCTTAGCCGCTATTAGATGCTATATCTTCGGAAATTTAGAAAATATATTTACGAAAAAAAAATATGGCGGTACGAAGTTTGCCGGATTAGCTAGTAGATACACTTGTGCACGACATACAGAACTAATTGTACATCTTATCTATACCAATAAATAAAATTGGAGTGTCTGTTTGTTATGTTAAAATAATAGGCTTTTTTCATGCTCACACGGTTATTTGCACGACACCTATGCCTAAAATAGCAATTAAATAATTTTTGTTTGTCTGTCTGTTTGTTCCGGGTAATCTTCAAAACGGCTGGACCGATTTCAAAAATTCTTTCACCAATGGAAAGCTATAATATCAGGGCGTAAACTAGGCTATATTTTTTCCCACGGGAACGGGAACTACGCGGGTAAAACGACTATAACCTATAACCGAAGCGAAGCGAGGGCGGGTTGCTAGTCATTTATACAATGACAGTAGTAATATACAATTACAACATTTTAAAAGAAATGATTGATGAGATGAAAATTTTGGTAATTTATTATCTGTGTGGTGACGGAGTAAGAATACAAATCACCACTCCCTATCTTGCGCGTGCATGTCGTAAAAGCCGACTACGAGATATAATACGCATATAACATCTGTGCTAGAGAACGAAAACTCAAAATAAAACCCTATACCAACCTGTAGGACGTATAAAAGCTGATGATGATGAATGGAATAGGAAATCAATACACTAAATCGACTTTTCTCGCGTAACTATAAAGGAATGTAAGCAGGTAGCATCAGTACCTAGTAAAACTCAAACTGTATTATAGTCTAACTTTTTATTAGCTGCAGTAAAATGACGTTTTGTGGGTTGCCGGTTTTTGAAGAAAAATAAATAGGGATGTAGCTAAATGAGTGAATCATAAATGAATAATCAGTTTGGTTTTTTTTTTGAGATTTAATATTAAGTTGTAATGTATTTTTTTAACCTATTATTATTACTATACTAGAGGATTGATCTTTTTTAGTGGAAGTATAGGGAGGTACATTCAAAATGAAACAAAAACGTCATAATAATGTTATTTAATTAATCTTTTTCGAAATCACTGTCGCTGTCACTTTCGGTCACACTAATAACAAATCTATCTGTCACTTCATCTATAATATGATCAAGGTGGCACATTTTATCTTCCTCTTTAATAGTGTGAGACACACAGTCACTCCACTTAGCCGGTGTCACTTTCTTGATTCCTTCTTGGAATAAAGTTTTCACTTCTTGCATTTTATACGTCTTATTATTGTTTGCGACGTGACTCTTTACCTGCGCCCATACCAACTCAATGGGGTTCAATTCACAGTGATAAGGGGGCAGTCTTAAAAGTGTGATACCTTTTTGTGCAGCCATCTCGTCTACGGCATATTTCTCAGTATGATTTTGTTGTTTCACAATATCTATGAGAGTGGCCTTGATCATATTTGGTTCAAACGCAATATTTTTAGTAGTCAGCCACTCTTGAATTCGTGCTTTCGTCCACGACATCTTCGGGATTGTTTCGATCTTCCGAGAGTGATAGGGCGCATTGTCCATTACGACTACTGCATTCGGCTTGAGTTTAGGTAGAATACCGCCGAACCAATCCTCGAAACACTCCGCGTTCATTTCATCATGGTAGTCTTCTGTACCTTTCTTTGCTTCAAACATAAGAAGTCCGTCGACCAGGAAGCCTTCTTCTCCGCCTATGTGACTAATTATGAGTCGTTTGCCCTTTCCTGTGGGACTTTTTAATCCCGTAGTCAGGCCGTCTAAAAATGAAGATTTAATACTTCCGTCAATCCAGGTTTTTTTTGTAGTATGACCTGAAAAGAACAAAAAAGAATCATAAGTTTCGACATCAAAACAAAAAGGGAACAAATAGAAGAAACTAAGAGTTGACACATACCAGCGTTGACCCAGGTCTCGTCTTGATAATATATGTATTTTCCCTCCCTACGATATTGTTTAATTAAACGCAGGTAGCGCTGGCGCCATGATATGATATCTTGTCTATCAATAAGCACACTCTTGCGTGATCGAGTAGCGAATTCGAAATTAAGATGCTTCATAATTTTTCTCAATGTCTCTTTCGAGAAGTTGGGCAATCCTGGGTCATCATTTACAACTTGCAGCACCTAAAAATGATTAAAGTTATTACCTAATTGGTTAAGATTACACATGGGATGGGAGAAAACATACATAACGTATAATAAAAAGATGAGTGACGACATGTGTAAACTAACTTTTGCGATGGTGGGTATTTCATTTCTATGAAAGAACTGATGTACAATTCGTCTAACAGCAGTGAATGTGAAATCATCAAGTTTATCTTTAAATGTAAGTTTTGGGCCCGTTTTTTCGGGAGGTTTTGGTGATTCGCTGTCGTTCTCCTTGTGCTCCTTTAAAACGGAATAAACTGTGCGGACGGATATTCCCAAGACTTCAGCCACCTTGTTAACGCATTCACTTGTTTTTGGAACTTCAATGTTTGATTCTGAAGATTTCACTTCAAACACATATTTGTAAACGTTTTGGACTCAAAGTTTTTCAGTTGCACTTAGAGCTATACGTGGCCTTTTTTTCTTAGGAGATAAAAATGTGTCTCCATCTTGCGATGTGCTCGGCAGAGCATCCATGTCTTCAATGTATCAAACAAAAAAAACTAACACGATTAACGAAAACAGGTAATGAAAAACAAACACAACGTAACATAAGTTTAACAATAATGATAACAAAAACAACGCGCAGTGGGCAAATCAAAGTTATTCATGCACTCAAAACAGAAGTATGAAGCCGAATGAGCGAATGACAACCGAAACAAAATGGCGGTCAAGCGTCATCGTAGCACCGTAACCAAAAACCAGTACTACCAACTTGAGAGAGCGTTTTCTTGAGTGTTACCTTGTATATGTCTAAAAGGATCAACGTTTATATAGCCTTTTATTTACATTAATATTAAATAGAATTTAGTATGATCATTATGAGTCAGCTATGGAACGATTAGATATTCTGTAAACTTTTGTGAACTGAATCACATCCCTATTGAGATTAGGCTGTCAACATTATTTTACGGAATGACATTTAGAAACGTCATTTTACTGCAGCTAATAAAAAGTTAGACTTTAGTTTATTGTCTAATCTGACCAGCGTACATATAGCAGGTCAATTTGTCTCTCATTCATGATCATCTTAGCCCACATAAGTCCCCATGTTGGACTCGGGCCTCCTCCACAATGGGAAGGAAATTGATTTACTATACCACGCTTGTCAATTGTGTTAGTATAGGTTTTATGTCGAATTTTTCTTCTCTTGATGATTATGAGATCTGAATAATATATCCCTTAGTCGTATTTTACGACACCCACGGGCATGGGAGGGACTGTCGAATTGTATTCTTACTCCGTCACCACACGGACATACCTATGCTTTGAGAAAAAATAAGAAAAAGTAATAGATTTGTTGAACTATTGAATACTTGTTAATTAGTTTCTTAACTAGGCACTGGGAACGTAACTGTGGTTTAGAGTGTGTTAACGACGCCGGATTTATTTACAAACTGCCGGCAAAAGGTATAACAAAAACTAGTCTAATTCGAGTAACTGTTGTTTCCAACACTATTGTTTCGAATTTTAGGTGTGATTAGGGTTGCTAGCTACAAAAAAAAATTATTCGTTGATTAAGATATAGTAAAATAATTATGTTTAATTTTATTTTTATAGCGATATTTGTTTTAGTATTTTCTTAACAATATTGAGGAATTGAAGTAGGTAGAAATCTTTTTCTTTATTATAAGTACACATTTAATTCTACCAATTATTCCATCGCATCCAATCTCCGTATACCTGTCTGCTGCTTTATATAACAATATAAAGCATCCATCTCTACGTGGCGGTATCGTGTGCTTTCTAGTTAACTTAAAACCAAAAAAATCTTAGCAAGGTGTTATTAATTGATGTAGAAATGAAAGACATTATTCCCTTACATAATATGTATATACTTAGTTATCACTCATCAAACTAGGACTAGATTTGTCTCTTGTAAGCCATGAGAATTATATGACCAGAGTTTTCTATACTTAATAAAAAAGTGGGCTGAAAAAAAGAACAAGAAGGATCTTGTTCTTTTTTTTGACGTGACAAGGTCTTATAATTCGATGGAGCCGGCTGCACGCACGAAAAAAACATGACTCATGCGGCGTTACCTCGCTCTGAGGTGTTCCATTTAAGGCTTGAAGTGCAAACGAGAGCGCGGAACGAGCGACAAAGAGGCACAATCGGCCTCCGCGTTCGGCAGCGTTCGACATCTGTCTCTCTCGCCTCCGATTTTTTTTATTCGAAAATTCTTCTTCTTCTTCTTAGTCGTGGCACTCTTGGCAAAGCGGTCGTGGTCGTTATTAATGGGGTTGTGAAGTGACCCGTTTTATTAGGCGTCTCTATTCCTCTCTTGTTGATGCCAGTTTGGAGCAATGATACAATGATATAGGGGGCCGCCAATGGCCGACTTCACTTGGTCCGTCCACCGCATTGGCGACCTGCCGCGTGGTCTAGTTCCCTCGACCCCGCCCTGTACCACCAGATGCTTAATACAAGTTTTGTCGCACCGGGACTTGTGACCAAAGAAACCGAGCATACGTTGTTGGACAATGGAGGACAAATGCTGTTTGATGCCGAGTTCTCTTAGGATGGAAACATTCGTCCTGAACTCCGTCCATGAAATGCCGAGCATTTTCCTCCAGCACCACATTTCCAGAGCGTCCACCTTTTTCCTCTCACTTTCTCTAAGAGTCCAAGTCTCTGCTGCATACAACAATATGGGAAATATAAGTGCATGAACTAGCCTGATTTTAGTGATTTTAGTTACGTTACGGTTTCTTCATATCCGTTTTAGTTTGTGCATTGCAGATCTAGTTATCGCCATACGTCTCTTAATTTCATCCACGCAGCCTCCGTTATTGTTAATTAGTGTTCCCAAATAAGTATATGATTGGACTAATTCACAGTTCTCGATATGTGTGACTTCTGGCGAATTGTTGTTAGCTTGGTCTATCATCATCATTTTGGTTTTCGAAGGATTAATTTTCAACCCAAACTCTAGGCTTACTGCTCTTACGCTTTCCATTTTTGAGAGTAGTTCTTCCATATTGCGAATACTAGTAGCAAACAAGGTTGTATCATCTGCGTAGTGTAGATTGGAGATTTTCAGCCCTCGAACAGCTATTCCATCCGTCCAATCCTCCAAAGTTATTTCGAAAATTAGTAAATGTAAATATAGTAATATTGTAAATATATTTTAACTTACTGCCTCACCGCTTTAAAGACGTAAGCATATGACAGAAAATTGTGTATTTGAATCCGGCACGAGCAAAATTAATTTACTCCTCAGCTTTTCTGCAGAGTAGATACTCCTCAACCTATTAAGATTTTCTCAAATAGTTTTCGACTGAAAACTTGAAGTCAATAACTGTGCCCTGTAGCAACCTTGTATTAAAATGTACGCCAGTGTATTTTTTAACTTGAATTACCTGTTTTTCTTTTTGGGATGGGCTATAGTCAGCGCACCTGCCGCCCGGCTCCGTCCGGGGCAACAGAGGGCGGCGCGCGGCCCATAAATCACCCGTAGCACGTCGCCTTCGTCGTTGGGCCGATCACCTATGCCGAGTTCCTTGTCGTCAGTGGTCGGCCCGACGGAATATTCCCGCGGATATCCTCTCCTCTCGACGTCCCCTTTCCGGGACGTCGGTCGCCGTCGCGCGGTGAAGGACTAATCCACGGTCCCGTCGCCCGCGGCAACTACCTGTTTGGATATGATTCCGTCATCTATAAAACAAGGCTATAAAATGTAAACCAACACGTAGCAACCCTATGTATGTTTAACTATGAGTTTGGTAAGCCATCGTGGTTTTAGACAATTGTGTTTTGCTTGGCTACCATCGTAACATTTGGTGAATGTAGCTATCGTTACATTGACAACATTACAATGTAATATTTATTCTATAATTAGTTAATATTTCATATATAATGTACTAGAAAAATATTCTAATATACTAGAAAAATATTCTGATATAACTTTCTAGATTACTTAACTGTCTAAAATCTCAAATACATAAAAAAATCTAGACTGTCCAAAATATAATGGAAAGTAGTCTTTTTGAAATATTTCTTTAGCTACTTTACGCATGACGAATTTTCATCAAGTCGACGCGATGTTTTTATTAGAACACAACGCCATCTATGCAACGGTAAAGTAAGACACGAAATAATATAATAAAGGACTTCAACTGCATGCTCGAAATAAATAAATAAAGTTATATTTTGGGTGTGATTGTTCTGATAATATCAATATGCATGGACAAATGATGCATGTATACCGAGATAAATGGCATCTTACATTTAAAAACAAGATAAAACCCCTATATTCTAAGTAGGTGACGTCAACATTACACTTGGTTCAATCAAAATGCTGTCTTGTATATAATCAACCAACGACGAAAACAGACGAGCAACGTGAAACTAAGTCAGCTGAGACGTGAATATTATTGAACGGACGCACGCATGCGCATTTCGAACCCGCTTACTCGTAGCCGGCATCCGGACCGACGACTTGCAAAACAAACAAACCAGTTGAGACTTTGACACTGACCTTTACGATCAGTTTACGTTCACCTCCATAGAAATCCGTCCGTAATTTAAATAGTGACATATGTGTTAAAATTCTAAAGCCATTGGCAACGGTATCTGCTTTTATAATGACACAAAACAAACATAATGTAAAAGAAAGTGCTTGTGCCCGGTGCGTGTTCGTTAAGCGTGACGATGACGGTCTGAACCGCAACGATTTGAACTGACAGAGCCGCACGTTCATAGTTCTCCCTTCCGTCATACCTCGCTGGATAATTTGATATGCCCCTCTTGTTTAAGTAGATATTAGCTTGCGCATTCATCATTCCGCGAATTTTTTTTATAGTTATAACAAATTAGTTTTATGTGCTACAATGTTTTGTATATCATGGTTAATAAATTATAATGCGTGGTTGTAAATGGAGTATAGCAAAAAGAAAACAACACGATGATCACGATTCGTTAAGCATGAATGGGTAGGGTCGTCGCCACAAGATCTGATTTTTCCGGGCTCTGCGGCGTCAGAGGCGGTGGCGGTACGGATAGCGAGAGCCGCGCGCGAACTTCAGTTGTTCGCGTGCGTGCGCGCTGTGAAAGTCTCTGCGACATGCGGTCAGTATCGGCCACGTCCAACGCGTCTGGGCCTCCAGGGCCTTCCCAATATCACGCTATGGGTGCCAGGAGACAGAAGACCGATTTACACGTCGCAGAACCCGCTGCCGTCCGTTCCTGCAGCCCAGCACCCAGCCTACGCAGCCAGAGGGCTAAACAATACAGGTGGATGTATATTTAAAAATAATTAAATGAAAATAAAATTGCGTGTTGTGTACAATTTGATAGAGAAAGTGTTATTTCCATTTCTATAAATATTCCTGTTAATATCACTGTAGTTTAATCAGAAATCGTGTCGATAGCTTATCTTTTATTAGTAAGACAGCGATGTTATCTTTCAATAAGTATTGTGTCATGTGTATTTACAAAATTCTATCGGACGTTGTAAATTGAAGAGCGTTATAATGAATTATTGCAATGACGAGAAGGATAAGCAGTTATTTACAAAACAACCTCGAATGAGCAACATGTATCTACTCGATCTACTTTATGTACCGTTTCGCATATACTGAAAGGCTAAGTAACGTCCGTACACGAAACTACACAAGGCCAATTGAGAGGTAGCTAAGTTTTGTTACAACTGTTCTCACACAAACTACAAATAAAATTATACAATATTATACAGAAAATTTGATTGCATATATGTTATATGTATAGGTATTTGTATTATTGTATTTGTGGCGAGTAATTAATCATGTATTTATTATAAGTCTTCCATGATATAATAAATGCCATTAACGTGTTTATTGATTTTAAAAAATAAGTGTACATCTTGTTATTAAATTTATGGATACATATTTTTTCATTAAATTACAAAATTTGCTTAATTTAACAATATTTTGTTGTTTTCGTATTATATCCCACTATTTAACAAGAGCCTCCTCCGCAATTCATTGGCCTACTATGAGCCATACTAGTCAAAATGATTTTTTTAATTTTCCTTCGTTCACAATATTCTTGTGGTGGTGTTATTTTCAGTCCTTTCGTCCTCTATTACTACGCCTGTAAGAAAGACGTAGCAATATTATATGCCGATACCATATGGATACCATTTAGGCCTAATAATAGCTTCACTCCACCTACTTGGCCTTTTGAAAATTGTTACTGAATAAAAACCTATTTAATTATGAAAAATATGAATATATAAAATTTAATCCTACTCGTACCACTTCAGTCTTCTTGTCGTGCAAAAGAATGAGCTTCGAATCACACACGATTTTGAAATTACCTATAAATTGCTGTAATCTGTCATATGGTATCTTCTTCTATATAAATAAAAATGACTTACATTGCTAAGCGCAGAACTCAAGAACGGCTCGACCAATTCGGCTAATTCGTGTGTTCCTTAAGGCACACGGAAATTATTAATAAAAAAAAATAAAAAAATGTAAACAATAGTAAAAATAACACTTCTCTTTTCACATAAAGCTTAATGTTAATAAATGCATAATTTGTTAAATGGTATTATTAATAAATTAAACATGTGTTGCCGAGTGTAGTAACAGTTTGAGAGGTCTGTCTGTTAACACTTATTACTTTCCCCTAGGGGTCATAAGAAACGCCTGAGAGATCACAAGGACAATAGGTACTCTACTGGGTAACTTATAACATAAACTACAATGATCAACCCGCCTGTTAGGGTGGTGATAATGGTATTGTCCTTCTTGGGCAAATTTATTTTCAATAGTAGACGTCGGCGTATTGATAGATGGGTGGTAATGCGTCTAGATATTTATTTTATTGTTGTAGTTCTCGTACCCGTGGGCATACCAAGACAAAATACTGGCCATGTAACTCGCTAATAATCTAGCTTTCAATTGGTGGAAGAATTTTTAAAATCGGTTTAGTGGTTTAGCCGTGCAAGCATAACAAGCAAACAATTTTGCATTCGCATTTATAACATGAGTAACTATCCTAGGTTGTATTTACGACAGCATATGACGGATTGAATTACATTTTATAGGTAGCTTGACATTTCAATTTGAAATTCGTTACTTTCGAGATATTGGAACTGGTTTTATGACTAACTAATCAATATAAAAAGCAGGTTAGGATTTGCTTATTTCAAAAATAATACGCTGCTAATGCAGTGGCATAGAGTAGAACGGATCTTCGTAAAAATCTAGTCTGCAATTTAATGCTGTTTAACGCAAAAAGCCTACGTAATTGTAGATCTGAAAGATTATATATTGAAATATGAAACTACCCACTTTTTGTGAATAAAATGTAAAAATCTAGAATAAATCCTGAACCTATTTACCGTAATAAAATCTAGAAGACATAGACGAGCCGCAACTAAGCATTTAGTTTTACATATGTCTTTCGGTGTGGAGATGAAGCGTCTTCAAGTTAAATTTACCTAAGGAGATTTTAGCCGCCTCGGTTTTTGTATATTTCTAAACTTTCGCTACTAAGTATCAACTTATATATTAGCTATCGGTCATGCAATTTGCTATAAAGCTTTCTATATAAAGTATCCGAAAAGTGGATATATTGAGGATTTGTTTACTGTCATCTATCTACTTCCACTGTTAGACATACCTTTCTAAGGGAGAGCATATTTTTCGAATTTTATACAGTTATTATCATTTAGTCTTTGGAGTGTGAATGCAGCGTAACCTTTTTACATACCACCTACCGGGTCCAATTGTGAATTTAAACCATTCTCGAATCCCCTTGAACACACAAAAAATTTCGACAACATCGGTCCAATCGTTTAGGTTGCTGGTACTATAAGTATCAGCAACCTTCCAGTGTCACTAACTAATAATCTTATAGAGATAACAGCAAGACCTCGGACTTATCTTTATGGATTCTGTAAAATTGAACGGTGGTAATAAAACGGTAGTCTCGCAAAGCATCGAATCGAAAGTCAAGTGGCAGACCAATAGATTATAATGCAGAAGTCTCCGGTTCAATTACTACGGAATGAAACTATGACCTTTTGTCAGTTGTGTTTTTATTAATGTCGCTTGTTTCAATGTTAAGAAAAATAACAAACCCGCATATTTAAAAATTCTATACAATGTCTTCGATAAAATAACTACGTACCTCGGCGAATTCTAAAATTATCATCATTATCATCTCAGCCCTTACACGTCGCACCGTTGGGCTCGGGCCACCTTCACCATGGGATTCCCTCCCATTGACCTATTATACCACGCTCGTCAGACTTGTTGGTATAGGATGTTGTTTCGCGTTTTCCTTCTCTTTGCATAGATATTATATGCATATTATATCCCTTAGTCGTCGTTTAAGACATCCACGGGCAAGATAGGGAGTGGTGAATTGTATTCTTACTCCGTCATCGCACGTTAGAATTCTAAAATATCGTTTACTTATTATATCTGTCATAATAAATCAAAAGGCAATTGTTTATTGGAAAATGCTATTCGGAGGAATAAGATAATTTTCATTAGTTCATTCATCACAACTCATATACGTCTCACTGCTGGGCTCGAGCCTTCTTCACAAAAGGAGGGCAATTGACCTAATCTATCACGCTAGTCAGATGGACAAAAGACGATTAAGCGATATATTATGCAGATAACATTTATGCAAAACCAATCAAACTCGACATCGAACCCTATGCGAACACGTTTAATCAGCATGGTACAGTAGGCCAATTTCCCTACCATTATAGAGGTGACATGAGCCCAACAGTGGGACTTATTTGGGATGAGATGATGAGGCTGATAGATGTTTGCACCAGCATTTGTTGAGAAACAATATAAGTTCTTATTACTTATGCTTGCGTTAAAACTTAAGTTTGTTTTATTTTTATTCAATACCAACTTTCTTATACGCTTCATTGGCTAAGATTTCATAAGCACTTGTTATTGTTTCCCAATAGCATCATTTTTATTGTTGTAATCCATGTATCTAGTTCATAAAAATATATTACATAACTAATATATCATACGTAACATTATTGCTATCTCAGTTAGTATATTTTATTTAAAAAAATGTTGTTTTATATACTTCGTGTAATCAATTAGAGAAGGAAAACTGGTAATAAACCCATGTACCTCTGACCAGCGTGATATAGTAGATCAAATTCTCTGTCATAAAGGAGATGGCCGAGCGCAACAGTTGGACATGCTGACCGGGCTGAATCTATTACAATATTTATATAGTTGCCGTGTGGCGAGGAAGAATATTTTCACTATCGCCGTTCTTCCGAGAGATCTCCGAATCTCTTGCGAATTAAATGAAGCACAGTAGGAAATTGATTCAGACGAAGATAATTTGCCTTTTTTGGGCGGACTGTGGTCTGAACGACGAAAAGGTGGCGCTCGGCCCATAGTTCACCGGTTTTCCCTCCGTTTCGATATTGGACCGACCACTTGTACTCTGACATCCATGGCCAGCCTGGAAGAGACGTAGATTACCTGAATTTTTTTTTAATATTGCCAACAGTGGCAAACGAGCAAGCAGCACACCTGATGGTAAGTGATGCTGCCGCACATGGACCTTTGCAATACCAGGGGCACAGCCAGGCCGTTGCCTACCGTGAAGAAAATACTCTTCTTAAACCTCGTTTAAAGAAGGACATGTCATAGCGCTCGGGAAACACAGCAGCAGGTAATTCATTGCAGAGCTTGCACGTACATGGGAGAAATGATCGCTGGAAACGTACAGTTGAAGATCACAACGTTTCCAGGTGAAATGGATGAATCCTGCTTGCTATTAGATACCGCTGTTGAGTCGATTCATTTCCAGCAACAGACAGAAAACTATCATCAGCGTTCTCTATCACCATTATTCATAAAATACAAGCTACATCTTACTTACGCAGTTTAAAAATTGAAAATTAACATAATTGCTTCACGATCATCATTCATTATTGTAGCTCATATATGTCCCACTGTTGGGCTCGAGCCTCCTCCACATTAGAAGGGAAATTGATCTACTATACCACGCTGGACAGATGTGTAGGTATAGGATTCCATTTCGAATTTTCTTCTCTTGCATAGATTTTTTATGCGTATTATATCCCTTAGTCGTCTTTTACGACATCCACGGGCAAGATAGGGGGTGGTGAATTGTATTCTTACTCCGTTACCACACGGAAAATACATTTTAAAACATACAAAATTAACGTAATTGTTTCGTAATCACCATCATTGTTCTGTTATATGCTAGTAATTATTCACATTCGTGTGGTGACGAAGTAAGAATACAATTCACCACTCCCTGTCTTGCCCGTGGATGTCCTAAAAGACGACTAAGGGATATAATATGCGTATAATATCTATGCAAGTAAGGTAAAACTCGAAATAAAACCCTACACCAATATTTGACCAGTATTTTATAGTAGGTCGATCTCCCTTATATTATGGAGGAAGCTCAGCCTAGCAGGGGGATATTTATGAGCTGAGACAACAAGACGACGATTCATATTCGTGTTGTGACGAGTTAAGAATACAATGAATCAACTTGATTTACCTTCCATTTCAAGAAAATCTCGAGAGATTTTCTCGAGGGCATTCAGGTTTCCAAGGTATTTCCTTTACTGATTTAAGCGAGGCATAATTAATTCTTATAAGGAACATACTTTCGAAAAGCATGTGGCTGCTTTGCCTTAGAAATCTTGCTCAACATCTTTTTAATTAGAATTGATCATATATTAAGATAGTTGACTATGTACATATTAGTATAACTGGAATTTTATTGGGCTTTATAAACGCAATAACAATTTAACAAAAAAAAAACCGACTATTGAAAAAAGATCGATAATGTAGACAATGTAGATAAATTTTTAGATTTTTGTTGATTTTTCAAAAACCGCTTGTCCGATTTCGATAAAATTTTCATGGAATCATTTGGGTAGTATACCCTTTCCAACAAAAAAGAATTCTTCAAATCGGTTTACAAGCGACGAAATTATGCGAGAACAAACATAAAAAAAATACAAACATCCGAATTGAGGACTTCCTCCTTTTTTAGAAGTAGGTTAAAAAGTAAATATTAATAATTTTATTTGCCGGAGCAAATCTATTCTCTTATTTCATCATCATCATCAATATTTCAGCTCATATACGTCCCACTGCTGGGCTTAGGTATCCTTTATAATAGGAGAGAATTTCACCTCCTATACCACGCTAGTCAGACCCGTTGGTATAAGGTTTTATTTCGTGTTTTCCTTCCATAGATATTATACGCATATTATGTATATTAGTAATCTTTTACGACACCCACTGGTAAGAAACGTATCATCATCATCTCAGCCCATATACGTCCCAGTGTTGGGCTCGGGCCTCCTCCACTATAGGATGGAACTTGACCTACTATACGACGCTGGTCGGACGTGTTGGCATAGGCTTTTATTTCGAGTTTTCCTTCTCTTGCATAGATGTTATATGCATATTATAATCCCTTAGTCGTCTCTTACGATACTCACGAGGGGGTGGTGAATTGTATTTTTACTTCGTCACCACACAGAAAAAGAAGCGTATGGTGATTTATATTTTTTCTTCGTCACCGCTCCTAAAAATCCAATATTTCTTGCATATCATACATTCTTTATTTAGAACAATTATACGTAAAAGATTACTAAGGGACTAAATATGTATATAAGATCTATGCAAGAAAAGAAAAACTTTATACCAATCCGTCCAACCAGAGCGGTATAGTAGGTCAATTTCCCTCCTATTATGGAGGTGGTCCGAGCCCAATATACGAACGTTTTTTCTGTATACAATATATAAAAATAACGAACTGATATATAATTAGCTTAAAGGATTCAGTTACTTAGACTAAGAAAAAAAATCCTAGCTTAATTCGTCTGGATAACATTGCATAGTAAGATGATTTACCTCTTATTATAGAGGGTGATCATGAGATTTATAAACTAACGTATGAAATAAATTGTATACAGGTTAAATTAAAAACTTCCTCTAACAAAATTTGCATTTTGGACTATATGGCCCATAATCCTACTTTCATAGTAAGTTTTATAGTATTCATTCAAAACCGTGCCTAATTAATTTTCATAAATTAATTGACTATGTTAACAGGTGGTAAATTGGTTGAACTGTCGTCCTATTTTAGTTAATTAATTTGTGTGGGTGGGTCAGGTTCACGCCCATTGTCATAGCGCTCAAATGCCATCAACAAACCATTACGATGGTATTAATTTTAGGAAATGCCTGGTACTCTTTATAAGATTTTCATGACTGACGCAATTATGAAATCTTGGGTTATAAAATTACAAGATTTGTATTAATAAAAACAATACTTAAAAAAAAGAGTATATATTTCACTACGTCACAATTTCAAATGATGATTAACGAAGTAATCTTAAAAGATACAAATTTAGTTTAGAAAATGTTTCGCAAATAAAAAAAATGGCTAAATTATTTGTTGAATCATTCGTTCAAGGAGAACAGAGCCGAAGAAAAAAGAAACTACAAAATGTATTAAAAATCGTTCTATTTTTAATTTTCATAACATTAATATAAATGGCCAGTACGTAAATAGAATATTTTGAAAAGTATTATTATATTATTCGCGTTTTTTAAATATGTAGATCAGAGGAAATAAAAAATATCCGAGGCTCGTTAATTTTTTTTTTCGTTTTTATTTTAATTAGTTCTTATATTGCCTTTGATGGTAAAGGAGTAAATTGTTTACATCATGGTAAGTGGCAACTCTAGCTCACGAACTTATATAATATTTCACCGGGCGATGTGCAAATTTATAAAAGTATAAAACATCTACTTTTATATAACAGGCTGTCAGATTTTCCATATAGCACTATTACTTGTTTACCTTTGCGTAATAATGAGCAAAAAAACTTATATGTATTTATTTGTCTTAAAAATTTATATCACGTATACACGTTTTCATCTGTCAGAGAGTCAGAAATATAGTTTACTTTTGGCTGATTCAGATTCTGTCATATACAACAATCCTTGCTGTTATTTTTTTTATTAAAATTTATTCATGACCATTAATACAAAATGCTTCAATCGAATACATTGTAAGCTTACGATCCGCAAAAATATACCGTCAGTAAGTAAAGTCGTTACTCTTTAATTGGGCGCCGACAACCAAATGAAGAAGACGAAGTACACCTAAGTGTCAGCTAAATTAAGCAATACCTTATTTTAAATCACTAAAATAATGTGTATCTTACACATAAGAGCGCCACATAGCATTTTAACATTCCCGCCAAAACCTAGGTACAGAATGCCTGTGATAAAAATTAAAAAAAATAAGAATAAAATATAAAAAGTTTAAAAATTATTATTCAATGTTTATACGATTAGTTATAGTAATTTGATGCTAATATACGGTTTTTAACTAAAGAAACATCTAATAAGAAACGTATTGACAAATTTCTTTCATTATCAAAATGTTAACGGTTACTTTGACTAAAAGATGTCAAGGATATTTAGCAGAACTAATTTTCTGTCGAGTAAGGTTACTGGCGGAAATCGCATTAGTTATACTAACTGTTAGGCTGTTTTTAATAGTAAAGGCCAAGTTACTTAGTAAATATTAACTTTTAAAGCATCCGTAGTGACGATGACAAGACATTAATTAAATAGGTACTACTACCAGTTTCATTATCATCATTACAGCTCATAGACATCCCACTATTGGGCTCTAGCCTCCTCCATAGTGGGAGAGAAATTGACCTACTATCACACTGCCCCTCAAGTGGATAGAATTCTAAACGAGACATTACTAGTCAACAGAACTAGTCTTAATTTAATGATTGCTGATGTTTACACTTTGTAAATAAAACCACTTTACGGATTTTATCGCGTTTGTATTTGATTTATGATTGCCCGACGTTTCAAACACTTTACAGCATTCATGGTCACGGACGGACTGAGATGTCTGACGACCAATAAAAAGTTGTTTGGACTAAGATGTCTGACGTCCAAACAACTTTTCTTGCCCACGTTTCCACGTTGCCCAGTTTCGTAAAAAATGACCAAGGGATATGCATATAACATCTGTGCGACAGAAGGCTAACTCGGATTCAAACCCTATAATACCAACTCGTGTGATCAGCGTGGTTTAGTAGGTTAAATACCTTTCCATTTTGAAGGAAGCTCTAACGCGATTATCATCATCATCGCAGCCCACATACGTCCCACTGTTGGGTTCGAGCCTCCTCCACAAGCAGAGAGAATTTGACCTGCTATACCATGCTGGTTAGACATGTTGGTTTTTTTTTTTTTTTTTTGGGGTGGGCTATGGTAAGCGCACGCGCGGTCCTGTCCGTCCGGGGCAATGAAAGGACGGCGCGCGGGCCCATAACCCACCCGTACCCACGTCACCTCGTTGTTGGGCCGACCACCGGAGCAGATGTGACTTGTCATCAGTGGTCGGCCCGACGGAATACCCTTTCGGGTAACTTCACCTCTCGACGTACTGGGACATCGGTTGCCATCGCGCGGTCAGCCTCACTGCGGGTGACGGACAATTCCCCGGTCCGATCACCCGCGGCCTCGGCTAGGGCGGCATTAGGCGCAGATACTCGCGCCTGCGCCGCCCGAGTCGCCGGCGGCGGAACGGGTCGCCGAATAGGAGCTCTACTCGCACACGATCCGCCGCCTCCTTCCGTGAGATTACGGCCTCACAGAAGGCGGCGACCGCGTCCCAGTTCCTGACGCTGTCGAGCATCTCCCTGGCGATGGTCGGCAGCGCCAGGTCGGCACCGATAATCGCGACGAGTTCACGGCGCTCCCCCTTCCATGCAGCACACTCCTCGAGCGTGTGCTGCGCCGTTAGACATGTTGGTATAGGGTTTTATTTCGAGTTTCCTTCTCTTGCACAGATGTTATGTACATATTATATCCCATAGTCGTCTTTTACGACATCCACAGGCAAGATAAAGAGTGGTGAATTGTATTCTTACTCCGTCACCATACGGACAGCGTCACCACACGGACATCGAACCAGATAATCTGAAATAATCCTAATGTTTCCAAAGTATGAGTAATATGCTAATGATAGCTAGGTCTATATGAAATTCATCTTTCTTTCACAGGGCCAGTTTGCCAGTCCGTACAGCGCGACTTCTACAGCGCTCTCGGACCCAGACGCCGTCGGACGCTGGTATCAGCGATGGTAGTGCGTCACCGGCGCCTGCACCTGCCTCGCTGCTACAAGACGTGGTCGACATCAAGACTCTGCTGCTGCAACTCAAGCGGGTCTTACAAGAGGTCAGTTACCTTAAATCCATGCAGAATTAATCTCTTTTTAGTTTACTACTTTCTACTTAAAAAGTATAACTTAGTTCATTTCTTCGATAGGAATGAATAGTTACAATTATAAATAATATTTATAGTAATACTGCTATAATATTTGGGCGTGGCTCTCTACGGGCGGGTATACAACCGAGATCAAGAAATACGGTACCAATGGTCAGTTTAATAACGATGGGGACGGGGATACGGTAGGTTTTGAAACCGAATGTCGCCCTGCCTTTGACCCGGACAGATTAAGCAAGGTGTGTCCAGACCAAAAGCTATACCCAAATAAAAGGTGGTTCTTTCCCACGTATTTAGGCATGATGTAGAAGACTGTATGTAGAAGATGTTTTTGTGAAGACACTTGAAACAATACTCTATAACAATACTTTAGTAAGCGTGGTGTAGTCCGTTAAATGTCGCCTACATTGTGAAGAAAATCAGTTTCTAGTCATAGGATATATAACTGAAGTGTTTCATGAAGCTTGATGGCTGCTCTAGTGGTTAACTCGTAATCGGGTGCCGCTTGCAGGATCAGATCCAGCCATATTTTTTTCATTATATTTGAGAATTGTGCTATATATTTGTTTGAAGGGCACCATACTGGAACTATTAATAGGCATGTAATTGTATGTAATTTTATTTAAAAGAAATTAGTGGATAAATAAAAAATAGACAAATTCGCCGAGTTTCTTACCGGATCTGCTCAGTATGGTCGCGTTTCGATCCGATAGTAATTTAAGGCAAAATGTAAAAAAAAATTACAATATGTAAGTGCTCCCGCGAGGCTTATGCATAATGAATGATTTGAATTTGCTACGGGTTCTAGTTCGTGTAAAAATGTGTATAGTATTTTTTTGGAGCGCCCTAAAATCTGAAATGTCGAGATATTCACAGTATCAAACGCCGAGGTTGAACTGTATTCAGTTGTTGCAGCCCTAACAAGGGCTTATAACAATAAGGACTAAGGATTGTATGAAATGTGGTTATATTTATACTGATGCTTGCTTCTTCAACAAAATGTAGAAGAATTTAATTCCTTTCCTGCTATAAATTGAATATATTGATTCTTCTAAAGATATTCTCGGTAGATGAAACAATTAAGTTAATAATTGAATAACAAGTAACAGTTGAAAAATAAAAATGGTCATAGGTGCCAAAGAACTAAATTAAACTGCACCTTAAAATACTGTCGTATTTTTTTTTTGGGTGTGAGTTACGGTTGGCGCACTCCTCGCCCGACTCCGTCCGGGGCGACAGAGAGGCGTAAAAACGCACACCCGTAACCCACCCGTATAGCACGTCACCTTCGTCGTTGGGACGAGCACCGGTGCAGAGTTCCTTAACTTCAGTGGTCAAAACACTGTCATGAAAACTATTTGCTTTCTTTTAAAGACAACACCCAGGAAATAACTTTTGCGAGGAACTTTAGAACTTATAATTTGAATCAAATTATACCCAAACTCAAAACGTATACACATAATTTTGTGGATTGCACAAAATGTGCTGCTGCGTGGGAATCGAACCTGGGACAGCACTGTAGGTTGGTACCTTAACCACTATGACACCTGTTCAGTCGATATAAAAACTAATAATCTTTATGTATATACATAAAGATTCTGTCCGTGTGTATGTGACTAAACTCCTCCAAAACGGCCCAATTTTTTAGTATGTATTCCAATGGATTCCAGAATGGTTTAGATTAGCTATTGAACCTCGTAGGTGGCTATGATCGGTTTTAAGAAGAATGCCTGTTATTTTCTTTTTAGATTTGAACAGAACAGTCAGTTAGTAATATTATATAATATGAATATCCTCCACATCCAATATTCTCTAATCTAATTTTGAACCTCTAAATGGTATTAAGTGTTGACATTGTCTATTCTTAACTCATGCATAAATAATAGGCGATTATAAGTTTTCTTTACTACAATGAAGCAAAACAATCTAGTCACGTTTTATTTTCAATTAGATTATGACGTGGGTGCCTTCAATAGAAAAGTGAATAGGCTTCTACCAAACAAGTTGTTTAAAGCTATCTGATTAATGTCTGGTTTAAGTGTCTAATAGCTTTTTGCCTTTGCAGAGAAGAAAAGAAAGAAAACATTCTGTTTTCATTAAATAAAAAACATAAACATAACTAAAGAAAAGGGCTGATAGATGATGTAGTTATTAAAATACCGCTCAACCAGCCAGTGGATTCAAATCCCACTCAGAGAATATATGCGACCTGAAAAAAAATTGAAAATTTGCACCTGATGCCGTCCTAGCAGAGGCTGCGGGTGAGTGGACCGGGGATTTAGTCCGACACCCGCGGAGGGGCTAGCCTCGCAACGGCGATAGGCATCCCGAGAGGGGGACGTCGATATCGGAGGGTACTCCCTTGGGGTATTCCGCCGGGCTGATCACAGAAGTCAAGGAACTCTGCACCGGTGGTCGGCCCAACGACAAAGGCGATGTGCCATAGGGTGGGTTACGGGGCTGTGCGCCGCCCCTTTCTCGCCCCGGACGGAGCCCGGCGGCCGGTGCGTTGACCGTAGCCCTAACCAAAAAAAAAAATGCAATCTAAAATATTTATTCTCAATTTGGGTGTAATATGTGTCCATTAAATCATATGTTTGCAAAGTCCGCCGCAATACAAGGATTATTTCCTTAGTGCAATGGAAAAATATAATGTTATTCGGTAACTCAAAATCAATCGGATGAATATTCAGCAGTAAATAAGTTAATTTTGTATTTATAGTTACTACCAAACTCCCACGGTTTCATCCTTATAGTTGCCATTCCTGTGAGAATACGATGATAAAATATCGCCCATTACTCGATGATAATGTAGGTTCTCATAGGTGAAAGAATTTTTAAAATATTTGTAGTAGTTTAGGCGTGAAAGTGTAATAAATAAAGTCGCATTCTTATTTATAACTAGCAACCCGCCCTCGCTTCGCTTCGGTTATAGTCGTTATACCCGCGTAGTTCCCGTTCCCGTGGAAATACCGGGATAAAATATAGCCTAGTTTACGCCCTGATATTATAGCTTACCAATGGTGAAAGAATTTTTGAAATCGGTCCAGCCGTTTCGAAGATTACCCGGAACAAACAGACAGACAGACAAAAATTTTTTAATCGCTATTATAGGCATAGGTGTCGTGCAAATAACCGTGTGAGCGTGAAAAAAAACCTATTATTTTGACATTACAAACAGACACTCCAATTTTATTAATTGGTATAGATTAGATAGGATGAATAATGAGAGCATATTTCAAATTACATAATCATCATCATCACAGCTCTCCACACATACTACTGCTGGGCTCGAGCCTCTTCCATAATGGAAGGAAAATTGACCTGCTATGTCACTATGCTGGTCAGACCCGGTACAGAATTTTATTTCGAGTTCACTTTCTTTTGCATAGGTGTTAAATCTATATAATAATTCCTTAGTCTTTTATTACGACACCCACGGACAGGAAAGGGGTTGGTGAATTGTATTCTTACTCCGTCACAACACGGATAACTTACATAATATTACCATTAGTTTTCCGTGTTGTGACAGAATAAGAAAACAATTCATCATTCTCGTTCTTGCTCTTGGATGTCGTAAAAGACGACTATGGGATATAATGCGCATATAACATCTATGCAAGAGAAGAAAAACGAAATAAAACCCCTATAATAACACGTCTGACCAGCATGGTATATTAGCTTAATTTCCTTCTCATTGTGGTGGAGGCTCGAGCCCAACAGTGGGACGTATATGAGCTGCAATGATGATGACATGATCATTAATATATATGATACTAGCTGAACCAACAGACGTTGTTCTGTTCAAATAAGCGCCACCTACCGGGTCCAATTGTGAATCTAAACCATTCTTGAATCCCCTTCAACACGCATAAAAAAAAATTATCATCATCGGTCTAGCCATTTAGGAGTTCAGTGACATACAGACACATGAAATTTATTTATAAAGATTATAAAGTTATTAGTTTTAAGTGGCTATCGAAAAAGATTTCCTATTGTTTCGAAGAACGTATAATAAAAGTTTGTGCTCGTTTCGTGCCCTCATTGATTCTGTGTGTCTAGAATATTGCATGTCTCGTTATTGAAACGAGACATCTTGATGAGCACGCATCTCTGTATCACTATCAACGATCTGTGTGCCCCATTAAAACTAATTACGAACATTTGCAAGGTATTTATCGGTAAATTATATTGTTTTTACTTTCATGGCCTGTATTTCATTGATGTGTAACGTGTACGTATTTAAAACAGCTGTTGTATATTAATATGGAATATTAATATACAAGTACCCAAATAAAGGCGTTTAACGCGGCATTTTTTTTTCTTAAATATTTATATTGGCGCAATAGGAAAAAGTGATGAGGCTATTTTTTTACGATGCGCACTTCAACTCGATTATCTAGTCAACTAGATAATGCGTTATAATAAAACTTTTGTATTAAATACCTTTTTTTTTTCTATTATTAGTGTCGTTTTTTCAGCAAACGTAGGATAACGTGGCGGATAAAATTTATAAAAAGATTTTTATCTTGAATATAACCTCTTACCTACCTGTACCTAAGTACACACACATTCTTTTTTGTGTTTTCTTGGCAAGTATAAATATTATTTCATCATTATCGCCCTGTTCTTATTTCAATTACTTGAGCTCGATTCAGTATGTACTCGCATTTCATAGTACATATCACAAAAGTTTTGGAAATTGTTTTATGAACGACCGCTTGCCTGACAACCCTCCTTGGGTATATAATTGTAGATCTGACGGCATCAGATGGGGTTGGTTCAGGTTGATGAAGAACTCTTACTTATCTTTTATGAACGTAAGGGTTGGTAGAATTCGTAGCCGCCACCGTACGATCGTACAGTATTACAGTATACATATTCTAAAAATTGTATAATAGTCACGAAAGAAGAATCTTTTTTCTTACAAAAATGAGACCAATAGTGAAAATCAAGGACCTAACTGGGGCTTAAGAAACATCTCGATTTCCAAACTGAGCTATTTTTATTTTCAATCAAAACGGCTAAATTAGTCTTATAATATACTAAATATAATTTTATTGTTCCCTGAATAGTATATTCAGGCAACGATAAAACGAGATTTTCTATAAATTAAATCCAATATTGTATAGTAAATTTCATGGAAATCGTGGAAATCGTTAAAGCCGTTTTCGAAATTCTGAATATTTAGAACTATACAACAATTGCTCGTTCATGTAAAGATATTAAATGGTAGTTAATATATATACTTACTTTTAATTGAATTGTAAACATGCTGAAGTGATTTAAGTACTGATCTCTTATGGCGAGTGTCATGCATTCGTTTCTTTGCAGAATAATTCTTTGTACGATCTACAAAAATTATTTTGCCAAGTTTGAGTGTAACTTATGTCTATCGATAAATATTAGTTTGTTTGTGCAGTCGTCCATGAAACAAAGATTCATTCCTTCACTTCTTAAAACAATGTATTTTATCTTTATTCCGTACGTTTTCTTGTGCTCCATTCTTATAAGTATTTGTTATTCGTATTTATCCCAATATTGATTACAAACCTCCTACTACAGTGTAAACGAAATTGCATATAGCTCTGACTAAAATTTTCTTAAACTATGCGGTAATATCTGTTTTAGTAATATTCTTATTCGACATAGTAGCACTATACATTTTAATTTAACTTTAGAAGTGATGTACCTTTAAAAAAAAAACATTCTGATTTTAAAAAAATTTAGAGATAGTATTTCGATATTAAATGATTATTTTACCACATCACGCTTCCTAAATAAATTATTATAGAGTTTTGTTTGGAATGTTACTTAGTCCTGATGCATGGAGGTTATAATGTATGTGTATTTTTTGTAGTGTATGCATGATCAAAATTGTATATATAATGTGTAAAATCAGTAGAGCAGTGTTACCAGCACTCTATTTATATAATAACATGATTAATACATTTATAATTTCCAATAAACTGTGCAGTAATTTACTAGCAATATATAATGAGTATAATTATAAAGTTTTCCAATTTCTTACAATGTTATACTCCAAATTCTTATTGAAGTATGAAATTTTAAAATAAAACTGTAATATAATTATGCAATTAACGTGAGCGTGATCATTATTATTTCAGCCCACATAAGTCCCACTGTTGGGTTAGGGCATCTTCCACAGTGGGAGGGAAATTAATTTACTATACCATGCTCGTCAAACTTGTTGGCATAAGATAAACTTGACATAAAAATGTCGAGTTTATCTTATCTTGCAAGGTTGTTATCTGCATAATATATCTCTTAGTCGTGTTTTACGATATCCACGAGTAAGGAAGGGGGGGGGGGGGGGGGTTAATGTGAGGTATGAATTGTATATTCCGTCACCACATGGACAACACAATACAATAAACAGTTGAGTACGTTATGAATTTATTCCCTAGCCGAGGCCGCGGGTGACGTGACCGGGGATTAGTCCGTCACCCGCCGAGAGGCCGACCGCGTGAGGAAAGACCGACGTCCCCCCCGAGGGGGGGACGTCGGTCGATGGGAGGGTACCCCAACCGGGGGTATTCCGTCGGGCCGACCACTGACGACAAGTTAACGCTGCTCCAGTGGTCGGCCCAACGACGAAGGCGACGTGGTTTTCGGGTGGGTCGCGGGAGTTGCGTGCTTAAGCCCCTCTGTCGCCCCGGACGGAGTGGTGCGGAGGCGCGCCGACCGCGGCCTACCCACAAAAAAAAAAAAAAAAAAAAAAAACGTTATGAATTTATTCACCTAATCAAATAGCGTAGTTGGTATAACTTAGTTTTCATGCTCCAATTTCTGTAAGTTACATACAGAATACATCGCAAATAAAACATTTTTGTAATGTGTAATATTCCAAAAATTTCGGTGTTATTGCATTTATTATCTCTACATCTAATTCTGTGACGTAATAATCGGTTGATTTTTGTCGAATAGTTTTGGTTACTGAATATTAATACAAAAAATATATTATTAGTAATATACTACATTCTAAAATTAATTTAATTGCGATAATTAAATCAGTGACAGAAAATACTGCATTATCTCGTATTGATATTATTTTTATTATTTACCTACAACACAAGACACTCCGTGTGGTTACGATGTAGGAATTTAGTTAACCACCCCCTATCTTGGCGGAGAGCGTTGTAAAAGACGACTAAGGGATATATATGCAGATAATATCGATACAAGAAAATAAAACCCTGTGTCAACACGTCTGACCAGCACGGAATAGCAGGTGAATTAGCCTCTCATTTTAGTGGCCTGATGACTATATAGGTTGAGAATACAAGACATTATTGTCTATAAAAACAACAGGCGAGTTAAAAATAAAGAAATTTCGAATTCGATGCGAAATATTAGTGATCGTTACTCTTAATTCTAAGCGATCACTACAAGAATGATTGTTGTAATCTAACAATAAAATTATACCATTTACGTTTCGCTACATTATCTTAGAAATGTAAAATGAAAGGAATGAAGAATTACAACAGCCGTCATGCTGTTTACTTGTTCTAAGCAAATGCAGTAGTGCGTTTGAATATATTTAATAACTTCAAGATAAATAATGTAATTAGTTATTATTAAGAATATTTTATTTCCTGTTTTTTTAGAAAGTTTTAAAACTAATTAGCACGTAATGACTCATTGCTTTTTAATTTGTTAGAATTATTTTAATGATTATTTACACTCCCCCTCTAGAAAGCAGTTTTAATAAGCGTTAAAGTTTTTATTTTATTGTTTATACATATTTTTATTAATTTGTTTGAATATTTTCGTGTTTTTATAAGGTTTCAGTAAAATACCTGCTTCTATTCATAACGTATTAAATATAAATAGAAACCAGCAATAAACATAATTTTAAAAAATTAGAAAAATGTAATTTATTTAATAAATTGTTTTTAATTCATGTGTCAAATTATATTATTCCTCTATTAAAATGAATAATTATAGATATTATTGATGTAAGTGTAATTATTAATAATAATATTCGCTATTTACATGAATTATTAAAATATTAATCGTAAAAGCGTGTATAATGTTTAAAATTAATGTAACGTAACATGCTAATTATTAAAAATAATATTAACGTTTTGTTATTTCTCAGATGTTTGGATTTAATAATTTTATAGACGTATTAATACTCGCTGGTATTTTAATGAAATCTTGTGTTTTGAAGCTGCTGTCCATTGAAACGTTTTTGTAACTGATATGATGTCTACCTAGATAGCTTGCATTGATGACGTATAAGTAACTAACTTAGACCATTTAGATAACTAAATTCTGTAACGAATTTCATTAGATTCCCATCAGAATTATTCTTTATGCTATGTAAAAATAGTTGTACTGAGTACAATTTTTAATTCTTCTGCAATATTTAAATCAATTCTTTATTGCTTATCTATATCTTGCTCATATAGTAATGGAGTTAGATTTCAATTTAATACGTGATGCCCGTGGATGTCGTAAAAGATGACTAACAGATATGATCTGCAGATTATGATACAAAAAAAAACTTGACATAAGAACAATCCGTTTAATCTGGGTGGTGTAAGTGGATCAATATCTCTCCCATTTTGAATCAGACCCAGCATTGAGAGTTAAATGTTTTGAAAAAATAAAAGATATGCACTAGTTTTGCTTGAAAACAATAACTTAACGATGCGTAGATATTGTCTAATCACAGTTACTGATGTTAAAACGTATCATTGGACAGCTTCGTTTGAAATTAATCTGCTTGTTTTAGCACATTTTATTTTGCCTTTTGTAATGTGTTTGTTTGTTTATTTGGTTGCATTGACTTGTATGCCGCACGCAGCCCGGGGAGGAGCATCATTCGATGAGTGTAAGTACACCATGTATAGATTTGCACAGACTAATTATTATGTACTTAAAAATATAATTGTTAATGACCTTAGTGTATCTAAATGTTGCCTAATATTCATTAAACCCCTAATTCCTATATCATCATCATTTTAGCTCATATACGTCTCATTGTTGAGTTCGAGCCTCCTTGATAATAGGAGGCAAATTGACCTACTATAACCATGCTGGTCAGACGTGTTGGCGTGTTAATAGGGTTTTATTTCGAGTTTTCCTTTTCTTGCATATATATTACTAGCTGACCCAACGGATGTTGTTCTGTTTCTGTATATAACTAGCAACCCGCCCTCGCTTCGCTTCGGTTTCAGTGGCCTTACCCGCGTGGTTCCCGATCCCGTGGGAATACCACGATAAAATATAGCCTAAGTTACTCCCTGATAGCTTTCCATTGGTGAAAGAACTTTGAAATCGATCCAGCCGTTTTGAAGATTACTCGGCACTAACAGACAGACAGACAGACAAAAATTTTTTAATCGCTATTTTAGGCATAGGTGTCGTGCAAATAACCGTGTGAGCATGAAAAAAGCCTATTATTTTGACATTACAAACAGACACTCCAATTTTATTTATTGGTATAGATATAGAAGATATGCATGTTTTATGGCATAGTCTTCTTTTACGATACCCACGAGCAAGATGGTGAATGGTATTCTTATTCCATTACCACACGGGAAATTCCAAGCTAATGAAACATGACGTCACTATATATAATCTGCTGAACGGTAACGAATTATGCTGGCCTGTATGGTAGCGGCTATGAATTCTATCAACTCTTATAATTACTCGTAAAAAACGAATAAGGACTTTACATTGGCTGGGCCAATTTCATCTAAAATTCCAACTCCGGCTAGTCAACAATTACATTCCCAAGAAGGGTTGACGTCAGGCAAATCGTCTCAGCTTATATATGTCTCACTGCTGGGCTCAAGCCTCCTCCCTAATAGGAGGGAAATTGACCTACTATACCATGCTGGTCAGACAGATTGGTATAAGGTTTAATTTGGTTTTTTCCTTTTCTTGCAGTGATTTTATATGCATTTTATATCCCTTAGTCGTCTTTTACGACATCCACGGGTAATATAGGGAGTGGTGATTTGTATTCTTACTCCGTCACTACCCGAAGAGATCAGGCAGGTAGCCAGTCAAAATTATTACCAATATCTTTTGCTATATGTGGAACAGAAGAGTACATATCGTGTCAGCTCCAAATAATTGATATAAGAGCAGGCGGATGACGATGATTTCGAACGTTAAAAAAGGCTACGTTGTATTGAATATTATTCCATTCAGAGTAAATGTAGATATCTTAACGTGGCCGTGTTAAATGTTTGTTTGATAACAACAAGTCGACGCTCCAGTTGGTTATCTAGTTTCGCGTATTAATGATAATCGCTGTCTATGTCACGAACAAAACATGAATTGCCATTATCTAGCAAGGCAGTTTTTTTAATAAATATTATAAAGATTCAGCTTCTATTTTCGTGTGCCTTTGCGTGCCTTGTATATTATATACCTACGTCACCACGCGACTTTCCGTGTAGTAACTTGGAAGACTTGCCGTGTGTTGACGAAATAACGGAATAAAAACACTCCGTTTCTTGCCCGTGGATATCGTGAAAGACAAGTTTTGGTTTGCATGTTCTATGCAATATAAAATTTGAAATGAAACTCTGTACCAAACTCGTTTGAACAGCGTGGCATAGTAGGTCAATTTCCCTCCCATTGTGGAGGAGGCTTGAGCCCAGCAGTGGACCCTATATAAGCTGTAACGATGATCAAGCTTATACGGTAAAGATTCACGAGATTTTATATTATATCGCAATATATCAAATATAAATTGAACACGTACATCGCAACTGTCCACGGCTAATTTTCATAACGGTTTTGTAATAAGAAAACGTTAATAAAACTTATGTTCACCAAGCCTTTCATTATCATTTTTATCACAGTATATATAAATATATGTTCTAAATAAAACAATTTTACGGATTTTATCGCGTTTGTGTTTGATTTTTGATTGCCCGACGTTTCGACACACTTTACAGCAGTAATCCTGTAACCATGAGAATCAAATATTAACGCGATAAAATACGTAAAATAGTTTTATTGACAATGTATAATACTCGCGTACCTAAACATCGGAAAACTATATCTATCATCTCATCATCTCAGCCCATATACGTCCCACTGTTGGGCTCGGGCCTCCTCCATAATGGAAGGGTCATTGACCTACTATACCACGCTGGTCAGACGTGTTGGTATAGGGTTTTATTTCGAGTTTTCCTTCTCTCGCATAGATGTTATATGCATTTTATATCCCTTAGTCGTCTCCTACGATCACCCACAGGCAAGTTAGGGGGTGGTGAATTGTATTCTTACTCCGTCACCACACGGAAGGAAACTAACAAATAAAATTGGAGTGTCTGTTTGTAATGTCAAAATAATAGGGCTTTTTCATGCTCACATGGTTATTTGCACTATACATATGCCTAAAAAACACTTTATATTTTTTTTGTCTGTCTGTCTGTGTCTGTCTGTCTGTCTGTTTGTTCCGGGTAATCTTCAAAACGCCTGGACAGATTTAAAAAAATCATTCACAATGGAAAGCTATAATATCAGGGAGTAAACTACACTATATTTTATCCCGATATTCCCACGGAAACGGTAACTACGGGGATAAAGCGACAGAAACCGAAGCGAGTCGAGGGCGGGTTGCTAGTCAGTAAATATAAGTCTCACTGTTGGGCTTGAGCCTTCTTCACAATAGGAGTGTAATTGACCTACAATACCACGCTGGGCAGTACTATTGCTATATGGTTGTATTTCGAGTTTTCTTTCTCTTTCATAGATATTATATGAATATTATATTCGTTAGTCGTCTTTTACGACACCCACGGGCAAGATGTGAAGACGAGTCGTCCTCGTCAGCTCCTATATGTCGCACTGCTGGGCTTGAGCCTCCTCCCCAACAGAAGGGAAATTGTTATATGATTGGTAGGTTTTATTTTCAATCATGGGTTTTATTTCCAGGTTTCCTTCTCTGACACAGATCTTATATGCATATTTTATTTCTTAGTCGTCCTTTAAGACATTCACGGGTAAGATAGGGAGTGGGGAATTGTATTCTTACTCTGTTACCACACGGAAAACTATAAATTTTTTTATTACCGTGTTTATTAAATATCTAAATATTTATTATTTTAACGAGTGATTCATTAAATACCCTTCAACTTTTAATATAGTTATTGTATAAACTACATTTAATAAGCACTCACTTCCTAATTTGCGAGGTCATAATCTACTATTCTAATATATCTACCACTTAATCTACAGAATAGTGCCTCATAGGGGTGGAAGAAAATATTTAGGCTGTTTTCACAAACGACTTTTAAATTTTAGATATTACCTAAGATATAATCACATGTAGAATTTTATGTTTGAGACGTAACATTATCCTTATAGTCATCATAACCTCTTCAGCCCATACATGTCCCACTGTTAGGCTCGGGCTTGCTCCACTATGGGAGAGACATTGACCTACTATACTACGCTGGTCAGACGTGTTGATATAAGATTTTGTTTCGAGTTTTCCTTCTCTTTCCGTCTTTTACCATACCCACGGGCAAGAGAGTGGGTGATGAATTGTATTCTTACTCCGTTAACACACGAATAAGTATGTCGCCTAAAATTTATATATTTTTTTTTTTTTTTTATTGCCAACGGTGGCAAACGAGCAAGCAGCACACCTGATGGTAAGTGAAACTGCTGCACATGGACCATTGCAATACCAGGGGCACAGCCAGGCCGCTGCCTACCGTGAAGGAAATACTCTTCTTAAACCTCGTTTAAAGAAGGACATGTCATAGCGCTCGGGAAACACAGCAGCAGGTAGTTCATTCCAGAGCTTGCACGTACGTGGGAGAAATGATCGCTGGAAACGTACAGTTGAAGACCATAACGTTTCCAGGTGAAATGGATGAACCCTGCTGCGATGTCGAGTGATACGTTGGTAGAATGGTGACGGTGGTACCAAGTCAAACAGTTCCTCGGAGCACTCCCCGTGAAAGAGTCGGTAGAGTACACAGAGTGACCCAAAGTCTCTCCGCTGCTCCAGCGACTCCAATCTGTCCGTAAGATTGGAGTCGCTGGATTTTAATTCACCTTAATCAATAAAAAAATATTATCAATGTTATGCTCCATTTATATTGTTTTAAGTGTCACCAAAAATTTTGGGGTGGTTGGTGAGCACGGCCATTACGCCCCGGTTGCCATTATCGAAGGAAAGTTTTCCCATCCTTACTAATATTATAAATGCGAAAGTAACTCTGTCTGTCTGTCTGTCTGTCTGTCTGTCTGTCTGTCTGTCTGTCTGTCTGCTACGCTTTCACGTCTAAACCACTGGACCGATTTTGATGAAATTTTGTACAGAGATGGACTAAAGCTTGAGAAAGGACATAGGCTACTTTTTATCGCGAAAAAATGGGTATAAGGGGTTGAAATAGGGGTTGACATTTTGTATGGAAATTCGTCATTTTCGATGATAGAACCACGAATCTTTGTATTAAGACACCTGACAATCCTTACTAATATTATAAATGCGAAAGTAACTCTGTCTGTCTGTCTGTCTGTCTGTCTGTCTGTCTGTCTGTCTGTCTGTCTGTCTGTCTGTCTGTCTGCTACGCTTTCACGTCTAAACCACTGGACCGATTTTGATGAAATTTTGTACAGAGATGGACTAAAGCTTGAGAAAGGACATAGGCTACTTTTTATCGCGAAAAAATGGGTATAAGGGGTTGAAATAGGGGTTGACATTTTGTATGGAAATTCGTCATTTTCGATGATAGAACCACGAATCTTTGTATTAAGACACCTGACAATAAATAAATAAATATTCGTTCAAGCGTTTTGGAAATTCCATTTACATGGGGATGAAATTCAACCCCTAAAATACCAAAAAGCATACAGCCGAAACCATTGGGCCTAGAAACGTAATTTTTTTACACCATCGTATTTCTTGGGGTGCACGAGCACTAGCAAAGGATTTTTGGAAATTCACCCCCTTAAGGGGGTGAAAAACATATAGTCTTTCACGTCTAAACCGATTTTGATGAAATTCGGTACAGAGATGGACTAAAGCTTGAGAAAGGATATAGACTACTTTTTATCGCAAAAAATGTGTATAAGGGGTTGAAATAGGGGATGACATTTTGTATGGAAATTCGTCATTTTCGATGATCGAACCACGAATCTTTGTATTGAGGCACCTAATAATAAATACTCGCTCAAGCGTTTTGGAAATTCCATTTACATGGGGATGAAATTCAACCCCTAAAATACCAAAAAGCAAACAGCCGAAACCACTGGACCTAGAAACGTATTTTTTTTACACCATCGTATTTCTTGGGGTGCACGAGCACTAGCAAAGGATTTTTGGAAATTCACCCCCTTAAGGGGGTGAAAAACATATAGTCTTCCGCGTCTAAACCGATTTTGATGAAATTTGGTACAGAGATGGACTAAAGTTTGAAAAAGGATATAGGCTACTTTTTATTGCGAAAAAATGGGTATAAGGGGTTGAAATAGGGGATGATATTTTGTATGGAAATTCGTCATTTTCGATGATAGAAGCACGAATCTTTGTATTAAGACACCTAATAATAAATCCTTACTAATATTATAAATGCGAAAGTAACTCTGTCTGTCTGTCTGTCTGTCTGTCTGTCTGCTACGCTTTCACGTCTAAACCACTGGACCGATTTTGATGAAATTTGGTACAGAGACGGAATAAATCTTGAGAAAGGACATAGGCTACTTTTTATCGCGAAAAAATGGGTATACGGGGTTGAAATAGGGGTTGACATTTTGTATGGAAATTCGTCATTTTCGATGATAGAACCACGAATCTTTGTATTAAGACACCTGACAATCCTTACTAATCCTTACTAATATTATAAATGCGAAAGTAACTCTGTCTGTCTGTCTGTCTGTCTGTCTGTCTGTCTGTCTGTCTGCTACGCTTTCACGTCTAAACCACTGGACCGATTTTGATGAAATTTTGTACAGAGATGGACTAAAGCTTGAGAAAGGACATAGGCTACTTTTTATCGCGAAAAAATGGGTATAAGGGGTTGAAATAGGGGTTGACATTTTGTATGGAAATTCGTCATTTTCGATGATAGAACCACGAATCTTTGTATTAAGACACCTGACAATAAATAAATAAATATTCGTTCAAGCGTTTTGGAAATTCCATTTACATGGGGATGAAATTCAACCCCTAAAATACCAAAAAGCATACAGCCGAAACCATTGGGCCTAGAAACGTAATTTTTTTACACCATCGTATTTCTTGGGGTGCACGAGCACTAGCAAAGGATTTTTGGAAATTCACCCCCTTAAGGGGGTGAAAAACATATAGTCTTTCACGTCTAAACCGATTTTGATGAAATTCGGTACAGAGATGGACTAAAGCTTGAGAAAGGATATAGACTACTTTTTATCGCAAAAAATGTGTATAAGGGGTTGAAATAGGGGATGACATTTTGTATGGAAATTCGTCATTTTCGATGATCGAACCACGAATCTTTGTATTGAGGCACCTAATAATAAATACTCGCTCAAGCGTTTTGGAAATTCCATTTACATGGGGATGAAATTCAACCCCTAAAATACCAAAAAGCAAACAGCCGAAACCACTGGACCTAGAAACGTATTTTTTTTACACCATCGTATTTCTTGGGGTGCACGAGCACTAGCAAAGGATTTTTGGAAATTCACCCCCTTAAGGGGGTGAAAAACATATAGTCTTCCGCGTCTAAACCGATTTTGATGAAATTTGGTACAGAGATGGACTAAAGTTTGAAAAAGGATATAGGCTACTTTTTATTGCGAAAAAATGGGTATAAGGGGTTGAAATAGGGGATGATATTTTGTATGGAAATTCGTCATTTTCGATGATAGAAGCACGAATCTTTGTATTAAGACACCTAATAATAAATCCTTACTAATATTATAAATGCGAAAGTAACTCTGTCTGTCTGTCTGTCTGTCTGTCTGTCTGTCTGTCTGCTACGCTTTCACGTCTAAACCACTGGACCGATTTTGATGAAATTTGGTACAGAGACGGAATAAATCTTGAGAAAGGACATAGGCTACTTTTTATCGCGAAAAAATGGGTATAAGGGGTTGAAATAGGGGTTGACATTTTGTATGGAAATTCGTCATTTTCGATGATAGAACCACGAATCTTTGTATTAAGACACCTGACAATAAATAAATAAATATTCGTTCAAGCGTTTTGGAAATTCCATTTACATGGGGATGAAATTCAACCCCTAAAATACCAAAAAGCATACAGCCGAAACCATTGGGCCTAGAAACGTATTTTTTTTACACCATCTTATTTCTTGGGGTGCACGAGCACTAGCAAAGGATTTTTGGAAATTCATCTCCTTAAGGGGTTGAAAAGCACAAGTAACCCTGCTCCGGTGGTCGGTCCAACGACGAAGGCGACGTGGTGTTCGGGTGGGTTGCGGGTGTGTCGTGCTTACGCCCCTCTGTCGCCCCGGACGGAGTGGTGCGAGGAGCGCGCCGACCGCAGCCCACCACAAAAAAAAAGGGGGTTGAAAAGCATATAGCCTTTCACGTCGAAACCACTTAACCGATTTTGATGAAATTTGGTACAGAGATGAACTAAAGCTTGAGAAAGGATATAAGGCTACTTTTTATCGCGAAATAATAGGTATAAGGGGTTGAAATAGGGGAAAGTATTTTCTTTTTACGTCGTCTTATTTCTTGGGGTACACGAGCACTAGCAAAGAATTTTTGGAAAATCACCCCCTTAAGTGAGTGAACAGCGTATAGACAAAACTCTTGGAGCTAGGAACGTAAAACTTTCTATGCAATTCTCTTTCCTTTGTTGTAAGTGAGCTCTAAGAAATTATTTAATTAAAATCAACTCCTAAAGGGGTGCAAAATATATAGCCGAAATCATTAGGCCTAGAAACATGGAATTTTGTATAAAGTTGCCTTTCTTGGGGAAAGAGAGATTTTTGCAATTTTAGCTCTAAGGTGGTGAAAAGCGTTTAACCGAAATCACTGAGCCTAGGAAGGATCATTTTAGTACACGGTCGGCTTTCTTGGATTACTCCCAGATTTTCTTAGTGCTCACTTACCAAGCACTATGAAAAAATTTTTGGCAAGGATAAGCGAGCTCTAACAAAGAATTTTTGGCAATTCAACCCCTAAGAGGGTGAAAGCGTATAGCCAAAGATACCGGGCCTAAGAATGTGAAATTTTGTATACCGATCGGTTATTTGGGGTAAGCACGCACTAAGAAACAATTTTGGGCTGCCCCAAAAGGATAAAACGCATATAGTCGAAGACACCCAGCCAATGATATATCATCATTATCTTGCTCTTATCCTAATTACTTTGGATCGACGCAATATGTAGATACTCTACTGCCATCGTAGATATATTGCAAAGGTTCTAGCAACATTTTATGACTTGGCCGACATTGTTGGCCAGACGGCATCACCAATTGGTCCAGGTCGATATAAATCTTTGTCTTAGTAGTATTTTGCGACACCCACGAACAATGAAAGCGTGGTAATATTTCTAGCAGCTACCAGACAGTAAGTTACAATCAAAATATTATTCCAATTTTCTATCTCTACAAATAAATAAATTTGAAGCGTCTGTTTGTCTATCAAAATAATAGGTTTTATTTATGCTCACACAATACGGTCCAAATTTTTTTGTCTGTCTGTCTATTCGTTACAGGTAATCTTCAAAATGGCTGGACCGATATTGATTATATTTTACCATCAGGTCTACCAGTCGTACATAAGGAATAACTTAGACTATTTTATCCCAGGCTATATTTTATCCCGGTGTGGATGAATTAAGTCGATTTTAAAACTATTTCACTAATGGAAAGCTATTTTTAAGCGAGTAACATATTTAAGCTATAATGGTAATGGTTTTAAAAATAAATTCACTAATGAAAAGCTATATTATCAGTGAATACCATATAAAGGCTATTTTCATCCCGGTATTTGCCCGGGAACGAGAACTATACCGAGGGATGTCGACCAATTTTTAAAATTCTTTCACCAATGGAAAGCTACCTATGTTATCAGCGAGTAACATAGGCAATTTATATCTCTGATATTTCTGGAATTTTTTTTTTTTTGTACCCATGTTAATTTATAATATCAGCGAGTATCATAGGCACTTTTTATTTCGGTATTGGCATGGGAATGGGGTCTACGTGAATGAAACTGCGGGTGTTTGATTGATATAATTTTTTTTTCACCAATGGAAAAGTACGTTATCAGAGACTAAGGAAAGGCATATTTATCATCGTATTTGCACGGCAATCTGAACTACAAGCCTGGAAGTAATATTCAAATGTGAAAGTTTGTGAAGATATTTGGATGTTTGTTACTCAATCATGCTTAAACTGTTGAGCAGATTTGGATGAAAATTGACACGTAGATAGAGTATTTCTTAAATTAAGAAATGTAATACTCTTTATGTCGATAATATTCTTTGCGATAATAGTTCAATATGCAAGAAAAATTTTACGCGGGCGAAGCCGCGGGCAAAAGCTAGTTGTTTAATAAATACACACTACTCGACATAGTCCTCCTAAACGGCCTCCTAACGTCATAATCGCCACGCTACATGTAAGAAAATAATTACATTTTAAGCATAAATTAGGGTGGTAAATTTTTAAAAAGTCGACATGACGCAATCATACAATTAGATATGTAATTTGTACGATCATGTAACCAATCTCGACGCGATTATAAATTTTGTTAGTAAAATTTTTATTTTTATTCATCATTTATGATAATTGATCTCATTAAGAACATTCCGACTAATATAAGGCTGCATTAAAAAGTTAATTTTAATTTACTTAATTGTTGAAATTTATTTTGCAATTATTAGTTATAATCATGTTGAAGAATAGACGACAAAGAAACCTAAGGAATAACAGACGCTAAAAATATTGTTGCATGGGGCGTGGCAAGAGAAAGATGGCGTTATTTATACACCAATAACATACATAATTTTTTAAATAAAACTACTTTACGGATTTTATCGCGTTTGTATTTGATTTTTGATTGCCCGACGTTTCGAACACTTTGCACATTTTGATACAAGAAGAAGAATCATTCATATAGAATCATTTTCTTCTTACACTGGCAATAAATTTGTGTCAAAATGTGGGTCAATATTTAATAACTAATTTTTGTATTAGTTATTTCGGGATTTATATATCGGGATAATTATAAATTTTCTGCAATAAAGATAACTTGTTGGTAACGTGAGACACCTTAGTCCGCACGTGACCATGAACGCTGCAAAGTGTTCGAAACGTTGGGCAATCAAAAATCAAATCCAAACGCGATAAAATCCGGAGTTTTATTTAAAATGTGTAATACCATCAAAAACAAGACTTGCAAAAAAAGCCAAGCCTCGCAACTGAGTTGTTCTACCATAAAAATTTGTGAGATCCATGTTATACCAAGTCAGTTAACTCATCAATCCCTGCTTAAGGGACCTTTCTTCTTAAGTTATTACGTAAATAGCTAACCTAACAACTTCTTCATCATTTCATCATTTCAGCCCATATAAGTCCCACTGTTGGGCTCGGGCCTCCTCCATAATGGAAGGGTAATTGACCTACTATACCACGCTGGTCAGACGTGTTGGTATAGGGTTTTATTTCGAGTTTTCCTTCTCTCGCATAGATGTTATACGCGTTTTATATCCCTTAGTCGTCTCGTACGATCACCCACGGGTAAGATAGGGGGTGGTGAATTGTATTCTTACTCCGTCACCACACGGCAATCGCATAAAATCACACCTCATAAGTAATACATATTATATTAAATTGTACTAAACATTGTGCGATTGCCAAGTCAATCTATTTATTTAAAACATAAAAGATCTTTAATATTGATATAGTCACTATAAGAAGTTGTTAGGTTAGCTATTTACGTAATAACTTAAGAAGAAAGGTCCCTTAAGCAGGGACTGAATGAGTTAACCGACTTGGTATAACATGGATCTCACAAATTTTTATGGTAGAACAACTCAGTTGCGAGGCTTGGCTTTTTTTACAAGTCTTGTTTTTGATGGTATCTCATTTCTTTTTGTAGATAGACCTACTTATTTGCCTTTCTGGTACCTTCTACTTCTGGAATACCAACAAAGGATTTTCTTAGAGTACACTCTCTAAAAAATGAGGCATCTCTCCTTTCCGCTTGAGTCAATTCTACCTAAACTAAGCGAAGATATGTGGTAGTAAAGAAATTTGATTGATTTTTCGAAACACATCTCCTCTAGTCTCCGCCCGCTTTGATGGCAATCGAGCCTAATGATGGCGATCTTTCTTTCAGATAAATTTGAGGCAATTTAGTTTGCTTAATACTTTGGGAGATTTTGGTACAATTTCATAAGACACGTCCCACTCTTGCTTTTTCATTAAGTTGATTGACTATTTTACAAGTTATCTTTAAATATAATTATATCTAGGTATCTGTTTACACCTATTATGCCAATCATCATTTAGCCTATCGCCGTCCATTGTAGAACATAGACCCCTCTCATGCTTCACCATAAAGTGCCGTACTGTGGCACCTGCATCCCACGACGCTCAAGGGTAACAGAGTTGCCATGACTAGAGCTCATTTTTCTTCGCCTTATGAGGAATAATGACGTAGTCGCCACGTTTGGTAGGCGGGTTGGTTTCGCAGTGAGATATCACACATTTCCCCGGCGAGAGCTGCTGCCCACTCTCCTTCCTGTTGAATCTTTTTTTTTTTTTTTTTTTTTTTTTTTTTTAATGACAACGCTTTGCACTAAGGGAATAATAATTCTTATTTTGTGGGGGACTTTACAAACATAATTCAACATCACATCATCATCGCAGCCCTCATATGTCCCACTGTTGGGCTCGGGCCTCCTCCACAATGGGAGGGAATTTAACCCACTATACCATGCTGGTCAGCCATGTTGATATAGGGTTTCATTTCGAGTATTCCTTCTCTTGCACAGATGGTATGTGCATATTATATCCCATAGTCGTCTTATACGATATCCACGGGCAAGATAGAGAGTGGTGAATTGCATTCTTAATTCGTCACCACACGGAAAGAACATATAATTAACCGACACAAATTACATTCAGACTCAGAACAACAATTTGTGGATCGTACAAGCTGTTGTCTTGTATGGGATTCGAACCCGCGACACTAGCACGGTACGTTGGTACGTACCACTACGTCATCTGCGCAGTCTTAAGCCGGTTGTTACGATTCCCATAGAGAAACAATGATGGCGACAAATGTATTCTTTATTTTTTACAAAGTTACATTTCATTAACTGCAAATGTAACTTTGTAATCCTATATATTTATATGAGTTTACAAAATTATTTATGCAGTTAGTGTATCTCGGAAACTGGATGAAAATTATAATGTTTCATAATTTTTCCTTCATTTATACACTAAACACTAATTGTATTCTAAATTTGAAGCTTGTATGTCTGCTAGAAGTGCCACTTTAATATTGATGATCGGTCAGTCAGTCAGTGAGTGACAAAATTACGAAATTTTGACAAGTTATAATTCTTAAACTATTGGTTCAAATTGAATGAAATTTGAAATACACAATGTGTATACAGGGCCTGCTAGGTTACTAAAAAATCAGATTTCTAGCTTAATTAACTACGAAGTTATAGGGGGTCGAAAATGGCCTGAATGGCTTCGAGAAAAGTATGTTACGGCAGTTTTGCGTTTTGCCCGACTTTTTTTTTTTTTTTTTTTTTTGCGCGACATGGCGGTGGCACTGCCGTGCCCCCAGATACTCACGTCAAAATCAGAAATCATTATTCATAAATTTCTTGTCGTTGAAAAACGTACTTCCCCACATACGTTTTTTTATCATAGACATAAGGACTAGAAGCGCATTCAAGTGTAAAAAGAAGCTAGGTGATGGATACGGCCCACTAATGGCGGCCGAATCTTACCACCTCCTGCAGGCCAACCTCAACCACGCCGCCGAGGCACAGGACGTTTTCCTGCAAGCCATGGCGGAGTGGTTGATCGGTGCAGCCGTAGCCGCGGAGCCGTACGTGGTGCCTGACCGGCCCAATTGGCTGGGCAGCAGTGACGGCTCTGTGGCAATCGTCGCCTCTACGTCATGGCATTCCCCGCCCTTGATGCTCAAGGACAGGGGCGATGGGTATGTCGCGGCGGAATGGGGAGAGGTTACGCTATTTGGTGTTTACTTCTCCCCTAACAGGAGCGCGACGGATTTCGGGGCCTTCCTCACCATCCTGGGGGCCTCGATACGGCGACTGGCACCGCGCCAAGTCTTCGTTCTGGGGGACTACAACGCCAAGTCCACGGCGTGGGGGTCCCCCAGGACGAATGACCGCGGGCGGGCGGTCGAAGAGTGGGCGGCGGCACTGGGCCTCTGTTTGCTGAACAGGGGCTCGGTGCAAACGTGCGTGCGGCAGCAGGGCGGGTCGATAGTGGACTTGTCGTTCGCTAGCCCTAATGTCGCAGCACGTGTGAGGAGCTGGTGCGTCCAGGAGGAGGTTGAGACCCTATCCGACCACCGATACATCCGGATAGAGGTCTCCCGGACCCTCCTGCAGCCCAGCAGGGGTCACACGGCGGACGGAGCTCCCGCGTTTCCGCGGTGGGCTGTGGGTCGATTGGATCGGGACCTGTTGGCGGAGGCAGCCATCGTTCAGTCGTGGCTGTCCTCACCGCCCCAGGCGGACGGGGTGGATGCCGAGGCTGGCCGCATCCGCTGTGCGTTAACGCAGATCTGCGATGCGGCCATGCCCCGTGTGCGGCGTCTGCCCCCGAAGAATGCGGTCCCCTGGTGGTCCCGAGAATTGGCGGACCTTCGGGTCGCGTGCATACGTGCCCGGAGGGCTTACACCCGCAGCCGAGCGCGTCACCGCGACGCTGAGCGGGAGGGCCAGCTGTACGAGGCTTACCGTAGTGCGCGGTCTGCCTTCAGGCTGGCCGTCCGTACCGCCAAGGACGTTAGTCGGCGGGAGATGCTGGACAGTCTCGAGCGTGACCCCTGGGGTCGCCCCTACCTCGCGGCGCTGAACAAGCTCCGCGGGCGGGCCCCCCCCCCCCTCACCGAGACTCTCCAGCCCAGCCTCCTCACCAGAGTTGTCGAGGACCTCTTTCCACAGCGGGCGGAGCACACGCCCCCGGTCATGGCTTCGCCGGACAGTGACCGGGAGGCCGACGATGAAAGTGCTCCGCCCATCACGGAGCCGGAAATGGGGGTGGCGGTGGCGCGTATGCGAATCAAATCCACCGCCCCCGGGCCCGACGGTATTCCGAACCGTGTGCTGGCCCTGGTCCTCGAGCACCTGGGACCACGCCTCAGGGGACTGTTCGACGCTTGTTTGACGTCCGGGCAGTTCCCTGGGTGCTGGAAAGAGGGGAGGCTGGTTCTCCTGCCGAAGCCGGGACGGTCTCCCGAGTCGGCCTCGGCCTATAGGCCCATCGTGCTGCTCGATGATGCGGGCAAGCTGCTGGAGAGGGTGTTGGCTGCCCGCATCGAGCGGCACCTCGTCGGGGTCGGGCCCGATTTGTCGGACGCCCAGTTTGGTTTTCGGCGAGGGCGTTCGACGGTCGCGGCCCTGCTGCGCCTGAAGGCCGTGGTAGCGAAGGCCGTCGCCGGCGGAGGAGTCCTGTTGGCGGTGTCTCTGGACATCGCCAACGCCTTCAACAGTCTGCCATTCAGCTGCATCAGGGAGGGGCTGAGATATCACGGGGTGCCCGTGTACCTCAGGCGGCTGGTGGCAGACTACTTGGAGGGGCGCAGCGTCCTCTACGTTGACCGAGTAGGGGACGTTGTGCGAACGCCCATGACGTGCGGTGTCCCACAGGGGTCGGTTCTGGGTCCGACCCTGTGGAACATCGGCTACGACTGGGCGTTGAGAGCAAGCCTCCCAACCGGGCTGGGCGTAATTTGCTACGCCGACGATACACTCGTCACAGCCCGGGGTGGGACGCTAGAGGAGGCGGCACGTCTGGCAACTCTCGGCACCGAGGAGATTGTCAGGCGGATCGAAGCGCTGGGGTTGAGGGTAGCCCTGGAAAAGACGGAGGCCCTTTTATTCCATGGCCTCCGTACCGCCGGGCCTCCCGCCGGCGCTTCGATCACTGTGAAGTCGGTCACCATCAGCATCCAGGCCCACATGAAGTACTTGGGCCTGGTGCTCGACGGGCATTTTTGGTTCCGGGAGCATCTCCATCGACTTGTTCCCCGGCTTGTCGGCGCGGCGTCCGCCCTTTCGCGGCTGATGCCGAATGTGGGCGGACCCAGCTCTACGTGCCGACAGCTGTACACGGGGGTGATCCGGTCGATGGCTCTGTACGGCGCACCGGTGTGGGCGGGGTCCCTGACCGTCCGGCTGAGGGCCCTCTTGAGGCGACCACAGAGGGTCATGGCGGTCAGGGCCATACGCGGTTACCGCACGGTGTCGACGGAGGCAGCGTGCCTCCTGGCCGGAACTCCCCCTTGGGACCTGGAGGCGGAGATGCTCGCCGAGATTTATCGGCGGGTGTCTGAGACGCGCACCCGCGGCGGCATGGTCTCCTTGCAGGAGATCACCGCCTGGCGGGTCGACGCCCGCCGAGGAGTCATTGCCCGTTGGGCAGTCCGGCTGGAGAGTCCTCGGTACGGTGTCAGGACCGTCGAGGCCTTCCGGCCGATGCTGATGGAGTGGTTGGAGCGGACGCACGGGGTGCTTTCCTTCCGACTGGTGCAGGTGCTTACAGGGCACGGGTGTTTTGGGAAGTACCTGCACAAGATTGTCAGGAGGGAGAGCACACCGTCCTGCCACCACTGCAGTTGCGACGAGGACACGGCGCAGCACACGCTCGAGGAGTGTGCTGCATGGGAGGGAGAGCGCCGTGAACTCGTCGCGATTATCGGTGCCGACCTGGCGCTGCCGACCATCGCCAGGGCGATGCTCGACAGCGTCAGGAACTGGGACGCGGTCGCCGCCTTCTGTGAGGCCGTAATCTCACGGAAGGAGGCGGCGGATCGTGTGCGAGTAGAGCTCCTATTCGGCGACACGTTCCGCCGCCGGCGACTCGGGCGGCGCAGGCGCGAGTATCTGCGCCTAATGCCGCCCTAGCCGAGGCCGCGGGTGATCGGACCGGGGAATTGTCCGTCACCCGCAGAGAGGCTGACCGCGCGATGGCGACCGACGTCCCAGTACGTCGAGAGGTGAGGTTACCCGAAAGGTATTCCGTCGGGCCGACCACTGATGACAAGTCACATCTGCTCCGGTGGTCGGCCCAACAACGAGGTGACGTGGGTACGGGTGGGTTATGGGCCTGCGCGCCGTCCTTTCATCGCCCCGGAGGGACAGGACCGCGCGTGCGCTTACCATAGCCCACCCATTAAAAAAAAAAAAAAAAAAAAAGTGTAAAAAGAAGCTAATTATATTTTAGTGCCTGATGACGGTTGCATTGACTCCTCTTAATCAATATTAATATCGTGTGGTGAAGGAGTAAGAATACAATTGAGCACTCCCTCTCTTGCTCGTGGGTGTCGTAAAAGACGACTAAAGGGTTAAATATGCATATAACATCTCTACAAGAGATGGCAAAATTGAAATAGAGCCTTATACCAACTCCAACTGTCCAGCGTGGTATAGCAGATCAATTTCCTTCCCATGGTGGAGCAGGCCCAGCAGTGGGATGTATATAAACTGTAATGATGATGATAATATGTATATATACAAGTAAGATTTATCAAATTCTATTCAAATATGATGTTTGCGTAAGGAAGTAGGTCTCTGTTATGCAAATTCCTTTTCCGGAAATTTTATATGCCTACATTGCTGTTAAATAAGTATAAAAAAAATATAATAAATTTAAACTATTCTCTACGTAGAGCATAATTTAAAAACAAAAAAAAACCAAATATTCTTTAGACAGATTTTAAACTCGCTTCCTAGTGATTCAACTCCTAGTCGTGTTTATACATATTTTTTTAATATCTAAACGTAACAATTAGGTCAGAAAGTGGCATATTGCATGACGGCATGAGCATTGTTTTACGACTTCTATCGCTCTATTTTCACGCTGCACAGTTAATTATAAATTATGTAAACATCAAATTGTTTTTAACATTATATGTGTTTGCGGTCACCGCACTCCTCGCACCACTTCGTCCAGGGCGACAGAGGAGCGTAAGCACGCAACTCCCGCAACCCACCCACGATGCACGTCGCCTTCGTCGTTGGGCCGACCACCGGAGCAGGGTTACTTGTCATCAGTGGTCGGCCCGACGGAATATCCCTACGTGGGGTACCCTCCCATCGACCGACGTCCCCCTCTCGGGGAGGACGTCGGTCTTTCCTCACGCGGTAACATTTTATGTTTATAGAAGCACACTGTCGCCAGTCTTTTTTCTACAGCCGCGGATCGGTACCTCCGGGGTAGTATACCACAGTCTCCCAAACAATCAACGTCAGAGTATAATTGGGACGCGGTCGCAGCCTTCTGCGAGACAGTGATTTCGCGGAAGGAGGCGGCGGATCGCCTGCGCGAGGAGCGCAGCCTCGATGAGGAGGTCCGCCGCCGGCGACTGGGGCGGCGTAGGCGCAACTATCTGCGCCTCATGCCGCCCTAGCCGAGGCCGCGGGTGACGTGACCGGGGATTAATCCGTCACCCGCCGATAGGCCGACCGCGTGAAGAAAGACCGACGTCCTCCCCGAGGGGGGGACGTCGGTTTTTAGTCGGTGAATTATCATCTCTTCTCGTGAGTATAGTAATGCGTTGCTAATGTTCTGTTGATGTCACCACAGAGCGAAACTCTCGACCCGTTGCTGGCGGCGTGCGCGGAGAGCCCCGCGCGCGGCAACGGGCGCCGTCCCCCCGCCTCGCCGCTACACCCCGATGCATGCGCTGAGATGCGACGACAAATACTTTACTTACAAGTAAGTACATATTTTATAAAGACCTTACCAACCCTTAAATTGCTGCTCGTAAAGGACGGTTAAGCCCTTTACCGACCTGGACCAACTGAATACCTAAGGAAGATTGACGTTAGACAGGCTGGCCAGTCTAACAATATTGCCAAAGTTTTCGCAATATGTACCATGGGAACAAGTTGCCTCCATATACGTCGACTACAAGTAATAGGGTAATGAGCAGGGTGATTATGATAGGTAAGATAAATGAAGAATATAATATGCCACCACTCTTTAATTTTTCCGTGGAAGCCGAGAAATACACCACTAAAAATTACCATATCAAGAGCGATTGCCTACCCGTTGGTGTAGCCACGATCCAGCCTATGTATAAGGTGTGTTTATATAATCAAGACTAATACATGATTGAAGTGCAGTGATTGAACGGTATGCGTTCATCACGATTTATCCTACCTACATGTTAATACTGGCAGGCTGAGTTCATCCTCAAAAAAAAAGCTAAATTCATCCCTCATACACGCTTCGTTCGGAACCAATCCTTAGGTCCTATATCACGCGTCCTTTTTTCATTCAGGTGCAGGTAACAGTTAGATGCAGGTGATGGCTACTTTAGAAATTTAAACATAGGATCAAATTCCTTTTTCTTGACAAGTTACTGTTTGGTCATACCTCTTCTGAATTATCTGGAACGACAGAAGAGTAGCCTATTGTTGTTTAAAAAAGCAATCAAGAGTAGATTTTGTAGAAAAGGTTATTATAAAATCTCGGATTATCTTGATGATAATACAGACTGGTTATGAGCAGCTCCTCATTCAGGCATTTTCTCATTATTTCAAAAGGTGTTACATACATGTTTATTCTGTTGCTGTTAATATAATTGTAAAGCGTAGCGTGTTTTGCCAAACGAATTTGTTGTTTAATCTGTGTTTTATGTTTGTGGCCCATGGTATTGGTCATGCTCACTGAAGGGTCTGCTTGCGGTAGCTACGAGGAGCGGGTCACTCCCTTCCCTCCATTGTGGTTGAGGGGAGTGATGGCTGCTCTAGTGGTTAACTCGTGATCGGGTGCCGCTTGCGGGATCTGGTCCAGCCATGGTACTTTTTCGTTATATTTAATAACTGTATTGTATGATGATTCGAAAGGCATCACACTGGAGCTATTAATAGACATGTTGTTGTATATTATCTTATTAAAAAAAAAAATAGTAAATGAATAAAAAAGAAGACAAGCCCACTGAGTTTCTTGCCGGATCTTCTCAGTGCGGTCGCGTTCCGATCCGGTAGTAGTGTAAGGTAAAAATGTAAAAAAGTGACCATATGTAAGTGCCCCCGCGGGGTTTATGCATAATAAAGTATTTGAATTTGAATTTGAATTTGAATTGCCCCATAAACTATGACACCTATTCTATCCATCTCCCTAATTTGGCAAGCTAAACGATCTGATTTTCCATTCTTCGGTGATCTACATTTTGTTTCTTTTTATTAAAGAGAACAATCTGCATTAAGGATATAATACTTGTATTGTGGGAGGACTTTGCTTTGATGTAATTAAGGGTGAAAAATTACACTCAGACTCAAAACATCAATTTGTACAATAATTTTCCCAACCAACCTAACACCTGGCAAATTAGACCGGTATCTGAACCACTTTCAACTAACCAAGTTTAAGGTATTTTCTAACTAGATGTGTGTTTTATTTCAGAGTCAGTTAGAAGAGCGCGATCGAGTTGTGCGTGTGTTACAGCAGCAGATGTTGCGTATGGCTGAAAGCCACGAGCCACGACACGACGACACGTGCAATGTCGCCACGCAGACGGAACGGGTACGTAACTTATTATTTATCATTTTAATATTGACCACACTGTTGACAGTCGTGCCAAGGACCGGTCCATTCAGGGTAGTACCACATTCTCGCAGAAAATCGACGTCTGAGTAGTAGTAAATTTTTATTGTCATTCGTTCGGTGAACAAGAGAGCCGGCAGCCGAACTCTCTCGGCCCGTTCACGACGCTGTGAGCGGCAGCTAAGCGCGGAGCGGCGCACAGTGGGAAAATCGCGTATGTTTCGTCTGATAACTCCGTATCTCAGTTGTTTCAAAACTAAATGAGCTGTAATTTTGCACACATATACTTGAATGTTTAAAGTTTAAATGAAACAACTTTGATTTTAAAAAATCTGTTTATAAATTAATTAAAAATAAAATTAAAAATACATGAATTATATAAGAAAAAATACAAAATATGCTTGTTTAATTTACATAAAATGGTAGAACATAGTACTAACATATTATAAACGTATACTACTAAGTACTATATATACTAAAATGGTAGACCAAACTAGAAAAAAATATTGTAAATAAAACTACTTTTACGGATTATATCGCGTTTGTATTAATTATCTATATATGTATTATATATTAATTTATAAATTTTATTCCATTACAACGACTTTCACATGAAACGGTTTTGAGACGGCTTTGTATGGGGCTTTACCAGCGTGTGCCGCTCGGGACGCCGCGCCGCTCGCCGCTAAGACCAAAGTCGTGACCAGGCCGTCTGAGGCGGTTCATGTGTGGTGGATTTTGATGATGCCTTTAGTATCATTGAACGTTATTGCATGCATTCACACTTTCATCACAGTAGACAGCAGCCTAGCAAAGGTCCATGATTTGTAGCATCACTTACCTACCGTCAGGTGAATTGTTTGCTGGTTTGCCACCAACAACAATAAAAAATCTGTTGTTTGGCTGACGACAGAAGAAACGTGTAGTGCCGCATTGGACCTCTTTGCCATCATTTGGGCTGACTACCAGTACCTTGTCTTCAGGGGTCATTTAGCTTATCATTGCCCACTGCTAGAAGTAGTTATCTTTATAAATGTGGGGCTAGTACCAGTCAGCAGAATACGCAGCAATGTGGGTTAGCGATTATATCTCCAAAGCAAGTAAGAGTTGGCAACAATTGTATTCTTAAAACTTTATTTACGAGTAAACGTGATTGACAACGACATGAGATTTCAATCCATATATGTAGAGGAAATCTGATCCAACCGTTTTCTCCAAGTTCTTAAATGCGCCACGGATGTTAAAGTAGCAGTTGTCGCCTCAATGGTGATAGGGAGGGAACAGGAGAGTTATGGGACCGCACGGCGCCCTCCGTTGTCCTGAACAGTACGGATCGGATGGATCTAGATCATAGCATACCAGCGAAAAAAAATGTTCCATCATGAGTATGGGTAGCAGCACTTTTCTAGGAAACCTTGCAATCGTTAATCCGCCTGCCATAGGTGATCATTATGATTAAAAAAATATAAATAATATACCCAAAAAGGGAGGCCTACAATCGAAGTAAGAATACAATTCATCACGGGTCGTAAAAGACGACTACGGAATATATTCATATAACAACTAAACAAGAGAAGCAAAACTCGAAATGAAACCCTACATCAATCCGTCTGGCTAATTCAATTCTCTTTCCATTGAGGAGGAGTTTCGAGCACAGCAGTGAGACGCGTATGGTTTGAGATGAAAATGTGTTTTTACTTTTACTTGTATCTTAATAGTTAATAAGTTATTACTTATTTCCCGATTACTAGATAAGTTTAGGTATATTTTTCATTATTAATTGGAACAACAAGCTTTAAAATAAGATATATTTTAGAATTTGATATTTGATAAAGGAATAAGGAAGATGTTGCGTACCAACAGAAAAATAGGCTTATAGAATAAAAAATAATGAGAAGAGACAGCAAAGTAAAGGCGTTAACTTTGCTGTTTTTTTTTTCTTTTTGGGGTGTGGGTTGCGGGCGGCGCGCTCCTCGCACCACTCCGTCCGGGGCGACAGAGGGGCGTAAGCACGCACGCCCAACAACCCACCCACGATGCACGTCGCCTTCGTTGTTAGGCCGACCACCGGAGCAGGGTTACTTGTCATCAGTGGTCGGCCTGACGGAATACCCCCTATTTGGGATACCCTCCCATCGACCGACGTCCCCCCCTCGGCGGGTGACGGAATAATTCCCGGTTTGCTGTATGGGAAGCGTAAAAATCAAGTGAAGGGTCACCGGGAGAGTGAATAAAACTTTATATCGTCAATTGCGATCGCCAATCAGCCTGTCAAGCGTGGTAATTATAGCAAAATTCTCTCTTTAAAGAGATCTGTGACTCGATGGATGGATAATATTCATCATCAGTTTTACCATTGTTATACAAAACTAAATTCATAAGTAGGTAAACATTTTGATTCATCATATACGTCCCACAGCTGAATTATTATGACGGAGGCAGCGTGCCGATTAACGGAGGCAGCGTGCCTATTGGCCGGGACCGATGGAGGCAGCGTGCCTATTGGCCGGGACTCCCCCGTGGGACCTGGAGGCGGAAATGTTCCCCGGATTGTATCGGCGGGTGACGGGGGTGCGAGCGGGGGGCGGTGTGATCTCGTTAAGGGAGCTCACCGCCTGGCACGTCGTCGCCCGCCTGACGTCATTGCCCGTTGGGCAGTCCGGCTGGAGAGGCCTCGGTTCGGGGTGCGAACCGTGGAGGCCTTCCGGCCGGTGCTGATGCAGTGATTGGTGAGGCGGCACGGGGTGCTCTCCTTTCGACTAGTGCAGGTTTTGACGGGGCATGAGTGCTTCGCCAAATACCTGCACAAGGTCGTAAGGAGGGAGAGTACACCGTCCTGCCACCACAGCGATTGCGACGAGGACACGCCGCGCCATACGCTCGAGGCCTGCGCGGCTTGGGCAGTGCAGCGCTGTGAACTCGTCGCAATCATCGGTGCAGACCTGACGCTGCCGGCTATCGCTAGGGCGATGGTCGACAGCGTCGGGAATTGGGACGCGGTCGCAGCTTCCTGCGAGACAGTAATCTCGCGGAAGGAGGTGGCGGATCGCCTGCTCGAGGAGCGCAGCCTCGATGAGGAGATCCGCCGCCGGCGACTGGGGCGGCGACGGCGCAATTACCTGCGCCTCATGCCGCCTAGCCGAGACCGCGGATGACGTAACCGGGGATTAGTCCGTCACCCGCCGAGAGGCCGACCGCGTGAGGAAAGACCGACGTTGGTCGATGGGAGGGTACCCCAATAGGGGGTATTCCGTTGGGCCGACCACTGATGTCAAGTAACCCTGCTCCGGTGGTCGGCCCAACGACGAAAGGGACGTGGTTTTCGGGTGGGTTGCGGGAGTTGCTTGCTTAAGCCCCTCTGTCGCCCTGGACGGTGTGGTGCGGAGGCGCGCCGATCGCAGCCCACCCACAAAAAAAAAACAGCTGAATTATTCGTAGATTCGTATCGGGATTTATTTCGAATTTGTCTTCTCTTGCATATGTGCAAGTCGCTCTTAATCGTGTTTTACGACATCCACAGGCAAGATGGGGATAGTGACTTGTATTCTTATTCCGCCACCACACAGAAAACATTTTGTTTATATAGATATAGTTCCATACTGTATTTATAAACAGATAAAATGATCGTCGAAGGACTTTATAATATAACTAGCAACCCCCTTCGCTTCGGTTTCAGTCGTCTTTCTTGCGTAGTTCCCGTGGGAATACCGGAATAAAATATAGCCTAGGTTACGCCCTGACATTATAGCTTTCTATTGGTGAAAGAATTTTTGAAATCGGTCCAGCCGTTTTGAAGATTACCCGGAACAAACAGACAGACAGTAAAAAAAAATATAAAGTGTATTTTAGGCCTATGTATAGCGCAAATAACCGTGTGAGCATGAAAAAAGCCTATTATTTTGACATTACAAACAGACACTCCAATTTTACTTATTGGTATAGACACAGATGTATACACATTTCGTCTAGACAGAGTCACTAACATAAGCAAACCCTTTTATTTTCAGTTACGGCCGCCGATGAGCACAGCGCTAACGGGTTCTGACAATTCCGGATTAGTGAGGTGATACATTTTTACATTATTACAGCAAAAAAAAAACACTCAGTAATTGCCTTATTACTCATACATCTACTTTCTATTTTACTTTATTCACAATTTCACATGTTACATTTATTATTTATTGTTTTAGGTTTATCTTCGCTACGATTAAATCCATTTTATATTCAATGCACTCGTCTATAGTTCTCATGTACATACCGCCTGCTATACCTTCCTATATATCTCATTATCATAACCAATGTAATTCAATCATTCATAATACAGTTTCGAAGAGTCAAAATTTGATATCAGATCTTAATAATTCAAAATGGATCATCATATTCAAAGACTATATGAATAAAAAAATGACATTTGCACCCACATCTATGTGTAGAATTACTCTAACTTTATCTCCATATTTTACTGGTATACTTATTTAATTATATTTTCAGCTATACTTGTTTTATTAAAAGCCTTAGTTACGGATTCATCATTTATAGTTTCGACATTTGCATTAGATCCTTTAATGTTCATTTTGTTTCTAATTTCCTCACATGCTGCTTTAAATTCCGATTGGATTTTCATTTGAAAATTCTCTATACATTGGATATTGGATGCGGCAGTTTCCACTTGGGAACGAGGGTTCGTCCGTCGGATCAGGTAGCGTGGATCGACTGCTTGTTCGCTGTTTGCCTATTGTGTTCCGTCAATGTGTTGTGCTTACTGCATCTCTTGTACAAGAACGACGGCATGGATACAGTGTTTCTTGTCTCTGATAGAGACATCGATGAATATTGCTATAGATATATCAAGTAAAATTTACTTTACAAAAAATGCATGATTGTTGATACAATAAAATATACTATTGCCCAAAATTGTAAATATAAGTGCCTGCGCGTTTCACTAAAGCAATTTTTTAAGCAAGCTGGTAGTTCTTGCCAATTTAGTTTGAAGCAGATCATAGATCTGCATTTGGAAGATTTTATTCGTCCCGACTAAGTTTCATTAGCAATTTCTAACTGAAATTCGACAAATTTATGACAAGATATATTATTATTACATTTGAATATGCAAAATTCTATATCATAATTTACATTTGCAATGAATTAAATTTAGTTAGTAATAAAGTAATAAAAGTATTTTGGAAGCGAAATACACCTTAATTAGAATTTAAGTTCAAAACTTTGATATATTTTAAAATGTATTAGGATTTAAAGTAAATAAAACACAATAGAAGGCTCAACTGCTTGAGCAAAGTCATCTAAATAAACATAAATATATTTTTGTTAGTGAGATTTGGTGCTAATATTGATAATACGCATGAAAGAATTTATAAACTAAGACACAGTTGGCACGTACTTTGAATAATTGGCTTTAATTAGGGAATTATTTTGTACATTTAACAATAGTGGTGTGTACTATTAGTAAATTTATGATATTTTTGGTTTATTTTGATTATGAAATTCATCTCTGTTACACGCTGCCCCTGCAGAATATAAAGGTGAGGGGATTCATGTACATACATTACAATATCCTACGCAGTTATTGTAAATTATCTCTACTTACAAGTATAACATTTAATATTTTCATGTGTTGTTCTCGCTTTATATCAGCTAAACATGCTAATGCTTTTAGGTACATAAATATTTCTTCAGTCTTAACCAAAAATAAAAATCATCTAAGAATATAATTCTTACTGAAATTTTAAAACTGTTGATAGTCTAAATAACTAATTAACGTTTAGATAGTCCAAATATTATTCTAGTTAGATGAAACTTATAGTATATGATAATAAAAGCTCCAAGTATTTCATATTTATTAAATTTTCTTGATGTTTCGCAGTTGGAATGAACACGCTGGTGTGAGGAAGCTGCCGTCTTACAGTGAAGCACAAAAGACTAAGAGACCTGTTACCAACGGGACTGTGAACAAATGCCAGTGCGGTGTTAGAAAAGTGAATGGACTGTATAATGGAGATGAAAATATTCAAACAGACAAACGGGACACCGTGCAAATAAAAACTAATAGCAGAGTTGGATCCAAATACTTACAAGCACTCGCTAACAATGACACTAATAGAAGATACATCAAAAGGGACTCGTCTGTTGGAGAGAAGAGCGATCGAAAATCACTATACACAAATAGATCCCGTTCAATCGAAAATTTTCAGAATCAGTACACAAACACTGAACGAACTATCACCAAAAACATTGTCATTGAGGAAACCGCACTCATCAAACATCATACATCCTATGGTGACCTTTACAATGGAAGGATAAGTAGTAAGGAAAGCGTTAATAGACATAGCCCAAGCCTTGGACAATCTACTGACACGGATTATAGTTCTGATGGCGGATACAAATCCCTTCCTTCATCAATAAACTCCAATATTTCACCTAAAAAGGTGAGTGGTATACCAAGGAGATCCATTGAACAGAAATTCCTTGCAACTAAACAAGTCAAAGCAAGCGCTATATGAACACTTATAAAATTCTAAAATCTGGTCTAAATAGGACTTGAGCTAATGCAGGTTTATCGATGGAATAACTTCCATCTAGTGACATTCTTCAAATGAATCATCTGTTCATTCATGTTTACGTATCGTAAATTTTGATGTTTCTGAAGAATCAGATCGTTTGTCTGTAGTATAAATAGAATGAACTAATATTGATGTAAATACGTTTGAAGTATCCAAAATTAATCAAACAGGTGAGCGACGTCCAAATAATTATTACAGTGTGACTGTTGAAGCGAGTTGCTTGAGCAATGCTTGTTCGCATTTATTTCCCTTCAATCATCGTAAAACTAATTTATAAGCTACATTTAGTTGAACGATGCCAAATTATAATCGATGTTAATAAACCAATCATCAATATAATCTTTATGAATTAAATAATTTGACGCGAAATTTATAATTTCTTAATACGATGCTTTTGTGCATTTTTTTATTATAAAAACGAATATTTAATATATATTAGTGGACTAGCTGAAACTGAAATTAATTTTTGTAGATTTAATTTACAAAATTTTTGTATACTGGCTATAATAATTTAGATTTTCTATGTTAGGCAAACTAGTTAAATATAGCTGTAATATGTGATAAGAGTGGCTGTAAGAACTTGTATTTAATTAACACACGCCTACATGATATCTTCCCTATCGTTGATAATTATACATACATCTATATTGACCGACTAGTTCCGTTGTAACTAAAACGGTTGATGTCAAGGTTGTCTTTATTATAAACTAGCCACCCGCTTCGATTTCAATCGCCTTACCCGCGTAGTTCCCAATCCCGTGGGAATACCGGGACAAAATATAACCTATGTTACTTCCTGATATTATAGCTTTCCATTGAAAGAATTTTTGAAATCGGTGCAGTAGTTTCGGAGCCTATTTAATACAAACAAATAAATCTTTCCTCTTTATAATATTAGTATAGATTGCTTAGTTTCTGTTGACTGAGAAATCTTGTTACTACCGGTCATCGTCATTTCAGCCTATAACATCCCACTGTTGGGCTCGCGACTTCTTCAGTAAGAGAAATTGCCCAACTATACTACATTGGCCAGACGTATTGGTATTGAGTTCTCTTGCGTAGATTTTATATGCATATATCCCTTAGTCGTCTTTTACGACACCCACGGGTAAGAGAGGGAGTGATGAATCATATTTTTACTCCAGAAAAATCAGTTATCAATGTTTTATATTTAAAATTTAACCTATAAGTTTTATTTTTGAAAGGTAATTAGAAATTTCTTTTCTAGAATGTCTCATAATATCTTTAAGTATAGATTGATCATTAAACACAAATCCAAGTGAATGTTTTAAAATATTCACGATTCACACGAGTCATTTCTATATGGTGGACGCTACGAACACTATCTAACACTTTATTGCTCGTGTGTATTCTCAAAAACGATGAAGGTCTTTAGATTGTAGCCAATTCCAGCTGATGCAGTTTGATCAATATTCCCAAAGAGGATTGACGACAGGCAGGCGACCAGTCATAAAACTATTGTCAATAACTTTTGCAATACTGTAAAAGAATAACATATGACCGAGTCGAGCCCAATTAATTGGCATAAAAACATAATGATGGTCATAATTTTTTTAAAAGATTCCTAACGAATTTCTGATTCTTTCAAAAATATGCTTAAACGTAAAATATTAGTTACTTATGTGTTAATAATATATTCTACTAGCAACCCGCCCTCGCTTCGCTTCGATTTTAGTCGTTTTACCCGCGTAGTTCCCGTTCCCGTGGGAATACCGGGATAAAATATAGCCTAGTTTACGCCCTGATATTATAGCTTTCCATTGGTGAAAGAATTTTTGAAATCGGTCCAACCGTTTTGATGATTACCCGGAACAAACAAACAGACAGACAGACAAAAATTTTTTAATCTGTATTTTAGGCATAGGTGTCGTGCAAATAGCCGTGTGAGCATGAAAAAAGCCTATTATTTTGAGATTACAAACAGACACTCCAATTTTATTTATTGGTATAGATAGAGTACGTATATAACGTACTCTATAGAATCTTTCATGGGGAATGCTCTGTGCAACTGTTCGACTTGGTACCACCGTCACCGTTTTACCAACGTACCACTCAACATCTCACCAGGGTTCATTCATCTCACCTCGAAACGTTATGGTCTTTAAATGTACGTTTCCAGCGATCATTTCTATCACGTACTGCATGTACGTTTCTGTTCTGGAACGAACTACCTGCTGGTATGTTTCCCGAGCGCTATGACAAGTCCTTCTTTAAACGAGGTTTAAGAAGAGCATTTTCTTAGTAGACAACTGCCTAGCTGTGTGTTACGGCAGTATGACTTAGCATCAGGTGTGCTGCTTGCTTGTTTGCCACCATTGGCAATAAAATAAAACTAAAACATTAATATATTTTTAAAGGATTTAACAATCTTTTCCGGATTGTGACGGAGTGAACATACAATTAACCAATACCTATTTTGCTCGTGGATGTCGTAAAAGACGATTAAGGGATATAATATGCATATAACTATCATTTATGCAAGAAAAAACCTCTATCAATATGACCAGCATGATATAGGTCAAATTGGAGGCTCGAGCTTAGCAGTAGAATGTTAATGATAATATTACATCATGACTTTGACATCAAAGCAACAACTCTTATTATTCTGTAGCGCGGTTAAAATTATTTTTACATACATACATACGTTCTTTTTTTTGTGACTATAGTTGTTAGCCACAAATGGCTAAGACCACATTGCCCGGACTGTTGAGTTAGCGGTAAGGGCTCTCAACCTAAAACATTCTTTAACTTTGCACTTATACTTGAGACAACCCTGACATTGAACGATTGACCTTGCCAATGAATCTTTCGTTCATTATCGATGTATAATTATTATTAAGTATTATTACTTGTATATCGTTAACACATAATAAAATACTTCAGAATATTTTTAATATATAATTTATTTAAAAGTTATTTAAAACTCAGTAGGTATCAAATAGGTACAAATATCATTCGCTTTTAAGGCATTGTAATACCTCAGATGTAATAATGCATTTGTTGAGTCAATGTTATTGTAATTTAATGTTTAAATTTAGTGAAAAATTTATAATCTTGTGCAGAGCCTACCTTTATTATATCCTATATTGATACCTAGAACAATTATTACTCATTTAATACAGTTTATCTTTTAATGGATATGTGTACTTATGGCTACTTGAACTTATTCATTGTATTGCGCTTAAACTACATTGGTTATGTAACTATAAGCCCACTAGCTTTAGAAAAGTTTATTTAACTAAAAAAAAACATTGAAGTTGTTTCAATAAATAATTTTAATTTCGATGTGTTGGTTTTATTTTTAAATTAAATTCAATTCTGACTGCGAAAAGCATAAGCCTAAGTATTGCACAACGATCCCTAGACATAGGCAATCGGCTAATTTCGGCTTCGAAGAGCATTATCACTGTCGCACATTAGGTACCTGTGTGACATTTGCCAGTCTTTGTACAAATATGAGATAATGCAGTTGCATCCAGTCAAGATATACATAAAGTGTTGCTAAAACCGCAATAATTTGGAAAAAAGGTTGAATTTTATTTGATACGAAAAAGTTATATTTTTTATATCAATTCCTAATAGATACCAGGCTATTAGAGTTTCATGCGACGTCACATAGGGCGCAACAGGGACAATGTTCTACGACGTTATTCGAATGTCTTCTTCCAAGAGTCGGTGTGTAATATTTGTCTCCAGGTCTTATCATCATCACAGCATATATACATCCCTCTGTTGAGCTCGAGCCTCTTCCAAAATAGGACGGAAATTGACCTACCGTACCACACTGGTCAAACGGGTTGGTACTTATAGAGTTTTACTTCTCTTCTTAGATGTAATCTGCATACTATATTCTCATTGTCGTCTTTTAAAAGACCTACGAGCGAGAAATGGGGTGATGAAATGTAATCTTAATTGGTTTCCACAGAGATGTTGTTTTATGACAGCCAAATTGTAATTGAACGTTGGTTATTCTGACAAATTGCTCCATATCCTTTGCTTTGGTTATGTGTACTATAATTCATGACACAAAATACTTTTTCGCATAAATGGAATGTCTACTACGCAAGGATGGAAGTCTACCGACTGTCGAATCGTTTAATGACGGGCTGAAGATGGTGAAGCTCAATCATTTAATTCCAACTCTACTCACTCTGTGGGTGCACGAGATCTTAAAAGTTTAATATTATCTATATCGAAATCACTAAATAGCTTCTTAGCTGGACTTAAATAATATGAAGAACGGCTGATGACATTTTCCAGCACCAAAGCAAACAGGTCTGTATCACCCCAGACATTATCTTCTATATAGAAATCATCAAATAGCTTCACAACTTCTCTAAAGTGAATCCATTAACGACAGAAAGCAAACATGATTTACTACATGATTACCTTATTGGACCTGTTTTGTAAAAGTAACAGCTGCTTCTATGTACGACGTACCTTCATAAGAACGTATAGTTTTCTCACGGTTAACTTTTTGTATCCCAAATGTTGACTGGGGATGTAAGGTACCACCATGCAAAATTTCATTTAAATCGGTCGTATAACTTCGGAGATTAGCCCGTACAAATAGATAAACAGACAAACAGACAGAGAAACAATAAATTTGAAAATAATCTGGATATGTTCTATTTCACTTCTAACATCCCTTGACTCAGCTTTTAGTGTTTTTTCTCTATGTATAGACATTCGATCTCTACAGTTTTATTACATGTATAGATAGATAAACAGACGTAAGAACTGAGATGCAACTGTAAGAAAGTAGCAGATTTTACAGATCTTTGATAGACTTGAAAATTTCTATATTTTTTACGTACACCTTTGCCATCAAACTTCCACAAAAGAGGTACTGCGATGGCAATTCAAGTAGCGATGCCATCAAGGTACAGGGATGCCAAATTCAGATTTACGAGTAAAGTTGCAAAAATATTTGCTTTTTCTTTTGTCACATGTGTCACAGTTATGAATGAATTTTTCTTCGATTTTTTTTCAAAGTACAGCCCTCGTAGGGAGCGTTGTAACGGGCAATATTACAAACATATAATTAGCAGACACAAATAAACCTAGATTCAGAATAATAATTTATGGATCATTTAAAAAACTATTCTACGTCAAACTCCATTGGCACGGGGGAGTCGTTATTTAGTTCACTTCGCCGACTGAGCAGTTAGCACATTGGAAGTGAGATTTGCGCTAATGTAATAATGGTCACAATGAGACTTATTGAACACTTTTTAGTAAACATAGCACTAAGTCTAAAGATAGATCCTTAGCATTCAATCAACAATGGTACTGCGACCTACATTTACCACTGATTAGCTAGTGAATGAATGGAAACCAATACCCCGAAAGACTGATAAATTATGATCTGAACATAAGTCGCATCTATCGTCCGTCGCGACGACATGACCCATCGCCTATCTTATTACCTTTCCATCGCCCGCCATGAAGATAGTAACACACCGTGAAGTTCTGTTTAGTTTTGAATTACAAAGAGGTTAAAAGTGGCGCGAAATGGTTCGTGTGAAATATGCACAGGGTCGTGGACCAGGAGGGTGGTGGTGCTGTTTTTCAAGAAGGGCAATAAAACGCTCTTATGGAATTACAGACCCATCTCACTCTTGAGCCACGTCTACAAATTGTTCTCAAGATTCATTACGAACCGACTTGCGTGCAAGCTCGACGACTTTCAGCCGCCCGAACAAGCCGGCTTCCGAAGAGGTTATAGTACCATAGACCACATCCGCACGCTACGCCAGATTATACAGAAGACCGAGGAGTATAATCGGCCTCTGTGTCTAGCGTTTGTGGACTATGAGAAAGCCTTTGATTCTGTCGAAACTTGGGCAGTGCTGCAGTCCCTTCAGCGGTGTCAAATTGACTATCGATACATCGAAGTGCTGAAGTGTTTGTATAGAAACGCTACTATGTCAGTCCGCATCCAGAATAAGAGTACGAAACCGATCCAGTTGCTGAGAGGTGTGAGACAGGGAGACGTCATCTCTCCGAAACTGTTCACCACTGCGCTGGAAGATGTCTTCAAGCTCTTAGACTGGACCGGACTCGGCATCAATATCAACGGCGAATACATCACTCACTTTTAATTTGCTGACGATATATTAGTCATGGCAAAATCCATGGAGGACCATGCAGGACATGGACAAGCAGTCCAGTTAGGTAGATCCAATTTCGAGAAAGAGGTTAGCCGACGAATCCAACTCGGCTGGGCTCCCGAACGCTGCCCAGCCGAGTTGGATTTGTCGGCTGACCTCTTCGGCTGAACTTAAGATGATCTTCTCATCCAATATTCCGCAGTGTCTGAAAACAAAGATTTATAACCAGTGTGTGTTACCAGCGATGACTTACAGCACGGAAACGTGGTCTCTAAATGTCGGCCTCATAAAAAAGCTCAAAGTCGCTCAGCGTGCTATGGAGAGGCCTATGCTCGGTATTTCCCTACGTGATAAAAGCCGGAACACGGAAATCCGTAGAAGAACGGGTGTAACTGACGTAGCCCGCAGAATTATTACGTTAAAATGGCAACACCGCTCGTCGAACCGACAACCGTTGGGGAAGAAAGGTTCTTGAGTGGCGACCACGAATCGGACGGCGCAGCGTAGGACGACCCCCCACTAGGTGGACTGACGACATTTTCAAAGTCACAGGCAACCGTTGGATGCAGGTGGCGCAGGACCGTTCCGAGTGGCATTCTCGTGGGAAGGCCTATGTCTACCAGTGGACATCTGTAGGCTGATGGATGGATGCACAGGGTGCGGGATTCGTCAATACTTGAACTAGGCTCGACACGCAATACTGCGTGGCAGAGAAAAAACTTGAAGTAAAACTCTATACCAACCCGTCTGACCAGCGTGGTGTTGTAGGTCAGTTTTACTTCTGTGAAAGAAGTTCCAGCCCAGTAGACTATATAAGCTGGAATGATGATAATAATAAAGTTTAATATTTGCTTTTAAAAGTGATGTAATAGAGATATAAAACCGCCAAGTATGTAGGTATGTATCATCTGCAGTATAGATAATGTCTCAACACACCACACAATTAATCTTCGTTTCAATAATTATAATTATTAGCATTATAATGACTAGTGGACTAAACGTTGTAACGTTACTTTTGGACCTTGGTCGAGTATTTGATAAGCGCGGGAATCAATTCTTGTCGCATTCGGCGCGGAACAAAAGTGATGCAAGCCGCGAACTGTCTACCACGAAAACGAACGTAATCATTCTCTAAGTTGCGCCTGCGCGGTACTGGCGCCGCACGCTGCCATTTCCCGCCAAACAATTCCGAACTATCAAAACAGTGTTTCAAATGAATTAACGCTGACAAATCGTAAAGGTCGGTGCTATTTTCTTTTACTTATGCCACATATTTTTTTTTTATAATTTACGTCATATTTCTCTATCACTACTTATGTAATTTTTAAATAATTGAAAGTTAAAATTCGCTTAAAATCATCGATGATATTTCGAAATGCACGCAATAGAAGGCGGCTTATTTTAAACTTCTTTTTAAAGTAGGTTAATTTGTTCCTCCAATTTTAATGTATAACATTTAACTAAATCACTAACATTGTTTGTCAGTCATTAGGTTAATGTTTATTATTAGTGATATCAATCAAACAAACAACATTCTATTACTCTGTTGGCTGAATTAAAAATAAATAAATGCTTTCTTAACATAACTCCATTATTCATAAGGGTTCCTTACATGTCATTATTTGATATAGATGATTACATTTTAACAATATTAGATTGTCAATTGAAAAGAAAAATAAATAAATAAACGATGTCAAGGAATAATGACAATAATAAAAAACGTAAGCAATATCCGCCTTGAGTATTGTCTACATTTACTTATTTTAACAGGAGTAGCTATATGTATAAGTATTTTTATCTGTTATATTTTTAAAGTTAATTACAAATTATGCTCTTCTTTCTTTTAAATAATTTGAATCACACCTTGCGCATTGCTATATTAACGATATAACAAATTGATTGGATTAGATTGAGGTGTCATATATATGTTACTAACAAAAAAAGTACAATTACCTATAATCTTAGAATAACCTGTTAACCGGGGCGTTCCCGTTCAAATTGTATTGTTTCGCTAGGACATGTCATTTCATATTTCTATATTTATATCACACAAAACACGTCTATCATTCACAATAGCGAAATTGCTCTGATTCCATACGCATGTCGATTCATGTCGAGACACGCATCGGATATACGTCCCGCCCGTTCCAGTGCGCAAATGAATTTTCGAGGACGTATTCATTTCACATGTCCTACCCGTACCCAATATTGTTTATGCCTGACGCATTCATGTGTCTTGACCGGTTAACAGGATAATAACGTATAGAAGGATAGTATCAATACTTCGAAAGTTCGAAACATGAATCTAATACTAATGGCGCGCAGACGATTACACACGTACACACACACAACACTATACAAATTATGAAATCAAATTTTGTTTTTATTAACATAAATCGCGAAATACTTTTAAAAGTAATGTTAAAAACCTTTTTAAGCTTTTCAAATGTGTTATGACACCATTTGAATGCACAAACCGTCATAATTACCTATTTATTTTTTAAACGTTGCGTAATTACGTGCTGTACAATGACTTGTACATTACGGAACGATTCCGGCGTAAGCTCCATTAGGCTTCAATTGAAATGCTTCACTTTTTGTGCGCGAACTTACTTAATATTAAAAAAACAAAGTCAAAGTGATATAGTTATTAAATAGTTATTAAGGGTTTTCTTAGTGTGTTTGTGGCTTTTTTGTATGTATATTCTAGCATCAAGCAGAACTGCATGATATTTTAAAACTGTGCGAGGATTAACTAAACCGCTGTGATTATAGACTTTAAACTATCATGTTATTTACCATAAAAGATCAGCTGTAAGAATTATGCATATGATAACCGACAAATGAATACGTTTCGTTAAAATTTTCATGAATAATCTATATCACCCTGATATACTGCCGACGGCTGTACGCGGGGGTCATCCGGTCGATGGCCCTGTACGGCGCACCGGTGTGGGCGGGGTCCATGACCGTCCGACTTAGGGCCCTTCTGTGGCGACCACAGAGGGTCATGGCGGTCAGGGCCATCCGCGGATACCGCACGGTGGCGACGGAGGCAGCGTGCCTATTGGCCGGGACCCCCCTGTGGGACTTGGAGGCGGAGATGCTCGCCGGACTATATCGGCGGGTGACGGGGGTGCGAGCGGGGGGCGGTGTGGTCTCGTTAAGGGATCTCACCGCCTGGCGCGTCGACGCCCGCCGAGACGTCATTGCCCGTTGGGCAGTCCGGCTGGAGAGGCCTCGGTTCGGAGTGCAAACCGTGGAGGCCTTCCGGCCGGTGCTGATGCAGTGGTTGGAAAGGCGGCACGGGGTGCTCTCCTTCCGACTGGTGCAGGTTTTGACGGGGCATGGGTGCTTCGCCAAATACCTGCACAAGGTCGTTAGGAGGGAGAGTACACCGTCCTGCCACCACTGCGATTGCGACGAGGACACGGCGTGCCATAGGCTCGAGGCCTGCGGAGCCTGGGCAGTGCAGCGTTGTAAACTCGTCGCAATCATCGGTACGGACCTGACGCTGCCGGCTATCGCTAGGGCGTTGGTCGACAGCGTCGGGAATTGGGACGCGGTCGCAGCTTTCTGCGAGACAGTGATCTCGCGGAAGGAGGCGGCGGATCGCCTGCGCGAGGAGCGCAGCCTCGATGAGGAGATCCGCCGCCGGCGACTGGGGCGGCGTAGGCGCAACTATCTGCGCCTCATACCGCCTCATGCTTAGTCCGTCACCCGCTGAGAGGCCGACCGCGTGAGGACAGACCGACGTCCTCCCCGAGGGGGGGACGTCGGTCGATGGGAGGGTACCCCAATAGGGGGTATTCCGTCGGGCCGACCACTGACGACAAGTTAACGCTGCTCCAGTGGTTGGCCCAACGACGAAGGCGACGTGGTTTTTGGGTGGGTCGCGGGAGTTGCGTGCTTAAGCCCCTCTGTCGCCCCGGACGGAGTGGTGCGGAGGCGCGCCGACCGCGACCCACCCACAAAAAAAAAAATCGCCCTGATATACGTATATGTTATAAATGATTAGTACGCTATTTTCCATTAGATATCATCAGCAGAAAAACAAGGTATTTTACTTAGAATAATAACGTATAGAAGGTAAGTTCGCGCACAAAAAGTGAAGCATTTCAATTGGAGCCTAATGGAGCTTACGCCGGAATCGTTCTGTAATGTACACGGTACTATACTGCACGTACGTACGCAACTCTTAAAAATAAATAGGTAATTATGACGGTTTGTGCATTCAAATAGTGTCTTAACACATTTGAAAAACTTAAAAAGGTTTTTAACATTACTTTTAAAAGTATTTCGACGATTTATGTTAATAAAAACAAAATTTGATTTCATAATTTGTATAGTGGTGTGCGTGTGTACGTGTGTAATCGTTTGCGCGCATGAAGTATTTTTAGATTTATGTTTCGAACGTTCGAAGTATGGACACTATCTTTCTATACGTTATTATTCTAAGGTATTTTAACATTTTTATGAAATTATATTAAACTACTTCATCAAATCTAATTTCAACTGAACTTTGACAATCGAAATAGTTAGAATAAGTATTGACTGATACAATGAATCAATCGTGCGAACGTAATGATATAGGGGAAGTACGTCCAAAATGACACATATGGACAAAACGACACATTGGCGATATTTAAAAATTAGCGCGGTTTAGACAGTCAAAAATAAGACAATTAGGAAGCGCCCCCACCGGAAATATACCATTGGATTTCTCAGAGTCATTTAAAATACGTAACGGACGCCATGTTGACATTTGTGTTTTGAGCTTGGAGAAAAGTTTGTTAGTGGTCGTCAGTTTTTTGTTTTTCGGTAAGTTTTCTTTTGTTATTTTACTGTGTAATAGTTTTTTATATTCAAGCATCTTGTGCTTGAGGTGATCGTGTAGATTATACCACATTATTGTCGCTGCAATAAGATTATTTTTCGGATCGTTATTTTTTTTGAGGTTATGTACAAAATGACATACAACCAATACGGACAAAACAACATAGTGTGTCGTTTTGTCCGTAGAGATTGTGAATAGTAAACATATAAATCTCTTTAATTCACAGGATTGCAATATGCCATGGAATTATAAGAGGACAAGTAATCGGCAATCATGGAGTCCGCAAGCGATGAAAAAAGCTATTGAAGCTGTACAGGAGAAAAAAATGGGTTGGCTTCTGGCTTCTAAGACCTTCAAAGTACCACAAGCTACACTAAGGCGTCATGCTTTGAAACAAAATAAAATAATTCCACCAGCAGCAAAAGGTTTGGGCCGATTTCAGGTAACATTTCCTCTTCAAATCGAGAGACAATTGGTTGAGCATATCAAGCTACTTGAAACTCGCATGTTTGGATTAACGCGGACAATGGTCCAAGAACTCGCTTTCGAATTGGCTGAAAAGAATGGCTTTGCACACAGTTTTAATAAAGAAAAGGGCAAAGCTGGCCAGGAGTGGCTAGATAGATTTTTAAGGCGCCATAAAGACATATCTTTACGTAAATCTGAGCCTACTTCTGCAGCCAGAGCCCAAGCTTTCAATAGACCCCAGGTAAAAAAGCTTTTTGATAATTATCAAGAATACATAGACAAATACAAATTCAACGCAAACCGGATCTACAATGTGAATGAATCGGGGTTGTCTACTGTCCAAAGACCTCAAAAAAGCAAGTAGGTGCCATTACGAGTGCAGAGCGAGGATCCAATCTGACAGTCGTGTGCTGCATGAACGCAGCTGGGTGGTACGTACCTCCTTTCATGATTTTCCCTAGGAAGAATATGAAAAACGAGCTCGTGGATGAAGCACCAACTGGCACCGTAGGAGTAGCTCAAGAAAACGGATGGATGTCTACTGAAATATTCGTGAAGTGGCTCCATCATTTTCAAAGCTTTGTAAAAGCTAGTCATGATGATAAAGTCCTGCTTATTGTCGATGGCCATGCCAGCCATAAGTCATTCTAAGCTTTGAACTTTGCGAAGGAAAATGAAATCGAAATTGTATGTCTTCCTCCTCACTGCACCTATCGTATGCAGCCTCTCGACGTATGCTTTTACGGACCTCTCAAGACATATTTCAACCAAGAAATTTCTGTCTGGCTTAGAAACCATCCAGGAAGAGTGGTGACAGCTTTTCAGATCGGATATTTGTTTAATCAAGCTTATGGAAAAACTGCTTCAGTTCAAAATGCATGCAATGGTTTCAAAAGCACTGGTCTGGGGCCAGTTAATCCGGACATATTTCCAGATCACTTTTTTGAACCAGCTGAAACAACAAATATACCAATGGCTTCCACAGCTGATAATCCAGACCAAATCCAGGATGATGACCTTCTTCCATCGTTGCCAATTGACCTGGAGGCTGGTGAGATTATGACACAGATACAGAATGAGGCCCCTGAACCTTCATTAGAGCCGTCCACTAGTTCTTCTAATCCATCTAAACCATCGGATTCTTCAGTCGCAATAGTAGTCACTAATGATATTCCTAACATATTGACTGGCCACTCAGATATTTCCCAACCATCTACAAGTTCCTTTCCTATGACAAGTCCTTTAGCAGTTCCAGTTAATGTCATTTCTCCAGTTCCCAGAGATAAATTTGGAAGTGGTCAGGGTAAACGGAAGCCAAAGAAACGAACTACAACATTCCTTTTGACATCATCACCAAATATGGTAGAATTAAAACTCAAACGAGCTGAGACTGAAGCTAAAAAACCAACTCGTAAAAGAATCCAGGCAATTACTAAATCTCTTTATGTTAATGAAGACTCAGATGAAGATGGTCTTGATCAAGCAGTCGAAGAAGACGATTGTGCCTGTATATACTGCAACGATCTTTACTCACGTTCAAAGCCTGGTGAGGTGGTTGAGATGCATGAAGTGCAGTCGTTGGGTTCACGCGGCCTGTGCTGATTTGCCAAAGCGTACCAAAATATTTGTTTGCGAATTGTGCAATTAATTTTTGTTATTTACTATTGTACTCGTGTTGATGGCTGTGTATGTCATTTAGTCCATACGGTTTGTGTCGTTTTGTCCATACGGTATGGACAAAACGGATTTTTCTTGATCTCCATTTAAGACTAAATATTTTTGTAAGTGTTGATTTTTGTGACAAATCCTTTAAGGTATGGGTAACCAATTAATATAAGCAAAGTTTTATAAAAAAATTATGTTCCTAATACGAATAATAAAAAAGTTATTGATTATTAAAAAAACACTGTGTCATTTTGGACGTACTTCCCCTACATATAAGGCAAAGTGTAAGATTGTTTTTAATTTAAATATAATTTTGCAATAAAAAATAAATAAAGTAAACCCAATATAAAATCCTATGCTAACGTGTCTTATCAGCATTATATCCGAGATCCGAGCCCAACAGTGATCATCATCTCAGCTTCATCTCAGTAAATATTCGCAAATTTAACGCTTTAACGCTTATCGAAGTTAACATTTTTATTAACGAAGTTAACTGTCCGTCCACCTATGGACATTGGCATCCCCGCGAGCATACCACTTGGAACGGTCCTGTGCCATTTGCATCCATTAGCGCCCTGCGACTTTTAAGATGTCGTCAGTCCCGCCATATACATATTATTTATAGTGTTGCCCAAATGCAAGACCAAGACGAGACTTGGACTGGTCTTGGTCTTGGTCTTGCAACATCACACCTGGTCTCGTCTTGGTCTTGGTCTTGCGCACCCGAGTCTTGGTCTTGGTCTTGCGCACCCGAGTCTTGGTATTGCAGCAAGAGTCTCGCAAAGTTTTGCAGTTAGAATAACGTAACAGTAATTTATCATGGCAATGAAAAATCCAACTAAATTAATCAAATATCCTATCCTATCTATCCATCTGCTAGCCTATAGTTCACTATTGAATACAATACTTACCACTGGAGAAAATTACTCTTCTATTCCCCTGGTGTTCCATTAGACAGCGTTACTACTCTTATGACAGGACTTTCGACCCTATTTTCTTAAGACGTCACCACACGAGGCAGTTGATACAATAAATTTTATGTCATTTTATAATCAATGCGATATTTTACAATTAATGCGATTGTTTATATTCCCCTTCAAGTTAAGTGGTATGTATCTATTGTATTTCCAGTTTAGTTACTGATACTCTGGATACTTGAAAAAACCTGTTGCTCTATTGCCTATATAAATACTTTGGCCGCTGGATCCATGTAGCTCTTAATATACTATTTATTCAAGAACATATAAAACTGATTTAAAATTTTATGGTTTTAATACTTGTAAAATGTATGATATTCGTCGTCATCGTCACAGCTCATAAAAGTGCCACTGCTGGGCTTAAGCTTCCTTCCAGTAAGAGGAAAATTTATCTACTATACCACGCTGGTCAGACGTGTTGGTACAGGGTTTTCTTTCTAGTTTCACTTCTCTTGCACATATGTGATATACACAGGGTGTATCAGGTTATGGGACAACTGTTCATGTATGTTGTAGTTCAACAGTCATAGATCATAATTAGAATGTATATTACACAAAAACAATATAACGTAAAAGTTATAGTGATTACAAAAATGTGTGTCTAAGAGTTTATGCCTTAAATTTTATGCATTATGTAGGTATGTACAGACAGGATATATGTAAACATGTAAAATTTCGACAGTATAAATAGGTATTAGATTTGCGCGAACCTTTCAATGGTTACGTAGGTACAAAGGCGACTCATCAACGGTCATCGGCCGATCAGCTGATTTATGTTAAAGTGAAGTTTGTCTTGCTTATGCAAACGTAATCATTGATTTATTCAAATTCTAATTAACATTTAACAAAATACGAATATGTTGTAGATTAAGTATCATCCCTTTATACATTTTAATCAATTTACACGAAAAAACGATGACAAAAGAGAACTTACATGTCTCTCAATTCATTAACGAATCGATATTTTTATTTCAATTTTTTTTCATGGGTTGCTAACACCATTGCCCGATCCGATTTGATACGACATCCACGGGTAAGAGAGTGGTGAATTATATTCGTACTGTCTTTTTTTTTTGTGTGTGTGTAGCTGTTGGTCGCAGATGACCTTGACAACTTAACGCGGTCAATGGGTGAGCGCTGATGGCTCTCAACCCGGTAAGTAAGTTAAGCGAACATCGCCCGAGGGCTCCCCCCTGTGGGGAACGGACCTCGGCCCGGGGCGTCGCTGAGAGCAAAGTGGGCGTGGCCACGTTTAGGGTAATGACTTTTACGCGGCGCGGTTTTCGATCTCGACGGCGAGGCCGATACCGCGGCGTTTTATTTGTTATCGCTGCGCGAGCTGTGTAGGCCCTTTCTTGGGCGATCGTAATAGCGTCATCCTCATATTCAAGAAGATGACGAGGACGTCGGACCGCGGATATTTTTGAGGGGACGTAGTTTACCGCCCCAACCACTAGTAGATTGGGGTGAGTCGTGGCAGAGGCAAAATAGCGCTGGGAGCAACGCTTCATGTACTGCCTGATGGTGATCGTACTCTGTCCCTACATGGACATTTATATAGATTAATTGTAGGCATATTTCTATGTCCAACAGTGAACGTCGTTGGGCTAATGAATAAACGGATATATAAATATGTATAATGGGCAAGAGCACTCTCGTGATTACGGTATTTTTGTCCTTAAGCCTTTCCGAAGAGTAATTCTGAAAAGCCAACACCAACATTGGGAATCGATTGGCCAATAGATGGATATCTCAAGACTGATTTGACTTGCCGTGTAGTGACGGAGTAAGAATATAATTCATCACCCCCTATTTTACCCGTGACTGCGAACCCACGACTAGGGCTATAATATATAACATCGGTGCAAGAGAAGGAAAACTTGACATGTATGACCTGTAACAACACGGCCGATCACCGTGGCGATTCCCCTCCGGCCACGGCCGATTCTCCTCCTGTTATGTAGAAGACACGAGCTCAACCGTATATAAGCTGAAATGGTGATTTGAATTAAATGCAAGACCGCGAGACTCTTGCAGGCCCAGTCTTGGTCTTGCTCAAGTCTTGCAGGGCCAGTCTTGGTCTTGCAAAAATTAAGCGGTCTTGGTCTTGGTCTCGGTCTCGCATTTCTCGCAAGACCAAGACCAAGACCGCAAGACCAAGACTTTTTTGGGCAACACTAATTATTTAGGTGGACTGACTACTACTATCATACGTACAACTATTATTATCGGTGTAATTTCTTTTATGAAAATAGTATTTTTGAGGAACATATTTAGATATACATATATTAATAAAAAAATAAAAATGATGAAATAATGAAAATTTATCAAAAATTAAAAAAAAACAATAATAATAACACTGAGATCCCATCTCAGGCTGTTTGAATGCGACTGGACAACTTTCCAACTAAGCTATTGTCACTCTTGAGTGCGACGGCGAAATTTACATTCTTGTTCTAATGAAATTTTATTGATTAGCTAAAACACCGACAATCACAAGCAAAATCAAAGTCCAATTCAAGCATAGTTTGTTGAAAACAATAGTAACGGGATAGAGTAAAACACGCGTCTAGTTCCGAGCTATGAGTGCCTTACTGAAGTGCCCGTAACCTTACTGAAGGAAGTGTGAGTTGAAGATAGGGAAAGGGGGTTCGAGTATCGCCTATGATTAGTCCGAAAAAGAATTCTACCGCCATTTTGCGCAATAATTCTCGGAATTACATAATGGGTTGACTATCTGAAAACTGCTAGAATTTAGCGTCCTGTGTTAATTTAACCATTTTCAAATACTTTAAACTACTGTATTATACATTTACGTAATTGGTATTAGATGTAGATGTTTTTAAAATACTGTCCCTGAACGTCGTAATATATTTTTTTATAGCAGCTTGGTTCAAATTTAACTCAAAATATTTTTTAATTTAAAATTTGCACTTGTATGTTTTAATGGTCATGTAATTAATAATACCATCAAAAACAAGACTTGTAAAAAGAAGCCAAGCCTCGCAACTGAGTTCTTCTACCATAAAAACTTGTGAGATCCATGTTATTCCAAGTCGGTTAACTCATTGAATCCCTGCTTAAGGGACCTTTCTACTTAATTTATTACGTAAATAGCTAACCTAACAACTTCTTATAGTGACTATATCAATATTAAAGATCTTTTATGTTTTAAATAAACAGGATCACTTGGCAATCGCATGAAAACACACCTCACAAGTAATACATATTATATTAAATTGTACTAAACATAGTGCGATTGCCAAGTCAATCTATTTATTGTAATCCTATATATTTATATGAGTTTACAAAATTATTTATACAGTTAGTGTATCTCGGAAACTGAATGAAAATTATAATGTTTCATAATTTTTCCTTCATTTATACACTAAACACTAATTGTATTCTAAATTTGAAGCTTCTATGTCTGCTAGAAGTGCCACTTTAATAATGATGATCGGTCAGTCAGTCGGTGAGTGACAAAATTACGAAATTTTGACTAGTTATAATTCTTAAACTATTGGTTCAAATCGAATGAAATTTGAAATACACAATGTGTATATAATTGCTGCTCGGTTACTAAAAATTCAGCATTGTAGCTTTATTAACAACGAAGTTATAGGTGGTCGAAAATGGCCTGAATGACTTCGAGAAAAGTATGTTACGGCAGTTTTGCGTTTTGCCCGAATATTTTTTTGCTCGACTTGGCGGGGGCACTGCCGTGCCCCCAGATTACGCCTGAATATCAGTTATAATATTACGTTTGAATTAGGAAGACCTATGTATTCTTAACTACCTTAAACAAAAAATAACAATAAATTATAAAAAGTTTTTGTAAAATTTAATATTTAGCATACATGGATGACATTATCATCACATTAAATAAAGAAATCCTAATTTCATAACTTACAAGACCTAGGACAATAAATTTGAGTATTTTTGTTAGATAATAAGTCTCGCTACCCGTCACAGCCCGTTGGTTCACTACTTACGGGACATCCTGTATATATATATATATATATATATATATATATATATATATATATATACAAATACATATATATATATATATATATATATATATATATATATATATATATATATACAAATACATATATATATATATATATATATGTATATGTATATGTATATATATATATGTATATAGAAACAGAAATATACAAGAATGGATGGTTTAAAGATATAAGATATATATTATTAAAATTAAAATAAATTCAAGCGAACACCGCCGAGGATAATCGAGAGATTTGAACTTTGCTATCGTTTTATCGCCAAAGAATTCAGGGAAGATAGGAAGCAAAGCGGTCATTTATATATATGTATTTTAATAATATGAAGTTTACATTACGTATTACAAAGGATGATACAGTACTTGATAATAACACTATCGCATGTAATAGGGTCACAGCAGATACGACGAGTCAAGACAATTACAAATATTTACGTTAACAAAGCGGATATTTTGCAAAACTTTATATATTGCAATAGTCAAACTGTATGTGTTTATACTATGTGGTGACGGAGTAAGAATACAATTCACCACTCCCTATCTTACCTATGGTAACACCCATGGGTGAGATAGTGGTCATCAGTAGTCATCATTCAGCTCAGTTACTCAATTACTTGGATTCGACTCAATATTAGAGATGGCGATCTGAGATCGATTAATCAAGGAATCGATTTTTTAGGCCCAAAAAATCGAATTTATAAATCGATACGAAGCACTGAATCGATTCGGTGAACCGATACTTTAGAAAATCGTCATTCGATTTTTTTTCTGCCCATTCCATACTAAGTGTTCAATTTCGAATGTTACTGTTTTATACTATATTATAAGGTAAATAACACTTTCAGATTTCCTAAAAAAAAGCTCATCACAATCCCGTCGAAAAAAAGATCGATAGATCGATTAATCGGCAATCGATCCTTCAGACCTCGATTTTGACTCAAATCGATCCAAGAATCGAAATTTTTCAGAGAGAGCGCCCATCCCTACTCAATATGTAATCTTTTTTCATTGTATATATTGCAAAAGTAGGCAATAGATTTATAACCGGCCACTTGCCTGACGTCAAACCTATTTGGTAATGTATTTGGGATGTATAACTGAAACGATGATAATGTGTTTATTGTTTTTGAAAGTCTATAACAACTAATAACATGGCATCCGCAATTAAAGGTCATATATATATATATATATATATATATAGATAGATATATATATTTATCGATCACCAAACATATATTAATCTTGATAGATTAACTATTTCTATTAACTTCGTAATTATATTATCATTATTATTTTAATAGATGAGTAATAAGTCCGCTATTATGTCCGGTAAACAGTATGATCACAAATATATAACTTTACTAGCTTTTGCCCGCGGCTTCGCCCGCGTAAAAGTTAACTTGCATATTTCTTAATTTAAAAATAGTCTTTAAAAGTTAAAGTAACGTAAAAGTTAACTTGCATATTTCTTAATTTAATAAATATCTATGTATCTATTTTCATCCAAATCTGCTCAACAGTTTACGCGTGATTGAGTAATAAACATCCGAATATCTTCACAAATTTTGTTAAATATGGCCTTCCTTAGTCACTGATAATACATTATCCATGATAGTTACCCATTGGTGAAAAAAAATATCGTTCAAACTCCCGTAGTTTCACCCACGTAGACCCCATTCCCATGCGAATGCCGAGATAAAAATTACCAATGTTACTCGCTGATATTATAAGTTACATACATGGGTGAAAAAAAAAATATTCTAATCAAATCCCATAGAAATATCCGAGATAAAAACATAGGCAATATTACTCGCTGATAACGTAGCTTCCTATTGGTGAAAGAATTTTAAAAATTGGTCAACATCTACCGGTTTCACTCGCGGAGTTCTTGTTCCTGGGCAAACACTGGGATGAGAATAGCCTTTATTTGTCAATTGATTGAATAATTGATTGAATAATTGATTGAATTAGGCGATACATAGTAGAAATCCATTTTTATTTTATTTTAAAATGGAAGGATGGGTGGGTCTACCATCCCCCCCCCCCTTCCTTCCTTCCTTTATTTGTTATTCACTGATAATATAGATTTTCATTCGTAAATTAATTTTTATATCCATTAAATTCCTGCGATTTCACCGACATTGTGGCCGGTCCCGTAGGAATATCGGGATAAAAAATAGCCTAAATATCTTACTCGCTTAAAAATAGCTTTCCATTATGAAATTTTTAAAATCAACTATATTCTCAGAGTTGCTCCCAGCCACACCGGGATAAAATAATTATAGGCTAAGTTATTCCTTATGTAAGGTTGGTAGACCTGGTAGTAAAGTATTATCAGTATCGGTCCAGCCGTTTTGAAGATTATCCGTAATGAATAGACAGACAATAAAAAGAATCGTTTTTAGGGTTCCGTACCCAAAAACGACCCTATTACCAAAACTTCGCTGTCTGTCCGTCCGTCTGTCTATCACCAAGCTGTATCTCAAGGACCGCGATAGCTAGACAGTTGTTTTTTTTTTACAAATTATGTATATCTGTTGCCGCTATAACAACAAATATTAAAAACCAAATAAAATAAATATTTAAGGGGGGCTCCTAAACAACAAACGCAATTTTTCCCCCTATTTATAGATAATGGTACGGAACCCTTTGTGCGCGACCTCGACTCGCACTTGGCCGGTTTTTAGACATAGGTATCGTGCAAATAATTGTGTGAGCATAAATAAAACCTATTATTTAAACAGACAAATAGACGCTTCAAATTTGTTTATTTCTAGAGATAGAAAATTGGATTAATATCTTGATTTTAACTTACTGTCTGGTAGCGGCTAGGAATATTATCACGCTTTCATTGTTCGTGGGTGTTGAAAAATACTATTAAGACAAAGATTTACATCGACCTGGACCTATTGGTGATGCCGTCTAGTCAGCAATGTCGTCTGGCAGGCAGCTGGTCATAAAATATTGCTAGAAGAACCTTTGCAATATATCTACAATGGCAGAGGAGTTCCTACATATCGCGTCGATCCAAAGTAATCTTGTTAAGCGAGCACTAAGAAAAAATATTGGGGTAACCCAAGAAAGCTGACCGTGTACTAAAATGATCGTTCCTATCGTTCAGCGGTAATATTGCAAAAAACTCTTTTTTAGTGAGCACTTTCCCCAAGAAAGACAACTTTATACAAAATTTCACGTTTCTAGGTCTAATGATTTCGGCTATACATTTTTGAATTTCAAAAACTAATTTCTTAGAGCTCATTTACAACAAAAGCAAGATAATCGCATACACAGTTTCACGTTCCTAGCTCCAATAGTTTCGGCTATACGCTTTTCATCCCATTTTCCAAAATTCCTTTGTGCTTGTATACCCCAAAAAATACGACGGAGTAAAAAAAAATACGTTTCTAGGCCCAGTGGTTTCCGCTGTATGCTTTTTGGTCTTTTAGGGATTGAATTTCATCCCCATGATAATGAAATTTTCAAAATGCTAGAACGAATATATATTTATTTATTATCAAATGCCTTAATACAAAGATTCATGGTTCTATCATCGAAAATGACGAATTTCCATATAAAATGTCATCCCGTATTTCAACCCTTTATACCAATTTTTTCGCGATAAAAAGTAGCCCATGTACTTTCTCAAGCTTTAGTTCATCCCTGTACCCGATTTCATCAAAATCGGTTCAGTGGTTTAGGCGTTAAAGGCTTATTACCCTTATCACCCCCTTAAGCGGGTGATTTTCCAAAAATCCTTTGCTAGTGCTCGTGTACCCCAAGTAATACTACGGTGTAAAAAAAGATTACGTTTCTAGGCCCAGTGGTTTCGGCTGTATGCTTTTTTATCTTTTAGGGGTTGAATTTCTTCCCCATATAAATGAAATTTCCAAAACGTTAGAACGAATATTTGCTTATTATCAAGTGTCTTAATACAGAGATTCATGGTTCTATCATCGAAAATGACGAATTTCTATACAAAATTTCATCCCCTATTTCAACCCCTTATACCCATTTTTCACAACAAAAAGTAGCCCATGTCCTTTCTCAAGTTTTAATCCATCTCTGTACCAGATTTCATCAAAATCGGTTCAGTGGTTTAGGTGTTAAAGGCTATACGCTTTTCACCCTCTTAAGGGGGTGATTTTCCAAAAATCCTTTGTAAGTGCTCGTATACCCCAAGAAATACTACAGTGTAAAAAAAAATACGTTTCTAGGCCCAGTAGTTTCGGCTGTATGCTTTTTTTATCTTTTAGGGGTTGAATTTCATCCCCATATAAATGAAATTTCCAAAACGCTAGAACGAATATTTATTTTTTTATTATCAAGTACCTTAATACAAAGATTCATGGTTCTATCATCGAAAATGACGAATTTCCATACAAAATGTCATCCCCTATTTCAACCCCTTATACCCATTTTTTTGCGATAAAAAGTAGCCTATGTCCTTTTTCAAGCTTTAGTCCATCTCTGTACCAAATTTCATGAAAATCGGTTCAGTGGTTTAGACGTGAAAGCGTAACAGACAAACAGACAGACAGACAGAGTTACTTTCGCATTTATAATATTAGTAAGGATTATTAGGTGCCTCCATACAAAGATTCGTGGTTCGATCATCGAAAATGACGAATTTCCATACAAAATGTCGTCCCCTATTTCAACCTCTTATACACATTTTTTTGCGATAAAAAGTAGCCTATATCCTTTCTCAAGCTTTAGTCCATCTCTGTACCAAATTTCATCAAAATCGGTTTAGACGTGAAAGACTATATGTTTTTCACCCCCTCAAGGGGGTGAATTTCCAAAAATCCTTTGCTAGTGCTCGTGCACCCCAAGAAATACGACGGTTTATAAAAAAAATACGTTTCTAGGCCCAGTGGTTTCGGCTGTATGCTTTTTGGTATTTTAGGGGTTGAATTTCATCCCCATGTAAATGAAATTTCCAAAACGCTTGAACAAATATTTATTTATTTATTATTAGGTGTCTTAATACAAAGATTCGTGGTTCTATCATCGAAAATGACGAATTTCCATACAAAATTTCATCCCCTATTTCAACCCCTTATACCCATTTTTTCGAGATAAAAAGTAGCCTATGTCCTTTCTCAAGCTTTAGTCCATCTCTGTACCAAATTTCATCAAAATCGGTTTAGACGTGAAAGACTATATGTTTTTCACCCCCTTAAGGGGGTGAATGCCCAAAAATCCTTTGCTAGTGCTCGTGCACCCCAAGAAATACGATGGTGTAAAAAAAAATACGTTTCTAGGCCCAGTGGTTTCGGCTGTATGCTTTTTGGTATTTTAGGGGTTGAATTTCATCCCTATGTAAGTGAGACTACCAAAACGCTTGAACGAATATTTATTTATTTATTATCAGGTGCCTTAATACAAAGATTCACGGTTCTATCATCAAAAATTACGAATTTCCATACAAAATATCATCCCCTATTTCAACCCCTTATACCCATTTTTTCGCAGTAAAAAGTAGCCTATATCCTTTTTCAAACTTTAGTCCATCTCTGTACCAAATTTCATCAAAATCGGTTTAGACGCGAAAGACTATATGTTTTTCACCCCCTTAAGGGGGTGAATTTCCAAAAATCCTTTGCTAGTGCTCGTGCACCCCAAGAAATACGATGGTGTAAAAAAAATACGTGTCTAGGTCCAGTGGTTTCGGCTGTTTGCTTTTTGGTATTTTAGGGGTTGAATTTCATCCCCATGTAAATGGAATTTCCAAAACGCTTGAGCGAATATTTATTTATTTATTATTAGGTGCCTCAATACAAATATTCGTGGTTCGATCATCGAAAATGACGAATTTCCATACAAAATGTCATCCCCTATTTCAACCCCTTATACACATTTTTTTGCGATAAAAAGTAGCCTATATCCTTTCTCAAGCTTTAGTCCATCTCTGTACCAAATTTTATCAAAATCGGTTTAGACGTGAAAGACTATATGTTTTTCACCCCCTCAAGGGGGTGAATTTCCAAAAATCCTTTGCTAGTGCTCGTGCACCCCAAGAAATACGACGGTTTATAAAAAAAATACGTTTCTAGGCCCAGTGGTTTCGGCTGTATGCTTTTTGGTATTTTAGGGGTTGAATTTCATCCCCATGTAAATGAAATTTCCAAAACCCTTGAACAAATATTTATTTATTTATTATTAGGTGTCTTAATACAAAGATTCGTGGTTCTATCATCGAAAATGACGAATTTCCATACAAAATGTCATCCCCTATTTCAACCCCTTATACCCATTTTTTCGCGATAAAAAGTAGCCTATGTCCTTTCTCAAGCTTTAGTCCATCTCTGTACCAAATTTCATCAAAATCGGTCCAGTGGTTTAGACGTGAAAGCGTAGCAGACAGACAGACAGACAGACAGACAGACAGACAGACAGAGTTACTTTCGCATTTATAATATTAGTAAGGATCTACATTTGGTATAGTCGAAATTATTATTTTTATAGGCATTAAGCCTCGTCTATAGAATTCTGCTATAGGATTTCGTAGAGCTGCTTTTTGGCAAGCTGGGTGGCAAGTTGGCAACGGGGGCCACCAGCTGGAAAGGGCCCCCGGTCAGAGAAAAATCCCAACCTCCAAATTTATTATTACATATTTAGTAAAAAATAAATAAAGGGGGGTTTGTCAATTGGGAGTCTAGTCCCATGAATTTCTAGGCCTCGAACGTTGTATGTGGTTAGGCCACTAGTTTCACATGTATTGAACTGATCGTAAAGAAATTACGCATACAGTTTTAGGGACACAGAAAAGCCCTTTAATCCAGAAAAAAAATACTGTTTCTGAAGAATAAAGAATTGTTTGAGAAAATCTATATTAAAGCATATGAAGCCATGGACATAATTGTTCCTAAGCATATATGCATTGACTAGTTATGCTTCGCTAGAATGTATTATTTACTAGTAACCCGCCCTCGCTTCGCTTCGGTTTCAGTCACTTTACTCGCGGCGTAGTGCCCGTTCCTGTGGGAATACCGGGATAAAATATAGCCTATGTTACTCCCTGATATTATAGCTTTCCATTGGTAAAAGAATTTTTGAAATCGGTTCTGTGGTTTAAGCGTGAAAGCGTTACAAACAAACAAACAAACATCCTTACTTTTGCATTTATAATATTAGTATGGATATATTTAAGTCTTTTACTTTATTTGGATACCCACCTCGTCCCATGATTTTAAAAATAATATCATCGTTAAGTCAAGTGAACATCAATTACATACATGTTTTGTTATGTCATTAGTTATCATGACAACGGCGAACACTTGCCGACCATTTTCCGATTTGCTAACATTTATTAGACACTAGTCCATATGACGGTATCCGGGGACATCGTTAGGACACGTCTGACCAGCATGTAGTAGATCAATATCCCTCTTTTTATGGAAGAGGCCAGCAGTAGGACGTATATGAGCCAAGATGATCCTCCGGGAAGGTCAGTGTGTACATATACATATAATTACACTATCACATTCTTTTAAATTCAATAATACATGTCTACTTTAATTAGTATATATAAAAATACCTTTAATTTATCAATTATAAAGAATCTAATATTCATAAAGAAAATTATAACAGAGATTAAGATTAAACACCGCTTAGTAATCTTGGCCGTTGACCTTTTATATATTAGAGATAATTGTTGCTGAATGAAACTATGAAAATATATATTCGTTATATATGTATATATATATATTTTTAGAAATATAAACTCTTATTTTTAATAGGTCTTATTGTAAAAATCGTCCCCCCATAATCCGTCCAGTATTGTTCATCAACGCCAATTGGCTGGGACGTCTTATTTGCAAAGTTAAATAAACTACTGCCTATAAACAAGGGAATGCAAGCCTCGGTGCTTATAAAAGTTGTAACATGAAAAGAAGAAACAAATTAAAATTAAACATAGGAAGTCGGAACGGTTTTGATGATTGAAGTCTGAAAAAAGATTTTCCTATCGTGAATCATAACATTTTCTCTATATAAACAATTATTTAGTTACCATAGCAACGTTTACCACAAGGACACAAGTCTATAAAAACACTTAAAATTTGATAATATTGTCTCCGAGTTGAGAGCCCTCAGCGCTCACCCACAACCTTAACCCCTTACGCGCCAAACATCGCGGCGCTCTAGAGTGCCGCGCGGGGCACTCTAGAGCTTTGTTTTATTGACAAAAGTTTAGTAAATTTTATGGTTTTACGTAAACTGTTATTGTTGCTATATGACAAGGAAATATGAAATAAGATATATATCAATAGTTTCATTATTAGATGTACTATGATATGCGATATGTGTTTATTAGTTCCAATTTGTAGTTTTCATACAATAAATGTGGAAACATAAAATCTTTAGGTTATTTTGGCAACTTACAAAATTTTCTGCCTAATAACTTCAAAACACTAACACTTACACTTGCACATAATTTGTATAGAAACACAAATCATTCTAGATTTGGTTACATAATTTATTTATTTCTAAACACAATATTGATTTCACAATAAAATTATTACCACAATAACGGCGCGGACACGCTGCGGCTGCCGGCTATAGGTACATCGGAACTCGTCAGGGTTGTGATTCATCCAATAATCATAACTAATGTTAGATGGTAAACATTGTTTTATGGATAGTTTTGGCAACTTATTCTAAAACTAGTTGATGCCTACGATTTACATAATAATAAACGAAAAACATGACGCCATCTTAGGGGGCGACAACGATGGTTTGTTACAAATGCATTGTTTTGGGGTACAAATATTATCAATATCTAATGACTAATACTTTACACATAATGTATAGTAGTTTATCTACACTTCCATGTAAAAATCATATGAGAATACTTAATTTTTCCTTGAATGTATTGCGAAAACAATTGTCCACCACTTTCAGTATCTGTGACTACGAAAATATTTTCAAAATTATTTTTTTTGTTTACATCACCGGTCGCAAATAGTTCTCGGCAATAGTTCACGAAAGCCAATCATCTATGTTTTACGACTGCGTTGAGTTTTGATTGGTTGATTTAAATAAAAGTACTAAAAACAATTGCTAATTGTAGTGTTTAATTGGGTCAAACGTGTCCCAAAAGAGCTTTGAGCACATTTTTTTTTTTGGTCAATCGGTGTCCCAAAAGTGGTCGAGGGGTTAAGCTGTTAAAGGCACCTGCGGCTAACAGCTATAGACACACAAAAAAATGTAAGTCTTGGACTTGAATTATGTTTCACCAAAAACTTTTAGAATCTGTGGTGGTTACCAGTTTATATATATTTATTACATACTATATTATATATATTACATACGAGCTTTCTCCACATTTGGAGGAAAATTGATCTACTGTACCATGCTTTTTCTTTTTTCGGGTGGGCTATGGTCAGCTCACCGCCGCCCGGTTCAGTCCGGGGCGAGAGAGAGGCGGCACGCTGCCCCATAACCCACCGTAGCTCGTCGCCTTCGTCGTTGGGCCTACCACCCGTACCGACTTCATTGTCCTCCGTAGTTGGCCCGATAGTATACCACGCTGGTCAGACGTTTTGGTACATATACTACACAGTACAAAATTACTTAGAATAGAGTATCAAAAATATTTGCGGTTACTTCGAGTTGAGAGCTGTCGGTTCTCAGACAGCAGTTAAGGTTGTCATATCCATCTGCGGCTAACGATTGTAGTCAAACAAAGTTGTGGTTACTATTGTTACCGATTTTGATGCTATTACCGCACATGTTGTGAATATATTATTACTTAATGAAGTCGGATTATATTTTGTTGAGTGGACAAACAAAAACATAATTTTCTTAACATTCTCTTTTCTTAACCGTAACGAAAAATATTATATAATTTATATAATTAAATAAAATTGAAACATTTGTTTGTAATTTTAAAATAATAGGGTATTTTCATGCTCACACGGTTATTTAGAAAACCAGTTTAAATATTCTTTGTATGTCTATCAGTCTGTTTCGGGTAATCTTCAAAACGGCTGGACCAATTTTGATAATATTATACTACCAGATAGCTGTCTGTATATGCTATATGTGTATTGTATCCCTTAGTGGTTGTCTACGACGCCCTTGGGCAAGCTTCTGCATCAACAACAACTATTTTCATGCATACAATAATTTAGTAGAATCGAATTTTACATGCTGGTCAAGCCTAATAACAAATTTGTTATTATCTTATTACAAACTGCATGGTAAAAAACCTTTCACTGTAATAAGAAATAAGTGAAAGTAAATCTGTTGATACAGCCGTCTCGTTTGACGGTGTCATTTCTTAGCTATCTTCGAGTAATATTAGACTTGATGATGTAATTTTGTGTTATAAAACTACACATTTACTGTAGCAAATTGGTTTGGATCAAACTAAAAGTGAAACACAGCCGCATTGGTTTTAAAAGAATGTGTTAAAATAGTGTTGTGTTTTAAAAAGGATTGTACTATCCACCTTAACAAGGATAAACCTGCGGTGTGTATAGATTTTTATTTAATTCATCTCATCTCAGCTCATATATATCCCACCGTTGGGCTTAAGCCTCCTCCACAATACGAGGGAAATTCACCTTATAATACCATGCTGGTCGGACAAGTTGGTACAGGGTTTGATTTCGAGTTTTCATTCCGAGTCAATTGTATAGCTGATATTTTCCTTCTCAATAGCAAAGATCGCTATAAAAAACTTCAATTTACGAATTCTTCGTTAACGATTTTTTTTTCAATAACTTTGACACTCTAATGTCTTAGTGGCCACAAGCGTCTGCTATAGGGCCTGTTCTTTCAAAGAGTCACTACATGATTGGCTTACAAGTTCAATGACTTTCAACCGTTGAGCAAACTAGTTCGCCTCTGTGTCTAAGGTTTGTGACCTACACTGAATCTTGAATAGCGTTGCCGATCCTTAAATTTCACCAAATCGGCTACCAACACTACAAAATGTTGAAATGGTGGTATGGAGACCCAAATCAGATGAAAGGTTACGGGGAGACTTGGCAGCAGCAGTTTCTTGGAAAAGTTATAACAGCTATGCAAGAGAATGAAAACTTGAAATAAAACCTTATACCAACACATCTGACCAACATGGTGTAATGACTCAATCTCCCTCCTACTGTGGAGGAGGAAGAGGTGCGGATGCTCGAGCCCAACAGTGGGTCATGTATAACCGACAATTATGAAAAAAATTAACGTAATTTTTTTTTATTAATATTATTATATTAAGCGCAGGGAGTTTAACAAAGGGAATATATACCTTTTACATATTATAGTGAACACGACCATACGTATGGTTTTCAACGGAATAGTATTTTTTCAGTATTTCTGTCCTGTTGTTCCTTGAGCCATAAAATATAAAAACAGACATATTTTGCTTTTATGTTTTAGATTTCAAGTTCAGATTTTTGCCTGTTTTCGCAGGATTCTTCATGTGTCCTTGTTTTTTTAGCCTTTGAATTAATTTGTTGAAGGTGTTTGCATGTTTGTTACTCAATTACGCGTAAATCGTTGAAGAGATGTGGATGAAAATAAGCAGAGAGATAGACTATTTACTGGATTAATACATATGATACTTTTTTTCCCGAAAATGTTCTCCCTTAGGTTAATAGTTCAACTTTGGCAAACATAGATTTTATATTGGCGAAACCGCTTGCACTAGAACAAAATATAATATTTCATAGTTTGCGTGTCTGCCACTGTATAAAAGGCGGACATTTTGTAACAAATATTTAGGGTATAGATTTCGTGCGATTGCACTACATGGCCGTTGTAGAAACAATTATATGAAACCATTTGTATGGACTATTTTCATTAATTTTTCAGTAAAAATAACTTTACCTATATTATGAAATAAGCTTGGTGATGTCAGTCTGTTGATTATTCATCTTAGTCCGTATAAGTCTCACTGTTAGGCTTGGGGCTCCTCTTCAATGGTAGGAAAATTGATCTACTATACCACGCTGGTCAGACGTGTTGGCATAGGGTTTTATGTCGAGTGTCCCTTCTCTTAAACAGATATTATCTGCACATCACATCCCTTAACTGATTTTTACAATACTCACGGGGCAAGAAAGGCGTGGTGAATTGTATTCTTACTCCGTCACCACAGGGAAAAATGCAAAATATGTATTGCAGTTGGCTAATGTTAAAATTACATTCATTTTATATTGGATAAACTGGCAGGCGAGTACGGAAACTGATAAAAAGGAGTTTACCTATTCATCTAATCATACCATGATTCTGTTAGGAAAGTGCCGGTAATAAAAAATTAAAGCATGAGATTGTTCTCTAAATCAAGGTTAGGTCCTTCACTTTAAAGGTAATGGAACCCCAAGCGAATACATTTTATTTTATGGAACCCCATAACAAATGATATCAAATAATGAACCGTTCTGTGCCATAGTTTAGGCCTAAGTCTTGCTGTTTGCTTACATAACAATGAGCTCTTCTCATCCCTACTTTTACGCTATTTTAAAATAATATGTATTTGTAACCATGGTATTATTTCACGGCCAAATTACTAAAATTAAAATCTTAAATAGCTTCGAATGTTATTTTAATTTTGGTTACTGTACGATAGACTTCGGTATATTATTTTCGTTTATAACCAAACATGGCATATTTAAGGAATTAATCAATAAATCAATGTCTATTTTATCTGATTCAATTTTATATAAATCACCAACTAGTTGTAAACATATATGATCTGTCTACTTACACGCGCATGAACTTTATGTAAACAATTTAATTAAATAAATAGGAAGTAATCATAGATATTGATTTAGAATATTTTTTTGAATAACTCATTTTGTAGTTCATATACGTCCCACTGCTGGGCTCCTCCATAATGGAAGTGAAATTGACCGTCTACACCACGCTGGTGAGACGGATCAGCATAGGGTTTTATTTTGAGTTTTTCTTCTCTTGCCTAGACTTTATATGCATATTGTAATAATCCTTTGGTCGTTTTTACGACACTCACGGTCAAGAAAGGGGGTGGTGATTTGTATTCTTACTCCGTCACTACACGGTATTGATCAGAAATAGTTGTAATCAGAAATAGATGTAAATATTTTAAATTAATGTACGTTTGTAAAGCAGGTCATTTAGAGACTATGAGACTTTTATATGATGATTACCAAGAACAAAAGTGAAGAAAGTGAACTCCAAACCAGACCGGTTTGGCACTAACTTTCTTGATGGTTTCGAAAGTCCAGTTATAACTTTCAAACCAATTGTCCTCTTATTTAAACCTTGATCTAAAAATAAGTAGTAGGTATATAAGTAATGTGTTTATATGTCTGTATGTGGCTTTGTAACTGCCAAGCGAATGAACCGATGTCATATATGTTTGAAAACGGACGCAATCGAGATGGATCTTAGCTACAATCATCACCATTTCAGCTCATATACGGCCCACTGCTGGGCTCGAGCCTCCTCCACAATAGGGAGGCAATTGACCAATTGACAATTGACTCTATCATACTGGTTAGACAGGTTGGCATAGAGTTTTGTTTCGAGTTTTCCTTCTCTTGCATAGATGTCATACGCGTATTATATCCCTTAGTCGCCTTTTACGAGACCCACGGGTAAGAGAGGGAGTAGTGAATTGTATTCTTACTCCGTCACCACACGGAAAACTTCGCTACAATACTTAGAAAAAAAATATATTTTTACTATTTTTCTATAAATTGAATCCTTCAAAATTATTGAAGTTGCATTCAGTAGATTATAGTTATTTATTTTCGGGCAATTTCTTACGATTCATTACTAAAAAATTACCATCTCTTATTTTTTTTTGTTGAAAATGCTTTTGCAATTAGTTGAAATCAAGCAATGTATCAACAATGTAATATAGAAAATTTTACAGTTCCTTTAGAGTTACAGTTCCATTGTAGTTTTTTTTTCGTTGAAAAATAAATTCTCACCATCAACAAATCAAGTATTAAGCCTTTTAAAAGACATATTTTACCTAATATTAAAGTCAAAGTTAAAAAATTGATCATAAATTTGAATTGCAAAATAATTTATTGCTTCTGGATAACCTGTTATAGGCTACATTTCTACATTGCGCATTAAATGTTCTTCGCATTCACTGTTGTCATAATAAATGTTGAGATAACAAATTCGCATGTATATATTATTGAAGAATTATGGACATTATTAATGTCACGAAACGTGATTACTTAAACAAAATTAAAATACAAAACAAATATATACAGAGTGTATCAGGTTATGGGGCAACTGGTCAAACGGGAGTTAAGCAATGGTGGTAGGAACCAAAGAAAAAAAATTGAAGGAAAAATATCGATTCGTTAATGAATTAGAGACATGTAAAGTTTTCAATTTTGTCATCGCTTTTTCCTGTAAATCTGTTTGAAATTTATAAAACCAATGATACTTAATCTGCAATATATTCGTACATTGCTAAATGTTCATTAGAATTTGAATAAATCGATCATTACGTTCGCATAAGCAAGACTAACTTGCTTTAAATCAGCTGATCGGCCGATGACCGTTGGCGAATCGCCTTTGTACCTACGTACCATTGAAGCGTTTGCGCAATTCATACCTATTCATACTGTCGAAGCTTTATATGCCTACATGTATCCTATCTGTACAATTACATGCCTACATAATACGTAATATTTAAGGCATAGACTCTTAGAAACACATTTTTGAAATTTTATATTGTTTTTTGTGTAATATATATTTTAATTACGATCTATGATCGTTAAACAACAACATACTTAAACAATTGTCCCATAACCTGATACATTCTGTATATATAGAGCATGATAATACGATTTAAGATATTTCAAATTTTCATGCGGTTACGGATTAAGAATACAACACATCTTAAATGTTGGAGTATTCTTAACTATCTTATCAAAAGCTCTCTAAGGCAACCGTTTTCTATATTAATACATATTATAAAGAGGAAAACTTTGTATTTGTGTGTGTGTGTTTGTAATGAATAAATTCAAAAACTGCTGTGCCGATTTCAAAAATTCTTTCACTATTGGAAAGCTACAGTATCCCTAAGTAATATAAGCTATATGTTATGCCGGTATTCCCACGGGAACGGGAACTACGCGCATAAGGCGACTATAACCGAAGCGAAGCGAGGGCGGGTTGCTAGTAGTTTATAAGTTAGTAAATAGGGTTAATCTAAGGTGATATAAGGCAGCTAATGTAAGATTAGGTTATAATGGAGCTGGCTTTGCCTTGAGGCTAAAAACTCCCAAATAAAGATTAAAAAAAAAACACATAACCCCTTCATCATCATCTTAAATCATATACCACTGAACTCTTATTTCTTTCACAATAGGAGTTTTTTTTTCGACAAATTAACACTTACTCGTTAATTCAAATATTTTTGTAAAGAGATATATGCGTCACAAGCCGAATGCTTAGGCGTGACAACGAGTCATGGTTTTTCGTGCGTGCAGCCGGGATCCATTGATGTATAAAACGTTATTACGTCAAATAAAAATCCTTTTTTTTGTGCAGTTAGCGTTTGTTACATGTGCGCGATGAGCACGGCGCGACACAGCGTGCGCTCGCGCATAGCCGTTGAGATGTATACTTACTGCGCATTCTGTGTTGCCGTGTCAGCCTTGCCTGTCTTAGCAGTATCATATGTTGGTGAGTACTATTTATATATCTATATTAATGATCAGCGGCGGCCATACCCATTGCGAGGCTCCGGGCGGCAGGTCTTTGCAAGGCCCTTTGTCCTTCGTGAAAAGTATGAGATACGAAAGTAGGTCTGGTTGTTTGGTTTAAGGATTTGTCATGTTTGATGAAAAATACTAAAGTTGTACAAATAAATAAAATTTAAGTTTTATAATATTGAAAACAAAGTGAAAAATATAATTAATAAATAAAAATGTAATTTTAAACTATATTTTTTTTAAATTTGCTTGGGTTGTTGCGTGAGGCCGCTGTAAGCGTGAGACCGCTGTAAGCGCGAGGCCCCTGTAAGCGCGAGGCCCCGGGCGATTGCCCTGTTCGCCACCCCCTAAGGCCGCCACTGTTAATGATAATATAACAGAATGATAATGGTATCATCCTGCTCTAATTCTAAATACTTGGGGTTAACGTAATATGTACGCTTCGTACATATTGCAAGTTTTAAACAGTTATTAACCCAACTCGTGGTGTAGTCAGGGTGCCAATTAAAGTTCTTTTAATTTAAAAAATTGCCTGTGAATGTGTCATTAACTTTTATTCGCCAGTGAAAATCCTAAAATCCGGAGGAGTAGATGGATTTCTTAGGAAATTCATAAAACCAACTGCGCTTGCCAACCCGCTGCCACTGTTTAGATTTATTTAGTAATCATCATCTCCCACCTAAGCTTATAACTTTCACTGATGGGTTCAGGGCTCCTCCACATTGGAAGGGAAATCGACTATTTCTCCGTGGTCAGACGTGTTGGAATAAGGTTTGATATCGAGTTTTCCTTCTCTTGCATCGATGTTTCCTACTTATACATAATTATATCATTTAGTCATTTTTTACGACATCCACCGGTAAAAAAGAGGGATGGTATTCTTAATCGAATCAGTGTGTGTATATGTTCCCTACGTACTCCAAAACGTGTAGAATGATTATAATAAAATTTTCAGAAAATCCTCAGATCAACCTAGATAATACCTAGAGCCATCGGATTAGTAAAAGTTATTTTCTTGCTTCATGATAGCTGTGCTGATGATCGGCTATTGTTTTCATAATTGCCATTATGTTGACAAGTGCGTTCTATATTTTCGTTCAACAAGCCACGCGAAGCGAGCAGGGACGCCTAGTTATTATATAAACATAGATGTCTAATATTGACACGGTCATTATGAATGTTTATAGATAAAATTCATTAGATAATAATTTATAACAAAGTTGATAGATGCTTCAACGGGCACTAATTAAATTGATTCACTTGATTTAAACAAATAAATAGAATTGAAGTGTCTGTTTGTAATATCAAAATAATGGGCTTTTTTCATGCTCACACGGTAATTTGCACGATACCCATGCCTAAAAACCAGTTCTTTTTCTATCTGTCTATTTGTTCCGGGTAATCTGCAAAACAGCTGAAAAATATTCTGAAGGGCATCAGTCCTTCAGAATATATTTCTTTTTTTCCGAAATATAATATAAAACACCCGAACACGAGTTAACTAGGTAGTACTTCATAATAGTAATATGAATATAATTAATAAATATTTATTACAGTGGTGCGAGCAAGTAAATACTTATGGCTGAAGCTGTTATCAAGCAGATATCCAAACCTAGAATTTATCAGAACAGACACAATAAGATCTCTACTTGATACACATAGGAATCAAGGAATAATTAACGTATTGCTCTCAGTAAAAGGTATTTATAACATTATTTTCGTTCATTTAGTGCGACTACACTGCAGGCACTCGTGTGGCATTCTAGTACATTAATTGCCAAAGTTGCTTAGTTAGACCTCCAGGAATCCACGAATAACTCGACGGGGGTCACTTTGGCATAAAAACACAGACATTTTTGACGAGTTTGGAGCTTATGGTACATATGGACTATTTGAACCGTAAGCCCCAAAAGCATCAAAAATCTTCTGCTGCACTGCTGTGACTATCCAGACTAGTAAAATTTTGGAAAAAGTTTAAGATAATGGTGTATTGTCATATTTCAATTGCTTGTAAGGTTCGTAAAAATTGGGTAACGAAGCACTAGGCAATCGGGAAGTAATGCTCTCTTCAGAAACTTATAATAGCAATCATGATTGCCAACCCGCCAGCTGAGCATAGCGGTTATAGCTCTATTATACTATATGTATGGTTTGGGCCTGTAGCTCACACTTTGATTAATTTTATAAATATTACTATCCTTTTCCGTGTGGTCTCTTACCCGTGGGTATCTTAAAAGGCGATCGAAGTATTAGAATACGCAAATAACATATATGCATGGAAGAGAAGGTAAACTCGAAATAAAACCCTATAACAACACGTCTAACCAGCGTGGTATAGTAAATCTATTATGACCTCATTGTGGTAGAGGCTCTAGTCCAGCAGCTCAAGGTTCTCCGCAACACACAAGTCCACAGTCAAGCTGATACTGTAAAGAGTCTCGGACTTCGGTCTCCAGCTCACCGAAAGAAACGCAGTAGCAAATTACTACTACTCAAACAGCGAGTTTGCCGTGTAGTGACGAGTACGAATACAATTTACTAGCCCCTCTCTTGCCCCTGGGTATCGTAAAAGACGACTAAGGGATTAACTAGGCATATAACATCTATGCAAGATAAGGCAAACTTGACATATAGTCTTGCGACACATCTGGCCAGCGGGGTATAGCAGGTCAATTTCCCTCCCATTGTGGAGAAAGCCCGAGCCCAATATTAGGCTGAGATGATGATGATGGTTACCAGAGTGAAATATTATTCCGAACGAAGTATCTCGTTTATTAAATGATATACTTTGTCCGAAGTAATATCTCAGGTGAAAAAAAAGCATACTAGTCCTTTAATATAAGGGCAATTAACTAATTATTATAGTATTGTTAGTATATTTAACCCATTTAAATATTTTCCAGGCACATATAATGTAGAACTTATTAAACAACATTTAACAGAACATGTGATTAATAAGCGTGATAAAAATGGGGACTTGATGTTCCCTAGAGTAAAGCAGCATCTCGTTTCCTCTTGGGGGAACTACGCTTGGGATGCAAATGCCCCTTTCAATATTGAGAATCACTTTTTCGTTGCTAATGCTATTTATCGTGGAAGAATAGTTGGAGAGAATAATATACAGGTAAACTTTACATCTTAGTACCTACTTAACTAAGTGATACCACTGGGCTTAACAATGATTTCTTTTTGTAAATAAAACTATTTTACGGATTTTATCGCGGTTAGGGATATCACTTAGGGGATATCACATATTAATAAATAATCGATTATTCATTTTTTAAAATAAATCGATTTGCAAAAAATCGTTTAATTATTTTTAATTAATCGATTATTTTTATAATCGATTTTTCCCAACAAGATTGTGAAGACCTTTTTTTTTGGAAATCTGAGATTTATTTTCTAATATAGAGGAAATCTGACAGTGATATTTATTTTCTATATAATAGAAAACTTTGATAATAGAAATTTAAACAAAAAAACAAATACAAAAATAATCGATTAATTTTAATATAAAAACAAAATCGATTCCTTTTAAATATTTTTTTTTATTTTGATAATCCATTTTTAAAATCGATTATTAAAAAAAACGATTAATATAAAAATCGATTCTTTTTCACATCCCTAATCGCGGTCAAGTGCGGACTGAAACCATGAACGTGTTCGAAACGTCGGGCAATCATATATCAGTGTGTTGAGTGTTCATAGTCAGGGGCGGCCACCGTGATAAAATCCGTAAAATAGTTTTACAATATCTAATGGTCGCGTAAACCTCAGAAATCATTATGATTATTTTGTATTAACAATATTCTTTTTTTCAGGGAGAATATATTTAAATCAATCTAAACATTTAATTAAATATAGGTATTTTTTTTTTTTTGTGGGTGGGTCGCGGTCGCCGCACCTCCGCACCACTCCGTCCGGGGCGACAGAGGGGCTTAAGCACGCAACTCCCGCGACCCACCCAAAAACCACGTCGCCTTCGTCGTTGGGCCGTCATTAAATATAGGTATAAGACATGTATGTTGTCACTGACAAAAAAATAAACTACTTAGAACTTAACCAAATAAACTTTCTCTAATACTAATTTTCATTAAATTCATTAAGATCATTTGTAAGATAGGTATATGAAATAAATTTACATAAAGATTGTTTGTATAGATACCTACAGTTATAAGCTTCTTAGCATTGCGCTTTTGTTCTCAAATGGTATCAGTTTAACAAACCTACATTAAATTAGCTTTTAATCCCAGGTAATTCAATGTACCTATGCCGTCTATCACAGCAAAAAGAGACAGTTTGAAGCTGAGTTTAAGTTTGAGCAAGAGCCTGTGCTTTTCTACGATTGGCAATTTTTAATAAATCTGAAAGACTAAGTCAACCCATTAATATTTTGGGCCGGTCCATCATTCGAACTTAAAAATCAACAGCACGCAGCTCTTAATGCTTATACCACCGAACTTATTAGGCAGACATTCCATATTTAATTTTTTTTAGCATTTTATGGTCAACTTTATAGAGATAAGTTCGAGCTAATAAAAAAATATTAAACTTTTTATTTTTATGTTCCAGGAGTATGTCAGTGAAATAATCTCAAAATATTTTCCAAGCGATCAGCCCCCGTGGCAGTATATAGTCATACCTTGTAACTCAACAGAACCCAAATATTACGTGTTGGTTCGCGTACATCACCTTTTGCTATCGGGGAAGAAGTCTCTCAACATTGGGGACTTTTTGCTCATGGAACAACTAAGTCCTATTGACAGGATGTCAACACAGTCAGAATATACTCAGCAAAGTCCTTTAACCAAATTATTTCCTACTCCATCAGCTATTCCAGAACTATGGGGAAAATTTAACGAGAACTTATCAAATGCATGGAATGAGTTTGTTTCGGAATATGATCCAGTTGAGAGCCCTAGAGCTTTGAAAACATTGCCAGGGGCATTTCATGTGGTTGGTTTGATGTTTATATCGGCGGTGAGTGCGCTGAGAGAGTTGGGTAAAAAAATCGACGATCAAAGTACTACATCAGAGGCATCCGTCACGACTTTCAACTTCATAACAGCTGTCCAACGTGAATGTAACAGAAGGAATTTGACATTACCTAAGGTAAGAGATTTATTTGGAGGTTTTAGGAGAAAATTACACTAATTTAGGAAACAAGTTCCTCAAAATGTATAACGAGACGAAATCAAGATTGGTCCTGATTCAGTCTAATATAATAATAGAGACTCCTGTCAAAATTACGGTTTCTCTTTGTTCAAATGCCTTATTAGGGTTTAGAATAAAACAATTTTGCCACATATTTTAAATATCGCCCGTATTTCAATATGAAAGTTAATGTTTTATGTATTTTTATTAAATGTTTTAACATGAAATAAAACAATTTTTATGAATTTTGCTGTGTTAGCGTGGTACTTTCCGTATGGTGACGCAGTAAGAATTCACCATCTCCTTTATTGGCCGTGGGTGTCGTAAAAGACGACTATGGAATTATAATATGCATAAAACATCTATGCTAAGAGAAGGACTAAAAATAAATCCTCTACCAACCCGTTTACCCAGCGTGGTATAGTAGGTCAATTTCCCTCCCATTGCAGAGGAGGCTCGAATCCAACAGTGGAGCGTACATGAATGAGCTGTAATGATGATGATGACTACGTTTGTATTAGACTTAACTTTTCCTACAGTTGGAACATTTTTCAGCGTTCAAGATCACAGAACTACATATATATTTCTAAAATCTATTCACTCAAAAGTTTTGATCGATGCTTTCATTTCTAAACTGACTTTCAGGTCGTCTTTTCACCACTTGTAACAGCAGATCCAAGAAAATGGCCAGGCTTAATGTTTGGTGCCACTATAACCTCACTACGTACCTTTATTAAGTTACCGCTTCGTCTACGCAACGAATTAATAGCTTTAAACGAGTTACGGATACGAGGACATACCAGATATCCCGATACACTGACGTGGAAATATACAGAGTTGGCTCAACTATGTTTAGCGGCTCTTGGAGAAGCGACTAGAGGACTAATTGAGATTTATCGAGCGCCTGCTAGGCTGTGGACTGAGACAATTGGCACTGATGATGGAAAGAGGCATTTGCTGCAAACTCTGTCTTTGTGTGGACGAAAGGTCTGTATATAAATTTTGAATTATCAGTTACCAATCGACGTAGCCCAGTGCTACACGTTATTTGTAAATGGTTTTTAATATTTTCAACAACAAATACCCTTATTCATTGATAACATAGGTATTTGTTCCTTCCATGTGGTGAAAGTAAGAATACAATTCATAGCCCCCCCTCCCCCCTTCTTGCTCGTTAGTATCTTAAAAGACGATTAAAAGATATATTATGCAGATAACTATGCAAGAGAAAGGAAATTTGACATAAAACCCTACCTAACCTGTCAAAAAAGAGGTTAGCAGAAACTGGAAAGTTTTCCAATAAATTGTACTTATTGATATAAGCAAGGCGGTAGCTACCACCGTATCAATGATACAGGGCCCCCGAGCTATAGGGGTCCTTAACGTGTGTAAGCAAAAATTAGTAACATATTATCCATAATATCACTTAATTTCGTGCTTCCTGGAAAAAAGCTGTCATACATATCTATAGCGTCTTCACTTCAGAAATAATAAAAGTTAAGTAAAGCAATATGTATGGTGACGGAGTGAAAATACATTTCACCACTCTCTATCTTGCCCGTGGATGTCGTAAAAGACGACTAAGGGCTAAACATGCATGCATGTATCATCTATGCCAGAAAAGGTAAACTTGAAATAAACCCTATACCAACCTGTCTGACCAGCATGGTATAGTAAATCCCTCCTATTGTGGAGGAGGCCGGAACCCAACACTGAGACTTATGTGGGAGAAAAGCAATCTCTTTTTTTTCCCCGAGTTAGCGTGCGCTCAAAAGTTGGCAACATCCTACATCGGTTATTGCGTGGATGGAACGGCGGAATCTTGAAATCGGCTAGCTCAATTTCCAGGATAAAGCTAACTTATAATCAATAAATATTTGTTTTCATTTAATGCAAGCATTTTGTTTCTTTTGTGAGAAGTCTGTGCACTTCATTTGGGTTTCTAACTAATTTTGGCCTACCCCTCCAAGGCACGGTATGCCACTGGATATAAGAGTTAAAAATCTACAAGAAACCTTTCTGATATATAAACTTAAGATTTATATGTAACTTTAAATTGTTAGGTGGCGGCGTGGTCCCAACCAGTACCTCGAGCAGGCATAGAGCGTGCAGCCAGGGCCCTGGCCGTGTCTTCGACGGACATCACTCTATACGCCGCTACAGAAGCTGTCCGAGCATTCTTAGAGCATTCAAACACGGAACTACCTCAGTATGTGCTGACGACAGCACGCGCTGCGCCTGACGACTTCCTTTTTACTTTTGCTGAAGGCAACGGAAAGAATTATAAGAAATCTCAAACTGGTGGTGAGTAATCCTATATTTAACAATATAAACCTCCGTGTGGTGACGGCGTAAGAATACAAATCACCGCCCCCTTTCTTGCCCATGGGTGTCGTAAAAGATCACTTAGGGATATAACATGCATATAATATCTATTCAAGAGGAGGACAACTCGAAACAAACCCTATACGAACACGTCTGACCAGCGTGGTATAGTAGGTCATCTTTTACGACACCCGTATTTGAAGCTGCCACCATACAAACAATAAAATAAAAAGAATATGAGCATAGCAATGGTATCTACCATTCATTCATCTTAACAGATAGCATCAATAGACAGCATGATCTAATGATTTCTGATGTTTACACGACTATTACCCATTTTACTACTATTTTTACGGATTTTATCGCGGCGGACGGTCCGCCCGTGACTATGAACGCTGAAAAGTGTTCGAAACGTCGGCCGATCAAAATCAATATACAAACGCGATAATATCCTAATACCCCGTCCACATGTTGGCCGAGCCTAGGCCAACGCGAGCGTCGGCAAATAGGTACAAGGCTAGTGCTAGCGTCCACACGTTGGCCAAGTGCGTCGAACGCCAACGCCAGTGGCCATCGTAGACGAGTATTTGTAGATCTGTCCACACGTAGACGAGTATTTGTAGAGTTGTCCATACGTAGACGAGTATTTGTAGAGCCCTTTTGTGGAGGTGGCTCGAGCCCAACAGTAGGACGTATATGAGCTGAAATGATGATGAATGATGAAGATACTTTTTGATACTATAGGTAACATATAGGGTGACTTGGATCTAATTATTTACGTCGCATATCTAGAAGTAGTGGTGCAAATTTGAAAATATAATCATTTGTGTTAAGCGACATTATCACATTAAACGCGTCTAACAGCGATGGATGTCAACCGTTTAATGGCGAGCAGGTCAATGTGTGGACGGCATTGGCCGAGCGCAGACGAGCGCCTTTGATTTGTGCACAAAAACCGACACCGAGGCGAAGTGAGGCAAGTGATCACGAGCGACGGCGAGTGAAGACAAATCAGCTGTCCACACGTTGGCGCTTGTATTCACTCGGCCAACTAGGCGAGCGACGGCGAGCGTTGGCCAACTAAGGCAAATCGGGTGTACACACGTTGGCGTTGACCATCGCTCGCCTACGCTCGGCTAACATGTAGACGGGGCATTATGATTGCTGATATTTATTTATAATGCATTAAAATCGGTAATTTATTATAATGCGATAAATGCGGTATATTGATTTTATTTACAATGCGATAAAGTCGGTAATTATTTATAAAATGCATTATGTCGATTTTATTTACAATGCGATAAATTCGATAATTATTTATAATGCGATAACATCCATGAAAATAGTTTTATTTTAACATGATATGAAATAACGCAATTTTTAGATGATTTATGTTACAATTGCAGGTATGGTGTGCCTATCACTAGGTCTGGGTGCAAGTCCCAGACGCGTGGCAGAGGGTGTCGCCGCAGCATGCAAGCGGCAGACGGCGTTAGCAGCGGTGGCGCATACCCAAGCGCGTTGCGGTGCCGCTTCTCGTGCCCTACCCTCGGCATTACTACGATTGATCCTGAACCTGTTATCGAGACGTTACGCGTTATCTTACGCTGAAATCGGTGCACCGGCGCGTGAACGAGCACGTCAAGCGCTCTGGGGTGATACAGTTGATGCTGTTATTTATTGGCGACCCTCACAGGCCAACATCAGTGAGTATTCATAAATAATCCTTACTAATATTATAAATGCGAAAGTTTGTTTTTTTGTTACGCTTTCACGCTTAAACCACTAGAACGATTTCAAAAATTCTTTCACCATTGGAAAGTTATAATATCAGGGAGTAACATGGCGTTATTTTATCCCGGTATTCCCACGGAAACGGGAACTGCATGGGTAAGGCGACTGAAACCGAAACTAAGCGAGTTCGGGCTGCTAGTCTTTATATATAAATTTCTTCCGTGTCTAAACTATACTAAACGGCTGGACCGATGTTGATGAAATTATTTGTGTGTGTTCAAGGGGATTCGAGAATGGTTTAGATTCACAATTGGACCCGGTAGGTGGTGCTGCTGTCGAGTTTATTTGAACAGAACGTCTGTTGGGTCAGCTAGTATTATACACGGTGACATTTTTATCGTCTTACAAAAAAAAAAACCATAAAAGTATCCGACCAAAGAAACATATCTCACATATTTAAATATTCAATAGTGGCGGTTATAAAAAAATATATATATAAAATAAAATAAATTAAGGTTAATATTTTGTAACAGTCTGTTTATCATGTTTACATTTTAAACAAAAGCAATCATGCGGCATTTCGTTAGCCAATCATAGGTATGAAGTCGACGTGGACGGCTTCTACAAAGCATAATTCTCTACGCCAGATACCTAACAGGTATCCTTTGCGATGCCCGATTGGCGCCGCGGTCAAGTGGTCGTAGTACCTAAATACTACATCAGCTGTGTTGAGTACCTATGCGCTCGCTACAAGCTGTTTCCTTACTATTTTAATTAGTAATTATTTATAATAACTTTTATTATAAAATATTCTATTAAATATTGTTTTTAACCTTTTAATTGTATGAATGAATAGTAGATACTGGATATTTTAATTGACCTGCTTTTGTAAGACGACTTAAATGTCACCGTGTATAAAGTAGTATCACCATATTCATCACAGCTCATATACGTCCTATTGCTGCCATCGTGCCTCCTACACAATGGGAGGTAAATTGACCTAGTCAGACGGGTTATATCAGATAGCACGCTGAAGTGGCAATGAACAGGACACATCGCCCGACGATCCGACAACCGCTGGGGAAGAGAGGTTCTCGAATGGCGACTATGTATCCGATGACGCAGTGTAGGAAGCTCCACTAGGTGAATCGATTACCTGGTGAAAACTGCTAGGCGTCGTCGGATGCAGACGGCACAGACCCGCACTTTGGGGCAAAACATGGGCCTAGCCTAAATCCAACAGTGGACGACGAAAGCCTGAATGATGATGTTGACGAATAATTAAAATCTTTCCCTGTTTACAAAACTTCATATTTATTGTCTTTTTTAGGGTTCTGTACCCAAAGGGTTTTTACAGGGACTCTATTACTAAGACTTCGTTGTCTGTCCGTCCGTCTATCTGTCACCAGGCTGTAACTCAAGAACCGCGATAACTAGACAGTTGAAATTTTTACTAATTATGTATTTCTGTTACCGCTATAACAACAAATACTAAAAATAAAATAAATATTTAAGGGGGGCGTCCACACAACAATTGCGATTTTTTAAAGGTACGGAACACTTCGTGCGCGACTCCGACTCGTACTTAGCCGGTTTTTTATTTTTTTAAATATAATTATATAATTTCAGGTATGTCACTAACAGTTATCCAATACGCCGATACAGTACGACTAGCTGTCATGGCCGACGCAAGACTCGTACCTTCGCACACAATCCCTGCCGCGAGATGGTCAACGGCAATAGAACAACTAGTCGCTAAAATCGACCAAGAAATCGCTAAGATCACGGCTCAAGCCCATTTAGCTGCGGGAACTGTACCACAGATAATAACTACAGAAGAAAGTGAAGGGGACGAGGTTAATACCGAAAGTAGTGCAGAGACTTCAGGAATGTTAAGACCACCCCCTCCTACAGTCGTTAGTCCGCCACCATTACGAAGGCGAATCACTTACAATTAACTAATTAAACAATTTTTAATAAACTAAAAGATTATTTAAAAGTTTTGGCGGTGACGAATTGTTAAAAAGTAAAGGCAACTCCTTGAAGAATAATTTTGATTGTAATTGAAAGTTTTGGTTTAAAATATGCAAAAGATTACGGTTCGAAAAATATATAAGATTGCCCTATGGCAATATTAATGAAAATACAAAAGGGAATAAAAATATATAAGAGCAATTTGGGGCATAATTCTTTTAGATGCAGGAACCCTATGTGCTTACTCTTGAATATCGATTCCAATCCTAAATCCAATCGCAGCTCGAATATGAGCAATTTGGTACTCTTGAAAGCGACACTAGCGCACGATTGGAATCAAATTCGGTGGAATTATTTAAACTAAATGAATTCGACTCTCGTCGATGAAGTCTAATATTTGCTACTCCCGACGTGATTTTGACGTAGTTTAAAATCGTTAATGTTGCACAATTTTAAGAAAGCGTTGTTGTAGTGATCGAGTTCGGTAACGTTATTAATTTAAAGTAATAAAATACGGCACATTTGGTGAAAATAACAACGGCAAATGCAGAATTCATTCTCGATTTTGTTTAAGAGTACGAAATATAAGTTTGCTGAGATTGAAATTGAATCGGATTCGAAATTAGAATTGATTTCAAGGGTAAGCCCGCTAAACTTATAACACGAACTAGTGCAATCAGAAATTTGTCTACATTTTGATCTAAATATGAGAAAGCGTTTATTGTAAATGGGTTTAAAGATATTTTTGATTTAAGAATATACCTATGACTTAAATATAAAACGACTGATATTATGTTTGTATGTTTCATAAATGTGATGTTATCCAAATACTAATGTATAAAGTTACCTAATATATATTTTGTATGTTATGATAATCTGTGATCGTGTTTAATACAATAAAATTTTATATTAAAAGTAATGTTAGTTTAATTCGTGTAGTGACGGAGTAAGAATACCATTCACAACCCCCTTTCTGCCTGTGGGTATAGTAAAAGATGATTAAAAGATATAATATGCAGTTAACATTGATACGAAAGCGGGAAAACTTGAATTCATTTCAAGTTATTTTCAAATCCTATTTTATTTTTCTTTTAGCGGTGGGTCATGGTCAGTGCTCCCGCCGCCCCCTATGCCAATACGTCTGACCAGCGTGGTATTTTTTTTTATGGCTAGGCTATGGTAAGCGCACATGCCATCCATTCCGCCGGGGACGACGATAGGACGGCGCGCAGGCCCATAACCCACCCGAACCCACGTCACCTTCGTCGTTGAGCCGACCACCAGTGCCGAGTTTCTCGTCCTCAGTGGTCGGCCCAACGAATGACCAGCATGGTATAGGAGGTCAAATTCCCTCTTACAATGAAGAAGGCCCGAGCTTAACAACTGTGTATGGAGTTGAGATGAGATGAAGATTAGTGTAATCTTCCCACTAAAATTATAAACGCAAAATTTGTATGCGAGTATGTTTGTTCCTCTTTCACGCAAAAACTGCTGAATGGATTTTGATGTAATTTCACAATAATACAGCTTACATATCAGAATAACACATAGGCTATAATTTATCCCGATATTCCCAGGGGAAGGGGAACTATGCGTGTAAAACCGCAGGGCACTGCTAGTCATATATAAAACATTCTTCATCTTAGCCTATTACATTTCACCGTTGGGCTCGAGCCTCTTTAACTATGGAAGGGTAATTAACCTCTTTACCATGCTGGTCATACGTATTGGCATAAGTTTGTGTCGAGTTTTCCTTCTCTTGCATAGATTATATGCAAGTCAGTATCTCTAAGTCGTCTTTTACGACATCCACAAGCAGGATAAGGGAGTGGCACATTGTATTCTTACTCTGTTATAACAAGTCATAGAAATACTATCCCTTTGTAATTACGGCTTAAGAATATGATACTTCCAGTGATGCAACGGAAGTGTCATAACGGAAAGAGATATATAAAGTCAATTTTAGCGGCAAAAGAATCGGCAAGGGGAGTCCCGGGTTGAGAGCCCTCAGCGCTCAACCATAGTCTGCATCAAGGTGTCAAAGCCATCTGCGCCTAACACACAAAAAAGGCAACGGAAGCGAAAGTGTGAAGGCCTTTTATTCTGGTTTATTTTTTGTTTTCGTAGAACATCCATCCATTAATTAATTTAATCAGGAAATTTAAGACATACTATCTTTATACATTTAGTTCAATTGGTTTACCTTATCTCAGGTCTTGTAAGTCCCACTGCTGGACTCGATCTACCTCCACAATGGGAGGGAAATTGACCTACTATACCAAACTGGTCAGATAGGGTTGGTATAGAGTTATATTTCGAGCTTTCCTTCACATTTGTTATTATAACGTTTTGCATATTATAATACCTTAGTCTTTTTATTTTTTTATTTTTTTTTTATGGGTGGGCTATGGTAAACGCACGCGCGGTCCAGTCCGTCCGGGGCGATGAAAGGACGGCGCGCGGGCCCACATAACCCACCCGTACCCACGTCACCTCGTTGTTGGGCCGACCACCGGAGCAGATGTGACTTGTCGTCAGTGGTCGGCCTGACGGAATACCCTTTCGGGTAACCTCACCTCTCGACGTCTTGGGACGTCGGTCGCCGTCGCGCGGTCAGCCTCTCTGCGGGTGACGGACAATTCCCCGGTCCAATCACCCGCGGCCTCGGCTAGGGCGGCATTAGGCGCAGATACTCGCGCCTGCGCCGCCCGAGTCGCCGGCGGCGGAACGTGTCGCCGAATAGGAGCTCTACTCGCACCCGATCCGCCGCCTCCTTCCGTGATAATACCTTAGTCTTAGAATAATAACGTATAGAAGGATAGTGTCGGTACTTAAGCGAGCAAAAACGTGAAGCCAAAAATACTACATGCGCGTAGGCGATTACACACGAATACCACTATATAAATTATGAACTCAAATTTTGTTTTGATTGACATAATCGTCGAAATACTTTTAAAATAAATTTTAATACACTATTTATGTCTTTCAAATGTGTTGTGACACCATTTGAATGCACAAACCGTCATAATTACCTATTTATTTTTTAAGAGTTCCGTACGTACGTGCAGTATAGTGACCTTGTACACTACGGAACGGTTCAATGTAAGCTCCAATTTAAATGCTTCATTTTTTGTGCGCGGACTTACCTTCTATACGTTATTATTCTAAGCTCTTAGTCGTGTTTTACGACATTCACGGGTAAGAGAGGGGGATGGTGAATTGTATTCTTACTCCGTCACCCCACAGATACAACTGCTTGCAAATTAAACAACAGTATATTTTATCGCAATTCTTTATTGCTTATCATTTTTTCGATTTCTTTTTGCTACTCTTACCTACTCTATCTTCTTTTCTCTTCTTTGGTACTTGTGCCATCTTCTCAGTACTATCATCCGTGTCCATCTTCTCAGTACTTACTTCTACATCCATGACTTTTTTATCATCTGGTACATAGCTAAAGTCAGGCACGAACGGCTCAACCAATTGGAAGACTAACTTTCTATGCTGTAAGTTTGTACTATCCAAGCTCAAACGGACTGTTAACTCGTCGAATGTACGGAGTATTACATTACCACAGATTTGTATGTGTTCCTGTAGATTAAAAAAATATTTTTATTATCATTGTCATGATCTGTCTGCATTTACCCTAATTACTCCGTCTTTTCAGTATTTAGCGAGGAGTTAGCTGTAGGCACCCGTAACGAACAACGGACGCCTTCAAGAGCTCATAAAACTTTAACAGAAGCTTACAAAAGATGACTATGGGATATAATATGTACATATCATCTGTGCAAGAGAAGGAAAACTCGAAATGCAACTCTATACCAACATGTCTGACCAGCATGATATAATAGATTGAATTACCTCCCATTGTGGAGGAGGCCCGAGCCCAACAGTGGGACGTATGTGGGCTGCGATGATGATGATAGATAAAACTTGAATTACCTCTGCATTATAACTAAACTTTTCTGATGGTAAGTATAGAGGTCCTTCTAATCCATATTTAGGTATAAGAACTTGCAATGCGTTCCGTTTCACTGATAACACTACAGCCTTCTCTATCTCCACACGGTTCTTGAACAAAATCTGTAATAAAATATTTATTGTCTTAATACAAACGTACAAACAATAAACAGTATCGGTCTTGAAAGATAAAATAACAAAATTAAGCTATATAATAAAAAAAAGAAAATAAATTTCATATTCCTATGAGAATGGGATCTACGCGGGTCAAATCGCGGATATTTGCGGGTTTCAGCTAACTGATAGTCACTTGTCATCATTAAGCCTATCGCCGTCTACTGCTGAACCTAGACCTCCCTCATGTTTCGTCACAAAGTGCGGTCCTGTGCGGCCAATATTCAATAACGCCCATCAACCTTCATCAAACACGTAAACACAAAGTTGGGCTTCAGGCTTTCCCGCTCAGCGAACGAAATACAGTAACCAATTGCTATTATTCAGACTTCGATTATCTGCAAGTGTGGTATTACCCTGTGCCGACCTGACGCTGCCGACCATCGCCAGGGCAATGCTCGACAGCGTCCGGAACTGGGACGCGGTCGCAGCCTTCTGCGAGGCAGTAATATCGCAGGAGGCGGCGAGCCGCGCGCGCGAGGAGCGCAGCCTCGACCAAGCAAACCGCCGCCGGCGACTGGGGCGGCGCAGGCGCGACTACCTGCGCCTGATGCTGCCCTAGCTGAGGCCGCGGGTGACGTGACCGGGGAATCCCTCAGCCAACCGCAACCCACCCCAAAAAAAAAAAAAATTGGTATTACCCCAGACAGACCAAGCTGTAGATCAGACTATTAACGATGTGGTCGTATCGTTTTAAATAACATTTTTATTGCAGTCATATGCTCGATTAATTTGTCTCTGTGATAACGGAGTATGAATACAATTCACCACTTCTTGTCTTGCCCTTGGATGACGTAAAAGATAACTGAGGGATGTAATACGCGTATAACAGCTACAAGAGAAGGAGAACTCGAAACAAAACCCTATACCAATCTGGACCAGCATGGTATCATAATCATTTTGGGTCATATACCTCCCACTGCTGGGCTTGAGCCTCCTCCATAACAGAAGGGAAATTGCTCTTCTATACCATGCTGGTCAGACAGGTAGGTATAGGGTTTTGTTTCGAGTTTACTATTTCTTGCATAGATGTCATATGCGTAATATATCCCTTATTCGTCTTTTACGATATCCACGGGTATGAAAGGGGGTGGTGAATTGTATTCTTACTCCGTCACCACACGGATAGTGTCTCAATTGCCGTCGTATTGTGGAGGAGGCTTGAGCCCAGCAGTGGGACAGAGCCGAGATAATGATACCCAATTATGGAATACTAACGTGTGTATTAAGTGCGACGGAAGCTCGCCCTGCGTATTGCGCTTGTCGATGTCTGTAGTTGAGATTGTCGCACACATTGGAGGCCTCCTTGGTGTCCAGTAATGTGGCGTGTGTGACGTCACAGCCCACACACGCAGCCAGGAGACGATGGACTATTACATCTGCATAACTGTCAAATAACACACATATTTTAATGCAGATTATGATCTGGGCGTATGCCGTCCGTGCGGGGTGTTAAAAAAGGCAGTGCGCGGCCACCCTTACGCCCACTAGTTTTTTTTTTTTTTGGTAAGCTATGGTGCGGACGCATGCATGCATTCAGATTAGTCATTTGGCTTTGCCCAAAAGACAGATCTTGTGCGAACATTTTCGAGCCACGATACCGCTCTATCGCTTCTTTAATACGAAGTGTATTAAATCGGCGAATATCGCGACTCACAGACCTGGAGATCTCCTTATTCAGCTGCCTATGTTCGGACCAGTCGACTGAAGATTGCGCCGTCATTTCTTTTCTCCGCTCTATGAGCTTGAGAGTTTGATCAGAAAGTTTTTTCGGTCTATTAACGCGGTTAGCCTTGAAAAACTTCGACCCAACCACGTGGACAGTTTCCACGAACCTGTTGTTCATATTGTTCGGAGATTCGCACTCGTCCAGACATTGGAAGCGATTGTGTAGTTCGAGTTGAACGCTTTCCGGTTTCTGGTATTGGACAGATGTGTCGGAGTGTAGACTTCATCAAGAGTGACCGCTCGACTTTTGTATGGATATTCAATGTGCCTCGTACCATCCGGTGATCGCTCCCAATTTTAATTCTGCTGATCACTGAGACATCATTGAAAATCTGTCGTTTGTCCGACAAGATGAAGTCCATCTCGTTTTTTGTTGAACCATCGGGGATAACCCAGGTCCATTTCCTTTGTGGCTGCTTCCTGAAGAAGGAATTCATCATAAAGAGGCTTTCTTTCTCCAGGAAATCAGCCAGTTTCTGGCCTTTCTGATTTCTTTGTCCATATCCATGTTTTCCCACTCTCAACTCATCATCACTCCCTTTGTCTAGTTTCGCGTTAAAGACCACCGTGAAGTGGGTTTTGGACGCGTGTATGTCTTTCGAGATGTCCTCGTAAAATACTTCCACCTCGTCGTCGGAGTATGACGAGGTCGGTGCCTGTATGACCTTCAACGAATACTTCTTGGTAATTCTGAGTATAAGGTACGCTATCCTTATCGACACACTCTCGATCCACTCCACGTTGTCTACGAGAGACTTGCGAACCATAAACCCAATACCACCTCGGGACGGGTGATCGCCCTCCCGGTGGCAGAGCAAGTTTCAAGACCAGAGGATTATCGTGCCCTCGCCCTCTCTTCGCACTTCTGATAATCCTACAATGTTCCAGCGGATTTTGCTCAATTCCTCTTCCAGCTCGTAGATCCTCTCGGCAGTCCTGAGTGTCCGAATGCTGTATGTTACTAGGGCCAAAGGTCGTTTTTGATCGGTAGCCGGATGGCTGCCGGAGATTCTTCGCACCCCCCGCTCCACCACTACCGGACCCGCCACCAAATTAAGCCCATAGGGTACTGGAGCCGCCGAGACTGGGGACCATTTTTGATTTACTCGTCATTTTAGGAGGGGATATTGTCGTAATCGCCATGGTTGGCAGGCGGGTTGGCGATTGCAGTAAGATCTTATATATTTCCCAGGAGGGAGCTGCTGCCCACTCTCCTGGTGAATCCTCAGTCGATTTTTACGACGGGTGGCGACAATATGGCGGTATTTTACACCTTAGTCGACTTTTACGACATCTGTGGGCAAGATATGAGTGGTGAATAGTGTTCTTATTCTGTCACCACACGGATTTTAGACCACTAAAACTACGAAATCGCTTGTTAGGTGCCGCTGCGATCAATATTCTTTTATTTAATTTGTATAGAACAGCCTTTTGTGGTATAACCTATATCTATTTTTTTTAAATAAAATATTGTGGATTAACAATGGATGGTAATAGACTGACGGATAGATTGATGGGGAAGGCTGTTTACACGTTCGGCATTCATTTTCATTTCAATTCAGCTCATATTCGTCCCACTATTCAGCTCAGACCTCTACAATGGGAGGGGATTTGACTAATTATTCCACACTGTTCATACTTTTATTTCGAGCTTGGATAGATATAATACGCGTATTATATCCCTTAGTAGTCTTTTACGACACCCACAGGCAATTAAGGGGGTGTTTGGCATACTAAGCAATAAAAAAAAAAACAAATTGAATTAGCTTACCGTCGTATAGGCGATGTGAAATGCGTATATATAGGGCAAGCGAGTCCATAATGATAAAACTCCTCTTGGACCTTAGTACCGCTAGAAAAGTAGACCGCCTGTTGCATGCACCTGGTGGCCATGATACGAAGTAGTGTGTTGAAGAAGGGACGATCTGGTATCACCGCGTCATCGAGAGATTTTGAGAACGACTTATTCGTTGAAACATCTATATCAAAACCCTGCAGTATAAACATATTATTTTTTTTTAGTTCGACATGTGGTGACTGAGTAAGAATACAATTCACCACCCCCTTCCTTGGTCGTGGATATTGTAAAGGACGATTTAGAGATATAATATGCATGTAACATCTATTTATTCAGACGAATTGGCATAAGGTTTTATGTCGAGTTTTCCTTCTCTTGCACACACATTATCTGCATATCATTATTATATCCCGTGGCCGTGTTTTACAATTTCCGCGGGATATATAGGGGATGGTGAATTGTATTCTTACTTCGTAACTATATGATGAAAAATATTATTTACAATAATTTACAAAAATGACTGACATTTTCACCATAACAAATAACATATTTATTAAAGTCACCTAAGATCATTAAAAGAGTGATTAGCAGAATTTTACTGGGAAACATATAATGCCAACCCACCTGACAAACGTGGCATTTATATAATTATTCCTCCTTAGTAAAGTCCATGTACTTTCCGTGTGGCGATGAAATAAGAATACTATTCACCACTCCCTATCTTACCCGCGGATGTCGTAAAGAACGACTCAGGGATATAATAAACATATAACATTATGAAAGAGAAGAAAAACTCGAAACAAAACCCTATACCAACCTGTCTGACCAGCATGGTATAGCAAGGTCAATTTCCCTTTTGTTGTGGAGGCTCGAGCCCAGCAGTGAGACGTAGCTGAGATGAAAACCTATGCTTCAACAATGGATGTCACTGCACTAATGGGATAGAATATTATAGCCATTGTGTCTGATGAAAATAAAGCACCTGCTGTTTAGCCGCTTTGAGGAATGTAGCGAAGTTAGCAGGCGGAGGAGCAGGATGTCGACGTAGAAGCGCGCACTGTGGAAACTCCGCAGCTAACTTCTCAGCTACGCTTGTGTTAGCTAGCAACATGAATTCCTCCACCATAGAATTAGTGTCCATTATCTTCTTCGCCTGTACTTCTATGGGATCGTGAGTCTCTGAATCAACCTGGAAAAATCAAGATTGTTGATGACTGTTGTAGTTAAGATATCACTCTAACACGCCAAGTGTCACGGATTTGATTACTACGCTGGAAAATATTTTATACGATCCACAAATTGATGTTCTGAATCGGAAAGTAATTTGTGCACATTGATCCCCAGCTCAACAAAGATTATTTTTCAAAATTCGAACACACCGTATTCCCTCCCCTTCGTCATTGGGCCGATCACCGGTACAGAGTTCCTTGTCGTCCGTGGCCAGCCTAGCGAGATACCCATTCGGGTAGCCTCCCTCCCTTTTTTTTTGGGTGGGCTGCGGTCGGCGCGCCTCCGCACCACTCCGTCCGGGTATCCTAACGCTCCTCCCGGAACATCGGTCGCCCTCGCGCAGTCAACCTCTCTAGTCACCCGCGGCCTCGGCTGGGGCAAAATAAACCACCTAATGTGAGGTAGTCCTTCGCTGCGCCGTCCAATTTGTGATCGCCATTTAAGAACCTAAAGATAAACAATCATCATTTCAGCCTATCGCCGTCTACTGCTGGACGTAGGCCTCCCTCATACTACGCCACAGAGTGCGGTCCTGTGCCGCCTGCATTCGACTACACCCAGCAACTTTCACCAGGTCGTCGGTCCAACTAGAACCTAAAGATCAACAATACTCACTTGAAATCTTATTTCCGGTGAAGCCAACAATAATGCACCGTTATCCATACGTTTCTTTTTTAATTTTTTGGCAAGGGTATTCAATATCCTTAGGGACGATACTATTGCATCCTTACGAGTACGGTCATCAATTGCTATTTGCGCCTCCTCGTAAGTCATAGCTGCAGCTGACTGAAATAAAAAAAAAAAACAATCTATTACTGCTATCCAAGTGGTGGCTGCTTACAAATAAAATGCCACATCACACCTTCATTTTAAGTGGGACATTAGGTCAAGGAGTAGGAACACTATCCAGATATCATATCTATAATATAAGTACGTCTGGGTGAAGTGTCATCATGAACTTTTCATGTATATTTGTGTGTGTGAGGACAGAGTAACAATATTCCTTTATGATCACGTGTTTTGTAAGAGATGACTAAGGGATATGATATGTAGATAACATAGAGATGTTATCTAGCAAAAGAGGGAAAACTAAAAATAAAATCCTGTAAACCGATTGACCAGCATGGCATAGTAGGTTGATTTCGCTGCCATTGTGGATGAAGCTCAAACTTGGAAGTAGTGTATATGAGCTGTGAGGATTGTGATGATGATGATTTGTAAATATTTTATGATGAAACTACAAATGTGGTTAATAAAAAAAAAACTATAATTATGTTATATAACATGCATATACAAGTAATAGTATATTATATTGCAAATATCTAACGTCTTATATTCTAAAAATTTCTGATATAGATTTATTTTCGAACTCCATGATAATATTTTTTTTTTTTTTTAAATATATATAATATAATTTATAAAAGCAACATCAAATCTTCCGTGTCTTATGTTAATAAATATATTGCTGTTTTTATGGTCACTATGGCTTTGTTTATTAAATAGATGCTTCAGTAATATTCACAACTGATTTTACATATTGTAAATGAAGCTATTTTACGGTTTTTATCGCGTTTGTTTATATTTTGATTGCACGACGTTGTAGCGTTCATGGTCACGAGCGGACCGAGTCCCGACGCGATAAATCCGTAAAATAGTTTTATTTTCAACGTGTAATGCTCGCGTAAACATCAGAAATCACTACTTTTACACACTCATATAACTTTAAATGTTGTATAATTTGTAATGTGTTTTTCTGTATGACTATGTGAATGTGCCAAAATAAATTGAAAAAAAAAAACGGTTTGCTAATAAAAATTAGCCAAGTCAAATGTTGAGGGGTTCAATAACACGTTTCAATACCTTTATAAAAAAACAACATACCTTTATAACACTTTTGTGGAACTTGGTAGCTAATACGTTAGCATTCTCGTCAATCTCCCATACACACGAGAACGCCAGGCGTTCCTCGCCACCACGCAAAGAGCACAGGTTCGAACTCAGTAAGTCTACAAACGAATATAATGTATTAAATTGAAAACTTTATTTGAAGAATTTTCGCTTTCGGATATCGGAAAAGAGTGAGATATACGCTTTCCTGGCTGTCATAATGTTACGTAAATAAACGACTAACAAAAAAAATTCTGTGGGGTGACGGTCAGACAGGTTGGTTTTTCGATTTTTTCTTCTCTTGCATAGATATTACATTCATATTTTACGACAGCCAAGGCCAGGATAGGGGGTTGGTGAATTGTATTCTTACTCCCTCACCACATCGAAATGTTTAAAGATTTTTTTATTGCCTATGGTGGCAAACGAAAAAGCAGCACACTTGATGGTACTGCCGCATATGAACCTTTGCAATATTAGGGGCACAGCTAGGACATTGCCTACCGTGAAGAAAATGCTGTTCTGAAACCTCGTTTAAAGGACATATAGAGCTTGGGAAACATAGTAGCAAGTAGTTCATTGCAGAGCCTGCGTTAATTTCTCCCATGGAAGTGGAAATGTACATTTGATGACCATAACGCTTCCAAGTGGATAATAATATGGAATATATAGATAATAAGTAATAAAATAATTAATATAGAAAACAAACGGTACATACCAGGCACCATATCTATTCTTCTATCCACAAGGTATACAGTAGTACTTCTGTTCGCAGCTTCCTTGTCCAAGGCCGTGTTAGGTCTAACGAAGTGTGTCACGTCAGCTATGTGGACACCCACCTCGTACTTCTTTAGTCCGTCAATTGTAGTCCCCGGTATGGATTTTGCGTGGAGAGCATCGTCTATGTCTGTACAACCAGGTGGATCGACTGAGCAAATACATTCGGAGCGCAAGTCGACTCGCTTCTTTATTTCCTGTCAAATAAGTTATTAAAGTTATACTTCTTTTGGTGCATTAGGGCAAAATGATGAGAGTAACTTTATGGATGTGCGCGCACACCGTCATCAAAAAACCGACACCCTGAAATTAGCTAATTAACATTTTAAGGATTTGCGCGCACACTGTCACAATTGTCAAATAGATAATACGTTAAAATAACACTTTCAATGTATTAAATACCTTTTATTATATTATTAGTGTCGTTTTTTCTACAAACGTAGGATAACGCGACGGATAAATTTTTAGAAAGATTTTTATCTTGTTGCGCCAAAGTAGTACAAGTATAACACACTTTTTTTTTTAAATTGTACTTTTTATGGCAAGGCTTTGAAATACTAAGCAGCAACTTTTTAGATGACACTTCGTCATCTAAAAAGTCTACTTTTCACTCCAAAATGTATGACGGACACGCGTAAGTACGCAATATACGAGCCACTTGTTTTTTTTTTCTCGCGAAGTTAGTCGCAGTTTCGACCGAAACTTCTATGTAAATTAAAAGGTCAATACTTTTGTGGAAAGAAAAATAAATATATCAATCATAATCGCAGACACACTCGAAAGAACTAAAATTGTGAGGTGATTATGAGCGCGGTAAAATGACACTACGTCTCTTGCACCACGTGCACAGAGCATGTCCTATTTCAGCGCGAAAACCTCACGAATTCAGTTTCGGTTTCGCTCGTAGTTTCGGCTCGACTATCAACCGAAACTAAGTCGAAATCAAATTTTCGGTGAGACACTAAGTAATTATAGATGAATTAACCTCCTCTGGTATAGTCCAATCATTGACTGGTAAGCAAGCGAGTACAGCTTCACTAAATCGGGCATGTGGCACATCATGTTCTAACAATATCACTTCATTTTCAGCATTCTTATCACCTGAAACATATCAACATTACAGACTATTGGCATTATCGGCTGGGCGTTATATATATATATATATTTTTTAAAAGGTACAAAGGAAAACTGCATTAAGGAAATAAGCCTTATGTTGCAGGGGACTTTACAGACATACAATAAACGGATACAAATTATATCCTTCTGCCAGACTTCTGTGTCTGGATGTAATTTGTATCCGTGTGTGTGTGAAAGTGTATAGCTGATAGCCTGAAATCGCTTTGACAACATTGCCTGAACTATGAATGACTGCCAAGGACTCTCAATCAAGTAAAGTTTTATGCGACACCGCAATTTAAGGAAAGGAACTAGGCTACCAGCGTTACTGATTGTAAAGTAAATGTTCCCACATTTATGTCTAATATACTAAACTGGTAACATGGATTGAAGAAGGAATTTATTTTAAATTTTCTTTCTTTTGCAGCAGTGTTACTGTGTGTTTATATCTCTTTAAAAGCTTTTTACGTCACCAATAGGACAACTACTACCATTATAGGGGTGGTTAATTGTTTTCTTACTGTGTCACCATGTAGATAATTTTTCACAGACAACATATTATCCAGCGTACTCCTTCCACACGGTGAGGGAATAATAATACAATTTACCATCCCCTATCTTGTGCATGGTCGTCGTAAACGATGATTGAGGGGTATAATATGCAAATAACAGATATATGTACAAGGGAGGAAAAACTCAAAATAAAACCCTACACCAGAACATGTGATTAGTTTATAATAATAGGTCAATTTCACTCCTATTGTGGAGGAGATTCAAGTCCAACAGTAGGACATGTATATGAGATAATGACATTTATTTACATTGGCTTTCAACTCATCTAACACCTATTTCTTTTTAAATAACCCTTACACTAAGGCTTGTATTACGGGGGACTTTACAAACATATAATTAACAGACACAAATTACATTCAGACTCAGAACTAGTCTTGAGTAGGACATAAAAGAGGCAGTACATTTTTCGCGTCAATCGGGTCAAAATTTAAGAGCGGTTCAGCATTTCAAAATGTACTACTTCGAATTTTCTGTCGCGGTAGTCGCAAGCGAGAGGGAGTACGGAACATGCTCCAAAACTCTATAGAGTGAGTGAGAGAGAACGCGTCGAGCCTCGTTGTAGTCATATACTTCACTTCAGTATTGCGTCTACTCTTTCACCTGATCTATATGTACCAGAATGAGATGGCGCTACTAAGTTTATACTGAAACGTGAACGTAGTGAATAACAATATTGGGCTTTAAATATAATGCAAATAGAGTTTCAAATTGCACGAAATGATGTGATTTTATTTTGGATCGCCTCGTTTGAAGTAGTACATTGTACTGAGCCAGTACACTCAACTACACTCAACAATAGTACAATATACTATACACTCTTTTTTGTACTGGCTTAGTACAAAAAAGAGGCTACTCTTACAAACTCTCATTCATGTCGCGTCTAAACCCTACACTCCAATCCTCATTAGCCTCGCCTCATTTGAAATGAGACAATGTATTGGTACACTACACAAAAGAGGCTTCTCGTATAAACTCTTTTTCATGTCATGTCCTACCCAACACTATTCAGAACAATTTGTGGATCGCACAGTGTTGTACTGCGTGGGATTCAAACCCGCGACACTGGCACTGTATATCAGTATCTTAACCACCACGCTATCAGTATAGGTAATAAGAAAAAGTAATAAATTATACCTATAGGTCCTAATGCTCTAACAAAATGACCAAGTGGGTAGCGGCTGTTCCTTGGCCATGAGTCCAGAGCCACCAGTATACGTTGTGACGCGAGTATATCACTCTGACGGGTCTCTATGCGAACACGAGGTATGCTTTTCTCAGCTGGAGTGAAGAGGTGACGAGTCGCACCTAGTACCAAAAACTTGAAGTTAAAAAATTGCATAATGATTTCTGATGTTTACGCGAGTGTTATACATTTTAAATAAAACTACTTTACGGATTTTATCGCGTTTGTATTTGATTTTTGATTACCCGACGTTTCGAACACTTTACAGCGTTCATGGTCACGGGTGGACTAAGATGTCTCACGTCCAACAAGTCATCGTTACTGCAGAAAATTTATAATTATCTACCCGATACAGAAATTAGTTATTAAATATTGACCCACATTTTGATACAAAATTTATTGCCAGTGTAAGAAGAAAATGATTCTATATGAAAAAATTATATTGTTTATGGTTAGTAATAATTAAACATTAAAATTAATAGTAATTATATTTAAAAAACTAATTAATAATCTAGTATACTACCACCGGATCGGAACACGGTCACACTGAGAAAGATCCGGCAAGAAAACTCAGGTGACATGATGCTAAATTAATATTAATTTTGAAGGCGGCTTACTTTATGTTACTAAAAGGTTTTAATTTATAAAATTATCTTTAGTTATTATTATTGTGGGTCAAATCTATACAATATGAGCTCACGGTGTCTTGCAGTCTTGTGGTGGTCTTTTTGGATTTGTTTTTAATAATGTTTATAACAGGATCCCAGCTTGATGGTAACACCCAGCCATCCTCTCTATTTAAATTTTTGTGTTTTTTAATCTCAATAGCCTCGCATACCATTCTAGGCAGGTATCGGTGTTCTTTTGCGAGGATTTGTGGTTTATCAAACCTGATGTTATGGCGGGCGTGGTCCTGACTATGTTCACAGACTGCAGACCTAGTGTCACGGCGGTGCTTCATATCGGCTATGTGTTCTTTGATCCGAGTTCTTATGGATCTCTTTGTTTGCCCAATATAAGAGAGACCACAATCACAATCAAGTTTATATACTCCTGCATATCCGTAAAGTAGTTTTATTTAAAAAATTGCAGGCAAAATCACTCATACTAATTGACCTGGAATGATTAGTTACCTGGAAATTTGCTAGGCATAAGTATACCGCAGTACTGTCGCCATTTTCTTCTAATAATACCCACAACCTTACCAGTGGGTGTAATTTCATCATCATTTTTGCCAGCCAATTTAACAGAATCCAGTAACACTGTTTCTTCTTCCAGCTGATCACCAGGGTCCTCGGCTTTGTCTTCCAATACTATGTTACTTGGTCTTTTCCATTCTTCCTCAGGAAATATCTCAATAGCAACTACATCTCCATCTACTGCTCGGTTTATACCAATGTGTCCTTGTAGTAAAATCTGAATAGTAAATATTACATCTGAACAGCGAATAGATAATAATCATCATCTGATGATGATCGCAGCTCACATACGTCCCATTGTTGGGCTCTGGCCTCCTCCACAATGGCAGGGAAATTGACTTACTATACCATGCTGGTCAACTGTGTTGGTATATATCTGCATATTATATCCTTTTTTTTTTTTTTTTTTTTTTAAATATTATATCCCTTAGTCGTCTTTTACGACACCCACAGGCAAGAAAGACGGTGGAGAATTGTACTCTTACTCCGTCACCATATGGGCAAGTGGAAGACAAGAGCAGTTTTATGGACTGAAAATTATAAAAGCTAAGAAGTTTTGGACCAATTCTATCCCACTTTTACAATGTAACTCCTGCAACCCAGGATCTACAATGGTTATCACAGATGAAACGAAAATCTAGCCCTTTGGCAGTCCTGTGAAATGCTTTTACCTTGTAACTTGCAAGTTAAGAATCTGAAGAATGTATACAGCAGGACAGAGGGGCCCGTACGACTATTTCATCACTCCAAAAGTTTGGCAGGGCGACACCATATCAAAGACTAAAATATATTAAAGATAATAGTCCCACTCAGAATCAGATCTCAAAGCCAAGATGACAACACACTATTTAAATATTGTAAAACGCTACCAATACATGAAAGAGTTAAATATAGCCTCCTAAAAGAACGTCGAGTCGCACAAAACAAATTTGTTACTACTTCTGCAGGTAATTATTACGGCGAACGGACGAGCGCATACCTAATACCACGACTGCTAAATTCTTTACCTACCCCCATACGCAGTATTATTAATTTAAAAAACGTTAAATATGTTCTAAAGAAACATTTCTTATCGAACTTATAGTCGGCAAATATTATTCTTCTTACTGTTTATTTTTTCTCTTTTCTTTTCTGCCTTATATCAATACTGCGTATATTTGTAATGATATATGTATATGTGTGGCTGTACACATGTGTGTATATGTGTGTGTGTGTGTGTATGTTGATTTATTTGTGTGTAGGCATTTATACCGTGAATGGATTGTAAAGTGTCACACACAAACCCAAGAGGTTTAAGTGACACTATATTTAAATTCTGTATTCGTATTTTGCTTTTTGGCAATAAATTAAAAAAGAAAACAAAATGTGGACAATGATACTGTCTGTAGTAAGTGTAATATGCATGTAATATACACTTCATAAAATTTTATGAAACATTTGGAAGAAAATCGTAACTAATAAATTTTCAGGGATAATTTTATCATTTATCATCATTTCAGCTCGTATACATCCCACTGTTAGGCTCGAGCCTCCTCTACAATAGGAAGGAAATTCACTTTACTATACCATGCTGGTCAAACGTGTTGGTATAAGGTTTTATTTCGAATTTTCCTTCTCTTATATGGATGTTTTATGCGTATTATATCCCTCAGTTGTTTTTTAGACACCCACGGGCAAGAGAGGGGGTGGTGAATGGTATTCTAACTCCGTCACCACACGGAAAAGGGATAATAATAGAGCGCCCTAAATGTAGGCTTCATAACCAAGATCACAGACATTCAGCGTGCTATAGAACGGACCATGCGCAGAATTTCTCGTCAAGATAGAATTTGAAATACGACATAGTACGGAGAATTAGCACGGGTTGAGAGCCCTCAGCGCTCACTACGGGTTGAGAGCCCTCAGCGCTCACCCACCAGTCCGCGTAAAGTTGTCATAGCCATCTGAGGCTAATAACTAAGTCACACAACAAAAAAAAAATCGGAGAATTAGCACGCTGAAATATCAATGAGTAGGTCACATTGCTTGATGAACCAACAACCTCTGAGCAGAAAAGTTTTCAATTGGTGACCACATTCCGGACGATAGTGTAAGTCACCACTCCACTAGAATCATGGTGAATATTGCTGTACAAGATCGCACGTTGTGACGAAACATGGCCGCAGGCCTACGTCCAGGAGTCGACGTCGAAAGGCTGAATCATGATCATCAGCTCAGCTTATAACGTCCCACTGCTAGACTTGGGCCTCCTCCTCGATAGGAATAAATGATGATGATGAATTATCCTGTGGATGATGGATCAAGAATACAATTCACCAGCCCCTTTCCTTCCTTACCCATGTGTATCTTAAAAAATGACTAAGGTAGGTCAATTTCGTGGAGGAGGCTTTAGCCCATCAGTGATATATTTATGAATTAACATGATAATAAAAAGAAATACTTACAGGCTTCTCATAACCATTAACATTAGCTGTGCCTTCTAAAAAGTTATCACGGGAAGCATGGAACGCTCCTTGGAAAAGCTTCCCATTCCGAATGCCGGCATGTATCTGTCCTGGTGTTAAGTGTGCTGGATACAAGGCATCGCGGTTGCAGTTTTCTGGGATTACATTTTTTGACAATTTATCTGCCAAACCTATGAAGCCAGTGACATTTTCTACGTAGTCCTTTACTAAAATTAAATTAAGAGATGTAAATTAAATATTGATTACTTTATAATGTAACTTAACCTAAATGAACACTATATTCTATTTTAAAAAATATAGAAAGTACTCGGTTGTAACGACTTTTCGGCTATAGCGACGTCGAACTTGCATCCCTAGAATTTAAAGCATACTTTCGTAGGAAATTCATTCGGCAATAGCGACGCCGGATATAACGCCTAATTCGGGTACACCGACTTGTTCTTATGAACTACTAGCAACCCGCCCTCGCTTCGCTTCGGTTTCAGTCGCTTAAATTCAAATTCAAATACTTTATTATGCATAAACCCCGCGGGGGCACTTACATATGGTCACTTTTTTACATTTTTACCTTACACTACTACCGGATCGGAACGCGACCGCACTGAGAAGATCCGGCAAGAAACTCAGTGGGCTTGTCTTCTTTTTTATTCATTTACTATTTTTTTTAATAAGATAATATACAACAACATGTCTATTAATAGCTCCAGTGTGATGCCTTTCGAATCATCATACAATACAGTTATTAAATATAACGAAAAAGTACCATGGCTGGACCAGATCCCGCAAGCGGCACCCGATCACGAGTTAACCACTAGAGCAGCCATCACTCCCCTCAACCACAATGGAGGGAAGGGAGTGACCCTCTCCTCGTAGCTACCGCAAGCAGACCCTCCAGTGAGCATGACCAATACCATGGGCCACAAACATAAAACACAGATTAAATAACAAATTCGTTTGGCAAAACACGCTACGCTTTACAATTATATTAACAGCAACAGAATAAACATGTATGTAACACCTTTTGAAATAATGAGAAAATGCCTGAATGAGGAGCTGCTCATAACCAGTCTGTATTATCATCAAGATAATCCGAGATTTTATAATAACCTTTTCTACAAAATCTACTCTTGATTGCTTTTTTAAACTTTTTAACTGGCATATCTCGAATATTAATAGGTAATTTGTTGTAGAAGCGTATACATTGCCCCATGAAGGATCTGTTAACTCGTTGAAGACGAGTACTGTGTACAGCTAATTTATCCTTATTCCGAGTATTTACATGATGAATGTCACTATATTTTTCAAAGTTACCGATATTTTTCTTTACATAAAATACATTTTCGTATATATATTGAGATATAACAGTCAGAATATTTATCTCTTTAAATTTCTCTCTTAGTGACACTCTTGGGCCTAAATTATATATCGCGCGGACCGCCCTTTTTTGTAGAATAAAAATTCTATTCAATTCCGCGGAGCAGCCCCAAAGTAATATGCCGTATGACATGAGACTATGAAAGTATGCGAAATAAACTATTCTGGCTGTTTCAACATCGGTTAATGCGCGAATTTTTTTTACCGCATAAGCCGCTGAGCTGAGCCTATTTGACAGTTTCTCAATATGAGGCCCCCATTGGAGTCTATTATCTATAGTGATGCCTAAAAAGGTGGTTGATTCCACAAGGTCCAGAGCCACCCCATTCATTTGAACATTGGTTTCCACTTGTCTCACATTGGGAGTAGTAAATTTAATACATTTAGTTTTTGTCTCATTTAGAACTAAATTATTAGAATGAAACCAATGAACAACGTTAGACAGTGCATTGTTCACATCGTCATAGTTGAGCATTTGTCACTTAATCTTAAACAGTAAAGAGGTATCATCTGCGAACAACACAATGTTTTGATTGTCCCCTACATAATAGGGTAAGTCATTGATATATACAAGGAACAGAAATGGCCCCAGTATTGACCCTTGCGGAACGCCCATTTTGATAACAGAACCAGATGATCGTGCACCGTTAACATTGACTCTCTGAATTCTGTTGCTTAGGTAGGAAATTATAAGTTCCAGAGCGTTTTTCCTGATCCCATAGTAGTGTAATTTCTTGATGAGAGTTTCGTGGTTTACGCAATCAAATGCCTTAGATAAATCGCAAAAGATGCCCAAAGCCTCGTGCGATTCCTCCCAGGCTGAGAAAATGTTTTTTAATAATTCTACACCCGCATCAATAGTAGAGCAATTCTTAGTAAAACCAAATTGATTTTTATGAAAAATACCATGGTTGTTAAAATAACTCAACATCTGAACAAGTATAATTTTCTCAAATACTTTACTAAGTGTAGGTAGTGTGGATATCAGTCGAAAATTATTAACATCTGACATACTACCCGATTTAAACAAAGGAATTACTCTACTCATTTTCATGAGCTCAGGAAACACACCTCGAGCAACACAACCATTAAACACAGAAGTCAAGTGGGGGGCAATAATATTAATTATATAATTAACTGTCTTTACTGATAAACCCCACAGATCAACTGTTTTTTTAATATTAAGGGATTTAAAAGAGCGTAAAATATCTTTCACAGTGACATCTGAAAATTCAAAGGTTATGTCGCATTTTACAATACATTGCTTAAGGAGCGATTCAGCTATAATAGGAGATGACACTAATGATTTTGTAATCAGTACAGGCACATTTGTGAAATGGGTTTCAAATTCAGCCGCCACTTCTTTATCTACTTTCACATTCTTATCACCTATCTTTAAACTAAAGTCTTTCTTGCGTGCAGTATTCCTACCAGTTTCACTATTTATCACATTCCAAGTCATTTTAATTATATCACCTGATTTTTTAATTTTATTTCTCAGATAAATAGATTTTGCACAGGAACAGGCACGTTTAAATATTTTGGAATAGTTCTTTACATATTCCAAAAATACTGGATAATGGTTATAAGATTTTTCATGATAAAGATCATATAACCTTTTTCTGCTTTTGTAAATACCAGGAGTAGCCCATTCACTAAAACCAGCAGGAACCCCAAAAGTCAATATTTTGGGTTTGAATATTTTATTAAATTCAGTATTGATTATGTGAGATAGAGATGTATATAACTCATCTGGGTTGTCATGAATAGGCAACAGCGGCACTCTCATACTCAGGTTGTCTCTAAAGTTTTCTAAACGGCTGACATTCATAGGAATAAAGGTAACACTTTCTCGTTGAATCCTATTAGTTCGAGGCAGTACAACAAGTTGTCCACAGTGATCCGAATCCAGTGTGTTTAAGATGTATTTACTAATTGGCTTAGCATTTATAAAGACATTATCTATACAAGTTGCACTCCCAGCAGTTATCCTAGTAGGTTCCAAGAAAGCATTATACAAATTATAAGATTTCATCAAAGTTATAAATTTTTGTGTAATATTATTTTTTTCCAATAAGTTTATATTAAAATCACCACAGATCACAAGAGTTTTATTACTAGCAGAGATTTTGAACACAATATCCTCCAACTGTCTCTCAAAATCATCATATGGTGAACATGGAGGTTTGTATACTGTACTCAATACAGGCAATTTCAATAACACGTTCAATAGAGAGCCTCACAATATCATTTCTTTCCTTAAATTTCATCATTTTGTTTAAAATAATTAACGAGCCACCTCGTATCATACTGACTTTATTGAACGGGCTAACAACCTGGTGATTAGGAAAATTGAACAATAATTGATTATCTTTGAGCCAGTGTTCAGTAACGCAGAGGATATCTACCTGGTAATCATTCAAAAATAATTCAATTTCCAAATCTTTACCTAACATTCCCTGAATATTCTGATGTACCAGGTTGATTGATTTATAATTATTCTTAACACTTAAAATACTTAGGCAAGAGGAATTCTCTGTTGTCTTAATATCTAATTTAAATTAGTTTGTGAATTAATGTCACTATTTACATTAGTGTAAATGTCATTATTTAAATGAATAATGTCAATACATTGCCCAAAAGAGGCAACTTTGTTAGCCAAGTTCATGGCTGATGTAAAAAAAAAATAAGATAGCGAATCAGCTAATAGTTTTTTATAATATCTAGCAAGATTAGAACTATCTTTTGTCAAAAAAGTTTTTTTCTTAACATAATTGTTAATGTCAATTACATGCATCATGTTACTAGTAGTATAATTGGATGCAGTTTTGACATTATGCAACGTTAAATTTAAATTATAAATGGATTCATTTTGCATTTGTGTTAAACAAGTTCTGTACGGAAATGTGAACATTTCAATTTTGTCTACATTTAATCTACATAGTTTTTCATTATATTCTAGCAATTGCCTTTTGGTCAGATTTCGTGCATTACCAATGAAAATTATTAACATACTACTAGAACAATAATTATAATCTAATATTTTTTGCATTATATTGTGGTATGACAAACCCGGCAAACAGTAATTAACAACTGCATGTCCTTTATCTGACAGCAGGACCCCCATATTTTTGCCAATTTCATCACTAAACATAACAATCTTATTTTTAGCTTTTATATTTAAAGGTTTAGGAGTAGGTAAAGGTGTAACTAAATCAATAGCTGTCAACAGGGAACTGTTAGTGGAAGACAAAGTACTGTGTAAGTTAACATGAGACTGTTTGGTCTCCGGGACACATAAATGAGAGGAACACTTTGATGATACACAGTTATATACATTACTAATCAATTGTTTATCACATTGGTCTGATTTATCTATTATCAATTTATCCATGGCTAGTAAATACCCGCGTAATAGTTAAACCCGCGTAGTTCCCGTTCCTATAGGAATACCGGGATAAAATATAGCCTATGTTACTCCCTGATATTATAGCTTTCCATTGGTGAAAGAATTTTTGAAATCGGTTCGGTGGTTTAAGCGTGAAAGCGTTACAAACAAACATCCTTACTTTCGCATTTATAATATAAGTATGGATTTGGGACATATTCCTAGAAATTCCTTATGGATGTTGCGACTGAGTCGGCAAAGGCACAAAGTCTCATTCATAGGCTTTAACTACTAAGCTTTCTTATCCTTTGTTTACATTCATAGATGGTCAAATGCTCTGTGTGTAGGGTTATCCTTTGTTTATATTCACAGATGGTCAAATGCTTTGTTTGTGTGTAGCGTTACTTAGCATGTGCACGAAGTTAAAATTATGAATCAGTTACGTAGCTATTTCCAGTGAGTGAACAGTGTTTCTTAAACTTGTGAAAATGGCTCCTAGACGTACTACTCCCCTAGGCGAGGCCGCGGGTAACTGGACCGGAGAATTAGTTCGTCACCCGTCGAGAGGCCGACCGCGTGAGGAAAGACGAAGTCGATGGGAGAGTACCCCTCAAGGGAGTGTTCCTTCGGGCCGACCACTGATGTCAAGTCACTCTGCTCCGGTGGTCGGCCCAACGACGAAGGCGACGTGTCGCGGGTGGGTGGGTGACACCCATAAGGGTGTGCGTGCTTACGCCCCTTTGTCGCCCCGGACGGAGTGGTGCGAGGAGAGCGCCAACCGTAACCCACCCCAAAAAAAAAAGACGCATGATTTACTCGTGAACTCGTCGCATTCATAACAACAATTTGTGTGTGTATTGTCCTGTGTAGGCATCAAACCCATCACTTGGCATGCTAGGCAAGCAACTTAATCACCAGCCATTTGAGCATTAATTGTAATACAAAGTAAGCCAGTTACCTGCACATTATACGTATAATCATTTATATTAAAAGCATTCGTAAACGTACAAATATTTTTTACATATTGGAGACTAATAGGTCAGCAGTAAACAAGCACTATTTTCTACTACTTTTATGTAGAATCCCTGGCACTTGGAACAGTAAGTTGCTATCATAACCACTATGCCATTTGAACAATCAAACCTAAGTCCCATTCCTGTGTGCGAGTCTCCCCCGCAATAGGAGGGAAACTGACCTACAATACCACAGTGGTCAAACATGTTGATATAACAGGTGGGCTGAAAAGTTCATAGGCTGACACATAGATAGTGCTACTAGTATCAAATCCACATGATTTTTAGTTAGCCCTAACCTTCAAAAGATGCGGGTATAAATTTGACAGCTGTTGCACAATTAGTATCTGAGTTATAGCATTTTTAGTGAAAGAACTTTTGTTACCTTGAAAAAATGGATAAAAATGAATTTCGTGTGTTATTGCAGCATTGCTTTATGGCGAAAAAAAATACTGTTGAAACCAAGGCTTGGCTTGATAAACATTATTCGGACTTTGCACTAGGAAAATCAACCATGGAGAAGTGGTTTGCGAAATTTTAACGTGGCGAAATGAGCACCGGGGACCATGCACGCAGTGAACGCCCCAAAGAGGCTGTTACCGACGAAACCATCAAAAAGTTCACAAAATATTTTTTGATAACCGTAAAGTGAAGTTGATTGAGATAGCTGAGACTCAAAATATATCAAAGGAACGTGTTGGTCATATTGTGCATGAATATTTGGATATGCGAAAGCTTGTTTAAAGTGGGTGCCGCACGAGCTCACAAACGAACAACAACGAATCGGTGATTCTAAGGAGTGTTTGGAGCTGTAAAATCGTAATAAATCAGAATTTTTCCGTTGAAATGTAATGATGGATGAAACATGGCTCCATCATTACACACCGAAGTCCAATCAACAGTCAGCCAAATGAAATGCACATGATGAACCGACTCCAAGGTGTGGAAAGACGTAAAAGTCGGCTGGCAAGGTTCTGGCATCAGTATTCTAGGATAGTCATGGTATAATATTCATTGACTATCTTAAAAAGGGAAAACCATAAACAGCAACTATTAAGTAGCGTTATTGGAGCGTTTAAAAGACAAAATCGCGAAGAAGCGGCCTCATTTGAAGAAGAAGAAACTGCTGTTTCATTAAGACAATGCACCGAAATCAAATGCAATGAAATTTTGCTCAGATGAAGAGGTAATCGCCGAAACTAAAGCCTATTTTGGGGCTAAACAAATCGTATTACAAAAATAGTATCGAAAAGTTGTACGACTGCTATAATTCTTGTATCACCCTTGATAGTCCATTGAAATGTTACATTTTTTAGGCCTTACCTTGCGTTTTTTAGAGGACACAATTTTATTTTTTTGATGTGTAGAGGGGTCAGTGTAAAGCTAAAACCAAGTTTGTGGGGTCGCCACCCTTGTCCCACGGCCGCCATCTTGAAAATAGGGGTTGCAATGGTTTTTACGCTATATCTCTTAAACTATTCATCTGATAAAAAAAATTGTTAACATTTTTTGATGCAAATTAAATTCTCTACAACTTGGGTTTAGTAACTTTTTGTCGTAGAACTATAAATAAAAAAGTTATAAGCGAAAATGTTCAGAAATTCGAGAAAAAAAATTATATTTTTTGATATAACTTTTTTTATCATTTTACGAAAAAATTATATCAGACCATTTTTGTAGATCGTTTTTTGAGGAACAACTTTTATAAGCAACAATTTTTCATTAAGTCAATAGCTAAGGTTTTACAGCGCTCCGAAGTGAGTACTATTTTTCAGTACTCTTAACTATACATATATTAGGTGTGTACTAATAATGTGTCATCAGTTATTGTTTTTCTTTTTATTTTGTTATTATATTTTTTTAGCTCGCTTTCATACTTTCCGAATCTACTATCAGGTCCAGTCGTGGCTTGGTAATAATAATGATCCTGAAGACTGGGGCTGGAAAAATGTGGAAAATTATTGATGCCAGTGCAGAGCTCTAAACCTCCAGCACCCCCTGAGCTTCTAAAATTGATCTTTTGCAAATGCAAAGGAAACTGTGGAGCGATGTGTGGATGTCGAAAAGCAGGGCTGAAATGTTCTGCAGTGTGCTTCCATTGTTCTGGAGAGACTTGCAGCAACGTAATGGGGCTCTCAGAATTAATAGTCGTCAGAATTAATTAGTAGTAGTCATTTTAATTTTAAAATGACTTTGATGATGAACCGCCGACATTAACACCCCTTCCTTCTCCAGTTCTCCCACTGATATTTAATTCAGAAAGCCGATCAGATGCTGAGCCGCAGCGTGGTCCATCGAAAAGACTGAGGACGAAGTAGTTCAAATTTAGAAAATCACCGTGTAAGTGATAATAGGCATACCTATTGGGGATACCACGTAAAAAAAAACGCGCCTCCAGACTCTACCTCGTGGGTGGTGGGGAAAAGAGTCAATAATTAATTATTAATAATATTGCAAAATTAATAATTAAAAAAAATATAATAACAAAATAAAAAAAGAACAATAACACATTATTAGTACACACGTATAATATATGTATAGTTAAGAGTACTGAAAAATAGTACTCACTTCGGAGCGCTGTAAAACCTTAGCTATTGACTTAATGAAAAACTGTTGCTTATAAAAGTTGTTCCTCAAAAAACGATCTACAAAAATGGTCTGATATCATTTTTTCGTAAAATGATAAAAAAAAAGTTATATCGAAAAATATAATTTTCTTCTCGAATTTCTGAACATTTTTGCCTATAACTTTTTGATGTGAAACATCTATAGGCGAGGGTGATCCGACCATCGCGTGGCGTTAACGCCACGCTACGCGGCACCCTTTTAATTAACGTAAAATAAAAATCTGAAAACATATGTGTACATTTTTGTAACGAAACCATAGTGCGATTTAAATTTTGTACAACGCCATCTAGTGCGCTTAAAGTAAATTGTTACCTATAATAGAAACTAATGAAAATAAATGTTTATTAAATAAAAATCATCATTTTCTTGGAAAAAAATCGTAATATTATTTTTATTAATGTGCTATTTTAGTGCCTGTCGTAATCTGTTCTTTTATGCATATATATGTACTTCTATAAAATAATGTATAATTCTCTAACTTACCAATATAAGTATACCATACCTACTTACAGTACTTTCACGTACGAAAACTGGACAATCGCTTTTTATAGGTGTTTTATTAGTTTCAGATGTATATTTATTTGTTTGTATGTTACAGACTCCTAGGAATTGGATCTTGACCCACTTTCAACATTCAGATTTCATTTAAAATGTGTTAATTTAACAAGAACCAATGACGATAAAATAATTTAAATAGCTTGTCTCATTATCATCATCATCATTACAGGATTAGAGATTTTTTTATAAAATATATTTTGTAGCTGAGATTTAGCCTTAGCTCGATAGATGTCGTTATTTTTGTTTGCTAAATCACACTTTCTTAACCGATCCTTTTGATTTGAACTACGTAGAAGTGTGTGAGGGAGACGTAGCGACGCTATGTTAGGTCGTAAGCGGCCGAGCGGTGAATTAATATCGTTTCTTTGTAATATCTTAGATAATAGTAGAAATCATATTATTCTATTCAATACTTTACATATTAGTTCCTGTCGTAATCTATGCTTTTATTCATATATACTAGGGATGTCGAAAGTGAAAAAAAATATCGATATTTATAAAAAGATCAATATCGACGTCCATATATCGAATAAGAAATATCGATATATCGGTCTTTTTTTTTTTTTTTGTGTGTGTACAGCTGTTGGCCGCAGATGGCCTTGACAGCTTGACGCGGACTATGGGTGAGCGCTGAGGGCTCTCAACCCGGAGATATCGGTCTTTAAAAAAATGCGTTTATTAAATAGTACAGTATTTAGTAGGGATGTCGGAAATGAAAAAACATATCAATATATAGATATATCTATATTTATCAAAATATCAATATCGACGTCGATATATTAGGGAAAATATCGATATATCGGTCAAATTTTTAAAACATTTTGTGTTTTTAAAATAATAATGTATTTAGTTCAATCAAAATTATTTTTTATTAAGCAATAATTACAAAAATATCAAAAACAAAAAAGCTATTTTCGAACCAATATTTTTCAACTTATATATTTATTCATATCTCATATTATATATTTATACCTATATTATATATTTATACCTATATTATATATTTATACCTATATTATATATTTATACATATCCCAGGAGAGAGCTACTGCCCACTCTCCTGGTAAACCCTTATACAATTTTTACGACTCGAAAGGGGTGGTGACAATTTTTTTTTTTTTTTTTTTTTTTTTTTTTTTTTTTTTTTTTTTTTTTTTTTTTTTTTTTGGACAACACCCTGCACTAAGGAAATAATCCTTGTATTGCAGGGGACTTTACAAACATATAATTAACGGACACAAATTACATCCAGACTCAGAACAACAATTTGTGGATCGCACAAAGTGTTGTCCCGCGTGGGATTCGAACCCCCGACACTGGCGCTGTAAGTCGCTATCTTAACCACTACGCCATCTGTGCAGTCATTATATCAGTCAATTATATTCTTAACCCGACGCCATACGTAACTTAGTTAAGATCAAATTACTAAAAACGAAATCACTTTAATTGTGTCTATTTTTTTTTAATAACAAGTCAATTGTATAGAAAAAAATAAATGATATAAAACTATTCGGTTAACGATTTATCATTTGAATTCTAAGCGACAGTTGGATATATGTATTGGAATAATTCGATTATCATGTGTGTCAATAACAATAATTGTCCTTAATAAAAAGTGACAATCAAATGGCAATCAAAACATACTAATGTAGTGGCAATCAAAACATACTAATCACAGAATATGTATACAGTTAATGCTATACTTTTATATTTCCTATCTTTTACGGTTCTAGATTCTAGACTTGATTTACACAAACAAAAAAAAATCGTTTTTGATTCGATTTCGATATTGGATATTTAATATCGATATATCAGCTCAAAATATATCGGTTAAAAATATCGATATTTCTAACAAAAAATATCCATATATCGATATTTTTCAACAAGAAATTATTTTGTATATACTTGTACAAAATAATTTCGAATTTTCACATCTGTCAGGCGTCCTGAGCGACGGCTCACTTTTTTTTTATTTATAGTTCTACGACAAAAAGTTACTGGACCAAAGATGTAGAGAATTTAATTTGCAACAAAAAATTTTAACAATTTTTTTTATCAGATAAATAGTTTAAGAGATATATCGTAAAGACCATTTCAACCCCTATTTTCAAGATGTGGGCCGTGGGACAAGGGTAGCGACCCCACAAACTAGGTTTTAGCTTTACACTGACCCCCCCAACACATCAAAAAAATAAAATTGCGTCCTCTAAAAAACGCAACCCTAAATGTAACTTTTCAATGGACTATGAAGGGAACTAACTATATTGAATAATAAAATCAAATTCTATAAAAAAATGATTCTTTTTCTAGCCTACAGGCTAGCATAGAAAAAAAAAAAAATAAATCTTTTCAGCCCACCTAATAGGGCTTCAATTCAAATATTCTTTCTTATGCCTAGTTGTTATCAGCATATTATAATCCCACCTCATCTATCGCATCTTTTACGACACCCTTGGGCATGAAATAGAGTGGTGAATAGTATTTTTAGTCGATCACCACAAGGAAAAATAGAAGTAAATTGGCTGTAAATAAAAAAGGTAAATATAAATATTAAATGTACTCACCTGAACAACAAACAGTTCCCTCTTCTTGTGCAAGTTTTCTGTTATTCTCATCATCAGTCATTAAAATAATTTTGGGAAATTGCCCAACTGCACTATTGATGCTCAAATGTGATTCATACCAAGCTGCAGCTCTTCTTATAGCTCTGTCATTACGATCATTCTGCTTCTCACCAGGATTCCTCTCCACATAGGTATCCCTAACAAATAAGATTAATTTATGGGCGATTCTCTATAACCTCGTAATCAGCTGTCCCGACCGAATTTTTCAAAAAGTAATTTAGTTACTTAAAAAACACTCCCTCACAATGAAACTTTAACCAAGAAACTATACGGGCCTCATTGCTTTTAGAACCATAACTGTTTTAAATGTTTTTCTAGACGCGATGGAAGCTCTAAAAACACAGTCCCCTGGCTGTCCCTAGCACGGTATTCACACTTAAAAATGAGGTTAAAGAAGAAATTATTGAAACTATATACATTTTGCAGTTAATTTCATAAAGAAAAATAATTAAATTATATTATATTCGTAAAACAAGGTCTTATTATGGATTTTATTTATTCAGTAGTCTTGTAAAATTTGTCCCCAGCATTTCTAAACAGTCCCCTGTCAAAAATTTTAAGTCATAATAAATAAAAAATGTAAGGTTTACAAACATTGTGTTGAGTGAAAAAAAACCAATTACTGTGAAGTTGTCAACTTCCTCAAGTGCGGCGGCAAGACCGCATTTTTTTATATTGTCAAAGTGTAATTTGTGAAGTAAATATGCGTTTCTACTCCTCTGGTAAGTAATAATATTTATGCTAATTACTTTAATTATCACACTATATAATTTATTGTTTTATTATTTATGTCTAAGTTGATTGGTAGGTTCCTAAAAAACTATATTGCATTATATTTGTAAGCATTGTGCAATTTAACCGAATTACACAGTCCCCTGGCAAACAGTCCCCTGTCCGAAAATTCAGCAGATGACTTTTACAACACCAAGGGACTGTGTATTGTGTTTTGATTATTTTTTATGTATTATTTGTGTAATATTTATTTGCTAGTATGTTTTATAATGTAAGAAACATCAAAATATCATTGTTTTCATTTCAAACGTGTCATTTGATCAAGTTATACAAAAATTGGATAATTCTGGCTTAATTGTATAGGGAAAGAGAATATTTCATCAGTTTTCTACTGAACTAGATGTTGAGTGCATAAAGTATTTACTGATTAATATTATTATAATAAGATTCACACACTTAACAGTCTTCAGTCACGTTCAAAACAGTCCCCTGTCATGTTTTTTGGAAAATGGTTAATTACTCGTAAAATACGTAGAAATTCAGTGGATCTCCTTATGTAACTATAATAATAGCTAATTTCCTTTGATCACGTTTTTTTAGTAAATGATAAAAAAAATTGCAAGGACAAAATTTGTATGGGCCTGTACGAGTTTACAGAGAATCACCCTTATGTATCATTAACATCATAGTTCATATTTGTCCCACTACTGGACTTGATTCTCCTCCACAATGGGAGGGTAATTAACCTTACTGTAACACACTGGTCGGATGAATTGGTATAGAGGTTTATTTCAAGTTCTTCTTCTCTCGCACAGTTGTTGTATGCGTATTGTATCCCTTAGTCGTGTTTTACGATATCCACAGACAACATAGGGAGTGGTGAATTGTATTCTTACTCTGTCATCACATGGAACATCAGATACTTAGTAATAAAATGTATCCATTACTTACTTGTGATGTTCATTCACAAATGAATAAAACTTTCTCTTCTTGTTACCTATAATCTCCAACAATCTTTGAAAAATAGCAGTATTTTGATGTTTAACTTCCTCTAACACAGTCTGGAGTATAATCACGTTGGTAAGAGCATCTTCTTCTAAGACATCTATTTGATGTAAAACAACGTTGGTATCCAGGATCAAGTAGTGTGGATAATCATATAACGTACAAATTGAGTCTGGTTTGCTGTCCAGCACAATTTCATCATCTTTGTGAGGACAAGTGTTACAAGCGGCAGATCCACACAATAAATCATCGCGTAAATAGTGTTCTCTCACAATCTGAAAGAAAAATTTGTAGTTATATATGCTTTTTAAAGAATAAAAACAAACTTTATGGAATTAACCTCACTTTCAAAATGTTGCCGCGTTTTGTTTTGGTCAAGAAAGTTTTTGTAGTCCACATCTTGAAAGTTGTTAAAAAGAAATATGTGCAAGTATATTTTATACATTCATTCCGTTAAATATGCAGCATTTATAATTTTATAAAGAAAACTAAAGTTCTGTTATGCTTTCGTCTTGACGTACACAGTACACCACAGATTAATATATGGTACTATATCATATACCACAATAGTGATGCACTCGAGTAATTTTTTACTCGAGTGACCCGAGTGAAATAAACTCGAGTAAAATTTACACTCAGTATTATTTTCACTCAAGTAAGAAGTTAATCAAATTAACAAAATAAAATTAAATTTTGTGTGAGTCCCTTTATACTCATATGCAATTTAACTTAACATTACCTAACCTGTAACCAGTGGAGGACGTTTTCAACAATACCTCCTTTGTCAACTGTAAGTAGTTCGTATGATAAACATACATACATATTCGTGATAAATACATATCGGTCAAAACAATATACCCTTTCGGGTCATAAATTGAATTATAAATTAATTTACAAGCTAGTTCTAATCTTTTTTTTTGTAATAAATGGAAAGATCATATTTAAGTTTTATAACAAAACTATTTTTTTTTATTTATGTTTCACAATAATTGAAAAGTTATATCAAAATAAAAATATTTTTTTGAATCCAGTGATGAAAACACGCCGACAGCTCCCGAACAAATCCTAACGGGTGTGACGTCATCATGTTAGTTTCACTCATTGCAATTTATACAGAGATAATAAGTACAATATTTTGATCTAATTAATTCTGCTGACATTGTTAAATAATTAAATATAAGTAACAACAAATCGTTTCTTAGCAGTAAATTACCGATATTATTGTCAACTCACAGGTAATAGTTGTAAACACTATACTGTTATAAAATAGCTTTAAGATTATGACGTCACAACTGTGCTAACCAGTCTTGGCGTGTTCATTGTCACGTGATTTTTACTGAAAAATTTTGATAATTTTTAAATGTTTATAATTAATTGTAAATCTTTTTTAAAGTTTGCCGCATTAAATATCAATATTACTATTAATAAAGTTTTAAAATACATGGAAAAATTTTTTTCAAAGTCCCAAGTCGATTTAGACAGTTCTAAATAGTCAAGGAATCTAACCTCACCAATGAATTATTAATCTACCAAATAAATACAATTCATATTTATTTTTATTGTTTTTTGTTTAACAAGAGAAAAACATTTTAATAACAAATACAGTTTTCCTCTTTAATTTTCCCAAGCTAAAACGATCAAACCTATGTGAGCAAAATGTATTTAGGTACGTTTAATTTTCTATCCATTGACGATAAATACTGTTACAGCTGTTCGAATTTATTGCTCCAAGATCACAGGATCCCCAGACGTTATTTATTACATTTACTTGAGTGTAGGAACACTAATGGTTTTTAAGCGTAGAACTCTGTCAGGTAGACGCACAGGTGGCGTAGTAAATCTAATGGTAACACAGGCTAACGGACCAAATCGCGAGAGATCACAGTTCTACAAGAAGTGTAAAACCGAAAATCGATATTTAATCGAATTTAAATGTTTTAAAAATCGCATTTTAATAAGAATAGGAAACGAATTGGCCGTAATCGATATTTTTTGCCCATCCTTAAAGGAATATGCACAGAGTAACTTTACAGACAGAAAAATACGGATCAAAAATAATCCAAACAATGGTCTCGAACCAACCGATTTTTCAGTATTTCTACCGATATAGGCCGCACTCTACCGAAATACCGAAATGCATCGATTTTTCAACGATTTCCGAGAATACATGGAAAATCGCCCGATTTTCTACCGGATGGCGATTTAATACTTTTAAATTGGCAATGTTGTTGCCATTGTTCCCGAAAATCGTAGTTTATATGAAACAGAATTTTGAGGACTATTTTTGATTGCTTTTTGAAAGGAGAATATATAACTAGGCTCTCTGGAGTGGCGTGTTAACGTGGAACGTATATTTTCACACACATATTTTTAGCGTTTCTAATTGTTACGACTTTACAATCAAACCAGAGATGACTGCGGCTATGGCCAAAAAACATTAGTATGATTAAAATAAGTAAAGTATATTTAGCCTGTAAGATAAGATATAATAAAAAAAATTGTTTGTAATAACCTGAGGTAAAAATAAATAAACGAATTTGATTCTATATTGTTTTTTTTTAATTTACCGATTTTAGTACAAATATACCGATTTTTGAGGGCAGCTCTACCGATTTCTCACTTTGACTTACGAGACCACTGAATCCAAATCAAAACTCATTTTTGTGTACTAATTTGCATTAATCATTTTAACTGAAATTGCATTCATAAAATAGTTTAATTTTATTGCTTTAACTGTATTTTATAAAATAACTTAATGGTTGGATTTAATAATATATGATTTCACATGAGTTGGGTGTCCTGAACAGAGCCAGGCGCTACTTCATATCGAGACAGCGTCTTGTGCTTTACAAAGCACAAGTTCGTCCTTATGTCCTCATTGCTCACATCTTCGGGCAGACGCGCCCAAGTATCAGTTAGACCCACTTGACTCTTGCAAAAGCGTGCTGTTCGAATCGTTGAGGATCTCAATGCTATGGACAGATTGGAGTCACTGGAGCGACGGAGAGACTGGGTCACTTTGTATACTCGGAAATCGAAGGAAGGCAGGGAGGCAAGGAAGACCCACCACTTTCCCACGGTAGTTAATATATCGCACACCACAATAAGACAAGAGGAATACGGAATAGGATTAAGGTGGATTAAGAAATAAGGAGATCTTACTCTCACGCGATGAGCACCTTCCAGAACATCAACTTACAATTTGCCGCAGAACTACGAATATTTATTCGACACGTGTATCGCCTCTAAACGAGGCATCCTCAGGACGGTTCGGCATTTGAAGCATTGCCGCCATGTATCGCCTGGTTCAATCAATTATCACTTTGTATACTCTACCGACTCGTTCATGGGGAGTGCTCTGAGGAACTGTTTGACATGGTACCACCGTTACCGTTTTACCAACGTACCACTCGACACCGCAGAAGAGTTGATCCATTTCATCTGGAAACGTTATGATCTTCAACTGTACGTTTCCAGCGATCGTTTCTCCCATATACATGCAGGCTCTGGAATGAACTACCTGCTGCTTTGTTTCCTGAGCGCTATGACATGTCCTTGTTTAAACGAGGTGTAAGAAGAGTATTTCTTCACATTCGACAACGGTCTAGCTGTGCCCCTGGTATTGCAAAGGTCCATGTACGGCAGTATCACTTACCATCAGGTGTGCTGCTTGCTCGTTTGCCACCAAATTTTTTTTTACATCATCAGAAAGAAGAGGTTTTAACGAACGAAAAACCCACCGACATTTTTAAAAAAAGCCGCTATTTTGACGTGAGAATTTACGATTGAACATTGGGGTGCTTTTAGTGTTGCTCAAATGCAAGACCAAGACGAGACTTGGACTAGTCTTGGTCTTGGTCTTGCAACATCACACCTGGTCTCGTCTTGGTCTTGATATTGCGCACTCAAGTCTTGGTCTTGGTATTGGTCTTGCAGCAAGAGTCTCGCAAAGTCTTGCAAGTCTTGCAGTTAGAATAACCTAACAGTCATTTATGAAAAATCCAACCAGATTAATCAAATATCATCCATCTATCCATCTGCTAGCCTATAGTTCACCATTGAAAATAACCCTTACCACTGGCAAAAATTACTTTCCTATTCCTCTGGTGTTACATTAGACAGCGTTACTACTCCTATGGTAAAGGAAGGAATTTCGACCCTGTTTTCTTAAGACGTCACCACACAGGGCAGTTGATACAATAAATTTTATGTCATTTTAAATATTTTTATAATAAATGGGTGTGTTTATATTGCCCGTCCAGTTAAGTGGTATGTACCTATTGTATTTCTAGTTCAGTTACTGAGACTCTGGCTACTTGAAAAAACCTGTTGCATATATAAATACTTCGGCCACTGCGTTCCATGTGGCGCTTACTATATTATTTATTGAAGAACATATCATCACCATCATCATCGCAGCCCACATATGTCCCACTGTTGGGCTCGGGCCACCTCCATAATGGGAGAGAATTTGACCTACTATATCATGCTTTTTTTTTTTTTTATTGCAGACGGTGGCAAACGAGCAAACAGTACACCTGATGGTAAGTGTTGCTGCCGCTTATGGACCTTTATAAGGCCGTTGCCTACCGCGAAGAAAGCGAAGGGAGTGTGAATGCGTGCATTGAGGCTCGGTGATACCAAGGGCTCCACCAAAACCCTCCACACGCAATCACCCTCAGAAAGTTGGGCTTCCGGCTCTCTCGCTCACCGAACGAAGCGCAGTAACAAATTGCTACTACTCAGACGTCGATTTTCTGCGAGAGCATGGTACTGCCCCGGACGGACCGGTCCGCGGCTGTAGACAGATAACTGTCGACAGTGTGGTCCTACCACTCCTAAATGCTGGTCAGACATGTTGGTATAGGGTTTCATTTCGAGTTTTTCTCGAGTTTCGAGGTTCTTCCTTCTCTTGCACAGATGTGATGCATGTTATACCTTAGTCGTCTTTTACGACATCCACGGGCAAGATAGGGATTGGTGAATTGTATTTAATTTTTTTCCATAGGACTTGTAGTTTTGCCAGAAATCCGGATAAACCGTTTTATACCCTTAAAAACTCACCCCCTTCCACTTCCCGACCTCAGATCGCCCGTAAATTATTTTCCTTTCATTTTTGTTATATCCTTTTCCTTTTCTAACGGGCTTCATCCTATTATATTTTTTTTTTGTTTCAGAAATTATCGACCCTGGTCTATATAGCGTAGTATTTAAAAAAGGGAGCCGTCGCTGAGGACGCCTGGCAGATGTTAAACATCGAAATTATTTTGTACAAGTACAATACATGCATAAATGAACAGATTACGACAGGAACTAATATGGCATAAGATATGAATAAAATATTTTATTCAATTAAGTATACACTATAGGTGTGTGTGTCTAGGTAAATAATTTATTTTGAGCTCACTAGATGGCGTTGTACAAAATTCTAAAACAGGTTATGGTTTCGTTACACTAATGTACATATCTAAACGTGGCGTTAACGCCACGTCAACGATCAGCTTCACCTTCGCCTATAGATGTTTCACATCAATAACTAGAAGATCCGTATGAATACTTCACAGTTCACACCAATAGTAGAGGGTTTATTATGTACCTACTACAGTACATCCACCAAAGGCATGTATGTTATATACTTCCATATAAGTGCATTCGATCATAAAAATTATGTTACATCCAAGAGAATCAAGATTATAATGAAACCTTTGATTTGATGAAATATTTAATTATTTTTAGTCGTTAGAAAGGAAAATAATCTACACAATGATGTATCAAACATTTAAAATCATGCAGTATAACAGTAAATAGTTTATTGCTTTTTTTTTTTTGTGGGTGGGCTGCGGTCGGCGCCACTCCGCACCACTCCGTCCGGGGCGACAGAGGGGCTTAAGCACGCAACTCCCGCAACCCACCCGAAAACCACGTCGCCTTCGTCGTTGGGCCGACCACCGGAGCAGGGTTACTTGACATCAGTGGTCGGCCCGACGGAATACCCCCTATTGGGGTACCCTTCTCATCGACCGACGTATTTTATGGTAACAAAAACACATACTTGAGAGGCAGGTATATTAATACACATTTACCCGTGTATCGTTCGTTAACCACATAAATTATTATAGTGGTGTGGGGGCAGTAAAAATCAATTCACCACTTATAATTTATCAGTGGTTGTCTTATAAAATAATTTATGGATCTAGCAGATAACATTGCAAAAACTCAATCGAAATAAAACGCCACATCAAACCGTCTAACCAGCGTGGTATAGTATCCCAACCCTTTTCGCATTCCAGGAAATTCCATTTCTTATGGTCAACTTCGGGATGTTTAAGGACCTTTACTCCGCTATTGAGGACCATATTATGAACACCTATTATGAACATAACTATTTTCGTAGCCTATATTGTAGTCGGTAATTACTATCACAATAGGTAATAGCGTTAAACTTAAAAAAAAATTAACTCAAAAATCCTATGGCAACGGTTAATTAGATCGTTATTTAGATAATTTTCCCTCGCATTAGAAACTGTAAGTCTCTACCCAAAAATACAACGTGTGCGGGCTCCATTGAATAAAAAAATTTTATAAGAAACTTTTAATTTAAATAACATGAATAACTCTGTCACTCTGATAACAATACTGATCTTACGTACGTATCACGTTATCCATTTAATAACAATAATACTAACACATATGTTAAAAATCCTATCTATTATGTATTATCAAATGAAATAATTGAATAATTGCGTCGCGAATCGACGTAGCAGTAGCCAGTATCAGTCGAGTGGCGAGCGTGATCGGTAAACGGTCGCTGCGCGCTAGCTACTAACTCACAACGCGATATAAACACGCATTCAACAAAAATATGCGACGTAAATAAATATTGAATTATCAGCCAACAAAAATACTGTGAAACCGTTCAAAATATGGCCAAAAATAAAATCAAATCTCCACAACAACTATGGGAGTCAGTGTCTTCTAAATCTGTTCATCTCGTCGAAGGATTCTTTTTCAAACTTGGCGTTCTTGTCGCACGAAATCCATGGAAAACTGTTGTTTTAACTCTGACTTTTTTGTGCCTCAGTTGTATTGGATTGCTAAAATTTCACATAGAGAAGAATCCTATGAATTTATGGGTGCCACCAGAGTCAGATTTCTTTTATGATACAAACTGGTATATAGATAAATTTGGAACGGGTTTTAGACTTCAGAATGTGATTGTGACTGCAGACAATGTGTTGGATCCAAGTGTACTCCTCGCAGTGTATAATATTACAAGGAATATTAAAACTATAAGTGTGAATTATAATGATAAAACTTATTCGATTGCAGATTTGTGTTATAAAGTTCCTATTATTAATTTTTATAGTTCTAACAGAAACAAAAGATCTTTGAATGATAATAGTGATAATAAAAATTCAACCAAAAGTGTAAGCAGTGACAGTGATTATGCTGATCCCACTCTTTGGGTCAATGATGACTTTTATTGTGACTTTTTAGAAAGTTTTCAGTTCACATGCTATCAGTCCAACATTTTAGACTTGTGGAGGAATAATCTAGAGGATATAAGCTTAGCAACGACTGAAGAAATTATAAATAAAGTTAATAAAGCCAAAGTGAACCCTATGACCGGTCACCCTTTTGATTACACACAGCTGCTTGGTAAAATATCATATGATGAACATAAGCAAATTATTTCGGCTAAATCAATTAAATTAACATGGTATACACAGGTGAATATGAGTGCTGTAGATCTAAATGAAGTTGGTAATTTAGTTGGTACTGAAGACTGGGTATCGATACCTTTGGCTTTATGGGAGGATGAATTCTTACAGTCAATGAGTTTGATGTCCAGCAACTTAACAGATATTCAATTATTCTACGAAGCTGGAAGAAGTTTTGCTGACATTAGTGGTAAAGCAATGTTCGATGACTTAGATAAACTGTTTATGGGTATTATGTTAATGTTTGTATATATACAATTTGCATTGTCAAGGTTTAACTGGTTACAAATTAGATTAACACTCGGTAGCGTAGGCTTGTTATGTGTCGGACTGGCGTATGCTTCCGCGGTAGGGTGGTGTTCTATTCTTGGCATATCATTTGGGCCAATTCATTCATCTCTTCCATTTCTATTAATGGGTCTTGGAGTAGACGACATGTTCGTGATGAACGCATGTTGGGAAAATTTGCCGCAAACTGCGAATCAAAAAAGTCTACCTGTGAAAGTAGGTTTAATGCTTAAACATGCTGGAGTCTCTATAGTGATTACATCGTTTACAGATATTGTTGCTTTACTAATTGGTGCTATTACAATATTACCGTCACTTAAATCCTTTTGTATTTACGCCGCAGTTGGCGTGTTTTTCATTTTCTTTTACTCTGTTACGTTATATGTTGCAGTGTTTACATTAGACATTAAAAGAATTCAGGCTAATAGAAACGGAGTAGTGTTCTGTTATCAACACAAAAGTGACATCAAATTAGTTACAAGTAAGACATTAGGTCAGAATGTCTTAGGATACATTTATAAACATATAGTGTTTACTATTCCTGGTAAAGTTTTAATCATATTATTTACATTGGTTGTAACCGGGTTTAGTATTCAGGCTATGTTACATCTCGAGCAAAGATTTGATCCAAAGTGGTTCATTCCTGATGGTACGTACTACAAACAATATTTGGGTGCCCATGATTATTATTATCCCGAAGAAGGGAATGTGGCTATGGTATTTTTAGGAGAGATGGATTATAATAAGGAATTTGTGCAAATAAATGACATGTTGCAAGAATTAAAGAAAGAAATTTATATAAATGATGTTAATGCTTGGGTTGACTCCTTCCACAAATATGTTTTGCATAATTTCAAACGTGATATGCTTCAAAATAGTACGGGGATGACTGATTTAGAATTCAATAAATATTTATCGAGATTTTTATTCAGCCCAATTGGTGGGCGATTTCAAGGCAGTTTTAAATTTAGAGACCAGATATCTTGCGGTAAACCAACAACAAAGATAATGGCATCTACAATAATATTTAAATTTATGAAATTTAGAGGTCCAAACGAATATATACCGGCAATGAATCGTATTAAAACTCTTGTAAAGTCAGCGAATATTAGTCACGGTTATCGAAGCGTGTGGTCAAAGGTCTTCGCCAGTTGGGTCACAGATGAAATCATTTCAGTTGAAGTAGAGCGAAATATAGAATTAGCTCTTATTTGTGTTATGGTATGTACAATAATTTTGATAACAAATCTTCAAATGTGTTTGTGGATATTTATTTGTGTTCTTTTAACAATAGTTAATGTATTAGGATGTATGCAGAGATGGGGTATGACAGTTGATATAGTTTGTTGTATAGGTCTTGAACTCGCGATAGGTCTATGCGTAGACTACGCAGCTCACGTTGGTCATACATTTTTAACATTAGAAGAAGGTACTAGCTCTGAGAGAGCTTTTAAAACTGTAACCTCTATTGGATCGGCCGTACTTTTAGGAGGGGGCTCCACTTTCCTATCATTATCACTCCTCAGTATGTCGAAAGCTTATACATTCCAATCATTTTTCAAAATTTTCCTCTTAGTTATACTCTTTGGTTTATTCAGTGGATTATTATTTTTGCCAGTTTGTTTATCTCTAATAGGACCGAGTGCGTACAAATCGAAAGAAAACCAAATAACAGCGGATATGGTGGAATTAAATGGCAAGCACGATCCTATAGAAAAACAATTAGATGATGGTTGATATTTTTTTTTCATTGTAAATTGTTTTGTCATTGTAAACATATTGTAAATGTATATAGGTAGGAAAGCGATAAGAAAGATGATACAATATCAGTCTTTGGTATCAAAATAATGGTTGGAATATCGAATAGGCGACATCTTTCATATGTGTGTTTACTTATTATATGTGTATAAACGTATTATGTATATCTTTTGTCTATCTCACATGCGCTAGTACGAATTATATTCGAGTCAAATGAGTCACTATTAACACGTTAAAGATATGCTACTACATACATACATTCAATAGATACTGATAACAGAATTTGTAATAGAAAACTAAATTATAAAAAAAATGTCATTTATTTACTTAAATGATAAAATAAAGGTTTTCAAATTGCCGTTTTATTATATGTTTCAATGATTAACTCAAATTTAGTAGAAATACGAGTTTTTTTAATAGAACTGTGAGTCAATATTGTTAAACAGTTTGTACGATTTTGGTTCTAAACCATAGACAGGCAAAGTTAAAGATTTTAATTAATGAGTATGTATTAGGAATTAGGCTCTACTACAAGATATACAATTAAAATTGTAGAATGATAATGCTTTAGAACTGTAACAAACTGATTGTAGCAAATACGCATTCTGAATAGTCCAAAAATTGGCATATCCAACATTAGATTTAATATTAAAATGTGAGTCAGTTTATGATATATTTATTGTAAAATATATTTAATTATAATTTTAATTATTGTAAAAACATGACAAAAGTAGGATAAGTTTATTGTAAATAATAGAAATAAGGGATTGAGTGTTATAAGAATTGAAAAGAAAGAATATATGCTAGCAAGTTTTATTAATGCCTGCTTTTTATTTTCGAATAAGCACTAGTCGTTCATCTATTGGATATTTTGAAGTGAAACTTCTTTGCGCGCATGAGGGTAATTTTTTTATTTTAGCGTCACGAAGATGTGCAGCGTTTTTGTCGAAGAAGAGGGACAGAGCAATTGAGACCGATTGAGAGAGAATGAGAAAGGGCGAAAATAACACGAAGCACAGCCATGGGGCGAGAGTAGGGTAAACGAGTGAGAAAGATCAAGAGATTTTTTTCTATTTTTTTTTTTTACTTATTTTTTTATATTGATAAAAACACATGGAACCAAAGAAGGGGGTCAGCTCGCTAAGTACTTTTCTTTCATAGTATATATTAAAAAAGTTATTGATAATAGTTTTATGACCTAACCTAACATCAACCCTTCTTGGGAATGTAATTGTTTACCAGACAAATATATATCGTGATCGGGTGCCGCTTGTGGGATCTGGTCCAGCCATAATCATTTGAATTATATTAAGTATCTTGCAGTTCGAAGGGCATCACACTGGAGCTAGGTCTTACAAAACATGTACACAAATTTATATCTAGTAAGAAAAAAAAAAATTAAAATAATAGACAAGCCCGCTGAGTTTCTTCCCGGATCTTCTCAGTAGCGGTCGCGTTTCGATCTGGTGGTAATTTATTTTTATTGGATAATTTAATTTTATTTTGTAAAATTGACAATATGTAAGTGCCCTCTTGGGGTCTATGCATAATAAATGATTTGAATTTGAATTTGAAAGACAGTATCCGATGGAACTGGTTCTGGTCTATGCAAAGCCCTTAGTCGTCTTTTACGACATATACGTTGTAAGGGTTAGTAGTATTTGTAGCCGCTACCACACAGCAAGACAGTAGAACTTAATAATAGATGGATCATTTCAGCTCATATGCATCCCACTGTTGGGCTCGAGCCTCCTCCACAATAGGAGGGAAACCGAGCTTACTATACCATAGTGGTCATACAGGTTGGTATTTTTTTTTAATTTTCTTTTTTTTAATTAATTTTTTTGGGTGGGCTATGGTTAGCGCACACGCGGTCTATTCCGTCCGGGGCGACGAAAGGTTACCCGTACCCACGTCACATTCGTCGTTGGGCCGACCACCGGAGCAGTGTGACTTGTCGTCAGTGGTCGACCCGACATACAGGTTGGTATAGGGTTTTATTTCGAGTTTTCCTTCTCTCAATGGATGAATAAATGGACTTTATAAATTGATTACATAATATATCTAAATGTAGTTTATAGTAATAATATCAACATCATAATTTTAGCTCATATACGTCCCACTGTTGGGCTCGAGCCTCTCCCACAGTGAGAGAGAAACTGACCTACTATACATACCACGATGGTCAAGTGTGTTGGTATAGGGTTACATTTCAAGATTTCCTTCTCTTGCAAAGGTGTTATATGCATATTTAATTCCTTAGTCGTCTTTTACGACACCCACGGGCAAGAGGGGGGGGGGGGGTGTTTTGGTCGGTGTATAGTATTCTTACTCCGTTACTATACGGACTTAATTATATGGCTACTTATAATTGCTTTAGGTGTTACTTAGACTTTATGTATACTGCACAGATGGCGTAGTGGTTAAGATAGCGACCTACAGCGCCAGTGTTGGGGGTTCGAATCCCACGCGGGACAACACTTTGTGCGAACCACAAATTGTTGTTCTGAATCTGGATGTAATTTGTGTCCGTTAATTATGTTTGTAAAGTCCCCCGCAATACAAGGATTATTTCCTTAGTGCAGGGTGTTTTCTTAAATAAATAAATAAATAAATATTTTGAACAGACCTTAAATATATTTCTATTCAAAAGATCATAATCAGTATTATTTTATCAGCTTACATACGCGTCTTTGCTGGGCTCGAGCTTCCTCGATAAGGATGGAATAAGCCTACTGTACCACGTTGATCAAACAAGTTGTTTTGAGTTTTAATTCAAGTTTTCCTTCTCTTGCATAGATGTTATACGTATATTATATCTCTCAGTCTTTTACAATACTCAGAGCCAAGATAGAGGTTCGTGATTTTTTTTCTAAGGAAATAATCCTTAGGTTGCGGGGTCTTTACAAGCCTATAATTAACACGTTAACTGCCACGTAGGGCACAGGTGACCTCAGAGATGACCTGTTTTCAAACCCTTTTTGTGAGCCATAGGACAGATATTCCGTTGATTTTGTGTATACGTGTGGCGCTGTAATTTGTGAACAGTGGTTTTTGTTTACCTTGTCAAATAATAGATTTACTTAGAAAAATCTGCAGTTTTCGTTAACTCATTCTGGAATATGGAGGTTCAGGTTTTAGGTGTAACATAACTATTCAATTTCATTACTTTACGTAGCTTACTACTAGTTTTATGGCCTTTGTAATATAGAAAAGTATTATTTTTAGTGTATTGATTTTTTTTCAAATTAGTGGGTAAGTAAGCTATTAAAATGAAATAACTATTATATACTATGTAAGTGAAAGTATTTATTTAGTAGAAAATTAAATTTGTAATTAAAGAATTAAGAAAAAAGTTAGTACTTGTGGATCTTATTGAAACAAGATAAAAATTAAAGTGAGGAATCGAAAAGCTTAAGTGTCCGACTGCAGGGCGGGTGGCCGGAGGGGTGACTGTTTGGCACCAAAATAACGACAACGCATTTTTTTACATCCCAGCGCCACGTAGGGCACGGGTTACCTCATGGAGTTTTTTGAAGTTATTTCATAAACCATTCATGCTATTGCCACCTAACATAGACATAAATCCATATCTTACTAGACTATATTGAAAAACGCATGAAAAAAAATGTAACTTTTGCCCGTTGTATGGCTGGCAGTTAACATGTTAACGGACACAAATTACATCCAGACTCTGAACAAGAATTTGTGGATCGCACAAGTGTTGCCTTTTTTTTGGTGGCCTACGGTCAGCGCATCCGCCGCCCGGCTCCGTCAGAGGCGACAGAGGGACAGCGTGCGGCCCCGTAACCCACCCATGTAACACTCCGCTTTCGTCGTTGGGCCGACCACCGGTGTAAGTGTTGCCCTGCATGGGATTTGAACCCCTGACAATGGCACGGTAGGTCAGTATCTTAAGCACTACGCCATCTGTGCAGTTCTCCTACTCTTACTCCTTCATCACAATCACATCATCAATGGTAGAGCGGGTCTCTCCCTTCCCTCCATAGTGGTTGAGGGGAGTGATGGCTGCTCTAGTAGTTAACTCATGATCGGGTGCCGCTTGTGGGATCTGGTCCAGCCATAATCGTTTGAATTATATTAAGTGTCTTGCGGTTCGAAGGGCATCACACTGGAGCTAGTTCTAGTACAAAACATGTAGGTACACAATTATATATCTAGTAAGAAAAAAAAAAAATTAAAAATAATGGACAAGCCCGCCGAGTTTCTTGCCGGATCTTCTCAGTAGCGGTCGCGTTCCGATCCGGTGGTAGTATATTTTTTTTGGAAATTGTAAACCTGGCAATATGTAAGTGCCCTCTCGGGGTTTATGCATAACAAATAATTTGAATTTGAAATGGAAAATCAAAAATAAAATGAAATAAAAATTACTAAATTCAAACCTTTGTTCTTTGGGCGGGTTCTGATTTGGGCGCATGCCGTCCGCTTCGTTCGGGTTGACGGAAGGTCGCCCTGCGGTCCCATAACCCACCATTACCATCAGGTCGACCATTAGTATTGAGTAATTAACGTCCGTGGCCAGCCCGGTGGGGCTAAATCCGAACCGTTACATTGCTAATAAAGCCACTGATGTCAAGTAACCCTGCTCCGGTGGTCGGCCCAACGACAAAGGCGACGTGGTTTTCGGGTGGGTTGCGGGAGTTGCGTGCTTAAGCCCCTCTGTCGCCCCGGACGGAGTGGTGTGAAGGCGCGCCGACAGCAGCCCACCCACAAAAAAAAAAAATTGCTAATAAAAATAAATCAATAAATTGTATCAACTTGCTCAATGCAATAACTTGGCAGTAAAATAATTAGATACCTAATTAAATTATTGAGATTAAAGGTAGCCACACACGTAACGATTTTTTGAGCAAGTTTAGCCGTACTTTGAGTAAGTATACTTTAACTTGTCTTGTAAAATATTTGCACGAATATCCGACTTGTATAAGTTTTAAGAATGTTCCAATTTTCTATATCCAACAACAATTGAACAACAATTTGCGTTTATAGAACCAGTTTACCAGGATCCGTACGAGTTTAAAGCGCGTTTCAGACTACGCTATAGGTACTATTGTGCTATATAGTAGAGCAAAGAAGGATCTAATGCTATAATAGCATGGCGTTCACATTACGCGATATTATTGCAAGCAATTATAGTATAATTATAGCAAGCTCAGTTGACGGCGGTCTCTGAAGTGCTTGCTCCGGCCGGGGGTGAGGGAAAAAGAAGAGGACGGCGCGTGATATAGCACAGCATGAATGCAGCACATCGCACCAATTTATAGCGTATAGTATAGCCAATAATATATAGTACAGTACAGTGTGAATGTGTCCGTAACAATGTATGGTGCGCGATATTGTTGTGCTATGAGCTATATAATATATGCTATTTTATTATAGCGTAGTCTGAAACCGGCCTAAGTACTGGGATATGCACATTATGATCTGAAACCCGCCAAAATGAATGAAACAACTATGAGGCATATAGCTCACAAGATTTTGGAATAGGTAGTTTACAAGTATTTATAGAAAAGACCTATAAATTAATTGGAGAATATCAAAAATTAGATTAGTGCTCAATTTGACAGAAACAGTATTTGTTTCTAAAAGGCTATAATACCATAGACCACATCCATAAGACCTAGGAACACAATCAGCCTCTGTGTATAGCTTTTATGGACTATGAGAAAGCCTTTGATTCGGTGAAAACTTGGACTTATATTGCAGTTTTTATCGTTCATAAGTTTCTCGTGGACAATATGGAGAAGATCATGAGTGTGTTGATAAGAATACTGTATTTTATAATCAGCATTACTAAACGGTATTCGTTAAAGAACATACAGGTAGGTCACACAGAATCGACCTCGACATACTTCGACAACGTAGTTGAGTCTTTATGCGAAGACATCTCGAAAGCCATCAACGTTCATGGTCACGGGCGTATTAAGATGTCTCACGTCCAACAAATCATCGTTATTAGTGAGATTTATATCTACCCATTACAGAATTAGTTATTAAATTTTGTGCTGTTTTTATCCGGCAGAGGCAAATAACGAAGTTGAAAACAGCACCATCATTTCATACCAAAGTTAGATTTTGGGAGAGGTTGAAGGATACTATTGGATATATTGCATAGAGTGGCAAACAAGCAAACAATACACCTGATGGTAAGTGTTGCTACCGCTCATGGACCTTCGCAATGCCGCTGCTGACTACCGCGAAGAAAGTAAAGGGAGTGTGAATGTGTGCAATTTTTTTTTTGGTGGTCCTCGCGCTCCTCGCACCATCCGGGCGGCTCCGTCCGGGGCGACAGAGGGGTGTAAGCACGCACTCCCGCGACCCACCCGCGATGCACATCGCCTTCGTCGTTGGGCCGACCACCGGAGCAGGGTGACTTGACGTCAGTGGTCGGCCCGACGGAATACCCCCTATTTGGGGTACCCTCCCATTGACCGACGTCCCCCCCTCGGGGAGGACGTCGGTCTGAATGTGTGCAATGAGGTTCGATGATATTAAAGGTATCACCGAAATTCATCACATACAAACACCCTCAGAAAATTGGGCTGGCGTGGCGGCTCTCTCGCTCACCGAACGAAGCGTAGTAACAAAGATAATAACAGTGTTGACTTATGGCACGGAACTATGGTCCCGAAATCTACGTATAATAATCAAGGTCAAAGTTGTTTAGTGCGCTATGGAGTGGACTATGCTTGGGATTTATCTGCAAAACAGAATCTGAATTACGGATATCCGTAGAAGAACGGACGTACCCGACATAGCACAAAAAATTAGCACGTTAAAGTGGTGATGGGCAGGGTACATCGCTCGAAAAACCGACAACCGCTGCAGAAGGAAGGTTCTAGAGTGGCAACAATATATTTGAGAATGCAGTGAGGGAAGCCCCTCACCAGGTGGAACGATGAACTGGTTAAAGTTGCTGGGCGTCATTGGATGCAGGCGACTCAGGGCTGCACTTTGTAGTGAAACATGAGGGAGGCCTATATCCAGCAATAGACGGCGGCAGGCTGAAAGATGATAATGAAAAGATCTGTACAAGCTTACTTGACTAGTCAGCACTGATGGCATAGTGGTTAAAATACCGACCGCCTGTGACCGTGTCATGGGTTCGAATCCCTCGTAGGACAACACTCTGTGCAATCCACAAATTGTTGTTCTGACTTTGGATGTAATTTGTGTTCGTTAACTATGTTTCTAAAGTCCTCTGCAATACAAAGACAATTTCTTTAGTTTATTCTTAAAAAAAAAAAGATAAAAGTAACAACTATAGTCACTTTCTAAATAACGTGTTTTTGTACACGTCTAATTTTGTGCCAGTAAATCGCTACTTGTGTGGCTTCCTTTGGCGCACTAGTTTAATTATAAAAACTAATTTGCGAGGAATAAATTACTACTATTAATAAATATCCTTATGAAAATGCAATCCAAGAACCCTAGAACGGCTGGATACTTGGCACAGTTTCCCATTGGATACGTGTCCCATTCGTTCATTCATTCATCATTCATCTCAGCCTATATAAGTCCCACTGTTGGGCGCCGACCTCCTTTACATAATGGAAGAGTTGGAAATTGGAAGAGAATGGAATTGACTAAGTCATCATCATCATTCCGGCTCATATACGTCCCACTGCTGGGCTCAGCCTCCTCCGTAATAAGAGGGATATTGACCAACGCCACGCTTGTCAGACGAGTTGATGTAGGGTTTTATTTCGAGTTTTCCTTCTCTTGCATAGATGGTATATGCATATTGTATATCTTAGTCGGCTTTTACGACAGCCATTAGCAAGCGAGAAGGTGGTGAATGGTATTCTTGCTCCGTCACCACACGAACATATTATTATAAGGCAGGTAAATTTTCCTCTTATTGTGGAGGAGGCTCAAGCCCAGCAGTGGGACGTATATGAGCCGATGTCATCGTCATGTCATGTATTATCCATCATCATGTCATCACATGATGATGAATTACTACTTCTATTATTAGCAAACATTACAATATATACAGTGTTATCAGGTTATGGGGTAACTGGTCAAATGGGTGCTAGGCAATGGTGGTAAGAACCCATGAAAAAAATGTTAGCCGTTGGCACGTAGTACCGGTACCGCCCACATTCAGTAACAGGCAAGATAGGGTGGACGCCTTGCCGACAAGCCTTGGAGCAAGTCGATGGAAATGCTCCCGGAACCACCAGTACACGTTGAGCACTGACGTTATTTCATCAGATCATTTCAATCGGATTCATACGAAAAAGCGATGAAAAAATTAAAAATAATTGATAACTCTACTTCCATCCTAGCCGGGGCCGCGGGTGACCGGACCCAGAACTGTAGTCCGGCACCCGCAGAGAGTCTGACCACGCGACGGCGACTGACGTCCCGGGAGAGGAACGTTGAGAGGTGAGGGTACCCGAAAGGGTATTCCGTCGGGCCGACCACTGAGGACAAGGATCTCGGCACTGGTGGTCGGCCCAACGACGAAGGCGACGTGGGTACGGGTGAGTTATGGGCCCGCGCGGTCCTTTAGTCACCCCGGATGGAATGGAGCACGTGTGCGCTTACCATAGCCCACTCATAAAAAAATGGTGGTCCATTGCCTAACACCTGTTTGATCAGCTATTGTATTCTCCAAGACACCCCGTATAATGATGTGAAGAAACTAAATGAAAAATCTGATAATTTGTGAATAAAATTGTAACTCGACTCTGGCAACGATGGATACGTATTAGTAACTGATGGCCAATAAAAAAAAGAATTATCAAAATTAATAAAATGATATTCATGTATGATATACTTGTATATAAGCATAAATTATGCTATATATTGTCTTAAAGTCCTTTAAAATATGATTGAAACGAGATAATTAATGTTAATTCGTGTAATTTATTCATACATTAATGTTGTTTTTCATCTAACTGTGTTCTATTTTAAATCTTAAGATATTCTACGTTCAGTTGAATGTACTTCTTAAAAACGTAACACTATGTTTAACATCATAATTATTCTGCTCTATATAATAAAGCCCTCACGTTAAAAAGGCTGTTTTGATTAATAATACCTAAATGATTGCTATTGATTAATATTTTAATACTAGGTAGATACGGAGTGTATCTACCTAACATTGAAATATTAAATACGTATAGATACGATTAAGAATAAAATTGTCGCTATGTATTACTAGACTGTGGAGTCGTAAAAATCAGGTCTCATGGTCTCAATAGGAGAGAGGACAGTATTTCTCAAATGGAAAATAAAATGTAACGGCTATCAAACGGGGGCGATTGAACACTCTGCACTAAGGAAATAAACATATATTGTGGGGGGTGTTTACAAACATACATCTCACAAACACAAATTACACCTAGAATCAAAACAAAAAATTATATAATACTAGCTGACCCAACAGACGTTGTTCTGTTCAAATAAAATAAAATGAATTTTCCTTGAAATCTATAACAGCGCCACCTATCGGGTCCAATTGTGAATCTAAACCATTCTCGAATCCCCTTAAACACACACAAATGAAATGCATTAGCATCGGTCCAACCGTTTAGGAGGAGTTCAGTGACATACACATGTACGCAAAAAAAATATATATAAGATGAGATATTACTACCGTTTAGACGTCTAAATTTAGAAGGCTGTCCTCCCTTGAACCTTCTTCTCTTCCCATTCGTTTCAAGACAAAATAAAAAGGTCTCCTTTTTATTACTAAGACCAATATCAATCCAATACTAACTAATAAATCTTGGGATATTTCCTAATTATACTTAAAAATTAAAATAATCTTTCGGTCTGGAAACATGCTTCTTTACTGGGAGGGCAATCACTCTTTCCAATGCGGTGTAAGGTTTATCGTTCAAAAGTCTTTCGTAGACGACATGGAGAGGATCGAGAGTATATCGACAAGGGTAGCGGACCTTATAATCAGAATTACCAAATGGTATTCATTAAAGGTTATACAGGTTTACGTGTCAACCTTGACATAGTTGACATATTCCGACGATGTAGCATCTTGAAAGCCATCCGGATCTTCAAAACCCACTTCACGGTAGTAATTGGAGACTATCACGAAACTAGGAAAAGGACAAACGGTGAGCCGAAAGTGGGGCAGCATGGATTTAGACAGAGAAACCAGAGGCCAAAAACTGACCGACTTTTGGAGAAGGAAGACCTCTTTATGATGAATTATAACTTCAAGAAGCAGTCGTAAAGGGAGTGAACCTGGGTTAGCTCCGACAGCTCAACTAACACGGAGATCTACTTCACCATGTCGGTAAAGCGACAAATATTCACTGATATCTCTATTATCAGCAGGACCAAAACTGGGAGTGATCATTGAATGGCACAAGGCTCCTTGAACCTCCATATGAAACTCTGATGATCTCGCTTGTTGGAGTCTATGTTCTGACCTACACATGATCACTATATGATTGCTTCCAATGCTTAGAAGATAGCGAATCCTCGAACTATATGAGTAACAGGTTCGAAGAAATTGTCTAGGTAGTCCGATCGACATTTTTCAAGAACCGTCGGACAATACAGACCAAAAAAGCTTTCTGACTAGACTCAAGCTCATGAAACAGAGAAAGGAAATAACGGTTCAATATTCAGCTAATTAGTCCAATCATAGGCAGTTAAATAGACAAATCTCTAAGTCTGTGCGACGCAAATTTTTTCTGTGTGTTCAAGGGGATTCGAGAATAGATTCACAATTGGACCCGGTAGGTGACGCTTATTTGAACAGAACAACATTGTTGGGTCAGCTAGTTATATATAAGTATATGTGTGAATTGTATATTGAGCAAGCTGTTTTTCACTAATAACTATTATATAAGTACAAATATCTACTAGACATTGTTATCATAATTATGATTATTTGACAATGAGTTCGACCGAATCGAATCTATTTGTAATGTATTATTATATCAAGTTTTAGATTTTTCACTTCTCAATTATTCTTCCACTGTGCCAAATTTCGTACTCGTTCATCATCGTTCAAAAAGGTGTATAAAATTTTTGCTTCACGTATTAATACTGTTACGGCGGACTCTGATATTTCTTTATTTTTCTTTAAACAAGACTACATCTTGCTCTAAAGAAATAATACCTGAATTGCAGGGGACTATACAAAAATATAAATAACAGACACAAATAACACTCAGAAAAAACAACAACTTGTAGGTTGGTATTGTTGTTGAGAGATGAGATGCTACTTACTTGGTTGCAAGTGAATCCTCCGTGGATGAAGATGAACTTTAGTAATACACGTCAATGCGGTGAACTGACTTTTATTGTATAAAAGTATCCCACAAATAATTATCATCATTACAACTTATACACATATTAGAGTATGATCAATGAAATAATTATAGATTTAATTATTTGACGATTTGTCGTGAACATTGTCTACGTAGGTCGGCGGAAGGAAGGAGGAAGAAAAAGCAATAGGCCCATAAAGGGATATAGATTCATAGGCAAAGGTTTGCCATGCCATACAGACACGTTTGTGCAAATTACACCTTCCAACAGGTATATATATATATATTAATACGTGAAGCGAAAACTTTGTACCCCTTTTTATGAAAATTACGTGGATGGACAAGTATGAAATTTGGCACAAGTGGAAGTATATAATGAGAAGTGCATAAAACTGCAATTTTATATAATAATGAATTAGAAATACATTAAATTAAATAAAAAAGGGATTACGCACACTACCATCGCTACACACCAACGCTTATACACTTTTATTTACGATTAAAATCTCTGGTCGAATTGAATATCAAATAATCATGATTATGAAGACAATGTCTAACAGACATTTGTACTTATATATTAGTGAAATACAACTTGCTCAATATACAATTGTACATAAATAAAAATAAAAGAAAATTGTGTAGCAGTAAAAAAATTTTAATGAATTATGGCCGAATTTCGACCACTCAGTGACCACTAGTCTTATTAATTACGCCATCTGTGCAGTCAATGTTTAACGACTGTAATTATAATGACTGTAGTTATGTTGTTATTGTAAATTATAATTAATTAAATGTTAGAACCAATTTGTCGTTTGAATAAATGTCACAATTTACCCGTATTTCTCTTAATCTTATCCAGATGGGAAAGAACAGATTGTAATCTTGAACTTTATCTAAATAACAGAATCAGTCACGTTTAGAAATAAATTTTCTTGGGAATATACAAAATTATTTACTTAATACCTAATTCACGAACAGCGGGCTGTATTCAATTCTATGTCGTTTATAACTACTTAGAGAGCGTAACAGAAGTATTTTTTGTCAAGCTGTAGTCTGGCCTGAGGAAGAGATGTTCTCGAGTAGCGACCGCGTATCGGACGACAGTGTAGGACTGCCCCAACTAGATGGACCGACGACCTGGTGTCGTTGGATTCAGGCGTCATAGGACCGCCCTTTGTGGCAAAACAGGAGGGAGGCCTACTTCCAGCAGTGGATGGCGATAGGCTGAATAATGATGATGATGGTTATCCGTCATCGTTCCGAGTGGTAGTTGGATTAATAATTTACCATCCCTTTCTTGATCGTGGGTATCGTAAAATGACTAAGAGATTCGCAAATAATATCTAAGAGAAGGAAAACTCAGACCAAAAGTCTACCAATCTGTCTGACCAGCTTAGGTCAATTTCCTTCCTATTACGGAGGAGGCTCGAACCCAACAGTGAAACATTAGCTTTGATAAAGATGATGACAGTCTGGTCACGTTTAGCCTAAATCATCAGCGGCAAGAAAAGCGCTGTGGGACTCTATGACACCGTCGATTGATCAGGTCGTCGGTACAGAATCCTTGTCTTCGATGACAGATACTCCTTTGAATATCTTTTAGGGTGCTTCATGATCGGCCCGACCACGGAGAACAACGAACTCGGTGCCGATGGTCAGCCTAACGACGAAGGCGACGTGCTCCGGTGGGTTATGGGGCTGCGTGCCGCTCCTCTGTCGCCCTGGACGGAGCTGGGTCATGACTGATAATATAAACAATAAAAAGGTCTACTGCTGAGCTCAAGCCTCCTCCATAACAAAAAAGAAGTAATAGATGTTATTAGCATAATATATAATCCTTTACTCGTTTTTTACGACACCCACGATCAAGAGAGGAGGTGATGAATTGTGTTATTACTCTGTCACCACACGAAAAAAAAAATGACACGTCAAGGTTATAACCTTGATGTGTCATTGTTATAACCATCGTCAAGGTTATAACCTTGACGTGTCGTTATAACCGTGACGTGAAAATTATACGATTTCTTTGTACATTTTATATATAAAATGTACAAAGAAATCGTATAATTTTTACTTAATACCTTTTAGGTTTAAAATAATACAGAAAATAAACAAAAAAGTAATAAAGTGTAGACAGTTTGCAGTTTATATATGCATATATGCATTTCCGTGTGTCCGTCTCAAGCAATATTTGTATATTGCCGAAAATTACATCCTTACTAACATTATAAATGCGAAAGTAAATTTGTTTATTTGTTACGCTTTCACGCTTAAATCGCCGAACAAAACTTCTTTCACCAATGGAAAGTTATAATATCAGAGAGTAACATATGCTATATTTTATCCGGGTATACCCACGGGAACGGGAACTACGCAGGTAAAGGGACTGAAATCGAAGCGAAATGAGGGCAGGTGGCTAGTATAAAATAAAACATAATTCACGAATGTATATTACATTATTAATGTCAAAGAGAACGGCTAGTGCGGTGCGTTGGCTCAACGATAAATTGGACACGATAAGCCGTTAATATAAAATGGCCTCTATTATATAATATATTAGTAATTGCTACAGTTGGATAACTACATCATGTTGAATTTACAAATCTGCAGGAACTTTAGCAATAAGCAATTTATCACAGCTTATATATTCTAATTAAACTCTTTTAACACGCTTTTATTAGCTTCACCTGTATGTTTGTTTGTAACGTCCACCTTTGAGCTCAATTTTGCCCTACTTTGAGCGATCAGATTTTCTTTAAACTTTGCACACCTATCAAAGACCGATGACAATGCAATAATCCGCTTTTTGTTTTCGGGTTGGTTTTTTGGAGGTGGGTTACGGGGTGACAGAGGGACGTAAGCGCGCACGCCCGTAATCCACCCGCAGGTGATTTGACGTCAGTGGTCGGATGCAATAATCCGCTATAAAAAAATCGATTGTCCTAATTAGATTCGCCAGGATTCATCAACTTCTTTCCGCATCCTTTGCATGAGAGTAAGAGAGATAGAGCTAGTCGCGCACTCAGCATAACACAAACGCGTAGAGACTTTCCTATGGTAATAATTGCGTCTTTTTTCTTTTTTTGTTTTTTTTTGTGGGTGGGCTGCGGTCGGCGCGCCTCCGCACCACTCCGTCCGGGGCGACAGAGGGGCTTAAGCACGCAACGCCCGCAACCCACCCAAAAACCACGTCGCCTTCGTCGTTGGGCCGACCACCGGAGCAGGGTTACTTGACATCAGTGGTCGGCAATAATTGCGTCTTGAGCCGTATACATTCATCGATGTACCGACAAATCTAATATGCATACTAATTACGTTCCGGTGCCTATTCACTAAAAAGTGCAAAACAAATCATCATCATCTTGCTCTTATCCCAATTACTTGGGGTCGACGCAATATGTCATCTGTTTTGACATATTGCAAAAAGTTTCGGCAATGACTTTTATGATCGGCCGCCTGCGTGACGTCAACCCTCCTTGGGAATGTAATCGTTGACCCAAATGGTACCAGATGGAGTTGGTCCGGGTCAATCTAGGGCTCTTAGTCGTCTTTTAGGACACCCACGAGCAAAGCAAGGGTTGGTAGTATTCGAAGCCGCTACCACACAGCACAAAAAAAAACAAACGTCAGGCAGGCGGCCGGTCATAAAAGTCATTGCCAAAACTTTTTGCAATATGTCAAAACAGATGACATATTGCGTCGACCCCAAGTAATTGGGATAAGAGCAAGATGATGATGATGATGATTTATTTAGACATTAATATTTATGATACTAGCAACCCGCCCTCGCTTCAGTTTCAATCGCCTTACCTATATAGTTACCGTTCCCGTGTAAATACCGGGATAAAATATAGCCTATGTTTTTAGCTTTTCATTGGTGAAAGAATTTTTGAAATCTATTCGGTGGTTTAAGCGAGAAAGCGCAACAAACAAACAAACTTACTTTCGCATTTATAATATTAGTAAGGATTATCTTGCTGTTCTGAAGTGTTGGTCATCAGAATCACCTACATCTTATTCGAAGTACTTGGGGTCGATTCATTATAAACTCTTATTGCAGTACGCAGTAAGAGTTTATACGTACAAATTGCAAAAGTTATTGACAACTCGCAACCCGCCCTCGCTTCGCTTCGGTTTCAGTCGTCTTCCCTGCGTAGTTCCCGTTCCCGTGGGAATTCCGGGATAAAATATAGCCTAGTTTACGCCCTGATATTATAGCTTTCCATTGGTGAAAGAATTTTTGAAATCGGTTCAGCCGTTTTGAAGATTACCCGGAACAAACAGACAGACAGACAAAAATTTTTTAATTTGTATTTTAGGCATAGGTGTCGTGAAAATAACCATGTGAGCATGAAAAAAGCCTATTATTTTGACATTATAAACAGACACTCCAATTTTATTTATTGGTATAGATAATTTTATAACCAGAGCACATCAGATAGAGTTGGTCCAGGTCTTAGTCCTTTTTTGAAGTGAAACTTCTTTGCGCGCATGTGGGTAAATTTTTTACGGATGAAACGCAATTTAGCGTCACAAAGATGTGCAGCGTTTTTGTCGAAGAAGAGGGAGAGAGCGATTGAGACCGATTGAGAGAGAGTGAGAAAGGACGAACACAGCACGTAGCACAGCCATGGGGCAAGAGTAGGGAGCAAGCGAGTGAGAAAGATCGAGAGATTTATATATTTTTTTTTATATATACTTTTAACACTGATAAAAAACACATGGAACCAAAGTAGTTTCACTTCTGACATGCGTACTTAGTACTCCCGCTATTTTTTTACAATACCCACGAGCAATGTGAGGATTGATAGTAATCGTGGCCGCTACTATTGTATAGCATATCGAAGAATTAGTATACGTGTGCATTGCGAGTTTTCCTTCATTTGCGGTACTAATACCTGCTTGCATCCCATAATCATGTTTTAAGGGCATCACACTGGGGCTAATACCATATATGTTCTACGAAGCATAAAATCTATATATATATATAGCAGAGGCGGGTTTTGCGAGCGATATATTGACTTATCACCATATCTCTGGAACCATAAGGCGTACAGACTTGAAATTTGGCAGAAATATTCCTTTCGTCGAGTAGAGGTCACCTAAGAACGGATTTTATGAAATTCCAACTGCAAGGGGTGTTGCGGGGGCGTTAACAATAATACACAAATAAAGGAATAGGGTGAGCCGAAGATACTGAAGCTAGAAAAATGAAATTTAGACAGTAGTTTCATTTTGTAACATAGGTACTCTATGACAATTTTTTTTTTAAATTCTACCCCTAAGGGGGTGAAACGCAACGGCAAAGTTTGTATGGAAAGAAAAAAAATCTTTAGCTGCTGTCTTGAAATTAAGCACAAATACTCTTTAATAAAAATAAATAAACACGTGTTTCAGCGTTTGTCCATTTTCATCTTCTAAGGGTGTAAAATAGGTAGAAAGATGTCAGTTTACTGACTTATCACAGAGCCGAAACTACTGAAGCCAGAAACATGAAATTTTGGCATTAGTTTCTTTGCGTGACGTAGAAACCTACTAAGAAAGGGTTTTTGAAATTCAACCCCCTAGGGGGTAAATCGCAGTAACAAAGTTTGTATAAGGAGAAAAAAAAAACTGCATCGATTTTCTTCAAATTCTCCAAAAATACTCTTTAGTAAAAATAAATAAACAGGGGTTTCAGCATTTTTTTAATTTTTACTCTCTAATGGTGTAATCTACACTAATATTATAAAGAGGAAACGTTCCTTACGAATAAACTCAAAAACTCCTGGACGGATTTCAATAATTCTTTCACCATTAGAATGTTACAGTATCCCCGAGTAACATAGGCTATATTTTATCCCAGTATATCCACGGGAACGGGAACTACGCGAGTAAGGCGACTGAAACCGAAGCGAAGCGAGGGCGGGTTGCTAGTTATGTATATTTAAAAGATTAAAGAAAAAATTACTGCCCGCTGAGTTTCTTGCCGGATCGTCTCAGTTTGTGGCCGCGTTCCGATCCAGTGGTAGAATAAATGATTTGATTTGATTAAGATCAACCACGAGAAAGAAAGCTTCCATTCTTGGATGAGTAAAGTGAGATAAAGTTCAAACACATTTTATTTTTATCCCATCACCATCCAGCATACAGTATATTATAATCAGAAATCGAATCTATAGTCAAAACGTATAGAAAATCCTTTAGATTACTACGCCATCTAAAAAATAAAATGGCCAATTCTACATAAATTTAAACCTTCATCCAACGGTTCTACAGTCATCATCATCGTCGTCATCGCAGCCCACATACGTCCCACTGTTGGGCTCGGGCCTCCTCGACGATAGGAGAGAATTTGACCTATGCTGGTAATACATGTTGGTATTTTTATTATGGGTGGGCTATGGTAAGCGCGCACGCGGTCCATTCCGTCCGAGGCGACGGAGGACGGCGCGCGGGACCATAACCCACCCTTACCCATGTTCGTTAATGTATTAGAGACATGTAAAGTTTTAAATTTTGTCATCGCTTTTTCGGATAAATCTGATATTTTTTCTTTTTTGGGGTAAGTTACGGTCGGCGCACCCCTTGCACCACTCCGTCCAGGGCGACAGAGGGGCGTAAGCACGCACACCCGTAACCCACCCATGACAAGTCGCCTTCGTCGTTGGGACGACCACCGGAGCAGGGTGACTTGGCGTCAGTGATCGGCCCAATTCATGTTGGTATAGGTTTTCATTTCGAGTTTAAATTCTCATCCACAGATCTTATGTGCATATTATATCCCTTAGTCGTCTTTTACGACACCCACGGGTAGGATAGGGAGTGATGAATTGTATTCTTACTCCGTCACCATACGGAAAGTCCTACAATATTCATATAATACTCAGTTAAAATTTTGAATAGTCATTACGATCCTTCTGGAAATTGTATTTACCTAAATAAAATATCTATATCAGCTGAATAAATTTATAGATTAATAACTTTCATAATCCTATTCCTAAATTAAATTTGAAAGATATTAAAATCGGCTTTAGATATACATTTCATCGTATCCAGTCAACAATACTATTTTTTTTAAATAAATCAGCCATCCATCATATCAAATCAATTCATTAAGGGGCCGTCCATTAATCACGTGATAGTTTTTTAGCATTAATAACCCACCCACTTGGTGACATGTGGTGAGGTTTAAGACTAAAAAAATCACGTGTATTTTTAGTACCTATAAATAATCTTAAAATTTTTAGTACTGTTAATACAAGTATCATCATCGCAGCGCATATACGTCCCACTGTTTGGCTCGAGCCTCCTCCACAATGGGAGGGAAATTGACCTATTATACCGCGCTGGTCAGACGTGTTGGTATTGGGTTTTATTTCGAGTTGGCCTTCTCTGTCGAATCTCTGCAGAATTTGCATATAACAACTATGCAAATTCTATCTCTTAGTCGTCTTTTACGACATCCACAGGTAAGATAAGTAGTAGGGAATTGTATTATTATACCACGCGGAATCTTCGTCACTACACAGAGTCTTCGTCACCACACGGAACACAATGCAATTATAATCTAATTTTATTCTAAAATTAATGATGATAAATAATGTCTACACAAAAAGGTTGCAGACTGTTTTTGTCTGGCATAAAAATAATAGTAAAGGAATAGTATAATCATGCATAAATGGTAGCGGCTTCGAATACTACCAACCCTTGCTTTGCTCGTGGGTGTCGTAAAAGACGACTAAGAGCCCTAGATTGACCCAGACCAACTCCATCTGGTACCATTTGGGTCAACGATTACATTCCCAAGGAGGGTTGACGTCAGGCAGGCGACCGGTCATAAAAGTCATTGCCGAAACTTTTTGCAATATGTCAAAACAGATGACATATTGCGTCGACCCCAAGTAATTGGGATAAGAGCAAGATGATGATGATGAGGCAAAAATCATATAATTTATTAGTACATAAACATATTACTCAAGGTCACATTACATGCCACTTTTCGGTTTAGAAATCGTGCGTTTGACGGAAAAATAAATACACATGATATCTTACTACACCCCCCCACCCCTTGCGACATTTCTGGACTTTTTTCTAACCCTCTTTGCCTGTTTTGAGCCTCACGTGATTAATGGACGGCCCCTAAGTATAACTTCTGCAACTGACATATTGTCAATTATCCATTTTATAAGAAAGCAATCTAATAATCTACCCCAGATCTGAACGCAACCGCAAGTTTTAAGTAGTAGGACCACATTGTCGACAGTCTTCTATCTACAGCTGCGGGCCAATCCATCCGTATTAGTATCACACTTTCGCAGAAAATCGACGTCTGAGTAGTAACAATTTGTTACTGCACTTCGTTCTGTGAGCGGTAGAGTCGTACGCCCTTAGAATAATAACATATAGAAGGTAAGTCCACGCACAAAAAGTGAGGCATTTCAATTGGAGCCTAATGGAACTTACGCCGGAACAGTCCCGTAATGTACAAGTCATTGCACTGCACGAACGTACGCAACTCTTAAAAAATAAATAGGTAATTATGACGGCTTGTGCATTCAAATGGTGCCACAACACATTTGAAAAACATAAAAAGGTTTTTAACATTACTTTTAAAAGTATTTCGACGATTTATGTTAATAAAAACAAAATTTGATTTCATAATTTATATAGTGGTTTCCGTGTGTACGTGTGTAATCGTCTGCCCGCCATTAGTATTTTTAGATTCAAATTTTTAAAGTTCGAAGTACTGACACTATCCTTCTATACGTTATTATTCTAAGCGTACGCCCAATTTTCTGAGGGTGTCTGTGTGTGGTGGGTTTTGATGATGCCTTTAGTATCAACACACTTCATTGCAAGCATTCACACTGTCTTCATTTTCTTCAGCCTAGCAAAAACTCCAAAAGCGGCAGTAATACTTACCATCAGGTGAGCTGCTCGTTTACCACCAACAGAGATAAAAAGCGAGAGAATGATTAAATAATAAATCTTATATAAAAGAAATTCGTGTTAGTTACACTATTTATAACTCAAGAACAGCTGTACTAATTGGCCTGAAAATTGGAGGGGAGGTAGCTAAGAATCAGGAGACGGACATATGATACTTTTTATAACGTTTCTTTTTTTAATGGTGTTTACAAGATTTCGCCAATGACTCTTTTATCCCATTCGATCGCGTTCCCGTGTGACGTGACATAAAATGTCAAACAGAAAACAAGTCACTATGAAACGTAGTATAAAAAAATGCATTTGACAGCTAAACAAAATTTTGTCTACCGTTAAGTATGGTTGAAAATTTGATAATTATAATTTTGGCGGCAATCAATAATGAGTAATTTGTATTCTCATTGAATCATCATTAACAATGCCGCGGTCATAACTATCGAATCTTTCCCGACAAAGCTGTAATGGTTCTTCCATTAGAGACTATTTGTTCGAAAATTTAGAAACTATATTTACGAAAAGAAATTATAGCGTTACGAAGTTCGCCGGGTGAGCTAGTATTCTATAAGTAAAATTGAAAATTTTGTATAACATCCGACACAAACAAAATAATAAAAAAAGTATTACGTTCTCTTTAATAGGAATCATCAATTAATTGCCATTTAACGATTACACTGGCACGCGTGAGCACTTAATCGGGTAATACACCATTACATCATTTTGGAAAAGAACTGATACTCTTATACTGTTGGACCGATATTAATCAAACATCAACCGAGTCACCGCAAGGAAACTGGCATTCAAATTAAAAAAAAAACACATCCAAATCGGTCTATACGTTTGAGAGCTACGATGGCACAGACAGACAGAAACACAAACATAGACAGACATGGACGTCTAACTTATAACACTCCTCTTTTTGCAACGGAGGTTAAAAAAATAAAAATTATTTTCGTTTTCTAATATAATATTCTTTGAAACAATTAAAATTTCTTACCGTTAATTGAATATTCATTAAGAACACAAAATTCAAATTTCAATTTTTTTATTTACTCTATAATTGGATGTACATGGTCTTAAGAAATATTTGAAACTAGCTTTTGCCCGCGGCTTCGCCCGCGTAAAAACTAACTTGCATATTGAACTATTATCTCAAATAATATTATGGACATAAAAAGTATTCTATTTCTTAATTTAAGAAATAGGTACTCTATGTGTCAATTTTCATCCAAATTTGCTAAATAGTTTACGCGTGATTGAGTAACAAACATCCAAATATTTTCACAAACTTTCACATTTGAATATTACTTCCACACTTGTAGTTCAGATTCCCTTGGAAATATGGCTTTCCTTAGTCCCTGATAATGTAGCTTTCCATTAGTGAAAAACAATAATATCGATCAACCTCCCACAGTTTCACCCATGTAGACCCCATTCCCATGCGAATGCCGACATAAAAAATGCCTATGTTACTCGCTGATATTATAAGTTGGTGGTATGGGTGGAGAAAAATTATATTAATCAAATCCCATAGATATATCCGAGATAGAAATTGCCTATGTTACTCGCTGTTAACGTAGCATTCCATTGGTGAAAGAATTTTAAAAATTGGTTAACATCCCTCGGTTTCACTCGCGGAGTTCTCGTTCCCGGGCAAATACCGGGATGAAAATGCCCTTTATATGTTATTCACTGAGCTTTACATTCGTTAATTAATTTTTAAATCTATTAAATTCCCGCGATTTCATTGTGCCCGATTCCGTAGGCATATCGGGATAAAAATAGCTTAAATATGTTAATCACTTAAAAATAGCTGTCCATTAGTGAAATAATTTTAAAATCACTAAATTCTCACAGTTGCTCCAGCCAATTGTGTGAGCATAAATAAAACCTATTATTTTGACAGACAAACAGACGCTTCAAATTTATTTATTTGTAGAGATAGAAAATTGGATTACTATCTTGATTGTAACTTACTGTCTGGTAGCGGCTAGGAATATTACCACGCGTTCATTGTTCGTGGGTGTCGCAAAATACTACTAAGACAAAGATTTACATCGACCTGGACCAATTGGTGATGCCGTCTGGCCAACATTATCGTCCGCCAGGCAGCCGGTCATAAAATGTTGCTAGAACCTTTGCAATATATCTACGATGGTAGAAGAGTAACTACATATTGCGTCGACTCAAAGTAATTAGGATAAGAGCAAGATAGATGTTATAAAGATAGAAGATAATGACGTTATATAGGCTGGGTGTCTTGGACTATATGCGTTTCACCCCTTTGGGGCGGCCCGAAATTGTTTCTTAGTGGGAGCTTACCTCAAAAAACAGATCGGTACACAAAATTTCACATTCCTAGGCCCGGTATCTTTGGCTATTATATACTTTTCACCCTCTTAGGGATTCTATTTGCAAAATTTTTTTGTTAGGGCTCGCTTACCATCAAAACAGAACTTTCACGTTCCTAGGACCATTATTTTAGGTTATACACTTTTCATCCCCTTAGGGGTGAGATTGCCAAAAATTCTTTCATAGCGCTTGGTAAGCGAGCACTAAGTAAAAATCTTGGGGTAACCTAAGAAAGCCGGCCGTGTACTAAAACGATCGTTCCCAGGCTCAGTGATTTCGTTTATACGCGTTTCACCCCCTTAGGGGTAAAATTGCAATAAACTCTTTTTAGTGAGTACTTTCCTCAAGAAAGACTACTTCATACAAAATTTCACTTTTCTAGGTCTAACGATTTCGGCTATACATTTTTCACCCCCTTAGAGGTTGAATTTCAAAAAATAATTTCTTAGAGCTTATTTAGCACATTTTCTTAGCACTTATCACAAAAGAAAGAGAATCGCATACAAAGTTTTAGGTTCCTAGCCCCAATAGGTTCGTCTATACGCTTTTCACCCCCTTAAGAGGATGATTTTCTAAAAATCCTTTGCGTTGAAAAAATACGTTTCTAGGCCCAGTAGTTTCGGTTGTATGCTTTTTGGTCTTTTAGGCGTTGAATTTCATCCCCATGTAAGTGAAATTTTCAAAACGCTAGGACAAATATTTATTTATTTATTATCAAGTGCCTTAATACAAAGATTCATGGTTCTATCATCGAAAATGATGAATTTCCATACAAAATGTCATCCCTTATTTCAACCCCTTATACCCGTTTTTCGCAATAAAATGTAGTTTATGCCCCTTTTTAAGCTTTAGTCCATCTCTGTACCAAATTTCATCAAAATCGGTTCAGTGGTTTAGACGTGAAAGGTTATACGCTTTTCACCCCCTTAAAGGGGTGATTATCCAAAAATCCTTTGCTAGTACTGGTATACCCAAAGAAATACGACAGTGTAAAAAAAAATATAGTTTCTAGGCCCAGTGGTTTCGGCTGTATGCTTTTTGGAGTTTTAGGGGTTGAATTTCATCCCCATGTAAGTCAAATTTCCAAAAAGCTAAAACGAATATTTATTTATTTATTATCAAGTGCCTTAATACAAAGAATCATGTTTCTATCATCGAAAATGACGAATTTCCATACAAAATGTCATCCCCTATTTCAACCCTTTATACTAATTTTTTCGCGATAAAAAATAACCTATGTCCTTTCTCAGGCTTTAGTCCATCTCTGTACCAAATTTCATTAAAATCGGTTCAGTGGTTTAGACGTGAAAGCGTAACAGACAGACAGAAAAACAGACAGACATGTCTGTCTGGAGTTACTTTCGCATTTATAATATTAGTAAGGATTGGATCACCTATTTAGCCCTTAAATAATACCATGCAAATATAAATACTTAAAAACTATTTTAAACTACATGCCTCATTCCATACTACTTACTCTTTATACGTTAAAAATTGATTCATTGAGTAAAAGGCCTTTTCTAAGAGCCATTTTTTTAGTGACCTTAAAAGAACTTAGTACCAGTAATCTATTTTTTTCTGGATTGTTATTATAAATATTATAAATCAGCGACACAAGGCGTATTCCTAATAATGTCGATGTTATGTATTTAAAAATACATATATTCGTTTTAAAAGTGTTTACAAATATGGAACAGTGGGAGATTAGCTGTCCTACATTTTAAACCACCGTTGGAAATGGAAAATTCCATTGGCATATTGATAAAATTCGGTTGGTAACGACCATTAACGATCAGTGGGTACTATAATTAACTTAATAATGTAATAAATACGCTCTGATTGCATTATGTTAAGCTTTTTCTTTTCAAGAGCGTGGCCAATTAATTCTCCAAACTGAACAGCGTACTTATATTAAAGACGTTAAAATTAATTGCATCCACACAGTACACAATAATGAGACTTTGTAACTCGTTTATTATCCTACTTACAGTGTGTGACTAATTCAACCCTCGTAATTAGTTTTTTATTATTTATACACAGACTGCATCAGGTTATGGGGCAACTGTTTGAGTATGTTGTAGTTTAACGATCATAGGTCGTAATTAGAATGTATATTACACAAAAAACAATATAACATAAAAGTTTTAGTGATTTCAAAAACGTGTGTATAAGAGTCTATGCCTTAAATATTACGTATTATGTAGGCATGTACAGACAGGATACATGTTGGCATGTAAAGCTTCGACAGTATAAATAGGTATGAATTGCGCGAGCGCTTCAATGGTAACGTAGGTACAAAGGCACCTCGTCAACGGTTATCGGCCGATCAGCGGATTTAGAGCCAAGTTTGTTTTACTTATGCGAACGTAATCATTGATTTATTCAATTTCTAATGAATATTTAACAAAGTACGGATATGTTGCAGATCAGATTTACCCTGACGTGACCGGGGAATTAGTCCATCACCCGCCGAGAGGTCGACTGCGTAAGGAAAGACAGACGTTCTCCTCGAGAGGGGGACGTCGATCGATGGGAGGGTACCCCAAATAGGGGGTATTCCGTCGGGCCGACCACTGATGTCAATTCAACCTGCTCCGGTGGTCGGCCCAACGACGAAGGCGACTTGTCATAGGTGGGTTACGGGTGTGCGTGCGTACGCCCCTCTGTCGCCCTGGACGGAGTGGTGCGAGGGGTGCGCCGACCGTAACCCACCCCAAACAAAACTTTACATGTCTCTAATACATTAATGAATAGTTATTTTTATTTCGAAATTTCTTCATGGGTTCCTAGCCACCATTGCCTAGCGCCAGTTTGAGCAGTTGCCCCATAACCTGATACATTCTGTATATAGCTGTCCCCAGGCCGCTTCGTTGGTCTAAAATTAAAATTTATGTTCAGTTATTAACAAACTATTATACATATATAGCTTCTGTATAAGCGCCCACCAACCTTAGATAAATAACTCGGCGCACAAAAAATAAAGCATTTAATTTGGAGCCCTACGCCGGACCGTTCCGGTTAGTTTACAAAAGTTAGTGTACAAGGCACTGCGTACGCAAGGCAACTCTATTGTATAGTGGTGTGCGTGTGTATGTGTGTAATCGCTTGCACGCATGTGGCTTCACGTTTTTGATCGCTTAAGTACCGACCCTATTTTTCTATACGTTATTATTCCAAGCCACCCACCAACATATGATAGGTATACTGGACCCTTTTGCCGAAATACACATATTATAAAGCTAAAGAGTTTAAGTTGAATGCACTTATCTCAGTAACTACTAGTTCAAATTGAAAAAGTCTTTTAGTTTTGGATAGTCCAGTTTATCGAGCAAGGTATCTAGTTAATATAATATCACGCTATGACCATTAGGAGCGGGGCATCAATGAAAATTGTTGTAAAAACGTGAAAACATTCCTTTTGAGAGTTTCGCTTAGCATGTTATATGTGTAAGGTAATCGTATTTTTTTTAACTCAAAATGGGACACTTTACCAATTGATTGATTAAAATGGGACACTTTACCAATTGATTGATTAAAATGGGACACTTTACCAATTGATTGATTAAAATGGGACACTTTACCAATTGATTGATTAAAATGGGACACTTTACCAATTGATTGATTAAAATGGGACACTTTACCAATTGATTGATTAAAATGGGACACCTTATCAATTGATTGATTAAAATGGGACACTTTACCAATTGATTGATTAAAATGGGACACTTGCAAAAATAAGTAAACTTGTAAAATTTAAAGCTAAATAATCAAGAACACGTAAAGTGTCAGCAATAGTTGTCTGTTATAAATGTAAAAAAAAACGTCCCTGTCAGTATATCTCAACCAATATACGTTCCACTGTTGGGCTCTAGCCTCCTAGTGGGGGCCCTATAGTGGGACGTATGTGGGCTGCGATGATGACGACGATGCTATGAAAAATATAAAAATAAATGCTATGTTGTTATCGTAATCCGATATACTTTTTATTCTATATCTTAATATATATAAATTACGTGTCACGTTGTTTGTCCGCGATGGACTCCTAAACTACTTAACCGATTTTAATCAAATTTGCACACCGTGTGCAGTTTGATCCAACTTGAAAGATAGAATAGCTTACATCTTAATTTATAGTCGCAATATTATTTTATAGCAAATTATTTGTCTATTATTTAACATTCACAATTATCTGTTAACTCCAAACGATTTTAAGAGATGGCGATATCTGTTGACTGGATTGAATAATTAATTAATAGATGGCGCTGCTATTTCAAACCTACAAACGTGTCATATACGATTTTAACTTGCTTTTTTACATAGATGCCATTTGTAAAAAAATGTGATGACCTACATGACAGATGGAGAACATCTATTACAGTTCCACTTAAATAGTTTGATAAAATGTAATATAACAAAAACATTAGCCACAGCAACGCGTGGCAAGGTCTGCTAGTATGTTATAAAAAAGTTGACAACATCATAATTGTATGCGTCCTTGTGTTTTTTTTTTATAATCTACTAATTAACCTACATAACTTTGTCTACGTCACATAAGAGAAAGAGATGGTAAGAGTGTGTCGCTTGCACATATATAAAGTGGCCATACGTTTCGAACGGGACAGTCCCGTTTTCAAGTGATCTGTCCCGTTGTCCTGAACTGTACAAAAGTGTTTACAAACAGAGCCTAATTAATCATTTATTATACTGACAGACCTTTGTGATCCCATTTCAATTTGATCCAGTTCTGAAGGTGGCATCTATGAGAAAACGGTTGAAGTCGATTTTTTTTGTTCATAATTATATGGAAAGGGTATTCGCCCGTACAGAGTAAGACATACATTTACCAATCCTCTCTTGCCCGTGGGTGTTATAAAAAACGACTAAGTGATGTAATATGCATATAAAATCTATTCAAGAGAAGGAAAACTCGAAACAAAATTCTATTTTTTTGTGGAGCTGTGTTACGGTCGGCGCACTCCTCGATCCACTCCGTCCGAGGTGACAGAGGGGCGTAGGCACGCACTCCCGTAACCCACTCGTGACACGTTGCCTTCATCATTGGGCCGACCACCGGAGCAGGGCGACTTGTTGTCAGTGGTCGGCCCGACGGAATACCCTGAGGAGTACCCTCTCCTCGACCGACCTCCCTCCCTCGGGGAGGACGTCGGTCTTTCCTCGCGCGGTCGACCTCTCGGCGGGTGACAGATTAACTCACCCGTCTAGTAACCCGCGGCCTCAGCTAGGGCGGCATCAGGCGCAGGTATTCGCCCCTGCGCCACCCCAGTCGCCGGCGGCGGGTCGCGTCCTCGAGGAAACGCTCCTCGCGCACGCACTCCAACGCCTCCTTTCGCGAGACTACTGCCTCCCAGAAGGCTGCGACCGCGTCGCAGTTCAAGGCCTCGACGATCCGGACTGCCTAACGGGCAATGACGTCTCGGCGGGCGACCCCCGACACCAAACAATATCCTATGCCAACACGCCTGACCAACGTAGTATAGCAGGTCAATTTCTCTCCCATTGTAGTGTAGGACGCATATGAGTTAAAATGATAATATCAATATTGTAGTTAGGAATGTAACAATATGTTAAATAACAGATACTCCTTTCATTATCTAAGTTCAAATACGTCCCACTGATTGGCTCGAGCTTCCTCCATAATAGGAGTGACATTGATCCACGCTGGTGAAACGGGTTGGTATTGGGTTTATTTCGAGTTTTTCTTCTCTCGCATAGATGTTATATGCAAATTTAATCCCTTAGTCGTCTTGTACAACACCCACGGGCAAGATAGGGGCTGGTTGATTTGTATTCTTATTTCGTTACTACACAGAAAACACTCATTTACAAAAACAATATTCCGTTGAAATTGATTGCGCTAAAAAACTCGATAACAAAAAGATAAAAATCATTTATAGTCTATAACGAGGTAGGTATATAAGAAAAAAAATACTCATTCAAAGGTTCAAAGAACTCTTTAGTTTTAAAATAATAATACAGTTTTAGGCTATAACTTAACTACCAAAATGATTGTTTAATAAATTAATATGTTATTGAATTTAGAGTGACCCTAAAGGTCAATGCAAGGCCTCGATACTGATAACCATAAACTAGTAAAATATTCAAATTATACATAAATATTTTTTAGAACGAGTTATTTGATCATGACGTAATATGTAAGGCGTCTTTAGCTACGATGAGCAGGTCACTCCCTTCCCTCCATTGTGGTTGAGGGGAATGATGGCTGCTCTAGTGGTTAACTCGTGATCGGGTACTGCTTGCGGGATCTGGTCCAGGCATGGTACATTTTCATTATATTTAATAACTATATCATGGTTCGAAAGGCATCACACTGGAGAATAGGCATGTTGTGGGATGTAATTTTATTAAAAAAAAAAACTAGTAAATTAATTAAAAAGAAGACAATCCCACTGAGTTTCTTGCTGAATCTTTTCAGTGCGGTCGCGTTCCGATTCGGATTGAAGTAATTTAAGTTAAAATGTAAAAAGAAATGACAATATGTACCTAAATGCCGCCGCGGGGTTTATACATAATAAATGATTTTCCGTGTGGTGACGGATTAAGAATACAATTCACCACTCCCTATCTTACCCGTGGATGTCGTAAAAGACGACTAAGGGATATAGTATGTACATAAAATCTGTGCAAGAGAAGGAAAACACGAAATGAAACCCTATACCAACATGTTTGACCAGCACCGTATAGTAGCTTAAATTCCCTCCCATTGTGGAGGAGGCCCGAGCCCAACAGTGGGACGTATGTGGGCTGCGATGATGATGACGATGATGAAATGATTTGAATTAGAATTTGAATTGCCGTGTAGTGACGGAGTAAGAATACAATTCACAATCCCCTTTTTTCCCATGGGTGTTATGAAAGACGATAAAAAAAATATAATACGCAAATAACATGTATGAGGAGGAAAACTCGAAATAAGACTGGAAGCCCAACTTTCTGAGGGTGTTTGCGTGTGGTGGGTTTTATTGATTCTTTTAGTATCACATTGTAAATAAAACTACTTTTACGGATTATATCGCGTTTGTATTTGATTTATGATTACTCGACGTTTCTAACACTTTGCAGCATTCATGGTCACGGGCGGACTAAGGTGTCTCACGTCCAACAAGTAATCGTTATTACAGACATTTATAATTATCTACCCGATACAGAAAATTAGTTATAAATTTATTAAATTGTGACCCACATTTTAGTACAAATTTATTGCCAGTGTAAGAAGAAAATGATTCTATATGAACAAATTATATTGTTTATGGTTAGTAATTATTAATTATTAAATTTGTAGCAATTATTGTTACAATTTGTTGATTTAAAACTAACAAAACTAATATACTACCACTGGATCGGAACGCGGCCACACTGAGAAAGATCCGGCAAGAAAACTCAGGGGACATGATGCTAAATTAATATTGATTTTTAATTTTAGATGCGGCTTACTTTGTCTTACTAAAAGATTTCTGATTTATAAAATTATCTTTAACTATTATTATTGTGGGTCAAATCTATACAATAAGTGCTCACAGTATCATGCAGTCTTGTAGTGGTCTCTTTGGTATTATTTTTAATTATGTTTATAACAGGATCCCAGCTTGATGGTAATACCCAGCCATCCTCTCTGTTGAAATTTTTGTGTTTTTTGATTTCAATAGCCTCGCCTACCATTCTAGGCAGGTATCGGTGTTCTTTTGCGAGGACTTTTAGTATCACTGAACCTCATTGCACGTATTCACACTCGTTTCATATTCTTCACGGTAGGCAGCGGCCTAGCAAAAGTCCATGAGCGGCAGTATCACTTACCATCAGGTGGTACTGTCTGCTCGTTTGCCACCGTTTGCAATAAAAAAAAGTATGTCCCGTGTGGTGACGGGATAGAATACAATTGTCGTCACCCCTTGCTTGCTCGTGGGAGTCGTAAAAATCGGCTGAGGGCCTCACCAGGAGAATGGGCAGCAGCTATCTCCTGGGAAAACTTATTACACATACTGCGATCGCCAACTCGTTTGCCAAGCGTGGTGATGGCATTATACTTGCCCTCATGGGGAGGCTTATATCCAGTAGTGTACGTCTGTAGGCTGATGGATGGATGTGATTGAGTGTGGTATGATAGGGTAATTTAGCGCCCACTACGGAGGAGGTTCTTGTTGTTGAGAGATGAGATGCCACTTGGTTACACGTCAATGCGGTGAACTGACTTTTCTATACTAATATTATAAAGAGGAAAGATTTGATTGTTTGTTTATTATATAAGCTCCAAAACTACTAGACCGATTTCAAAAATTCTTTCACCAATGGAAAGCTATATTATCAGGGAGTAACATAGGCTATATTTTATCCCGGTATTCCCACGGGAACGGGAACTACGCGGGTAACACGACTGACACCGAAGCGAAGCGATGGCAGGTTGCTAGTATTATATAAAAGTATCCCACAAATAATTGTCATCATTACAACTTATACATATATTAGAATATCATCAATGAAATAATTATAGATTTAATTATTAGACGATTTGTCGTGAACATGGTTACGCAGGTCGGCGGAAGGAAGAAGAAGGAAGGAAGCAAGTGGCCCATAAAGGGATATAGATTCCTAGGCAAAGGGTTGCAATATCATGCACACATGTTTGTGCAGATTACAGTATCCAACAGTTCTATCCCAGCAATGGACCACCAGCTTTGATTATGATGATGATAATCACCTTTAATAGTATACTGTTAACAATGAAGAAATACTGTAGTAATAGCTATGCTGGGCAGATGGGTTAGCGATTGCGGTGATATGTTATATGTTTCTCAAGAGAAAGCTACTAATTTGCAAAGGGGAGGAGAGTGATCGCCCGATGGGAGTCTTAGCCAATTTATTTATAATTCCTACGAGTAAGGGGTGACGGTTACATTCTTCTTCCATTGCCAAAGGTATGCCTATATACCTGTATAATTCTTTTTTTAACTAATATTTATTTTTAAGATTCCGTTCTTAAAAAGTATTAACCAAATCATTTATCTGTCTGGTGATGGAGTGAAAATATTATATGTTACCACTTCTTCTTTTCGAGGCAGATAGTAGAAGACGATTGAGAGACACAATTGTAACAATTCAAGCAAGAGAAGGATTCGAAATGAAATCTAATATGAATACGTCTGGTCAGCATAGTACAGTAGACAATCAAGACACTTCTAACGATACCTCATTTGTCCAGTTCTAATAAGTAGTTGAGGAGCTATGAGGAAACAGATGAACGGAAACATACGAAGATAGTAGATACCGTATCTCATATTAGATAAAGTGATTGCGCCGCACGTGTAGGTATAAACACGCGAGTTACTCTTACTATTCGATTGTCTTTAGATGCCTTACATCAGAGACAACCGAACAGTAAAAGTATTAAGATTTATTTAAGAAAATGTTTAAAGAGCAAAACAAAATTAATTATAATTTAATATAAAAACCATACATTAATATGAAAACCATAATTTGCATATAACATAAGGAATAAAAGTTGATTAACTAACTATAAAATAACTAGTGTCTGCAAGTGACGTAAGTAGATCATTAGTTTGATTGCACTGATGGCGTAGTCGTTAAGATACCGACCTAATGTGCCACTGTCATGGGTTCGAATCCCCGAATTGCACTAATGCATGCATGTGTTGTATATTTAAAAACAAAAAAAGAAGGTTATTGGCTCTATGTAAATAATTTGACAAACACAATTTAAAAACTAATATTTATAAATCGCAAACATTTTTATAGTAGGAGTTTTTTACCGAAAAATATTATACATTTTTCTAATAAATAAATTTCAAGATAATCTATAAAACTTGGCACCCATTTATATTTTAAATCTTTTATCAGTGAAGTTGAAAACCACACCATGATTATGATAATATTGTACTTGGCTGGTCTTTTTCACATTTGTTGTTGCCGGGATAGAAGGATTCCGCTTTTGTTGCCTGTTGTCTTTTATTATGATAAAACAAAAAAAGTCGAGTGGATGGCAATAAAGAAAATATTTTTAGCTCACACATATGTAAAAGCTTACAATATCCGTTATATTGATAAATCTTTGTATCTAATTATTTTCATGATATTAAGACGAATATTATGAGGTAGCATTTATCAAAATTATTTGAGCCGCGGTATAGTAAAGCGGTGACAAAGAAACTGACATTCACAGATCAAATACATATCTAGTCACTATATTCTTCGGGTCGACCACTGAAGTCAAGGAACTCTGCACCGGTGGTCGACCCAACGACGAAGACGACGTGCTATACGGGTGGGGTACGGGTGTGCGTGGTTACGCCCCTCTGTCGCCCCGGACAGAGTTGGGCAAGGTGTGCGACGACCGTAACGCACCCAAAAAAAAAATCACTATATTCTCGTAAACGTTTTTTTTTTATTAAAAGACAGCACCCTGCACTAAGAAATTAATCCTTGTATTGTGCTAGACTTTCCAAACATATAATTTAACGGACACAAATTACTCAGACAATAATTTGTGGATCGCTCAAAGTGTTGTCTTGCGTGGGATTCGAACCCGTGACACTTGCAGGGTAGGTCGGTATACCTTAGCTACTGTGCCATCTGTGCTATCTAAGTTTGTTGACGGTGGTGACGGAGTAAAAATACAATTCACCACCCCCCCTTGCCTGCCCTTGGGTGTCGTAAAAGACAATTAAAAGATATAATTTATATATCCTTAATATGTACTAATATTATAAATGCGAAAGTAAGTTTGTTTGTTTGTTACGCTTTCACGCTTAAACTACCGAACCGATTTCAAAAATTCTTTCACCAATGGAAAGCCATAATATAGGCTATATTTTATCCCAGTATTCTCACAGGAACGGGAACTACGCGGGTACGGCGACTGAAACCGAAGCGAAGCGAGGGCGGGTTGCTAATACACCTATACATAACATCTGTGTAAGGGAAGAAAAATTCAAAATAAAACTCTATACCAACACGTCTGACCAGCGGAGTATAGTAGGCTTAGAATAATAACGCATAGAAGGATAGTGTCCATACGTAAGCCATAAAAAATATGAAGCAAACAATACTACATGCGTGCAAGCGATACTTTTTATTAACACATTATTTTTATTACAAGCCCAACTTTCTGAGGGTGATTGCGTGTGGAGGGTTTTGGTGGTGCCCTTGGTATCACCGAGCCTCAATGCACGCACTCACACTCCCTTCGCTTTCTTCGCGGTAGGCAACGGCCTTGTAAAGGTCCATGAGCGGCAGCAACACTTACCATCAGGTGTACTGTTTGCTCGTTTGCCACCGTTTGCAATAAAAAAAAAAAGAAACAAATCGCCGGCATACTTTTAAAAGTAATGTTAATATACTTCTTATGTTTTTCAAATGTGTTGTGACACCATTTGAATGCACAAACCGTCATAAATACCTATTTATTTTTTAAGAGTTGCGTACGTACGTGCACTACAGTGACCTTGTACATTACGGAACGTTTCCGGCGTAAGCTCCATTAGGCACCAATTGAAATACTTCACTTTTTGTGCGCGAACTTACCTTCTATACGCTACTATTCTAAGATAGTAGGTCAATTTTCTCATTGTTGAGGAGGCTCGAGCTCAACAGTGGAACGTATATGAGCTGTGAGCTGCAGAAAGATCATGATGATGATGATGAATCAATAGAAGTACTCCCCAGAATTTTCTGAGGGTTTATCCTATTGTGGATTCCGGCCTATAGAAGATGTAATGGTGGGAATGTGTGGAAGGATTAACGCCAGAAAAAGAAACAGATAAAATAACTGCGTGATATACAAAGGCAAAAAATTTGCCCGATGAGTTATAGTAATTTGGTTGACAGATAGGTTCAAAAATAGCATTAATTCTTGTAATACGATACGGAACCTTTTTTTAACGAATGCTAGTCATATCTAATCAGTTTTATATTGACAAAGAGTCATACAACTCGATTGCTTTGCTCAGGAGAAAGGTGATATAAAAACTCATAAGTACTTATTTTATTATACAATGGTCGTCGGCCGCAATGTGGATTAGAAACCTCAATGTTAAAACGTATAAAATATGTCGTTTTCTATGCGGTTGACTGCACATATGTATATTGTAGTTTTTAAAACTAGTGATCGCCGAGTAGTAGAAATTTGATTCGATTCGTAATCGATTCAATTAAATTTATTTTTTTGTAACACAATTTTCTTTTTAATTATATATAAGTATAATTGTATATTAAGCAAGCAGTATTTCACTAATAACTAATATATAAGTACAAATATGTATTACTAGCTGACCCGGCGAACTTCGTACCGCCATAATTTTTTTCGTAAATATTTTCTAAATTTCGGAAAATATAGTCTCTGGAAGAACCATTACAGTTTTGTCCGGAAAGATTCAATCGCCTTGGTCAAAGAGAATACAAATTACTGATTATTGATATCTGACAAAATTATAATTATCAAATTTGCAACCATACTTAACAATAAACAAAATTACGTTTAGCTGTCATTTGCGTTTTGTTATTACATATCAAATGCGTTTTTAATAAATAAATACTACGTTTCTTTGACATTTTATCGAATGGAAAACGGGAACGCGATCGAACGGGATAAAATCCTATGTCCGTCTCCTGGTTCTAAGCTACCTCCCCACCAATTTTCAGCCATATCAGTACAGCCATTCTTAACTTATAATTAGTGTAACTAACACGACTTTCTTTTATATATATAGATATTGTCGTCATAATTATGATTGTTGACACTCTTTTCGATCAGAGACTTTGATCATAAACAAAAATGTATTTGCATATATGTGTGTGTCGATTGCATAGCAATATGCATCATATTTTTATTTATTTATTTAATGCATTTATAATGAATTAAGTATTTTATTAAATTGCCGGCTTTTATCACGTAGAGAAATACCGAGTATAGCCTCTCCATAGCACGTTGAACAACTTTGAGCCTTTTTATGAGACCGCCATTTAGAGACCATGTTTCAGCATCATATGTCATCCTGCAGTTTCAGCATCATATGTCGTCCATCATATGTCTCCAAAACAAGGGTTTTATAACCAGTGTGTGTTATTACACATACTGATTATAAACCCTTGTTTTCAGACACTGTGGAATACTGGACGAGAATATGCTCTTAAGTTTTTCGAACGCTGTCCAGCCGAGTTGGATTCATCGGCTGACCTCTTTCTCGAAATTGGATCTACCTAACAAGACTGCTTGTCCTAGGTAAACATAATGATCCACAACTTCTCTCATCTCTGCCCCATGAGCCTGCTATATCTGGTCTGAAAGTTTTCTTGGCCTATTTGCACGACGGCCCTTAAAAACTTCAACACGACCGCGTGCACTGTTGCCACGAATCTGTTGGTTACTGTTCGAGGATTCGCACGCTTTCAGACATTGAAAACGATTGTGTAATTCAAGCTGAAAGCTCTTGAAGTTCTGGTATTGAACAGGTGTAGGTCGGAGTGTAGACTTCATCAAGCGAGACCGTTCGACTTTCGTACGCCGATTCGGTGCGCTTCGTGTCATCCGGTGATCACTACCAATTTTAATCCTGCTGATCACAGAGACATCATTGAATATTTGTCGTTTATCCAACAAGATGAAGTCTGTCTCGTTTTTAGTGGAACCCTTGGGGCTAATCTAGGTCTAATTTCCTTTGTGGCCGCTCAATAACCTCGCAGCAGTAAACTCGCGCGTTCAAAATCTTCACCCAATATTTTGTATGGAAGTAGACAGGTACCTACTATTATATCTTGGCTATGTACAGGTGTGTATATAACTTACTGTATTAACAAGATAAAAAATATTGTTTTTACTGATAGGTATTAGATAACCACTAATAAATGTAAATTATATCAGATAAATATTTGTGAATCATTTCGGCCCGTATAAGTTATCTCCAATTGCTAGGTTTGAGTCTGCTTTACATAAATAGGGAAACCTACTATCTTATATCTTTAAACGAGCAATTCTTGTATATATACAGGATGTATCAGGTTATGGGGCAACTGGTCAAAATGGAGCTAGGCAATGGTGGTAGGAACCCATAAAAAAAAATTGAACGAAAACTATCGATTCGTTAAGAAATTAGAGACATGTAAAGTTTTCAATTTTGTCAATCGCTTTTTCGTGTAAATCTGATTGAAATGTATAAAGTCAATGATACTTGATACGCAACATATTCATACTTTGTTAAATATTCATTAGAAATTGAATAAATCAATGATTACGTTCACTTAGCAAGACAAACTTCGCTTTAAAACAGTTGATCCGCCTATGGCCGTTGACCGCTTGCCGTTGTACCTACATGTCATTGAAGCGTTTGCGCAATTCTAGGTATAAATGAATGAAATTATACTGTCGAAGCTTTACATGCCTACATGTATTCTGTCTGTACATGCCTACATAATACGTAACATTTAAGGCATAGACTCATAGACACATTTTTTTTGAAATCACTATAATTTTAATGTTATATTGTTTTTTTGTGTAATGTAAATTCTAATTACGATCTATGACCGTTAAACTACAACATACTCGAACAGTTGTCCCATAACCTGATACATCCTGTATATATATATATATATATATATATATATATATATATATATATATATATGTATATATATATATATATATATATATATATATATATATATATATATATATATATATGTGTATATATATATGCCAACGATTTTGATGAAATTTGGCATACTAGAGGTTTTGGGCCCAAAAAATCGATCTAGTTAGGTTTTATTTATAAAAAATGTTGTTTTGTCGGTGTTTTTAGCTAATCAATCAATACAATGACATAAAATGTTATTGATACTCTCTGAATATGAATTAGAATTTCGTCGTCGTTGTCAAGAGTTACAATAGCTCAGTTGGAAAGTTGCCCAGTTTTCTTTTTGTTTTGTTTTGGCATTCAAACAGCGTCGGATCGAATCTCGGTGTTATTATTATTCTCTTTTTGTAATTTTTGATATTTTTTCATTACTTAATTTTTATTAATATATATCTAAATAAATTCTACAAAATACAACTAAAACATACCGAGCGAAGCTCGGTCAACCAGAAATTATCACACTAATTAGATGATAATAAGATCCTATAACAATGTATAGGATTTTATTTAAAATTCTCCTTCTCGTCCATAAATGTCATCTGCATAATATATCCCTTGGGCCTCTTTTATGGCACTCCCGAATAAGATAGGCGTAGTCATTTATATTCTTAATTCGTCACTACACGTTTTTTTTTATTGACCTTGGTGGCAAATAGCACAACTGATGGTGAGTGATACTGCTGCTCATGACCTTTACATGACCCCACCTTTGCATGACCGCGCCTACCATAAAGAAAATGACAAGAGTGTGAATGCGTGCAATGAGGTTTGATGATACTAAAAGCATCACCAGAACCCAACACACGCATATACCCTCGGAATATTGGGCTTCCGGCTCTCTCGCTCACCCAATGCAGTGCAGTTATAAATTGCTACTACTCAGACGTCAATTTTCTGCTAGCGGCTGCAGATGCCGCGGGTGACGTAACCGGGGAGTTAGTCCGTCACCCGCCGAGAGGTCGACCGCGTGAGGAAATACCGACGTCTTCCCCGAGGGTGGGACGTCGGTCGACGAAGGGCTACCCCAAGTACGGTGTATTCCGTCGGGCCGACCACTGATGACAAGTAACCCTGCTCCGGTGGTCGGCCCAACGACGAAGGCGACGTGTTGTTCGGGTAGGTTGCGGGTGTGCGTGCTTACGCCCCTCTGTCGCCCCGGACGGAGTGGTGCGAGGAGCGCGCCGACCGCAACCCAATCCCAAAAAAAAAAGCGGCTGCAGATAGTCTGTTAACATTGTGGTCCTGCCCCACATATATTTTTCTATATTCTAAATAATTTTCATTTATCACATGCCAGAGAAAATATAATGATCATTCATTATTTTCTCGTGGAAATTATAAACTTTGATATAAAACGTTTGGGTAAATACTTCTGTAATCATTTTGACACTATAGACGGCATATAGTTTAGTCTACCCTCCTCATTATTATAGTGAACTAGCAACCTGCCCTCGCTTCGCTTCGGTTTCAGTCGTCTTTCCTGAATAGTTCCCGTTCCCGTGGGAATACCGGGATAAAATATAGCCTAGTTTACGCCCTGATATTATAGCTTTCCATTGATGAAAGAATTTTTGAAATCGGTCAAGCCGTTTTGAAGATTACCCGGAACAAACAGACAGACAGACAAAAAATTTTTAATCTGTATTTTAGGCATAGGTGTCGTGCAAGTAACCGTGTGAGCATGAAAAAAGCCTATTATTTTGACATTACAAACAGACACTCCAATTTTATTTATTGGTATAGATATAGATTATCTATAGTCTGCCCATAACTATGAATACTGAAGAGATAATCGATGCATTAATTTTGTAAATATAAATAAATACGAATTGCCCATATTTTTAATTTCGTTTCATATTATTTCGTTTTATACTACAACTAGCAACCCACCCTCGCTTCGCTTCGGTTATAGGTTATAGTCGTTTTACCCGCGTAGTTCCCGTTCCCGTGGGAATACCGGGATAAAATATAGCCTAGTTTACGCCCTGATATTATAGCTTTCCATTGGTGAAAGAATTTTTGAAATCGGTCCAGCCGTTTTGAAGATTACCCGGAACAAACAGACAGACAGACAGACAGACAGACAGACAGACAAAAATTTTTTAATTGCTATTTTAGGCATAGGTGTCGTGCAAATAACCGTGTGAGCATGAAAAAAGCCTATTATTTTGACATTACAAACAGACACTCCAATTTTATTTATTGGTATAGATAATAATACAGTAGAAACTCAATTATCCGGACCTGAATTATATGGATACGCGATTATCCGGACTACCAACAGCGACCTATGTGTTATACCTACAAATCGAATTTATGCAAGCATGAACGTGTCTGAAATGGTATGTTCCGCTCGCGGGATCGCTACCGCATGGGTTTCGTTATTGTTTTAGTTAGTATTTAGTAATTGTTACTCCGCTCTGATGTCCGTGCCCCGCGAGATATCTATTCGTCTTTTAATAAACCGATAAAAATATATACATTCTACACGTATGCACAAAACCGAAGGAGGTTTTTCATACATTCGATTATCCGGATTTTCAATTATGCGAATGGCTAACTACAACAATTAGTCCTGTTAACCGTGTTTCTACTGTACTGTAATAAAAAAATAACTTGGATTTATTTCATGTCAATTGTCAAGACATGTAGGCTAAGTTATCCCCCATTGTGGTAACGAACGTATAATGCCATTTATATGGAGTGAAAAAAAAAGCATTTCGCGAAAACGACAAAGATCATTATGTCCTATAAACAACAACTCAAGAATTATAAGCAACTTACCGATCAAAGAGCAATTTCTCAGTTAAACGAGTGATTAGTTAATAAAGAACACATCCGGAACATCTTACGGCATATGCTCTCAGCGAGTTTTGACTACATTGTTGAAGTTTAGCATTGCAAAAATCTGAGCTAATCTTGATATATTTAGATTTAAAGAAGTAAATTTTTAACAATTATAGCGTGCAATACATTGTATTTTATTTGCGTAACTGTGATAGTAAAAAAACACCCTGTCCAAGAGCGTGCAGCATCTCTCTTCGGGGAAAATTTTAATATTAACTGTATAATGTCTTATAACAATATACCAACACTTCTGACCAGTGCGGCATAGTGGTTCAATTACTCTCCTCTAAGGAGGAAGCTCGAGCTTAGCAGTGGGATGTATGTAGGGATAATCAATATTAGAAAAACATCATAATCGAAAGCCCAACATCGATGTTCGATATTTTTTTTTTGGGACTAATCCCACCACACATTCCCACCATTGTAACTCCTGTAAGCCAGGATCCACAATGGTCTCCATAAATGACACCGAGGTTTGACTCTCAGGCAGTCCCGGGATATGATTTTAATTGTCTTGGGACCCGCAACAAATTTAATTAGAAAAGATTAAAGAGGAGGAGTTGGAAAGAGAGATTTCACTTCCCTCCTAGGCAAAGCGGGAGACAGGAAAACAAAATGACTAGTCAGCCAATAAGTAAGAAGGTGTACAGCTACGATAGCGCAGCAGTACGGCACCACGGATACGGGAGAGCTTAACGGGGCCTATATGTGAGCGTTAAGATTGATTGCTACAGTAGGTATGGCAGAAACGCATGAACGCACGGAAATTTTCTCGAGTTGCTACAAGGTCCGTATAGTATACTACCCCACAGGTGACTTGCAAACTGTTTAACATAAGGTTACGCTCGTTTTGCCAGAGATCGCACTCCCAGAGAATGTGATGTGCTGATTGTTCATACTCGTGGTCAGATGTGGAACATTGACATAATGGTGATGTTACGAGTTTAAAAGAAAATAATTTACTTTTAAAGTTGCCATGGCCAGTTAAAAATTGGGCCACGAAATGGTCAACCTCTAGCCACACCTTCTCCAGGCGCTCCCGGATGCATGGAAAAAATAGATAAAGATGACGACCTTTCGATGATGAATCCCATCTTTCTTGCCATTCAGTTAAAAGTTCCTCATAGACAATGGATTGTGGTGCAAACAATCTAGCAATTTTATTTCGGTCGCGCGGTTGAAGGAAATCTGTATTTATAGTTTCCTTTGTGGTGTAATACATTGACGCTCGTCTCTGAATCTCCAAATCAACCGGAAGTACACCCGCGAGTACTGGTAAGGCCTCGGTACTAACCGTTTTATAGGCTTTACATAAGAATATTAGGGCCAATCGTTGGCTCTGTAGTAATTTAAGGCGAGCCGCCCCTATGGCCCCTATACAGGTGCAGCGTAACAAATACACCCCAAATATATGGCCATGTATATGGTTTTAAGTGTATTAAAACGAAGGCCCCAAGTAGATGTGGATATTCTAGTAAGCGCGTAGAAATTCCGTTTCGCTTTTTTGCCTACAGTTTTAATGTGCTCAATAAATGAAAAATTTTTTCTAAGACTAGGCCGAGATAGCAAACTGATTCTTTCTTTTTGACAGTCATATTATTGAATTTTATACGCGGCGCCGATTGTAAATGTCCTTTTAATAAAAGATGATATGTTTTTTGTGGTGCGAAGGCAAGCCGGTTTCGTGTACCCCAATCGAATATATCATTGAGGCATGTTTCCGCTAATTTCTCTAAACCATCCCTTGTGTTCGATTGTATAAGTAAAAGTCCGTCGTCTGCATAGCCGATCAGCAGACAATTTTTCGGTAGAGGTAACTCGAGAAAATCGTCAAAACCTAAATTCCATAAATATGGACTTAATACCGAACCTTGAGGGCAGCCCATCGTCAGTGGTTTCGACACAGCATGGTGACCAAGTTTCAATTTAGTCGAGCCATTTAAAAAGTACGACTGTATGATTTGGTAGATATTTCTATAGCAACCACGAGCCTTTAATTTAAGAAGTAGCATTGGTCACCAGGCGTTATCGAAAGCACCTGAGATATCCAGGAAGACACCTAGTACGTATTTAAAAGCGGATGCGCTAATGACACGTCTTACCGCAACGGCCGCGTCGATAGTTGATTTGCCGTGAGTGAAACCGAATTGTTTATGATTGAACGTTGGTCCACCCGGCAATAAACGAGGAACAATGAGACGTTCTAAGAGCTTGCCTAAAGAAGGCAGTAAGGTGATTGATCGATATGACTTCGAGTCGTCTGGTGGCTTATCACCGCCTTTAGGAATTATACGTATATAACCGCGACGCCATATACGAGGAAAAATGCCTTCAGTTATGCAACGATTAAAAATTATTAACATTGAGTCGCCCGATGCTCGACTAGCTTCTTTGATCATTTTATTTGATATTTTATCTTCGCCAGCAGCCTTGTTGAGGGGAAGAGTTCTAACGGTATTCATAAACTCGGCAAGAGATGGAAGGTCAGACATAGGCGAGAGAGGTGGCTCGGTGGCCCATGCACGTATTTGTTTATGATGTTCGCTGTCGACTGAGATGGCATCGTCTGGGATTAACGTATTTAATAAAACTTCCGTGGTCTCCTCAATACCCGTAGTGTGTTTACCGTTCACTTTAATGTTTTGTATGTACGCTAAGTCGACTGATCGATTCGCTTTAAACTCGTGATATAATGGAGACCATGGACCTTCACTTTCTAATCTTTCCACAATCTTATTTAACAAAGCGTCTTTCGATTTTTCTACTGCAATCCGGTAGTGAGACCTGGCAGCTTTCAGTACAGATAGAGATTCATCAAAGGCCCTTCCTATGTTAGGTGACTTTTTAAGATTATTATGCTTCCTGCGCGCCCTTCGAAAGCGTTTGCGGAGTTCCACTAGGTGATTGTTCCACCAGTCACATCTCTTAGTATTAGGCAGGGATGTTCGGCCTAGGGCTACATCAGCACAGTATATTAGAGAATGTGACATTAGTTCAGCGCCTTCTTCTGCGGTTAATTGTCTACGAGTGAAATCCCTGGCACACGAAGAAAAGAGAGAGCTGAAAAAGTCCCAGTTTGCGCCTTTAGATTTGTATCTAAAATTATAACTCTGTCTGGGAGGAGCCTGCAACAGTCTCGATCCAAATTCATACATGATCAGGCGATGATCACTACATGACGCGTCCGGAAGAACGCACCACCTATTCAAACGGACGTCTGCACTTGAAAGCGTGACGTCAATAGAAGATTCGCCCAAAGGGCTGCAAAAAGTTGGTGGTGCATCGGGTGTATTATGGATGGACAGATTCATCTCAGCGATGAAATCTTCTATAGCACACCGTCGGTCCGTATCGGTGTATCTAAATTTGCCATACCAGAGAGTAGATGACGCATTCACGTCAGCTCCTATAATTGTTTTACGGCCCGTAAGAGACCGCAAGACATGACGAAGATGGTGTAAGTGTGGACTAACGGGGTCTGAATATTGAAAATAACAGCTCACAATGTATACCCTACAGGATGGGGATGTGACCTCTGCGACAACACAGTGTGACGTCATGAGATTTTGTAGTGACGTCACTGTAAATTTGGAACTTGCAACATAAATGCCGGCTCGTGCTTTGTTGTCCAATTGTACAACCCTATTACGTAAGCGACTACTCTGGTATTGTTCTTGTGCAAGCACGATATCTAGATTATATTCCGTAACTATACGATCTAACTCTGTAGTCGTAACCCTATCATTATGGAGAGACGCACATTTAGGTTTAAAATCTTGATTGTCCTTATTTGGGCAGGACTTCGTAATATGTCCTTCTGTGTAGTGACCACACGTAGGTGTTTTTTCCGTACAATATTTCGCGACATGTCCGTGTACCTGACAGTTTGAGCAGCGTACTACTTCCAAATCATCGTAGAAGCGGCAGCTGGCCCAGTCTATAAATATTTTTTCCTTGGTGTTTAGCAAATGAACACGCACTTCGGGATCGAGTTCGATACCGACCCATTTACGCCCGTTTTGGAACTTTCGGTTGCGAATAATTTTCGTAGCTTTAATAAAATCGTCTTCCTTAAGGGACATTTCGTCTTTGATATTTTGACGGTAAAGTGCCACAAGGAACGCGTTGTCTTCCATAGAAATGGGAACGTCCTTGATTAGTAAGCGCGGTCGTCTACCTTTCGGTTTTCCTAAACGTAAGCCCGCGGCTTTAATGGCATCGACAGATTCTAATTTTTTAATTTGCCTCTCATTTGTGACGCGAAGGACGACACCCGATTTCGCGGCTTTTTTAACGCCTACAATTTGAAAACCATCGTCCATAGGTTTAATTGCCTTCAGTAATAGCTGATTTATACAGGGTCAGTAGACAAGTCAGTCGCAGCGCCAATGTCGGCGCCGCGACTGACTTTAACTGTTTACATGAAGTAAAGTAGTAGTGGTGCGTTTCTCACGGTGAGCACACGTGTGTGAAGTCAGTGGCAAAAATGAATTCGCGAAAACAACTGAAACGACGATTTAATTATTTGTTGAAAAATTTATCAATTTTGCTGTTGAATGAGTTAATAGAAATGGTAGAAAATGATACAACTAAAAATAAATGACAATGGGTAAGAAAATGGATTGACGATAGAAACGAAACTGGTGGCTCTGCTTTGTTGCTGAAGCAATTGCGATTTGAAGATCCTGCGGAGTACAAACTGGCTATGAGGATGTCACCACAGAATTTTGACGAATTGCTGTCAATGATATCGAGCTCTATTCAACGACATGATACATTCATGAGAGATGCTTTACCAGCCAAAATTAAACTGGAAATAACGCTGACATTTTTGGCTTCAGGAATGTACTATCGGTTCCTTAGTCACTTTTATCGTGTCTCAAAACCAGCAATTTCTCAACTAATACCAGAAGTGTGCTGGGCAATATATACGGCACTAAAAACACATATTAACGTAAGAAAATTTTTATTATTAAATTATTAGAAAATTAAGAATACAACATCAAAATAGTATTAAGAATTTTCATAGGCACGCATAATCGTGTTAACAGCAGTGTTATTTTCACTTTCAGCTTCTTCGTTGATCGTGGTGCTGTAATTCAAACCTGAGGGTGTAATAATAACCTGCCTGGGGTTTACAAATGTGGGATTCGTTGATCGATCGGAAGGATGAAATCCTAAAGAGCTGTTGCTAGTGGCAGGCTCGGCAACCTCTGGCGGGTAAATGTTATGGTGTTGTCGCTTGATGCAGTCATTGGGTTGAGCTCCAGGGAGTAAAATCCCATGCTACTTGTGCTGCTTGTTGTAGTTGCTGCCGGACTAGGGATAAAATAGTTAGGGGATGAAGAGTGCATTTTCTGTATACTTCTTTTGTTGTATATTAGCCAATCTAGCTTTAGATAATATTTTTTGGATCTCTTCTTGTGCAATAACAGATTGTTCTTCAGACAGTTTTTTTAGTTGAGCCGCCACATGTTTACCGAAAATATCAGCGTCAGACTCTTCTTCAGATGGTGACATATTAACATCATTTGACACACTTTTTAAGTCCTTTATCATGGCGGCCATCTGAGATATTTTGGAGCGTTTTGATCGCGGAGGCCCAGATTGATTGGGACCTGTCACAGAATTTCGAACTGGCGTCTGGATGGCTTGAGTTGGCGTTTCAGTAGAATTATCATTATTTTCAGTAGATCTTGATACATTTTCAGCTCCGTCACCAACACCCTCAGCTTCACCCAACTCAGCGTCATCGTTGCTGGTTCCTGAGTTATCCTGTTAATGAGAATAAAATGTAATGTTTAATAAATCATTAGTTGATGAAAATACGTATTTAGGTTGTAATTATTTTTTTTGTTTACAGATTCCAGAACGAGAGGAAGAATGGAAAATTATTGAAGGCGGTTTCAATACCAAGTGGAATTTCCCTTCATGTTATGGAGCAATCGATGGAAAGCATATTATAATTAAAGCTCCTCCAAATAGTGGAAGTGAATTTTATAATTATAAAAAAACCAATAGTACAGTATTGTTAGCACTTGTAGACCACGACTATTGTTTTTTATATATAGACGTAGGAGCGAATGGAAACGCCTCTGATGGAGGTGTTTTCAAAAATTCCTCATTATATCGTCGGTTGGAAGATGGATTGCTTCCTACAAATGGAGTAATAGTTGATGATGCAGCATTTCCACTGAAGAATTATTTACTAAAACCCTATCCAGGTACGCAGCTAAGTACCGCCGAAAAAGTCTTTAACTACAGGTTGTCGCGTGCAAGGCGCATAAGTGAAAATGCTTTTGGTATACTGGTTTTTAGATTCCGAGTGTTCGAAAAAGCAATTCCAACCCATGTGGACACAGTTGATGCCATTGTCTGTGCAGCCTGTACCCTGCATAATTGGTTGCGAAAGCGTTCAAGTTACTACATAACATCTACTTGTGTAGACAGAGAGGACAATGAGGGACAAATAATAGAAGGAACATGGAGATCGGAAATAAATCCACTACCAAGCATTTCAGAACAACAAAGAGGCAACCATTCCATGACTGCTAAAGAAAAAAGAGACCTATATAGGAACTTCTTTATGAGTGCTGGACGTGCGCCATGGCAATTGGATAGAATTCATTAGTTTTGTATAGGTACCTAGGATGGAAATAAAATAAATAAGTTACAATAAATACTTACCATTGTTTTCCTTTTTACAATAGCATTTTTTATAAAGCCGTCCAGTTCTTGAAACCACTTGACTTTTGGGACATATACGTACCCACTAGCGCCAGATCTGGTGGATTTTTGTATCTTGTCGAGCTCTAAATAATATGTAGCCCTTATGGCTTTAATTTTATTTTTTACTTCAGTAGAAGTGAGCCCTTGGATTTGCATTTGTTGAGCCATATTTTGCAACGCTGTTGACCGCATTTCTTTATTGCGGTAATTTAGGGATTTAATATCCCAAAGGCACTCGTTTTCGCCATATAATTGCACCAATTTTAAGGTTTCGTCTTCGCTAAGCTTACGCGTCATTTAAATCGCCAGCGAAAAAAAACGTGGTCACTCTATAACGCAGCGGCAGTGACTAACCACGCACTGACTTGTCTGTTTACACGGGGTTTATTTGACTGGCGCGGGGGTGCGCGGGTGGCGGGGGGCGCTAACTGACTTTAAAATATTCGTGTCCGAATATTCAAGTCAGCGCTGACTTCAAGCCACTGTACTGACTTCAAATCAGTTTACACAGGGTTTTTTTCGGGTCAGCACTGACTTGCCTCGAATTTGTAGTCAGTTACTGACCCTGTGTAAATCAGCTTTAACGCCTGTTTGGTAGCTGAAGACGACGCGTAGTCAGCTGAACGCTCGGCCGTAGGATATGCGATTACACAGGGAACGCGTGACGAACGTACGTCCACTTGTGGCACGACATTGGATAATTTTAATTTATCGGCGTACGATGGTTTCTTAATATCGATTAAAGGCCGTGTAGCTTGGGTTTGGTTTATTTCCCGTTCAATATTTGCTAGTTTCGTCTCATTGCAAGATGATTTTAACGCTAGTAATGATACGATGGCAGTAATGCGTTGAGTGTAGTCTATTATTGCCGTTTTGTTCGCGTTATTCATACGTGAATCCTGGTCATTGACAAGTTCGTTTATTTTTGACAGAAATGTGGAGGCCTCTGAAACTAGTTCATAATAATTAGGTTGTCCGCCGTCGCTGACACTTAGTGGTGACGAATTAATCGCACTAGGTACGGGTAAAGGTTTCATCTCGGGTGTAACGTAAGCTGGAGACGGCTCATTGTAAAGGGCACGTCTGCTGGTACCGGCCGGTGGCGAGCGCGGTGTTAGTTGGCTTAAACGAAATACATTGCCGCCACGATCAGGCGGTTCGTTATCGTTATAACATTTCGGCATTTCAGAATTAAAAATATGTAAAATAATCGAAGTAAATAAAACTTAAATGCCTAACTCAATAATAATTTTAAATCTACCTACTACTTAAGAAAATAAAAAACTTACCGAGTTCAGCCGTATTTAAGTATAAACAAGAACAATACTTATCGTAATTCACGTAAACACGAACTAAACACAATAAAACACAATTGGAAACACTGCACGAGCCCAATAGAGTATCCTTAAAAGGACAAAACTAATTTTTAATCCGCACACGAATCAACTTCACACTGCACCGAGCTGAGGCGGGGAGGGAAGTGTTCGATATTTATCGAAAACCGAACGTCATTAATTATTTCATTATATTACATTAATATTGACAAGTCCGTGTGGTGACGGAGTAAGAATACAATTCACCACCCCCTATCTTACCCGTGGGTGATCGTACGAGACGACTAAGGGATATAAAATGCATATAACATCTATGCAAGAGAAGGAAAACTCAAAATAGAACCCTATACCAAGCCGTCTGACCAGCGTGGTATAGTAGGTCAATTACCCTTCCATTATGGAGGAGGCCCGAGCCCAACAGTGGAACGTATATGGGCTGAGATGATGATGATGATGATGAATATTGACAAAGAAATTAGATACAGTGAAATCGTTACGACTTACCTCGTTTTATCGAATAATCAACAGTAGGAGATAGCTACCCGCCTGAGGACGTAGCAGCGTTCATAGAAGACATAATTTGTTTCGTTGCATTGGTCGTGCGTGAGGCGTTGATCATCAATTCCGTTAACATCGATGTTACGATATTTTTTATATAGAAACATCGATGTTTTGGCTTTCAACATCGATAATCACCGATATTCGATAATCCCTAGACGCATATAAGCCAAGATGATGAGATGATAAAAGTCTTATAAAAGTCTAAGATTGTAAGAAGTTGCAGTATGCGATAAGTCTCCTATTTGTAATAACGTTAATTTTTCTTCTGTAAATTTAAAATTACGTACTGTGTTGTTGTGTTATGTTGTATTATTAAGAAAAAAAACAAATACATATTATAGTACTACGCCTATATCAACACGTCTGACCAGCGTGGCATAGTAGGTCAATTTCCTCTTGTAGTGGAGGAAACCCGAGCCCAACAGTGAGACGTATGTGGGCTATTATAGCTTTCCATTGGTGAAAGAATTTTTGAAATCGGTCTAGCCGTTTTGAAGATCATCCGGAACAAACAGACAGACAGACATAAAAAAAATATAAAGTGTATTTTAGGCATATGTATAGTGCAAATAACCGTGTGAGCATGAAAAAAGTCTATTATTTTGACATTACAAACAGACACTCCAATTTTATTTATTGGTATAGATATAAATATTTTATATTATATCGGTCAATGAAAGAAGAGGCGCGAAAATAACGGACGGACCCAAGTCCGTCCGTTATTTTTATTCGTGTCTTGTAAAAACCGAGGTATTTGAGCTTGCCGTCACGTAACTGTTCTCGGTACTATATAACATAATCTCCATATAATTGTATTTATTTGCTGCATATGCTTTATAATGCTTTTTTGTTGCTAACAATGGCAAACAAGCAAAAAGTGGTGGTAGGACCTCACTGTTCAGTTGTCTGTCTACAGCCGCGGACCGGTTGATCCGAGTTAGTACCACACTGAGCAGAAAATCGACGTCCGACCAGTAACAATTTGTTACAGCTCAAGCCTCCCCAATAGGAAGGCATTTGACCTATACGATACCATGCTGGTCAGATATGTTAATATAGGGTTTTATATCGAGGTTTCCTTCTCTTGAACAGATGTTATACGCATATTATATCTCTTAGTCGTCTTTTATGACACCCACGGGCAAGAAAGGGAGTGGTGAATTGTATTCTTACTGCGGAGAAGTTTTGTAGTTATTGGTTTGTTAGTTATTGTAACTTCTTTATTCCTTCTCTTGCATAGATGTTACGTGCCTATTATTTCCTTTAGATATCTTCTTTTTTTTTTGTAAGTAAGAATTACGGAGTAAGAATATAATTCACCACTCTCTATCTTGCCCGTAGATGTGGTAAAAGACGACTAAGGGACATAATACGCAAATAGCATCTATGCAAGAGAAAACTTGAAATAAAACCCTATATCAACCTGTCTGACTAGCATGGTATAATAAGGTCGATTTCCCTCCTATTGTGGAGGAGGCTCGAGCCCAACAGTGGGACGTATATCAGCCGAAATGATGATGATGAGATATCTTTTACGATAGTCACAAGCGAGATAAGGGGTGATGAAATACATTCTTACTCTGTTACTAGACGCGATTAAAGAATTATAAATGGACACGTGATTTATACCTACTATGTACAATTTTATCTACCTTATCGTAATTTCAATATTTTTTGTCATTGGATTATATTGTAGACCTATTTGATATCATTTAAATAGTTCCAAATATTTCGGTCAAGTGTATTATGTATTTTAGAAGTGAAAACTTCTATGAGCAGGTTGGTTGGGGATTAAATATTAGGGACACGAAAAAGTATCGTTACTTTTAGTTAGCGAGTACTTTCCTTTCGATATCGATACTTTTACTCAATGAGTACTTTTTGGCAGGTATCGTATCGAATAAATTATAGAAATTATCCATGTTAAACTTGACCTTACGGCTCACGTTAATGGTAGGCCATCTAGTTCAAACGTAATGAACCTTTTAAAACGTGGCTCGAAATATTTTAAACCGTTCACAGACGGTCAAATTCCTAAAAAAAAAGCTCATTACGACATAGATTCTAGGAAAAGTACTCAGTACCTACTCGATACTTTGAAATATTGATACTTTTGTTTCGATACTTTAATGAGTATGATATTTTTTCTTCGGTACTGCTCATGAGTACAGTATCGATACTTTCTTTTCGTTATCGTGTCCCTATTCATGTCTGCTTTGTGTTCTTTGTTTTAAAGACTATACTCAGCACTAAGGAAATAATGCTTGTATTGCGGGGGACTTTTACAAACATAACGGGAGCAAATTGCACGCCGACTCGGAACAACAATTTTTGAATCGCACAAAGTAATTCATGTAAATTCATGAGCTGCAATTGAACTCATGACACTGGTATGGTAGGTCCGGAATCTTAACCATCTGAGCAGTCATCATCATCATCATCCCAGCCCACATACGTCCCACTGTTGGGCTCGGGCCTCCTCCACAATGGGAGGGAATTTGATCTACTCCATGCTGATACCATTTTGGTATAGAGTTTCATTTCGAGTTTTTCTTCTCTTGCATAGATGTTAGTGCATATTATATTCCATAGTCGTCTTTTACGACATCCACGGGCAAGATAGGGAGTGGTAAATTGTATTCTTACTCTGTCACCACACGGAAAGTCTGTGCAGTCGATATGATAATATTTATTCTTTTCACATAAGACATTTTCTCTTTAATAATTTTTTTCATTCATTTCAGACTCCTGCACGAGCTCAGCAGTGGGCTGGCTCCTGGATAGGAGTGCCATTGGTCAGACAGGTTAGTATGCGGTTCTATTTTAAATTTTCCTTCACTTGCATAGATATTATAGGCGTTTTATACTCCTTAGTCGTCTTTTACGACACCCACGGGCAAGGTGGTGATTTGGTATTACTCGTCACGACAAGGAATACTTCTTTATAATCTCTTTTAAAACTCTTTTGATTAGCATGTGATGTCGGAGAAATCCACATTCACAATAGGCATGATGACTAATTTTGAAAAACTGTTTTATAATATTCTTAAATAACTACTATTATCAAAAAAAATATTATTTTTGCAATAAGTACGGTTTCTTCAGAAATAAATACTATTTTAATTAAATGCATTTAAATTAGCGCCAAAACGCTGCCTAGTGTCATGGCGTCTACTTATGATGTCACTTCTATTCACTTGAGTTGTACACGTAAGGGAGTTAAAGGAAAAAACTGATATATTTTATTTAGACATGAATTCGAAAGTCTATATATAAGTGGTGTGCGGATCCTCAATGTGTCAATACATAAATAAAAACAGTTAACAAACTGTTTATGTGCCACACAATAAAATAATAACATATGAGTGGCTTAATCTCGCACGGCGAGATCCAAAAGCCATAAATTTAAATAAATTATTATAAAAAATAAATAGGAGACTATTTATTTCTGTGAAAATCATTTTGACGCAAGTAATTACTTTATAATTATATATAATTAATTAATATATATAATTACTTTCCGTGTGGTGACGGAGTAAGAATACAATTCACCACCCCCTATCTTACCCGTGGGTGATCGTACGAGATGACTAAGGGATATAAAACGCATATAACACCTATGCGAGAGAAGGAAAACTCGAAATAAAACCCTATACCAACACGTCTGACCAGCGTGGTACAGTAGGTCAATTACCCTTCTCTTATGGAGGAGGCCCAAGCCTAACAGTGGGACGTGTATATTTATACGTAGATTTTATTTGGTGTGTAACTTTATTTAACTGCAGTTTAATACCAAGTTTACAAAAGCATTATTTAAATAATATAACCTATAACATCTCAAGCGGTATTATTTTTAAATAGATTTTAAATTATTGGTGTTAGAAAATTATTAAATCAATATTTTACTTACGTCGTAGTTTAAATATTTCTAAATTCTGCTGAACAGAAGTCTTTGTTTGATGCTAGGTACTCTCCCAGCATTAACAAATCAACTCTAGGCAAATTAGAGCTGTTTGCCTTGGTGAATCCTTCTTCCATGACTTACATTTTTAGTAAGAACACAAAAGCAAGCAAGAGATCGATAAAAACCACGAAATACTATTTAAATGCAAGTTAAAACAATTAATAAGTTTAACGATCGTAGAGTTTCGTACAGAATTTGCGATGATAATGACAGGCGTACATAGGAGTGACGTAACTCAATTTGATTGGTGTTTAGCTGAGCATGGCGGACTTGTGTATTTTGTAGTTTTATTTTATTAAATAAATTAATAATCTCACCTTATAAAAGAAAATAAATATTTATTTCAAGACATATTCTTTGAGTTACAGTAGATAAACACATTATTTTAGTAATTTTTAGTTACTGTCATCATGCCCATTGTTGCATCAAATTGCATATCCGTTTCTGCCAGGTCTAGATATTATTTATCATCATCCTCATCATTTCAGCCCATCGTCGTCTACTGCTGGACATAGGCTTCCCTTATGTTACGCCACAGAGTGCGGTCCTGTGACGCCTGCATCCAACGACGCTCAGCAATTTTCACCAGGTCATCAGTCCACCTAGTGAAGGGGTGTCCTACACTGCGTTGTCCGATACGTGGTCGCCACTCGATGTCCTTTCTTCCCCAGCGGTTGTCGGTTCGGCGAGCGAAGTGGCCTGCCCATTGCCACTACAACATGCTCATTCTTCGTGCTATGTCGGTTACACCGATTCTTCTGCGGATTGCCGCATTTCGGATTCTATCTCGGAGAGAAAACTCGAATATAGCTTGCTGAGCGACTTAGAGCTTGCTTATGAGACTTATATTTAGGGACCGCGTTTCCGAGCCGTAAGTCATCACTGGTAATACACACTGGTCGTAGACCTGTGTTTTCAGAAACTGAGGTATGTTGAACAAGAAGATCCTCTTTAGTCTCCTGAACGCTGCCTATTCGAGCTGGATTTGTCGCCTGACCTCTTTCTGAAAATTGGATCTACTTAACTGGACTGTTTGTCCTAGGTAATCATAATAATCGACAATTTCGAGAATCGCATTGTCAACTAGGACCGGTACAGGAATGACATGGGCATTTGACATGACTTTCGTCTTGTCCATGTTCATTCGCAAATCCATTAGTTGGTATACTCTGCTGAGATTATTGAGCATAGTGCTAAGGTCCTCCATGGATTCTGATATAACGTCGATATCGTCTGCGAAGCGAAGGTGAGTGATATATTCGCCGTTGATATTGATGCCGAGTCTGGTCCAGTATGACAACTCAGTCCCTTATGACTCCTCTCGAAATTGTGGTGTCGCATTGTATTCTTATAGTTCAGAAACAGGTTGTCTATTAAATTATTAATATTAGAAATTATTAATGGGGGTTATTTATAAGGATGTATGAGTAACGCTAGTGCCAGTCGTGATAAGAACGAAAGCGAACGAAGCCAGCAATTGCACGTGACGTGACGTTGCTGATGGCACGTGAAGATCAATCAATATTATCTTAGCCCCGAATTGTTATCTCAATTAACAGTTAGTATTCCAAGTTTCCGTGTGGTGACGGAATAAGAATACAATTCACCACTCCCTTATCTTGCCCGTGGATGTCGTAAAAGACGACTAAGAGATATAATATGCACATAAGATTTGTGCAAGAGAAGGAAAACTCGAAATGAAACCCTTACCAACATGCCAGCATGGTATAGTAGGTTAAATTCCCTCCCATTGTGGAGGAGGCCCGAGCCCAACAGTGGGACGTATGTGGGCTGCGATGATGACGATGATGATGATTCCAAGTTACCGTTGGAGAAAAATCATTCTCCAGTAGCGGCTTATATTCAACTTGCCACGGAGTTCAGTTCAATGGCGATGGGAGGTAATATGATACCTTATAGGGATACTATTAACTCACCCTGGTTCGCTTCGTTTTCAGTTGCCTTAACCGCGTAGTTGTAATACCGGGTAAAATACAGCCTATGTTACTCCCTGATATTATAGCTTTCTATTGGTGAAAGAATTTTTGAAGTCAGTTCGGTGGCGTAAGCGTGAAAGCCTAACAAACAAACTTAGCATCGCAATTATAATATTAAGGATATCGTGTCCAGATCCATATCCAGACAAAAAATTAAGAATAATTTCATACACATTTACTAAAAATTAATTTCGACATTACAAAGATACACTTAGGAATGGGCAGGCCACATCGCTTGTCGAACCGATAACCGTTGGGGAAGAAAGGTTCTTGAGTGGCGACCACGAATCGGATGACGCAGCGTAGGACGACACCCTACTAGATGGACTGACGACATCTTGAAAGATGCGGGAAACCGTTAGTAAGTGGCGCAGGACCAGATACATTATAAAGTTCCGCGCAATACAAACATTATTTCCTTAATACTGGCTGTCCTTAAGAAAAAGAGGTATTTCACTTTTATTTATTTGAACAGATATTTCACGATTCACCCGTGATATCCATACTAATATTATAAATGCGAAAGTAAGGATGTTTGTTTGTTTGTTTGTAACGCTTTCACGCTTAAACCACCGAACCGATTTCAAAAATTCTTTCACCAATAGAAAGCTATAATATCAGGGAGTAACATAGGCTACATTTTATCTCGGTATTCCCACAGGAACAGGAACTACGCGGGTTTAAGTGACTGAAACCGAAGCGAAGCGAGGGCGGGTTGCTAGTATTACATATAGATATATGTATATATCCACGCCGACAGATAGTCTTCGTTGACATTGGCGTTTTGCCCAATTGCGTTCGGACAGTTATCATTTCGTTGTTTAAGCAGTCAAGGCCACACAAAATTTTAAAATAATACAATAATAGAAACGTTGACAATAAGTCTTGTCAACAGATTTTTTTAAATTACAGTACTCTGCAATAAGAAAATAATCCTTATGTTGTAGGGGATTTTAGAAACATATCATTAATATGGTTTCGATGTAAATGCTATTAAATGGTTTGACAGTTATCTGCAACATAGAACGCAGTACGTGCAAATACACGCAGATGATGGTTCCAACATATGTTCAACAATAGAGCCTGTAACTAGAGGTATTCCTCAGGGATCTTTGCTTGGGCCTTTATTATACATCCTCTATAGCGCGGATGTAGTTAACTTTATACTAGAGTGCAAATATCATATGTATGCAGATGATACACAGGTATATTTGTCTTTCAAACCTAGTGAAACGTTGTCAGCTGTAAGCAAGATCAATGAACAGCTTGAAAAAATAGTAACATGGTCTGATCAGAATTCTCTTGTCTTAAACCCTGATAAGACTAAATATCTTATAGTGGGAAGCAAAAAGCAAGTAAAATCTATTTTATCAGCGAACCCAGATATAAAGTTAATGGGTAAGTCAATTGCCCGTGTTGAATCAGCGAACAGCCTTGGGCTAATTTTAGATCCTGAATTACACTTTGAAGCATATATTAATAATATAGTAAAAAACTGTTTTTATAGATTAAAATTATTATACAAACTTAGGCAATATCTTAGTGTCGAAATAAGAAAACGATTGGTTGAGAGCCTAATATTGGTAAAATTTAATTATTGTGATATTGTATACGGTCCATGTATTTTTTCGCGAACTAAGAAGCTCATACAACGTGTACAAAACGCTTGTGCAAGGTTTTGTTTTGACATTCCACGCCGCAACCACGTAACACCTTACCTTAATGATGCCAACGCTTTAAAAATGACAGCCAGACGCGAAGTTCATCTTGCAACTTTGCTGTTTGGTATTATTAGAAGTAAATTGCCTAGATATCTATATGACAAACTCAGTTGGCGTCATGACAACTCTAATTATGCACCTCGATCCGTAACCTATCCGCTATCTATACCGCGATTTAAAACTACAGCTTTCAGGGGATGTTTCAAATTTGCTGCAACTAAGTGTTGGAATTCTATTCCCCCACCGTGTCAAAATAAAACTAGCAAATTTTCTTTTAAATTATACCTTAAAAGATATCATCTTAAAAAGCAGCAAAACATGTGACATATATTTATAAAATTGTGGCTACACGTTTGGACTTATGTTCGGGACTCGGTGATTAAATAAATGCTATATCATAACTATGAATGATGTTCAACATAGTAATACTTTTGGCTAAAACTAATCAATATACCTAATTCTTATAATTACATTCTTCTTTTGTATTAAATTGTTATTAAAATATACTTCTTATTTATTAAATTCTTATTATGTATCTGTATATTTATGTAATTGCTATCTTGTCGCTTAGGCTTTTTGTTCGTTTGATTAATTCGTACGTCATTAAGGTACCCATTGAAAATCAGCGTTGCAGTGTAGCATATTGCACTGTAGCATTATTGCTGAATGGGGACCTCATTGACACTTATCATATTTTGTTTTTCTTCTTTGTGTTGTATTTACAGTATAGTTTAGCTATTATTTTAATTTTCTTATAAAACCTTTATATTTCATTCGACTTGCTGTAATATCTAAATTTAAGCTAAGTGTCAATAAAACAGTTTTATCTTTATCTTTATCTTTATCTTTATCTTTATCTTTATCTTTATCTTTATCTTTATCTTTATCTTTATCTTTATCTTTATCTTTATCTTTATCTTTATCTTTATCTTTATCTTTATCTTTATCTTTATCTTTATCTTTATCTTTATCTTTATCTTTATCTTTATCTTTATCTTTATCTTTATCTTTATCTTTATCTTTATCTTTATCTTTATCTTTATCTTTATCTTTATCTTTATCTTTATCTTTATCTTTATCTTTATCTTTATCTTTATCTTTATCTTTATCTTTATCTTTATCTTTATCTTTATCTTTATCTTTATCTTTATCTTTATCTTTATCTTTATCTTTATCTTTATCTTTATCTTTATCTTTATCTTTATCTTTATCTTTATCTTTATCTTTATCTTTATCTTTATCTTTATCTTTATCTTTATCTTTATCTTTATCTTTATCTTTATCTTTATCTTTATCTTTATCTTTATCTTTATCTTTATCTTTATCTTTATCTTTATCTTTATCTTTATCTTTATCTTTATCTTTATCTTTATCTTTATCTTTATCTTTATCTTTATCTTTATCTTTATCTTTATCTTTATCTTTATCTTTATCTTTATCTTTATCTTTATCTTTATCTTTATCTTTATCTTTATCTTTATCTTTATCTTTATCTTTATCTTTATCTTTATCTTTATCTTTATCTTTATCTTTATCTTTATCTTTATCTTTATCTTTATCTTTATCTTTATCTTTATCTTTATCTTTATCTTTATCTTTATCTTTATCTTTATCTTTATCTTTATCTTTATCTTTATCTTTATCTTTATCTTTATCTTTATCTTTATCTTTATCTTTATCTTTATCTTTATCTTTATCTTTATCTTTATCTTTATCTTTATCTTTATCTTTATCTTTATCTTTATCTTTATCTTTATCTTTATCTTTATCTTTATCTTTATCTTTATCTTTATCTTTATCTTTATCTTTATCTTTATCTTTATCTTTATCTTTATCTTTATCTTTATCTTTATCTTTATCTTTATCTTTATCTTTATCTTTATCTTTATCTTTATTAACAGACACAAATTACATCCGGACTCAGAACAACAATTTGTAGATCGCACAAAATGTTATCCTACGCGGGATTCGAACCCATGACAGTGGCACATTAGGTCGGTATCTTAACGACTACGCCATCAGTGCAATCAAACTAATGATCTACTTACGTCACTTGCAGACACCAGTTATTTTATAGTTAGTTAATCAACTTTTATTCCTTATGTTATATGCAAATTATGGTTTTTATATTAATGTATGGTGTTTATATTAAACTAGCAATCTGCCCTCGCTTCTCTTCGGTTTTAGTCGTTTTACCCGCGTAGTGCCCGTTCCCGTGGGAATACCGGGATAAAATATAGCTTAGTTTACGCGCTGATATTGTAGCTTTCCATTGGTGGAAGAATTTTTGAAATCGGTCCAGCCGTTTTGAAGATTACCCGAAACAAACAGACAGACAGACAGACAAAAATTTTTTAATCGCTATTTTAGGCATAGGTGTCGTGCAAATAACCGTGTGAGCATGAAAAAAGCCTATTATTTTGACATTACAAACAGACGCTCCAATTTTATTTATTGGTATAGATTATAATTAATTTTGTTTTGCTCTTTAACCATTTTCTTAAATAAATCTTAATACTTTTACTGTTCGGTTGTCTCTGATGTAAGGTATCTAAAGACAATCGAATAGTAAGAATAACTCGCGTGTTTATACCTACACGCGCGGCGCAATCACTTTATCTAATATGAGATACGGTATCTACTATCTTTGTCTGTTTCCGTTCATAATACGAAATACCGAATACTCTGAACGATGCGTGTTGGCAAATTTGATACGCTCGCTGTCGGTTAGTAATAATAACGTTTGAAACGGTAAATTGACAATTTCTATGGTACACATTTTTAAATGGTTAATCGTCAAAAAATCAACGTACCGTGTCAGTAGCGCCTACCGCACAAAGAGAAATTATTCGTAAAAAATTACTTCTAATCACCTCCCTAACCAAATTGCATTACTTCATTTTGGGTATCTGTAATGATAGCGGCATTACTACAGAGGCTGATCAATCATAATGGAATTGAACGATATTCGAATGCAACGATGGTAGATACCATATTAATAATAAGTCAGATAACAACAAATTTATCTATGGGTTCGCTATGGTGATTGGGTTCGATAGTCCAATTAGAAATAAAATATTAGAGTCATTAATATCCGCCACGGTTAACTAGAGTTACAGTGAAATGTAGTGGAAAAAAAAACTGACTCAATGAACTGCTTGGCGGTACCCGAAAAACTAGCCACGGATGACAAAGAACTCGGTACCAATACAAAGAATAAGGTGGGTTATAGGGCCACCCTTTCGTCGCCCCGGACGGAATTGACGGCGTATGTGCTGAACATAGCCCACCTAAAAATAAAAAAGGCAATGAATTGCTTGCCCGCCATGAAGTGCATCGCCAAGAAAAGTCGCACAACAAATCTTAGGAACTCATGCTCATGTTGAGACTGGGTCTGGTCAGATAGAAAAGATTGTTCTTTAAAAAAAATAGTCTTAAAATCATTAGAGGATTATCTAGTCAGTGTATAATAAGCATATGCGTCAGAAGTAGCTCTGGAATGGTTTTAAAATTCAGTTTAATCCTGGACCGCATGAAATTTTTTCGTCGTATTGTATCTACGTATGTGGCTAGTACCTATATTTATAGGTTGTAAAGAATGGTTGAGACTATGGCTACTTCTAATCCCACAAAAGAGAATGTAGAAAGTTTAAATGAAGTATGTTTAAAGTAAGCGGCACCGTTATTAGCACACGTTTTTTTTTTGCGCAAATTGGGTTCTGGTTCTGGCAATCTGTATTGAAGTTATAGTTTTTAATATACGCCTTATTTAATTTTTACTATCCCAACTTATAAATGCGAAAGTTAATTTGTTTGTTACGCTTTCACGCCTCAATCACTGACCGATTTTGAAAATTCTTTCGTCAATGTCAAGTTAAATTGTCAGCGAGTATTATACGTTATATTTTATCCCGGTATTTACGGGGGAACAGGAATTACGCGAGTAAAACCGAATGAATTTATCATTACTCCGTTTATGATTAAAATTAATATACAACTTTGTGATATCTTTATTTATTTATTTTCAATCATAATTTGAATCACAACAATATTGAACAATAAAATCTACATGTCAAATTCATTTAATCATCATAATTCGATCTTTTTTCGTCCGTTGCTGGACGCGAGACTACGCCATAGCATGCTACATGGCGCTATCATTCCTTGCAGGGTTATTGCGATATTCATCACGATCGATAAGAAAGCTGTCAATTGCAGTTATGTTTCTTATTTTCCAGAAGAGTGTCGCCGTTCTCCTAAAGATTCTTCAACCGTTTATTACGACTTCCACGTTCAAACATAACAACTGTATTCATAAGCCTAAAATACAGCTTAAAAGTTTTTCGTCTGTCTGTTTGTCTCTTTGTTTGAGGTAATCTTTAAAACGGCTGGACCGATTTTAATAATATTTTACTACTACCTAGTAGGCAACAACTACCTAGTTTTATATATAAAGAGTAACTTAGGTTCTAAGAACTTATGCTATATTTTGTCCCGGTATTCCCATGGGAGCGGGCACTATGCGGGTAAGGCGACTGAAACCGAAGCGAAGCGAGGGCGGGTTGCTAGTATTATATGTATTCTTACCATCAATATATACCATATGTTACACTGTTATACTACTTATCATCATACCGTATAATTAGAATCCCCGCTTCGTTATGGCCTGCATAGTAACAATCTCAGTGAAAGGTGTTATTAAGTTTTAAATTTTAATAAAGTTATGTCTTGACCTGATTAGAAAGCCATTCTATACACTTAATGCGTAAAGGCGCATACATAGATATAATAAGAAGTCGAACAGTGTATCAGATGAACCTTATAGTTTAAAATTAAATCAAGCACCTGTGAAATTGAATTTGTTTGTGGGTGGGTGGTCTACATTTTATTCAATATCTTAGTGGTTTAACGTGTTATATTAAATAATTTTGATGGCATTTTATGTTAAATGTGACGGAGGAACTACTGAGGTATAGTAAATATGATATAAAAGTGCTTTATACACCTTTTCGTTTCCACCAAAAATCTCAGAAAATATCGCTAACAGGGGCCATAATACTGTTGAAGACAATTTGACTTATTGACGGACAATGCCTATTAGAAGAAACTGATAATTATGTAAAGAAAATTATTGCTCGATACTGGCAAAAATAGCTCGTATTAGTAGCAGATTGCCAATATAAAAAAGAAGAAGAAGAAAACTGTAAACACGGCTAAGCTACAATAATTTTATTACGTAAATTGTAGCTCGATTCGATTGTAGCCGATATTTCCTGTAAATCATTTACAATTATTTAATATTTAAGTATAATCCTTTGTTCATATAACCACTATTTTTATGTGAATAAGCCTTATATTTAAGGTAGAATACGAAAACTGTTCCACATGCCAAATTAAAATCCTTACTAATATTATAAATTCGAAAGTAAGGATGTTTGTTTGTTTGTTACGCTTTTACGCTTAAATCACCGAATCGATTTCAAAAATTCTTTCACCAATAAGTAGCTATAACATCAGGGATTAACATAGGCTATATTTTATCTCGGTATTCCCACAGGAACGGGTATTACCCGCTGGGCTGGGCATAATCAAGGATTAGATACCAGTGGGCGATTCAATGGCGAAGGACAGGAAATATGGCGGGTTGCTTTTTTTTGTGATTAGCTTCGCGACGGCGATCGGTGTCCCGGGGGGACGTCGACGGGTGAGGGTACTCCCTCGGAGTATGCCGTCAGGCCTCTCTGCACCAGTGGTCAGCCCAATGACGAAGGCGACGTGCTATATGGACGGAGCCGGGCAGCGGGTGCGCTGACCGTAGCCCAGCCAAAAAAAAATGATATGTCATTTAATTTTAGGCACTCATCTGTCCAAGCCGTTTCACATATTAGTGCCCAAGAAGCGTTACTACAAAAAATATATATGCAAATACAAAATCGTATTTATAATTTTAATGTACCATTTTGTGCATTTAATAAAGTTAATATCATAATTCAACTCGGCAAATTGTAATTTATCATCGATTTTACTAAGTAGGTTAATTTACGTAATGATTGAATAATAATTTGTATTATAGTAATAAATATAATTAAACTAATTAATTAACTAATTAACACCATTCGACACCCCAAGCCATTTGCAGCAATGTTGCCCCCTGTTGCCCATATGGCCTGCGTGTCTGTGGTGACCGTTTAGGGAGGCCCATTCAGTGAGTTGGCGAATCGCCGTCTGCTACAGTTAGAATTTGCAAGACGATAAAGGTATTGAAGGCAGACAACAGTTTTAAAATCAATAGTTTCTAGTTTAATCAGTTCATCAAACCTCCAAGCCCATAAACAGATATTAGATACCATCATCACACAACAATTTTACACCTAGGTACTCTTGGCAGTCGAGTGTTGTGTGCAGAGGTGGAGTGTCGTCGGTAGATGTCCCATCTCATTTTAACATTAAATTTCTCCAAAGGCCTCTGCGTGTTGGATCCATATCCCCATGTAAACCTTTCAAAGAACCGGGTAGCTAACGATGTATCCTGCCAAATTAGTGATGTGAATGACCGATATTTCTTGTAATTTAAGACTAGCGTACTTAAACAAAATGCATTAATATTCTCCATTTTTGATCTATGACTTGCTTATAATATTGTAGTTTGAATAAAATTTAATTTAAAAGTGATACATCTCACAACAGAATATGTAACGGAAGGGAAGAAGGGTTCAATTGGTTTCTAAAGGTGAGCGCCCTCGGGGGCGGATCACGGTATTTCATCATCATCATCATTTCAGCCTATCGCCGTCCACTGCTGGACGTAGGCCTCCCTCATGTTACGCCACAAAGTGCGGTCCTGTGCCGCCTGCATCCAACGACGCCCAGCAACTTTCACCAGGTCGTCGGTCCACCTAGTTGTCCTACACTACGTCGTCCAATACGTGGTCGCCACTCGAGAACCTTTCTTCCCCAGCGGTTGTCGGTTCGTCGAGCGATGTGGCCTGCCCATTGCCATTTCAGCGTGCTAATTCTTCGTGCTATGTCGGTTACACCCGTTCTTCTGCGGATTGCCGTATTTCGAAAATATATACCGACCACGGTATTTAGTTCAGTTTAATACCATGGATTTACATAACGATTGACTAACAATAAGTTATATAATAATAATACTAATTATAATTAAAACATTACAGAAATATAAATAACTAATTATCAATTATAAAATTACCGCGTGGCAACGGATTATGAACACATTTGTTATGTTTGAACGTGAGAGTCGTAACAAACAGTTGAAGATTCTTCAGGAGAACGACGGCAATCTTCTGGAAAATAAGAAATATATAACTTTAATTGCCAGCTATCTTACCTATCGTGATGTATATAGCAATAACCCTGCAAGGAATGATCGCGCCGGCGTAGTCTCGCATCCAGCAAGGAACAAAAAAATGTTAAATCGTGTTGATAAAATGAATTTGACATGTAGATTTTATTGTTCAATATTGTTGATTCAAATTATGATTGAAAATAAATAAATAAAGATATCACAAAGTTGTATATTAATTTTAATCATAATCGGAGTAATGATAAATTCATTCAGTTTTACTCGCGTAATTACTGTTCCTCGTAAATACCGGGATAAAATATAACGTATAATACTCGCTGACAATTTAGCTTGACATTGGCGAAAGAATTTTCAAAATCTGTCAGTGATTTAGGCGTGAAAGCGTAAAAAGCAAATTAACTTTGGCATTTATAAGTTAGGATAGTAACATTTAAATAACGCGTATATTAAAAACTATAACTTCAACACAGATGGACAACGTGCTTTATATCAATTTTCATAAAACTCGTTCCCAATTTGCGTAAAAAAATACGTGGGCTAATAACGGTGCCGCTTACTTTAAACATACTTCATTTAGACTTTCTACGTTCTCTTTTGTGGTGTAAGAGTATTGGCTCTTTGTCAAAATTTATTTATTAAATTATCAATTACATCTATTATTACAGGTTTCCCCAATGCAATAGTGTAAGTCAACATAAACCATTTATAACATTATCTGAGCATGTCAACATAATAATTACATAAACAATTAATTAATTTACACATTTTATATCGTATATAAGTTAAAAATTATAATCTAAAATTCTAAAATCTATTCTAAAATAGGATATTATAAAATTATCAACGAGAGTCATTATATAAAATTATGCATTACTAGCTGGCCCGGCGAACTTCGTTCTGCCTGTTTTCATAATTATTATCTTTTAGTATTATCCGTGCGGATACGGAGTAAAAATACAATTCACCACCCGTGGGTGTCGTAAAAGACGACTAAGGGATATAATATCTATGCAAGAGAAGAAAAACTCTAAACAAAACCCAATATTAACACGTCTGACCAGCGTCGATCGATTTCCCTCCCATAGTGGAGGAGGCCCAATAGTTGGACGTGTATGGGCTGAGGTGATAATTTATCAATCTCCCACAAACAGGTAAAGGTGCGGACTGAGGCAATATAACACTTTCTGTAAACATCAAATGTTTGACAGGTAAGAACAGTTTGTATGGGAAAATAAAATTGTTGTTTTTAAGTATTTTACTCGCAATTTTTACAAATAATTCAAGACCAAAATTAGCGAAATTGGTCCAGCCGTACTCAAGCTTTAGCAAGACTAACGAACAGAAATTCATTTTTATATATATAGATTATAGCATATTTCAAATAACATTGGTTTTTTCAATTCTACAATTGAACAAACGAATAGATCAATTTTGTCGGTGAGCCGATTCAATGTTCGTAGCGTTCACGTCAAGGGTGCCATAGTCAAAAATGATGTAATGACGTATGATTATTCGATTAAGTGCCTCACGCGTGCCAGTATAATCGTGAAACGACAATTAATTGATAATTCCTGTTGAAGAGAAATTACATATTTCTTTATTATTTTAGTTTTTTGTCGGCATATAGTTCTGGCGACACCATTTCGTAGTGGGGAATCTACTCGTAATACTCTTTTTCCATATATATACGTTGAGGCGTAACTTAAAACATTACAAACAGACTTGTTAATATCTATGTAAGTACATCATCATCGTCTTGCTCTTATCCCAATTACTTGGGGTCGACGCAATATGTCATCTGTTTTGTCATATTGCAAAAAGTTTCGGCAATGACTTTTATGACCGGCCGCCTGCCTGACGTCAACCCTCCTTGGGAATGTAATCGTTGACCCAAATGGTACCAGATAGAGTTGGTCCGGGTCAATCTAGGGCTCTTAGTCGTCTTTTACGACACCCACGAGCAAAGCAAGGGTTGGTAGTATTCGAAGCCGCTACCACACAGCACATTCGAAGCCGCTACCACACAGCACAAATTAATTAAATTAGCACAATTAAATCTTATGTAAGTACATAAGATTTAAATCCTTTTTAATCAGTTGAAATGACAACTTGATGAAGGCTGCTTCAAATCGTTGAATACGGGAGGCACGGGTTGGTACTTTGTGACGAAGTATGAGAAAGGCTTACGTTCTGCAATCGACGGCAAAATGCTGAATGATGATGATAAGATTTTATTACTAAAATGCCATGGACCTGCTGCTTATACGTACGTACATTGATAATATACAAGATAACACTTCTAATCATTAATTATCATAAGATTGACAATTAAAGTTAAGTATGTATATGAAATTGTTATCGCAATACCACATATTATGTATTTCAAAATTAATAAATCAAATATAAATCAATACAATTTATAACGTAACAGGGTTTTTTTTATGGGTGGGTTATGGTAAGCGCACACGCCCATAACCCACCCGTACCCACGTCTCAGGGTGACTTGTCGTCAGTGATCAACCCGACGGAATACCCTTTCGGGTACCCTCACCTCTAGACGTCCTTGTCCCGGGACGTCGGTCGCCGTCGCGCGGTCAGCCTCTCTGCGGGTGACGGACTAAATCCCCCGGTCCAGTCACCCGCGGCCTCGGCTAGGGATAACGTAACGGGGTAAGAATACAATTCACTACCCACTTTCTTACCCGTGGGTATCGTAAAACACGACTAAGGGATTGTAATAGGCAGATACTATATAACAATAACTACTATACAAGAGAAGGAAAACTAGAAATAAAAATCTATACCAATATGTCTGACCAGCATGGTATAGTAGGTCAAATACCCTTACGTTCTGGAGGTGGCCCGAGCCCAACAGTGGGACGTATGTGGGCTGCGATGATAATGATGATGATCCGTGTGGTGACGGAGTAAGAATACAATTCACCACCCCCTATCTTACCCGTGGGTGATCGTACGAGACGACTAAGGGAGATAAAACGCATATAACATCTATGCGAGAGAAGGCAAACCCGAAATAAAACCCTATACCAACACGTCTGACCAGCGTGGTATAGTAGGTCAATTACCCTTCCGTTATGGAGGAGGCCCGAGCCCAACAGTGGGACGTATATGGGCTGAAATGATAGTGTTTAGTGTATAAATGAAGGAAAAATTATGAAACATTATAATTATCATCCAGTTTCCGAGATACACTAACTGCATAAATAATTTTGTAAACTCATATAAATATATAGGATTGCAAAGTTACATTTGCAGTTAATTAAATGTAACTTTGTAAAAAATAAGAATACATTTGTCGTCATCATTGCTTCTCTATGGGAATCGTAACAAGCGGCTAAAGACTGCGCAGATGATGTAGTGGTTAAGACACCAACGTACCGCGCTAGTGTCGCGGGTTCGAATCCCATGCAAGACTGTTGTCTTTTACGATCGACCTTTTACGATCCACAAATTGTTGTTCCGAGTCTGAATGTAATTTGTGTCAGTTAATTATATGTTCTTTCCGCAATTCACCACTCCCTATCTTGCCTGTGGATATCATATAAGACGACTATGGGATATAATATTCACATACCATCTGTGCAAGAGAAGGCAAACTCGAAATAAAACCCTATAACAACATGTCTGACCAGCATGGTATAGTGGGTTAAATTCCCTCTCATTTTGGAGGAGGCCCGAGCCCAACAGAGGGATAAATGAGGGCTGCGATGATGATGCGATGTTGAATTATATGTTTGTAAAGTCTCCCACAATATAAGGATTATTATTCCCTTAGTGCAAGGCGTTGTCATTTAAAAAAAAGATTAAAGAGGAAGAAGAGTGGGCAGCAGCTCTCGCCGGGGAAATGTATGATATCTCACTGCGAAACCAACCCGCCTACTAAACGTGGCGACTATATTCCTCACAAGGCGAAGAAAAATGAGCTCTAGTCATGGCAACCCTTTAGCGTCGTTGGACGCAGGTGCCACAGTACCGCACTTTATGGTGAAGCATGAGGGGGGTCTATGTTCCACAGTGGACGGCGATAGGCTGAATGATGATTGGCATAATCGGTGTAGACAGATACCTAGATATAATTAAGTTCAAAGATAACTTGTAAAATGGTCAACCAATTTAATGAAAAAGCAACAGTGGGACGTGTCTTATGAAATTTTACTAAAATCTCCCAAAGTATTAAGCAAACTAAATTGCCTCAAAATCTGAAAGAAAGAACGCCATCATTAGGCTCGATTGCCATCAAAGCGGAGAGGAGACTAGAGAAGATGTGTTTCGAAAAACCAATCAAATTTCTTTATTTCCACATCTCTCCGCTTAGTTTAGATAGAATTGACTCAAGCGGAAAGGAGAGATGTCTCATTTTTCAGAGAGTGTGTTCTAAGTATTTTAGAAGTAGAAGGTACCGAAAAGGCAAATAAGTAGGTCTATCTACAAAAAGAAATGAGATACCATCAAAACCAAGACTTGTAAAAAAAGCCAAGCCTCGCAACTGAATTCTTCTACCATAAAAATTTGTGAGATCCATGTTATACCAAGTCGGTTAACTCATTCAGTCCCTGCTTAAGGCACCTTTCTTCTTAAGTTATTACGTAAATACCTAACCTAACAACTTCTTATAGTGACTATATCAATATTAAAGATCTTTTAAATCTATATCTATACCAATAAATAAAATTGGAGTGTCTGTTTGTAATGTCAAAATAATAGGCTTTTTTCATGCTCACACGGTTATTTGCATGACACCTATGCCTAAAATAGCAATTAAAAAAATTTTGTCTGTCTGTCTGTCTGTCTGTTTGTTCCGGGTAATCTTCAAAACGGCTGGACCGATTTCAAAAATTCTTTCACTAATGTAAAGCTATAATATCAGGGCGTAAACTAGGCTATATTTTATCCCGGTATTCCCACGGGAACGGGAACTACGCGGGTAAAACGACTATAACCTATAACCGAAGCGAAGCGAGGGCGGATTGCTAGTTTTAAATAAGTAGATTGACTTGGCAATCGCACTATGTTTAGTACAATTTAATATAATATGTATTACTTGTGAGGTGTGTTTTCATGCGACTGCCAAGTCAATCTATTTATTTAAAACATAAAAGATCTTTAATATTGATATAGTCACTATAACAAGTTGTTAGGTTAGCTATTTACGTAATAACTTAAGAAGAAAGGTGCCTTAAGAAGGGACTGAATGAGTTAACCGACTTGGTATAACATGGATCTCACAAATTTTTATGGTAGAAGAATTCAGTTGCGAGGCTTGGCTTTTTTTACAAGTCTTGTTTTTGATGGTATATAAATATCCACAAATAACAATTTTAGGTTCATAGTTATAAGTTTTAACTTTCATTTTTAACTTTCATATTACAAACAAATGTTTAGTTTTATTTGTTTGTATAGATAAGAAAGTATAATAAAAGACTTGCATATTCTCGCGAACAGTCCCGTTTTCATTAAGCATAGTGTTAATTTATTAATAAATTCTTTTGTATCACTTAACAGTTTCATGTTATTTAAACGCAAAACCGCAAATTATATATATAAATATCGCTATAAATATTTTTAAATACGAAACTTGTTTTGAAAATAATCTTTATTAGGTTTGCTTATAAAAATCATATTTCATCATATTTTAGACCGCGTGGAGTCAGACTAAAATGTCTAAATCAAAATCAGCACAGCAGGCATTTCAATTATTTTCTACTACTTTATTTTACTCTATACCATAAAATTTAGCTAAATTACGGCGTAGGAGACGGTAGTCACACTCTACGATGAGGCTAATTTGCTCTATGAGTCAAAAATCGTAATAACTATATTAAAGAAAAAAAGACTAAAATGTGTCACGCGAATAATTGTAGAAGACTGCTAAAAGGCTCAAGTATATAAAATCACTTTAAGAGAAAAAATAGCATCATTTTGGTTCATATACGCTCGACTGTTGGGCTCGAGAACGGAAGTTGATCCATTATATCCGCTGGTCAGACGGGTTGATTTAAAGTTTTAATTAGATTTTTTCTTTTCTTGCACGGTTATTAAATGTATATCTGGTTGACCAAGTTTTGATTGATATAATTTAGCATAGCATAACAACATTTTCTGTAAAGAAAACTTAGCTAGACCGATTTTTTGGCCCCGAAACCTCTAGTATGCTAAATTTCATGAAAATCGTTGGAGCAAAAGAATCTTTTTATTTCCTATTGCTTTTATCTTATCGCCCCGTATCTGATAAATTTATTAAATGTAATATACACACGTTTGCTACTATTTTATTATGGACTAAAAACCCGCCCTCGCTTCGCTCCGGTTTCAGTCGCTTAAACCGGCGTAGTTCCTGTTCCCGTGGGAATACCGGGATAAAATATAGCCTATGTTACTCCCTGCTATTATAGCTTTTTATTGGTGAAAGAATTTTTGAAATAAGTTCGGTGGTTTAAGCGTGAAAGCGTAACAAACAAATAAATAAACATCCTTACTTTTGCATTTATAATATTAGTAAGGACGTTGTAGAGGTTTTGTGAGAGAATTTATTGACGATCTCCGTTTATGATGGCCATTGAGATATTCGACAAAATATTAAATTAGGTCTTATTCATTTCAGCAGTATCATCTCAGCTCATATATGTCCCGGTAGTGGGCCCGAGCCTCCTTCTAGTTAGGAAATTAGCGCTGATCAGCTAGATTGGCATAAGGTTTTATTTCGAGCTTTTATTTTTCATATGCATACATATTCATTGTATACTACATCCCCTAGTCGAATTTAGCGACATCCACAGGCAAGATAGAAGGTGGTAAATAATATTCTTACTCCGTCACTAACGAAAAACTACACGCGTCTAATCTATACCAATAAATAAAATTGGAGTGTCTGTTTGTAATGTCAAAATAATAGGCTTTTTTCATGCTCACACAGTTATTTGCACGACATCTAGGCCTAAAATAACAATAAAAAAAATTTTGTCTGTCTGTCTGTCTGTTTGTTCCGGGTAATCTTCAAAACGGCTGGACCGATTTCAAAAATTCTTTCACCAATGGAAAGCTATAATATCAGGGCGTAAACTAGGCTATATTTTATCCTGGTATTCCCACGGGAACGGGAACTACGCGGGTAAAACGACTATAACCTATAACCGAAGCGAAGCGAGGGCGGATTGCTAGTTACTAATACTTTTTAAAATACACTAGCTTCATATCGCGACTTCGTCCGCGTGGTGACGATACTTTGGGCTAACGCTAACTTTAACCTAAAACTTTGTTTACGTAAACATGAAAATATTTTTTAATATATAATACCATTCCGTCACAAATAATTTTTGCGATAATTTAGCCGTTTATTCAGCGGAAGCTCTCAAAAGAAAAAAAAACACGATTTTGAAACATTTTTCATTAGTGCCCCGTTCCTGTTGGTCTTAGCGTGATGATATATAGTCTATAGCTTTAATCGATAACTTAGCTATCTAACACTGAAAGAATTTTTCAAATCGGACCAGTAGTTCCTGAAATTAGCGCGTTTAAACAAACAAACTATACAGCTTTATATATTAGTAAGATTAAAATTTAGCAAAAAAAAAAAAGAAAACAACAGCATCTCGTAAAAACACACGATAGAAGTAAAACTTTGCGTTAAAAAGAAACATTTTAGCTATTCATCAATCATTTTTGTATAGTATGGATTGTGCTTATCATTCATTTATTAATATTATACTAGCTTTACTCGCGACTTCGTCCGCGTGGAAATTATGAGCGATAGAGGCAAACAGAGACGGCTGTGCAGTGTTCCTTGTTCTACAATTCCATCGTATTCCTGGATAATTTCTGTAAGCTAGTGGAGAGAATGCTAACTGCCCACATCATCCAGCACCTTAACGAACTACAACCCGATTTAACGACGCCCAGATCAGTTTCTGGGAGAAGCGTTCGATAATTACGGAGGCTCATGGTCACGGAGAAGATCGTTATCACGGGTTGGATCTTTAACTAAGGCGCCTGGAGCAAGAATATTTGGAAAGATGCAGTATTTTGTAGAAAATTGAATTGTTAAGAACGCAGAGGACTTTGTGCTAACACCTATGTTGTACGATGTTCAGCAGGGGTCGGTCTTGCGCTCAACCGTAAGGTATATTGGCTTCGACTGGGCATCATGAAGTAGTCTGCCTAGGCTGGACTTAATTTGAAGACGCATTATGCTCTATTCGTTACACAAACAACTTGCGAATTAGAAATTAAAATTCTACCAATCCACAAATATATTCACTTCTGCACTGATGCACAGATGGCGTAATGGTTAAGATAGCGACCTACAACGCTAGTGTCAGGGGTTCGAATCCCACGCGGGACAACACTTTGTGCGATCCACAAATTGTTGTTCTGAGTCTGGATGTAATTTATGTCCGTTAATTATATGTTTGTAAAGTCCCCCGCAATACAAGGATTATTTCCTTAGTGCAGGGTGTTGTCTTAAAATAAAAATAAAAAAATAAACTTCTAAAATAGTATACATAATTTTTAAAAACGGTTGGCAACGCTGTATTTTCCTGTCTCTTTCTCGTCACATCCACGTATACATTAAATCACTATATTGGCTGTTTGTCATGGTACCAACCTCACGTAAAATGGGTTGGCGCCATCTCACAGCCTTTGTTACGCCGCCGCTATGGAGTGTAGAGGTAAGGAGAACCGTCTCTGTGTGAAAAAGTAGACGTAGTTAAGCAAACTAGAACCAACCCACACCTTGAGTGAAACTGAATTAAGTATAAAAGTAGACCCTCAACCGTGCTGTGCACCTACTCAAAAAATATCCTGGTCAAAAAAACTAACCCAAAACAGAATATCATTATAAATTTGTTTTTTCAAAATAACTGTTCCATTCTTTTCAACAGATATTTGAAACAAAAACCTCAATAACTCGAAAGTGAATTTTTGAGGGTTGGTTCTAGTTTGCTAAACTACGTCCAAGTGTCCGTTAAAATCTGCTAAATAAAGGTGGCGCTACAGTAGCGACAGAGTAAATTTTAAAAAAGGCGCTGAAAGTTATTAGAATAAGATAGAGAGATAAAAAAGGACGAAAGAACTTCCGTCTCGTTGAAAAAGTAGGAAACAAAAGTTCTTAAAAAGCAAAATAATAAAAGTAAATTTCATAAATGTCAGTTTTAAAATAGATGTAAAAATTCATGTTAATAATTAATGAAGAATATAAAAAGAATTGATATTGACACTGTCTCAACTGTCACTAACTTAACTCAGCATACTTCAATCAGTTAACAACTGCTCAACTCATATCATACCCAGTGTCTATGCTAGCGCCATTCTGGAGGATTTTGAACTATTATTTATTGCTGAAAGTGGGACACTTTTTCAAGCTTTCTTCCATATGAGACGGTTCTCCTTACCTCTACCTTCCATAGCCGCCGCGCGTACTCATTAATCAAATCAAATAGCGCACGCTTCTCCGGTTTCCTGTAAAACATTTCCGCCCCTTTCCAAAATCAATTCCACAAAAAATATCTAGTAACTGAGAGGTAAGATGTTACACATCAAAAATATATACAATTAAAGAAGGTGGAGGAAGATAATAGGAGTTATTATTATCTCTTTTTCACGTTATGATGTTCGTTGAGGACAACTACAGTTTAATACGGAGATTGCGATGTTGACGTCACAATGTTCATATTATCCTCTCTATCTATACCAATAAATAAAATTGGAGTGTTTGTTTGTAATGTCAAAATAATAGGCCTTTTTCATGCTCACACGGTTATTTGCACGACACCTATGCCTAAAATAGCAATTAAAAATTTTTTATCTGTCTGTCTGCCTGTCTGTTTGTTCCGGGTAATCTTCAAAACAGCTGGACCGATTTCAAAAATTCTTTCACCAATGGAAAGCTATAATATCAGGGCGTAAACTAGGCTATATTTATCCCTGTATTCCCACGGGAACGGCAACTACGTGGGTTAAACGACTAGAACCTATAACCGAAGCGAAGGGAGGGCGGGTTGCTAGTCTATTAATAAAATTGAAATGTTTGTAAATAGCTCAATATGAAAATAATTGTTATTTTTACAAATAGATACAGTTTAGTCAATTTGATATATCTATATGACATAATTTTTCCGTGTAGTGACAGAAAAGAATACAATTGATCACAACCCTCTCCTACCCGTGGGTGTTGTAAAAGAAGACTAAGGGATTAATATTCAGATAACATCGATGCAAGAGAAGGAAAACTCGAAATGAAACCCTATGCCAACACGTCTGACCAGCGTGGTACTGGTACGTGGTACGTAGGTCAAATTCTTTCCTACAATGGAAGAGGCCCGAGCCCAACAGTGGGATGTATATCTGGTGAGGCTGAGGTTGAGGATGATATGACATAAAAGACTAGTCAACTCCGTAATTACCGTATTTCCATCACCGCAGGCAATTAAATAAAATCAAAACAATAGCGTAAATAAAACTAATTTTAGAGATTTTTTTTTTTTGGGGTGGGTTGCGGTCGGCGCGCTCCTCGCACCACTCCGTCCAGGGCGACAGAGGGGCGTAAGCACGCACACCCGCAACCCTCCCACGATGCACGTCACCTTCGTCGTTGGGCCGACACCGTTGTCATCAGTGGTCGGCCCGACGGAATACCCTCTATTTGGGGTATGCTCGCATCGATCGACCGCGTCCGGCCCTTGACCATGCACGCTGTAATGTGTAGAAAACGTCGGGCAATCAAAAATCAAATACAAACGCGACATAATCCGTAAAAAAAGTGTTATTTACAATGTATAATACTCGCGTAAACATCAGAAATCATTACAAAACAATATCGTTAATAGTTCCATGTTGGTAAAAATACCCAACCAACCAACAAAACCAACCTCGGGGCTATTTCTTAACCATCGTATTGCAGTCGGTTTTCTAAACGAATCCATATTCATTTCAGCTCATATACGTCCCACTGTTGGGCTCGAGCCTTAACCACAATAGAAGAGAAATTGACCTTACTATACCATGCTCGTCAGACAGGTTGGAATAGGGTTTTATTTCGAGTTTTCCTTCTCTTGAATAGATGTTATATGCGTATTATATCTCTTTGTCGTCTTTTACGACATCCACTGGCAAGATAGGGAGTCACAGCACGGCCATTTCATCTTGTTTAAGAAATAAATTTTTGTTCCGTTACACAAATATATAATTAACAGATACAAATTACGAGTACCTACATCCAGGCTGAGTGCAATTATATGTGGATTGCACAATGTATAAATGTACTTCATGAGAATCAAACTGACGATGCAGGGCACGGTATTTAGACCACCTGGTAATTCTTCAGTGACCATCTTGTTCAGGCAATGAATAAATATTCAAATCATCCAATATTGATCCTATCTTTCTTGTGTAGGTGTGAGCGACAAAAATACTTCACTCAATACGTTCCATCGTGAAATGGTCAAGTTGAATGTACATTATTAGAGATGCAAACTATACATCGATATTTCTGGAACATCGATGTTTCAGATAAAAAACATCGATGTTCACTATTGCAATACATCGATGTATCGATGTTGAATTACGATGTTTTACCTGCTATTAATAGAAATCTTTTGGTAATTTTGGCAGAGCCTGATTGACCATAGTGGTCACCAATAATTTGTCTGTCAAAACTATTATTTTTAAACTCTGTTTCTAAATAACTTGATGTAGTTAACGTATTAATTTTTGTGATAAAAAAAAATTGTTGTTAATTGTAATTTTATTTTCTCTACTCTTTCTTTCGTTCTTCCTTATTCTAAAAATAAACTAATTTAATAAATAACACAGACCTACAATTTTTTTTTTGTTGCAGCACTGTTTATTCCTATGATCGATAAAGTATAATATACACGCGTGCAAGTAAATCGACTCAAGCGTCAAGTGCGCATAAAAAGTGATTTATCTTAACAATGACTCATTTTACCTCTTTATAATGTTTTACATATTTAAAGCCTAGGAATTGGGCTTTAAAATGGTGTAAGTTGCATGAAAATCTATTCAGTAGTTTAGTAAAAAAGGTGTATGTCAATGATATTGTAAAAAATATTGAAAATTCATACAATTTCACAGTATGAGGTTATTGTGTATAAATGAAACAAAATGTGTGTAAGAAAAAGAATTTATTCATGTCAATACTTGGTATTCCCTCCCCTAGCCCTGATCACTGCCCTCATGCGGATTCTTCATAGACCTAATCAACTTTTTTATTGATGATTGTGGTATTCGACCCCACTCTTCTACCAACGCAGTCTTGAGCTCTATGTTTGTAGGAGCGGGATTCCTCGCTCTAACTTTCCTTTTGAGCTCGTCCCATATGTGCTCAATGGGATTCAAATCGGGGCTGAGCGCTGGCCAATCCATAGTGTCAATTCCAACTTCGTTCAGGAACTCACGTGTCGCCCGAGCAGTGTGACATCGGGCATTGTCATGCATCAAGATGAAATTATCCCCAATAACGCCTTGATAAGGGACAACTTGATCCCGTAGAACCTCTTCAATGTAACGATCACTGGTCAGACCTCCTCCCCGGCCTCCCCCAGGAACGAAAACAAGATCCGTTTTTCCTTCTAAGGAAATTCCAGCCCACATCATGCAAGAACCGCCACCATATGCCACGGTTTCAACAAAGCAGCACTGTGAAAACCGTTCACCGGGACGCCGGTACACCCGGTTTCTTCTATCGCTGCCATGGAGACATCCTCGTCTCATCAGTGAACAAGACTGACTACCATTGCTCTATGCTCCAATCCAAGTGTTCTCGAGCAAAGTGAAGGCGTGCTTGACGGTGAGCTGTGGTCAACTTCGGGCCTGTAGCGGGTCGTTTGGGAGTAAGGTTGGCTTCCTTTAACCTAACTGTCCATTGACTGACAGTCACCCCGCGAACTTGACGTAGCTCTTGCTGCACATCTACACCGGTAAGGTGTCGATTTCGGAGAGAGGTCGAGACCAAAAGCCGATCGTCACGCTGTGAGGTGCACCGGCGTCGGCTGGTATTAGGCCTCCGAGTGAAGGCACCAGTCTCTTGAAACCTTCTGTACCTTCAACCCTTCTTGCAACAGGGCAACAGCTTGAGCGGCTTCTTCAGGTGTAGTGTCCATAATTTTCTTCAAACAACGGCTTCAATTTAGAGAGATGTGTTCAAGTCAACGTCTGATGAGCGACTGATAAAAAAAAACGATTACAAGGGTTTTTATAGGGGGTTGAGTCGCGCAAAATGTGTATAGAGCGCAGAGCATTTTTCGAGGGTTGCGTTCAGTTGCATTCTAAAGACAAGTGTTTATTTAAATTATTGAAATAATGCTACCATTTTAAAGCCCAATTCCTAGGCTTTATGTAAAACATTATAAAGAGGTAAAATGAGCCATTGTTAAGATAAATCACTTTTTATGCGCACTTGACGCTTGAGTCGATTTACTTGCACGCGAGTATATATGGCCATACGTTATTTTTACTCATCAGCTCTAGTTTACATTCTACCCTCATTAAATTTTTTCGCGGCCTTTTTCGTAAATAGTCATTATTACAATAACATCGATAAAGTTTATGTTACTATATCATTATAGCTAGTACGTTCAGACGTTGTGTTAACAATCCTGATACACTTTGTTATGTTTGTGGTGAATACATATTAAAAGATCAGCGTAAATCGATAACAGACACTGCGAATCGTCTATATTTTGCCAACTTCAGTATTGAAATTCGACACCAAGATAAAGTCTAGGCACCTCATAGTGTATGTAAACTATGCGTTGAACATTTGCGACAATGGGAGAAAGGGACACGTAAGCTTTCGAAGTTAGGATTGCCTATGATATAGCGAGAACAAAAAAAAACATTATGACGACTGTTACTTTTGTATGACTAATATGGTGGTCATCAACAAAACCGATCGCCGTAAATGGAAATACCCTAATATTTCCTCATCACAAAGACCTACTCCGCATTCAGAAAATGTTCAAATACCAGCTTTTCACCAGGTAGTGAAGCAATCTCAGGGGAAAAAAAATTGATAAGGCTGATAACGATGTAGAGTTAGTAGAAGAAAAGCTGGTTTGTTTTAAAAAATTACGATGTAATATGCGCTAGATGACTATTGAGATAGTGTAATTTGATACTCTCAAATTACACTATCTCAATAGTCATCTAGCGCTATTTCGACACAATTTAGGAGATTTAAGCGATGCACAAGGAGAACGTTTCCACCAAGATATAAAAACGATGGAAGATAAATACCAAGGAAGGCGAGATACCCATATGATGGCCGGCCATTTTTGGGAGTCATACAAGATTGTCCACGTGAGTCTCATTCTAGAAAATCACTTGAAAGGCAATTTCTTAATGTTTAATACCAAGAATAAAATACTTTTTCTGAAAACTGTATTTTTTATATCTCGTGAACTAGAGCTGATAGAAAAAAACTACTAACATTTTTGATTTCCAAAATCAGCCGAAGGCCCGGCGAAAACAGGGGCGCGCAAAAAGAAAAGCAACAGGAAGATCGCCCCTGCAACGGCACGCGTCAGACGGCGCGCTGCAAAGCTGCGACAGGCGGCGCAGAAGTTGCTGGAGGCTGCCGACGTTCCACCCAGTGACGTTGGCGCCTCTGAGGCAGACAGCTCCGCGGCCATGGAGACAGATGCGACCGCGGAGCAGTCGGTGGACGAGGGCGGCAGTGCCGCAGGACCGTCCAACACGAAGGAGAGCCCGGCTGCTCGGGCCGTCGGAAGGCCTACGGCATCAATCCTGGCGGCGGCGATGGAGGAGGCCCTCCCCCCACAGGTGCGGAAGCGCCCTCTGCACAAGAGTGGCAGCTCCTCATCTTACTCGGAGGGGAGCGGAGACATCATGCCTCCTCCTAAGGTGGCGACCTCACGCAGAGGGCGCGGAGGGCGTGGGGCTTCGGTGGCGGCAGGAACTGGGACTCCCTCTCCAGTAATACAGGAGCGAGAGGCTGAGGCTCGCAAGCGGGCCAACGAGGCGGCAGCCGCGAGAATGATGAGGGTGTTGAAGGACGTCCCTCCCACTGGTGCCACGGCTGCCGAGCCCACTGTGGCAGGCGACGCCCCTAATGTGGCCACCCTGCAGGCCGAAAATGCCCGCCTTAGTGGCGAAGTTTCAGGCCTGCAGGAAACAAACAGGACCTTGGAGAAGGAGTTGTCGACGGTGCAAAAGACAAATCGCCAGCTGGCCAAACAAATGGCCGACTTGCGTCGCCAGGTTGCGCAGCTGATGCAAACTGCACCGTCGACAAGCGTCAGCCCTGCCGCCGCCCCCGCCGTCCCCGTTGTGCAAACTCGCGCTGCGGCGAGCCTCAAGAGGACCCAGCCCGTCGAAGCGGTCCCGCTGCCCGCTGTGGGCGGCGTGCCGGACCTGACCATGCGCGCCATAGTAGAGGTTGTGGGCAAAATGCTCGACGCGCGCATGGCGGCTTTGGAGGAGAGACTGTCCCTGCCTCCGGAGCCCCGTCTCCGGCCGCCGCTTGCTGCGGACAGGCCGAAGGTCGTGGCGTCAGCCCCTGCCGCGTTACCCTGCCAGGGCGGGCGCGTAGGGAGTTACGCTGGGGCCGTCACTGGACCGAAGCCGAAGGGGCCCGCCGCCAATAAGAAGACGGCATCGGCTCCTGCCAAAACTGGACCTAAGCCGCCGCTGGCAATTGCACCGTCGGTGGCGGCTAGCACAGCCGTGACCGCGACTGCTGCGCCGAGCGACCCTGCTGCGCCCGAAGAGGGCTGGCAGACGGCTGAGCGCAGCAGGAAAAGTCGTGGTCAGAAAAGGAGAGCGGAGGCCAAAAGCGCCGCCAAAGTCTCCGCTCCCAAAACAGGAGCCGCAAGTAAGAGGTCGCGCAGGAGGCTCCGGCCGCCGAAGTCAGCAGCGGTGGTGATCACCGTCCTGCCTGAGGCGGCCGAGAACGGCCTCAGCTATGAGGCCGTCTTACGTCGCGCCCGGCGGGAGCTTGACGTCTCCGATTTAGGAGGCGTCGAAGCCAGGACCCGCAAGGCCCGGACAGGGGCTCGGATTTTAGAGTTCCCTGGGGCTGAGGGCGCCAAGACGGCCGATAGCATGGCCGCGAAGCTGAGGGGTTTGTTTGCTGCGGAGGATGGCGTCAAGATCGCCAGACCCGTCAAGTGTGCGGAACTGCGGGTCACGGGTCTGGACGACTCCGTGACGGTGGATGACATCCGGGAGGCCATCGTCTCGAAAACCGGATGTCCCGTGGACACCGTCTGAATTGGCGCTATTCGCTCTGGTCCGGGCGGCGTCGGTGCTGCCTGGGTGCAGTGCCCGGTGGAGTCGGCCAAGCAATTGGCCGGCTCAGGCAGGCTCCTCGTGGGCTGGAGCTCGGCGCGGGTGACCGTGCTGGAGTCCCGGCCTGCGAGGTGCTACAAGTGCATGGCGGTCGGACACACTCGGCCGACATGCACTAACTGCTTTGACTGCAGCGACCTTTGTTTCCGCTGCGGTCAACCCGGGCATAAAGCGGCATCGTGCGCCGCCACTCCCCACTGCCCCGCGTGTGCGGCAGGCAATAGGCCCGCCAAGCACCGCATGGGGGGCAGGGAGTGCAGACCCCCGGCTTCGGCCCCAAAGGGGCGGAGCGGGCCGACGACCCCGGCCGCTCCCGCCCCTAGCGCGACCCGATCGCCCGCCAGCGTGGAGGAGGTAATGGATACGGCCCACTAATGGCGGCCGAATCTTACCACCTCCTGCAGGCCAACCTCAACCACGCCGCCGAGGCACAGGACGTTTTCCTGCAAGCCATGGCGGAGTGGTTGATCGGTGCAGCCGTAGCCGCGGAGCCGTACGTGGTGCCTGACCGGCCCAATTGGCTGGGCAGCAGTGACGGCTCTGTGGCAATCGTCGCCTCCACGTCGTGGCATTCCCCGCCCTTGCTGCTCAAGGACAGGGGCGATGGGTATGTCGCGGCGGAATGGGGAGAGGTTACGCTATTTGGTGTTTACTTCTCCCCTAACAGGAGCGCGACGGATTTCGGGGCCTTCCTCACCATCCTGGGGGCCTCGATACGGCGACTGGCACCGCGCCAGGTCTTTGTCATGGGGGACTACAACGCCAAGTCCACGGCGTGGGGGTCCCCCAGGACGAATGACCGCGGGCGGGCGGTCGAAGAGTGGGCGGCGGCACTGGGCCTCTGTTTGCTGAACAGGGGCTCGGTGCAAACGTGCGTGCGGCAGCAGGGCGGGTCGATAGTGGACTTGTCGTTCGCTAGCCCTAATGTCGCAGCACGTGTGAGGAGCTGGTGCGTGCAGGAGGAGGTTGAAACCCTATCCGACCACCGATACATCCGGATAGAGGTCTCCCGGACCCTCCTGCAGCCCAGCAGGGGTCACACGGCGGACGGAGATCCCGCGTTTCCGCGGTGGGCCGTGGGTCGATTGGATCGGGACCTGTTGGCGGAGGCAGCCATCGTTCAGTCGTGGCTGTCCTCACCGCCCCAAGCGGACGGGGTGGATGCCGAGGCTGGCCGCATCCGCTGTGCGTTAACGCAAATCTGCGATGCGGCCATGCCCCGTGTGCGGCGTCTGCCCCCGAAGAATGCGGTCCCCTGGTGGTCCCGAGAATTGGCGGACCTTCGGGCCGCGTGCATACGTGCCCGGAGGGCCTATACCCGCAGCCGAGCGCGCCACCGCGACGCTGAGCGGGAGGGCCAGCTGTACGAGGCTTACCGCAGTGCGCGGTCTGCCTTCAGGCTGGCCGTCCGTACCGCAAAGGACGTTAGTCGGCGGGAGATGCTGGACAGTCTCGAGCGTGACCCCTGGGGTCGCCCCTACCTCGCAGCGCTGAACAAGCTCCGCGGGCGGGGCCCCCCCCCTCACCGAGACTCTCCAGCCCAGCCTCCTCACCAGAGTTGTCGAGGACCTCTTTCCACGGCGGGCGGAGCACACGCCTCCGGTCATGGCTTCGCCGGATAGCGACCGGGAGGCCGAAGATGAAAGTGCTCCGCCCATCACGGAGCCGGAAATGGGGGCGGCGGTGGCGCGTATGCGAGTGAAATCCACCGCCCCCGGGCCCGATGGTATTCCGAACCGTGTGTTGGCCCTGGTCCTCGAGCACCTGGGACCACGCCTCAGGGGACTGTTCGACGCCTGTTTGACGTCCGGGCAGTTCCCTGGATGCTGGAAAGAGGGGAGGCTGGTTCTCCTGCCGAAGCCGGGACGGTCTTCCGAGTCGGCCTCGGCCTACAGGCCCGTCATGCTGCTCGATGATGCGGGCAAGCTGCTGGAGAGGGTGTTGGCTGCCCGCATCGAGCGGCACCTCGTCGGGGTCGGGCCCGATCTGTCGGACGCCCAGTTTGGTTTTCGGAGAGGGCGTTCGACGATCGCGGCCCTGCTGCGCCTGAAGGCCGTGGTAGCGGAGGCCGTCACCGGCGGAGGAGTCCTGTTGGCGGTGTCCCTGGACATCGCCAATGCCTTCAACAGTCTGCCATTCAGCTGCATCAGGGAGGGGCTGAGATATCACGGGGTGCCCGTGTACCTCAGGCGGCTGGTGGCAGACTACTTGGAGGGGCGCAGCGTCCTCTACGTTGACCGAGTAGGAGACGTTGTGCGAACGCCCATGACGTGCGGTGTCCCACAGGGGTCGGTTTTGGGTCCGACCCTGTGGAACATCGGCTACGACTGGGCGTTGAGAGGAAGCCTCCCACCCGGGCTGGGCGTAATTTGCTACGCCGACGATACACTCGTCACAGCCCGGGGTGGGACGCTAGAGGAGGCGGCACGCCTGGCAACTCTCGGCACCGAGGAGATTGTCAGGCGGATCGAAGCGCTGGGGCTGAGAGTAGCCCTGCAAAAGACGGAGGCCCTTTTGTTCCATGGCCTCCGTACCGCCGGGCCTCCCGCCGGCGCTTCGATCATCGTGAAGTCGGTCACCATCAGCATCCAGGCCCACATGAAGTACTTGGGCCTGGTGCTCGACGGGCATTTTTGGTTCCGGGAGCATCTCCATCGACTTGTTCCCCGGCTTGTCGGCGCGGCGTCCGCCCTTTCGCGGCTGATGCCGAATGTGGGCGGACCCAGTGCTACGTGCCGACAGCTGTACGTGGGGGTGATCCGGTCGATGGCCCTGTATGGAGCACCGGTGTGGGCGGGGTCCCTGACCGTCCGTCTTAGGACCCTCCTGTGGCGACCACAGAGGGTCATGGCGATCAGGGCCATACGGGGTTACCGCACGGTGGCGACAGAGGCAGCGTGCCTCCTGGCCGGAACTCCCCCGTGGGATCTGGAGGCGGAGATGCTCGCCGACATTTATCGGCGGGTGTCGGAGACGCGCGCCCGCGGCGGCATGGTCTCCATCAAAGAGATCACCGCCTGGCGGGTCGACGCCCGCCGAGAAGTCATTGCCCGTTGGGCAGTCCGGCTGGAGAGTCCTCGGTACGGTGTCAGGACCGTCGAGGCTCTCCGGCCGGTGCTGATGGAGTGGTTGGAGCGGACGCACGGGGTGCTTTCCTTCCGACTGGTGCAGGTGCTGACGGGGCACGGTTGCTTCGGGAAGTACCTGCACAAGATTGTCAGGAGGGAAAGCACACCGTCCTGCCACCACTGCCGTTGCGACGAGGACACGGCGCAGCACACGCTCGAGGAGTGTGCTGCATGGGAGGGGGATCGCCGTGAACTCATCGCAATTATCGGTGCCGACCTGGCGCTGCCGACCATCGCCAGGGAGATGCTAGTCAGCGTCAGGAACTGGGACGCGGTCGTCGCCTTCTGTGAGGGCGTTATCTCACGGAAGGAGGCGGCGGACCGTGTGCGAGTAGAGCTCCTATTCGGCGACACGTTCCGCCGCCGGCGACTCGGGCGGCGCAGGCGCGAATATCTGCGCCTAATGCCGCCCTAGCCGAGGCCGCGGGTGATCGGACCGGGGCATTGTCCGTCACCCGCAGAGAGGCTGACCGCGCGATGGCGACCGACGTCCCAGTACGTCGAGAGGTGAGAGGTTACCCGAAAGGGTATTCCGTCGGGCCGACCACTGATGACAAGTCACATCTGCTCCGGTGGTCGGCCCAACAACGAGGTGACGTGGGTACGGGTGGGTTATGGGCCCGCGCGCCGTCCTTTCATCGCCCCGGAAGGACAGGACCGCGCGTGCGCTTACCATAAAAAAAACACAAACCACAAAAAAAAAAAAAAAAAAAAAAATTATGATTTCACCATGTAAGACATACTTAAAATCAGGTCTAAAATCCCCGGCACCAAAATCATTGTAAGTCTGTGTAATATTATGACGGATAATATTATTATAAATGATGAATATATCCTTGCTTTTTAAATTAAATTTAGGATTGTTTGCACTATTTAGCCATAGCTCATTAAAAAAAAACATCGATGTATCGATACATCGATGTTCTTGCTTTCGATATTTGCGTCTCTAATCTTTTTATCGTGGCAAAGGGTATGGAAAGCAGCGTTATGATTTGCCCTCACTTTGCCATTAAAAACAATAAATAAATTAAAAGCAAAAAATGTTTTTAAAAAAGCTTTTATTTAATCGCCCTAAAAAGAAGAAAATAATTTTATCCTTAAAAATTTTAACTATCAACTTATAACCTCATTATATACAATTTATATGATAATAAAAGCTTGTCGCGCGATTTGTATACAAACTAGTACCAATTTAATTAACTACTGATAGGTAATTAAACCTCGCGACAAGCTTTTATTATCATATAAATTGTATATAATGAGGTTATAAGTTTGTAGTTAAAATTTTTAAGGATAAAATTATTTTCTTCTTTTTAGGGCGATTAAATAAAAGCTTTTTTTAAAAAATATTTTTTGCTTTTAATTTATTTTTCACTTTTTAGTTGTCGCTGGCTAGGTTTCTCAGTCTGGTCATCTCATTCAACGCATCATTGTCACAAGGCCGTTTGCCGGTTAATTTTGAATAGTCCAGCTCTTCAATAAGGAAACCTTCTAATATTTTTATCCTACTTAAGGCCACATATGCTTGACCAGCAGCAAAGAGCTTCAAGCCTAAGGAAATAACGGCGTAATTAACAGTGCTATCTCGCATTTTATGTACTATAAACTACTGTACAAGCCCTACATAATACAATTGGCAGCACTCTTCGCGCGGTTCCGTGACTAGATTTAGTTGGAAATTGCACAGATTTGGGCTCAATTAGGTGAACGCCGTCTTAACCAAAGTTTATACGGACGGAGAGTATGTCAGTGTCATATATTTATGCTCTTCGGAATCAGGGACATATAATTTCTGTAATATGTCCAATTGCACCATTCACCAGACCTTTGGAGACATCTACATTGTAACGCCACATCACCTTGACCCCAGTAAATATTTCTAGCTCCTGAGGTATCCTGTCTTGTTTATATCGGATGGGATAATATTATTTACAACAGGGTTCGCCCAGGTGCCCTAAGGTGGTACGTTCACGATATCATATTACACCCTATTGCCACTAAGTCCTCGGCACGGCCACACCTTGACTGGAGTGTTTAAGAGAATGCTCCACTTATTTCAGTTTAGAGCTTACTTGTGGCTGACGATACACAGTTCCGAGTTTGATTTTTTGAGTTGTCCTTCTCCTAGACAGGTTGCAGACCAACGCTCATGACGCCCATATCACCAAATTACACAAGTCAAATTTATCTCAGTTTGGAGCTTACTTGTGCGGGACAAAACACAGTCCCGAGTTTGATTTTGGAGTTGTCCTTCTCCTAGACAGGTTGCAGACCAACGCTGATGACGCCCATATCACCAAATTACACAAGTCAAATTTATTTCAATTTGGAGCTTACTTGTGCGGGACGAAATACAGTCCCGAGTTTGATTTTAGAGTTGTCCTTCTCCTAGACAGGTTACAGACCAATGCTGATGACGCCCATCTCGCCAGATTACACCAGTCAAACTTATTTCAGCTTGGAGCTATCTTTCAATCAATTTACTCGCAATGAGCCTTTTCATTTGATACCCATATTGCGTGCATTATAAATAACTATTCCTCTATCTTGGATGATCCGCCATATTGGATTTAGAAAGACGTCATATTATTTTTCGAATTACTCTCAACAAGCCCTTTCATTTGATACCCATATTGTAGATATGCATTAAAAATATCTACGTTGCCATCTTGAATGGTCCGCCATATTGGAATTAGAATGAAGCCACATTATTTTTCGAATTACTCTCAACAAGCCCTTTCATTTGATATCCATATTGTAGATATGCATTAAAAATATCTACGTCGCCATCTTGAATGGTCCGCCATATTGGAATTAGAATGAAGCCACATTATTTTTCGAATTACTCTCAATAAGCCCTTTCATTTGATATCCATATTGTAGATATGCATTAAAAATATCTACGTCGCCATCTTGAATGGTCCGCCGTATTGGAATTAGAATGATGTCACATTATTTTTCGAGTTACTCTCAACAAGCCCTTTCATATGATACCCATATTGTAGAAATGCATTAAAAATATCTAATCCGCCATCTTGTATGGTCCGCCATATTGGATTTAGAATGATGTCACATACCATATCGTGTATACAAAATATCATCTCAATCGGTTGAAGATATCTACTTCAAAATTGAGTTCAAAGATTCCACCCGAACATACATATTTACATACATACATACATTGCAAGTTAAATAAAAGCTTTTAAAAAAGTTTGATACTGCGGTGAAGAAAGCCACATACTACCTTGCTGTTACCTCTGGACGACGGTAGAGCGATTCATTATGTGCTAATGAAATCTAGCTAACATAGGCCTATTCTACTATACTATACCAAAAAAAACTCTGAAAAAAGGCACAAAGAAAAAAATATAATGTCTAAACGAAATAAAAGAATAATTTATGAGTCTTAAGATGACTGTTTACGTGGCAATGTAGTTGCAATTATACTTTAAACATGTTTTACGTGCTTGGCGAACAAACAAGGTTCGAGGCCGACATGTCAAGAATATGACAATTCGCATAGAATACTAAGTACACTGAATGATTAATTAATGTATGCTGGTAAACGACTAGTAACAAACTAGATGTGTGTTCGTATATCTTTATTATATACATACTAGCAACACGCCCTCGCTTCGCTTCGGTTTTAGTCGTTTTACCCGCGTAGTTTCCGTTCCCGTAGGAATGCCGAGATAAAATATAGCCTAGTTTACGCCCTCATATTATAGCTTTCCATTGGTGAAAGAATTTTTGAAATCGGTCCAGCGGTTTTGAAGATTACCCGGAACAAACAGACAGACAGACAAAAAAATTAAAGTGATTTTTAGTCATGTGTATAGTGCAAATAACCGTTTGAGCATGAAAAAAGCCTATTATTTTGACATTACAAACTCCAATTTTATTTATTGGTATAGATTTCTTGTGTACGCGTGCAGGGCCGGATTAACCCTATCAGAGCCTCTAAGCAATGCAATTCTCGGGTCCATGGTCCAAAATCTATGAACAACAGCATCACTTACCATCACATGCGCTGTTTTTTTTAACCGATGTCCTCCCCGAGGGGGGACGTCGGTCGATGGGAGGGTACTCCTCAAGGGGTATTCCGTCGGACCGACCACTGATGTAAACTCCCCTGCTCCGGTGGTCGGCTCAACGACGAAGGCGACTTGTCATCGGTGGGTTACGGGTGTGCGTGCTTATACCCCTCAGTCGCCCCGGACGGAGTGGTGCGAGGAGCGCGCCGACCGTAACTCACCGCCCAAAAAAAATGTGCGCTGTTTTCTCTTTTGTCACCAACAGCTATAAAAAAAAGAAATAATACTGAGGAAGTATGTAAACTTTCAAAAAATATCGTTTGATGTCCGTTTTTTTGGTGCAGGCTCGGGAACCCTATTCGGTACGGGGCCCCAAGGCAGTTTACTAGTCCGCCTTATAGATAATGCAGTCCTGTGTGCGTATATGTCACTTAAATCCTCCTAAACGGCTGAACTGTTCCATACAGATTATACGTCTGGTAAATTACACGTGAAATACCACGTCACCATAAACACTTCTATTGTAAAAACGTTATCTGATTGTGATTTGATAAACCAATAAAAACAACTGGATGCAGAATAATTTAGTGTACATTGACGCCACCAATGGTGTTGCGTTTTGAAAATTTGAGAGGGAATTTCAAAATAACAACTATTAGACAATTAAATTTTGGCCGACCGCGTGAGGAAAGACTGACGTCCTCCCCGAGGGGGGGACGTCGGTCAAGGAGAGGGGTATTCCGTCGGACCGACCACTGACGTCAAGTCACCCTGCTCCGGTGGTCGGTCCAACCACGAAGGCGACGTGTCGCGGGTGGGTTACGGGTGTGCGTGCTTACGCCCCTCTGTCGCCCCGGACGGAGTGGTACGAGGAGCGCGTCGACTATAACCGAATCCAAAAAAAAGATATTTAAATTAAATAGTGATAAATTTCAAAAAGAATTAAATATGTGTATGTATGTCTTTAAAACAATAAAGATTATAAATAACAATATTTTGTTACTCTCGTCATCTTTCCCTAACACGTCAAAAGAAGTACCTATAACTTCAAAAATTAAGTATTTTCCACATTTACATGTAGCAATTAAGATGATAGATTCTAACATTTATAAAGATCATTATGATAATAAAAAAGAAAGCAGTCGTTCAGGACGCCTGGCAGATGTGAAACTGGCAATAAATTTTTATCAAAATGTGGGTCAATATTTAATAACTAATTTCTGTATCGGGTAGATAATTTTAAATTTTCTGCAATAACGATGACTTGTTGGACGTGAGACATCTTAGTCCGCCTGTGACTATGAACGCTGCAAAGTGTTCGAAAGGTCGGGCAATCAAAAAGCAAATACAAACGCGATAAAATCCGTAAGATAGTTTTATTTAAAATGTCAAAAAAGGTCTGTGAAACTTTCGCAGTGACGAAAGCAGAAACGGAAGTCTTCACGAGTTTAAAATTTGTCCACAAAGTTAACAACTGTTAAGTGGGCTCCGCGGGCGCGAGTATCTGCGCCTGATGCAGCCCTAGCAGAGGTCATATGTAAATGGACCGTGGTCCTTCACCCGAGAGAGTCTGACCACGTAAGGGCGGTGCTCCAGGGGCGACGAAGAGACATACGTATCCGAAAGGGTAACCTGCCGGGTTAGCAGCGGACGTCAAGGAACTTGGTACCAGTGGTCGGTCCAATGGCAATGGGAAGGGAATACGATGGGTTATGGAGTTGTGCGCTGCCCTTTCGTCACCCTGGACTGAACACACTAAAGCCCGCCTAAAAGAAAGATTTCATGAAAGTTCAAAGGATAACCTTGACATACGGCCTTGAGGAAAGAGTAAATAAGTTCATATGTTAGAACAGTTAGTGGTATGGCAAATATTTCTTCATATTCAAAGACAGTTCATTATCCCATGAGTTAACCGAGTTAATAGTCTTTATTAGTTTGGCATTCATATTGTATGAAGTGACGAATCGCAAAGGAATAAATATTTGAACAATAAAAAGTATGTGTGGCTCACTGGTTGGGATATTTGTATACAAATAAACGGAGAATGGTAGCGAGTTGGTGTGATTTCATAGGGACCGTTAATGATTAAAATAACGGCATTTAATGGATAATATTTGACTGATTTTTAATCTTAGCTATAAGCACTTTGGAACGGGGCAATTTTGATTCAGCCACTGTATTAATATGAAAGTTATTTCTAATAAGGAATATATTCAAATTCAAATAATTTATTACGCATAAACGTCACCTTTTCGATGTGGTGACGGAATAAAAATATAATTTACCACCCCATATCTGCCCGTGGGTGTCGTAAAAGACGATTAAGGAATATGATATGCAGATAACATCTATGCAAAGTGGACGAAAGCTCGCAATTAAAACCCTATGCCAACACATTTAACTTTTGAATGGTCGCCGCTTGTGAACCCTAGTCCAGCCATAATCGTTTAAATTATATTTATTAATTATATTACGTATTTTGTGGTTCGAAAGACATCACATTGTAGCTAGTGCTTACAAGATATGTTAAATACAATTATACATAATAGAAGCAAGTGAAAGAAAAAAAAACCACTGAATTTCTCGCTGAATCTTCTCAGTAGTGGTTATGTGCCGATCCTGTGGGAGTTAATTGTATCTATATATAAATACGTGAAGCGGAAACTTGGTGAACGGAAAAGGGGTACACTTTTTACGAAAATTACGTGGATGGACAGGTATGAAATTTGGCATAGTTAAAGTATATAATGAGGAGAAGTGCATAAAAGTGGAATTTCATACAATAATGGATTAGAAATACATTAAGTTCATTAAAAAAGGCATTACGCACACTACAACGCAATCGCTACACACAAACACACACACACGCACGTTTGTGTGAGTGTGTTGCGTAGCAACGCTTATACACTTTTGTTTATGGTTAAAATCTCTGGTCGAACTGAATGTCGAACAATCATAATTATGATGACAATGTCTAATAGAGATTTGTGCTTATATATTAGTTATTAATGAAATACAGTTTGCTCAATTTACAATTATACATAAATAAAATTAAAGAAAATTGTGTAGCAGAAAAATTAGTTAAAATGAATTATGGCCGAATTTCGACCACACGGCGACCACTAGTTAATTTAATTGTGTTAAAACTGAAAATATGTCAGTGCCCTTGTGAGGTTTCATTCATTCATCGTTCATTTCAGCTCATACACTTCCCACTGCTGGACACGAACCTCCACTTACCACGGTCCAAAACCCTTAGCAACTCATCTGGGTTGTAGCAAGTTTTAATTTTGAGTTTTCTCTTGCTTTGGCGTTATATGCACATTATATCTCTCAAACGTCTTTTACAACATCCACGCGCAAGATAGGAAGTGGTGCATTGTATCCTTACTCCGTCATCAGACAGAAAATGAATTGTATCTATATATATCAAAGAAAGTCCTGTTAGTTACACTATTTATAACTCAAGAACGGCTGTACGGATTTGACTGATAATTGGTGGGGAGGTAGCTTAGAACCAGGAGACGGACATAGGATACTTTTTATCAGGTTTTTTTTAACGGTGTTTACAAGATTTCGCCAATAACTCTTTTATCCCGTTCGGTCGCGTTTCCGTATAAAAAAAAACGCATTTGATATGTAGTAACAAAACGCAAATGACACAGCTAAACGTAATTTTGTCTATAGTTAAGTATGGTTGAAAATTTGATAATTATAATTTTGTCAGAAATCAATAATGAGTAATTTGTATTCTCTTTGAATCATCATTAACAATGCCGCGACCAAAACGATCGAATCTTTCCCGACAAAGCTGTAATGGTTCTTCCATTAGAGACTGTATTTTCGGAAATTTAGAAAATATATTTAAGAAAAAAATTATGGCGTTACGAAGCTCTCCGGGTCAACTAGTTATTTTATATCTATTACTATAGTCCATAAAATATAGCTTGATCTCTGTGACAGTTGTCACTAGTGCTGTCACGCTTCCGATGAAGTCCGTAGTTTTTTATCGATAAAACTCTTTATTTTTATAATTGTGATATTCTATTATTATTGAAATACAATCAATGAAAATCTTTTTGAATTTAAATGAAACAAAAACTGTTTTTAACTTTTTAATTATTCGAAAGAAGTACAATCAAGGTCAACAGCACTATTGTTATCATCACTGGGGCGTTCCTGCTAGAACATTTATCATTTTTTACCATAATAGGGACAGTCGTTAGATCAATTGATCAATTGCGACTGTTTTATGAATGAACATGTTTAGTTGTCAATGTTGTCAATAAGACAACAATGCGTACACAGTATTATCGTTTACTCTGATACAAAAAGTTGTTTTTTAATGTTTAATTAATTTAATGTATATATTTTATAATGTAACTGTCTGTTGTAATAGTAAAAAATGTTGAAAGATTTATTTAGGTACTATTTTGGGTGTATTTCTTTTATGAAAAATTTAATAAAGATCGGTTATCGAATTACGTCTATCGACTGTCCCATCTCTTTTTTATTTTCAGTCTAGTATAACCTTGTACATGCGTAAGCGTAATTTTTCTATAAAATGTTTACTAGGTATTGCAGTACTTATGAGGTACATTTTAGGCATGAATATTAATATTTTTATATTTATAATCTATTGCACTTCAGTTGCAATAAAACTGACATGAAAAGATTGAAAATATATGTGAAACAAAATAAAATTGTAAGCATGTCGCTCGTTCAAACTTACTTCGTCGGTTTCCTTGACATCTGTGTGTAATTCTTTTGACGCTATTCGTGCTATATATCGTGCTAAGATTCATGATAACTTAATATGTAGACATAATCACAGCAAGATATTTTTTAGTAGATAAGATTATTCAGTATGGTAACGGAATTAATCTATACTAATATTATAAAGAGGAAAGATTTGTATGTAAATAAGTAATTTGTATGTTGTAACGAATTGGCTCAAAAAGTACTGAACCGATTTTAAAAATTCTTTCACCATTAGACTGCTACATTATCCCTGAGTAATATGTTAGCCTATGGGCTATATTTTATCGCGGTGTTCCTACCGAAAGGGAGACTGTGCGGCTAAGGCGATTGAAACCGGAGCGAGGGCGGTTCGCTAGTATAAAATAATCTCCGGCGACTGGGGCTGCGCAGACGCATCTATCTGCGCCTCATGCCGCCCTAGCCGAGGCTGCGGGTGACGTGACCGGGGATTAGTCCGTCACCCGCCGAGGGGGGGACGTCGGTCGATGGAAGGGTACCCCAATAGGGGGTATTCCGTCGGGCCGACCACTGACGACAAGTTAACGCTGCTCCAGTGGTCGGTCCAACAACGAAGGCGACGTGGTTTTCGGGTGGGTCGCGGCAGTTGCGTGCTTAAGCCCCTCTGTCGCCCCGGACGGAGTGGTGCGGAGGCGCGCCGACCGCGGCCCACCCACAAAAAAAAAATAGTATAAAATAATCTATACATCTATATACTCTATACAAATAAATAAAATTGAAGTGTCTGTTTTTAATGTCAAAATACTGGGCTTTTTTCATGCTCACACGGTTATTATTAGCACGACACCTGTACCTAAAATACATTTTATTTTTTTTTGTGTCTGTCTGTCTGTTTGTTTAAGGTACTCTTCAAAACTACTGGACCTATTTTGATAACATTTTACTACCAGGTAGCTGTCTATATTAGGATTAAATTAGGCTATATTTTATCCCGGTATTTCCACGGGAACGGGTATTATGCTGGTAGGACGACTAAAATCGAAGCGAAGCGAGAGCAGGTTGCTAGTCTATACCAATAAATAAAAGTAGAGTGTCTGTTTGTAATGTCAAAATAATAAGCCTTTTTCATGCTCACACGGTTATTTGCACTATACATATGCCTAAAAATTACGTTATATTTATTTTGTCTGTCTGTCTGTCTGTTTGTTCCGGGTAATCTTCAAAACGGCTGGACCGATTTAAAAATTCTTTCACCAATGGAAAGCTATTATAGCTTTCAGGGAGTAAACTAGGCTATATTTTATACTGGTATTCCCACGGGAACTGGAACTACGGGGATAAGACGATAGAAACCGAAGCGAAGCGAGAGCGGGTTGCTAGTATAAAATAAATGAGAAACAAAAAATCTTATCCAAATACTTAATCAAATAATGCGATACCATTGAGCATCATGGCCAGAACGCTAACAATATTACCTCGTTGAATGGCAACGCTTAACCTCTGTGATATATCATGGGCTCAATCTTGAGCTATCTAGATCTATCTATCCATCTATCTATCTAGATAGATAACAAAATTGACTACCTTCATTATCGTCATCGCAGCCCATATATATCCGACTGTTGAGCTCGGGCCTCCTCCACAATGGGAGGGAATTCAACCTACTATACCATGGTCTGGTATAGGGTCATTTTGAGTTTTCCTTCTCTTCCACAGAAGTTATATCCCATAGTCGTCTTTTACGACACCCATGGGCACCCAAGGAATAGTGTATTGTATTCTTACTCCATCACCACATGGAGAAACTTAACTACTTTAATTTAATGTAAACCTATTTTTGACGTGACAACGTCTAATAAATAGATGAACGCTGGCTGCATGCACGAAAAAGTGTCCCGTTACGCTCATTATTTTATTATTAAGTAGTATGCGATTCAGCTGTACTAAAGCGCGCCATCTATCGATGCGAAAGGTTTTCAAATATATTCATTTAGTACAATGCGATTCAGCTAAACTGATCAGCGCCATCTATCGAGACTTACGGTAATTGCCGACCCGATTTAATTTCAATAGCTTATAACAATGGATACTGGTTACGCTGATTCAATTTTATTCATAAAAGTATGGAGTCATTTCATCAATGTTTTGTTATGACGTTGTCACGTTAAACTATCGTTCGTAAACCGACTTTACAGACAACCATGTTTGTTTTTTTACTTTAACTTAACTATTATATTGTCATCCAATATACATAACACATGAACGAGATACAAACCACCAAACCACATTTTATCTTTATATATAAATTTCTTGTGTCACTGAACTCCTCCTAAACGGCTGGATCGATATTGATGAAATTTTTTGTGAGTGTTCAAGGGGATTCGAGAATGGTTTAGATTCACAATTGGACCCGGTAGGTGTCGCTTCATTTTGAAGTGAAACTTCTTTATCGGCGTTGGAAAAAATTTACCGTCACATTTTTCGGTTACTCGTCACATTTTTTCATTACGCGCCATCTTTTTCTCGTCCCCACCACGGTCGATTCGAATAAAGAGTACTTTCTCCAGTGGAGTAGGGATACCATGTCGTTTAAGCGGACATATAGGGATAAAGGTATAAAGTGATAAAGGGATAAAGGCATAAAGGGATAAAGGCATAAAGTGATAAAGGGATAAAGGAATAAAGGGATAAAGGGATAAGGTGATAAGGGATAAGGGGATAAAGGGATAAGGCGATAAAGGGATAAGGGACAAAGAGACAAAGAGACAAAGGAACAACGGGACAAAGGATAAAGAAGTTTCACTTCTGCTGTGCCAGGAATTCCCAACCAGGGGGGCACGCCTCCCAAGGGGGGCGTAGAGAGATGTCAAGGGGGGCGCAAAGCATTTGTAATTTCTTTTTTTGTACCACTAAGGTGGCAAACAGGCAAAAGAGAATAAAAAAATTAACAAATAACATTTCAATGTAATGTTTGATTTACACGCATAAAGTTAATGAAATCAAACATGATATTTAATTTCATTACCTTTATGTGTGTAAATCTATTCACTTTTCTGTCAACCATTGTTTTAATAAAACCCAACGTCGTCAAGTCAAGACAAGTCACAACATGAAACCCGCGCGCGCCCGCTCCGCATTCATCACTTAGGAAACAGTTGTGTGCCTACCGGACTTGCATGAGCATCTGTAAAATTCATTTCCGCAAACTTGCGACAAATTTGACGTATCGGTGTACATTTTTTGTTCAAAAATTTGAAAAGTCAGTTTGTGTGTGCAAAATTATTGTGTTAAAAGGTAAGTTTGTGTTTATAAACTTCAGTTACTATTTTTATTTAATTTACTAAATTGGTAATAGAGACGCGTTCTTAAATCAGGCGTTGTGACTGATTGTTTATTATTTGTTTTATTGTTATAGGTGCCAGATGTCAGCGAAAAAAGAAAGTTTGCCGAAGATTACATTAAGTTTGGATTTACTTTCATAGAAAAAGACGAGTTACAGTGAGGCACAGTGTATGATATGTATGAAAGTTTTAAGTAATGATAGCATGAGGCCCAATCGTCTTGAAAAGTATTTGAAGCAACAACATCCTACCCTGGTTTTGAAGACAAAAGAGTTTTTTTTTTTCATTTAAAGCAGAATCACTCAAGCGGATGAGATTGGATAAATCGGGCAGTTATCACACAAGTTTATCGCAGCATCTTAAAGCTTCATTTGAAATAACTTTTATGATAACAAAGCAAAAGAAACCACATACTATCGGTGAAGAATTAATAAAACCATGTATCTTAAAAGCCACGCAGATAATTTTAGACGAAGATGCAGAGCAAAAAATGAAGTCCATTTCTCTTTCGAATAACACAGTCAAGCGTAGAATCGATGACATTGCAGCAGACATTAAATCACAAATAATTAACAAAGTAAAATTATCGCCATTTTTGCCATTAGTTGCGATGAATCTACCGACATCATTAATTGTGCACAGTTAATAGTTTATGTTCGTTACATCGGCGAAAATATAACTGAAGAAGAGATTTTATACTCCCAATCTTTGACAGTAGGCACTACATCTGAAGATATATTCAATTCAATATCAAATTTTGTTGAAAAAAATAATTTGGATTGGAATAAGCTCATTGGACTTTGCACAGATGGCGCACCTGCAATGATAGGTGTACGATCGGGCTTAGCTTAAAAGCTCAAGGAAAAAATCCTGCGATGGTTAGTACACATTGTTTTATTCATAGGCAAGCTTTGGCTTCCAGAACTTTGCCCCAGAAATTACGCCAGACTTTGGACTCAGCTATTGTCAACTACATCAAGAGCAACGCTTTTAACAGTAGGTTAATTTTTTTTTTAATAAAACTACGTCTGTTGGGTCAGCTAGTCGTTTATAAAATAAAATAAGTCTAGAATTACTAGACTCTTGTTCTATTAGCACATTTTGTCATTTACCTTTGCGGGGCCAAGTTTGGGACTGTGCTTTATCTGGTAAAGGAAGTATAAGACTACTAGGAGTTTCAGTATTCATCATTAATAAACTTTAGTGCATGTAAATATACCGCCTGAGGAAAGACCAACGTCCTCCCCGACGGGGAGACGTCGGTCGATGGGAGGAAACCCCAATAGTATTCCGTTGGGCCGACCACTGATGACAAGTTAACCCTGCTCCGGTGGTCGGTCCAACGACGAAGGCGACGTGCATCGTGGGTGGGTTGTGGATGTGCGTGCTTACGCCCGTCTGTCGCGCCGGACGGAGTGGTGCGAGGAGCGCGCCGACTGCAACCCATCGCTAAAAAAAAAAGTGCATGTAAATATAGCACGCAATTAAAAGTAAATAAATCATATTAGAATTTAAAAAGTTTATATTAATTAATTACAGTAATATACGCTTGCGCATTAAACGTAGCAGCGGTGAAAGCCTCATGCCGACGCGATATAACAAAATCAGTCTGTTCACCCGTCCATATATCTATACATCTATCCGTGCAAAGTAAAAAAACGAACAATATTTAAAAAAGTAAAAGGGAACCTGCATCTCGCGATTGTATCCACTTGATTTAGGGCTGTCACCTTTTTTTGACAAATAAAAAAGTAAAAAATGATTTAGATAGAAAAAAAATTAAGTATTTAGAAGAAGAAAAAAGTATTTTTCAATTTATATTGACTTAAAAACGTATTTTTGTGTGCTTTTAGCACATATAAAGTCTGATTCACACCACATCTAACATTTATTATTTCGTTTAGTAATTATAAATCGTTTCCATCGTCCGTTTTCACTTATATGTACCGTTAAGTAGGTAAGTACCCATAATGAATGTTTTGTTTTCCTCATCACGGTAAAGGTCGAAAAATAAAGTATTTTCACATACTTTATTGGTATGCAAAAGTATAAAGTATAATGACCAAATATAAAGTAGGATACTTTATAATAAATTATGGTTGGCAACCTTTTTTTTTTCGTGTGGGAACCTTTCACCTTTCATAGATGGGGTATGCCGGGCTCAACGTTGATTTATTATCAGCGCCACTAACAGCTAAAAACCACACGCTGTTCCTGTCCCTCGACTACGACGAAGTTATGGCACCGTTTTCACATGCACCACAACTCCGCCGGAGCGATACATCCGCTGCTCGCGGACTCACCTCGAGACGGTACTGCTCCTACTCTTTACCACCTCCGGTAGTGCCCACAAGTATTCATTCCTCATGGTTGGCAACCCTAACTTGACTATTCATTATCACTAAGCATTATATTCGGCGCAGTGTTGTAACATTTTTTCGTTCCAAAGCTTTCAAATACCACTCATCGAGATCGAAAGAATTATCATTAAAAAAAAAATAAGTAAAAGAAATCTTAAAGAGCCGAATCCAACATAATCTCACCTGTCATTGTACTGAAGCAGACTTTCAAAATCAATAAAATATTTTTGTAACAGTTATTCACACTTGACCGTATTCTGTGTATTATTATTTTTATAACTCAAAAGTCACTCTAGTAAATAGCTCAAAAACTACTTCAAAACCATCAATGGTATTTTAATTGCTCAATTTATTATAAAGCATTGTTGTGTATGATTGAATTGAATTGACCCTTCTAGGTAGAAGAGGCTCGAGTTCAATCTATACCAATAAATAAAATTGAAGTGTCTGTTTGTAATGTCAAAATAATAGGCTTTTTTCATGCTCACACGGTTATCTGCACTATACATATGCCTAAAATACACTTTATATTTTTTTTGTCTGTCTGTCTGTCTGTCTGTTTGTTCCGGGTAATGTTCAAAACGGTTGGACCGATTTCAAAAATTCTTTCACCAATGGAAAGCTATAATATCAGGGAGTAAACTAGGTTATATTTTATCCTGGTATTCCCACGCGAACGGGAACTACGCAGGAAAGACAACTGAAACCGAAGCGAAGCGAGGGGCGGGTTGCTAGTATAGAATATATGTGGTCTGAGGAGTAGAGAAGATAAAAACATGAGCAGCTATCTGTTCTTCAGTGGCGATCTCCTGAGAACCTTTAATACTAGCTGCAAACACCAACTCGAATACAACTCGAACAAAGCATGGTGATTAGGTATGGCTTTCATTATCATTATTCTGTTGGGTTCGGACTAGGATTACCAACCACACTTTATAATAAAGTTATCATCATCATCGCAGTCCACAGTGTCCCACTGTTGGGATCGAGCCTCCTCCATAATGGGCCCTCCCATTTGACCTACTACATCATGCTGGTCAGACATGTTGGTATTTTTTTTTATGGGTGGGCTATGGTAAGCGCACACGTGGTCCATTCCGTCCGGGGCGACGCACAGTGGTCTGGTTTTGCAATTTGGTGGACATTCGACCTAAAGTGACATTTTGATGTCGAAAAAAATTTCATTCGACAGGTTTTTACATAAATAACAACAAATGTAAAACTACTTTTACGGATTATATCGCGTTTGTATTTGATTTATGATTGAATCAAATACAATCGCGATATAATCCGTAAAAGTAGTTTTATTTATAATGTGTAGTGCTCGCGTAAACATCAGATATCATTAATGTTCTACGACTTTTTATAGAAATTAGGTTCTATAGATGAAAAAAAATATCAAAGAAAAAAAGTATGGGGAAAAACAAATACAATTTTTTTTCCCGATGGTTTTAGGGAGTGTAACAGTCTAACCTCAAAATATGTTAAGTGCTAGTGTTATATAAAATTTAAAAAAATATAACATGCGCGGTCACCTGCGGCCCTGCCCGCAAGAGAGGTTTAAAGTTTCAATTTTTTATAGTACATTTCTCTTAATTTATTTCATTTTCATATATTTTTTTACATTATTTTGACTCATAAACAAAATATCGGTATGGTATAGCAACACAAACCTTTTTTTTTAATAATGTTTATTTAGAAAACTCTCGCTTTAAGGCTCGACAACAACTGCAATAACAATTAAAAATATAGTTTTATTACTCCATCCCTTCCGATGCTAAGGGATCCCCCAGTATTGGCCCAATGGTGATTAGTCAAAAATTTACAAATAAATCGTGTGATTTATAGAAAATTGGTAATAATGATAAAATAATAATATTATGTAATAGGGTTTAAATGTCTTTATTTCAACATAAATTTTTTCGACATCAAAATGTCACTCTAGGTCGACCAAATTGCAAAACCGGACCACTGTGCGACGTAGGGACGGTGCGCGGACCCCTAACCCACCTGTACCTACGTCACCTTCGTCGTTGGGCCGACCACTAGTGCCGAGTAAGGAACGAAAGGAGGTTTCATTTCGAATTTCCCTTCTCTTACACAGATTTCATGTGCATATTATATCCCATAGTCGTCTTTTACAATATCCACGGGCAAGATATGGAGTGGTGAATTGTATTCTTACTCCGTCACCACACGGAAAGTGTATCCTACTTTATTATTGGTAATTATATTTTATAATTTTGCGTACCAATAAAGTATGTGAAAATACTTTACTTCCAGCCTTTACTGTGATGCGTAAAAACAAACATTCATTATGAGTAAGTACTTAACTATTTAACAGTAGGTATACATAAGTATTCATTCCATTTTCCGTGTGGTGACAGAGTAAGAATACAATTCACCAAGGGCGTCGCCAGCTTATGACTTATGTGGCTGGGTCAATGGGGCTATATTATGGAGGATAAAAAATATGAACGCCTGGTACAGTCGAATTGGTCGCTTAGCGGCTAGCTACATTTGATCTCTAGGGGGGAGCAACTGATCCTCCCCCCCTGCCCCCTGGCGACGCCCTTGCAATTCTCCACTCCCTATCTTGCCCGTGGATGTCGTCTAAGATGACTATGGGATATAATACGCACATTTTTCTTTTTTGGGACTAATCCCACCACACATTGCCACCATTGTAACTCCTGTAACCCAGGTTCCACAATAGTCTCCATAAATGACACCGAGGTTTGACCCTCAGGCAGTCTCGGGATATGATTTTAACTGTCTTGGGACCCGCAACAAATTTAATTAGAAAAGATTAAAGAGGATGAGTTGGAAAGAGAGATTCCACTTCCCTCCTAGGCAAAGCGAGAGACAGGAAAAACAAAATGACTAGTCAGCCAATAAGTAAAAAGGTGTACAGCTACGATAGCGCAGCAGTACGGCACCACGGATACGGAAGAGCCTAACGGGGCCTATATGTGAGCTTTAAGATTGATTGCTACAGTAGGTATGGCAGAAACGCATGAACGCACGGAAATTTTCTCGAGTTGCTACAAGATCCGTATAGTATACTACCCCACAGGTGACTTGCAAACTGTTTAACATAAGGTTACGCTCGTTTCGCCAGAGATCGCACTCCCAGAGAATGTGATGTGCTGATTGTTCATACTCGTGGTCAGATGTGGAACATTGAAATAATGGTGATGGTACGCGTTTAAAAGAAAATGATTTACTTTTAAAGTTGCCATGACCAGTTAAAAATTGGGCCACGAAGTGGTCAACCTCCAGCCACACTTTCTCCAGCAGCTCCCGGATGCATGGAAAAAATAGATAAAGATGACGACCTTTCGATGATGAATCCCATCTTTCTTGCCATTCAGTTAAAAGTTCCTCATAGACAATGGATTGTGCTGCAAACAATCTAGCAATTTTATTTCGGTCGCGCGGTAGAAGGAAATCTGTATTCATAGTTTCTTTTGTGGTGTACATTGACGCTCGTCTCTGAATCTCCAAATCAACTGGAAGCACACCTGCGAGTACTGGCAAGGCCTCGGTACTAACTGTTCTATAGGCTTTACATAAGAATATTAGGGCCAATCGTTGGCTCTGTAGTAATTTAAGGCGAGCCGCCCCTATGGTGGCCCTATCGGCCCATACAGGTGCAGCGTAACAAATACACCGCAAATATGTGGCCATGTATATGGTTTTAAGTGTATTAAAACGAAGGCGCCAAGTAGATGTGGATATTCTAGTAAGCGCGTAGAAATTCCGTTTCGCTAATCGATACAAATTACATTCAGACCCAGAACAACTCTTTGTGGATCGTACAAGGTGTTGTCTTGCATGGGATTCGAACCCGCGACACTAGCACGGTACGTTGGTATCTTAACCACTACGTCATATGCGCAGTCTTTAGCCGGTTGTTACGATTCTCATAGAGAAGCAATGATGGCGACAAATGTATTCTTATTTTTTACAAAGTTACATTTCATTAACTGCAAATGTAACTTTGTAATCCTATATATTTATATGAGTTTACAAAATTATTTATGCAGTTAATGTATCTCGGAAACTAGATGAAAATTATAATGTTTCATAATTTTTCCTTCATTTATACACTAAACACTAATTGCATTCTAAATTTGAAGCTTCTATGTCTGCTAGAAGTGCCACTTTAATATTGATGATCGGTCAGTCAGTCAGTGAGTGACAAAATTACAAAATTTTGACTAGTTATAATTCTTAAACTATTGGTTAAAATTGAATGAAATTTGGAATACACAATGTGTATACAATGTCTGCTAGGTTACTAAAAATTCAGGTTTCTAGTTTTATTAACAACGAAGTTATAGGGGTCGCAAATGGCCTGAATGGCTTCGAGAAAAGTATGTTACGGCAGTGTTGCGTTTTGCCCGACTTTTATTTTGCTCGACTTCGCGGGGGCACGGTAGTGCCCCCAGATATGTTTTTTGTGGTGCGAAGGCAAGCTGGTTTCGTGTACCCCAATTGAATATATCATTGAGGCATGTTTACGCTAATTTCTCTAAACCATCCCTTGTGTTCGATTGTACAAGTAAAAGTCCGTCGTCTGCATAGCCGATCAGTAGACAATTCTTCGGTAGAGGTAACTCGAGAAAATCGTCAAAACCTAAATTCCATAGATATGTACTTAAGGCCGAACCTTGAGGACAGCCCATCGTTAGTGGCTTCGACACAGCATGCTGACCAAGTTTCAATTTAGTCGAGCCATTTAAAAAGTACGACTATATGATTTGGTAGATATTTCTATAGCAACCACGAGCCTTTAATTTAAGAAGTAGCATTGGCCACCAGGCGTTATCGAAAGCACCTGAGATATCCAGGAAGACACCTAGTACGTATTTAAAAACGGATGCGCTAATGACACGTCTTACCGCAACGGCCGCGTCGATAGTTGATTTGCCGTGAGTGAAGCCGAATTGTTTATGATTGAACGTTGGTCCACCCGGCAATAAACGAGGAACAATGAGACGTTCTAAGAGCTTGCCTAAAGAAGGCAGTAAGGTGATTGGTCGATATGACTTCGGGTCATCTGGTGGCTTATCACCGCCTTTAGGAATTATACGTATATAACCGCGACGCCATATACGAGGAAAAATGCCTTCAGTTATGCAACGATTAAAAATTATTAACATTGAGTCGCCCGATGCTCGACTAGCTTCTTTGATCATTTTATTTGATATTTTATCTTCGCCAGCAGCCTTGTTGAGGGGAAAAGTTCTAACGGTATTCATAAATTCGGCAAGAGATGGAAGGTCAAACATAGGCGAGAGAGGTGGCTCGGCGGCCCATGCACGTATTTGTTTATGATGTTCGCTGTCGACTGAGATGTAATATCTCTTGGACAGATGTTATGTGTGTATATAATACGCACATAACATCTGTCCAAGAGAAGGAAAACTCGAAACGAAGCCCTATACCAACATGTCTGACCAGCATGGTATAGTAGGTCAAATGCCCTCCCATTGTGGAGGAGGCGCGATCCCAACAGTGGGACGTATGTGGGCTGCGATGACGATAATGAAGGTAGTTAATTTTGTTATCTATCTATCTTGAGCCCATGACATAGCCGGTAATATTGTTAGCGTTCTGGCCATGATGCTCAATGGTATCGGATTATTTGATTAAGTATTTGGATAAGATTTTTTGTTTCTCATTTATTTTATACTAGCAACCCGCTCTCGATGATACATAAGTGAAAACTGACGATGGAAACGATTTATATTAACTACTCGAAATATTAGCTGTCAGATGCGGTGTGAATCAGACTTTATATGTGCTAAAAGCACAAAAAATACATTTTTAAAAAAACAATGTTTAAAACTGTCAACAATATGGCCCCACTACAGAAGGTTACTTACCTACAAAAGGTATTACTAATGTTGCGAGGCTGCCGGCAAAGTCATTTGTTTAGTTATTTGTTCCTCCATTCATTTGAGAGCTAAGGCCATTTTTCATTTCCTGGCTAATATTAGCCAAGTCGACGGCAATGAAGTGACGACGTATCTTGTAAATAATATGTGATGAACAGATGCCCTTTTAAGGGAAAATCGCCCAAGTGCGAGTCGAATTCGGACTTTTGGGTACGGCACCCAAAAAATATATAAAATTGTCATTAGACCTGTCGTTGTGTATGGATTAGAATGTTGGTCATTGAAAAAGGCGAATGAGAGAAGATTGTATGCTATTGAAATGTATGCTCAAATAGATGTATGGGGGTTACAAGGTTGGATAAAATAAGAAATGAGTATATTTGGGGCAGCCTGAAAGTGGCACCAGAAGTAAAAAAGATTAGAAGCACGAAATTGTCTTAGTATGGACATATAATGGTGAGGGATAAAAGGCATGTGACGAGGAGGGTTGCAAATATGTTTGAATGGATGTAAGAATGGTGAGAGACCGAAAAATAGATGGATGGATTGTGCGAATGAGGATATCCTCATTATATACGCATATGCGTATGAAATTAGTGAGTGCAGTTATGACGGCTGATAGGAGGCCATGGAAGGTAAGAATATGTTGTGCCGACCCCACTTGGTTTGGGATGAGGGCAGATAAATAATGGCTAATATTAGACGAGGCTTTAAGCAGAGGAATAATATAATTATGTAGTATCATTTAAGTGCCGCAGCTTTCTTTTTAATGATATGATCGAATAAGACGTGAAATAATTGTGTCTAGGGCGCGTGTGGTAAATGATGAGGAACTTTTGAGCAAACTAAAAAACCGTCACTCGGTGATTCAGCCAGTCGCTCGCCCGATGTGATGCGCGCGTTTGCCTTGGGCTAGATATATGCACACAGACCGGACTGTTTCGCGCGGCAAATACCTCGTGAGGCTGTTCAGCCTAATGTAGTAATGGTTTTTGTAACGACTATTCCGAGTAATAGGAATATGATCGCGACAATTCCTAAATAATTGGGATAAAAACAGGGTGGTGATGAGATTTCAATTATCTTATAGTAATTTTTATAGTAATTTTTTGTGCGTCTTCAAGGGGATTCGAGATGCTGCTGTGTTTCCCGAGCGCTATGACATGTCCTTCTTTAAACGAGGTTTAAGAAGAGTATTTCCTTCACGGTAGGCAGCGGCCTGGCTGTGCCCCTGGTATTGCAAAGGTCCATGTGCAGCAGTTTCACTTACCATCAGGTGTGCTGCTTGCTCGTTTGCCACCGTTGGCAATAAAAAAAAATAAAAAAAGAATGGTTTAGATTCACAATTGGACCCGGTAGGTGGCGCTGCGATCAAGTTCAAGGAGAATTTATTTTACTATTTTTTTAGATTTGAACAGTACAACGTCTGTTGGGTCAGCTAGTCTTTATACATATTTCTTGTGTAAATGTGTATGTCACTGAATACCTTCTATACAGCTGGATCGATGTTGATGAACAATGTTGTGTTCAAGGGGATTCGAGAATGGTTTAGATTCACAATTGGAGCCAGTAGGTGACGCTGGTGTTGATTTCAAGAAGAATTCCTTTTATTTTATTTGAACAGAACAACGTCTGTTGGGTTAGCTAGAATATATAAAGATTTAACAAGCTCATAGCCGTCGAATGAGCGGCATCTTCAGCGATGAATAACATTTATAAACACAAATGGAAAAATCAAATATTATCATCATCTATATCCCATTTTTGAGCCCTTCCACAGGAGTAGGAAACTTGACCTCCTATAACATGCTAGTAAAACGGGTTACTTAATTGTGTTTTTTCGAGGTTTCTTTCTCTTACACAAATGTTATATTCATTTCACATCCCTTAGTCAACTTTTACGAGACCCATGGCAAGGAAAGAGTGGCGAACTGTATTCTTACTCCGTTGCCATACGGATAAACAGAGTATATCTTAATGAGAATGGCTTATAATACAAAACATAACATATAACAAAAACAGCCTCCGCGAGAAATTGTAAACAATTTTTATATAAATAGTAAAACAATTCCTATTTATATTACTAACTAGCCACTCGCCTTCGCTTCAGTTTCAGGCGCCTACCCACATAGTTCCCGTTCCCGTAGGAATACCGGGATAAAATAAGCCTAAGTTATTCCTTATATAGACAGCTACCTGGTAGTAAAACATCAAAATCGGTACAACCGTTTTGAAGATTACTTCAAACAAACAGATTTAGACAAAAAAAAAATTAATCTACTTTTTAGGCATAGGTGTCGTGCAAATAACCGTGTGAGCATGAAAAAAGCTCAGTATTTTCACATTACAAACAGATACTTCAATATTATTTATTTGTATAGATAAATAGATAGTAATTCCTATTTATTTTTGAAGAAAGTATTCAAGTAAGCATGTCTTTCATCCATTTTAACGTTTAATTCGGTAGAGTTGCAAATAAAAAAACAGACAAATACACACAAAGGCACCTAACCGAACAATGACGCGAGCAAAGCCGTGACCAAACGGTCGACCAAGTGTCGTGCCAAGCGTAAGGAGTTGAATGCCCGCGCCAGACAATACTTTATACGATCCTTATATTTCAGAGCCTGGGATTAATTAATACTAATAAGTGGATATTTGTAAAGTTGAATACAGTAGGTAGACCGACGACATGATGAAAGTTGCTGGAAAGTTGAATGCAGGCGGGACAGGACCGCACTCTGTGGCAAGACATGAGGGGTTCTATGTCCAGCAGTAGACGGCTATAGGCTGAATGATGACAATGAAAGTGGACAATATAAGGATTATTTCCTTGACGTAGGGTGTTCTTTAAAAAAACAGTACAAATATTACCGACGACCTGGTGAATATTGCTGGACGTCGTTGGATGCAGACGGCCGCAGCATAGGACCGCACTTTGTGGCGAAAGATGAAGGAGGCCTACATTCAGCAGTCGATAGCCATAGGCTGAATGATGATGATGAAAGTCGAATACAATACACGGATTAGTTCCATTGTGTATGGTATTCTTTAAAAAAAGAATATTACCTATAGTTATCTAGTACACTGAAGTGGCAATAGGCAGACCACATGGTTCAATGAACCGGCAACTGCTGGGGAAGAAAGGTTCTTGATAGTAGGATGCCCAACTAAATTGACCGTCGACCTGGTGAAAGTTGCTGGGCGTCGTTGGATGCAGACGGCACAGGACCGCACTTTGTGGTGAAACATGAAGGAGGCCGCTCCAGCAGTGGACTATAATAGTCTGAATGATGATGACTACCTATACTATAATATGCAAATTGCTTTTATATTAATTTAAAGCATAAAAGTTCAATAATCAGATATCATTTACATGATGCATCGGATGTGACACTTTCCTGTGATACGAAACCAAATATAGCCTGATTATAAATACAGTATCGGTATCTCGTGGCATTTTATATAAATAATAAAATATTATAGAACTCTTTGTGTAAAGTATTTTAATATTACTACTAACCACGCTAAATTATTTGCATACATAAGTTTTGTTAAAAATTTTTACTACTACTAATTTTTTACCATAAACTATATCCTCACGCTTCGACAGATTATACAAAAGACCGAGGAGTATAGTCGCTCCTGTGTATAGCGTTTGTGAACTATGAAAAAGCCTTTGATTCGGTCGAAACTTGGGCGATGCTGCAGTCCCTTCAGCGGTGCCAAATCGGCCATCGTTATATCGAAGTGCTGAAGTGTTTGTATAGGAACGCCACAATGTCAGTCCGTATCCGGGATAAGAGTACGAAACCGATCCAGTTGCAGAAAAGCGTGAGATAGGGAAACGTCATCTCTCCGAAACTGTTCACCACTGCACTGGAAGATGTCTTCAAGTTCTTAGACTGGACTGGACTCGGCATCAAAATTAAAGGCGAATACACCACTCGCCTTCGATTTGCAGACGATATCGTCGTTATGGCAGAATCCATGGAGGACCTTGGCACCGTGCTCAATGATCTCAGCAGGGTATTCCAACTAGTGGGTTTACGAATGAACATGGACAAGACAGAAGTCATGTCAAATGACTATGTCATTTCTGTACCGGTCCTAGTTGGCAATGCGATTCTCGAAGTTGTCGATCATTATGTTTACCTAAGACCAACAGTCTAGTTAGCTAGATCCAATTTAGAGAAAGAGATCAGCCGACGAATCCAACTCGGTTGGGCAGCGTTCGGGAAACTTAAGAGGATCTTCTGGTCCAACATACCTCAGTGTCTAAAAACACAGATCTACGACCAGTGTGTGTTACCAGTGATGACTTACAGCACGGAACCCTGGTCCGTAAATGTAGGCCTCATAACAAGGCTCAAAGTCGCTCAAGCCTGTTATGGAACGGGCTGTGCTCGGGATTTCTCTGCGAGATAGAATCCGGAATATGACAATCCACAGAAGAACGGGTGTAACCGACATAGCACAATTAGCACGCTGTAGTGGCAATGGGCTAGCCATCGCTCGACGAACCGACAACCGCTGGGGAAGAAAGGTTCTCGAGTAGCGACCACGTATCTATCGGACGACGCAGTGTAGGACGCCCACCCACCAGGTGGACCGACGACCTGATAATAGTTACTAGGCGTCGTTGGATGCAGGCGGCACAGGACCGCAATATGTAGCATAACATGAGGGAAGCCTACGTCCAGCAGTGGACGGCGATAGGCTGAAATGATGATAATGATGATGACCTTGCCCGTGGATGCTGTAAAAGACGACTGAGGGATATGATACGCATATAAAATCTATGTAAGAGAAGGAAACCTGAAAATAAAACCCTATACCAACCTGTCTAACCAGCATGACATAGTATAGTAAATTTTCCCTCTTATTGTGGAGAAGTCTTGAGCCCAACAGTGATCATCATGGTTTCAGCGCATATAGAGCTGAAACCATGATACACACACAAACACACACGTGTGTGTATTTATGTACGCACGTAAGAAGTTATACTTCTCCGACGTAACGTGATAAAAATCTTTCTAAAATTTTATTCTTCGCGTTATCCTACGTTTGTAGCAAAAAAAGGTGTTTAATACATTGAAAATTTTATTATAACGCATTATCTAGTGGACATTTGTGACGGTGCGCGCGTGCATCGTATAAAATGTTATCTGGCTAACTTCAGGGTGTCGGTTTTTCCTGATAGTGTGCGCCGGCATCGTAAAAATTTACTCTTATAATTTTTCCGTGTGGTGACGGAGTAAGAATACAATTCACCACTCCCTATATTGCCCGTGGATGTCGTAAAAGACGATTAAGGGATATAATAGGCGTATATCATCTATGCAAGAGAAGGAAAACCCGAAACAAAAGCCTATATCAACCTGTGTGACCAGCATGGTATAGTAAGGTCAATTTCCCTTCTATTGTAGAGGAGGCTCGAGCCCAACAGTGGGACGTATATGAGCTGAAATGAACGCGCCAAGTTCGAAGTATAATTTCAAAAATTACATTTAAACTAATGTTTATTTCACCACTAACTAGTTAAAAAGATATATTAAAATAGATAGGTGTAGTGTTACTAAGAACCAGTTTTGCAATTCTTTAGCAATGGAGCTTATACTGAGCAATATTTCTTTTTGAAAGTTCTTGCAATGCTCATAGTATTTTAACTTAGAATTTTTATTTTCAATTTTAATGTTATTAAAGTTTATTCCTCATTCATCATTTCAGCTCATATACCCACTGTTGGTCTTGAGCCTCTTACACAATAGGAGGGAAATTGACCTTACTGTACCATGCTGGTCAGACAGGTTGGTATAGGGTTCCGAGTTTCCTTCTCTTGCATAGATGTTATATGCATATTATATCCCTCACTTTTCTATTACGGACATCCACGGGCAAAATAGGGAGTCGTCAAAGAAAGTTTATTAGAAAGTTTATTAAAAGAAATTAGTTATTTCATTTCCAAGTTTGTATTCTGCATCGTGACGGTGTGAGAACACTCCTATATTGCCCGTGACTATCGTAAAAGACGATTAAGTGATATAATATGCATATAACACCTATTCACGTGAAAGTAATCCCTGAATCAAACCATACATCAACCCATCTAACCAGCGTGGTATAATGGGTCAATTTTACTTCTGCCCGGGAGGAGGCTCGTGCCCAAGAGTGGGACGTATATTATGCGCTGCGGTGAAACGATAAATGATTCTAAATCTATATTACTATTATGTATTTAATTTGTTTTTATGCCTGTTTGAATGTGCTAATCTCGGGAACTAGTTGGATGCTAAAAAATCTTATTATGTTAAATAGCCTGTTTCTCGAGAAAACTATAACACAATGATGTGAATAGCAACGTAGTGATATTTATAAATGATTGGAAATCTAAAGAAATAAGGTAAGAGCACCAGTAGTTGATCATATAAGGACATAAAGATTATCTTAATTGTCGTCCGAATTCAATTAGTGTTTCTTTTTCCGAGCTCTGCTGCTTTCGTTCATTGCTTTCACTTTAAAACTTTTCAATTCTCCAAAAAATTTTAAGAAAAAGCAAATTAGATATTTATAATGCGTCACTTGAAAAACAATTGGAGTGCAATTGGAACATTAAAATTATAGGATGCGTTGTTTGCACGATTCGATGACTAGATAACAGCATCGACGATTTAATGTGAAATTAGTTTAAAAACACGGCGTAAGTTCTTATTTTATCGATTTCTGTGCATTAGTAGGCAAGTACTGGTGCTCTTACCTTATACTAATAATAGCCATTAAGCTTTGCACAGTCACCGTTGTTATGGCAACTAATGAGATAATAAAAATTGTAATTTATATATTATCGGTCATCGAAAGGGGGCAACTCGAAGTATGACAACATTCATAGCTGTAGATCGTTACGCTTGTGTGGTTTAATAGCCAGGGCCGGCCCGCCCATATGGCGAACAGAGCAGTCGCTCCAGGCGCCAATTCCTAGGGGGCGCCTAAATAGTTCCATACTTACTTTACACTCACAATTGGTATAGGTATATAAACTCATTTGCAAAAAAAACGGGCGGTTTTGATTTTCATTCATATTTAAAAAGATACAATACCAAAAAGGTTTCAATCGTTTGTACACGTTACTGGCCGGTTTTAAAAATGCTGTGGTATTTAAAAAAGTACGTTCTAAATTCAATTTTTCATTTGATGTTCATTTTTACAGAAAACCCCTTTTTATCCTACATTTTTGGCGCGAAGTTCCAGAAGTTAACATCGACTTTCATAACTTTTATTCAATTTTTATCGATTAATTTCATATCCTTGACTGTCAAAGCTTTATTTAATGCTGTTTGGCTGTATCAAAAATGGTAGATAAAGTGGTAAAAGCTACCAAAATTATCGCGCTGCTTGAAGAGGGTTGCAGCCAATGTTTCGTGGCTAGGAGGCTAAATGTTAGTCGCTCGACAGTCCAAAGGACCTGGCAGCGATATCAGGAGACTGGTTCCGTCGAGAGAAGGCCTGGTTCTGGAAGAAAACCATGTACCCAACCACGGGATGATCGTTTTCTTGTGAGTCGCGCATTGAGAAATCGCAAATCTTCGTATGTGGATCTTAAGAACAACCTCCAAGAAGTAAGAAATGTGCATATTAGTCTATGGACGGTCAGGAGGAGGCTTCTCGCTGCCAATATACGCAATCACCGCCCGGCCCGCGGCCCCAAATTACTCCGTGAGCACAGAGTTCACAGGCTTAGGTTCGCTAGAAATTGTGAATCATGGACTCAAGACGATTGGAATAGGGTTTTGTTCTCTGATGAAGCCAGGATATCTCTGTTCGGTGAAGATCGACGTCGGCGAGTGCTAAGAAGACAAGGAGAACGCTTTGCAGAGGCATGTTTCGAAGAAATCACACCTTATGGTGGGGGCTCTGTTATGTTTTGGGCAGGAATAAATTCAATGGATCGTACAGAGTTAGTCTTCATTGAAAACGGCTCACTGACTGGGCATCGATACATAACGGAAGTTCTAATTTCTCATGCACAACCCGCATTGGCCGCTCTAGGTGAAGACTCGATTTTTATGGACGACAATGCTCGCGCCCACCGATCCCGCGATGTTAATGCGTATGTGCAAGAGGTCGGCATTCGTCGTTTGGATTGGCCAGCTCGAAGTCCCGACCTCAATCCCATAGAGCATGTCTGGGACGTTCTGAAACGGCGTGTGAGATCAGTACACCCGGCTCCGCAGACCATCAGAGAGCTGAAGAATGTGATTACTGCGGAGTGGGAACGTATTCCGCAAGCAAGTATCCGGGATATACTCGCTAGCATGCCCAGACGAATTCAAGCTGTGATTTTAGCTAGAGGGGGTCACACTCGATACTAAACATTTATCTGCTTTTACTTTATTAAAGAAAAACAAACAAAAAAACTTTTTTATTTTTACTTCATGAGCATATGCACTACTAGCGAATATACACTACTAGCGAGGTTTAGCATTATTTCCCATAAATTGTATCTAAATTTTATGAAATACTGATGAAAACGATTATTTTCTTATTAATTTAGCAAATTGTGTGGATAAAACTACCTATAATTATCAAACAAAGAAATATTAACATTTGAAATGGTTCATTGCTTAGGTGCCCGTTTTTTTTGCAAATGAGTGTATTATTAGGAGCAAACGGGAGAGGCGCCATAATTGGATCTCGCTCCATTCTAAAATTTACTTCGGGCCGGCGCTGTTAATAGCTAAAAATGGGTATAAATAGACGATCTCGAATGAGTAGAAAACATTCGATGGATAGAGTCAGCAAAAGCAAGAAAACAATGTAATAGTAAGATATTGCAAGTGCATATTAAAGTTATGGTACTCTGTATTTATGAAAATGTTATTTTTTTATTTTATTTTTATTGCTATCGGTATCAAACGAGCAAACAGTACACCTGATGGTAAGATTGGTAAGTGGTGCTGTTGCTCATGGACCTTTACCTTAGGCCGTTGCTTACCGTGAAGAAAGTTCAATGAGTTTCGGTGATACTAAAGGGTTGATGCCTTTGAAATCCCACCATACGCAAATACCCTCAGAAAGTTGGGCTTCCGGCTATATTGCGGAGAGGAATTATGGAGATATCTTCATCGTCTCATCATCTCCTTCGCAATAGGAAGGAAACTGACTTCTTATATGATACTAGTCGGATGGTTTGGTATACATGTTTAGAGTTTTCCTTCTCTTGCATAAATGTTATATGGATATTATGTTCCTTATTCGTCTTCAAAGACCCCCACAAGCAAAAAATTGGGTGGTAGAAATTCAAAGCCAACAAAAATATTTAGCTGCATTTTCATTAATCATCGTTATCATCTCAGCCCATACACATCCCACTGTTAGACTCGGGCCTCCATCATTTTGGAAGAGAATTTGGCTTACTATAACACTCTGGTCAGATGTGACATAGGGTTTTATTTGGACATTTCCTTCTCTTGTATCGATGTTATTTGCATATTTTACCCCCTTAGTCGTTTTTTACGGCACCCACAAGTAAGATAAGGTGTGGTGAATTGTATTCTTATTTCACACCGCATTCTCATTATCGTAATAATTTGTAACATAAATAACAAAATAATGATTATAATTGGATATTAAGTACCTATTTACATACAATGTAATGCAATTATCTTATCAAAACTAAAATGTTGCTAGATTAAGACACGGTCAATGGTTTGAAGGAGAGATTGCTACTAAAGGTCGAGATGAGTAACTGATTAAAATATTTTTTTTTTGCTATTCGCAGCCCTAAATGGCTGGCTCGACGTCGTAGGGTAAAAGAGGGTAAACAGAGACACTTTTTTTATTGGGGTGCCCCGCGGCCCCATAACCCCCGTATCTCCTATCTTTCGGCATTGGGCCGAACATCAGTACCGAGTTCCTTGTCCTCCATGGCCGGCCCGGTGGGATGAAAGTCACTTAAGCCAAGATTGAAATAAAAATATAATAGGAAATAAAATTTATATTCCAAGCATCTTACAACAAAATCTACTTATTTAACTAATATTTCAGATCAATAATAATTACTTTGATTATAAAAAAAATAGCAAAAAATGATAAAAAAAATGTACTCTCATTGTAAGCCCATGAATCACAAAACTATACCTATATTCTGGGGGCTCTACCGGAGTAATCCTAGTGTCATCATAATTATAATTAATGTTTTTAGGACAAACAACTGCATATCCTCCGTCTTATTAAATGCTGTGCTTGCATTTATCTCCGTCTTATTAAATGCTGTGCTTGCATTTATGCTAGTCGCTTCCGATGGCTTGACATATTTTTCTTTCTTTAATCCATACAACCTTCCACGTGGTGACGGAGTAAGAATACTATTCACCGCTCCCTATCTTGCCCATGGATGTCGTAAAAGATGACTATAGGATATAATATGCACATAACATCTGTGTAAGAGAAGGAAAACTCGAAATAAAACCCTATATCAACATGTCTGACCAGCACGATATAGTAGGTCAAATTCCCTCCCATTGTGGAGGAGGCCCGAGCCCAACAGTGGGACATATGTGGACTGCGATAATGATGATGAATCCATACAACCATTCTCGTCCTGCCATTTTTGAAAACTTATTAACAATGTGTTTACAATTCTTGTTTTCAGGAAAATCAAATGCTACTTTTCTCACACCTATTAACCGTCTTCTTTATCAAGCTATTTCCCGCCATGATAACTATTTAAATTTTTGTTCAGGACTGAAAAGAGTGACCAAAACATGGTGCTGAGTTGATTTTTTTAGCATGTTACTTTTATCAAGTAGAAAAAAGAAAGTCTGTAAAATAGAAAGCTGGGTGATATTTTCGTATAGAATATTCATGCTCTCAATAAGAAATATTGTTTTTCTTTTATATTTTTGAATACTAGGAATCATTTTTAGTAGTTCTCACCCGTACTTTCAGCATCTAAACAGAAATATACATAACATACTATCGTGCCTAATTTCAACCGACTCCCACAACATAACTTTTTTTTTTTACGCTGTGGAAAATGCATTGCATTGCAATGCATAGTATGAGTCGCAGGTGGGTAGGCCTCGCCGAAGTGGGATGGCTCGTCGGCATACCGACTAAAAACCAGCAGCGGCCCACTCGTCTATCCTCGTCTATTTTGGGGTGTCAAAGGGTCGCCTTTTGGGCATGCGACTTTGGCATCCCGACGGTCGGCCTTGCGGCCACGTCCCGAATAGGGATTCATCACGATGGAGGATTCATCAGGCGGGCGTACTCCCTGCGCCGTCTCCCTAATCGCCGTCTGCGAATTTGATTGGCGTGGGCGTTGGCTTCTCGTGCTCGTTCTGCGGCCTCCTTTTGCGCTATCATGGCTTCGCAAAAGGAGGCGGTCGCCGACTAGCAGTCGTCACTGCTGAGCATTTTTGTAATTAGGGCCAGCAGTGACAGATCTCCTCCAATGATCGCCACTAGGTCGTGCCGCTGCGCACTCCAAGTGGGGCATTCTCCCAGAGTGTGGTCCATATTATCAATAGGTGCACCACACTCATGGCATCCAGGGCCTCTTCTCGTCTCGCAATCTGATAAAGGTACTTACCGAAGCACCCGTGCCTGGTAAGCACCTGTATCAGCCTAAACGATAAATTGCCGTGTTTTCTATTTATCCAGCGGTAGAGGTGCGGACCCACAGCGGCTACGGTTCCTCGCCCTGCTACGACGGATTCTAGGTCCTCTTTCCACCACTGGACAAGAGCTGCATGGGCTACATTCCTGTGCCGCTCCCTTTTGGACATCCTTTCACCCCGTGTTCGTGCTGCGACGTAGGCTTGATATATTGCCGCCTGAAACTTTGCTTGTAACTCCCAAGGAGAATCATCTGCCAGCAATGTGGCTGTCGTCCATGACACCGAACGGTAGCGCCTAATAGCTCTCACCGCCGTAATTCTTTGAGGTCTTCGTAGAAGAGCCTTGTTACAGTCGGTGAGTGAGTCAGCTCATATAGGAGCACCATAGAGTGCCATAGATCGCAAAATATCGACGTATAATCGCCGACAAGATGAGCGTGGCCCTCCAGAATTGGACAAAAGCCTACCCAGCGCCGCAGCTGTGTTCACGAGTTTTGGAGAAAGCTGGGTAAGATATAGTTCGAAGCCCCATCTTCTGTCCAGGAGCAGGCCCAGATATTTCATGTTAGCCCATACAGGCACGGCAACTTCTAGCACCCTGATACATGCACCTCGTGGAGGACCTCGGCGAGGACCATGAAGTAGGAGGGCCTCTGTCTTGTGCAGGGAGACCTTCAGGACCAGCATAACGATTCGTTCTACGACGAGGGCCGTTCCGACCTCCGCCAATCGGGCTGCTTCTTGGAATCCTGCTCTTCTCGCGGTTATAAGAGTGTCGTCTGGATAGCAAATCATTGCCATTCCAGGTAGGAGGGCGCCCCTAAGCAGCCAGTCGAATCTGATGTTCCACAATACCGAGCCAAGGACCGATCCTTGTGGAACACCGCACGCCTTCCGATGGCGAAACAGACGTCCATTTGTCCCTTCCCAAAGCACGTATCTATTTTGAAGATAAGCCTCTAGCAGCCTGCGGCGATAAAGGGGCACGTTGTGGTATCGGAGTACCTCCCTGAGCGTCCCGAACGGGAGGCTGTTGAAGGCATTCGCAATGTCAAGCGATACTGCCAAAACAACCTCGCCGCCAGATATCGCCTCCGTCGTTAAGTTCTTCAAAGCAGCTAGCGCATTTATTGTCGACCGGCCGACCCTGAAGCCGTATTGTGCATCCGACAAGCCCGGACCTACCATCTCGAGGTGCCGAACAAGGCGGTCAGCCAATATTTTCTCAAACAGCTTAGCCGTCTCGTTCAGCAGTACGAGCAGTCTATACGCGGAGGGAGAATCGATTGGTCGACCTGGCTTTTGTAACAAGCAGAGTCTACCAACCTTCCATGACTCCGGGAATCGACCGCATGTCATACATTGATCGAGGAGTTCCCGGAGCCCTCCCTTCAAATATTCCGTGGTGGTAGCAAATATTAGCCTCGGGGTACCATCAGGACCAGGTACTTTCCCTTTGCCTCGGAGACAAGAGGGAGCTCTCTCAATTTCTCCATCAGTGATAGATGGGATCTCGCCACACTCCTCCGTCAGCAGTGGTAAAGCCATAACTGGGGCGACGTGATCTGTAGGATGTGGCAACATATCCCTGATAAACTTCGACAGGAGGTCCTGGCCCATAGTCTCGGTGACAGGGGCACCGTAAGCTCGCAGCTTGTTCCGTGCCATTAAATACGGACGTCCCCAGGGATTCCTATCAAGAGCTTCTAGAAGCTCCTGGCGAGCTCTGTCTTTGGTCTCTCTGATGGCCAGCTATAAATCTATTTTTCTTTCGACGATAATCTATTCGCAGTTGGCCCTCTAGGATAGCACTACTATTTTGTCGGCGGCTTCTTATGTAAGCTCGGCGGGCTTGGTTGCAGTTCACTCTAAGCTCCACCAGTATACTTGGTGTCGAGCTGGCCTCCGCTGGGCCCTCGGCATCGCGGCATCACGTATTGCAGTTAAGCTACTACGTATACTGTCTGCAAGCCTCTCCACATCGCTGCTTTCCTGCCTTACTGAACTCCAGCGCTTTACAATGGCAACCTTCTGAGCTATTGCCCGATCCAGCTTACTAAGAACCCACCTGGGCGGCTTACCAGTGCGCTGTCGAGGCACCGGTGTTCCGGAAGAGGTGGAAACCCTAAATCGAATGTATCTGTGATCCGTCAGGGTTTCCACCTCCTCCTCAACACTCCAGTCATTCACCCTGCTAACGACATCGGGGGTGACGAAGGTTAAGTCCACCACGAACCCCCCACGATGCCGCACGCAGGTGTAAGCCGCGTACTCGTCTTTGGAGTTTATAGTTTCCTTGATATTTGGGTGACTCACATTGCCCATTGACTCTCATTACCCGTTCTTCCCCTACCTACTCTAAGAAAATCAACCTTTGAATAATAGCAACTTGCCACTGTACTTCACCCTGTGAGCGAGAGAGCCAGATGTCCAAAAATATCTTATGTTGAGAGGAGCTGTGCTCCTATTACAGCAAAGGTCGAGGCCCAAACGAAAACAATTGTAAAGCACTTTTATACCATATTCACTACACCCTAGCACTTCCTCCGGACCACATTAACAATATCAATAAAATTATATAATACACGTTGAAATGCTAAGATGTAATATAAAACCACATGACGCATTCACATGCCCGCTTAAATTCTCATAGGTACTTGTGTTTTATATAAACTCATTTGCAAAAAAAACGGGCGGTTTTGATTTTCATTCATATTTAAAAAGATACAATACCAAAAAGGTTTCAATCGTTTGTACACGTTACTGGCCGGTTTTAAAAATGCTGTGGTATTTAAAAAAGTACGTTCTAAATTCAATTTTTCATTTGATGTTCATTTTTACAGAAAACCCCTTTTTATCCTACATTTTTGGCGCGAAGTTCCAGAAGTTAACATCGACTTTCATAACTTTTATTCAATTTTTATCGATTAATTTCATATCCTTGACTGTCAAAGCTTTATTTAATGCTGTTTGGCTGTATCAAAAATGGTAGATAAAGTGGTAAAAGCTACCAAAATTATCGCGCTGCTTGAAGAGGGTTGCAGCCAATGTTTCGTGGCTAGGAGGCTAAATGTTAGTCGCTCGACAGTCCAAAGGACCTGGCAGCGATATCAGGAGACTGGTTCCGTCGAGAGAAGGCCTGGTTCTGGAAGAAAACCATGTACCCAACCACGGGATGATCGTTTTCTTGTGAGTCGCGCATTGAGAAATCGCAAATCTTCGTATGTGGATCTTAAGAACAACCTCCAAGAAGTAAGAAATGTGCATATTAGTCTATGGACGGTCAGGAGGAGGCTTCTCGCTGCCAATATACGCAGTCACCGCCCGGCCCGCGGCCCCAAATTACTCCGTGAGCACAGAGTTCACAGGCTTAGGTTCGCTAGAAATTGTGAATCATGGACTCAAGACGATTGGAATAGGGTTTTGTTCTCTGATGAAGCCAGGATATCTCTGTTCGGTGAAGATCGACGTCGGCGAGTGCTAAGAAGACAAGGAGAACGCTTTGCAGAGGCATGTTTCGAAGAAATCACACCTTATGGTGGGGGCTCTGTTATGTTTTGGGCAGGAATAAATTCAATGGATCGTACAGAGTTAGTCTTCATTGAAAACGGCTCACTGACTGGGCATCGATACATAACGGAAGTTCTAATTTCTCATGCACAACCCGCATTGGCCGCTCTAGGTGAAGACTCGATTTTTATGGACGACAATGCTCGCGCCCACCGATCCCGCGATGTTAATGCGTATGTGCAAGAGGTCGGCATTCGTCGTTTGGATTGGCCAGCTCGAAGTCCCGACCTCAATCCCATAGAGCATGTCTGGGACGTTCTGAAACGGCGTGTGAGATCAGTACACCCGGCTCCGCAGACCATCAGAGAGCTGAAGAATGTGATTACTGCGGAGTGGGAACGTATTCCGCAAGCAAGTATCCGGGATATACTCGCTAGCATGCCCAGACGAATTCAAGCTGTGATTTTAGCTAGAGGGGGTCACACTCGATACTAAACATTTATCTGCTTTTACTTTATTAAAGAAAAACAAACAAAAAAACTTTTTTATTTTTACTTCATGAGCATATGCACTACTAGCGAATATACACTACTAGCGAGGTTTAGCATTATTTCCCATAAATTGTATCTAAATTTTATGAAATACTGATGAAAACGATTATTTTCTTATTAATTTAGCAAATTGTGTGGATAAAACTACCTATAATTATCAAACAAAGAAATATTAACATTTGAAATGGTTCATTGCTTAGGTGCCCGTTTTTTTTGCAAATGAGTGTATATATAGACTGTTTGATCATTTTAAATCACATGGCCATAGACAATAGAACATAGCATAATATGGAAATTAGCCAGAATTAACTCAAGGGGATTTGCGAATACAAGTTAATTATAGTTTAACTTTAGTATTAAATTAAAATTTTATTACTTTATTTATATCTTTGTTGTGTTATTCACATGCATTTGCGGAAAACAATTAAATTCGCACTTTTAATTTTAATTAACGGGTAGTTTTGACTACGTCGCTAATTATGATTTTGTTTTTAAATCCATGATCTAAAAAGTGCCAAAATATGCTAATTTCAGCCTCATTTTAAAGAAGAACCTGTATTTTAAGGCGTTGATCCAAACGTCATATTACTTTTGTTATGTACTTATTTTTGAACGTTAATAAAACTGAGGTTTAAATATAAAATTAAATATCTTATAAAATCTCTTGTTATTATTTTTTTCATACTACTTACTCCTTCAAACTGCTGTTCTGTCATATGGCATACGTATATGCAATAGGGATGCAAATGATACATCGATGTTTCAATAAAAAAACATCGATGTTGTTAATACAACATGGTTGGATGTTTTTTTTTTTTTTTTTCTTTCAACCATCTATTAGGAATGATTGATAGTTTTTGCAGAGCCCACGACACTGCGGTCATCAATGACTTTTCTATTAAAGCTGTTATTTTTTTTTAAACTCTGTTTCTAATTAACTTGTTGCAGTTAACGTAAGCTTGCATTAACCTTTCTAAATGACATCGCCGACGCATTCAATAAATAGTCTGCCATTCAGCTGCGTCAGGGAGGCGCTCCGTTACCACGGAGTGCCAGCTTACCTGAGGCGGCTGGTGGCAGACTATTTAGAGGGGCGCAGCGTCCTCTACGCCAACCGAGTAGGGGACGTTGTGCGAACGCCCATAACGTGCGGTGTTCCACAGGGGTCGGTCCTCGGACCCACCCTGTGGAACATCGGCTACGACTGGGCGTTGCGGAGGAGCCTCCCACCCGGGCTGGGCGTGATTTGTTATGCCGACGACACGCTCGTCACAGCCCGCGGTGGGACGCTACAAGAGGCGGTAAGCCTGGCGACCTCAGGCACCGAAGAGGTCGTCAGGCGGATCGAGGCGCTGGGGTTGAGGGTGGCCCTGGACAAGACGGAGGCCCTCTTGTTCCATGGGCCCCGAATGAACCCTCCCATCGGCGTCTCGATCACCGTCAATTCGGTTGGGATCAGCATCCAGGCCCATATGAAGTACTTGGGCCTGGTGCTCGACGGGCGATGGTGGTTTCGGGAGCATTTCTGCAGGCTCGTCCCGCGGCTCGTCGGCGTGGCGTCCGCCCTACAATGGCTGATGCCGAATGTGGGCGGACCGCAATGGCTGATGCCGAATGTGAGCGGACCGAGCGCGGCATGTCGACAGCTGTACGCGGGGGTCATGCGGTCGATGGCCCTGTACGGCGCACCGTTGTGGGCGGGATCCATGACCGCCCGACTTAGGGCCCTTCTGTGGCGTCCACAGAAGGTCATGGCGGTCAGGATCATCCGCGGGTACCGCACGGTGGCGACGGAGGCGGCGTGCCTATTGGCCGGGACTCCCCCGTGGGACCTGGAGGCGGAAATGCTCGCCGACTTGTATCGGCGGGTGTCGGGGGTGCGCGGGGGGGGGCGGTGTTGTTTCCTTGAAGGAGCTCACCGCCTGGCAGGTCATCGCCCGTTGGGCAGACCGGCTGGAGAGGCCTCGATACGGTGTTTGGACCGTGGAGGCCTTCCGGCCGGTGCTGATGCAGTGGTTAGAAAGGCGGCACGGGGTGCTCTCCTTCCGACTCGTACAGGTCTTGACGGGGCATGGATGCTTCGGCAAGTACCTGTACAGGGTCGCTAGGAGGGAGAGAAATCCGTCCTGCCACCACTGCGATTGCGACGAGGACATGGCGCAGCACACGCTCGAGGTCTGTGCCGCTTGGGCAGAGCCGCGTCGTGAACTCGTCGCAATCATCGGTGCAGACCTGACGCTGCCGACCATCGCTAGGGAGATGCTCGGCAGCATCAGGAATTGGGATGCGGTTGCAGCCTTCTGCGAGGCAGTTATTTCGCAGAAGGAGGCGGCGGGTCGCGAGCGCGAGGAGCACAGCCTCGATGATGCGACCCGCCGTCGGCGACTGGGGCGGTGCAGGCGGGAGTACCTGCGTGCAATGCCGCCCTAGCCGAGGCCGCGGGTGACGTGACCGGAGATTAGTCCGTCACCCGCCGAGAGGCCGACCGCGTGAGGAAAGACCGACGTCCTCCCCGAGGGGGGGACGTCGGTCGATGGGAGGGTACCCCAAGTAGGGGGTATTTCGTCGGGCTGACCACTGATGACAAGTAACACTGCTCCAGTGATCGGCCCAACGACGAAGGCGACGTGGTGTTCGGGTGGGTTGCGGGAGTTCCGTGCTCCGTGCCCCTCTGTCGCCCCGGACGGAGTGGTGCGGAGGCGCGCCGACCGCAGCCCAGCAAATAAAAAAAAAAAAAAAACCTTTCTAAATAAAAAGATACTTGTTAAATGTAATGATATTTCCTCTACTAGGATAAGGATATCCTAAAGATCTTTACTAGCTTATTCGATAAATAATATTATTATAGATAAGCCTGTTTTCGTGTTAAATTAAATTTAGGATTGTTTGTACTATGTATTCTAAATTTAAAAAAAAAATCGATGTTCGATACATCGATGTATTTAGGTGATGTTTTTTCGGCGACGCCCAGCGACAACTGTCGGCCCGGTCCGAGCCAGGCGGGCGGGTGCACTGACCGTAGCCCACACCCAAATAAAAAAGGTCTATATAAAGGTCTCAAACATCTCTTACGATACCCACGAGCTATAGGTTGGTACCTACTATTTGTAGCCGTTACCGCACAGTACTTGTGTGTGTTTTTGTATATATTGAATGACAAATGTCATTCTAGTGATGGCCGCTCTAGTAGTTAACTCGTGATCGTATGCCGCTTGTGGGATCTGGTCCAACCATAATAGTTTGAATTATATTAAGTGTCTTGCGGTTCGAAGGGCATCACACTGGAGCTAGTTCTTACAAAACATGTACACAATTGTATATCTAGTAAGAAGAAAAAAAAATTTAAAATAATAGACAAGCCCGCTGTTTCTTGCCGGATCTTCTCAGTAGCGGTCGTGTTCCGATCCGCTGGTAGTATATTTTTTTTGGAAATTGTAAACCTGACAATATGTAAGTGCCCTCTCGGGGTTTATGCATAAAAATAATTTGAATTTGAATTCAATATATAAAAAAAGTATTATAAACGTAATTTTATATAATGCATCTATCTATCTATCTTAGCCCATATCCTATGGCATTCTTTTGTTTATGACCTCTTTTTGCGAAGACGTTATAGCGCAAAAGGAGTCAGCAGGTTGGGCACGTGAGGTGGATGCCCATGCTGACCCACCTCGGAGGCAACGTCTGGGAAGGAGGAAGGGACGATGCACGCTTCTATTCTCCCAGGCATGATTGACCTAGGACATAGGATTTAAACCAACCGCCGGAACATTAGAGTCGTCCCACAGAAGGCGAAGACGCGGGTCCGCTGTAAAAAAGAAATCCCATATAGGTCCCACTACTGGGCTAATTGTACTAGTGGTCGCCGTGTGGTCGAAATTCGGCCATAATTCATTTTAATTAATTTTTCTGCTATACAATTTTCTTTAATTTTATTTAGGTATAATTGTAAATTGAGCAAACTGTATTTCACTAATAACTAATATATAAGCACAAATCTCTATTAGACATTGTCATCATAATTATGATTGTTTGACATTCATTTTTGATTTTAACCGTAAACAAAAGTGTATAAGCGTTGCTACGCAACACACTCACACAAACGTGTGTGTGTGTGTGTGTGTAGCGATTGCGTTGTAGTGTGCGTAATGCTATTTTTAATTAATTTAATGCATTTCTAATCCATTATTATATGAAATTTCAGTTTTATGCACTTCTCCTCATTATATACTTCAACTGTGCCAAATTTCATACTTGTTTCATACTTGTAAAAATAGTGGCCTCTAAGAAGAGAAAAAAGAGAAAGCACATGGGGACGGGGAAGGCCACGAGCGTCAAAAGGCGAGAGTTGGCCAAGCAGGAGCGGCTGGCTAGAGAGGCCGCGGCAGCCGCTCCGACTGCTGACGAGGGCGGCAGTACTGCCGCAGAGCCGTCGGACACCGACATGTCGGCAGTTGAGACCGTCGGTGGGTCATCCCAGTCGCCGGCATCGGCCCTGGCGGCAGCACTAGAGGTTGGGGAGGAGGCCCTCCCCTTGATGGTGCGGAAGCGCCCCCTAAATATGGGTGGCAGCTCAGAGTCCGCCTCCGAGGGGAGTGGCGCTATCATGCCTCCTCCCAAGGTTCCAGCCACTCGTAGAGGACGAGGGGCTGCAGTGGTGGCGGCGAGGTCGACGGCTCCAGCGTCGATTGGTCATGTGCGGGGGACCGATGCCCAAAAGCGGGCGAATGAGGCGGCTGCCGCGAGGATGATGAGGGTTTTAGCGGACATCTCTCCCACCAGCGCGGCAGCTGCAGAGCCCGCTGTAGGTGTGGACCCTCCACCTACCGATGTGGCAACCCTGCAGGCCGAAAATGCCCGCCTTAGTGGTGAGGTCTCAGGCCTGCAGGAGAAGAATAAGGCCCTACAAAAGGAGCTGTCGGCGATGCAGAAGGCGAACCGCGAGTTGGCCAAGCAAATGGCCGACTTGTGGCGCCAGGTCGCGCAGCTGGCGAGGACCGCGCCGTCGACAAGCGTCGGCCCTACCGCCGCCCCCGCCGTCCCCATTGCGCCAACTCGCGCTGCGGCGAGTCCCCAGAGGGCACAGCCGGCCGAAGCGGTCCCGCTGCCCGCAGTGGACGGCGTGCCGGACCAGACCATGCGCGCCATGGTGGACGTCTTCGGCAAAATGCTCGACGCGCGCATGGCGGCTCTGGAGTCAAGACTGCCTCCGGAGCCCCGTCTTCGGCCGCCGCTGGCTGCGGACAGGCCCAAGGCCGCGGTGTCAGCCCCTGATGCGCTACCCTGCCAGGGCGGGCGCGTAGGGAGCTACGCTGCGGCCGTTGCTGGACCGAAGTCCAAAGGTTCCGCGAGGAAGAAGGTGGCACCGGCTCCTGCTCAGGCCGGACCTCAGCCGCTGCCGGCAAATGCACCGCCGGTAGCAGCCAACGCAGCCGCGGCCGTGACTGCTGTGCCCGGCCCCTCCGCTGCACCTGAAGAAGGTTGGCAGACAGCCGAGCGCAGCCGAAAAAGTTGCGGCCAGAAGAGGAGAGCGGAGGCCAAAAGTGCCGCCAAAGCCTCCGCTCCCAAAGCAGGAGCCGCAAATAAGAGGTCGCGCAGGAGGCTCCGGCCGCCAAAGTCAGCCGCGGTGGTGATCACCGTGCTGCCTGAGGCGGCCGAAAACGGCCTCAGCTATGAGGCCGTCTTACGTCGCGCCCGGCGGGAGCTTGACGTCTCCGATTTAGGAGGCGTCGAAGCCAGGACCCGCAAGGCCCGGACAGGGGCACGGATTCTAGAGTTCCCTGGGGCCGAGAGAGCTAAGACGGCTGATAGCATGGCGGCTAAGTTGAGGGGTCTGTTCGCAGAGGAGGGTGGCGTCAAAATCGCCAGACCCGTAAAGTGCGCAGAACTACGCGTCGCGGGTCTGGACGACTCCGTGACGGTGAATGACATCCGGGAGGCCATCGTTTCGAAAACCGGGTGTCCCGTGGACACCGTCCGAATTGGCGCCATCAGCCCTGATCCGGGCGGCGTCGGTGCTGCCTGGGCGCAGTGCCCGGTGGACCGGGCCCGGTGGCCAATTGCTTGGCCGACTCAGGCAGACTCCTCGTGGGCTGGAGCTCGGCGCGGGTGACCGTGCTGGAGTCCCGGCCTGCGAGGTGCTACAAGTGCATGGCGGTCGGACACACTTGGCCGACATGCACCAATTGCTTTGACTGCAGCGATCTGTGCTTCCGCTGCGGTCAACCCGGGCACAAGGCGGCATCCTGCGCCGCCACTACCCCCCCCCCCCCCCTCACCGAGACTCTCCAGCCCAGCCTCCTCACCAGAGTTGTCGAGGACCTCTTTCCACGGCGGGCGGAGCACACGCCTCCGGTCATGGCTTCGCCGAACAGCGACCGGGAGGCCGAAGATGAAAGTGCTCCGCCCATCACGGAGCCGGAAATGGGAGCGGCGGTGGCGCGTATGCGAGTCAAATCCACCGCCCCCGGGCCCAACGGTATTCCGAACCGTGTGCTGGCCCTGGTCCTTGAGCACCTGGGACCACGCCTCAGGGGACTGTTCGACGCTTGTTTGACGTCCGGGCAGTTCCCTGGGTGCTGGAAAGAGGGGAGGCTGGTTCTCCTGCCGAAGCCGGGACGGTCTCCCGAGTCGGCCTCGGCCTACAGGCCCATCGTGCTGCTCGATGATGCGGGTAAGCTGCTAGAGAGGGTGTTGGCTGCCTTCATCGAGCGGCACCTCGTCGGGGTCGGGCCCGATCTGTCGGACGCCCAGTTTGGTTTTCAGAGAGGGCGTTCGACGATCGCGGCCCTGCTGCGCCTGAAGGCCGTGGTAGCAGAGGCCGTCAGCGGCGGAGGAGTCCTGTTGGCGGTGTCCCTGGACATCGCCAATGCCTTCAACAGTCTGCCATTCAGCTGCATCAGGGAGGGACTGAGGTATCACGGGGTGCCCGTGTACCTCAGGCGGCTGGTGGCAGACTACTTGGAGGGGCGCAGCGTCCTCTACGTTGACCGAGTAGGGGACGTTGTGCGAACGCCCATGACGTGCGGTGTCCCACAGGGGTCGGTTCTGGGTCCGACCCTGTGGAACATCGGCTACGACTGGGCGTTGAGAGGAAGTCTCCCACCCGGGCTGGGCGTAATTTGCTACGCCGACGATACACTCGTCACAGCCCGGGGTGGGACGCTAGAGGAGGCGGCACGCCTGGCAACTCTCGGCACCGAGGAGATTGTCAGGCGGATCGAAGCGCTGGGGTTGAGGGTAGCCCTGGAAAAGACGGAGGCCCTTTTGTTCCATGGCCTCCGTACCGCCAGGCCTCCCGCCGGCGCTTCGATCACCGTGAAGTCAGTCACCATCAGCATCCAGGCCCACATGAAGTACTTGGGCCTGGTGCTCGACGGGCATTTTTGGTTCCGGGAGCATCTCCATCGACTTGTTCCCCGGCTTGTCGGCGCGGCGTCCGCCCTTTCGCGGCTGATGCCGAATGTGGGTGGACCCAGTGCTACGTGCCGACAGCTGTACACGGGGGTGATCCGATCGATGGCCCTGTATGGCGCACCGGTGTGGGTGGGGTCCCTGACCGTCCGTCTTAGGGCCCTCCTGTGGCGACCACAGAGGGTCATGGCGATCAGGGCCATACGGGGTTACCGCACCGTGGCGACGGAGGCAGCGTGCCTCCTGGCCGGAACTCCCCCGTGGGACCTGGAGGCGGAGATGCTCGCCGACATTTATCGGCGGGTGTCGGAGACGCGCGCCCGCGACGGTATGGTCTCCTTGCAGGAGATCACCGCCTGGCGGGTCGATGCCCGCCGAGGAGTCATTGCCCGTTGGGCAGTCCGGCTGGAGAGTCCTCGGTACGGTGTCAGGACCGTCGAGGCCTTCCGGCCGGTGCTGATGGAGTGGTTGGAGCGGACGCACGGGGTGCTTTCCTTCCGACTTGTGCAGGTGCTGACGGGGCACGGGTGTTTTGGGAAGTACCTGCACAAGATTGTCAAGAGGGAGAGCACACCGTCCTGCCACCACTGCAGTTGCGACGAGGACACGGCGCAGCACACGCTCGAGGAGTGTGCTGCGTGCGAAAGGGAGCGCCGTGAACTCGTCGCGATTATCGGTGCCGACCTGGCGCTGCCGACCATCGCCAGGGAGATGCTCGACAGCGTCAGGAACTGGGACGCGGTCGCCGCCTTCTGTGAGGCCGTAATCTCACGGAAGGATGCGGCGGATCGTGTGCGAGTAGAGCTGAGGCCGCGGGTGATCGGACCGGGGAATTGTCCGTCACCCGCAGAGAGGCTGACCGCGCGATGGCGACCGACGTCCCAGTACGTCGAGACGCGAGGTTACCCGAAAGGGTATTCCGTCGGGCCGACCACTGATGACAAGTCACATCTGCTCCGGTGGTCGGCCCAACAAACAACGAGGTGACGTGGGTACGGGTGGGTTATGGGCCCGCGCGCCGTCCTTTCATCGCCCCGGACGGACGGGACCGCGCGTGCGCTTACCATAGCCCAACAAAAAAAAACAAAAAAAAAAAAAAAGGGTGACCACATTGCCTCAGCAATAGCTGAGACAGATACCACATTTTGGCCTCACGCATGTGCATAGTTATATATAAAAGTTCATTGCTTGAAAAATGTGAGGTTGCAAAATAAAAATATTTTCTCTTTCTTTCTATAAAGTGTCCCGTTTAAAAATCGAACATAGCATAGTTCCACCATTTCATTTCATTTATTTTATTTCAGATCATGTATGCCCCACTATTGGGCTCGCATCCTCCATAATAGGAGGGAAATTGACGTACTAAATCCCGCTGGTCAAACGGGTTGGTAGGGTTCGTAAGGTTTTATTTGGAATTTTCCTTCTCTTACACAGATGTTATATGCATATTATATCCCTTAGTCGCCCTTTACGACGCCCACTGGCAAAGGAGGCGGTGAATTGTATTTTTAGTTCGTTATCGTAATAATTTATAACATAAACAACAAAATAATTATTATAATTGATGTGTAGTTTCTATTTACATACAATGTAATGCAATTATCTTATCAAAACTAAAATGTTGCTAGATTAAAACGGACGGACGGATGGACAATGGTTTGAAGAAGAACTTGCTACTAAAAAACGAGATGAATAATTGATTAAAATATATTTTTTCTAGCTGCAATTAGAAATGTCTGACTCATGATAGTATCTATTCTCAAAGATTTAATCATATCTCATTTTTAATCAAAATTATCACCACAATATCACTCGTTATTCGTTTGTTTTATCCTTAAATCTTATTTTAATGCCCCGTCCACATGTTGGCCGAGCCGCGGCCAACGCGAGCGTCATCAAATAGGTACAAAGCAAGTGCTAGCGTCCACACGTTGGACAAGTGCGGCGAACGCCAACGCGAGTGGCCAACGTAGACGAGTATTTGCAGAGTTGTCTACACGTTGGCCGCTGTCAGTGTTCACTGTGCATTGAAACACTACGGACGTTGAAATAGACGTCGCTACAGCTTCGGCTAATTATTTAATGAGCGTATATAACTATTATCTCAGTGTATACTGCAGTAAAGTGGGAAAAAAAGAAGGTGGTTGATACTGAGTACTCACAGAAATAGAACAATGTAAGATATATCCGTGTGGTGACGGAGTAAGAAAAAATTCACCAGTCCCTATCTTTTGCATGGATGTCGTAAAAGACGACTAAGGGATATAATACATAATACGCATATAACATCTATGCAAGAGAAGGAAACCTAGAAATAAAACCCTATACCAACCGACTAGCATGGAATAGTAAGATTAGTTTCCCTCCTATTGTGAAGGAGGCTCGAGCCCAACAATGCGACGTATATGAGCTGAAATGATGATGAATGATGAAGATACTTTTTGATACTATAGGTGACAACATATAGGGTGACTCGGATCTAATTATTTACTGCATATCTAGAAGTAGTGGTGCAAATTTGAAAATATAACCATTTGTGTTAAGCGACATTATCACATTAAACGCGTCTGACAGCGATGGATGTCAACCGTGTAACGGCGAGCAGGCCAACGTGTGGACGGCATTAGCCGAGCGCATACGAGCGCCTTTGATTTGTGCACAAAAACTAACACCGAGGCAAAGTAAGGCAAGTGATCACGAGCAACGGCGAGTGACGGCGAGTGAAGACAAATCAGCTGTCCACATGTTGACGCTTGTATTCACTCGGCCAGCTAGGCGAGCAACGGCGAGCGTTGGCCAACTAAGGCAAATCGGGTGTACACACGTTGGCGTTGGTCATCGCTCGCCTACGCTCGGCCAACATGTAGACGGGGCATAAGATATAACAATGATTAAATGTGTAAACGAGGCAAACACAAATTATGAGAACTGGTTCAAGCTGTTTAAATGGTAATCCACGGTAAAGGCATAAAACTCGTCGTAATAAATTATTTAATAACATGTTTTATTATTTACTGGACGACCTTTTTTCTCATCGTGGTACCACAGATAGCAATAGGCCAGCTGATAATGTATAACTAGTATTAATATAATAACTTTTTAATACCATAATCGTGTCTATTTTATTTTAAAATCATTTGATTTAATAGATGTACCGTGTAAGGTATTTAGACTGGTGTACATATATTCTCCGTGTAGTGACGAAGTAAGAATACAATTCACCACCACTTGGACCATCACATCATCACCATCTTGCCCGTGGGTGACTTAAAAAACTATTAAGGGATATAATATGCATATAACATCTATGCAACAGATGGAAAAGTCGATATGAAGGCCTCTTTTTTTTATTGGGCTACGGTCAGTGCACCCGCCGCCCGACTCCGTTCGAGGCGACAGAGGGGCGGCGCGCGGCTCCGAACACGTCACCTTCGTCGTTGGGCTGACCACCGGCGTCGAGGTACTTACCTTCAGTGGTCAACCCGACGGAATACCCCGAGAGAGTACCCTCTCCTCACGACGTCCCGCCTTGGAGACGTCGGTCGCCGTCGCGCGATCAGCCTCTCTACGGGTGATGGACTAAATCGCCGGCCACATCACCCATGAAATGAAACCCTACACCAACATATCTGACCAGCAACGTGTAGTAGTTTAATTTCACTCCTATTCTGGAGTAGGTTCGAGTCCAGCTGTAGGACCTTAATGAGCGGTAATGATAATATTCGTTAGATCAATTTTTATATACATGTGGTGATGGAGTCAGAATTTAGTTTTCACCATTCCATGTTTGCTCGTGAAAGTCGTAAAAGTCGCCTAAGGATCCACCAGGAGAGCGGGTACCAGCTATCGCCTGGAAAACGTATAAGATCTCACTGCGATCGCCAACCCGCTGGTCAAGCGTGGTGATTACAACATTATCCTCTCATATTACGAACAAAGAGCAAATAACCCTCAATCATAGCAGCTCTGCTATCTTACGGGCTTATTTTGTTACTAGACGTCGTTTGATGCAGGTGGCAAAGGACCGCACTTTATGACACAACATGAAGGCCTACGCCCAGTAATGAACGGTGACAAACTGAATGTTGATAATGAAATAAATCATCAGATCAAATATTTTGCCGACCGCAGCCCACCCACAAAAAAAACAAAAAAAAGATCAAATATTTTAGCAACTTCGTAACTCATATTTATGAAACTTACGTAAACATTATCGAAATTGTATCAAGCGCAACTTCAGAAGCTATTTATTATAAAAAGTCAAGTCAAGGTTGGTACAAACCCATATTTTTTATGCAACGAACTTTGGTAAAATGATGGTACACTTAAGCCACTGTAGCCATTAAAGCCAGAAGAAAAAAAAGAATAATCATGTCCTTTATATTCTTTCTCTGTGTAAAAGTGGCTTTCAGTGACCTTTCTTTAGTCAGACTATGAAACGATTAATTTTAGTTATTATATTTTCTAGTCTTACGGCTTTTTTTCTTAGATTTTAATCACGTGAGGAAGTTTTTATGAGTAATTGTATTTGTGAAGAGATTATGCCGAGCTTTCAGCGCAGTCCACCAACAACCTATCGTCAAACTATTTCCAGTAGCTAGGGTAAGGCGATTTCCGTAATGTCGGTGTAAGAACATAATAAAAGAAAACTGTTATCTTTAACGGAGAATAATAATAAAGTATGAGGAGAAGTGAAAAAAATTAATTTAATAATTTGACAAGCTCGCTCTGTTTCTTACTGAATGTAGTGAATACTTACTGAATTAATTTAAGGTAGGTAAGTAGTAAGCTAGGTAATGATTATAAATTTAAACGTGGTGATTAATTTAAATGAAACTTGATAATGTTTCTTATAACACAAAGGTACGATTTGGATATTATTATTGACCACTCTGTGTCAGCACTGGGAGGCTTTTAAAAGAAATCCATACTAGTTGACGAATATTAATAATGTATGCAGAGTCAGCAATTTCTCGTGAAAAGATATGGATATTTTATAGGTATTTTTAGTTACTTTTTAGATGAAGACAAAAATTCATATCTTTATATATAAATTTCTTGCGTACGTATGTCACTAAACTCCTCCTAAACGGTTGGACCGATGTTGATGAAATTTTTTGTGTGTTCAGGAAGATTCGAGAGTGGCTTAGATTCACAATTGGAACCGGTAGGTGGCGCTTTATTTGAACAGAACAACGTCTGTTGGGTCAGCTAGTAATAATATATAACTTTCTTTTTTTTTTTTTTTTTTTTTTGCGTGGGTCGCGGTCGGCGCGCCTCCGCACCACTCCGTCCGGGGCGACAGAGGGGCTTAAGCACGCAACTCCCGCAACCCACCCCAAAAACCACCTCGCCTTCGTCATTGGGCCGACCACCGGAGCAGGTTTACTTGTCGTCAGTGGTCGGCCCGACGGAATACCCCCTACGCGGGGTACCCTCCCGTCGACCGACGTCCCCCCCTCGGGGAGGACGTCGGTCTTTCCTCACGCGGTCGGCCTCTCGGCGGGTGACGGACTAATCCCCGGTCACGTCACCCGCGGCCTCGGCTAGGGCGGCATGAGGCGCAGATAATTGCGCCTGCGCCGCCCCAGTCGCCGGCGGCGGATCTCCTCATCGAGGCTGCGCTCCACGCGCAGACGATCCGCCGCCTCCTTCTGCGAGATCACTGTCTCGCAGTGACGAGAGTGAGTGAGACGCAGTGCGAGACAGTGATCTCGCAGAAGGCTGCGACCGCGTCCCAGTTCCTGACGCTGTCGACCATCGCCCTAGCGATGGCCGGCAGCGTCAGGTCGGCACCGATGATTGCGACGAGTTCACGGCGCTGCACTGCCCAAGCCGCGCAGGCCTCGAGCGTGTGGCGCGCCGTGTCCTCGTCGCAATCGCAGTGGTGGCAGGACGGTGTACTCTCCCTCCTCACGACCCTGTGCAGGTATTTGGCGAAGCTCCCGTGCCCCGTCAACACCTGCACTAGTCGGAAGGAGAGCACCCCGTGCCGCCTCTCCAACCACTGCATCAGCACCGGCCGGAAGGCCTCCACGGTTCGCACCCCGAACCGAGGCCTCTCCAGCCGGACTGCCCAACGGGCAATGACGTCTCAGCGGGCGTCGACGCGCCAGGCGGTGAGATCCCTTAACGAGATCACACCGCCCTCCCCGCGCACCCCCGACACCCGCCGATACAGCTCGGCGAGCATTTCCGCCTCCAGGTCCCACGGGGGAGTCCCGGCCAATAGGCACGCTGCCTCGGTCGCCACCGTGCGGTATCCGCGGATGGCCCTGACCGCCATGACCCTCTGTGGTCGCCACAGAAGGGCCCTAAGTCGGACGGTCAAGGACCCCGCCCACACCGGTGCGCCGTACAGGGCCATCGACCGGATGACCCCCGTGTACAGCCGTCGGCACGTAGCGCTCGGTCCGCCCACGTTCGGCATAAGCCACGATAGGGCGGACGCCGCGCCGACGAGCCGCGGAGCGAGCCTGCGGAAATGCTCCCGGAACCACCATTGCCCGTCGAGCACCAGGCCCAAGTACCTCATATGGGCCCGGATGCTGATGTCAACCGATCGGACGGTGATCGAGACGCCGATGGGAGGGCTCATAAGGCGCCCATGGAACAAGAGGGCCTCCGTCTTGTCCAGGGCGACCCTCAACCCCAGCGCCTCGATCCGCCTGACGACCTCTTCGGTGCCATAGGTCGCCAGGCTTACCGCCTCTTCTAGCGTCCCACCGCGGGCTGTGACGAGCGTGTCGTCGGCGTAACAAATCACGCCCAGCCCGGGCGGGAGGCTCCCCTGCAACGCCCAGTCGTAGCCGATGTTCCACAGGGTGGGTCCGAGGACCGACCCCTGTGGGACACCGCACGTCATGGGCGTTCGCACAACGTCCCCTGCTCGGTTGGTACAGAGGACGCTGCGCCCCACCAAATAGTCTGCCACTAGCCGCCTCAGGTAAGCTGGCACTCCGTGATACCGGAGCGCCTCCCTGATGCAGCTGAATGGCAGACTATTGAATGCGTTGGCGATGTCTAGGGACACCGCCAACAGCACTCCCCCACCGGTGACGGCCTCAGTCGCCACGGCCCTCAGGCGCAACAGAGCCGCGATCGTCGAACGACCCCTCCTAAACCCAAACTGGGCGTCCGACAGATCGGGCCCCGTGCCGACGAGGTGCCGCTCGATGCGGGCAGCTACCACCCTCTCCAGTAGCTTGCCCGTGTCATCGAGCAGCACGATAGGCCTGTAGGCCGAAGGCGACCCCGGAGACCGTCCCGGCTTCGGCAGGAGCACCAGCCTTCCCTCCTTGGAGCACCAGCCTTCCCTCCTTCCAGCACCCAGGGAACCGTCCGGACGCTAAACACGCGTCGAACAGCTCCCTGAGGCGGGGACCCAGGTGGTCGAGGACCAGGCCCAACACGCGGTTTGGAACACCGTCGGGCCCGGGGGCGGTGGACTTTGCGCACATGCGCGCCACCGCCACTCCCATCTCGGGTTCCGTGATGGGCAGAACACTGTCGTCGTCGGCCTCCCGGTCAGTGTCTGGCGGAGCCATGACCGGGGGCGTGTGTTCCGCCCGCCGCGGGAACAGGTCCTCGACGACCCGGGTGAGAAGGCTGGGCTGGAGAGTCTCGGTGAGGGGAAGGCCCCGCGCGCGGAGCTTATTCAGCACCGCGCGATAGGGGCGTCCCCAGGGGTCACGGTCGAGACCGTCCAGCATCTCCTGCCGACTGACGTCCTTGGCGGAGCGGACGGCCAGCCTGAAGGCCGACCGCGCATTGCGGTAGCCCTCATACAGCAAGGCCTCCCGCTCCGCGTCACGTTGCCGCCGCCGGCTGCGGGTGTAGGCCCTCCGGGCGCGAATGCACGCGGCCCGGAGATCCGCCAGCTCCCGGGACCACCAGTGGACCGCCCTCCTCGGGGGCGGACGCCGTACCCGGGGCATGGCCGCATCGCAGATCTGCGTCAACGCACTGCGGATGCGGCCAGCCTCGGCGTCCACCCCGTCCGACTGGTTGGCAGAGGACAGCCACGAGTAAACGATGGCTGTCTCCGCCAGCTGGTCCCGGTCTAAGCGACCCACAGCCCATCGCGGGAACGCAGGACGTCCATCCGCCCCGTGACCCCTGCTGGGCGTCGGGATTACCGGGGAGACCTCCATCCGGATATACCGGTGGTTCGACAAGGTCTCCACCTCCTCCACGACGCGCCAGCTCCCCACGCGTGCGGCGACCTCGGGGCTAGCGAACGAAAGGTCCACTATCGACCCGCCCCGTTGTCGCACGCACGTATGCACCGAGCCCCTGTTCAGCAAACAGAGGCCCAGTGCCGAATAATATATAACTTAAATATCTTGTATATCTTGTTCTGGCAGTTTATTTTACAAGTATATTAAGGTAACTAAACGAATAATAACTTTGTAAGGAAATATGGCCGTGTGATGACGGAATAATAATACAATTCACCTTTCCCTATCCTGCCCGCGACAAACACGATTACTAAGGAATACAATACGCTTATAACATCTATGTAAGAGAAAGAAACATTTTAAGCAATACTCTGTATGAACCTGCCTGATCAGCATAATATTGTAAGGTCAATTGTCCTCTTATTGTAGAGGTTTGAACCTAGCAGTGGGACTTATATGACCGAGATGATGATGAAGAAGGAGATCTCTATAAAAACCCTACTGGTGACAAGGGGGTCTTTCCTTACTGGATTTAATCTCGATCGCGACTCATATATGTCTCACTGCTGGGCTCGAGCCTTTCCATCCGACGTCCTCGTCACGTCCTCGACGAAGAGGACGACAATATCACACTCGCTCAACAAAGAGCCTACACGGCCCGCGAGGCCTTAACAAATAAATATCCGCGGTTCCGCCCTCGCCGTCGAGGTGCGAAACCGCGCCGCGCAAAAGTCACTACTAAAAACGTGGGCACGCCCACTTTGCCTCCAGCGACGCCCCAAGCCGAGGTCCGTTCCCCACAGGGGGAGCCCTTGGGCGATGTCGCTTAGCATACTCTTCTCCGGGTTGAGAGCCCTCAGCGCTCACCCATAGTCCGCGTCAAGCTGTCAAGGCCATCTGCGGCCAACAGCTGTACACACACAAAAAAAAAAAAAAAAAAAAAAAAACGAGCCTCATCAACCCAAAACCTAAAATAATAATAGAAAATATATATAAGAATAATAGAAAAGTTTTTGTAACTTAAAATATGATAATGTAATTAATGAAAATATCAATAACTTACGTTGAAATTTTTTTGCTCTTTCTGAAAAAAATTAAAGGGAAAGAAAGTGGACTACCGAAAATTCAAATAAATAAATAATAACAAGATAGACTAAAGATCTTGTATGAAATTAAAAAAAAAAATTATTACAGAACAGCAAAGTACAAAAATAATATTAATAAAAAAAAAATAATATAATATGTAACATAATTATAATATCATAAGTCATTAGCTACTCCAAAAAATACGCGTACTGTTTACAATATGGAGGGTAGCAGGGGTACTCTCCATAGTTTAAGTACCGAGCATGCGCACTTTCTTATATTTACGATCCCATCAGATACGACTGCAATGTTCGGTCCTTTATTATTACACGGTATACTTACCTCGGATCTCTCTGTCACTCATTTCCACACGCGTTATAATTTAAATCTTTAAAATTTGTATACCCCTATTAGGACCGAATTTTTGCAGTAAACCCTATATTATCGTGTTCACAATAAAACAGCGCTTATGCTGATATAATTTTTTTTCTATTATCCAATCAAGTGAAAGTAACTAGCATTGACATACCTGTTTGTACCTGTCAACCCAGTAGTTCGTCCAGGCAAATAATAGTCAACCCTACGTTTGCACATTCTATATTTTTTATACTTTAAGTTCAATATAAAATTTTCTTATTATCTTCATATTGCAACATTTTATGAAAAATCATTTTTTAAAAAAATTATTAAAAATATTCTGTCCAGGATTTTTTTGTCAACCCATTTTTAATATATTTTCTAATATACGAAAAGTGTTATAAAATAAGTTTGATTCTATTATCAACCCGGTGAATTTCAATGTAGGTTCGGATCTTAGACTATGATATTACCTATACCAGCATGTAATTGCCACTTAAGTAATCATATCGTTCCAACAATTATTCTATTTCCGTCGCTAATCACATACGGTAAAGTAGTTCATGTGTAATTAGTTGACATACGCGTAAACACTATCGACCTGTAATTGCACAAGATAAGGTAATTGTGATATTCTGTGCAAATTAGGCGTTATTTTTATTGTTGTTATAGACAAACGAGTAAACAGCACACCTAATGATAAGTAATACTGCCACTCGAGGAACTTTGCTAGGGCGCTGCCTACCGTTAAAAGAGTAAAGGGAGTGTGAATTGTACGCAATGAGGCTCGGTGATACTAAAGGCATCACCAAAACGCACCACACGCAAACACCCAGTATTTGCAATAAAAAAAAAACATTTTCGCTAAATTTTACCACAAATGTAAACATAGAAAAGAAACAATAATTTCTGATGTTTACGCGAGTATTACACATCTATACCAATAAATAAAATTGGAGTGTCTGTTTGTAATGTCAAAGTAATAGGCTTTTTTCATGCTCACACGGTTATTTGCACGACACCTATGCCTAAAATAGCGATTAAAAAATTTTTATCTGTCTGTCTATATGTTTGTTCCGGGTAATCTTCAAAACGGCTGGACCGATTTCAAAAATTCTTTCACCAATGGAAAGCTATAATATCAGGGCGTAAACTAGGCTATATTTTATCCCGGTATTCCCACGGGAACGGGAACTACGTGGGTAAAACGACTATGACCGAAGCGAAGCGAGGGCGGGTTGCTGGTTGTAAATAAAACTATTTTACGGATTTTATCGCGTTTGCATTTAATTTTTGATTGCCCGACGTTTCGAATACTTTACAGCATTGATGGTCACGGGCGGAATCAAATACTAACACGATAAAATCCGTAAAGTAGTATTATTTAAAATGTGTAATACTCGCGTAAACATCAGAAATCATTATTTCTTCACTGTGTTTACATTCGTGTCTAAATTTAGCGAAAAATGATTTTTTTCTATAGCAAATGGTGGCAAACGAGCAGACAGTATGCCGGATGGTAAGTGTTGCTGCCGCCCATGGACCTTTGCAAGGCCGCTGCCTACTGTGAAGAGAGTGAAGGAAGTGTGAATGCGTGCAATGAAGTTCGGTGATACCAAAGGCATCACTAAAACCCACCACACGCAAACACCCTCAGAAAGCTAAGCTTCCGGCTCTCTCGCTCAACAAACGAAACGCAGTAATAAATTGCTATACTCGGATGTCGATTTTCTGAGTGTGGCACTACCCCCGACGGACCGGCCGGCGGCTGTATACAAACAACTGTCAACAGCGTGATTCTACCACTTTAAAACTTTAATAAACTGTACTTTAATAAATGTGTCGACAGTTATCTGTCTACAGTCGCGGGCCGGTCCGTCCGGGGTAGTAGCACACTCTCGCAGAAAATCGACGCAACTTTCTGAGGGTGTTTGCGTGTGGAGGGTTTTGTTGGTGCCCTTGGTATCACCGAGTCTCAATGCACGCATTCACACTCCCTTCACTTTCTTCACGGTAGGCAGCGGCCTTGTAAAGGTCCATGAGCGGCAGCAACACCTACCATCAGGTGTACTGTTTGCTCGTTTGCGACCGTTTGAAATAAAAAAAAAGTGAAATGTATGTATTTAATTTGCCGCTTAGTGATAGAATAAAAATACAACTTACCACCTTGCCCGTGGATGTCGTAAAATACGACTAAAAGGTTGACTAAAGGCTTGTAATATCTATGCAAGCGAGGGAAAACTCGAAAAAGCCCAATATCGTACATCTGACCAGCATGCTATGAAAAGTCAAATTCCTTCCTATTTTGTGGAGAAGGTTCGTGTTCAGTATTGGGATATATGTGATATCAACTGTGATGTCGATGAATTATTTAATATGCTTATAACTCCAAAATATCTTAAATTAGCCGCGCGAAACTTACACGTTTATAAACTGATGCACAGCTGGTTAAGACACCGACCTAACGTGCCAATCGTGGATTCGAATCCTACGCGGAACAACACTGTGCGATCCACAAATTGTTGTTCTGAATCTGGATGTAATTTGTGTCCGTTAATTATGTTTGTAAAGTCCACCGCAACACAAGGGTTATTTCCTTAGTGAAAGGCGTTGTATTTAAAAAAAAATGAGACATTTACTATCTATGTATTTAAAATATTAGATATTTCTTGTTGAACTAAAATTGCTAACCTCATATGTTATAATATCCTTGCTAGAACAACTTTTACTCCGTCACAGCAAGCATAGTAATTATTTAAATTATAAAAATATTTTATGAATGTGTTATACATAAAACGTGACGCAAGATTTTAATAATGGTAACAATAATAAACCAACGCAAACATTGGAGGAACATTATATGGCTCTCTAAGTTCTTTACATATAAACAAAAAAGAACAAAGAGAACAAAGAAAATCATAAGATTTATAGGAAACCCAATAAACCGCAGGGCAGCTTGTGGCATGCTGAATGTGAGTGTCGACACTGCGGTCCTGAATACCCCAGTGAGTCGGTCAGGGGGTTGGAAGTGTCATTTTCAAGGGCATAACTACAGGGCAACCACTGCGTGTCTCCGCTTATCGGGGCCTTGCGATGGTGAAACCGGCGCCGCACCGCTCAACACTCCAATACACTTGTATCTATGGTTCCAGTATGGCCTGCGTATTTGTGGCGACCATTAATGGGGCTCATTCAGTGAGTGGCGAGTCACCGTCTATCAAAGTTCAAAACATATTAGTATTGAAGTCTCGTCGCGATTATCGGTGCCGACCTGGCGCTGTCGACCATCGCCAGGGAGATGCTCCTCAGCGTCAGGAACTGGGACGCGGTCGCCGCCTTCTGTGAGGCCGTTATCTCACGGAAGGAGGCAGCGGATCGTGTGCAAGTAGAGCTCCTATTCGGCGACACGTTCCGCCGCCGGCGACTCGGGCGGCGCAGGTGCGAGTATCTGCACCTAATGCCGCCCTAGCCGAGGCCGCGGGTGATCGGACCGGGGAATTGTCCGTCACCCGCAGAGAGGCTGACCGCGCGATGGCGACCGACGTCCCAGTACGTCGAGAGTACGGGCGTACGGGTCGAGAGTCGTGACGTGGGTACGGGTGAGTTATGGGCCCGCGCGCCGTCCTTTCATCGCCTCGGACGGACAAGACCGCACGTGCGCTCACCATAGCCCACCCAAAAAAAAAAATAAAAAAAAAAATATTAGTATTGAAGGCAGACGACAGTTTTTAAATCAATAGTCTTAAGTTAACCAGTACATCGAACCTCCAACCCGATAATCATATATTAGATAGAGATACCATCATCATGCTATAGTTTTACATCTACTATTGGCAGTCCACGACTGTTATGTGCAGAGATGGAGTGTCATCGGTAGACGTCCTATGCCATTTCTAAATTAAATTAAAGGCCTTTGCGTGTTGGATCCACATCCCGATGTAAGCCTTTCAAAGGATCCCCTATCTTATCTTGGAAGATTCCGTGAAATCGGAGATACATAATAACAATAACAATAAATATATGTAATTTTTCCGTGTGGTGAAGTGAAAATACAATTCACCACCCCCTTTCTCGCCCATGGGTGTCATAAAAGATAGGTAAACTATTTTAATATGCATACAACTTCTATGCAACAGAAGGAGAACTCAAAATAGAACTCTGTACTAACTTGTCTGACTGAGAATCGAGCTCTGCAGTGGGACGTATAAGGGCTGTGGAGAGAATGGAGCGGAGAGTTTAAAAGTATGCGAATAGATGATCATGTACAAAGGGACTTTAAATGCTACTGTATTTACAGACATAGGTAAATTAATAATATTTGACAGCTGCTATCAAATCACTGAACCTTGAACTACTAATTACCTGATACCTTAATTGGTTACTGGTTCGCTAACAATATACTTATGTTAGTAATCAACATCTGTTGATCTATACAGATTAAATAAAACCGGCTAAGTGCGAGTCGGAGTCGTGCACGAAGGGTGCCGTACCATTAAATTATGTATAAAAAGGGCAAAAAATCGCGTTTCGTGTATGGGAGCCTCCTTAAATATTTATTTTATTTTGTTTTAATATTTTTTGTTATAGCGGCAACGGAAATAAATAATTTGTATAAATTTCAACTGTATTGCCATCGCGGTTCTTGAGACAGACGGACGGACGAACAGCGAAGTCACGGTAATATAATCTACCAGTAATCCAACTTCATACAAACGGACGAAACGCGAGCTATACCTGCGCGCCTCGATCTCGGCATGCGCTCGGCATGTAGACAGTCGCGACTGTACTGCAGTGACAAACGAACGGTGTGTTGTTTTTTTAACAATAACTGCGCGAATTTTTCACTAATTTACATAATTATACACATATTTAATTTTTAGATTACCTGGAAACTCTGAAAGGTCAGATTATAAAATAATTTTACTTACTAGTAGGTAGGTACATAATGTGTGTCGTTTTCATTTCCTTTTATCTCCCGAAAAAAAGTTGTCTGGATTAATAAATAAAGTGAATAAAGTGATTGACACGAGTGAAATAGGTAATTATAGACGGTTCATGAATCATGTTACGGTAAGTACGCTTGTGTTAAAACTCATAATGTGTTTTGTTTTGTTAGTTTATATAATTCAAAATAAAGACGTGGTATTTTATTATTAATAATATATGTTTGTTGTACTATGTGTATGAATAGTACTAGAAAAACATAATTTGACCGTCTGTCTGTCACTAGATAATTTAAATTTATAGACCGATTTGTTATTTAAACATAAACATGTTTTTTTTTTAATTAAAACTACCAATCAAAAATCAACACGCATACTTATTGAACACTTCCTATTCAATCCACAAAGTATTTTATTTGTTTATATAAGAAAAGTATATACAAAACTAAATGGCAACACAAAGTAGGCAAATGTAATTAAAATGCTGGAGGCGGGCAGCCCTATCACATGTTTACGTTTAGGCATTTAATTCAAGGTTACGGCCGAGATACATTACTGGATAGATGACTATACTGTGGCGAAGTCTTAGTAATAGGATCCCGTTTTTACCCTTTGTGTACGGCACCCTAAAAATACACCTTGAGGACGATAGTAACAGCACCATCTATTACATTGTTTTGATAGTTTTAAACCAACCACCATTTATTTCATTATTTTAGTGGTTTAAAGCAATTTTCACATCATTATCATTTTATTGAAATCTAAAGCTTCCGTGTGGCGATGGAGTAAGAATACAATTCAACATTCCCTCTCTATCGATATCGTAAAAGACGACTAAGGGATGGGATGTACTATGAAGATTAAATCTATTTAAGAAAAGGAAAACTCGACATTCAACCTTATACCAATAGGTCCATTTTCCTTCCACTATAGAAAAGGTCCAAGCCCAATAGTGGAATTTACGTGGGCTATGATAATGATGAAATCTATGGCATATTGGTTGGATGGTGACAATATCTATAACTAATATAGAAATGTATTTTGTGTTTTATAATAAGACTAGCCGCTTCGCTTCGGTTTCAGTCGCCTTGCCCGCGTAATCGCGTTCCCGTGGGAATACCGGGATAAAATATAGCCTATGTTACTTCCCTGATATTATAGCTTTCCATCGGCGAAAGAATTTTTAAAATCCGTTTGGTGGTTTAAGTGTAAAAGCGCAACAAACAAATTTACTTTCGCATTTATAATATTAATAAGGATTCATATTTTTTTTTGTACTTTCAGTTTTTTTTTTATTATAGACATCATCATGGTGGCAAACGAGCAAGCAGCACACCTTATTGTAAGTGATAGTGTCGCACATGGACCATGTTAGGCCACTGACTACCGTGAAGAAAGCTTCTTCAGCCTAGTTTAAAGATAAACGAAAAGAAAAATAACGTATTTTCGTTAACAAATATTAGCAATACTTTCGCCGACAATTTGTCTACTAAACTGTAGTAAAATATGTGCCATTTAAAATGTTATTAAATGATTAATGAAATATGATTATTTATTATACTTTGTATTATTTGCATGTGTTTCAACCGTCTGCAGGCACTGTTACAACCAAATTCGACATGGGAACCGTTGAATCAAATTACGTATTTTTTTAAACATGATTTTACACAAAAAAATACGATACATTGATCTTAAATAATATTGCCGATTAGTAGATAGATACACGGTCTTTTATTTAATATATTGTCGTCATTGCTCGCTTAACTAATCTGGAAGCTATGCATGATAAACGCTAAAATGTTTCAACCGTACTCAGGCAAATTACCTACTGTAGGGACCTTACAGTAGGTGATTTGCCCTCTTCTTCTTCTTCTTTTTTGTCTTGGCAATCAGCTACAAATACGAGCCATTTTTGCCAGTGTCGAGCTATAATTATCTTTTCAAGTTCTCAGTTTCTTCATGTCAGTAATGGTCTGTCAGTAAGTCAAAGTGTCGCCCTCAATAGTGTAATGGCCACTGTTAAGGGTATCTTCTGAGAATTTTGGTGGAAATACAAAGGGATATGTATAGCAGTTTTATATCATATTCACTACACTTCAGCAGTTCTGTCGCTATATATTACATAAAATGCCATCAAGATTATTTAACATAACACGTTAAAACACGAAGATATTGAATATAATACAAGAACACCACATGACACTTCAGATTCCCGCCAAAAGCCTGATTTGCCCACATATGGTAGAGGAGACTAGGGATGTGACTTGGAGGAAAATAATCGATTTTTTAAATAATTGATTTTTTGTTCTTTAAAATAAATCGATTATAAAATAATCGATTAGTGAAAAATTAAGAATCGATTATAAAATAATTGTTTTTTTTTCCTAGCAGGATTATGATGACCTTTTTTTTTAGGAAATGTGAGCTTTATTTTCTAATATAGTATGAAACAATCGTGAAGACCTTTTTTTACGAAATCTGGCAGTGAATAATCGATTAATTTCGATCGAATTTCGAGTCATAAAAATCGATTAATAATCGATTTTTATTATTTTGATAATCGATTGTAAAAACCGATTATTAATCGATTATTTTTTTGTAATAATCAATTATTATAAAAATCGATTATTTTTTCACATCCTTAGAGGAGACTAGCCAAACAATATGACGTATATGAGCTGAAATGATGATGAAACTATGAATACAACTAGTATCTAAGAAATATTTACAAGCATATCAGCATTAATAATCCATTGATAACATGAACATTTCAAATGATATAGTTACAACAATAATAAAATATATCATTCACTTAACCCGTGATAAACATTTAACATGTTTCAATATAGGTCAATATCATTATGCACTTATTATGTTTTGTTAGATAAAATAATATGTTTTCCGTATGGTGACAATTTTTTTAACTGCCAATGGCAACAAACGAGCAAGCAGCACACCTGAAGGTAAATGATACTGCCGCACATGGACCTTTGCAATACCAGGGGCACAGCCAGAGCGTTGCCTACCTTGAAGAGAATGCTCTTCAAGTTAGGCAATAGCTATAAAATTTAACACTCCACGAAATATGTACACTTTCGCCATCGTAGTGCGGTGACAGAATAAGAATACAATGCTCCACGCGCCTCTGTAACTCGTGGGTGTCGTAAAAGACGACTAAGGGATAGGATATGCATATAACATATTTGCAAGAAAAGTAAAATTCAAAACAAAACCCTCCAACACGCCTGACCAGCAGTAGCGGCTGTACCTTAAGTGCGCTCGTGGGCTGAACCACCAAATCAAAATATTTAAAAACTACAAAATTTAACTTCATATTTATTTTTAAATTACCATTAATATTTATTCTTTGAACATAAAAAAACATATAACAAATAAAATTTCAAATTATGACGAAACAATATAAGCGCTTTACTAAACTATTAAAACTTCCCGTACTGTCTGTTCCCGTACGGCGCATGAGCGAACCGAACATTGCCGAGAGAACTCGACTTACGACGAAATTTGCTGATGATGTCTCGTGAAGTAAATAAGTAGGTATAGTTTCGATGTATCTGTGACGAGTTAAATATGGTTTGTTTACATTAATTACTTTTTTTTATTTTGGTCTTAGTTCTATTTTATACCGCGTATACAGTGGGTGAAAATGAGCATAAATATAGACTATATTAAAGACAATAACAAAACTTTTTAAAATAAAGTTGATATAAATTGGCAGGATCGCCAAGACCCTCTTTTATAAATATTTTTTGAAGTGTGAAAAACAAACAAAATACCTATTTTTCTTCGCAAGTACACCTACAAAACGTAATGCGTTCAAAAATAATTAAAAAAAAATTTTTTACGTAAATTGTTGTTCCATTGCAATTTCTGATCTTAATACTTAGTGAGGAAGTAAAGTGAACCACCACTTTGACGACCCACCAGCCGCTACTGCTGACCAGCATGGTATTGTAGACTAATTGCCCTCCCATAATGGAGGAGGCCCGAGCCCAACAGTGAGATGTATATGGGCTAATAAGATGAGAAAATAATAATACAATAGTTCTTATATTAACGAAACATTCAAGTCAAATATTTTAACAAAGGTGTAGAGTTTGTGAAATTACCCTAAACCTACACGCCCTACTCGGCACTGGTGGTCGGCTCAATGACGAAGACAATGACGACGTGGCTACGGGTGGGTTATGGACCCGCGCGTCGTCCTTTCGTCGCCCCGAACGGAATGGACGGCGTGTGTGCTTACCATAGCCACCTATAAAAAAAAACCTGCACGCCGTCGTGGGTTAGGGTGTGTAGAGTTAGAAGCTTGGCTCTAGATGATATTTTTTGGACAGTACGAACCATATGGCGAGACCAAATGGTTCGTAGTAGTCTTAGCAAAATTTTACATGATGTAATATAATAATGCATCGTTGGTGTAATTTTCCTTCTTTGTGTAAGTTCCTTATGAATCATTTTTTTAAATTTTATTCATTTCTTCTATCTTCTTGTACTTCTTACACATCAGAGATTTTTTAAACCACTCTCTAACAGCGAATATACATTACGTGTACGCTACAGCATTTTGCGTGTGCTTAATTTCATCGTCTAGTTTGAAGGGTGGATGGATGATTTACTAAAAAAGAATCCTAAAATATGTATTTCCTTATTTATAACAAGGAGTCCCTATATCAATTTTTAGACTACTGGCATCAAAATTTGCGGCAGTTACATACAAACTTCCAACCCCTAGATTAAGGGAATGAACGATAAAGTTACCAGCTTTTTTATTGTTCGTGCAATTTAATAATATTATCCTACCTACCAAATTTCAACCTTCTAGAACCGCAGGAATTGCCCTATGAATTCTGATAATCATCAGTAAGTTAGTGACGAAATCGGGAGATTTTAGACATTAATAAAATTTAGATTATAAGAACTCTTTTTAAATGTTTCTAGTAAATTGCGCCCCAAGTTATGAAGGTTAAAAAAATCGACAAAGCGCCTTAAGAAAAGCTTGTGCTTTGCTTGGAACACGGTAGTGCCCCGCCAAGGTCTCCATCTGTATTCCCAGATTAGTTCACAATAAAAATAAATTATGTAATAAAAAATGGTTATACACGGTGACATTTAAGTCGTCTTACAAAAGCAGGTCAATTAAAGTATCCAGTATCTACTATTCATTCGTACAATTAAAAGGTTAAAAACAATATTTACTAGAATATTTTTTAATAAAAGTTATTATAATTAATTACTAACTAAAATAGTAAGAAAACAGCATGTAGTGAGCGCATAGGTACTCAACACAGCTGATGTAGTATGTAGGTACTAGGACCATTTGACCGCGGCGCCAATCGGGCATCGCAAAGAATACCTGTAAGGTATCTAGCGTAGGGAATTACGCTTTGTAAACGCCGTCCACGTGGACTTCGTATCTATGATTGGCTAATGAAAATCCGCATGATTTTTTTGTTTAAAATGTAAACATGATAAACAGGCTGTAACAAAATATATCCTTTAATTTATTTTATTTTATTATTTTTTTATAACTGCCACTATTGAAAATTTAAATATGTTAGATATGTTTCTTTGGTCGGATACTTTTATGGTATTTTTTTTTGTAAGACGATAAAAAGTCACCGTGTATAATAATTATGCCACATTGACGCAGTGTTACGATAATAACATAAATTGTACAATGTATTTGATTAATCCGTATAGAATAATTATTTTAATAATTATAATATATAATTTTTACCTCAATAATAGCGACATCTTAATTAAAAAATGCATTAGGCTAACATTTAAACTAATAACACAGATTTGTAATAGTTGTAGTAACACAGATTTGCATAAATTCTTAATTTTTGCCTAACTATCGCGTATTGACTATCCGCAATCCTGGTCGTGGATGTCGATGGCGCCAATACATTGTACAATATTTTGCGATATTAAAATGGAGTGGGGTGATAATGAGAACCGAATCGCTGTGATTGCATTACACAAAATAGGTATGGAGCCAAATACAATTTTTAACTCTCCATACGCTTGGTATATGGTAAATGGTAAACTGTTTGTGTACCGGGCTATTGCTAGGTACAATGAGACCTCCTCTGTTTGTGACAGAAAAAGATCTGGCCGTCCACGTAGTGCTCGTACGAAAAAGGTGGTCAAAGCAGTTAGGGAAAGAATTCGAAGAAATCCTGCAAAAGCAAAAGATTTTATCTCGGGAGATGAAGATAGCACCTAGAAGCTTGTCGCATATTTAAAAAGATGACTTAGTTCTTGTAGCCTAAGAGACATACTGGTAGTTTCTTAACTGTTAATTTAAAAACGAATAGGGTGGTAAAATCTAAACAACTACTGAAGCGGTACGCAAAGGGAGGTCACAGAAAAATTTGTTTACGGATGAGAAAATTTTTACAATTGAGCAGCATTTTAGTAAAAAAAATTACCGTGTTTTTGCTCAAAGCTCTATGGAAGCTTCTCAATTAGTCGACAGAGTGCAACGTCGGCATTATCCGACTTCAGTGATGGTTTGGTAAGGTATTAGCTATGCAAGAGTGACTGAGCCATATTTTTGTGAAAAAGGTATCAAAACATCGGCACAAGTGTATCAAGATACCATTCTTGAGGAGGTAGTGAAGCCTCTTAACAACACCATGTTGAATAACTAAGGGTGGTCCTTCCAGTAAGACTCGGCGCTGGGTCATAAAGCTCGGTCTACGCAGTCTTGGTTGGAAACGAACATTTCGGACTTCATCAGAGCTGAAGACTGGCCATCATGTAGTCCTGATCTTAATCCGCTGGATTATGATTTATGGTTAGTTTTAGAGAGCCCACTCTCTAAAACAGACCATAAACGCTTGTACTTGCACTAAACGCCATGATAATTTGGAGTCCATAAAATAGTCCATAAAGAATGCGTACTTCTATTGACAACTGGCAAACCTTGAGATTTAAAGGACTGTATTGCAGCCAATGGAGACCACTTCGAATAAGCTTTTTATATTTTAAATTGTTTTATATTTATGTATTAAACTAACTCACTGTAAAATAAATAAATGTCATTTGCAATAGATTTTTTTTTTGTTACAGTATTTATGGCAAGACTAGGTATGTGATTAACAGACACAAATTATCTTCGGACTCAGAACAACAATTTGTGGATCACACAAAATATTGTCCTGTGTGGAATTCGAACCCACGACAATGAAGTAGTAGGTTAGTGTCTTAACCAACGCCACGATGAAGAGAGATGAAAATCATGCGAGAAGAAGGGTTACCAATATGATTGTGGTTTGACATAAGAATCGTGGGAGATCCAAAAAGAGATGGATAAATTGTGAAGATGAAGTTAGGCGTAGGAAAGCAGTGAGTGCAGGTATGACAGCTGTTGGGAATCTATGAATTTCTGTAACGGGTAGATAATTATAAATATCTGTAATAAAGATGACTTGTTTGGACGTTAGACATCTTAGTCCGCCCGTGACCCTGAATGCTGTAAAGTATGTAAAACGTTTAAGGAATTTCATTTTAAATAATAAAATACAAAATAAGGCTATATACATATATATTTTTAGAGGAAAGTTTACGATGAAGTACTATAACTATTCAGAGACCAAAATTTAAATTTATACTTTTCAAATGCTGTATCGGTTTCTAAATCTGTTAGTTTCCTGGAGACTCCTATGTAATCATTTTCTAGGGGTGACTCGAACCCAAAAATCAGGTAATGTTGTAACAAGACCTTGAATTCTCTTAATAGGCTTTAGCAGAGGTTTTCCATCGGCTGTTGATACTTTGAATGCTTGCATAAATGCGGTAAGTACTTGAAACATCGTTTGGCGAGCGTAAGTCTCTCCAGCACATAATCTTTTTCCTGTGAATATAAAACAGAAACAGCATTTGTTTACATACATTTCAGGAGCCTAGTTATCCACCTAACTATCAGCCACGAAGTTACACGTTTAAGCTAGTACTACCGTTCAGGATAATTTTTAATTTTGACTACTTAACCTACTTCATATCTTACAAATATTATTAACTAGCTTCTGCTCGTGACTTCGTCCACGTGGTATAAATACTTTGGGCTAACACTAACTTTTACCTAAGACTTTGTTTACGTAGAAGGTGAAAATATTTTTTAATAATACGATTCTGTCACACATGATTTTTTGGAAAATTTTGCCGTTTACGCAGGCACATTTAGGCGTTTACTCAAAAGAAAAAAAAGGCTCGATTTTAAAACATTATTCAATGGTGCTCCATTGGTCTTAGCGTGATGATATATAGCCTAGCCTTCCTCCATAAATGAGCTATCTAACAGTGATAGAATTATTTAAATCCGACCAGTAGTTTCTAAGATTGGCGCGTCCAAACAAACAAAGTCTTCAGCGTTATATTACTATGGAAGAATAGATGTGATTTGTCAAAATGTTTGGTTGTTTGTTATTCAAATGCGTGAACCGCTGAACGGTTTTGGATGATATTGGCACATACATCTCTTAAATGTTTTCGTAATAATATTATCCATTAAGGTTATCCACCTTGGAAATGTAATTGTTGATCATAGGGCATTCTATACAGTTGGCCTAGGTCGATTTAAGACTTTTAGTCGTCTTTTACTACACCCACAGATGTTATAAAATTGGTTATATACCTAGCAGTTAGTTATACCTAGCAGCTATTGGTTATAACCTTGTAGCAATAACAAAGGACTAAATAATGAAATATCTATTGAAATTAATATTTTATAGTGTTCCATATGTTCACATTCTTATTCATACCTGCACCGAACGGTAATGACTTGTCACTAACAAGATCTAATTGTCCATTCTTAATGAATCTCTCCGGTCGGAAGTTCTGCGGGTCACCCCATATTGACTCGTCCATATGTAGCATTGTTAAGTTTGCATTGAGCATTGTTGCCTAAAAAATTATTAAAATATTACAAACAGATGGTACGACAAGCCTACTGCAAAAGATTTCGAAAGTATAATGGCTATAATACTTGCCGAAGTGGCACTAGGCAGGCCACATCGCTTGACAAACCGACAACCGCTGGGGAAGAAAGATTCTCGAGTGGCGACCGGATGACGCAGTGTAGGACGCCCTCGAACTAGGTCGACAGATAACCTGGTGAAGGTTGCTGAGCGTCGTTGGATGCAGGCGGTTCAGAACCGCACTCTGTGGCGGAATATGCGGGAGGCCTACGTCCAGCAGTGGACGACGATAGGCTGAAATGATGATAATGGCTATAAAACTTTCTCATCATCATTATCTGCTGCTGGTATTCAGCTTCCTCCTAAAATTGTATTGCTTGATATTATTATTTACTTATTTATAAGTACGATTAAGAATACAATTCACCACCCACCATCTTCCCATGGGTGTAGAAAAGACGACTATGGAATATCTATATAATTGTAAATCCAATAAATAAAATTGGAGTGTCTGTTTGTAATGTCAAAATAATAGGCTTTTTTCATGCTCACACGGTTATTTGCACGACACCTATGCCTAAAATAGCAATTACAAAATTTTTGTCTGTCTGTCTGTTTGTTCCGGGTAATCTTCAAAACGGCTGGACCGATTTCAAAAATTCTTTCACCAATGGAAAGCTATAATATCAGGGCGTAAACTAGGATATATTTTATCCCGGTATTCCCACGGGAACGGGCACTACGCGGGTAAAACGACTATAACCTATAACCGAAACGAAGCGAGGGCAGGTTGCTAGTAATATATATATAAGGGATAAGAATAAGAACTTGATAGAACCCTATATCAACCTGTCTGACCAGCGTGGTATAGTAAGTCGATCCTTTCTATTATGAAGGAGACTTGAGTTCAGCAATGGGACTAATATGAGCTGATAATGATTATCATCATCATCATTTCATCTGTTGAGCTCAGGCCGCCTCCACAATAGGGGAGGGAATTTGACCTACTATACCATGCTGTTCGGACATGTTGGTATAGGATTTCATTTCAAGTTTTCCTTCTCTTGCACAGATGTTATTTGCATATTGTATCCCATAGTCGTTTTTCACGACATCCATGGGCAAGATAAGGAGTGGTGAATTGTATTCTTACTCCGTCACCAAACGGAACATGATAATGTATGTGTACAAACCTATTACAAATTAAAAGTAACATTCTTGCATCGGCGTCGGATGATATTCGAGAAGTTATTATGTAATAGCCATTTTTGGTGGACTTTTTCAAATTTAAGTGTATTGCATGAAGTTTAATTGTGACCTTAATTAAAATTATTTTGTAAGAACGTTTTAAGTATCTATTGTTAAGTTTTTTTAATAAAGACAAGAATTATTATCAAGTTTTTATAGCGGGGATTGTCAAGTTTTTTTTTTTAATAAATTCAAGGATTGTTTCTTTTCTCTGCATTAAAGATATATTTCATTTATAGCGGAGGTCTTTATTTACAAACGTGTAGTTTAACGCATACAATTTTCACCTAGACTCGAAACAAGAATTTGGGAATAGCATAAGGTCCGTATATACATACGTCTCATTGTTAGGCTCGCGCCTCCCCCACAATGGGAGGGAAATTGGCCTACTATACCACGCTGGTCAGACATGTTGGTATTTTTTTATGGGTGAGCTATGGTAAGGGCACACGCCATCCATTCCGTCCGGGGCGACGAAAGGTCGGCGCGCAGACCCATAACCCACCCGTACCCACGTCGCCTTGGTCGTGGGGCCGACCACCAGTACCGAGTTCTTTGTCCTCAGTGGTCGGCCCGACGGAGTACCCTTTCGGGTAACCTCACCTCTCGATGTCCCTGTTCCGGGACGTCAGTCGCCGTCGCGCAGTCAGCCTCTCTGCGGGTGACGGATTAAAGTCCCCGGTCCGGTCATCCGCGGCCTTGGCTAGGGAGACATATTGGTATAGGGTTTCATTTCAAGTTTGCCTTCTCTTTCACGGATGTAATATGCATATTTAATCCCTTTGTCGTCTTTTATGACACCCCCGTGGGTGTAAGTATGCAAGATAGGGGGTGGTGAACTGTATTCTTACTCCGTCGCCACACGGATAATATATTACTAGCAACCCGCCTCGCTTTGCTCCGGTTTCAGTCGCCCTACCCGCGTAGTTCCCGTTCCCGTGGGATTACCGGGATAAAATATAGCCTATGTTACTCCCTGATATCATAGCTTTCCATTGGTGAAAGAATTATTGAAATCGGTGGCTTAAGCGTGAAAGCGTAACAAACAAACAAATAAACAAAGTTACATTCACATTTATAATATTAGGAAGGATTATATAATCTACTAGCAACCCGCCCTCGCTTCGCTTCGGTTATAGGTTATAGTCGTTTTACCCGCGTAGTTCCCGTTCCCGTGGACATACCGGGATAAAATATAGCCTAGTTTACGCCCTGATATTATAGCTTTCCATTGGTGAAAGAATTTTTGAAATCGGTCCAGCCGTTTTGAAGATTACCCGGAACAAACAGACAGAGAGACAGACAAAAAATTTTTAATTGCTATTTTAGGCATAGGTGTCGTGCAAATAACCGTGTAAGCATGAAAAAAGCCTATTATTTTGACATTACAAACAGACACTCCAATTTTATTTATTGGTATAGATTACTAGTATGTAAAAATCATTTCCATTGTAGAGGACGCTAGTACTCAAATACATGAGCATCGTCATAACCAATTCGGCTCATATATATCCCACTGCTGGACTCGAGCCTCCTTCATAACAGAAGGGAAATTGACCTACTACAGCATGTTGGTCAGACGTGTTGGCATAGGGTATCATTTCCAGTATTCCATATTTTTTTCCATATTATATGCTTATAATATCGTCTCAGTTGTCTTTTACAATACCTGTATAAGGGGATGGTAAATTGTGTTCTTACTATGTCACCATACGGAAAACACGAAAATTCAAGATGGATTGGAGTAATACAAGATGTAATCGAGTCCTAGCTTCTTCCACAGTGGAAAGGAATTTGATATACATTTAAAAGTCTAAGAAAAAATACCTGTGATATTTTTGTAAATAAAACTATTTTATCGCTTTTGTATTTGATTTTTGATTGCCCGAACGTTATGAACACTTTACAGCGTTCATGGTCACGAGTGGACTAAGATGTCACACGTCCAACAAGTCATCGTTATTACAGAGGTTTATAATTATCTACCCGATACAGGAAATTTACAGTTATTAAATTTTGACCCACATTTTGGTACAAATTTATTGCCAAATTGATTCTATATCAAAAAAGTTATATCGTTTATGGTTAGTAAGTCAATATAAATTCTAAATCATTGTAAATCTTTATAATAACGATGACTTGTTGGACGTGAGACATCTTAGTCCACCCGTGACCATGAACGCTGTAAAGTGTTCGAAACGTCGGGTAATCAAAAATCAAATACAAACGCGATAAAATCCGTAAAGTAGTTTTATTTACAACGTGTAATACTCGCATAAACATCAGATACCTGTGGTATATTGTATCCACCCAATTTTGTATCGACCATAGCTTGGTGTGGTATCCCCAACGGTAAAAGAGTATCATATCTCATCATCTCTCGAATACAGGCCTCTGTGTACGGCATACTGTTGAAAACAATTATCATTAAGTTTGTTATGATCAGAAAAAAAAAATGAGCCGTCGCTCAGGACGCCTGGCAGATGTAAAACTTCGTAATTATTTTGTACAAGTATATACAAAATAATTTCTTGTTGAAAAATATCGATATATCGATATATGGATAGTTTTTGTTAGAAATATCGATATTTTTAACCGATATATTTTGAGCTGGTATATCGATATTAAATATCCAATATCGAAATAGAATCAAAAACGATTTTTTTTTTGTTTGTGTAAATCAAGTCTAGAATCTAGAACCGTAAAAGATAGGAAATATAAAAGTATAGCATTAACTGTATACATATTCTGTGATTAGTATGTTTTGATTGCCACTACATTAGTATGTTTTGATTGCCATTTGATTGTCACTTTTTATTAAGGACAATTGTTGTTATTGACACACATGATAATCGAATTATTCCAATACATATATCCAACTGTCGCTTAGAATTCAAATGATAAATCGTTAACCGAATAGTTTTATATCACTTATTTTTTTCTATACAATTGACTTGTTATTAAAAAAAATAGACACAATTAAAGTGATTTCGTTTTTAGTAATTTGATCTTAACTAAGTTACGTATGGCGTCGGGTTAAGAATATAGTTGTCACCACCCCTTTCGAGTCGTAAAAATTGTATAAGGGTTTACCAGGAGAGTGGGCAGTAGCTCTCTCCTGGGATATGTATAAATATATAATATAGGTATAAATATATAATATGAGATATGAATAAATATATAATATATAATAAGTTGAAAAATATTGGTTCGAAAATAGCTTTTTTGTTTTTGATATTTTTGTAATTAGTGCTTAATAAAAAAGAATTTTGATTGAACTAAATACATTATTATTTTAAAAACACAAAATGTTTTAAAAATTTGACCGATATATCGATATTTTTCCCTAATATATCGACATCGATATTGATATTTTGATAAATATAGATATATCTATATATTGATATGTTTTTTCATTGCCGACATCCCTACTAAATACTGTACTATTTAATAAACGCATTTTTTTAAAGACCGATATATCGATATTTCTTTTTCGATATATCGACGTCGATATTGATCTTTTTATAAATATCGATATTTTTTCACTTCCGACATCCCTATAGTCCATAAAATATAGCTTGATCTCTGTGACAGTTGTCCCTAGTTCTGTCACGCTTACGATAAAGTCCGTAGTTTTTTATCGACAAAACTCTTTATTTTTATAATTGTGATTTTCTATTATAATTAAAATACAATCAATGAAAATCTTATTGAATTTATTTCAAACAAAAAGTGTTTTTTGACTGTTTTAATTATTCAAAAAGGAGTACTATCAAGGTCTAAGTCACTATTATCGTCATCACTAGAGCGTTCCTGCTAGAATATTTAACATTTTTGCCAAATGGGGACAGTCGTTAGATCAATTACGACTGTTTTATAAATAAATATGTCTAGTTTATTGATAATAATGCGTACATAATATTATTATCTACTCTGAAACGAAAAGTAGTTTTTTAATGTTTAATTAATTCAATTTATGTATTTTATAATGTAACTATCTGTTTTAATTGTAAAAAATATGTTGAAAGTTTTATATAGGTACTGTATTGGGTTTATTTCTTTTACAAATAATTTAATACAGATCCGTTATCGATTTACGTATATCGACTGTCCCATCTCTTTTTTATTTTCAGTCCAGTAAGACCTTGTACGTGTGTAAGCGTCATTTATGTATAAAATGATTACTAGGTATTTCAGTATATATGAGGTACATTTTAGTCATGAATATTAATATTTTTACATTTATAATATGTCGCAATTTAGTTACAATAAAACTGGCACGAGAAGAATGAAAATATATTTGAGACAAAATGAAATTGTAAACATGTCGCTCGTTCAAACTTACTTCGTTGGTTTCGTTGACATCTGTCACAGAGATCAAGCTATATTTTATGGACTATAGTATATATGAATAAAAGCATAGATTACGACAGGAACTAATATGTAAAGTATTGAATAGAATAATACGATTTCTACTATTATCTAAGATATTACAAAGAAATTATATTAATTCACCGCTCGGCCGCTTACGACCTAACATAGCGTCGCTACGTCTCCCTCACACACTTCTACGTAGTTCAAATCAAAAGGATCGGTTAAGAAAGTGTGATTTAGCAAACAAAAATAACGACATCTATCGGGCTAAGGCTAAATCTCAGCTACAAAATATATTTTATAAAAAAATCTCTAATCCTGTAATGATGATGATGATAATGAGACAAGCTATTTAAATTATTTTATCGTCATTGGTTCTTGTTAAATTAACAAATTTTAAATGAAATCTGAATGTTGAAAGTGGGTCAAGATCCAATTCCTAGAAGTCTGTAACATACAAACAAATAAATATACATCTTTTTTTTTTTTTTTTGGGTGGGTCGCGGTCGGCGCGCCTCCGCACCACTCCGTCCGGGGCGACAGAGGGGCTTAAGCACGCAACCCCCGCAACCCACCCGAAAACCACCTCGCCTTCGTCATTGGGCCGACCACCGGAGCAGGTTTACTTGTCGTCAGAGGTCGGCCCGACGGAATACCCCCTACGCGGGCTACCCTCCCGTCGACCGACGTCCCCCCCTCGGAGAGGACGTCGGTCTTTCCTCACGCGGTCGGCCTCTCGGCGGGTGACGGACTAATCCCCGGTCACGTCACCCGCGGCCTCGGCTAGGGCGGCATGAGGCGCAGATAGTTGCGCCTGCGCCGCCCCAGTCGCCGGCGGCGGATCTCCTCATCGAGGCTGCGCTCCACGCGCAGACGATCCGCCGCCTCCTTCTGCGAGATCACTGTCTCGCAGAAGGCTGCGACCGCGTCCCAGTTCCCGACGCTGTCGACCATCGCCCTAGCGATGGCCGGCAGCGTCAGATCGGCACCGATGATTGCGACGAGTTCACGGCGCTGCACTGCCCAAGCCGCGCAGGCCTCGAGCGTGTGGCGCGCCTTGTCCTCGTCGCAATCGCAGTGGTGGCAGGACGGTGTACTCTCCCTCCTTACGACCCTGTGCAAGTATTTGGCGAAGCTCCCGTGCCCCGTCAACACCTGCACTAGTCGGAAGGAGAGCACCCCGTGCCGCCTTTCCAACCACTGCATCAGCACCGGCCGGAAGGCCTCCACGGTTCGCACCCCGAACCGAGGCCTCTCCAGCCGGACTGCCCAACGGGCAATGACGTCTCGGCGGGCGTCGACGCGCCAGGCGGTGAGATCCCTTAACGAGATCACACCGCCCTCCCCGCGCACCCCCGACACCCGCCGATACAACTCGGCGAGCATTTCCGCCTCCAGGTCCCACGGGGGAGTCCCGGCCAATAGGCACGCTGCCTCCGTCGCCACCGTGCGGTATCCGCGGATGGCCCTGACCGCCATGACCCTCTGTGGTCGCCACAGAAGGGCCCTAAGTCGGACGGTCAAGGACCCCGCCCACACCGGTGCGCCGTACAGGGCCATCGACCGGATAAATAAATATACATCTGAAACTAATAAAACACCTATAAAAAGCGATTGTCCAGTTTTCGTACGTGAAAGTACTGTAAGTAGGTATGGTATACTTATATTGGCAAGTTAGAAAATTATAGATTATAGATTATTATAGATTAAGATTATATATGTATAAAAGAACAGATTACGACAGGCACTAAAATAGCACATTAATAAAAATAATATTACGATTTTTTTTCCAAGAAATTGATGATTTTTATTCAATAAACATTTATTTTCATTAGTTTCTATTATAGGTAACAATTTACTTTAAGCGCACTAGATGGCGTTGTACAAATTTTAAATCGCACTATAGTTTCGTTACAAAAATGTACACATATGTTTTCAGATTTTTATTTTTCGTTAATTAAAAGGGTGCCGCGTAGCGTGGCGTTAACGCCACGCGATGATCGGATCACCCTCGCCTATAGATGTTTCACATCAAAAAAATTACAAGACAATGATGATGAATCATTTTCATCAAAACCACCTGGTCAGTAGTAGAACTTTATAAATTACTAGCAACCCGCCCTCGCTTCGCTTCGGTTTTAGTCGTTTTACCCGCGTAGTTCCCGTTCCCGTGGGAATACCGGGATAAAATATAGGCTAGTTTACGCCCTGATATTATAGCTTTCCATTCGTGAAAGAACTTTTGAAATCGGTCCAGCCGTTTTGAAGATTACCCGGAACAAACAGACACAGAAAAAAAAAATTTAATCTGTATTTTAGGTATAGGTGTCGCGCAAACAACCGTGTGAGCATGAAAAAAGCCTATTATTTTGACATTACAAACAGACACTCCAATTTTATTTATTGGTATAGATTAACTGACCCAACAATCAACATACGCTGTTCTACTCAAATAAAATAAAAGGAATTCTCCTTGAAATCGACAGCAGCACCACCTACCGGATCCAATTGTGAATCTAAACCATTCTCGAATCCCCTTGAATACACACAAAATATTTCATTAACATCGGTCCAGCCGTTTAGAGCTCAGTGTCATATACACGTACACAAGAAATATATATATAAAGACTAGCAACTCGCCCTCGCTTCGCTTCAGTTTCAGTCACCTTACCCGCGTAGTTCCCATTCCCGTGGGAATACCGGAATAAAATATAAGCTATGTTACTCCCTGATATTATAGTTTTCCATGATGAAAGAATTTTTAAATCGGTTCGGTGGTTTAAGCGTGAAAGCGTAACAGACATACAAACTTACTCCAGCATTTATTATATTAATAAGGAAAGTAAAAGCTTGATTCTGATGCATGACCTATATGACCTATACAATTTCATCAGTATGTACTGATGAAATTGTTCAGTATTTTTCTATGTGAAAAGTACATCCATCATTATCATCTCATTACTGGGTTTGAGCCACTTCCATTATGAATTTGTTAGACCGAAAAGCCACAGTCACCATCATTCATTTCAGCCTATCACCGTCCACTGCTGGACGTAGGCCTCCCTCATGTTACGCCATAAAGTGCAGTCCTGTGCCGCCTGCATCCAACGATGCCCAGCAACTTTCACCAGGTCGTTGGTCCACCTAGTGGGGGGGGGGCGTCCTACACTGCGTCGTCCGATACGTGGTTGCCACTCGAGAAACTCTTTCTTCCCCAACAGTTGTCGGTTTGTCGAGCGATGTAACCTGCCTTTTGCCACTTCAGCGTGCTAATTCTTCGTGCTATGTCAGTTACACCCGTTCTTCTGCGGATTTCCGTATTTCGGATTTTATCCCGAACATAGCCTGCTCCATAGCACGCTGAGCGACTTTGAGCCTTGTTATGAGGCCTACATTTAAGGACCACGTTTCCGTGCCGTAAGTCATCCCTGGTAATACACACTGATCGTAGACCTGTGTTTTTAGATACTGAGGTATATTGTACAAGAAGATCCTCTTAAGTGGCCCGAACACTGCCCAACCGAGAAAAAGACACAGTACCTACTCAAAAATAAGTGTACCGACTCAGGTATGTTAACGACACTGTCTTTAGTTGATCATACTGTGGAACAAATATGCCCAAGTGGCAATTATGAACCGGAAAATACATTGTAGCCTAACCAGTTCCTGCAGAATATCACTTTACTACGAAACAATTGCCATTGAAATTCTTTTAGATTAATAACAGTAGTCTAACATTTAACTAGATGTCAGGATAATTTTAATTTAGCTAGCCTCGCGACGGCGATCGGCGTCCCGGGAAGAGGAAGTCGACGGGAGAGGGTACTCCCTCGGGGTATTCCGTCGGGTCGACCACTGAAGTCAAGGAACTCTGAACCGGTGGTCGGCCCAACGACGACGGTAACGTGCCATCGGGTCGGTTACGGGGCCCGGCCGCGCGCCGCCCCTCTGTCGCCTCGGACGGAGCCGGACAGCGGGTGCGTTGACCGTCCCCAAAAAAAGGATTACTTTAATTTACAGTTTAATTTCGAGGTTAGAATTTCACACCTCCATAATGACATTTTTATTTAAATATCTAGTTAACACCAATCATATGCGATTCTACAAAAATCTAAGAATAATTCCATTATATCAAATGCAACATAGAATGCAGTACTTAATCTAAAACATTCTTCAATCCACCAAAATCGACAGGTGCGCTGATCATGGCCCACGCCCAAAAACAAAAGGTGTATCTTGTATTACTTTCTCTGTGGTAATAGAGTAAGAATGCTAATCACCTATTTTCCCCGTGAGTATTGTAAAAGACAACTAAGGAATACACACAGGGACGTACATATAATACCTATGCAAGAGAAGGAAAACCGGAAATAAAACCCTATATCAACACATCTGAATACCGTGGTATAGTAGGTCAATTTCCCTCCTATTGAGGAAGAGGCTTATGTCCAGTAATCTATACCAATAAATAAAATTGGAGTTTCTGTTTGTATTGTCAAAATAATAGGCTTTTTTCATGCTCACACGGTTATTTGCACGACACCCATGCCTAAAATAGCATTCGATAGGGTCTGGCACAGGGCACTTCTATCGAAGCTACGATCTTACGGAATCCCCGAGGGACTCTGTAATTGGATTGCCAGCTTTTTGGATGGTCGGAGTATAAAAATCGTCGTAGATGGCTCCTGCTCCGATACCATTAATGCTGGTGTACCACAAGGCTCGGTGCTCTCCCCGACGTTGTTTATCCTGCATATCAATGACATGCTCTCTATCGAGAGTATGCATTGCTATGCGGATGACAGTACGGGTGATGAGCGGTACACTGAGCAACGGAATATCCCTCGGAGTACTCAGGAAAGAAGGGTTCAACTTGTGTCTGAAGTCGAGCGCTCTCTGGGGCGGGCCTCGGAATGGGGTGAACGGAACCTAGTCCAGTTCAACCCCACAAAGACACAAGTTTGCGCGTTCACTGCAAAGAAGGACCCGTTTGTCATGGCGCCTCAGTTCCAAGGAGTAACTCTCCCAATTTCTGAGAGTATTGGGATTCTCGGCGTCAAAATATCGAGCAAAGTCCAGTTTGGGAGTCATTTGGAGGACAAAGCCAAATTGGCAAGCAAAAAAGTTGGGCGTCCTGAACAGAGCCAGGCGGTACTTCACACCGAGACAGCGTCTTGTGCTATACAAAGCACAAGTTCGTCCTCATGTGGAGTACTGCTCACATCTCTGGGCAGGTGCGCCCAAATATCAGCTAGACCCACTTGACTCCCTGCAAAGACGGGCTGTTCGAATCGTCGGGGATCCCAATCTTACGGACAGATTGGAGTCGCTGGAGCAGCGGAGAGACTTTGGGTCACTCTGTGTACTCTACCGACTCTTTCACGGGGAATGCTCCGAGGAACTGTTTGACTTGGTACCACCGTCACCATTCTACCAACGTACCACTCGACATCGCAGCAGGGTTCATCCATTTCACCTGGAAACGTTATGGTCCTCAATTGTACGTTTCCAGCGATCATTTCTCCCACGTACGTGCAAGCTCTGGAATGAACTACCTGCTGCTGTATTTCCCGAGCGCTATGACATGTCCTTCTTTAAACGAGGTTTAAGAAGAGTATTTCCTTCACGGTAGGCAGCGGCCTAGCTGTGCCCCTGGTATTGCAAAGGTCCATGTGCAGCAGTTTCACTTACCATCAGGTGTGCTGCTTGCTCGTTTGCCACCGTTGGCAATAAAAAAAAAAAAATTAAAAATTTTTTGCCTGTCTGTCTGTTTGTTCCGGGTAATCTTCAAAACGGCTGGACCGATTTCAAAAATTCTTTCACCAATGGAAAGCTATAATATCAGGGCGTAAACTAGGCTATATTTTATCCCGGTATTCCCACGGGAACGTGAACTACGCGGGTAAAACGACTATAACCTATAACCAAAGCGAAGCGAGGGCGGGTTGCTAGTATGAAATAAATGTGCTGAAATATACCTAGGACAGTGCTGGGCTTGCGTTTCCTCTACAATAGAAAGCAACTTGACTTACTATACCATTTTGGGCAGGCAGTTGACTTTATGTACAGGTGTTTTACTCACGCAACAAGGTAATTTACATATTATATCCCTTATACATCTTTTACGACACCATGGCCAAGAAAGGAGGCTTTGAATTGTATTCTAAATTTATCACTATACAAGTTGAACAAGGAGACTAAAAAATTAAAATTTAATACATACTTCCTTCTATCATCAAGATTGGGCAAACGGTCTTTGCCTACGACTCGGTGAATTTCTTCATGTACCTTTTCTTGAATCTCAGGCTGCAGAAGAATTCGTTCCACTAACATCGTCAATACATAAGTTACACTAGAAGCTGCTGGTAGCATAAAATCTATACAAGTCAGTATCAACTGGTCCACTGGAAAAAACATATTACAATTATAATAATCTACTTTTGGGAAAACTTTTGTCTTTGTTTTCACATCAGAACGGTCTGGTAAACCCTGCTCCATCTATCCGGGGCGAAGAATGAGCGGCGTGCGACCCATAACCTACGGTATTTCCTCGCCATCGGGCCGACCACTGGTATCGATTGTTTGTCATCCGTGGCTAGCTCGGCGGGTTACAATTTCGGGTACCGTCCGCTTCAATGCTTCGGCAGTGTTGCCGGGGCGTTGTCCTCACGCGGTCGGCCTCTCTGCGGGTGGCGAACTAATCCCCGGTCCGTCAACCCACGACCTCGGCTAAGGAATCTTTAATATCCTGACATTTTCAATATTTTTCAACATTCATCGTCTAATTTTTAAAAATTAAAGTAATAAATAAATCTTTATTTTATATTACAAGAAGTTGCGTTTAGCTCATACTCTACTACTTGAGTTTTTTAACTTGTTAAACAAATTTAAATTTTGCTCCATACCTACCAAGAACGGAAATTAGTTCAAAGAAGTCACTATCTTAGTAGAATAATATAAGAGTGAGCCTTAAGTTTTAAAACTTTGGTCTAACTTCAAATTCAAGTTTGATTTCGCTAAATGAGAATTCTGTAGTTAATATCACTTCTGTTCCCTATTGCTTAAATAAATATGTTTTGGGCTTACTAATAGATTGCTTAGTAATTTTTAAACAGACTTTTACTGCGTAATTACTGTGAAGTCAAGAGTTGATCTTATTCGCGATCGTTGCTATTGACAGAGTTTACCGTTTAAAAAGATAATGGCCCCATACAGCAAAGCAAAAAATGCAAGACTGGTAACTTCTTATACCATTATCATTTATCTAGACAATGGTACCATTTTTTAAAAGAAACTATTCATAGTTACCTTTACATTTCATTACAATAGTGACTCTAAAAACTCAACAATGCTTATTACTTATCTCTTAAAAGAAATGCGCCATTATAGAGTAAATATATCTCTCACAAATAACGGGGATGCTCATCAGAAACAATGCAAAACATTTTATTTATAAAAAATTATATAAAACTAGCTGACCTATGTCGTTCTATTCAAGGAAAATTAAAGGATTTCTCCTTAAAATCGACAGCAGCGCCACCTACCTACCAATTGTAAATCTAAACCAGTCTGAAATCCCCTTGAACACATACAAAAAATCCTGTCAACATCCGTCCAGCCGTTTAAAAGGAGTTCAGTGACATACACTCGTACACTAGAAATCTTTATATATTAACTAGCAACCCGCCCTCGCTTCGCTTCGGTTATAGTCGTTTTACCCGCGTAGTTCCCGTTCCTGTGGGAATACCGGGATAAAATATAGCCTATGTTACTCCCTGATATTATAGCTTTCCATTGGTGAAAGAATTTTTGAAATCGGTTCTGTGGTTTAAGCGTGAAAGCGTTACAAACAAACAAACAAACAAACATCCTTACTTTCGCATTTATAATATTAGTATGGATTTAGTTTCCCTTTTCTTGCATAGTTGTTATAGGCCCACTATATTCCGTGGTCGTCTTTTACACCATCAAGCAAGATAGAGATTAGTGAATTGTATTCTTACTCAGTCACCGCACGGATTGTTCACGATGAGAACAAGTCACGCCATCTGTGCCAACAGGCAGCAAAGACTATTCGACGAGCCGCCTCAATTAGGTACAACAATTTATTATATACACAATATCAGTCTTAATTCAAATACATCAAAAAATAATAAATATTTCAGTACTTGCAGTGCTTGCATTAGCAAGCAAAGTAACGTACGCACATAGAATAATAACTCAAAGAAGGTAACACCGCGCACAAAAATTAAGCATTAAAATTGGAGCCTATTGGAGCCTATTGGAGCCTACGCCAGACCGTTCCGTAGTGTATATGGTCACGGCGTACACAAGGCAACTCTATTGTATAGTGATGTGCGTGTGTAATCGTCTGCACGCATGTAGCATTTTTGACTTCACGTTTTTGATCGCTTAAGTAGCGACGCTATCCTTTTATACGTTATTATTCTAAGTGAACACAGAAATTTTCAAAGAATATTTCACTGTCATCTTTATTTTAAACTAGCAACCCGGCTTCGCTTCGGTTTTAGTTGTTTTACCCGCGCAGTTCCCGTTCCCGTGGGAATACCGGGATAAAATATAGCCTAGTTTACTCCGTGATATTATAGCTTTCCATTGGTGAAATAATTTTTGAAATTGGTCCAGCCGTTTTGAAGATTACCCGGAACAAACAGACAGACAGACAAAAAAATTGTAATCTGTATTTTAGGCATAGGCGTCGTGCAAATAACCGTGTGAGCATGAAAAAAGCCTATTATTTTAACATTACAAACAGACACTCCAATTTCATTTATTGGTATAGATAATATATTTACCTGAATATGTAGTTCGATCCTTTATTTGCTCTTGATTCATTTTGCTGAGGTACATATCAAGAAAATGCCGATCATACGAATCATCATGCGATTTTATTGATTGATCAATTAATTTCTGAAATCAGTCTTTTTGATGTAATGCCTATAAACAACGTTATCATATCTATTCAGTAACCTTAAAAGTCATGAGTACATTCCTTCAATAGGAAGACTGGTATATCCATCCAGCCATCCATCTCACATTACGTTCCACTGCTGGACTCGAACAACCTACGCAATAGGAGGAAAATTGACCTATTAGAAAATGTCCATGAGCGGCAGAATTATTTTTTTGGGTGGGCTATGGTCTACTCACTCGCCGCCCGGCTTCGTCCGGGGCGACAGTGGGGCGCCGCGCAGCCCCATGACCCACCCGTGGCACGTCGCCTTCGTCGTTGTAGCGACCACCGGTGCAGAGTTCCTTGTCGTCAGTGGTCGGCCCGACGGAATACCTCGTTTGCGGAGTATCCTCCCCTCTCGAAGCCCCCCCTCGGGGACATCGGTCGCCGGCGCGGTCGGCCTCTCGGCGGGGGACGGGCTAAATCCCCGGTCCAGTTACCCGTGGCCTCGGCTAGGGCGGCAACCGCCAGCGGCGGACCGCGTCGTCGTGGAGGCGTTCCTCTTGTGCGCTCTCCGCCGCCTCATTCCACCACCGGTCGTCGATGAGTTCACGGCGCTGCTCAGCCTACATGGCACATACCTCGAGCGTGTACCGTGCTGTGTAGCGGCAGCAACACTTACCGCCAAGTGTACTGTTTGCACGTTAGCCACAATTTACAATAAAAAAAAATGGAAAGAAGAATAAATACCGTGAAGAAATCCAAAAAATACTGGTTGCCTTTAACCAATGCGTTGTAACCACTGTAATTGGGCAGTATATCCTTTAGCCAAGGTGTCAGTGATAACGCTCCTCCTATATCGTTAACATTTCTCAAGAACAGTACTGCACCATGTGCAAGCTTCCGTAGCTCCTTATGTTCAGATCTTGGTAGTGTATTCCTAGAAAGGACTTGCAGTAGACCATTGATAAAGGGTATTGCGAAATAGTGTGGCAAACATACTAAGTCCCCTTTAACGATTGCCTGAAAACAAAATTTATCTTTATTATCGTCAGCCTTTTGGTGATGTAATAAGAATACAATTCACCACCGACAACTGACCATAACAGAATATAATATCTATTCAAGAGAAGAAATACTGGAAATAAACGGATATCTACACTACGACACTTACTGATCTATGTTTCGCCCACTATAAAAGGAACTCGAGGTGAGCAGTGGTACTATTGTGATTATATGCGATGATGAGGATGATGATGATTATTATGATTATCATCAGTCTATCAATTTTCACTGGTAAACAAAGGCCTCCACATGAAAGAAATTATGCCATTGCCACATTTGGCTAGTGGGTTGGCGATTACAGCTGACCTAATAATTTTGCCAGAACAGTACTTCTGCTCAATTGTTTGGTGTTTTCTTAGCCAGTTTTAAAAATTCTCCAAAGGTTTTACATTTTCTTCTATTCACAGACCTTTATCCCTTTAACGAGGGAGAAATGTTACTGACCCAACGAACGAATTCATTAACTATACCTTGTATTGTTTATGAAACTTCGCCAGATACAATATATGAGATGTGTAATCTTAATGTAGGCGTGTGTAAGTGACGGATTAAGAAAAAAGTATGTCACTAGTTTTTCTGTTATAACAAATGTTGTAAACGACTGAGGAATGTATGGGAACACACTTTATCATCGAGCACTTGGCAGATGAAAGTTACAAGGAAAAAAGTATCCAATCAATAGTCTTGCAATAGTTTTCTACAGACATGCATGTAGTCTACATAACTAAAATTATTAAAAAAAAAATGTTATTTTAAATTTTCGTTTATTTTATTTACCCATATGTTGTGTCTGTATGGTAGCGGTTACGAATACTATCAATTCTTATTAGGTCCTTACATATGAAATTGGCGTTTTGTACGGGAGGAATATAAAGCTATTTTTTGTAACTTATATTTAATTAATCAAAGTATGCACCGTTGTTATCTACGCACTTTTGCCATCTTATAGATAGTTCATTGGTCCCTTTACTAAAAAAAACCATGGGGGCGAGAATCAATAAACTCTTTGAAGGCGGTTTGGACTGCCGCATCGGAGTTGATTTTTTTTTTCCTTGTAAGAAGTTACCCCAATTCCGGAAAAATGGTAATCTGTTGGAGCAAGGTCCGGGGAGTACGGTGGATGTCGCAGATATTCCAATTGCAGCTCATCTAACTCGTAAATATACCGATATTGCATGTTTTCCATTGTGCGATAATAAGCGACGCCAAAGAAAAAATAATGAGGAAGCGAAATGAATTTATAAATTTGTATTTGTAATTCTTAACCAAAGAGGAGATATTGCAGATCAAAGTGGTCATTACGACAAAACGCTAATTTCATATGTAAGGACCTAATATATTGCTCACGGGTGAAATGCAAGTTTTGTTTATTACAGCCACTTCAACTTTTTATTTGTCTAAATTGGAATGTAATAGTATCTAATGATTTCTGATGTTTACGCGAGTATTACACATTTTAAATAAAACTACTTTACGGATTTTATCGCGTTTGTATTTGATCTTTGATTGCCCGACGTTTAGAACACTTTGCAGCGTTCATAGTCATAGGCGGACTAAGATCTCTGTCGTCCAACAAGTCATCGTTATTGCAGAAAATTCATAATTATCTACCCGATACAGAAAATAGTTATTAAATATTGACCCACATTTTGATACAAATTCATTGCCAGTGTAAGAAGAAAATGATTCTATATGAAAAAGTATACATACATAATATATACAATACATACAATATAATAATATTGTTTTTGGTTAGTAATTGTTTATTTGAATTTGAGATAATTATAAATTTTCTGCAATAACGATGACTTGTTGGACGGGAGACATCTTAGTCCGCCCGTAACCACGAACGCGATAAAATCCGTAAAGTAGTTTTATTTAAAATAATAGTATCTAATTACTAAAATCTGATTACTTTTTCCTCGGGATATTTAGGTCCATTCATTCTCATGTCCAACATGTCCTTAATCTCATCATTAATAACATTTTCTAATACGGCGTCACGTCTGCCAAAACCATAGTCCCTTAGGTATCGCAAACTAAATCTCCTCTGTTCTTGCCAAAAGTATTTATCCGTGAAAAATATACCTGAAAATGTATTAAATTGTCATGTCATTTGCCGTCATTACTTGCTGTATTCAACTAAACATTTTTGATACAATGTTAGAAATGACTAGCTGAGCCAACAGACATTGCTCAGTTCAAGTAAAAAAAATAGTAAAAGAAATCTTCCTTAAAATCGATCCTTTTGGAATGAATCGATTGGAATCTTCTAGTTCCAATTATTAATCTAAACCATCCTCATATCCATCTGCATCGCCACAAAAAAATCATTAAAGTCGGTCCACCCGTTTAAGAAGAGTTCAATTACAAATACAGAAACAGAAAATTTATATATATATATATATATAAAGACTAGCTGACCCAACAGACAATGTTCTCTTCAAATCTAAAAAAATAAGGCATTCTCCTTTAAATTCATTACAGCGCCACCTACCAGTTCTAATTATTAATCTAAACCATTTTTATATTTATCGGAACAGCCACAAAAAAATGTCATCAAAATCGGTCCAGCCGTTTAGAAGGAGTTCAGTGACATACACAAGAAATATATGTATATATAAAGATTAGCTGACTCAACAGACGAAACGTAACGAACGTTTCTGTTCAAATAAGCGCCACCTACCGGGTCCAATTGTGAATCTAAACCATTCTTGAATCCCTTTGAACATGCACAAAAAACTTCATCAACATCGGATTAGCCGTTTAGGAGTTCAGTGACATACCCACGTACACAAGAAATTTATATATAAAGATTTGAAAAAGTAATCTACCATAATCTAACTTACGTTTGGTACGATTACCTAGTCGACATAGTCTCTTATATCGAGACCAATGTTTCATCATCTCAGGCCATATGCGTCCCACTGTTGGGCTTGTCTGCCGCTATGGGAGGGAAATTGATCTACTATACCACGCTGGTCAAATGGGTTGGCATAGGATTTAATTTCGAATTTACTCTTACATAGATTACGAATGAATATTATATTTATTATATTCTTTAGTCGGGTTTTACGACACCCACAGATAAGAGAGGTGGGTGACCACGGTGGGTGGAGCAATTCATATATACTGGGTGTGTCGTAAATAGTGGTCCACCGTTAAGGATTCGATAAACCAGATAATTTACTATAACAAATTCTATTTTTAACCATTTTTAGCCGAGGGTTCCGTAAATATTAATTTTTAGTTATTTATTTACCAAATTTCTACCTCTTGTAACAAATTTGGTTGTAGTTTTATCAAAAACCATTATATTTTCATTTTGATTACTGTTAATTACTGCTGAATACAAGAGCTATCGTTTATTAACATGTTATTTAATGTAGATTTAGATCTTTTGCAAAAAAAAATTATTGTACTCGAATTTTAACGGATTTTTTTAACATATCATGCTAATTCAAAAGCGATTTATGTAAAAAAAATGTACTACACTGTCAGTGCCCATTAATTTAATAATATGCCTATTTAATACCAATTTCAAAATGGTATCATAATACCAGATCCCTATAAAAAACAACAAGATATCTAATTTTAATTGAAGAAAGTAAGATTTTCATTAAAATTAATTTTAAAATTTATTGCTATAATACTTACGATTTTTGTAAAAAAAAAACTTTACTATCAGTGCCTACTTATTTAATTATATTCCCACTTAATACCGATTCTAAAAGGTTTACTATCCCATTAATAAAACAAGTAATGAAATTTTAGTTAAAAACGACTATATAAGACAACTTTTTACTATTGTTGCAAAGTGATCTAGACCTAACTTGTAAATTACAACAAGGCATTGAAAAAAAACAAGTCATACATCATCATACATCATTTATTGTTATTCTTTAACATTTAAATTACACCAAGTGCTCGAAATGGCCCCCATTTGCAGCTATGCATGCTCTGCAACGTCGAATAAACGACCGTTTAAGTCACCGAGCAAACCCACTCTCGTTTATTTTTCTAGCTGCTGTGTGTATGCTAGTCCTCAAGTGATCAATGGACGTTATTTCTTCTTTGTACACATGTTCTTTCAGGCAACCCCAGTAAAAAAAATCCAGGGGATTTAAGTCTGGCGAGCGCGGTGGCCATAGTATTGGACCTAAGCGTCCTATCCACCTATTTGGATACGCTGTGTGTAGGTGCTCTCGTACTCTAACAGCATAGTGAGCGGGACAGCCATCGTTCTGGAGCCACATATCTTCTTGGACTTCAGGAGCGACGTTTTGAAGAAGCATTGGCAAGTCAGTCCGAAAGTTCAAAGTTTTATTACCATATTATCCGTTTTGTTGTAAAATTAATGCAACAAAATGTTTAAATTAATTTTAATGAAAATCTTACTTTCTTCAATTAAAATTAGATATCTTGCTGTTTTTTATAGGGATCTGGTATTATGATACCATTTTGAAATTGGTATTAAATAGGCATATTATTAAATTAATGGGCACTGACAGTGTAGTACATTTTTTTTACATAAATCGCTTTTGAATTAGCATGATATGTTAAAAAAATCCGTTAAAATTCGAGTACAATCATTTTTTTTTGCAGAAGATCTAAATCTTCATTAAATAACATGTTAATAAACGATAGCTCTTGTATTCAGCAGTAATTAACAGTAATCAAAATGAAAATATAATGGTTTTTGATAAAACTACAACCAAATTTGTTACAAGAGGTAGAAATTTGGTAAATAAATAACTAAAAATTAATATTTACGGAACCCTCGGCTAAAAATGGTTAAAAATGGAATTTGTTATAGTAAATTATCTGGTTTATCGAATCCTTAACGGTGGACCACTATTTACGACACACCCTGTATATATACGGAAACGGCTCCAACGATTTTGATGAAATTTGGCATACTAGAGTTTACGAGGCCAAAAAATCGATCTAGCTAGGTTTTATTTATAGAAAATGTTGTTTTATCGGTGTTTTTAGTTAATCAATACAATGACATAAAATGTTATTGACATTCTCTGAATAGGAATTCGAATTTCGTCGTCGTTGTCAAGAGTGACAACAGCTCAGTTGGGAAGTTGTCCAGTTATCTTTTTGTTTTGTTTTGACATTCAAAAAGCGTGGGATCGAATCTCACTGCTATTATTATTCTGTTTTTGTAATTTTTGATATTTTTTCCATTATTTCATTTTAATTTTTTATTAATATATATCTAAATAAATTCGGCAAAAATACAACAAAAATATACCGAGCAAAGCTCGGTCAACCAGATATTTTACATTAATAACAGAACCTTTATTTACAAAAATCATATTAGCCATTCATCATTATCATCATCAAAGTGCGGTCCTGTGCCGAATGCATCCAACGACGCCCACCAACTTTCAACAGGTCGTGTGTCCACCTAGTGGAGGGGCGTCCTACACTGCGTCATTATAGGTGCCACTCGAGAACCTTTCTTCCCCAGCGGTTGTCGGTTCGTCGAGCGATATAGCCTCCCCATTGCCACTTCAGCGTGCTAATTCTTCGTGCTATGTCAGTTACACCCGTTCTTCAGCGGATTTCCGTATTACGGATTCTATCTCGCAAAAAAATCCCGAGCATAGCCCGCTCCATAGCACGCTGAACGACTTTGAGCTTGGTTATGAGGCCTACATTTAGTGACCACGTTTCCGTGCTGTAAGTCATCGCTCGTAGACCTGTGTTTTCAGACACTGAGTTTATGTTGGAAGAGGAGATCCTCTTAAGTTCCCATTAGAGATTATTACAAAAAATTTAATAATAAGTTATAAATGGCGCAATCAATTTCTTTTAAAGCTATATAATTAAAAGTCCATATGGTGACAGTAGAATTCCCTATGTATCAGAATATAATATTATTCCCAAATATACGTGTGGTGATGGAGTAAGAATACAATTCACCACCTACCATCCCCACCACCACTCCTATCTTGCCCGTGGATGTCGTAAAATACGATTAAGAGACATAATACGCATATAACATCTATGCAAGAGAAGGAAAACCCGAAATATAATCATATACTTACCTGTCTGACCAGCATGGTGTAGTAAGGACAATTACCCTTCCATTGTGGAAAAGGCAGGTCATTGCATCTCATTTACGTCCCACTGCTGGGCTCGAACCTCCTCAACAATGGGGAAGAAATTGACCTAATATACCACGCTGGTCAGACGTGTTGGTATAGAGTTTTATTTCGAGTTTTCCTTCTCTTGCATAAATGTCATATGCATTTTATATTCCTTAGTCGTCGGTGGTGAATTGTATTCTTACTCCGTCATCACACAGACCTGCATATATCTAACTCCAATTAGGAAACATTTTTGTTTCTATTTCTATTACTTACCTAACTTTTTCCAAAAAGATCTTAATCTGAATACTATGATGTCGACGCGACCATCAAACTCCGGGCGGTTTAACATTTCCTTCATAAGCTCTGAATCATTTATAATAACTGCTGGTAATGGACCCAAATACACGCCAACAATCTTTGTCTTGTATTTTTGTCCAAGTTTGCGGAAAGCGCCTGCGAGATCGTTGAGTTTCTGAACGAGTATAATCCAATAGGCTCCATATACTGGTAAGCTCGGGGGTCCTAAAAATAATTTTATATAGTTTTTTAAAGAACGTTTCTAGGAGAAATATATAGATGCGGATTCTGACAATTTTTGACTCGGACAAATGGGATAGCTGGTACGACCGATACCACATTCTCATAGCATATCGATGTCTGAATGGCCTTTGCTACTTTGCCTCGTTCCGTAAGTGAGAATGTCTGTCTGTGATTGTCTGACCGAGACAACGAATTATCTTATACAAAGGACAAGCCCGTTTACACATAATATATTTCTCACATTTCGGTCCTAATACTCAACCCAATTGACACTGTGCAAAAAGTGGCGTTCAAATTGTCGATGATCCCAACAGACGGTTTGGAGTTATTAGAGCAGCTAAGAGCCTTTGAGTATCTCCGTATGCTCCATTGACTCTTTAGTGAGGAGTGCTGTAAAAAGTTGTATGACTTGGTACCAGTGTCTCCCTTTTAGCGTCGCACCACTTGTACCATAGTATGATTCACCCATGCCACCTGGAAATGACATTATTTTTGACTGTACGTTTTCAGCATTAATTTCTTTCACGCGCATGCAGGCTTTGAAATGAACCGTGTTTCCCGAGCGCTATACCATGTCTATCTTCAATCGATATTTAAGACGAACTCTTCGCTCACGATATTGAGAGACTTGGGTGTACCTCTAACATTTCAGAGGTTAATGAGCCGCAGTTATAACTTTCCTTTTTTATTACTTATTGCAAACGAGTAAGCAGCTGCACATGGATCACAGACTCACAGTTAGCTGTGATTCACAGCTAAGTTACTGCCTATCGTTAAGGCAGTGCTTTTTGAACACCCAAGTGAAATGAATGGACGCTGCCACGGTACTGGGTGGTAAGGTGATAAAAAAGTGATGGTGGTATCCATTCAAACAGTTCCTTGGAGCACTCTCCGTAAAAAGTGGGTAGAGCTAGCGACTCCAGTCCGTCCGTAATTGTGATCACCGACGAATCAAACAGCTCGTCTTTACAGGAAGTCTAATAGGTCTGGTTGATATTTAGGCGCGCTTGCCCAGAGATGTGAGCAGTATTCTTTGTAAAGATGAACTTGTACTTTCAGTCAAATGGGTTGCTTACATGTTTGCCACCGAAATGTAATAAAACAAAAACAAATTCGTTTTATTATCATGAATATGTTCAACAGAAGACGTCAGTAAGCTGTTTAGATGGATGGATGAGTGATTCGTAATCTACTGTATCATTTGTATCTGTGATGGTATCAATGATTATTTGTATAATTATAGTAACTGTAAAAATTACTGATATGGAATTAAAACTGATAAATCGACAGACATGCACATGCACATGTACGACAATGTGACTAATGCGTTCTCTGATGTAAAACCGGGCAAAAAAATTATTTCTAGTTTTATTCCTTGATGGTTACATCCCCCGTACATGAAGGAATCCCATAACTGGATTGCCTCTCAACGCCTATTTAGCTATCAGATCTTATTCCTAGGGATCGTTGACTTAATTTTTCACTCTTCCAATAATTCTTGTTGGTGATCATTTTCTAAAATATGTATATTATTTGCCTCGTTGATCAAATAGTTAAGTATACAAGTAGCCCTGGATTTGAGGACGTGGTCAGGCAAATAATATTTATTTTTTCTGACTTGAAGTTGAAGTTCATTATTTACCCGCAAAATTGGCATTACTTACTATTATCTGTTACCGCGACCAGCTGAAATTCTCACTAGAGATGTCTCGCTTAAAACTCTTCACCTTAAAACTTCTCGTCTCGTCGCAAGGTTTAACCTTGGATACGTCAAAGATGAGAATGTAAATGGCATTCAGTTGTGGGTAGCTATCAAAGCTATTCACAACTGACTACGCTGACTGAATTGTTACAGCAGTTGAAACGGCCTCCCAATAGGTGATTCAAGTCACATTTATATTAATTATTTCGCATTCTATCCTTCCCTTCCCTTTTCCCTTCATCCTTATAATTTCTAAGTTGGTTTTTGCTACTACCACCAGAAATTACGATGTACTGACACTATCTATTATACTGTAACTATAAGAAGAATTTCAATTACAGAGTTATATTAATAATGTAATGAACATTCACTTACCAGGCGGAAAATTTTCATGTCTTTCGTATGCCTTTTTGTAATAATAATTTATTATTAAAACTATTATTAGTACGATCGCAACCAAGGTAATAATCATTGTGATTATTCTTTCATTTATTCCTATATCTCTTGACTGTTTTGATTGAATGTACCCGAACTGCAGTAGCGCATTGTTTAAATAAAAATCATACACCTTTATCTTTTCAGATAATTATTTCGTAATTTTCTATATCGAGAGCTGAAATTTACAACATTAAATGTGAATATAAGAGGCCATGGATTCATAAGTTAGCGCAAAAAAAAAGGTAAGTATAAATAAAGAAAAAGTATTCTGCACGAAATTAAGTTTCACACTTCACGAGTTTTTTCATTAATGGTCAAAAGCATAAATCTTCTGTTCGTGTGTTGTAATTGCAGTCATTCTAAACGGCTGGATAGATTTTGATGACATTTTGTGTGTGTGTGTGTGTGTGTGTGTATGGATTCGTAAATGGTTTAGATTCATATTTGGACCCGGTAAGTGGCGCTGCGATCGATTACTAAGAAAATTACTTTTACTATTTTTTTAGATTTGAACAGAACAACGTCTGTTGGGTCAGCTAGTATGTATGTATGCGATATTTTGTATATGCATTTTAATCTTCCTCATTTCCAAGTATTACTATGTTATGGCTGCAACATTCATGACAAAAGTGCTTAACTGTAAACAGTATGACAAATTTTGGAATCAATTACTAGCTGTGTCAGCGTGGATTAAGTACCTAGGGTTCAATGCTGTTATTTTATTTGAACTGCCGTCGTTGCATGACATCAATTACATTATTAATAATATCCACAATATATCAATCACCATTTTTGTTAGCAGTTTCTAAATGCTCTGAACGCTAGATGCTCTGAATGTTTGATGCGCGATTATTACCAATAGCTACTCTGGTCATTACAGCAAGAAGAAGAAGAATATTATTATTATTTTTTTGCCAAAATTTATAGACACTACTTTACGCTTTTTTGTCATAGTGTTACGTTAAATATTTTAAAACCTTTCACGATAAGTAAGGTTATCACTTAATCTTACACAAAATTATTTTTTAGAATCTAAGTTGTAGTATCTGAGATTAGCGTAATAAAACTAACAAACTCTTCACTTTTATTATAGTAATATCATCATCATTAGTGCCGCCTGCATCCAACGACGCCCAGTAACTTTCACCAGATAATTGGTTCACCTGTTTGAGCGTCCTACATTGCGTCGTCCGATACGTGGTCACCACTCAACCTATCTTCCTCAGCGGTTGTCGCTTCGTCGGGCGATGTGTCCTGCTCATTGCCACTTCAGCCTGCTAATTCTTTATGCTATATCGATTATACCCGTTCTTGTACGGATTGCCGTATTTCGGATTCTATCTTGCAGAGCAATCGCGGGCACAGCCTGTTCCATAGCACGGTAAGCGACTTTGAGGCCCACATTTAGGGACCACGTTGCACAGATGGCGTAGTGGTTAATGCTAGTGACCTACAGCGCCAGTGTCGGGGGTTCGAATCCCACGCAGGACAACACTTTGTGCGATCCACAAATTGTTGTTCTGAGTCTGGATGTAATTTGTGTCCGTTTAATTATATGTGTATGTATTTCTCGCGGAAACGCAATGAGTTTCAAAAATTAAAAAAAAACTGTACGAATGGCGGCGATGTGGCTCGCGACACGTCACGTCTCGTTTCCGTCGGGGGCGAAAAGTGGCCCACAGAGAACCGCTTTGCTACGCTGAATATGTCAAAGATCGTAGCAGGTGGAGGGCAGTGGACTCTGCCTACCCCTATGGGAAAAAGGCGTGAATATATAAAAAAAAAAAAAAAAAAACGTTTCCGTGCTGTAGATAATAGGCACCAAAGTTGTACTTGGAAACGTAGTTATTTTTTTTTTTTTTTTTTATTGCTAACGGTGGCACACGAGCAAACAGTACACCTGATGGTAAGTGTTGCTGCCGCTCATGGACCTTTACAAGGCCGTTGCCTACCGCGAAGAAAGTGAAGGGAGTGTGAATGCGTGCATCGAGGCTCGGTGATACCAAGGGCACCACCAAAACCCTCCACACGCAAACACCCTCAGATAGTCAGGCTGCCGGCTCTCTCGCTCACCGAACGAAGCGCAGTAACAAATCGCTACTACTCAGACGTCGATTTTCTGCGAGAGTGTGGTACTGCCCCGGACGGACCGGCCCGCGGCTGTAGACAGATAACTGTCGACAGTGTGGTCCTACCACTCTTATGCCAATAACGCACAAATTGATAACTGTACCACGTGACTTTCTATGGAGGAGGCCCTATGTCTAATAGTAGATGGTAAAATACTGATTGCCGATGGTGATAATGTAAATAAAAGGTGATAGCGTGACCCCTCTCGTACCGTATGCTGTACCTACTGTACTGAAAATATCAGCATATTGGGTTACAAAAGTGACGGATAAAGACGATCAGTTGAGATGTGGCTGCTCAGAGAAATCTAATGTGTAATGGAAATGGATAAAATAAGGAATTATTGTATAGAAAGTTTGAAAATACCGTCAGTGACATAAAATTTAAACAACTTGAACATCTGACGTTTACTGTGTAGTGACGGAGTAAGAATACAATTCACCACACCCTATCTTGGCCGTGGATATCGTAAAAGATGACTAATTATTTATTTATTTATTTATTGGGAGACCAATAGCTTAAGAGTACCATGCTCTCGCAGAAAATCGACGTCTGAGTAGTAGCAATTTGTTACTGCGCTTCGTTCGGTGAGCGAGAGAGCCGGAAGCCCAACTTTCTGAGGGTGATTGCGTGTGGAGGGTTTTGGTGGTGCCCTTGGTATCACCGAGCATCAATGCACGCATTCACACTCCCTTCGCTTTCTTCGCGGTAGGCAACGGCCTTGTAAAGGTCCATGAGCGGCAGCAACACTTACCATCAGGTGTACTGTTTGCTCGTTTGCCACCGTTTGCAATAAAAAAAAAAAGTAATAAAAATCTAGGTAAACATATTTAAGATACATAAAGCCAATAACAGGTCTTCACTATTATGCTTCACATAAAACAATAGAATGGCGAACATTAAATTTGCCTATTGATGTGTTGTGAAAAAATCGAGACCGAGTGTCCGAATGGATGGATATAAAATGCACATAACATATGAGCAAGAGAAGGAAAACTCGAAATGAAACCCTAGACCAACATGTCTGACCAGCATGGTATAGTAGGTCAAATTGCCGTTCGATCTCAAATTTCGATTTTGAATAAATAGCTCACCAGATCCTTTGGCAGTGTATTTTCTGGCGTAACGAGCAGAACCTCATGTTAGACAGTCTACAAGTCACGTCTGGGGTAATATACTCTACGGATCTTATAGTGACTCGAGAACATTTTCGTGTGTTCAGGAGTTGTTGCCATATCTACTATTACAACCAAATCTAAAGCACACAAATAGGTCCATTAAGCTCTGTTAAATCCATGGTGCTGTACCGTTGTGTTTCACGTAGTTGTACATAGTCTTATTTACTGGCTCATTAGGCAACTTTGTTTCATGTCTCCTGCTTTGCATAGGAGGGAAGTGGAATATTACCAACTCCTTCTGTTTTTGTTGTTGTTGTTTTCATTTGTTGCGGGTCCCAAGACAATTAAAAGCGTTTCCGGAACTTCCGGAGGATCAAACCGGTGTCTTTTACGGACGATTGTGGATCCTGGCCTACAGGAGTTACAGTGGTGGGAATGTGTGGGGGAATTAATTCCAATAAAAAAAAAGATATATGAAAATGCCTGCCAAGTCAATAATAGCAACTTACATAACTAACAAACGTTTTTTTGAGGGCCTGTTGTCCGTTTTTATAAACAATACTTAAATTATAGGTAACATATAAAGTGAATTAAACCTCGATGAAATATTGAATGGCAAATATCATAAATCGTTTATTGCCTTAAATGTTGTGATATCATTTGTGTAGATGACGATAAGTACAAACTTAAACCTACACTTGAACAATGATAATCCAACCATCAATCCATGTCTATCAACGTCCTCTGTTGAATGTAGATCTCTCCAATTGGGACAATGTCATTGGTTGGCGATCGCAGTTGGTGTTATATTTCCCAGGCGAGTATTGCTGTCCAATCTCCTGGTGATCACCAGGCGATTTTGCAATTCCCCGTAAGTAGGGGTAGTGATATATTGTACTCTTACCCTATTAATACTAGGGATGGCGATCTGAGATCGATTAATCGAGGAATCGATTTATCAGGTCCAAAAAATAGATTATATAAATCGATACGAAGCATTGAATTGATTCGGTGAATTGACACTATCGATTTTATTCTACAACAACACTTTCAGATTTCCTAAAAAAAAAATCAACAACAATCCTGCCCGGAGCATAAATGCCAGATTCTATTTAATTTTAAGAAGGGTTCTATTGTCTCTTACTAACACTGCACGCTTTTTGGTAGACTATGATCTGAACACAATATATGTACTTTATTCTGGCAGGTAATAGTCTGAGTTCATCCCGCTTAGCCGTTCGCCGTAATAGGAAATGATCATGGGACGCCTCTCCGCCTTTTGAACAAGTAATTTTCGTTAGCCTCTGCTTAGTTTAATGTCTTAAGTCCATCCAACACTAAATGAAATAAAACCACACTTACTGTTTTCTAAATATATTTAATCATTAATTTTTAAATAATTTCGTGCTTTAGAGAGAGTCTAGCAGTTTGCCTACGTCTCTTCTATCGTTTTCACTGATGCATTACTTACTAGCGAACAATTTAATACGACAATTCAAAATCTGTATTAAAACACAATCATGTAATTTTTTTAAAGAATTTTCATGTACTATTTTCACACTACCTGGTGGGTTTTCCTGGTGGGATTGTGATGAGCTTTTTTTAGGAAATCTGGAGGGTAATGTCTTAAAATAATATAGACATGATTCGATTGGAAACGGTACACTATTCTCCGGGCAGGATTGTTGTTGATTTTTTTTTTAGGAAATCTGAAAGTGTTGTTGTAGAATAAAATCGATAGTGTCAATTCACCGAATCAATTCAATGCTTCGTATCGATTTATATAATCTATTTTTTGGACCTGATAAATCGATTCCTCGATTAATCGATCTCAGATCGCCATCCCTAGTATTAATAGGGTAAGAGTACAATATATCTCTTACTAACACTGCACGCTTTTTGGTAGACTATGATCTGAACACAATATATGTACTTTATTCTGGCAGGTAATAGTCTGAGTTCATCCCGCTTAGCCGTTCGCCGTAATAGGAAATGATCATGGGACGCCTCTCCGCCTTTTGAACAAGTAATTTTCGTTAGCCTCTGCTTAGTTTAATGTCTTAAGTCCATCCAACACTAAATGAAATAAAACCACACTTACTGTTTTCTAAATATATTTAATCATTAATTTTTAAATAATTTCGTGCTTTAGAGAGAGTCTAGCAGTTTGCCTACGTCTCTTCTATCGTTTTCACTGATGCATTACTTACTAGCGAACAATTTAATACGACAATTCAAAATCTGTATTAAAACACAATCATGTAATTTTTTTAAAGAATTTTCATGTACTATTTTCACACTTAAAATAATTTCTTTCAAATTCTTTATTTACACTTTTTAAATGCTTAATAAACCTTTAAACTTGTTAAGTTCTTTATTACTTCTACTGTATTACTCTCTAGGTGTGACTCGAATCCAGAAATCAGGTAATGTTGTTACAAAACCTTGAATCCTCTTAAGAGGCTTGAGCATAGGTTTTCCATCAGCGGTTGACACTTTAAATGCTTGCATAAACGCGGTAAATACTTGAAACATCGTTTGGCGAGAATAAGTCTCTCCAGCACATAGTCTTTTTCCTGCGAATATAAAAAACAACCCTTCTTACCAATTACAAATTATAGAACCATAATTCATCATCATTATTTCAGCCTATCGCCGTCCAGTGCTGGACGTAGGCCTCTCTCATATTGTACCACAAAGTGCGGTCCTGTGCCGCCTGCATCCAACAACGTCCAGCGACTTTCACCAAGTCGTCGGTCCACCTAGTGGGGACGAAAGAACCATAATTACTTAACTATATTTCTAACTGATTTTTACTGTCGAAATAAAAGCTAAATTGAAGATTATGAATATCAGTGTCGAAATTGGTATTTTGCGAGCCTCAAAGCTTCTTCGACTGAATGTAGGTAGATAATGGTTGTCTTAGAATACAATTGCTTATCATACCTGCGCCGAACGGCAGCGACTTGTCACTAGCAAGATCTAATTGTCCATTTTTAATGAATCTTTCCGGTCGGAAGTTCTGCGGGTCACCCCATATAGACTTGTCCATATGCAGCATTGTTAGATTCACGTTGACCATGGTATCCTGGAATTTGGTTAATACTTTAAATCATCATCATTATCTTGTTCTTATTCCAATTACTTGAAGTCGATGCAACGTGTATCTCTTATGATCGGCCATCAACCCTCATAAGAATTGTAATTATTGACTAGACGGAGTTAGTCCAGGTCGATGTAAAGCTCTAAGTCGTCTTTTATAACACCCACGAGCATTTTAAGGCAATAGCATACAGCATTAAAACAACACACACAAAACAAATTTGATTATATGTAGGTAATACAAAAGAGCGAGGTTTTCTCTATATAGGATCATTTTCATTATGGAATCATCTTCATCATTTCAGCTCATATACGTCCCACTACTAGGCTCGAGCTTCCTATTATAGGAGGGGAATTAATCCATTATACCTCGCTGATTAGACGGGTTGGTATAAATTTTAATTTCGAGTTTTTCTTCTCTAGCAAAGATTTTACATGCATATAACATCCCTTAGTGGTCTTTTACGAAACCCAACTGTGGTGAACTATAGCCTTACCCACACGAATTAAGTATAGCTAATTATGGAATGTTGTACCAAAAAAATCGTTATCCAGGGCAAGGTGGAAGGCACCAGGCCGCATGGGAGGGTACCCATGCGATGGACCGACCAGATTAGATCTGCTGTGGGTGGTCCTTTAAATGAGTGTACTAGGATGTCCTCAAATAGAAAAACATGACAAAATATCGTGAAGTAAATAGTATCTGCCTCATCCCATACTACATAATGATCACGACCGTTCTGCCAAGAACAAACCGACTAAGAAGAAGTACCAAAAAAATATCTTAAATATAAAATTCATAGCGAACTGAATCACAGCGAAACAGACTTTCTCCAATATTTACCTTTGGTATATCATATCCACCTAACTTTGCGTCGGCCACAGTTCGGTGTGGTACTCCCAACGGTACAACGGAATCGTATCTTAGAATCTCTCGAATACACGCCTCTGTGTACGGCATACTGTTAAAATATTATTATGAGGCCAACTAGTTCAAAATATAGTTCTTATCAGCAGAGTAATGACGACCACTGAAGTCAAGGAACTCTGCACCGGTAGTCGGCCCAACGACAAAGACGACGTGCTATAGGTTGGGTTAAGGGGTCGCGCGCCGCCCCTATCGTCCTGGTCGGAGCCGAGCGGCGGGCCCGCTGACCGTAGCGCACTCCAAAGAAAAAGCAGAGTAATGACGGGAAAGGAAGGAGTAATAGCCATTGTATTCTTACCCCGTCACCATACGGGAGTAAATTTAATAAAAATATAATACGTTTTTATTTTCATAATCATTTCGGTTCAAATACGTCCCACTGCTGAGCTCGAGTCTCCTCCGTAATAGGAGGGCTATTGACCTACTATACCGCCCTGGTCCCACGGGTTGGTATAGGGTTTTATTTCGAGTTTCCCATCTCTTGCATAGACGTTATATGCATATTATATCCCTTAGCCGTCTTTTACGACATTCACAGGTAAGAAGGGGAATGGTGAATAGTATTCTTACTCCTTCATCACGCGATTTTTATAATTCCCTATTAAGAATTTATTAGCATCTAATTAATTGATAACTAAATATGTTTATGTATTCGTCAACTTTTTAGAACTGATTGAACTGATTTAGAACTACATATACGCAATGTTCTCGTTAGATCTTATATCTTTAAACGAGCAATTACTGTATATTTTCAGGATCCCGGAAACGGCTCCAACGATTCTGGTGAAAGGCATACTAGAGGTATCGGGGCCAAAAAATCGATCTAGCTAGGTTTTATTTATAGAAAATGTTGTTTTGTCGGTGTTTTTAGCTAATCAATACAATGACATATAATGTTATTGACATTCTCTGAAAAGGAATTCGAATTTCGCCGTCGCTGTTAAGAGTGACAATAGCTCAGTTGGGAAGTTGTCCAGTTTTTTTTGGTCTGGTTTTGGCATTCAAACAACGTGGGATCGAATCTGGGTGTAATTATTATTCTCTTTTTGTAATTATTGATATTTTTTTTATTTTTTAATCATTTTATTTTTATTAATATATATCTAAATATTTTCGGCAAAAATAAAAAAAAAGAATATACCGAATAAAGCTCCGTCAACCAGATATTATCCAATAGAGAGCGATAAATATTCTTATGTCATCTTCATCGCAGCCCCCATACGTCCCACTATTGGCCCGGGCCTCCTCCACAATGGGAGAGAATTTGACCTACTATACCATGCTGGTCAGACATGTTGGTATATGGTTTCATTTCGTGTTTTCCTTCTCTTGCACAGATGTTACGTGCATATTATATCCTATAGTCGTCTTTTACGACATCCACGGGCAAGATAGGGAGTGGTGAATTGTATTTATACTCCGTCACCACATTCTTATGTAGCGACTTGTAATTTTTTTATTGCAAACGGTGGCAAGCGAACAATCAGTATACCTGATGGTAAGTGTTACTGCCGCTCATGGACTTTTAGAAAAAAAGTTAAAAAGCAATCATACTTTTGTCTATCATCAAGACTGGGCAGGCGGTCTTTGCCTATTACTCTGTCAATTTCTTCATGTATTTTATCTTGAATATCTGGCTGCATAAGCATTCGTTCTACAATCATAGTTAATATGAAACCCAGGGCAGCCGATGCGGGAAACATAAAGTCGACGCAAGTTAATATCAATTGGTCCACTGTAAAAAGAAATTAAGGTAATATATACATAATTGAAAGGATATTTCTATTTAAGTGCGTGTGATAGCATGTTTCTTGCTGTGTGGTAGCGGCTTCGAATACTACCAACCCTTGCTTTGCTCGTGGGTGTCGTAAAAGACGACTAAAAGCCCTAGATTGACCCGGACCAACTCTATCTGGTACCATTTGGATCAACGATTACATTCCCAAGGAGTGTTGACGTCAGGCAGGCGGCCGGTCATAAAAGTCATTGCCGAAACTTTTTGCAATATGTCAAAACAGATGACATATTGCGTCGACCCCAAGTAATTGGGATAAGAGCAAGATGATGATGATGATGATGATGATAGCATGTTTCTTGTTCCCAGAAGTAAAAGTAGATAGAGCTGTTTGTTAAAATGGAATTGAAACATAGTATAACTTAGTTACTACTCAGACGCTTCTCACAAATATCATCATCATTCATCATCATTTCAGCCCATACACGTCCCACTGTTGGGCTCGAGCCCATAATAAGAGGGAAATTGATCTTACTATACCATGCTGGTCAGACAGGTTGGTATAGAGTTTTATTTCGAGGTTTCCTTCTCGTACATAGATGTTATATGCGTATTATATCCCTTAGTCGTCTTTTACGACATCCACGGGCAGATCCCTTGTAGTGGTGAATTGTATTCTTATTCCTTCATCACAAAATAATTCTATAACAGAATTTAATATAAAGGTTAACTAAAGTGTGATGATATTTTAAAAAGTCGTAAAAGGCGACTAAGGGATACATTACACATGTAACATCTATGTAACAGAAGGAAAACTTGAAACCAAACCCTATAATAACCTGCATGGTAGGATCAGCACCGTATAGTAAGGTCATTTTCGCTCCTACTGAGGCTCGAGCCTAGCCGTGAGACATATGGGAGCCGAGATAATGAAGAACGTCCTTTAAAACTTAAATTTACCTGAAAATGTGGAGCGCTCTTTAACGTTTTGTTCTTCATACATTTTTCTGAGGTACATGTCAAGAAAATGACGATCATACGACTTATCATGAGTTTTCATTGTTTCATGAATTAATTTCTGAAAAGCATTACGTTTTAATATCATCATCATCATCATTTAATAGTGGTAGGACCACATTATTGACAGTTGTCCGTCTACAGCCGCGGGCCGGTCCGTCCGGGGTAGTACCACATTCTCACAGAAAATTAACGTCCGAGTAGTAGCAATTTGTTAATGCGCTACGTTCGGTGAGCGAGAGAACCGGTAGCCTTGCAAAGGTCCATGAGCGGCAGCAACACTTACCATCAGGTGTACTGTTTGCTCGTTCGCCACCGTTTACAATAAAAATAAATTATCTGACCACACTGGGATCGTTTTTACACTGTGCCGTCTGATACGTGACACCATTCAAGAACCTATTTCCCCAGCGGTTATTGGTTCATCTTGCGATATGGTGTGCCCATTTTCACATCAGCGACCTAATTCTTATTGCTATATCAATTACATCCGTCACGCATTCTTCTGCGGGCTTCCGTTATTCGGATTTAACCTTGTAGAGAAATCCCGAGCATAGCCGGTTCGATAGCATGCTGATTCTTATAACTACCAAATCCTTCTTACATTTAGAGACGTTTTTATGCGAATAAAGAAGAAGTCATCACTGGTAACACACAATGGTGGTAGAACTCTTTCAGAATCCTTTCAGACACTAAGGTATGTTGGATGAGAAAATCCTCTTAAAATCCCCTAACATTGCCCAGCCGAGTTGAATCCTTGGTCGAAATTAGATATACCTAACGAAACTATTTCTTCTAATATTCTGAATGGTCAGAAAATATATCTAAATGGATGATTTCATTAAAAATTACTGTTTTTAATTTTATACCATCAGCCCAATATTAGTAATACAAAGTAAAAAACTAACATTTGGAAAATTAATACCGTCATCTATTGTAAAATCCTAGTAAACATTCTGGCTATCACTAAGTTTACGTAGTAATTGTAAACTGAGCATTACTTTTAGCTTACAATAAGTAAGTAAAAAAAATAAAACCATTTAAAATTAAATGCATTCGCACAGAGACTATCATGTATTATTGCTACTGCCTTGACAACTGGCAATTACGTGCGTGATAGAATATCCTTACAAAAAAAAATTAAAAGAAAAGGAATACCGAGAAGAAATCCAAAAAACACTGATTGCCTTTAATCAATGCGTTGTAACCACTAAAATTGGGCAGTATATCTTTAAGCCAAGGTGTCAGGCATAGTGCTCCTCCTATGTCATTAATATTTCTCTGGAACATCACTGAGCCCACTGTAAACTTCCTTAGCTCCTTATGTTCAGCTCTAGGCAAAGTACTCCGAGAGAGCACTTGCAGTACACCGTTTATGAAGGGTATTGCAAAATAATGTGGCAAACACACTAGTTCTCCTTTGATGATTTCCTAGAAACAACATATTTATTATTATTCATTTGCTGAAGGATTCATTAATTTATCACAGCTCAAATACGTCCCACTACTGGGTTCGAGCCACCTCTATATTGAGACAAAAATTGACTTGCTATAACACGCCGGTCAGGCGGGTCGGTATAGGGTTTTATTTCGAATTTTTCTTCTCTTGCATTGTTGTTATATGCACAAGATATCCATACACGGTAAGTCGGTATCTTTACCACTAACGCGCTTATTCATTGCGATTTTTCGAAGTATTCATTAGGAATTTTCGAAGTTTTAGCCCAGTAAATACTTCCTACTAATATTATAAACGTGTAAGTGTGTGAATATGTGAAGATGGTTGTTACTCTTTAACGCAAAAACTATAGAATGAATTTTGATGAAACTTCACAAAAATATATCTTACATATCAGAATAACACATAGACTATAATTTATCCCGATATTCCCACGGGAGTGTCTATTTATAATGTCAAAATAATAGGCTTTTTTCATGCTCACACGGTTATTTGCACGACACCTATGCCTAAAATAGCAATTAAAAAAATTTTGTCTGTCTGTCTGTTTGTTCCGGGTAATCTTCAAAAAGGCTGGACCGATTTCAAAAATTCTTTCACCAATGGAAAGCTATAATATCAGGGCGTAAACTAGGCTATATTTTATCCTGGTATTCCCACGGGAACGGGAACTACACGGGTAAAATGACTATAACCTATAACCGAAGCGAAGCGGGGGCGGGTTGCTAGTTTTAAATAAAACTACTTTACGGATTTTATCGCATTTGTATTTGATTTTTGATTGGCCGACGTCTCGAACAATTTGCAGCATTCATGGTTACGAGCGGACGGGCAATCCGTGACATTTAAAATGTGTAATAGTCGCGTAAACATCAGAAACCAGTAAATACTACTTGGTTTCTATAAGTATTTATCAAGAAATCAGAATTTAAATTTCTTTCAATAATATTTCAACAACTTTTTGTTGAAGGATTTTATTGAAAGAAATTCTTTTCTGTGTGATGACGGAGTAAGAATAAATTAACCACTTGCTTTCCTGACCGTGAGTACTGTAAAGACAACTAAAAGATATGCAAATAGCATCTATTCCAGAGAAGGTAAACTCCAAATAAAACTCTGTACCAACCCGTCTGACCAGCGTGATATATTAGGTTGATTTCCTTCCTATTGTGGAGAAGAAAACTCGAGCCCTACGAAGAGGTACATGAACTAAGATGATAACTGTACCGGTTGGATAGAAACCCTCAATAATAACGATGATTTATTGGACATCAAATAATCATGAATGATAGTTAAAACTCATAATCTATACCAATAAATAAAATTGGAGTGTCTGTTTGTAATGTCAAAATAATAGGCCTTTTTCATGCTCACACGGTTATTTGCACTACACATATGCCTAAAAATCACTTTATATTTTTTGTCTGTCTGTTTGTTCCGGGAAATCTTCAAAACGGCTGGACCAATTTAAAAAATTCTTTCACCATTGGAAAGCTATAATATCAGGGAGTAACATAGGTTATATTTTAGCCCGGTATTCCCACGGGAACGGGAACTACGCGGGTAAGGCGACTGAAACCGAAGCAAAGCGAGGGCGGGTTGCTAGTAAATACAATAAAAATGCTTGCATAAAGGCCTACAATATCTTAAACATTAAGCCAATTCTCCGTCCATTAAGCCAATTCTCTCTCCTCTCACTATGAAAAAGGTCGTTTACAATTATGAGGCTCATGGCCAGCAGTGGAGTATACAGTTAAAGAATAAAATAATTTAGAGCAATAATTATGTTACAAGTAGTGTTGCCCAAATGCAAGACCAAGACGAGACTTGGACCAGTCTTGGTCTTGGTCTTGCAACAGCGCCCCTGGTCTCGTCTTGGTCTTGGTATCGCACACTCGAGTCTTGGTCTTGGTCTTGGTATTGCAGCAAGAGTCTCGCAGTCTTGCAAGTCTTGCAGTTGGAATAACGTAACAGTCATTTAACATGTACAGACAAGATATATGTAAGCATGTAAAACTTCGACAGCATAAATAGGTATTAGATTCGCACGCACCTTTCAATGGTTACGTAGGTACAAAGGCGACTCATCAACGGTCATCGGCCGATCAGCTGCTTTATGTTAAAGCGAAGTTTGTCTTGCTTATGCAAACGTAATCATTGATTTATTCAAATTCTAATGAACATTTAACAAAATACGAATATGTTGCTGATTAAGTATACTTGCTTTATACATTTCAATCAAATTTACACGAAAAAACGATGACAAAATTGAAAACTTACATGTCTCTCAATTCATTAACGAATCGATATTTTTATTTAATTTTTTTGTCATGGGTTCCTAACACCATTGCCTATTGATTTGATACGACATCCACGGGTAAAATAGCGGTGAATTGTATTCGTACCCTGTCCCTAGACGGACATTTATGTAGATTAATTGTAGGCATATTTCTATGTCCAACAGTGAACGTCGTTGGGCTAATGAATAAACGGATATATAAATATGTATAATGGGCAAGAGCACTCTCGTGATTACGGTATTTTTGTCCTTGAGCCTTTCCGAAGAGTAATTCTGAAAAGACAACATCAACATTGGGAATCGATTGGCCAATAGATGGATATCTCAAGACTGATTTAACTTGTCGTGTAGTGACGGAGTAAGAATACAATTCATCACCTCCTATTTTACCCGCGGGTTCGCACCCACGACTAAGGGCTATAATATATAACACCGGTGCAAGAGAAGGATAACTTGACATGAAACCCTGTAACAACACGGCCGATCACCGTGGCGATTCCCCTCCGGCCACGGCCGATTTCCCTCCTATTATGTAGAAGACACGAGCTCAACCGTATATAAGCTGAAATAGAATAGAATTGAATAGAATAGCATTTATTGTCACATAATAACTAATAATTATAATACATGTTTTTAATTAATTTTGACAATAGGGGAATGCTCAGCATTGTGCTGCATAGAAATTATGCAGGGCTGGTTTTCAGCAAACCCCTTTCCTCAAACATATAAGAAAGAAAAATAACAAAAAGAAAAGAAAAAAAGAAAAGGAATAAAAATAACTTACAATAACAATGATAACAATATAAATAACATTAATGAATTGAATTATGAAAGATGTGTTTTTGTATGATGAGTTCGCTTTTCCATTTTTGTGTGTATGAGTGTTGAGTGTTTGTTTGCGTGTGTGAATGTGTGTATGTGTGTGCGTATGCGTGTATGTGGGCAGCGATTGACGTATCTATTTGTTGCAAATTTGTAGGTTATGTCATGTAATTATTCATCAGTTCGTTATACAAATGTGAAATGGTGATTTGAATTAAATGCAAGACCGTGAGACTCTTGCAGGCTCAGTCTTGGTCTTGCTCAAGTCTTGCAGGGCCAGTCTTGGTCTTGCAAAAATTAAGCGGTCTTGGTCTTGGTCTCGGTCTCGCATTTCTCGCAAGACCAAGACCGCAAGACCGCAAGACCAAGACTTTTTTGGGCAACACTAGTTACAAGTCACATTAAGAAAGCACGTTTTTATTAAGATAAGGTGCTATTACACAATATGCATTATTATTTTTAATACATTTATTTTCATGTAACCAATTGTTTATCTGATTAGGGTGAAGCTGGGGTTATACGCGGCTGATACAGTCGAGGTCGCAGATTTTCTATCCACCGACTGAGGACATTGCACCATCTGTATTATTGACGTGGCTACTGAGGCACATATAAGACTAATGGCCAATTATTGACTTTTTTTACCTTATGTGACTATATTATATTACTCCGTGTGGTGACGGAGTAAGAATACTATTCACCACTCCTTATCTTACCCGTGGATATCGTAAAAGACGACTAAAAGATATAATATGCACATAACATCTGTGCAAGAGAAGGAAAACTCGAAATGAAACATCGACATGCCAGAACGGCATAATACAGTAGGTCAAATACCCTCCCATTGTGGAGGAGGTCCAAGCCCAACAGTGAGACGTATATAACCCTCGATGATGATGATGTGACTATATCATAATTTTCTTTACCATATTTAATAATACACGTAGCTTACAGATGCATATAATGAAAAAAATCTTTCTGCCTTCTAGATTATGACTGAATTTACTAACGTACCTTTTCATCTGGATATTTAGGGCCATTTATTCTCAAATCTAACATGTCCTGTATTTCATCTTTAATAACATTTTCGAAAGTGGCGTCGCGTCTGCCAAAGCCATAGTCCCTTAGATATCTCAAACTAAATCTTCTCTGTTCTTGCCAGAAATATGTGTCAGTAAAAAATATACCTGGAAATATTTCAAATTGGCACCTTAGTTCCTCATTAATTATTAAATAAATTAACTTTCGCATTTCTTAAACGTGTCTGTTTTTATTACTTACCTAGCTTCTTCCAAAATGATCTTAATCTGAATGCGATGACGTCCATTCGTCCATCAAATTCCTCTCGATTTAACACCTCCTTAATGAGCTTTGGATCATTTACAACAACAGCCGCTACAGGGCCCAAGTACATACCTACTATCTTTGTCTTATATTTATGTCCAAAACTGCGGAATGCGGCTGAGAGATCATTTAATTTCTCAGCGAGAACAAGCCAATAGGCTCCATATACTGGCAGCCTTGGAGGACCTAAAAGTATTTATTATAAAAGCAATATGTCAGAAGTTAAGCAATGATAGTTCGGATATGATTCGGACCCATTGTCGTTGCGATTGATTTTACGGAATTAGATTTTTTTTTTCTACAGAACTGATTCATTTGGGTCATTCAGTAGGATTTATAAAGAGACTTTTTTTAAAAGACTGCCATTATATTAAACGTAATATGTTACGTTGAAAAAATTATTGACCTCTAGCCTTATCTATAATAAGAGGTCAATTGACCTACTATACCACGCTGTCAGACAAGGTTTTTGTTTATTTTTTGCCTTTTTTTACACAGATGTTATAAGCAAATCACGTCCCTTAGGCGCCTAGTCTGTCGAGGAGAGGGTACTCCTCAAGGGGTACTCCGTCGGGCCGATCACTGACGACAAGTCACCCTGCACTGGTGGTCGGCCCAACGACGAAGGCGTCCGGTTGCGGTTGGGTTATGGGGCCGCGCGCCGCCCCTCTGTCGCTCGAGACGGAGCCGGGCGACGGGTGCGCTGACCGTAGCCCACACCCAAAAAAAAAAAAAAAAAAGCGGTCTAGTCTGGTTTTAGCTAAAAGTAGTTAAGTTAATGTAACAGTCGGCAGTACCAACGTACCATGCCGATTGTCGTGGATTCGATACTCTCGCAGTACGGTTTTTTGTCCCTAGCCGAGGCCGCGTGTGACTGGACCGGGGATTTACTACCTCACCTGCAGAGAGGCTGACCACGCGACGGGGACCGACATCCCCGAGGGAGGTACTTCTTGGGTCATGGGGCCGTGCGTCGCCCCTCTATTGCCCAGGACGGAGCCCGATGGCGGATGCCCTGACCATGGCCCACCCCCCAAAAATAAAAGGATAGTTCTTTCTTCACAAACTGTTAATTGTATATTTTAATTATATTTATAAAATGTATTAGACAGGGATACCAAGGGAAGTGTTTGTTGTCTTTAATAAAATATGTCACTATCTCTAGGTACACCCTTACTCATATATTTACTCTTAGATTAGATAAAAGCACATATCTATACCAATAAATAAAATTGGAGTGTCTGTTTGTAATGTCAAAATAATAGGCTTTTTTCATCCTCACACGGTTATTTGCACGACACCTATGCCTAAAATAGCAATTAAAAAATTTTTGTCTCTCTGTCTGTCTGTCTGTTTGTTCCGAGTAATCTTCAAAACGGCTGGACCGATTTCAAAAATTATAATATCAGGGCGTAAACTAGGCTATATTTTATCTCGGTACTCCCACAGGAACGGGAACTACGCGGGTACGACGACTAAAACCGAAGCGAAGCGAAGGCGGGTTGCTAGTTGCCAATAAATTCATTATAATCATCCATGTTGTCGATAAAGCAGTAACCTTCCATCTCCACACGTATATATACGTAATTAAACCATAATGGCCGCGCTTTGTAGACTTCTTAGCGATCGCAATTGGTGATTTCAATATTAATCTATACTTCTATACCAATATATAAAGCTGAAAAGTTTGTTTGTTTGAACGCGCTAATCTCAGGAACAACTGGTCCGATTTGAAAAATTCTTTCAGTGTTACATGGCCCCTTTATCGAGGAAGGCTATAGGCTATATATCATCACGCTAAGACCAACAAGAGCAGAGCACCGATGAAGAATGTTTCAAAACCGGTAAACAAAGCCTTAGGTTAAAGTTAGCGTTAGCCCAAAGTATCTGACCACTGAAGTCAAGGAACTCTGCGGCGGTAGTCGACCCAACGATGATAGCAACGTGCTATACGGGCGGGTTACGGGTGTGCGTGCTTACGCCCCTCTGTTGCCCCGGACAGAGTGGTGCGAGGAGTGCGCCGACTGCAACCCACCCCCCCAAAAAAAAGCCCAAATATCTATACCACGCGGAAGAAGTCGCGAGCAGAAGCTAGTTAAACCTATTCCCTGCGTTTTATAGACTTCGTAGCGATCGCAATTGGTGATTTCTAAATTAATTACTAGCAGACCCGGCCACGCGTTGCTGTGGCTAAGGTTTTTGTTATATTACTTTTTAGTAAACTATTTAAGCTATTGAATTGTAGCTTATTTGACAAGTTTGTAGGTTTGATGTAGCAGCGCCATCTATTAATTACTTACTCAATCCAGTCAACAGATATCGCCATCTGTTAAAATCGTTTGGAGTTAACAGATAATTGTGAATATCAAATAATAGACAAATAATTTGCAATAAAATAATATTGCGACTGTAAATTAAGATATAAGCTATCCTATCTTTCAAGTTGGATCAAACTGTACATGGAGTGCAAATTTGATTAAAATTGGTTAAATAGTTTAGGAGTCCATCGCGGACAAACAACGTGACACGTAATTTATATATATTAAGATGTATAAGAGCAAATCTGACGAACTCATTACCATTGGCATACCTTTGTATTCTGCATGCGCTCCTGCTGCATAACAGATCACAGTGTCTAATAGGAATGTTGCGGATATGAAGTTTTAAATGTGGCACCGGATATTAAAATAAAATTATACCGATTACGGATACGATGAAATTAATTTGGATTATCCGACAGTTTCGGATAGTCTCAGTTACAGAAAAAACGTGAATTATAGTGGTCTTTCGTTTAGTCTGTCAGTTAAGCTGGTTGAAAGAAAGTTAGTTTCTAACGTGACCTAATCTACACCAACTATTTTCGAATGCACAGATGACGTAGTGGTTAAGATACCAACCTACCTTACCAGTATTATGGGTTCGATCCTACGCAGGACAACACTTTGTGCCATCCAAAAATTGTCTGAGTCTGGAAGTAATTTATGTCCGTTAGGTATATGTTTGTAAAATCCCCCACAACTCAAGTATTATTTCATTGGTGTAAGTATTATTTCATTCTTAATAAAAAATATTTTTGTATCAGTTTCGGCTACGATTTTCGAGATATTTTATTTACGGAAAGCCGATGGCTATGGTTGCGAAACTCCATAATATTTCGACTGTTATGTAACAGGTTTGCACATTCTATTGTCTCTGACTGGATTGGTAGGCAAAATAATGTTTGAACAATTCACTTTCCAAAACTAATATAAATAAGAACTTACCTGGCGGAAAATTCTCAGGCCTTTCGTATGCAATTTTATAATAATGTATGAATAATAATACAAAGAGCACAAGGGCAACCAAAAAAACAATCATTATTACGGCAAAGTAAACAAACGCGTCTTACTTGCACAGTATCTCTTACGATTGAGTGGGACGAACTGTATAAATGATATAGTTATATGCACTCATAGACTTTATCTTTATTACATATTGCTTGCAACTTCGTCGGCGTAGATAACTATATAAATCTAAATAATTTCGTTGGTTTTTTTTTTATTGCCAACGGTGGCAAATGGGCAGGCAGCACACCTGATGGTATGTGATACTGCCACACATGGACCTTTGCAATACCAGGGGCACAGCCAGGCCGTTGCCTACCGTGAAGTAAATGCTCTTCTTAAACCTTGTTTAAAGAGGGATTTGTCATAGCGCTCGGGAAACACAGCAGCAGGTATTTCATTCCAGAGCCTCCACGTACGTGGGAGAAATGAACGCTGGAAACGTACAAAATTACAGAGTGAATAATATTAAAGGCAAATACACTCCCACTTTATACCCTCTTTTTGTTGAGGATGATTCGGTCATGTCACATTCATTCCATAGATACAGGTCAACGGAAGGGAATTGCGTTGCACAGACTTGCACGCAATTAACGCAACGCAACGCAATTAACTGCCGTACACGTAACTCTCATGCGCATATGGGCGGGCAACCGATAACGGTATTTATCATTAGTGCCCCATTTTATACCCTCAAAATACAGGATATCTTTAATAGACTGATTTTTAAATATTTTTTTAGCGAGTCTTTTTTTTGAAGTGTAACTTTTTTGCGCGCATGAGGGTAAATTTTTTACGGATGAAACGCAATTTAGCGTCACGAATGTGTGTAGCGTTTTTGACGAAGAATAGGGAGAGAGCAATTGAGACCGGTTGAGCGAGAGTGAGAAAGGGCGAACATAGCACGAAGCACAGCTGTGCTATGCGAACATAGCTATGTGGCGAGAGTAGGGAGCAAGCGAGTGAGAAAGATCGAGAGATTTTATTTTTTATTTTATTTTATTTATTTTTTATTTTAATACTGATAAAAACACATGGAATCAAGGAAGTTTCACTTTTGACATGCGTACTTAGTACTCACGCTATTTTTTTTTTATTGCCGATAGTGGCAAAAGAGCAAGCAGCACACCTGATGGTAAGTGATACTGCCGCACAAAGACCTTTGCAATACCAGAGGCACAGCTAGGCCGTTGCCTACCGTAAAGAAAATGATCTTCTTAAACCTTGTTTAAAGAAGGACATGTCATAGCGCTCGAAAAACACAGCAGCAGGTAGCATTCCAGAGCCTGCATGTACCTACGTGGGAGAAATGATCGCCGGCAACGTACAATTGTAGACCAAAACGTTTCCAATTACAATGGATGAATCCTGCTTTTTTTTGCGTGGGCTATGGTAAGCGCGTACGTGGTCCATTCCGTCCGGGGCGAAGAAAGGGCGGCGCGCGGGCCCATAATCCACCCGTACCCACGTCACCTTCGTCGTTGGGTCGACCACCGGAGCAGGATGACTTGTCGTCAGTAGTGGGCCTGATGGAATACCCTTTCGGGTACCCTCACCTCTCGAAGTCACTGTCCCGGGACGTCGGTCGCCGTCGCGCGGTCAGCCTCTCTACGGGTGATGGAATAAATTCCCGTTCTGGTCTCCCGCGGCCTCGGCTAGGGTGGCATCAGGCGCAGATATTCGCGCTTGATGCCGCCCGAGTTGCCAGCCGTGACGAACGTGTCGCCGAAGAGGAGCTTCTCTCACGCACGATCCGCCGCCTCCTTCCGTGAGATTACGGCCTCACAGACGGCGACCGCGTCCCAGTTCCTGACGCTGTCGAGCATCTGGCATCATCGAGCAGCGGATAAGGCGACTGAAACTGAGTTTTAGTCGCCTTACCCGCGTAGTTCCCGTTCCCGTGGGAATACCGGGATAAAATATAGCCTATGTTACTCCCTGATATTATAGCTTTCCATTGGTGAAAGAATTTTTGAAATCAGTTCGGTGGTTTAAATGTGAAAGCGTAACAAACAAACTTACTTTCGCATTTATAATATTAGTAAGGACCCTTAGAGGATGATAATCAATGAAATCATAACGCAAAATATTTTATCTTTTTTAAAATTTTTAATAATACATTCTCTTCCGTGTGGTGATGGAACAAGAATACAATTCACCACCCTCTCTCCCTGCCTGTGGATGTTGTAAAAGACAATTATAGCATATATGCAGATAACACCGATGCACACCGATGCAAGCACGGATATTATCTGCATATATGCTATAAGCCGATGTTAAGCATAGTTAAGAATAACACCGACAAAACCGATGCTTGCATCGCTGTTATCAGTGCTATGCTTAACATCGGTGTTAAGCACAGAAGGGAGCTGAAATGAACGAATTAATTAATAGTTACTTTGTTTTTAGGTAGCTGATCGAATTTTTAACTTTTTTCGATTGGAGAATGGTGGAAGATAGCGTAAACTCGCCACGATTAGGTTAATCTTAAGTTTTTTTTTTGTTCTACACGTTAGTGTAAACTAAAGATATTTCTCTTGTATCTTCGATAGTTCTTTATATTACACTAGCTGACTCAACAGACGTTGTTCCGGGCCCAATTATAAATCTATACCATTCTCGAATCCCCTTGAACACACACAAAAATTTCATCAACATTGATCCAGCCGTTTAGGAGGAGGTCAGTGACATACATACGTACACAAGAAATATATAAGGGTAGTTATTACATTGCCTTTGTCATGTTAATTTTCAAATAACATACAATATCTTCAACTTCAAATTACCAAAGGGGTAATCAAAATAGGTAGATAAACTGTTTCTTGTAGACAAAATAAATTATAATATCCACGGAGTAAGTACAAAGAGGAGCTGTTGTAATTAATATTTTATATGAAACATTATGTTGCATTATGGTGCTACTGCTATTCTGGATATATTAAAAAATACAGTGAATTTAAAAAGCATTACTATGAATTTATCGGAGAAGTATGAACTGGGGATGATTGCTTCGTAGTACTATCTTAATTCTACTCTTAATATCTCATTTTGGTTAAAAATGAGTTCTATCTTATCTAACATAAATTCTAACATATCAATATCTATTCCAAAGTGGTGTATACTCGATGTATGAGTAAAACCATTTTCTATTCTAATTATTTCTAAACTTCTACTACGTTAGCCTGTCCTTGAGCCATATTTTCTGAACTCTGCGGGGGACTACAACCTAAATTTCTAATTAAATCTATTGTATTCCAACGACCTTGTCGAGATGCAGGTTCCCGGTACGAATTTTCCCGATGGAAAATTTTGGAGAATGGATTCTAGGATAAAGGAAGCAAGCAACACAAGAACAATTCAAGTGTACTGGACCGTAGATTCTGGAACCTCGATGACGGTGCTTGAAAGCCACCCGGGCGACTCGCGACACGAATATCGATATGAAAGGATTTTAAGGACGCGAACCGGCTCGCGAGGATCCTACCGACTGCGCCAATTACGTTAGCGGCAGCCAAAGGATCGAAAAAAACCAAGATTACTCTAAAACTATTTAATTAATTATAAAAATTACATAAATCTAATTAACCTAAGCTATTCGAAGTATGAATCGAAAGTAACCTAAAACTAACTAACCTAACCTAATGCTAAGGTAGGTTGACAATCGATCGATGCTAGATCGAGAGTGCATGATTTTATTATAAAACTACGTAAGTGCAATCGGTGTCAACTGCAGCGTCAGCTCTCGGATTCAGGGCGAGGTCGAAGCATTGCTTGCGTAATTGCTTATTTACCACAATAATGAGTACATATAAAACTGCTGCTGCATCCACGGTCTGCCTGGACTATTAATATATAACAAACTCATCATCATCTTGCTCTTATCCCAATTACTTGGGGTCGACGCAATATGTCATCTGTTTTGACATATTGCAAAAAGTTTCGGCAATGACTTTTATGACCGGCCGCCTGCCTGACGTCAACCCTCCTTGGGAATGTAATCGTTGACCCAAATGGTACCAGATGGAGTTGGTCCGGGTCAATCTAGGGCTCTTAGTCGTCTTTTACGACACCCAATATATAATATACAACAAACTACATGTAAAAATCATTTTTGTCCAGGTAAAAGTATTTAGATATTAATTTAAATACTTATGTTCATTAGTTATTACGATAATCTTAATAGTCTGAGCTTTATCTACTTTTATAGTTCTAAGTCCCATTACGAAAAGTAGTGCTATCTAACGTTGAATAGAATATATTTGAACATGAAATTGTCAAAGGATTTTTTTAGAAAGTTTTAATAAAGTATGAATAAATATACTTACAAATGAAATGTGATTCCTTTTATAGCATCTGAACGTTTATCGGAGTACTATTTACATGATAAAACTTAAAACTTAGTGATTTTCTTCCTAATAAAGCAAAAATACACCAAAAATATAACTGTGTCCACAGTACGAACACGGGCAGAATCGACGGCAGACTAATAGGCCACGCCCACTAACTGATGTTGACGTGATGACGTCAGGACCTAATTGAGTCACGGTGCACAGTTGCTGAGGCCGTCTCCTCTTTGTATTTGCTCCGTGATAATACCTATCACGATAAGAATATCACGAACAGAATTTACCTTTTTTTAATGGCTTTTACAGGATTTCGCCAAAAACTCAATTTAGATTTAGTTTAAGGAGCTAGGAATTTTTAGTTGTTTTATTTTCTTTGATAATGAGTTCTGATGTTCATGCGCGTATTACACATTGTAAATAAAACTACGGATTTTATTGCGTTTATATATGATTTTGATTGCCCGACATTTCGTAAACTTTACAGTGTTCATGGTCACGGGCAGACTTATTTTCTTTGGTTTCTTGTAAGTATGGCTGTTATTTATGAATACATATCTATGTACATGTTGTTTTCTAAGTATAAATAGCGTAGATTCGTCTTTATTTTAAAAATAAAGATTATTTTATTTGTTTTAAGTCTGTTTGTAGATTATTTAAGTTGTAATTATTGGTAATATGTACGTAACTATTACGTACATATATTCCCATGCTAATTCCATCCAAAGGTTGCCTGGAAAAAATTGCTCATAACGATAAGGCCGCCCATTGTACTGTATCTTTTATATTAAGCTCTTTTATATTTAATACTGGTGTACAATAAAATGTATAAATAAAAAATTAATAAATAACTAATGAGTTTTGTTTACATTAGGTGACAGAATTACTTATTTTCTCAGTTTTAAAAGAAGTTTATTGTAGATATGTTGTATCGTGCCGAAACTCCCTGTGAGACTTGTAGGCGGCGATGGTCACTGGTCTTTACCGGAGGCTGTCGGTGACGCTGGCGAGTGGGTGGTTGTTTCTCGCTCCGTGAGCTGGTCGCCTGGCAGGGTGGAAGCCCGCCGGGACGACATTGCAAGACGGGCAGTCCGGCAGCCTAGGCCTTGATTCGATGTTCGGATCGTCGAAGTCTTCCGGCCAGTGCTGATGGAGTGGTTTGGTCGCCGGCACAGGGTCCTCTCCTTCTGATTGGTGCAGATTTATTTATTAAATTACCAATTACAGCTATTATTACAGGTTTCCCCAATGAAATAGTGTAAGTCAACATAAACCATTAATAAAATTACCTATATGTTAATGTCAACATAATCCATACTAATATTCATCATCATCATCATCTCAGCCCATATACGTCCCACTGTTGGGCTCGGGCCTCCTCCATAATGGAAGGGTAATTGACCTACTATACCACGCTGGTCAGACGTGTTGGATAGGGTTTTATTTCGAGTTTTCCTTCTCTCGCATAGATGTTATATGCGTTTTATATCCCTTAGTCGTCTCGTACGATCACCCACGGGTAAGATAGGGGTTGGTGAATTGTATTCTTACTCCGTCACCACACGGAATATACTAATCGGGTAAGATAGGGGTTGGTGAATTGTATTCTTACTCCGTCACCACACGGAATATACTAATATTATAAATGCGAAAGTAAGGATGTTTGTTTGTTTGTAACGCTTTCACGCTTAAACCACCGAACCGATTTCAAAAATTCTTTCACCAATGGAAAGCTATAATATCAGGGAGTAACATAAGCTACATTTTATCCCGGTATTCCTACGGGAACAAGAACTACGCGGGTTTAAGTGACTGAAACCGAAACGAAGCGAGGGCGGGTTGCTAGTAATTACATAAACAATTAATTAATTTATACATTTTATATCGTACGTAAGTTAAAAATATTATAATCAATAATTCTAAAATCTATGCTAAAATAGGATACTTACCGTCGAGGCCTTCCGGCCGGTGCTGATGGAGTGGTTTAAGCGGACGGACGGGGTGCTTTCCTTCCGGCTTGTGCAGGTGCTGACAGGGCACGGGTGTTTTGGGAAGTACCTGCACAAGATTGTCAAGAGGGAGAGCACACCGTCCTGCCCCCACTGCAGTTGCGACGAGGACACGGCGCAGCACACGCTCGAGGAGTGTGCTGCGTGGGAGGGGGAGCGCCGTGAACTCGTCGCGATTATCGGTGACGACCTGCCGCTGCCGACCTTGGTCAGGGAGATGCTCGTCAGCGTCAGGAACTGGGACGCGGTCGCCGCCTTCTGTGAGGCCGTTATCTCACGGAAGGAGGCAGCGGATCGTGTGCGAGTAGAGCTCCTATTCGGCGACACGTTCTGCCGCCGGCGACTCGGGCGGCGCAGGCGCGAGTATCTGCGCCTAATGCCGCCCTAGCCGAGGCCGCGGGTGATCGGACCGGGGAATTGTCCGTCACCCGCAGAGTGGCTGACCGCGCGATGGCGGCCGACGTCCCAGTACATCGAGAGGTGAGAGGTTACCCGAAAGGGTATTCCGTCGGGCCGACCACTGATGACAAGTCACATCTGCTCCGGTAGTCGGCCCAACAACGAGGTGACGTGGGTACGGGTGGGTTATGGGCCCGCGCGCCGTCCTTTCATCGCTCCGGACGGACAGGACTGCGCGGGCGCTTACCATAGCCCACCTAAAAAAAAAAAAAAATAGTATACTTATTATTAAATTATCAACGAGAATCATTGTATAAAGATATGCATTATTATATCATATTTCAAATAACATTGCTCTTTTCAATTCTACAATTGAACAAACGAATAGATCAATTTTATCAGATCTTATCGGAGCACCTTTATTTTGGCAAGTACATGCACAAGGTCGCGAGGAGGAAGAGGCCGTCGTCCTACTGCGATTACGACGAGGATACGATGCAACACACGCTCTAGATCTGCGTACGTGTGAAATGTAAACAATGATATCAAAAATTTAACCTTGTAGGATTAGACTAATGATGATCCTTTGACTAGCTAAGCCCTCATCCTATATTGTTAAAATTTCTCTTAGCTTAATATTTCTTTCCTAGCCGAGGCCGCGGGTGATCGGACTGTTGAATTGTCTGTCACCCGCAGAAAGAGACCCGTCCCAGGACGTCGAGAGGTGAGGGTACCCGAAAGGGTACTCCGTCGGGCCGACCACTAACGACAAGTCACCCTGCTCCGGTGGTCGGCCCAACAATGAGGTGACGTGGGCACGGGTGGGTTATGGGCTCGCGCGCCATCCTTTCATCGCCCCTGACGGAATGGACCGCGCGTGCGCTTACCATAACCCAACCATAAAAAAAGCTTAATATTTCTTTAATTTACCCTAAGCGCCTTATGTTCAGTTCTAGGCAAAGTATTCCGAGCGAGGATTTGCAGCACGTGATTTATGAAGGAGTATTTCAAAATAATATTATCACATATACGTTCTCTTTTGATGATTTCCTAAAACGAAGTATAATTTAGCAACACTCATTTGTTGAACGTTTATTTTATGTTGGAGAGATGCCAATCCTATCAAGATAAATATATTGACTGACCCCAGATCTATACCAATAAATAAAATTGGAGTGTCTGTTTGTAATGTCAATATAATAGGCTTTTTTCATGCTCACACGATTATTTGCACTATACAAATTCCTAAAATACACTTTAATTTTTTTTTGTCTATCTATCTGTTTGTTCCGGGTAATCTTCAAAACGGCTGGATTGATCTCAAAATTCTTTCACCAATGGAAAGCTATAATATCAGCGAGTAAACTAGGCTATATTTTATCCCGGTATTCCCACGGGAACGGGAACTACTCGGGTAAAACGACTAAAACCGAAGCGAAGCGAGGGCGGGTTGCTAGTTGAAAATAATTTTACGTGATAACGTCATAACTAACAACGTAACAACAATAATGAGAAATTGTATACTTTTAGGAATTGAAATATTATCACTGAATTGTCATTATTTTGTAGGAAGGAGTGTACAAAGAAGGAATTAATCAATATTACATCTTTTTCGATAAATTAACATTAATTTGCATTCGTTAATTCAAATATTTTTTGAAGAGAGATAGATGTGTCACAAGCTGAACGCTTAGGCCGATTGTGCTCTTGTTCGCGTGTTGTACGCTCTCGCTTGGACGCTCGGTTTAGGCGGAACGTGACAGTTAGTCATACTTTTGCGTGCGTGCAGCCAGCGAAACTACGGGGATAAGCCGACAGAAACCGAAGCGAAGCGAGGGCGGGTTGCTTGTTTCTACATAAAAACTTAAAGCACATAACATAATAGTAGGTATTGGTAGACTCAATGATATAAAAGCCCGAATAAATACTCAAATATTATTATCAAACTAGCAATCCGCCCTCGCTTCGCTTCGGTTATAGGTTATAGTCGCTTTACCCGCGTAGTTCCCGTTCCCGTGGGAATACCGGGATAAAATATAGCCTAGTTTACGCCCTGATATTATAGCTTTCCATTGGTGAAAGAATTTTTGAAATCGGTCCAGCCGTTTTGAAGATTACCCCGAACAAACAGACAGACAGACAGACAAAATTTTTGATGTGAAACATCTATAGGCGAGGGTGATCCGATCATCGCGTGGCGTTAACGCCACGCTACGCGGCACCCTTTTAGTTAACGAAAATATTTTTTTTTTTTGTTGTGTATTGCTGTTGGTCGCAGATGACCTTGACAGCTTAACGCGGGCAATGGGCGAGCGGAAGGCTTTCAACCTGGTAAGAACGAAAAACATTTTTTTTTTTTTTTTTGTGTGACTTAGTTGTTAGCCTCAGATGGCTGTGACAACTTTACCCGGACTGGTAGGTGAGCGCTGAGGGCTCTCAACCCGAAACGAAAAATTTTTTTTTTTTTTTTTTTTTTTTTTTTTTTGTGTACAGCTGTTGGCCGCAGATGGCCTTGACAGCTTGACGCGGACTATGGGTGAGCGCTGAGGGCTCTCAACCCGGAGAAAAGTATGCTAAGCGACATCGCCCAAGGGCTCCCCCTGTGGGGAACGGACCTCGGCTTGGGGCGTCGCTGGAGGCAAAGTGGGCGTGCCCACGTTTTTGGTAGTGACTTTTGCGCGGCGCGGTTTCGCACCTCGACGGCGAGGGCGGAACCGCGGATATTTATTTGTTAAGGCCTCGCGGGCCGTGTAGGCTCTTTGTTGAGCGAGTGTGATAATGTCGTCCTCTTCGTCGAGGACGTGACGAGGACGTCGGATGGAGGAGATTTTGGAGGGTCTATAGGAAGCCGCCCCAACCACTAGTTGGTTGGGGTGTGTCATGGCAGAGTCAAAGTAGCTCTGAGAGCACCGTTTCATAAACTGCTTGATGGTCGGCAGTTCGAGGTCGATGTGGAGATCGACGTTTCGTATGAACCACGGTGCTCCCGTAGCTCGGCGCATGAAACGATTTTGTAGTGTCTGTAGCCTGTGGATCCTGTGTGGCTTAACATGCGCGAACACCACGCTGGCATAGGTCATGATAGGCCGTATGCAGGTGGTGTAAAGTCGGACTTTGCTACTCAGGGGCATACGCGACCTAGAGTTGAGTAGACAGTGGAGACGGCCCATCACAAAGGCTGCCCGTGCGCGGACTTTCTTTATGTGAGGGGCGAAGCTGAGTCGATCGTCAAGGGTCACACCCAAGTATTTGGCCTGCCTGGTCCAAGTGACCGGCTTGTTGAAAATTTTAAGGGGGGGAATGCTATCGATAGAGTAGGAACGGGCAGTTCGTCTAGTGAACATGACCGCCTGACTCTTCTCGGGGTTGATTTCTAATCTCCATTTCCTAAACCAATTGGCTAGGGCGGTAACCGCTGTTTGGAGAGTCCTGGCTACTGTTGTCGGGGATCTACCAGCACAAAAGAGTGCGGTGTCATCAGCGTAAAGCGCTTTATGTACCCGGTTGAATTTGGGCATATCGCTAGTGTATAGCGTGAAGAGAAATGGGGAGAGGACCGACCCCTGAGGGACGCCGGCCTTGATAGGGTGGGAGGTCGACAACGTCCCTTCCACCCTGTAGCGAAAGCTGCGATGACTTAAGTAGTCATGTATAATGTGAATTAAGTAGTGAGGGATCTTGAGGAGATAGAGTTTGTAGATTAGGCCTTCATGCCAAACCTTGTCGAATGCTTTCGCTACGTCTAGGAATAATACACCCGTATATCTGTTCATGATGAACTGACTACTTGTGTATTCTACCAAACGGTGAACTTGTTGTACGCAGCTGTGTTTAGCTCGGAAGCCAAACTGTGCGTCGGGAATGAGGTTGTTAGCCTCGGCGAATGTACGTAGTCTACTGAGAACTATTCGTTCGTAGATCTTACCTAGACCTCTTAGTAGACTAATCGGGCGGTGAAACGAAAAATAAAAATCTGAAAACATATGTGTACATTTTTGTAACGAAACCATAGTGCGATTTAAAATTTGTACAACGCCATCTAGTGCGCTTAAAGTAAATTGTTACCTATAATAGAAACTAATGAAAATAAATGTTTATTGAATAAAAATCATCATTTTCTTGGAAAAAAAAATCGTAATATTATTTTTATTAATGTGCTATTTTAGTGCCTGTCGTAATCTGTTCTTTTATGCATATATACTTAATCTATAAAATAATGTATAATTCTCTAACTTGCCAATATAAGTATACCATACCTACTTACAGTACTTTCACGTACGAAAACTGGACAATCGCTTTTTATAGGTGTTTTATTAGTTTCAGATGTATATTTATTTGTTTGTATGTTACAGACTCCTAGGAATTGGATCTTGACCCACTTTCAACATTCAGATTTCATTTAAAATTTGTTAATTTAACAAGGATCAATGACGATAAAATAATTTAAATAGCTTGTCTCATTATCATCATCATCATTACAGGATTAGAGATTTTTTTATAAAATATATTTTGTAGCTGAGATTTAGCCTTAGCTCGATAGATGTCGTTATTTTTGTTTGCTAAATCACACTTTCTTAACCGATCCTTTTGATTTGAACTACGTAGAAGTGTGTGAGGGAGACATAGGGACGCTATGTTAGGTCGTAAGCGGCCGAGCGGTGAATTAATATCATTTCTTTGTAATATCTTAAATAATAGTAGAAATCGTATTATTCTATTCAATACTTTACATATTAGTTCCTGTCGTAATCTATGCTTTTATTCACATATACTAGGGATGTCGAAAGTGAAAATAAATATCGATATTTATAAAAATATCAATATCGACGTCCATATATCGGTCTTTAAAAAAATGCGTTTATTAAATAGTACAGTATTTAGTAGAGATGTCGGAAATGAAAAAACATATCAATATATAGATATATCTATATTTATCAAAATATCAATATCGACGTCGATATGTTAGGGAAAAATATCGATATATCGGTCAAATTTTTAAAACATTTTGTGTTTTTAAAATAATAATGTATTTAGTTCAATCAAAATTCTTTTTTATTAAGCAATAATTACAAAAATATCAAAAACAAAAAAGCTATTTTCGAACCAATATTTTTCAACTTATTATATATTATATATTTATTCATATCTCATATTATATATTTATACCTATATTATATATTTATACATATCCCAGGAGAGAGCCTACTACTGCCCACTCTCCTGGTAAACCCTTATACAATTTTTACGACTCGAAAGGGGTGGTGACAATTATATTCTTAACCCGACGCCATACGTAACTTAGTTAAGATCAAATTACTAAAAACGAAATCACTTTAATTGTGTCTATTTTTTTTTTAATAACAAGTCAATTGTATAGAAAAAAATAAGTGATATAAAACTATTCGGTTAACGATTTATCATTTGAATTCTAAGCGACAGTTGGATATATGTATTGGAATAATTCGATTATCATGTGTGTCAATAACAATAATTGTCCTTAATAAAAAGTGACAATCAAATGGCAATCAAAACATACTAATGTAGTGGCAATCAAAACATACTAATCACAGAATATGTATACAGTTAATGCTATACTTTTATATTTCCTATCTTTTACGGTTCTAGATTCTAGACTTGATTTACACAAACAAAAAAAAATCGTTTTTGATTCGATTTCGATATTGGATATTTAATATCGATATATCAGCTCAAAATATATCGGTTAAAAATATCGATATTTCTAACAAAAAATATCCATATATCGATATATCGATATTTTTCAACAAGAAATTATTTTGTATATACTTGTACGAAATAATTTCGAAGTTTCACATCTGCCAGGCGTCCTGAGCGATGGCTCACTTTTTTTAATTGCTATTTTAGGCATAGGTGTCGTGCAAATCACCGTGTGAGCATGAAAAAAGCCTATTATTTTGACATTACAAACAGACACTCCAATTTTATTTATTGGTATATATATATAGATAATAAAGATACTAAGCTATCTCGTGTATCGAAAGCAAGTAGTAGCAAATTGTTACTAATCAGGTACTGCACCAGATGAGAAGGCTCATTTATGGCCATAAGCAATAAACTAACAACTATGTGGCCTCATTTTGATCATGTCATATACGTCCCACTGTTGGGCTCGGGCCTCCTCCACAATATGAGGGTAATTGACCTTACTGTACCATACTGGTCAGACAGATTGGTATAGGGTTTTACTTCTTGCATAAATGTAGCCTAGTTTACGCCCTGATATTATAGTTTTCCATTGGTGAAAGAATTTTTGAAATCGGTCCAGCCGTTTTGAAGATTACCCGGAACAAACAGACAGACAGACAGACAGACAAACAGACAGACAGACAGACAGACAGACAAAAATTTTTTAATTGCTATTTTAGGCATAGGTGTCGTGCAAATAACCGTGTGAGCATGAAAAAAGCCTATTATTTTGACATTACAAACAGACACTCCAATTTTATTTATTGGTATAATAGATATCGGAACATAGCGCAAAAAGGCGCTTAACAAAATATTTAAGGTTTTTTTCTGTTGAACAACGCATAGATAGCGTTTACACTACGTTTGTTATATAAAAAAATTAAATATGAGTTATCTTTATCACTTTTGGCAATTAAAGTAAGACAGATAAACTTTTAGGTGAAATAAAATACAAAAACTTAAAAGTTACCACGATAAGAATTACTTGACTCGAATTCATTTTTATAATTTATAGCAGTATTATTGATTTTCTTAATTGTTTGTTTAAAAAACAATCATATCGGCTGCAATAAAATAATTAAAGTCGATATAATTTTTTTTGTATTACTTTGTAAGTTTGACAGTTAGTTATAAGTATGTTGTTTTTGTGCATATACATTCGTTTCGTTTTTTAATTATTCATTATCCTACTTTTATCCTAATTACTTGGGGTCACATTGCATTAAGGCATTGACTTTATGTTTGGAAAATAGCCCGCAATATCTATACCAATAAATAAAATTGGAGTGTCTGTTTGTAATGTCAAAATAATAGGCTTTTTTCATGCTCACACGGTTATTTGCACGACACCTATGCCTAAAATAGCAATTAAAAAATTTTTGTCTCTCTGTCTGTTTGTTCCGGGTAATCTTCAAAACGGCTGGACCGATTTCAAAAATTCTTTCACCAATGGAAAGCTATAACATCAGGGCGTAAACTAGGCTATATTTTATCCCGGTATTCCCACGGGAACGGGAACTACGCGGGTAAAACGACTATAACCTATAACCGAAGCGAAGCGAGGGCGGATTGCTAGTAAGACATAAATTCGGGCTATTTTATAAACATAAAGTTACTGTAATAAACACAAATTGCATCTAAATCAAAACAACATGTCAATCGCACAAAGTATAGCACAGGATCGAACTCGCTATACGGTAATTAATCATTATGCCATCCGTGCAGCCAACAAGTGTTCAATGTTCAATATGAAGGGATTTTAGGAAATTACTATTTCAAGAAGGTAATTTATGAGCCTTTGTATAAAACCTTTTATCTCAATAGCTTATCCTTTCAAATTTTTAAAAAACAAAGCTTCTCCTGATACAAATAGAGACGTATTTCACAATTAGATGTTGCATGTGATAACAAACTTTCAGCCATACATTATCATCTTCTCGGTCCATATATGTGTCACTGCTGATTCGAACCTCCTTCGCAATAGGAGAGTAATTGACTTACAATTGACACTATACTACGCTGGTCAGACATTATAGTTCTTTTTCGAATTTTCCTTCTCTTGCATAGATTTTATATACATATTGAATTCCTTTCGTTGTCTTTTACGTGACCCACAGGCATGCCTGCTGAATTGTAATCTTACTCCGTCACCACAGTGAGCTTTTAGCTAATATAAAATGGGTATAACGGTCGTGTAGTCTAATAAAAGAGTAGTAAATCCAATTTCGAGAAAGAGGTCAGCCGATAAAACCAACTTGGCTGAGCAGCGTCTGACCACGGGCGACAAAGAACTCGGTACCAGTAATCGACCCAATGGCGAAGAGGTACGGTGGGTTATTGGGCCGCCCTTGGGTTGCCGGGAAGCAAAGATCGCCCAATATATATATATACTAGCAACCCGCCCTCGCTTCGCTTCGGTTATAGGTTATAATGGTTTTACCCGCGTAGTTCCCGTTCCCGTGGGAATACCGGGATAAAATATAGCCTAGTTTACGCCCTGATATTATAGCTTTCCATTGGTAAAAGAATTTTTGAAATCGGTCCAGCTGTTTTGAAGATTACCCGGAACAAACAGACAGACAGACAGACAGATAGACAGACAGACAGACAGACAGACAAAAATTATTTAATTTCTATTTTAAGCATAGGTGTCGTGCAAATAACCGTGTGAACATGAAAAAAGCCTATTATTTTGACATTACAAACAGACACTCCAATTTTATTTATTGGTATAGATATATCATATATCACACAGTTATTTGCACTATACATATGCCTAAAATACACTTTATATTTTTTTGTCTGTCTGTCTGTTTGTTCCGGGTAATCTTCAAAACGGCTAGACCGATTTAAAAAATTATTTCAACAATGGAAAGCTATAATATCAGGGAGTAAACTAGGCTATATTTTATTCCGGTATTCCCACGGGAACGGGAACTACGCAGGAAAGACTGAAACCGAAGAGAAGCGAGGGCGGGTTGCTAGTACATATATAAAGAAATCGGTAGCAGTGGTCTGCCTAATGCGGAGGAAATACGGTAGATTAGGGCCAAACACACCGCCGTTTCGTCGCCCCAGATAGATTAGGCAAGGTCTGGCCAGATCATATTCTACCGTTTGTAATAGGGAGTTTGTAGTATTTGAATTACTTATTGTTATATTATGTATTGAATCGATTATAATTTTAAAATTACTATGGACATATAGTCCGAAATAAATCATTATATGTATCTCCTTTTCTCAGAATCTTCTGTGCGGAAGATGCTCAGTCCTTTAGGAGACTTACATGAGCACATGGGGCCCAACACTGAGAGTTCGTTAGAGAAATTTAAGGTAAAATATTCCATCATAAAATAAGATATTTACCAATGACGCTCCATATCTGAACATAACACTCATAGACTACCAACGGTAAGCGGAAAACTGTTGCCTGATAAGGGTATTTAAAATTTGCCTATGGGGCCAATCCCAATATGTATTGGACTGATCCATTATTAATCACAGCTCATATGCGTCCCACTGATGGGCTTGCGCCTCCTGCATAGCGGGAGGTAAATTGACGTACCACGCTGGTTAAACGGGTTAATATAGGTTTTTATTTCGAGTTTTCTTTCTCTTGCATCGATGTTGTATGCATATTTAAATCGCTTAATCGTCTTTTACTACATCCACGAGCAAGAATGAGGTTGGTGAATTGTATTCTTACTCCGTCACCATACGAAATGGTTTATTATTATTGTATCTCCATGTTTACGGGATCTTCCTAGGCAAGATACCCGGTCCTTTGAAAGGCTTACATGAGGATATAGATCTAACACGCAGAGGACTTTGGAGATTTTTTTTTTTGTAAAAATGGGATGGAACGTCTACCGATGACACTCCACGTCTGCATATAATACTCGTGGACTGGCAAGAGTAGGTGTAAAACTATTATGTAATGATAGTGTTGATGGTCTCTAATATCTGTTTATGGGGTTGGAGGTTTAATGGACTGGTTTAACTAAAAACTATTGACTTAAAAGCTGTCGTCTGCCTTCATCGTTTTGAACTTTGGCAGACGGTGACTCGACAACTCATATTAAACGCCAACTTATTATTATTATCTTTTATTAAATTTAAGGAATATACAGTAAAACCTGTTTAAGACGATTTCGCAGGGTCCCGACCAAAAACGCGTCTTAGGCGGGAAAGCGCATTATGCGGGCAAGGGGAAAAACGTACCATTATTATTTATTATATTCTATTATTATTTTGAATACCTACGTGTTGAATTTAACATTTAAAAATTACCTAAATAAAATGTTGTTTATTTTCTTTATTTAATATACTTACATACATTTTTAAAAATTGAAAAATTAAAAATTTATAGAAATATAAAAGAATGTTGTTTATTATTATTACGTTACTTAAAGTAATCACTTATTTTAGTTTGGCAAAAAGATTTTGAAGCGTTAGCAATTACAAGAATTCAACGTAATTTAATTTTCGCAGTGCGTCTTCGCTTGATTCAAAGAAGTTACGAGTACATAGCGTCTTAAATCATTAACTGCTGATCATGCCTGAGCGTGTGACAAAATCGGAGTTGACTCAGCTTCTTCTTGGTCATTATCACGGCCGCTGCCGCAAAGTAATATGTGTATTTGAGTGGCACGTGTTGGCGTATTAAACGGGATGACGATCGTATTGAGCGTTAAGAAATGTATGAAAACATGTCTCAAGTTGCTGGGACTGACGCAAAATGGCGTATTATGCGGGAAATCGTATTAAACGTGATCGTATTAAACGGGTTCTACGGTATTATAAAAAAAACACATCATCATCGTCATCATCATCTTGCTCTTATCCCAATTACTTGGGGTCGACGCAATATGTCATCTGTTTTGACATATTGCAAAAAGTTTCGGCAATGACTTTTATGACCGGCCGCCTGCCTGACGTCAACCCTCCTTGGGAATGTAATCGTTGACCCAAATGGTACCAGATGGAGTTGGTCCGGGTCAATCTAGGGCTCTTAGTCGTCTTTTACGACACCCACGAGCAAAGTAAGGGTTGGTAGTATTCGAAGCCGCTACCACACAGCAGTATAAAAAAAACACATATATATGGTTAATTTTAATTATCGTTAAAACTGAAAAATTATAACTCAAAGTATTTAGAAATAAAATAATATTTAAACTAATATTAATATAATTATTTATTTTTGAAATATTAAATACTTTTAACACTATTTATTATACAATAAGTCCTATTCACTCCGTTATACGTTTTTCGTGTATTTCCTTATTGTTAATTTTATGATTATTACATTGGTAATACTAATTATACATATTATAAAATTCTTCACCCCTAAATTATGATAAATAGTTATACTACATCAAGATTTTTTTAGTAACCTACACCAGGTAATAAATCGATGTCTCGAAGGACATACAATAGATAGACACAACTTAAACGATTTTTTAAATAGCACATACCATTGTCTTATTTAAAAATGAAAGTATCGGGACTCTCTGCATAAGATCTTCAACTTAATCACTACGCTAGTTGTTTAACAATTCATATTTATTAAACAATTTCCTTACTTTCCTTTTCTTCCTTACTTTTTACACATAGTCCCCTCTGAAAATAGGCCTATTTCACAACAGGAGGGCCATTATCCTAATACACCACACTGGTCAGACAGATCTATAATTTTTACTTTATTCCAAAAGAATTGAAATCATTTTAAATACAATCGAATATAAAACAAATCTCCTTTTTTAAAGCGTTAAAAGCTCATTTAAACGCACAGTATAAGACTTTACTAAAAAGGAAATATATATCAATATTTATCAATTATATGATCAATATGTGGTTTTGGTTAAAAAAAAGTTTTATAATACATAAACTATTTGTTTATTTGTATTTATATTATTAACGATGAAGGTCTACGATCAATAAATCGCCTCGGTGATTAAAACACTTTTATCATTAATGATAGAAGAACATAGACTAGGCATTGAAATTTAAGGTTATAAGTCAAAATTTTCAAAAATTTCCACATTAAAATGAAATAATCTCTTCGTAAGTCGTAAATAATCATTTTCTTGGTGTAATTCGTACCCAGAATTCGGGTAACGTAGTTATTAGTCCTTGAATTCTTTTATAAGGCTTGAGCAGAGGTTTACCGTCCGGTGTTGATACATCAAACGCTTGCATAAATGCTGAAAATACTTGGAACATACTCTGGCGTGCGTATGTCTCACCGGCACACAATCTCCTCCCTGTGAATGAAAATTCAAATATAATCATATTATGAAAATATCATACTTATATTTTTATTTGGACAGGCTATTTTCTGAAATTTCCGTATGGATTCCGTGAATCTTCCGTGTGGAGACAGAGTAAGAAGACAAATCACCACCCCCTTTCTTACCCGTGGATATCGTAAAAGACGACTAATAATTAATTTGCAAAGGAAGGAGATCTCGAAATGTAACCCTATGCCAACCCATGTGACCAGCGTGCTCATAATATCAATTTCGCTCCTACTGAGGAGGAGGCTCGAGCCCAGCAGTGGGACGCATATGAACTGTGATGATGATAATTTTCTGAAACAACATTTGTTGTTGTTTCAGAAATGGGAAAGTTCAGAATGGGCAATTCGTGGGGGTGGAGGTATGGGATCGCGCGCCGCCCCTCTGTCGCCCCGGACGGGCCGAGTGGCAGGTGCGCTGACTATTACCCACATCAAAAAAATTAAAAAGAAAATACCATTGTGCATTCTATTGAATCGTCAATGCGTGTAATCAAAATTATCTTGCGCCTATCCCAAATGACTTGGGGTTGACTAAATATATACCTACACTTCTTTCATAGTATATAAAACAAAAGTTTTGACTATAGTTTTAGGACCGGCGACCTATCTGTCCTGAAGGAAGCCTGTAATTTTTGACCAGATGATATCAGATTTAGTTGATCGAAAATCATGGGTATTGCAGCACAATTCTCACTCATAAGGAAAAATATATCCAACAGAGCACGTCGATAATGTAATCAATGTTCGAATAGATAGTGAATTATTTTTATTAATAATCGACTCAGATGATGATAATTAAAAATTCGAAGATACAAAATAATCATAATTGACGCTTGATAATATTTATATTAACTACATATTCAAGATAGATAGCACGAAGAATTAGCACGCTGAAGTGGCAATGGGCAGGCCATATCGCTCCACGAACCGACAACCGCTGGGGAAAAGTTCTCGAGTGGCGACCACGTATCTGACAACGCAGGGTAGGACGCTCCTCTAGATGGACCGACGACCTGGTGAAAAGTTACTAGGCGTCGTTGGATGCAGGCGGCACAAGACCGAACTCTGTGGCGTAACATGAGCTAGGCCTACGTCCAACAATGGAAAGCGATGGGCTGAAATGATGATGATGATGATAATATTCAAGATAACAAAATATCTGAACATTCCATACATCAGCCTATATACATCCACTGCTGGACCGCGCGTAGGCCACCTTATGACAATGCCACTCGGAACGGTCCTGCGCCACTTGCATCCAATGGTTCCCTGCAACTTTTAAGATGTCTTCAGTCCACCTAGTAGGGGCTGTGACCTACGCTGCGTCATTCGATTCGTGTTCACGACTCGAGAACCTTCCTTCCCCAACGGTTGTCGGTTCGACGAGCGATGTGACCTGTTTATTGCCATTTCAACGTGCTAATTCTGTGGGCTATGTCAGTTACACCTGTTCTTCTACGGATTTTCATATTCCAGATTTTATCACGTAGAGAAATACCGAGCATAGCCCTCTCCATAGCACGTTGAACGACTTTGATCTTTTTTATGAGGCCGACATTTTAAGACCACGTTTCAATACCGTATGTCATCGCTGGTAACACACACTGGTTAATAAACCTTTGTTTTCAGACATATGATTTTTTTTTGTAAATCTCTCAGCTCGCTGAGCTCGTGCCTGCTCCATAATAGGAGGGAAATTAATCTACTATACCACGCTGGACAGACGGATTGATATAGGATCTTAATTCGAGTGTTCCTTCTCTTACACAGTTGTTAAATGCATATGATTTTTTTTTTTTGAGTTGGACGTGGTCGTCGCACTCCTCGCATCACTCCGCCTGAGCGACAGAGGGGCGTAAGCACGCACACCCGCAACCCACCCGAACACCACGTCGCCTTCGTCGTTGGACCGACCACCAGAGCAGGGTTACTTGTCATCAGTGGTCGGCCCAACGGAATACCCCCTAGTGGGGTACCCTCCCATCGACCGACGACCCCCGCTCGGGGAGAACATCGGACTTTCTTCGCACGGTCGGCTTCTCGGCGGTGACGGACTAATTCCCCGGTCACGTCACCCGCGGCCTCGGCTAGTATATGCATATGATATCCCTTAGTCGTCTTTTAGAACACCCACAGGCGAGATAAGTGATGATGAATTATATCTATTCTTAAGCCGTCACCACACGGTAAAATGTTTATGAAATAACGTTGTGGCTAGCAGGTGTGGGGGCATAAATACTAATATATAAAGCTGACGAGTTTGTTTGTTTTAACTACTGGTCCGATATGAAATTCTTTCAGTGTTAGATAGCCCATTTATCGAGGAAGGCTATAGGCTATATATCATCACGCTAAGACCAACAGCAGCGGAGCACCAATGAAGAATGTTTCAAAATTGGGTTTTTATTTTCTTTTTGAGAGCTTCCGCTGCGTAAATGGCAAAATTTTTGCAAAAATAATGTGACAGAATCGTATTATTAAAAAATTTTTTCACCTTCTACGCAGACAATGTCTTAGGTTAAAGTTAGCCCAAAGTATCTATACCACGCGGACAAAGTCGCGAGTATAAGCTAGTTAAAGATACAATATCTCAATTAATTACGTAAACCATAACGTCTAAAGCTTTATATGTTTCATTAGAATAAAAAAAATTAAAAGATATAGCGAAAGAAATAATTGTAATCTATACATAATTATAAAGTTTAACAAGGTTAAAAATTAAAAACAATCATTGCAGATAAGAAAAATAATTCACGTGGTCGTAGCATGTGCAATAATCTAGCCGAGGCCGGCGGTGACTGGACCGGGGATTTCTGTCACCCGCTGAGAGGCTGACCGCGCGACGGCGACCGACGAAGGTAAGAAAGAGTACTCCTCAGAGGTATAGCGTCGGGCCGACCACTGACGACAAGCTACCCTGCACCGGTGGTCGGCCCAACGACGAAGGCGACGTGGCACGGGTGGGTTACGGGGATACCTCACCCCTCTGTCGCCCCGGACGGAGCCAGGCGACGGGTGCGCTGACCGTAGCCCACCCCAAAAAAAAAAGCACGTGCGATAATATAGCTATATTAAATATATACAGTTCTCCGTGTGGTGACGGAGTAAGAATACAATTCACCACTCCCCTCCCCTTTTACGACGGGCACTTGCCCGTGGATGTCGTAAAAGACTACTATGGAATCCAATTTTGCATATAAAATCTGTGCATTTAAAAGTGCAATTTGCATATAAAAGAGAAGGAAAACTTGAAATGAAAACCTATACCAACCCGTCTGACCCGCGTGGTTATCGTACTTTAATTGCCGTCCTATTGTAGAAGTCTTGAGCCCAGCCATGGGATATATATGAGCTGAAATGATGAACTTGATAAACATCATGATTCAGTGAAGACCATCAGTCATCGCTTTTCTTTTAAAAAACAACACCTTGCACTAAAGAAAGAATCCTTGTGTTGTGAAGGACATTACATACAATAATTAACGGACACAAATTACATCCAAACTCAAAACAACAATCTGTGGATCGCGTAAAGTATTTGTCCTACGTGGAATTCGAAACCACGACACTGGCATGGTAGGTCGATATCTTAACCAATTTTTTTTTTTGGAGGGGTCAGCTCACCCGTCGCCCGGCTCCGTCCGGAGCGACAAAGGGGCGGCGCGCCACCGCGTAACCCAACCGTGGCACGTTGTTTTCGTCTTTGGGCCGACCACCGGTGCAGGGTGACTTGTCATCAGCGGTCGGCCCGACGGAATAGCTCTGAGGAGTACCCTGTCCTCGACCGACGTCGCGCGATCGGCCTCTCGGCGGGTGACGTACCAGATCCCCGGTCCAGTCACCCGCGGCTTCGGCTAGGGCGGCATCAGGCGTAAGTAATTGCGCCGCCCCAGTCACTGGCGGCGGACTACGTCGTCGTGGAGGTGTTATTCCCGCGCGCGCTCCGTCGCCTCCGTCCGCGGGACTTCTGCCTCGCAGAAGGCTGGTATCTTAACCACTACGCTATCTATACTTTATTTCAATGTGAGAAATTATTTAATCATACCTGCGCCGAACGGCAATGACTTGTCACTAGCAAGATCTAATTGTCCATTCTTAATGAATCTCTCCGGTCGGAAGTTCTGTGGGTCACCCCATATTGACTCGTCCATATGTAGCATCGTTAAGTTGACACTGATCATGGTGTCCTGTTTAAAAAAGAAATAAATATATGAAAAATTAATCACATTCTCATTACAAGTGTAATTAATTCATTAAACAATAGCAATGCGAAATAATCAATCCTTATTATTAATTGCTAAAAAATACAATTGGACTTGTTATTTGTAAGTACATCATAGCACATAATCACTATACCACGCTGGTCAGATGGGTTGGTATAGGATAAACCCTAAAAAAATATTATTTTCACCAATTGTGGCGTATTTTATTACTCTAAATTAACAGCGTTACCGAACTCGATCACCACAAAGATGCTTTCTTGAAATTGTGCAACATTAACGATTTTAAACTACATCAAATTCACGTCGGGAGTAGCAAATATTTGACTTAATCGACGCGAGTCGAATTGAAAAAAAATTCCACCTAATTTGATTCCAATAGTGCGCTAGTGTTGCTAGTTCACTAGTTCAAGAGTACCAAATTGTTCAGATTCGAGCTGCGATTGGATTTAGGATTGGAATCGAAATTCAAGAGTAGATAGTATACTAATAATATAGTAATAGATTCAAAATCTTACCTCCGGTAAATCATATCCTCCTAATTTGGTATCAACCATAGCTCGATGCGGTATTCCCAACGGTACAGTGGTCTCAAATCTCATGATTTCACGAAGGCATGCTTCAGTATAAGGCATTCTGTTATGAAATGAATTACAGTTAGTATTAGCAAATTCCCATGGTTTTATTGACGTAAGTTACCGTAGGAATATTGGCGTAAAATATAGTTTAAGTTACTCCTTATATAGACAATCACTTGGTAGTAAAATATTAAAATCGGTCCAGACAAAAATTTTTGACGTGATAACGTCTCATAAATCGATGGACGCTGGCTGCACGCACGAAAAAACATGACTTAATGTCACGTTCCGCTTTAGCCAAGCGTGCAACAAGCGCTAGAGATACACGATCGGCCTAAGCGTTCGGTTTGTTATATTGTTACTTCTTATTAGTCTGTATAATTTAAATAACAAATATTTATTTACCGAATATATATATATATATATATATACCGAATTAACGAATGCAAAAAAAGAATGTGTGTACAAAGTACGCATATCAGAAGTCCTTTATCCTTTATCTTTTATCCTTCAACCTTCATCCTTCATCCTTCATCCTCCATCCTTCATCCTTCATCTTCCATCCTTCATCCTCCATCCTTCATCCTCTATCCTCCATACTTCACACTTCATCCTCCATCCTTCATCCTCCATCCTTCATCCTCCATCCTCCATGATTTTGACCCCTTTCAAAACGTCGGATTAACTCGAAATTTGGCAGACTTATTAAGGACCGATGACAATTCAATATTTTAAACAGTTTGACTCGTTATTCTTACTAGGATAATCAGGATTAGCGTAAATTCAACTAAAAAATGAAAAATAAATAATAGTTCAAAAAAACTAAAAAAATACGCTTTTAAAGAAAATCCAACTAAAAAATAGAAAAAATTTTTGTTTAAATTTGGAATAAGAATAGTGTATATAAGGAAAAAATATTTTTATTGTATAAAAAGCGTGCTTTGTGTGGGGTGCTTTTTAGGATATTATCAAAATGATAATCCTTCTACTCATATCTGTCAATAAAATATTTATAACTATTGACAACATGCACCCCACGCTTTTTTTTTTCACAATAAAAAATATGTTTTTCTTATATACACTATTCTTAATTCAAATTTTTAAAACTTTTTCAATTATCTTTGTATTATTGCACTGAACTGTCATTATACAAAATAATGACAGTTCAGTGCGAATAATTCAATTTAATACATAAAAGTATACAATTGTTCATTCATTTTCATCATTATTTCGGCTCATATACGTGTCCCACTGCTCGTCTCGAGCCTCCACTATAATAAGAATGAAATTAACCATACCATGCTGATCAGACAGGTTGGTACAGGGTTTCGAGTTTGCCATCTCTTGCATAGATGTCATATGCGTAACATATCCCTTAGTCGTCTTTTACGACACCCACGGGAATGAGAGGGGGTGTTGAATTGTATTCTTACTCCGTCACCATACGGAAATGACGTCTTATGACGTTATCCCGTAAAATTTTGCAGACTCGCCGACTTTAGGGACAATCCAATGTTTAAACTGGTTTTTAGACATACTATCGTATAAAGAATCGTGTGAAAAAAAAAACGTATTATTTTGACATTACAAATAGATACTGAAATTTTATTTATATCTATAGATTTACTATTTTATTTTCAAATTCAATTTATCAAGAATTTGTCTGCCAATTTGTGAGCGATATATGTGCATTATAACATGAGCCCTTAGAATAATAACATATAGAAGGTAAGTCCACGCACAAAAAGTGAGGCATTTCAATTGGAGCCTAATGGAGCCTACGCCGGAACAGTCCCGTAATGTACAAGTCATTGCACTGCACGAACGTATGCAACTCTTAAAAAATAAATAGGTAATTATGACAGCTTGTGCATTCAAATGGTGCCACAACACAATTGAAAAACATAAAAAGGTTTTTAACATTACTTTTAAAAGTATTTCGACGATTTATGTTAATAAAAATAAAATTTGATTTCATAATTTGTATAGTGGTTTCCGTGTGTACGTGTGTAATCGCCTGCCCGCCATTAGTATTTTTAGATTCAAATTTTTAAAGTTCGAAGTACTGACACTATCCTTCTATACGTTATTATTCTAAGCATGAGCCATATAAAATTACACTAAGGCTATTCTACCCTAGTTATCGAAACCAGTGATGACTTACGGCACGGTAACGTGGTCAATAAAGTTGCTCAACGTGCTATGTAACGGACGTTCAGGATTTCTCTACGACATAGAATCCAAAATACGGCAATCCATAAAATTATTATTAGGAAAATTAAAAAGCTAAAATAAAAAACTCACTCTCGTCTATCGTCAAGGGTTGGCAAACGGTCCCTGCCGACTACTCGATCTATTTCCTCGTGTATTTTATCTTGAATTTCGGGCTGAAGGAGGATTCGTTCCACAAGTATTGCCAATGTCATCTGTACAGCACTTGCGGCAGGAAACATGAAGTCTGTGCATGTTAATATCAACTGATCCACTAAAAAAGATCACTTTATTAAAATCTCAATAGTAAAAATTGTAATACAAGAAGACTTTTGTGAATATTTTGCATTAATAATAAAAGATTTATCTATACCAATAAATAAAATTGGAGTGTCTGTTTGTAATGTCAAAATAATAGGCTTTTTTCATGCTCACACGGTTATTTGCACACCTATGCCTAAAATAGCGATTAAAAATTTTTGTCCGTCTGTCTGTCTGTTTGTTCCAGGTAATCTTCAAAACGGCTGGACCGATTTCAAAAATTCTTTCACCAATAGAAAGCTATAATATCAGGGCGTAAACTAGGCTATATTTTATCCCGGTATTCCCACGGGAACGGGAACTACGCGGGTAAAACGACTATAACCTATAACTGAAGCGAAGCGAGGGCAGGTTGCTAGTTACGTATATAACTATAATTTAGCAACGGTGTGCTTATAAAACTTATTAAATAGACTAGACGATTCCAGCGGTTTCGCCCGCGTAGTGGGAATTATCATCATCATTTCAGCTCATATATGTCCCACTGTTGGGCTCGAGCCTCCTCCACAATAGGTGGGAAAATGACCTTACTATAACCATGCTGGTCAGACAGGTTGGTATAGGCTTTTATTTCGAGTTTTCCTTCTTTTGCATAGATGTTATATGTGTATTATCCTTAATCGTCTTTTACGGCATCCACGGGAAAGAGAGGGAGTGGTAATTTTTATTCTTACTCCGTCACCATATTGAAAACCGGGCATACCGAGTTAAAATATAGTCGATGTTACTCGCTGTAAATTTCCTTTAGTGAAAGAATTTATAAATTCGTTCCAGTTGTTTAGGCGTGAAAGTATAACAAATAAACTTACCTTCCCATTTATACAATTAATAAATTTGAAATGTTTAAATAATAATTTTTTTCATGCTCACGTAGTTATTTATACGACACCTATTTCTGAAACCCAGTTTAAATAATTGTGTCTGTCTTTTTGTTTATTCCGGGTAATCTTCAAAACAGCTGGACCGATTTTAATGATATTTTACAACCAGATAGCTGTCTATATTAGGCTATTCTCCCTCTCAGAAAACCCTCTAAAATATTTCCCAATCCGAAAATCGAACTCGAGGCCTCAAGGAAACGCTCAAATAAATGACTCCATTAACGGCGAGTATCATAGAGTAGCATATGCGATTGTTGTTACATTTGGAACACTACTTACCCGAATATGTAGTACGCTCTTTCATATTATGTTCTTCATACATTTTTCGGAGATACATATCCAGGAAATGGCGATCATAGGAGCCATCATGCGTATTTCTTGCTTGATCGACTAATTTCTAAATAAACAACATTTTCTATATATATTTATTCAATTCTTGTATATTTCTATATTTCTATCATCATCATCATCATCATCTCAGCCCATATACGTCCCACTGTTAGGCTCGGGCCTCCTCCATAATGGAAGGGTAATTGACCTACTATACCACGCTGGTCAGACGTGTTGGTATAGGGTTTTATTTCGAGTTTTCCTTCTCTCGCATAGATGTTATATGAGTTTTATATCCCTTAGTCGTCTCGTACGATCACCCACGGGTAAGATAGGGGGGTGGTGAATTGTATTCTTACTCCGTCACCACACGGATTACATTGATATTATTTCTATACATATACTTTATATATAAACTAGCAATCCGCCCTCGCTTCGCTTCGGATTCAGTCGCCTTACGCGCGTAGTTCCCGTTCCCGTGGGAATACCGGGATAAAATATAGCCTATGTTACTCCCTGATATTATAGCTTTCCAATGGTGAAAGAATTTTTAAAATCGGTCCAGTACTTTTTGAGTTTATTCGTTACATACAAACTTACAAATTTTACCTCTTTATAATATTAGTATAGATTTCTTGCGTACGTGTGTATGTCACTGAATTTCTCCTAAACGATTCGACAGATGTTGACGAAATTTTTTGTGTGTGTTCATGGGGATTCAAGAATAGTTTAGATTCACAATTGGACCCGGTAGGTGGCGCTTTATTTGAACAGAACAACGTCTGTTGGGTCAGCTAGTATATATATAAAGTTTTCTGGAAATATTTATACTTTACCACATTTAAAAAAATCTTCTAAGACTTTTTTTTTCATTGCGTGTGGTGACGGAGTAAGAATACAATTCACTACTCCCCTCTCATACCCGTGGGTGTCGTGAAAGACGGGTAAGGGGTATATTACGCATATGACATCTATGCAAAAGTTGGAAAACTCGAAACAAAACCCTATACCAACCTGTTTGACCAGCATGGTATAGTAGGGTCAATCTCTCTCCTATAATGGAGGAGGCTCGAGCCCAGCAGTGGGACATCTATGAGCCGTAATGATGATAAATAATGAAGACTATTTTTCTCTGTGATGATGTATGTACCGTGTGGGGACGGGTTGAGAATACATGTCGCACCTTAAAAACAAAAGTGGCATTATCCTAAAAAACACCAATTTGTGTTAAAATGCTATCTACATTCCTTAAAAATAAGTGCGTCTAATGCAAAGACTTACGTTTTAATAGTTCAGATATTTTGGTCTAGATGTCACTAGTGCCACTTTATAGTTTTAGCAAAAGTGAATAGTTAGTAAATTAAAAGATGGCACTATGACAGTTGACGTCAGTTCATAAGAGTATTTTGGAGGGAACGCACGCTGCGGTGAGTAAAACAGTGGCATTCTATGTTTAGTGTCGTTTTATAACCTAATTTACTATAATAATCTTCTTAACTCATAAATTCATAAATGGCATTATTCATATAGTGCCATTTTTTTGGTTTTATTTAAATTAAGTTGTTTTCGTTGGTAAAATGTAAACTGACACTTTTAGATTAGTGTCGGTTAACATTCTTATTTTTTTTACTGCATAAGCCGCTGAGCTAAGCCTACTCGACAACTTTTCAATATGAGGTCCCCATTGAAGTTTAGCATCTATAGTGATACCTAAAAAAACGGTCGATTCCACAAGGTCCAGAGCCACATCATTCATTTGGACATTGGTTTCCACTTGCCTCACATTGGGAGTAGTAAATTTGATACATTTAGTTTTCTTCTCATTGAGAACCAAATTATTAGTGTTAAACCAATGAACAACGTTAGACAGTGCATTGTGCACATCGTCATAATTGAGCATTTGTCTTTTAATTTTAAATAACAAAGAAGTGTCATCTGCGAACAACACAATGTTTTGATTGTCTCCTATATGGTAGGGTAGGTCATTAATATAACACAACAAGAAACAGAAATGGCCCCAGAATGGATCCCTGTGGAACGCCCATTTTTATGACAGAACCAGACGATTGTGCACCATTAACATCAACCCTCTGGATTCTGTTGCTTAAATAGGAAGTTACAAGTTCAAGAGCGTTATTTCTGATCCCATAGTGGTAAAGTTTTCTGATGAGTGTTTCATGTTGTACACAATCAAATGCCTTGGATAAATCACAAAAGACCCCTAAAGCCTCATGTGATTCCTCCCAGGCTGCAAAAATATTTTTCAATAACCCTACACCTGCATCAGTAGTAGAGCAATTCTTAGTAAACCCAAATTGATTTTTATGAAAAATACTATGTCTATTAAAATGAGTCAACATCTGATTAAGCATAATTTTTTCGAATACTTTACTGAGTGTTGGTAGTATGGAAATGGGACGAAAATTGTTAATATCTGTCATACTACCGGATTTAAATAAAGGAATTACTCTACTAATTTTCATGAGCTCAGGAAACACACCCCGAGCAACACAATCATTAAACACAAATGCCAGGTGGGAAGCAATAATAGATATTATAAAATCAACAGTCCTTACAGATAAGCCCCACAGATCTGCTGTTTTCTTAACATTAAGATTTTTAAAAGACTTTAAAATATCATCCACACTGACATCTGAAAATTCAAAGGAAGTATCACATTTTACAATACTTTCTTTAAGGAGCGATTCAGCCAAAATGGGACATGACGCTAAGGACTTTGTTGTTAATACAGGCACATTTGTAAAATAGTTTTCAAATTCATGTGCCACTTCTTTATTCACAGTCACATTTTTATCGCCAATTTTTAAATTAAAGTCCTTCTTCCGCACAGTGTTCCTACCGGTTTCACTATTAATCACTGTCCAAGTCATTTTAATTATATCACTAGATCCTTTAATTTTCCTTCTTAGATAAATGGATTTAGTACTGGAACAGGCACGTTTAAAATTTTTGAATAATTCTTAACATACTCTAAGAATATTGGGTTATGGTTATAAGATTTTTCATTGTAAAGATCATATAACCTTCTTCTACTCTTGTAGATACCACAAGTAGCCCATTCACTAAAACCAGCAGGCACTCCAAGTTTTTGGTTTAAAAATTTTACTGAATTCCGTAGCGATAATGCGAAATAAGGATGTATATAATTCATTCAGATTGTCATGAATAGGCAACAGCGGTACCTTCATACCCAGTTTGTATCTAAAGTGCTCTAAGCGGCTAGCAGTCGCGGGAACAAAGCTAATACTTTCTCTTTTAATCCTACTAGTTCTAGGAAATACAACAAGTTGACCACAATAATCTGATTCTAGAGCACTAACAATAGTGTGAGCTATGGGTTTAACATTTGTAAATATATTATCAATACAAGTTGCACTCCCAGATGTTTAAAGTTTATTAATTATCAAGGATAATATATAATATTTAAAACAGTTATGATAACGTTTTTGTTTACATACTTTGTAAGTGTTGATTAATATTTTTGGATTTTATGCCTACATGTATGCGATTTCTATATTTTGTATTGATTTCATCTTAGATATTCTAAATAAATAACCTTTTTCCTATCTATAATACAGTATTGTTTTATTTTTTCCTTTGGATCCTTCATAGATAAAGGATAACTTTTGGTATTTAATTTTAAATGCGTTGCCTGGCAAAATACAAAAGTGACACTATAAAAAAAATATTTTTAAAACGCTTTTTTATAAATTAATTGATTGTTTATTTGAATATATCTAATAACAAATTTAAAGCTAAATAGTCAAACTAGGAAAATAAATTTATTGCAGTGTTGTATTTCATTTGTTCTCTTAGATATTGATCATAATGTTAAACCCAAAACTTTAAATGTTCGTACTGAAAACTTACTATTTTTGTATAACGTCGTTTTTGTTTTCAAGGTGCGATGTGTCGCCACCCCTTACTTGCCCGTGGGAGTAAAAATCGGCTGAGGGTTCACCAGGAGAGTGACTCACGCGCAAGCTCGATGACTTCCAGCCGCCAGAACAAGCCGGCTTCCGAAAAGGCTATAGCACCATAGACCATATCCTCACGCTTCGGCAGATCATACAAAAGACCGAGGAGTAATCGGCCCCTGTGCTTAGCATTTGTGGACTATGAGAAAGCCTTTGATTCGGTCGAAACTTGGGCGGTGCTGCAGTCCCTTCAACGGTGCCAAATCGACCATCGCTATATCGAAGTACTGAAGTGTTTGTATAGAAACTCCACAATGTCAGTCCGTATCCGGGATAAGAGTACGAAACCGATCCAGTTGCAGAAAGGCGTGAGACAGGGAGATGTCATCTCTCGGAAACTGTTCACTGCTGCACTGGAAGATGTCTTCAAGCTCTTAGACTGAACTGGACTCGGCATCAACATTAACGGCAAATACAGCACTCACCTCCGATTTGCAGACGATATCGTGGTTATGGCAGAATCCATGGAGGACCTTGGCACAATGCTCAATGATCTCAGCAGGGTATCCTAACTAGTGGGTTTACGAATGAACATGGACAAGACGGAAGTCATGTCAAATGCCCATGTCATTCCTGTACCGGTCCTAGTTGGCAATGTGATTCTCGAAGTTGTCAATCACTATGTTTACCTCGGACAAACAGTCCAGTTAGGTAGATCCAATTTCGAGAAAGAGATCAGCCGACGAATCCAACTCGGTTGGGCAGCATTCGGGAAACTTAAGAGGATCTTCTCGTCCAACATATCTTAGTGTCTGAAAACACAGGTCTACGACCAGTATGTGTTACCAGTGATGGCTTATGGCACGGAAACGTGGTCCCCAATAAATGTAGGCCTCATAAGAAGGCTCAAAGTCGCTCAGCGTGCTATGGAGCAGGCTATGCTCGGGATTTCTCTGCGAGATAAAATCCGGAATACGAAAATCCGCAGAAGAACGGGTGTAACCGACATAGCACGAAGAATTAGCACGCTAAAGTGGCAATGGGCAGGCCACATCGCTCGACGAACTGACAACCGCTGGGAAAGAAAGGTTCTCGAGTGGCGACCACGTATCGGACGACGCAGTGTAGGACGCCCACACTAGGTGGACCGATGACCTAATGAAAGTTGCTGGGCGTCGTTGGATGCAGGCGGCACAGGACCGCATATTGTGGCGTAACATTTATTTATTTTTATTTATTTATTTATTTAATAACAATGTTTTACAATTACTTCGACAACTAAACTTATAAATACGACAAAAGCCTATATATTGGCTTAAACGCGTATTTGATTCGTCTTAAGTATTCTAATCAAATAAACAGTAAAAATTAAAATTAAAGAAAGAAGAAAAATAAGTTTACAATAATATAATGAGGGAGGCCAACGTCCAGCAGTGGACGGCAATAGGCTGAAATGATGATGATGATGATGGAGCAAGAATACAATTCTCTATCCCCTTTGTTGTTTACAATATGCACATAACATCCATGTAAAAGAAGGCAAACTTGAAATATAACCCTATACCAACACATCTGACCAGCCTGGTATAGAAATATGATATAGTATAAATATAGTATATATATATATATAAAATATGATATCAGCAGGTCTCGGGGATAATTTGTGACACCCGGTTGCCTCTCAAACTTAAGGGGAAAATATACAAGAGTGTCATCAGACCTGTTGCTATGTATGGATCTGAATGTTAGGCATTGAAAAAGACGGATGAGAGAAGATTGCATGCCACAGAGATGCGTATGCTAAGATGGATGTGTGGGGTTACAAGGTTAGATAAAGTAAGAAATGAGTATATTAGGGGAAGTCTAAAAGTGGCACCAGTGATAGAGAAGATTAGGAGCGCGAGATTGTCATGGTATGGACATGTGATGAGGAGGGATGAAAGGCATGTGACAAGGAGGGTTGTCAATATGATTGTGGATGGACGAAAAAAGCGTGGGAGACCCAAAAAGAGATGGATGGACTGCGTGAATGAGGATATGCGTATGAAAGCAGTGAGTGCACATATGACGGCTGATAGGAAGCTATGGAAGGTAAAAACATGTTGTGCCGACCCCACTTAGCGTGGGATGAGGGCAGGTAAATGGTGATGATATATAAAATATGATATATATAGTAACTTGAAAAAGTTTCATAAAAATTGGTCCAGAGATATAGAAAGAGTTCAATTACGAACACACGATTTTATATATATATATATATATATATATATATATATATATATATATATATATATATCCTGTGTACGTATGTACTTTTACTTTATTTTATTTGAACTGAACAATGTTTATTGGGTCAGCTAGTATAAATATAAAGATATAAATACCGTAAAGAAATCCAGTAAGAACGCATTGCCTTTCACGAGCGAGTTGTAGCCGCTATAGTTTGGTAAAACATGTTTAAGCCAAGGTGTTAAAGAAAGTGCTCCTCCTATATCGTTAGAATTCCTCTGGAACAATAATGTACCACGCGCAAGGGACCATAACTCCTCGTATTCAGCCCTTGGCAGAGTGTTTTTTGATAATACTTGCAATACACCATTGATAAATGGAACCGTGAAAAAGTATGGCATATTTACAAGATCTCCTTTGACAATTTCCTAAAAGCAATAAATTCAGATGATTTAATTGTTTATGGCCCGTATATTGAGTGTAGTGACGATCTTGGCCGTGGGTATCTTAAAAGACGACTAAGGGATGCGCATATAACATTAATGCAAGAGAAGGAAAATTCGAAATAAAACCCTATACTAACCTGTCTGACTAGCATGGTGTAAGGTCAATGTCCCTCTTATTGTGGAGAAGGCTGGAGCCCAGCAGTGGGACGTATATGAGCCGAAATGATGAATTGTTTATGGGCAGATAGTTTAAATTGTAAATCTGCCGTGCCCTTCATCACCGGTTTGATCCATAAACTGCTTTTTGAGTCTGGGTATTATAATTTGTGTTCATTAATGGTATATTTCTACCGGAGTACCCTCTCCTCAACCGAGAGAAACCCCCCTCGGGAGGACGTCGGTTGAGAAGAGGGGCATTCCGTACTCCTCAAGGGGTATTCCGTCAAGCAGAGCACTGACATCAAGTCACCCTGCTCCGGTGGTCGGCACAACGATGAAGGCGACGTGTCGCGGGTGGGTTACGGGTGTGCGTGCTTACGCCCCTCTGTCGCCCCGAATGGAGTGGAGCAAAGAGCGCGCCGACCGTAGCCCACCCCGAAAAAAAAATGGTATATTTCTAAAGTCCCTCTTAATAGAAGAATTAGTTGCTTAGTTAGAAAGTAGTGTGCAAATCGACTGCACAGATGAAGATCTCTCTACTAGCGATCTTCTATCCAAGTATCGTAGGTTCGATCCTTATGTGGGACGATTCTTTATGCGATCCATAAATTATTCATCAGAGTCCGTATGTAATTTGTGCCTCTGGTAAAAAGTGTAATAAGCCCTCCTCGATACATTGATTTATTCCTTATTTTATATCTCTATATAAAAAAAAAGTTACCTTTTCAAACGGATATTTAGGTCCATTCATTCTCATATCCAACATTTCCTTAATTTCATCGCTTAATACACCTTCTAAAGTATTATCGCGTCGTCCGAATCCAAAATCTCTTAAATAACGTAAGCTAAATCGCCTCTGCTCTTGCCAAAAGTATGTGTCTGTGAAGAATATACCTGAAAAATACAGATTCATAAAACTTGTGTTGTTTAAAATATCAAAGATTATCAATTGACCTTCGAAAGCCGATATAAATAAGAATGTGAAAAACAGAATGTAACACAAGTGTAGCATATTTGTAACATATTCAAGAGCCCAAATTGTTACAATTAAATAAAACCGTTTTACGGATTTCGTCACGTTTGGATTAGAAAAGAAGGAGGACAAGGAAAAGTGTTTGAAACGTCAGGCAGTCAATAATCTTATTGATTGCCTAACGTTTCAAACACTTTTCAGTATTCACGACAGGACCATTCTCCTAAAATAGTTTATTCAAAATGTAATAATACTCGTCTAAATATCTGATATCATTATTGCAATTCATTCCAAAATTGACCGAGTTTGGAATTACTTTCTAAATCTCAGACTCACGGTCCAATTGAAAAGTGGATAAGAATACAGTGATTACACCTTACTTAGCCCTGGGATTCTAAAAAATCAGCTGAAGGGTCACTAGAATAATAGACAGCAGCGATCTTCTAGGAAATGTAATTCACTACGAACACCAACTCGTTTCTAATGAATGATAGTTAATATAGAATTGGGGAATGAAATGTAGGCTTACATTTAACATAGAATAGCGAAAGCCTGTTTGATGTTGACGAACTCTAGACCCATGATAGATATATAGGCATATCCCAAACTTACGCGATAGGATCCAAGCGATAATCGCGTAAGTCGAATTCGCGTAAGTTAGTTGGTGTTACTTTATTTTAGTTATTTTATAATAGATACAAAAATATATATCTATACCAATAAATAAAATTGGAGTGTCTGTTTGTAATGTCAAAATAATAGGCTTTTTTCATGCTCACACGGTTATTTGCACAACACCTATGCCTAAAATAGCAATTAAAAAATTTTTGTCTGTCTGTCTGTCTGTTTGTTCCGGGTAATCTTCAAAACAGCTGGACCGATTTCAAAAATTCTTTCACCAATGGAAAGCTATAATATCAGGGCGTAAACTAGGCTATATTTTATCCCAGTATTCCCACGGGAACGGGAACTACGCGGGTAAAACGACTATAACCTATAACCGAAGCGAAGCGAGGGCGGGTTGCTAGTATTTAATAGAATTCAATTTAAAGAAAACAATATATATCATATATCAAAATGTGGGAAATTTTATGTATAAAAACATAAATCCGTATGGCCGGGGTGCTCAAAAAAAAAACCGCGTAACTTCGAATTCGCTTAAAAGGGAGTAGCGTAAGTCGGTATTACTGTATTACTATTAGCAAGTTTATGGAAACAGTTCACAACACCCCTACCAATATTAGTTATATTTTTTATAGTTATATTTTTTTTATTGCAAATGATGGCGAACGAGCTAACAGTACACTTAACGGTAAGTGTTGCTGCCGCTCATGGACCTTTGCATGGCCGCTGCCTAGCGCGGAGAGTTTAAATTTGAAGATCACATAGCGCCACTTTTCCCTCCCATTGTGGAGGAGGCACGAGCCCAACAGTGGGACGTATGTGGGCTGTGATGATGATAATGATGATGACATAGCGTCATTTAAAAACTGATTTCGATATATAGCCTAATATTCAACGCAATTTGATTAGCTTAGAAGCCAAGCCAATTCTATCTACCTAAAAAGTGAAATATAATCATTCCGCTGTGACATGATTTAGAAAGTTTAATAATATGTATATAATTTACCCAGTTTCTTCCAAAATGATCTCAATCTAAATAATATAATATCCATGCGACCATCAAATTCTTCTCGATTCAAAACTTCCTTTATAAGTACAGGATCGTTAACTACAACTGCCGGAAATGAGGCCAAATGCAGGCCAATTATCTTTGTCTTGTATTTCTCTCCAAGTTTTCGAAACGCAATTGCGAGGTCATTAAATTGTTGAGCGAGAACAATCCAGTATGAACCATAGACAGGCAGTCTTGGAGGTCCTGAAAAATATATAATTAGGTTAGAGAGATCGTAATGAGATTGACTTACTTAATTTTAAGTCTCGTACAAATACTTGACGCTTTGAGTGGTAAGAAATCATTAACCCTCTCAACTCATATATGTCTTCGTTGTCGAGTTAAGAGTCTATTTCACAATGGGAGGAAAACTACTTGTACCTGGTCTTGCAATAATTGTTCGGTACCAAACATTTTTATATTAGTTTAATAATTAAATCCATGTAGGGTAGTTCTGATTTTGTGGTCCGCGGTTGGCTCGGAGCCAGCCGCCACTTTCACTTTCACTTTCACTTTGGTACGCGGATGGCACGGGGCCGGCGCGCCGACGGGCCCCGGGGTCGTTTTGTTTCCGCCCTTTTGGTTACTTTTACTTGCACTTTTTGGTTCGCGTTGGAAGTAACGGTCGCGTGCGCACATATTTTGTAATTGCTATGTCTTTTGTGGACTAAGCCGTGAAATCGTGGTATTTGTAATATTGCGCGCCACCCTTTGTTTTGTGTACCGCTTATGTACGCGAGTTAATTAGAATTAAGTATATATTTGTGAACATTAAATTGTGTGTACGAGTAGCAAGCCTGAGTCCTTGAAGTGTACGAGGCCGTTGTCATCACCGCGCTTTTGGATACAAAGCTAAGTAACCCCTCAGTTAGTTTCTATTTGTCTGGCCAGACCGAACGCTGAGTTAGGTTACGTTATAGCTACCTCCGCGGTATCTACTCGTAAGTGTTAAAATCTGTTCTTGTACTATCATTTAAGAGAACTTAAAATAGCCTTGCGTAATCGCAAGCCAATGTTATTACCCATTTGATATCCCTCACTGGCCTGGTGTCCCCTTCCACTGCGCATCCTAGGTCAGTAGGGAACGGTAATGAACACATCTCCTGGTAGCAGAGCGTGGTTCTAGTGAATCTAGTAATTTTGTTTGGTATTGATATCTACAAGTGCCCGTGTTGAAAAATAAATCGATATATATTACTTGAATTTTACGTATTACGGCCCAGTTTAATAAATAGTCTGGTGTATAAAGATACACATTAAATATTTGTGTGATTGATCATTTGTGTACTTATTGTCATTAGTTATTAAAAATATCATATAAATAAGTTCACTGCAACATTTGAAATTTTGAATATCATTGTTTACTTAATGTGCCACAGAGTAATAAAATAATTTGCGTAGTACATTGTGCCACAGAGTAGTGCAGTCTCGTGATTGAATGAACGAATGAATTGAACTGTATAGACAATTAGTTTAATATTATTTTTGCGTTTTGTTTATGGTACTTATACAGTAAAATATTAACGTTTCCCTTTGCGCAATAATTTAAATATTGTTCAATTTTGTAATTTGTATTTTTTGATTGTTGTTTCAATTGGTTGATTTATTTAGTTGATTATATATATATTTTTTTTTGTTGGAATTTAATTATTTTATTCGATTATTATGGCTGCCTTTGCTAGCGCTAAGGACTCGGCAGGTAAGCTGCGCTCTGAGTTGAGATGGTTCTCGACTGCAACCGCCTTGGTTGATAGGTCTGATCGAAATGAGTCTCTCCTGGATAGGTACAGCAAATTGGATACGCGCTTACAATTTGTTGATGATGTGTACCGTAACTTCAACACAAAAATTTTAGATATTTCTGATGAAGATTACCCACAACCGTATCGTGACTTGGTACACGCGGATTATGACCAGATCATGGATTATGCAGATCGAATCTCACAGCGTGCTAGGGAAATTTCCGCGTCGAAAAGGGGTGAGTCTCCCGCGTCTAGGGATGTGAAACCTTCTACGTCGGGCTTATTGAGTAAACTGCCCACTTTGGACCTGCCGCGTTTTGATGGTCGTTTGGACCAATGGCTAGGTTTCATAAATTTGTTTGAGAGCTTAGTCCACGCGCGTTCTGACTTAGGCTCCGCTCAAAAATTGGCCTACCTGTTCTCCGTGTTGGAGGGTGAGGCGAGAGGTTTAGTTCAGCACCTGGAGATCAATGATGGAAACTACCTAGTGGCACGTAACCTTCTCATAAAGCGTTACCAAAATAAGCGTTGCCTGGCAGATACACACATTGGTCAGCTCTTGGGTCTGCCAGTGGTATCTAGGGTCTCGGCTTTAAGGTCCGACTTATTGAACCCATTGATGATTGCGATCAACGCACTGGAAAGGTTAGACCTTCCGGTGAGCACTTGGTCATATATGCTGGTGCATATTGTTTTGAAAAAGCTTCCTGCGGAACTTAGGGCTCGTTTCGAGCAAAAATATGGAGGTGATGATGCAACTCACTTGCCTGCTTTTGATGACCTTAAGAAGTTTTTGGAAGACGAGTGTAGGATGGTAGACATGACGGTCGTTGACAGGTCATTTGGTCAACAGTTGCCGCGGTCATCGGCTCCGACCCGCAATCACGCCTTTAGAAGGCCAGAGGTTCGTCACCCACCACGTTTTGCTGCTGTACAGTCGCGACCTGAGTGCACCTATTGCAAGTCCCCGAGTCATAAAGTTGCCAGTTGCTCAGATTTCACTGCGCTGCACGTGGCCTCACGTAGGCGTTTGGCTAAGGCTCGAGGTTGGTGCTTTTCTTGCTTGGGAAACCATTTCCAGCGCGATTGCCCTAATCCTCGCCCATGTACGTACTGCGGAGGCCAGCATTTGAAACTTCTTTGTGCGAATAATAATGGGATTGGTCGTGAACATGAACGTCAAGTCTCACCTACGGGTAGTTATGAGCGAAGGCACCGGTATGAAAACCGCAGTTCGAGACCTAGTCGCTCACCCCCGCGCGTCGTAGATTCTGCCGCAGCGAGGCGCCCACAAGGTCAATGCTCGCCGTCATCGGAAGCCCGTGGTAAGAGTGATAACCACGATTCGCGCCCGTATCGTCACGGGCGGGTACCTACCTTTGATGACGCTTCCCGGGAACATGAGAATCACCCGCTGCCTAGACGACATTAGGAACACGGCGCCTCCCCCCGTCATGCACCACCCCCGTTTGAAACCGTACTCCTACCCACTGCTTCTGTAAGGGTCTGGGGACGGACAGGTGCCTCTGTTGTGGTCCGGGCAATTCTGGACACAGGCTCTCAGGGGTGTATAGCGTCTTCTTGGTTGGTGGGGCAGGTACGCCTAAGTATGCGTGATTTTCCTCATGTCACTAGAGGTGTTGGCAACGCAGTTGTGGCCAATGTTGAAGGCCAAGTATTATGTGCGTTCTCTCCTATAAACTCGTCAAGCCCATTGTTTGAGTGTTCAGCCATTGTTATGAACAATATTTTGGGCACCCATCCGGAGAAGCAGTTGTCTCCGTATGCTATTGGTTTAGCGTCGGGTTTGAACTTGGCAGACCCCAAATTTGGTATACCTGGATCGGTCGATTTGTTGCTAGGCGCCGATGTTCTGGGAAACATATTCTTGGGTAGCATTCAGGTCATGCAACCAGGAGGCATGGTAGCCATCCCGACCATATTTGGCTCTGCACTGATGGGACCAGTCCTCACGGATACCCGTCTTGACATTGGCCTGATGGTAGGCTCTGCTCTCTCTGATGCGGTTCAGAGGTTTTGGGAAGTGGAAGAACCACCACAGGCTCCGCGCACTGATCCGGAGCATGAGGAGTGCGAATTGTTTTACCAAAACAATACGAGTCGCCTACGTGCTGGTCAGATTATGACTCGATTGCCGTTTCTCGCCGTACGGCCACCACTTGGCATCTCGCGGCCTGCTGCTGAGAAACGACTATTGGCTATGGAGCGCCGAATGGCTCGAGATGCTCTCCTAAAGGAGAAATACATTGATTTTATGCGTGAATATGAGGAGTTGGGACACATGTCTGTGTCGAAATTAGATTGGCAAACAGTGGATCACTTCTTTCTACCGCATCATGCTGTAATTAAGGCATCAAATGGCAAATTGCGTACAGTATTCGATGGTTCTGCGCAAACTTCAACGCGTGTATCGTTGAACAATTGTTTGCATGCTGGTCCTAAATTGATCAAGGATCTCTGTGACGTCATCACTCGGTTTCGTCGACATCAGGTTGTATTTGTGGCTGACATAAGGATGATGTTCAGACAGACGATTATTCACCCGGATGACCGTCGGTATCAGTTGATTCTATGGCGTGAAAGCCCCCAGGATCCCATGGTTGTTTATGAGCTCAATACAAACACGTACGGGTTAAAGTCAAGCCCCTATTTGGCTATACGGTCTCTGTGGGAGCTCGCGGACCTGGAGCGCTTAAAGTTTCCTCGCGCAGCCGCGATTTTGAAAGAGGATTTGTATGTCGATGACATTTGTACTGGTGCACCCTCTGAGAAAGAGGCCATCCTTCTACGGGATGAATTGATAGGCATCTTAGCCACCGCGGGCTATGAGTTACGGAAGTGGATATCCAACTCACCTGCGCTTTTGAAGGGACTTCCGGATGAACATCAGCAAGATCCGCATTTGTTCGAGAATATCGAGAACCCTGCTATGATGACTGTTCTCGGCATTCAGTATAAACCAGCCCCAGACATATTCACTTACAATGTTGACTTAGAGTTGCCGCGCATTTGGACTAAGCGTTTGGTGCTTTCCACGGTTGCAAGAACATTTGATCCAAATGGTTGGATATGTCCCGTCATATTTTGGGCTAAATGCTTTTTACAAAGGCTTTGGATGGCAGGACTAGGCTGGGACGAACCTCTTCGGGGAGCTTTGTTGGAAGACTGGACCAAATTTGTATCCTCACTTCCTGCGATCAATGAGGTATCGATCCCTCGTTCTATGCTTCCTCCAGGAAAGTACCAGGCAACTCTGCATGGTTTCTCGGACGCCTCTGAACGGGGTTACGCCACTTGTGTATATTTGCGTACGGTGGGTTCTGACAGCCAAGTAAAGATCTCACTGGTCATGGCGAAGAGCAAGGTGGCACCCCTACGGACTGCTTTGACAATCCCTAAACTTGAATTGGCAGGGGCTACTCTGCTTGTGCGTCTTCTTAATCACGTGTCGAATTTGTTGCGTCATACTGTGAACATTAGCACCACTTACGCGTGGACTGACAGCCAAATTGTTTTGTGCTGGTTAAGGGCTTCAGTTCACACCTTAGAGGTATTTGTAGCGAACCGAGTCTCCCAAATTCAGAAATCTGAGACTCCCTTGATTTGGAGGCATGTGCCTGGTGAGCTTAACCCAGCTGATTGTGCATCTCGGGGTTGTACATCCCCCGCCTTGGTAACACACTCCCTTTGGTGGGGACCGGAATGGTTATTACGCTCAGAGTCTGAATGGCCACTGACGCCGGTTTTGGACGTAGGTCCGTTGCCTGGATTGCGACTGCTCGCTGTTGAGAGGCGTGCTTGTGAATTCGATCCAAATGTCTTATTGAATCGGTATAGCTCCCTCGATAAATTAGTAAGTGTAACAGCTTGGATTAAGCGCTTCTATTACAACTGTAAGCACTTACGGAACAAAAAATTAGAGGCTTTTCTATCACCACAAGAACGACAGGAGGCTTTTTGCCATTGGATACGTGTGGTACAGGATACGTATTTTGAAAGGGAGATTGAAATTTTGAAAACTGGTAAGGCTAAACTAACAGGAGCCTTGCGTATGTTGAGCCCCTTTTTGGACAACACGGGTATCTTACGTGTTGGAGGTCGCCTCAGAAACTCTAGTCTACCCTACGGTAGTCGGCACCCTATATTGTTACCCAAGCAAGGTCATTTTGTGCAATTGTTGGTGACGGACCGTCACATTAGAAATTCTCACGCTGGCTGTAACGCCTTATTAGCCATATTGCAGCGAGAATTTTGGATTTTGTCTGCTCGAAGAACGATTCGCAGTGTGGTATTTCGTTGCATGCCTTGTTACAGGCTGAAGGCTAGTACCATGCAACCCTTGATGGGTGACCTCCCTTCTGATCGTGTCAGAGAATCGAGGCCGTTCGCCGGTGTAGGCACCGACTTTGCAGGTCCTTTTTTGGTTAAGACTTCAACTCTGCGAAATAGTAAAACAGTCAAGGCCTATTTGTGTGTCTTCGTATGTCTGTCAACTAAAGCGGCGCACCTTGAATTAGTGTCATCCCTCTCCACCGAGGCATTTGTTGCGACACTTGATAGATTTGTTTCAAGGAGAGGACTGCCTTCTTTGATACGTTCGGACTGTGGCACAAATTTTAAGGGAACCAATAATTATTTGAAAGATGTACATGATTTTTTAGCCAGCAATCACACAAATATTGGTAATAAACTAACCAGTCGTAGTATAACCTGGAAATTTAGTCCGGCAGCATGCCCACATTGGGGTGGTATTTTCGAAGCCGCAGTTAAGGTTGCTAAAGCACATTTGCGACGAGTTATTGGTGAGTCTGTACTCACATTTGAAGAACTCGCAACTGTGTTTTGTAAGATAGAGGCCGTAATGAACTCGCGACCGTTGTGTCCGATCTCTTCAGACCCGAGTGACTTGGAGGTTCTCACACCGGGTCATTTTTTGATTGGTCAGCCACTTAATGCTTTGCCTGAGTACCCCTTTGTTGATGTGGGATCAAGTCGTCTCTCGCGGTTTGAGTTGGTCCAACAGCTTGCTCAAAGCTTTTGGAAGCGTTGGAGCTTAGAATATCTTCATGTTCTCCAGCAGCGCGTTAAGTGGACTGACAAGACTAATCCACCTCGAGTTGGTGACCTCGTTTTGATAAAAGATATCAATTTGCCGCCACTATGCTGGCGTCGAGGCCGAATTTTAAATTTAGTATATGGCGCAGATAATGTGCCTCGTTTTGCTGAGGTTCAGGTGGACGGTTCGGTACTGAGGAGAGCGGTAGCAACATTGTCCCGTTTACCAATTGATTAGCGGCCAGGTAGACCTGTCCGAGGCGGGTAGATGTTCGGTACCAAACATTTTTATATTAGTTTAATAATTAAATCCATGTAGGGTAGTTCTGATTTTGTGGTCCGCGGTTGGCTCGGAGCCAGCCGCCACTTTCACTTTCACTTTCACTTTGGTACGCGGATGGCACGGGGCCGGCGCGCCGACGGGCCCCGGGGTCGTTTTGTTTCCGCCCTTTTGGTTACTTTTACTTGCACTTTTTGGTTCGCGTTGGAAGTAACGGTCGCGTGCGCACATATTTTGTAATTGCTATGTCTTTTGTGGACTAAGCCGTGAAATCGTGGTATTTGTAATATTGCGCGCCACCCTTTGTTTTGTGTACCGCTTATGTACGCGAGTTAATTAGAATTAAGTATATATTTGTGAACATTAAATTGTGTGTACGAGTAGCAAGCCTGAGTCCTTGAAGTGTACGAGGCCGTTGTCATCACCGCGCTTTTGGATACAAAGCTAAGTAACCCCTCAGTTAGTTTCTATTTGTCTGGCCAGACCGAACGCTGAGTTAGGTTACGTTATAGCTACCTCCGCGGTATCTACTCGTAAGTGTTAAAATCTGTTCTTGTACTATCATTTAAGAGAACTTAAAATAGCCTTGCGTAATCGCAAGCCAATGTTATTACCCATTTGATATCCCTCACTGGCCTGGTGTCCCCTTCCACTGCGCATCCTAGGTCAGTAGGGAACGGTAATGAACAATAATGTTTTCTGCTTGTTTTGTTCAGAAAGAAAAGAATAATAACACATTGAATTTTGGGGCCGAAATAAATTTCGTACCCAAAATTGGTAATTGCTATATTGACCTCTCTAGGTTAAACACGATAAATAAGCTTAGAAACATTCTCCTTCCTCTGCCTAACACCGTATTTAAATTTACCCTTACTTGAAAAACTTTAGACACTCTTTCTCACATATTTTTCTTGTACTAATATTTGGGCAGGGACCTTTTGTTTGAAAGCTGTCTCAAATCCGAATAGAGCATTTTATAGTATTTTCATAAGCTCTGAATTCGGTTGGCTATCAAAGATCTTAAATCACGAAGGTACATAGTGAATTATTTCGATATTTAGTGATCTTCTTGGATTTTTTTAAATAAATTCAGTTCCTATACAGATGCTCTGTATTATACGAATATCTGATTTACTGAAATTAAACAATATAATTCGTTTGGTTCTAAGTCTGCCCAAAAGAAAGCCATATGAAGCGGTTTACAAAGTGATTATTGGCATAATGGTAACGCTTGGCAAACGGGCTGGTGATTACCACCAGGTATTAAACCTTTCTCAAAAGAGTGTTGCTGATCATTCTCCTGGTGATCTCTCAACCAACTTTTACGACTAAGGGATGATGACAGAATAACAACTGTATTCTTATCTAATCGTCGGAGGCTTTGCAGTACCATATATAATGCAGAATATATGCCGTTTATCAGTATCGCACTATTAACCACTTGCGTCATACTATATATGAAAAATAGGTGGTTATACTTTTCTTCTTCTTCTTTTTTGTCTTGGCAATTAGCTACAAATACGAGCCATTTTTGCCAGTGTCGAGTTGTAATTATCTTTTCAAGTTCTCAGTTTCTTCATGTCAGTAATGGTCTGTCAGTAAGTCAAAGTGTCGCCCTCAACAGTGTAATGGCCACTGTTAAGGGTATCTTCTGAGAATTTTGGTGGAAACAAAAAGGTATGTATAGCAATTTTATATCATATTCACTACACCTCAGCAGTTTTGCCACTATATATTACATAAAATGCCATCAAAATTATTTAATATAACACGTTAAAACAATAAGATATTGAATATAATACAAGAACACCACATGACACTTCAGATTCCCGCCAAAAAACCGGTTATACTTTTATCAATGCATGTTTTGAACGCATGCTTGCATAGATTTTTTTTTACAGTCATGATCTGATCATACGCCCCAAAACTGCATAAAAACCTCACCGCAAATTTCATGGGCCACCCGAAAGTTTTATTTACTTGAATCGTCCATGGTCCCCTAGTTTTTCTCATTCGAGCACCTAAACCTATCTCGACATCAAATCAGAAGGACGTCCAAGGTAAGATAATCAAAAATAATAATTTTGTGGCAACTATTAGTAAAAAAAGCAACAGAGATATGAAGTTTACATGATATACAAAATAATCAAACGACGTAATGCTGTTATTGAAAGAACAAATTGAATAATTACATTACAAAAATAATACATTACTCTTAGAATAATAACATATAGAAGGTAAGTCCACGCACAAAAAGTGAGGCATTTCAATTGGAGCCTAATGGAGCTTACACCGGAACAGTCCCGTAATGTACAAGTCATTGCACTGCACGAACGTACGCAACTCTTAAAAAATAAATAGGTAACTATGACGGCTTGTGCATTCAAATGGTGCCACAACACAAAAACATAAAAATGTTTTTAACATTACTTTTAAAAGTATTTCGACGATTTATGTTAATAAAAACAAAATTTGATTTCATAATTTGTATAGTGGTTTCCGTGTGTACGTGTGTAATCGTCTGCCCGCCATTAGTATTTTTACATTCAAATTTTTAAAGTTCGAAGTACTGACACTATCCTTCTATACGTTATTATTCTAAGACATTACTTTTTAATAACGGAATAAATGTAGTTAATATTTATAATCTATAATTGGGCTTTTGAAAAAAAAAATATATGTACCTATTTTAAAACTTTATTAATAATAATATTGATATTTAGTGCAGAAAACTTTAAAAAAGATTTTTTCAATTAGTTATAAACATTTAAAAATTATCAAAATTTGAATAAAAATCACGTGACAATGAACGCGCTAAGCGATTTTGAATTGAGTTGTGACGTCATAATGTTAAAGCTATTTTATAACAGTGTATATAACCCATGAGTTGACAATAATATTGGTAATTTACTGCTAAAAAGCGATTTTCTGTTACTTATATTTAATTATTTAACAATGACAGCAGAATTAAATAGATCAAAACATTGTACTTATTATCTCTGTATAAATTGCAATGAGTGAAAACTAACATTATGACGTCACACGCGTTTGGATTTGTCGGCGTGTTTTCGTCACTGGATTCAAAAAAATATTTTTATTTTGATATAACTTTTGAATTATTGCGAAACATAAATAAAAATAATAGTGTTGTTATAAAACTTAAATATGATCTTTCCATTTATTACAAAAAAAAAATCAAATAGGTACCCAATATACTGATTTATTTAGGATCAGTTATCACCGCGAATTTCATTTCGCTTTCATTTTTACGTAGGTAATTCATAATAGTATTGTGGGAGATGAGGGTATGCCTTAGGCAAGACCGGTATAAGAGACGTCAGAAATGAGGGTATGCCGTAAGCAAAACCGCTATAAAAAGCGAACTCGCGGGTACAACGGGACCTCTGCCGTGACTCACCCCAATCCACAGTGATTGGGGAGATAAAATACATCGCCTCAAAAACATTCGCCGCCTACACAGCTCGCGCAGCGATAACAAATAAAAAGCCGCGGTACCGGCCTCCTCGTCGAGGTCGGTGACCGCGCCGCGCAAAAGTAGTTAAACTAAACGTGGCCACGCTAACTTTGCCTACAGCGACGCCACAAGCCGAGGTCTGCCCCCCACAGGAGGAGACCTTGGGCTATGTCGCTTAAAATCATTACCGGGTTGAGTGCCATCTGCGAGAGAGGTTCTGGATAAAGCTTTGAAAGCCATCTGCAGCTAACAGCTATACATACAACAAAAAAAGTACAACGGGGCATTCAGTCAGTGACTCGCAACGGTAACATTCCTCACCACCCAAGGGGCCGTAAGATTTTTTATTTACTACTACGGATGTGAAACAACTACATATAGCAGAGGTACGAATTTTGAGATGGCAGTGTAGATAAAATAAAGTATAAGACAAAGTTTGAAAGATTGAAGAAAACGAGAGAAGGAAAAGTAGGAGAGTTAACACCTGACTTAGAATAGACAGCTGATGAGACGGTATTTTTTTTTTTGGGGTTGGGTTGCGGTCGGCGCGCTCCTCACACCACTCCGTCCGGGGCGACAGTGGAGCGTAAGCACGTACACCCATAACCCACCCACGCTGCACGTCGCCTTCGTCGTTGGGCCGACCACCGGAGCAGGGTGACTTGACGTCAGTGGTCGGCCCGACGGAATATCCCCTATTTGGGGTACCCTCCCATCGACCGACGTCCCCCCTCGGGGAGGACGTCGGTCTTTCCTCACGCTGTCGGCCTCTCGACGGGAGACGGACTAATCCCCGGTCACGTCACCCGCGGCCTCGGCTAGGGCAGCATGAGGTGCAGGTATTCGCGCCTACGCCGCCCCAGTCGCCGGCGGCGGATCGCCTCATCGAGGCTGTGCTCCTCGCGCAGGCGATCCACCACCTCCTTCCGCAAGACTACTGCCTCGCAGAAGGCTGCGACCGCGTCCCAGTGATGAGACGGTATAAGGGTAATATTGTGAGGATTAAATATGAAGATTGAAAGCGTCAAGGTGATGAAACTTCAAAGAAACGATGGATGTATTGCGTGAAGGATGACATGAAGAAAAAAAATTCCGAGTGGTAACGGAGTAAGAATGTTTGCCACCACCCCATTTTTCACTCGTGGGTGTCGTAAGGGATTATTGCAGATAACATCTATGCAAGAGAAGGAAACCTCGAAATGTAACCCTATACCAACCCGTCTGACCAGCGTGGTATAAAGGTCAATTTCCCTCCCATTGTGGAGGAGGCTCGAGTCCAGCAGTATGTGAGTTGTGATGATGATGATGATGATAATGATGACATAAAGAGAAAGAAAATAAAAGCAGAGATGTCATCAAATAAGTTTATGTAAGAAAAGAGGGCATATTCCGTCGACTCCAAATACTTGGGATAGGTGTGAGCGGTGTGATGAACATCACACTAATATTATAAATATGAGTTTTGTGTGTGTGTATATACTTATATTTGTAACCATTTGACGCTCTAATGACTTTACTCATTTTGATAAAATTTGGCATGGAGGCAACTAACTAACCTCCGTGTGGTGACGGATTCAGAATAAAACTCACCAATCCTTCCCCTCCAATCCCTATCCCAATCCCTATCTTGCCCGTGGATGTCGCAAAAAAAGAACTAAGGGATATAATATGCATTTTTTTTTTTGGGTGGGTTGCGGTCGGCGCGCTCCTCGCACCACTTCGTCCGGGGCGACAGAGGGGCGTAAGCACGCAACTCCCGCAACCCACCCACGATGCACGTCGCCTTCGTCGTTGGGCCGACCACCGGAGCAGGGTTACTTGTCATCAGTGGTCGGCCCGACGGCATACCCCCTACGTGGGGTACCCTCCCATCGACTGACGTCCCCCCCTCGGGGAGGACTTCGGTCTTTCCTCATGCGGTCGGCCTTTCGGCGGGTGACGGACTAATCCCCGGTCACGTTACCCGTATATAATATGCTCATAAAATCTATGCAAGAGAATGAAAACTCGAAATGAAGCCCTATACCAACATGTCTGACCAGCACGGTATAGCAGGTTAAATGCCCTCCCATTGTGGAGGAGGCCCGAACGCAACAGTGGGCCGTATGTGGACTGCGATGAGGATGATGAACTAATCTGGATTGATACGTAGGTTTTATCACGCTAATGTGTTCCTTGGGACAATATTTTAAGTTTGTGATAGTTACTTTTTACGCAGCCGAAGCCGTGTGCAGAAGCTAGTAACCAGTACATTAACGTTATGGTTATTTGCACCCAGACAAGCCACCGAAAATAAGTAATTAATACTTGTTTACATATAGTCAGTACCAGGCAACAGAGAGGTACAACAATGAAGGCTATGGGACATAAATACTGTCCTTTCCATCGCCACTATCGACGGACTGTAACTGAACAATAACTTGATAAAAAAGTTTATTATGAAAGATAAATGCTAATGTTAAATATAATAAATCAGTCCATATTAATCTGGTATGTGATAAAATTGTCAGTTGAAGTATTAATACATCATAAATTAAAAGATATCGTTCACGGGTATCACTATTATTGACGTAAATATCAGTCGGTACAATTTATACGCAATCATTCAAATTATCTCATCATCTCTGCCCATATACGCCACTATTGGGCTCGGGCCTCCCCCTAGGGCTTTGACCCACTACCACTCGTGTCAGACATGTTGGTATAGAGTTTCATTTCGGGTCGTCCTTCTTTTGCATCAATATCATCTAAGGAAGGATTCATCAAACAACCCTAGAACAGTCATCCGCAAAAATAAATTAACTTTAACAGAGCTTAATTTAATTAAATAAATAGCGCAAAATTAGTAATGGGTGCTCATTACAACTATGCGACAGTGTGCGACGTTACGCGACGGATTCGAACCCTTAACTTACACGCATTCCGTATTATCATTTCAAATATGGTTCCATAAAATAAAAGATATTTAATTGGTGGTCCGTTATCTTTACAGTTTAAGAACCCTGATCTTAGATACTATCTATCCTTTAGTCGTCTTTTACGACATCCACGCGTAAGATAAGGGAGTGGTGAATTGTATTTTTATTCCGTCCCCACACAGACGGATCATTCACATAATAATAATAAATAATAATAATATTAGCCTTTATTAACAATCTTATATGTTACATTTCATCTTATACTATTTATGTACTACTAATATAAAACATGTTTGTTTATAAAAGCAACGTAATTAAATGTATTAAATGTATTAGACACCGGTTTCATGATTGTTTCTTGCTCTTTGGCATAGGCCTCCCCAAATACTTTCCATAAAGATTTATCCCTTGCTATCCTCATCCAGCATGGTCCTGCTAGCTCCTTGATATCATCCTCCCATCTTCGATGTTGCCTGCCTTTACTTCTCTTTTTATATCTAGGGCCATTCTGTAACTCCCTTCGTCCACTTTTCTATTTTACTTCTTATTCCGTCCCCACACAGACGAATCATTCACATACTCTTACATAAATGGGCGACGCTACTTACAGTTTTCTATCTGCAACAATAAATGGACCAGCTCGTCCGGTTTAGTAGCAAACTCTCCCAGACTGAAGGTGAGTAATCATCATCTCAGCTCATATACGTCCTACTGTTGCACTCGAGCCTTCTCCATAATAGGAGGGAAATTGACCCACTATACCATGCTGGTGCTACGTGTTGGGTATTCTCTTGTATAAATGTTATATGCTAATTTAATCACTTGGTTGTTTACGACACCCACGGGGAAGATAGGTGTATGACAGGATAGATAGTGATAAATTGTATTCCTACTCCGTCACCATAGAGTCTGAATAATAGCAATTTAGTATTCCGCTTCTTATGTTAAGCGGAAAAACTGCACTTAGTTGGTCCCTTGGTGTAGTTGAAGTCGTCGTAACATACCTTTATGTGGGCAGTCTGCCAAAAGGCATTAAAAAGATACACATTCATCTGTGTTACGGTCGGGAACAAGCTTCAGTGGCTGATCCATCGCTGGACCGTGTACAGACGCATAATGTTTTTATTTCAAATACCTAAATGACATGTCATTAATAGAGTTTTTATTTAATTTAAATTCAAAATTGTGGTTGATGCATATTCTATGTCGAAAAATAAATCGATTGTTTGTAAAAACCATGCTGATCAGGACTTATTGCGCATATAAAAATGGTTGAAAAATAAGTTAAAAAGTCGGGGTCGGAAAAACACAACAAACAAAAACTAGGCATCGAATATTTAATTTAAAATCTTAACTAGTGTTACAAATAGGTATGTGAATCTGTTCGTTTTTTTTATCCTTATGAAAAATTTGCAAAAATCTTACGCGTTATTAGAACTACACTATGGTGACAGGGTAAGAATACAAACTACCACCCATTTTTTTACGTAGATGATCGTAAAAGGCGATCAAGTGACAAGCAGATTACTTCACCGCTATGAAAGGATAACACGAAATAAACTCTATATCAATTTGTCTGATCAACGTGATATCGTAGGTTAATTTCCCTCCAATTGTAGAGTAAGCTAGAGCCCAGCAGTGGGACGTATATGAGCTGGTATAAATGAATGAGGACGGTAGCCAGACGTAACATCCGTCGCGGGTGATCGGACCGGGGAATTGTCCGGCACCCGCAGAGAGGCTAACCGCGCGACGGCGACAGACGTCCCAGGACGTCGAGAGGTGAGGTTACCCGAAAGGGTATTCCGTCAGGCCGACCACTGACGACAAGTCACATCTGCTCCGGTGGTCGGCCCAACAACGAGGTGACATGGGTACGGGTGGGTTATGGGCCCGCGCGCCGTCCTGTCATCGCCCCGGACGGACTGGACCGCGCGTGCGCTTACCATAGCCCACCCATAAAAAAAAAGACGTAATATCCGTGTATAACTTTAAATTAAAAAATATGACTAACACTTTTGGACGGTTGCACCTTCTACCAATGTGACTCGTATGTCATTTATTTAATTACAAAAAGCAGTGTTGATTTATGATAAATAACCTTTTAGATTTAAAGATATGCAAAAAAGTCAGACATATGATTGGTAAATATTGTACGTATGGTGACGGAGTAAGAATATAATTCACCGTTCTCTTTCTAGCCCGTGAATGTCATGAAAGACGAAAGATATGCATATAACATATTTGCAAGACGATGACGAATCATTAAAAATATCTGGTTGATCGAGCTTCGCTCGGAATATTTTTGTTGTATTTTTGTCGAATTTATTTAGATATATATATTGGCGCACTACTGATTATTTTATAAACTTGAGTTTTAATTACAGTTAAAACAATTAGGTTTAGTTCAAAATAATTAGTTCCAATACTTAAGAGATAGTACAGTCTCCTCGTCGGGGAGGAGGGCCTTGAGGTACAGAGCATGCTGGAAAAGTGGCGCTGTAAATTGGAGAATGTTGGCTTGAAAATTAGCAGACCTAAAACAGAATACATGTTCTGCGATTTCGGCGGTCTCTCCAATTTTACACCCATATCCTTAGATGGAGTACCTATACCAGTATGCTCTAATTTCCGTTACCTGGGTTCCCTTATCCAAAGCGATGGCGACCTGGATCGTGCGGTGAAACACAGAATCGATGCGGGATGGATGAAGTGGCGGCAGGTCACGGGTACAACATGCGACCCCAGAGTACCCCTCAAGTTAAAGGGTAAAATTTATAAAACCCTAATAAGACCTGCCGTACTGTATGGATCAGCATGTTGGGCGACAAAAGCGAAGGATGAGAGACGACTGCATGCAACGGAGATGCGAATGTTGAGATGGATGTGTGGTGTGACAAGAATGGATAAAGTGAGGAATGAACACATTAGAGGAAGTTTGAAAGTTGCGCCAGTGACGAAAAAGTTAAAGAGTGAACGGCTGACATGGTATGGACATGTGATGAGGCGGGATGAAAGTAATGTTGTGAGGAAAGTTTTAGGTATGAATGTTGAAGGCTTTAGGGGGAAAGGAAGACCGAGGAAAAGATGGATGGACTGCGTGAAGCATGACATGGATAGCGTGGAAGTGACTGCAGAGATGACGTCTGATAGGACCGTATGGAAGAAAATGACATATTGCGTCGACCCCAAGTAATTGGGATAAGAGCAAGATGATGATGATGATGATGATGACTTAAGAGATAGTACAACACATGTTATCTTAAAACACTTTTTATAGATTGTCATCGGGAGTTGCCCGCTCTCGGCCTTACTATAAATACGACCATTTGCTGGTACGACAATCACGGGTTGAGAGCCCTCAGCGCTCACCCACCAGTCCGGGTAAAGTTGTCACAGCTATCTGAGGCTAACAACTAAGTAACACACAAAAAAAAAAAAAAAAGGTACGACATTCATTCGATCGCTAGCAGCCGAACAGTGCGGAGTTCTAGACTCCACTTAGTTTTAAACTAGAATTCAATAACACGAGTACTGTTTCAACTTTATTGTTTCAATTACGTTTATCATGGAACACCATCAACACTATCAACATTGTAGTGAGGTAGATGACGTTAGCCATGCTGACGTCATTGCTTTTAAAAACAACACGGCTCTACTACCTGCTACGTCATATATTAATAAAAATTAAATAATGAAAAAAATATAAAAAATACAAAAAAAGAATATTAATAACACCGAGATTCGATCCGACGCCGTTTGAATGCCAACACAATACTAAAAGGAAACTGCACTACTTCCCAACTGAGATATCGTGACGTGACTCATGACGTGACTCATGACGTGACTCATGACGTGACTCATGACGTGACTCATGACGTGACTCATGACGTGACTCATGACGTGACTCATGACGTGACTCATGACGTGACTCATGACGTTGACGGCAAAATTTAAATTCATATTCTTTTAAAATTTAATGTCAATGACATGTAGCATTTTAATGGTGAAGATGAATGATCAAAATCCGTCCAGTAGAATTTGAGTTTATTCATTACAAACATACACACACAAAAAATAAAAATGTTTCCTCTTTATAATATTAGTGTAGAAAAGAAAAATAAGCTTCGAATAAAATTCTAATATTATTACTTAGTTTAATTATGTAATATATTTATATATAAATATTTCCTGTGAGGAGCAAGCAAGAGCAGCAATTTCCTGCAAGGGGATCATCAAAAGATTTAATCATCATCGGTCCAGCCGTTTAGGAAGAGTTCAGTGATATACACACGTACACAAGAAATACAGCCATACATAAAGACAGCTTGTCTTTACCTAACAGACGTTATTCTGTTAAAAGCAATTCTCCTTGAAATCGACAGCAACGCCACCTACTAGGTCCATTTGTCACTCTAAACCATTCCCAAGTCCCCTTAAACACACACAAAAAATTTCGTCAACATGGGTCTAGCTGTTTAGGGGGAGTTCAGTGACACACACGTACACAAGAAATATATATATAAAGATATGTCTTCTGTTCGTGTGTTTGTAATTAAACTTCTTCTAAACGACCAGACAGATTTTGATGAAATGTTTTGTGTGTGCTCAAGTGGGTTCGAGAATGTTTTAGATTAATAATTGGATCATTTTCCGTGTGGTGACGGAGTAAGAATACAATTCACCACCCCCTATCTTACCCGTGGGTGATCGTACGAGACGACTAAGGGATATAAAACGCATATAACTTCTCTTTGCGAGAGAAGGAAAACTCGAAATTAAACCCTATACCAACACGTCTGACCAGCGTGGTATAGTAGGTCAATTACCCTTCCATTATGGAGGAGACCCGAGCCCAATAGTGGGACGTATATGGGCTGAGATGATATATATATATATGCATTTTAAGTGATAACCCTGTCATCATATCAGAATGTAAAGGTCAGGCAAGGCATGCTAATCACTGTGGTTCATTTGACGGCTATCATTCTCACTCATAATAATATATACTATCGCCTAATAATATGTATTGCAAATAAATTATCCGCTTTCATGATTGATTCATGCCACTGATGGCGTCATTAAATCTTAATGTACACAACTAGATGACATTTTAAGTGTTTATAAGTAAATTTCCAGTCATTAATTAACTAAATATAGTAATCGACAAGTGGGTCATGTTTTCCTTCTCATCATACCCTGATGTATAATGACTGGACCACATTCTTGACAGTTGTCTGTCTACAGCTGTGGACCGGTCCGACCAAGGTAGTACCACACTCTGGCAGAAGCATCTGAGTAGTAGCAATTTGTTACTGCGCTTCATTCGTTGAGCGAGAGAACGGGGAGCCCAATTTTCTGAAGGTGTTTGTGAGGTGCGTGTCATGTTCTTCGGTGATGCCTTTAGTATCATCGAACCTCATTCCACGAATTCACACTCCCTTCACTTTCTTCATGGTTGGCAGTGGCCTAGCAAAGACCCATGAGCGGCAGCAGCACTTACTTATCAGGTGAGTACTGTACTGTTCTCTCGTTTGCCACCGTTTGCAATAAAAAATTCTTTCGGTATCCATGAATATATACCTATAGAAAGATAGATAAATACAGACATACAGATAAAACAAGAAGGGGTGGTGATCATTGTATTCTTAATCTGTCATTTTTTTTTTTTGAGGGCGGGCTACGGACTGGTCTGGACTGGACGCACGCCATCCAATCCATCCGGGGTGACGAAAGAGCGGCGCGCAACCCCATAACCCACCATGTTCCCTCTCCTTTACCATTGGGACGACCACTGTTACTAAATCCTTGACGTCCGTAATCAGACCAAAATCTGTTACTACATAAAGATTAGACGCAGATCAGTCAGAGATACATATCTATACCAATATATAAAATTGGAGTGTCTGTTTGTAATGTCAAAATAATAGGCTTTTTTCATGCTCACACGGTTATTTGCACTATACATATGCCTAAAATACACTTTATATTTTTTTGTCTGTCTGTTTGTTTGTTCCGGATAATCTTCAAAACGGCTGGACCGATTTCAAAAATTCTTTCACCAATGTAAAGCTATAATATCAGGGCGTAAACTAGGCTATATTTTATCCCGGTATTCCCACGGGAACTACGCAGGAAAGACTGAAATCGAAGCGAAGCGAGGGCGGGTTGCTAATAATATACATATAACATACATGCAACACATGGGATCATCATCATCATCACAGCTCATATACGTCCCACTGCTGGGCTCAAGCCTCCTCTACAATGGAAGGATATAGCTGCTATACTACGCTGAACAGACAAGTTGGTTTAGAGTTTTATTTCGAATTTTCCTTCTCTTGCATAGATGTTACCTACAATAATACCCTAGTCGTCTTTTACGACAACCACGGGCAAGATCGGTTCACATTTACGTAACAATATCGTAGCTCAAAAATAATTTCTAAATTATGAATTAGTAATAATTCTATATTAATAGGCTATAGCAGTACATAATTAATAAATTAACTAACAAGTCTTATTTACCCATTTACAATCTGTAACTTTATCAATTATTTACCAATTAAACTAATTATTTAATTTATTAATTCATTCATTTATCAAAAAAGAGAGATGGAGTACTCGCAATAAAATCCTATATCAACCCGTTTAACCAGCATAATATGGTCAATTTCCCTCCCATATTGGAGGAGGCTCGCAGCAATAGGACCAAAATGACCCGACACGATGATAATGATGTAATATTAATCTATATGTACGATGACGAAATAAAAATAGGAAGTGGAGAACCATTACACAGTTCCTCGACCTAGCTAAATAACACCACGTTAAGTAAAAGAAATATCTAGAAATATCCTTATGTCAACCCATCCGGCCAGCGCGGTGTAGATTTTAAATATTAAACGTGAAGCAAAAACGTTGTAAACTTTTTTACGAAAATTACGTGTATGGACAAGTATGAAACTTGGCACAGTTGAAGTAAATAATGAGGAGAAGTGCATAAAACTGAAATTTCATGTAATAAGGGATTGAAAATATAATAAATTCATTAAAAAAGATATTACGTACACTACCCTCGTCGCTACACACACACGCGGGTGCGTTGGTGGGTACCAACGCTTATACACTTTTGTTTACGGATAAAATTTGGTCGAACTAAATGTCAAATAAAATTAATCATAATTATGATGACAATGTCTAATAGACATTTGTACTTATATATTAGTTATTAGTAAAATACAGCTTGCTTTATATACAATTACTAGCAATCCGCCCTCGCTTCGCTTCGGATTCAGTCGCCTTACGCGCGTAGTTCCCGTTCCCGTGGGAATACCGGGATAAAATATAGCCTATGTTACTCCCTGATATTATAGCTTTCCAATGGTGAAAGAATTTTTAAAATCGGTCCAGTACTTTTTGAGTTTATTCGTTACATACAAACTTACAAATTTTACCTCTTTATAATATTAGTATAGATGCATAAATAGAATTAAAAACAAATTGTGTAGCAGAAAAAAATATTTAAATGAATTAGGGCCGAATTTCGACCACCCGGCAATCACTAGTTTTCTAAAAAAGCTCAAATATCCATTATTATTTTTGCGAAATGGGACAGAAGAACCTTTTGTCTTTCCTTATTATGTAATTACCTGCTAACATTTAAAAAAATACAGTCGTTTTCACTTAGGTACTGTTTCTGTCCATTCAGCAGGAAAATAATAATATACACTCTTTCCTAGTTCTCAAAAACGAACACTGAATTAAAAATAATTAACTTACCAGGCGGAAAATTCTTTGGTCTTTTATATGCATCTTTAAACAAATATATTATAAGAGCTGGTATTAGCACAACAGCAGCTAGGGCTGCAATCATTATGAAAAGAAGCTAAATAACTTTCTAATTTAATAATTTTGTAAATCTTGTTTACTCTAGACCGAATAAAGACGTAATGTTGAAACGTATTCAAAGCACATATTTAAATATCTTGTTATTGTACGACGTAGCTGACCATGCGAGGCAAACTGATAAAACTTTTATACAAGCCCTACAACAGACAGATTAATTACTGTGTGTATTCAAATATACCGAAGTATTAAGGTGAGAGCACCAGTAGTTGACCATTTAAGGGCATAGAATATCATTATTTATTGCTCAATCTTAATTTTCACCCGAATTCAATTAGTGAGAGCTCTGCGGAAGTTTTGCAACGACACTAATGGTTTTGCTTGTACAATGATGAAATAAAATACAAAAATAAAAAATAAAACCTATAACTTGAGATTCAGTAGTTGACCATCCCGCATATTGACTTTGTAAATATTTTTTTTTTATGTTTCGCATTCAATGTTACCTTTATTAACCCCAAAGAAATAAAAAAAGAAAACATTTACCATGAACAAGATCACAAAATTTTTAATGATAAATACGGAAAAGTCACTAGCAAATGCTGTTAATATATATTTTTTTAAAATGTACAATTAATGGCCTTTTGCAATGATATGAAACACGATATTTTTTTCTTAAATTTAATTTTAACACAGTACTTTAAGAACTCTAGAGGGCGCCACATTAGATTCAGTGACACATCATACAGCCTATAAACAGCGGAGGATCAAGACAGTTCTAACGATACCTCATTTGTTCGGTTCCAATAAGTAGTTGAGAAGCTATGAAGGAACAGATGAACATACATTCATATATACATGGCCTGTCAAAATCATAACTCTCTGCAGTCGGGTAAAAATTAGAAGATGCATAGTTTGCACGATTCAACTGCATCGAATATTTAATATGAAATTAATTTAAAAAATCACGCTGTTAATTCTTATTTTATAGATTTATACCAACGCACGTTAATGATCAGTTACAGGTACATGGTCGACTACTGGTGCTCTTACCTTATATGTATATGCATCCATCAATAAAACTACTCGCGTATTAACAAATACTTATACGCTTACATAATAAATACATATTTTTATAGTCTTAATCATCTTATACATTCATTGTATATCCATTGGTGGCCACGATAAAAGTAAGTAAATTGATGATATATCACGTTGGTCAGACAGGTTAGGGATGTTGGAAGAGATAATAAATATCAATATATCGATATTTATAAAAAAATTAATATCAACGTCGATATATCGAGAAAATATCGATTAATCGGTCAAATTTAAAAAAACAATGCATTTATGAAAGGGAAAAGTGTTTAGTTCAGCCGATGTAATTAATATCAATAGTTAATGTTTGTACAAAATGTACCTATATATTATTTTAATTTACAAAAAAATTAACAAAACTAAGGTATTTTTCTAATATACTTTTTTATTAGGCAAACATTATTAAAATATGAATAAACTAAAGAGCTATCTTTTAACTAATATTTTCACATATTTCTTATCTATATAAATAAATTTAACCGTTTGTAATAATAGATGTTTCATGCTCCCATAGATCTTTCATGCTCCCATAGATCTTTCATGCTCCCATAGATCTTTCATGCTCCCATAGATCTTTCATGCTCCCATAGATCTTTCATGCTCCCATAGATCTTTCATGCTCCCATAGATCTTTCATGCTCCCATAGATCTTTCAAGTTCAAATGTGTCAACGTGATATACGTTAGAGCAAATTACTAAAAACAAGAACACTTTGTATTACGGTGATACAATAGTTGTAAGATATTTATTTAATAAGTTAAATGAATGGAAAAAAATGAGGCATAAAAAACATTCGTTTAACAAATTACACTGGTCAACATTGGTTTTGTTGCCCTTAATCTAAGAGTGGTTTTAATTAGCTCGATAGAAACTATTTCCAAAGCTATGTTTTTTGGCGGTTGGCTCTTGTTTTTTTTTTTTAATTTTTATTTTTGCATTGTATGAAATAACCAGTAAGAACGGTAAATAATTCTGCAATTATATTTTTAAATATCAACTTTTTTTTTAAATTTTGTTACTAGCTGTTTCATTTTAATATATACCTAATTATTGTATCTAGAAGATGAAAAATATAATAATTTATATTAAGCTTCAAAAAGGACTTCTATTAGCTCTTCTTTATATTTTTTGGGAACATTCTCTTTTCAAAGACCAGCAGTAATTTGTCATCATGTGACGGTCCCATCCGCACTGATATCATTCTTCTATCATGTTAAGATCTTGGTGGAAGCACTATAAGTATCATATTTCTTGCAATAATTTCTCAGATTTTCATAAAATGTGTACAGATAACTGTAGAGGAAATGTAACTTTACGCATATAGGCGGGCCATAAACTTAAAATCTTTTCGACATCATATACACAATTTAATGGTAATTTAGTGCTTTATAGATAGTTATAGTTTGTTACTAAATAATATCTAATGTTGATAACCATTAAATAGTCCAGGTTTCGCCTTTTCCATGCCCAGCTCAGGAAATGTCTTTTAAATGCATCTAAAGTATTTTCCTTTGCTGTACAATGCTTTCACAAATTATTTTATCATACCTCACATGATATTTTGAGACAGAAATGTGATTTATTCTCTACTTAAAAATCGTTCACTTATATTGATGACTTTATAAACAAGCAACGATTGTCAAGAAGGTCGTACATCTTATTATCAGTGAACTTACTTCGCTCTACTATCAGACTTACAAATAAGGCAAGGATATTTTGTGTATCCATTTTACTGACCAATTAAAAAGGTCAGTAAGCACCAAATCAGAGTACAGAAAACGAATTTGAACAATATAACTAAAGAATAACGTGTCATCAAAATCATTTTTGCTAATGTATTTAAATGGCTTGAGCCTGCTCTACAATATAGAGTTTTGTTTCGAATTTTTCTTCTATTGCGTGATATTATATGTATATTTTAGAATTTAATCATCATTTTTTTCTTATGCGTATGAAACCAACGAATATAATGGCTCTGACGGCGCGACGGTGCCAATGGCTTCAATTGCGCTCGCGCAGCACAATCCAGTTTAAAAATCCTTAATTTTTAAACTTAAATGCCTTGCAATATTGGCATACAACGTTCATTGACCCAATACTTACAACTTAAGTTTGTACGTCTAATTGCCGGCATTTTCAAAAACGAAAATTCAACTGCAAATTAAAGAAAACTATTGTATTCTTCTTAATAACTAAGTATATCACTTGTTATATTAGTAACGTGTATCTTAATTACCAAAACTCCATATTAAATTGACTTTTTATATTAGGCGTGATGGCTCTGAACTTACCTACCCTGATGTGCACTAAGAAATTCAGTTTTCTTACATCATTTCTGTAAGAAATAATGAATCAATTGTTTTACATGTATTTTATCAATAAAATAACTCCAACCGAAGCATCTGTTTTAAACAGTTTTCAGTTTTTTTTACATCTTGATCTTGATGAATGGCTTCTGCTGGCGTTACACCGCAACTTTGCCAACGTCCCGTTAGACTCGTACGTAGACCGCCAAACGAAGGAGATTTTACGGTGCGAAATAATAGAAAATGGGCCGGTGAATATGATTCTAAAATTACATGAGAGATACGATGATGGGTATACTGAAACAAAAGACAATTCTAACTAAATTGATACATTATAACGAAAATTAATTTTACAATTAGATACTTAACTAAGCATTTACAACTTTATCTTATTAATTTTAATAAATTTACAGAGAGTATAAATGAATCGTGTAAAAGTAAGAGTAAAAAGGCACTTAATAGAAGTAGGACGAGGAATTGCCGGTGGTAAAAGATTATGTAAAGAATACAACAATTTAGTACAATTAAAAAAATATGGTCCACATTTCCTTCATCTAATCCACACTCACAAATGGAATTATCCCTAATCCTAAGTTTGGCCAGAAAGACAGGAGTGCAAGAATGGTTCAAACGCAAACGGCAGATTGTGGATGTAATAGCCCTGTCCGCTTTTGGAAACTTCGTAAACCAGGGTTTATGTGGAATGTCAGGTTGTATATCACCATAAAATTTACCCTTTATATTCTTGGAGATTAGCCAATCCTTAGTCCACTCTTGAAATAGAACTGATTTTAAGGAGGCACATATGTCATGGGAGTAAATTTGGTAATATTCTAGAGAACCTGAATTTGCAGCAGATTTAGCGCAAGAATCAGCTGTTTCATTGCCAAGAATACCTTTGTGCCCAGGAATCCAGGCTAGAACAATATTAATACCAAGTCTGTTACACTGGAATAATTCATCTCTTATTCTCAATGAAATTGGAAACTTAGATTTTGATCGAAATGGATTAGACAAGATTGATTGTAGACAACTTTTAGAATCAGAAAATATAATAGAGTTCTTCAAACAGTGAGATTTTACAAATAAAATTGCCTCTAAAATAGCTATAGACTCTCCAGTGAAAATTGAAGTGGCAGATGGACATTTGTAGTTTAATACGACCCTGGTGAAAGGTATCCACACTGCTACACCAACATTGCCTACAGATTTGGACGCATCAGTATATAAAGTGGACCAGTTCTTATACTCTAAATGAAGTTTATCCCTAAAAGTTTGGTTGGCCTCCATTGTAGCCTTATCAATACCAAAATCAAGAATTATTTTTGGTTGGTAAACTAATACATTATAATCGGTATAATATAAGGGTAACAAGTGTGTCTGAAAAACTGGATTAGGGAGTCGGGTATACAAAATATAGCTGTAAACAATATAAGGCAGATCATCAACCGACTGACTACTATGAGAATCATATAACTCAGCCAATTGTATTAACCTAGGAAGAAGAGGGTGATTGGAATTTTGAATGATTTTAAAAAAATATCTATTACAGAGGTATTGTCTGCGCTTGGAAAGTGGGGCTTCACCGCACTCTACTTGCATTGCATTTATTGGAGATGACCTCATTGCACCTAAGATTAGGCGTAAACAGTTGGATTGAATATTATCTATTCTCTTTAAGGCCAACTTATTACATGGGTACAAAAGAAAGGTTCCATAGTCCATATGGCTACGAATGATCGCATTATACAGCGTTTTATGAGTGGAAGGGTGAGCACCCCACCAGACACCAGATAAACAGCGTAAAATATTTAAATTTTTCTCACACTTTTGAACAACATAGTCGCAGTGAGCAACACCAGATAACCTTGCATCTAACCATACACCTAAAAATTTCACTTTATCAGCTTGAGGTATTATATTTCTGTTAATTTTTACCGTTATAGGTGGAATAACTCTTTTCTTGGTAAATATGACTACATTGCTCTTGGGAGCGGAGATGGATAAGCCATGCTGAATAAGCCAATTTAACAAATATTCAAGAGCAGAATTTATGCGACTTGTCGCTTCTTCCACAGATTTAACCGAGACATAAAGTACAATGTCATCAGCATACTGTAGAGTTTGACAAAATGACTGAACTGAACATTCTAAATCATTAGTATATAAACTGTATAATAACGGACTTAAGAATGAACCTTGAGGCAAGCCCTCCATACTAACCTGGGTGCTAAAAAGGAATTTTGATGTTTAATTGTTATGGTTCTTTCCATAAGCAAATTACATACAAACCGAACTAGTTTCTCGGGAATATTATGATGCATGAGTTTATTTCTAAGTACTGGGAGCAACACATTATCATACGCTGATGTCCAAAAAAACGGCAACTAAATAATCTTTTTTAGAAAAGGAAAGACGAATATCAGTGGTTAATATACTAAGATTATCAATAGTACTCATACCTTTCCTAAAACCAAATTGTGAATTTGCCAGCAAATTCCTACTTTCTAAAAGCCACTCAATGCGGTGTTTAATCATGTGTGCCGTGATTTTAGTTAGAACTGAAGAGAGTGCTATTGGTCTATAGCTGCTAGGGTCGGAGGCTGGCTTACCCGGTTTTAAGACAGGAATAATTATTTGATTTTTCCATGGTTGTGGAATAATTTCATACTCAAAAAATTTATTAACAAGTTTTAGATAAAATTCTGTAGCATCTCCTGAGGCATTCTTCAGAAAGGAGTATGGAATGCCATCTTCACCTGTAGAGGAGTCTATTAAGCCATCAAGAGCCAAACCAAGTTCAGATAATGAAAAAGGAGAATCAAATACAGTAAAATTTGGAAGAGAACAAGGGAGAAAGGGAAAATAATCTATGTTCGGTACAAAAGGAGGAGACATCTTATCTAAAAAGGCCTCCACCCATGATGAACAATTATTGGCAGTGACAATATTATCACTCCAAGCACATCTAAATCTTTTAATTTGTTGCCAAACCAAAGAAGATGGAGACCTAGGCGACAACTGCTCGCAGAATCTAACCCAACCATGTGCTTTTTTCCTTTTTAATAATCCAGTCGCTATTGCAGCATTTCTTTTGTATAATAAACAATTTTCAATGGATATATTGGCCTTATATCTTTTTTCAGACTCTTTTCTTATTTTGATGGCATTGGAACATTCAGCATCCCACCATGGAGTTGAAATTTTGAATTTGTTAGGTCTTTTTACTGGGAAATGTTCATCAGCGCTGGAGATAATATGATCTATGAATTTTGAATACAGCTGGGCAACATTATCAATATTATCAGAAAAAGCAAGACTAGATATTTTCTGTTCAAGGGAAGAAGCATAAGAACTCCAATCCACATTATTTAGTCTGTATTTAAGGGAAGGACAGAATTTTAAAATTGGTGCAGCTCTGTTAGGCATTGATATTACTATCGGGTAGTGATCGCTTCCATAAGAGTGATCCAGAACACTCCAAGTTAAAATAGATGCAAGAGAAGGAGAACATAGGCAGAGATCAACTACACTCCTAGGGTTTTGTTGAGGTAGAACTCTACGTGTGGGGCACTCATTGTTCATAATGCATAAATTTGCCTCGTCAAAAATTTCCAAAAGAGCGAAACCAAAGGAGTCATAATGACCTGAACCCCACCAGGAGGGGTGAGCATTAAAATCACCCATTATTATAATAGGCGGAGGGACCGATGAAATTATACACAGAATGTCTGACACTAATGATGAATGAGGATGAGGAATGTAAAATGAAAGAAAAGAGATGTTAAGCATATTTACAGCAACTACATTAATGTTAGGTGATACAGGAGGAAGAGATATGAGTGAGAAGGGTAAGGAACGCCTTACAAGCAAAGCACTTCCAGCATAGCCATCAGCCCTGTCATCCCGAACACAAGAATAGCCTGAAACCCGAAAGTGGGATCCAGGCACCAACCATGTCTCTGAGATGGCAATGACTGATGGCCGGAATTTATTAATCAAATGGAGAAGCTCATGCTTCCTATGACGAATGCTTTTCAGGTTCCATTGTAGTATGGATACTTGATCTATTATTAGTGTAATTGAAAATTTGAGCAAGTTTCTGGGCAACGTGGGACGGTACATTGGAATTAGATTTTGATAACAAATTAATAATCATAGTTAGTAGGATTTCCAGGAGACTGTCATCCTGAACAGGTGAAGAATTGGAAGAGTCATCTTGAGGGAGTAATGCGCAGCCATTCGGTAAGGAAGAAGACTGATCAGCAATAATAGCCTGATGGCCAGCCTTATCGTACGATTTTCCAAGTGGTACATGGAAACGTGGAGTTGAGAAAACTGTTTTTCTGTATGAAAAGTGAGAAGAATTTGAGGGTTGAGAGCGATTGGATGAATTATGCGACTGAGAAAGATGATTGTTAGAGCCTTGAGCAACTTCTGCATAAGGTCTAACTGTCTTTGGTAAATGATTTGATTCTTCATAGTATAATATATTTTTCTGTGACATAAGTAGCTTTATGGACTTCTGCCTACCCCACTCAGGACAACCCAAGCTGTTAGCTAAGTGCTGACCAGAGCAATGCAAACAAGAAGCTTCGGTTTCGGCAATATTGCAACTATCGCCAGCATGAGGCTGAGCGCAACGGTAGCACCTCGGCTTTGATCGACATTGACTCTTGACATGACCAAATCTGCAGCAGTTGTGGCACTGAATTGTTGGAAACTGATATGATTCTAAGGGGAGTGAAGTGTGATAACAGAAAATCCTTGTAGGAAGAGATTGACCCTGAAAAGTTAGCACAACTGTTTGTGTTGGTAGTCATGACAGCTTACCATCACTCACAGTCTTTCGATTGAGTCTTCGAGCCTTGAGAATAGGACCACATCCTTTTGGAAGGGTCAAAGACTCAACAAACTCATCCATTGACATATCTACAGGAACTTGGCGAACTACACCCATTTTAGTTATATTGTAGGTAGGGATAGTGGCTACATATTTAGACACCTCCAAAATTGGATTGTCCAGAAATTTATTGGCATCACATCCAGAGCAAAATTCAACAGCTATTTTGTTTCTGCCGATTGTCTTAACTCCATCAGTACAAATGTTATTTATTTTGTTTCTAACCAAAAATTGGCCAAACTTAATTGGACGGATGACAGTGCCCACAACAGGGTCTGGCTCCCTCCTGGAAATGTGGACAATATAAGGACCATTATCAATATCCGTGTAGGCTTTAATGCCAACCACTAACCTAGGATGTACATATATGTTTTGTATTGACGCTACAGCCATATCCTTGTTTATAATGGTTTTCTTTGCACTATTTCGATCATCTTGCACATGACCGTCAATTAAATGGCGCTTAGCCCCAGGAACTACAGATACAGTTACTTAATTTCCTCTTACTACTCTGATCATCTGAGGGATCCGGAGGATCGGGCGGATCTGGTGGCTCAGAGTCTTGAGAATCCATCCACACCTCCTTGTCCATATCGACTACTTATAAAAATTACGTGAACGATGAAGAAAATAAATGAATAAAAAACAAATGAGAATCTACGTAACTATCAACATTAATACTCACCAAATTTATATACCAATATACACTATTATATGATAATTTTTACTTAATTAATATACAGATTCAAACAGAATGAAAAATTTTGTAATTTAGGAGCGATATTAGTTGAAAAAAAACCAATATTAAAGAAAAATCCCTATTCCCTCTTGCACGTGTGACGTCTACCAATCAATCGACCTTTTTTACATCCTCTTTGACGATATTTGCAGCACGCGTTCTGTCAATTCTATGTTAAACATCATAAGGTTACATTAAAAAAGTTAATATTGTCCAAAGCGGTTAGATTAGAAATAATTTTATATGATGGTTAATTATTCTTAAATTTTCTAATTTTCTGGGCAATTTTCTTATTTTCCTTTCATAAGAACCTTCTCCTGCCAATAACAAATACAACAAAAAAAGAATTAATGAAATTGGTGCAGCCGTTCACGCGTGATGGCGTGACCAAGGAAAACAGGGATTCATTTTTATATATATAGATTTATATATATATATATATATATACTACAAATCATAAAAAAACAGAGCCAATCCAGATCTTTCATTAATATGTTCTAAAACTGGGAACTTAAAAGCATATAAATCTGTAGAAATATCCACGGCAACATACAAAAAATGGTTTATTGTTGACCAGTGTTATCATTCCAATAGACAGTATCGGACAGTACATTGGAATAATTCGATTATTATGTTTGTCAACAATTATCCTTGCTAAAAGTGACATAATATATACCTAGTCTTGCCAAAAATTCTATAGAAAATATCATTTATTACTTTTACAGTGTGTTAATTTAATATATAAATATAAAATAATTTAAAATATAAAAAGCTTATTCGAAGTGGTCTCCATTGGCAGCAATAGTTTTTTAAACGTCGAGTCCAGTTGTCAATAGAAGCACGTACTCTTTCCAGGGGAAAATTCTTCACTGGCAATCGTATGGATTATTTAGGGACTCCAAATTACCATGGCGTTTAGTGCAATCCATACTCTCTAAAACTGACCATAAATCATAATCCAGCGGATTAAGATCAGGACTAGACGACGGCCAGTCTTCAGCTCTGATGAAGTCCGAAACGTTCATTTCCAACCAAGCCTGGGTAGACCGAGCTTTGTGACCAGGCGCCGAGTCTTGCTGGAAGGACTATTCTTGGTTATTGAACATGGTGTTGTTAAGGGGCTTCACTATCTTCTCAATAATTGTATCTTGATACACTTGTGTCAATGTTTTGATATCTTTTTCACAAAAGTATGGCTCAGTCACTCCTTCAAAGTAATACAACGCCAAACCATCATTGAAGTCGGATAATGCCCACGTTGTACTCTGCCGACTAATTGGGCAGCTTCCTTAGAGCTTTGGGCATAAATACGGTCATTTTCTTTGTCAACATATTACTCAATTGTAAAAATTTTCTCTTACTGGCCATGGGCATTTTAAAAGTAAGCTATTCAATTTTAAATGACAGCTTCACCATTTTATCGATGTTTCTCATCTAAGTGCGATTTTGAACAAACAGCTGACCACAACCTCTGGGTGTGCAGTCTCTGACGTAACGTGCGCGACCTCATGTTACACAGTCTGCAAGTCACGTCGGGTGTAGTACGGACCTTGTAGCAACTCGAGCAAATTCGGTGCGTTCAGGCGTTGCAGCCATACCTGCTATTGCAAACAATCTTAAGACGCACATATAAGGACCCTTAAGTTCTGTCATAACTGTGGTTCAGTACTGTTGCACTTGGTGTAGTTGTACATCCTCTTATCTATTAAGTTATTTGCCAATTTTGCATCATGTCTCCCACTTTGAATAGAAAGGAAGTGGAATCTAGTTAAATTTGTAACCGGTGCTAAAACGAATTAAAGGGTTTCTTAAGCCTTCCTAAAGGCCCAACGTCAATGTCTTTTAAGAACATTGTGTATCCTGGTAGATAGGAGTTTCAGAGGTATGTATGATGAGATTAGTCCCAAGAAAACAAACACTTTTTTAAGATATTTTTTTCCTTTAATGACGAACAATAAATACGTAAATATTTCAAAATATGTAAATATTTTCATTGTTTACACTTTAAAATTTACATTTCATCAAACAGTTTGGTGGTCGCTTATTTTCTTCAACTAATGTCGATCATAAGTAAAATTAAATGTCACCATCTGTTAGCAAACCCTAATGAAAATCTGATTTTAACAACAACTTACGTAGTAATTATAATATTGCACATATTATAATTACTACGTAAGTTACTGTGAACGTGTAGCTTATCAGTAAAAGGTAAGAACATTTTATAACGGTATCGATTTCACACGCATCTTCTAGTTGTATACATTAGATGAACGTAAAAAAAAATAATTGTACTGAAATTATCGTGAGATTGATACATATTATAATATCTATAACGGCAACATATACTGTGATCGATTACGTCGACCTGGGCTGCACGCCGGGGCCTCGCAGACGCCGCGCCGCTGCACATTTGCCCTGATGATGAGCATCGGATATGCTCGAAACCCGGGTCAGCGTAATCGATCTCAGTACATGTTTTCTGTTATAGATATTATGTATAAAAACAACCTTTGGAATCATTTCGTGTGCTTGTCACTCAACTGAAATTGAGTGTAATGTAATATCATTTACACCAAATACAATATCATTAGTAATCATCAATCACCCTCCATTACCGATAAGTTGATACGGTACTATATGACTGACATGTATTCATATATAAAACTGACTTTTATTATACACTTAAGATATGGGCAAGGTATGTGTTTTATAATTGGGCAAGAGTTGTCTAGTTTCCACATAAACAAATGAAACATTAACATTTTTCTTTATATTCTTATTTTTTATTCTAAGAATCGAATGCCTTGCATTTCTCTTTTCAAAAATATTAAAAGCGAGCTCATTGACAACTACCGGGTTCAAACCCATATTGATGCTAAGAATCACCCACAAATTATCCCATTTGCCAATACTGCAAGTATTGGTTAAATCTACTAATGATAATTGACTTCAAATAAATGACTAATTATCTATTTTTATTCTGCAAGTTTCATAAAATACGACTAAAGTAAAAATAACTCTGCATAAAAACCCTACCTAACAAACTCTATAATAAAAAAAAAACTAATAACGGTTCGTTTATTTAAAGAAAGGAGGACAAAAATCTTTATATCGACTTTAACAATATGTTATTAATGTAATTACAAAACGCAACAATATTAAATGCATCAATAATACCGTAATATAACGGTAAGTTGCAACTGAGCAATAACATTTCTTTGGTACCGATTCCGGGTAGAGGACGGATAAATCATTTAAAATGTCTTTCACTAATTCATTAGGGTAATTTTCTTCAATTGGAGTGTTAGAATTTAATTTGTTTTGACGGTATTTGGTACGATAATTTATATTAACAACAGTTGACTTATCACCTCTGATCTTTTTTCTTTTATATGATTGTATTTCTTTATAGTTTTCCTCATTCTCGTCGTCGCTATCAGTTTCAATGTGAGCATGTGTCTTATCTTCATAATATAAATCCTCCTTTGACGGTCGTCTAGAAACTACATTATAGAAGTTTGACGCATAATATGGCTGATAAGGCAAATAATAGGGCAATAGTGTATACGACAAAGTAGTTCTTGTACAATCGTTACATCTAGGTGCAGCTGGAAGTATATTTGGATTACTAATTGAATTATAAATTTGATGCTTAATTAAGTTTTGATTGCAAGTACAATTACTATAATTATCAATATGGCACTTTTTCTCTTTGTGACATTCATAATCTGATAAACTTCTTAGATCAACAACTTTTTTCTTTGATGGAATATGTTGTACTTCTACACCATCACGGCTTGTGATTATAGAGGGTTCTGAAGGAATTCTATTGTATAGAGATTCTGTATTTTCCTCAGAAAAGAGACGTCCGAAATCAAAGTCCTCAATGTGATGAAGATCTTTTTCAATTTCTGTTTTTCTATCATTATGATTTTGAAATAGCATTTTATCCACGACTTTACTGTCATAATCATCTACATTTAACACGTGCAGTTTTAAATCTTCTAAATCAGTTAGATTTTTTCTAATTTTCAACAGTAATCTCTCTGTTGTATCTTGATAATTATCATTAGATACTTCTGTAAGATAAAATATTTTTTAATTATTATTTTTGACTAGTAATTTACCAACGTATCGATCTTTAGCTACAGTTTAACTTCAATTTTTACCAGGTAAGATTCCATGTTTGTCATTCTGCTGTTTGTTTATATTCAATACAAAGTTATTTGATTCCTGTATATAAATTATTAATACCAAAATATAAAACACAAAAAACATAACCAATAATAGAAAATTACATTTTAACTGAACATATAACCCTTAAAAAAATATCGTGACCATACAGATTTCTGTCATACGAAAACGTTGATTGCTTTTGATGTATTTATTTATATGTTATTGATCATAAATTATGTTATTTGTGAAATTATTTGTTTTGTTTGTGTGTATTAATGTGTTATGTGCAATTCAAACTGATTATTGTGATATATGTTCTAATCACACACTCTGTTTATACAATGTATGTATAATTATAAAATATATATCGTCATATTAAAGATTAAGAAAACTCTTGCGTAATACATGGGTCAATTAAAAGTGTGTAAACAGAAAATTGATAGTAATAACTCCACATGTAACGTATTATATGACACGTCATTATCAGTATTAACTAATCAAAAAAATATTGAGTACATGCTGAAGAGCTTAGTATAATAACGTATAGAAGGATAGTGTCGATACTTAAGCGATCAAAAACGTGTAGACAAAAATATTACATACTAGGAACCCGCCTTCGCTTCGCTTCGGTTTCAGTCGCTTTACCCGCGGCGTAGTTCCCGTTCCTGTGGGACTACCGGGATAAAATATAGCCTATGTTACTCCCTGATATTATAGCTTTCCATTGGTGAAAGAATTTTTGAAATCGGTTCGGTGGTTTAAGCGTGAAAGCGTTACAAACAAACAAACATCCTTACTTTCGCATTTATAATATTAGTATGGATAAGCGATTACACACGTGCACACGCACACTATACAATAGAGTTGCCTTGTACGCATTGATCTTGAACACTACGTCATGATCCGGCGTAGGGAGCCATTGCTGGCTCCAATTTAAATGCCTCAAATTTCGTGCGTGAATTGAGCTTTTATGAGTATTATTCTAAGCCGAAGAGATACAGTTCTATAACAGCCGCGTGCTGTGTGATAGCGGCTACGAATACTACCAACGCTTACACTGCTCGTGGGTATTCAAAATGACAATTAAGAGATTTACATAGACCTGGACCAACTCCATGATGCCGTCAAAAAATACATTCCCAAGGATAGATGACGTCATACAGGCCGGTCATAAAACTATTGCTAATAACTCTTGTAAGAGTATTCTCTTTAAGTCGACCTCTAATAATTGAGATAAAACCAGAATGATATGGGACCCGGGCGTCCTTCACACTGAAACGGACATTGATCTACCGCGCTGATCAGACGTCTTAGTATAGGGTTTTATGCCGAGTTTTCCTTATTTTGCATAGATATTATCTCCATATCATTTATATCCTTTAGTCGTCTTTTACGACACCTACAGGCAGAAGAGGGGGAGGGTGTGTTGTATTGCTTGAAGATACTGAGGTATCTTCTCTTTTTATGAATTTCTAAGGTAACTAAGAACTGGTAACAAATTGTAGACTCTAAAGACGACAATAACCCTCGTATCGCAGGGGACTTTATAAACTATTTAACGGACACAAATTACATCCAGACTCGGAACAATTATTTGGGGATATTATCTTTTTCATTGTATTGAGAATTCGAATTCGCGACACTAATACGATATGTTGGTATCACAACTACTACGCTATCTATTCAATCAAAGGTTGAAATGAAAGGCTGGCCACCGCGCTGAATAAATTATTTAGTTTAGTTATCTTCGTACTAGGGGAATCACTTAATTGGGGTCATATTCAATAGTTCTTATCAACACTACGTTGTTAAATTTTAAAATAATATTATTCAACCTCAATTCTAACTATTATAAATGCGAAAGCATGTTCCATTGTTTATTTGTTACGTTTTTATGTCTTAACCAATAAACAGATTTTAAACATTCTTTCATCAATGAAAAACCACATTATCAACTAGTACGTAATACAGGCTATATTTTATACCCTAGGCTATATGTATTCCGACGGGAACGGGAACTACGTGGGCGATACCACAAGAATTTGTTAATTACTACAGCTAAAAACCATAAAACACGATTGTAAATCTAAATTTTAAAAAAATATAAATGTTAGCAATTGTTCAAGTCATTTATAGATGCCGCGTAGTCAGGTCCTAAACAAGTTAAGTAACCCTCATATTTAATGTATCTATTTTGTCTCATTAGACAGATAACTCCTAAGTAGGTTGCTAGGTTCGTAGGCCATCTAATGTTCGTCAAGTCATTTGTATTATTTATTAGGTTTATCTATCGCAAACATGAGGGTAGTGATCCTTTGTTTTGTCGTTCTAATCTGGTATCTAATCTTTCACGGCTCACATCTATTTTTTTCAATCTGACAGAGGGGGGACGGGAGGCGAGTCGGAACTCGCCGGCCACCTTCGCGACCGAAATACCCACTAAAACCACTTACGAGTAGGTATAACCTTTTATCTCCAGCGGTTATCAGAATGTCCAGCAATATGACCAACCCATTTCTAATTCAGTATGCTAATCCTTCATGCTGTGTCGGTTAGACCCTTTCTTCTACCGATTTCTGTATATCAACTTACTATCTTGCAGAGAAATCAGGAGCAAAGCCCGCTCCATGGCATGCTGAACGACTTTGAACTTAATTTAGTTTATTGGTTCTAAGTTGGACATACACTTCTCCAAGGAGGACAATATCATTGTCGATGTAGTTGGCGATCATACTCGATAATGATTTCTAATGTTTACGCGAGTATTACACATTGTAAATAAAACTACTTTACTGATTTTATCGCGTTTGTATTAGATTTTTGATTGCACGACGTTTCGAACATTTTGGAGCTTTCATGGTCACGGGCAGACTAAGATGTCTCACGTCCAACAAGTAATATTTATTACAGAGATTTATAATTACCCGCTACAGAAATTAGTTATCAAATTTTGACCCACGTTTTGGTACAAACTTATTGCCAGTATAAGAAGAAAATGATTCTATATGAAAAAAATATACAATATGGTTAGTAATTATTAAACATTAAATTTGTAGTAATTTTTATGACCCCTGGGTTTTCATACAGGATCATTCTCAGTGTGGCCGCGTTCCGATCCGGTGGTAGTATACTAGTTTTGTTACGTTTTAATTTAAAAAAATGTCATAATAATTACTACAAACTTAATGTTTAATAATTATTAACCATGAACAACATAATTTTTAAAATGTCGGGCAAGCAAAAGTCAAATACCAACACAATAAAATCCGTAAAGTACGCACGATCGTACTGTACGATCATAGTCGATGTTAATAATTACTAACTCCACAGATAGCGTAATGATTAAGATACCGACCTATGCAATACAAGGATTATTTCTTTGGTGTAGGATGATGTCTTAAGAAAAAGAAAAATGCTAGGTGACTGCTGCTGCCAATTCTTGTGGCGAACCGGATTTTACGATTCCCACGGGAAACTAAGGGATAATAACAGAATTTATTGTTCTAAGTCTGGATGTAATTTGTGTCCGTTAATTGTATGTTTGTATAGTCCCCCGCAACACTAGGATCATTTCCTTAGTGCAGGGAGTCGTCTTTAACTAAAAGAAAAAAATAATATTTTTTTCCTCCTCATCATGATCAGAGTTCATATTCGTCCCACTGGTAGACTCTTTGTCATAGTCGATTTAATTTACATATTTATTTAGTCATCAGGTCCCAGCTCAACATGTAACTTCTATAACAGTTCATCATTGCTCTTTGAATATGATATTCGGGAGCTCGTACACAGAATAAATGAACGTAGAAATTTTATAGCGTTGGGGCAATCCAAATTACTGCCACAAGCAGCTAATATGAAGAAAGTCGTAAGTACAAACATTATTTTTGGTCATTACATTCATGCATTTTATAAATAAAACTATATTTACGGATTTTTTCGCGTTAGCTGAACACTGAAAAGTGTCCGCCCGTGACCGTGATCCGGAAAATCGACTGTTATTATTAGTAAACATTAAAATAAGATAAAAATAATAGCTCATATAACAATATTAAAACTATGCAGTTAATTTTTTTATTACGGTTACAAAGTAGAACAAACAAGTAAACAATACCAACTTGCGCAATTACGTATCAAACATGTTTCTAAGAAACAATAATAAATAAACAGTTTTATTAAAAACCAGATGTATAAAAGTGTATGAGTAAGTTAAGTAAGATTGCCGTCTAGTGACGCAGTAAGAATACAATTCACTACCCACTTTCTTGACCACGGGTATCGTAAAAGACGACTAAGGAATTATAATTTGCATACAAGGAACAAGGAGATTGAAATAAAACTCTATGCCAACCCCTCTGACCAGTGTGGTATAGTAGGTCAACGGCAACCTGATACGGGCTTTGCAGTCTCTCTATGAGAACTCTAGTACCTGTGTTAGAATAGAGGTAGCATACACCGAATGGTTTAGCATTCAAAAGGGTGTTAGACAAGGATGTGTACCATCATCATGGCTGTTCAACCTATTCATGGACAACTGCTTGACTGATTTAAAAGAGAGTGAATATGGACTGAGAATGAATGGGTTACTTATCAAATGTCTTCTCTACGCTGACGATCAAGATCTACTTTTGAAAGAAAAGGAATGAAAATCAATGTAAAGAAGACGAAAGTTATGGTATTTGAAAGGAAAGAAGTTATGACGAAGTGCAATATACGTATAGAACAGGAAATATTAGAACAAGTGCAAGAGTTTGTATATCTGGGATCTACATTTGCGAGAGATGGTAAATGTGAAAGTGATATTGAAAGAAGAGTGTGTAAGGGAAATATGGTGAATGGTGCTTTGCGCACCGTAATGGGCAGCCGAAGCCTGTCTAAGAAGGCTCGCCTGGCTGTGCATAGGGGAGTGTTTATACCAACTCTAATCTATGGGAGTGAGAGCTGGGTATGGCAGAAGAAGCACGAAAGTAGAATAAATGCTGTGGAAATGAGAGCGTTGAGGAACATGATTGGTGTGAAATTGAGTGACAGAATTAAGAACAGGGTAATTAAAGAACGTTGTGGTATAAATGTAGATGTAATGACAAGGATTGAGAAAGGTATGTTAAGTTGGTTCGGCCATGTATAGAGAATGAATGAAAGGAAACTCACAAGGAGAATTTATAAGGCGAATGTGAACGTAAGTTTTGGAAGGGGAAGACCAAGGCGGACGTTCCACCATCAAATCGGGGACGTTCTTAAGAAAGGCCAGGTTAGGAGTACTCTGAACCGAAGAACATGTATGAGGAGATTAATTAATGAGGAGGAGGCGAAAGTGGCATGTCAAGATCGTAGTAAGTGGAACGAAGTGGTCTCTGCATACCCCTATGGGAAAGAGGCGTAAGTATATGTATTTATGTGGAGGAGACTCCAGCCCAAAGGGACGTATGTGAGCTGTGATGATGATGATCACGTTGAAGTTAAGTAAGGCAAAGTTAAGAAAGTTACACTTTTTATTAGCTTTGCCAGCATGTATATGTAACAGAATATTTGAACTCGATATTTAAGCACTTTGAAACTGGATTAATTCGAAATTTTATCGAAGACCAATGTTAATATAATCATGATTTCGTCTCATATACGTCCCACTACCGAACTCGAGCCATCTCCATAATAGGAGAGAAATTAACCTCACTATATCATGCTGGTCAGACAGGTTGGTATAGGGTTTTATTTCGAGTTTTCCATCTCTTGCATAGATGTCATATGTGGAATATATCCCTTAGTCGTCCTTTACGACACGGCTCTGAATTGTATTCCCTACTATCTCTATTCTCTACTCCGTCACCACACGGAAAATGTTAGTATATTTTTAATATAATAATAATGTTTATTCCATTATCTTTACCTGAACCCTCAAGATTAGTGATATCTCGTGCCGAGCACGGAGGACAAGGAACTGGGTACCGGTGGTCGGCCCAACGACTAAGGCAACGTACTATGGTGAGTTATGGGGCCGCGGGCCGCCCTTCTGTCGCCCCGGACGGAGCCGGGCAGCGGGTGCACCGACCATAGCCCACCCAAAAAAACAAGGATTAACGATATTGGGAAACTTTTTCTTAAAGTAGCCTCGATTGAGTCTCGTATCCGTATCTCGTAGCCGGAAGTAACAAAATATTATAGTTTAAGAAAATCTAATAATCACGGCTTTTTTTTGGAGTGGGCTATTTTTTGGAGTGGGTGCCGCCCGGCTCCGTCCGGAGCGACAGAGGGGCGGCGCGCAGCCCCGTAACCCACCCTGTAGCACGTCGCCTTTGTCGTTGAGCCTACCACCAGTGCAGAGTTCCTTGACTTCAGTAGTCGACTCGACGGAATACCCCAAAAGACCCCTCTCCCATCGACGTCCCCTTCCCGTGACGCCGATCGCCTTCGCGAGGCTAGCCTCTCCGTGGGTGCCGGACTAAGTCCCCTCGGTCCGGTCACTCGCAATAATCACGGCTTAACTAAGTTTAAGAAGAGCATTTTCTTCACGATAGGCAATGGCCTAGCTATGCCCCTGGTATTGCAGAGGTCCATGTGTGGTGATTTTAAAGAGAATTCCTTTTTTTTAATTGGATCAGAACAGCAACTGGACAGCTGACTTGGGTCAGCTAGTTATTACTGCATAGTTCAGAATCTAATACCTTATCAAGTTTCTGCCTACTTGTTATCACAAGCAACTTCAAAATATGCCAATAATAATATACTGATATACTCATCGTATATTTTATGATTACAGCGCTGGTCGATGACATTAGCGACCTTTGCTCAAAGATGGGCCGACCAATGCGATCCATCTTTAAACCCAGATAAAGAAGATAATTGCAGAGACTTAGGTGAGATTTTATTTAATGTTTGTTTAATACTACCAACCCTTACAATAGGTATTGGGTACATTAAAATCAACCCTTTCATCATCACAGTTCATACACGTCCCGCTGCGATCGAGCCGCCACCACAATGGGGAGGTAAATTGACCTACTGTACTACTGTAAACTACTGTAAACTGACACTAGTCAGACCTGTAGGTTTCATTTCAAGTTTGCCTTCTCTTGCATAAATGTTATATGTATATTATATCCCTTAGTCGTCTTTACGATATCCACGGGCAAAAATGAAGTGGTGGGTTGTTTTTTCATATCGTCACCACAGCCTTTAAAGTGTCAGACGGCGACCGACGTTTCAGGACAGGGACGTCGAGAGGTAAGAGTACCCGAAAGGGTATTCCGTCGAGCCGACCACTGACGACAAGTCACCCTGCTCCGGTTGTAGGCCCAACGACGAAGGCGACGTGGGTACGGGTGGGCTATCGCCTCGTGCGCCGTCCTTCCATCGCCCCGGACGGAATGGACCGCGTGTGCGCTTACCATGCTTACCATGGATGCATGTGGCACAGGACCGCACTCTGTGGCGTAACATGAGGGAGACCTACATCCAGCAGTAGACGGCGGTGGCTGAAATGATGATGATGGCATATCGCTTCAACTTCAAGTACATAATTGGAAAAAGATCAGGTTAATGATGATATTCACTATCGCAGCTCATAGTCGACTTACTACTGAGCTTCCTCTGAACTTCTTCTGGGCCTCCTCCACAGTTAGAAGTTTTGTTGACTATACCACGCTCGTCTGACGGACTGTTAGAGGGTTTTATTTCGAGTTTTCCTTCTCTTGCATAGATGCTATCTATACATTATAATCCCTTAGTCGTATTTCACTACACTCATAGACAAATAAGGGTATGATGAACTGTATTCTTCTTTTTTAATCGATAGATCAATATAACAAACGTGGAATCCCATAGCGGCGTTAACTCTTTATTATTAACTAGCTTCTGCTCGCGACTTCGTCCGCGTGGTATAGATACTTTGGGCCAATGCTAACTTTAACCTAAGACTTTGTTTAGGTAGGTGAAATTTTTTTTAATATTACGATTCTGTCACACATGATTTTTCCGCGTGAGGAAAGACCGACGTCCACCCCGAGGGGGGGACGTCGGTCGATGGGAGGGTACCCCACGTAGGGGGTATTCCGTCGGGCCGACCACTGACGACAAGTAACCCTGCTCCGGTGGTCGGCCCAATGACGAAGGCGACGTGCATCGTGGGTGGGTTGCGGGAGTTACGTACTTAAGCTCCTCTGTCGCCCCGGACGGAGTGGTGCGGAGGCGTGCCGACCGCAACCCACCCCCTAAAAAAAAACACATGATTTTTGCAAAAATCTGGCCGCAACGGACACTCTCAAAAGGGGAACACCCGATTTTGAAACATTCTTCATTGGTGCTCCGCTTCTTTTAGTCTAAGCGTGAAGATATATAGCCTATAGCCTTCCTCGATAAATGGGCTATCTAACACTGAAAGATTTATTCAAATCGGACCAGTAGTTCTTGAGATTAGCGCGTTCAAACAAACAAACTCTTCAGCTTTAAATATTATAATAGATATAGGGTTGTGTTCCATTGACAACCTATGATATGAACACACCTCACGCAAATCATCTTGGGCGACGGAAGGACGACGTCTTTCTTTCGTCGTTGACGAAAGGACGACGTCCTTCTCTATATATCAAGAATAATGAAAGTAGTGCATATTTCAGAGAGTGCTAAAGTTGGACAAACTATCGCAAGCGTCATCGGTCCTTCACCAGGTCTCAATATAAAGAGTTTCATTGATGTTTGGTTTATGCAAATGTTGGAATATTCTGGAACCGTTTCTTTTTATAATCAGTAAGTATGGAGAAGAATAACTTGAAACAAAACCCTATACCAAGACGTCTGGCCAGCGTGGTATAGTGGGTCAATAGTCAATTTCCCTCCCATAATAGAAGAAGTCCAAGTCCAACAGTGAGTCGTTTATGGGCCGAGATGATGATGATAATGATGGAGTATATAAAGATGTATATCTATTGTAAGATCAAAAATAAATAAGCAGCAAAAACATCGCAATATTGAAGAGTTACATTGATAACCAGTTCAGTTATTTTTTTAATTTATCTAGTATATTCTCTTTTTTCAACAATTCTCATATACATATAAAAATTTTATATGTGGTGACGCAATAAATATAATACCACCACACGCACACACCCACAGAAAGTTAGGCTTCCAGCTCACCGAACAAACATCACTTACAAATTGCTACTAGTAAGACGTCGAGAAAATGTTATTAAAAATATAATATTATTTTACAGATCCAGAGACTACATAACAAAATATTTGACGCAACTTATTTGGGCTGAAACAGAATTAGTTGGATGTGGAAAAGTTAAATTTTATGTAAGATTATATTCATCATCATCATAATCATTTTAGCCTATCGCTATCCACTGCTGGACGTAGGCCTCTCTCATGTTACGCCACAAAGTGCGGTCCTGTGTCGCCGGCATCCAACGACGCCCAGCAACCTTCACTAGGTCGTTGGTCCACGTAGTGGGAGGGCCTTCCTACACTGCGTCATCCGATACGTGGTCGCCACTCGAGAACCTTTCTTCCTCAGCGGTTGTCGGTTCGTCGAGCGATGTGGCCTGCCCATTGCCATTTCAGCGTGCTAATTCTTCGTGCTATGTCGGTTACACCAGTTCTTCCGCGGATTTCCGTACTTTGGATTCTATCTCGCAGAGCAATCTCGAGCATAGCACTCTCATTACTGAGGAAGGAAGAAAGAACTTAAGAGAAGAGAACTTAAAAGAAATAACTTAAGAGGATCTTCTCGTCTAACAGACCTCAGTGTCTGAAAACACAGGTCTACAACCAGTGTATATTACCAGTGATGACTTACGGCACTGAAACGTGGTCTCTAAATGTCGACCTCATAAAAAGACTCAAAGTCGCTCAACGTGCTATGGAAAGGGCTTCGTATTTCTCTTCGTGATAAATTCTGCAATACGAAAATACGTAGAAGGACGGGTGTAACCGACATAGCCCGCTGAATTAGCGCATTGAAATGGCAATGGACAGACCACATCGCTCGTCGAATCGACAACCGTTGAGAAAGAAAGGTTCTCGAGTGGCGAATCGGATGACACAGCCTACGACGACCCTCTACTAGGACTGCCGGTGATGATTAGTGTTGCCCAAATGCAAGACCAAGACGAGACTTGGACCGGTCTTGGTCTTGGTCTTGCAACATCACACCTGGTCTCGTCTTGGTCTTGGTCTTGCGCACCCGAGTCTTGGTCTTGGTCTTGGTCTTGCGCACCCGAGTCTTGGTATTGCAGCAAGAGTCTCGCAAAGTTTTGCAGTTAGAATAACGTAACAGTAATTTATCATGGCAATTAAAAATCCAACTAAATTAATCAAATATCCTATCCTATCTATCCATCTGCTAGCCTATAGTTCACTATTGAATACAATACTTACCACTGGAGAAAATTACTCTTCTATTCCCCTGGTGTTCCATTAGACAGCGTTACTACTCTTATGACAGGACTTTCGACCCTATTTTCTTAAGACGTCGAGGCACACGAGGCAGTTGATACAATAAATTTTATGTCATTTTATAATCAATGCGATATTTTACAATTAATGCGATTGTTTATATTCCCCTTCAAGTTAAGTGGTATGTATCTATTGTATTTCCAGTTTAGTTACTGATACTCTGGATACTTGAAAAAACCTGTTGCTCTATTGCCTATATAAATACTTTGGCCGCTGGATCCATGTAGCTCTTAATATACTATTTATTCAAGAACATATAAAACTGATTTAAAATTTTATGGTTTTAATACTTGTAAAATGTATTCGTCGTCATCGTCACAGCTCATAAAAGTGCCACTGCTGGGCTTAAGCTTCCTTCCAGTAAGAGGAAAATTGATCTACTATACCACGCTGGTCAGACATGTTGGTACAGGGTTTTCTTTCTAGTTTCACTTCTCTTGCACATATGTTATATACACAGGGTGTATCAGGTTATGGGACAACTGTTCATGTATGTTGTAGTTCAACAGTCATAGATCATAATTAGAATTTATATTACACAAAAACAATATAACGTAAAAGTTATAGTGATTACAAAAATGTGTGTCTAAGAGTTTATGCCTTAAATTTTATGCATTATATAGGTATGTACAGACAGGATATATGTAAGCATGTAAAATTTCGACAGTATAAATAGGTATTAGATTTGCGCAAACCTTTCAATGGTTACGTAGGTACAAAGGCGACTCATCAACGGTCATCGGCCGATCAGCTGATTTATGTTAAAGTGAAGTTTGTCTTGCTTATGCAAACGTAATCATTGATTTATTCAAATTCTAATGAACATTTAACAAAATACGAATATGTTGTAGATTAAGTATCATTCCTTTATACATTTTAATCAATTTACACGAAAAAACGATGACAAAATTGAGAACTTACATGTCTCTCAATTCATTAACGAATCGATATTTTTATTTCAATTTTTTTTCATGGGTTCCTAACACCATTGCCCGATCCGATTTGATACGACATCCACGGGTAAGAGAGTGGTGAATTATATTCGTACTCTGTCTTTTTTTTTTGTGTGTGTGTAGCTGTTGGTCGCAGATGACCTTGACAGCTTAACGCGGTCAATGGGTGAGCGCTGATGGCTCTCAACCCGGTAAGTAAGTTAAGCGAACATCGCCCGAGGGCTCCCCCCTGTGGGGAACGGACCTCGGCTCAGGGCGTCGCTGAGAGCAAAGTGGGCGTGGCCAAGTTTAGGTTAATGACTTTTACGCGGCGCGGTTTTCGACCTCGACGGCGAGGCCGATACCGCGGAGTTTTATCTGTTATCGCTGCGCGAGCTGTGTAGGTCCTTTCTTGGGCGATCATAATAGCGTCATCTTCTTCTTCAAGAAGATGACGAGGACGTCGGACCGCGGATATTTTTGAGGGGACGTAGTTTACCACCCCAACCACTAGTGGATTGGGGTGAGTCGTGGCAGAGGCAAAATAGCGCTGGGAGCAACGCTTCATGTACTGCCTGATGGTGATCGTACTCTGTCCCTACATGGACATTTATATAGATTAATTGTAGGCATATTTCTATGTCCAACAGTGAACGTCGTTGGGCTAATGTATAAACGGATATATAAATATGTATAATGGGCAAGAGCACTCTCGTGATTACGGTATTTTTGTCCTTAAGCCTTTCCGAAGAGTAATTCTGAAAAACCAACACCAACATTGGGAATCGATTGGCCAATAGATGGATATCTCAAGACTGAGTTGACTTGCTGTGTAGTGACGGAGTAAGAATATAATTCATCACCCCCTATTTTACCCGTGACTGCGAACCCACGACTAAGGGCTATAATATATAACATCGGTGCAAGAGAAGGAAAACTTGACATTTATGACCTGTAACAACACGGTCGGTCACCGTGGCGATTCCCCTCCGGCCACGGCCGATTCTCCTCCTGTTATGTAGAAGACACGAGCTCAACCGTATATAAGCTGAAATGGTGATTTGAATTAAATGCAAGACCGCGAGACTCTTGCAGGCCCAGTCTTGGTCTTGCTCAAGTCTTGCAGGGCCAGTCTTGGTCTTGGTCTTGCAAAAATTAAGCGGTCTTGGTCTTGGTCTCGGTCTCGCATTTCTCGCAAGACCAAGACCAAGACCGCAAGACCAAGACTTTTTTGGGCAACACTAGTGATGATACAATGGCTAAAACGGCGGAACGGGGTGTTCTCCTTCCGACTGGTGCAGGTTTTGACGGGCATGGATGCTTCGCCAAATACCTGTACACGGTCGCTAGGTAGAGTACACCGTCCTGCCCCCACTGTGATTGCGACGAGGACACGGCGCAGCATACGCTCGATATTTGTCCCGCCTGGGCAGAGCAGCGTCGTGAACTCATCGCAATCATCGGTGACCGACCTGATGCTGCCTCAGGAACTGGGACGCGGTCGCAGCCTTCTGCGAGGCAGTAGTCTTGGGGAAGGAGGCAGCGGGTCGCGCGCGCGAGGAACGCAGCCTCGACGAAGCGACTCGCCGCCGGCGACTGGGGCGGCGTAGGCGCGACTACCTGCACCTCATGACGCCCTAGCCGAGGCCGTGGGTGACGTGACCGGGATATTAGTCCGTCACCCGCCGAGAGGCCGACCGCGCGAGTAAAGATCGACGTCCTCCCCGAGGGGGGGATGTCTGTCGAAGGGAGGGTACCCCACTAGGGGCTATTCCGTCGGGCCGACCACTGATGACAAGTAACCCTGCTCCGGTGGTCGGTCCAACGACGTTGTGTTCGGGTGGGTTGCGGGTGTGCGTGCTTATGTCCCTCTGTCGCCCCGGACGGAGTGGTGCAAGGAGTGCGCCGACCGCGAACACCCCAAAAAAATAAAATAAAGGACTGCCAACATCTCATAAGTCGCAAGAAACGGTTGGATGTAAATAGCGCAGTACCGTTCCGATTAACATTCTCGTATGGACGTCTATTTCCGTGTGGTGACGGAGTAAGAATACAATTCACCACCCCCTATCTTACCCGTGGATGATCGTACGAGACGACTAAGAGATATAAAACGCATATAACATCTATGCGAGAGAAGGAAAACTCGAAATATAACCCTATACCAACACGTCTGACCAGCGTGGTATAGTAGGTCAATTACCCTTCCATTATGGAGGAGGCCCGAGCCCAGCAGTGGGACGTATGTGGGCTGAGATGATGATGATGATGATGGACGTCTATAGGCTCATAGATGAACATTTTAAAAATCTTCCTATATTTATCTTGCTAGTATTATAAATAAATGTCGGTTGACCGAGCATTGCTCGATATGCTGATATTTCTTTTTTGAAAAATGTATTTTGATGAACATTAGATACATATTTTAAATAAAAAAGAAAAAAGATGAAATAATGAAAAAAAAATCATAAATTAAAAACAAAACAAAAATAACACTGAGATACGATCACGGGTTGTTTGAATGCGATTGGACAACTTCCCAACTGAGCTAATGTCACTCTTGACAGCGATGGCTAAATTTACATTCCTATTCTAATGTCATTTACTTGATTAACTAAAAACACCGACAAGACGACATTTTCTATAAATAAAATCTAGCTAAATCGATTCTACGTGTGGTGACGGAGTAAGAATACAATTCACCACTATCTTGCCCGTGAATGTCGTAAAAGACGACTAAGGGATATAACATCCACATAATATCTGTGCAAGAGAAGGAAAACTCTAAATGTAACCCTATACCAACATGTCTGACCAGTAGGTCAAATTCCCTCCCATTGTGAAGGAGGCCCGTATATTGAATCCCTTAGTCGTCTTTTACGATACCCACGGGCAAGAGTTGAGGGTGGCGAATTGAATTCTTCTTTCATTATCACGTAGAGAAGTTTGATATTATTGAATTATTTTTATCGAGTAATGTACAATTACATTAAGAGGTTCAGAGATTTTGCTTATTTTACCTAATGACTTAAATTGTTTAATAGAATAAAAAAATGGCTTCTAAAATTGAGATAAGTTAGGTATATTATCAGTTCTTGTCGATAACTTTAATAACACTTAATTCACATCATGAATTGCTATTATTAGATTGAGGAAAATCGCATATAATTGCGAAACTATAGATATAACGTATACTTATACTACGCATATACATTCGTTATACATCATTTATATACTAAATATTTCTTATCCTATTAGCTGACCCGTGTGGTGACGGAATAAGAATACAAATTACCACTCCTTATCTTGCCCGTGGATGTCGTAAAAAACGACAAAGGGATATAATACGCATATAACATCTATGCATGAGAAGGAAAACTCGAACCAAAGCCCTAAACTAAACTTTTTTGACCAGCGTGGTATAGTAAGGTCAATTTCCCTCCTATTGTGGAGGAGGCTCGGACCCAACAGTGGGACGTATATGTGCTGAAATGATGATGACGATGATAGCTGACCCAACAGACGTTGTTCTGTTCAAATCTAAAAAAATAATAAAAAGAATTCTCCTTGAAATCGATCGCAGCGTCTCTTACCGGGTCCAATTGTGAATCTAAACCATTCTCGAATCCCTTTGAACACACACAATGACAAACACACGCACACAAGAAATTTATATATAAAGATTAGTATTTAAAAAGTAAATTTGCCCTGTGTTGATGGAGTGACAATACAATTCACCCCTATCCTGTCCGGGGTGTCGCTAAAGACGAATAGGACATTAAATATGCATATAACAAATATGCAAAAGAAGGAAAATTGGCAATAAAACCCTATACCAACTCGGCCGAGCAGCGTGGTTATGTAGGTCAATTGCCCTCCTATTATGGAAGTCTACGAGCTGAAATGAAGGAATCTAACTGAATGTGATATTGTTTGTTACGCTTTCACGCAAACTAAGTAACCGATTGACATGAAATTTTGCGTGCATGTTGTCAGAGGAAAAGAAAAGGATAAAAAAGCGATGATAAAATTGAAAACTTTACATGTCTCTAATTCATTAACGAATCGATGTTTTTCCTTCAAAATTTTTAATGGGTTCCTACCACCATTGCTTATCTCCCATTTGGCCAGTTGCTCCATAACCTGATACAACCTGTATACTTACATAAAAATAAACTTGTAAATTCGTCGGCGTCATCAGCTCATAAACATTCAACTGCTAGGCTCGAGCCTCCGTCCGAATAGGAGGGCAATTGATACCTATTATACCATTCTGCTTAGGCCTGTTGGTATAGGGTCTTATTTCAAGATCCTTCTCTTGCATAAATGTTATATGCGTATTCTATTCCCTAGTCGTCTTTTACGACATCCACAAGCAAGATAGGGAATGGTGAATTGTATTCTTACTCCTTCACCATACGGAATACTTAAACGGAATGGAAAACTTATAAATACTTATAAATATCTCATTATTGTGAACAAAGACTTATATATCTACCTACATAGAACTTGTCGAGTTTATCCTACAAAGCTGTTTCTAAGCCATTACATCAATTTATTCATATTATATAGCTTTCTAATAACTAATTCCATTTAACACCTACCCAATTAATCATTTCTATTTTATAAATACTAAAATATCTAAACCTTTTTAATATTTAGTTAAATAAGTAAACTTAATAAACATAAGTACCCAATGAATTGCAAATATCTGGCTGGTGTTTACAAAGTAATGTAGATTTATAGCTCCGCTTGTTTACTTACATGCAACATCTACACATACTATTTACATATTTATACACTAAACTGATTCATTAACGATTAATTTTATTCAGGTTTTTTTTTATTTATTTTTTTATTCACATTCCTATTCCTGCACTTGTACACTAAATTAATAATCATTCTACCAATTGAAAATTATCGTTGTAATTGCCCTGTTACAACTGTTTTGGCTATAATTACTTCATAAAATACAACGCATTCAAATGTCTCATTCCAGCCAAAGTACTGCCTATCTACCTAAAATATTAATATTTGATAAACGCTCCCAGATTCGTGTAAACTATGGATAGTTTCATCCATCCATCAACCTACAGACGTCTACTACTACTGGGCGGCGGCACTGGGCCTCTGTTTGCTGAACAGAGGCTCGGTGCATACGTGCGTGCGACCTCAGGCAGGCAGGTCGATAGTGAACCTTTCGTTCGCTGGCCCTGAGGTCGCCGCACGCGTAGGGAGCTGGTGCGTCGAGGAGGAGGTTGAGACATTGTCGGACCACCGGTATATCCGGATGGAGGTCTCCCTGACAATCCCGGCGCCCGGTAGGGGTCACGGAGGGGCGGTAGGGCGTCCTGCGTTCCCGCGATGGGCTGTGGGTCGCTTAGACCGTGACCTGCTGGCGGAGGCAGCCATCGTTCACTCGTGGCTGTCCTCTGCCAACCAGTTGGACGGGGTGGACGCCGAGGCTGGCCGCATCCGCAGTGCGTTGACGCAGATCTGCGATCTGCTCTCTAACTTATTTTACGGAAAACTTGCAACAAAAACATTTTAGATACATAGTAAAAGTGATTACTATCAACACTTTGCGAAACATAGTTGTTGTTCTGAAATAGTACCTATGCATATTTTTTGGCTAGGTTGCCTAAAATATTATACCATTTTAGAATTGTAGTTAGTTGCGCCAATTTTTAAAACTATTTGCCATAGTAGTGTCAATACTTTTTTTTTTCACCACGATGAGTGAAAATGTGCTGAAAGTCAAAATTTTACAAAATTTATGGAAAAAACACAGTTTTGGTTAATTTTTGTGTTAATATTTTATAAGTATTGTTCTTGATTGTATTATGATTTTATTTTTTTCCAATCGAAGGTAGTTTATTTTACTCAACACGACTGCCACAAGAGCGCCACTGTAGGAGGTGATGTAAAACAAGCGACAGCCGTGTTCAGGCAGTTGATCGGTGACAGCAGCGGTGAAATAGTCTAGCTAAGCTAAGGTTGTACGCCGAGTATTGGAATGTCGTGTTACACATTCAATTATTGTTCGTTTAATGTAGGTGATTATATGTGATCTCTGTGGTTTATTGGTAAGGTTGATTAATACTTAATACTAGTCCGCGAAAGTGTAATCAAGGTGAGTTTAACATTTGTGTAGAAACTATAGACATTCTGGGATTTTTAATGGTTGTGATCGACAGCAGTGCTACTTACGTTGCTAAAACAAAAAAAATCACTGAATTATTTGTAAAATTGTAGCAATGGCACTTAAAAATATAATTAATAATGTCAATTTTTTAAAGATTTCACTCTTTTTTTCGTAATGAAAAAAATAATAAGAGTAGAATTTTTTTCTTTTTTTTCTCGAGCAGTCATAAGTAGGTCCATTTGTTGGTGCCCGCTAATCATTGAATTTTGGGACACGTTGTATATGATTCTCATCTTTACGTGACTATTACACATTTGAAATAAAATATTTTTTATCAACATTACCGTATTTTTATATGATTTTTGACGATTCAAAGACAGTACAGTGTCCGTGGTCACAGGCTGACTAAGGTATCTTTTATGAGATTTAGTGAGATGAGTGTTGAGTGATTTATGTCTGTATCTAACCGTTACAGTACCTTTGTATTATTACATTTTGATCCACTTCTGTTGATAAGAATTCATTGCCAGTACATACATAAAGAATATAAAAAATATATTATTTTATTTAGTTATTATTAAACATTAATTTTTATGGTAATTATTATTGGTGAATTGTACTCTTATTCCATCACCATAATTTTAATTTAACTTGTATTTTTGTAATTATTCTTTAACTAAAATGCCATTGAAATTAATAAAAGACACTCGAGGATTGATCTTTGTGTCGAAAAATATAATTTATTTCCAAACTTTAATTAATATTTTTTAGGAACTTTTAAGAACAAAAAGATAATTAGCAACGGAAGATGTTTTGGACAAAAATTCCCAAGCTTGTTGTATTCAAACGACAATTTATTTTCGTACAAAAATTTACAATGTAGTCCTCAAATTAATGAATCTTGTTGTTCAGAACTGCTAATAATATTGACCAAAAAACTTGCGTAACAAGACTGAAACAACTGTGTGATTAATAACGGCTTTATTTTTCCTACTAATATTAAACTTTATATATAAACTAATAACAATATAAACAATGAATTAATCACCGAAATCATAACTAAACATATAGCTTTCCTCAAACATTTATTCAGTTATTCCTTTGTTTGAGTTCATTTGACATCAATAGAACGGAAAAATGTATTCAAATAAGGCCAGTCAACCGAAACGTTACTATTTTACAGAACAAGATCTTGAAACTCAATTTCATCCAAGTCATATGTATAATCATCATCTTCGATCTGCTTCTTTTCAACGGACTGGTCAACTTTCGTGTCGAACTTCAAGGCATCAAACGAATAGGATTTTTCGTTAATCATGAGGTATCTCATCAAAGTTCCAACAGAATTCTCAGCGTCCTCCTTCATCTCATAGACCGCAACAAAAAGTTTTGTGAATTTATCTGGGTTAAATGTGAGCATTGCTAATCTTCTCTTCTTTGGTTCGAAGTTAGAGTCGAAGAATGGACATTTCGGTGTTTTCAATGACAACTCGTTAGCCAGTCGATCTCTGAGATTCCTCAGATTTTTGATTTCTTGCCCAATAACTACGCCTCGTTTGAATTTATTGATAAACTTCAACTTGATATAAGATATCAACTGACCTTTTTCAGCTGCAAAGTTGTCACCGTTGATTTTGTCGTAGTTAAACTCCTTGGAAATATCTGTGATGTCACAAAGTTCGTAATTACGATAAACGATGCACCGGCTCTTGAAAAAAGACGCAGCTACTGAAAGGTCGATTTTTTCTGTTTCTTCATTGAATGCATGGAAAACAACCGTTTCGTAATGCATGTCCTTGTTCAATTCGATACATTTTTCGGCACTTTCATTACTGATCGCACCATCCGTGATGATGTACAGCAACTTGATTTTATCATTTTCATCAACAATATACTTGTTTTTCAGGAATCGGATAAACGATTTTGGCTCTCTATTCGACGATTCAGATCTCATTTCTACGTATGTTCTTGCGATCTCATCCTCAGCAACTTCATAACAACATGCATTCCAGTGCAAGTAAACAATTTTCGATTCTGTTAGAGGCTCTCCGGCAATTAATAAATCTTCTTTGATTTTCTCTACATCCTTTTTAAACTCTTCAAGAGTTTTCAAACCGTTGCTGTGATAATACTCGACTCCATACGTTGAGTCTGAAAAATCTTTTGCGTAAACGAAGTAATTAACCATTTTCGCAGTGGATTAGCTTTACCTTCGTTCATCGAAATTCACAAGACACAAGATACTTCCGTATCAGACTGCGGTTTTTCCCAGACTGAATGAACTAAACGGCTTGCGACGATATTTATACGGTATTCAGAACGTGTGACGTAGCGGGTGAACCAAGAACCTATAACTATAGGTACAGTACAAGAACATATTTTTGTGGTTTCATGATGAGTGGAATTTTCCAGAGTTGCTGGTCGTGATCTATGACCATAAATGAAAGTGTTTGAAGACTATGACTCATAAATCGACTAAATTAGATTGATAATGAGTTACAATTTACGAAATTTACTATGTTTTTTTTGTTGTTGTGAAGATTATAGCTAATGAATAGTATCAGTGAATCAAGAATTCCGGGTCAATAACCTGGTGAAAAAAATTCTGACGATAAACGATTTTCTTTCATGGACAAATTCATCTTTAAGTTAATCGCGTATACAGCAAGTGGTTGCTGATACGAATTTTGAAAATTCATATATCTACATATGTATATATATTTATTTATTTAAATATATATACATATGTAGATATATGAATTTTCAAAATACTGTGTGCCAAAGTGAAAGGTCGCGTCCACTTTGTTCGTAATATCATATCACTCGGGAGACAGAACTATCTTTCTAATACGCGTAATAATAAACATTAGAATAGTGTGCGGTTATTATCTGTTATCATCACTGAACTATAAACGAGGTATACTGCTGTGCATCGAGTTACGCGACGCCCCGCACTACACCTCGGGTGAAAGAGATAAGACCACAATTTTATATATACATTCTTGTCTTGCTTGCATTACGCTGTTGAGCGAGCGCAATACTTTGTTGTTTAATACCTACATATTACTATATTAAAATGGTAAACATTTGCTTTTTATGCAATAAAATCGCAAAAACCAACCAATTTATGAAATGTTGCAAATGTTCTTGTGTTTATTATCCCCTTTGCGCAAACATTTCGGATTTTAAGAAATTAAATGATGAGAATAAACTGAACTGGGCTTGTGCACAGTGTCTTTCGAAAGATCCAATAAAAGATACTATAGTGAGCCCTTTGATATCACAGACTCATTAAGCGCTTTGACTCAAGAAATGAGGTTGTTGCGTAGGGATGTTGGCAAAATTATGCTAGAAATGAAATCTCTCACGGAACATATTACCAGGTGCCACTCGCGACTCGATGAGTGCGAGAAGAGTTTAACCGCGAATGAGGAAAAATTACGGGACTTGGAGGGGCGAACCTCGAATATATTAGTGTTGCAAAATACTGTAATAGAACTGAAGGAACGGCTTAATTCCCGAGCACAGGCGCACTTTAGAAACGAGATTGAAATTGTAGGTATCACAGAGGAAGTGAATGAAAATTCGTTTCAACTCGCACGTCTCATCCGACAGAAGATTGGTTTACCATTAAATGACACCGACATAGACATCGCCACTCGAGTAGGTCCACAACGCCGAATTCTTAAAGGCACCTCATCTGTCAACCTACCCCGACCATTAATTATCAGGTTTACCAGACGTGGTTTGCGTGACGAATTTTTGAAAACGGGTAAAACGAAACAGCATCGCTTGACATCGTTAGATAATGACCTAGATACAGCTGGGCAAAAACAAAACAATATATATTTTAACGAACGTCTCCCCCAGCAGAACCGACAGTTGTTTCGTTCGGCGCGTCAGCGGTCAAAAGAATTTGTTTACAAATACTGCTGGATTAAAAATGGTTGTATTTATGTTCGTAAACAAGAAGGACACAGCAATCGCCATTAAAACGCAAGAAGACTTATATTCCAAATTGTCCCCACCGGTATCCCCGAAGTAATTTCATAAATGATTTGTTTGCTTTAATTTTTATGTTTTTATTATTAATCATCTATTCATCCTTACTAATATTATAAATGCGAAAGTAAGGATGTTTGTTTGTTACGCTTTCACGCTAAAACTACCGAACCTATTTCAAAAATTCTTTCACCAATAGAAAGCTATAATATTAGGGAGTAACATAGGCTATATTTTATCTCGGTATTCCCACGGGAACAGAAACTACGCCGGTTTAAGCGACTGAAACCGAAGCGAAGCGATGGCGGGTTGCTAGTATTATTATAAATTAGATACACACTCTGTAAAATTACAACAACAATTTACTCATCGCACATATACACAGTTAAACATAAACATTTATTTATACATGAAATCACATTTCTTCTGTTATACAGATAAAAAATTATCGCTTAGTATTGGCATTATAAGAGATATTTATTGTTTACTAGCAACCCGCCCTCGCTTCGCTTCGGTTTCAGTCGCTTAAACCCGCGTAGTTCCCGTTCCTGTGGGAATACCGGGATAAAATATAGCCTATGTTACTCCCTGATATTATAGCTTTCCATTGGTGAAAGAATTTTTGAAATCGGTTCGGTGGTTTAAGCGTGAAAGCGCTACAAACAAACAAACAAACAAACATCCTTACTTTCGCATTTATAATATTAGTATGGATATGAAACTATTTATCCCGTATGCGCAATGGTTATTTTGTGAACCTTGCACTTTGTTCTATATTTTTGATATGTCTTTATTTAATTTGGTAAATGATATAGATGAAACTTCTGTAATAGACTGCCATACATACAAAAGCACGGGAGACTGCGAGAGATTCTTCAATCTTGCTAGCTTTGGATATACGATTATATCGCTAAACATAAGAAGTATTCAACGCAATCTTGATGATTTTATTGTAACTATAAGCCCTATAATAAAAAACATTGATATAATTATTTTGACAGAATGTTGGCTACGGGATGATATTCAACCAGACTCCTTGTGTGGTTACAATGTATTACAGTCAAAACAACAGGTTAATAAAAACGGTGGTGTAGTTATGTACATAAAAATATTCGAGATGTAGTATGACAGGATTCATCACTTGTTGATGCTGACAGTGTCCTGGCTATTATTAATAATAATACTGCAGTACTCGGCATATACCGCACACCTTCTATTACAGCAATTGATGTGTTTCTTACTAGCTTAGACTCTTTATTGAGCTCGTTAAACAGCAAATCAGTCTCTATACTTGGTGGCGATTTAAATCTGGATTTTTGCAAACCTTTAGATAGCAAGTTATCGGACTATTTGTGCATTATGGCATCACATAGTTATCTTCCAATTATATCTGAGCCCACTAGAGGGACAGCATGCTTTTTTTTTTTTTTTTTTTATGTGTGGGTTATGGTAAGCGCACGCGCGGTCCAGTTCGTCCGGGGCGATGAAAGGACGGCGCGCGGGCCCATAACCCACCCGTACCCACGTCACCTCGTTGTTGGGCCGACCACCGGAGCAGATATGACTTGTCGTCAGTGGTCGGCCTGACGGAATACCCTTTCGGGTAACCTCTCGACGTCCTGGAACGTCGGTCGCCGTCGCGCGGTCAGCCTCTCTGCGGGTGACGGACAATTCCCCGGTCCGATCACCCGCGGCCTCAGCTAGGGCGGCATTAGGCGCAGATACTCGCGCCTGCGCCGCCCGAGTCGCCGGCGGCGGAACGTGTCGCCGAATAGGAGCTCTACTCGCACACGATCCGCCGCCTCCTTCCGTGAGATTACGGCAGAGAAGAAGAAGGCGGCGACCGCGTCCCAGTTCCTGACGCTGACGAGCATCTCCCTGGCGATGGTCGACAGCGCCAGGTCGGCACCGATAATTGCGACGAGTTCACGACGATCCCCCTCCCATGCAGCACACTCCTCGAGCGTGTGCTGCGCCGTGTCCTCGTCACAACTGCAGTGGTGGCAGGACGGTGTGCTCTCCCTCCTGACAATCTTGTGCAGGTACTTCCCGAAGCAACCGTGCCCCGTCAGCACCTGCACTAGTCGGAAGGAAAGCACCCCGTGCGTCCGCTCCAACCACTCCATCAGCACTGGCCGGAGGGCCTCGACGGTCCTGACACCGTACCGAGGACTCTCCAGCCGGGCTGCCCAACGGGCAATGAGTTCTCGGCGGGCGTCGACCCGCCAGGCGGTGATCTCTTTGATGGAGACCATGCCGCCGCGGGCGCGCGTCTCCGACACCCGCCGATAAATGTCAGCGAGCATCTCCGCCTCCAGGTCCCACGGGGGAGTTCCGGCCAGGAGGCACGCTGCCTCCGTCGCCACCGTGCGGTAACCCCGTATGGCCCTGATCGCCATGACCCTCTGTGGTCGCCACAGGAGGGCCCTAAGACGGACGGTCAGGGACGGTCATGCTTGGACCACATTTTCATAAAATCGCACACTAAGCCTATTGGTACCGTCTGTCAATCATGTACCACCGACCATAGCATTGTTGTGGCAGGACCCGTAGTGACAGACAGCTTTAGGCGATACATAGTACGTAAGAAATTGGACACTGACGCAGCAGCAGCTGAACTTGACTTAATTGATTGGAGGGTCGTAACTAATAATCTAGATGTTAATAGCGCAGCCTTGGCATTCAACGATAGTTTAACTAAACTCCTCACAAAACATACCATGCCAGTAAAATTAAGCCGAAAATATCGGATCTTGAAGCCATGGATCACACCGGGTTTAATTAGATGTATGAAACACAGAGATCATTTACGTAATGACTATAAGCGTCATTCAAGAGATGAAATTCGTCGCAGGATCTATACTAGATACAGAAATTTCTTTAGTAAGCTTCTCCGTAAGCTTAAAACTCGGTATAATAGTAGAATCCCACGCGGGACAACACTTTGTGTGATCCACAACTTGTTGTTCTGAGTCTGAATGTAATTTGTGTCTGTTAATTATGTTTGTAAAGTTCCCAGCAATACAAGGATTATTTCCTTAGTGCATGGTGTGGTCTTAAAATTATTATACAAAAATTATATACAAATTTACAATATAATGTAGTTTACAATATAATAGTGATCTAATTGTAAATGCAAAAGATAATCCTAAAAAGCTGTGGCATAACATTAAAATTATAAGCTAAACACTCTCTAAGACAGCACCTCAGAACTGTTCAAATCTAGGAATGGCATTGCCAATTCTCTCAATCACTGCAACTCCCATTTTGCATCCGTTGGTAAAGTTATGGCAGGTAAAATCCTAAACAACCATATATGGAGACTATGTCTTGAAGAGTCTTCGAGATTGTACACCAACTAAAATTCTAAGGATGGTATACATCTCCCTCTGCCAGTCCGTAATACAATATTGTATTTCTGTGTGGAGCAGCGCAGGGAAGAGCTATTTTATAATAATAGAAAGAGCACAGAGAGCCCTGCTAAAGGTTGCACTGAGAAAGCCTCTTAGATTTTCCACGGACGAACTGTACAGTGAATTTAAAGTTCATCGTGTTCGGCAACTTTTTATAATCAAGGCTGTAAACATTGTTCATCGGAAGGTAAAAGCACGAGCAGACTATACGATTATAAGATAATAATGGCAAAACGATCGTATAACGTTCCACTACCTCACATTTCCTCCCAAATGGCAGAGAGAAGTCCTGCTTATTCGTTAATAAAGGTATATAACAATGTAGGTATGTAGATTAAAAAAGTTAAAAAACTGCAATAATTTCCAATGCAATAAACTAATCATATTTAGTACAATTTAATATAATATGTATTACTTGTGAGGTATATTGTGTTTTCATGCGATTGCCAAGTCATTCTGTTTATTTAAGACATAAAAGACGTTTAATATTGATATTTGATATAGTCACTATAAGAAGTTGTTAGGTTAGCTATTTACGTAATAACTTAAGAAGAAAGGTCCCTTATGCAGGGACTGAATGAGTTAACCGACTTGGTATAACATGGATCTCACAACTTTTTATGGTAGAAGAACTCAGTTGCGAGGCTTGCCTTTTTTTACAAGTTTTGTTTTTGATGGTATATTTATTATCTGTAACAATATTATCATTGAATAGGTGAGTCTTTAAAACAAGGGAGATGAGATGTAGAGTTGAGGAAATAAAGTTATATTTAACATATATTTCTCTATTCAGTAAAATTATTACAAGCTTAACTGCAGCAAGTTACCTATTTAGCAACAGAGTTTAAATAACAGTTTTTATGAAAACTTACATACGTAGGAAAGTCTCTGGTAAATAAACTGTCACGCAAGTTTATCTAGGAGATGCTCGACAGCGTCAGGAACGCGGTCGCCGCCTTCTGTGAGGCTGTCATCTCACGGAAGGAGGCGGCGGATCGTGCGCGAGAGGAGCTCCTCTTCGGCGACACGTTCCGTCGCTGGCGACTCAGGTGGCGCAGGTGCGAGTACCTGCGCCTGATGCCGCCCTAGCTGAGGCCACGGGTGACCGGACCGGGGAATTTAGTCCGTCACCTGCAGAGAGGCTGACCGCGTGACGGCGACCGACGTCCCGGGACAGGGACGTTGAGAGGTGATGGTACCCGAAAAGGCATTCCGTCGGGCCGACCACTGACGACAAGTCACCCTGCTCCGGTGGTCGGCCCAACGACGAAGGTGACGTGGGTACGGGTGGGTTATGGGCCCGCGTGTCGTCCTTTCGTCGCCCCGGACGGAATGGACCGCGTGTGCGCTTCCCATAGCCCACCCATAAGAAATAAAAAAAAACGCAAGTTTGGCTTAAATGACCATACATTACAAACAGATGTCAGGCAAAACATCGATGTTAAAATATCGTAGAAAATAACATCGATACATCGATGTTTCGCAAAAATGAACATCGATGTTTCAGAAACATCGATGTATCGTTTGCATCCCTATACTGGAGAACCTTTCTTCCCCAACGGTTGCCCGTTCGACTAGCGATGTGGCCTGCCTATTGCCATTTCAACGTGCTAATTCTGCGAGACATGTCGGTTACACCTGTTCTTCTACGGATTTCCGTGTTCCGAATTATATCACGTAGAAAAATACTGAGCATAACCCTCTCTATAGCATATTGAGCGACTTGGAGCCTTTTTATGAGGCCAACATTTAGAGACCACGTTTCAGTGCCGTAAGTCATCGCTGGTAACACACACTGGTTATAAACCTTTGTTTTCAAGTACTATGGAATATTGGACGAGAAGATCTTCTTAAGTTTCTCGAAAGCTGCCCAGCCTTCCCCCCGAGATGATGAAAAGGCGGCGCGTGGTCCCATAAACTACCGATTGCCGTGCCCATCGCCATTGGGTCAATCACTGGCACCGTATCCTTGACTCACGTGGCCAGCCATTAACGATTGGGCAGCTCGGGCTCTTTTGTAAATTAAAATGCCTCATTAGATTATATATAGCTCCTTTGTCTTTAATGATCTTTAATGATAAAATAGCAACCTAAACTCTTATGTAACAAAGTCAAGCTTATAGTTATTCCCTATTCAACTGTTTCAGATAGAAAAGAAACAGGTGGAAAGGCTGATTTGCAACTTTGCACCGAAAGGTAATATTCACGGAAAGCCGGTGTACGCTATAGGGAGCCCTGGAACACAGTGTATTGATAAAATGGTAGCTGATGATTTGTATAAAGGACTTTGTAATTATGAAGATATCAAAATACGTAATATATTCATTATAATACTAGCAATCCGCCCTCGCTTCGCTTCGGTTTCAGCCGCTTTACCCGCGTAGTGCCCATTCCCGTGGGTATACGGCAATAAAATATAGCCTTTGAATGTTAGTCCCGCTTTCCATTGGTGAAAGAATATTTGAAATCGGCTCGGTGGTTTAAGCGTGAAAGCGTAACAAACAAACTTACTTTCGCATTTACAATATTAGTAAGGATAATAATAGCCATATAAGGAGACGTATTCTCCGCGTACAGCACTCTACGGCTACAGGATAAAAATACAATTGTTGTCATGCCTTACGTGCCCGTCGGAGTCCTTAAAATCGGCTAAAGGTCTCTTTAGGAGAATCGGCAGCTGCTCTATTCTGGAAACATATAACTAACTGCAATCGCTAACCCATCTGCCAACCGATACGATTACGGCACTATCCTGGCGGAATCGTACCTACTTCCAGCAATGGACAGCAAAAGGCTGATATGATGATGAATGAAGAAGATAGATTAGCAGTCAGTAGTCACGATTTTAAGTGCAAATTTCTTCCGTGTGTGTGTGTAAATATATAATGTGACAGCTCAGTGATAAGTAGTCAATAATTTGAGACTGCACAGATGGCGTAGTAAGATAGCGACGTACCTGTACCAGCGTCGTAGGTTCAATACCTATGCAGTACCTACTTGTACTTTGGGCTGTCTACAAATTGATGTTCTGAGCCTGAAAGTAATTTATACAAACCGTTACATGTTTGTATATTCAACATTACTGTATTATTGTATATCTAGAAGGTTCTAGAGTAGCGACCACGAATCGGACGGCGCAGCGTAGGGACGACCCCCACTAAGTGGACTGACGACATTCTCAAAGTCGCAGGGAACCGTTGGATGCAAGTGGTGCAGGACCGTTCCGAGTGGCATTCTCGTGGGGAGGCCTATGTCCAGCAGTGGACGTCTGTAGGCTGATGGATGGATGGATGGATAATAATCTAGGAAAAAAATTGTTTTTTTTTTGCATTCTTTGTATTATATTGATGTAGTTATTTTTAAGTAAAAACCACGCACTAAATTAAGATTGGATTACTGTATTAATACCTTGCCTTACTTAAAAATAACTTAAAAAAATTGTTCCTAATTTTTTTTAGGGGTCTGCCATGGTCGGCACACCTGCCGCCCGGCTCCGTCCAGGGCGACGGAGGGGCGGCGTGCGGCCCCATGACCCACCCGTGGCACATCGCCTTCGTCGTTGGGCCGGCCACCGGTGCAGAGTGCCTTGACTTCAGTGGTCGGCCCGACAATAATAAAAATTCTTCCTAAAATATATTTCAATATGTGGTCAAAATATTTTGTTTACGAAGAAAGAGGCAAGTTGTGTAAGAAGCAAGCTGGTTTACTATTTTTTTTAATGTTGACACGGTGCGCAGTCATTTTCCATATTAAACTAAATAGCCAATTAAGTCAATTTATAATATATAAAGTTTTAACCTTATGAATAAAAGTATCGTGGAATAAAATAAGAAAACATATGTATTTCTCCGTGTGGAGACGCAGTCAGAATACAATTCACCACTCCCTATCTTGTCCATGGATGTCGTAAAAGATGACTAAGGGATATAATACGCATATAACATCAATGCAAGAGAAGGAAAACTCGAGATAAAACCCTATACCAACCTGTCTGACCAGCATGGTATATATAGTAAGGTCAATTTCCCTCCTACTGTGGAGGCTCGAGTCCAACAGTGGGACGTATATGAGCCGAAATGATGATGTTGATGCATTTATACAGGCTGTATCAGGTTATGGGGCAACTGGTCAAATGGGAGTTAGGCAATGGTGGTAGAAACCCATGAAAAAATTTGATATAAAAATATCAATTCGTTAATGAATTAGAAACATGTAAAGTTTTAAATTTTTTCATCGCTTTTTCGTATAAAGCTGATTGAAATTTATAAAATCAGTGATAGTTAATCGGCAACATATTCGAGCTTTGTTAAATATTCATTAGAAATTAAATAATTCAATGATTACGTTCGCATAAGCAAGACAAACTTCGCTTTAAATCAGCTGATCAGCCGATGAACGTCGACGAGGCGCCTTTGTACCTAAGTTACCATTGAAGCGTTCACGCAATTCACAGCTATTAATACTGTGAAGCTTTACATGCCTACATGTATCCTGTCTATACATGTCTACATAATATATACATTTAAGGCATAGACTCTTAGACACGCATTTTTGTAATCACTATCAGGCCCGCCGTAAGCGGGCGTGCAAGGCGTGCACCGCACGCGGGCGGCACGTCCAGGGGGGCGGCAAATCGAGCGACTCAACTCATAATTCATGTCATAATATTCATCCTACTATAAGTATAATAGCGTCCAGGGGGGGCGGCATATCGAGCGACTCAACATGTAATTCATGTCATGATATTCATCCTACTATAAGTATAATAACGTCCAGGAGGGCGGCATATCGAGCGACCCATCACGTAATTCATGTCATATTATTCATCCTACTATAAGTATAATAACGTCCAGGGGGGCGCATGTCGAGCGATCCATCACGTAAATCATGTCATAATATTCATCCTACTATAAGTATAATAGCACTAGAGGCTGCTGTCCTTCCTTCCTCCCAACGACGAAGGCGGCAACACTTCTCCCACAGAACTGTCGCAAGCCGGGGACGGCAGCACTGCTGGGCCGTCACAGGGCCTTCCGGATCCTCGGACAGCTCAGCAGGAGTCACACGGCGGAGGCATCTGACGCATTTCCACGGTGGGCTGTGGGTCGAATAGATCGGGACCTATTGGTGGAGGCAGCTATCGTTCACTCATAGCTGTTCTCAATGCCCCAGGCGAACGAGGTGGACACCGCCGCTAGCCGCATTCGCTGTGCGTTAAATCAAATTTGCGAGGCGGTCATGTCCCGTGGGCGGTGTCTCCCTTTGAGCAGGGTGATCCCCTGGTGTTCCGGATAGTTGGTACATTTTCAGGCCGCGTGCGCCCGGAGATCCTATAGGCTACACCCGCAGCCGGCGGCACCATCGCAATGCGGTGCGGGAGAGCCAGCTGTACGAAGGTTACCGCAGTGCGCGGTTGGCCGTCTGTCTCGCCAAAGAGGTCAGTTGGCAGGAAATGCGGGACAGTCCCGAGCGTGACCCCCTTTTTTTTTAGGGGATGGGCCATGGTTAGCGCACCCGCCGCCCGGCTCCATCCGGGACGACGGAGGGGCGGCGCGCGGCTCCATGACCCAACCGTGACACGTCCCCGGTCCAGTCACCCAGTAGGGCGGCATTAGGCGCAGATACTCGCGCCTGCGCCGCCCGAGTCTCCGGCGGTGGATTGTGTCGTCGTGGAGGCATTCCTCCCGCGCGTCTCCTTCCGCGAGACAACTGCCTCGCAGAAGGCGGCGACCGTGTTCAGTTCCTGATGCTGCTAATCATCTCCCTAGCGATGGTTGGCAGCGTCAGGTCGGCACCGATGATTGCGACGAGATCACGGCGCTGCTCAGCCCACGCAGCACATATCTCGAGTGTGTGCTGCGCCGTGTCCTTGTTGCAATCGCAGTGGTGGCAGGCCGGTGTACTCTGTCCTGACACCGTATCAAGGCCTTTCTAGCGACCAGGGATCAGGACCCATACGGGGCCCGTGGAACAAGAGGGCCGCCGTCTCTCCATTATACGTTCTCCCGTTATACGAACACCCATAACGTGTGGTGTCACACAGGAGGTCGATCCTCGGACACACACTGTGGAACATCGGCTAGACTGAACGTAGAGAGGGAGTCTCCTACCCGGGCTGGGCGTAATTTGTTACGCCGATGACACGCTCGTCATAGCCCGGGGTGGGACGCTGGAAGATGTGGCAAGTCTAGCAAGTCTCAGCACCAAGGAGATTGTCAGGCGTATCGAGGCGCTGGAGTTGAGGATGGCTCTGGACAAGACGTAGGCCCTCTTGTACCACGGGCCCCGTATGGGTCCTCCAATTGGCCTTGATCACTTCAATTCGGTCGACATCAGCATCCGGGCCCACATGAAATAATAATAATATTAATTGGGTTAATAATAATAAAATAATAATTGGGTCTGGTGCTCGAAGGGCATTGGCGGTTCCGGGATCATTTCCGCGTACTTGCTTCGCTGTTCCGCGCGGCGACCGCCCTCTCTTGGTTTATGCCGAACGTGGGCGGACCCAGCGCTGCGTATCGACTGCTGTACGTGGATGTCTTCTGGTCGGTGGCTCAGTACGGCTCACTGGTGTGGGTGAGGTCCCTGACCGTCCATTTTAGGGCTATCCTGTGGCATCCACAGAGAGCCACGGTGGTCAGGGCCATATGCGGATACCACATGGTGGCGACGGAGGCAGCGTGCCTGTTAGCCGGGACTCCCCTGTGGGGCCTGGAAGCCCGGTGCTTGCTGAGTTATAGTAACGGGTGTCAAAGACGCAAGTCGAAGGCGGCATGGTCTCGATCAAGGAGCACCAAGGAGTGCTGTAGGTGGAACGGTACCCGAGCCGGCCACGGATATCAAGGAATTGTTACCACTGGGGTCAGCCCACTGGCGACGGGGAGGGGGTAGGTTATGGGGTCGCATGACGCTCATCCATCACGCCGGACGGATTGGGCGGGATGTGCCCAGACTAACACATAGCCTACCGAAAAAACTGGCGGCATACTCGGTATTGCACGCGGGCGCTGAAACAGCTAGCGACGGGCCTGATCACTATAACTTTTATGTTATATTGTTTTTGTGTAATATAGCTACATACTAATTACGATCTATGACCGTTAAACTACAACATACTCGAGCAGTTGTCCCATAACCTGATACATCCTGTATAATATTACAAAAAAAAATATTATAAACGATAGAGAAAACTTAACAATTACTAATAATAACATTTAAGGAAGACAGAAGTATAGTAATGTATAGTATAGTAATGTAGTAGAACAGTGGTTCTCAAACTTTTTAAATGACGGAACCCTTTTGGGAAGCAAAATACTTGATGGAACCCTACAATAAAACAATTATTTTTATAAGTGTATTCTATATTAATCAGCATAATAAAAGTACAATGTATCATTTACTAATTATTATTTACTTCACCACTTGGTAAGGACAATAATAGAAAACATTAAAAAAGAAAAAATCTAACTAGTGGGAGGTATGAAACTGTTTTTTATTTTTCATCAATTGCTTGATATCAGGTTTGATGGAAGAAAGTTGCAGTCTCATATCAGCTTCGGCGTCCAGTCTATTGCGATATTTTGTTTTCGTGGCTGCGTAGGTAGAGAATCCTGTTTCGCACAAATATGTAGTTGGGAACGGGAGAAGAATATCCAGAGCCATTTGGCCAAGCATTGCATATTCATCTTGGATTCTGCACCAAAAATCATTAAGAGGCGTCGTTTTGAACAATGACTCCATACTTGTGTCTGATGACATTTCTAAAAGAGATTCATATATCTCATTTGACATGTTTTCAGGCTTTTCCAAGTTGGGTAAAAAAGGATTATGAATCCAGGAGTTCACTTTAATTTTTGTATTGTGTTCTTCGGGAAAATACTTTTCAAAAGATGCGCGCATCGAACTGAGATATTGGACCAATTCTTCAAACACATTATCTTCAAACATTTCTGAGTCGTTTTCGCTAACAAACTCACTGAGTAACGTAAAACTTTCTATTTCTTTCTTACCAATGCAAATGATCCAAAAATCTAATTTTCTTTTAAAAGCAGTTATTTTATTATAGGCCTGAAACACTGTTGTCTGTTTACCTTGCAACGATAAATTTAATTCGTTAAGTTTTTGAAAGATATCCGCCATAAAAGACAATCGGAACAACCAAGTTTTATCATACAAACGGTCCTTCAAATTAAAAGAAGTATCTGCTGAAAGAAACATTTGTAATCGGCTCTAAGTTCAAATAGCCTTGTTAAAGTTTTTCCCCGAGACAGCCATCGCATTTCTGTATGGAGCAGCAGTGTTTTATGTTTGCTGCCATAATCTTCACACAATAATGAGAACAATCGGGATTGTAGTGGTCGTGATTTGATAAAATTAATTATTTTTACCGCTTCATCCATAACTAATTTTAGATTAGACAGCATTTGCTTCATCGCAAGTGCTTGTCTATGCAGAATACAATGACTGGAACTACAATTAGGCGCTTTATTTTTCATTCGTGACACTGCTCCTGCTGTTTTACCTGTCATCGCCTTGGCCCCATCTGTACAAATGTCAATGCAATTGTTCCAACTGAGATTATGTTCTTCAAAAAATATATTTATTTTATTAAAAATTTCTTCCCCGGTAGTGTTTGTAAGCAGCGATGAACACATAAGCATGTCTTCTTCAAAAGAACTTTTATATGGATATCTCACAATAACCAGCAGGATAGCCAAACCAGCGACATCAGTCGACTCGTCCATTTGCAAAGCGAATCGTGTATTTTGTAGACGTGTAACTAGTTCTTGTTTGACGTAGCTTGCCAGATCATGGATTCGTCGTGAAACAGTATCGTTTGATAGCGGAACAGTAGAAAGATGCTTTGCAGATTTTTCATCAAGCATACATTTTGTTATGTCTAATACACATGGTTTTATTAATTTCTCAGCGATAGTGTGCGCTTCACCTGCTTGTGCAATGCGATAGCTAACTAAGTATGATGCCTCCGTGGCCTTTTCGTTGGTAGTTTGTGTTACATGCATCATATTTTTTTGACTTTCTAATAACTGATCTTTTTTGCGAACAAAAAATTCTTTATTCTTGTCTTTAGTCTCGGGGTGTACGGTTTCTAAATGTCGACGCAATTTGGCAGGTGCCATGGAACTATTAGGAAGCAGTTTACTACAGAGCATGCAGAGAGGTGAGCCGTTGGAATCAACAAATCCGAAACTGATATAAGATTCATCAGACTTCCTTTTTTTCGTCTTTGAAACCGTCGAGCTTGACGTCGTGGCACTCGTGGCATCATCTTCTGGATCGGTGATTGCTAAATTCTCCGCGCGCATTGCTTTTGAACATTCAGCGTCATTAGAAGATGTTGTTGGAACACGTTTAACACCTTTAAGCCAACGTTCCATTCTTCTTTATTTATAATGTTACAAGTCAGGATAGTGGGGTTTAAATAATGCACAATCGTTACTGCGTATAAGAGACTAAATTTAGAACCTACAGGGAAGAAATGTATAAAACTGAGACAACAGAATACAGCAGGCAGTAAAACAATGAACACTAGTTTCTTGCTAGCGAGCTTGTAAGTAGGTAGTAACTTATCGCTCCGAACGCTAATCATCAACTGACGACGCCAACGCGCGATCGCCGCTTTTATACTTAGTCCTAGACTCGATCTCAAATATTCTCGAAAATACTCGAGTCGGCACCTTTGATAAACAAAAAGCAAAAATAAAAACAGAAATTTAAAAATAGCGTTGTAAACAATATCGACTTTATCCTTTGAAGTTAGAGACGAAAGTCGCTAGTTGACAACTATAGCGTCTAATTCAGAGGCGGCTTTTATCAAAGAGACTGAGCGCTTACAAGTATACTACCCGCTCATTTTAAGTTTGCCGCTGGCGATAGGTATGAGTGTATGACGTTCGAAATTTTTTATTTAATTGTAACAATAAAAATTGTGTACGTTAGATATTTGGGTAAAACTATGACACATTATAAGTTTTGTTGTCACGTGGGGGAGGGTACGCGCATTCCACAGACCGGCAAACTTAGAGCGAACGCGTTGTACAAGTATAAAATTGTTGAGACCAAACTTATGAGATATTGTACCAGCTAATGTAACACAAGCTTATACAAATACAAATAAATAAATAAATAACATTCATAGCGTTTTGTCTCCGCGCGGCCGCGGAGTCCGCACAGCCGCGGAGCGACCAGAGAGAGGTGTTTTGATTTTTTTATTTCTAAATTCTTGCGGAACCCCGACAGAGGTATCACGGAACCCTAGGGTTCCGCGGAACACACTTAGAGTATAGCTGTAGTAGAAAAACGAACTTTAAGAGCAACGAGAATAAGGAAAAGCTTTTTTATTTTGTGATATATGTAAATGAATAGCAAGTACTATACAAAGCGTTTCTTTTTTTAGGTACAGTAAGAAAATTAAAAAATAGTATTCCCTCAGAAGAAAGCTTACTTAAAATTCTGAATTTACCAAATGATTCTGTTCGACATGAAATAGATTCTCTACAAAACAATAACAAGCAATCAAATCTGAAAAGATTAAGACAGAGAGATCAAAAAACTAGACATATACTTCCAGCCAATCATGGTATGTAACAAATTCCATTACTGCTAAATTTTTAATTAAGTTTTACAACTGGCCATCTACCTATTGTCAACCCTCCTAGCGATAACAATGACCGCAGAAGGTTACCTTGCACGCAATCTAACAATTAAATATGAAATGCAACTTTGTCTATAATTTTGCCAGATGAAATGTTGAATTCCATTTAATTTATTCGCTCTTATCTTGTCCCGATAGTTAAAATGTAGCATACGGCTGATCACGGATCACCAACATGAAAGGAAAGATACTATTGTCATTCAATGAGTCAGCCATAACTAAAATGATACAATTTCTAAAATTGCAAACTTCATTTTGACCCAAGTTAGTAAACCGCATCTTGCAACGTACTGCAGCAGTCACGGGAATACTATTTCGTTTAATTCTTTCCCCGCCACGAGTCAGCTATCGCATTTGGAGATTAGGTAGCAACTATCGCAAACGTCACACAATTTTGCACGTTTGATTTTGTCACCCACCGACCATTGCACTACAGGTGGTAATGCAAATAATCACTACTTAGTGGCTGTTTTGGGGCAGTCAAGGTACTAACAGAAATTCAGAATATAGAAAATTAATGTATGCAAACAACTTTTAGTTATAGATACTTATTGGCATAACTAATTAATGGTGACTTCACAGTCTTAAATGATAAATCAAGGGGTTTGTCGTTATCAATATTAACTACACCAGAAAATGTCACTTGGTGACATTAGACTATCAATATTAATTACATCATAAAATATCGCTTAGTGACGTAGCTTACTTACGAATTCATCATCATCAGCCTAGCAACGTCCTAGCATCATCATCAGCCTAGCAATGTGTTGGCCTTAGCCCTTTTTATTGGACTTAAGCCCACCACACATCCCCAGCATAGTAACCTCAGTAAACTAGGTTCCGAAATGGTATCCATAAATAACACCGGGATTGGACCCTCAGGCAGTCCCGTTTCTAGTTATCTTGAGACCCAGAATAAATATTTTTAGAAAAGTTAAAACAGGAGGAGTCAGAAAAACTGATTCCAAATTAGACATAAGCCTGTGCTGCTATATAATGCTGCTGCCTACCTGTCTTATATTGAAAGTAAATGGTGGAGACACATTTTATTCTAACCCGTCACACACCGGTGATCGCCTACTAATTGCCTTGTAACTTATGTGTAGCAGCAGAATCCCACAAAGTCCACTTTAAAAAGAGATTAAGTATCGCTTCCTAAGGGAGCACAAGCTCAGTTTTGCTTCAAATTATATATAGTGACATTCTTAAATTTAATTTCAGGTACATTAAAACGCACATCGATGCGCAAACAGCATTTCAGAAAAGATTTTATTCATAATATGTCCAAAAACATGAATAATGAAGCGAACCACCAATACGAGCACGGGCATTCAAATTTGCACCACGTTCATGATGTACCTCATACACAAGAACCATCTCCTAGAACAATTGATCCAGCAAATTATTATTTTCAAAGAAATAATAATCATAATTCCGAAAAATATCACTCTGTCACACCAGTTTATTTTACATCTAGTTCAAACTATAGAATACCTCTACAAAAATGCACTCGGAAAACACAATTCAAAATTAACAAATATTGTAATGGTCACCAATGTACAAGACAAGATAATGGTTGTCATCAAACTATTACATGTCAAAGTGGGACTTTCGCAAATCCAATAATGCCTTATCATTTTTGTCCCTGTGCTATAGAATCTATCGCTAGATGTCCATTTTATTGTCCAGGTCTCTTTACCGTGACAGAGAATTGCCCTATGAAAGATATAACATATACTGATATCCCAAACATGGTGCGAAGTGGTAATCGTAAAACAGTAGAAGAGATAACTGTGCCAAAAGAATATTCTAAACAATTTCATGAATTAAAATCTAGTAAAATAAACAAAATTGTTCATGTATTAACAGAAAACTATGAATTACCTGAAGACATAGATGATGAAAGTGAACAATCAAAAGACAGTATACAGGATCGTGACTATTTATATCGTGCTTTTAATCCCAGTTTAAGAAGAAAACGAAAACATATGGATGATATTACTTTAAAACCATTTTGGAAACTAGACGAATTATCTTATAAAAGGACTCCAGATATGACATTAATAAGATATACAACATTACCGAACGTTAAAATACGTAAAACGGGCAGAAATTTACAACCTGCTAAAATGCTGTTTGATTCAACTGAAGCTATAACAATCAAACCAGAAACGCATTATACTAAAAAACAAATATATGAAGAACTTGATGATGAAATACAAACGACAGAAAAATATTTATCATTTGATGAATTAATGTATCTAAAGAAATTTAGCGATAATTTTATGGATTATAATCGTAGAAGACAAGGTGGTAGAAAAAACGATCAAAATAGCAATGGTAAAACTGTTCAAGCAACTACTACCAAACAAACAAATACTGTCAAACAAATTACTACCAAAGGCTCGACCACTCCTATCAAAATAGTTAGATCAGACTTTTCACTCGAAAATGAGTATACAGCAAACACCTTATTTGAACGAAGAAAACATTGTACTCGAAAATTAACATGTACATGGACTGCATTCACAGGGATGGCTGACGAAAATCGAATTAAAGAATTTGGTTCTCGGACACCCCCTGGTTATGTTGAGGGATGTACTCGGACTTCCACTTGTACTCGTGATTTTATGGACAGAAATAAAATAGCTATATCTACAACTGTAACTGATTTAGAGAATCATGAATCAACATCTGAAGATGAAGAATATTGTGAAAGACGATCTCTTAAAATCGACAAGCGAAATTCTGATCAATTAATCAATCAATCAAAAGATTTGAAGCCATTGCCTAGAGTTGAAAGAGATGATAATGCTTTACCTATAGATATAACTAATGTATCTAAAAATTACTCTACCGATTATGATAGTATCACTGAAAAAAATAATAAATTAAATCGGCAAAAGAGAATGCCTTCCAAGTTATTAACTTATGGTGATTTGTATTATTTGATCTTAAATAAATTAATCAAAGAAAATCAGGATGGAGACCATAAAATTAAAAAGTGTCCCTGCAATAGTGCGACTGATGTCAATAAATTTCCAATTTTATTTCTTTTATTTTGTCATTTAACATATATAAAAGCACAACATGTTTTTAATCAAATTAATTAATAATTAAAATTAAATGCAATTTGTATGCAATAAATTTGTAGAAATGAAATGTTTTATAATGTTAATTCAATAAATTTAAAACAATAAACATCCAACTATCAACAACATCCATCGATATATACGTAACACATCTGTTCCGTTCCGTGCACAATGAAACATTTCATTTAACTTAAGCTGTCTTAAATCTTCTACGACTTTCTGTAGTAATACTTTATAACTTAGATATTGTTCTCGAATACATTTATCTGGTCTTCTAAGCTTTTGTGATTTACTAGATCGATAGATATATGCTGATTTCTTAAATCTGTTGCTCCTATATTCCCCTCTTGGCTTCCTTTTCAAAGCTTCAGTTACATATTTGCTGTGCATGTTGTTTTTATTTGTAATATTAATGAAATGCCTGTGAAATCTGCCTAAAATAACAACAGACACATTTTTTTATTGTATTTGTTATATAATTCTATAATATTAAAAATATCTGAAATCTAGTTTCTAAAAATAATTTATATGTGTAGGTATTCATCCATTAGCAGAACAGCATCCAGTGTTGGACATAGGACTCTCTATGGTAGGACAGAATACCATAATCGCCACCCTAATCAAGTAGGCGTGGCTATTAGTTATCAATTTTCGAAGCAAGTATTCAATTCTTCTTTAGGCGCTTATTACAATTCTCCGAGAAAATATGGCTTTATTTTGGATTAAATAAGACATTAGTAGAGTTTGATTTGATAATAACGAGTACAATGGTGCAATGCCTATTTTTATTAATATCAACTATAGATCTAAATACCTATGAGAGAATGTCTCTACATCTATGTATATTACACATTAAATTGTGATATGTATTACATGTTTCAATGATTTTATTTTCGTCTAATTTAAAATCATCCAACGACTTTAATTAAACAAACCTAAAATTGTATATAATGTAACAGCTACTCAATTTGTTGTTCATGAGTATTTGCCTGCATACGTTTTAAAAAGTCTTGCATAACACCAAATCGATGCTTATACATTTTTTTATTAGGTATTATATTGTCGTTAGGTATCGAACTAAATGCAGTTGTGCTTTCTGTGGCTGTTTCAGAATCAAATATCTCATCCAAAAAATCTTTAGTAAATGTACTCATTTTTAAGTTTGATATTTCCATCTCTATATCAGACTGAGCTAAATGCATATCATCGTAATATAACTCTGTAGTTTCACTACTAATACCCTCATTATCTTCTGGAAAAAAATAGTGGCCAGTAGACTCTCTATTGGATTTTACTTTTGCCAATTCAGCTTGGATCTTAATTGGTTTCACTATAGGTAAGGTTTCAGGATACGGCTGATAAGAATCCGTGGTAGGCATTTTATCTGAAAAAAGAAATCAAGAAGTATAACTATAAAAATAAATTAATTTCCTTAAAATAATTGCTATATTGATAAAAAAACTACTTTTGTACTACCGATAGTAATAAAAGTGATAACCAATGATGACAAAAACATAACGCTAACAACCAATATATTACATGCAACAGCAATCCAATACTACGTATCATTGAGCCATTGTACAATAAAGTTTATAACAAAGTACCATTGTTCCTAAAGATAACAGCTTCTATCAAATCTACAAGTAATGTGGAATTAACATAATCTTTTGCTGTAGTCTTCATTGTTGTATGAATCTCTTTTGTATTATAAATCTGGCCAACAAAAGCCGCCACATTTTCATCGTTAAAAGATATTTCTGATATTGCACTTCCAGGTACTGTTGTTGATAATAAATCCTTGATTATTGCATCTTTACTCAATTTTTTCTTTATCAAATTAATGAAATCATTCAGTAAGTCTTCTTTGTTAGTTATATTTCTAGTAATGGCAGTTATTCCTACTCTAAGAGTTTTGGGATCAAACAAATGATGAATATAATCAAAAGGCAAAGATTCTTGATCAGAATCATCTTCTACACCAGAAATACTTAACGCGTCTTGTATCGTAGCAATAGTATTGAAAACTTCTTTAGTTGTATTTTCTGATGCCTTACTTGTTCTGGTAGACACAAATTCATCATATTTATCTGCTTCGTACATCTTGGTGGTTTCTAAATTCATTCCCGCCTTATGTGCTAGAAGTAAGATATAACTAGTTTTAAGTGAAACCGTTCTCAGAAGAAAATAATTACGAAATATTAGGAAATTAAGTAGAATTATGGAGAATATGATCTTTCTACTAAAAGTTTCAACAGTCCAAACATGTAAGCAAGATCAACCACAATCTGTGGTCTAATCGTATTCATATCAGCAGAAAACAGCACTGCCGGTGGCAGCAAGGTAACTTCACAACGCTTCTTGTCTGTGATCCACCTCTCAAAGGATCATATATTTATCTTTATAATATATTATGTTTATAAAAGCATTGAATGACAATAGACATGAGATTAAAATATATTCTATTTTTTATGAATAAATAATTAAAACTCTTTTAACCTACCACATAGGACCTTGTAATCAGGATCACATATACCATCAGAACAAGCGGAGCATGGTGCACCACAAGAATATACAGTTTTATTCCGACGATTTCCAGCAGGAGCAAAATTGCATACCAATCTATAAACAGCCCTATAACGTGCTCCTTCTAAATGTTCCTACAAAAGTTTAATATTGACACTTGTTATAATATTTAATTAAATAATATGAAAAGAGTAGAAAGTAATCTGGAGCAGTAACACCTTTTTGGAATGATCAATAAACTGCTACAGCTGGTGCTCGATTCAACGGCGCCAACTTTTGACTTTTTGAAGTTAAAGTTTTTAAATGTATTTGTATTTACTTATTATTTATCGCTCACTATAAATGATAATATCTAAAGACATTGCATATTTCAGAATTCTGTAAGCAACAGTGCCAAAGTTTTATGTGAAATTTGTGCCTCGTTGGCAAAAACTCGTTTCGCTAAGTACGAGTATCTTTAGTTCTACATAATGAGTGGCAAGCTTAATACTACTAACTAGACACCAAGTACATAAAATGCGCTCCAAAATGACTGAATCTCATTATTAAATTACCCGCCAAACATTTTTACCTACCTAGGACTTTAGACCAGGAAGTCATATTGTGATTATTTTGGATAAAATATAATATTAATAAATATGGCAATATGTATGACCTGAACAGAGATGTAATGAGTGAAATATTTTACACATAATCGTTTAAGTCTTACTTGAAATTTAACTCCCCCACATCCAACCTCCAATGAATCCTCCCAGACTAGTTGAGTGAAATAATCATAATGAGAATTTCCAATCTCATAGGATCTGTAAAAATAGGCTCGTATTAAGAACTTAAACTGAAACATCCGATTAGGTGACTATAAGTATACTTCTTAATTTTCATGTAGTGACGGAATAAAAATACAATTCACCACCCCATTTTGACCATAGGTGTCGCAAAAGATGACTTAGAGATACAATATTCTCATAACATCAATTCAAGAGAAAGAAAACTAGAAATAAAACCCTGTATCAACCCATTTGACTAGCTGTGGTATATATAGTAGCTCAATTTTACTCCTATTGATGAGAAAGTACGAGCCCAGCTGTGCAAAATCTATGAACTTACATCAATGAGACGACCGGTCACAAAACCATAGCCAAAACTTTTGTGATAAGAACGATGCAAGATTTTTGGTGTTTACGCGAATTATTACACATTGTAAATGATTTTATCGCATTTGTATTTGATTTTTGACTGTTCGATGTTTCCAACACTTTACTGTGATCATTCGCAGTCCACCCGTGACCATGAGCGCTGTAAAGTGTTCCAAACGTCAGACAATCAAAAATCAAATACAAACGCGATAAAATCCGTAAAAATAGTTTCATTTACAATGGAAGAAACACGTATTGTGTCGACCCCAAGTAATAAGAAAAGAATGACGATGTTAACGATGAGGAAGCTAATAGTAAATGTATTTAACTTACGGTACATATCTAGATATTATCGAAGAGTTCAACTTCAGCAATTCCATATACCATACATCGACCAAAGCTAACGGTGTCAGTCCAGGTGAGTCGCCTTGCACTGTAGCGATATTTTGTCCAACGGGTATATTACCTGCTGTTGACAAAAGTATTTATGTCATCATCACCATCTCAGCTCACATAGCTCCTACTATTGGGCTCGAGACTCCTCTACTATGGGAGGGAAATTGACCTTGATTTATAGTATAACCACACTGGTCAGATGTATTAGTATAGGGTTTTGTTTGGAATTCTGCTTCTCTTGCGTAGATGTTATTTGCTTATTGAATTCCTTAGTAGTCTTTTACAGCATCCGCGGGCAAGATATGGAGCGGTGAATTGTATTCTTATTCCGTCACCACACGAACGAGTATTTACATAACACTAGTAAATTCTATTTCACCTGCTTAATGGTTGTTCCCCTGGGTATATATGGATAAAATATAGCCTGTTACTCGCTAATAATGTAGCGTTACATTTGTGAAAGAATTTTAAAATTTGTTTAGGTTTAAGCGTGAAAGTGTAACAAATAATCGTATTCAAATTCGCATTATAATAAGTCAGGATATTTATAACAGCAGCGTATCCAAGTTTTTATTACGAAAACTTTCAAAATAATAAAACAAAAATATATGAATAAAATAACACTAAATCTTTCTTAAAATTCTTTTACCAATAGAAAGCTACATTATCAACGAGTAACATGAGTTATATTTTATTCCAGCATTCTCACGGGAACGGGAACTACGCGACTTAAACCGCGAGAATTTGCTAGTATAGAATATCAATTAATATTTATAAGAATATATCCGAAATAATCCGTGTAAGTTTTGTTTTGAGATTTTATACGTCCGGTGCTGTTATCAAACATATTGGAATGTGTGTATGACAGGTTAAGAATGAATATGATACCCTTAATTATACAACTACTTAATAGATGATCAAAATCCCTTGCAATATGAGGATTTATATTCAATACGGTTTAATCTTAGAATAATAACGTATAGAAGTTAAGTTCGCGCACAAAAAGTGAAGCATTTCAACTGGAGCCTAATGGAGCTTACGCCGGAACTGTTCCGTAATGTACAAGTCATTGTACTGCACGTAAGTACGCAACTTTTAAAAAATAAATAGGTAATTATGACGGTTTGTACATTCAAATGGTGTCATAACACATTTGAAAAACTTAAAAAGGTTTTTAACATTAGTTTTAAAAGTATTTCGACGATTTATGTTAATAAAAACAAAATTTGATTTCATAATTTGCATAGTGGTGTGTATGTGTGTAATCATCTGCGCGCCATTAGTATTTTTAGATTCATGTTTCGAACGTTCGAAGTATTGACACTATCCTTCTATACGTTAGTATTCTAAGGGTTTAATGTCTTTTTCTCCATTTGTTGACGGTACATATAAGAATAATGTGTAACGAAGGATTGCTGGCCTAATAGTGGACATCGATTGACTAAATATTTAAATGATTGACTTTATGTTGATATCAAAACAAAACTCTGCTAACTAACCTAAATCACGACAAGTATCTTTTAAATCTGGAACGCCATGTTTGACGCACTGGTCGGCCCATCGTTGCGCAGACAATTCTAATTTCGAATTCCATCGCTGCAAAACATTTTTTTAATGACAATAACCATGCACTAAGGAAATAAAATGTTTATAAACTTTGTATCGCAGAGGAGTTCACAAACATATAACTGACGGATACAATTTACACCCAGAGTCAAAAATAACAATCTGTGAATCGTTACGTTATGTCAGTATCTTAGGCATGGAGCTCATGGGTTTAGAATTCAGTCTTTGATTTTCAAGATAAGCAGGACCAAGAGAAGACACCAGCACTCTTGGACAGTACTCCACTATTGGACATGCATCCATCCATCCGGTCAGCAGCTGGAGGGCATCATCCACAAGAGAATGCCGCTCAGAACGGCCCTATCCGGTCCAGAACGTGCTAATTTATCGTCTTTGACGTTCGTATTGTATTTCCAAAGTGCGATGATTAATTGCAATAAAATAGACTGACGTATGGACATCTAGAAATTTAATTAAACTGACTTGAGGAATACAAATGTTTTCTCTTGGCTCTCTCAATAGATGTGGAAATGGCTTTGAATCTTTATTTTGCCTATTTTGAGTTCAAATTTTAGTATTTCAAGGTGGTTTTTCAAAGAACCGGTAATAGAGGCGAGTCAAAATAGGCATGGGGAGGCAGGTTCGGGAATCGCACGCCTCTCTTCTATCGCCCGCAGATATTACGGGCAGGGTGTAGTGTAACTATAAATTATAGAAAATAGGCAAAGGTGTAGGACGTGTATACTGCAAACTGAACAGAGATAGCGACAAAAATGGCTAATGTATCCAGGATCGCGCGATTGAATTTGCTAACGAAGAAATCGTTTTCAGAGTAATTTCGCTAACCACAAATCTTCTCTTGCAATCGTATTAGCGGCTTACGAATCGTTAGTTCTTTTACGATACCTACTAAAATGAAAGAAAATATGTTTTTTTATTCGTTACCACGCGAATAGTGTTGATAACGCTTGTAATAATATTTACTATAGCAATTACCAATCTCATCATGCCCGCTGCGGGCGGTAAGGACTTGATTTCGCCGCCAGCTATTTTACTACGACGGTTATTTATCTTATTAAGAAGTCTTTGTCTATCTATGTCGTTAAATATTGTTCGTTCGTAAGATAAGCAAGTACTGTCTGGATCTTTGACCTTTAAATATAATAAAAGATTATTATAAGACTACTAAACTAATTAAACATGTAAAAAAGATTAAAAGGCGTGTAATTACACGTGGTATAAACCGTTAGTTTCAAACTAATCCTTGACATGATGACATAGATAAGGATTAAATTAAAATGAACTCTTCATCCGTCCGTCTGTCCATCTATCAACCCAATTAATATATCCGAAGTGATGATTAGTCGCTCATTAAAAAGTTTCACTTCAAAAACGCATATTAATTAAATTTCTTCTTTTCAGTCGGTATATTGAAAAATTAGTAGGTATTAAGAGGTCCGACCGAAATTTCGGTTTCGGCCTAGTTTCGTTCAAAAAACGGGTTTCAGTTTAATTTCGGTTTCGTCTAATAATCGAGCCGAAACAACAGCCAAAACCGAAACTGAATTCGTGAGTTTTCGCGCTGCGCTAGGACATACTCGATACATGAGGTGCATTTTACCGCGTTCATAATAATCTCACAATTTTGGTACTTTCGTGTGTATATACGTGTCGTGAATTTTATAGTTTGAGGTGATCTCTTCAAAACAGGTATATTATATTTCACTAATTATATGGTGTATGGGGATAACGAGAGGAGTAAGGGGATAACGGTTACTAAGATCTGACACCGGCCCAATTGTCAACCTCACCTGCCCGCGTCCGGTGGTTCGTTATGAATAGCCGGCGGCGACGCCCTCTGGTGCCGCGGTGCTCCTTGCTAGATAACAGACGAGGCAATGGCGACCGAGCAGTGGCGGGATAACCACACACCCGACTGCGGTTGGAAGAGGCTACAGCGGCCTTGGGGTCTAAATAGCTCCAAAAAGGACTGGGGCAGAAGGCAACGGGAAACCACTGCTTCTATTTTCCCAAGAAAGTTAGCATGAAGAATCAAATAAGAAATAGTATGTCTGGCGATCCGGCTAACGCCCGGCGCCACTTCCCCGGGAGAGGTGGTGCGAAATGTGCAACCGGCCATGCGCTCGTGGCTCTTCAGGCGCCGCATGGAAATTCTGCTACTGATGAACCAAACACTAGCAAATCAATCCGCCACCCGCACCGAATCGGAACATGGAATGTGCGTGGCCTCAACCAACCTGGCAAACTGCAAATTGTGGAGAATGAAATACAGAGGAAAAATGTTCACCTGCTAGGGCTAAGCGAGACGCATTGGAAAGGACAGGGTCATTATATACTTGAATCTGGTAGTACAATATATTTCTCAGGCCCAGAACATGAAAGAAGCAGAGGAGTGGCTTTCATCGTGCCACGATATATGAACAATTGCGTCTTAGGCTATAATCCAGTCAGTGATCGAATAGTCACATTGCACCTAAATACCATACCATGCAAACTGAACATTGTGCAGGTATATGCTCCTACTTCTCAGTCAACTCAAGAAGAAATAGATGACTTTTATGATACGCTGACGGCCACACTTAAACGGCTATCAAAGCGGGATGTTACCATCATCTTGGGAGACTTTAATGCCAAAGTTGGTGACACCAAAAACGAGGATCATCTTCGTCGCGTTGTGGGGAAGCATGGTATCGGGGAACGAAATGACAGGGGTGAGCGCTTGTTACAGTTTTGTTGTGAAGAAAATTTTACCATCTCCAACACTTGCTTCGAACGTCATAGGCGCAGACTGTATACATGGATATCACCAGGAGACAGATGTAGAAACCAAATCGACTACGTACTGATAGGCACACGATGGAGAAGCTCAGTAACGAATGCCACAACCTACCCCGGTGCTGACTGCGGCTCCGACCACCAGCTTTTGGTAGCAACAATCCAATTACGGCTAAAGAGGATAAAGAGACCTAAAGTAGTTCCGAATATGCGAAGTATAGACCTCAATGGCTTTAGACAAGGTTTTGAGAAAATAGTGACAGATATTCCGAATGACTTAGACAGCGATAGTAAGTGGGAACAATTCAAGGGGATGGTTGAAAAGACAGCTATCGAGAACAAGCGGGCAGAACCCGTCATGAAGGATTTCATTACACCAGAGACGGCGCAAATCATTCTTGAGAGACGTGAACTAAAAGAAAACGGTTTATGTTCACCCAGAGATTTGCAGCGGTATTCAGAACTCAGTCGCCAAGTCCAATTACATTGTCGGCAGGACTATGATAGTTTCATCAATGGAATTTGTCTGGAACTCGAACAACACTCCCTAAGGAATGAGTCCGCGTATCTCTTTCAGAAAGTTAAGGAATTGACTGGAACGCGTAAACCTAAGACATGTGTCATTGAGGACAAAAACGGACGCCTACTTACAGATGTCGCTGACGTGTTAGAGCGCTGGAAAACGTACTGCGCCGAGTTGTTTGACACAAAAGACACTGCAAATGTTGTAATTACATGGTCAGCAGAAGAACCGGACATCTTACTTTCGGAAATCGAGCACGCTATCAAGGCTCTTAAGTGCAAGAAGTCTCCAGGCAAGGATGGTACTACGGCCGAAGTACTAAAACACCTTGGTCAAAAAGGCACAAGAGCAATTGTTGATATATGCAACACCATCTGGAAAACGGGAAAATGGCCGAAAGACTGGACAGAATCGGTGTTCATACCCTTACACAAGAAAGGTTCTTCGAAAGACTGTGGAAATTATAGAACGATAGCACTAATATCACATGCTAGTAAGATCCTCCTCCATGTCATCAACCGACGTCTTAACTACTTTTTAAGGCGACAGATACCCGAAGAGCAAGCAGGTTTTGTGAAGGGCAAGGGAACAAGGGAACAAATATTGAACGTCCGTCAAATCATTGAGAAAAGCAGGGAGTTCAATAGCTCTGTGATCCTGTGCTTTATAGATTACACAAAAGCTTTTGACTGCGTGCAATGGAGTCACCTATGGAACGTGCTACTGGAAATGGGAGTTCCTGAACATCTTGTCGCTTTAATACAGAGCTTGTACTCGGAAAATCGCTCTTTCATTCGGATAGGTACAGAATGCTCCAATATGTTCCAGACGAAAAAAGGTGTAAGACAAGGTTGCATATTGTCCCCTACACTTTTCAACATATATGGAGAGTATATAATGCGAAAAACCATAGAAAACTGGGAGAAAGGTTTTCCTATAGGTGGAAAGAGATTATCAAATCTTCGATATGCCGACGATACCGTTCTTCTGGCAACATGCATGGAAGATATGAATGAGCTATTCCGAAGACTCGAAATTGAAAGTGGCAAAATTGGTCTCGTAGTGAACAGAGCAAAGACTAGGGTGATGATAGTGGATCGTACCGGGACGCTGGCAAATGTCACCTGCAACATTCCGGGCATTAACGTGGTCGACCACTACATTTACCTTGGCTCCCAAATATGCAACGATGGCAGCTGTGCCCCCGAGATAAAAAGACGCATCGGAATGGCTAAAGATGCTATGACCCGTTTGAGCGTCATTTGGAGGAAGAGAGGAATAGGTATTATAACCAAGATGCGGTTGATCCGAGCTCTGGTATTCCCTATTTTCCTCTATGGCGTAGAAACGTGGACAATCTTAGCCCGAGAACGACAAAGGATTGATGCATTCGAGATGTGGTGCTGGAGGCGATTACTCCGAATACCTTGGACCGCAAAACGCACCAATGTATCTATCTTGAGTCAGCTCAGAATAAAAACCCGTTTGTCGACAATATGCCAACAACGCATACTTTCCTATTTCGGACACACAGTGCGCAGAGGCGATGAGAGTCTGGAAAAGCTGATTGTCGTTGGGAACACCGAAGGCAAGAGATCGCGTGGTCGTTCACCAACTAGATGGACTGATCAAGTGAAAGACTCATCATCCTCCAAATTCTATGCGGTCGTGAGAGACGCGCTGGATCGAGACCGGTGGAGGCAGATCATCCGCTCCAGATGTAGCTCCGATGCTAACCACGATCCTCAGATATGAGGGACCGACTTTAGAGAGAGATATGGTGTAGTTCATAAATTATCGAGAACAATTTTTGTCTGCAATTTTTTTAAATACAAGGTTGTACAAACACAAGAGTAGCTTATCACCTAGGTTTTAAATCGAAATTATTTTTTTCTTATAGTGTAGTTTCGTAAGTTTCATTTTATATTTATATTACTAAAGAGTAAAAACTGGCTGATTATCATAAACTATTTATTTTTCATCTCACAAAAATATTGATCTTATAATTTACACAGAAGTTTCTGTTTCGGCCGAAACTGAATCTCGAGTCGAAATTCGGTTTTGGTTTCGGTTTCGGTCATAAAAAGTAATTTCGATCAGACACTATTAATAATCTAACATAATAATAGTATTTGGACGACCGAGCTTAGCTCTCTATTTATTTTTTGGTAATTTGTATTTTTTTTTTTCAAAAATAATTTTAGATATTAATAGTTTTTCCACAAAACTAGAATCTTTAATCGTTGTAACACCCGACGCAAAAAGAGGAGTGACAAATTTGAGGTGTCTGTATATTTGTCTGTCTCTGTGCTTGTTTGTCTGACTATCTCTGTGCCTGTCTGTGACGTCGGAGCTCCTAAACAAATGGACAGATTATGATACGGCTTAGAATAATAACGTATAGAAGGATAGTGTCAATACTTCGAAAGTTCGAAACTTGAATCTAAAAATATTACATGCGCGCAAACGATTACACACGTAGACACGCACACCACTATACAAATTATGAAATCAAATTTTGTTTTTATTAACATAAATCGTCGAAATAATTTTAAAACTAATGTTAAAAACCTTTTTAAGTTTTTCAAATGTGTTGTGACATCATTTGAATGCACAAACCGTCATAATTACCTATTTATTTTTTAAGAGTTGCGTACGTACGTGCAGTACAATGACTTGTACATTACGGAACGGTTCCGGCGTAAGCTCCATTAGGCTCCAATTGAAATGCTTCCCTTTTTGTGCGCGAACTTACCTTCTATACGTTATTATTCTAAGTGATACGGTTTAATTTGTTTGAAAGCTGATGTAATCCAGTTTGTTCTTAGCTACAATTTATAACAATATAATAATATTATTCTGGCGTTTTATGGACATCAGCTCTTTTTGTTATCTGTCGTTAGGATATCAGACATATAATAATTACTTTACTTTCAAGAATATCTGTGACCTAACATTTGAAACGCCCATGTATAATGCTGACTGAGCTAGTCTGATGATGAAACTTGAAGGCGAAATTTTTTATTGTCTATTAGTAAACCCATTTGGCCTCATAAAATTCGCCGTAACTAGTATTGTTCAATTCTCCAGATGACCGTAACGTGATTAGAGTTTATTTTACTTTTTAGAGTTTATTTTTTGTTCACGTTGGGCATTACTAAATTTCTTTATTTTACACTGTTCTGTTATTAAATAAAAGAGAATTTGTGTGTGTTTTAATAGAAAAATTGTAGGAACAATCCGTACAATTCGTTCTTTTTTCTAGTTTTATTCAGTTAACTACACGTAACTATTACAACATATTAATTTGTGACTTATTGGTCTAATGCCAGGAATCCTAGGTTCGGCTCTTAGAATGAGACCGATCCAAAAACAAATGTGGGAACTTCATCAGATTAGCGTCAAAGGCTGAGTTGTGTGATGAAATTTTAGTGCCTCAACTTTTAGGGATGAAGTACAAAACATATGATACGATCGTATATTGCAACGAGAACATTTACTTTTTTATGTACTACTTTACTTATCACAAAACGGATGCCAACTGAATATAATGTAGATAAATCTGGACTGATCTTTCAAAGAGTCGTATTAATGACTAGCAACCCGCCCTCGCTTCGCTTCGGTTATAGCTTATAGTCGTTTTACCCTCGTAGTTCCCGTTTCCGTAGGAATACCGGGATAAAATATAGCCTAGTTTACGCCCTGATATTATAGCTTTCCATTGGTGAAAGAATTTTTGAAATCGGTCCAGCCGTTTTGTAGATTACCCGGAACAAACAGACAGACAGACAGACAGACAAAAATTTTTTAATTGCTATTTTAGGCATAGGTGTCGTGCAAATAACCGTGTAAGCATGAAAAAAGCCTATTATTTTGACATTACAAACAGACACTCCAATTTTATTTATTGGTATAGACTACTTATCTTTATTTTTGTTCATCTACACTTCTACACTAATATTATAAAGAGAAAAGATTTGTATTTTTGTATGTAACGAATAAACTCAAAAAGTACTGGACCGATTTTAAAAATTCTTTCACCATTGGAAAGCTATAATATCAGGGAGTAACATAGGCTATATTTTATCCCGGTATTCCCACGGGGACAGGAACTACGCGCGTAAGGCGACTGAATCCGAAGCGAAGCGAGGGCGGATTGCTAGTTATTTATAAATTAATTTGGCCTTGGAAGGGTTTTTGCCCATAGTGACGTCTACTATTGAACAAAGCCCTTACCAATAGGGGATAATGCCATAATCGCTATGCTTTTAAGCGAATTAGCCATTGCAGTTGGCTTTACCTTTGTGTTTCCCAGTAAAGAGCTACTAGCCACACAACTTACAAAAACCTGTTTTTACCAATCACACAGTAAAGAAAGAGGATGATGACAAATTTTATGAATGACCCATCACCACAAGGAGTGTGTACCTTCATATGTTTTTTTATTCATAACTGGACTCGTTATTAAATGAAATACTTACCCCGTATTTACAAAGAGTATGCTGTTGGCTATTATTACAAAATTCTGCACTGCAGTAATCTGTGCTGTTGCATTTTGCCAAAAATACTAAACAAAGATGAATGATTAATATTTTCTTTGAAGTCAACATTAATATTTAGTATGTAGTGAATGCTTAAAAAAATTAACGCGGGCGGGAGTTGTAGACATGTGACTCTCGATGGTCAAGAATGCAATTATTCATCATGTTTTCAACCTACTTTAAAAAAGAAGGTGTTTCTGCCACCGAAATCAAGGAATCGGTATTGATGTTCAGTACAGTGATAATGGAGGTGGGGATTGGTAAGTTATAGCACTGTATGTCGCCCCTTGCAGACGGATCTTGTCCCGGATGAATCGGACGGTGCCTTCCGACCATAGTTTGCCATAAAAAGGGACAGGTTCTCAATTCGTATATTTATATTTCTATGCATACTCGGATAAATTCGTCATTCTGACGGAGTTACCTATGCCTACACCGGGTTACAAAAATTTATTTCTTTCAGAAATTACTTTAAGATTTCATTTAAAATTTGTAAATATTTGATGCATTTGGATCTCTTTTTTGATGTAAAACATCTATAGTCGCAGGTAAATCGATGGATGGTGTGGCCACGCTTCGCCACTCTAGATATATGATAGTAAGTTTAGTTCCGGCCAATTATCATAGTAGGTCAATTACAATATGATTTTTTTTTTTATTTAATGAAGCTTTGGCAAGGAAGCCATCAGCTTAAACCAAATTACAAAGTTAATTATAAGTTCTCGTATTATTTACTTCTTCATATTGTATAACTTATTTATAGTCATTGTCCGTCAGTTAGTCAAGTCGTTATCATTAATTAGGCGCTGAAAACCTAATTAGATGATTTCTCTGGGAATTCCGGTTGAATATGAAAATACACGTAAACCACTCTTATATCACATTCACCACCCTTCAGCACCTTAACTATATTATATTACATAAAATATCAGCTAAATTATACAATATAACACTATAAAACACTAAAAAAATGAATATAATACAAGAGCTTAACATGATATTTCCAAATTCGCGCCGAAACTTTGATACAATATGCTCGTCAGAGGCATCGATTATAACTATTATATTATTTTATACTAGCAACCCGCCCTCGCTTCGCTTTGGTTTCAGTCGCCTTACCCGCGTAGTTCCCGTTTTCGGTGAGAATACCGGGATAAAATATAGCCTATATTACTCCTTGATATTATAGTTTTCCATTGGTGAAAGAGTTTTTGAAATCGGTTCGGTGGTTTAAGCGTGCAAGCGTAACAAACAAACAAACTTACTTCTGCATTTATAATATTAGTAAGAACTAGCTTTTGCCCGCGGCTTCGCCCGCGTAAAAATTTACTTGCATATTGAACTATTATCGCAAAGAATATTATCGACATAAAAAGTATTACATTTCTTAATTTAAGAAATACTCTATCTACGTGTCAATTTTCATCCAAATCTGTTTAACAGTTTAAGCGTGATTGAGTAACAAACATCCAAATATCTTCACAAACTTTCACATTTGAATATTACTTCCAGCCTTGTAGTTCAGATTGCCATGCAAATACGATGGTATTGTGGCCTTTCCTTAGTCTCTGATAACGTACTTTCTATTGGTGAAAAAAAATTATATCAATCAAACACCCGCAGTTTCATTCACGTAGACCCCATTCCCATGCCAATACCGAGATAAAAAATGCCTATGTAACTTGCTGATATTATAAATTTACATGGGTAAAAAAAAAATATATAAATCCCAGAAATATCAGAGATATAAATTGCCTATGCTACTCGCTGACAACATAGGTAGCTTTCCATTGGTGAAAGAATTTTAAAAATTGGTCAACATCCCCCGGTATAGTTGTCGTTCCTGGGCAAATACCGGGATGAAAATAGCCTTTATATGGTATTCACTGATAATATAGCTTTTCATTAGTGAATTAATTTTTTAAACCATTATATTCCCGTGATTTAACCGGCATTGTACCCGATCCCGTAGGAATATCGGGATAAAAATAGCTTAAATATGTTACTCGCTTAAAAATAGCTTTCCATTAGTGAAATAATTTTAAAATCGACTTAATTCATCCACACCGGGATAAAATATAGCCTGAGATAAAATAGTCTAAGTTATTCCTTATGTACGACTGGTAGACCTGATGGTAAAATATAATCAATATCGGTCCAGCCATTTTGAAGATTACCTGTAACGAATAGACAGACAGACAAAAAAATTTGGACCGTATTGTGTGAGCATAAATAAAACCTATTATTTTGATAGACAAACAGACGCTTCAAATTTATTTATTTGTAGAGATAGAAAATTGTAATAATATTTTGATTGTAACTTACTGTCTGGTAGCTGCTAGAAATATTACCACGTTTTCATTGTTCGTGGGTGTCGCAAAATACTACTAAGACAAAGATTTACATCGACCTGGACCAATTGGTGATGCCGTCTGGCCAACAATGTCGGCCAGGTCATAAAATGTTGCTAGAACCTTTGCAATATATCTACGATGGCAGTAGTAGGTACCCTACCTACATATCGCGTCGATCCAAAGTAATTAGGATAAGAGCAAGATATATCATTGGCTGGGTGTCTTCGACTATATGCGTTTTATCCTTTTGGGGCAGCCCAAAATTGTTTCTTAGTGCGTGCTTACCCCAAATAACCGAAATCGGTATACAAAATTTCACATTCTTAGGCCCGGTATCTTTGGCTATACGCTTTCAACCTCTTAGGGGTTGAATTGCCAAAAATTCTTTGTTAGAGCTCGCTTATCCTTGCCAAAATTATTTTCATAGTGCTTGGTAAGTGAGCACTAAGAAAATCTGGGGGTAATCCAAGAAAGCCAACCGTGTACTAAAATGATCCTTCCTAGGCTCAGTGATTTCGGTTAAACGCTTTTCACTCCCTTAGGGCTAAAATTGCAAAAATCTCTCTTCCCCCAAGAAAGGCAACTTTATACAAAATTGTACATGTTTCTAGGCCTAATGATTTCGCATACGCGTATATTTATTATTACGCATATTATCATTACGCATAAAACAAACGCATATACACTCATTTGCAAAAAAAACGGGCACCTAAGCAATGAACCATTTCAAATGTTAATATTTCTTTGTTTGATAATTATAGGTAGTTTTATCCACACAATTTGCTAAATTAATAAGAAAATAATCGTTTTCATCAGTATTTCATAAAATTTAGATACAATTTATGGGAAATAATGCTAAACCTCGCTAGTAGTGTATATTCGCTAGTAGTGCATATGCTCATGAAGTAAAAATAAAAAAGTTTTTTTGTTTGTTTTTCTTTAATAAAGTAAAAGCAGATAAATGTTTAGTATCGAGTGTGACCCCCTCTAGCTAAAATCACAGCTTGAATTCGTCTGGGCATGCTAGCGAGTATATCCCGGATACTTGCTTGCGGAATACGTTCCCACTCCGCAGTAATCACATTCTTCAGCTCTCTGATGGTCTGCGGAGCCGGGTGTACTGATCTCACACGCCGTTTCAGAACGTCCCAGACATGCTCTATGGGATTGAGGTCGGGACTTCGAGCTGGCCAATCCAAACGACGAATGCCGACCTCTTGCAATACGCATTAACATCGCGGGATCGGTGGGCGCGAGCATTGTCGTCCATAAAAATCGAGTCTTCACCTAGAGCGGCCAATGCGGGTTGTGCATGAGAAATTAGAACTTCCGTTATGTATCGATGCCCAGTCAGTGAGCCGTTTTCAATGAAGACTAACTCTGTACGATCCATTGAATTTATTCCTGCCCAAAACATAACAGAGCCCCCACCATAAGGTGTGATTTCTTCGAAACATGCCTCTGCAAAGCGTTCTCCTTGTCTTCTTAGCACTCGCCGACGTCGATCTTCACCGAACAGAGATATCCTGGCTTCATCAGAGAACAAAACCCTATTCCAATCGTCTTGAGTCCATGATTCACAATTTCTAGCGAACCTAAGCCTGTGAACTCTGTGCTCACGGAGTAATTTGGGGCCGCGGGCCGGGCGGTGACTGCGTATATTGGCAGCGAGAAGCCTCCTCCTGACCGTCCATAGACTAATATGCACATTTCTTACTTCTTGGAGGTTGTTCTTAAGATCCACATACGAAGATTTGCGATTTCTCAATGCGCGACTCACAAGAGAACGATCATCCCGTGGTTGGGTACATGGTTTTCTTCCAGAACCAGGCCTTCTCTCGACGGAACCAGTCTCCTGATATCGCTGCCAGGTCCTTTGGACTGTCGAGCGACTAACATTTAGCCTCCTAGCCACGAAACATTGGCTGCAACCCTCTTCAAGCAGCGCGATAATTTTGGTAGCTTTTACCACTTTATCTACCATTTTTGATACAGCCAAACAGCATTAAATAAAGCTTTGACAGTCAAGGATATGAAATTAATCGATAAAAATTTAATAAAAGTTATGAAAGTCGATGTTAACTTCTGGAACTTCGCGCCAAAAATGTAGGATAAAAAGGGGTTTTCTGTAAAAATGAACATCAAATGAAAAATTGAATTTAGAACGTACTTTTTTAAATACCACAGCATTTTTAAAACCGGCCAGTAACGTGTACAAACGATTGAAACCTTTTTGGTATTGTATCTTTTTAAATATGAATGAAAATCAAAACCGCCCGTTTTTTTTGCAAATGAGTTTATTTTGCACCCCTTTAGGAGTTGATTTTGATAAAATAATTTCTTAGAGCTCACTTAAAACAAAGGAAAGAGAATTGCATAGAAAGTTTTACGTTCCTAGCTCCAAGAGTTTCGTCTATACGCTTTTCACTCACTTAAGGGGGTGATTTTCCAAAAATCCTTTGCTAGTGCTCGTGTACCCCAAGAAATAAGACGACGTAAAAAGAAAATACTTTCCCCTATTTCAACCCCTTATACCTATTTTTTCGCAATAAAAAGTAGCCTTATATACTTTCTCAAGCTTTAGTTCATCTCTGTACCAAATTTCATCAAAATCGGTTAAGTGGTTTCGACGTGAAAGACTATATGCTTTTCAATCCCCTTTTTTTTGGGGTGAACTGCGGTCAGTGCGTTCCTCGCACCACTCCGTCCGGGGCGACAGAGGGGCGTAAGCACGCAACACCCGCAACCCACCCGAACACCACGTCGCCTTCGTCGTTGGACCGACCACCGGAGCAGGGTTACTTGTGCTTTTCAACCCCTTAAGGAGGTGAATTACCAAAAATCCTTTGCTAGTACTCGTGCACCCCAAGAAATACGATGGTGTAAAAAAAGTACGTTTCTAGGCCCAGTGGTTTCGGCTGTATGCTTTTTGGTATTTTAGGGGTTGACTTTCATCCCTATGTAAGTGAAACTACCAAAACGCTAGAACGAATATTTATTTATTTATTATCAGGTGCCTTCATACAAAGATTCACGGTTCTATCATCGAAAATGATGAATTTCCATACAAAATATCATCCCCTATTTCAACCCCTTATACCCATTTTTCCCAATAAAAAGTAGACTATATCCTTTCTCAAGCTTCAGTCCATCTCTGTATCAAATTTCATCAAAATCGGCTTAGACGTGAAAGACTATATGCTTTTCACCCCCTTAAGGGGGTGAATTTCCAAAAATCCTTTGCTAGTGCTCGTGCACCCCAAGAAATACAATGGTGTAAAAATAAATACGTTTCTAGGCATAGTGGTTTCGGCTGTATGCTTTTTGGTATTTTAGGGGTTGAATTTCATCCCCATGTAAATGAAATTTCCAAAACGCTTGAACGAATATTTATTTATTTATTGTCAGGTGCCTTAATACAAAGATTCGTGGTTCTATCATCGAAAATGACGAATTTCCATACAAAATGTCATCCCCTATTTCAACCCCTTATACCCATTTTTTCACGATAAAAAGTAGCCCATGTCCTTTCTCAAGCTTTAGTCCATCTCTGTACCAAATTTCATCAAAATCGGTTTCGACGTGAAAGGCTATTTGCTTTTCAACCCCTTAAAGGGGTGAATTTCCAAAAATCCTTTGCTAGTACTCGTGCACCTCAAGAAATACAATGTTGTAAAAAAAATACGTTTCTAGGCCCAGTGGTTTCGGCTGTATGCTTTTGGTATTTTAGGGGTTGAATTTCATCCCCATGTAAGTGAAACTACCAAAACGCTAGAACGAATATTTATTTATTATCAGGTGCCTTAATACAAAGATTCACGGTTCTATCATCAAAAATTACGAATTTCCATACAAAATATCATCCCCTATTTCAACCCCTTATACCCATTTTTTCGCGATAAAAAGTAGCCTATGTCCTTTCTCAAGCTTTAGTCCATCTCTGTACCAAATTTCATCAAAATCGGTTTAGACGTGAAAGACTATATGTTTTCACCCCCTTAAGGGGGTGAATTTCCAAAAATCCTTTGCTAGTGCTCGTGTACCTCAAGAAATACGATAGTGTAAAAAAGAAATACGTTTCTAGGCCCAGTGGTTTCGGCTGTATGCTTTTTGATATTTTAGGGGTTGAATTTCATCCCCATGTAAATGAAATTTCCAAAACGCTTGAACGAATATTTATTTATTTATTGTCAGGTGCCTTAATACAAAGATTCGTGGTTCTATCATCGAAAATGACGAATTTCCATACAAAATGTCATCCCCTATTTCAACCCCTTATACCCATTTTTTCGCGATAAAAAGTAGCCTATGTCCTTTCTCAAGCTTTAGTCCATCTCTGTACCAAATTTCATCAAAATCGGTCCAGTGGTTTAGACGTGAAAGCGTAGCAGACAGACAGACAGACAGACAGACAGACAGACAGACAGACAGACAGACAGAGTTACTTTCGCATTTATAATATTAGTAAGGATTATTTCCCAAATCACTGATTAAAAGAATTCAGTTGTCAAAAATTGAAATATTTTTGAATTTTTAATACTTTTATTTAATGAAAATAAATGTTTATTCGATAAAAATCAATTTTCTCGAAAATATCGTAATATTTTATTTTTATTTTAAGCACACTTGTACAAAATAATTAGGATGTTTAGTATCTGCCAGGCGTCACATTTTATATTAAAAATCTTTCTTATATTGGCAGTTTATGGTACAAACTATTGCCACATTATTATTTTAATGTTCAACAATTGAGCACGAGTCTCTCCTCAGTATGAGTAATCTAAATAGTTTGTGTTGGAATTTTGCCCGTATAGTGAAGCGTTAAGAATACAATGTATCACCGACACCCATTTTTCCGTGGGAACTGCAAAAGGCTTAAGGATTGCCAGGCAAATGATCAGTAGGTAACACTCTACTAAGCGCTTACAATACCAACTAGGATCACCAATGCACCAGCCTTACTAAAACATTTGACGCCAACAGACTATTTAATTTTGGCCACCCCTAAAGCTCTTTATAATTTCAAGTTATGATCTTTGGAAAATAATTTATTTAATAAATTAAAAGTTAAAGAACATCGAAAAAAATTTTTTTTGATCGATCAAAAAGTAACTAATGCAGAAGTATTAGAAAAAATTAAAATTCAACAAGTAGTAAGTATTTTTAATCGCACATTGAAGCACAATTGACGAACAATTGATTGACTTAAAAAAAAATAAGGTAAGTGACAAAACTGTATTAATCACGGAGTAAGTACAAAGTACTTTGTATATACTCCGTGGTATTAATCCACTTGAAGCTAATCGGGAAAGTAAAAAACCTTGAACGATGGGTACCTCATGAATTGAGTGAATCGAACTTGCAAACGCGGGTCGACTGCTGTGTTACTTTGCTCAACCGACACAATAATGAGGGGATTTTAAATCGAATCATTACCTACTTGTGATGAAAAGTGGATACTGTATGATAATCGGAAGCACTCGTCGCAATGGCTCAACCCTGGAGACCCAGCCAAATCCTGCCCTAAACGAAAATTGACTCAGAAAAAGTTACTTGTGAGTGTTTGGTGGACTAGCGCTGGTGCCGTTCACTACAGCTTTAAAAAATCTGGCCAAACGATTACGGCCGATATCTATTATCAGCAACTGCAAACCATGAAGGAAGAACTAGCTGCCAAAGAACCGAGATTGGTTAATTGCTCTAGGCCTCTGCTGCTTCACGACACCGCAAGACCACACACTGCACAACAAACAAACACTAAGTTAGATTAGCTACAATTGGAATGTCTGCGACATCCACCGTACTCCCCGGAGCTTGCTCCAACAGATTACCATTTTTCCGGAATTTGAACAACTTCTTACAAGGAAAAAAATTCAACCCCTATGCGGCAATCCAAACCGCCTTCAAAGAGTTTATTGATTCAACATGTTAAACGTTAAATATTTCCACCTAAATGTTAAATATTAATTCAATTTTTAATAACATTGCGTTTTAAATAATTTGCTCTTGTTTTTTTTTTTAATTTCATTGGGAACTATTTTTCTTTTCTTTACAAAATACGATTCGGTATAATCCTCTAAAAATAGAGTTAGCAACCCTGGTTGTACTTCCCGCCAAAAGTCCAATTTAAGAATAAAGAAAATAAAAGTTAAGACAGCTTGGTGATACAATTATTTATATCAGAATTCTTCTTTAACGTATAAATTAAATTATACATAAAAAGGTACTAACATAAATAATACACTGGATATTAATCATCATAGTAAATAAAATTAGAATTGCACACGCTTCCCAGTAGTTGCGTAAACAATAAGTATGTGCTCTTATAACTCAAGATTCAAGTGATTTTGTAACATTTGTAATACAGATAACCTCAGTGCACTTTGTATATGCATGTGTATTAGTGTTTTACTAAGAGTTTTATATTACAGGCAGAGTTTGAAATTATTCCATCGCAATGGCTCGTCGTTTACAAGCGATGATAGGCCCTTCAATTTTGAACTCTGATTTGTCAAGATTGTACGAGGAATCACAGAAACTACTCGACAACGGTGCTGATTATCTGCATTTAGATGTTATGGATGGACACTTCGTACCTAATTTGACTTTGGGACATCCTGTAGTGAAATGTCTTCGTAACAAAATCAAAGATGTATTTTTTGAAACTCACATGATGGTATCAAAACCTGAACAGGTTAGTTGTTACATACCGTCATTCAAATAACTTAGAACTTTGTAACTATTGGTTGATGGTAAATCTGTGTTAAATAATTCCATTTCCTAAAGTGTCTATTAAAAGCTTACTATAAAACTACTTTACGGATTTTATCACATTTGATTTTTGATTGCCCGACGTTTTGAACACTTTGCGGTGTTCATGCTCACGGGCGGACTAAGTCATCTCGTCAAGACGTCCAACAAGTCATCATTATTACAGACATTTATAATTATCTACCCGATACAGAAAATTAGTTATTAAATTTTGACCCACATTTTAGTATAAATTTTATGAAGGTCCGCTTGTCTAATGTCACCTTCCTTGGAAATGATATTGTTAACCAGACAGCCTGAGATGGAACTGACCTAGATCAATGTAAATAAAACTCTCCCATGCCTAAAAGTCTATGCTGATGATAACACAAACAGCAATAATTTTCAAGACTAATTTGTATTTATAATTGATTACTTATAACTTAATGCATCTGGCTACATATGAGGGTATGTATGTTTAGAAGTATATCTAAATTTAAATTTTCAGTTAGCAATGCAACTTTGTTTGTGTAAAAAAATTATAATTATATAAAAATATTATAATTAGCGCACTCATGCTTGTCTATTTCAGCCCTTTAAAATCTGATTTTATTAATAGTTATCTATTCCCTTCAATGAAGTTTAAATTATATGATAAAGTAAGTGTTCAGCAAAAGCAGCTCTGTAATTTAAAAATGGATTGTTTTTGATATCTATGTATGTGTAAAGGTACCTGAGTTCCCTTATAACAGAGGTGCCAAACTCAATTTTGCAGAGGGCCATATGTATGTTAAATTTTGATTTAAAAAAATGAACTGAATTATTATAACATTTTATTTATTAAATTATATTGTATATAATATATAGTTGTTAAAAATAATATCAATTATTGATTTTACCTGGCCTTATTGATACGGCCCAGGGACCGGATGCGACTTGTGGGCCATATCTTTAACATGACTGCCTTATAACTTCTAAATTACTTGTCATAATTGAGCTATCATGTCATGCATATTAATTTGCCCGTTGGTTATAGGCTATATGACATCTTCAATAATCCAAAAGGGTAGGTGCAAAAATTTTAAAAAGTTGCTTACAATTTTTTCTAAATACAACAATATGAGTTTTAAAAGAAGTGTCTTGTTTAATTTTTTTTGTTTTTCAGTGGATTGCTCCGATGGCAGATGCCGGAGTTAATCAGTATACATTCCACATTGAACCTGTTGAAGATGTAGCTGAAGTATGCAGAAAAATAAAAGAAAACGGAATGAAGGTATGATATAGACCACTGATACTTTACTTTTGTTATTCTTGATGTTAATGGTTTTATTTTTGGTTATTGAATATGATTCCGACAAAACAAAGATTAACTAGTGTGTGTTACCAGCGATGACATATTGCACTGAAACATAGTCTCTAAATTTTGGCCTCATAAAAAGGCTTAGTCGCTCAACCTGCTATGGAGAGGGTTTGTGTTCGGTATTTGTGTCTACACAATAAAATCTAGAACAGAAATCCGTAGAAAAATGGGCTAGCCGACACAGCCCGCAGAATTAGCACATTGAAATAGCATTGGGCAGACCACATCGCTCGTCGAATTGACAACCATTGGGGAAGAAAGGTTCTCGAGTGTCTAATGTTTGCATAAACGAGACAAACTTCGCATTAATATCTACCGATAGCCGTTAGTCGACGCGCCATTTCGTACCTACTTATACCGTGGACGCGACTTGCATGCCTACATGTATCTTGTTCATAACATGTTGCATTTAAGACAGCAGTTGTACCATAAAACATCCTGTATATTTGTTTATTTAACAGCTTTTCTAAAAAAAAACACATTTAAAACAAATTTCTATTATTTCTTTATAGGTAGGATTGGCGCTGAAACCAGGTACACCAATCGCAGATGTAGAAAATTACATATCCTTGGCAGATATGGTTCTCATCATGACTGTGGAGCCTGGATTTGGTGGGCAGAAATTTATGGAAGACCAAATGATCAAAGTGCAATACTTGAGAGAACATTACCCATTGCTGGATATTGAAGTGGATGGTGGTGTGGGACCTTCTACCATAAGTTGTTGTGCTAATGTAAGTTCTTCAGTCCCACTATTGCGCATATAACTCTGTCAAATGGCTAGATGCAAAAGCAGTTATATTACGAGTTTTCTTTCTCTTGCAGTGCTATCTGCTCATATTAGTCACTTCTTACCACACACAGGAAAGAGATACAGTTAATGACAAATTCTGTTCTTAATCCATCCATGATATCCATTGCTTACATCATAGATTATTGGCCCCCAATTTAAGGAAATTTAATCTCATAACTGCCACGCTTTAATGTCAATGCTTTTAAGACTAGTACGGCAAAGTAAGTTTACCATATGGTGATAGAATAAAAATACAGTTCACCATCCCATTTCGTGTCTGTGGATGTTGTGACCAAGAGAGGGCAAACTCGAAATAAAACCATATTCCCGTCTGACCAGCTTGGTATAGTAGGTCGATTTTCCTTCTATTATGGAGGAAATCCGAGCCCAGCAGTGAGATGTATGCAAGCCGAGATGATGGGAATCTAAGTAGCGACGGCTCGTTGAATTCTTAAACTATCACCACACAAATTGCCAGACCAATCTAAGATAAATAAGTTTTGGCACAAATATTAATTGTAATCAGTTTTACTTTCACAACAGTTTTATTTTTTCTAATTATGATAATTTATTTCGTAAACTTGTGCCAAAAAAAAACAGATATGTAACTCATAGCATATATAGATATATAGCTTCATAATTTTACTGCCTACTACTTTATAGTTTACTAGCTGACCCAACAGATGTTGTTCTGTGTGCCTACTCTTGAATCTCGATTCCAATCCTAAAGACAATCGCAGCTCGAATTTGAGCAAATTTGGTACTCTTGAAAACGACACTAGCGCACAATTGGAATCAAATTTGGTGGAACATTTTTAAACTAAATGAATTTGACTCCTGACGATTAAATCAAATCGAATATTTGATTTAACTACTCCCGACGTGATTTTGACGTAGTTTAAAATCGTTAATGTTGCACAATTTCAAGCAAGCGTCTTTGTGGTGATCGAGTTCGATAACGTTATTAATTTAAAGTAAGAAAATACGGCACATTTGGTGAAAATAACAACGGCAAACGCGAAGAGTTCATTCTCGATTTTGTTCAAGAGTACCAAATATAAGTTTGGTGAGATTGGAATTGGATTCGAAATTAGAATTGATTTCAAGAGTAGGCCCACTGTTCAAATAAACGCCACCTACTGGGTCCAATTGTAAATCAAAGCCATTCTCGGATCCCCTCGAATACACACGAAAAATTTCATCAACATTGGTCTAGCCATTTAGAAGTTCAGTGACATACCCACATACACAAGAAATGTATATATAAAGATATAGCAATACTAATTAAACTTTTTTATATTTATTTTATAGAATAGATTATATAGAATAAATCCCTCTGACTAAAAACACAACTGACACAACGCCCTGATTTAGACAAATTATTTATAGATCATATATAACAAACACTGTCCTCTATGGCACAAACTCACAACCCTCAACATAGATAACCCTTGTTCACCAAACATGTGTATTATTTACCTTTATTTATTATGTCCACAATATTAAAATATTTTTATGATACAGGCTGGTGCAAACATGATAGTCTCAGGAACAGCAGTCATTGGTGCTGCAGATCAGGCAGCAACTATCAAATTACTCCGAAACACAGTACAAGAAGCCATTGATAAGCGATAAATACCATTTTCTCATCATTCTATCACTTGAAAAATTGTTTCACATATAACATTGAACTCATAAAAGTATACTTTCCATATATCTTTCAACTTTGGATAAATTATTGAGGTGCTCTATAGGTCATTTTTGTAATGAATTAGTGGTGCAAAGTACATAATTTAGAGATTATGTAACTACTTTAGTATTTTTAAGTGTTGATTGTTTGAAAGGCAATAGGCTGTTAATATTGTTCCTAATTTTTATCTACTATTTTGTTTGAGCTATACATGTTATAGGAATTAGAATCATGGTATACCATCAACTGTAATAGATTTAATGCACTATTATTCCAAGAACAGTAAGTCTTCCAATAAATTTAAGATTTATAATATAGGGTTGTCAATGGGACCATTAACTTAAAGGTAGGAATTTGCGATTATAAGCTGAATATGATAGTGTTAAAATGAAGGGAATGCTCAAGAGAAAATAGGGATATATTTTCCTTGATCCTCAGTGTTCAGATAAACTATGAATCTATTTCACCAGAAGCATTTATTTGAAGAAAACTAATAGTGCTGCAAAAAGCACTTGTTATTTTACAATTATTATGAATAGCATGTAATGTTATCTTAGTAGTTTTAAAAGGACTTTTTTAGAGAAAATAGTTTATGAATTGTATGCATCATTTTCATGATCAAAAAATAATTATGGTTGTTTGCATGTTATTTTAAAGGTTTTAAAAATAAAATATCAAATCTTTTAAGATTTTTTTATTAATCAAATTTGCTTAAATCTATACCACTCTCAGTGGCAGGAATTTCACGTTCTACTTTAGCTGCAGGGAATACTGAACTGACAGCAATTCCACTACCAGAGAAAACCATAGGTTTATTGTTTGCTTGCAATTTGTATCTAAGACTAGATAAGGCAATGAGGACAGCTTCTTCAGTTCTTATAGTCCTAGAGCCTTGATTCGGTAGAACATTAACATAATGGTTGAAAAGTAAACTGGCTTCATCTTCTTGTATTAATTCATCACTTTCTAATGCTGCCTCAATACCGTGTAATCCACCAAACACTATAAGTGCATGATTATATTTTAATTCTTCAGATAATTCATCTATTGGAGTACCTCTGTCTGAAGTGCCAATTGTTACATCATACCTGGAAAAACAATATTTAAATATTAAGTTAATAAGGTCAGTAGTAAAAATAGAGTGATTTTAAAAAGATTTTACCTTTATTCTCATAATCTTGAATTTTAAGCCATCTAATATTAGAATCATAATATGTAATTCAAATATTAAAAGAGCCCTAGCAAAGTTAGAATTCTATAAGCCCAATTTTCTGAGGGTGTTTGTGTGTGGTAGGTTTTAGTGATTGTGCCTTTAGTACCCTCGAACCTCATTGCATGCATCCACACATGGTGGGCAGCGGCCTTACAAAGGTCTATGAGTGGCAGCAATACTTTCTATCAGGTGTGCTGTTTGCCACTGTTTGCAATAAAAAAAATCTGTGGTGATAAAATAAGAGTACAATTCACCACCCCTATTTTGCCTATGGTTGTTGCAAAAGGGATATGATATGTAAATAACATCAATGCAAGAAAGGAAAACTATACATGTTTCAAATTCTTTATGCCGACATGTCTGACCAGCATGGTATAGTATGTTAATTTTTCTCCTACAGTGGAGAATGCCTAACCTATAATGGGACATAGGTGGGCTATGATGATAAAAGCCAAAATAAGTTACCTGACCATTATAACTTTGAATGGCAAAATATGTAAATATTTTTTTTTTTTATTTAAGACAACACCTTGCACTAAAGAAATAATCCTTATATTGCAGGGGACTTTACAAACATACAATTAACGGACACAAATTACATCCAGACTCAGAACAATAATTTGTGGATTGCACAAAGTGTTGTCCCGCATGGGATTCGGACCCCTGACACTGGCGCTGTAGGTCGCTATCTTAACCACTACGCCATATGTAATGACGACTTACCCATCTTTGTAGGGGCTCTGTGTAAAAACTTGACTTAGATTATTTGCAATTCTAACAGTATAACCCCAATATACACCAGTCTCTGCTCTTGGTGTGGTCAAGCTGACAATCTTCCCTTTCATTTTTTTACTTCCTTCCTGTGTAGGTAACATTCTGACTGTAACTCTAATGCCAGGATTCAAAAGTTTATCAGTTGAAATATCTTGAAGGAGGCCAACATTTACTTGCGATCCTTTTCCAGGTTTTACTTTTTTGTTCATTGTTATGCCTTCTCTGAAATTTATTTGAATTGTCATTATTTTAATATTTATTTATCTAGGCAGTTATAATATCTATCACCTAGTAAAGTAACCCATAGTGGCTATTGGGCATAGGCATATTTATAATTATTGACACCTCTGAGAGTTACATTCTCAAATAGGGCCAGAAGAATAATAACATAGGAACTAGACTTGACCACTTTGCCTTGTCCATATTCGTTTATAGGCCTAATAGTATAGAAACCCCGCTAAGATCATAAAACTCATGAAAAAAGTCCTGCCGAAATTCTGCCAGGTACAATATTACGATATCTTTTAATAATTGAGAATTACATTATAATAAAACCTTTTTGTAGTTCAGAATCTCAGGCCTGCTACTCAAGTATAGGAAACAGGATATGATAAGGGAATATATCCAATTATGTGAACTGTTCAACATGGGGGGCGGATCTTCAAAATATTACTGTTGAACAAAATTGGGTCTTGACTGAATAAAATAGGTTATGTTTTCTAAATTAAATTTTTAAGAACATGTATACCTGAATTGAAAATCATTTGACATCCTCAAATGATGAGGCGCATCTAATGGATTTAACAAGCCAGCAAATTCCAAGTCCTTATGCAAAGGAAAGAAATGCTTCCTCAAATATTGTGGACATTCCAAATATTGCAAAATTCGTGCCAACTGAACGCAACTCCTTCGAGCCACTTTCACACCGTTTGCATCTTCTAATTTTGACTTCTTAGTGTCCAATTTATCACCAATATCGTCAAAAACAATCACTTCATCAACACAAAATACACAAGCAGCTCGGGCTATTTGGCCAGCTAAATAAGTACGTAGCTCAGCGGATTGTGCATTCTCTAAAATAGATCCTGGAATCGCTATGCTAATAGTCGAAATCTCAGCGTACTTTTTTTCCCGTTCAACCTCTTGTTTTTGTTCGGCTTCAGCTTGTTGTTCCAACGCTACCCTTTTTTCACGTTTGACTATTTTCTCTTCATTACGTTGCCGTTTTAACGCTTTTCTTTCTTGGTTTATCTCGCGCCAACTTTTACCAGGAGGTTTTGTTGCTTCTTGGTGTGACATCCTTGTTTGAAATCATGTATTCAAACAATTTATCGTAAATAACCTCAAAAATCCAACATTGTATCTATCTGTTACTGTCAATAGCTATAGTAAAAGGGAGTAAAACCCATACAGCCAAAGAGGACATTGCTATAATATCAAAAGCAGTTGGTAACTGTAGTTTATTTTCACAGTTTCCACTGGAAAATAGAGATGGTATTACCATACAAGGAGTGTTTTCTTATACCAACAAATAAAGTTAAATACCATTAAATAAAGTTCCGATCCGGTGGTAGATATTGTATTATATTCAAACGATGTATAAAGACAATATGTAAGTGCCCTCAAGGGGCCTATGCAGAATAAACGATTTGATTTGTGTTATTTGAAACAAAAATATTAAAAAAATATTCGAGACAGAACATCCGTTAACTGTTATCCTATCTAAACAGTATTACACGCGGCTAGTTCAGCCGAGTTAAAAATGCCAACATTATTCGTGATCTACTTATTTTGACACAATTTTAACTTCAACTCGCTATTTTGACTTAGTAATGTCGCTATTTCGACTTATTAAAAGACTTATTACACTACACGATATTCTTCTTCTTTTTTATCTTGGCAAACAGCTACAAATACGAGCCATTTTTGCCAGTGTCGAGTTATAATTATCTTTTCAAGTTCTCAGTTTCTTCATGTCAGTAAGTCAAAGTGTCGCCCTCAACAGTGTAATGGCCACTGTTAAGGGTATCTTCTGAGAATTTTGGTGGAAACAAAAAGGTATGTATAGAAATTTTATATCATATTCACTACACCTCAGCAGTTTTGCCACTATATATTACATAAAATGTCATCAAAATTATTTAATATAACACGTCAAAACACTAAGATATTGAATATAATACAAGAACACCACATGACACTTCAGATTCCCGCCAAAAACCTCCTACACGATATTCAGGGCCCTGAATCACTATGGGTGCTCTACAACAGCTAAATTGTGAGACCTGTTTCACCTGTTTCAGTTTTAGCGAAATAACAGTTTCAGAAAAGTGTTCCAAGATAACAGCCTGTTGTGCTGTAATACGAGAAAAAAGGGGTAATAACCATTCTTTACGAATAATGTTTAGAAGTGGTTTCAGTGTTTGTTCCTAAAATGAAAACGATCCTTCCTGCTTTACATGCTTAGGACTGATTTATGTATATATTTTAGACATGAGCGTTATTTCACGTCATTAGTTACAATAATCCATTACGTGACATGTAACAATCACTATTTACGAGTCGACAAGTAAAAGAGGTGATTTTTGGAACTACGTTATACTTAACACGACTCACAGATATGGAATAACAGTATTATATTCAAGCGAGCGAGAAAGAGCTGACCGCACAACGTTGATTACGCTAAGTACATTTCTTTCACATCGCGGCCGAGCGAGCGAGCGAGATGGCTAATCGAATGACACGAAATTATTCGAAGTAATCCGACCAAATACCGAACACTCACGTGCCGTGGTATGCAACAAAGACCAAACAGCGTAACAATACATTTTATACCTTTAATTTTCATACGTAAAATTGCATTTATTGATAATAAAATAGAGTAATTTTTGTTTATAAGCAATTTCAACGGCTTGACGTTGCGGGAAACGAAGCGAGTGTTACTTTGAAATTTTAATTTAAAGTAAAGAATTTAACTTATTTATTGTTTTAGTTTGTTGTTTTACTAATAAAAACATCATACATTATAAAGTGCATATAACAGTGAAAAAAAACTGTAAATATATCAAAAGTGTAAATAAACTGTAAATATAATCATTGTATATATAATCAATTTACTTTAAATACGTCTGCATTAATACAAATTTAATTAAAATAATAGTTTAATTATAACCTCTAATCAATCGTAAATACATATAATGCAGTCAGTCCTCAGCCTGAAAAAAGTATGAAAGGAAGTTAATTTATTAATTTCACTGTATAGCTACAAATTTATTTTCGTTTCGCGTGTAACTGTATATAACTATATACGCTATATATATAATATATATATAATAGCTGCACTAACTAGTGCAGCTATTCATACAATATGCAAACAATCAAAGTAGCTGTTTTTTGGCGGGAATCTGAAGTGTCATGTGGTGTTCTTGTATTATATTCAATATCTTAGTGTTTTAACGTGTTATGTTAAATAATCTTGATGGCATTTTATGTAATATATAGCGACAGAACTGCTGAGGTGCTATAAATAGCATTGTATTTCCACCAAAATTCTCAGAAGATACCCCTAACAGTGGTCATTGCACTGTTGGAGGCGACACTTCGACTTACTGACGGACCATTACTGACATGAAGAAATTGATAATTTGAAAAGTAAATTATAACTCGACACTGGCAAAAATGACTTGTATTAATAGCTGATTGCCAAGACAATAAAAGAAGAAAAAGAAGAATCAAAGTAGCTGTATACAAATCAGTCGTTACAAAAATCACTAGTTTTGAAACACGTGACGTCGACCAAGTCACTAGTTTCGTTACATTTCTTAAAAATAACGTAACGATCCACGTCTAATATATTTAAGCATGTATTTATTTTATGTATATATATATATATATATGGAACAGTTTTCTGAACCAGTTATTTCGCTAAAACTGAAACAGGTGAAACAGGTCTCTTCTTCTTCTTCTTTTTTGTCTTGGTAATCAGCTACAAATACGAGCCATTTTTGTCAGTGTCGAGTTATAATTATCTTTTCAAGTTCTCAGTTTCTTCATGACAGTAATGGTCTGTCAGTAAGTCAGTGTCACCCTCAACAGTGTAATGGCCACTGTTAAGGGTATCTTCTGAGAATTTTGGTGGAAACAAAAAGGTATGTATAGCAATTTTATATCATATTCACTACACCTCAGCAGTTTTTCCACTATATATTACATAAAATGCCATCAAAATGATTTAATATAACACGTTAAAACACTGAGGTATTGAATATAATACAAGAACACCACATGACACTTCAGATTCCCGCCAAAAACTCTCGAAACAGGTCTCACAATTTTGCTGTTGTAGAGCACCCCTAGTTATTCAGGGCCCTGAATATCGTGTAATGTAATAAGCCTCTCTTTTGACTTAATAGGTATTTAATAGCCTGTGGTCAGTTTTGTAAAATAGGTAGTTACGACCACAAATTATAAAGTAGTACAGATAGGACAGTACGTCACTATAGTAAGTTTGGAATACAATCATCTTTATCCACTTGGCGGCGCTTGTGAGCTTGTTAGTATTACCTTAACTATATTTATATCTATATTCTTTGTTATCTATATACGTATAGATGACTTGAAATTAAAATGGAGAGATTTTTCATTTGTATCTTTATATATATATTTCCTGTATAAGTTATATGTGATTATGCAAATCAGTAACGAGCAGTAATACTTGTGATTAAAACTAAATGCGCAGGAGTCTTACGAACAAGCAGCCATCTATAAACCATGTAAATGCAATATGCAGTGTTTCCACTTTCAAGATTGCCTTTCCCCACGATTCAATTCAGATTTACCCTTTTTGGGACTTATTCCCCTTCATAAGTTATTCTGCTGTATAGTTGTCACAAGATAAAAAGCCCGTTTTGACAGTTCACGCCCAAGAAGTTTGCTATTTTTTACCCATCGAAATGTTTTGAATGTAATTACATTTTTCATTGACAGGTATCGCCCACTGGGTTAAGCGCTGTGGCATAACGATTTTTTCATATTGTCCACAGACTATTAATAAAAAAATAAATCGATCAAGATATTTTTTTTTTTAATGCGGACTCGTACTTGGTCGGTGTTATTAATTTTAATACTAGTATTTAGACTAATTACAGAATTTCACCAGCTGTGTAGTGATTTTTATTGAAAATTCGAGACGTCAATATTGACAATATGAAAATGAAATAATATATACATATACGGGTGACGATACCTCAACTGACAATTTGGGCTCATCATCTTAAGAAAATGGTTGACTGAAGATTCACTTTTTCTCGATATTTTGGTGATTGAGTGAATGTTATTGTAATAAAAATATTAAATGATAGAAAAATGACCATTCGTAACATTGTATCATTTCAAAATACCTACGATATCACAGTTTAAGTAAAATTTTCAAATCAGAACTTTAATCCAATGCACTTTACAATACATACTCAAATCGATTATATACTCATGCAAACTTGAATCGATTTATTGTGAGTATCAAGTACCGAGTCGTATGGTTAATCAATAATTATATCGGTAAGTCCAAATGTCAAAACGAGCCTCTTATTTTGTGAAAACTATAGTTCTTAGCTTTGGCACTAGTGTAATAACTAAAAAAAAACTTCGATTGCCTTCTAATGGTCGGTATACACGACAACAATATATCGCAGCGATTTGACTGCGCAGACAGTTTGCGCATTTAATCGAACGTCCATAAATTGTGTACACATTTATGATATTTGCGACGATCGTCCATTTGCAGCAGAAATTCAGGCGAGAATCATGTCATCCTTGATGGAAAATGATAAAGTACTGGCGTCGCTCATTTTATGTAAAAAGCAAAGAAAATCACGTAGTATGTGGTGTAGAAATTGGATTCTTATAAGGAAATCGTATGACTTGACGACTGAAAGTATCTCTCATGTGAATTTATTGAGAAAGATACACGCGTAAAACATACACGCTGGGGCCTCTGGAGGGACGTATGTAGTATGTGGTGTAAAAATTGGCTTCTTAAAGGTAAGTCATACTCTCATGTGAATTTATTGAATTTAATTGTTTTTTTTTTATTATAGTTTCTCTATTGGCATTAGAATCAATAGGTTTGTACATATCAATTAGCCTATCGTAGGCAGCATTTTTCTCGTTGCGATTATGATAGTCTTTGCTTTTTTTACTCCAGAAGCAAATTATAACTCTGCATTAACTCTTCCAATAATTCCTGGTTGTTGCTTTTATTATTATCATCTTGCTACATGTTGAATTGCATCTACAGCAAGCGTCGTGAACGAACTAAAGGACTACGACTTCAATCCATATCCTACGACAAAACTGTGCAAACATGATTGACAACAATTTATCGAATAGTTTTTGACACTGATCCGATCGTTTGCACCAACCAGAAAATTTTGAGACGATTTTCGTACATACTATCGATAAAACTGCACAAACGGTCTGCGCAGTCAAGTCGCTACGATATATATATATATATATATATATATATATATATATATATATATATATATATATATATATATATATATATATATATATATATATATATATATATATATATATATATCATTGTCGTGTATACCGACTAGAAATATATAAAACCTGCACGTGTCACCACTGTTTTTTTTTATACAGTAAAACGTAGCGTAAAGCCTAGCCTAGAATTTGCCGCAATATTTTAGCCTAGGCTTTACCCATGATTTACCGCAATTTCCCCTTTTCCTTCCCTCTGGACCTAATTTCCCCTCAAAAGAGGAATTTCCCTTCATTGTGGAAACACTGGCAATATGGCAGCGGCAGACGCTGTCATTCGGTTGTCATTCTATCAATTCGCCAGCGCCCCTCGTGTCATTTTATGATTGTAGATCAAACTTCTAAATTATGAATAAATGTTCTAGCTGTCAACGCCGTGGTTACGATCTTTATTTTTATTTTCATTTTGTGTTAAAGTTTTTTTTTATCCAGTTTCGGCTAGATAATTTTAAACTTTTTTTAGCTTGTTAGAAACCCAGTGGAATATTAGTACTTTATTCAATAAAAAGGCAACAAACCTCAAGAATTCAATTCTAAGTAAGATGATTTTTTAGTATATCTAATATAGTAAATCGATTTTAAAAGCAATGTTTTTTTGAACCTAACCTATAATAGTTGAGACTAACTTATTATATTTAAATTCAAGTGCTGTAGTTTATGACTATACTTTAATATTTCTATGTATAATAATCTTATGTATGTAATAACATTCTGTTATTATGTACCCATAGAATGATATTTAAAACGTATCAAAACTTGAATCAAAATCTCGAAAGCGGTAGGTCTATGACCTATACACCACGAGGTGTTTTATTTATAAGAACTACTACTTAAGATTACAACGGAAAATACCAGATATCCTGGATAACAAGTTTTTTCCTGTTTGCCATACTCCATATTATTAGCGTTATTGTTTAAATATTTGAGTTTTAACATAAACTCTAATATTGTTGACTTTATTCCGCTAACTTTTTTGCTATACGCTTCACTTGCCAACTTGGTTCACAATTGATGACATTTGCACCCGGCTACCTATATTTATGGTTAAATTAGTTAAGTAAATCACATATGTATGAAATTTTATTATCCTTATTCAACCTTTAGCTCTACACATTTGGACTTAGGCCTCCCCCAGAAATGAAGGGTTTATATCAGAATTTTCACTCTTTGTAGGCTGAATAATAAAGTAAATTAGTGATTGCAATCTGGCATCATTTTCAGTCCGGCCAGATCCAACTGGATACCTACTGATGCAAGCGGATTGATCAAATTAGCATGATTTTTGCTTTTTGATTCAAAATGAACTGTTATCGAATTAATCAAGGGTCATTGTACTAAATATATGTGGTTTATAAAAAAATCAACTTTATTTCCAATCCAATGGTAATGATTTGATCAATAGAAAATGCACACTACTAGTAATGGCTGATTGTTATAGGTGATGTTTTATTTAAATTCATATAAGCAAATGCAAGAGTGGTGGACCACACTGTCGACAGTTATTTTTCTACAGGCCGGTCCGTCCGGGGTAGTACCACTCTCTCGCAGAAAATCGACGTTTGAGTAGTAGCAATTTGTTACTGCTTCGTTTGGTGAGCAAGAGAGCCGGAAGCCCAACTTTCTGAGGGTGTTTGTGTGTGGAGGGTTTTGGTGGTACCCTTGGTATCACCGAGCCTCAATGCACGCATTCACACTCCCTTCACTTTCTTCGTGGTAGGCAGCGATCCTGTAAGGGTCCATGAGCGGCAGCAACACTTACCATCAGATGTACTGTTTGCTCGTTTGCCACCGTTTGCAATAAAAAATAAATTCAAATTGCTTCATTTACATATATGTGGCAGTATTTTAGTTTACTTTTATTAATTTGATTAAAATCATTTCATATGCTTGGTTTAGCTGCAGATAAGGATCACTGTACCTATTTGCTTTTGGTTCAATTTTAACATTCTTTTCTAATACCCAAGGGGCCGTTCATAAAATACGTTCACCTACAAGGGGGGGGAGGGGGTTTGCTGAGTGTGACAAGATGTGACAAAGAGGGACGGGGGGGTGGGTCTACGGCAACGTGATGTTCGCCGTTCATTAAAAGATTTTAAATTATTTTATCATTTTTTGAAAATGCAGAATGGATAGATGACAATGAAGTAGAGGGTAGTTTTGAAGATAAAGAAGAAGAAGATGTTGCAATACCAATTATGGATATTTCAACGCATTTGCAGAATCCTTGGACGTTGAACACCCTGCACTAAGGAAATAATCCTTGTGTTGCGGGGGACTTTATAAACATATAACTAACGGACACAAATTACATCTAGACTCAGACAAAGAATTTGTGGATCGCACATACTGTAATCCTGCATGGGATTCAAACCCCGACTGACTGACACTGGAGATTGGTTTCTCAAGTACTACACCATCTGTGCAGTCAAGTGATGGATATGTGGTGACAGATTAAGAATACAATTTACCATCCCCTCTCATGCCCGTGTGTGTCGTAAAAGACGACTAGGGGGATATAATGTGCACATAATACCTATGTAAAAGAAGGAAAACTAGCAACAAAACCCTATACCAACATGTCTGCCCAGCATGATATAGTAGGTCAATTTCCATCCCATAGTGGGATAAACTTGAGCACAGCAGTGGGAGATGTATAGGCTGAGATGATGATTTGAATGTTTGACCTTATAGAAGTACTTTCTGTTAGGAATTGCATGCACATGCAAGTCTAGTAGACTTGAGCAAACAAAATCTAATTATGTTAAGTGCCAATACCTAACATGTGCATTAACTTTTTATGTCAGAAGCTTGCAGAATTGTCTTCATCATTATGCCCTCATCCTGTACTAAGTGTGGTTGGCACAACATATACTTACCTTCCATAACCTCTTACGTCTTACGTCTATCCACAATCATATTGATAACCCACCTTATCACATTCCTTTCATTCCTCCTCATCACATGTCCATACCAAGACAATCACTTGCTCCTAATCAATTCTATCACTGGTGCCACTTTCAGGCTTCCCCTAATATACTCAATAAAACTGTAACTTACATTAATATTATTAAAAAAACAAGGACACTTGAAAAATGAATTCATATTAATTATTTTTAATTAGAATTAATCAACATTAGAGTGCAGTCTTTGACGTTTTATTTTATGTATTTGTTGGCGCAAGATATCAGTTTCAAAAAATCGTGTCTAGATTTACAAGTAGAAAATATCACAAGATTTATTCATGTTGATCTTGATAGTCAAAAGAGGCTCTTGTTTTGTCTGAGAAAAATGGGACAGGCAGACTGAAAATGGGACTGACCCATCTATAGCAAGATAAAGATAAAACTGTTTTATTGACACTTGGCTTAAATTTAGATATTACAGTAAGTCGAATGAAATATAAAGGTTTTATAAGAAAATTAATATAATAGCTAAACTTAACTGTAAATACAACATAAAGAAGAAAAACAAAATATGATAAGTGTCAATGAGGTTCCCATCCAGCAATAATGCTACAGTGCAATATGCTACACTGCAAAGTTGATTTTCAATGGATACCTTAATGACGTACGAATTAATCAAACGAACAAAAAGCCTAAGCGACAAGATAGCAGTTACATAAATATAGAGATACATAATAAGAATTTAATAGATAAGAAGTATATTTTAATAATAAGATACAAAAGAAAAATGTAATTATAAGAATTAGGTATATTGATTAGTATTAGTCAAAAGTATTACTATGTTGAACATCATTCATAGTTATGATATAGCATTTATTTAATCACCGAGTCCCGAACATAAGTCCAAACGTGTAGCCCCAATTTTATAAATATATGTCACATGTTTTGCTGCTTTTTAAGACGATATCTTTTAAGGTATAGTTTAAAAGAAAATTTGCTAGTTTTATTTTAGACGTATTTTGCATTGCAATTCAAACAACTGTTTGTGTTTCATCATTATCATTCATGGCCACCTTCTGCTGGACATAGGTGCGACGATGGCTCCAACATAGAACGCCACTTGGTGGCCTTTGCTGCGACGATGGCTCCATTATAGAACGCCACTTGGTGGCCTTGGCTGCCCTCACCTATTGACTTGCTGTGACTAACCAAGCCGTTAGACCGGGCGATAGTCACTAGTTTATTAATTCATGGTTTCGGTTACCTTTCTACTACTTACACCATCACCATGATCATTCAGCCTATTGCTATCCACTGCTGGACGTAGGCCCGCCTCATATTTAGACGCCCAGCAACCACGTCGTCGGTTCACCTAGGGGGGCGACGTCCTACACTGCGTCGTACGATACGTGCTCATCACTCGAGAACCTTTCTTCCCCAGCGGTTATGGGTTCGCCGAGCGATGTGTCCTGCCCATTGCCACTTTAGCGTGCTAATTCTTTGTGCTATTGTCAGTTACACCCGTTTTCCTACGGATTACTATATTTCGGATTTTATCTCGCAGAGAAATCTCGAGCGTAACCCGCTCCACAACGCGTTGGGTGACTTTAAGCTTGGTTATGAGCCCTACATTTAGGAACCACGTTTCAGTGCCATAAGTCATCACTGGTAACATACACTGGTCGTAGACCTATGTTTTTAGATACATGCCTATGTTGGATGAAAAGATCCTATCCACTACCTTATATAATCTATATACATATAACATAGATATTAGGCCACTGCAATGTAGCGTAAACATCAGGAATAGAGGTAATTCTCCTATAGTCTATAAAATATAGGATGATCTCTGTAACAGTTGTCCGCAGTGCTGTCATGCTTACGATAAAGTCCGTAGTTTTTTATCGATAAAACTATATTTTTGTAATTGTGATTTTTTATTATAATTTATATACAATCAATGAAAATCTTTTTGAATTTATTTCAAACAAAACTGGTTTTTGACTGTTTTAATTATTCAAAAGGTCAAGACAATCAATGTCTAGGTCACTATTATCATCATCAATGGAGCGTTCCTGCTAGAACATTTATAATTTTTTGCCAAAATAGGGACAATTGTTAGATCAATCGATCAATTACGATTGTTTTATAAATAAATAGGTATGTCTAGTTTATTGACAATAATGCGTACATAATATTATCATTTACTCCGAGACAAAAAGTAGTTTTTTAATGTTTAATTGATTCAATTTATGTATTTTATAATGTAACTGTCTGTTTTAATTGTAAAAATATGTTGAAAGTTTTATATAGATACTGTATTGGGTTTATTTCTTTTATGAATAATTTAATAAAAATCTGTTATCGATTTACGTATATCGACTGTCCCATCTCTTTATTATTTTCAGTCCAGTATGACCATGTACGTGCGTAAGCGTCAATTATGTATAAAATGTTTACTAGGTATTTCAGTACTTACGAGGTACATTTTAGGCATGAATAATAATATTTTTATATTTGTAATATATTGCAATTCAGTTGCAATAAAATTGGCACAAAAACAATGAAAATATATTTGAAACAAAATGAAATTGTAAACATGTCGCTCGTTCAAACTTACTTCGTTGGTTTCGTTGACATCTGTCACAGAGATCAAGCTATATTTTATGGACTATAGTTAGATATCTTGCAGTTTGTGCAGTTCTGTTTTGTGCGTTTGTCGATTGTAAAACGTGAAAGTTATAAATCTACATATTTTCCCAATTATAATTCGTTTGATATTTCTGTTAAGTAGGCGGAAGAAGATAAAACGGCATGCTATAGGACTGAACACCGTCACCGTCATCACGAAAAAAATCTATTTTTGTTTCGGCCACTGTCACTTGAAAAGTCCAACGAACCAAGTCGTCAGTTCGTCACAACTTTTTAAATTATACAAATAGATAATATCTTAATATGTATTTCAAAATATTTTGTTTATGATTTTATTTTTTATTTGTGTCGTCAAAAGGCAATAATTGTGTTATTTACATCACGTTATAAATAAACGCTAGGGTTGTTCAACAACTTTGCTTTATTTATTTAATTCTAAATAGGTATGTGATTAATGAAATAAAAGCGCAAATTGTCGCAGATGGCGTCCTTCCAAATTCGTTTAAAAATTATAATGATTTAGAAACCCGCCCTCGCTTCGGTTTCAGTCGCCTTAACCGCGTAGTTCCCGTGGGAATACCAGGATAAAATATAGCCTCAGTTACTCCTTATATAGACAGCTACCTGATAGTAAAATATTTTGAAAATCAGTCCAGCCATTTTGAAGATCATTCAAAACAAACGTACAGCCAAAAAATTTTTAAACCGGTTTTTAGGTGTAGGTATCGTGCAAATAACCATATCAGCATGAAAAAAGCCCATTATTTTGACATTACAAACAGACACTTCAACTTTATTTATTGGTATAGATTACTTGTCTACCTAGATTAGTGTTAAGATAACGACCTATCGTGCCAAGTATTCCGGCTGCGATTCCCATACTGGACAATACTTTGTGCGATTCACGAATTGATGTTCCGAATTTGGGTTTATGTCCGTTAATTATTTTTGTAAAGTCCACCGCAATACAAGGATTATTATTTAACGTTGGTGCGGGGTGTAGTCTTAAAAAAAAATGATTCCATTTTTTTTAGAATAAGATAATAAGATATAAAGCTAAAAGATAATAAGATAAAATAAGATAATAAGATATAAAGTATTAAGATATAAAGCCTCATGTCGCAACGAGCATCACAAACGTACAATTATTTGACACAAATTACAACCAGACTATACAATTCACCACCCACTATCCTACCAGTGGATGTCGTAAAAGACGACTAAGGGATTTATAATATGCATATAACATCTACGAAAGAGAAGGGACAACTGGCATTAAAACCTTATGCCAATCAGCGTGGTATATAGTAGGTCAAATTCCCTTCCATTGTGGAGGAGGCTCGAGCCACAACAGTGGGACATATATGAACTGTGATGATGATGATGCCAACTAGGCTCGGCATTATAATATTAATCACACAAAAATTGGGTGGGCTACGGTCGGCGGCCTCGCCCGCCGCCCTGCTCCATCCGGAGCTACAGAGGGGCTGCGCGCGGCCCCATAACCCACTCGATAGCACGTCGCCTTCGTTGTTGGGCCGACCACCGGTGCAGAGTTTCTTGTAGGCTTGCAACGAATAGTATATTCGGCAGTATACCGAATATTCGGCGAGACCCCTGACCGAATAGCCGAATATTAAGGCGGGTTTAAACTAAACGAATATAGAGCTAGAACAAGAGCATTCTTTCCCGATCTTTTGGTGTAAATGAAAGATCGTTCTTAGCGTTTACACCAAAATAGCATCGAGCAAGAATAAGAACCAAGAACTAGAATTCTTGCACGATAGATAATAGAGCAGGCGAGCGAATGCTCATTGCTCATTCGTTTCAATTCTGTGGTTGGTAATGCTTCATTATGGCGGACCCTGATAGTAATATTATAATTGCAAGTTTTATTTATTATTCTGTCTCAACATAACGTTCTAGTTATATTTGCAATTTCCTGCCAAGCATCCTGTTTGCGAGTTGTATTTTTATAGTGTTCAAACGTCGGATCCCATAGACATCTGGAAATTCGGTAGGCTTCTATCATAAATAGGCATTTTTCTTGAGACCAATCCATAGTTGAATCGATGAGTATATATTCAGATCGCTCGAACACTAGCACACTAGCCTACACGGCCCGCGAGGCCTTAACAAATAAATATCCGCGGTTCCGCCCTCGCCGTCGAGGTGCGAAACCGCGCCGCGCAAAAGTCACTACTAAAAACGTGGGCACGCCCACTTTGCCTCCAGCGACGCCCCAAGCCGAGGTCCGTTCCCCACAGGGGGAGCCCTTGGGCGATGTCGCTTAGCATACTTTTCTCCGGGTTGAGAGCCCTCAGCGCTCACCCATAGTCCGCGTCAAGCTGTCAAGGCCATCTGCGGCCAACAGCTGTACACACAAAAAAAAAAAAACACTAGCACACTGTGAAGAGACCGCTCCGGGGAGCTAGCACGCCCGAACATATAAGAATGCTCTAAGCACCTGATTCGCACGCTCTAATACCGTTTACATGAATCGAGCGAGCATTGCGAGCTCATTAAATACTCAGGTACCTCTGTATTTTAATGTTTTTACAATTTTAGCATAAATGCCATCCCTAATTCGCGAGTAAACAACTTAATAATATTATATTGTTATCAGGAACCCCTGCATAAGGTCAAGTTTGTGACGTTCAACTAGCTAGGAACAATAATCTGTTGTAATCATTATTGTTCAGCAATTCATAAAGAGAAGATGGCAGCAAATGGAAAATTAGGTGAGTGAGGTCATTATTTAAAGTGTCATTGACCAAAGTCTATAAAACCGCAAATTTTAATTAGTAATACGTGCTTCTCTCGAGTTTTCTGTAAACGGAATGTATTAAATGAAGGTCAAATCTTTTGATAGACAATATTTTCCATTCTTAAAGCTAGGTAGGTGGTCCTTAGGTATTTCCTATACGCAGGGTATTGAATGCGAGGGCAGGCTCGCAGTTATTGCCGCTTCCCCATTTAGCAAATGTTTCTCTAAAAGCCAACGTCTTACTTTCCTTTGAATAAACACATTTTACCCCAGGATATCATACGAGATCTCTCTTAATAGTAGACCCATTCGTCCATGGAAATCCACTCTTGGACTTGGGCCTACTATTAGTCCCGCCTCTCCACGATAGGGTCATAATGCCATAAATTCCACGCTTGGCAAGAGGGTTGGCAGTCTTATTTAGTGTTGTCGGGCCGACCACTGACGACAAGGCACATCTGCTCCGGTGGTCGGCCCAACAACGAGGTGACGTGGGTACGGGTGGGTTATGGTTCCGCGCGCCGTCCTTTCATCGCCCCGGACGGACTGGACCGCGCGTGCGCTTACCATAGCCCACCCATAAACAAAAAAAGTCTTATTTAGTGTTGTGTGAGTTTCCTAAAATCGAACAGTGTTCACTGCTCCAGTGATGTTAAGAGACAGCTGGTTTTTAGAACTCACTCAACCATGGTAAACTAAATGCTAGAGACATACCTATATTATTTTTTTACAACATTAGAAGGTCTACAGATATCGGCCGGATACAAGGTCACAATCATAAATACTGATATAATCAGTATCAGTTATTATGGATATAAATCCATAATAATGATTTCTGATGTTTACACATTGTAAATAAAACTATGTTAACGGATTTTATCGCGTTTGTATTTGATTTATGATGCCCAACGTTTCGAACACTTTACAGCATTCATGCTCACGGGCGGGCTCATAATATTACTTATACGGATTATCATTTATATAGTCCCATAATTTTTTTTTTGTATGCATTCACTCTTCTTTCATAATACTTTCATTTCACGTAGTGACAAAGTAATAACAATTTACCACCCACAAACAACTCTAAGGTGTCGTGAGGGCGGCAAAGTAATATAATATACACATTTTACTGCTCGAAATAAAACCCTGAAAGCTGTCGATCAGAGTTATGGTGATGATTATTGTCACATATATTTTTCTTGTGATCTTTGCCCACAGCTCTCCTTAGTGTTTCGGACAAAGCGGGTCTTTTGCCTTTGGCCAAATGCTTATCAGAGATCGGCCTTGGCCTTGTCGCCAGTGGAGGAACCTCTACTGCGCTCCGCAATGCTGGCTTCAATGTCACCGAGGTTTCGGACATTACAAAAGCTCCTGAGATGCTTGGAGGACGGGTGAAGACTTTACACCCGGCTGTGCATGCCGGTATACTGTCCAGGTAAGCTTATGACCCGATGATATATAGAGTATGATGACTTTCTCGATAGTAGCAAAGCCTTTATTGTAATGTGCAAGTGATAATCTATCCATGTGGTGAAGGAGTAAAAATATAATTCAGCACTCCCTGACTCTCTTGCCCGTGGGTGTCGTAAAAGACGACTAAGGGATATAATATGCATAAAATATTTATGCAAGAGTGCCTTTTCTTGGAACTTGGACTCTCAACTGGAAATAAAACCCTGTACAAATCCATCTGACCTAATAGTAGGTCAATTATCCCTAAGTTTGCAGTGAAGGCTCGAGCCCAACAGTGGGACGAATATGAGCTGTGATAATGATAAAGTGATAACCATCACATTTAGAAAAAAAAATACTATACTAGGAGAAAAAGAAGAAGGCGTTTTGAGAGATATTTTGTGATATATTGGTATTAATATCTTCTCATTCCTCATACCAAAGAAATGCGGTTCTGCTTGTTCTCAGCCCATATACGCTTTACTGCTGGGTATGGGCTCCTTTCAAATGGTCTACTACACCAAGCCGTCCAGATAGGGTTGGTGTAGGGTTTTATTTCAGGTTTTCTTTCTCTTACAGTGATGTTATTGTGATGATTTTAGGATGCCTACCATTGTTTTTGTACTTTTTACCACACGGATATTTTTACGCGCATTGCAACTAACTTTATACCGTAACTAATATCATGAATGCGAATGAGAGTTAGTTACGCTTTCATCCCTAAACGACTTAACTGATTTAAAAAATTATTTCACCAATAAAAGCTACATTATCAGCAAGTAACATAGGTTATATGTTATTCCCGCGGAAACGGGACTTACGCCTGTAAAGCTGAAGGAATTTGCTAGTATACATATATGTAATTGTTTTGTACATGTTTATGTTACTGAACTCTTAAACAGCTAAACCGATATTGACAATTTTTTTTTTTTTTATTCAAACGGTGGCAAACGAGCAAACAGTACACCTGATGGTAAGTGTTGCTGCCGCTCATGAACCTTTACAAGGCCGTTGCCTACCGCGAAGAAAGCGAAGGGAGTGTGAATGCGTGCATTGAGGCTCGGTGATACCAAGGGCACCACCAAAACCCTCCACATGCAATCACCCTCAGAAAGTTGGGCTTCCGGCTCTCTCGCTCACCGAACGAAGCGCAGTAACAAATTGCTACTACTCAGACGTCGATTTTTGCGAGAGCATGGTACTGCTCCGGACGGACCGGCCCGCGGCTGTAGACAGATAACTGTCGACAGTGTGGTCCTACCACTCCTAAATGAATTTATTATGTGTGTTTAATAAAGGTTTAGATTAACTATTGTACTATCGATGTTCGATGTTTATCGAACACCGAACATCGATGTTACAGAAATATCGATATCATCGAAGTTGTATAACATCGATATTATATAAAACTTGTGGCATATTTTGATGTTTTTTTTTTTTTTTAGGAAATCTGTCGAATGTTTTTGACATCTATGTTACTACGAGAACATAAAATCTTCCAGGCAAATTTTGATGACTTTTTTTAGGAAATCTGTCAAATGTAACATTACGGCGGGAGTTATGACATCGATGTTACGGCGACTATATAAAATCCTGCGGGCAATGAGCTTAATGAGCTTTTTTTTTAGGAAATTTCCTTCGCAACTGCGTTTCCGTCATTACCCCGACATTCCACGATGTTTCCTTTTCGACATCGATGTTTTTCTTTCAACATCGATGTTTTCCCTTCAACATCGATGTTTCCCTTTTCAACATCGATGTTTTCTTTTCAACATCGATGTTTTAACATCGATGTTTTTCCTTTCAACATCGATGATCATCGAACATCGATGTTCATCGAGCATCCCTAATGCATATCAAGGAATTGTATCAATATCATGTTGTTTTTTAGATTTGTAGAGAACAGCGTCTACCAGGTCGCTTCTATATAATTTAAAATATCTATTTATCTCACCCGCAGACTCACAGATTCCGATCAAGAGGATATGAAACGACAAAAATTTGACATGATCAGCGTGCTAGTATGCAATTTGTATCCATTCGTCCAAACGGTGTCCAAGCCAGGCGTTACAGTCGCTGATGCTGTCGAGAATATTGACATAGGAGGCGTAACTTTACTGAGGGCTGCGGCCAAGAACCATGATAGAGTCACAGTGATTTGCGATCCTAACGATTATGAAAATATTATTGAAGAACTTCGCCAGTGTCAGCAGACGTCTTTGGAGACTAGGTGAGTTTAACCTTCAAATTTTATTATAGTTTACAATTCTTTAATTTCCTCCCTTCGTTTTTTATAGTATGTCAAGAAGTCAATAGGGAAAATAATTCGCCATGTTGACTAAAATGCTTGCCATAAAGTTTTATGTTGTGGTTTCTGTCTAATAAATTGTTTGAATGGACTTTAATATTGGCTGCTCAGATAGCGTAGTGGTTAAGATAGCCTACCGTGCCAGTGTCGTGGGTTCGAATCCCACGCAGGACAACACTTTGTGCGATCCACAAATTGTTGTTCTGCGTCGAGATGTTATTTGTGTCCGTTAATTATATGTTTGTAAAGTTCCGTCAATACAAGGATTAATTCCTTAGTGCAGGGTATTGTTTGTTTAGAAGAAAAATTAGAAATTTGGTCATTCTATGGCTAAAATAAACCTGATGTCCTGATATTATACATAACATAAAAAGCCATCAAAGTTATTAAATATCGACCCGCCCATCGCTTGCTTCGGTTTCAGCCGCTTTACCCCCTAATTTCAAATCTCTATCTTTTAAGATATTCAAGGTAAAACTTTAAAGGGATTTTCTGAGAGGAAAAGTACCCTTTTTATGTTAGGCTATAGTCTGGATACACCTCACCTAATCTGTCCGGAGCGGCGTGCGGCCCCATAACCTACCGTATTCACTTCCCATTGCCAACCACTGGTACCGATTCTTCGATATCCGTAGCCGACCCGGCAGAGGAAAAATAACCTAATTTATAGTAAAATAGCACGTGATAACTAAAATATTGAAGAATATATCCCTACTAATATTATAAATGCGAAAGTTTGTTTGTTTGTTATGCTTTCACCACCTTCGCTCAAACCACCGAACCGATTTCAAAAATTCTTTCACCAATGGAAAGCTATAATACCAGGGAGTAACATAGGCTATATTTTATCCTGTCAATCCCACGGTAATGGGAACTACGCGGGTAAGGAACTGAAACCGAAGCGAAGCGAGGGCGGGTTGATAGTATTATATAAAACCGACATCTTAGAATAATAATAACTCATAGAAGCTCAATTTGCGCACAAAATTTGATTCATTTAAATTGGAGCCAGAAATGGCTCCCTACGCCGGATCGGGACGTAGTGCACAAGGGTACTGCGTACAAAGCAATTCTATTGTATTGTGGTGTGCGTGTGCACGTGTGTAATCGCTTGCAAGCAAGTAGTACTTTTGGCTTCACGTTTTTGATCGCTTAAGTACCGACACTGTCCTTCTATACGTTATTATTCTAAGACCGACATATATATTTTGGTTACAGAAAAATGTTGGCGTTAAAAGCTTTCACACACACATCGGAGTATGATCTCGCTATATCGGACTATTTCCGCAGACAATATTCGGCAGGCCAGTCGCAATTAACTTTGAGATATGGTAAGTGGTCTCAGCTTCAATTCTACACAAAATACCAGCCCTCCCCGCAAATTGGCTGTAACCCTGGTAGTTATCACTTATCATCACCTAGGCTACTTACTAGTAGATTACTCGTCTGCTATCAAAGGCTATAGGATAAAACTGTCATACCTGCTATTGAGGGCAAGTTAACATTCACGTGTAGGCCTTGGAAAGCCATCTAGAAAAATGGAATATTATTCTGTGCGGTAAGGAGCTAAAACAATATATTACCACCCCTTACATGTCTGTTAGAAGGAAATGGAGATCAGCAGCAGCACTTTCATTGTCATCATCATCCTCACAGCTCATATACTTCCCACTGCTGGGCCCGAGCCTCCTCCGGAATGGGAGAGAAATTGACTTACTATACCATGCTGGTCAAACGAATATGTATAGGGATTTGTTTCAAGATTTTATTCTCGTTTAGAGATGTTGTATGCTTATCATAAACCTACAAGTAGGAAAGAGGGTGGTAAATTGTATTCTTACTTAATGTCTTTTGATGATTACGCGAGTATTACACATTGTAAATAAAACTACTTTACGCAAACTACTTACTAACGCGATAAAAATGTATTCTTACTCCGTCACCACATGGACAATCAGTCAATTACTTTCACGATTTGCCAAGGGGAGCAATGGAATATTTGCATTCCTTGTTAATTTTTTCAATCTTTCTTTGCCAGGAATGAATCCACACCAAAAACCAGCCCAAGTGTTCACGACCCGTGATCGTTTGCCGTTGACAACTTTGAACGGCTCGCCTGGTTTCATCAACTTATGTGACGCGTTAAACGCTTGGCAGCTGGTCAGAGAGTTGAAGGAAGCGTTAGGTCTGCCGGCTGCTACCAGCTTCAAGCATGTGTCGCCCGCTGGCGCCGCTGTTGGTCTACCTTTGACCGAGGAAGATGTAAGTACCATCATCATCATGACAGTCAATACACTTCCCACTGTTGGGCTCGGGCCTCCTCCACTATTGGAGGGTAATTGACCTACTATAGTAGCTGGTCTGGTCAGGTCTGTTGGTATAGGATTTTATTTCGAGTTTTCCTTTTCTTGTATACATATTATATGCATACTATATCCCTTAGTTGTCTTTTACGACACCCACGGGCAAGAGAGGGGTTGTGGTGAATAGTATACTTGCTTTGTCACCTAAAAAACTAAAAAAACATATGTTTTCAATCAACATCTTCCTAAAGATTTCAAATAATTTTCAATCATTTCAATATATTTTTTTAAGTTGGTTAAATAAAATATTTTGTTCCAGGCATCTGTATGCATGGTATCAGATCTACTGCCTCAGCTCACGCCTATAGCGAATGCATATGCCAGGGCCCGGGGTGCAGACCGTATGAGCTCGTTCGGTGACTTCATTGCACTATCAGACATATGCGATGGTGTCACCGCCAGGATCATATCACGTGAGGTATCCGACGGCATCGTAGCACCTGGATATACAGCTGAGGCTTTGGAACTGCTGAAGAAGAAGAAGGGAGGCAATTACTGTGTGTTACAGGTTGATACACTTTTATATACTCTATATTCACTTGTGTGACGAATGCCCGTGGTTGCCGTAAAATCCGAATAAGGGAAATATGCGGGTAACATCGATGCGAGAGAATGAAAACTCGACATAAAACCTTATGCCTATACGTTTCCGCCGGACCGGCCATGGAAGTCATTCGGTGCCAGTGGTCGGCCCGAAGACGAAGGGGAAGGGATACTGCGGGTTATAGGGTCACACGCTGCCCTCTCGTCACCCCGGACGGGCTGGCCGGCGTGCGCCCGAACCATAGCCTGCCAAAAAAAAATGCCAACACGTTTGATGTGTGGGAGGTCAATTTCTCTCTCACAATGGAGAAGGCTAGAGCCCAACAGTGAGACATGTATGGGCTAAAATGATGATCAATTAATGACATTGACTTGATCTCCGCGTAGTTACAGGTGGAGCCTCAAGCCCATCAGTAGGATGTTTATAAAAGCTAAGATGATGATAATCTACAGTGATATCATTGTCATCATTTCAGCTCATATACTACGCACTGTTGGGTTTGAGTCTCCTCCACAATAGGAGGCAAATTGACCTAATATACTACACTGGTCAGACATGTAGTATAGGGTGTTTTTGTGAGTTTTCCTTCTCTTGCATTGATTTTATATTTAATCCCTAAGTCGTCTTTTACGATACCCACTGGCGGAGAGAAGGTGGTGAATTGTATTCTTACTCCTTCATCACATGGAAAAGTATGTTTTTTTTTTTATTGCAAACAGTGGCAAGCGAGCAAACAGTACACCTGATGGTAAGTGTTGCTGTCGCTCATGGACCTTAACAAGGCCGCTGCCTAACATGAAGAAAGTAAAGGGAGTATGAATGAGTGCATTGAGGCTCGGTGATACCATGGGTACTACCAAAACCCTCCATACGCAAACACCCTCAGAAAGTTGGGCTTCTGGATCTCTCGCTCACCGAACGAAGCGCAGTAACAAATTGCTACTACTCAGACGTCGATTTTCTGCTCAGTGTGGTACTACCCCGGACGGACCGGCCCGCGGCTGTAGACAGATAACTGTCGACAGTGTGGTCCTACCACTCCTAAATAATTAACATTTTATGAATAGAAAATCACTCACGGACAAGAGAGAAGATGGTGAATTGTATTCTTATTCTGTCAGCATACGGCAAAGTATGTTACAGTGACATAGTACGAACTAATGAATGGATGTATTGTAAAGTATGTATTATTTTCAGATGGATCCCAGTTACGAGCCTGATCTAATGGAACAGAAGACGATATTCGGTCTCACACTTGAACAGAGACGTAACGATGCCAAGATCACGTCGGACTTGTTCAATAACATTGTTACAAACAGGAAGGATTTGTCACCGAACGCTGTTAGAGATTTGATCGTGGCGACAATCGCTCTTAAATATACACAAAGTAATTCTGTGTGTTATGCGCGTGATGGTCAGGTAATATTATTCTAATGATTTCTGATATTTACGGCAGTATTACACATTTTAAATAAAACTATTTTATTTTACACTTTACAATGTTCATGGTTCATGAACGTGTTCGAAACGTCGGGCAATCCTATCCTACTAATATCATAAACGCGAAAGTTTACCGACGTCCTCCCCGATTACCCCACTAGGGGGTAATCCGTCGGGCCGACCACTGATGACAAGTAACCCTCGGCTCCGGTGGTCGGTCTAACGACGAAGGCGACGTGGTGTTCGGGTGGGTTGTGGGTGTGCGTACTTACGCCTCTCTGTCGCCCCGGACGGAGTGATGCAAGGATGTGAAGATGTTTGTTGCTCTTTCACACAAAACTAAACTACTGAATGGATTTTGATGAAACTTCACAATAATATAGCTTACATATCATAATAACACATAGGCTATAATTTATTCCGATATTCCCACGGGAAGAGGAACTGCGGGTGAAACGGCAGAGCGCTGTTAGTCAAAAATAATATACAAACGCAAAAAAACGCGTAAAATAGTTTTATTTAATATTACTCTATTTATATTGTGAATTTAGAAGAATCAAGTCCTTTTCCGTATGGTGACGGACTAAGAATACTTAGTAATATTTTTGATATTTATATAACATCTGTGTAAAATCTATATCCCTACCCGATTTGTTCAGCGTGGTATGGTAGGTCAATTGCCCTCCTATTGCGGAGGAGGTTCGAGGCCAACAAGATGTGTATTAGATAAGACGATGATAATCATAATGATGAAATGCTTTAATCGTATTTCGTCAAAAATTCCTATGTGGTGATGGATTAAAAATATAAATATTCACGAATAATAAATCGTGGTAGACGAGAAAACCGTCTTTGGGATGGCTAAAAGAATGGGCACACTATAATTTCTATCGTATTGTATATGTATTACAATTAAAATTCACCACCATTTCTTGGCGTGGATGTCGTAAAAGACGACTAAGGAATTATAAAATTGAGATATCATCTATGCAAGAAAAGGAAAACTTGACATAAAGCCCTGTGTCAAACCAGTCTGACTAGCGCGGTATGGTAAGGTCAATTTCCCTTCTATTAAAGAGGAGGCCTAAGCCCAACTGTGAGACATGTATGGGCTGAAATGATAAGTATTGTAGAGAAACATCAATCAATTATCTATAGTATAGATTGTGTTTCATCATCATCCTATGTTATGTCCGACTGTTGGGCTCGAGCCTCCGCTTTTACGAGAGAAAATTTGGTCTATACCACATTGGTATAGTACGTGTTGGCTTTTTTTTTTTTTTGAGGTGGGCTGCGGTCGGCGCGCTCCTCGCACCCTCCGTCCGGGGCGACAGAGGGGCGTAAGCACGCAATACCCGCAACCCACCCGAACACTTCGTCGTTGGGCCGACCACTACGTGTTGGCCTAGAGTTTTGTTTCGAGTGTTCCTTCTCTTGTCTATACCAGGAATGTTGACTACTAAAGGATGTAATGTGCTAACATCTATATGTTAACTGCACATCACATCCCTTCGTCGTCTTTTACGACACCTGGTAGCCGTTACCACACAGCCCCCACTCTACCCTATATAGTGTTTACCTCCATCACATTTCGTCATACAAAAATGTTGCGGATCAGATTTTCAAAGCCCGTCTCATAACAAATTTCACAAAAAAAATGTTTTGCGTTGCCTATCTGAATTGGATGAAACTATATATGAATTGATATAATTTATCCAGGTTTTGGGTATCGGTGCTGGGCAGCAGTCGCGTATCCACTGCACGAGACTCGCTGGAACAAAGGCCACGCTGTGCTGGTTACGCCGTCACCCCAGAATCAGGGCAGCGCGTTTCCGTCCCGGCGTCACCAGGGCCGTCCAATCCAACGCTATCGATAATTACGTCAATGGTACTGTCGGTAAGTCTCTTCAGTTTCATTTTTGAAGTGAACCTTCTTTAGAATCGTTGTGATTTCAAAGTCGATGAAACGAAAAAGCGAGTCCATACAGACACAAACACGTATAATGTACAGTATTCAGCCAGCGAGAGAATGAGATAAAGGATGAAGGATGAAAGGTGAAGGATAAAAGATAAAGGAGTTTAACTTCTGATATACGCACTTTGTACACACACTCTTTTTTTTTACTCCCGACTATCATCGAAAGAAAGTTAATCCCACAATTTTTTAATGGTTTATCAGCATACTGTAGACCTCAAATAGAAAAAAAAGCATGCGGATGCTTGTGCAAAGTATGAACTGAGCACTGAACACATGTGTCGTGATTTCGATTCAATTTTCTATGCGATCCATATGTCCGTTATGTATAAACCCAGCGAGGTGACAGCGTATTATCTCATATAGGTCCCTAGTATTAGGCTCCTCCTCCTCCAGAATAGGAAGGAAATTGACCTACTTACCAGGCTAGTCAAAGGTAGGGTTTTATTTCAAGTTTTCCATCAATTGCATAGATGTTATATGCATATTATATACGTTATCGTTCCAAGGGTAAGATAGGGATGGTCAATTGAATTCTTATTCCGTCACCACACGGAAAACTGCTTTTATATAAAAAATATATAATTAAAACATGTTTAGTATACATTGGTATGATACCTTAAATCAGGACATACTTATAAGATTATAAATCACAAACTCCTAATCACTAGGGTGTTACTAGAGCAGCCATCACTCCTCGCAAGGAAGAATGCGTTTAAAATACATATATGATTTATTAATATGCCTATTATTTCTGTTATAGGATCAGATTTACCACTTGAACAATGGAACACTCTATTCGAAGGAGCAGCACCTGCCCTACTCACGGAGAAGGAACGTGAGGAATGGATCAGCAAGATGAACCAAGTGGCCCTTGCCTCAGACGCTTTCTTCCCATTCAGAGATAATATCGATCGGGCAGTGCAGGTAATGTGTCTTCCGTCAGTCCATCGACGTCCACTGTTGGACATAGAGCTCCCTAATGGAATAAAATACCATTTTCTTTTTGTCAGATTTTATCGCGTTTGTAACGTTTTAAACACTTTTTAGCGATTGTTATTACATAGGGTTTTTTTTTATCTATCCGTATCAATGTTTTATTAGTCAGTTATTATATGCAGAAAAAAAATGGTGATGAATGAGTGAAAAAGATGGTGAGAGGAGCAAGTTGTCGAGCCGAGTGTCATGGGTTCGCTTCCCATGCAAGACAATTATTCTATTATAATTTGTGTTCGTTATTTTTAAGTTTAGAAGTCCTCCGCGACAGGATTGATTAATTCCTGATTGCAGGGCGTTGTCTTTGAAAAACATAGCTATTTTACGTATAATATAGGAGCGCGAGATTGTCTTAGTATGGACATGTGATGAGGAGGGATGAAAGGCATGTGACAAGGAGGGTTATCGATATGAATGTGGATGGATGTAAGAAGCGTGGAAGACCCAAAAAGAGATGGATGGACTGTGTGAATGAGGATATGCGTATGAAGTGTGTGAGTAGATGGAAGGTAAGTACATGTTGTGCCAACCCCACTGAGCGTGGGATGGGGGCAGGCAAATTATGATTAAATTTTGTTTTACTAAAATAGGTTTCGCTAGATGGCATTGCAATCGATTTAAATTTTATTTTAGATTTGTACAGAATAGCGTGCAGCGTTTGTTGGGTTAGCTAGTATTATATAAATATTTAACTCACTCCAGCTTATATACGGTCCCACTGCTGTGCTCGAGCCTCCTCTACAAAAGGAGAAAAATAGACCTGCTACCCTGATCAGATGTGTCGCTATGGTGATTTATTTCAAGTTTTCCTTCTCTTGTGTAGATGTTACATGCCTATTAGTCGTCTTTTACGACACCCATAGGCAGGAGAGCTGAATTGAATTGTGTGAGTGGTGAATCGTACTCTTATTCTGTCACCACATACATATTTTTGTTTAATTAATTTAGTTTTTCTATTGACAGTGCGGTGTTGAATATATTGGAAGTCCAGCTGGCTCTAACAATGATCAAGAGGTGATCAACGCGTGCAATGAACACAAGATTATAATGGCACACACCAACCTTAGATTATTCCATCACTAATGATAGAGAATGAAACTGCTGTGAATCATCATTCCTCACTGAATTATTCATCACCAATGTCAATCTTTAATAAATCAATTTTATAGAAAGGATATAAATATTAAGTATTAGGGACGTACATATATTATGTGATGTATTCGTAGGGCGGGAGACATAAAAAATATTACAGATGGTCAAAATTGAGTCTTGATCGTATGCTACCAGAGGTCACCGAGGTCGAGGTGATTAAAAATTGCAACAATAACTCACGCAGTATGTCTATGTTCCCTTATATTTTTCCTATAATATTGATTTAAACAATAATAATAATTCAGACGACAATCTCGAATAAAATTTTATCTACCTATATTTTTTTAATAAATTTATGTAGAAAATCTATATTGTTCCTATGAAATATTTTTAAATATAAAGATTTTATACACTTTTAATGTACTAATTGTGTAATAAAAAATACATGCTTTTTTATTTTACTCTGTTGAGCTGGCTTATAAGTTGTAAGTATAATTACAAATAGAGATATTAAGATCGTTAATGACGAGGCTAGCAGAATCAAAGGCACAACCTGAACAATTCAGTTGGATATGACAATCCATGGTTCGCATTAATAGTGTTCGTCTATTAAAGCAATAGCCCTGAATAGACAGTAGTTATTTTAATAAAAAAAAGTAAACCACAATGAAAAAGAAGAAAATCTGACAACAGTAACCCTGCTGTGTTGCTATATAACATTCGCTTGTTTATAACCAGAGTTAAAGGCATTTTTGACGTCATTAAACGGCTTATAAATGTTGTGTTGTGAGGAACGCTGACTGCACGCACGCAAAAGTATGACTAATTGTCACGTTCCGCCTAAACAGAGCGTCCAAGCGAAAGCGCACAACACGCGAACAAGAGCACAATCGGCCTAAGCGTTCAGCTTGTGACACATCTATCGCTCTTCAAAAAATATTTGAATTAACGAATGCAAATTAATGTTAATTTATCGAAAAAGATGTAATATCGATTAATTCCTTCTTTGTACACTCCTTCCTACAAAATAATGACAATTCAGTGATAATATTTCAATTCCTAAAAGTATACAATTTCTTGTTATTGTTGTTACGTTGTTAGTTATGACGTTATCACGTAAAATTATTTTCAATTTTTTTTCTTCAAATCTAGTAGTTTAGTATTATTGCTTTAAATATTGAATACCCAAGTGAATTGCCCAGACGTGGCCTTTACTAGTAAGTGATAAGTACGTAATTGGTTCATTAATTATATATACCGGTTTCAGTCCTTGTAATAAGTCTTTTATTCACAAAGATTAATACTTGAACACAGAAAACTAATACTATACTAAACATAATAAGTTATTATGAAATAACTGGGTAGCAATACAAAATAATCACTAGAAACATACAAACAACAACTTGATATCAGAAGGAGGGCTGGGCTATTGATAAAATATCGATATTATTATTTAAAAATATAGATAATTAATACCTACTGAACTTTTTTTTGGACGATATGTCGATAATAAAAAGTAAGTATTGAACAACCAATGCGTTGCGTATTAGAAATTTTGCGCGCGAATCTCAAAAAAGGCACTTTTCGATAATTAAATTTAATTATTAAATAATGATAAAATTAAAAAATAATTGAGCAATAAATATTACAAATAAAAATAATATGTTCATTTTGGAGTTTCGTGCATATTCGCTATTCCATTTAATAATCTTCTGCACAACAATTGCATTCCCTACCCTAGGTAGGCCGGACGTGCTTCAGGCAGCCGGCCGGTTATATAACAATTGCTAATATTTTGCAAAATGAATGGTGAAAGAATACATATTCATTCGACCATAAGTAATTGGGATAAGTCATAATATATACATATATGTATAATTGTATATATAATTTTCAGAACCTCTGCAACGCCACCAATTATTTTAGTATACTGGAGGTTTTGGAGCCAAAAAATCGAAAATGTCGTCTTGTCGATATTTTTAGCTTATCAATAAAACCACCACTGACGACTGACGACAAGTAAACCTGCTCCCAACGACGAAGGCGAGGTGGGGTGGTTTTCGGGTGGGTTGCGGGAGTTGCGTGCTTAAGCCCCTCTGTCGCCCCGGACGGAGTGGTGCGGAGGCACACCGACCGCGACCCACCCACAAAAAAAAAAAAAAAAGCTTATCAATAAAATGCCATTAGGATAGGAATGTAAATTTAACCGTCGCCGTCAAGAGTGACAATAGCTCAGTTGGGAAGTTGTCCAATCACCTTCAAACAGCCTGAGATCGAAACTCAGGGTCATTATTATTCTGTTTATTCATTTTTGATATTTTTTTCATTATTTCATCATTTTTATTTTTTTATTAATATACTACCAGCCCGCCCTCGCTTCGCTTCGGTTTCCGTCGCCTTACCCGCGGCGTAGTTGCCGTTCCCGTGGGAATACCGAGATAAAATATAGCCTATGTTACTCCCTGATATTATAGCTTTCCATTGGTGAAAGAATTTTTGAAATCGGTTCGGTGGCTTAAGCGTGAAAGCGTAACAAACAAACATCCTTACTTTCGCATTTATAATATTAGTAAGGATATCTAAATATGTTCGTTAAAAATACCATTTACAAAAAACAAACATACCGAGCAAAGCTCGGTAACTCACCTATTTTATAAATGCTAGACGTAGATCATGACTCGTTGTTACGTATCTGACTTTGATATAGACGCTATGACCCGGTATCATAGCGTCTCAGCTTTTCATATTTTGACTGCATAGATGGCCTTGTGGTTAAGACACTGACCTATCGTACCGGGTTCGAATCCCATGCAGGACAACACTTGGTACGATCCACAAATTGTTGTTCTGAGTCTGGCTGTAATTTGTGTCCTTTAATTGTTTGTAAAGGCCCCTGCAACACAAGGATTATTTCCTTAGTGCAGGGTGTTGTCTTTTACATACATGTACATTGTACATATTAAATTTATGTTCATAAGAATATTAATAGTTATTATTTTATTTCTAAGTCTGTTCGAATGTTCAGGGAATAAAATACGTTATTGAATTTCATGACAGAAATTCGCAAAACGTGGTGATCTTTTAAAATTTTTGTGTCGAGTGTCCTTTCGATCCTAGCATTTATTTGGGCGATCCACAAATAATTGTTTCTCGGCGTAGGTGTGATTTGTCTGTTAATTTGTTTGTGAAGTCCACGCGTCATAGGAGTTTATTTCTTAACCTTGGCAAGGTGACCGATAAGCAGTTTTAACGCATCTAATATATGGGACCAAAAAGTTCGCTAAAATATGGTTGTGTCATACATTCGCCTATCGCTGATAATTTCCGATTATAAAATAAAGTCCCCGCTTTGGTTTGCGATGTTTTTTTAGTATATATATATTTTATCATTGTTAGAATTTTATACAAATTGTAACCTTAAACAAAACAACAAATAAACATCTATATAGTGGTTTTTTTAATAACATTTTAAATATTAATAATGTTTTGCTTTAAAAAGGGGTGGTAATTATCTTTTGGCAGTGATGTTATCACTTCATCAACATTTCAGCTGATATACGTCCTACTGTTGGGCTCGAGCCACCTCGAAAATGGGAGGAAAATTGACCTAACTTATACCATGCTGATCAAACAGTTTGGTATGGGGTTTTATTTCGAGTTTTCCTTATCTTGCGTCGATGTTATATGCGTATTTTATCCCTTAGTCGTCTTATACGACATCCACAGGTAAGATAGGGAGTGATGAATTGTATTCTTACTCCGTCACCACAAGGAAGTTATCACTTAGTTATCCCAAATTTTTATAATAATATCTATGTAAAACAAAAGGATTTTAATATAAGTTAGCATTTAAATGTGTATGTATAGGTATTATATACAGAGCGTATCAGGTTGTGGGGCAACTGGTCAAACGGGAGTTAGGCAATGGTGGTAGGTACCCATGAAAAAAATTTGAAATAAAAATATTGATTCGTTAATGAATTAGAAACATGTAAATTTTTGTGATACTTAATCTGCAACATATTCGTACTTTGTTAAATGTTTATTACAAGTTGAATAAATTAATGATTACAATCGCATAAGCAAGACAAACTTCGCTTTAAATTAGCTGATCGGCCGATGACCGTTGACGAGGCGCCGAAAAACTCGAAATAAAACCCTACCAACCTGTAATTTACGAGGTTAGTAAGATAAAGCCTTCAAAATTAATATTAATTTAGCATCATGTCCCCTGAGTTTTCTTGCCGGATCTTCCTCAGTGTGATCGTGTTCCGATCCGGTGGTGATATACCTACTAAAATTAGGTTTTGAATATCATTACTTTTAATTTTAAATATAACCATAAATAACATAATTCATATAGAATCATTTTCTTCTTACACTGGCAATAAATTTGTATCAAAATGTGGGTCAATATTTAATAACAAATTTTCTGCCTTCTAACTTTAATTGTCTTCTCACTTATGTTAATTCTTCATTTGTATACATTTTAGCAAATTACATTAACACAAATAACATTAAATTATAGTTAGATTAATTAGCATCACCACAGACTAAGGGATACTTAATTAACATCTTCTGTTTTTAACCCTTTTTTTTTTTTTTTTTGTTTTATTTTTTATTTTTACTGTACATAGCTGCATTAGATTGTCATCCACGTGATTGTAGTCAAATGTTATAATTTTTTAAAAAATAATCCCTCTCATATATCAGTTTTTTAGAATAATTCAACTAATCAACATATTGAAAATTCGAAAGCCAACAACTAAATTTATCTTGTAAATTTCTTAGACATCAGTGTCCTAATTCCTATAACTGTCAATCTAAATTGAGTAATTGGCGAAATTCTGTAAACGCCATAATATAAAAAAAAAAAAAAAAAAAACAAATTTTCTGTATCGGGTAGATAATTATAAATTTTCTGTAATAACGATTGGACGTGAGTCATCTTAGTCCGCCCATGACCATGAACGCTGCAAAGTGTTCGAAACGTCGCACAGTGTTCTGTCTAGAACAAGCTAGGTGGACAAAATTATTTTCAGACCTTTTTAGACCGATACTAAGTACACTCGCGTGCAAGTAAATCGACTCAAGCGTCAAGTGCGCATAAAAAGTGATTTATCTTAACAATGACTCATTTTACCTCTTTATAATGTTTTACATATTTAAAGCCTAGGAATTGAGCTTTAAAATGGTGTAAGTTGCATGAAAATCGATTGAGTAGTTTAGTAAAAAAGGTGTATGTCAATGATATTGTAAAAAATATTGAAAATTCATACAATTTCACAGTATGAGGTTATTGTGTATAAATGAAACAAAATGTGTCTAAGAAAAAGAATTTATTCATGTCAATACTTGGTATTCCCTCCTCTAGCCCTGATCACTGCCCTCATGCGATTCTTCATAGACCTACCTAATCAACTTTTTTATTGATGATTGTGGTATTCGACCCAACTCTTCTACCAACGCAGCCTTGAGCTCATTTATGTTTGTAGGAGCTGGATTCCTCGCTCTAACTTTCCTTTTGAGCTCGTCCCATATGTGCTCAATGGCATTCAAATCGGGGCTGAGCGCTGGCCAATCCATAGTGTCAATTCCAACTTCGTTCAGGAACTCACGTGTCGCCCGAGCAGTGTGACATCGGGCATTGTCATGAATCTAGATGAAATTATCCCCAATAACGCCTTGATAAGGGACAACTTGATCCCGTAGAACCTCTTCAATGTAACGATCACTGGTCAGACCTCCTCCCCGGCCTCCCCCAGGAACGAAAACTTTTTCCTTCTAAGGTAATGCCAGCCCACATCATGCAAGAACCGCCACCATATGCCACGGTTTCAACAAAGCAGCACTGTGAAAACCGTTCACCGGGACGCCGTACACCCGGCCTCTTCTATCGCTGCCATGGAGACACACCCTCGTCTCATCAGTGAACAGGACTAACTGCCATTGCTCTATGCTCCAATCCAAGTGTTCTCGAGCAAAGTGAAGGCGTGCTTGACAGTGAGCTGTGGTCAACTTCGGGCCTGTAGCGGGTCGTTTGGGAGTAAGGTTGGCTTCCTTTAACCTTCTTCTAACTGTCCATTGACTGACAGTCACCCCGCGAACTTGACGTAGCTCAGCAGGCTGCGCATCTACACCGGTAAGGTGTCGATTTCGGAGAGAGGTCGCGACCAAAAACCGGTCGTCATGCTCCGAGGTGCACCGGCGTCGGCTGGTATTAGGCCTCCAAGTGAAGGCACCAGTCTCTTGAAACCTGCTGTACACTCTCGAGACACCAGACTGACTCATATTCAACCGACGAGCGACTTCTCGCTGGTTCAACCCTTCTTGCAACAGCTTGAGCGGCTTCTTCAGGTGTAGTGTCCATAATTTTCTTCAAACAACGGCTTCAATTTAGAGAGATGTGTTCAAGTCAACGTCTGATGAGCGACTGATAAGAAATTTTTTTTTTTTTTTTTTTTGTGTGACTTAGTTGTTAGCCTCAGATGGCTGTGACAACTTTACCCGGACTGGTGGGTGAGCGCTGAGGGCTCTCAACCCGCAAAGAAGAAACGATTAAGAAAAAGCGATTACAGGGGTTTTTATAGGGGGTTGAGTCGCGCAAGATGTGTATAGAGCGCAGAGAATTTTTCGAGGGTTGCGTTCAGTTGCATTCTAAAGACAAGTGTTTATTTAAATTACTGAAATAATGCTACCATTTTAAAGCCCAATTCCTATGCTTTAAATATGTAAAACATTATAAAGAGGTAAAATGAGTCATTGTTAAGATAAATCACTTTTTATGCGCACTTGACGCTTGAGTCGATTTACTTGCACGCGAGTGTAGTTAAATATGTTTTATTATAACGACAAAAACTATTTTCATCCATATATGTACTAGCTTTTTCTCCAAGGTTTTCCTACTACATTATGCTTTATTTTGTCATCTTAAATACTAGTCTCTTGTGAAGGGCCCACTTCCCTTGGAAAAATAAATAAAATTTATAAATAAACTAGCTGACCCGGCGAACTTCGTACCGCCTTTTTTTGTAATTATTTTGTTTTAGTAGGTACTTATCAGTTTGGTTTTAGTATTATCCGTGCGGTGACGGAGTAAGAATACAATTCACCACCCGTGGGTGTCGTAAAATAATAATAATAATAATTTATTGTTTTCATCCACAAAGGTATCTTATTACTAATGTTTATATGTAAAAGGCGACTAAGTCTAACTAAGTTATAATATGCGTATAATATCTATGCAAGAGAAGGCAAACTCTGAACAAAACCCTATACCAACACGTCTGACCAGCGTAGTATAGTAAGTAGGTCGATTTCCCTCCCATAGGGGAGGGGGCCCGAGCCCAACAGTGTTGATGTGTATGGGTTGAGACTATGATGATGATTTATCAGCCTCACACAAATAGTGTAAAATTGCGGACTAAGGAAATATAACACTTTCCGTAAGTTCAATTCAGTTGGATCATCAATAATTCCATTATATTAATACGTTTGAGGCAAAGTCCAGAGACCGCCCCAGCTTCGGCAGGAGCATTAACCTTTCCTCCTTCCAACATCCAGGGAACTGGCCAAACGCTATTCAAGCGTTGTACAGACCCGTGAGATGTGGTACCAAGTACTCAAGCACCAGTGCCAGCACCCATTAGGGTAAACCGTCTGGCTGGAGAGTGATAGATTTAACACATATATGCGCCACTGCCGCCCCATCTCCATGTCCATGGCGAGGTGGTTCCCGGTTACTATCCAGCAAAGCAATGATTGGCGGGGCTCTCCGCAGTGGGAAAAGGTCCTCGACAATCCTGATGGGGAGGTCGGGTTAGAAAATTTCGGTGAGGGGAGGAGGGCGTAGCTTCTTCTTTTTTGTTTTGGCAATCAGCTACGAATACGAGCCATTTTTGCCAGTGTCGAGTTATAATTATCTCAAATTCAAATTATTTATTATGCATAAACCCCGAGAGGGCACTTACATATTGTCAGGTTTACAATTTCCAAAAAAAATATACCACCACCGGATCGGAACGCGACCGCTACTGAGAAGATCCGTCAATAAACTCAGCGGACTTGTCATTATTTTTAATTTTTTTTTTCTTCTTACTAGTTATACAATTGTGTACATGTTTTGTAAGAACTAGCTCCAGTGTGATGCCCTTCGAACCGCAAGACACTTAATATAATTTAAACGATTATGGCTGGACCAGATTCCACAAGCGACACCCGATCACGAGTTAACTACTAGAGCAGCCATCACTCCCCTCAACCACTATGGAGGGAAGGGAGAGACCCGCTCCACGCAGCTACCGCAAGTAGATCCTTATGTGAGCATGACCAACACCACAATATGTTACAAACGGTGAAAATACAAAAATTCGTTAGGCAAAACACGCTACACTTTACAATAAAAGTTAAAAGTACATTTACAAACAGTATATTTAAAATAACAAGGAAATTGCTGAATGAGGAGCTGCTCACAACCAATCTGTATTGTCATCTACATAATCTGAGATTTTATAATAAGCTTTTTTACAAAGTCTATTCTTGATGGCTTTTTAAACTTTTTCATAGGCAGGTCTCGGATATCTTTAGGTAATCTATTGTAAAAGCGTATACATTGCCCCATGAATGATTTGCTAACTTTTTGGAGACGAGTAGTGTGTACAACTAATCTGTCCTTATTACGAGTATTCATTTCAGGAATGTCACAATATCTCTTAAAGTTAGCGATATTTTTTTTGACATATAATATATTTTCATATATATATTGTGATACGGCAGTTAGAATATTTATTTCTATGAATTTCTCCCGAAGTGAGATTCTTGGGCCTAGATTATAAATTGCACGGACAGCCCTTTTTTGGAGAACAAAGATTCTATTAAAGTCCGCGGAGCATCCCCACAGTAATATGCCGTAAGACATAAGACTATGGAAATAAGCGAAATAAACCATTCTAGCTGTTTCAGTATCTGTTAACATTCTTATTTTTTTTACTGCATAAGTCGCTGAGCTAAGCCTACTCGACAACTTTTCAATATGAGGTCCCCACTGAAGTTTAGCATCTATGGTGATACCTAAAAAAACTGTTGACTCCACAAGGTCTAGAGCCACACCATTCATTTGGACATTGGTTTCCACTTGCCTCACATTGGGAGTAGTAAATTTGATACATTTAGTTTTTTTCTCATTGAGAACCAAATTATTAGTGTTAAACCAATGAACAACGTTAGACAGTGCATTGTTCACATCGTCATAATCAAACATTTGTCTTTTAATTTTAAATAACAAAGAAGTGTCATCTGCGAACAACACAATGTCCAGATTGTCGCCTATATGGTAGGGTAGGTCATTAATATATACAAGAAACAGAAATGGCCCCAGAATGGACCCTTGTTGAACGCCCATTTTTATAATAGAACCAGATGATCGTGCACCATTAACATCAACCCTCTGGATTCTGTTGCTTAAACAAGAAGTTACAAGTTCAAGAGCGTTATTCCTGATCCCATAGTGGTATAGTTTTCTGATGAGTGTTTCATGTTGTACACAATCAAATTATCAGTTTCTTCATGTTATAATCTTCATGTTATATATAGTTATAGTGATGGTCCGTCAGTAAGTCAAAATGTCGCCCTTAACAGACTAATGGCCATTATTAAGGGTATCTTCTGAGAATTTTGGTGGAAACAAAAAGGTATGTATAGCAGTTTTATATCATATTCACTACACCTCAGCAGTTCTGCCGCTATTATATTACATAAAATGCCGCCGCCCCGCCAAAACCTCCGAGGGCTTAGCTTACTCAGCGTTGCGCGATAGAGGCGATCCCAGGGGTCACATTCAAGACTGTCTACAATTCCCTACTGATTGATCTGAAGAAGAAGTGAAATCTCTACTTAGTGCCGCACAATAAGGACGACTCGAGGGGTCACGTTTGACACTCTCCAGTATCTCCTGATAAGTGCTGGCACTGGTCTTTAAGCACCTAGTACCTTGACTGTACAACGCTTGAATAGCGTTTAGCCACTTCCCTGGATGTTGAAAGTAGGAGAGGCTGGTGCTCCTGCCGAAGCTGGGGCGGTCTCTGGACTTGGCCTTAAACGTATCAAAATAATGGAATTATTAATATCCCAACTGAATTGAATTTACGAAAAGTGTTAAAGGAAATATCCTTAGTCCGCAAGTTTACACTATTTGTGTGAGGCTGATAAATCATCATCATCATCTCAGCCCATACACCTCCAACTGTTGGGCTCGCACCTCCTCCACTATTGGAGGAAAACCGACCTACTTTACCACGCTGGTAAGACGTGTTAATATAGTGTTTTGTTTCGAGGTTTCCTTCTCTTGCATAGATATAATATGCATATTATATCCCTTAGTCGTCTTTTACGACACCCACGGGTGGTGAGTTGTAGTCTAGCTATTTAATATACCGCCTTTTCTTATCGATTCCAAAACCTTTTTTAATCTAGATCTACACGTAAATGCCAAAAATGCCGAACCGACGGGACGAATGTCAAATATTTGACAGGTAAGAACAGTTTGAAGGGGATTATAAAATTGTTCTTTTTAGTATTTTACTCGCAATTTTTCCATATTTTCTCCACCGTATAAACCTTCCCTGGACTTTTACAAATAATTCAAGACCAAAATTAGCCATAGCAATTCATTTTTATATATATAGATAGATATAATAAAAATAAAATTGCATAATAGATACTGTTTTACAACAATAAACAACAACAACATAAGTACAGGGTACAACATATAAATGTGAACTATTACTAAATAAATAAATGAAAAATAATATTTAAATAGCTATTTTACTAAAAATTCGAAAAACAATTATAATACCTAATATATTTTTTTATAAAATAAAAAAGTAAAAACTAATACCCAACTACGACAAAAAACGAGGCTAAAAAAGTATGAAATAAGATTTTCAGGACACAGGATTAAACAATGTTACTGAAGAACGTTACTACTGAGGAAGCAAAATAATCGACACATAGACCCTACCAAGATTCCTACGTTGCAGTTTGATAATAATATCATACGATACGATACTAAAGTTTCAAGTCACAATTATCAGTGTACAGAGATACACATATGCCCAGCTTTCTGAGGGTATTTGCGTGTGGAGGGTTTTGGTGGTGCCCTTGGTATCACCGAGCCTCAATGCACGCATTCACACTCCCTTCACTTTCTTCGCGGTAGGCAACGGCCTTGTAAAGGTCCATGAGCGGCAGCAACACTTACCATCAGGTGTGCTATTTGCTCGTTTGCCACCGTTAGCAATTAAAAAAAAATAAATATTCAAGTTTGAAAAGCTATAGACTATAGTCACGCGTTTTTATGTTATGGTATTATGTTAGTTGTCTCATACAATAAAGCTTGTAAATTTATTTCACTTTGGCGACGTTTCTGTCTCCAGAAGACCGCACAGCTACTTCGGCAGCAGTCATGAGCTCTTTAGTACTGCGAGATTGTATTAAATCTTCCACCTTATGTTTCTTTGTTTTAGAAAACGATTCCTCGAACTCTTTTCGAGGTCTGCCGACTTTCGTTGATTCTTGTGTGATGTTGAAGCTTTCGGCTATTAGCATTTAATTTCCTCACCCTCTAATCACTCCTTATTTTTGGCTATCAAGCTTTCTTTTCATTTTCCAGCAGCACTCCACTTAGAGGCGATAGTTGATGAGAGTTTTGCTAATTTCATCTTTATTGTGAGTTCAGAACTATCGGTAATACTTAAAATTTTGAAATATGTCATAATAAAATCAAAAAGGCGAACATTCCTTTCACTCTTATCATATTTCAACCATTCTTCAAAAATAGTAACTTTCGAAATAGAATAAACGTATTCAGAATAAAATAAAAAAAATATTTGTACTCATTAGTGCTGATTTAAAATAGATTTATATTTTAGTCAACTAAATGAACTAAAGATGAAATGATAATTTAGCCCGTCTACAAAAGTCTACAAGTTGTTCCCAGTCCATTAAAGTTCAAAAATGTTTAATAATACGCAATAAATTTTAATGTTTTTTTCAGATGCATTTTAGATATACAAATTTGTTATTATACGATTAAATATAGTCAAATGTGTAGTACTAACCTTCAGTTATAAAATCCAATACTAAAAACTTAGACAAACCACTAACTGACACAATAAGATGTTGTTCAAGGTGTCGCACAGAAGTAACTGATATAAGTGCTTTAATTAAATGTGATTTATTACCTCGCATTGTAACCCTATCACTCATAATTCTGTAATGTTAGACATAAACTATTCTTGGAATTAGAGGTTTGGGGATGTTGTTTACCTGAATTAACCACCTGTTTCCGGTAATTTAAGAGCGACTTTTGTCCACCTAGCTTGTTCTAGGCGATACACTGTGCGTCGGGCAATCAAAAATCAAATACAAACGTGATAAAATCCGTAGTTTTATTTAAAGTGTTATTTTTTTACAATTGTGCCGAAGAACAACTAATAAATCATTTCTTGACAGATTTTTCTCAGAATAATAATGGTAAATTTTCGGTTAATCCCACAGTCCTACAAGACTGCACAGTGCATATACAGTTTTGTGGGACGTTGATTGCGCTAAGATTGTATAATGTGAATGATAAATATGTATTTGAAAAAGTACCCACTTAGGAAGCTTATCTAATCTTTATATCAGCGTATGTAGGTACATATATGCTTCTGTTAGGCTCTTCGCCACATTAGCAGGGAAATTGATTTACCACTCCGGTCAGGTGGGCTTTTATGTTAGACTAGTTTCTGCCCGCGACTTCGACGTAAAAAGTAATTTTACCAAAGTTACAATATTATTCTAAGGAAACATATTACTGTGATAAAAAGTACATTTTGTATATACAGTAAAACCCGTTTAAGACGATTTCGCAGGGACCCGACCAAAAACGCGTCTTAAGCGGGCAAGCGTATTATGCGGGAAAAGGAAAAATGTGCCATTATTGTTTATTATATTCTCTTATTATTTTGAATACCTACGTATTGAATTTAACATTTAAAAATTACCTAAATAAAATGTTGTTTATTTTCTTTATTTGATACACTTACTACTAGATACATTTTTAAATAACAAAAAAAAAATATAATATAAAAAAATGTGGTTTATTATTATTACTTTACTTAAAGTAATCACTTATTTTAGTTTGACAAAAAGATTTTGAGGCATTAGCAACTACAAAATTTTGAACGTAATTTAATTTTCGCAGTGCATCTTCGCTTTGATTCAAAGAAGTTACATAGCGTCTTAAATAATTAACTGCTGATAATGCCTGGGCGTGGACAAAATCGGAGTTGACTCATCTTCTTCTTGGTCATTATCACTTAGGGTCACTCGACAGTCGCTGGCAGGGGTAATATGTGTATTTCAGTGGCACGTGTTGGCGTATTAAATGGGATGACGACGTATTAAGCGTTAAGAAATGTATGATAACATGTCTCAAGTTGCTGGGACTGACGCAAAATGGCGTATTATGCGGGAAATCATATTAAACGTGATTGTATTAAACGGGTTCTACTGTACATATATCTTAATCCAGGAAATGGTATATTTATGTGTTGATTCTCATCCAAATCTATTCAACGTATAAAACGTGCTAGAGACAAAGTTGGCAACGGCTTGGGTGTGCCCCTGGTATTGCAAAGGTCCATGTGCGGCAGTAGCACAGTGTGCTACTTGCCCGTTTGCCACCGTTGGCAATAAAAAAAGGGTAGCAATCTTCCAAATATCGAAACATCATATCTATACAAAAATAATTGAAGTGTCTATTTATAATGTCAAAAAAATACGTTCTTTTTCATGCCTACGTGGTTATTTAAAAGATAGATGTTGATGACCTGAAAAATGTTGTCTGTTTATTCCTCGTAATCTTCCAAACGGCTGGATCGATATTAATAATATTTTATTACCGGATCGGCACTTAGGTATTTGAAATTTTCAAATCGGACCAGTAGTTCATGAGATTAGCACGTTCAAACAAACAAACTCTTCCGCTTTATATATTAGTATAGAAGTATAGATAGAATACGTGGGTCGAAAAATACAACAAAGAAATTTACATCAATCTGGGCCAACTCCATCTGATGCCGTTTGTTCAACACGTGTATTCCCAAGGAGGGTTGACGTCAAACATGCGGCCGGTCATAAAAATATTGTCAATAACTTTTGCAATCATCATCATCGCAGCTCACATACGTCCCTCTGTTAGGCACGGGCCTCCTCCACAATGGGAATTTGACCAACTATACCATGCTGGTCCGACATGTTGAAATAGGTTTTCATTTCGTGTTTTCTTTTCTTACACAGATCTTATGTGCATATTATATCTCTTAGTCGTCTTTTACGACATCCACGGGTAAGATAGGACTGGTGAATTGTATTGCAATACGTACGATGAAAGAGTAAAATACATATTGCCTCGACCTCAAGTAACTGAGATAAAATCAGGATGATAATGATCCCTTAGTCGTCCTTTACGACACCCATAGGTAAGAAAGGCGTGTGAACTTATATTCTTACATCGTCATCACGCGTCACTCATTCGTAATACCTACCTACCTAAAAATACTTGGAATAATATTGAAGAATTTAGGTTGCCTGATAGTAAAGTTCGCGATATTTTATCGCGATTAGACCTAATCGTTTCACTTTTTATTGTTAATGAATTTAATACACATTTTTTTTTGTGGGTGGGTCGCGGTCGGCGCGCCTCCGCACCACTCCGTCCGGGGCGACAGAGGAGCTTAAGCTCGCAACTCCCGCGACCCACCCAAAAACCACGTCGCCTTCGTCGTTGGGCCGACCACTGGAGCAGCGTTAACTTGTCGTCAGTGGTCGGCCCGACGGAATTTAATACACATTTACGAGAAGTACACAATCCATAAACAATTCTAGCGTGACGTTAAAAATAAATTTATTATTCTTATTTACTTTTTCTACCAAATTAGAAATTTTTAAAACTGGATAATATAATTTAAATGACAAAGACCCTGCACTAAGGAAATAATCCTTGTTGCGGAGGACTTTACAAACACATAATTAACAGACACAAATTACATCCAAACTCGGAACATAAATTTGTTGATCGCGCAAAGTGTTGTCTTATATGGAATTGAAACAAACGACACTGTATGTATCTTAAGCACTACTCCAACTGAGCAGTCAAAGAATATTCAATCAAGGCGTGGCTCTCTTGTGCACTGTGCCATTCAAAGGGGGATATTTGAAAATAACATAATTTTCCTTCAAAATAAATTCTAAAGATAAGGTTACTAGTATGAGTATCCTAAATAAAATGAGATTCCTTCGCTTGCAATCTTGTGTACGTCCTACCACAAGATTAGAACCTATCCACAATGACAGAATATGGACCTGTTCTAAAACGCTGGTCAGACGCAACCTCTTGGGTTTGTTCAGAAAGTGGTAGAGCGTGTTCCATACTCAATCGCACATATCTATTATAAATATTAAACTATTAAAATAACGCAATGAGAATTGGCACCCATTATTACAGTTAATTCCCGGCGCTGTAGTTGGAACCTAGGCCATGTACTAGATGAAGCAACCATACCCTGATAAAACCTGAATCAGACGAAAGGAGACCCCATGCCATCGCTCTATCCACTCCACAAGCACCGGCTAATAGTTGGAACACCAAACTAAAGCGCCTTCAGCCGGACTGCCCAATGTGTGATGATGTCCCAAAAGGCCATCACTTCCCCAAGCAGTCAACTTTCTATTCAATATAATGTAGCCCCATGCTTGCATCGTCGACCATCCGTCAATAGAATTCTGTGAGTATCTCCACCTTTAAGTCCCACGAAGAAGACGCGACCAACACTTACACTGTCTCGATCGATACAACGCGGTATTCCCGTATGGATCTAGCCGCTATGTCTGTCTATAGTTGCCGCAAGAACGCCGTAGTGCAGACGCTCAAGGACTTCGCCCATAGAAGTTCGTCGTACAGGGTCATTAGAGGCATGGGCTGATCTACTTCTAGCGCTAGATCTGCTCTGGTTCGGCATAAGTTGGGATAGAGCAGACGCTGCGCGGAACCACCGCCACTGCCGTTGGACGAACATCAGGTCTTCTGGGCCTGGATGCTAATGGAGACCGAATTGCCGATGATCGAGGCGCTGGCGAGTCGACAGTTGCCAAGCTCTTAGCCCAACAGAGCCTTTGTCTTTTTTTGAGCTACCTTAAGTCCCTAGACCTTTACCTAAGAATGCCCTCGTTACCTCGCAATACCCAGTGGTAGCCGTTGTTTCACAGGGTCGACCTAAGGCTATGCGGGGCAACGGTCATGATGTTCGCGTTTGCACAATATCCCCTAATAATAATAATAATAATAACCTCTGGGCCAGTCGTTATCTCACCATGAGACTAACGCAAACCTCGGAGGAACATTATATGGCTCTCTAAATTCTTTTGATATAAAAAAAATGTATCACAAGATTTATAGGAAAGCCAATAAACCGCAGGGCAGCTTGTGGCGTGCTGATTGTGAGTGGCGACACTGCGGTCCTAAGTGCCCCAGAGAGTCCTCCAGGGCCTCGTATCCAGCTGGCCTTTAATGGCTGGCTGGAGTGGAATCCGAAGAGTGCCCACAGGATTCTCAACTCTGGCTTGCCTTAAATGGCTGGTCAGAGAGGGGTCGCCAGAGCTATATGCTCGGGGGTGGAAGTGTCATTTTCAAGGGCATAACTACGGGGAAACCACTGCGATGGTGAATCCGGCGCCGCACCGCTCGACACCCCAAGCCACTTGCACCAATGTTGCCCCCCTGTTGCCCATATGGCCTGTGTGTCTGTGGCGACCGTTTGGGGGGGCCCATTCAGTGAGTTGGCGAGTCACCGTCTGCCAAAGTTCAAGACGATAAAGGTATTGAAGGCAGACGACAGTTTTTCAATCAATAGTTTTTAGTTTAGCCAGTCCATCAAACCTCCAACCCCATAAACAGTTATTAGATACCATCATCACAATAGTTTTACACCTACCGTTGGTAGTCCACGTGTGTTATGTGCAGACGTGGAGTGTCATCGGTAGACGTCCCATCCCATTTTTACATTAAATTTCTCCAAAGGCCTCTGCGTGTTGGATCTATATCCCCATGTAAGCCTTTCAAAGGGCCGGGTATCTTCCCTAGGAAGATCCCGTGAACAAGGAGATAAATAATAATAATAATAATATAATAGTGTCTTGCAACACTGGAAGATATATACGTGTCAATCATATTTTTCTGCAAAAATTATTTCAGTTTATATATTAAGTTTTTATTACATCTATTTTATGTCTAATAGTATTTGGAAGAATTTTATACATGAAATTTACAGAACTATTTCCGCAATAAAACTATAAAGAAGTTAAAAACACAAGAACCAAATTATGACATTTGACATTCATGTCAAAATGAAAAAATTAATAAAAATAAACCGGACCAAGCACGATATATCAATATGATTACAAGATCACAGACCAAAGTAGCATGTATACCACCCCCGGGCTCGTCGCAAAGCTCCGCCTCTAAACAGGCAGCATCAATATCTGCCACGGAAGAGGCGTCGAGCTCCAGCTCCAGCGACGAGTACTTTTCCCCGCCGACGTCACCAAGACCTGCGCCGCGACGAGGGAGAGGCCGGCCACCGTTTTGTTTGGGACCCAGAGGCCCACCGGCTTCACACAGGGCCCCCGCTAGCGGTGGTAATGTGCAGCGCATGAGATGGACACAATCCATTAATGAGAATGTCATGCGCGCATATTTTGAGGCAACAGAGGGGGGAATCAAACTCACCGCGTATCGTGACCGTATGCTGCTTCTGTTTCAGAACTTGGAACCAATTATCAACGTTACAGCTCAACGACTATCGGATCAGGTGCGGGCCATTCAGCGCTGTAACCTGTTGGATGCCGCTGCACTTGATCGGATACGCTCAGAGTCCATACAAATAAGTCGTGTTACCCCTATTCCTACACCAGTATCAACAATTGATGTTAGACAATCCGCTCCACCATCAGCAGCGGAAGAGGACGATATGACTGATTCTATGGACACCCGGTACAATGAGGAGGTAAGGAAAGCTTTAGAATGTGCAATTCGAGAATATAGATTCGAACCTCAAGAAATTAGACCACGTCTGCCTCGATTACCCATGCATAGAAAAAACAGGCTTCTTGTGGGTACCCTTGACTCATTTTTAATTGATTATGTAAATAATAGTAACAGTATTAGTGATACACATTCGATCCTGTACTGTGCAGCCATTGCGGCGTGTCGTATAGCAGGATTAAATTTTTTAAAAAATGAATCCACTATGCGACATAAAGAAGCCAAACCGGCTTGACAGTGCAGGATTGAATGTCGTATCTCTAAGACAAGGGTGCTCATTGGAAAGCTTAGCTCCTTTAGGACAGGGAACACTCGACCAAAGGTGATGCGTTTCGTGAAACGGGCGTTTTTGGGAACCGGTATCAAACCCGAAGACTATTCAGCCCGAGTCACGGAACTCATCGATTTCCTGAAACCGAAAGTCTATGCTTGGGCAAGTCGAATTCGCAGATATAAAAAACGCGTGAATCGATATTCTGTGAATCGCATGTTTGAAAGCGACCAGAAGTCAATTTATAGAAATTGGGAACGTCCCTGTCAAGATGTGGATGATGGGCAGCCTGATACTAAAGCTACGAATTCACATTGGCACAGTATTTGGTCGATGCCCGTCGTCCATTCGGAGGGCGACTGGATGAGAGATGTAAAACAAGCATGTGAAAATATTCCACAAATGAAAGAAGTTTCTATTAACCAGCAAGACCTAGCCGATGCAGTCCGTCCATTATCTAATTGGAAATCGCCAGGCTTAGACGGACTGCACAACTTCTGGTTTAAATGGCTGCGCAGTGGTCATGCTCGTTTAGCATCTCACTTCCAGTCGGCTTTAGTGACTGGGACGTTACCAGAGTTCATGACGACTGGTATTACTCACCTGCTCCATAAAGCCGGTAGTACTACGGTGCCGAGCAACTATAGGCCGATAACGTGTTTGCCATCGGTCTATAAGCTCCTTACATCTATTCTGAGAAATAAAATTTCCAAACATATTCAGTTAAATTCGGTCATGTCTCTCTCTCAGAATGGATGTAGGAATGGGGGACGTGGTACTAAGGAGCTCCTCCTAATTGATACGGCTATTAGTCAACAAGTTCGTCGCCTCCGAAAAGATCTATCGATATGTTGGATAGATTATAAGAAAGCATTCGACTCCGTGGCTCTTGAGGGTGCTAGAGTTGTACAAAATTAATTCAACTCTATGCGCCTTCTTGAAGTCTTGTATGGCGCAATGGAAAACATTTCTTAGATATCCAGCATATCGACTGAGTCGAGGGGGAGGCGAACCAATATACATTAGGCGGGGAATATTTCAGGGTGACAGTTTGAGTCCTCTTTGGTTCTGCCTAGCACTGAATCCTCTCAGTACGCTACTAGGGCATTCAGGGCTAGGCTGTAGGTTACGTAGAGGTGGTCAAATAGTATCTCACCTGCTTTACATGGATGATTTGAAACTGTTTGCACCAATTCACATTCAAATGGCAGAATTACTAAAAGTTACAGAGACTTTTAGTAATTCTATCAAAATGGAGTTTGGTGTAGATAAGTGTGCCGTCATGCATGTAAAACGGGGAGAGGTAGTGGAGAATCATAGAAGTGAAATCTTCAATACTCCACAATTTAGACCGCTTCGCGTAACGGATACCTATAAGTACTTGGGTATGTCTCAGGCTTTGAACATCAATGAAACGGACATGAAGCGAGCGCTGCGGGAACGTTTCTTTGGTCGCCTAAAAAAAGTTTTAAATAGTCTTTTATCGGGCGGCAATAAGGTGCGTGCCTACAACGCTTGGGTCATGCCGATTCTAATGTACTCCTTTGGCATACTCAAGTGGACCCAAACCGAATTGGACACCCTGGACAGAAAAGTCCGCACGCTGTTGACATCGCACAGGATGCATCATCCTCGTTCATCAATAATGAGGTTGTATATTCCGCGAAAATGTGGGGGCCGAGGCTTCCTAAATGCTAAAACCCTCCATAATCGTGAAGTATGCAACCTCAGGGATTATTTCCTCAAGATGACGAGTGGTGTGCATCTTGATGTGGTGACAATAGATAACGGGCTCACCCCGCTTGGGTTGGCTAAAGAGAACTGGCGTAGACCGGTAGTGCTAAGCACCATAGATCGCAAGAATGTGTGGCAGAGCAAGGAGTTGCACGGCAGATACTACGGAGCACTAAATGCGCCCGACGTAGACACTCCAGCCTCTGTGACCTGGCTACGATTCGGTAACCTCTTTGGATAAACCGAAGGTTTTGTCTGTGCAATTGCTGACGAAGTTATTAAGACGAATAACTACCGGAAATATATCTTGAGGGATGGCACAGCTGATATTTGTCGCGCATGCCACTTACCAGGCGAGTCCCTCAGGCATATCGTTTCCGGTTGTTCACGTCTTGCTAACGGCGAGTACTTGCACAGACACAACCAAGTAGCCAGGATCATCCACCAGCGACTTGCTTTGCTACACAAACTTGTGAGCGTAGAGGTGCCGTACTACAAATACGTACCAGAGCCGGTTCTCGAAAATGGTCGTGTCACATTGTACTGGGACCGATCTATTATCACTGATGGGACTATTGTAGCCAATAAGCCAGACGTCGTGGTGATAGATCGGCTGCAGCGCCGTGCAATGATTGTCGATATCACTGTTCCACATGACGGGAATCTCGTGAAGGCTGAGAAAGATAAACAAATAAAATATCAAGACTTAGCTCACGAGATTGTCGACATGTGGGATGTGGACTCGGCAATCGTTGTACCGATAGTCATTTCGACCAATGGGTTAATAGCCAAGAGCCTCAATCAACATCTCGTCGTCGCTCGCCCCGCGGATACCAATGTACTACTCTTTCGCTCCATCTGTTGTCCGTGCTTCTTGCTAAATGACCCGCCCATCGCCACTTGAGGCGACAAGCCATTTTTGCTGCGTCTTTTATATTAGTTTTCTCTCGAATATCAGCACACCTAACTCTTAGTTTTAATCCCATCATACTCCTCTCAGCGGCTCTCTGGAATGTTTGTATCTTGTAAATGACGTCTTTAGTTATTGGCCAAGATTGACATCCGTATAATAGGATAGGAGTGACAACTGAGTCCATTGTTTTTTGTTTGAGGCGTAAACTCATCTTTGATTTAAATATATGTTTGAGTGACCAGTAGGAGTTCCAGGCCCTTTTGATTCGTCGTTCTATTTCTGCTATATAATGATTCTCAAACGAAATGTTTTGGCCTAAATATACATATTCTTTGACATACTTAATCGTCTTTCCATTAATAGTTAGATTCTCCTTCTTCCCATTTGTCATTATGCAGGTTTTTTCTGGATTCATTTCTAGCCCACATTTTCGGCTATGTATATCGAGAGATTCTAACATATATTGAAGATCCCTGTAGCTCTCTGTTATTATAACTATGTCATCAGCAAAACGGAGATAGCTTTCAATATCCCCTACTTGGTTCAAACAAAGGACGCTACGCTCCTCCAAATAGTCTTCCTTAAACTGCATCAGATAGGTAGGCGCCACGGTTACCGGAGGACCGCATTAACGCAAGTGAATAACAGACCCATCCCCAGAAACACCGACAACGACACTATTCTGCGACCGCGGACCACAGATATGATACCCTGTGCGTCCGCCAGCGCCTGAGACCAAAAATAGACCCCCTTCTTCGGAAACATACGTCACACCCCGGTGCATGGCAGCTACGCAGGTCTATGTTAATGTACTGCGGGTGCAGCCTCTGCGTCCACCCCATTTGCGACGAGTAGATAACTACGTTTTCACGATTATTGTGCAAACGTAGTTATTAGTTGCGTTATTAGTTGTTAGTTGCTCCTGATCTAATCGACTCATAAGCCACCGCAGAAATGCGAGTGTTCCATCCTACATGTGATCCGAAATGCGGTCCTGCTGTACCCAAGCGATTTACATCCGAACCGTACTTAAAAGACTATTCAAATCGCAAATAGGCAAATAAAAAAGCTGTTGATTTAAAAATAATGTAGGTAAATAAATATAAATCTAATATTTAGTTACAAATATATTTTTAAATAAGTATAATAATTTTTATTGATAATTATAATGCTTTGTGTTACTACAATAATTCTACGAAATTTGACATGAAGTAGTCACACCACCATAAATTAAATTAAAAGGCCGCTCGAATCATAGATGTGTAAAATAAACCTATACCTCATTCATGTGTTTACTATAGAAACTATGTATATCTATGTATAGTCGGGGATTTTTCTGACTCATAGTACTGGTTCTTCCCCGATAATGTGCTATAAACGTCATAGGTCAGTTTTTTTTAATATTGCCAAGTACTTCCAATTTCCCCAAAGAATGGGTAAAAGTTAGAGAATAATAGGCAGTCACGGCACACTGGAATATTTTAAAAGTAAAACTAGGTAAGTAATTATAAGTCTAATAGTAATGTATTTAGTTACAGAGAAACACGGATTTGTTTATATTTTAAGTAAGAATTTTGTTACAACTATATTTTTTTATGTATGTAATTTAAAGGGAATTTTCTATACGAGTTAAACTTATTTTTGTAAAATGCATAGTGCGTAAGAGAGTGCAATTTTTGTGGCAATTGAGTACCAAGATAGGTCCTGCCCAATCTCTCCAAAGTTTCTGAAGGATTACACACATGGCACCTTAACCCTATTTTACTTTATTTTACTTACCTTGATTATATGTATGTTGAAAAAAAAAAACGCAGAAAACACTTGATTATTTTGAAAGATATATGAATTACTCTATTTTTATAATTACAATCGCTATATTGCGATATTTTATTTCAATATTATACATAATATGAATAATCAACTTTTAGTGCTTCACAAATCTATACAATTTGATTTGATAATCCAAAATTTTTAGCACTAATATTTATATAAAGAAAACACCCGCCTAACGAAATTTTTTTTTTGATTTTACGAACACATAATTTAAAGAGCATAAATTGTACAAAGACTCAGAACAACAATTTGTGGATTGAATAAATTATTGTTCTACATGGTAGTCGAATCCACGATGGCAAGGAGGGTCGGTATCTTAACCACTATGTCATTTGTGCAGTATTAAAATTGATTGTTTTTTTTAGCTTCTTTAAAATATAGGCTAGATTAGGATAATTACTTCGTAATTAGTGTTCACGCCAATAGCGTGACGTCTGATTGAAGAGCGATATTCGCTTACCTAGATTCATTCATTCGAGTCGTGCGCCGACGGCATTCTTGAATTGACTCACTCGTAAGACTCTCGTGAAACTCTTGTGACGTATTCGTTCTGCGGCGCCCACGTTTACCGTTCCTCAGTTAAAGATATCGAAAGCTTACCACGCTGGTCAGCCTACCCTCACGCGAGTGTATATACTATACCGTAATAGTGATATTAAATAGACAATAACTTCAGTGCCCGCATTCAGCCCAATGTAGCTCGTCGTGAACACCACCTTCAGCCCGGTAAGTCTGCAGCTCCACCAAAGCATGGGAAAGACGAGGTAAGTTCTCCGCTTACTTCTCACCGTTTCCCTACAAACCCCCATTTTGTGGAAACCAGTCCCACTAGTGGGATTGGCTTCCCGCTGGTCCTTCGGCTAACCCACGTCGTTATGTTGCTGGCATAAGGTGCCCCATACAGTCCACTAAGCCGCAACATAACAATTAGTATCCATCACTGTTTACTTATTATAATTTTGTCAATATTATTAATATTTATTTGATTTTAACACTATTAATTTGATCTCTGTAGACATAGAAAACTAAATTTAAATGGAGTCAATTTTTATAAAATAATTTTGATGTGCATTAAAAATTATACTTTTTTTGACATTTGTAACTTTAAAATGATGCACGTAGCAGTAAAGTAATAAATTAAGACAGTTTATATTACTCATAAAATTTATTGACCAAAGTCACGAACCTAACCTAAAATTCAGAACAATATTTAGGAAAATGCAGAATTCAGGATAATATTTGAACGTACATTTTTTGTCTAAAGCAGAGATATAGTTAAATATTTAACCGTCGAGGTAGTAATATACATTTAAACATCGAGGTAGTAATATAGTAATATGTGGAGAGAACGTGTAGGAGAGAAGCAATTTAACGGGATGAGGATTTTCAAAATAGAAAATAGACAAGGTGGCATTGGTGTTAATAATATGGATGTACTTTTAATGGGGATGTACTTTTATAAGGTCATAATTAACATGCTGGACAGGTAAGTTGGCTGTTGCAGTTAGTGTCATAAATTGCCTAGTACACTTTTACAGATACATGAAGCTATTCACATCTGTCACATCGAATCTGTTATTACGGTACGCATAATTGAAAGTAGCAATCCAAGTTATCAAAATCGATGGATAGCTAGTCAAACAGGTACCGGAAAGTCGTCATCTCGGTATAGTTTTTGACGTTTTATTACGGTTTGAAACTCACATAACTGAAGTCGTACGTCATTGCTTCTACCGTCTTAAACTTCTATACCAAATTCGACCCTACATTAATTTAGAATTACGAATCTTGCTGTATAAATGCCTTGTACTGTCCCAGCTGAACTGTGGAGATGTAGTTTATGAACCTTGTCTTCTCAAAAGAACTAATAGACTCACGCATGCAAAACGCTTGGTTTTGTTTTATAATTCTATCGCATTCCCACGTCACGCCATTTCTCTTTAGAAATATTTTGTTTAAAACTAAACTTCATCTAACGAATGTGTATTTGGTGTTATTTTATCCCCAAGACTAATATATCTTTATGAAAAAATTTTTGTTTAATGATTTTAATAAATTTATATTTACTTACTTCAGCCTCTTTGTATCATTTCAATGGCCCTATATGTCACAGTGTTGCATTCAGCGGTATTCTCAAATTTCCTACCACCCATTGCTAAAATGATTTGCTTCCACCCTTGCGGGCTTTAAAGTCATAAGCAGTTTTTAGTAAATAATTTAAACAACATCTGTTTAACGCTTAAATTCGTGTTTACAATATACTTCAAAGATAAAGATTGACATTTAAATAACAATTACGGTGGCGTAGTGGATAAGTCTCATTAATTAAAAGTATTTAATTGCGTAAAGTATTTAATATAGACAGACGTCCGTGATTACAGATTTATCATACATTGGTCTTAGCAGAATATCAGCGGAACTTCAACACAAGGAAGTAAAACTAGTTGAGCTAACATCCTCAGTCTCTCAGCATATAATAATTTTAAATTTTATCAGTGCAGAAGTTAACTTCATTACATTTTTTTTTGTTTTTCCCTTTCCAAAGATTTTTTATGAAATGCTCGAGAACAAAATAAATGGTTTTTCTTTGTTTCTATTCAATTGCATAGTGGGTGTAGTAGTTTTAATACCAACGTACCGCGTCAAACGTTACTGGTTTGACTCCCATGCTGAACAATTCTTTTTGTGGTGCCCAGATTGCTATACCAAGTCTAGGTGTAATTTCTGTTCGTTAAATTGTACATATATTTGTAAATTCCCTCGCAACACAAGGATAAGTTTAATAGTGGTGGTTGCTGTCTTTTATAAAAAAAGCTATATCCATTAGCTTATTAATATAAGTCTATATTAGTTGTGTACAATAACTAGTACATTTAATTAAAATTTAGAAAATATTATTATAATAACATCATTTAAGCATTAAATTATCATAGAAATGTATTAGAGATACTAAACCTTTCTATAACTTCATACTAATAGTAAACTCCATCTACATTACTAAATATAAAACCCAAAATGATCATATCATTTTACATTATGGGGAATTGGCAACATATTAAAATAGCAACATTACTGAACTGTCACACAGTGGTCATGCAAACAGCGTATATTGTATTCGCCAATTTGTTTTCTAAGTGGCAGTGCAATTGCAATACGTTGTGCTTTGTAAAGCAAGAAATAATTTCATATCAAAGAATTTGGTTAATCTATTTAAGAATTATTACATAGCCACGTAACAGACATGCGGCTTAGTCGCGCGAGTTAATACCGTAATATAATTTTAGTTTTATAACATCCGTCACTGTATGTATTTGTGTTAAGAAAGTGTAATCAAGGAAGTTGAGTTAACTTGTTCATATACAATGTCTACTAGTCCCAGTGATCACGATATGAGCGATTCCTCGAGCTCCGGGGCGTCTTATATGAGATATTCGCCTTACAATTCCCCATCGCAACAAGTGCCTCAACTAACAACTGATTTAACTGAGCTTACGTGTGTAGACAAAAGGCAGTTTCTACAACATGGCAAGTACAATGCTTTTTTATATTTACTACAACGCTATGTTGATAAGGATCTTTTCTTGGAATTTATTCTTTATGAATATATACAGTTTTATGTCGGCAAACATTTGACTGATAAAGGATTGGTGTAAACAACAATTCCTTATCAATATGACTATATCACTCATATTTAAAAATGTCCTCATGTTTTCTTAATTATTTTTAGTATTTATTATATTTCGTAGTTCTTTTTTTTTGTTTACTTACCAAACGAAAATATAATAAATATTCAAAACAACTTTTAAATATTTATTATATTTTCGTTTTATGATGGAGTAAGAATACAATTGACCACCCCCTATCTTGCCTGTGGGATATAATTTGCATATAACACCTATCCAAGGGAAAGAAAACTCGAAATGAAACCAATATGTCTGACCAGTGTGTGGTATAGTTGGTTTATTGCCCTCCTATTGGTGGAGCAGGCTCGTGCCCAGCAGTGGAACATGTATGAGCTGAGATAGATATATAAAACTTATATCAATTAGTAGCTCTTTGGCTTTTAAAATCCTTTTTTAAATTTGTATTCAGATTTATGTCATTATATTGTGAGGAAAATAACTTCATTGCTTGCAAATTAATTAAATAAACTGTTTTAGAACATTTAACCTATTTATTGTCTTAGTTAACCTGTTTATTGTCTTAATAATTGTTATTGTATATATGCTTTGAATAGTTAAACTAGGTGGAACGTTAACCTGGTGAAAGTTGCTGGGCGTTGTTGGATGTAGGTGACAAAGGACCTCATTTTGTGGTGTAACATGAGGGAGGCCTACGTCCAGCAGTGAACGGCGATAGGCTAAAATGATGATGGTGATGACTCAACTAAGAAAACTATTAAACTTGACTGAACATTATTTAACAATATCTGGTTGACCGAGCTTTGCTTGGTATATTTATTTTGTATTTTTACCAAACTTATTTAGATATAATAATAATAGCCTTTATTCCTAAACATAGGGTTACAAGAGATCCCTAAGTTCGTGTGCCTTTTGGCATAGGTCTCCTCCAGTTCTTTCCAACGGGTCCTGTCTCTTGCTACTCTTAACCAAAATGGTCCCGCTGTCTGTTTCAAGTCATCTTCCCATCACCTGATTGATATTTAGATATACTATATTAATAAAAAATAAAAATGATGAAATAATGAAGAAAATATCAAAAATTACAAAAACAGAATAATAATAACACTGAGATTCGATCTCACGCTGTTTGAATGCGACTGGACAACTTCCCAACTAATCTCTTGTCACTCTTGACGGCGACATTTGAATTCCCATTCTATTGACATTTTATTTCATTGTATTGATTAGCTTAAAACACCTACAAAACAACATTTTCTATTAATAAATAAGATCAATTTTTGGCCCTGAAACCTCTAGTATGCTAAATTTCATGAAAGCCAATTGGAGCCATTGCCAAGATCCTGAAAAGAAGATATAAGATAAAAAATTTAATTGCATGTTTTTAATGAACTAGAACAATTAGTAAAAACATTTATTATATTGTTTTCTAAATGTGGTGTTGTAAAAGACTACTAAGAGGTTCACATCAACCTGTGCCAATTGCATCTGATGCTGTTTGGTCAGTAATTACATTCCCAAGGAGGTTTGATGTCAGGCAGCCTGCCGATCATAAAACTATTTCTAATAAATTTTGCTATAAGTATGATGGAAGATGCGTACATATTACGTCGCCCCCAAGTAATTGAGATAAGAACAGGATAATGATTATGTTTTCTAAAATAACAATAATTAAAAGTAACAATAATTCATTTGTTTATGATATATAAAAGTAATGTACAGTTAATTGAGTCATTGACAAAATCATTGACAAATATTAATTAGTTTCCTTATATGATGTAAACTGAGACAATATACGGTGTAACATTAATATAACGAATCGATTTAACAAAGTTTTTGAATTTCAATTTCAAATCATGAGATTAATACATATTATAATATCTATAACGGCAAAACACATACTGAGATTGATTACATAGATCCGGGCTTCAAGCATATCCAATGCTTATCACCAGGGCAAGTGCGTAGTGGTGTCTATTTCAAGTTTTCTTCTTCTGCATAGTTCTTCACCTCTTGTTGTACCTCTGCATCATTAATATATACCGCTGGGCCTGAGCCTTCTCCACAACGGCAGGGCAATTGATCTACTATTCCAAATTAGTGTGACAGGTTGGTTAAGAGTTTTATTACATCCCTTTCAATATATGTTATCTGCAAATCATATCCCATAGTTGACTTTTGCGATATCCTAGGACAGGCAAAGAGGTGGTGATTGTATAAATATTTTATCAGTAAATGGCATGCTGTTGGGATGACAAATATCATCATCATTTCAGCTTATATACACCACAATAGGAGGGTAATTGACCTACTGTACCGCACTGGTTAAACGTGTGGTTATTTGCTATAAGGTTTAATTTCAAGTTTTCCTTTTTTTTTATTCTTAATTTAATCCCTTAGTCATATTTTATGAAACCCATAGGCAAGATAGAGGTTGGTAATTAATCTTACTCCCTCACCATACGGTATATAAAATATATATAAAAGTATTTATTTTTCTTTTAAACACAGTGTCGAAACCATTCCTCCGAATCTTGGAACAACCACAGAATCATTTCCGGTTTCGTTATGTCAGTGAGATGACTGGTACACATGGATGTTTGCTTGGGAAGTCCTATGGGAATAATAAAGCAAAGACTCATCCCACTGTTGAGGTAAGTTCAAACAAATATGGTACAAAACAGCATGATTGGTATCATCATTATATCAGTCGATAGAGGTCCTGCTCTTAGGCTTGGGCCTCCTCAGACGGAAATTAACATACTATATCACTCTGACCAAATTTATTCTTGCATATATGCTACAGTGGTTGGACCACACTGTTGACAGTTATCTGTCTACAAATGTCCGGCCAAACTGGCTGGTATGTCCGGCTATTAGGTTTGACGACCTGGCAACCCTAGTCCAGGGTAGTACCACATATCGTTCGGTGAGCGAGAGAGCCGGAAGATCAACTTTCTGAGGATGTTTGGAGTGTGGTGGGTTTTAGTGATGCCTTTAATATCACCAAACCTCATTGCAAGCATTCACACTCCCCTCACTTTCTTCGCGGTAGGCAGCGGCCTTGCAAAGAGTTCATGAGCGGCAGCAACACTTACCATCAGGTGTTCTGTTTGCAATCGTTTGCAATAAAAAAGAAAGTGTCGTAGGTGCGGATCCCATGCAGGGCAAAACTTTGTGCGATCCACAAATTGCTGTTCTGATTCTGGATGTGGTTTGTTATATGTTTGTAAAGTCTCCCGCACAAGGATTATTTCCTTAGTGCGGAGTGTTGTCTTTAAAAAAAACCTAATAATTTCGAGCCGTATATACATATAGTCTAATATTGCTTGTTTGTAACATTATTGGGAAATTTATTTACGTAAATCATTAATAAGTGACGTCATAGAGTAGGTATTGTTTATTATTGTTAATGTTTCCTAGAATAGTTCCTAGATTGAGCTGTATGTTAGTAGTAAGGAATTTACGTCGATTACAATCATTATAAGTAATTGTCACCGATAAAAGTGAGTAGGAAAATACTCAATCTCTTCTGATTCTATTTTCTTACTGGTTACATAAATTCATCCTTTGTTTTTCAAAAAAAAAAAAATCGTCATCACTGCTCATATACGTCCCACTGTTGGGCTCGAGCCTCGTCCGCAATGGGAGGGAAATTTACCTACTGTAGCACGCTGGTCAGACGTGTTGGTATAAGGTTTAAGTTCGAGTTTTCCTTCTTTTGCATAAATGTTATATGCATATTATAATACCTCAGGCTTCTTTTACGACTCCCACGTGCAAGAAAGGTGGTGGTGAATTGTATTCTTACTCCGTCACCATACAGAAAACTAACTTCAGAGTGTTGGTTTTTCGTGACGTTGTGCGCGCGCATCATAAAAATTTACTCTCATCATTTTTCCCCCGAGCGAGAATCAAGATCAAGGTGAGAAATTCAAAGATTTAAAATCATCATTTGCCTGCCCTCACGCTAAGTAGGGTCGGCACAACATGTACTTACCTTCTATAACCTATCAGCCGTCACATCTGCACTCACCCTTTCCATACGCATGTCCTCATTTACACAATCCATCCACCTTTTTCTGGGTCTCGCACGCTTTTTACGTCCATCCACGTTCATATCGATAACCCTCCTTGTCACATGCCTTTCATACCTCCTCATCACATGCCCATACCAAGACAATCTCGCGCTCCTAATCGTCTCTATCACTGGTGCCACTTTCAGGCTCCCCTAATATACTCATTTCTTATCTTATCTAGCCTTGTGACCCCACACATCCATCTTAGCTTAGCATACACATCTCTGTGGTATGCAATCTTCTCTCATCCGTCTTTTTCAATGCCCAACATTCAGATCCATACATAACAACAGGTCTGATGACACTCTTGTATATTACCCCGGTTACCCCCTTAAGTTTAAGGGGCATCCGTGCGTCACCAAAAGTTTAAAATGACGTTTCGAAAATTTTTTTTTGTGTGTCAACATTGCAAATCCAGCAATTTAAAACTTCCAGTTTGTTCCCAGTTACATAACTATCGGAATTCAGAAATGGGCATACATTAAATTCGAAGAACGTCTTACGATTGAGTGTCAATGGATTTATTGTTATGTAAATAAATAGATGTAAACAAATTTGCCGTGTGGTGACAGAGTAAGAATATAATTTATCCTCCCACCACAACCCTGAGCATCCTGCCTGTTGTAAAAGACGCCGTAATATACCTATAACAATTGGGTTTTGAATTTTTTTTTTTCTGTAATAAATGGAAAGATCATATTTAAGTTTTATAACAAAACTATTTTTTATTTATATTTCACAGTAACTCAAAAGTTATATCAAAATAAAATAATTTTTTGAATCCAGTGACTAAAACACGCCGACAGCTTCCGAACAAATCCAAACGCGTGTGACGTCATAATGTTAGTTTTCACTCATTGCAATTTCTACAGAGATAATAAGTACAATGTTTTGATCTATTTAATTCTGCTGTCATTGTTAAATAATTAAATACAATGTAAACTCTATATAACGGCACTCGATTTAACGACAAACTCCTTAAAACGTCAAAATGTCTTGATTTTGGTTGGTTTACCATATTATCCATACAATGATACTCTATATAGCGTCACGTTCACTCGAAATAACGGCGATAATACATTATTGAGCATCAAGCAGTAATTTCTAAATTGCCAAAATTAGTAAAATCTACAGCTGTATACGTTCATTCGTTTGTTGTTTTATTATTTTATTATCTAGCACGTGTTTACCTCAACTGACGTACCGAAAATTGTTAAAAAAATCTCTCTTTTGTTTTTTGTGTGTTTAACTTGCACATGTTTACTTCGACCACTGAGCTATCGTTAGGTTGTTAAACGTTATCCTAGTCATAGTTGTTTTTATGTTCGTAAAATTTGCACTATATTAATAAATAAATATTAGAATAGTAAAATAATATCAATTTTGTTTTCACTCCAATTAACGACAACTCTCTATAACGTCAAAAAATTCACAGTCCCTTGAGTGTCGTTATATAGAGTTTACACTGTATAAGTAACAACAAATCGTTTTTTAGCAGTAAATTACCAATATTATTGTCAGCTCATGGGTAATAATACCTGTAAACACTGTAATGGTTGTAAAATAGTTTTAACATTATGAGGTCACAACTGTGCTAACCAGTCTTAGCGCGTTCATTGTCACGTTTTTCATAAGCCCAATTGTGCAAGAGAAGATAATCTCTGTATAAAATCGTATAACAGTCTGCCACACCAACGTGATGTAGTTAGTACCTAAGACAATTTTCCTCTCATTATGGAGGCTCGAGCCCAACAGTGGGATTTATATTAGCTGTGATGATGATGATAATGAAACATATCTATACAAATAAATAAAATTGATGTGTCTGTTTGTAATGTCAAAATAATGGACCTTTTTCACACTGATACGCTTATTTGCACAATACATATGCCAAAAAACCGGTTTAAAAAATTTTCGTCGGTCTGTTTTGGGTAATCTTCAAAACGGCTGGATCGATTTTGATATTATTTTAGTAGCAGGTCTACATAAGGAGTTACTTAGGCTTATATTTTATCCCGATATACCCACGGGAACGGGAACTACGCGGGTAAGACGACTGAAGCGAAGCGAGGGCGGGTTGCTAGTAATAAATAAATAGTAAATTTGTAAACGGATAATTCGATGTGGTGATGGGTTAAGAATATAATATTTCACACCGTGTGGCGATTGGGTAAGGATACAATTATCGCCACCCCTTATTTGCGTGTGAGAGTCGTAAATATCGTCTAACAGTCTCACTAGGAGAGTGGACGACACTTCTGTTCTAAGTAAAGGATAGTGGTGATTACATTAAGTGGTGGCCTACATCTAGGGGTGGACAGCGAAGGTTTGAATTAAGTTAACACCTCTTACTTTGTCATATAGTCGTAAAAACCGACTGAGGTACCGCGAGAAGAACGGGCAGAATGGGCGGTAGCCCTGTACTGCGAAACTTACGACCTTCTCTGTAATCGCCAACCCGCTGGCTAAGCGTGGAGATTGTGGCGACTTAAAAATTGATTTATTATGCTTGTAGTTTTATTAAACAGAAAATTAAAATTTGTTTAGTTGGTAAATTATCATGGAGAAGCATTGATCAGGTGTCAGTTGGCCCAACACGATAACCCAGATAGTCATCCTCACAAACTTCTAGAAGATGAACAGGACAAAGATGTCAGTCAACTTGTACCCGAGCAAGGGAGTTATAAAGTTGCGTAAGTACATTTTTTTTGCATAAACTTTAGTTTGGTACTTCGTTTTTCAAAAATTAATTTATGACAGCCATTAATTACACTTATGTTTTTGAATGTACTCAAGTGCTTCTTAAAGGATTTCTTTTTAATAAAATGTGGTGTAGCTATTAAAAAAATGTCGTAAGTAAAACCATTTATCAACTTATCCTATTGACAGAGTAAGAACACAATAAATTACCTACCCATAATATATTCCATATGGTGAAGGCGTAAAAATACATGTCACCATTTTTTGCACTTGGTATTTGTTAAAGACGACCAAGGAAGGATATGCAGATAACATTTATACTTAAAAATGAAAATTCGAAATAAAATTCTAAACCAACACGTCTGACCAGGATTGTATAGTAGGTCGATTGCTGTCCAATTGTGGAGGAGCCTTCGAGCTCGGTAGTGGAATGAGCTGAGGCGATCCTTCTTATTTTTGAGGTTGGCTCTTGTTTCCGTTTGGTGACAGACTAAGAATACAATTCACCACTCCCTAACTTGCTCGTGGATGTCGTAAAAGACGAAGATATAATATGTACATAACATCTGTGCAAGAGGAGGCAAATTTGAAATCCTATACCAACATGTCTAACCAGCTTGGTATTATAGTAGGTCAAATTTCCTCAGATTGTGGAGGAGGCCCGAGCCCGGCAGTGGGACGTACGTGGGCTGCGATGATGATGATTGGTCTGAGCACACCTTTACTGTTTAATCTGTGGTGACTAAAGGCTGCGTGCGACCCCATAACCAAGCGTATTTTCTCCTCATCGCCATTGACTTGCCCCTGCCCCTGCTTTATGGTTTCTCCACAGGGTTGGGCAAAATCTGATTTTTATTAAAAAAATCAAAAATCATTGATTTTTAAAAAAAAATCATGATTTATTTGATTTTTTAAATTTGAACATAAAATTTGAACATTTTGATTCTTTGAAATTATTGTTAATTATTTTAATGTATAAGTCTAAAAATTATAATACAATTTGCGCCTCAAAAACTTGTGACAACGCATTTGTCGCGCTTCTTGCTTCTTGCAAGATTATTCTTGTCGCGATTTGTTTTCCTTCTGTCCTATACACTCACTCACTATACAGTGCCGAGTGAGGCACGAACGCGTTTGTTATGCTTTTTGCAAGAATATTCCTGTCGTGTCGTGTCGAGGCTTGTTTTCCTTTTCAACCTATAAATTGACGTTCGCGCATTTCGCTAGTTTAGTTCCGGGTTGAGAGCCTTCCGCTCGCCCAATGACCGCGCTAAGCTGTAAAGGTCATCTCGACCAACAGCTATACACACAACAAAAAAAAAAAAAAAAAATTCGCTAGTTTAGTTAAGTTAGTTAAGTGAAGTGAAAACATATAAATAAAGTAAAATGAGTGGAAGAAAAGAGGATCCAATATGGCAGTTCTATATTAAGACCACAAATCCAAATAAATTGGGGTGTAGGGCTATTTGTAGAAAGTGCAAGAAAGATATTCAAGGGTTAGTCCAAAGACTTAAAGCACACCACGATGTTTGTAATTATCAAGAGAGGAATACAGGTAATTAAATTATTAATTTTATTTTATTTATATTTTAGGCATATATGATTGTTTTTTGTTTTTAAATGTTAGGTGAAATCTAACACGTGGCGTGGCCTTTAATGTAACTTTTTTAACGCGACCTTTCCCAGGTTAATTATTCAAGATTATCTTTACTCTTCTATACTTACTTAATTTTTAATTTTTTTCAACTTAATAAAATAAATTTGCTTTTACATCTCTATTGAACATTTTAACTTTATTTTAAAATCAATAATTCAATACTATATCAATATATCATCAATTATAATTAATCAATTTCAATTTTCAGTTTTGTTTTTTCTCTTTCCAGAGAGTCGAATGTCGCTTGACAGTTTTGCTAGCACATCATCTGCCTCAAGTTGTAGTTCACTCATGACGAAAGTACCAACACCAACAAGTCCAACAACTTTTGAGCCAGTCCAAAAAAAGAAAGCAATCGAAACTCAGCCTACCATGAGTACCATGAGTAGTTTTGTAATGCGGACTTCAACTGCTGAAAAACATAAAATTGACAAACAAATAGCAAAGGCTATTTTTGCTACTAATTCGAGCTTCAGATGTATTGAGAATTTAGAGGTGAAAAAAGCCATTCAGTTATTAAGGCCTGGTTATACACCGCCCTCGAGAAAAACGGTAGCAACAAGTCTTTTGGACGAAATCTATGAAGAGGAAAAAGAAAAATATTTCTCCTCCCTTTCAGGACAGTCCGTAAATATGTCAATTGATGGGTGGTCAAACGTGCACAACAAACCAGTGATATGCGCAACGATAACCACTGAAGATGGACAAGCCCTCCTATACGAAACTATAGACACATCAGGAAATCCACATACTTCAGAATATTTAACTCAAATAGTTTGTGACCTGATTTCTTCATGTGAATTAAAATACAAGTGTACCGTAAAATCTTTTGTGACAGACAATGCCGCAAATATGACACTTATGAGAAAAATATTAGAAGAAAAAACGAACGCAAAAGTTATAACTTATGGCTGCTCTGCACATATTTTTAATTTACTGTGCAAGGACTTTCAAGTTAAAGACGTTACAGAACATGTGGTCCAAATTTTTAAATATTTTCGAAATTACCATTTGGCTAGAGCTAGATTCAGTCAAGCAGGAGGCAGCGCTTTAGTCCTTCCAAGCGATGTGAGATGGAATAGCCTTGGCAACTGCTTAGAGATGTATGTCACTCAGTGGGACATCATATTAAAAATCTGCGAAGAAAATAAGAACGAGATTGATTCCACTATTTACCGAAAAGTTTCAAATATTGCGATTAAACATGCAGCGCAAGATTATTTAAACATTTTAAAACCTATATCAGTTGCTCTTGATACTGTGCAGAGGAAAAATGCTACTAGCGCAGATACTGTAGAGCAGTGGAAACATTTACAATATATCTTTGATGAATCTGTGGAATTACCATTACAAAAAACAACAATTTAATAATCGATATAAGCAAGCACTAACGCCATATCATTTTATAGCATATATGTTGAATTCACAAAAAACAAAATACCAGTTAACACCAGAAGAAAAGAATATAGCTTTAGAAACAATTAAAGAGTTACATGAAAACAATGGACTGTTACCTTTAGTAATAAAGTTAAATGCCTGCAGTGCTCCATTTAAGCAAGTTATGTTTTTGGACGAAGTAATAAAAAATGTAAACGGACTACAATGGTGGTTATCACAAAATGATGAGCCGGAAATCTTGAAACAGTTGCCAATAATAAAACAGTTCCTGTGTGCAACTGCATCTTCAGCTTCAGTAGAACGCGTATTTAGCTCTTTTGGTCTTGTACACTCGGATATTAGAAACAGATTAGGCATAGAAAAAGGAGAAAAACTCGTGTTTTTGTTTAAATTGTATAACGAAAATGAATAGACTGAAAATATACGGTTATAAAATTTAGGTGTTACGTTTAGTTTAAGAATTTGGAATTATGTACTTCTTTTTTGTTGTTTTTGCTTTTTGCTAAAAGCAGATACTTCTTTTGATTTTTGAGAAAACTTTTATGTTATGTTGTTCAATCTGGTTCTGAATAAAAAGGAAAAAAAAATTGATTTAAATCATGATTTTAATCGTGATTTTAATCAGCCCAACCCTGTTTCTCCATAAAGTGTTAATAGAATAAATAGTGATTTCTGATGTTTATAAATAAAACTATTTTACGTGTTTTATCGCGTTTGTATTTGATTTTTGATTGCCCGACGTTTCGAACACTTTACAGCGTTCATGGCTACACGGACTATGATGCGCCGATGAACATAAACGAACAAAAATCAATTACAAAAGCGTTAAACCCGTCAAACAGTATTTAACAATATTTTTTATTTGTAGTTTCGGAGGCATTGGTATTATACATACAGCCAAAAAGGATGTACCAACACTACTTAGGAAGAAATTTATAGAGAACAATAGATATCCAAATATGAGTGCCAGAGACGTGAGTATTATATTTAATATTCTATATGCATTGCATTTATAATTGCGAATTCGCAAACTCGAATCTTCTATTAGCAAAGATGTTATTGAGTTTGCCTGAATAAATCTGTCGACACTAGGGTTATCATCCGTTTTAGAAGCGGACATAGGACACTATTATAGACATAAAAACCAGCAAATCAGCTCAAATATAAAAGTGATAAAGCGTTTTGTGCAGTCACCGTTGTCATTGCAACTGGTTAGATAGCAAACATTTTGATACTGTTAATATTAATTTTAATATGACCTTTATTAGCATTACGTAAGAAATATACGCAGGCGTAGAAGTTATTTAATGCGTCAGTAAAATCTTTTAGGACCTTAAAGCAAAAATGTTTCACGCATGTGATGATACTTGAGTCGGAGTAGTATAATTTGCTTGTATAAATTCAGTACGGACAATACAGCTATTATGAAAAAATAAGTTATAAAGTATGCTCTATGTTAAGGTTATAAAGCTCAAATTGTAATGTCAAATTATTATAATGCGGGGCTGACTTTACAGTTAAAACCATAAAAATATCTCGTTATCCCATAACCAGAATGGCTTTTGGGAATCAGTCTCCTTTGTTATTTTTCTTTAATATTGCCAACGGGCTACACGTGTTTGTCATTGCATATATTTTTTTAATAATCATTACCCGTACTGTTGAAAGACTATTGTTTATAAAGGTCTTCTTCCTGTTTTTGATTTTGACATTTGACCAAAAGTACCTATTGTCATGTAAGTTTATATTTAAGTCGATTTCTATTATTGTGTTGGCATATAAAGTTTTAGGTTCCTTGCTGAGGCCTCCAACTGTGATAACTCCGAAGTCATATTTACCACGATTTTAACAATTACAGTGGTTGTCTGTAAAGTCGGTTTACGCACAAAAATTTTACGTGATAACGGCAAAGAAAACTGGTGATAAATTGCATCATCATCAGTGATGATGATGCAATTTTTCATCAGGCTCATATACGTCCCACTGTTGGGCTCAGGCCTCCTCCATAAAAGGAAATTGACCTTACTATAACACGCTGGTCAGACGTATTAGTATAGAGTTTTATTTTCCTTCTCTTGCACAGATGTTATCTGCATATTATATCCCTTAGTCGTGTGGTGAATTGTATTCTTATTCCGGCACCACACAGATAAAATTGCATACTTTTATGAATTGAATTATTATCAATGAATTATCCTTAGAATAATAACGTAGAGAAGGATAGTGTCCATACTTCGAACTTTCAAAATTTGAATCAAAAAATACTAATGGCCCGCAGACGATTACACACGTACACACACGCACACCACTATACAAATTATGAAATCAAATTTTGTTTTTATTAACATAAATCGTCGAATTACCTTTAAAAGTAATGTTAACAATCTTTTTATATTTTTCAAATGTGTTGTGACACCTTTCGAATCCACAAACCGTCATAATTACCTATTTATTTTTTAAGAGTTGCGTACGTTCGTGCAGTACAATGACTTGTACATTACGGAACGGTTCCGGTGTAAGCTCCATTAAGCTCCAATTGAAATGAATCACTTTTTGTTCGTGAACTTACCTTCTATACGTTATTATTCTAAGGAATTATCATTATTTTTTAAATAATACAAAGGAGTGATTTGAAAATTTCCTTTTTTTTTATAAATTAATAATTATTTGCAGTTGTTTTTTTTCCAAATATTTTTGAGTGATAGATGAGTCACAAGCCGAACACTTAGGATGGTCGTGCATCTCAATCTCTTGTACGGCGCTCTTGTTTGCACGCTCAGCACATGCGGAACATGACAATGAGTCATTCTTTTTCGTGCGCGACTTTGTGTCAACCATCTATCAGCCTGTATAGTCCACTGTTGGACATAGGTTTCCCCACGAATATTTCACTCAAAACGGTCTATTTAACTCGTTCACCATACCCTTTCTTTTCTGTGGGTGTTGTAAAAGACTACATACTATACAAATAACATCTATGCAAGTGACACAAAACTTAAAATAAAAGCCCTTTCAACTTCCCTCTCTATGAAGGAAACTCGAGCCCAGCATTCGAACGTGTAATAATTGAAATAATAACAGAAATCAAAACTAAGCAGTGTTTCCACTTTAAAGATTTCCTTTCCCCACGCTTCAATTCTGATTTCCCCTTCTTGGGACTCTTTCCCCCTTCAAAAATTGTTCTGCTGTAGTTTTTAGCGTTGGTACTAGTGTAATAACAAAAAAAAAAAACAGAAATGCAAACCACTGTATCTTTTATACGGTAACACTCGTCCCTATTTAGGGGACAGAAATTTTTGGCGGTAGTTCGCGCCATTTTTCAAGAAGTACTCGTTTAAATCCTTACGCGGAAGGTTTGATGCTATTGACAGCTCTGGAAATATTAAATAAATAGCTTAATATTTTATATTTAAATAAATTCAACATTCGCGAGCCAACGCATGTTTAATAATAGTGTAATAATAATAGCATCGATACGTCCTCAATTCTAGCAGCCAGGGGCAGAAAAGCTAACTAAGATCTGGCTTTATTATTGAGTACATTAATACTATGGAAAAGCCTATAGCGTTCGGACTCCCTGTATCTTCATCTTCGTGGTTCCGAAAAAAAATAATAGTAAAAAAAAATAGTTCCGAAATTTTCCGCAATGTCATAGGCTAGAATTTCCCCTCATTGTGGAAACACTGAATCTAACACGCGCGTAACGGCGCGTACACATAGAACGTCCCATATTACAGGATTCGTTTTAACTGATCCGTTGCTATTGGAGGTAATATTCACACAGCATTTACAGAACCGAATTTAACGGATCCGTCGCTCCTGGACGTTCGTTCTTCAGTGTATCTCCTACTTTCTACGAGGATGGACGTTGTCGTGTTGTATTGGTACTATCGTCGTCTGCGCCGCAGGAAGGCCCGGCGTTATTGGATATATCCATTTTTGCAAAGATTTCGATTGCAAAGGTTTCGATCCGATAAAACGGATCAGTATTTTCGTTGCGGGTAGGATTTTTTACTGGGTCCAGAATACTGTATTCTGTGTAAACTCTGTCATACAACTTACATACGCTAATAGCAATACGTTTAAACGGACCTGTGACACGGACGTTCTATGTGAACGCGCCCTAACCTGAATAAGGTACTTGCTACTACTCCACCTACATAGTTATTGAAACAATCATAAGCTGTTGTTAAAAAAAAAACTAAACGTTCAGTTCAGTCTGTTGTTTGTGGTCCTAGAGTATAGACATGCTACTGATTTTTTTTAAATATATACACAGTTATCTAAGTTTATGATGTACTATTGTGTTGATTGTGGTACGTATTTTTTTATGTTATTATATTTTTTTAGCTTCAAACAAGATGTGAGAATATGGCGAAATCAATGAATGTAAATATAGTGCGATTAAAATTCAGCGCTCACGATGTGCGAACCGGTGAGGAGATTTGTGAGCCGGTGTTCTCTGAACTTATACATAACATGAGTGAGTATTATATTTTTGTGATTGCAATGGAGGTCCCCACGATTTGAATAATTACCTTCACAGTACTAGAAGAAAATATATGGCTTCTCTTAGAAGAAATAGTATTCTTTTTCATTACAAACCTTATTTAGCATACTATAAAATAAAGTTGCCTCACGCAGTCTGTACGCCTAGATCTTTTAAACTACGCTACGTATTTAATGTAGTTTTCGCCAATATATAGAGTGATTAAAAAGGAATGTTTATATGCACATACTAGCAACCCGCCCTCGCTTCGGTTTTAGTCGTTTTACCCGCGTAGTTCCCGTTCCCATGGGGATACCCGGATAAAATATAGCCTAGTTTACGCCCTGATATTATAGCTTTCCATTGGTGAAAGAATTTTTGAAATCGGTCCAGCCGTTTTGAAGATTACCCGGCACAAACAGACAGACAGACAGACAAAATTTTTTTAATCTGTATTTTAGGCATAGGTGTCGTGCAAATAACCGTGTGAGCATGAAAAAAACCTATTATTTTGACATTACAAACAGACACTCCAATTTTATTTATTGGTATAGATAACTAGCAACTTGCCCTCGCTTCGCTTCGGTTTCAGTCGTCCTACCCGCGTAGTTCCCGAATGTTCCTGCGTAGTTTCGTACCCGTATGTTCCAAAAACATCGATGTATCGATGTTATTTTATACGATTTTTTGACATCGATGTTTTACCTGCATGATTTAAAATGTATGGTACTTTTAGCAGAGCCTGTAAAAAAAAAGATCCTCACATCACGCAAATGTTGGTGTTGTATGTAAAAAAATGCTTGATTTAGCTAATAACAAAAGCTTATCGCATAGATCTCTAGAAAACATCGATGTTTTCAGGGCGATGTTTTTTGTATATCGATGTGTGTTATCAAGCATCGATGTTTTTGTTTCGATATTTGCATCCCTACATTCGATTAGTGTTCGTGAAAAGAGTATTACATATATATTTTCTATACCAATAAATAAAATTGGAGTGTCTGTTTGTAATGTCAAAATAATAGGCTTTTTTCATGCTCACACGGTTATTTGCACGACACCTATGCCTAAAATAGCAATTAAAAAATTTTTGTCTGTCTGTCTATCTGTCTGTCTGTCTGTTTGTTCCGGGTAATCTTAAAAACGGCTGGACCGATTTAAAAAATTCTTTCACCAATAGAAAGCTATAATATCAGGGCGTAAACTAGGCTATATTTTATCCCGGTATTCCCACGGGAACGGGAACTACGCGGGTAAAACGACTATAACCGAAGCGAAGCGAGGGCCGGTTGCTAGTTTAAAAATAAATCTCCCCTCAAATTATTAATTAGCCAAAAATAGATAATTAAGTACCATTAATAGTGTTTTTGCAATTCATAATATGAACGTTGCTAGCTTTGTTGGGCTCGGGCCTCCGCCACAATGCGAGGGAATTCAACCTACTATACCATGCTGGTCAGACATGTTGGTATAGGGTTTCATTTCGAGTTTTCCTTCTCTTGTACAGATCTTATGTGCATATTAGATCCCTTAGTCGTCTTTTACGACATCCACGGGCAAGATAGTGGTGAATTGTATTCTTACTCCATCACCACACGGAAACCACAGCTTTGTTATATGACTCATAAATCTATCTCCTAACACAGTAACGATATTTCTCTTTCATATATTATTAAAAATAAAGAGCTATTTACAAAGCTATTTTAAACAATACAGTATTATTCCTTATCTGCTCCAACCTAACATAATATCTATCGGAGCAAAGCGAGGGTGGTTAGGTTTTACTATTACGATAAAAATGCTGACATCGGTCAGGCAGCTGCTCATAAAACTTACCATCAGTTTCGCAATATGTTCTATGTAAGAAATAGTACATTTTTACCTCAAATAAATGGAATGAAAGCCGAGAGATGATGATAATAATAAATATCTGTAGAACAAATCATAATTCGTGTGGTGACAGAGTAAGAATACAATTCACCACCCCCCTCTCTCACCCTTGGGTGTCGTAAAAGACGACTAAGGGATATAATAGGCACATAAAATCTGTGTAAGAGAAGGAAAACTCGAAATGAAACCCTATACCAACGCATCTGACCAGCATGGTCAATTTCCTTCCCATAGTGGGGGAGGTCCGAGCCCAACGGTGGGACGTGTATGGGCTGAGATGAGAGATGCTGTACAAATAAGTTTCGTTTCAAGCTTTCCTGCTATTGTAATGATATTATGTGTTTACGTCTTGTATTCGTCTTTTACGACACCTGGGGAAGGAAGGAAAGGAAAGGATACTGAGGAAGGAGAGGAAAAAAGGAAAGGATACTGAGAAAGGATAGGAAGGATAAGGAAAGGAAGGGAAGGAAAAGAGAAGGAAAGGATACTGATAAATTCTATTTTTCTTCTTCACCAACCGCTGATTCGTTTTAGGCTTGATTTTTTCTAGCTCTCACTCATATTGTCACACATACGGTTTTACGTCGGATTTTCTTCTCCCTGCAGCAATACCGTCTATTTTTCTAAGTTACGACACCATGAAGAAAAGAAGATGGTGAATTGTATTCCTATTTAGTCAGTATGGTCTGGCTGTGCCCCTCGTATTGCAAAAGTTCATATACGGGAGTATCACTTCCCATCAGGTAATTGCTTGTTTGCCACCATCGCCAATAAAAAAAAAAATGGAAATTATATTTGCCGCGTTGCCTGATTGTTATCGATATGCTTTTAATTCTTTTTTAGTTAAGCACGCGTTTCTAAGCAATGTAATTATTATTCAGGCTTATAAAACATGACCCCAAAGCATGCTGTAATTAAAAAACCATGCATTTTCTTTTGATAAACGGTTTAACACTCAAAAAGTTTTTATTTTTAAAGTCTAGCGCCTCTCTTTAGCACTCGCTTCGCTTCAGTTTCAGTCGCCTTACACGCATAGTTTCCGTTCCCGTGGGAATCCATCCATCCATCCATCAGCCTACAGACGTCCACTGCTGGACTACCTCCTCTGCCTGCCTCTCCACGGGAATGCCACTTGGAACGGTCCTGCGCCACTTGCATCCAACGGTTAAATATAACCTAAGTTACTTCTTATATAGACAGCTACCTGGTAGTCAAATATTATCAAAATCGGTCCAGCCGTTTTGAAGATTACCTCAAACAAACAGATACAAAACCTTTTAAAACTAAATAACCCTAAATTTAGGCATAGGTGTCGTGTAAATAACCGTGTGAGCATGAAAAAAGCCCAGTATTTTGACATTACAAACAGACACTTCAATATTATTTATATACATAAGAAACCTGCGTTAAAGAAATAATCCTTGTATTACAGATAAATTTACAAAAATGTAATTAATAGACACAAATTACACCTAGACTCAGAATAATAATTTGTGGATCGCACAAAATATTTGCCTACACGGAGAGCGAAGCCACGATTCTGGGAGGAAAGTTCGTTTGTTCTCAAACCCTGACTATTAAAATAATAACGAGTGTAGATGCTTGCTAGACGTACAACGCATTCAATTTTTATATAAACCTTAAAAAATTAATCATCATCATTACCAAAGAGGTTTGATATCCGGCAAGCGGCTTAACATAAAATTGTTGGCAACACTTTTACAAAATATAAGAAAAAAAAGAAATACATATTACGTCGACCCCAAATAGTTGGAATAACAGCAGGATAATGTTGATTCATCATTATCATGTCCCGTGACCGAGGAGCTTGAGCCTCCTCCACAGGGCGACCAACCAGTCGAGTTGATATAAGTTTTCCCTGTTTTTACATTAGCATGTTTTGCCTCTTAATCGTCTTTATGATACTTACGGGCAAGAAAAAGGTGATAAATTGTATTTTTACACAATCATCACATTACGAGCCTATAGTACTTAATATTATAAAGCGAGCGTTCATCTGACATTTCAGGACAGTTCCGTATAATATGGGACTCTTGATCTCCTTACTTTAAAATAGTGTATTATAGTTGTCACAAAATAAGAGGTTCGTTTTGACACTTGGTCTTACCGATGTATTTAGTGATGCACCATACGACTCAGTACTCGATACTTACGATCAATCGAATCAAGTTTATATGAGTATATAATCGATTTGAACATGTATTGTAAAGTGAATTGGATTAAAGTTCTGATTTGAAAATTTTACTTAAACTGTGATATTGTAGATATTTTGAAATGATACAATGTTACGAATGGTCATTTTTTATCAGTTAATATTTTTGTTACAATAACATTCACTCAATCACAAAAATATCGAGAAAAGTGAATCTTCAGTCAATCATTTTCTTAAGATGATGAGCAAAAATTGTCAGTTGAGCTATCGTCACCTATATACATATTATATATATATATTATTTCCTTTTTATATTGTCAATATTGACGTCTCAAATTTTCAGTAAAAATCACTACACAGCTGGTGAAATTCTGTAATTAGGTGGTCTAAATACTAGTATTCAAATTAATAATATCGGCCGAGTACTAGTCCGCCTTAAAAATATATATCTTGATCGATTTATTTTTCCTCAACCGATTATTAATAGTCTGTGGACAATATGAAAAAAAAATCATTATGCCACAGCACTTAGATGTAATTACCTTCAAAACATTTCGATCGGTAAAAAATAGAAAACTTCTTGGGCGTGAATTGTCAAAACGGGCCTTTTATTTTGTGACAACTATAAGGCTTAGAATAATAACGTATAGAAGTTCACGCACAAAAAGTGTGGCATTTCAATTGGAGCCTAATGGAGCTTACGCCGGAACTAATTACAGAATTTCGAATCGAATCAAGTTTATATGAATAAACTTGATTCGATTTATCGTGAATATCGAGTACTGAGTCGTATGGTTATCGTGAATATCGAGTACTGAGTCGTATGGTTCATCACTAAATACATCGGTTAGACCAAGTGTCAAAACGGGCCTCTTATTTTGTGACAACTATAATATAAAATCGTTTATTTTTTCACATCACTACCCTTACGTCACAGACCGATAAATAAAGTCCGCGTATATCAAAGTTAAGTTTTACCGAGTTTTTACGAATAAGTTTAAATAAAAGCAGTAAAATGAAGGCGTGTTTTTACAAATGCTGTGCAGTGCCGATGTGCAAAAGTACGTCATTCAAAACACCACAAAAACTTTTTATAAACCTGCCAAAAATTGCGAAAATAAGGCGTAAGTGGTTAACACTTGCCAGAAGACATCCAGATTCATTGTCAACAACAAGTACCAGTCATTTTTGTGAAGATCATTTTGACGTAAGTTCTGATACACTACAAATATCAATATGATTATCATTTTATATTGTTTTATTTTTGGTTATGTAGCAAAAGTAATTTGTTGTTGTTTAATGGGCTATTTCTGAATAACTAATTGCTTATAAAACAAATTTTAGCTTCCAAATGATATGGAAAATTATATTCAATATACTACAATGGGCACAGTATCTCAAATAAGGATGAGAACTGGTTGTTTACCAACAAAATTCGCGTGTCAATCAACGAATACTGATGTCTGTCGACCAGCCGCTGCTAAAAAGCTAGCACTCGCATTGGTAAATGAATGTAAAGAAGAGATAAGAGCAGCTTTGCTTCAACAAAATGACAATTTAAATAATGAACTTCCAAGTCAAAGTGAAGGTTGGTACTCATTGACATCCTTAAAATAGTATCAATATAAAAGCACCACCCGTCACTATCATTGTAAATCATGGGAGCGAATTTTCATCATATTCGGCACTTGGTATGTCATTATCATCATCACAGATCATAATACGTCCGACTGCCGAGCTTGAGCCTCCTTCAAAATGGCAGGTAAATTGTACTATAATAATGGTCAGACGGGTTGGTATAATCCCTTAGTCTACAATAATCCCCAGGTCGTTTTTTTACGACACCCACGGACAAGAAAGGGGGTGGTTAATTGTATTCTTACTCAGTCATAACACGGATGTGTCTAGCACCGTGTAGTAGGTAAATTTCTCTCCCATAGTGGAGGAGGCCCGAGTTCAACAATAGTGGAGAGGCCCGACATCCACGGGCAAGATAAGGAGTGGTGAATTGTATTCTTAATCCATCACCACACAAAAAGTATATTCAAAAAGCAGTTAATTAACTTTTATATTTTCAGATCTCCAAGAACAAGAAGTTGAAAAATCAATAGTCGATGAACCAGCCCAAATTTACATTGCAGATAAACATCAAAGTAAAACTACTCAGACCGAATCAAGTATGAAGCAAACATCTCCTATAAAGTTTTCTAGAACATTTGTATCAATTTCGCCATTTAAAATTTCAGATTTAAATCCATTTATAACCACAACCATTTAGATCAAGTGTAACATGCAAATCAGATGACAAATCTAACAGTGACATCTTACTATGCAACTTCATCTGTAGCACTTAAAAACTTCATCTGTAGCACTTAAAAAACTTCATCGGACACTAGTAGTTTTAATGATTTAGTGAAAAAAAGAAGTTAATTTCACCATCACACTGCAGCGAATACTATATGCTGTGTACATATAGTTTCATTTCATCATTTCAGCTTATATATATGCCACTGTTGGGCTCGAGCCTCCTCTACAATAGAAAGGAAATTGACCTTATGTACTATACCATGCTGCTCAAACAGGTTGGTATAGGGTTTTATTTAGAATTTTCCTTCTCTTGCATAGATGTTATATGCATATTATATTCCTTAGTCGTCTTTTAAGACATCCATAGGTAAGATAGGGAGTGGTGATTTGTATTCTTACTCCGTCACCACACGGAAAGTTTCATTTGAAAGACGTTAATTAAAAAATGACCTGCTCAGTTTCTTGCGAGACTTAAGTTTGTGGTCGTGTCTCAATCGGATTATAGATTATTACATAATTTACAAACATTGTGTATTCGATTTTTCACGTGGTGACAGAGTAATAATACTATTTCCTACCCCCTCTTGGGATGGGTCTCTTAAAAGGCGACTAAGGGATGTCTTGTGTGTGTAAAAACTATGCAGGAGATAGAAAACTTAAAAAAACCCTATACCAACCCGCTTAACCAGCGTGGTATAGAGGGTCAAGGTAGGTACAGTAGGTAGACCAATGTGGAGGACGCTTGAGTCTAGTAGTGCGATGCAAATAAGCTGTGATGATGATGAAGTATTAGATAATTTTCATAATTTAGCAATACGTAAGGGCCCTGAAGGGCTGTATACCAAATAAATAATTTGATTTGAAAATAAAAGAAATATAAATAATAATTGTTTTTATTTATTATATATTACTTACTACATTTCTGTTGTTTTATATAACACTAGCAACCCGCCCTCGCTTAGCTTCGGTTTTAGTCGTTTTACCCGCGTTAGTTTCCGTTTCCATGGAAATAATGGGATAAAATATAGCCTAGGTTACGCCCTGATATCATCCATTGGTGAAAGAATTTTTTAAATCGGTCCATCCGTTTTGAAGATTACCTGGAACAAACAGACAGACAAATAAAAAAGATAAAGTGATTTTTAGGCATATGCATAGTGCAAATAACCATGTGAGCATGAAAAAAGCCTATTATTTTGACATTACAAACAAACACGCCAATTTTATATATTGGTATAGGTACTGTTGGTTTACATATTCTTTATCAATCTTCACTAATACAATAGTAACTTTATTATTATTTTTAAAGTCGACATCTGCCACTGAAAACTGGCACTTTTTATATCCACTAACATACATTTGAATTTGTATGTGGTCATAAAATTTGCTTAAGGGTTGAACGGGAGCATTCTGAATATAGTTTTCAGACTAAAGACTCGTTAAAGGGGCATTTTATTTCTATGAGAAACCACTCGGCTATTCCATCTGGTGGGCCAGAACCCATGAAGAAGTCTGCTAATAAAAAGACCTCATTTTGTTATTTGTTCTAGTATGGTTTGTATTTTATTTAGTACTTAACATTCCAAAACCCTACCATGTTTCATTGCTGTAGTATCAGGAGAGACTCCAGCAAGCAAGACTCCATTGTTGACATATAATGTACTTTTTTTTTTCAGAAAGCGCATCCACTAATGATTTGAAGATTTGTCGTATGAGCCGATCTTCTGGCGACGCGTCTGGTGGTGAAGATGTCTTCATATTGGTGGAGAAGGTCAATAAAAGTGAGTACCACAAACATGGTTGCTTCTTTAGCTGGTTTTTATAACTCGCACGCGTGGTAAGGAATAGTGGCATATTGTGTTCCTAACCTGTCACCCCTCAAATAGTATTGTTTGTTCGGTTTATATCGAATCAACATTACAGTGGCGGCCATCATGCCTGAGTCTGTCAAAATAATATTTGAGTCATGTTGTTAGTTAAAATATTAACTACATTTTTTGCGAAGAGTTTACCCGACCTGCGCTGTAACATGATGATAGCAGCTGTAGTAAATATAGAATTCACCATCCACCTCTCTAGATTTTATTTGCGTATTCTAATAGAAGCTAGACAAAGCTCTTTTAAAGAACTACAGACCCATCTCACTCCTGAGCCATGTTTATAAGTTATTTTCGAGGGTCATTACCAATCGACTCACGCGCAAGCTCGATGACTTCCAGCCGCCCGAACAAGCCGGCTTCCGAAAAGGCTATAGCACCATAGACCATATCCTCACGCTTCGGCAGATTATACAAAAGACCGAGGAGTATAATCGGCCCCTGTGCTTAGCGTTTGTGGACTATGAGAAAGCCTTTGATTCAGTCGAAACTTGGGCGGTGCTGCAGTCCCTTCAGCGGTGCCAAATCGACCATCGCTATATCGAAGTGCTGAAGTGTTTGTATAGGAACGCCACAATGTCAGTCCGTATCCGGGATAAGAGTACGAAACCGATCCAGTTGCAGAAAGGCGTGAGACAGGGAGATGTCATCTCTCCGAAACTGTTCACCACTGCACTGGAAGATGTCTTCAAGCTCTTAGACTGGACTGGACTCGGCATCAACATTAACGGCGAATACATCACTCACCTTCGATTCGCAGACGATATCGTCGTTATGGCAGAATCCATGGAGGACCTTGGCACTATGCTCAATGATCTCAGCAGGGTATCCCAACTAGTGGGTCTACGAATGAACATGGACAAGACGAAAGTCATGTCAAATACCCATGTCATTCCTGTACCGGTCCTAGTTGGCAATGCGATTCTCGAAGTTGTCAATCACTATGTTTACCTAGGACAAACAGTCCAGTTAGGTAGATCCAATTTCGAGAAAGAGATCAGCCGACGAATCCAACTCGGTTGGGCAGCGTTCGGGAAACTTAAGAGGATCTTCTCGTCCAACATACCTCAGTGTCTGAAAACACAGGTCTAAGACCAGTGTGTGTTACCAGTGATGACTTACGGCACGGAAACGTGGTCCCTAAATGTAGGCCTCATATCAAGGCTCAAAGTCGCTCAGCGTGCTATGGAACGGGCTATGCTCGGGATTTCTCTGCGAGATAGAATCCGGAATACAGAAATCCGCAGAAGAACGGGTGTAACCGACATAGCACGAAGAATTAGCACGCTGAAGTGGCAATGGGCAGGCCACATCGCTCGACGAACCGACAACCGCTGGGGAAGAAAGGTTCTCGAGTGGCGACCACGCATCGGACGACGCAGTGTAGGACGCCCCCCCACTAGGTGGACCGACGACCTAGTGAAAGTTGCTGGGCGTCGTTGGATGCAGGCGGCACAGGACCGCACATTGTGGCGCAATATGAGGGAGGCCTACGTCCAGCAGTGGACGGCAATAGGCTGAAATGATGATGATGATGATGATTCTAATAGAATAATTTTGCGTATTCTAATAGAAATTCCAGTGTAATGCCATTCGAAATATTATATAATATAATTCACAAATATGATAATAATAACAATTGTAATGAGAAAATTATGGTTGGACCAGATCCGGCAAGCGGCACCCGACCCCGAGTTAACTACTAGAGCAGCCATCACTCCCCTCACCATAATGGAGGGGAGGGAGTGACCCGCTCCTCATAGCTACCACTAGCCTTCAGTGAGCATGACCAATACCAAGATGTCGAGAACATGGAAGTGTCATGTGATTCTTGTATTATATTAAATAGCTACCGCTAGCAGACCCTTCAGTGAGCGTGACCAATACTGGGATGTGGGGAACATGGAAGTCAAATCAAATCAATTCATTTATTCTGCATAGGCCCCTTAAGGGCACTTACATATTGTCAAATTACACGTTTGAATACAATACAATAATCTACCACCGGATCGGAACGCGGCCGCAAACTGAGAAGACCCGGCAAGAAACTCAGCGGGAAGTGTCATTTAATTCTTGTATTATATTCAATATCCTAGTGTTAACGTTATCCAACCAATATTATAAACGCGAAAGTTTGTGAGTATGTGTGTTGCTCTTTCACGCAAAAACTACCGAATGGATTGTGATGAAATTTCACAATAATATAGCTTACATATCAGAATAAAACATGGCCTATAATTTATCCTGATATTCCCACAGGTAGGGGAATTATACGGGTACAACTGGGGTGCTGCTAGTATTAAATAATATTGAAGACATTTTATTTAAAGTGGCGGCAGACTGCTGGGGTGTGTTGTCAATATGATAACAAAAAACTTTTATATACCTTTTTGTTTAACATTAAGAAATAGATAATTTGTAAAGAAAATTATAACTCGACACTGGCAACATTGGTTTGTACTAATAGCTTATTGCCAAGATAAAAATAAGTAGATGATGTATATTTTTTATTTACAGAGAATATTATGGTACGGTTTTTTGAACTGGACCATAACGGTGAGAGGATTTGGGAGAGTGTCGGACAGTTCATGCAGACTGACGTACATCATCAGTATGCTATAGTATTTAGGTAAGTTTTAACTTGTTTTCTGTGTGGTGACAGAGTAAAAATACAATTAAACACTGTTCAGGCACGGGGATATTCGGATCTATTCCAAGAAAACAATTTCTTCGTATATAATTTTCGTTTTAATATGAAATAATTAAATTTTATTTTGGAGGAGAGTTGCGGTCGGTGTGTTCCTCGCACCACTCTGTCCGGGGCGATAGAGAGGCGTAAGCACGCACACCCACAACCCACCCATGGTGCACGTCGCATTCGTCGTTGGGCCGACCACCGGAGCAGGGTGACTTGACGTCAGTGGTCGACCCGACGGAATACCCCCTATTTGGGGTACCCTCCCATCGACCGACGTTCGCCTTCAGGGAGGATGTGAACGTATCGGCAACCGTTAATTGTATAAGAGTATTGAAAAGAGTAATAGAAATCATACAATATTTAATAGTTCAGCCGTTCTTCCCGAACATCATTCCAACCTCACTCGTGAAGGTTGACCGCTTTCGTTAGATGCCACTAGATGGCGCTAGACATTTGTGGCGTCGACAAACACTATCTTGCATGTGGGTGTCGTAAAAGACGATTAATGACTGATATCTTGTACATATCACATCTATGCAAGAGAAGAAAAACTCGAAATAAAACTCTATATTAACCCGCCTGAACAGTGTGGTAGGAGTCAGTTTCCCGTCTATTTTGGAGTAGGCTCAAGTGTAGCAGTGGGATGAATATGAGCCGAGATGATGATAATGTGGGAACAGAGTAAGAATACAATTTACCACTCCCTCTCTTGCCTGTGGTTGTTGTAAAATTGTCTTTCTCGTCTAAGGGATGCATAAAATCAATGCAAGAGAAGGAAAACTCGATACTAAATACCTCTGACCAGCCTGATATCGTAGGTCAATTGCCCTCCGATACCGAAGAAACCCGAACTAATGGTGTAACATGTATGGACTGAAACAATGATGATATGGAGGCTGTATTATCAGTGTGGTAGGGGACTAAGAATACAAATCATCACCTCTTACGCGTGGGTGTCGTAAAAGACGACTAAAGAATATTATATCTAAATTACACTATATCCGTAAAAAGGAAATCTCGAAACAAAATCCTTTTACCAACACGTCTGACCAGCATAGTATAATAGACATCATTTTTCCCAGAGTAGGATAGAGCTCAGCAGAAGCATGTATATGTATTGAAGACTTGGTATTACAATCATATTAAAATATAAATATTTTGTTCCAGGACCCCAGCCTACAAAGACCGTAAGACTCCAGTGGATGTGCAAGTATACATAGAATTGGTACGACCTTCGGACGGGCGGACCAGTGAACCGAAAACCTTCAAATATAGAGCTGATCCGATGCATATGCAAATTAAGAAGAGAAAAGCCAACTCATCCAATTGCTCCATTGGAAGTTCTTCCAGTCAGTATACTTTCTATACTAGTTACTATAATTTGTTTAGTTGAACGCACTAAACTCGGGAACTACAGGTTTTTTTTATTGCCAGTAGTGGCCAACGAGCAAGCGTGCCTTACCTGATGGTGACTGATACTACCACACATAGTCCTTTGCAATACCAGGGGCACAGCTAGATCGTTGCGGGCCGACCACGGAGGACAAGGAACTCTGTACCGGTGGTCGGCCCAACGACGAAGGCGACGTGCAACGGTGGGTTATGGGGTCGCCCCTAGACGGTGCCGGGCGGCGGGTGCGTGAACCATAGCCTACCCCTGAAAAAAGGCCGTTGCCTACCGTGAAGAAAATACTCTTTGTAATCTCGTAAAAAGAAGCTTCAAACTGAAAAATTCTTCTATTGTTCGATAGCCCAAAGAAGGTATTATAACATCTTACGGCTATTAGATGCGGACCAATGAAAATTGTTGGGAAAACCGGGCAATTTTATTTCTTTTGAGAACTTCTATTGCGTGTGCTATGCCGTAGGTCCCTATATGTATGTAGTGTCGTTAATTAAATGGTCCTCATTTTACGACGACTAGAAATCTCTCTATAGTATCTATCAGCACTAGAGACACGAAGAAAGTATCGATACATTTAGGTATCGATACCGATACTTTTGTACTCGATACTTTTACTCAATGAGTACTTTTTGGCAGGTGTCCTATCAAATAAATTTTAGATATTATCCATGTTAAACACTTAACCTTACATTTATGGTAATGCTAACTATACTCGTTCCAACCATTTATTTTACTTTTGGCAGGTCGAATTCTGATCAATTAGTGTTGTACCAATGTATTACGGATACTATGTTTTGTAATAATCGATTTTAGTCAGGAAGAACTTTTAATCGATTTAACACGGATATTTTATTTTTGCTTAAATACATATTTCATATTATTTAAAAACTTCACTTCTGTAAATATATTTGTTATTTGGGCACATTAATTTTTGCATACCCACTAATTCAGTCCTCCCAAAATATTTTACTTTGTACTTTGCAAAATAAAAAATAACTACTTTATGAAGCATTTTTCCATTAAGCGGGGTCCGCTGCTCCAAACTTTACTTAGAGACAATGGCGCCCTCGTCTGCGGTAGTAAATCACTAATTTTCTCATCCAGCCTACCCTTTTTTTTTAAGCCGAATTGGCAACACTGAACGGCGCGCCGGCGACGCTATTTTGTTGTGTTGTCTGTCACTCGCAACAAGACTCCCGTGCTAGTCACATTTCTGTTCGCTGAGTGCTCTTTCATATTTTTCATACGCTGTGTTGAGTATTTATATTCCACCGTATTGATTTCATTGTTCTTACTTTGATTGAGTTGAGCGTATCGTTCCTCCCAGTAAGATTTTACTTGCTAAATGCCGAAAGGTATGGTGCTTAAAGGACAATCCAGAGAGTTAGTGCTGCGGCTTCGTGAATTTTTTGAAAAGGAAAGCCGCAATGGCGGATTCCTTATACCAGTAACCCAAGTTAGAGACTGTGTTGCAGCAGCATTAGGTATTAGTGCTCCAACGGTGGCGAAAATCACTAAAGAAGCCTATGGTAGTAGTGGTATTGAACAGAACAAGCTATCTACGCCTAAGAAAAAACGTCAGCCCCGTAAAGTGACAGCAATTGACAGTTTTGATACTGATGCTATTCGTCGTCATATATACAATTATTACACAAGCAAAGAGATTCCTACTTTGAAAAAATTAGTAGCGTCTCTACGAAATTGTGGCTTGTTTTGTGGTCAAAAATCTTCTTTGTCAAAGGTGCTGCACCAAATCGGGTTCTTGTATAAGAAATCCGACAAAAGAAAAATTTTAATGGAACGTCGTGATATAGCCTTGTCTCGCTGTGAATTTTTAAGACAAGCGAAGAAAATAGAAGACTGGTCGAATGTCGTTTTCACAGATGAAACTTGGCTCAATGCCATTCATTCCATACCAAAAGGTTGGACTAACGATACTGCTGCTTCTACTTCTGCAGTGCCAATGGGGAAAGGTGAATGCCTCATCATTTGCCATGCGGGAACTACAAAGGGATTTGTACCAGACGCTCTGTTAGCGTTCAAATAAAAAAAAACAGGAGACTATCATGAGGAGATGAATGCGGACGTGTATGAAAAGTGGTTCAGAGAAATGCTTACATCACTTGAAGAGCCATCAACAATATTTATTGATAATGCACCCTATCACTCTCGCCAAATTAATAAAATGCCAACACAGGCCAACAAAAAACACGAGATTATAAACTGGCTTCGTGATAATGGGGAAGATGTGGACGAATCCCTACTAAAAGTAGAATTACTTAAAATATTAAAAAGTAAAAAGCAGCCAAAACGATATGTCATCGACGAAATGGCAGCAGAATATGGGCATGTTGTAATCAGAATTCCTCCGTACCACTGTCAATATAATCCAATTGAAATGATCTGGGCACAAGTCAAAGGACACGCCGCAAGAAACAATACAACTCCTCCTTTCACAGCAAATAAAATGCTTGAACTTTTAAAAAACGCATGTGCTAGTGTGACGCCTGAAAACTGGGCGAGTGTCGTCAACAAGATAAAAAATATAATATTCTCTGATTGGGATCGGGAAATTGAATTTGACAACATACCTACACAAGAGTTAATAATAAACACTGCAGATGATTCAAGCGACGATTCGAGTTCGTATGAAGAATCCGACGATTCGTTATAATAAAATAATATTAAAATATTTTGGTTGTTTTATTTCATGTTATAGGTATGATGAGAAGATTTTTATATCTCCCTGATACAATTTTAACGTGTTGTCTATTACAACAATTCAAAACTCAGTTGTCAGCTGACTTAACTGCAAATAAGTGTAATCGATTATTTGCGATTCATTAGTTTGCACCGAATACTTTTGATCCTGTCACTAGATGCGATAGAACGTAACTTTTTTTATAACGGAAATGAATTATCTCTTAAATTTTATGAATAGAGCTATTTACGGCATATTAATGTATTTAGTGGGTAATAATTAAGATATATAAATATTATTGGGCAGTTTATATATTTCTCTGTTCACTCGTTTCAAAGTTAATAATTGCGTATAATGAAACAGTTACGTCCTAAAGCATGTGTCAAAAGTAAAATAAATGGTTGGAACGAGTATAGTTCAAACGTAATGAACCTTCTAAAACGTAGTTTGAAATATTTTAATCCGTTCACCGACGGTCAAGTTCCAAAAAAAAAGCAGCTCATTACGACATAGATTCTAGGAAAAATACTCAGTACTCGATACTTTAACACTAGAAAGACCAAAGGGGTCAAATGACCTCAATGAAGTTTTGGACCAACCATATTATTAAAACCATTGCGTCGTAGTCATTGTCGTTTTATGACTTTTAATATTTCGTCATTGTTTACGTTATTCTAATATGTGTATACCGATACCAAGATAAATATTTATTATAAATAATTACCTACTTAGAAAGACCACAGTGGCCATTTGACCACTGCGGTAGATATTTACATTTCATTGAATATACTTGTGTCGTGGGTAGTTGAAATAAACGTTTTCGTTTCTTTTTTGTTTTGTTTTTATCGGAGTAAAGTCGTATTATATCTCACATACAATAATAATAATATTATAATGTCTCGTAATCGTTCCTTACATGTTTCTGCAATTTTGGAGGTGATGCAAAATATATCGGAGGACTAATCAGATTATACAAGAACAGAAAGGGCTGAATGTTTGCAAACAGATAAACTTGCAATGGTTTCAGAAGTATGGAATAAGTTCAATCCATTACAGTATTTCGTGTTACAAGCCTGGTGAAAACCTTACTGCTGACAAACAGCTTTTTTCCACAAAAGTGCGGTGTAGATTTTTGCAGTTTATGAGTAACAAACCAGACAAGTTTGGGATCAAGGTTTGGCTCTGCGTTGATGTTGATTCAAAGTACTTGTGTAACAGTTTCTCTTATTTAGGAAGAGATGAAAGCCGTCCACACAATCAAAGTTTAGGCGAATGTGTTGTATTGCGACTAATGGACCTATACCTAAATACTGGTCGAAATATAACAACTGATAATTTTTCCACCAGTGTAAGTTTAGCTAAAAAGCTAATTGAAAAACGTACTACTACAAACAAAACACGACGAAATATTCCAGCTACCATAAAAACTGCATTTTATAATATTTTGGATTTGGCAGCAATCAATTGGTGGATTATGTATAAAAAAAACTAACCGAGAAAAATATCTGCAGTAGAAAGTTTATTCTTGACTTGACAAGGGAGTTAGTCGGGCCAAAATACCCACACCATCCCCTTCACCCAATAACAGTATACCGCCAGAGCCTGTAGAAGAACGTAGCAGAAAGAGAAGACAGTGTTTCATGCAGAAATGCAAGAACAAAACCAATAAATCTTGTAACACTTGTAAAAAGCCTTTGTGTGTCAACAACTGTCAACAGTGTGCCTATTGCCTAATATTTTGCTTAGTAAAACTTAATAAACTTTTTTTAAACTATTAAATTCTTTTAATTACTATTCAATTTATCAAGTAATAAAATATAAATATAAAACCACAACACAACATTACAACCTATGAATGAGTCATGTGACCCCACTTGGTCTTTATAGGTAGTTCAAAATTTCGGTCTTCCTAGTGTTAAGGTATCAATACTTTTGTTTCGATATTTTAATGAGTACGATACTTTTTCTTCGATACTACTCATGAGTACAGTATCGATACTTTCTTTTCGATATCGTGTCCCTAATCAGCACATAAGTAAGAATACAATTCACCACCACCTATCTTGCCTGGACGTGTCGTAAAAGACGAATCAGTGATATATTACGCATATAACATTTTGCATTAAGATTATGATGATTTTGTAAAATAAACTTTTTTTGAAAATAATTTTGTATCACTTAATTTCAGATGGATCTTTAAACAGCACTTCTGATATCCCAGTTACGGTTATCAAAGTAAGTTTTAAATTGTTCTCTTTATCTATACAGAAAAATAAAATGGAGTGATTTTTTATAATATCAAAATAATACTTTTTTTTTATACTCGCACGGTGATTTACACGATATATGCCTAAAACCGATTTAAAATTGCCTAACAATCACTTTTTTGTCTGTCTGTCAGTTTATTCTTCCAAATGGCTGGACCGATATTTTACTACCAGAGTAATTTAGGTTATTTATCCTTTAAAGAAAACCTTTAAAATTTTGCCCGGTCCGGGAATCGAAGCTGAGAACTCATGGACTGCGGTCGCGTGTCGTAATATTTTCCTATATACACAAAAATCCTTGTAATTATCCGTAACATTTTTAATAATAATTGACTATTTGGTCTATTAATTGCACAGCTGACATAATGGATAACATATGCCAAATGTTGCGTGATTGATGCCCATATAGGACAATATTTAGTGTGATCCTCATATTGTTCTCAGTCTGGGTGTAATTTGCAAACATTAATTCTAATTTCACTCGCAGTATCAAGATTAGATAGCACTTCTCTGTCAAGCTTGGTAATTATAAATGAAAGATATTTATAAATTAATATTTGTTTCAGCATCAAGATGAAATGATGGCAAGTCCCATACCAACTGTACCTTCTCCATATTCACATTATGCGGGTAGTCAGGTAAATATTTCAACATTTACAATTTTTGATCCCACTTCTGATATTAACGAATTGTTATTCTTAATGTCACTATGCTGACAGTTTTCTACCTGCAGCTTTGAATGACCGACTCGTCTGGAGTACTACCATACTCTCACAGAAAGCAACAAAAATCGCCACCAGATGGCGTATTATAATCTTTTCATCATTTCAGCTCGTACACGTCCCACGGTTGGGCTCGAGCCTCCTCTATAATAAGAGGGAAATTGACTTACTATGGAAAGAGAGTGAATTGTATTCTTATTCTGTCACCACATGAAAAAAATATTTCTTCATTAGAGAAGGAGAAAATAATAATCTTCAAAATGCGTTATTAAATATTTTGGTTTAATGCAGAGTTATGGCAGAAATGCCATTACCCCAAAAAAATAAAAAACTTAGAAATCCTAATAATATTAAAGTTTCTTAAGGGATTTTTTTTCGGAGTGGGCTACGGTCAGCACACCCGCCGCCCGGCTCCGTCCAGGGCGATAGAGGGGCGGCGCGTGGCTCCGTAACCCACCCATAAAGCACGTTGCCTTCGTCGTTGGGCCGACTGCCGGTGTAGAGTTCCTTGACTTCAGTGGTCGACCCAACTTCTATAGGGGTTTGAATGAAACTTGAAAAATATACAGATTGAAAATTGACATATGAACTGTTTCCTTTTGGCCTCTCGCTCACCGAACGAAGCGCAGTAACTAATTGCTACCATTCAGATGTCGATTTTCTGCGAGAGTGTGGTCAACAGTGTGGTCCTATCACTCTGCCCTCATTTCACGCTAAGTGGGGTCGGCAGAACATTTTCTTAGCTTCCATAGCCATTTATCAGTCGTCATATCCTCATTCACACAAACCATCCATCTCTCTTTGGGTCTGCCACGCTTCTTACGTGCATCTGTAATCATATTGATAACCCTTCTGGTCACATGCTTTCATCCCTCCTCAACACATGTCTATACTATCACTGGTGCCGGCTTTTTGAGATAAAAAATAACCTATTCGAGCTAAAAAATCCTATTCGTGAATTATACGAATGTCAATAATGAAATCGTCACCCTAATTGATTGAATTCTGTTTCAGATGATGTACCAAACATCTCCAAGCCAATGCGATCTTGCGAGTGCACTGGCGAGCTCGGACTCTAACCAGTCACCTGTACCCAGCCCTATGTGGGGTCAGACACCTTACACCCTACCACCTACCGAACCCAGCTTGACGGACCTCCATCTCAACTCTGCTGATCTCGACATCTTGCAGAACACAGAGCCGGAGAATAAAATTTTATCAGAGGGCATGTCACAATTCTTTAGCGGTAATTATTAAAATCATTTATTTACTTTTAAATATACGTATATTTTTTACATGGTACTAGGGTTGCCACTTTTTGTGCAAATAAAGTACATTTATTAATGAATGATGGACTAAAGTACTTTGTGTCTAGATAAATATTATATTGCTTTTAATGATCACCACCATCTTTGTACTCTATATTTATAAGAATAGAATTCATCACTCCCTATCTTGCCTGTGGATGTCGTTAAAGACGACTAATGGGAACCAATCGGTATACCAACCGGTCTGACCAGCATGATATGGTAAGGTCAATTTTCCTCTTATAGTGGAGGAGGCTGGAGCAACATAAATTTTGTGTGGAATATTATTTTTATCAGATTCAAAGACAAATCTTTTCATTTTAAAATTAAGCCCAGAGAAATACGGATGTCCTTTGAAAAAACATCGATGTTTTTTTTGATTCGATACATCGCAACTATACATCGATGTCTTTCGATGTATCGGATGACAACATCGATGTTTTTAAACATCGAGTACTTTTCTAAAATTTTAAGTGTCGATACTTCAAAGTATCGAGTACTTCCTAGAATCTATATCGTGATGAGCTCTTTTTTTTAGGAATTTGTTGACATTCATTTTCACGATGAGTAAGTGCAAGTAATTCCCGGTCAATTTGTTACTACGTCGTCAAACTTGTCTATCACCAATTCGACTCGAAAAAAAAACATTTTTTAATAACATCGATGCATCGAGTATTTTGATAGCTTTTCAAAACATCGATTCGATGTTTTTTATTGCAAACATCGATGTTTTCGATGCATTGATGCATCGATGTATATCGAATATCCCGATGTATATCTAATATACAGAGAAATGACAAGTATTTTCACTTAGTAAATAAAACTACTTTACAGGCTTGCGGACTGTTTGACTTCCGTCCGTGACCATGAACGCTGTAAAGTTTTTGAAACGTCCGGCAATCAAAAATCAAATACAAACGAGATAAAATCCTTTCGCTCGCGTAAACATCAAAAATCATTATTTTCGCTTACTTTATTGTTCACATAAAGTATGTAGTACAATTACCTGAAATAACGTACAATTATAAATACGGGTGGGGCAACCCTACATGGTATTGATATGTGATTTTTGTCTGAACACAATTCACCAATCCTTATCTTGCAAGTGGGTGTTATAAAGCTGACTTCTTTTATAAAACTAATATAAATCTATTTTTTGTTCACAGTGTACCTAAAAAGTTACAACGAAGAATATCCAGGCGATGTAAGTAATAATAAAATTAATTTCATCCATCCGTTCATTAGTCCAACGACATCCACTGTTAGATATAGGCGTACCCAAGCGTAGGATGTTCCGTGTGTTGACGGAGTAAAAATACAATTCACCACTCCCTATCGTGCCCGTAGATGTCCTAAAAGACGACTAAAGGATACAATATGCATATAACGCCTATGCAAGGAAAACTCGAAATAAAACCTTATGCCAACCCGTCTCAGCAACGTGGTATAGTAGGTCGAGATCTCTCCTTTTATGGAGGAGGCGAGCCCAGCAGTGGGACGTATATGAGCCTACGTGTAGGATAATGTCATAATCGCCATTTGTAAAGCAAAGGATTTTTAGCCCACCCTGTGTTCAATACTGAACATCGATGCTTTAATTAATAACTGAAAATTAAACTAACAAAACTATGGAACTGTATTTTTTTATTACATTTCGAGGCTTCTCGTTAGCGATCTTCTAGTCCAATGTTTCGCAGAGTCTGAAGACGAGTGTCTACAACCATTGTGTTTTACCAGCGATGAGTTATGGCATAGAAACGTGGTCTCTAAAAGTCCGCCTCATAAAAAAGCTTAAATTCGCTGAGCGTGTTATGGAGAGGGCTATGCTCAGCGTTTCTCAAGTGATAAAATCTTAAAATGATCTTTTCATCCAATATAATTTAGTGCAGGGATTCCCGCGTAACCTAGAGGTTCCGTAGAATAGGTATCAGGGTGCAACCAAAATTAAATAGCTTTTAATTTTAGTAATTTGGCTGTTGTTTTAGTAATTTGGCGGTTATATATATATATATATATATATATATATATATATATATATATATATATATATATATATATATTGTTTTGAAATAGCGTAAAATTAGTGATGAGAACTCATTACAAGAAATTTAATTCCGACTATGGCATAGCAGCGCATGTAGCCAGTAACAATGCGCAACGTTGCGTGGCGAGCTCGGACACTTACCCGTATCCCATATTGTCATTTGATACGGGGTTCCGTAAAATAATAAGTATTTGGTTGGTGTTCCATCCAGGTTATCTTTAAAGTTTAGGAACTTCTGCTTTAGTGTATGAAAGCACAGTTCTTTGACTAGTGTCTATTAACAGTAGGGATGTGAAAAAATAATCGATTTTTATATTAATCGATTATTTTTTTTGTAATAATCGAATATTTTAGTATTTGCTTTTAAATTTAAAGTTTTCGACAAAAAAAGAAGAACAGAAGTGCTCGATCGAATGTCAGTGTTTCATACTATATTAGAAAATAAACATCACTCTCAGATTTCCTAAAAAAAGGTCATCACAATCCTGTTTGGACGAAAACTTTAAAAAAGAACTACGAATAGTAAAAAGAATCGATTAATTAAAAATAATTAATCGATTTTTTTGCAAATCGATTTATTTTAAAGAAAGAAAAATCAATTATTTATTAATCGATTTTTCCCCTTCAAGGGATGTGTCCCTAGTTAACAGGGATGAAACGTGGCTCCTAAATGTGAGCCTCATAACCAAGCGCAAAGACGCTCAACGTGCTATAGAGTGGGCTTTATTAGAGATTTCTCTGCGAGGTAGAATCCAAAATACAGAAACTCGTAGCAAAACTGATGTAAGCGATATAACAATGTGGTTTACGAAGAATTAGTACGCTGAAGTGCCAATGGGAAAGTTTCTCGAATGGCGACCACGCAGTGTAGGACGCTATCCTCATTCCACGTGCTAATTGTTCAAACTTTACCAACGACTATACCTGGTTTACTTCTTTTTTTACAGAAAGCTCTAGAAAGTCTGGACTTTAGCTCAGCGGCAAATATAGTCGGGGATTCGGGTCGGCCATCTCAAGTTAAAGTCAAGGTATTTATGTTTATATATTTTTTACCATAATTGATCTGTATGGTGACTGAGATACAATTCACCACCACCTATCCCGCCTGTAGATGTCGTTAAGAACAGCTAAGTGATATATTGTGCATATAACATCTGTGCAAGAGAAGGAAACCTCGAAATAAAACTATACCAAGCCATCTGACCAGCGTGATATAGTAGATTAAATTACCATCTATTATGGTGATGGTTCGAGTTCAGTAATGGAACGTAAATGAGCTGATGATGCTGATAAAGATGATCATCTTCAACTAATTTTGTTATGCTGGTTGTTTTGGTGATAAGAAACAATGTCTTGACTTATAATATTCCCAAGAATGACAAATTTATTCGACGTTGGCAACCCAGTACAATGTGTTACCACTGTAATTACTTTGCCGTGGGAGTCGTAGAAACCGACTATCATGTGAAAAAATTGTAGACAATAACTGCGATTATTATTTATTATACGGCATTATCTTCAATTGGAGCGGCCTGTGTTGTAACAGTGGTCTATGTATATCAATGATCTAATAGATACAAGGATGGAATGGTTGTGATAGAACTCCTCTTAAACACCTATACCAATAAATAAAATTGGAGTGTCTGTTTGTAATGTCAAAATAATAGGCTTTCTTCATGCTCACACGGTTATTTGCACGACACCTATGCCTAAAATACAGTTTAAAAATTTTTGTCTCTGTCTGTCTGTTTGTTCCGGGCAATCTTCAAAACGGCTGAACCGATTTCAAAAATTCCTTCACAGATGGAAAGCTATAATATCAGGGCGTAAACTAGGCTATATTTTATCCCGATATTCCCACGGGAACTACGCGGGTAAAACGACTAAAACCGAAGCGAAGCGAGGGCGGGTTGCTAGTTGTAAATAAAACTACAGATTTTATCGCGTTTGTTTGATTTTTGATTGCCCGACGTTTCGAACACTTTGCAGCGTTCATGGTCACGGGCGGGCTAAGATGTCTCACGTCAAACAAGTCATCGTTATTACAGAGATTTATAATTATCTACCCGATACAGAAATTTTTAGCTCCTGGTGTAATACTTGCGTAAACATCAGAAATCCTCTTAAATAGTTGAACCGATATTGATGTAATTTTTTATGTCTTCACGTGGATTCAAAAATAGTTTAGATCGTCTATTTAACCTGGTAGGTAACGAAATCTACAGATCAGTACAGAAAACCTCTTGTTTACTTATAATATTTTTCTTACAGGATGAAGTTGAAGTGCATTTCAGAGGCTCGTCGAAAATTCCCGAATCAAGTCACGCCCCAAATGATGCCGATAAACAAACAAACGCGAAAAATCCAGCAATGTATAACGCTTTCTATAAAACTGAGGATGGCGCAGAAGTGAAAAAGGTAAATAGATCTATTTTTATTGATTTTATTACTTTATAATTAAGTTTTTTTTATGTGAACGTTTCGAATAATTTTTAATATTCATGGTCACGTGGAGATTAACGCTCGACGGAAACATGCCACTGACCACAGCCATATGTAGCTAGCGACAAGCAGTTTACATGCTTTTCCATGCATTTTGTAGAACATCGCCGCACACTTGTGAGCGATGCTGGTCACTTGCTACAGCAGTGTCTGCGACTTGCCACTTGGGTCGTTTCCAAGACACCAACATTTGCCACAATCACGCTGTTCCGCCCTCTAATCTTCATTCCATGCTTTTGATTTTATTGCCGTAATGCCAAAATATCGGGAGATAATTTGATTTCTGACCTTAGAATAATAACGTATAGAAAGTAAGTTGGCACACTAAAAGTGAAGCATTTCAATTGGAGCCCAATGGAGCTTACGCCGAAACCGTTCCGTAATGTACAAGTCATTGTACTGCACGTACGTATGCAACTCTTAAATAATAAATAGGTAGTTATGACGGTTTGTGCATTCAAATGGTGTCAACATATTTAAAAAACTTAAAAAGGTTTTTAACATTACTTTTAAAAGTATTTCGACGATTTATGTTAATAAAAACAAAATTTGATATCATAATTTGTAAAGTGTTTTGCGTGTGTACGTGTGTAATCGTCTGCGCGCCATTAGTACTTTTAGATTCAAGTTTCAAACGTTCGAAATATTGACACTATCCTTCTATACGTTATTATTCTAAGTTTCTGACATTATATGCAATATCCATGAGTAAGGTTTAACTGCGTGAAAAGCGAAGCACCGCAATTGTGGCAAGTAGCGGGCTCTTGTGTGGATGGCAGCGATCACAAATGGTGAGTCGCATACACTGCTGTAGCGAGTGCCCATCATCGTTCACCCGTGTGCGTCGACGTTCTACACAATGCATGGATAGCATGTGAATTGCTTCTTGCTAGCCACTTCTAGCTATGGTTGGTGGCGCGTTTGCGTCGAGCCTAAGGAGTCTCACGTTCAATATGTCATCGTTATTAGTCTATCTTTCCATTATCTATATATTAATACGTGAAGCGAAAACATTGTACCCTTTTTTACGAAAATTACGTGGATGAACAAGTATGAATTTGGCATAGTTGAAGTATATAATGGGGAGAAGTGCATAAAACTAAAATTTCATATAAAAATGAATTAGAAATACATTAAATTAATTAAAAAGGACATTACGCATACTACTATACAATCGCTACACACACACACACACACGCACGCACGCACGCACACATGCGCACACACACAGACACGCAGACACACACACGCAGACACACACACGCAGACACACACACACACACACGCGCACACACACGCAGACACACACACACACACGCGCACACACACACGTACACATACACACATACGCTTATTAATTTTTCATCATTCATCATCACACATCATTGTTTACGGTTAAAATCTTTAATTATGATGACAATACCTAATAGACATTTGTACTTTATATTAGTTATTAGTGAAATACAGCTTTATCAATATACAATTATACGTATATCATCATTCATCATCATTTCAACTCATATATGTCCCACTGTTGGGCTCGAGCCTCCTCCATAATAGGAGGGATATTGACCTTATTATACCGCGCTGGTCAGACAGGTTGGTATAAGGTTTTATTTCGAGTTTTCCTTCTCTTGCATGGATGTTATATGCGTATTATTTACCTTAGTCATCTTTTACGATACCCATAGGCAAGATAGGGAGTGGTATTCTTACTTCGTTACCATACGGACATACTTATACAGCAGAAAAATAAATTTAAATAAATTATGGTTGAATTTCGACCACTCGGCGACCACTATGATGATAGCATATTCATCATTATCATTTCAACCCACTTAATTCCCTCTGCTGGGCACGGACCTCCTCCACTGTAGGAGGGAAATTGACCTACTATACCACGCTGGTCAGTCGTGTTGGCATATGGTTTAGTTTTGAGTGTTGCTTCTCTTGTCTAGTTGATATAAGCACATATATCCCTTAGTCGCCTCTTACGACACCCACGGGCACGAAAGGGGATGGTGCATTCTATTCTTACTCCGTCGCCACAGGGAGAGGTAAAAAGTAAAAAGATTATTAATTTAAGATTTTTTGACAATCTTTAAGTGTCTTAGTAAGATTTGTAATAAATCATTTTGAATTTGAATTCAAGAGCTATTATATAATAGACTATAATAACTTCAGTTTCTCCATGACCATGAATCTTTAAAATTATTCGAAACGTCAAAATATTAAAAACGTAATTTTAATTTGATAGAATCCGTAAAAATAGTTTTATTTAATAAGTGTAATACTTGGTGAAGATCGGCCATCATCAATAAGGTAATTCCTATTAATATAATAGATTGAATGTATAGTCTAGTGATGTGAAGTCAGCTGAAGTGGCAATGGGCACATAGCTCGACGAACCGACAACTGCTGAGGAAGAAAGGTTCTTGAGTGGCGACCACGTATCGGACGACGCAGTGTAAGACGCTCTAACTAGGTGCACCGGCGACCTGGTGAAAATTGCTGGGCGTTGTTGGATGCAGGCGGCACAGGACCGCACTTCGAGGCGAAAAATGAGGGCGGCCTACGCCCAGCAGTGCACGGTGATAGGTTGAATAATGAAGACGATGATAGTCTAATCAAAAATTTAAAAAAACTTGTAATTATTGTTACTGCGTGTTAAAGCACGTACGTAGCTTGTTGGACTTGTTATGACGTCTAGAAAAATGTAAGAAAATTTCAAACCCACGCACAATTTTAAAAGTTATAAACAAATTAAACATTTCAAATAAAGGTGTCTACATTTTTGCTAATCACTCAAAGTTATTAGTTAGTAGTTAATTAAACAAAAACATTTCTAAAATTAAAGAAATTTCCTAACTTCATACATTATTCTAGACGTCATGACGAATCGAACAAGCTACGTACGTACTTTAACACGCAGTAACAATAATTTGCACGTTTTTTAATTTTTTGTCTAGACTATCTTCGTCATTATTATTCAGCCTATCGCTGTGCACTGCTGGACGTAGCCCTCCCTCATGTTTCGCCTCGAAGTGCAGTCCTGTGCCGCCTGCACCCAGCAACGCCCAGCAACTTTCACCAGGTCGTCGGTGCACCTAGTTGAGGCGTCCTACACTGCGTCGTCCGATACGTGGTTGCCACTCAAGATCCTTTCTTCCCCAGCGGTTGTCGGTTCTTCGAGCCATGTGACCTGTCCATTGTCATTAGTTAACTTTGCTGTGGGTACATTGTACGTCCTACTGCAGGGCTCGAGCCTCCTCAGCCATACATCAACCATCCTTGGGAGTGTGTTAACCAGACGACATCAGATGGGGTTCAGCCAGATCTTTATAAAGCTCTTAGTCGTCTTTTACTACGTCCACGAACAATTCCAGAGATGGTAGTATTCATAGTGGCATCAAATAGAAAACAAAATTAAAATGAACTATGATATTAAAAACATGCTTCTTGCCTTATAGTCCATAAAATATAGGATGATCCCTGTGACAGTTGTCTCTAGTGCTGTCACGCTTACGATAAAGTCCGTAGTTTTTTATCGATAATTTTGTATTATAATTAAAATAGAAATCAATGAAAATCTTTTTAAATTTATTTCAAACAAAAACTGTTTTTTTGACTGTTTTAATTATTCAAAAGGAGTACAATAAAGGTCTAGGTCACTATTACCGTCATCACTGGAGCGTTCCTGCTAGAACATTTATCATTTTTCGCCAAAATAAGGACAGTCATTAGATCAATCGATCAATTACGACTGTTTTATAAATAAATAGGGTAAGTGTGGGTATTACCGTGGGTGCAAGTATTACCGCGGATTTTTTTCATTACATTACAAACTAATTACACACAATTGTTTGTAATTTCAAAAAAATTCAGCAATAAATATATTAATTCTAAAATGTAATTAACAAACGACCCGGTATGAAATTTAATTATTTAGTTTGTTATAAATGATTGAAAACTGATTGATCGTTTGAAAAGAAAATGTCATCTTTTTTTTGCAGTTAGTGTGCAATTGTAGGTTCGATTAAAATGTGTTTTTCTATAAATTAATGTTTTGAGATCTATATTTATTACATCTCAGAGTAAGATTATACTTTTTAATGCTCAAAAAATCTAGCAAATATTGAATTTTAATTGATTATCACTTTTAATTTACTGCCGCGGTAATTGTCACGGACTTTTGAAGCATGTCAGTATTACCGCGGTTTTCGTACTTTACTGAATATTAATCAATTTATATTTATATTAATCAATTTTTTTGAATATTAATCAATTTGTATGTATATTAATCCATTTTTTTTAATATTAATCAATTTTTTTCTGCCGCGATAATAATCTAGATCATTAATTGGTGTGTTTGAACATCAACTGATAGAATTTAAGAAATTTATAAATCATGTTTCAAATAAAAAAAAAAATAATTACGAATTATACAGGCTGTTTTATGATTCATATATAATAATATTTTTAATGAAAAATTTTCAGGATATGTCAAAAGATGATGAGACTATGGAAAAAGATAACGTTGATTTGTTATTGGGATTGACGTTTGATATGAATGGAAATCTGATTCAGGATTTAAATGCAACAGAGCAATTGACTGCGAATTTCCTGACCCCAGAATTACCAGTTGTGATTGACTCTGACCAATCTACGGACATTCTTTCCTCAACACCAGTCCCCGAAGATTCTGTCCTCTCCAATCAAGAAACGCCAAGCATTTCACTAATACCACCAGAACCACGACTTTTGGTGATTGAAGAAACTCCAAATATCGCTTCAGACGCTACGGAGATAGAAGTACCTGAATCAGGAGAAGTTATTCCTGAAAAGTCACTAGTCATAAGACCAAACGTTCTAGAATTAGAAATTCCTAGTTTTGATGAAGCTCTAGCAACGTCTGAAAATTTTGACAGGGAAAAAATTCTCCCACTTGAAGATGTCTCTAATAATTGTGACCTAGAAGTTGGAAAATTCTCTGATCCATTTCAAAAACTGTTACATTGGCCAAGGTGTGATCTTTCAACAAAAAATAAAAAACGTGCAACTAATTCGATGAAAATTCCATCTGTGCTGACCAGCACTCAATGGCAATCGATTAAAAAAGCCAAAGAAAACGAAATACAGTCAAAGAAAGAAGCAATAGTTTTAAGAAGAAAAATTAAAATTGAAAAACAAGAGATTATGAAAGAAGAAAAAGAAAAAAAGCGTGTTCGAAAAGAAGAAGAAATACTTAGAAAGGAGCAAATAAAACTCGAGAAAGAGAAACAAAAAATCATAAAACAAGAACAAAAGATAAAAGAAATTGAAATTAAAAACAAAATAAAAGAAGAGTCATTATTGAAAAAAAAAGAAGCAGCTGAATTGAAAAGACAAATCGCTGAACTTCAAAAAAAAGAAGCTGAAATGAAAAATAATGATATTGACTGAATTAAATATTTTTATATATCTAATAGTTTTAATTGTATTAGTCAGCTATACCAAAATTGAAACATGCTGTGCCTTATTAAAGTTAATTTTTTATAAAAAAAACTATTGTTTTTACTAAACGTTTGTCCTTATAATTTATTCTATTAATTTTTTTTCTATCTGATTCCGCGGTAATTGTCACACGGTAATTGTAACATCCACGGTAATTGTAGCGCGGTAATTGTCACAAGTCATTTTAAGGTCCACGGTAATACTAGCACTTACAATTTCTTTTCAAATGTTAATTATTTAATGAATTCAACATAAAATCATACTCTTAATTTTTTTCAAAGTTTAAAATAAGTTGATTATCGATAAGAAAAAAAAATTAAGACGATATTTTATAGTAAATCTTTAAAATATGCTTTTAAAGTTAGACGTTCACATCTAGCCGCGGTAATACCCACACTTACCCTATGTCTAGTTTATTGACAATAATGCGTACATAATATTAACATTTAGTCTGAGACGAAAAGTAGTTTTTTAATGTTTAATTAAGTCAATTTATATATTTTATAATGTAACTGTCTGTTTTAATTGTAAAAAATATGTGGTTTTATATATGGTCTGTATTGGGTTTATTTCGTTTATGAATAATTTAATAAAGATCGGTTATCGATTTACGTATATCGACTGTCCCATCTCTTTTTTATTTTCAATCCAGTATGAGCTTATACGTGCGTAAGCGTCATTTATGTATAAAATGTTTTTTAGGTATTTCAGTACTTACGAGGTACATTTTAAGTATGAATATTAATATTTTTATATTTATGATATATTGCAATTCAGTTGCAATAAAACTGGCACGAAAAGAATGAAAATATATGTTATACAAAATGAAATTGTAAACATGTCGCTCGTTCAAATTTACTTCGTTGGTTTCGTTGACATCTGTCACAGAGATCAAGCTATATTTTATGGACTATAGTGTTCTTTCTTTCACGTTTCAGGCAATTTAGTATGATTATTACTTTGAGGGATTCTGGTTCTATTTCATAAGACATGACCCATTTTTACTTTTTCATTCTGTTTATTGATCATTTTACAAGTTATCTTTGAGCATAATTATATTATTCCATTATATTGTACACTAGCAACCCGCCCTCGCTTCGCCACGGTTTTAGTCGTTTTAACCGCGTAGTGGCCGTTCCCGTGGGAATATCGGAATAAAATATAGCCTATGTTACTCCCTGATACTATAGCTTTCCATTGGTGAGAGAATTTTTGAAATCGATTCGGTGGTTTAAGCGTGAGAGCGTTACAAACAAACAAACAAACAAACTCGCATTTATAATATTAGTAAGGATGTACAAGTACACTGATTCACTGCAAATGTAACTTTATAATCCTATTTTATTTATATGGTATTATAAAGGTATTTTTACAACATGCTACTGCCAAGATGCCGTACCCCTTAAATTAAAAGGCAAAGTTTACAAAATATTAGTAGCCAGCCATGTCGTATGAATCAGCCGGATGATTATGATACCCGAAAGCAATCGAGATACCGCTGCCTCTCTACGCGACATAGTATTTACCAAAACACTTTTCGTTATAACAAAGGGCAGATGAAAATATCCGTCCCATAAAGAACTCCAACCGATCATGAGGACTGTCGACAGAAGTGAAAACTTAAAACTTATTCAAATAAATTATTTGAACTTAAATTAAAACTGTTTTCATTTATCTGGTTTTGACATCTATCGGCACAGATATAGGGTTAGTTTTAACACATCACATGACCATCTCGATGACTATTTACATCAACGATCAACATCGTAGTCTGCCCCTAACTATGAACGCTATAAAATGTTCGAATCGGCGGGCAATCAAGAATCAAATACAAACGCGATAAAACCCGTAAAAATAGTTTTACTTACAATGTGTAATATTCGTGTAAACATCCGAAATCATGATTTACATTAATTAATTCTCCATACAAGCTTTCCTGAAGAAATTTTCACTTAAAAATTGAACAACAATCTTTGTCTCTGCGTAATGGCCGCTTATGTATTCATTGTTATATTTGCAGCTCATCAAGGACCTGTGCGATATGATAAGAGACAAAAAAGGTTATAAGAAACAAGAGGTCAGAACGCGTTTAGAGAAATTGTTCAGCATTCGTTTGTCTAACGGAGATACGTGAGTATTTTTTATCAGACAGTAGTTTAAACCATCTGGGGCAGGTATCTCCAATTATCTGTCCCCTATGCCGCCCTAGTCGAGGTCGCTGGTGGACGAGTTGGGGAGTAGTCCGTCACTCCCAAAAAGACCGGCCGCGTGAGCGCGTCGCCCCGGTAACACTGTTGTTTGTTGCCATCTCGTTGACGAGGACAGTACCCGAAGGGGTAAACTGGCGGGGTGGCCACCGAGGTCAAGAAATCGGTACCATTGGTCAGTCCAATGGCGATGGGGAGAGGGTACGGTCGATTGGTCTGGGTGTGTTCAGAACATATCCTGCTACAAAAAGATATCTCCATTGAAATTCATTATCATCAATCAATCAACTAAATTTTACGAACTGCCTGACACAACCGTCATCTAAAACGGTACCAGATGCGGTTAGATCAGATTGGCCAAAATTTTTTTCTATTGCCAACTGTGGCAAACGAGCAAATAATACACCCAATGGTAAGTGTTGTCGCCGCTCATGGATCCTTGCTAGGCCGCTGCCTACCGCAAAGAAAGTGAAGGGATCGTGAATGCATCACTAAAATCCATTAGAGCAAACACCCTCAGAAAGTTCGACTTCCAGCTTTCGCTCGTCGAACGAAGCGCAGTAACAAATTGCTACTACTCGGACGTCGATCTTCTGCTTAGTGTGGTACTACCCCGAACGGACCGGCTCGCGGCTGTATACAGACGACTGTCAAGTGTCCTCCTACCCCTATTAAATCAAAATCAACCTATCAACGTCCAATTTCCTTCCTGCAGAGGGATATAGTGCCACAATCGCCACAAATGTCAAATAGGCTGGCGGTCGCACTTGTTGTACGGTTTTCTTTCATGTAAGAATTAAGAAAACCATATTCTGATTCTAAGTCTTTTCCAGATTTTTACACATGACTTTATATTCCAATCTGACTACTTTCGAGTATATTGTGAAGATCATTCACAACGTGAAGACGACTCATCTACTGGATTATACCAACAAAAGTCAACAGACACCGTTGCATCTTGCTATACTTAACGACATTCCTAGGATAGTGACATTACTTGTCTCTAAAGGTAAGTCTCGTGGTAATTTTAGCAATATCATTTCGCTCTTTATCTTTTAAAGTAAAACTTTTTATGAGGGTGCTTTGAAGTTTCGATCCGCAACTTTTTTGTTTTACTGGGACTGGAATGGGACGAAAACGACTGTTGTTCGAGTACTTAAGCGTATTCCTCACATACTTTCTATAGAGAGTCTTTGACGAATACGCACAAGTACGCGACGTAGCTATCGCTTGAGGTTTTTTCTCGCGAATTTGAGAATAGGCAGACATAAACACTTCTCGCATTCTTCTCTATACAAGTACATAAATAATTTTGATTCCTCTGTTAATAATGTCAAAGTAATACATTTTTTAATATACTCACGCAGTTATTTACCCAATAAATATGCCTCAACCGATTCAAATATTTTTGTCTATCACATTTATACTTCTTAAATTACAGGCGCTAATCCCATGATGAAGGATGTTGAAGATCTTAACGCGATTCACTACGCCGTCAAGTATAACTCGTGTTTGGAGCCGTTGTTGGATGCGATCAAGAAATATTGTGTGCCTTGCGACCTGAACGATACCAACAATGGTAAGCTACAAATATTTATGTCTTTCATCCATCCATCCACCCATCATTTTATTAATATCCCGTGTTAAATTTAAGTCCCCCCCAGAAACGGTGATCCATGCAATGTCACAAGTCTCAGGACTGTGCTGCTGCATATTTGCCTGATAGATAATCAGTCTGTTTTTACGACTTCCATAATAAATTCCGTGTGGTGACAAAGTAAGAATACAATTCATCACTTCCTATCTTGCTCGTGGATGTCGTAAAAGACGACTAAGGGATATAATACGCATTTAGCATCTATGCAAGAGAAGGTAAACTCGAAATAAAACCCTATACCAACCTGTCTGACTAGCATGGTATAGTAAGGTCAATTCCCCTCCTATTGTGGAGGAGGCTCGAGCCTAACAGTGGGACGTATATGAGCTGAAATGGTGAAAAATGATAACAAATTCAGAAGTGGCGTCGTATTTTAAGACTCGTTACTTTAATGTACTTTGAAATATTTTAACAACTAAGGCATTGGTTTATCTCGCAATTTAGTGGCGATCGGTTAGTCTATCATCATCACAGCTCATAAACGTCTCACTGCTGGGCCCCAGCCGCTTCCACAATAGAAGTGAAATTGACCTACTACTCTAAAATGTTTTATTTCAAGTTTTTCTTCTCTTGCATATAAATATTATCTACTCGAGTTTCTTAGTTGTTTTTACGACGTAATATTCATACTCTGCTTATCGTCCCATGGATAATTACGGTGTACCGCATATAATCGCGTTAAACAGAATTAACGTGTATTAGGGTTTACAATTAAACATATTCAAAATAGTTAATAGATGAAATGCAAATACTTTGAAGCAATCACTTTAATTTGTAAGTACACTTTATGCAGTATCACATGTTTTTCTTTTTACAGAAACAAAAATACATCTACAGATTATATCGCGTTTGTATTTGATTTATGATTGCCCGACGTTTCGAACACTTTGCAGCATTCATGGTCACGGGCGGACTAAGGTGTCTCACGTCCAACAAGTAATCGTTATTACAGACATTTATATAAATGTCTGTAATAACGATTACTTGTCCAACAAGTCGTCGGAACATCGGGCAATCATAAATCAAATACAATCGCGATATAATCCGTAAAAGTAGTTTTATTTACAATGTGTAGTGCTCGCGTAAACATCAGATATCAAAAATACATCTTTTGAGTAGGGTTTCTTTTATATTATTCTTAAATACGTTCATGACACCCTACGCAGGATTTAATTGTATGACATACCGTCGTCATCACTCTGTACGCGCTGCAATATGTGCTCTTCAGTAACCAATTCGCGTAATGCAAGGCATTTTAACGCGAAATTTTAAATTCGCGTTAAAACGAAATCACACATCGCGATCGCATAAATTGAGTTATTACTGTATTTGCAAAAGATTATAGCGTCGTTTTGTTTTTTAGAGAAGCAGTCCGCCTTGCATCTGGCCGTTGTATTGGGTTCACAGCGTAGTGCATCCACGCTGCTTAAATACGGTGCAAGTTATAGCGTCTGTGACTCTCAAGGACGTACACCGCTACACATTGCTGCCTATGACGACCGGCTTGCCGTCATAAAGACCCTACTGGACCATATACCACTGGTAAGTATCATTATTTTCAGCAATTCATATGACATCGGCATAAAAAAATCATGCTGACTCAAATCAATATTTGATATTTCTCCTGTTACTAAATACTTAATACATTTTGCAAAAATTCGCGTTACGTGAAATTCGCGTATATGGGGATCTCGAATAAACATAGTAAAAATTTATAATATAAAAAATAAAAATCATTTGAATCAATCAAATTAATTCTAAGTGCACTTTATGCAGTTTTACACGTTTTTTACGGCAAAGTACACGTATTGTCTTTTGGGTAGCATTCTTTTACATTTTTTAATATGTTCAAAACACCCAACGATGTATAATTACTAACAATTAAGATACAAGGAAAAACCTATCTAAGGTACAAGGTCAAAATACAGTCATCATCGCTGTCTATGCGCTGCATTTATGTATTTATCTTTGAGTAATTCGCTGAATGCGATACATTTTAACGCGAAATATGGATTTCGCGTTAAAATGCATACGCGAAACGAAACCACGTATAACGGAGTCGCGTAAAGTGGGATATGGCTGTATAAAAAACCTGAAGTTCTTTTTCTCAGCGCTACGTAATGTCCCACTGGGCTATAGCATCCTCCGTAATAGAGAAAAATTACCTACTATAAGCATGCTAGTCACACGTCGTGGAATAAGGTCTTATGAGTTTTCTTTCTCTTGCATAGATGTTATTTGTATGATATATTTATATTTCTCTTAGTAGTCTTTTTTTTTATGACATCCACGGATAAAAAAGGAGAGGGCGAATTGTATTCTTAACACGACACTATACCGTGAAACTTCTAATGTTCATCATCTCAACTCACATGTCCCACCGCTGGGCACGCGCCTTCTCCACAATAGAAAGGAAAATAGACCTACAACATCGCGTTGGTCAGACGTCTTGGTATATAGTTTTATTTCAAGTTTCCCTTCTCTTGCAAATATATTATATTGAGTATTATATCCCTTAGTCGTCTTTTACGACACCCATGGGTAGGAGAGAGGGTGGTGAATTTGTCTTACTCCATCACTACACGGTTTCCTAATGGTATGTATTCTATGATCAAAAGTATAATAAATAGACACCGACTCAGCCTTGCTGGCTTCTTTTAAAATTGACACTTATGTATAGCAATAAAAATTCTCTTAACAGAGCGAAGTGGACGTTGTCGACGACGCTGGCAACACCGCGTTGCAGATTGTTTGCGGCAGTCAAACGATTAGAGAGAATACAGTCGCTATTGCTAAACTTTTGCTGGAAAATAAGGTAAATTTAACATACTTTATTTTGTAAGAGACGCAATTTTGAGCTATGTGTTACTTATGTACTTTAAATACGTTACGTCATACAAACGTGGATGACGTTCATGTCAACATGACAGGAAAAAAAGCTTAGCGTGAGTTGTTGTTTAAATTTTTTCATAACTACTTTAATGGTAAACTAGTAGGTATAAATGGTAATTGCCGCTAATGGACTTCGTAATACCAATTTTGCAGCAAATCATACCTACTACAGTAAGGTGAGGTTCTGGATCCTCCGAGTCCTATTACTCGGATGTCGTTTTTCTGTCGAGACTGTGGTACTATCCCGAAAGCTAATACCACAGTCTACTTAGTTGCAGACAGAAAATTTACAGTATTGTGTCTGTACTAGTTGTTTAAATGTTTGGCAGGCTAATCCTTTGAAGGATGAGGAGACTACGGAGTCAGCGTGGCGTTTGGTCAGACATAAGCCAGAACTGAAGTCATTACTCGAAGAGTATGTCGACTCCAGTATAATGGATGAAGACGACATCAAGTCTGAACCGGATGATGATTTTGAGTCTGCTGATGAAGGGGTAAGTTTTGTATTTATTTTTAGTTGTAAAAATCAGCTATTATTGCCAGTGTTGAGTGGAATTAGATTCTCAAGATTATTTTGTACTTAGTTATGAACTAATTGCTTATTAGTAACTTAAATTTTTACGTTTAGTATAAAGTTCACCATTCCTCACTGAAAATTTTCTTTGGCTGTTTTGGTTGAATATGACAAAGCGTTAGCATTAATAATTTCTAATGCTTATGCGAGTGTTACACATTCCAAATAAAACTATTGTTACGGATTTTATCGAGTTTGTATTTGATTTTTGATTGCTCGACGTTTCAAACGCTATATCGTTTAGGATCACGGACGGACTAAGATATCTCACGTCCACCATGTCATCGTTATTACAGATATTTATATTTGCCCGCCGATTTATATCGAGTCGCTACAGAAAATTGCCGCCCACATTTTGATACAATTTTTTGCCAGCACATAAAGAATATGATTCTACCTATATGAAAAAAATACAGGGTGTAATCAGGTGCTGGGGCAACTGGTCAAACGGGACCTAGGTAATGTACCACTATTGCCACACATGAAAAAATTTGAAATAAAAAATCGATTCGTTAATGAATTAGAGACATGTAAAGTTTTCAATTTTGTCATCGCTTTTTCATGTGAATCTGATCGAAATGTATAAAGTCAGTGATACTTAATCTGCATATTCGCACTTTGTTAAATGTTATGTTCTATTTTGTAATATATGTACATTCTAATTACGATCTATGACCGTTAAACTACAACATACTTTCGAGTATGTTGTAGTTTAACGTTGCTAGTTGCCTCATAACCATACATAATCATACACCTGTATAATTATGTTTTTGGCCAGTAATTATTAAACATTAAATTTGTAATAAATTATAATATTATGACAATTTATTAATTTAAATATATTTGAATGAATTAGACGATACATGGCGGCAATCCCTTACAATTTCAAAATGGGAAAAAAAGGAGTTCCACCACTTTCCACTGTTAATCAAAGGTTTCCTTATGTCCTATACCACCTTGATCCCATCCCGTATTCCTTCTATTCCATTGTGGTGTGCGGTATATTGATTAACCATAGGAAAGTTGTGGGTCTCCCTTCCTTCCATTTTTAAAATAATTCATATATAACAATTCTAATATACTACCATCGGATCGCAACGTAGCCACACTGAGAAAGATCCAGCAAGATAACCCCGAGGGCACGATGCTAAATTATTATTGATTTTTTTAACGCTGCTTTCTTGATCTTACTAAAACAAATTACATACATACATTTTTGCGTATTTGCTTTATAAAATAATCTTTAATTATTATTAGTGTGGGTCAAATTTATACAATAATTGCTCACGGCGTCCTGCAGTCTTGTGGTGGTCCTATTGATTTTATCTTTAATTATATTTATAACAGGATCCCATCTTGCTGATAACACTCAGTCATCTTCTCTATTGAAATTTTTATGACTTTTAATCTTGACAAATTGTTGCTTTGAATTTTGGTGTAATTTGTGTCTTTTAATTATATATTTGTAAAGTTCCCCACAATAGGAGAATTGTTTCCTTAGTGCAGGAAAGCAAGTATATTAATAATTATTATTTTGTTCAGGAGCTCCAGGAGATGGGTATACATGACTTAAGCCTGTACAGTCGTGAAGTATCAGTGTTACTCGATACAACTGGCGCTTGGCGTTCCCTCGCCAAGCGATTGAGGCTGGATGCTTTATTGGAGTGGTACGCCACACAACCCAGTCCAACGCTCACACTACTCAACCATCTCAAGGTAAAGCTAACATTTCTTTATTTAGACATTATTTCAGCTTCCATACTTTTGGGCTCGAGCCTCCCCCATACTTTTCTTGCTTGTCATATGCATATATTATGTTGTTATATCTTGCCCGTGGATGTCGTAAAAGACGACTGAAGGATATAATACGCATATAACATCCATGCAAGAGAAGGCAAACTCCAAACAAAACCCTATACCATACACACACCTGTCTGACCAGCATGGTATAGTAAGGTCAATTTCCTTCTCATTGTGGAGGATGGTCGAACCCAGCAGTGGGACGTATATGAGTGGAGATGATGATATGCATATACATAGTCATCTTTTATGACATCCATGGGCATGATTTGGTGAACTTATTCTTACTCCGTCCCCACGCAGACTTTTTTTTTTTAAATAATTGTAGAATTTAGAATACTCGCATGCCCACGAGTACCGAAGAAGAGTGTGACATACCCTCTTCTTGTATAATAATTTTATATAAATATATAATTCTTCTGTTGATATGTATGTGACGACTCCCATGCAGAAATTAAAGGGTGGTGACTAGAGAATCTAGTCACCACCTGATGTGCCAACTAATCGGCCGATAAGTCGGACCAGCCGATCACGGTTTTGGGGATGTTTGGAAATTTCCGTCACGATTCTATTACCTACAGCTGATTCGCGCACAAGACCCACTTCCTTCACAGACGTCAAGGAATCGGTGTTAGTGGTCGGCCAAATGACAATGTGGAGGGAACACAATGGGTTATGGAACTTTAATATTGTCATTGTTCATTAAAGTAATAGAGTTTAATCAGAATTTAATCATGTTAATAAGAAAGTCTTGGGTATGGATTTTTTTGAGAAACACACGCATTTTATTGAGAAATAAGAAACCGGATATTGCGTGCCGTCTAATCCGGAACACATCATGTTTTCCATCCCATTACAAAACGGTCATTCGTTTTAGCTCATATATGTCCCGGTATTAGGCTCGAGTCTCCTCCACAATAGGATGGCAAATGACCATGCTGGTCAGACAGGTTGGTATAGGGTTTTATTTCAAGTTTTCCTTCTCTTGCATAGATGTTATATGCGTATTATATTCCTTACTCGTCTTTTACGACATCCACGGGCAAGATAGGGAGTGGTGAATTGTATTCTTACTCCATCACCACACGCAAAGCTTGGTTATTTACTCCACTTAAGGCAGGTGGTTACATCTGAATGAGGCGGGCATTAAAAAAATATAAATATGTCTGTGTATTTCAGGATTCAAGAGATGATATCTCATCGAAATCATTGGTGCTGATACTAGAAGATTTGGGTCAGACGGAAGCGGCCAAAATCATTAGACAAATCATCGAATGACATCACAAAGAAAACTGCCAATTAATTATAAGCTAGCATTTATCAAATCAAATGTTATTGGATTCAAAATCTAAACGATAAATATTTTTTTATAATGTTAATCTGTGACCAGTGAACCTATCGGATGATAATTTAAAAGCTAATTAATATTCTTTAATTCCTACCATAATTTCTATGAAAGTTTTTTTTTATGCTGTTAAACTTGTTTCTTGCCTACTACCATAAATGAGTCGGCTTTTCGCAATATATCAACGTTTTGCTTAGGTTGGTGCCAGAGTTAGCAGATAGTCTGAAGTGAAAACAGTCTCCACCTCAGGTCCCGTCCTCATTTCATCCCTGTTACGATAGATAGGAATCCTAACCCTAGTATTGCTCAAGCTAATTGAAAAATGACATTTTGTAACATTAAGGAATAATACAACACTATGTTACTATTACTGATTTTACAATCATAAAATGAATACACACACAACATTGAAATATTTGTGGATCACACAAAACTTTGCGCCGCGCTCAAATATTTGTGAACCACTCAAATATTGGTGGCACCCCAAATATTTGTGGGCCGCCCAAATCTTTGTGAATAACTCAAATATTTTTTATTCGAAATTGGATTTATTTAATTCGCTAAATGGGCCACACTATTTAATCATGATGCGACATTAAAAGTATAATTAATTTTTATTAGTCGCGAGGTGATAGGATTTAAGGTGGGTTGTATGAACTTTGGTCTACACTCTATAATCGAGTCTATTAAGCATATTTCTTACCATCAGATAGGTTAGCTGGCTCATTTCTTACAATAAACATTAGAAACATATTTTTATAGAATTGACCATAAAATTAATATCAAATATGTAAGCATTTTTATGACAAAGAAGACCTTCACAAATTTTTAATTTTGAACCATATGGCTTAAAATTAATAAATAAAATATATGTTTATATAATTTTGTTTAATCATGACACCTGTTTACGCGGGTACATTTGAAATAAAATCACTTGTTTTTAATTTCGTCGCGTTTCAATTTTGTTTTTACTATTCTGATGACCAAACAACGGTTTTCTATATCTTTTTCATAATGGACGTGTTCCAATTTAGTGGTAGCAAGTTAAGATTAAGTCTAATTTACCTACTATAAATCTACTGTGACATCCTGTTCAGACGTGTTTGTATAGGATTTTATTTCGAGTTTTCTCTCTCTCTTGCATCGATATTATGTGCATATCCCTTAGTCGCCTTTTATGACACCCACAGGCAAGAGGGGGTGCTGAATTCTACCCTTTTTTAGTCACTACACGATAATTTAAATATCCTTTGTGTTTAATTTTCATAAAAAAGACATCTTTATCTCTGCTACGATTTGAAGCTTTATGAAACGTAAAAGCGACCACTAAAGAGAGAAACATTTATAATATCTAGTTTGGGAGAGAATGAGATAGAATACAGATATTGTATTTTTGTTGAATAAGCGTTGTACATATGTGTGGTTGTGTGTGCCCGAAGTTTTATTTCGTCGATTGTGAATAATTCATTTACATTTATACTTACCCGGTCCTGATATAACCAAAGCAAATATAGTAAGAGATCCCGCTGCAAGTTTACTGTGTATTTATTATGCGAGCATAACAATATATATATATAAAGTTATAAATGAGAGAATACATTTTCACTGTTTTACATATTAAAAAGTGGTAGCTAGTATTTTTAAAGAGGCTTTACGTCAGGTAGACGGGCGGTTCGGGTGACGGGACCGGGTTTTAGTCCGTCACCCGCAGAGGCCGACTGCACGACGGCGATCGACGTCCTGGGAAAGGAATGTTGAGAGGAGAGAGTACCTCGGAAGGTATTCCGTCAGGCCGACCACGGAGGACAAGGACCTCCGTACCGATGGTCGGCTCAACGAGGAAGGTGACGTGCTACGGTAGGTTATGGGGCCGTCGCGCCGTCCCGGACGGAGCCGAGCGGCGGGTGCACTGACAATAGCCCACCCCAAAAAAAAAAAAAATAAGTAGACGGGCAGTTATAAAACTATTGCCAAATCTTTTTGCAATATGGACGATGGACGGAAAGTACATATTGCGTCTATCTCAAGTGATTAGGATAAGAACAGTGATAATGATATTTGTGTATATAAATATTTTTTCTTGGTATGACTGAATACAGCCTATATAAAAGAATTCGCATATAGGCGTTGCTAGCTATTATATCTTGCGGGAGAGGTTATGGTCAATTGCTTTCGATAACTAAACTCTTCAAGATTGAAGCGGTTTATACATTCTTTAATTTTTTTTTATTTCAAATTAATGCATATAATCCTTTGGGTGTCCAACGCAACCTAGCAAAAATGTTATATGCCCATTTATAGTTATATAAACGTATATATATAAATTACCTTTTGATTCATGTCCTTCTTTAAACGAGGTTTAAGAAGAGTATTTCCTTCACGGTAGGCAGCGGCCTGGCTGTGCCCCTGGTATTGCAATGGTCCATGTGCAGCAGTTTCACTTACCATCAGGTGTGCTGCTTGCTCGTTTGCCACCGTTGGCAATAAAAAAAAAAAAAAATTCAATCTATATGAACGTTGTAATTTTGTAGCCGGATCTTAGACTAATAGTTTGTCGTACAGGTCCGTTTTTAAACACAAACTATTTTTTTTATTAGAGAATTATAAAACATGGCCTTATACGTAGAAATAATTATGTACGTAAATTTAAGTTACATTAATATGTAAGTTCTTTTTTTATATTTTATTGTATGTCAAATGAATTGGAAATAAAAATTGGGAATGATAGATTGCAAAGTCGCGTATCCACCAAGAAAAATAATTCAAAGAGACTATGATTTTAATGCTGATGTAGATAAATTAACGATTTTTATTGATATTTTTTTATGTGTAAATTCCATTTCTATATCAACCCATATATATTCTTAGGATAAACGTTATAACCGAGGATATAACAGCAAAATTACTTAGTGGATACCAGACTTTAACGGCAGATGTGATATTAAATTAAGAATTTTTTGGTATACAGTAATACGCTTTGGTATGCGTTATAGGGGTAACGCGGACTCTTATAACGCGATTTCAATCCCTCGTATAAAACGGGCATTACGCGGATTGCCAACATTATATTTCTATATGTATTGTGAAATTTATAATGTTTTGTACAGTTCATAATTAGTTTCACGTACCTTTGAATGTATGTCAATTGCGTTGTTATAAAATAAAATAAAATTATTTTATTAAATTTGTGTTTCTAGTTTTTTTTATAAAACATTGTTTATACGTATATGTTATGTTTATATGTATACGTGTAATTTGTGTCCGTTAATTATATATTTGTGAAGTCCCCCGCAATACAAGGATTATTTCCTTAGTGCAGGGTGTTGTCTTAAATAAAAAAAAAATAAAAAAATATGTACTAAAAGGTATGAATCATTAGTACATAACGCGTTATAAGGGGATTATTGTAATTAGTAATAAATTAGTTATTATATAGCCAAAGTTAATTGAATAAAATTTAGAATTAGTATTAAATGTTAAAATTCAATGATTTTTCACCCGTGCCTGAATTTATCCCAACTATATTCTTTTCAAATAAATTAGGATAATATTTCTAAATTCTTAATATAATGAAAAACTAATTTGCTAGTGAAAATGATTACTATACGTAGGTATTGAAGCCACATTTATTCGAAATCCGTACCAACAAAACCAATTAGGCTAGTGTAGACGTACGTATGGTAACCAAATTGTAACTCGCTATGTTTTACCACGCCATCTATCAGAATATGTATATTTCACTTTTAGAGCAATAAAACAATTGTTTTAATTCTGAATACATTTGTGAAATGCATTAAAAGATTTAAATAAGTAATATAACTTATCTTTAAACTAGTAAGTACAAATTTCAGTGCAGTCCAAATTTAAAGTACAGTATTGCTCTAACTAAATTTGCATTAAACCTTGGTCTGAGATCTGAAGTAAGATTGACCTTCACTCATTTGCTTACCGGATGAAAAACATATTTATCAAGTATATTTCTAAACATATAACAAACCAATACATTAATAACAGCAAAAAAATATTTTTTTATTATTTCAATTAATTAAAGTCCTAAAACATTTTTGCGGCAACCCTACTGAGATAGTTTCGTCTCTCTCATCATCTTATCCCAATTATTCGGAGTCGAGACAATATGTACACTCCTAATACGTATACCAAAATAAAGTATTTAATTTTAATTAATGCTATGAATTATGAACATATTTTTGAGCGGCAACTTATTGGGATATATTCAGAGACATTTTATTGGATGAAGCGTGATTTCATTATTAAGCAAGTGGGTGAACGTCGCTCTTACTGGGGATCTTCTGCTATACATTTATATATTTTAATTATATTAAGATTGTTGTCAAAAATCAAATAATTAACTATATTTTAATTATACTTATTTGTGTTTTATTTGATTTTTTTAATTCCCAACTAATACATTATAATCATTATCCGTGTGGTGAAGGAGTAAGGACACAATTCACGCGTATAAACGCGCTTTTTTATTTTGATAATAGATTATTTTAATCGTTTTAACTAAATGAAAGTTTATAAATAATTGTTTGTTTACAATTATTCTGTATGGTGAAGGAGTAAGTATACAATTAACCACTTATTATCGCGCCCGTAGATGCCGTAAAATACGACTATGGGATATAATATGCATATAACATCTGCGCAAGAGAAGAAAAGCTCGAAATGAAACCCTATACCAACATGTCTGACCAGCATGGTATAGTAGGTGAAATTCCCTCCTATTGTGGAGGAGGCCCGAGCCCAACAGTGAGACGTATATGGGCTGCGATGATGATGATGATTCTGAAGGAGGCTCGAACGAACCTAACAGCTGAGACGACATGTTTTCTCCTAAATTTGCTTTTTAATTTTCTTGTAGAATTAATTTGGTAAATGAAATTACTTTTAGGAAAATAGGTTTTTATTAATTACAATAAACAGAATAAAGCACATTGTTTTATATACATTACGGTTGGTCCTGGTTATGCCCGGACTGATATATTGTCTGTCCCGTGCTCCTCCGTCAACTGCCCCCTTAGACTTGACCAACACAATAGTTTGCTTCGCAAGTTTTTTATCTTGGCGTTTCTAAAATACATAGAGTAACTAAGAAACTTATACTCCATCACCACATTGGAGTAAAAAAAAAATCAAATCTACGACAGTTTAATGAGGTAAATTAATTCCTAAAGGTGTCTCTCGAAGCATGCTGAAAAGAGGAATACTTATTTTAGAGAAGTTCTGAGCACGCCATAGATGAAGAAGACTTAGCTTTGTGATAACTTAGTTATCAAATATCATTATGTCATCAATGTTAAGGGACTATACATATTATGTGACCTGTTCAGGAGTATCATCATCATCATTCAGTCTATTGCCACTAGTGGATGTAGGCCTCTTTCATGTTTCGCCACAGAGTGCAGTCCTGTGGAGCCTGCATCCAACGACACCTAGCAACTTTGCCAGGTCGTTGGTTCACCTAGTTTGGGGGCGACCTACACTACGTCGTACAATACGTGGTCGGCACACGAAAATCTTTCTACCCCAGCGATTGTCAGTTCGTCGAGCGATATGGCCTGCCCATTGTCACTTCAGTGTACTTCTTGGTGCTATGTCGGTTACACTGGTTCTTCTACGGTTTCCTATATTTAGGATTTTCTAGTATCTAGCTATCTTGCAAAAAATACCGAGCATAGTCTGCCTCATAGCACGCCGAGCGACTTTTGAACTTGGTTAGGAGGACTACATTTAGGGACCACGTTTCTGTGGCGTAAGTCATCACTAGTAACACTGGTCATAGACCTATACTTTCAGACCCAGAGGTATTTTGGATGATCCTCTTACGTTTCCCGCACGCTGGCTAGCAGAATTGGATTTGTCGACCGACTTCCTTCTCGAAATTGAATCTACCTAACTGGACTGTAGGTATGTCCATAGTAAACATATTGATCTACAACTTCTAGTCCGTACCAGTCCTAGTTGGCAATGCGATTGCCAAGTACAGGAATGACATGGGCATTTGACATGACTTTGTCTTGTTCATGTTCATTCGTAAACGCACTAATTGGGATAACTAGCTGAGATTGTTAAGCACCACGCCAAGGTCTTCCATGGCTTCTGCCATAACGACATCGTCAGCAAATGACGATTCCGGGCCAGTATAAGAGCTTGAAGACAGTACGGTATTCAGGAAGTATGATCCTTTAAAAATACTACATCATCATCATCATTTCAGCCTATCGCCGTCCACTGCTGGACGTAAGCCTCCCTCATGTTACGCCATAAAGTAAGGTCCTGTGCCGCCTGCATCTAACGACGCCCAGCAACTTTCACCAGGTCGTCGGTCCACCTAGTGGGGGGCGTCCTACACCGCGTCATCCGATACGTGGTCGCCACTCTAAAACCTTTCTACCCCAGCGACTGTCAGTTCATCGAGCGATGTGGCCTGCCCATTGTCACTTCAGTGTACTAATTCTTGGTGCTATGTCGGTTACATCTGTTCTTCTACGGATTTCAGTATTCCGGATTCTATCCCGAGAAGAGCAGAGAAATCCCGAGCATAGCCCGCTCCATAGCACGCTGAGCGACTTTGAGCTTGGTTACGAGGCCTACATTTAGGGACCACGTTTCCGTGCTGTAAGTCATCACTGGTAACACACACTGATCGTAGACCAGTGTTGTCAGACAGTGAAGTATGTTGGACGAGAAGATCCTCTTAGTTTCCCGAACGCTGCCCAACCGAGTTGGATTCGTCAGCTGATCTCTTTTTCGAAGTCGGATCTACCTAACTGGACTGTTTGTCCTAGGCAAACATAATGATCGACAACTTCGAGAATCACATTGTCAACTAGGACCGGTACAGAAATGACATGGGCATTTGACATGACTTTTGTCTTGTCCATGTTCATTCGTAAACCCTCTAGTTGGTACCCTACTGAGATCATTGAACATGGTGCCAAGGTCCTCCATAGATTCTGCCATAACGACGATATCGTCTGTAAATCGAAGGTGAGTGATGTGTTCGCCATTAATATTGATGGTGTGTTCAATACAGTCTAAGACCTTGAAAACTTCCTCCAGTTTCAGAGGGATGACGTCTCCCTGTCTCACACGTTTCTGCAACTGAATCGGTTTCGTACTCTTAGCCTGGATACGGACTGACATTGTGGCGTTCCTATACAAACACTTTAGCACTTCGAAATAGCGAAAAATACTACATCTGAATAAAATTGGGTCTTTACCGTTTACTACAGGGAGGTTCAAAAATTGTAAAAATGGATTACATACTATGGGTACGTTCCTTAAGAATACAATGCGTTACCAATTTTTACTCGGTCGCAAATATCTAACTATATTAGTCTAAGGAGAATAGGCTAAAGCAATCCTTTGAGAAACTTGTAACAACAACTGTGATCGCAAACCCGCTTGACGAGAGTGGGGATCCAAATGAGTCTAAATTTAATCTGCATATACGCAATTCCGTGTGGTGACGGAGTAAAAATACAATTCACCTGCTGCTCAGACATGTTGATAGGTTGGGGTGTCGGAGATAGAATGTCATCAGATGATCTCTCCGGCACCTCGTAAAAGCGCGGAAGGGGTCGCTGTAGTTTTAGTGGGTATTTCGGTCACTTTTGTGGCCGGCGAGTCCCACACACACTCCCTCGTCTGTTTTCAACCGACGGGGGATAGTGCGTAAATGTATTTCGACAGCGTGAAAAAAAAAAAAAGACATGTTGATATAGGGTTTCATTTCGAGTTTCCCTTTTCTTGCACAGATATTAGGTGCATATCTATCATCTATGCATCTCATAGTCTTCTTTTACGACATCCACGGGCAAGATTAGATAGGAGTGTTGAATTGTATTCTTACTTCGTCACCACACGGCAAACGGTTGAAGGTTAAAAACATAATACTCACGCATGTTATGTATAAGTTCAGAGAACACCGGCTCACAAATCTCCTTACCGGTTCGCACATCGTGAGCGCTGAATTTTAATCGCACTATATTTAAATTCATTGATCGCGCCATTTCCTCACATTTCATTTGAATCTGAGAAAATAATAACAAAATCATTAATGATGCCGTCCGATAGCTAACTATAGTAACTATCGATAGTAGGGCAATACTGAAAATAATAAAATTACACAACAATACAACTTACTATCAATAATACTGATAGTACCAATACGTCGATAGTATTGATACTAAAGTAGTGATGGGTGAAAATAGTATCGATACTATCTAAGCTGATTAGCAATTGTATTACCACATTTTGTACTATCGATAGTGTTTGCCATCACCAAATATATATACAGTGGATTTCATTAATAACGACCTCGGTTGTAACGACTTTTCGGTTATAGCGACGTCGAACTTGGGTCCCTAGAATTTAAAGCATACTTTGCTAAGAAATTCATTCGGTTATAGTGACTCTGGATATAACGCCTAATTCGGGTATACCGACTTGTTTTTATGAACTATTTGGGACAGATTCCTAGAAATTCCATGCGGATGTTGCAACTGACTCGACAAAGGCACAAAGTCTCATTCATAAGCTTTAACTATTAAGCTTTCTTATCCTTTGTTTATATTCGCAGATGGTCAAATGCTTTGTTTGTTTGTAGGGTTATCCTTTGTTTACATTCGCGGATGGTCAAATGCTTTTTTTGTGTGTAGCGTTACTTAGCATGTGCGCGATGTTAAAATTATGAATCGGTTAAGTAATTTTTTCCAGTGAGTGAACAGTGTTTCTAAAACTTGTGAAAATCACTCCTAGGCGTACATTAAAGAAAAACTGATTTCGGATATAGAGACCTCCGGATATAGCGACGACATTAGAGTGGTCCCTCCACCGTCGTTATAACCGAAATATACTGTATATATATATTTAGTGATGCCAAACTCCTAATCGATCTCACTACTCAACAGTTATAAAATAACTTCAACTTCTTATTACGGTTTCAGTTGCGAAGGGTTGCCAAGAGTTTGCCAATGGCGTGTAAAATTGAGGGAAAAGTGAGAGTTGAGTTGAGAGTGAGAGTTTATCGATCGCTCGACCTATTGTCCCGCATGGGAATCGAACCCATTACACTGGCGCGGTAGATCTTAACCACTACGCCACCTGTGCAGTTAAGTTGATAAATAAGTTACCTGTGTGGTGAAACGTGTTAAAAGATGACTAAGGGATATAATATGTAGATAAAATCTATGCAAAAGAAGGAATACTTGGATAAAATCCTATATCAGTCCGACTGACCACTCTGACCAGTATAACTAGGTCTATATCGCTCCCACTAAGATAATAGACTACTTTGCTTCATATCTCCCGCTTTGTATACGAGGGCAGAGGAATCTTTCCAACTGCTCCTGTTTCTCTTTTCTAAATATTGTTGCGGGTCCCAAGACAAATAAAAACGTTTCCCAGGACTTCATGAGGGTCAAACCTTCGGTGTCTTATACGTAGATCATTGTGGATCCAGGGTTACAGGAGTTAAAAAAAAAACACCTACTATGTTAAATATATCGCTCTCTCACTCCTCCCTACGTTATATCTGTTTTCTTTATTGCTGTAACACATTTTGATCATCAAATTTTATCCTTAATTTTCGTCTATAGACGCCTTTTTTTATTTTTTATTTCGCTTTGATCCAGATTCCGCGTGGTGACAGAGTAAGAATACAAACCACCACTCATCACACTAAAAGACGACTATGGTATATAATATGCACACAACATAGGTGTAAGAGAAGGAAAACTCGAAATGAAACCCTATACCAACATGCCTGATCAGTATGAGGTCAAATTCCCTCCCATTGTGGAGGAGGCCCGATCTCAACAGTGGAACGTTTGTGGGCTGCGAAGATGATCTGGATGCAAAGTCTGGCCCCATAACCCGTTACAGGACCCTTATCTCCCCGTCACCTTTTGAGCTGGCCACCGATACTATTTCCTTGACATCAGTGGTCCGGTCCGGTCCAAACTTTCAGGTTTAATCCCCTGCCAATGCTTTCACAACTAAATGACGGGTTTGTTATCAGACGGGCTACCGAGGCAGATAAGTCCCATGTCCATCACCGCCTAAGGAGTCTTAGTTCAATAAATCTACTTTTAGGAGTTGCATTGTGTTATATTGTAAGGACGTTGCGTTGAGAGCCCTTAGCGCTTTCGCTACTTTGGGAAGAGTAGTGAAAAACAAATTAAGCACCAAATACCCGCGGTTTCATTAGCGTAGCTCCCATAGAAATACTGAGACCAAATAATCTAAATTACTCCTTATATGGTAGTAAATCTACCGTAACTAAAAAAGTAACTACCTGGTAGTAAAATATTATCAATATCGGACCAGGCGTTTTGAAGATTACTCGGCACAAACAGAGAGACAAAAACTGATTTTTAAGCATAGGTATCGTGTTAATAGTCGCGTGAGCATGAACAAAACTTATTATTTTGGCATTACAAACAGACACTTCATTGCTATATATTGTGCCTTTCACTACGGGACGTATATATGGGCGCATATCGCCCTCTATCGGCAATATTTGTAAATTGTTGATGTATGTGTTATCAATTATAGTTATAAACATGTTTGAAATATTTGCAACTAATATTTAAATAATTATTTGTAGTAACAACACTGCTATTAACATGCTATGATATTTAAGACACTTTTTGAATGTATTTCCAGAAATCTTTGATTTAATTGTTTAAATATTTATATAATTGATCAAATTAAAATCTATTAGAATTTAATTGTTTGTAACCATATATAGTTATTTTTACACAATAAAGATTGTAATTTATTTCTAGTTAGAGCGCCGTCTGTTGAACAATATATGAGAACAATATTTCCTTTAATTACATTAATGTAAATTGTGTAAAATTGACTATTTGGAATTATGTTAAATGCATTAGAATATTTATCATTATTATTTAGCTATATTCAGATAGTTAATTGTTTTATTGATTTGTTATAAAAAGTAATTGTAGTTACTAAGACTAGACAGTTTCATTGTAAAGCGGAGGTTATAAAAACATTGTAAGATTAGAATAGAGGACAGTTTTACTTCACTCACTTCTCCGGCAAGAACTCCTAATAAATACAGTGATTACATACTCAGTATTTTACTATCATCGTCCAAATTCCTGGCGCAACGCCGACATATACCTATAAGGTATTTAATAATTACGCCCCTAATACGTATTAAAAAACAATTATAATACTCACCTCTCTTTTGTCCACATTTGGAAACCAATTATTCGCTACAAATTTATTCCTCAGAAACGTTGGCACGTTTTTTCTAGGTGTATGTATTATGGTAATGCCTGCAAAACTATAAAGAAAACGTTTTAAAATAAGTGTCAACATCGTCATCCTGTTCATATCTCAATTATTTAGATTCGACACAATATGTGAGGTACATAGAGTGCATAATTAGTGATTGGGATAAGACCGGGATGATTATAAGTATTATATTCCACTTGACTATCCATATACCATTCATCACGTCCCCTTCAACTACTACAGTAACACACTTAGATACGGTAACCGCTCTTCGTTAGGGACACGGTATCGATACTGTACTCATGAGCAGTATCGAAACAAAAGTATCGAGTTGTTTTCTTGGAGCCCAATGCGCATACGGCAGTTTAACTTTAGTAGAACATAAGAAAAAATGAATGCATTGAAATACTTCGGGCCACGTTTTAGAAGTTTCAGTACGTTTGAACTGGATGGCGTTATCATAAACATGAACCGTGAGGTCAAATTTAAAATAGGTTATTTCTACAATGGATACGATACCTGTCAAAAAGTATTCACTGAGTAAAAGTATAGAATACAAAGCATCGAGTATGAAAGCATCGGTATCGAAAGGAAAGTACTCATTACAATAAAATATCGATACTTTTTCGTGTCACTACTCTTCGTAGATTTTAATAGTGGCAATGGCCAGGTGGGCCTACAGTTGTCCACACTCTCAATCACCGAAAGAAGACAGTTGACCGTGTCAAACGTTGATTTTCTGCAAGAATATGGTATGTTTAACGTGGCCAGAAGTCCAGTTTTGAACGGGACAGTTCCGTTATCAGGTTGCCTGTCTCGTTTTTTCGAGCCGTGCAAAAATGTCCCGTTTTTGCAAACAGAGCATAAATGATCATTTGACAGGAACGCAACAAATAAATATACGCACAGTGCGATCAAAGTAGTTATCACTTTAATTTAAAAGTTAATTACTTACGTAACTTTATAACTTCCATGTTCAGGAACAAGTATGATAACATCATTGTCTTCGTCACCTACAGTAAGTTTGTGAGGGTGATTTTCTGGACTATCGTGTTGCGCCAATTCACACTTGATCCTTGCTTCTCCGTTGTAATTCACCAACTAGAGAAATTTTCGTTATTTAGTTAGGTATATAATTAAAGGTAGCATTAATCTAGAGACAACAAAGAATTTTTTCTCATTCCATATATGTTTCAGTGTATTCGTACTCCGTCACCACAAGGAAACTCACTACCTACGTGAACTAAAATTAGGAAATATAACAATTAATCCATTCCCATTCACTTGGTGACGACTCGGCGTATACGGCACTAGTCCAATTTTGTTTCAGTGTAATATTTTTGAATGAAAAGGTCACGTACAGGCCCGCCGTAAGCGGGCGTGCAACGCGTGCACCGCACGCGGGCGGCACGTCCAGGGGGCAGCAAATCGAGCGACTCATAACGTAATTCATATCACAATATCCACCCTACCTTAAGTATAAGAAATGTTATCGCATGGAAAAAAATGCACTGAATGGTGTTAACACCGCCATCAATTGCCATCCGTTAAAACTAAGATGCAATACCAAACGTTTGTCTATCAATAGCCAGCACTCACGCAGGGTCGGTGGTCCCGATTTGTCGGACGCCCAGTTCGATTTAAGAAAGGGGCGCCCGACGATCGCGGCCTTGCTGTGCAAAAGGACCATGGTCATGGAGGCAGTTACCGTCGCAGCGTCCTCTACATGGACAGAATAAGGGATGTTGTGCGGCCGCCCATGTCGTGTAGGCTTTGGAATATCGGCTACTACCGGACGTTGCGAAGTAGCCTCCCTCTCGGGGTGGGCGTAATTAACTACGCCGACGACACGGTCGTTGGAGGACGCTAGAAGAGGCGGCATGCCTGGCAACTCTTGGCACCGAAGAGATTGTCAGGCAGATCAAGGCGCTGGGGCTTAGCGTCGCCCTAAATAAGATGGAGGCCATATTGTTTCATGAGCTTTGCAACTATCCTATCCACCCGCCGGCGCCTCGATCACCGTTAATTCGGTCCCCATCAACATTCGAGCCCAGGTGGGTCTGGTTCTCGACGGGCGATGGTGGTTCAGGGAGCATTTCCACCAACATGCTCCGCGGCTTTTCGGCGCGACGTCCGCCCTTTCGTGGCTCTTGCCGAATGTGGCCGGACCCAGCACTACGTGCCGACGGCTATACGCAGGGATGGTTCGGTTCATGGCCCTGTACGGCGCACCCGTGTAGGAGGAATCTGCCGTGACCGTCCGACTCGGAGGACGTGGCGACGGAGGCAGCGCGCCAGCATGCGTTGCCGGGCACTCCCCCTTGGGACTTGAAGGCGAAGATGCTCGATGGTCTTTACCGATGGGTCTCGGCGACGCTGGCGGACGGCAGTTATGTCTCAATACGTGAGCTGGCCTGGCGGGGCAAAGACCGCCGGTATGTCATTGCACTCTAGCTGGGAAGGCCTTAGTTCAGTGTTCGGACCGTCAAGGCCTGCCAGCCGGTACTGATAGAGTGGTTGCATCGGTGGCACGGGGCCCTCTTCTTTCAACTGATGCCGGTCTTGTCGGGGCATGGTGGTTTCAGCAAGTGCCTGCAGAAGGTCGTGAGTAGGGAGAGGTCGCTGTTCTGCCACCACTACAATTGCGACGAGGACATGGCACTTCACACGCTCGGGGTCTCCGTGGCATGGGCAGAGTAGCGCCACGAAATCGACGAACGATGGTCGACAACGTCAGGAACTGAGGTGCAGTCGTGGCCGAGGCGGCGGAGCTGGTTTGGTAGGAATTCCTCTAGCACGACACACTCCGCTGCCGGCACGTTGGGCGGCGCAGGCGAGAGTACTTGCACCTGATGACGCCTTTGCCGAAGTCGTGAGTGGATGGACTGGGGATTAGTCCGCCACCTGCAGAGACGCCAACGGCGTTTGGGCGATGCGCCGGCCGGCACCACTGCAATGTTGCCGGGGCGTTAAAAGGGATGGTATCCAAAAGGGTAACCCGCCGGGCCGGCCACGGACGTCAAGCAATCGGTAACAGTGGTCGGCCCAATGGCAACGGAGAGGGAATACGGTAGTTATGAGGTCAAACGCCGCTCATTCGTCGCCCCGAACAGATTGGGCGCGGTGTGCCCTCCAAAAAGGCGGCATAATTAATATTGCACGCGGGCGATAAAACAACTAGCGGCGGGCCTGGTCACGTATTATCGTTACGTTGTCTCATGTACTCAAGTACCTTATTCTCAATAAGTAGTTTTTTCTTAAGAATAAAATGACGACGACTTACCTCAACAGTGGGATAAGCTCTTGATCTATTGGTACCATATGATCTTCCAAGTAGGCACGGATGAGTGACAGACACCTCAGAGACATAGCGATACCGATAAAGAATCTGTGGCTCTTCTAAAATCCGGAGAAACGGTTTAGACACTGCGTACAAAATAAATCTTTTATATATTTTTCACGTCTCAGAATCACGTTTCAGACAATAATATGTGTCGTTAAATTGCAAGCATGGCCATCTCCATAGATTTTTAATTTTATGTTTAAAACTAAATAAAACGATTACCGTCCTAAAAATATATCTATTTTAAGAAAAACTAATAATACATACGATTATCTTACTAAAAATTACTAATATTTAATGTTTTAGTACGATAATCGTTTTAGTTTAAAATCCTAAAAGCAATTTTTTTCCTGGAGATGGTCATGGTTATAATTTAACGACTCATATTTTATAACTATGTATAATAAACAATTTTGATTGAAGTCACTAAAATTAAATAAAAAAAAATACATGTTATTTCAACAATTCACTCGCAAGATTTGAAAGCCATAAACTGTATTCTGAAAAATAAATGAATAAACTAAAAAGCCCACTTTTAAGAATACGGATTATGCTTGTTTATTGGTGAAACTTATACTAAGACTAATTTATCGAAAACAATTCAGTATACAGAGTATATCAGATTATGGGGCAACTGTTCGAGTATGTTGTAGTTTAACGGTCATAAATCGTAATTAGAATGTATATTACACAAAAAACAATAAAACAAAGTTATAGTGATTACAAAAATGTGTGCTAATGGAGGCCATACACGCTAGGTTTTGCATGATGGTTTTGCCTGCGCATGCATAACCGACAGGCATAACCGAGTTTCATATTGCACATACACGTTAGGGTTTGCATGCACAGTTTTGCCATTAACTCTCAGTTAAGCTACGTGACGGTTTGTGTAGGATGCCTACCTCTCTCAACTGAGAGGTAGGCATCCTACGTAGTACGTGACGGTGTGTGTAGGACACTAATACCTAACACAATGAACGACGACGATGTGATAGCTGTACTTGGCTTAACATTTGTTCTGCAGAACAGAACAAGAAAAGGTGATCGCACCGAATGGTCTAAACGCTGGTTATTGAAAAGAATGCAATTCTCCCACGTAAATTTGATAAATGAATTGAGATTTACACCAACAGATTACAACAATTATTTACTAATGTATGAGAATTGTGTAGGCAAGCTCGTCGGACGCCATACACGCTCGTGCTCGTGCGCGAGCATAACCGAGCGGCATAAAATATCAATTTTCATATTTGCTCGGTTGCATGTACATGCATCGATAACTGTACAGTTTTATCACGTACACGCTAGGGCTTGCCTGTCGGTTATGCGTGCACAGGCAAAACCATCGTGCAAAACCTAACGTGTATGGTGTCCATAAGAGTCTGTGCCTTAAATATTACGTACTATGTAGGCATGTAAAGCTTCGACAGTGTAAATAGGTAGATATGATTTGCGCGAACGCTTCAATGGTAACGTAGGTACAAAGGCGACTCGTCAATGGTTATCGGCTGATCAGACGATTTAAAGCGATGTTTGTCTTGCTTAAGGGAACGTAATCATAGATTTATTCATATTGTAATGAACATTTAACAAAGTACGAATATGTTGCAGATTAAGTATCATTGACTTTATATATTTCAATCAGATTTACATGAAAAAGCGATAACAGCATTGAAAACTTTACATGTCTCTAATTCATTAACGAATCGATATTTTTATTTGAAATTTTTTTCATTGGTTCGTCCCACCACTGCGTAACTCCCGTTTGACCAGTTGCCCCATAACCTGATACACTCTGTATATCTATTAAACCTGCTGCTTAGATGAGACAACACTATTTTAAATAAGACGAGCGACGAAAGGCAGAAAGCAAACGGCACTTGCTTAGTTTCCAACAATCACGAGTATAAAGATATTAATTCTTATTTGGAAACAGCTGGAAACGGTGACGCTTTTGTATTACGTTTGTGATGCCCACGAAATAGACTTATCAATGATGCGGATGGAAGTGAAGCCAGTAGGAGAGTACAGATCGATATTCATGAATTCTTTTTAGGGTTGATCATGATTCTTGGCTGCCAAAATCAAGTGGTAGTAGCGCATTGCAACAAGATGTTTAAGCTATAGCTAAATGCGATTATAGTCGTATCGTCAACATTAAGAATTGACTGCACAAACCTAAATTTGGAAATTTCGCTGAAGTGCAGCACGAATTAGGGAAGAGATGGCAAAACATTATGAGCGACAGTGCAGTGGGTTTGGCATGAATATTTTAATTATGGCTTTTAGAGCAACGCCTCTGTCGTACGATAACAGTTTCATTTAAATCACATACAAATAGCGATACCAATGCTTTGACGCATTAGCGTTAAAGCATTGGTATCGCTATTGGTATCACAAGAATATTAATTCGTACTAAGTACACTGATATTATGTGAATAGGGACTCAAATATTCACGTGTTTATCACAGCAATCAACGATATTTAATATCATCATCATCTCGGCTCATATACGTCCTCCACTGCTGGGCTCGAGCCTCCTCCACAAAGGAAGAGATATTGACCTACTATACCGCGCTGGTCAGACGTGTTGGCATAGGGTTTTATGTCAAGTTTTCCTTTTCTTGCATAGATATTATCTGCATAGGGGAGAACCGGGTAATGGGAGTCAGCGGGCAATGGGAGTCATCCACATATCTAGGCAACAAAATACACGAGCATCCATTGATGTAACAAATTAACTAGATACACAATCTCATACAAAAGCTCTTTTAAAACTGTCCCAAATTGTATTAGTAGTCCTAGTCTAAATAATTATTATACATTAATGAAAATTCAACCTTATGAGCATAATTCATAGTTGTATTCACAATAATAAGTACGATAAGCCATAAAATTTTTACGACCGAAGCTCGCCTCTCAATGGTCATCATAATTCAAATCAAATTCAGTCTTACATGCATGTTTTAAAGTTTATATTACGAGGTGTCAAAAAAGCTATATTAATAATAAAGGTCACGGTATTATTCGACGAAAATAAAAGGAGATATTAATGTCTTATTCTACATTGAAAATGATTCCATTGAATTCCATCGTATTATTCTTGGAACGCTGAGTGAAATTTTGAAACAAAAAAATCTAAATCACCATATTCCACCCGATATTTAGTCATATAAACAATAAAAACAAATCAATGAATTGTTTAACTGAAATCTCATCCTTTTTAACGTTTTTGACGTATTATTTTTACAATTGTTCAATGAACACTTCGTCATTTCTAACGTCATACAATAACGCGGTTGACACAAGACTACTTGAAGAGAATGCTAAATTCTTGTTGTGGCGCTTTTTTTATGAGGACGTTTTTGAGACGCTGTTTGTGTATCGTGGGTTTTTTGTTACATCAATGCGAGCATCGTTTAAACGGAATGGCCCTCTCACCCCCTACCCCACGGCACTGTATTCAAAAGCTTATGCCAATCGGCGACTGCGCTGTGAAGATATGGATGTTTGTTGATTTCGCGCTACACAGATGTTATTTTTAGTTGTCATAAAATGAAAGGTAAGTGTCGATGTTTTTACATTACCCAAATAAAATATTCATATACATTTTAGCCAGACAATCAAAATAGTGATGTATAATCTAGTTTGCATCAGTAACACATAGGTTTTTTTATTTTCATTTTTTATTTCATTAATATATGTATGTATGGGTAATGGGAGTCAGGTGACTCCCAGTAGTAAGTAGTGTGTAAAATTATTTATTTTTTATTTTTTTTAGATGCCGAAATTACGAGTCAGAACTATTCAGAAAACTTCCTGGACTCCTGATAGCCTGGAAAAAGCTCTAAAGCTAATCGCTGAAGGTTATTCTATAAGAAAAGCTGTTACCGCAACGGGTATTTTGACACTGAACCCCGGAGTATTCCCGGATAAAGATTTTATGGCAGCAGAATTTATCCTATCGGAGACTATTACAGTTCAAGATTGCGATGAACCTCTACCAGCGAATAGCACAGTTTGCAAGGCAGCAGACTTTACTTATCTGTTCTGAGCTCTTCTAAAGAAATTGACTCACCTATTCCTATCATACCCAACCAAGAAGCCCCACTAATTCCTGAACAAGTTATGACAACATCTCCCCCCAGAATATCAGAGATACGAGCTATATTGAATAATGTTATCAAGTTGCCTAAAAAAACACCAACTATCAAATTAAGAAAGGGCAGAGACATGCAACACGGCACAGTTTTAACGTCGACGTCTATGAAAAAGAACCTAATAGAAAAAGAAAACAAGAAATTAAAAAGCAGGCGAACAGAAAGAGAAAACAGAAAAGAAGTCTAAAGGTTAAAAGTCAAGGAAAAAAGACAAAACTATATAAGAAAGACAATAAAAAGGCAAAGCGACGTGTACTTGAAGAATCAAAGGAAACCTCAGTATCAGACTGTAATACGAAAGACCAGGAGGATGAACTTAATGATAAAGAAGATGCCGGAAATAAGTGTGTAGTATGCTCCAACTTCGGCAGGAATAATGTAATGTGGTACAGGTGCACTGCATGTGGGTTATGGGCTCACGCAGAGTGTTCTGGATGGGATTCGGCAGAGAGTACGTTTGAGACTTGTGTTAAATTTTCTTTGACTCCCATTGCCCACAGGGTGATTACCATTACCCTCACGTCAGGGCAATGAGAGTCATATCTGTTATTTTTTTTAAGTTTTTTATTTATTTTTTTTTTATTGCCAACAGTGGCAAACTAGCAAGCAGCACGCCTGATGGTAAGTGAAACTGCTACACATGGACCTTTGCAATACCAGGGGCACAGCCAGGCCGCTGCCTACCGTGAAGGAAATACTCTTCTTAAACCTCGTTTAAAGAAGGACATGTCATAGCGCTCGGGAAACCCAGCAGCAGGTAGTTCATTCCAGAGCTTGCACGTACGTGGGAGAATTGATCGCTGGAAACGTACAGTTGAAGACCATAACGTTTCCAGGTGAAATGGATGAACCCTGCTGCGATGTCGAGTGGTACGTTGGTAGAATGGTGACGGTGGTACCAAGTCAAACAGTTCCTTGGAGCACTCCCCGTGAAAGAGTCGGTAGAGTACACAGAGTGACCCAAAGTCTCTCCGCTGCTCCAGCGACTCCAATCTGTCCGTAAGATTGGGATCCCCGACGATTCGAACAGCCCGTCTTTGCAGGGAGTCAAGTGGGTCTAGCTGATATTTGGGCGCACCTGCCCAGAGATGTGAGCAGTACTCCACATGAGGACGAACTTGTGCTTTGTATAGCACAAGACGCTGTCTCGGTGTGAAGTACCGCCTGGCTCTGTTCAGGACGCCCAACTTTTTGCTTGCCAATTTGGCTTTGTCCTCCAAATGACTCCCAAACTGGACTTTGCTCAATATTTTGACGCCGAGAATCCCAATACTCTCAGAAATTGGGCGAGTTACTCCTTGGAACTGAGGCGCCATGACAAACGGGTCTTTCTTTGCAGTGAACGCGCAAACTTGTGTCTTTGTGGGGTTGAACTGGACTAGGTTCCGTTCACCCCATTCCGAGGCCCGCCCCAGAGAGCGCTCGACTTCAGACACAAGTTGAACCCTTCTTTCCTGAGTACTCCGAGGGATATTCCGTTGCTCAGTGTACCGCTCATCACCCGTACTGTCATCCGCATAGCAACGCATACTCTCGATAGAGAGCATGTCATTGATATGCAGGATAAACAACGTCGGGGAGAGCACCGAGCCTTGTGGTACACCAGCATTAATGGTCATGGTATCGGAGCAGGAGCCATCTACGACGACTTGTATACTCCGACCATCCAAAAAGCTGGCAATCCAATTACAGAGTCCCTCGGGGATTCCGTATGATGGTAGCTTCGATAGAAGTGCCCTGTGCCAGACCCTATCGAACGCCTTTGCGATATCTAGGCTGAACGCCAGCGCCTCACCCTTGCCCTCCAAGGCCTCTGCCCAACGGTGTGTGAGGTACACAAGAAGATCACCAGCCGACCGACCATGACGAAAGCCGTATTGGCGATCACTGATAAGCTGGCGATCCTCAAGGTACTGCAGAAGCTGGCGGTTTATAACCTTCTCCATTATCTTGGAGAGCAAGGATGTTATCGCAATTGGCCTGTAATTCGATGGGTCAGACCGGTCTCCCTTTTTAGGGATCGGGTGGACATGGGCTACCTTCCACGATGACGGAAACCTATTAGTAGCGTAGGAAAGTCGGTATAGGCGCGTGAGGATGGGAGTCAATTCAGGGGCGCACGTCTTTAGTACCACTGCAGGGATGCCATCCGCTCCACTCGACTTATGGACGTCTAAAAGCCGCAGCTCCCGCCTAACCGCTCGCTGCGTGATGCGGATTTCGGGCAGTGAGCTTTCACACCGTGGGATGGTAGATGGTGTGGCAGCTCCGGCATCCAAAGTAGAGTTACAGGCAAAGAATTGACCTAGAAGATCGGCCTTCTCCTTTGCGCTGTGGGCCAGACTACCATCGTGTTTCTGCTGTGGTGGGAGATTGGGCTAGCAGAAGTTGCCTTGGGCAGCCTTGGCGAGCGACCAGAATGCACGACTCCCAGCGGGATAGCTTTGCAATCGCTCGCCAATTCTGGCAACATGTTCCGCCTTGGCTCTGGCAATAGCCTTCTTACTAGATCTAGAAGCGGCGTTAAATTTCCGCTTCACCTCTTTGGCGTTCGGGTCCTGGCATTTTTTGGCCCTATTCCAGGCCCGATATGCGGACTGTTTCTGGCATGCAGCCGTCCTGCAGGTTTTGTTAAACCAGGGTCGGCTGCGGCCACCGACGGGTATTTTGGTGTTGGGGATGAATAATTCCATCCCCGTAATAACCGTTTCGGTAACGCAGTCCGCACAAACGCCAGGGTCCCCAGAGGCGAAGCAAAGCCGCTTCCATGGGTAGGATGCGTAAAACTCGCGCAGTCCATCCCAATCTGCTGACTTATATTGCCAGACTGCGAGTCCTAGTCGCCTTAGAACGACTAGGCCTTACAACATGGGCACTGCTACGAACCAAGCAGTGGTCAGAAGAACCAAGAGGGGCTTCAACCACTACCTGATATCCGTGCTGGTGTGTAGTCAGCAGAAGATCCAGTAAAGAAGACTCATGGCTCTCAATATCTGGGATACCGGTGGGCTGTGTCACCAGTTGTGAGAGACCATAGGCCGAGACCATATTGAAGAGTTGTCGACCCTGGAGGTCAGTGGTTCGGGACCCCAGCCACTCTTTATGATGAGCGTTGAAGTCTCCAAGAACCACCACCTCCGCTGATGGACACTGCTCCAATATTTCGTCAATCCCCCATTGGACGTTCTCAAATAATTGAATTGACCCCGGATCACTGCCATGGGACCTGTAGAGGCATGCGTAGATGCGGGTAAGCCCTCCATAGTCTACGCGTAGCCACAGGATTGACAAGTCACCATGTTCGAGGGCCCGAAGGCGGCGACAGCAGATATCACCTCGGATGAATACGCACACCCCGGCTTTACGACGGAAGGTATGCTCCAACTCGTAGCCGGGGTAATTTAGGTACGAAATGTCATCCGGAGCACCTATCTGCGTCTCCGTTAAAAAGAGTAAGACAGGCCGCGCCGTCTCGAGGTGATTCTATGATTTCTAATTTAAGAAGAGGAGGAAGGGAGTGTGAATGTGTATAACGGAGTTCGGTGATACCAAAAAAAAAAGGCAGGGCATAGTGCATGGTCAAGGAGTGAGTTTTGTGAGGAGCTGACACGAAGCACGGAAGGGCCCCCGATGCCCCCCCCCGTGTGTAGCCGCCGAGGTCCACTCCGGTTCCTCACACCGGCACGACGAATACCCAACGGGATTTTCGCCGGTTGGTGGGACAGCCTCCCAGGGAGGATGATCCTGGGTTCGGGTCCCCTGCTGACCGGCAGGTGGCCGGCGGTGACTATTCCCATCGGGTCTCCCTGTACACCATGCCAGCCCCTCACGCTCAATGCCCCGACCAAGACCTCACCACCGCAGGTTTCAGGCCTCACCAAAACCCGCCACACACAAACACACCCAGAAAGTTGGGCTCCCGGCTCTCTGGCTCACTGAATGAAGTGCAGCAGCAAATTGCTACTACTCAAACGTCGATCTTCTGCGAGAGTGTGGTACTGCCCCGGACGGACCGGCCCGCGACTGCAGACAAAAGACTGTCTACAGTGTAGTCCTACCACCAATAGTATTATAATTATCAAATATGATTACCAAAGTGATTGGAATGCATCTCATATCTTAGCTAATTAAGTAAATTTAGTGTATTGGCAGTTGCAATAAATATATTATGTTTAATTAAGGTTTTATATGATTTCTCGCATAAGTGACTCCCATTACCCCCTTTTCCCCTACTATATCCATTAGTCGTCTTTACGACACCCATGGGTAGAAGACGGAGTGGTGAATTGAATTCTTATGCCGTCACTACACAGAGAACATCACCGCAGCCCACATACGTCCCACTATTGGGCTCGGGCCTCCTCCACAATGGGAGGGAATTTGACCTACTACACCATTCTGGTCAAACATGTTAGTACAGGGTTTCATTTCGAGTTTTCCTTCTCTTGCACAGATGTTATGTGCATATTATATCCCTTAGTCGTCTTTTAGATATCCACGGGCAAGATAGGGAGTGGTGAATTGTATTCTTACTCCGTAACCACGGAAAACACAGAGAACGTGGTTGTTTGAAATTAAGCAAGTTCCATTTACTTTCCTTCGCTCTAACTACAAAGTATACGTAAATTCCTTATGTTACACCACAGAGTGCGGTCTTATGCCGTCTGCATCCAACGACGCCCAGCAACTTTCACCAGGTCATCAATCCACCTAATTGGGGCACCCTATTAGAGATTGCAAACCGGGCCCGGCCCTTCTTTCAGACTGAAAAATAATTGTTTTACCTTATGCCAGTTAGAATACACTTTTTGTTTTGTTATAACATACTTATAAAGCCTACGTAGCGTAACCAACATTACGTTACATTTTGTTAGTTAAGACTATACATGTTTGGTTGTTTACAGTTTCAATACAACCTAGCCTATAAGATTTCGCTATTTGCTCAACTAGTAATAGTAACACTCGCTAGTCTTAATAACCAAAGTTTAAGAAAAAACATAATACTTTACTTTTAAGAGTTTGTTTTGTTTATACTAAAGCTACCAAAGTTCATCTATCTAATCTAAGTTGTTATGACACGTTTAGTATTTTAAGCTGCGTTATTAATTTCTTATTTTAATACTATGTTTTCAAGTAGATACTATAAGGAGTAAAGAGAAGGACCTGCTTGTTTAAACTTATAAAAATGAATAATTACTAATACTAATGTTACTTTTCCGTCCATAAGTAAAAGTAATCAGTTATGTATTTTGAAACTTGAGTGAGACTGATTATTGTGATAACTGTTCATAAACCAGATTGAAATAAATATTAACCTTGAATTATTATCTTTTTCCATTCATATATAGAAGATTTTCATAAAATACTTTAAAGGTTTCATCGCTCGCGAGAGGAAAGACCGACGTCCTCCCCGAGGGGGGACGTCGGTCGATGGGAGGGTACCCCAAGTAGGGGTATTCCGTCGGGCCGACCACTGATGACAAGTAACCCTGCTCCGGTGGTCGGTCCAACGACGAAGGCGACGTGGTGTTCGGGTGGGTTGCGGGTGTTGCGTGCTTAAGCCCCTCTGTCGCCCCAAACAGAGTGGTGCGGAAGCGCGCCGACCGCAGCCCAACCCAAAAAAAAAAAAAACGGTTTCATCGCTAACACAATCATATATATATATATATATATATATATATATATATATATATATACAGTAGAACTCCAATTATCCGAATTAATGGGGTCCAGGACCCATTCGGATAATCAAATATTCGGATAATCGGATTTTTTAAAAAAAAATTGCCATTGGAGAGAATAAAAGCTACGTTTTGATATTGCACTATTTTTTATTGAATTAAATGAAAGAAACATGAAATTTTCACATGTTTTAAATATAAATAAAATGTACTTATGTACAAGTTTAGAAATAAAAATCATTGTTTTTTAAACATCTCCGTCAATGTAAGCTGTTTTGCGGTCTTCAACCGTTTTCGGGCAGCCAGGTCACGCATTCGCTTGACGGTGAGCAGTTGCAAGTGGTCACACTCGGGCTGACGCTCCATCCACTTCAAAGTAGTCTCGAGGCCGGCTATATATATAGGTTATATATATATATATATATATCGGTTATATATATATATAGGTTATATATATATATATATATAGGTTGGCCTTATGGGTTGGCGACGGATACAACCGGGTCCGGCCGAGTTGCGAAACACATCGGGTTGCAATCTCTACACCCTACACTGGGTGGTCGCCACTCGAGAACCTATCTTCCCCAGCGGTTGTCGGTTCGTCGAGCGATGTGGCCTGCCCAGTGCCATTTCAGCGTGTTAATTCTTCGTGTTATGTCGATTACATTCGTTGTTCTACGGATTTCCATATAGCAGTTTCTATCTCGCAGAGAAATACCGAGCATAGCCCGCTCCATAGCACGTTGATTGACTTTGCGCTTGGCTATGAGGTATCGTTTAGGGACCACTTAGATACACCACTTCGATATAGTACCACTTCTATATGAGATCTTTACTTGAGAACCGCGTGCGTTGTGTAATATTATCTACTAGCAACCCGCCCTCGCTTCGCTTCGGTTTTAGTCGTTTTACCCGCGTAGTTCCCGTTCCCGTGGGAATACCGGGATAAAATATAGCCTAGTTTACGCCCTGATATTATAGCTTTCCATTGGTGAAAGAATTTTTGAAATCGGTCCAGCCGTTTTGAAGATTACCCGGAACAAACAGACAGACAAAAAGAATTTAAGGTGATTTTTAGGCATATGTATAGTGCAAATAACCGTGTGTGCACAAAAAAAGTCTATTATTTTGACATTACAAACAGACACTCCAATTTTATTTATTGGTATAGATACACGGAGACCATACTTATACATCACAGCTCATATACGTCCCACTGCTAGGCTCAAACCTCCTCCACAATGGCCGGGAAATTGCTCTACTATACATTCAAACATGTGAAAGAACCAGCTCGACGAAAAATTAAATAGGTACTAAAAATATATTAATACCTATTCCAAATTTAAAACCGTAAGTAATACATGAATAAATAATAATTAGCTCCTAAAAATAACCCAAAACTAAATAGAAAGATAAAAATAAAATGTTCGCGATGAAATTGTCATACTGATGAAACTATTATTTAAAGCAAAATTTGGCATCATTGTTTATTTCATGATTATGGGCTTTGACATAGGAAGTTAATAATAAAAAAAGATAAAAAAAAAATATTTTAATTTAAACGGTTTTATTGTAAACAAACAGTAAATATAAAATCGTGGGATACTACACAACGAACATTTTAATCGACGACTGTAGATATTTGAGGTGCCCCACGATTTTATTTTTACTGTTTGTTTACAATAAAACCGTTTAACTTAGAATAATAACATATAGAAGGTAAGTCCACGCACAAAAAGTGAGGCATTTCAATTGGAGCCTAATGGAGCTTACGCCGGAACAGTCCCGTAATGTACAAGTCATTGCACTGCACGAACGTACGCAACTCTTAAAAAATAAATAGGTAATTATGGCGGCTTGTGCATTCAAATGGTGCCACAACACATTTGAAAAACATAAAAAGGTTTTTAACATTACTTTTAAAAGTATTTCGACGATTTATGTTAATAAAAACAAAATTTGATTTCATAATTTGTATAGTGGTTTCCGTGTGTAATCGTCTGCCCGCCATTAATATTTTTAGATTCAAATTTTTAAAGTTCGAAGTATTGACACTATCCTTCTATACGTTATTATTCTAAGCCGTTTAACTTAAAAATTGTTTTGACCTGTTTTTTATTTTCAACTTGAAAATTTTTTAGTTTTTATATTGATTTTGTATAGAGCCCTGATTCTACTTGTGAAGTCCTTTCATTTACTACCCATATTAATGGGATTGAAAAATAAATAGGTTATTCGCCATTTTGTAGCGGCGGCCATCTTAAATTTTGAATTTGTATAGTGCACTGATTCTACTTATCAAACCCTTTCATTTGATACCCCATATTGATGGAATTGAAAGAAAGTAGGTTATCCGCCCTTTTGTAGCGGCGGCCATCTTGAATTTACAATAAATTTTAGTATACATAAATTTTCTTGTCATCAGAACCAAAGGCGTATACCAAATTTCAGATCAATCGGTTGTCAAGAAGAGGGTGAAATTTCAATTACTAAATTCGACTCATGAAAAAAAAAACAAACGGAGTAAGGTAAATGAAAACGTACAAAGTTGAGGATTAAACCACAGAGTTAGAGCATATAAAATGAATAAATTCTGGGGAAAATTCTTTTCCATATTGGCCTATTTTATTTATAGAAAGGTAAGTAATATACTTACTTGCTATGTTGAAGTTACAAAAGTATGATAGCGCTGTATTTGATTGTGATACGTGCCGCGCGTAATGCAAAAGAAAGAGGCCCCGCAGCTTGGTTGAGTGCTTGTTGTGACTATCGCTGATAGATATTAAATAAATATAATCACGGATCTCAACTTAATCAACTAGTATCACTATCAACACAACAATGAGCAAAATACTCAGACTCCCGAGTACAGCACACTATCTAATCACAATTCACAAGTAGACAAATCCTTTCATCATATCAAAAATATAGCTGGTGAAGAACCAGTAATATAAGGCAGTGTTGCCAGATCATTTTACGGTTAATTACCATGCATAGCCTAAACCTACAATTAAAATACTTCGTTTTGGATCCATAACTATGGAGTGTAGAAGTAAGGAGCACCATCTCAGTGTTGAAAAAGTGTCCGTTGAAAGGAGAAAATTAAGGTGGCGCTATAGTAGCAAGTGGAAGAATTTTAAATAGAGCGCCACAAATTATTAGAGTAGGATACTAAATTAGAAAAGGAAAGAAACATTTCCGCTTTGTTACAGCGCAATTCATATTTCTTAACGACAGAAGTCAAGATAAATATTAAATTTTTCAACCCAGCACACTTCACTCTTAAGTTTCATAGGTTATTATTTACTAAATTACAGTTGACTACGTAAATAATTGAGATTTTAAATACTGCATATTTCTTAACGACACAAGTCAAGATAAATATTAAATTTTTCAACCCAGCACACTTCACTCCATAACTCTGTTTATAACTGCTAAGTTCATATCATTTCCACTTGCTACACTAGCGCTATTAATTTGCTGTTTACAAGTGGACACTTTTTCGACTAATCCCCCATACAAGATGGTGCTCCTTACTTCTACACTCCATATCCATAACTAAATAAGTATTTGGACGAAATAAGGTTTAAAGTTGAAGATGTCAACTTGACAATATTGGAGGGAATGACTTTAAATGAAGTATTAATTATAGTCCTTAAAATATAGCTTGATCTCTTCTTCTTTTTTATTGGCAATAAACTATAATAATATGCACTATTGGTGCCAGGGTCCAGTTAAAAACAAATTAACACGTCTTTATATAAATATCATATTAGATTTAGTCGTTGCCATTCATCGGGAGCTGATAGCCAAATCATCGTTTTTTCTGGAAATTTTGCAGAACATGAAAATGCACGCAATTCACAATTAAATCAAACTACACATCAAAATTTTCTCTACGTTATATTACACAAAATACCAGCAAAATCGTTCAATATAAATACTGTTAAACACCAAAGTAATAAATAAAATTTAAAAACGCTGCATGACATTTTGACCTTCCGTAATTTTGTTTTTGTTTTATGTCAATCTGCCGATAGCAGCAGCACCCGTAAAAATCCCCTTGATCTCTTCTTCTTTTTTTTGTCTTGGGAATCTGCTACTAATACGAGGCATTTTTGCCAGTGTCGAGTTTTAATTATCTTTTCAAAAAAACAGTTTGTTGACTGTTTTAATTATTCGAAAGGAGTGTAATCAAGGTTACTGTTATTATCATCGCTGGAGTGTTGCTGCTAGAACTCTTTTAATTTTTTGCCATAATAGGGACAGTCGTTAAATTAATCGATCGATTGCAACTGTTTAATGAATAAACATGTTTATTTTATTGACAAAAATGCAAACATAATATTATCATTTATTCTGAGACAAAAAGTATTTTTTAATGCTAAATACCTAGGTATGTTGAATCTTACGAGGTACATTTTAGGCATGAATATTAATATTTTTATATTTATAATATATTGCACTTCAGTTGCAATAAAACTGGCACAAAAAGATTGAAAATATATGTGGTACAAAATGAAATTGTAAACATATCGCTCGTTCAAACTTACTTCGTCGGTTCCGTAGACAGCTGTCACAGAGATCACGCTATATTATACGGAGCACGGAGTATAGATACCACGGAGTATAGATATACAGGAGGTCGAACGTACAGACTGTCGAACTTAATGTTAATCGAATGGTCTCAATTTAAGGGACGGAGCGCGCTACTTTTCAATATTTACTCGTAGGGATGAGCGATCTTTCTGAAAAAGATCGATTCTTGAATCGATTCGAATTGTTGTCCAAAGAATCGATTCACAATAAAATTGAGGTCTGAAGGATCAATTCCCGATTAATCGATCTATTTTGGACGTGCTTGTGATGACTTTTTTTTTAGGAAGTCCGGAGAGTGAATATGTGATGAGCTTTTCTTTTAGAAAATCTGAAGGTGTTATTAATATTACTTAGTATCGAATGACAGAAAAAAAATCGAACGACAATTCTCTGGGGTAAAGAATCGATTCACCGAAGCTATTCAGTGCTTCTTGTCGATTTGTAAAATCGATCTTTTGGGCCTGAAAATCGATCTCAGATCGCCATCCCTATATACTCGTTTAAATCTTTACGCAGGAAGTTTTGTTGCTACTGACAGCTCTGGAAAGTATTGTATAAACAATAATGAATCAGTGCTGCGTATTTGGATGCAGAAATCCAGGGAATCATTCATTTCCAAAAGAAAAAACGTTCAAAAACTATGGGAAGCAGCAACTCGTTGTAAATAAAGACTTTCGAGCCAAAGAACATTCTAAAATATGTTCAGCACATTTTAAATTCGAAGATTTCATTCAAATTGGAAAGTATTCAGGTGAGTTAATCTCATTTATAGAATAACATTTCATTTTATCACCTAAAACAACTATTTATGATTTTATTCCTAACATAATCTAAAATCTTAATTATTATTTCCAGGACTATATTATACCAGGCGCATTTTAAAGAAAAGAATGGTGTCTTCAGTATTTCCATGGACTAAAACTTACGATATAAAGTCTAAACAAAGGCGAAAACGTGATTCAGCGCGTGATTCTAAACGAAAATTGCGTTTTGCATATATTGCAAAGTGTGATGGCTTAGCTCATAGTCCAAGTGTTACTACAGCTACATGCAATACTTTTATCCAAGACAGTCCAATGCAGAAAGCATTGGACTATTGCGTTGATTGTGTTGAAGAAATTGTGATCCAAGAAAACAGTGTATATAATTCGGAAAATGTGCAAAATTATATTGTTACTGTTCATGAATGTGCAACACAAAAAAATGACCAATTCTACACAATCAAAAACAATAAGAATCCTTTAGAAAGGATCTTATTGTTGTAGATTGTGTAGAGTTGGTAATTTTTTGTGTTGTTTTTTTCTGCCACTCGATACTAAGTAAGACTAATAACACCTTCAGATTTTCTAAAAAAAGAGCTCATTATATATTTACTCTCCTGACTTCCTAAAAAAAGGCATCACAAGCACGTCCAAAAGAGATTGATAGATCCATTAATCGGGAATCGATCCTTCAGACCTCAATTTTATTGTGAATCGATTCTTTGGACAACAATTCGAATCGATTCAAGAATCGATCTTTTTCAGAAAGATCGCTCTTCCCTACGAGTATATATTGAAAAGTGTTGCGCTCTACCGGCAAAAAGTTCTGTCCCTTAAATTGAGACCTTTCGATTAACACTACGTTTGACCTGCTGTGTATCTATACTCCGTGATACGGAGTATAATTAATAATTATTTGGCTTTAAGATCTTCGTAACCAAGCTTTAAATTACAATAGAAAAATCTATGTAACCTGTGGATCCAAAAAACATAACATATCAAACATGATCTTGCTTAAACTGCTTAAAGGTCCTAGTAACCGAGCCATAAACAATAAACACCAAAAAAAAAATCAATAATCAAAACAAGTTGCTTTTTTCATTTACGTAACAAAATAATTTAAATAAAAATTATGAGGAATCACGCTGGGGACTGGCTGGTAAGTGTTTATGGTGGTTACATGTGCCAAAATTTTTCTCCGTCAAAATTGATTATTTTAATTTAATTTTGGTGGTATTATTGGTCGCAAATAGCTATTCATATTAGTATTTATTGTTGTATTATCTCTAGATATATATATTTATAGGAGGTAAGTCTTTGATTTCTTTTAATTACGTGGGTAATGCAGGACGACCATGGAGACTGACGCTCGTCCCCCTGGCCGCCCTCCTGATCCCTATACTTGCGATGCATTCTCTTCTCCCATAAGTGCTTCTCTGGCTAGTTTCGAGGCCATAGAAGCGGCACACAATCGAAAACGTGGTTTTGACAGTGATGATAGTTTTGAACTTGCCTCTTCTTCCCCTAAGCAGCAACGACAATTAGCTCCACCTCGGTACAGCCGCGAAAGATATTCCGCTAGAGATGTGGCTCCATTTTTGGTCCATGTCTCCCGAAGTGATATTAACCCTGCTTCAAGTACTACACTCCATCCAATAAAATTCGGTCTTTTTGCTCTTCGTCTCAACATTAAAAATATTCTTCCTGATGGCATAAAGAAAATTGGGCGTAATAGAATATCGGTGGAATTCAAGACTCCACAAGACGCTAACTCTTTTCTTGGAAATAATGAACTGGTGAGTAATGGATACACAGCTTTGATTCCTTCTTTTAATATTACCAGAATGGGAATTGTAAAGGGTGTCCCAAGCGATTGGACTGACGCTGAAGTATTGCACAATATAAAAACTCCGTCAGACTGTGGTGCGATACTTAAAATTAGACGTCTAAATCGCAGAGTTGTCAACGATGGATCATCAGAGTGGACGCCCAGCTCCACGGTAGTCATAACATTCGATGGGCAGACTCTTCCTAAACGTGTATTTTGTTGCTTTAATTCCCTTCCAGTGGAAACTTATTACTTTCCTACTATACAGTGCTTTGGGTGCTGCAAATATGGTCATACCAAAACACAGTGTCGGTCGAAACCTCGTTGCTATCGTTGCGGCGGTGAGCATTTGGGTGAAAGCTGTTCTGTGGAAGATCTTTCATGCTTTTATTGTTCTGGTTCACACTCTGCTAACAGTAAATGCTGTCCTGAATTTTTGAGACAGAAAAATATTAAAATTTCAATGGCGGAAAAAAATATATCTTACGCGGAAGCTGCAAAGGCATTTCCTACAGTGAGTAGGTCGTATGCCGATGTTTCTGCAACAACTCCTTTCTTACATTCTACTTCTCTCTCTCGGGAAACGATTCCTCATGTCACTAACACCTCTTACAGAAAAACTGTTATAGCCAAACCGAAACAACATGCACCTCTCTCGCTAGGCTACGATCGTAGAGCGCATAATGACATTATTAAGAGTTTTACTATTCCTGAATCTGCAAATGGATGTGCTTTGTATGAAAGCTCTTCACGCTCTGAAGATATCTCTTCCTCAGATTTTCAAACATTAATTGTATCATTATCGACAATTCTTAATAAAATTAGAATACCTGACCACGTTGCCAGTAATATTATTAAATTAATTGTTTCCCATCATAATGAACCAAGTTCGGTTTCTGCAGTGGAATGCCAGAAGCGCTCTACCCAAGAAAAATGAATTTATTCATTTAATAAACTTGCATAACCCAGCAGTTTTTGCTGTTAGTGAGACGTGGCTTTTGCCACATTTTCAGTTTCAATTTCGTGGGTATAGCACGTACCGCGATGACCGCAATGACGGTTATGGTGGTGCTGCTATACTTGTGAATAATTTAATCTGTGCTTCTCCCCTTTCCTTACCTTCACATGGAGATGAGATTAATGCTAGTGGGGTTCACCTTCTTGGTATTAATTTTATTTCTGTATATGTTCCGTCTCTCACTCCTTCTTGCCTACAATTTCTTAAAAATGTGTGTAGGCTTTTTTCTCCTATCATTCTTCTCGGTGATTTTAATTCCCATCATTACAGGTGGGGTTCAAACCATTGTGACGCTTCGGGATTTGAGTTGGCTGATCTAATAGAGGAGTTTGGTCTTTGCGTTCTTAATGATGGGTCAGCTACAAGACTAGCAGTCCCAGGTCAATCTAAGAGCTGTGTTGATCTGACTGTATGCTCTCCATCTTTAGCCTCAGTGTTAGATTGGAGTTGTCTACAGTTAACGTATGGTAGTGACCATTACCCAATTTGCACCACCTTAATTAATAAAACACTTCCCACCAAAGTTGAGACTCCGTTATTAAAATATCACATTAGTGATGCCAGTTGGGATATCTATCGAATGGAACTAACAAGGAGAGTCCTTTCTATTCCGCCAATTACTCCTGTGAATTTTTTAAGCTGTTTAGCGGAGTTCTCAAATGCTATTTCAGAGGCCGCTAATGCTAGCATCCCCAAAAAAAAATCTGCATCAAGGAGGTTATCGTCGCCCCCTTGGTGGGACAGGGAATGCACTAATATAATCAAATCCAGAAAAGAAGCTGAACTAAATTATATTACTAGTATGACTTTGGATAATTTACAGAAATATAGGCGTATTGTAGCTAAATCCAGGCGTTTGTTGAAGATAAAGAAGCGAAACGGGTGGAAAAAGTTTTGCTCTTCCCTTTCTCCATCGTCCCCATCCTCATTAATTTGGCAAAATTTTAAGAAATTTAAACGAGGCAGTTCTGGTCAGAACTCCCCTAACATCTCTCAAAGTATAGCTTTCCAATTTATAAACAAGCTGGCCCCTTCGTTTGTCCCTCTTGAAGATGAATGCCCCACCACGTGTAATGTTTCTTTCTCTAATGATCCTTTAGATAATCCATTCTCTCTAAATGAATTAGACTCTGTGCTGCGTTATGTCAAAGATTCAGCTCCTGGTTTGGATGGCTTTCCATATTCCTTTTTTAAAATGTCAGACCGTTATTGTCGTCAGTTTCTCCTTGATATATTTAATGTGTGTTTTAGCCATGGAATTATCCCTGACGACTGGAAATCGCAATTAATCATTCCTATTTTGAAACCGGGTAAATCTCCTGATAGCCCTGATCATTTCCGACCTATTGCTCTCTCTCCCGTTATTAGTAAAATATTTGAACATTTAATAAAAAACCGGTTAGAGTGGTATGTGGAGAATAAAGGTCTAATAGCCGAGTCTCAATTTGGTTTTCGTAAGGGTTTCGGTACCATGGATAACATTGGGTCCTTCGTAGCAGATACTCGTATAGCCTTTAGTTATAATCAATATGTTATAGCCTGCTTTTTGGATATCTCTTCTGCATACGACAACGTCTTGCTTTCTCTGCTCAAACGTAAACTGCGTGATCTTAATATTTCGGTTAAGATGAGAACCAGCATTGGTAATCTTCTTTCTGGTCGTACTGTAAATCTACATCTTCCGGACGAGCAAAATAGGCTTTCCAGAAGGGTTTGGCGTGGCCTCCCTCAAGGCTCTGTTCTCAGTCCGTTACTATATAATATTTACACAGCAGATCTGCAAAAATCTCTTAACATTGACTGCAAAATTTTGCAATATGCGGATGACCTCTGTCTATATGCCATAAACCCATCCATAGAAAATGCTAGAGATTCTGCTCAAATATCTCTCAACTCCCTTAATCGCTGGTTGTCCTCGCATGGTCTCCATCTCTCAGCCTCCAAAAGCTCCATGGTGGTATTTTCGCGCAAAAGAACTATCCCTAATGTTAACCTTGAAATTGAAAATGTTCCTATTAAAACCGAAGCTAGCGTCAAATTTTTAGGTGTAATTCTCGATTCTAAATTATCTGGTGTCCCTAACTTCAATTATATCTCCAGTAAGTGTGAGAGGAACCTTAACATGCTGCGAGCCCTTACAGGTGTTTGGTGGGGAGCTCATCCGTTCACACTGAAACTCATCTACAACGCCACAATAAGGAGTTTATTGGATTATGGTACTTTTCTTCTGGAACCATGTAACAAAGCCGCTTTGACAAAATTAGACATTATTCAATCAAAATCACTCCGTATTGTCTTAGGTTGTATGAAATCCACCCCTAGCAATGCTTTGCAAGTGGAGAGCGGAGATCCTCCTCTGGCTCTTCGGAGGCAGTATCTTGCGGACAGGTTTATATATAAGTCATATTTCTTAAAAAATCATGTTCTTCTCTCAAAACTTTCCGTCTTAAACAGACTTTGTGAGTTGAATGATTATTGGAAACATAGAGCTCCCCCTTTAGTCCTTAATTCGTATCGACATATTTGTATTGTTGAGTCAAATATTCCAATTCATCAATGCGTCAAATTCCCTTTATATGAATCTCCATTTGAGTGTACAAAATTTTTGCCTAATTACATTCCCTGTATTGGTTTAGATAAAGATTCTGATCAGACCAATTCGCAATTTTTAGATATTGTTTATCAAAATTGGCAGCATCATCATAAATTTTTCACAGATGCCTCTAAATTGGATGCGGTGGGCAAAACTGGCATATCTGTGTATTATCCCCAGTCACAAATTTCCCTACTTTTCCAATGTCCTCCGGAAACATCTGTATTTACTGGCGAATGCATTGGGATTTTAGAGGCTTGTTTATTTATTGCTTCTCACAATATAAATAAAGCTGTTATTTTTTCAGACTCCAAAAGTGCCCTGGAGGCCATTATCAAGGATCCATTCAAAGATAAGCTCAGAAGTCCCATAATTGCCGAGATAAGAAACTGCTTATTCTCCTGCTTCGTTAATAAAATTGAGGTGATATTGGTATGGATTCCGGGGCACTCTGGAATTTCGGGTAATGAGTGTGCCGATTCAATGGCTAAAGCGGCTATTTCCAGCAACCTATCAGATCGCAAATATTATTGTGTGCAAATATATGACCTGTTGCACTTTGCAAAGGTTAATTTGTTTAAATCGTGGCAGGCCCTGTGGACAGTGTCTAGTAAGTCTAAGGGTAGCCTTTATGCATTAATTCAGCCCAATATTCCTATAAAACCATGGTTTTTTAAATACAAAAATGCCTCAAAATTAGTGATATCTGTAATCTGCCGGGTTCGGCTTGGTCATTGCTGTTCTCCCGTCTTCCTACATAAAATCAGGGTTAGGGACAGTTCTCTCTGTGAATGTGGTCTTGACGACGGTACGATTGACCACATCTTTCTTAATTGCAGTAGAAACAATGCGTTCAATTTTGACGGCATTCTCGATAAATTGAATCTGCCCCGCCCTGTTAATGTTCGTTATCTTCTTTCATTATTCTCAGAGTCTCGTATTGTTTCTACATTCATGAAATTCATTATTATTAATAAGATAAAGTTATAATATATTAGTTAGTTGAGATTAGTTGTGTTAGTTAAAATTCGTCCATTCATTAATTTATACTTATGTATTTATTCCATCAGTAGTTATGTATTTATTATGTATTATTTCATTAGTCAATTATTTTATTTTAAGCTACATTAATACTTCCGCCTTTAATAGTTTAGTCTTTTGTTTTCCTTTCTGGCTGTCTTCTCTTGCATGCTCACATGTGCAGCCAGTACACGACACTGGCAAAAGTTGCTGATGGGGAATGTCGGCAGATTGCCATTAAAAAAAAAAAAAAAAAAAAAAAAAATTATGAGATTATTAAATAAAGCCAATAAACGCCTTTATAACATAGTATACTATTCATCAAAACCAGCGGCCTCCGAAGTATTGACAGCATATTTAACACAATGCGATGAGCCTCCATGGACCTCGTACTTTGTGAAGGTAATATCGTTGTTTAATTTAAAATTTATGTCTATTTATTTTACATTTAGTCTATTAATTTATCCTATATTACTATAACTTAATTGCACTCACTTAATACTTAATTTTTAAAATAAGAATTTAGTACAAAAAGTAGTTTTTAGCCCTAGCTATTAATGTTTCTATTGAATTTTCAGTATAACTATACATCATAATTTATTCTAGTACAGTAGTGTGAAAAATGACCAATTTGGCATGTCTAACTTTAACTGGCTAGTGGGCAAAACAAACTATCAAATACTGAGGACTGGTTGCTTCCCATATATTAAATATCATTGCTCGCGACGAAGATTTGAAGATTTGACTGCTTCTGACAAATTTATGAAAGTGATTAAAATTGTTAATCTAGGTATGTATGCATTCTTGCTACTATTTATATACAGTTATTCTGTAGTGTATATGTGACGGAACTCCTAAACAGCTGGAACGATTTTGATAAATTTTAGATTTACAATTGGACTCAGTAGATTTAATCATTCAAGAAATTCAATTTTTATTTTCTTTTAATATTGTACAGAACTTTGTAGAATCAGTTTGCATTTTGTATACTTGTACATCCAATTTCTCCTTATTAAATATCTGTTTATATAATACAAGATGTTTAAAAAAAATGATTCTCTTTTATATTAAGTTTAACAAGGAGACCCTCAGACATGTGGGTTGGGGATTTCCATGATTTTTAGGTGAGGTGGTAGAGGGACCCAAGGGTATCACAACTACCAGATATTAGGGACAACTGGGCCCTCATTAAAAAGATATTAAGGGTCAAAGTTGGATGGGTAATTTATGTACTAGAGAAATTCGAATTCGAAGCGCAAGCTAATGGTAGCCTCGTGGTAGTGCGCTCGACCGCGGGATGTACGGTCTCTGGTTCGAGACCCGACGACTTATTTTTTTTAAATTATCACAATATTGTGTAAAATTTGGTTTTTTCATAATTTTACGCAGAATTATAAATTATTTTGCTTTTTGTCACGATCTCCTTTTCTCGCTCTCGCCCATGTATCAACTCTTCAATATGAAAATTGAGGTGTTACGGAACGAAAATAAATAATTATAAAATTGTGAAAAAATCAATATTATATTTATCGTATAAATGTACGTTTTTCATATATTCTTTTCATCCTTACAAATTTTCGGATGGAATTCCTCGTAAAAGCACACAAAACACAGACATTGTCTGCACCGGCTACATTTTATCGTTGCGCGACTCCCCTCCGAGAATGAGCGGAAAAAACGAGATCGTGAAAAAAGGAAAATTGTTTATAATTTTGTGTAACATTATGAAAAAAAAAACTAATTTTACACAATATTGTGATAATTCAAAAAATAAACAAATCGTCGGGTCTCCAACTCGAGACCATAGATTTGGCAGGCGAGCGACCTTACCACGAGGCTACCACCAGCTTGCTTTTCATTTGCGAATTTCTTTACTAGTAAAATACATCCAACTTTGACGCTTAAAATCTTTTTAACGAGGGCCAAGTTGACCCTAATATCTGGTAGTTGTGATACCCTCGGGCCCCCTCTACCACCCCACCAAAAATCATGGAAATCCCCGTCCCCGACACGTCTGAGTGTCTCCTTGTAAGAATGCATAAATAGATAAATATCTATAAGAAAAAGTATATTGTGAGTGTAAACTTAGCAAAATTTTTTTTGGAGTTTATGGCTTGGTAACTACGTTAATTTAGTAGCGAGCTTGGCTTGTCATGAACCTATAAATGGTTGAATCTATAATTTTATGAGACACAATATTCACTCTTCTTCATTATCATCATTATCTTGACTCATGTATGTCCCACTGCTGGGCTTAGCCTCTGCCATAATTGGTGATTGACATATTATTCCATGTTGGTGGTTGATGGTTTAGCATAGGGTTTTGAGTTTGCCTTTTCTTCCATAGATGTTATCTGCATATTCTTATCTCTTAATTGTTCTCTCTTACTCCACATTCTTACTCTGTCACAACATGAGAAACTTACTCTGGTAAGCAGAGTCAGAATCACTGGTAAGAAGCACCTAGAAAATAAATGTGAGGCTTCATATACATTTTTATATTCTTGAACCTATTGCATAGACATTATCATGTTCTTGAGATAGGGGCTCAGAGATGTAATTTATTTACTACTAGCAACCGACCCTCACTTCACTTAGCGTTTAGGTACCTTACCCTCGTATTTATATTCCCATAGGAATACCAGCATAAAATATAGCCTCCTCGTATACCTGTTTGTTAAATATTATCACAAACAGAGCAGCTGTTTTAAAGATTACTCAGAACAAAAAGACAGACACAAAAATGTTTTAAACTAGTTTTTAGGCATAAGTATCATATAAATAACCATGTGAGCATGAAAAAAGCCCACTATTTACACATTACAAACAGACACTTGAATTTTATTTGTTTGTATATATAGCGAGAAGTGTTAACCTGTCTGACTAGTGTAGGACTAATCCCACCACACATTCCCACTACTGTAACTCCTGTAAGCCAGGATCCACAATGGTCTCCGTATAAGACACTGAGGTTTGACCCTCAGGAAGTCCCGGGAATCGCTTTTAATTGTCTTGGGACCCGCAACAAATTTAATTAGAAAAGAAAACAGGAGGAGTTGGAAAGATTCCACTTCCCTCCTATGCAAAGTGGGAGACATGAAGCAAAGTTGGCTGATAAGCCAGTAAATAAGAGTTTGTACAACTACGTGAAACGCAGCGGTACAGCACCACGGATTGGACAAAGCTTAATGGACCTATTTGTGAGCTTTAGGTTTGATTACAGTAATAGGTATGGCAAAAGCGCCTAAACGCACGGAAATTTTCTCGAGTTGCTACAAGATCCGAATAGTATACTACCCCAGACGTGACATGCATATTATCTAACATGACGTTCCGCTCGTTGCGCCAGAGAATGCACTCCCAAAGGATGTGATGAGCTGTTTGTTCAAAATTGGAGTTTGAGGTCGAACATTGACAAAATGGTGAATCTACTAGTGTAAAATAGAATAATTTACTTCTAAAATTCCCATGGCCTGTGAGGAATTCTGACTAGTGTAGCATAGTATAACAATTGACCTATTATTGATGAGGTGCCTCAAGCTAGGGATGGCGATCTGAGATCGATTAATCGATTTTTTCAGGCCCAAAAAAACATTAGATTTATTTCTACAATAACATTTTCAAGATTTCCAAAAAAAAAGCTCATCACAATCCCGTCAGAACGATATCCCATAATGAACTGGAAGAAAATGCGAAAAAAAGGTCAATGTATCAATTAATCGGAAATCGATCCTGCAGACCTCGATTTTCTTGTGAATTCTTTGGACGACAATTCAAATAGATCTTTTTCAGAAAGATCCCCCATCCTTACCTCGAGCCCAGTAATAGGATATATATGAGCCGAAAAATAATTTGTGGTGGTGATTATATCCCATCCTTGTCACCACTGTCAAGTACTTACTAGGTTAATCAAGGCTGCTTGATGGTCGATGGAACAAATCTCTTCCAATTACCCATTTACACTAATATTTTATATAGTACTTATAATCACACTTTTCACTATGCCAAATACACTACAGCAAAAATGTTTGTATCATCATCATCATCATCTCAGCCCATATACGTCCCACTGTTGGGTTTTATTTCGAGTTTTCCTTCTCTCGCATAGATGTTATATGCGTTTTATATACCCTAGTCGTCTCGTACGATCACCCACGGGTAAGATGGACTCCGTCACCATACTGAAAAAAAAGGAAAAAAATGTTTGTGTGATTTTAATAATTTTATTTGTATTCTTTCAGGCATACCATGTTTCCTATATGGACTGGCGGCAACTCAATTGATTAAACATAAAGAAATAGTGAACACTTCGAAGGGACCTGTTACTATATACTTTCTCTTACCAGAGCATAAAGGATCATCCTATTAAATAGCATTTTATTTAATACTAGCAATCCACCCTCGCTTTTCGGTTTTAGTGGCCTTACCCGCATAGTTCCCATTCCAGTAGGAATACCGGGATAAATACGCAACAATATCGATATTTGTCTGCATAACCACTCTTTTTAACTTCATTCCTTGTGGGGTTCCCGTGCTGGCGCTGAGCTGGCGGTAGTAATAACTTATCATCAATTTCATGCCAGCATTTTTCCTAAAACAACAAAATTTGCGGGTTTCCCGTGATGAGGTTTTTTTATTGTTGTTGGGTAATAACCCTCTTCTTCTTCATCTTCAAGGATCCATTCTAGTCGGTTCTTAATAAGATTCTCCATTATTTTAAAATAAGGACTAAGTGACATTTGACAGAGAGAGGTCATTGAAGTGCCTATTCTTATTCGAATCGCATTATTCTGGCTAATGCCAGTGACTGAGGTACATTGAAAGTTGAGTGGCTAAGGATAGGGACAACTTCGGAAGCTTTAACTTGTGATCAAGGTGCAGATATGCATCAGATACGCATGCCGTCTGGTAGTTGGAAATACTCAGATTCTAAATAAAACACTAAAACTTTGCTTATTAAATAGTATTTCATTTATTGCCAGACAGTTAGTAACGAAAGTTATAAATGCTAATATTTATCCTATCAAAATCGGTTCACCGTAAAAATCAGATAAATGTAAAATGGTTGTCTGTAAAGTCGGTTTCTGGACGACAATATTTCGTGACCTTACAAGCAAACATTCATAAAAAAATTGTATACTTTATCAATTCAATTGTTATTACTAAATTATCATTATATTGTATAATCATCATCATCATCACAGCTCATAAATGTCCCACTGATGGGCTCGAGCCTCCTCCATAATAGGAGGGAAATTGACCTTACTATACCATGCTGATCAGACAGATTGGTATAGGGTTTTGTTTCGAGTTTTCCAACTCTTGCATAGATGTCATATGCGTAATATATCCGAGACGTCATTGCCCGTTGGGCAGTCCGGCTGGAGAGGCCTCGGTTCGGGGTGCGAACCGTGGAGGCCTTCCGGTCGGTGCTGATGCAGTGGTTGGAAAGGCGGCACGGGGTGCTCTCCTTCCGACTAGTGCAGGTGTTGACGGGGCATGGGAGCTTCGCCAAATACCTGCACAGGGTCGTAAGGAGGGAGAGTACACCGTCCTGCCACCACTGCGATTGCGACGAGGACACGGTGCGCCATACGCTCGAGGCCTGCGCGGCTTGGGCAGTGCAGCGCCGTGAACTCGTCGCAATCATCGGTGCCGACCTGACGCTGCCGGCCATCGCTAGGGCGATGGTCGACAGCGTCGGGAATTGGGACGCGGTCGCAGCCTTCTGCGAGACAGTGATCTCGCAGAAGGAGGCGGCGGATCGTCTGCGCGAGGAGCGCAGCCTCGATGAGGAGATCCGCCGCCGGCGACTGGGGCGGCGCAGGCGCAACTATCTGCGCCTCATGCCGCCCTAGCCGAGGCCGCGGGTGACGTGACCGGGGATTAGTCCGTCACCCGCCGAGAGGCCGACCGCGTGAGGAAAGACCGACGTCCTCCCCGAGGGGGGGACGTCGGTCTTTCGGGTGAATTGTATTCTTACTCAGTCACCACACAGAAAGTACACACATATTCTATACTTAAAATTTTTCCATAAATTAACTTTTATTTGCACTCGTTCATCATCATCGCAGCCCACACACGTCCCACTGTTGGGCTCAGGCCTCCTCTACAATGGAAGGGAATTTGACCTACTATACCACGTTGGTCAGACATGTTGGTATAGAGTTTTATTTCGAGTTTTCCTTCTCTTGGCCAGATGTGCATATGACGAATGAATTTGAATTTACAGCGATAGGTATTTAAGTTTTATAATAACCTGTGATCAAGTAAGTGCAACTAATGCATAGTTATATGCAGCCACAGATCATTAAATCAATTGAAATATTTCTTATTAGCCACAAGCAACTTTATTTATTTTTTTTTTTTGGGTGGGCTATGGTAAGCGCACGCGCGGTCCTGTCCGTCCGGGGCGATGAAAGGACGGCGCGCGGGCCCATAACCCACCCGTACCCACGTCACCTCGTTGTTGGGCCGACCACCGGAGCAGATGTGACTTGTCATCAGTGGTCGGCCCGACGGAATACCCTTTCGGGTAACCTCTCGACGTACTGGGACGTCGGTCGCCATCGCGCGGTCAGCCTCTGCGGGTGACGGACAATTCCCCGGTCCCATCACCCGCGGCCTCCGCTAGGGCGGCATTAGGCGCAGATATTCGCGCCTGCGCCGCCCGAGTCGCCGGCGGCGGAACGTGTCGCCGAATAGGAGCTCTACTCGCACACGATCCGCCGCCTCCTTCCGTGAGATAACGGCCTCACAGAAGGCGGCGACCGCGTCCCAGTTCCTGACGCTGACGAGCATCTCCCTGGCGATGGTCGGCAACGCCAGGTCGGCAACGATAATTGCGACGAGTTCACGGCGATCCCCCTCCCATGCAGCACACTCCTCCAGCGTGTGCTGCGCCGTGTCCTCGTCGCAACTGCAGTGGTGGCAGGACGGTGTGCTCTCCCTCCTGACAATCTTGTGCAGGTACTTCCCGAAGCAACCGTGCCCCGTCAGCACCTGCACCAGTCGGAAGGAAAGCACCCCGTGCGTCCGCTCCAACCACTCCATCAGCACCGGCCGGAGAGCCTCGACGGTCCTGACACCGTACCGAGGACTCTCCAGCCGGACTGCCCAAAGCCACAAGCAACTTAGTATTATATTGCGCAGTAATAAGGAACGATTAGTTTAAATTTAAAATTAAATGTAACTCGCAAAAGAAGTGTATGTTACCAGCAATGACTTACGGCACTGAAACGTGGTCTCTAAATGCCGGTCTCATAAAAAAACTCACAGTCGCTCAGCGTGCTATGGAGAGGGCTATGCTCGGTATTTCTCTACGTGATAAAATCCGGAATACGGAATTCCGTAGAAGAACGGGTGTAACCGACATAGCCCGCAGAATTAGCACGTTGAAATGGCAATGCGCAGGCCACATCAACCGTTGGGGAAGAAAGGTACTTGAATGACGATCACGAATCGGACGACGCAGCGTAGGACGTCCCCCCACTAGGTGGACTAACGACATTCTCGAAGTCGCAGGGAACCGTTGGATGCAAGTGGCGCAGGACCGTTCCGAGTGGCATTCTCATGGGGAGGCCTATGTCCAGCAGTGAACGGCTGATGGACGGATGGACACAACAGAAAATATACTGAAAATGAGTACGGGAAATATACGAGAAAATCTCGTCTTTTCAGTGGAATTTTAGATAAGTGGGACTCACTAGATAATATAAATAGCTAAATGTGGTAATGGAAGAACCTATATACAGATCTGTAAAATATCTCTATTTTGAGTGTTAATTTAGGAATGGACTTGTTGCAACTTATAACTGCTACATATCAACAGATTAAGTTAAAAATGTTTGTATCTTTACTCCCGTGAGACGATATATTCACTCTACGTATCCATTTAGAAAATAGGTGTGAGGTTGCATAGACATATTCATGTTCCTGATTTCATATTTCTCACAAAATTGCACACATTCACAATAGGAGGGGTAGAATTCACTAATATAAGATACGGATTGATAGGGTATAAAATATACAAACACACTAGTCAGACAGATCGTAATTGGTTTTTATTTTAAATGCTCCTTTTGTTGTCTTCTTGCATCTTTGTTTTCTTACATGACAGCGCCCAAGGAAAATGCGAGAAAGTGTGTTCTTAATATATAAAAAATATCATCCAAGCATCAGATTTATACATTTACTGATGGACATAGGCCTCTCCATGAGGGCATAATGTCGTAATGTGGTAGGGAGCTTGGCAGGACGTTTGGTAAAGCGATAAAAAACGGGCAAAATATGGGATAAGAATAGGATTTTTCATGTGGTGACGGAATAAGAATACTTTATCTTGCCCGTGGATGTGATAAAATATGATTAAGAGGTGTAATATGCATATAACATCTGTGAAGAGAAGAAATACTAGACATGAAACCCTAGACCGACATGTCGACGAGGACACGACGCAGCACACGCTCGACAACTGTGCCGCTTGGGCAGAGCCGCGTCGTGAACTCGTCGCAATCATCGGTGCAGTCCTGACGCTGCCGACCATCGCTAGGGAGATGCTCGGCAGCATCAGGAATTGGGACGCGGTCGCAGCCTTCTGCGAGACAGTTATCTCGCAGAAGGAGGCGGCGGGTCGCGAGCGCGAGGAGCACAGCCTCTATGATGCGACCCGCCGCCGGCGACTGGGGCGGCACAGGCGGGCGTACCTGCGTGCAATGCCGCCCTAGCAGAGGCCGCGGGTGACGTGACCAAGGATTAGTCCGTCACCCGCCGAGAGGCCGACCGCGTGAGGAAAGACCGACGACCTCCCCGAGGCGGGGACGGCGGTCAATGGGAGGGTACCCCGGGTAGGGGGTATTCCGTCGGGCCGACCACTGACGTCAAGTCACCCTGATCCGGTGGTCGGCCCAACGACGAAGGCGACGTTGTGTTCGGGTAGGTTGCGGGAGTTGCGTGCTTAAGCCCCTCTGTCGCTCTGGACGGAGTGGTGCGGAGGCGCGCCGACTGCAGCCCACCCCAAAAAAAAAAAAAAAAGACATGTCTAACCAGCATGGTTAATTGCCGTCCTAAGGGAGAGAAGGCTCAAGCCCAATATTGGGACGTGTACGAGCTGAGACGATGAAGAACAGTATGACGATGATAATTAGTCTCCTGTGACATTCTCCATGAATAATGGGTTTCGTGTTTATGAAGAAATAAATAAAACTAACGTGTATGTCAGCGCATTTTTATTGTACTAAGAATCTCAAAACTTGTGAATCCTTACCAAGATTATAAATGCGGCAGTAGGTAAGTCTGTTACCTAAACCATTAAGCCGATTTTAGTAATTCTTTCATCAACTAAGTACATGTGAAGTTGCAGGCATTTGCTAGTAAATAATTAATATTAGTTCTAGAATTGCTCTTTTTGTGCAGTTAACTAGTTCATCTGGTTGTATTGTTGCAACATATTAAAGTAAGAATACGCCTTGCTCATCACCTGTAAGAACAAAGATCTTTATGTAGCTTCATATGTAGGTAAACATGAAATTAATATTAGCTGTAAAATAAACGCTAATAAAATGGCGGGTACTTTTTTTTTGTTCTTTTTTTTTTTTGTTTTTGGGCCACTCGGTTTGAGTATGGCGGGTACTTAAAAAGTCAAGTTGGCAATTTGAGAAAAGAGTCATAAATTTTTTAATTGCTCCACAGAATAAATATCATGGTAACCTGTTGCGTGACATTGGACCGTCCTAAACCCGTAGAGGATATGAACTTTCTATGATGGAGTAAGCATTGAGTTTCTAAGAACAGCCTTATTTTGATAAGTTTAGCCCTGCTATGCTCAAACCGTCCGGAGTGATTCATAGTTTAGGCGACGTGGAACTCCATAAAATGCCGTATTATCCTACCCACGAGTCATCTAAACCAATTCCTTAACATCGATGATCCACCCAGCACCCTTTCGGATACTCCTGTCGACGGTCGCCAACAATGTTTCAAAACGTATACATTCTAAGAACATTCTAGTGGTATAATACTAGACATAAATCTACCTCATGGCAATTTGAGGAGTGGATATACCATAATCGCTAGTCTGGCGGGTATCAACCTATGTTGTACACAGGTCTATGAGGTGGTAGGTTCGCCACGTGGTGTGTAGCGTAAAGGTTGGTTAAATGCAAAGGTGGGCATTAACTCGTTAATCCGTTAATCGTTAATTCAAAAAATGTTAACGCTCTTGTTAACTTCCGTTAAATTGAACTTCCGTTAACTTAATCCGTTACAATAAATTTTTGTTGACATGCTGTCATTTTATTTGTTTGAATTACGCGCCACGCCATGCTCATAAGTTTCATGACACCTGCGCCGCCCAAGTCGCCGGCCGCGGATCGTGTCGTAGAGGAGTTCATCCCGCGCACGATCCGCCCCCTCTCTCCATGACATTATTGCCACACGAATGGCGGCGACCGCGTTGCAATTCCTGACACGGTCGAGCATCGCCCTAGCCATAGTCATCAGCTTCAGGTTGGCACCGATGATTACGACGAATTCAAGGCGCTACTCTGTCCACGCGGCACACTTTGTGCGTGTACTGTGCTGTGTCCTCGTCGCTATCGCAATGATGATAGGACGGTGTGCTCTCCTTCCTTACGACCGCGTGCAAGTACTTGACGAAGGTACCATGCCCCGTGAATACCTACACCAGTCGGAAGGAAAGCACCGTCCAAATACCGTACCGAGACCTCTCCAACAAGAGTGCTCAACGGAGGGCGTCTTTCCGCCAGGCGACCATCTCACTAAACGAGACTAAGCCGCTCAACGCCACACCCCGCGAAAAAGGAAACTGAGCCTGAGCCTTCTTCAATTGCTGTAAATTCTTCTATTGTAGATTATGATAGAAGCAAAAGAGATATACTCTCACCTCCACCTGGTTATTACTTAAAAAAGCGTCGTAAAGCATTGGTGAATCTTTTGGTATCGCGGCTACAGTCAATAGCGTATCCTAAGCTAGTGTGGACAGATGCATACCAGCATAATTCCACTTCATGCTGTAGAATCTATTTCTCTTTACCTAAAAGAAGCATGGGTTTTAGGTAAATGGTTAACTTTTAACGGTTAACTTTAACTTGCGTTAAATTTTCGCAAATTTAACGCTTTAACGATTATCGAAGTTAACATTTTAATTAACGATTAACGAAGTTAACTTTTGAATTAACTGTGCCCACCTATGGTTAAATGCTACGCCAAAATAGACTTAGGTAGGTATACATCTAAGGTCTTACTTAAGGTCAAACTAGGTAACCACGAGATTTAAATGCTTATAAGAAAATTATTACCAAGCTTGTCAGAATGTAGGTGATTTTAGTGCTATATCCTCACCAAGACAATGCTAATTTTTGTTTTATTGAAGACTAACAACCCGCCCTCGCTTCGCTTCGGTTTCAGTGGCCTTACCCGCGTGGTTCCCAATCCCGTGGGAATACCGGAATAAAATATAGCCTAAGTTACTCCCTGATATTATAGCTATCCATTGGTGAAAGAAGTTTTAAAATCGCTCTAGCCGTTTCGAAGATTACTCGGCACAAACAGACAAAAAATATAAAATGATTTTTAGGCATATGTATAGTGCAAATAACCGTGTGAGCATGAAATAAGTCTAATATTTTGACATTACAAACAGACACTCCAATTTTATTTATTGGTATAGATTACTCAACGATCTTTACGATCTAATGGAAAGGTGGTCCTGCTATTTATTGTATACTAGCAACTCGCCCTCGTTTCGCTTCCGTTTCAGTCGTCTTACCCGCGTAGTTCCCGTTCCCGTGGAAATACCGAGATAAAATATAGCCTATGTTACTCCCTGTTATTACAGCTTTCCATTGGTGAAAGAATTTTTGAATTTGGATCGGTGGTTTAAGCGTGAAAGCGTAACAAACAAACTTACTTTCGCATTTATTATATTAGTAAGGATTTAACCAATCATTAGACAGAAAGACGAATGAGACAAGCAGGTATAAAGTTATATAATTGGATATGTCTGATTATAATATATTCTTCTTCGGCCACCAATATTTTAGAATTAGATAAAAACATACTAAAGAAAATGTCCCTAGCTGCACGTTCGGTAGTCCAATAAACTTAATCGTGACAGGTTGCTGTGCACGCAGAATAATAATTATGATATCTGAACGCACCAATCGGCCTAAGTAAGTCTGATGCCATCCGCTGTTCCAACACGCATCTCCTATTGCAAACGCCTAAAATATAATTTATATTCATTACTGGTTTTGAAGTGACACTTCTTTAGAATCGTTGTGATTTCAAACTCGATGAAATGAAATGCGAGTCCATAGAGACACAAACACGTAAATGTATAAGATTCAGCCGACGAGAGAATGAGATAAAGGATAGAGAATAAAGGATATAGGATGAAGGATAAAGGAAAATGGATAAAGGAGTTTTACTTCTGATATACGTACTTAGTACAAACATTCTTTTTTTTTTCAAATCAATTCGAGTGAAACGAACAAACTTAAAATGTTCTGTCAATTAATAAAAAACATTCCAATATTATTATTATCGAAAGGACAGATAACTCAGCATTGTGTTACTGTGATAATCGTTTCTTTTTGAAACGGAAATCATTTTTGTTCATTTTACACATTGAATTTCCTAAAGCTGGAGCTGGAAGCCCAACATTCTGAAGGTGTTTGCGTATGGTAGGTTTTTGTGATGCTTTTAGCTTCACCGAACCTCATTGCATGCATTCACACTCCCTTCATTTTCTTCACAATAGGCAACGGCCTAGCAAAGGTCCATGAGCGGCCGCAACACTTATCATCAGGGGTACTGTTTGCTCGTTTGTCACCGATTGGAATAAAAATAACATCTAATGCCAATATCACGACTGGCAGGCTGATTGCCACAGTTGGTATGATAAGTTTCACAGAAGACCACTACTGCCCACTTCCTCTGTAATTCATTAGTCAATTTTTAACTAACGCTATGGGAAAGCGTTTTTATTCTATAATTAAGTCATATAACCTATAATATCCAGTGATTTAATTAATTAGTACATAGAAACCAACCTTTGTCATTATCAATGTGCCCAGATAGCAAGGTATCCATATTTGAAGTATAGCTATAAATCCTAATAAAATAAACTTTATACCGATGATGCCGCATTTTAATTTCTGAAACAACAAAACTAAGAATGTGAATAAACAAAGTATTAAAAATTAAAAGGTTAATACTATTGCCTGCCACCTAGTTTCTAGGAAAAATCACGAAAGATTCGATCTTGTAAGCCTAAAATGATTTATTTCTTATAAAAAATACCCCGCATTATGGCTTCTATCGTGGCTAACTTTACAAACGTTCGCTTAACGTACACGTTACACCCAGATACAGGACAACCATTGTTAGATTGCACAAAGAATTGTTCTGACTGGGGATGTTTACGTGCGCTGGGTTTTCGTGATGCCTTTAATATTACCGAATCCATTGCAGACATTCATACTCCATTCACATTTTTTACGGTAGACAGCGGCCTAGCAAAGGGCCACGAGCTTCAGTATCGCTTAGCATCAGGCGTTCTGTTTGTATGTTTGCGATCAACATTTATAAAAGCAAATAAAGTGATATTATATTATTATGTTTACATACCTCTGCAATCTGGAATGCTATTAAACATAAAATAGTGGAGGTAGATATTATTTGATACTTTAATGGCAGACCATAGACAGAAGAAGCTGTGTTCACTGCCCTGCAAAATAATACTCATCAATAAATTCATATCATTTATTATACATAAACCGCGAGACTTAAATATTGCACATACAATTAAATCAAATTATGCAATAAACTACCACCGGATCGGAACGCGACCGCTACTGAGAAGCTCCGGCAAGAAACTCTGCTGAGTTAGTCTATTATTTTTATTTATTTTCCTACTATATATAAATTGCGTATAACTTGTCTTGTAAGTACTAGCTCCAGTGTGATGCCCTTCAAACTACAAGATATGTGATATATTTCAAACGATTATGGCTGGACCAGATCCCACAAGTGGCATCCGATCACGAGTTAAGTACTAGTACCAGAGCAGCCATTACTCCCCTTAACCACTATAAAGGGAAGGTAGAGACCTTCTCCACTCAGGTATAATATCTAATATATATTTCAATTTATATACGTCACATTGCTGCTAAGCTCGAACCTTCTATAAAATAGCAGGGATATTGATCTACTACCTATATCACACTTGACAAATGGATGGTCGGTTTTATTTTGAATTTTCATTCTCTTGCAATGATTTTATCTGCTAAACTTAATTAGAGTCATGTGGGGTAACCGTACGTGCTGAGTAAGTGTACGCAGTGAATATTGTGCATATGACATGGCTGAGAACTGGTCAAAACCTATCGCGTTTGATTCACATTTGACCACCAAGCAAAAGAACCGCGTCCCAGGTTTATCGCTCAAACCAACAAGCACTTAATAATAAAATTTTATTTTTGAATGCTTTGCTTATTTATTTTCAAAAACTTTAATTGGTTGTTTAAGGTATCATAATTAGTTCTAGTTGATGAATAAGTGACCAGGAATAGGAGCAACTAATCAATATTTTATGTAAATTTGTATATTTAATCTAAGGTAAGTAATACTTTTTTCTGTATAATATTTATTTACTTAGACGATTTGGGGTAAGTGTGTGGGGGTAAGTGTACGCAAAATTATAATGCGTATACTTACCCTATTAATTTAAAATAATTCGTTTTTATATTTTCCAGACTGAAAATGCCTCCCAAATACATAAGAAAATGCCTCGATCGGAATGTCTGTACTCAAGAGCAGATTAATATAGTCAAAAAGTTGATTGAAGAGGGAAAATCGAAACGAACAGCAGCAAAAATTGTTGGCAGCAATGAGAGTACTTTAAGACAACGTTGGAAACTCAAATCCTTTATTTTTCTCCGCAAAAGAATGAAGGGTTATCTTATGAATGGAGCTCCAGCTGGAACAAGAGCACTATTGTCCGTTATGTCAAGAGAAGTATGGCGATACAACTAAGTGTTCAATATATAAATCTTGATGGCTCGAAACTTGCACCAGCTACGAGAGGGGCACATTTATTTGTGATCTCTGTATAGCAGAAGATTAGTTTTCGATGTGCGTACCCTTTGTCGACAGTGCGTACACTTAACCGAAGGAGTGCGTACACTTTCCCACCGATGCGGGTAAGTGTCCGCATTTCCCTAGAAGATTAAAAGTTGCAAAAAAAGCACCAATTATTATTAGAATAAAAAATATATATATTGTTATTACTGTCAAAGGTTTATTATATTAGAATAAACGTCGCTTTTTGCACAATCACCTTTTATTCTAAAAACAAAGTGCCTAAATTTGCGTACAGTTGCCCCACATGACTCTATATAAATTTAGTCTATATCACACTGGTCAGAGGTGTTAGGAGCCGTCTATTAATCACGTGATCTTTTTTAAGCATTTTTAACCGCCCCCCCCCCCCCCTTCCTCTAGGTGATACGTGGTGAGATTTAAAACTACAATCATCACGTGTATTTTTAGTACCTACAAAGAATCTTAAATTTTTTAGAGTATTATCTTTCAATACAGGTATAAAGTATAATCTTATTTTATTCTGAAATTAAGGACCATGATAAAAATGTCTAGACATCATGTCTATCGGTTTAAAAATTGCGCGTTTAACGAAAATACACGTGATATCTTACTACACTCCCCCTCCCCGTTGTGATATTTCGTGATTTTTGTCAAACGTCTCCCCCCCCCCCTTCAAACCTCACGTGATTAATGGATGGCCCCTTAGTATAGGGTTTTATAGCAAGATGTTAATCTGCCTATGAAATCTCCTTTAGTCGTCTTTTACGACATCCATGGCAAGAACCCTGAGTGGTGAATTGTATTCTACTCCGTCACAGCACAGAGTACTCTATGGGTATACATACAAATTTATAGCAAAATTTAAAAGCATAACACTTACTCCAGTACAGATATATGCATTTTGACAACATTGCCGATTCTTTTATTAAGTATTTGTTGAGTTTTCATTCTGCGAGTATCATGCTTCGGAAGTAATGCTACGTTTTCATCCAAACCATCAAATAATACTTTTAATTCTAATATTATTACATCCATTATAGTATGATAATGTAGTAGAATGTGAAAAAGAATGTAGACGTAGACTAAAAGGAACATAAGTTTATTTTTTTTTGTTTGTGTCTTCATTACCAAAGTAAGTTATGAGTAGACATCGGATTATATGCACTATCAAAATGCCAAAATATGCATGCAAATATGCACGAAAAAAGGGCGAAATATGCATAAATATATTATTTATTAGTTATTGTTATTATTATAATATAATATTTAATAAACTATAAATAATTATGACGTAAATAATAAACTTTTGAGAGTAAACAATAATATATTTTTCAGGTCTGCAACGAACTTGTGACGTTTGTCACTTAATATTAATTCATAGGCTGAAAATGACCTTTCAACGTCAACTGACGTTACTGGACTAAACCTAAAATTTGGCGCCATTTCTGCAGTGACCTCTTCAGGCAGATTTTGTCTGGAGCCGTTGATAAACGCGTCAATTTTCTTTATGCCTTCAAAACCGGGGTTTTTACACAAAACTGCACTAATTTACCATGAACCTTTTGCCATAGTGAACTCAGAAGGGCGTTACTCTGTTCAATAATTTTTTCTATTATTTGCAAGGACTGGCACAGAGGAAAATATTAATTTCTAATTTGTAAATTGCATCGGGCATATTGCTGAAATGTGTTGCAATAATAGCAATTTTTTTTTTATTAAAGACTTCAGATGCCAGGCGGAAGTGCCGACGGACGTGTCGACTACATAATACATTATGCCAAACATCTATATCTTACTATTGAAATAAGCACTATCAGTGAAAATGTCCCAAAATATGCAATAACGCCATAAAAATAGAATTATATGCATTTGCATATGCAAACATGCAAATGCATATAATCCGATGTCTAGTTATGAGATATGCCATTTTTGATTTAACTGTTTGACCACTTAAGCTAAGCTTAAGCACGATAGTATATATATTTTTTATATCATTCATTCATTCAGTATTCACCTTCGTTCTAATGTAAAGTTGTAGTCCTCCAAGTAAATGTTTCATAAAAATCCATTCAGTAATTTTTTCATCAAATATACAAATATTAACGAATTTCCCCCCTTTAAAGGGGTAGTCGGATAAAATATCATACCTATTTCTGGAAGACTTTTCACGTATGCAAGCGTTCCTTTTTAACGAAAGGTCATCAGGTCGCTCGACTAACATTCTTGGTATTTATAAGATTAATAAGTCAGTATATAGTTTTAAAATACATTACCACAAAATGTCTGAACAAAAGAAATCACACAACACGCTTGAAAGACTAGAAATATTTCATAATTGGGTGTCCTGTATGGATCGTCGTGCGGTAACCACATTGGGAACTGAAGTGGTCTCTTCGTATATTCATCTTGTTTAATAAACAGACTTTGATAAGTCAAAGCGAATGCTGGTGCCACACTGTTAAAACCGCCTACAATGACTACGCAGAAAAACCAGACAATGCAAAGCTGCCAGATCAATAGTTGACCGTTTAGAAATGTTCGCCTGAAAAGATATAGTTAATTTATTATATTTTTATATTATAATATAATTAATTATATTTTTCCGTGTGGTGACGGAGTAAGAATACAAATCACTACTCCCTATCTTGCCCATGGGTGTCGTAAAAGACCACTAAGGGATATAATACGAATATAACATCTATGCGAGAGAAAACTCGAAATAAAACCCTATACCAACCTGTCTGACCAGCATGGTATGGCAAGGTTAATTTCCCTCCTATTGTGGAGGAGGCTCGTGCCCAACAGTGGGACGTATATAAGCTGAAATGATGATGATGATGAATTTTATTTTTATAACAAATTTCAGGGAATTTTTAGCTTTCTTGCCCGTGGATGTCATAAAAGACGACTAAGGGTTATAATACGCATTTAACATCTATGCAAGAGAAGGGAAACTCGAAATAAAACCCTATACCAACCTGTCTCACCAAAATGATATAGTTAGATCAATTTCCCTCCTATTATGGAGGAGTATCAAGCCCATCAGTGGGACGTATATAAGCCAAGATAACGATGATGATCTTGATTGTAACTTTCTGTGTAGTAGCGGCTGCGGATACTACCAACACTTACATTGTCGTAAAAGATGGGTAAGAGTTTTACGTCGATCTGAGCCAGTGCCATCCGTACACCGGCGCCGCGCCGGTGGTGAGGTTGAGTTCCAAAACCAGCGCTTCCTAGGCTGAACATAATTTGTTACGCCGACGAAACGTTCGTCATAGCTCGGGGTGAGACGCCAGAAGAGGCAGCCTCTTCTAAACTAGTAGCGAGCCTGGCAACTTTCTGCACCAAGAAGATTATCAGACGGGTGGCTCTAAATAAGACGGCTGCCCTGTTAATTCATAGACCTCGCAACGATGCACCTGCCATCACTTCGATCACCGGTTCCATCACCAGTTGCCATCAGCATTCATGCCCACTTGAAATATCTGCGTCTGGTACCCGACGAGTGGTTGCGTCGGCAGCAAGGTCTTCTCTTCTTATAACTGGTGCAGGTCTTGATGGGGCATGGTTGCTTCGGTATAATTACCGGTATTAATACCTGCAGATGGTCGAAAGGAGTGACACCCCGGCACCACTATTCTTTATGTTGGAGCGTCGATGGTGACGGTACCCGAAGAAGTAATCCACCGGTCTGACCATACGGTAGGTTATTTGGGGCACATGACGGCATTACGTTGTCCTGGACAGATGGGGGGGTGGATCCAGAGTCAGACTATATATATACTTCCAAAAAAAGACTATTCGTAAGGACTTATTTGGTATCACCTAATACAATTCTGGACGATCTTAGCCTGAAAACGATAAAGGATCGATGCATTCGAGATGTGGTGCTGGCGGCGATTACTCCGGGTACCTTGGACCGCAAAACGCACCAATGTGTCTATCTTGAGTCAGCTCAGAATAAAAACCTTTTGTCGACCATATGCCAACAACGCATTCTTTCCTATTTCGGACACACAGTGCGCAGGGGCAATGAGAGTCTGGAAAAACTGATTGTCGTTGAGAACACCGAAAGCAAGAGATCGCGTGGTCGTTCACCAACCAGAAGGACCGACCAAGTGAAAAACTCATCGTCCTCCTAATTCTATGCGGTCGTGATAGACGCGCTGGATCGAAACCGGTAGAGGCAGATCATCCGCTCCAGATGTAACACCGATGCTAACCACGATCCTCAAACATGAGGGACCGACTATAGAGAGGAAGAATACAATTCTAATTGAAAAAGTATTAAATCAGCACAATGTTTAAACATTTTCTGATAGATCATGATCATCCTGATTCCCAATTACTTGGGGTCGACGCAACATATACTATTTCTCATTGGACATATTGCAAAGGTTTGGCAATAATTTTACGACCGGCCGTCCACCTGACGTCAACCGACGGGAATGTAATTGTTTACCAGGCAGCAACAGATAAAATTGGCTCAGATTGATATAACGACGCGGTCGCAGCCTTCTGCGAGACAGTAGTCTCGCGGAAGGAGGCGGCGGGGCGCGTGTGCGAGGAGCGTCTTCTCGACGATGCGAGCCGCCGCCGGCGACTGGGGCGGTGCAGACGCGATTACCTGCGCCTGATGCTGCCCTAGCCGAGGCCGCGAGTGATTGGATCTGGGAATTAGTCCGTCACCCACCGAGAGGCCGACCGCGTGAGGAAGGATCGACGTCCTCACCGAGAGGGGACGTTGGTCGATGGGAGGGTACTCCTCGGGGGTATTCCGTCGGGCCGACCACTAATTGACGACAAGTAACCCTGCTTCACCTCTCTCTTGGCCAGGATGAAGTGGTGCGAGGAGTGCGGCGACCGCAACCCACCACAAAAAAAAGTTTGATATTACGATGTTAGTGGTCTTTTAAGAAACTCAAGAGCAATGTAAAGGTTTGTAGTATTCGCAACCGCCATCATAGAGCACATTTTCTAACTGATGCCGCGATTAAGCGTCTTTCAGACGACAATTCAATTTCTACTCGCAAATGACAATGTTGCCTGAAGTACAGCGGTGCAGTACAGCGGTTTGTCAAAGAACATTTTGTGTACAATTGATATAAATATTTTTTTTTTCTTAAATTTACTTCCATCCATCTATCAGCCTACAGAGGTTAATTGTTGGACATAAGCCTCCCCACGAGAATGCCAGTCGGAAGAGTCCTGTGCCACTTGCATTCAACGGCGGTTCCCTGTGACCTTCAAAATGTCATCAGTCCACCTAGCAGAGGATCGTCCTACGATGCATCCCCCGATTCGTGGTCGCCACTCAAGAACCTTTATTGTCCAACGGTTGTCGGTTCGACGAGCGATGTGGTCTACCCATTGCCATTTCAACATGCTAATTCTGCGGGCTATATCGGTTACAACCGTTCTTCTGCGGATTTCCGTATTCCAGATTTTATCACGTAGAGAAATACCGAGCTCTCCAGAGCACGTTGAGCGACTTTGAGCCTTTTTATGAGGCCGATATTTAGATAAATATTTACACATACCTACTGGTGTTATAAATGTATAATTTACTTTACCTGTTTCTGTTTGCCCGTTTGCAAATCATATTGAAATCCTCGTTCATTTTTTCTAAAATCATATATAAGTTGTTTGTATTAATTGCAGAGCTAATAGACACTGGGGGAATACAAACGAGGATCACTGCGTAGCAAAAACATTCGGTGGCGAGGGAGTAGTCCTTCACAATTAAATGATGAGAAATGAACATGTATTCCAGGATCAAACTTGATACTCCGAAACCGGCGCTAATGAATGGCCATAAGAATCTGTAATTATATTAATCATGGTTTAGTTTTTCTAAATTGCATTTAAATAAAACTATATTTACAGATTTTTTCGCGTTTATATTTGAATTTTGATTGTCCGACGTTGCGAACACTTTACAGCGTTCATGGTCACGGGCGGGATAAAATGTCTCATGTCCAGAAAGGCATCGTTATTACAGAGATTTATATGCGTAGCGAGCGAAAGAATTAGTTTTTAAATTTTGATCCACATTTTGATACTGGCAATACATTTGTATCAAACGTCGGGCAAGCAGAAATTAAATACAAACGAGATAAAATCTGTAAAAATAGTTTGATTTACAATAAATTGGATTAGTTATTTGAAGATACCATTATTTTTACCAATTTATTACCCTCCCGTGATCATGTATGATGAAAAGTGTTCAGAACGTCTTTGGGAAAGTAAAAATCAAACACGTTTGTGTTGCAAGGAAATCAGTAAAAATAGTTTTATAAAACAGTCCATTTCATTTCTAAAATGCTAAATGGTACGTAAAAATATTAGATGAAAGATAATGATTTCTTTTTCAAATAAATACAAGGTATACTGGCTAGGACGGGCATCGGTAGCGTAAGACAGATATATGTATGTACTGCAGGTTATGGAGTCGAGCGCCGACAATTCCGTCGCCCCGGACCGATTGGACCGATTGTGATTATACCATAGTCTATTCCTTAAAAACAGGTATAATTAAGTATATCTATGGTAAATATAAAAATGTTTACCGTATGGTAACCGATTAAGAATACAATTCATCGCCCTTCTTCTTTTCTTCTTTTTGGGTGTCGTAAAAGACGACTAAGGGATTTGATACGCAGATAACATCTATGGAAGAGAAGAAAACCTCGAAATAAATCCCTATACCAGCCCGTATGACCAGCGTGGTATAGGTCTTTTTCCCTCTTTATGGAGGAAGAGCGTCAAGCTCAACAGTGGGACGTATATGAGGTAGAATGATAATGGAATTTATTTATTCACTGGGTTGTTCTTTTTTATTTTTTAAATAAAATAAAAAAAATATTAAGACCTGTAAAATTGACTTCGCCTATTGAAGAATATTCCATTTATTGCCAGTATTATACGCAATTGGGGATGAAAGTTATAAAGGTTAATATCCATACTATCAAAATCAAATGACTCTTTAAAAAAGAATCTTTTCGCCGATTGTAAGTAACGACTCATTTTTGTTATCGCATTAATACCACTGCACCCTAATACTTGCATTTACATCGATAGGTATCTAAGTTTTAACCTATGATCAAGTAATTGCAACTAATGTAGAATTATATGCAGCTACAGATCATTAAATTAATTGAAAAATTTCTAGTTAGTTACAAGTAACTTAGTATTATATGGTGCAGTAATAAGGAACGATTATTTTCAATTTGAAAATCTTATCGTTTTCTATATAATGCAGAGCTCACGATGTTGTCCTCAAGCGATGATTTATCTACCAATTTAATAAAAACACCACCTCACAAGGACTCTCGGGCTAAACAACTCAATATCCTAAAGCTTTTTTAGATTTAGGTAATTACTAGCAACCCGTCCTCGCTTCGCTTCGGTTTCAGTCATCTTGCCCGCGTAGTGCCACTTCCAGTGGGAATACCGGGATAAAATATAGCCTATGTTACTCTCCGATATTATAGCTTTAAACTGATGAAAGAATTTTTGAAATCGGTTCAATGGATTGAGCGTGAAAGCGTAATAAACAAACAAACTTGCTATAATATTAGTAAGGATATTTATAAGTCTATCTATACAAATAAATGAAATCGAAGTGTCTGTTTGTAATGTCAAAATATTGGGCTTTTTTCATGCTTACACGGTTATTTGCACGAATGCCTAAAAACCAATACAATTTTTTTTGTCTGTCTATGTTTGTTTGAGGTAATCTTCCAAACGACTGGACCGACTTCCAGGTAGTTGTCTATTTAAGGTATTCCTTGGTTAAGTTATTACTTAGGCTATATTTTAACACGGCTAGGCTATATTTTATTCCCACGGGAACAGGAACTATGCAGGTAAGGCGACTGCAACCGAAGCGAAGAGGGGGCGGGTTGCTAATTTCTGAATAAATATTAACGGATTAACTACATATTTAAAATCCAATAGGCAAGGTGAAATGTACACCGTTCCAGCATCAGTCTTTTCACCTAATTAGAATGAAATGTAGATAAGTAATGATTATTAGCACATTTTATGATTTGATAGTACGATTTGAATACCCCGCTGTCGTAAGTGTCACTGAGTACCTATACAGCGATACACAGACTACAATACAGACTATAATAGCGAGTAATAGCGACCGTAGTAGGTATATTCGTATCTGCAAATTTTTGTATGGGAAATAGTCTAAGCTCCCTTAGAATAATAACGTATAGAAGGATAGTGTCAATACTTCGAACTTTCAAAATTTGAATCTAAAAATACTAATGGCGCGCAGACGATTACACACGTACACACGCACACCACTATACAAATTATGAAATCAAATTTTGTTTTTATTACCATAAATCGTCGAATTACCTTTAAAAGTAATGTTAATAATCTTTTTATATTTTTCAAATGTGTTGTGACACCATTTGAATGCACAAACCGTCATAATTACCTATTTATTTTTTAAGAGTTGCGTACGTTCGTGCAGTACAATGCCTTGTACATTACGGAACGGTTCCGGTGTAAGCTCCATTAGGCTACAATTGAAATGCCTCACTTTTTGTGCGTGAACTTACCTTCTATACGTTATTATTCTAAGTCTTCTCCACAGAGTACTAGTGTTATCCTCCACAGAGTATATTAGGTTAATTTTCAGTGAGCATTACTTTTAAACGCGATCTATTGAACAAGGACTAAGTCACAGTGGTCTATGTATGTATTTACAACTATACTAGCTTCTGCCCGCGACTTCGTCCGCGTAGAATAGGTACTTTGGACTAATTTTAAGCAGTGACTTGCATGGGCGTATCCAGGGTAGGGCAGGGGGGGGGGCAGCTGCCCCCCCTGGATAATGTTGACGTCCCTATTAACTATGTATCTTATTAGTACTTTTACCGATAAAAATTAAGAAAACGAGTTTTGCCATTAGTTTGCAATACAATATTTTTACAACTAAAAATTACGCGGCGCGTTCGTTAGATACCTATAACAGAAACAGTCAAATCATTTTGCTGAAGACCCTCGAAAGTTACTTTTAAAATAGCCATTGTATAAGTACCTATAGTTGCGGCACGCTATGATGACCGTTTTGACATAATACAATAGTGATGGAAATGTCGATTTATTCTTGAGAAAAAAATATAGGTAACGAAATCTACAAGTTTTTATTGCAAGTAGTAGTGATTAAAAAGGTTTAATAAAACAAAAATATAAATGCTTACTTAATATATTTGAACGATCTGAATATTGGAATGAAAATAAATATATGTTGTACTTTATATGCACACAAGAAACAAATTAATACAAAAAGAGACCAAAAAAAAAGATGACACAAAAGGCTATTTTTAATCAGATTCGTCCATACTGCTATTTTCACTGTCGTCACTGCTATCACCACCTACATTAATTATAAGTTCGTTTTCTAAAATATTATCTATGTTCACATCTCTTTCAAAATCTTCCCTTTCTCTGTGATCGTTCGGCCATATCGACGAAATCTACAACAAAAGGCATAAACAGAGTCCAAATTAACGAGCAAGGGTTAACAGTACTGCAGTATCAATATGTGAAATCCAAAGCCAGGTCAAAACTATATCACAATCACAGTGCACTCACAGTTTGTACTTTTCGAAGCAATGTCAAGTCGATACTGCTTTGTTTTGCATAGAGCATTGACGCGAGTTTGCCGGAGGTAGTAGTTGTGTGGCCAGCGATCCAACGTGACGACGTATTCAATTTCATTTTTTTAATTTTGAATTTCGAAAAACAAATGCCGAGTTAATAAGTACCAATAATTATAATCTTATGAAAATAAAAAATAAATGTTCGCGGGACCCTAATATAATTATGTAGTTTAAAAATCAATGTAATAAATAAATTTTGTGTCCTAAAATAATGATTCGATAAATTTTATGAGTAACTGCACGTCACTATTGACAATAAAGAACAGCAATTTGCTCCTTCAAATGTAATTACTATAAATACGAAACTTCATGAGTGGACAAACGTCAAAACGGCCATCATAGCGTGCCGGAAGTATAGTTAAAGAATTTATATTAAAACATATCTATTTTAATTTAAGTTTTTTTATTTTTTACTAGTTTTTGCCCGCGACTTCGTCCGCGTAGAAATCATGTGTGCCAGAGGCAATCACAGATAACTGTGTAGTGTGTTCAGGGTTCTACAGGTTCACTGTTGCTCTTGATGATTTAATGCCAATCTGGTATATCAGAGAGGCGCTATTATCAGGGGGTGCTTCCTATACCTTAGGCGGCTGACTCCAGACTAATTGAAGTGGCGCAGTGGCCCCTACGTGAAGCGCGCAGAAGACTTTGTGCTAACCCCTACGTTGTACTGCTCCCCGTTCCGTACTTGCGGGTGATTGTATGGTACATTAGCTGAGGCTGGTCTCTTTATGGGCTGGGCTTAATTTAAATAAGTGATATGTTTGTCCATACTCGTTATCAAGGTGGTGATTCGATGAGTCACGATGCCGCCTAGAGTAGCCCCATATAAAACGAATGATTTGCTGTTTCATAGACCCTGTTGCTATACACCTGTTGGCACAGCAATCATCGGTGATTTAGTTCCACTCGGTCGAGGACCAAATGAAATATTTGGGTTTAGTTATCGACGGGCAAAGGTAATTCAGGAACATTTTTATAAAATCACTAACCGCCCCTCGTTAACGCGGTGTTAAATGTTGTCGTCGGTACGGGAGACTGGTTAGATCAATAGCCCTGTATGGTACACCTGTGTGAGCGAGTTCTGACCACTTGGTACACTTGTCTTAAAATTTTCTTCTGGCACTCGCCATGGTGTTCAGAGCTACACACGGATACCGCGCCATGACATGGCGCTAAAGCCAGAACACTCCCGTGGGACTTAAGGGTGGCAATACATGAAGCCCTCCCACAATTGTGATTCATTGTAAGCCACTTGATTGTTTTAATACAGTGATCCGCCTGGAAGGTGCCTCACTACTGAATATCGTCTAGAAACGAAGTTGGTCATAATTGGCGCACTATCATCCCTCCTTGTACCCACTGCTGAAGCGCTACTCACTACTTACCTAGTCACCTTAAAGGAGAAAGTTGATTTTACTTATGTATTTACATGAATAATCTCATCAACTTAATCTCAGTCTAAACTCCCACTGTTGGGTTCAGGTCTTCTCCACTGTGGAAGGGAATTTGACCTATTATATCACGCTGATCAAATGTGTTGGCATATAGTTTCATTTCGAGTTTTTCTTCTCTTACAACGATGTTATCTACATATTATATCCCTTAATCGTCTTTTAGTACACTTACAGACAAGAGAGGGGGTGGTGAATTGTATTCTTACTCCTTCACCACACGGAAAAGAATAATCTTTCATCTATATAAAGGTCTTTACCTATGTAATTGCCGTTCTGCAGTACTGACCATTTAAAATCAAAATAATTTTTGTTTGGCTAGGAAATCTAATTTCAAATTAATTTTATTTTAAAACATTTTTTTTTTCCAAAAGTAGTCATTTGTTTATTGATTAGTGTTACGTTTTCATCGCATTTCAATCTTTTTCGTCATCATGGATATGTTAAAAATTCGAGTAATTATGGAATATGGGTATCGTCGTGGCAGCAACGCGGCACAAGCGGCACGCAACATCAACGACGTTTACGGAGCTAACACTACAAACCAACGCACCGCCTGTTATTAGTTTGCTCGCTTCCGTTCTGGAAATTTCGACCTGAAAAATGAACCTCGCGGTCGTCCGAAGACTTTGGTCGACAATGACGAATTAAAGGCGATTGTGGAAGCCGATGATACACAATCTACGGCTGAATTAGCAGCAGCTTTCAACGTTAGCGTCATAACAATATTGGTCCATTTGCGTCAAATTGGCAAGGTAAGAAAGCTTGACAAATGGGTGCCTCACGAACTCAATGATCGTCAGCGCGAAGTACGCGTCGAGACATGCCTTGCATTGCTCAACAGACACACAAATGAAGGAATTTTGAAACGCATTGTTATTTGCGATGAAAAATGGATTCTTTATCAAACCGTTATCAAACCGCAAGCGCTCAGCAAGGTGGTTGGATCCTGGTGCAGCACCTAAACAATGCCCTAAACGAAAACTTACCCCTAGAAAAGTGATGGTCACTGTTTGGTGGTCTAGCGCCGGTGTGATTCATCACAGCTTCTTACCAAAAGGGGTGAGCATTACTGCAGATGTGTACTGTGAAGAACTGAACACAATGATGGAGAAGCTGGCACATCTCCAACCAGCACTGGTCAATCGCTCGTCTCCGCTGCTCCTGCACGACAATGCGCGACCTCATACTACACAGCAGATGGTCTCCAAGTTGCAAGAACTGGGGTTGGAAGCTCTCCGTCATCCGCCATACTCACCAGACCTTGTGCCTACAGACTACTTCTTTTTCCAGAATTTGGATAACTTTTTGGCGGGAAAGAAATTCAATACCCGAGAGGCAGTATAAAATGATTGAAGAATTTGTTGCCTCCCGTCCAGCTGATTTCTTTAAGAAGGGCATCAATAAACTGCCGCTGCGTTGGCAAAGATGCATTGATTGCATGGGTTTACTTTGTGGGATTACTTCGATTAATACAAATAAAAAATACATGAAAAAAATCGTTTAATTTTTTTCATACATAACGGCAATTTCATAGGTAAAGATCTAATATATAAAAGAAAGTGTTAGTTACACTATTTATAACTCAAGAACGACTGTACCGATTTGACGGAAAATTGGTGGGGAGGTAGCTTAGAACCAGGAGACGGATAGGTACTTAGATAGATAGGGTACTTTTATCCGGTTCGACCGCATTCCCGTGTGACGTGCCTGCCGTAAAATGTCAAAAAGAATACAAGTCACTATGAAACCCTATTTGGCATACATATATCCGACACCACTATATCAGTAGACAACATACACAAATTAATATCAGATTATGATAGCAGAACACCATTTATTAACTATTGTAAAAAGATCGCTACAAAAGCTATCAAAAGAAATAGCACAAGGAGTTAATCTTGTTTATATTAATCTATTCGAATTCTTTTATTTTTAATTTTAATCAGATTAGGTCAGGTTAGAAGGTTCATATTTATATAAATGTTAACATATACCTTGTAATATATTCATCATAATATACCCTGTTATATATCAATTTTGTATTTTTCTTTCTTTCTTTTTTTATACTTTATTAATTGTCTTAATAATAATGTTATAATATAGATGGTGCTAATTAATATCTAGATTGTTATCCTATACATATACTTGTCAATTGCTCTACTTTGCAATACTGTTAACTTATATATAAACCTTACTCAAAATATTATAATTGCAAGTACATGTAATAAACTAACAATTATACTAATTTATATTTCTATCCCCATCTTAAACATATTATCATTCTATTATAACAAGAAGTACTTGTAATAAGCTAACATTAGTTCATATTAATTTACAATATACGTTAAATACATGATTATAATTTACTTCTTATATCCTTTCCCTCATAATGTCTTATACTAACTAAATATCTTGTACCTTACTATTGATGTTAGTTAACTTAATTTAATTTATTTTTAAGTAAAAAAAAAAATAAGAAAATGTCTTTAAAAAAAAAAGCATATAAAGATATAAAAATACATATATAAAAAAAAAATACAAAATAAAATAAAATAAAAATAAAAAAAAATATAAAAAAAGTGTACATATTTTAGTGAGTACTATTATAACTTATTCTTAGTTAATCTTATTTTCTTATAATCTATGTTCATTACCTTTTCTATATTCGCTTTGTATAATAACCCCCATCTGCTTAATAATAATTATATCAATGTCTATTTTATTACCCTAATATACATCATACTTCAATTATTACCAAATCTCTACACCTCATTGAAAACTAAAACACCTAAAACTAAAACTAATATAACACATTAACATCATACTCTAACATCATTGTTATTTAACATATTGATTGTTAATTCAATACCTTTTCAAATTTTCCTCCTGCATTAATCTATCTTGCTACTAATCTATATGCTAATTAAGGTCTCTGATCATGTCAGAGGAGTCTTACTAGCCCAAGCCCCCAATGACTTGGAAACTAAAACAGGTATACATATATCCCTATTGGGTTTCATAGTGACTTGTATTGTATTGGTAGCAATAGCTACCACCCTATTGCTACCACCCTATTGCTACCACCCTATTGCTACCACCCTATTGCTACCCCACCCTATTTCTACCACCCTTTTTCTACCACCCTATTACTACCACCCTATTGCTACCACCCTATTGCTACCACCCTATTGCTACCACCCTATTGCTACCAGCCTATTTCTACTATCCTATTTCCACCATCCTATTTCTACCTATCCTATTTCTGCCATCCTATTTCTACCATCCTATTTCTACCACCCCATTACTACCAGCCCATTTCTACCACCCTATATCTACCGCTGCTATTTCTAAACTATTTCTAAACACTATTTCTACCATCCTATTTCTACCAACCACCCTATTGCTACCACCCTAATGCTACCATCCTATTACTACCATCCTATTACTACCACCCTATTGCTACCACCCAATTGCTACCACCCAATTGCTACCACCCTATTGCTTCACCCTATTGCTACCACCCTATTTCTACCACCCTATTGCTACCACCCAATTGCTACCACCCAATTGCTACCACCCTATTGCTACCATCCTATTTCTACCATCCTATTTCTACCACCCCATTACTACCAGCCCATTTCTACCACCCTATATCTACCGTTGCTATTTCTAAACCATTTCTAAACACTATTTCTACCAACCGCCCTATTGCTACCACCCTATTTCTACCACCCTATTGCTACCACCCTATTGCTACCACCCTATTGCTACCACCCTATTGCTACCACCCTATTGCTACCATCCTATTTCCACCATCCTATTTCTACCATCTGATTTCTACCACCCCATTACTACCAGCCCATTTATACCACCCTATATCTACCGCTGCTATTTCTAAACCATTTCTAAACACTATTTCTACCAACCACCCTATTGCTACCACCCTATTGCTACCATCCTATTTCTACCATCCTATTTCTACCACCCTATTTCTACCAACGCTATTTCTACCGCCCTATTTCTACCAACGCTATTTCTACCCTCCTATTTCTACCACCCTATTTCTACCATCCTATTTCGACCATCCTATTTCTACAACCCTATTTCTACCACCCAATTGCTACCGCCCTATTGCTATCACCCTCTTGCTACCAGCCTATTTCTACCATCCTATTTCCACCGCCCTATTTCTACCACCCTATTTCTACCATACTATTTCTTTCATCCTATTTCTACCATCCTATTTCTACCATCCTATTTCTACCACCCCATTACTACCAGCCCATTTCTACCACCCTATATCTACCGCTGCTATTTCTAAACTATTTCTAAACTATTTCTAAACACTATTTCTACCATCCTATTTCTACCAACCAACCTATTGCTACCATCCTATTTCTACCACCCAATTGCTATCTCCCTATTGCTACCACCCTATTGCTACCACCCTATTGCTACCACCCTATTGCTACCACCCTATTGCTACCAGCCTATTTCTACCATCCTATTTCCAACAACCTATTTCTACCATCCTATTTCTACAATCATATTTCTACCACCCCATTACTACCAGCCCATTTCTACCACCCTATATATACCGCTGCTATTTCTAAACCATTTCTAAATACTATTTCTACCAACCACCCTATTGCTACCACCCTATTGCTACCATCCTATTTCTACCATCCTATTTCTACCATCCTATTTCTACCATCCTATTTCTATCGCTGCTATTTTTAAACTATTTCTAAACGCCATTTCTACCATCCTATTTCTACCACCCTATTGCTACCACCCTATTGCTACCACCCTATTTCTACCACCCTATTTCTACCACCCAATTGCTACCACCCTATTGCTTCACCCTATTGCTACCAGCCTTTTTCTACCATCCTATTTCTACCGCCCTATTTCTACCAACGCTATTTCTACCCTCCTATTTCTACCACCCTATTTCTACCATCCTGTTTCTACCACCCTATTTCCACCACCCTATTTCTACCACCCATTTTCTACCACCCTTTTTCTACTACCCTATTCCTACCACCCTATTGCTACCACCCTATTGCTACCACTCAATTGCTGACATCCTATTGCTACCACCCAATTGCTACCACCCTATTGCTACCACCCTATTGCTACCACCCTATTGCTACCACCCTATTTCTACCACCCAATTGCTACCATCGTTTTTCTACCACCCTATTGCTACCATCGTTTTTCTACCACCCTATTTCTACCACCCTATTTCTACCACCCTATTTCTACCACCCTATTTCTAGTATCCTATTTCTACTACCCTTTTTCTACCACCCTATTTCTACCGCTGCTATTTTTACCAACGCTATTTCTACCATCCTATTTCTACCAACCACCCTATTGCTACCACCCAATTGCTACCGTCCTTTTTCTACCACCCTATTTCTACCACCCTATTTCTACCACCCTATTTCTACCACCCAATTGCTACCACCCTATTACTACCACCCAATTGCTACCACCCAATTGCTACCACCCAATTGCTACCACCCAATTGCTACCACCCAATTGCTACCACCCAATTGCTACCACCCTATTGCTACTACCCTATTGCTTCCACCCTATTGCTACCACCCTATTGCTACCACCCTATTCTCACCCTATTACTACCACCCTATTGCTACCACCCTATTGCTACCACCCTATTGCTACCACCCTATTGCTACCACCCTATTGCTACCACCCAATTGCTATCACCCAATTGCTACCACCCTATTGCTACCACCCTATTCCTCCCGCTGCTGTTTCTACTATTTCTATCGCACCTATTTCTACCGCCACTATTACTACCGCCACTATTTCTACCGCTGCTATATCTACTGCTGCTATTTCTACTGCAGCTTTTTATACCTCTGCTATTTCTAGCGCTCCGATTTCTACACCTGTGGGACACCGCACGTTATGGGCGTTCGCACAACGTCCCCTGCGCGGTTGGTGGAGAGGACACTGCGGCCCTCCAAATAGTCTGCCACTAGCCGCCTCAGGTAAGCTGGCACCTCGTGATACCGGAGCGCCTCCCTGATGCAGCTGAATGGCAGACTATTGAATGCGTTGGCGATGTCTAGGGACACCACCAACAGCACTCCCCCGCCAGTGACGGCCTCAGTCGCCACGGCCTTCAGGCGCAACAGAGGCGCGATCGTCGAACGACCCCTCCTAAACTGTCCGTCAGACAGCGTCCGACAGATAGGGCCCCGTGCCAACGAGGTGCCGTTCGGTGCGGGCAGTTAGCACCCTCTTCAGTAGCTTGCCCACATCGTCGAGCAGCACTATGGGCCTGTAGGCCGAGGCCGACTGTGGAGACCGTCCCGGCTTCGGCAGGAGCACCAGCCTCCCCTCCTTCCAGCACCCAAGGAACCGTCCGGACGCCAAACACGCGTCGAACAGCTTCCTGAGGCGGGGACCCAGCTGGTCGAGGACCAGGGCCAGCACACGGTTGGGAACACCGTCGGGCCCGGGGGCGGGGGATTTGCCGCGCATACGCGCCAACGCTACCTCCATCTCGGGTTCCGTGATGGGCGGAACACTGTCATCGTCGCCCGGTCAGTGTCTGGCGAAGCCATGACCGGGGGCGTGTGTTCCGCCCGCCGTGGGAGCAGGTCCTCGACGACTCGCCTGGGGGCCTCAGCGCCGCGACCTGTTGGCGGTTATAGGAATAGACCTGTCGTTGTCGACCATCATTTCAAAGATGCTCGATAGCGACGGGTGCTGGACGTCGATGGCCTCTTTTTGCGAAGAGGTCATCTCAAGGAAGGAGGCCGCGGAGCGGGAACTCGCTTCGCAGGCGGCGGCCAGGGAGGGGGAGGCGGCGATACACGCATCTCCTCCCACCGCCTTAAATCCCCGGAAAAGCGCGGAAGGGACCGCTGTGGTTTTAGTGGGTATTCCGGCAGCATAGGCAGCCGGCGAGTCCCACACTCCCCGCCATCAGACGCTGGCGGGGGTTAGTGCGTAAACTGCATTTCCACAGCGTCAAAAATAAAAAAAAATGTCCTCGACGACTCGGGTGAGAAGGCCGGGCTGGAGTGTCTCGATTCGAGGTGTCGTGGAGCTTACTCACCGCCACACGATAGGGGTAACCCCAGGGGTCACGGTCGCCGGCGACTGGGCGGCGCAGGCGCGACTACCTGCGCGCCATGCCGGCCTAGCCGAGGCCGCGGGTGAAATGACCGGGAAGTTAGTCCGTCACCCGCCGAGAGGCCGATCGCGTGAGGAAAGACCGACGTCCTCCTCGAGGGGGGGACGTCGGTTGATGGGAGGTTACCTCAAATAGGGAGTATTCCGACGGGCCGACCACTGATGACAAGTAACCCTGCCCCGGTGGTCGGCCCAACGAGGAAGGCGACGTGGTTAACACCTATTTCATGGTTTTCAATGAAGAACCTTCGTACTGAATTTCATTGGAATAAGTTCAAAAGCGGCAAATTTTCATACTAATTTTGTACCCCTGTTTGACCCCCTTAAGAGATGAATTTTCCAAAATCCTTTCTTAGTGCTCCCCTACGTTATAAAGGGAACCCCTGTGCAAAATTTCAAGTTTCTAACTCTTATAGTTTAGGCCCTGCGTTGATATGTTAGTCAGCTTCTCCTTTTATATATATATATATATATAGATAAGCTTATAAAAAATCTGATTTGCCCATGGCCCAGAACCTGGGTACGCCCATGGTGACTTGGTTTACCTAAAAGACGAAAATATTTACACATGATTTTTGCAAGAATATAACCGTTTACGTAGCGGAAGCTCTCAAAAGGATAAAAATCCCTGATTTTGATACATTCTTCATTGGTGATCCGTTAGTATTGGTTTTAGTGTAATGATATATAGCTTACAGCCTTCCTCGATAAATGGCCTATCTAACACTAAAAGAATTTTTCAAATTGGACCAGTACTTCCTGAGTTTAGGGGGTTCAAACAAACAAACTCTTCATGTTTATATATTACTATAGATGTATCCTATGTATATACTATAATCTATATATATTATAACATAGTATATATTACACTTTTTTCTTATTAGTGTATAATTTTGAAAATCACGCCATCTGTGCAGCAAAGATATAACTAAGATTCGTACATTTTGCACATAGGAGGGTTGTTGATATTTTTATAAATACAGTTTTTTCGATATATCGATATTTCAAAATATATCATATATCGGGGTACGATATATCGAAATATCGATTTTTTTCCGCATGAGCACTTTTTAGCTTCGTTCCTTACAGGATTTCCATGATGAGTTTTTTTAGCTAAATTTTAGCCATAAATGATAATCAATAATTTAGTTTACGGGGATTTTGTAGAATACATACTTTACAAAAAACGATAAAACAACATATTTATTCAAAAAAATATCGACCCTCGATACTTACTTTTTTAGTATCGAACTATCGATATATCGTACAAAAAATATCGGTGATAAGTATCGATATTTTTAAATAATAATAATGATAATTCGATATATCGATATTTTATCAACAGCCCTAGAATAGTAATTAAAAATGTACTGGTGACTTTGATTTTCACTTTAGTAAGCCACAGTAATAAGCGGTTCTTGTGTATTACGTTAAATGCTCATTGAGTAAAATTATTACGTAATATTATTTATATTTTCTGTGATTAAAACGGCCATTAGTCATGGAGCCTCTCGCTTACAAACCAAATAAAACAACGGAATTCTTCTATAAAATAAACAAAATTGTTTACTTCCTCGGAATTCCAAACCTATGGATAGAAGATTTGAATTTTTCTAAAATATTCGTAAAGATATACCACTGCGTTACGAGTTTCAATAGTATTGTGTTTATTCTTTGGCTAATTATAGAATACGGGGCTCTTTTCACACAAAACAATCTAACTACAAAACAAAATAACAATCTTTGGATGTACACAATGTCTCATACAATATTGTTCTCATTTTGTTGTATAATAATAAGTAATAAGAAGACAGCGAGATCATTGTTTTACAATCTAACAGTCGCATTGAAGAAGATTTACAATGACTCTGAGGTGGAAAGAAATATGATTAAGAGTTCCACGGCATATGTGACAGCACTCATTTCATTTTCTATTTTATCAATGATTGTGGCAAGTTTCGATGCTTTCATGGAAACAGTTCGAAATAGTAGGTATTAATGGTGAAAATATCTATTGCATGTGGTGACGGGTTAATAATATATTGTGTCATAATCTTTTAATTTGTTTTGGGACTTAAAATTAATTGGATCGCCTCTAGGAATAGGCAACAACAATTCCCTAGGAAAGTTATAACATTACAATCGCTAACCCGTTTTTGAAGCGTTACTATTATTAAACTCTTAGAATAATAACGTATAGAAGTTCGCGCACAAAAAATTAAGCCTTTAAATTGGTGCTTACGCCGGCAATAAATTATGACGGTATGTGCATTCAAATGGTGTCACAACACATTTGAAAAACATAATAAGTATAAAAAAAAAGTATTTCGACGATTTATGTTAATAAAAACAAAATTTGATTTCATAATTTGTATAGCGGTGTGCGTGTGTACGTGGTTAATCGACTGCGCGCATGTAGTATTGTTTGCTTCAAATTTTTGATTTGCTTAAGTACCGACACTATCCTTTTATATGTTATTATTCTAAGATTGAACTATATTTTTTAATAGGCTATGGTATTGGCTTTTCCGTGTGGTGCCCGAGTAATTATACAATTCATAACCTTCTATCTCACTCATAACTGTCGTCAAAGCGATGTAAATGCAGATAAAATCTATCCGTGTAGTGATGGAGTAAGAATACAATTCAGCACCCCCTTTCTTGCACGTGGGTAGCGTAAAATACGAGTAATGGATATAATATGCTTACAACAGAAGGCAAGAGAAGGAAAACTCGAAATGAAACCCTATACTAATACGTCTGACCAAGGTGGTATAGTAAGTTAATATCATGATTTCTGGTGTTTACGCGAGTATTACATATTGTAAGTAAAACTATTTTACGGATTTTATCGCGTTTGTATTTTCGTTAGACATCTTAGTTCGCCTGTGGCTATGAAGGCTGTAAAGTGTTCGAAATGTCGGGCAATCAAAAGTCAACGCAATATAAAATTATTTTTTGCCAAAAAAACCCGACTTCAAAACGCAATGCAAACAAAAAGATCGTTTATATAGACAACGTAGATAATGTATTTTTGTTTTGATTAATTTATATTTGTTGATTTATCCAAAACCACTTTTTTTTTTGGGGTGGGCTGCGGTCGGCGCACTCCTCACACCACTCCGTCCGGGGCGACAGAGGAGCGTAAGCACGCACACCCGCAACCACCCGAACATCACGTCGCCTTCGTCGTTGGGCCGACCACCGGAGCAGGGTTACTTGTCATCAGTGGTCGGCCCGACGGAATACCCCCTATTTGGGGTACCCTCTCATCGACCGACGTCCCCCCCTCGGGGAGGACGTCGGTCTTTCCTCACGCGGTCGGCCTCTCGGCGGGTGACGGACTAATTCACCGGTCACGTCACCCGCGGCTTCGGCTAGGGTGGCATAACGCGCAGGTAGTCGCGCCTGTGCCGCCCCAGTCGCCGGCGGCGGGTCGCTTCGTCGAGGCTGCGCTCCTCGCGCGCACGGTCCGCGACCTCCTTCTGCGAGATCACTGCCTCGCAGAAGGCTGCGACCGCGTCCCAGTTCCTGACGCTATCGAGCATCGCTCAAGCAATGGCCGGCAGCGTCAGGTTGGCACCGATGATTGCGACGAGTTCACGACGCTGCGCTGCCCAGGCGGCACAAACCTCGAGCGTATGCTGCACCGTGTCCTCGTCGCAATCGCAGTGGTGGCAGGACGGTGTGCTCTCCCTCCTAGCGACCATTTACAGATACTTGCCGAAGCATCCATGCTAGTGTTGCCCAAATGCAAGACCAAGACGAGACTTAGACCGGTCTTGGTCTTGGTCTTGCAACATCACACCTGGTCTCGTCTTGGTCTTGGTCTTGCGCACCCCAGTCTTGGTCTTGGTCTTGGTCTTGCGCACCCGAGTCTTGGTATTGCAGCAAGAGTCTTGCAAAGTTTTGCAGTTAGAATAACGTAACAGTAATTTATCATGGCAATGAAAAATCCAACTAAATTAATCAAATATCCTGTCCTATCTATCCATCTGCTAGCCTATAGTTCACTATTGGATACAATACTTACCACTGGAGAAAATTACTCTTCTATTCCCCTGGTGTTCCATTAGACAGCGTTACTACTCTTATGACAGGACTTTCGACCCTATTTTCTTAAGACGTCACCACACGAGGCAGTTGATACAATAAATTTTATGTCATTTTATAATCAATGCGATATTTTACAATTAATGCGATTGTTTATATTTTCCTTCAAGTTAAGTGGTATGTATCTATTGTATTTCCAGTTTAGTTACTGATACTCTGGATACTTGAAAAAACCTGTTGCTCTATTGCCTATATAAATACTTTGGCCGCTGGATCCATGTAGCTCTTAATATACTATTTATTCAAGAACATATAAAACTGATTTAAAATTTTATGGTTTTAATACTTGTAAAATGTATGATATTCGTCGTCATCGTCACAGCTCATAAAAGTGCCACTGCTGGGCTTAAGCTTCCTTCCAGTAAGAGGAAAATTGATCTACTATACCACGCTGGTCAAACATGTTGGTACAGGGTTTTCTTTCTAGTTTCACTTCTCTTGCACATATGTTATATACACAGGGTGTATCAGGTTATGGGACAACTGTTCATGTATGTTGTAGTTCAACAGTCATAGATCATAATTAGAATGTACATTACACAAAAACAATATAACGTAAAAGTTATAGTGATTACAAAAATGTGTGTCTAAGAGTTTATGCCTTAAATTTTATGCATTATGTAGGTATGTACAGACAGGATATATGTAAGCATATAAAATTTCGACAGTATAAATAGGTATTAGATTTGCGCGAACCTTTCAATGGTTACGTAGGTACAAAGGCGACTCATCAACGGTCATCGGCCGATCAGCTGATTTATGTTAAAGCGAAGTTTGTCTTGCTTATGCAAACGTAATCATTGATTTATTCAAATTCTAATGAACATTTAACAAAATACGAATATGTTGTAGATTAAGTATCATTCCTTTATACATTTTAATCAATTTACACGAAAAAACGATGACAAAATTGAGAACTTACATGTCTCTCAATTCATTAACGAATCGATATTTTTATTTCAATTTTTTTTCATGGGTTCCTAACACCATTGCCCGATCCGATTTGATACGACATCCACGGGTAAGAGAGTGGTGAATTATATTCGTACTCTGTCTTTTTTTTTTTTGTGTGTGTAGCTGTTCTGTGTGGTCGCAGATGACCTTGACAGCTTAACGCGGTCAATGGGTGAGCGCTGATGGCTCTCAACCCGGTAAGTAAGTTAAGCGAACATCGCCCGAGGGCTCCCCCCTGTGGGGAACGGACCTCGGCTCGGGGCGTCGCTGAGAGCAAAGTGGGCGTGGCCAAGTTTAGGTTAATGACTTTTACGCGGCGCGGTTTTCGACCTCGACGGCGAGGCCGATACCGCGGAGTTTTATCTGTTATCGCTGCGCGAGCTGTGTAGGTCCTTTCTTGGGTGATCATAATAGCGTCATCTTCTTCTTCAAGAAGATGACGAGGACGTCGGACCGCGGATATTTTTGAGGGGACGTAGTTTACCACCCCAACCACTAGTGGATTGGGGTGAGTCGTGGCAGAGGCAAAATAGCGCTGGGAGCAACGCTTCATGTACTGCCTGATGGTGATCGTACTCTGTCCCTACATGGACATATATATAGATTAATTGTAGGCATATTTCTATGTCCAACAGTGAACGTCGTTGGGCTAATGAATAAACGGATATATAAATACGAGTATGTATAATGGGCAAGAGCACTCTCGTGATTACGGTATTTTTGTCCTTAAGCCTTGCCGAAGAGTAATTCTGAAAAGCCAACACCAACATTGGGAATCGATTGGCCAATAGATGGATATCTCAAGACTGATTTGACTTGCCGTGTAGTGACGGAGTAAGAATATAATTCATCACCCCCTATTTTACCCGTGACTGCGAACCCACGACTAAGGGCTATAATATATAACATCAGTGCAAGAGAAGGAAAACTTGACATGTATGACCTGTAACAACACGGCCGATCACCGTGGCGATTCCCCTCCGGCCACGGCCGATTCTCCTCCTGTTATGTAGAAGACACGAGCTCAACCGTATATAAGCTGAAATGGTGATTTGAATTAAATGCAAGACCGCGAGACTCTTGCAGGCCCAGTCTTGGTCTTGCTCAAGTCTTGCAGGGCCAGTCTTGGTCTTGGTCTTGCAAAAATTAAGCGGTCTTGGTCTTGGTCTCGGTCTCGCATTTCTCGCAAGACCAAGACCAAGACCGCAAGACCAAGACTTTTTTGGGCAACACTAATCCATGCCCCGTCAAGATCTACACCAGTCGGAAGGAAAGCAGACGTATGTGGGTTGCGATGATGATGATGAATTTTACTCCTATTGTGCAATAGGCTCGAGCATATATGAGTCGATATGATGATGAAGACAAGATCGTTTTGATGCTTACTGCGCAATTCTGCATGAAACGACTAGTATAAGTGGTTAATAAAATGTTATTTTACAGAGGCAACCTTTACAACTGTAATACATGCATACCCTGATGTGAACGATGAGTCAGCACAAGCCAATATTGTGCGAGCGATCTGCTATGGCATTTGGTGGATTTTTATGTTCCGAGTATTCGCGGCATATATTCTGGTGGTACCACTTACAACTTGCCTAAGTTACCAGTATAAAAACTTGCAGAGCTACTTCTATAATCTCAATAAAATATTTAGCCGAGATGATTTGAATCAGGAAGAGAAAGAGGAACAGTATGAAAAACAGTTTATTGTTGGAATTCAAATCCATTCGGATACAATACGGTAACTATATGATTAATATGTCACAAGAATACCTTTTATATAGACATGGTGAAAGAATTTTTGAAATCGGCACAGTAGTTTTTGAGTTTATTCATTACAAACATACGCACACACAAAAATACAATTCTTTTCTTTTTATAATATTAGTGTAAATGGAATCCTCTGTATCGCTAAATACTTGTTAAATCGTAAATTCATTTGCTTTTTCCTTGACATTCGAGTTAACGAAATGCCACTGTATTTAGTTAAGTATCTTAAGATAGGATTTATAGCAGCAATTTGTACTTTTAATGGACCTAGAATGTACTCAATTAGGTACTTTTACTCAGAATTCGGTACTTTTACTCATAATTTAGTTTTTGGCAGGTATCGTATCGAATAAATAGTAGTGAGTATCCATGTGAAACTTGACCTTACAGCTTATATTTATGGTAACGTCATCTAGTTCATCAAAACGTAACGAACCTCTAAAATGTGGCTCGCAATATTCCTAAAAAAAAAAAGCTCATCGCGACAGATCCCAGGAAAAGTACTCAGTACTCGATACTTTCGGTTTGATACTTTATTGAGTACGATACTTTTTCTTCGATACTACTCATGAGTACGATACTTTTTGATCGATATCGTGTCCCTCAATGCATCCCTCCATTTCCTTGTCAACATCTTTAAAGCCAAAGACTTTTATATAAGCCAAGCCTTTTATAGTGGCACAGTCGACTTCTATCTACAGCCGCGGGCCAGTCCACAGTCCAGTACCATACTTTTGAAATCGAGGTCCGAGTACATTTATTACTGCACTTCGTTCGGTAAGCGAGAGAGCCGGCAGCTCAAGTTCCTAAGGGTGTTTTGGTGTGGTGAGTTTTAGAAAGGTTGATTGGCAGTAGTATCACTTATCATCATGTATCCTGTTCCTCATTTACCACCAACAGCAATCAAAAAAGTAAATAAATATAAGCAAAGAAATATAAGCAAAAAAAAAAAGAAAAGAAATCAGTTTGAGAGAAGGCGAATTAATATTGTGTTAAGGCGAATTGACATCGTTCTATGAAAGCTCAATACTAGTAGCAAGGATTTATATCTTAGAAGAAGAAAAAGAAAGCAATAGCTGAACGGGAAGATAACATAGCACTTTAGTAAACTGTGATTCAAATTTGAACTTTTCAAAGTTAATGTGTATTATAAATTGTAATTAATGTTGAAAAAAATTGTTTAAAGAAACATGGCTGCGTAATTCTATAAAAAAATATCGAATTATATATCGACGCCCCCAAGCAATAACCTAGTAATAGCATTTTACTGGATTTTTTTTTATTTCAAATTTGACATCTTTTTTTTTTTGGGACTAATCCCACCACACATTCCCACCATTGTTACTTCTGTAAGCCAGGATCCACAATGGTCTCCATAAATGACACCGAGGTTTGACCCTCAGGCAGTCCCGGGATATGATTTTAATTGTCTTGGGACCCGCAACAAATTTAATTAGAAAAGATTAAAGAGGAGGAGTTGGAAAGAGAGATTCCACTTCCCTCCTAGGCAAAGCGGGAGACAGGAAAACAAAATGACTAGTCAGCCAATAAGTAAACAGGAGTACAGCTACGATAGCGCAGCAGTACGGCACCACGGATACGGAAGAGCTTAACGGGGCCTATATGTGAGCGTTAAGATTGATTGCTACAGTAGGTATGGCAGAAACGCATGAACGCATGGAAATTTTCTCGAGTTGCTACAAGGTCCGTATAGTATACTACCCCACAGGTGACTTGCAAACTGTTTAACATAAGGTTACGCTCGTTTCGCCAGAGATCGCACTCCCAGAGAATGTGATGTGCTGATTGTTCATACTCGTGGTCAGATGTGGAACATTGACATAATGGTGATGGTACGAGTTTAAAAGAAAATAATTTACTTTTAAAGTTGCCATGGCCAGTTAAAAATTGGGCCACGAAGTGGTCAACCTCCAGCCACACCTTCTCCAGGCGCTCCCGGATGCATGGAAAAAATAGATAAAGATGACGACCTTTCGATGATGAATCCCATCTTTCTTGCCATTCAGTTAAAAGTTCCTCATAAACAATGGATTGTGGTGCAAACAATCTATCAATTTTATTTCGGTCGCGCGGTAGAAGGAAATCTGTATTCATAGTTTCCTTTGTGGTGTAATACATTGACGCTCGTCTCTGAATCTCCAAATCAACCGGAAGTACACCCGCGAGTACTGGTAAGGCCTCGGTACTAACCGTTCTATAGGCTTTACATAAGAATATTAGGGCCAATCGTTGGCTCTGTAGTAATTTAAGGCGAGCCGCCCCTATGGTGGCCCTATCGGCCCATACAGGTGCAGCGTAACAATTACACCCCAAATATGTGGCCATGTATATGGTTTTAAGTGTATTAAAGCGAAGGCCCCAAGTAGATGTGGATATTCTAGTAAGCGCGTAGAAATTTCGTTTCGCTTTTTCGCCTACAGTTTTAATATGTTCAATAAATGAAAAAAATTTTTCTAAGACTAGGCCGAGATAGCAAACTGATTTCTTTTTGACAGTCATATTATTAAATTTTATACGCGGCGCTGATTGTAAATGTCCTTTTAATAAAAGATGATATGTTTTTTGTGGTGCGAAGGCAAGCCGGTTTCGTGTACCCCTATCGAATATATCATTGAGGCATGTTTCCGCTAATTTCTCTAAACCATCCCTTGTGTTCGATTGTATAAGTAAAAGTCCGTCGTCTGCATAGCCGATCAGTAGACAATTTTTCGGTAGAGGTAACTCGAGAAAATCGTCAAAACCTAAATTCCATAGATATGGACTTAATACCGAACCTTGAGGGCAGCCCATCGTCAGTGGTTTCGACACAGCATGGTGACCAAGTTTCAATTTAGTCGAGCCATTTAAAAAGTACGACTGTATGATTTGGTAGATATTTCTATAGCAACCACGAGCCTTTAATTTAAGAAGTAGCATTGGCCACCAGGCGTTATCGAAAGCACCTGAGATGTCCAGGAAGACACCTAGTACGTATTTAAAAACGGATGCGCTAATGACACGTCTTACCGCAACGGCCGCGTCGATAGTTGATTTGCCGTGAGTGAAGCCGAATTGTTTATGATTGAACGTTGGTCCACCCGGCAATAAACGAGGAACAATGAGACGTTCTAAGAGCTTGCCTAATGAAGGCAGTAAGGTGATTGGTCGATATGACTTCGGGTCGTCTGGTGGCTTATCACCGCCTTTAGGAATTATACGTATATAACCGCGCCGCCATATACGAGGAAAAATGCCTTCAGTTATGCAACGATTAAAAATTATTAACATTGAGTCGCCCGATGCTCGACTAGCTTCTTTGATCATTTTATTTGATATTTTATCTTCGCCAGCAGCCTTGTTGAGGGGAAGAGTTCTAACGGTATTCATAAACTCGGCAAGAGATGGAAGGTCAGACATAGGCGAGAGAGGTGGCTCGGCGGCCCATGCACGTATTTGTTTATGATGTTCGCTGTCGACTGAGATGGTCATCGTCTGGGATTAACGTATTTAATAAAACTTCCGTGGTCTCCTCAATACCCGTAGTGTGTTTACCGTTCACTTTACTAAAAAATTTGACATCTGTAGGCGAGGACTCATATACGATTTTTTTTTTTGGATTTTTTCTATGGTTAATTACAAAAATATAACCAATGAAAGTTTTATTGCACGGAAGTTCTATTAGATTTTTATACGACAAAAATGAAATATTACATTATTACTTTTTAAATTTCATGACTGATAATTGGTATTATAATAATACCGTAATATAATTTATGTTAAATTTTGGTTACTGCGATTACAAGTTTATTGCAGTGAAATATGAGACATATTATTTGGGAAACGGTTAGTAACAGTATTCATACGAATTAAAATACACGATGAAACGTGTGTACTGGCGTAGATTACACGGCAATAAGACAGTTATATAACTTTACAGTTAGTCCCTTCATTGAAATTTCTTGGTTAGATACCAAATAAATAATCATTATTGTTCTATTACTTTTAAAAATTAACCGCAATAATCTCGTAAGTTGATATTACTGAATTCATCTTTATAATTCAATATGGTAATATACAATTACTGTTAAAACGTTACAAAACATTTTACGTAATATGTATTTTTATGTATTACATGAATCTTTGAATATATAATGTAATTCTGATACTATAAGGGGGCGTCCATAAATTACGTGAGGTGTTTTTTTAGATTTTCTGTACCTCCCTCCCCCCCTGGTGAGATGTCGTGAGATTTTATTCAATCCCCTCCCCCATCCCCCAATCTCACGTGAGATTTTCAAAATAGTAAATGATCTTAATCTTATTACGATTACGCTTAAGATTAAATGTTAAGCATGTACAATCTGGATTAAATGGGCCAAAATAGTATAATTTTTTTTGTTTCAATAAGAAAAAAAATTGCGTGATATTTGCCGAGACCCCCCCCCCTCTCTCCAACGTAAGATTAAATGAGATTTGACTCGACCCCCTCCCCCCCCTTAAACATCTCACGTATTTTGTGAACGCCCCCTAAGGTTATTCTATAAAAAAAATAACTTTCATTTGATACATTTAACATGGCGAAATAATGATTCACTGAAAAGATATAGCTAAAAAATATAAAACATTAACTCCTGAAAAATTTGAGTTTTGTGATTACTGGGTTATTGCTTGGGGGCATCGGTATAATGCCGTTCAAATTGTCCTTTTTGGCTAGTGTAGACATTTAATATTACATGTAGGTAGATAGCAGACAGTAGTAGGTTAGAATATAAAATTGGGTATAATAAAGCATATGAAGATGCTATCATCATCTAAGACTTATATAAGTCCCATTACCGGCCACGAGCCTCCTCCACAATAGGCAGGCAATTGACCTTACCCATCTCAGCCCATTTACGAACCATTGTTGGGCTTGGACTTCCTCCACCTTGCGAGGAAAATTGACCTGCTATAGCAGGCTAATCAGACAAATTGGTATAGGGTTTTCTTTAGAGTTTATCATCTCTTGCATAGATATTATTGCGTATTATATCTCTAAGTCGGCTTTTACGACATTCAAGTGCAAGATAGGGATTGGTGAATTGTATTCATATACCGTTACTACACGGTAGGGATATGACTTGGAGAGGTAAAATCGATTAATAAATAATCGAATTTTCTTTTTTTAAAATAAATCGATTTGCAAAAAAATCGATTAATTATTTTTAATTAATCGATTATTTTTATAATCGATTTTTTTGACTATTCGTAGTTGTTTTTTAAAGCTTTTCTTGCGACAGGATTGCGATGACCTTTTTTGTAGGAAATCTGAAAGTGATATTTATTTTCTACTAGCAACCCGCCCTCGCTTCGCTTCGGTTTCAGTCACTTAAACCCGCGTAGTTCCTGTTCCCGTGGGAATACCGGGATAAAATGTAGCCTATGCTACTCCCTGATATTATAGCTTTCCATTGGTGAAAGAATTTTTGAAATCGGTTCGATGGTTTAAGCGTGAAAGCGTTACAAACAAACAAACATCCTTACTTTCGCATTTATAATATTAGTATGGATATAATAGAAAACTTAAAATTTAAACAAAAAAGCAAATACTAAAATAATCGATTAATTTCAATATAAAAAAATAGTTTTCTTTTATTGATTATTAAAAATCGATTACTACAAAATATAATCGATTAAAATCGATTAATATAAAAAATCGATTATTTTTGCACATCCCTACTACACGGACAAATACTAAGATTTATTTTTACAAAATTTACTTAATAATTTTTTGGTTCTCAGGTGCGTTGAACAATGTCAAACTGTATGCGGTGGTGTATATAGCGGACAAATACTTTTGAATCTACTAGTCATTGTATCAGTCATGATACAAATAGCGGTATGTAAATATAAAATCGTCCGTATGGTGACGATATAAGAATACAATTCGCCACCCCATTTCTTTCCTGTGGGTATAATAGACGATTAAAGAATATAATATGCATATAACAATTATGCTAGAGAAGGAAACCTCGAAATGAAACCCTGTACCAACATGTTTGACCAGAATGTTAAAGTAGGTTAATTTCCCTTTCATAGTAAGGGTCCAAGCCTAACAATGGGACCTAAATGGGCTGGGATAATAATGATGATGATGAAATATATTATTATCATTGTCATCATCACAGCTCATATACGTCCCACTGCTGGGCTCGAACATTCTTCATACTCGGAGGGATTGATTCATTGACCTACTATAGGTACTACGCTCGTGAGACATGTCGGTATAATGTTTCAATTCAAGTTTTCCTTCTCATAGATGTTTCATGCATATTGGATCCACAATCGCACGGAAATAACAATAATCTTCATCATCATCATCATCATAGCTCAGATGCGTCTCACTGCTGGGCTTAAGGGAAATTGACCTACTATACCTTGCTGGTCAGACGTGTTGTTATAGCATTTTTCCTTCTCTTGCATTATCTACCTATTTATAATCCCGCTTTTTTTTTTGGGGTGCGCTACGGTCAGCCTACCCGTCGCACAGCTCCGTCCGGGGCAACAGAGGGGCGGTACGCGCGGTAACCCACCCGTGACATGTCGCCTTCGTCATTGGGCCGACCACCAGAGCAGCGTGACTTGTCGTCAGTGGTCGGCCCGACAAAATACCCCTTGAGTAGCCTTTCCTCGACCAACGTCCCCTCCTCGAGGAAGACGTCGATCTTCGTCACGCGGTCGGCCTCTCGGCGGGTGACGGAATAACTCCCCGGTCCAGTCACCCGCGGCCTCGGCTAGGGCGGCATCAGGCGTAGGTAATCACGCCTGCGCCGCCCCAGTCGCCGGCGGCGCGGTTCGCGTCTTCGAGGAGGTGCTCCTCGCGTGCGCGCTCCACTGCCATTTATAATCCCTCTAGCTGTCCCAACAGACGCTGTTCCGATCAAATTAAAAAAAAAAAAGAATTCTCCTTGAAATCGACAGCAGCGCCACCTACCGGGTCCAATTATGAATCTAAACTATTCCCGAGTCCCCTTGAACACGCACAAAAAATTTCATCAACATCGGTACAGCCGTTTAGGAGGAGTGCAATTACAAACACACGAACAGAAGCTTTATATATGTAAAGATTGTCGTCTATTACGACACCCACGGGCTTGAGAGAGGGTGGTGAATTGTATTCTTACTCCGACACCACACGGAAAATAAAATAATAATAATATAGACTATAAATTGCAATTAAGTTTTCGCTTTTCAGAAGTCCGAACACACTTTATCGAATGTATGTTCTGCATTATTAACGGGCTTCGCTATACTTATATGTACAGGCTTCTTTATGTGGAACGCTGGCGATGTTACCGTTGAGGTTTGTTTATAGAAAATCATTATTATTCGATAATTAATTGAATTAGGCGAATACATTGCGAATGTCCATTATAATTTTAAGATATTCCCACGTTTATCAATATATTGCGCATGCGGAATATGCATTTGAAGACCAACTGTTTTGAGGATAGCTCGTTTATAGACGAACTTTGTGTCGAATTAGGATCAGTCACTTGCTGGACGAATAAGCATTTTGTCCAATTTCCCTTCCATTGTGGAGCAGGCTAGAGCCCAGCAGTGGGACGTATGAGCCTAGAAGATGAAGGATTTTGTCATAAGTTTCGTTAAATCGTGTATGCCGTGCTCAGTCTATTTGCAACCATTTAAATAGATTTATATGTTAATGGTAGGAAAATAAGTTTCTCTTACAAAAATCTTTTTTAGTCAAGTGAGCGCCGGCCCGTAATATTCCATGTTTTGGAGAAATTTGCAAGATTAAGTTTTAGAGATTGGTCATTACATATGAATAAGAATTCCTTAATATCTTATTTTATCTGAATCTTATCTCGTAGTCCTTATATTCTTGAAGCGTGGCTTATACTGATTAACCGTAGGAAGGTGATGGTTTCCCTTCCTATCCCCATTTTTTTTTATTGCCAACGATGGCAAACAAACAAGCAGCACACCTAAAGGTAAGTGATACTGTCACACATAGATCTTTGCGATACTAGGGGCATAGCTTAGCGGTTGCCTCCTGTGAAAAAAATGCTCTTCTTAAACCTCGCTTAAAGAAGAATATATTATAGCACTCGAGAAACACAGCAGCAGGTAGCTCATCTCAAATCCTGCACGTACGCGGGAGAAAGGATTGCTGGAAACGTACAATCACTTCAGAACACGAAAAGAAACTTTTGTTCAATTTCAATATCAAGTTACATTTATTATTAGCTTCGTAACTAGCTGTATTTACGTTGTAATTATTTTTTTTATATAATTGAAGGGAGTGATGGTTTCTTTAATAGGTAAACTTGTAAACAAACACCAAAATCTTTACTGCATAATATGAGAAATGAAAATTGATATCTTTCCAAGAACTATAAAGGTAAAACAGCCCAACTAAAACTTGTGCTCTTGCGGTAACTGACACAACCAAAACATTTACATTCTATTCTATGTTAGTAACTGAAACTTTTAATTGGGAATCGTTAAATAATTTTGAAAAAAAAAATATTTAAGAAATAAATAAAAAAAGGCATTGTTTGCATTCAACCATTGTATTGTTTTGCTGAAATCTTTTTAATGAAAACTGCTCTACAGTTTAGTGGTACAGTATTAGATCTAAGGATATTATGTAACATTTACTATATTTTTCTTTTCGGGTGGGTTGCGGTCGGCGCCCTCCTCACGCCACTCCGTCCGGGGCGACAGAGGGGCGTAAACACGCACACCCGCAACCCACCCGCGATGCACGTCGCCTTCGTCGTTGGGCCGACCACCGGAGCAGGGTGACTTGACGTCAGTGGTCGGCCCGACGGAATACCCCCTATTTGGGGTACCCTCCCATCGACCGACGTCACCCCCTCGGGGAGGACGTCGGTACATTTACTATATGTAAGGATTTTGTCCATTCCATTCCGATCGCCCGAGACTAAATAGTGTTCGAAATGTCTCGCAATCAAAAATCAAATACAAACGCGATAAAATTCGTAAAAATAATTTTATTTATAATGTTGTAATACTCGCGTAGGTAAAATCAGAAGACATTACATATTATAAGGACTTTTTGATAATAAATAGTTTGAATTCCATATTTACACGTACATTTCAGGCTTCACATGTGTCTACAGCTATATATTTCTCAGGATGGGAGAATTGTAGAGGTGAATCATCTATTCGCATCAGAAATTTAGTTACAACTACTATGAATAATGCTCAGGTAAGAATTTATCATCATTGTTCAGTCCTCTGTCATCCACTGTTGGATGTAGACCAACCTTATAAATGAGAGGATACGCGGTAATCGCTATTTTTGGTAGGCGGGCTGGCGATAGCAGTGAGGTTATACGTATCCCAGAAGAAAGCTACTATCCTACCGGGCTGGCCACGGATGTCAAGGTTCTCGCGAAGGGGAATGAATAAGGTGGGTTATGGGGCCGCGCGCCGCCCTTTTGCCACCCCAGATGGAATAGACAGCGTGCGTTCTGACCGTACCCCACCAAAAAAAGGAGAAAGCTTCTGTTCACTTTTCCAGCAAGACTCATCATTATCATCCTGCTTTTATCCCATTTAGTCTCCGTGTGTTGACGGAGTAACAAAACAATTCACCACTCCCTATCTTGTGGATGTCGTAAAAGACTACTTAAGGGATATAATAAGCATATAACGTTTATGCAAGAGAAGGAAAATTCAAAATAAAACCCTATAGCAACCTGTCTGACCAGCATGGTATAGTAAGGTCAATTTCCTTTCGAGGAGGAGGCTGGAGACCAACAGTAGGACGTATATCAGGTGAAATAATGATCATGATGATGAAGGTCATGGTGTTTATTAAAATACATATATGTATTCCAGCGACGTGTCATGCTGAAGGGCTTTGGTTATATTGAATTGTCATACCAGTCGTACTTAACAGTAAGTATACATTAAATTATATACAAAATTAAATAAATTGTAACTATTAAATATAATTTGTGTCCGTTAATTATATGTTTGTAAAGTCCCCCGCATCACAAGAATTATTTCCTTAGTTCAGAGGGTTGTCTTAAAGTTATCTAGTTATGTGGCCTTGGGGATAAGAAAATTTTTTTACAAGAGGGAGTTTCATTTATAAGTTCTTGCTGATGATGTCACGCTTACGGCGTGTGCTTAAACATTTTTAACAAAATAGTCCATGTGTATTTATCGAAATATTTCCATCTATATCCTGGTGATCGTCAGTTTCCCTACACTACTAAGGGGTTTTTTTTCTTTTTTTTTTGTGGGTGGGTCGCGGTAGGCGCGCCTCCGCACCACTCCGTCCGGGGCGACAGAGGGGCTTAAGCACGCAACTCCCGCAACCCACCCAAAAACCACGTCGCCTTCGTCGTTGGGTCGACCACTGGAGCAGCGTTAACTTGTCGTCAGTGGTCAGCCCGATGGGATACCCCCTATTGGGGTACCCTCCCGTCGGCGGCCTCGGCTAGGGCGGCATGAGGCGCAGATAGTTGCGCCTGCGCCGCCCCAGTCGCCGGCGGCGGATCTCCTCATCGAGGCTGCGCTCCTCGCGCAGGCGATCCGCCGCCTCCTTCCGCGAGATCACTGTCTCGCAGAAGGCTGCGACCGCGTCCCAATTCCCGACGCTGTCGACCATCGCCCTAGCGATAGCCGGCAGCGTCAGGTCCGTACCGATGATTGCGACGAGTTCACAGCACTGCACTGCCCAAGCACCGCAGGCCTCGAGCGTATGGCGCGCCGTGTCCTCGTCGCAATCGCAGTGGTGGCAGGACGGTGTACTCTCCCTCCTAACGACCTTGTGCAGGTATTTGGCGAAGCACCCATGCCCCGTCAAAACCTGCACCAGTCGGAAGGAGAGCACCCCGTGCCGCCTTTCCAACCACTGCATTAGCACCGGCCGGAAGGCCTCCACGGTTCGCACCCCGAACCGAGGCCTCTCCAGCCGGACTGCCCAACGGGCGATGACGTCTCGGCGGGCGTCGACGCGCCAGGCGGTGAGATCCCTTAACGAGACCACACCGCCCTCCGCTCGCACCCCCGTCACCCGCCGATATAGTCCGGCGAGCATCTCCGCCTCCAGGTCCCACGGGGGAGTCCCGGCCAACAGGCACGCTGCCTCCGTCGCCACCGTGCGGTATCTGCGGATGGCCCTGACCGCCATGACCCTCTGTGGTCGCCACAGAAGGGCCCTAAGTCGGACGGTCATGGACCCCGCCCACCGGTGCGCCGTACAGGGCCATCGACCGGATGACCCCCGCGTACAGCCGTCGGCACACTACTAAGGGGTGCCCGCGTACCCCTTTGATCTAGCACAGGGTTTGACGGATAACCTAATTATTAACGGAAAATTGAACTGGTGAAACTAGCACATCGAGAGGTGTCCAGTACATTAACATCAACCTGTCAGCGATGAACATGGCCTGATATAGGCTACTGGTTATAAGGTTCATGAACCTGAAGTTTATGACATGAAGAAATTGATTTAATTTTTGAAACATTGCTATAAATATCATCCTTAATCCAGAATTGCTTAGCAAGTAGATGAATGACATGATGGATATTTCAGATCCTGGTAATTCCTTGCAGGATTAGTCTCTGAACGCGAATCCTATACAGAAACCGTCTGTCTGCTCTATGTTTAGAAGTTGGTCAACTGATGCCTCAGTCTTGAACCACGACGTAACTCAAGTCGATTTGCCTACCCATTTGCCGTAGTTGAACTTATAATAAGATTAAAACTGTTAATGGTGAATTGTATTCTTACTCTGTGTGATGATGGAGTAAGAATACAATTCACCACTCCCTCTCTTGCCCGTGGATGTCGTGAAAGACGACTAAGGAATATAATATGTACATAACATCTGTGCAAGAGAAGGGAAGCTCGAAATGAAACCCTATACCAACATGTCTTGGGACCTGGAGGCGGAGATGCTCGCCGACATTTATCGGCGGGTGTCGGAGACGCGCGCCCGCGGGGGCATGGTCTCCCTGGAGGAGATCACCGCCTGGCGGGTCGACGCCCGCCAAGGAGTCATTGCCCGTTGGGCAGTACGGCTGGAGAGTCCTCGGTACGGTATCAGGACCGTCGAGGCCTTCCGGCCGGTGCTGATGGAGTGGTTGGAGCGGACGCACGGGGTGCTTTCCTTCCGACTGGTGCAGGTGCTTACGGGGCACGGGTGTTTTGGGAACCGACCTGGCGCTGCCGACCATCGCCAGGGAGATGCTCGACAGCGTCAGGAACTGGGACGCGGTCGCCGCCTTCTGTGAGGCCGTAATCTCACGGAAGGAGGCAGCGGTTCGTGTGCGAGTAGAGCTCCTATTCGGCGACACGTTCCGCCGCCGGCGACTCGGGCGGCGCAGGCGCGAGTATCTGCGCCTAATGCCGCCCTAGCCGAGGCCGCGGGTGATCGGACCGGGAAATTGTCCGTCACCCGCAGAGAGGCTGACCGCGCGATGGCGACCGACGTCCCAGTACGTTGAGAGGTGAGGTTACCCGAAAGGGTATTCCGTCGGGCCGACCACTGATGACAAGTCCCATCTGCTCCGGTGGTCGGCCCAACAACGAGGTGAAGTGAGTACGGGTGGGTTATGGGCCCGCGCGCCGTCCTTTCATCGCCCCGGACGGACAGGACCGCGCGTGCGCTTACCATAGCCCACCCATAAAAAAAAAAAATACCAACATGTCTTACCTGCGCCTGATGCCGCCCTAGCCGAGGCCGTGGGTGACCGAACCGGGGCATTTAGTCCGTCACCCGCAGAGAGGCTCACCGCGCGATGGCGACCGACGTCCCAGGACAGGGATGTCGAGAGGTGAGGGTACCCGAAAGGGTATTCCGTCGGGTCGACCACTGACGACAAGTCACCCTGCTCCGGTGGTCGGCCCAACGACGAAGGCGACGTGGGGTGGGTTATGGGCCCGCGTGCCGTCCTTTCGTTGCCCCGGAGGAAATGGACCGCGTGTGCGCTTGCCATAGCCCACTCATAAAAAAAAAGAAAAATACCAATATGTCTGACCAGCATGGTATAGTAGATCTAATTCCCTCCCATTGTGGAGGAGTGTTGGGAGGTACCCGAAAGGGACCACAAGGAACCCGGTGGCCAGCCCAGTGACAAAGGTGAGGAAGGTGAGGACGGTGTGTTATGGGGCCGCCCGACGCCATTTGTCGCCTCGGACGAAATGGCTGGTTGATCATAACCCATAAAAAAAGGATTAAAACTGTTAGCAAGAATGCCTTAGAAGAAATCGCTTACATGTTATGTATACAATACTATACAGACTTTAAAGCCGACAGATTAACCACGAATACTAGTATTAAAACTATATTTTCTTTTTTCAGATCGTAAAGTCGTCATATTCGGTATTTTCTGTTTTAATGTAAAAAAAATGCACTAAGGAAAAAAAATATTTTATTTACTTTTATGGGTGGGCTATGGAACGCACACGCGGTTCATGCCGTCTGGGGCGACGAAAGGACGGCGCGCGGGCCTATAACCCACCTGTACTCACGTCGCCTTCGTTGTTGGGCCGACCACCGGAGCAGGGTCATTTGTCGTCAGTGGTCGGCCAAGGAAATAAATGATGAAGATTATTTGTAATTCATCATTAGTAGTTCCAGTAACCACGTATAGTTCTAAAGATTCAAGTTGCACAAATTGGCACAAAATAGTTTTACCCCTTTGTAGTTAAATATTTTCTCTCTTAATTAGAGTAAGAAGACAAGACTAGGTATTTATTGCAACTCTAAAACATTAGATATTCTTACCTTGATGTACTTATGTTATTGTATATTTGCAACCCGCCCTCGCATCACTTCGGTTTCAGTCGCCCTACCCGCGTAGTACCCATTCCCATAGGAATACCAGTATAGCCTAAGTTACTACTTATATAAACAACTACCTGGTACTAAAATATTAGCAAAATCGGTCCTACTGTTTTGAAGATTATCCAAAACAAACAGATAGACAGACTTTTAAACCGGGCTTTAGGCATAAGCATCGTGCAAATAACCGTATCAACATGAAAAAAGCCCATTATTTTGACATCACAAACAGACCCATCAATTTTATTTATTTATATAGATTATAAAGGCATAAATAACATTTTCGTCCGTAAATTTGGAGGAAATCAATCGGTGCAGTATTTTACAGTAATATTCATAGAAATTTGCAAAAATATTGAAAAAAGAAAGTGTAGCGTAAATGACTGACATACCTACACTTTGGCACGTCTTTATGTTAAAACGTTGTTTCTGGTGATATGGCTTTCGCCTCTCTGATGGTTCTTTAAATACTTTATAGCACCAAAAGATTATCAAGAATGTAGCTACTTTTTTTTTTGGGTTGGGCTACGGTCGGCGCACGCGTCGCCCGGCTCCGTCCGTGGCGACAGAGAAGAATGTAGCTACTGTAGGTATACATCAAGGTTTACTAAGCAGACATTTCGTTTTAGTAGCTCAATTTTAAGTTATTGTGTATTTTTTTTAATTCGTAGTGTAAAATGAAAATATGCTGTCTGTACCGCGGTCTAATTCATAGAAATTGAACTATTCAATAAATGTGTGAAGCTTACGAACATGCTATTTTTATTTAAAAAAAAAACCCTGAAACAACAACCCTGAAAACATTATGTACCTCATAGAAAATTAGTTTGAAATAGGTACCTATTACGAAGTACCAACTAGGAAGGTACAAAATAATATAGGAAATGTCATATAGAGCTTACGCGCTTGGCGCTCGACCATGTCTTTTTTATTGCCGATGGTGGCAAACGAACAACCAGCACCCCTGATGGTAAGTGATAGTGTCGCAAATAGATCTTTTCTGGAATACTAGGGGCACTGTTAGGTCGCCGTTTGCAGTGGCAAATGTGCTCTTCTTGAACCTCGTTTTAAGAAATCCTCGGCGGTAATAAAAACAGGCTCATCACAATCGCAGTGTGAGTGTGATCCACGCCGCGTCGACGTTCCGTCAGCGCTTGGCAGACGTCCCGACCCGTCCGCTTGTTGACCACCTTTATTTAATTTATATACATATATCTAATTAGATAAATAAATAGTACATGACAAAGTATCATCGATTAACCTTTTGCTCTCCATTGCTGGACGTCGGACTCCTCCAAAAAATGCCACACGACGCGTTGTCATTCTTAGAAGGGTATTGTAATCGTCATGTTTGGCGAGAGGGTTGGTGATGGCAGTAATGCTGTCAGAAGAACCCCTCTAACGACTTCCACGTGATAGGAAGGGGTAGTGATAAAGGTAATGTTATACCGTAGCTTATTTATTTAACAAATACCTATAGTAAGTGGTAGCCGTTAAGAATATTACTAACCCATTGCTCGTAGGTGTCGTAAAAGACGACTAAGAGATTTACATCAAACTGGGCCAACTGAATCTGATGCCGTAGACGGCACCAGACCAAACCAGAATCAAAAATTACACTCCCAAGGAGGCTTGACGTCAGGCAGATGGGTAGTCATAAAAGTATTGTAAATTAACTTTTGTAATATGTTCATACGACTGGAGAAAAGTACACATTGCATTGACCTCAAGTAATTGGGGTGTGATGACGATATACCTATAGCGTAGTAAATACTTTAATTATAGAGTTCAAAAAGCTCCAAAGAATTAAATACGGCCAAATTCACTTCACAAAACGCACTTTCTTATATTTTTTTCATATTTATCCGATACTTATTACTGTAAGTTTTTAGTTAGAATTGTATAAAACCATGGCTAGACCCTATTATCTAAATTACCAAGATTTAGGATTTAAGAAGGTAGATTCCTATTAGATGAACTGACGAATGTTTTGAAAGTCGCAAGGAATCGTTGGTTGCAAGTGGTACATAACTGTTTCGAGTAGCATTCTCATGAGGAGGCCCATGTCCAACAGTGGATGTCTATCGGCTGATGGATGGATGGATGAACGTACGTTATCTATACTAATCTATACTAATATTATAAAGAGGAAAGATTTGTATGTATGTTTGTAACGAATTAGCTCCGAAACTACTAGACCGATTTCAAAAATTCTTTCACCAATGGAAAGCTATAATATTAGAGAGCAACATAGGCTATATTTTATCCTGATATTGCCACGGGGACGGCAACTACGCGGGTAAGACGACTGAACCCGAAGCGAAGCGAGAGCGAGTTGCTATTTATTTATAAAAAACTTGTTTACAAGCGAAAAATTACGTTGTTCGCCGGTAGATGGAGCAAGTCTGCAATAAAGACGACACATCATCATCATCACAGCTCATATACGTCTTACTATTGGGCTCGAGCCTCCTCCACAATAGGAAGGCAATTGACAAACGTGTGGGTACAGAGTTTTATTTCGAGTTTTTTATCTCTTGCATAGATGTTATATATATCGAGGGTTGGGTGCCGTGCTGCATCACTATCAGATCGGTCACACATCATGATGTAATAAAATAACACTTCGGATTTTAAACTATATTCAATAACTAACGTTAACACTATTTTCTATTACAACTAATGATTACGTATGCCGACAGCTAAATTACACGTTAGGGAAACGCGGTGAATTTGATACCACGTGGCAGCAACAACGACCGCTCTCCTTCGAGACTCATACCCAACTGAATATTCAATGAACCGCTCTCAATAACGAAAACTCGGTAATGTATCAAACGTTAACGGTCAAACGACAAACATCAAAAATCATTGCCAACGTTGTATCGAAAACAGCCAAGTATAATACTCGACGTTTCCGTAATCGATTGATTCTTAAAAACTTAAGATATGGCGCTAGAGGTAGTGATCCTGCGACATATACATATCATACCACGTCGTCTTACCATGTCGATTAGTCGTCTTTTACGACACCCACATGCAAGAAAGGAGGTACTGAATTCTATTCTTACTCCGTCACCACACGGTAATAAGAGGACAAATACGAGTGATAATTTGATTGACACACGCCAGTCCACGCTATTCGATTTGGTAGGAGCATTGAAAGAGTTTTTCAATTGGTATGGGTTCCCTGGTTTCGCATCCCATATTATGTCGCACGTATTCATTTTTTACTTCTAAAGAAATTTTTATAAGTAATTTAGTATATTCATTCGCAATTCTCAGTAATTTAAACAATATATATAGTTAATTATATAGCAACTCGCGCATATTTTTGCACGTTTAAACTCTTACTATACTCGTTCCAACCATTTATTTTACTTTTGGCAGGTCGAATTCTGATCAATTAGTGTTGTACCAATGTATTACGGATACTATGTTTTGTAATAATCGATTTTAGTCAGGAAGAACTTTTAATCGATTTAACACGGATATTTTATTTTTGCTTAAATACATATTTCATATTATTTAAAAACTTCACTTCTGTAAATATATTTGTTATTTGGGCACATTACTTTTTGCATACCCACTAATTCAGTCCTCCCAAAATATTTTACTTTGTACTTTGCAAAATAAAAAATAACTACTTTATGAAGCATTTTTCCATTAAGCGGGGTCCGCTGCTCCAAACTTTACTTAGAGACAATGGCGCCCTCGTCTGCGGTAGTAAATCACTAATTTTCTCATCCAGCCTACCCCTTTTTTTAAGCCGAATTGGCAACACTGAACGGCGCGCCGGCGACGCCATTTTGTTGTGTTGTCTGTCACTCGCAACAAGACTCCCGTGCTAGTCACATTTCTGTTCGCTGAGTGCTCTTTCATATTTTTCATACGCTGTGTTGAGTATTTATATTCCACCGTATTGATTTCATTGTTCTTACTTTGATTGAGTTGAGCGTATCGTTCCTCCCAGTAAGATTTTACTTGCAAAATGCCGAAAGGTATGGTGCTTAAAGGACAATCCAGAGAGTTAGTGCTGCGGCTTCGTGAATTTTTTGAAAAGGAAAGCCGCAATGGCGGGTTCCTTATACCAGTAACCCAAGTTAGAGACCGTGTTGCAGCAGCATTAGGTATTAGTGCTCCAACGGTGGCGAAAATCACTAAAGAAGCCTATGGTAGTAGTGGTATTGAACAGAACAAGCTATCTACGCCTAAGAAAAAACGTCAGCCCCGTAAAGTGACAGCAATTGACAGTTTTGATACTGATGCTATTCGTCGTCATATATACAATTATTACACAAGCAAAGAGATTCCTACTTTGAAAAAATTAGTAGCGTCTCTACGAAATTGTGGCTTGTTTTGTGGTCAAAAATCTTCTTTGTCAAAGGTGCTGCACCAAATCGGGTTCTTGTATAAAAAATCCGACAAAAGAAAAATTTTAATGGAACGTCGTGATAGGCTTGTCACGCTGTGAATTTTTAAGACAAGCGAAGAAAATAGAAGACTGGTCGAATGTCGTTTTCACAGATGAAACTTGGCTCAATGCCAATCATTCCATACCAAAAGGTCGGACTGACGATACTGCTGCTTCTTCTTCTGCAGTGCCAATGGGGAAAGGTGAACGCCTCATCATTTGCCATGCGGGAACTACAAAAGGATTTGTACCAGACGCTCTGTTAGCGTTCAAATAAAAAAAAAACAGGAGACTATCATGAGGAGATGAATGCGGACGTATATGAAAAGTGGTTCAGAGAAATGCTTACATCACTTGAAGAGCCATCAACAATATTTATTGATAATGCACCCTATCACTCTCGCCAAATTAATAAAATGCCAACACAGGCCAACAAAAAACACGAGATTATAAACTGGCTTCGTGATAATGGAGAAGATGTGGACGAATCCCTACTAAAAGTAGAATTACTTAAAATATTAAAAAGTAAAAAGCAGCCAAAACGATATGTCATCGACGAAATGGCAGCAGAATATGGGCATGTTGTAATCAGAATTCCTCCGTACCACTGTCAATATAATCCAATTGAAATGATCTGGGCACAAGTCAAAGGACACGCCGCAAGAAACAATACAACTCCTCCTTTCACAGCAAATAAAATGCTTGAACTTTTAAAAAACGCATGTGCTAGTGTGACGCCTGAAAACTGGGCGAGTGTCGTCAACAAGACAAAAAATATAATATTCTCTGATTGGGATCGGGAAATTGAATTTGACAACATACCTACACAAGAGTTAATAATAAACACTGCAGATGATTCAAGCGACGATTCGAGTTCGTATGACGAATCCGACGATTCGTTATAATAAAATAATATTAAAATATTTTGGTTGTTTTATTTCATGTTATAGCTATGATGAGAAGATTTTTATATCTCCCTGATACAATTTTAACGTGTTGTCTATTACAACAATTCAAAACTCAGTTGTCAGCTGACTTAACTGCAAATAAGTGTAATCGATTATTTGCGATTCATTAGTTTGCACCGAATACTTTTGATCCTGTCACTAGATGCGATAGAACGTAACTTTTTTTATAACGGAAATGAATTATCACTTAAATTTAATGAATAGAGCTATTTACGGCATATTAATGTATTTAGTGGGTAATAATTAAGATATATAAATATTATTGGGCAGTTTATATATTTCTCTGTTCACTCGTTTCAAAGTTAATAATTGCGTATAATGAAACAGTTACGTCCTAAAGCATGTGTCAAAAGTAAAATAAATGGTTGGAACGAGCATAGATATGAATGTATAAATGAAATTCATACATGGAACCTCTTCCTTGTTATTTATCTTTCTTAATTAAATTCCTTGCGCGTTCTAAAACTATTATATAATTTTTAGAGTAGGGCAGAACAAGTTAATGGGCGCCTACTAAGGGACATTAAAAAAAACACACATATTAGTAAACATTCTCATAATCTTTGATTAGACATTGTTACATTAATTATTAAAGTACATTTTAATCATAGTTATAATCAATCACAGTCTTGTATTAATGTACAATAACGATTTTAAAAATAAAGTCACTCGCTCTCATTACCCGACACCTGAGGGTAATGAGAGCTCATTTAATTATCATATATGTAATGGCAGACATACCACTTGATCATCATCATCACAGCTTATATACGTCCCACTGCTAGACTCAAACCTCCTCCACAACGGGAGGGAAATTGACCTACTATACCACGCTGGTCTGACGGATCGGTATAGGGTTTTATTTCAAGTTTTCCTTCTCTTGCATAGATACCATTTACTTCTCTTAAAAGTTGAACTAAACATAGGTAATTTAAATTAGATCTTAATTATTAATATGAAGAACTATTTATAACACAAATAAAAAATCTACCTTGTAAACAGAACAGAAAAATTGTAAAAATGGATAAAGAAAAATAAAAGACCGATTTTCTACGGATCCAAATATAAAGCACATATGTAAGAATCTGGACTATCACTACCAGAACATCGTTTGTGGGATCAGTTATCACGGCTTCTACATCGGTACCACATCTTCCCACTTTTGCTTTTGTGAAGTATATCAGTTTGCTGAGATAATTTGCACACCGAAATGCCTCCAATCCTGAGAACAGTGATAGCATTTTCTAATGTACCAACCGGCCAAGAAGCTTTTGTGGCTGTGCGTTTTGTTTTACGTGGCATCTGAAATAAAAAAGAGAAGATATATTTATCTAAAGTAACGTAAAAGTATATTATGAAAGCTAATGGGGTAATAGGAGCTACGTCGGGTAATGAGAGCCATGCTAGGCTACCATTACCCGCTGATGACCTGTTTGAAAAGTAACAAAATAAATATGTAATTCTATTTTCAATCACAATTTAACTAATTATACTTATTAGTAAATGAATCTAAGGATGTAATAAACATAAGCATAACAAAATAAGAATGTAACTATAGTCTTACCTTGGCGCTGGCGATCAGAAGTTTTTTATAAGCAGAAGACGAAAAATACATAACTTTCCCTCCTGACTTAATGTTTGGCACTAACGTTTCCTGTTCATCAGGCGAAGTTTCTGGATGACTAACGGCAAGAACTGAGTATTTACCATGGTGCAAAAGTGCGTATTTTCCGATCAATTGTCGTCGCTCCCATTACCCGACCGCTCTCAATACCCTGCGTTCCCCTAAAGCTCCAACCAATAGTTAGAGAAAATCATCTGAGGAAACTATTGCGGTATACAATAAAAGCTAAAGATGAGTGGCGGGCTTAAAATATTATAAAATCATCAAACTTGTTAAGCTAATCTATCCAGTAAATTGTTAAATTAACCTCTTTCTTTAGGATTTCAATATTTAATAGAGAAATCCAATTAAAATCTTAAATAACGTAATTATGTTAGACAATTATAAAACCTTACAAATAATAATTAGTCATATAATTTACCATCAATTACCGAAATTAAATCTTTCACAATCGAAATTTATTTAAAAGGATTCAGTCCCAAAACCGCGTTTAAACATGGAGCCTGTCAAATACAAAGCTAGCAAAACAACAGAATTCTTCTTCAAAATATGCAAGATAGTCTACATCTTCGGTTTTGCTAACTTCTGGGTAGAAGATTTGAATTTCTCCAAGAAATTCGTTAAGATATACAACCGCATTATTAACTTAAATAGCATTATAATATTTCTTTGGCTCGTTTTGGAAATCGCCGCCTTTTTTACGCAGCCTAAATTGACTAAGAAACAACATTACAATCTATTGACGTATACGATATCTCATTCAATCTTGTATCCTTTCCGTTTTATAGTACTGTATCATAAAAAGACAGCGAGATTATTGATTCACAATCTAACAGTGGCTTTAAAGAAGTTCCACAATGACCCTGAAGTGGAAAATCACATGATTATGAGTTCCACGGCATATGTTGCAGCTATTTTATTATGTTGTACTTCAGCAATGATTATGTATCTTTTCGATGCTTGCATGGAAATGGCTCAAAATAGTACGTATCTTAGTCTTTTAAAACACAAAAAGTCGCATAAAATTTTGAAATATTTGCAGTATAATCATATGTTTATTTGTTCATTTTTTTCTCAGCACCAATAACGAATTTTCCATGTGGTGACGGAGTAAAAATACAAATCACCACTCCCTATCTTTCCCGTGAATGTCATAAAAGACGACTCAGTGATATAATACGCATACTTATAAGACCTATGTAAGAGAAGGAAAACTCGAAATAAAACCCTACACCAACCTGTCTGACTAGCAAGGTATAGTAAGATCAATTTCCCTCCTATTGTGGAGGAGGCTCGAGCCAAACCGTGGGACGTATATGAGCTGAAATGATGATGATGATGAATAAGGTATATTCTTTATAGTGATGATATAACATGGGAATGCAATTTGCTTGATCTAGCTAAAGAGCAGGAATGGGTGTTACTATAGATTGGTATAGGGTTTTATTTTAAGTTTTATTTCTTTCAATCATATCCCTTAATCGTCTTTTATAAGATAAGGAGTGCCGAATTGTATTCTTATTCTGTCATCAAAAGGAAATCTGTAGTTTAAGTTGTAGTATGTAATGATTATATTTGATGATACCAACCAAAATTTATAGATAAAATTAATAAAGATTACGCTTGATTACAGATTTATATTTGACCACTTGTCCTTTCTTTCTCTAGCAGTGTTCCACCTCAAGGACGTCAGTCGGCAGGAGATGCTGGACAGTCTCGAACGTGACTCCTGGGATTATCCCTATCGGGCGGTGCTGAGTAAGTTTCGCGCCCAGAATCACCGAGACTCCGCCCTTTCTTGGCTAATGCCGAATGTGGGATCCTAGTGCTACGTGTCGACGGCTGTACGCAGGGTTAATCCGATCGCTGGTCCTGTACGGAGCGCCGGTGTGGGCGGAGTCCCTGACCATCCGACTAAGATCTCTGTTGGCATCCACAGAGGCCCATGAGGGTCAGGGGCATGCGCAGGTGGGAGACAGCATAGTGTCATTGAAGGAGTTGGCGGACTGGTGGACCGAAGACTGCTGCGACGTGCGACCAGTTGGGCAGTCCGATTGGAGAGGCCTTGGTACACTGCATTCGGATCGTCAAGGCCTTCCGGCCGGTGCTGATGGAGTGGGTGGGTCGACAGTACGTGCTGCTTTCCTTCCGACTGGTGCAGGTATTAACGGGGCACGATTGCTTCGCCAAATACATGCACACTATCGTGAGGAGGGAGACCATACTGTCCTGCTACCACTGCGATTGTGACGAGGACAAGGTTCAGCACACGCTCGAGGTGTGTGCCACGTGGGCAGAGCAGCGCTGTAAACTCGTCGTAATCATCGGTGCCGACCTGATTCTGCCGACCATCGCTAGGGAGATGCTCGATAACATCAGGAACTGCGACGCGGACGCCGCGTTCTGCGAAGCAGTCATCTCACGGAAGGAGGTGGCGGAGCATACGTGAGAGAAATTCCTCACGGTGACACGATCTGCCGCCGGCGACTTGGGTGGCCAAGTCGCGCCTGATGTCGCCCTAACTGAAGCCGCGGGTGACTGGACCGGGAAATAGTCCGTCACTCGCAGAGAGGCAGATCGCGCTAGGGCGACCGACGTCTCGGGAGGGGCGTTAGAAAGGGAGGGTACCCGAAAGGGTATCCCGCCAAGCTGGCCACAGACGACAAGTAACTCGGTACCGGTGGTCGGCCAAACGGCGAAGGCGAAGGAATACGCAGGAAGCCACGCGCCACCCTTTCGTCACCGGGACGGAGCGGACGGCGTGCAAACTGATCATAGTCAATCCAAACAAAAATATGTTGCACAGTAATATTAGTGCTTAATAAATATTTTTTTACAGAGGGAACATTCACAACAATTATAACAGCATATCCTAATGTAAATGATGATTCTGTATCGGCTAATGTTGTAAGAGCATTTTGTTATATGGTTTGGTGGATTTTTCTATTGCGAATATTTGCGACTTATATTTTGGTCGTACCACTTACCACTTGCCTGAGTCACCAGTACAAGAACTTACAAAGTTACTTCTATAATCTCGACAAAATATTTAGTCGAGAGGATTTGAATCAGAAAGAGAAAGAAGATCTGTATGTGAAAGAGTTTACAATTGGAATACAGTTCCACGTGGATACATTACGGTAAATTTAACTAAATAATTGAATTACTTAATTAAATGTGGTGGGGAATAAGAATACAATTTACCACCCTCTTTCTTGCGTATTAGTGTCATAAAAGACGACTAAGGCATACGATACGCATATTATATGCGAGAGAAGGAAAACTCGAGATAAAACCTATCCGTTCCGTCAGTGACGAAAGGGCTGAACGCGTGGCCCTATAACCCACCGTATTTCCTAGCGTCCGTGCTCAGCCCGGTAGGATACCCTCTTGGGTACCATCTCTTCCTACCACCCCTCCCTAAACCCGAATATGGGCAGACCCAGCGCAGGCGCGAATATCTGCGCCTCATGCCGCCCTAGCCGAGGCTGCGGGCGACTAGATCGAAGAATAGTGAGGGCGACCGTCTTCCTGGGAGGGGCGTTAGGGAGAGACGGTATCCAAAAGGGTATCCCGCCGGGCTCGCCACGGACGACAAGGTACAAGTGGCTGGCCCAGTGACGAAGGTAGGGAATAAGGTATATTATAGGGCCACGCGCCGCCCTTTCGTCGCCCCGGCCGGAATGGACGACGTGTGTGCTGGCAATGGCTCGGAAAAAAAAAATATTGTGTGGTTTTATGAAACCCCGGTAAAAATGTTTTTTTTTGCATAACAAAAAAAAAATAGCTTATACATTAAACACTTGTAAAAACAAAGAACGTGGAGCACTGGCATAAATGAGTAATAGTCTATACAATACACGGTCAGCTGATAGCGAACCATAGGCACTGCCATATTGGCCTCGAATGCTCTGTCGAGCGCCTTTTACTTTAAATCTACTCCGCGGCCGACCGTCACGCGACATGCAATAGATGAACAAAAAGTTTGAGGCGATGTAATAAAAGTTTCACTTTAAAAAGATGATAAGCATCAATTGCTATAAGATGTAATTACTTTCTTTTTCATTTTTAGGTGCACTGAACAATGTCAAATTGTATGCGGTGGTGTTTTCAGTGGACAAATACTTTTGAATCTACTGGTTATTGTAACACTTATGGCACAAATGGTGGTATGTAAAGCTACTAATCATCATCATCATCATCTCAGCTCATATACCTGCTACTGTTGGGTTCGAGCCACCTCCATAGGAGAGAAATTGATCTATACGCGTCTATAGGCATCTGCCTATCGTAGTATAAATCAATTTCTCTTTGGTTCTTTTGGTTGGTATTGAGTTTTATTTCGAGTTCTTTTGCATAGATGTAATATGAAAATTAAATTCCCTTACGATCAGTGGCACCAGTGTTAGAGAAGATTAGGAGCGCGAGATCGTCTGGGTATGGACATGTGTTGAGAAGGGATGAAAGGCATGTGACAGGGCGGGTTATCGATACGAATGTGGATGGACGTAAGAAGCGTGGGAGACCCAAAAAGAGATGAATGGACTGAGTAAAATGAGGATATGCGTATGAATGCAGTGAGTTTAGATATGACGGCTGATAGGAGGATATGGAAGGTAAGACCCCACTTAGCGTGGGATGAGGGCAGGCAAAAAAATTCCTTGCGAGCAAGATAGATGTATCATGTTAACGATTTATTCTTGTTTATTACAAGCTTTCCGTGTTGTGATGATGGGTTATAATACAATTTACCAACCCCTATCTTACTCCCTGATATCGTAAGAGATGACCGAGTATATTAATATGCATATAATATCTATGCAAGAAAAAAATCGAAACAAAACCTTATGCTAACACTTTGTAAACTTGTAAACAAACACCAAAAACTTTACTGCCATAATATGAGAAATGAAAATTGATATCTTTCCAAGAACTATAAAGGTAAAACAGCCCAACTAAAACTTGTGCTCTTGCGGTAACTGACACAATCAAAACATATATATTCTATTCTATGCTAGACTAGCGTAGAATCCTTACTAATATTAGGTCTTTACCTATGAAATAGCCGTTATGTATGAAAAAAATTAAACGATTTTTTTTCATGTATTTTTTATTTGTATTAATCGAAGTAAACACCCATGCAATCAATGCATGCCCTTCTTAAAGAAGACGGGAGGCAACAAATTCTGTAAAATAGTTCGATTAAAATATTGTTAAGTTTCTTCGTTTCTTTTTAGAACTCTGAGCATAACTTATACAATCTATGTGCGACTGTATTAGCAGCATCTGCAATACTTATTAGCACTGGCTTCTTTATGTGGAACGCTGGTGATGTAACCGTTGAGGTTTGTATTTAATAAAAAAATATTTTTAATTGATATTTTAGCTTAATTTCCGTGTGATTAATTAGTAAAAAGCCACCCACCAACCTTGTCGATGTCGCAAAAGATGATTTAAACCAAAACAAGGTATACTATGGACAGTTCGGTTTTAAATGAGTATTAGAAGGCGAATTGTCCTGAGGATGCCTTGTTCAGGGGCGAATTAGAAAAATTCGAAGTTAAGCGGCAAACTGCGAGTGGAGACGTGCATTTTTGGTTATAAGCCTATTTACGAGAATGCCACTCAGAACAGATTTGTGCCATTTGCATCCAACGGCTCCCTGGTTCTAAAATGTCGTTAGTCTACTTAGTCGGGGGTGGTTCGTAATTCGTGGCCGTACTTTAAAATTGTGATAATTAATATGTTATTAATTTGATATACTATTTCAAACTATAATTATAATGCATATTTCTAGTTGGTTAGCTCCTTTTTTTTGGCGGACTATGATCAGCACACAAGCAAATAATCCAATTGAGTTTATTGAAATCTCTTTTCATCGAAGACCGCATACTCCGTGAAATCGAGAATAATTCTAATGTGGTTGAATTAGTTTTAACGACAGCCGAATTTAAAAGTTGCATCGAACATCTAGGGTAATCAAAAATCAAATACAAACGCGATAAAATCCGTAAAGTAGTTTTATTTAAAACGTGTATACTCGCGTAAACATCGGAGATTAATAAATAATCGATTTTTCTATATTTAAAATAAATCCGTTTGTAAATATATCGATTAATTATTTTTAAATAATCTATTATTTTTATAACTGTTTGTTTATCTAACTATTTGTAAGGTTCATAATAATAAAATTAAATAAAAGTCGTTAATACCTAAAACAACAATGTGTTCGTTTTAAAACTGAAAAATAAACCAAGATTTTTTTCCATTTGGTGGCAATTAGAAAATTCCATGTGGTGTTCTTGTATTATATTCGACTGCTGGTATGATATAAAAGTACTTTACATACATTTTGGTTGCCGAGACAAATCTCAGAAGCCACCGTTAAGAGTGGCCATAACACTGGAAAAAAAAGATAATTAAAAAAACTCGACACTGGCAAAAATGGTTCGTAATAGTAGTCAAGACAAAAGAAGAACTTAATGAGTTAACTGAACAAAAATATTGCCACTAATTTTTAGTGCTATTTAACCGTTTATTGACACGTATATAAAACAAAACGATTACTACAAAGAAACAAAATGACTACCTATTATTCTCAGAATTGAAATAATTGTGAGCAATAAAAGTACTAAAAACTATTTACTAATACAGATGTCTAGTATCATTTATCATTTTACTAGAACAAAAATAAAATTAAACTATAATCATAAGAAGTTATCAAAAGAAAATTAACTTGCTTTTAGTTTAAACAATAAAAAAAGGAATACAACTTATTGACAAATGTATCACTTAACAAAAATAAAATAAAACAACAATTACAAGAAATAACGACTTTTCTTTTGGTCTCAAAACTAAAATACAATAGAACACTTAATGGATGTATTTTAATATTAAATAAATCGATTTATTTAAAATCGATATTGAATATTTAGATAATCGATTATTAAAAAATCGATTATACGAAAAAAATAATAGATTAATATGAAAATCGATGATTTTTCACGACCCTAGTCTCTAGACTAGACCCTAGTCAGAGGTTTTGGCGGGAATCTGGAAGTGTCATGTGGTGTTCTTGTATTATAATATATTCAATATCTTAGTGTTTTAACGTGTTATATTCAATAATCTTGATGGCATTTTATGTAATATATAATATAGTGGCAGAACTGCTGAGGTGTAGTGAATATGATATAAAACTGCTATATACAGAGTGTATCAGGTTATGGGGCAACTGGTCAAAAGGGAGCTAGGCAATGGTGGTAGGAACCCATGAAAAAAATTTGAACGAAAAATATCGATTCGTTAAGGAATTAGAGACATGTAAAGTTTTCAATTTTGTCGTCGCTTTTTCGTGTAAATCTGATTGAAATGTATAAAGTCAATGATACTTAATACGCAACATATTCATACTTTGTTAAATGTTTATTAGAAATTGAATAAATCAATGATTACATTCACATAAACAAAACAAACTTCGCTTTAAAACAGCTGATCGGCCTATGACCGTTGACCGCTCGCCGTTCGTAGGTACAAAACTACACTATAGTGCTTGCCAAATAGTATGGCAAAAGAGGTGATTTGGTGACCTTCACCACGATATCATCAAATCCAAGTAATTTATCGCTAATTCTATCGCTTTCCATACAAACCGTCTTATCGTTGTAATATCGTGGTGAAGGTGTCTAGACTGTACAGAGGTTACAAACATTTGTCTGCGTGTAATTTGTTTAGAATTTTAATTAAGAAATTATTAAACACCTACACGTGCAATAATAAAGCATACGTACACGTTACCTACCTTACCAATGCCCTAGCATGAAACTGATAGCTAACCTATCTTAAGGCTAACTTTTTGTTAAATACGTAAGGTGAGGTAAAATAATATACTAAAATAATTTATTTATGACTTTACAAAAATCTATAGTTCTGGACTGTCACTTCCACTACTGTTGCTATCACTGCTGTCTGATACATGAATTATGAATGCATCAATCTTTCGGTATATACTGTCATCGAGGCCCATCATTTTTTTTTCAATATCTTTTACGTGCTCCACACGGAATGTCAAACGAAATGGCGACTGGGCTACACGACGCCACTAATCTTGTACACCTGACGCTAAAATCAGTTAAGAAAAGATTTTATGTTTGATACACGTAACCTACAATCTTGCATCTACTTGTGCGATCCTTTAGGTTTATTACACCTGACGCTAAAATGAGTTGAAAGAAATGTGTCATAACTTAAAACTTGGCATTTTTTGGGCGTTACATAACTCTTCGAAGCTAATTACGTATTTAATTATAGGATCTATATTATATTGAATTTATATAAATATTCTCGGCACTTTAATTTTAATGTTACTTAAAAACTTTTGATATTCAGACATTTGAAAGTAATTTGGTATTGTTATCAATGATATTATTTATAAAATAATGGAATGTCACCAGTTACAGGTTAATCTGGCATTTTAAAACAATGAAATACATGATTATAGGATATTAAAAACATATATATTCTATGGTAATTTTACTAGATTTCGTAAAATTTTGGGTTGTGCTGTTTGTAATGTTGCTTCCTGGTAGGCATCTACCAAGAGAATTTTGCGATACAACTTTTCGATAGATTTATATGGTAAGCGATAGATTTTTTTGCATTTTAAGATATCGTGGTGAAGGTAGGTGAAGGTCGTCTTTTGCCACGTTATATGGCACTGAGTATATCATTGAAACGTTTGCACAATTCTAGGTATTACTGAATGAATTTATACTGTCGAAGCTTTACATGCCTAAATGTATTCTGTCTGTACATGCCTACATAATACGTAACATTTAAGGCATAGACTCTTAGATACATTTTTTGAAATCACTATAACTTTTATGTTATATTGTTTTTTGTGTAATGTACATTCTAATTACGATCTATGACCGTTAAACTACAACATACTCGAACAGTTGCCCCATAACCTAATACACCCTGTAGAACTATTTGTTTCCACCAAAATTCTCAGAAGATACCATTAACAGTGGCCATTACACTGTTGAAGGCGACACTTTGACTTACTGACGGATCATTACTGATATGAAGAAACTGATAATTTGAAAAGATAATTATAACTCGGCACTGGCAAAAATGGCCCGTATTAGTAGCTGATTGTCAAGACAAAAGAAGAAGACCCTAGTCAAGCATGTTGCCATAGGGTTTTATGTCGAGTTTTCCTTCTCTTTCATAGATATTATCCGCAAATCATATCCCTCAGTCGTCTCTTATGACACTCATGTGTTAGAGAGTTATATACGTTAATGCTTATTCATAATAAGTATGCGTTTGCTATTTTGATATTTACATGTACATTTCAGGCTTCACATTTGTCTACAGCTATATATTTCTCAGGATGGGAGAACTGTCGAGGTGAATCATCTTCTCGCATCAGAAAATTAGTTACAATTGCGATGAATAATGCTCAGGTAAGGATATTTACGCTGGGCTGGCCACAGACCACAATAAATTGGGTGCCGGTGGGTGGCCTAGTGACAAGGGTGAGGGAATATGGTGGGTTAGAGTAAGAATACAATTCACCACTCTCTTTCTTACCCGTGAGTGTCGTATAAGACGATTAAGGGATTATAACACGCAGATAACATCTATGCAAAAGAAGAGAAACTCGAAATAAGGACTCTATACCAACACGTCTGACTGTCGTGGTATAGTAGGTGAATTTCCCTCCTATGGAGGAGAAGGCTCGAGCCCAGCAGTGGGACGTATGAACTGCTACGATGATGATGAATCTAAGACTAAACAATTAATTTGAACATCCAAAAATAACAACATTTTGTTCATAGTTTTGAGTTTTCTTTTCTGTCGGCAGTGCTCATGACTGCTTTGTGTTTTTTCTACATTTATTGTCTTTAATTACACGTTCGTAATGATAAAGCTTCATTCGTACATGAGATTTATCAATGTTCGTAAATATAGCGTTGAAATGGAATACATGAATTATACTTTATGTCCAACGACTAAAATTTAAAATCGTGACTTAAGAACGTGTAACGGTAATACTTACCGGACTGGACTGGCTTAGTCCACCCAAAAAAAAGGAACAACTCAAATTTCAACGCCTTTTCAACGGACATTGATAAAGCATTAGTGCCAAAGAGACTAATGTATTATTAAATATGTATTTTAGCGTCCTGTCATACTGAAGGGATTTGGCTATGTTGAACTGTCTTATCAGTCGTATTTAACGGTAAGTATTCTACAGCAAACTATATTTAAATAATCAATATACCATGTATTTTCGTATGGTGACAGAGTAAGAATACAAATCGCCATCCCTTAGAACAGTGGTTCTCAAACTTTTTAAATGACGGAACCCTTTTGGGAAGCAAAATACTTGATGGAACCCTACAATAAAACAATTATTTTTATAAGTGTATTCTATATTAATCAGCATAATAAAAGTACAATGTATCAGTTACTAATTATTATTTACTTCACCACTTGGTAAGGACAATAATAGAAAACATTAAAAAGGAAAAAAATCTAACTAGTGGGAGGTATGAAACTGTTTTTTATTTTTCATCAATTGCTTGATATCAGGTTTGATGGAAGAAAGTTGGAGTCTCATATCAGCTTCGGCGTCCAGTCTATTGCGATATTTTGTTTTCGTGGCTGCGTAGGTAGAGAATCCTGTTTCGCACAAATATGTAGTTGGGAACGGGAGAAGAATATCCAGAGCCATTTGGCCAAGCATTGCATATTCATCTTGGATTCTGCACCAAAAATCATTAAGAGGCGTCGTTTTGAACAATGACTCCATACTTGTGTCTGATGACATTTCTAAAAGAGATTCATATATCTCATTTGACATGTTTTCAGGCTTTTCCAAGTTGGGTAAAAAAGGATTATGAATCCAGGAGTTCACTTTAATTTTTGTATTGTGTTCTTCGGGAAAATACTTTTCAAAAGATGCGCGCATCGAACTGAGATATTGGACCAATTCTTCAAACACATTATCTTCAAACATTTCTGAGTCGTTTTCGCTAACAAATTCACTGAGTAACGTAAAACTTTCTATTTCTTTCTTACCAATGCAAATGATCCAAAAATCTAATTTTCTTTTAAAAGCAGTTATTTTATTATAGGCCTGAAACACTGTTGTCTGTTTACCTTGCAACGATAAATTTAATTCGTTAAGTTTTTGAAAGATATCCGCCATAAAAGACAATCGGAACAACCAAGTTTTATCATACAAACGGTCCTTCAAATTAAAAGAAGTATCTGCTGAAAGAAACATTTGTAACTCGGCTCTAAGTTCAAATAGCCTTGTTAAAGTTTTTCCCCGAGACAGCCATCGCACTTCTGTATGGAGCAGCAGTGTTTTATGTTTGCTGCCATAATCTTCACACAATAATGAGAACAATCGGGATTGTAGTGGTCGTGATTTGATAAAATTAATTATTTTTACCGCTTCATCCATAACTAATTTTAGATTAGACGGCATTTGCTTCATCGCAAGTGCTTGTCTATGCAGAATACAATGACTGGAACTACAATTAGGCGCTTTATTTTTCATTCGTGACACTGCTCCTGCTGTTTTACTTGTCATCGCCTTGGCCCCATCTGTACAAATGTCAATGCAATTGTTCCAACTGAGATTATGTTCTTCAAAAAATATATTTATTTTATTAAAAATTTCTTCCCCGGTAGTGTTTGTAAGCAGCGATGAACACATAAGCATGTCTTCTTCAAAAGAACTTTTATATGGATATCTCACAATAACCAGCAGGATAGCCAAACCAGCGACATCAGTCGACTCGTCCATTTGCAAAGCGAATCGTGTATTTTGTAGACGTGTAACTAGTTCTTGTTTGACGTAGCTTGCCAGATCATGGATTCGTCGTGAAACAGTATCGTTTGATAGCGGAACATTAGAAAGATGCTTTGCAGATTTTTCATCAAGCATACATTTTGTTATGTCTAATACACATGGTTTTATTAATTTCTCAGCGATAGTGTGCGCTTCACCTGCTTGTGCAATGCGATAACTAACTAAGTATGATGCCTCCGTGGCCTTTTCGTTGGTAGTTTGTGTTACATGCATCATATTTTTTTGACTTTCTAATAACTGATCTTTTTTGCGAACAAAAAATTCTTTATTCTTGTCTTTAGTCTCGGGGTGTACGGTTTCTAAATGTCGACGCAATTTGGCAGGTGCCATGGAACTATTAGGAAGCAGTTTACTACAGAGCATGCAGAGAGGTGAGCCGTTGGAATCAACAAATCCGAAACTGATATAAGATTCATCATACTTCCTTTTTTTCGTCTTTGAAACCGTCGAGCTTGACGTCTTGGCACTCGTGGCATCATCTTCTGGATCGGTGATTGCTAAATTCTCCGCGCGCATTGCTTTTGAACATTCAGCGTCATTAGAAGATGTTGTTGGAACACGTTTAACACCTTTAAGCCAACGTTCCATTCTTCTTTATTTATAATGTTACAAGTCAGGATAGTGGGGTTTAAATAATGCACAATCGTTACTGCGTATAAGAGACTAAATTTAGAACCTACAGGGAAGAAATGTATAAAACTGAGACAACAGAATACAGCAGGCAGTAAAACAATGAACACTAGTTTCTCGCTAGCAAGCTTGTAAGTAGGTAGTAACTTATCGCTCCGAACGCTAATCATCAACTGACGACGCCAACGCGCGATCGCCGCTTTTATACTTAGTCCTAGACTCGATCTCAAATATTCTCGAAAATACTCGAGTCGGCACCTTTGATAAACAAAAAGCAAAAATAAAAACAGAAATTTAAAAATAGCGTTGTAAACAATATCGACTTTATCCTTTGAAGTTAGAGACGAAAGTCGCTAGTTGACAACTATAGCGTCTAATTCAGAGGCGGCTTTTATCAAAGAGACTGAGCGCTTACAAGTATACTACCCGCTCGTTTTAAGTTTGCCGCTGGCGATAGGTATGAGTGTATGACGTTCGAAATTTTTTATTTAATTGTAACAATAAAAATTGTGTACGTTAGATATTTGGGTAAAACTATGACACATTATAAGTTTTGTTGTCACGTGGGGGAGGGTACGCGCATTCCACAGACCGGCAAACTTAGAGCGAACGCGTTGTACAAGTATAAAATTATTGAGACCAAACTTATGAGATATTGTACCAGCTAATGTAACACAAGCTTATACAAATACAAATAAATAAATAAATAACATTCATAGCGTTTTGTCTCCGCGCGGCCGCGGAGTCCGCACAGCCGCGGAGCGACCAGAGAGAGGTGTTTTGATTTTTTTATTTCTAAATTCTTGCGGAACCCCGACAGAGGTATCACGGAACCCTAGGGTTCCGCGGAACACACTTAGAGTATAGCTGCCTTAGAATAATAACGTATAGAAGGATAGTGTCCATACGTAAACCATCAAAAATTTGAAGCAAACAATACTACATGCGCGCCGGCGATTACACACGTACACACGCACACCACTATACAAATTATGAAATCAAATTTTGTTTTTATTAACATAAATCGTCAAAATACTTTTAAAAGTAATGTCAAAAACGTTTTTGTTTTTCAAATGTGTTGTGACACCATTTGAATGCACAAACCGTCATAATTACTTATTTATTTTTTAAGAGTTGCGTACGTACGTGCAGTACAGTGACCTTGTACATTACGGAACGGTTCCGGCGTAAGCTCCATTAGGCTCCAATTGAAATGCTTCACTTTTTGTGCGCGAACTTACCTTCTATACGTTATTATTCTGAGTCGCCATTCCCTCTTTTGCAAAGACGACTAAGTGATATATTCATATGACATCTGTGCCAGAGAAGGAAAAAGCGACATAAAATCAACTATGCCAACACGTCTAACCAGCGTGGTAGGTGAATTTCTTTCTCATTGTGGATGAGGTCCGAGTCCAACAGTAGGACTTAAGTGGGCTAAGAAGAAGAAGATGAATGTATGTATGTTCCTTGTGTACTCGAAAACGGCTTGGCCGATTTGGATGACATTTTTATGAAACCTTTAGATTAGTCTAGAATAATCTTGTGAAGTTTGATAGCGATCGGATCAATAGGAGTCTTTTCTTTTTTCTTTTTATAATACTAAAATAAGGAATGTTGTTGTGCGATTTACAAATAATTGTTCTGAATCAGGGGCCACTTTAGTTCCGTTTATTGTTTGCAGTTCAGGTATTAATTTTATATCGTTTAAAAATTATAATATTTACTAGAGTGGGTAATTTTTTCATTCTATGTGTGTGCATTAATAGACGTGTGTATGTAAAATTCACTTTTAATTATTGATTTTAATGATTTTCGTATGTCAAACATGGCAGATAACAATTGTTACCAAGATCTTCCATGCTATGTTCAAAAAGTTTCACATAACCTTACAAATTCAATTTCAAATCATTTATTATGTATAAACCCCGCGGGGGCACATACATATTGTCATTTTTTTTTACATGTTTCTTAAAATTACCGCCGGATCGGGACGCGACCGCACTGAGAAGATCCGGCAAGAAACTCAGTGGGATTGTTTATTTTTTATTTATTTTTAATTTCACTTAAGTAAAATTACATCTTATAACATGCTTATTAATTTAATAGTTCCAGTGTGATGCCATTTGTACAAATAAATCTATTTATAAATGTACAAAAAAAACCTCTCTGAAATACGTTTAGGATTTAATTTCTGATATGCTGTTAAAGGTGTCCCAGACAAAAAGGCCTTTTAACCGGATAAACATTTTGTCACAAATGAATATTAATAAATATAATATTGAGACTAATTATATTTTTTTTTTTCAGATTGTAAAGGCGTCATATTCTGTATTTTCTGTGTTGGTTTGAAAATAAATGTATCGAATTTCATTGATAAAATGATTAAATATATTACATAATGTTACAATTCAAATAATTTAGAATAATTCAATTAGAATTAAGTATGTAGTCTCAAATATTATAAACCTAACCTAGTAAAGTTATAATAACCAGGTGTAATTCTTGAAGTTGAAATGTTCATTAATTCATGGGCAATAAAACCTTTAGTAACAAAAGCTCGCAGAATGATACATTTTCAGTAGTGTACTATGAAATATTCATTAGAAATATATGCAATTTTTATCGCATAATACAGCATTTTACGTCAGTCCGTGCAACTTGAGACATGATTTCATATATTTTAATACGCCAGACTTCTGCCCTCGGCATAGTCAGTCCATTGTTGAATTACCAAATGACGACTGGGGGACTTGTGTCCACCAGTCGTCACAAATAAATCACATAAATACGTCACATACTCATAAAATTAAAATAAATGCACTGAACTTGTGAACTGCTTTTATTTAAAAACCCTGGCATGAATACTAAATCAGTACCAACGACGAAAAATGAAATATTACCATTATTAACATACAGTAGAAACTTGATTAACCGGACTAATTGTTGTCGTTAGGTATTCGGATAATCGAAAATACGGATAATCGAATGTATGAAAAACCTCCTTTGGTTTTGTGCATATGTAGTATGAACATAATTTTGTGCGTTTTTAAAGACGAATACATATCCCGCGGGGCATGCACATCAAAGCGGAGTAACAATTACTAACTAAAACAGTAACGAAACACATGGGGTAGCGATCCCGAGGGACATTTCATTTCAGACATGTTCATGCTTGTATAAATTCGATTTGTAGGTACAATATATAGGTCGTGGTTAGTTAGTAGTCCGAATAACCGCGAATCCGTATAACCGAGGTCCGGATAATCGAGTTTCTACCGTATTAAATATTAAATCATTATCATCCTGTTCTTATTTTAATTACTTGTAGTCAATACAATATGTACTCTTCTTGAGAGTGAAAGAATGCTGCTCCACATTCTCCTGATGATCTTGGACTGCCGCAGATAAGTAAAGGCTGTTGATATATTGTATTATTAACTCGTGTTCACGTCAGTAATATTATTTAATGAACCGTCTTTAAATTACCGAGTAAATTACTGAGACGTTAGGTTTTATACATTACTCTAAACTTTTCAGTTACAGTCGTCATAGCTCATATGTGTCTCACTGTTGAGATCGGGCCTCCTACACTGTGGGAGGGAAATTTTACCTAATATACCAGGCTGCTTAGTCAGGTTGGTATAGGGTTTTATATCGAGTGTTCCTTCTCTTGCATACATATATGATATATCCTGTCCACGCCGTGTCTTCGTGACGACGAGGGTGAAGTCTCAAACAGTACCTTTATAGCATCGGTGGTGGAAAGCGTCGACAAAGCAAGCTCCCCCACCCACACTCTCTCGCTCGCTAACATCCCGCGAACTACATCGCATTGCATTATATAGTTTATTATACATATAATATTATACATATAACTTATACATTACTTATACAATTTAATTATATCCAATTTTATTTGTAACAAAGAATACAAGTTTATTACGTCTGTAGTTGGATTTTATTGCTATTCGACTCCAACATATCCCTTAGTCGTCTTTTACGACACCCATGAGTAAGGGAGGTGGTGAATTGTATTATTACTCCGTCACCACACGGAATATCAGTTACAGTGTTAGAATGTAACAATGTGTAAAATGTTTTCTGATAGATAACCATAAGGATGACAAATACTACTGACAATTTGACTGTCATACGCCAGTCCACACTGGTCCGAATGGGCAGACAATTGGAAAAGTATTCCGATAAGTGCGAGTTCGAAATTCACATGTGACATTAATTTTTCACTTGTAAACAAGGTTATATAATTTATAGATAGGATTAATTAAACCGAGAGTATCTAATAATTGTTTCGATAGATAATTATTCGTAATAATAACAAATTGCTTCCATAACGATGCGAATAATTTCACATAGAACATGAATTAATGAATCAAAAACAAAACGGCATTAAGTTTTGGGTTTATTTATTTTTTCTTCATCGTTGTATATTCCCCCATTGGACAGAAGCCTCCTCTACAGTAACAGAGAAAATGATTGCACACAGCATGTTGTTAGCCCAAGTTAATCTTCTTCTTCGTCTTTTTTTGTCTTAGTAATCAGCTAGTAATACGAGTCATGTTTGTCAGTGTCGAGTTATTATTTTCTTTACAAATTATCAGTTACTTCTAATTATTCATTGTCCGTCAGTAAGACAAATTATCGCCTTCAACAGTGTCGTGGCCATTGTTTACGGTATCTTCTGAGATTTTTGGTGGAAACGAAAAAGTATCTAAAGTATTTTTATATCATATTCACTACCCCAGCAGTTTCTCCGACACATATTACATAGAAGCCACCAAATTATTTAATATAACACTTTAAACCACTAAGATATTGAATGAAATATAAGACTACCACATGGCACTTCCACATTCTCGCCCAAAAACCTCCAAGTTAATCTATGTTGTTTGACCCATAAACAACGTAAGGGCTGGTAGAATTGGTTTTCACTACCTACCGCATTAACTATAAGCTGGACTATCTGTTATAGGTATAATAGTCCGGGTGACGTGATCGGGGAATTAGTCCGTCACCCGTCGAGAGACCGACCGCGTGAGGAAAGACCGACGTCCTCCCCGAGGGGGGACGTCGTTCGATGGGAGGGTACTCCTCAGGGGGGTATTCCGTCGGGCCGACCACTGACGTCAAGTCACCGTGCTCCGGTGGTCGGTCCAACGACGAAGGCGACGTGGTGTTCGGGTGGGTTGCGGGTGTGCGTGCTTATGCCCCTCTGTCGCCCCGGACGGAGTGATGCGAGCGCAAACCACCCCACAAAGAAAAAAAATAGATATAATAGTCACCCACATCTTCGAAAGACGCATTCCTATCTATTGTAATTAGAACATAACTAACGACCACCAGGCATATATTATTTTTGTCTTGTTCCTGTTCCTTTGTCGACCAGTTGTTGAGCATAAAGTCCGTCCTGAAATTCTGCTGTGACTACGATATCATATAGAAATTGAAGGTGAGTGATATTATTTGCTGCGGACCAGTATTGGGTTCAGCTTGAACATCTCCAAGTTCATACTTTTTCCAATTAAATACACTCATTTGCAAAAAAAACGGGCACCTAAGCAATGAACCATTTCAAATGTTAATATTTCTTTGTTTGATAATTATAGGTAGTTTTATCCACACAATTTGCTAAATTAATAAGAAAATAATCGTTTTCATCAGTATTTCATAAAATTTAGATACAATTTATGGGAAATAATGCTAAACCTCGCTAGTAGTGTATATTCGCTAGTAGTGCATATGCTCATGAAGTAAAAATAAAAAAGTTTTTTTGTTTGTTTTTCTTTAATAAAGTAAAAGCAGATAAATGTTTAGTATCGAGTGTGACCCCCTCTAGCTAAAATCACAGCTTGAATTCGTCTGGGCATGCTAGCGAGTATATCCCGGATACTTGCTTGCGGAATACGTTCCCACTCCGCAGTAATCACATTCTTCAGCTCTCTGATGGTCTGCGGAGCCGGGTGTACTGATCTCACACGCCGTTTCAGAACGTCCCAGACATGCTCTATGGGATTGAGGTCGGGACTTCGAGCTGGCCAATCCAAACGACGAATGCCGACCTCTTGCACATACGCATTAACATCGCGGGATCGGTGGGCGCGAGCATTGTCGTCCATAAAAATCGAGTCTTCACCTAGAGCGGCCAATGCGGGTTGTGCATGAGAAATTAGAACTTCCGTTATGTATCGATGCCCAGTCAGTGAGCCGTTTTCAATGAAGACTAACTCTGTACGATCCATTGAATTTATTCCTGCCCAAAACATAACAGAGCCCCCACCATAAGGTGTGATTTCTTCGAAACATGCCTCTGTAAAGCGTTCTCCTTGTCTTCTTAGCACTCGCCGACGTCGATCTTCACCGAACAGAGATATCCTGGCTTCATCAGAGAACAAAACCCTATTCCAATCGTCTTGAGTCCATGATTCACAATTTCTAGCGAACCTAAGCCTGTGAACTCTGTGCTCACGGAGTAATTTGGGGCCGCGGGCCGGGCGGTGACTGCGTATATTGGCAGCGAGAAGCCTCCTCCTGACCGTCCATAGACTAATATGCACATTTCTTACTTCTTGGAGGTTGTTCTTAAGATCCACATACGAAGATTTGCGATTTCTCAATGCGCGACTCACAAGAAAACGATCATCCCGTGGTTGGGTACATGGTTTTCTTCCAGAACCAGGCCTTCTCTCGACGGAACCAGTCTCCTGATATCGCTGCCAGGTCCTTTGGACTGTCGAGCGACTAACATTTAGCCTCCTAGCCACGAAACATTGGCTGCAACCCTCTTCAAGCAGCGCGATAATTTTGGTAGCTTTTACCACTTTATCTACCATTTTTGATACAGCCAAACAGCATTAAATAAAGCTTTGACAGTCAAGGATATGAAATTAATCGATAAAAATTGAATAAAAGTTATGAAAGTCGATGTTAACTTCTGGAACTTCGCGCCAAAAATGTAGGATAAAAAGGGGTTTTCTGTAAAAATGAACATCAAATGAAAAATTGAATTTAGAACGTACTTTTTTAAATACCACAGCATTTTTAAAACCGGCCAGTAACGTGTACAAACGATTGAAACCTTTTTGGTATTGTATCTTTTTAAATATGAATGAAAATCAAAACCGCCCGTTTTTTTTTGCAAATGAGTTTACTTACCTTTCGTACTCTTGACCCTAGACTTCAATGTTTCAATATAGGTACTGACAGTTTGTTTTGCATCCGCGAAGCTTTGCAATATAGCCCAAGCTTCGATAGAATCAAAAGCTTTTTCATAGACCACATACACTAATTTTCCGAATATATATACATATCTCAATATTTTGCATAATCTAGCATAGTATGGGAATCCTGTTATACTGGGTATTTTATCTACCTTTTTCGAAAACGGGTTTGTCGTTACAAACATATATAGTTTAACTGCATATAAATGCAAAGTAATTTTGCAGGAATGGCTTCTTCAGCAATGTTATAGTAATACGGAAATCTTACTAGAGGTTATTGTGTGATTCGTGGTACTCGCGCAAATACACAAGCACGAAATGCTCGTGCTCATGCAAGCTAATGCACACACTTACACAGATAGACACACACAAACAAACACGCATACTTACACACAAACTTACATCCACACTTACATACAATCTATTCTTACATCCGCCATAAAAGTTGTTACACATGTCCTATTTCATCATCATCATCATCATCATTTCAGCCTATCGCCGTCCACTGCTCATGTTGCGCCACAATGAGCGGTCCTGTGCCGCCTGCATCCAACGACGCCCAGCTACTTTCACTAGGTCATCGGTCCACCTAGTGGGGGGGCGTCCTACACTGCGTCGTCCGATACGTGGTCGCCACTCGAGAACCTTTCTTCCCCAGCGGTTGTCGGTTCGTCGAGCGATGTGGCCTGCCCATTGCCACTTCAGCGTGCTAATTCTTCGTGCTATGTCGGTTACACCCGTTCTTCTGCGGATTTCCGTATTCCGGATTCTATCTCGCAGAGAAATCCCGAGTATAGCCCGCTCCATAGCACGCTGAGCGACTTTGAGCTTTGATATGAGGCCTACATTTAGGGACCACGTTTCCGTGCCGTAAGTCATCACTGGTAACACACACTGGTCAAAGACCTGTGTTTTCAGACACTGAGGTATGTTGGACGAGAAGATCCTCTTAAGTTTCCCGAACGCTGCCCAACCGAGTTGGATTCGTCGGCTGATCTCTTTCTCGAAATTGGATCTACCTAACTGGACTGTTTATCCTAGGTAAACATAGTGATCGACAACTTCAAGAAGCGCATTGCCAACTAGGACCGGTACAGGAATGACATGGGCATTTGACATGACTTTCGTCTTGTCCATGTTCATTCGTAAACCCACTAGTTGGGATACCCTGCTGAGATCATTGAGCATTGTGCCAAGGTCCTCCATGGATTCTGCCATAACGACTATACCTATCGTCCGCAAATCGAAGGTGAGTGATGTATTCGCCGTTAATGTTGATGCCGAGTCCAGTCCAGTCTAAGAGCTTGAAGACATCTTCCAGTGCAGTGGTGAACAGTTTCGGAGAGATAACATCTCCCTGGCTCGCGCCTTTCTGCAACTGGATCGGTTTCGTACTCTTATCCCGGATACGGACTGACATTGTGGCGTTCCTATACAAACACTTCAGCACTTCGATATAGCGATAGTCGATTTGGCACCACTGAAGGGACTGCAGCACCGCCCAAGTTTCGACTGAATCAAAGGCTTTCTCATAGTCCACAAACACTAAGCACAGGGGCCGATTATACTCCTCGGTCTTTTGTATAATCTGCCGAAGCGTGAGGATATGGTCTATGGTGCTATAGCCTTTTCGGAAGCCGGCTTGTTCGGGCGGCTGGAAGTCATCGAGCTTGCGCGAGAGTCGATTGGTAATGACCCTCGAGAACAACTTATAAACATGGCTCAGGAGTGAGATGGGTCTGTAGTTCTTTAGAAGAGCTTTGTCACCCTTCTCGAAGAACAGCGCCACCACACTCCTGGTCCACGACTCTGGAACGTCGCCCCCGAGGATAACGGAATTAAATAGCTTTTGAAGGGCTATTAAGACTGGCTTGCCGCCCGCCTTCAGAAGCTCTGCCGTAATTCCGTCATCTCCCGGTGCCTTACCGTTACGTAGTTGTTTGAGAGCCATTCTGATCTCGTACAAGCTGATGTCCGGGATTTCTTCGGTATAGTGCCGAGTTAGCTTGGATCTGGGATCTTGCACCAAGTCGACAACAGGATTTCGGGATGATTTATATAACTGCTCATAGAACCTTTCGACCTCTCCCAATATCTCACTTTGGGATGAAATGACAGTGCCATCGTCGGTCTTCAGCTTAGTCATTTGGCTTTGCCCAATAGACAGATCTTGTGCGAACACTTTTGAGCCACGATTCCGCTCTATCGCTTCTTTAATACGGAGCGTATTAAATCGGCGAATATCGCGACGCACAGACCTGGAGATCTGCCTATTTAGCTGCCTATGTTTGGACCAATCGGCTGAAGACTGCACCGTCATTTCTTTTCTCCGCCCCATGAGCTCGAGAGTCTGGTCAGAAAGTTTTTTAGGTCTATTAACGCGGTGAGCCTTGAGAAATTTCGACCCAACCGCGTGGACAGTTACCACGAACCTGTTGTTCATATCGTTCGGAGATTCGCATTCGTCCAGACATTGGAAGCGATTGTGTAATTCGAGTTGAAAGCCTTCGAGGTTCTAGTATTGGACAGATGTAGGTCGGAGTGTAGACTTCATCAAGCGTGACCGCTCGACTTTTGTGTGGATATTCAATGTGGCTCGTACCATCCCGTGATCGCTCCCAGTTTTAATCCTGCTGATCACTGAGACATCATTGAATATCTGTCGTTTGTCTGACAAGATGAAGTCTATCTCGTTTTTTGTTGAACCATCGGGGCTAATCCAAGTCCATTTCCTTTGTGGCTGCTTCCTGAAGAAAAAAATTCATCATAAAGAAGCTTTCCTTCTCCAGAAAATCAGCCAGTTTCTGGCCCCTCTGGTTTCTCTGTCCATATCCATGTTTCCCCACTCTCAACTCATTATCACTCCCTTTGCCTATTTTCGCGTTAAAGTCTCCCATGACTACCGTGAAGTGGGTTTTGGACGTGTGTATGGCTTTCGAGATGTCATCGTAAAATGCCTCCACCTCGTCGTCGGAGTATGTCGAGGTCGGTGCGTATACCTGTATAACCTTCAGCGAATACCTCTTGGTAATTCTGAGTATAAGGTACGCTACCCTTGTCGACACACTCTCGATCCTCTCCACGTTGTCTACGAAAGACCTACGAACGATAAACCCTATACCACCTTGGGACGGGTGATTGCCCTCCCGGTAGAAGAGCAAGTTTCCAGACCGGAGGATTATCGTGCCCTTGCCCTCTCTTCGTACTTCTGATAATCCTACAATGTCCCAGCGGATTTTGCTCAATTCCTCTTCCAGCTCGATGACCCTCTCGTCAGTCCTGAGTGTCCGAATGTTGTGTGTTACCAGGGCCAAGGGTCGTTTTTGTTGGTAGCCGGATTGCTGCCGGAGATTCCTCGCACCCCCCGCTCCACCACTACTGGGCCCGCCACCAAAATGAGCCCGTAGAGTACCGGAGCCGCCGTGACTGGGAGCCATTTTTTTATTGTACGCCATTTCTAAAAAAGGGGATGTCCTATTTATACTCAGTATAATTGTATATGGTCCCAGTGGATTTCCTGGTGACCTGTATTACAGGTAGATCTTCTACCTACCATAGGCACCAGCGATCCATAACAAAATTTGTAACTCCAAAATAAGTGTTATTGTGTACAAAGTGTTATGGTGAGAAATAAATGATTATTATTATTATTATCGTGTATCTCAGTGTCACGGGTATCTTACAAAGGAAGATACCCGGTCCTTTGGTAGGCTTACATGGGGATATGGATCCAACACGCAGAGGCCTTTGGAGAAATTTTATGTTAAAATAGGATGGGGCATCTACCGATGACACTCCACGTTTGCACATAACACTCGTGGACTGCCAACGGTAGGTGTAAAACTATTGTACAATGATGATATCTAAAACCTGGTTATGGGGTTGTGAGGTTTGATGGACTATTTTACTTAAAACTATTGATTTTGACCTGTCGTCTGCCTTCAATCCCTTGCATCGTATTGAACGGTGGCAGACGGTGACTCGCCAACTCACTGAATGCCCCCCCCCCCAAACGGTCGCCACAGACACGCAGGTCATACGGGCAACAGGGGGGCAACATTGGTGCAAGTGGCTTGGGGTGTCGAGCGGTGCGGCGCCGGTTTCACCATCGCAGTGGTTTCCTCGTAGTTATGCCCTTGAAAATGACACTTCCACCCCCGAGCATATACTCGTAGCTTTGGCGACCCCACTCTGACCAGCCGTTTAAGGCAAGCCAAAGTTGAGAATCCTGCGGGCACTCTTCGGTTTCCACTCCAGCCAGCCAATATAGGCCAGCTAGATATGAGGCTCTGGCCGAATCTCTGGGGCACTCAGGACCGCAGTGTCGCCACTCACATTCAGCACGCCACAAACTGCCCTGCGGTTTATTGGCTTTTGCTATAAATCTTGTGATACATTTTTTCTTTTATATCAAAAGAATTTAGAGAGCCATATAATTTTCCTCCGAGGTTTGCGTTAGTCTCATGGTGAGATAACGACTGGCCCAGAGGTTTTATTATTATTATTATTTTTTTATTATTATTATATTGTATCTCTCAATTTCACGGCTATCTTCCAAGGGAAGATACCCGGTCCTTTGAAAGGCTTACATGGGGATATGGATCCAACACGCAGAGGCCTTTGGAGAAATTTAATCTGAAATGATATGATTATACACTTTAATTTTTATGTTTTGTATTAACGTTTTTTTTTTTTTTTTTTTATATTATTCTGTTAACATTTTTTTTTTATATAATTATGACATGAAATTATTTTTTTTTTTTTGACTGGGAAAATCTAATGAATATGAATAAAATTAGAATTTCAAATGTAAGACTCAGAAGTCTAATATCGAACAAAAAAAACATGTATGTATATGTGTATTATGTTGCATGTCGTAATGAGCGATGAAGTAAGTGAGACCTCTTTGTGAACCATTAACCACACAATGTAAACCATATTTCTTGCAATAAATTCATTTCATTTCAAATTCATTTCATTTCATTTCATTTCATTTCAATGGGATGGGACGTCTACCGATGACACTCCACGTCTGCACATAACACACGTGGACTGCCAACGGTAGGTGTAAAACTATTGTGTGTTGATGTTATCTAATACATGATTATAGGGTTGAAGGTTAGATGGACTGGATTAATGGTAAACTATTGATTTAAAACTGTCGTCTGCCTTCATTACCTTTATCGTCTTGAACTTTGGTAGACGGTGACTTGCCAACTCACTGAATGGGCCCCCCAAACGGTCGCCACAGACACGCAGGCCATAAGGGCAACAGGGGGCAACATTGGTGCAAGTGGCTTGGGGTGTCGAGCGGTGCGGCGCCGGTTTCACCATCACATTGGTTTCCCCGTAGTTATGCCCTTGAAAATGACACTTCCACCCCCGAGCATATAGCTCTGGCGACCCCTCTCTGACCAGCCGTTCTGACAAGCCAGAGTTGAGAATCCTGCGGGCACTCTTCGGTTTCCACTCCAGCCAGCCAATAAAGGCCAGCTGGATACGAGGCCCTGGCCGACTCTCTGGGGCACTCAGGACCGCAGTGTCGCCACTCACATTCAGCACGCCACAAGCTGCCCTACGGTTTTTTTTTTATTATTATTATTATTAACAAACACAAATTACATCGAGATTCAGAAAAACAATTTATGCATCGCAAAATGTAATGTTTGTAGGTCAGTAGGTATCTTAAATGCACTCTGCGCCATCTGCGCTGTCAATATTACTCTAATATTGAGCTTTTCATCATCTTCTACACATCCCACAGCTGGGATCGAGCCTCCTCCACAGTAGAAGGGAATTTGATCCAACGGTATACGCTGGTCAGATGCGTTGGTATAGGGTGTTGTTTCCAGTTTTCCATGTCTTGCATTTATATGCATATTATCTGCATATAAATCTCATACGACACCTTATGTCAAGAACGGAGGTAGTCAATTGTATTCTTACTCCGTCACCGCAAGTATTGAACATTTACTGCAATTAAACTCCATCAGCGCTGTTCAAGTAAGACCTTGATTAGTCATTCCTAATAGAGCTCTTATTATGCAATAACAGAAATAATTTCTCGTAGGTTATCTTTGAAGACACTTGAGTGTCCGCAGTGAAACCTTCACCATGCAGAACATCATGTTTAAGGCGAATAAAACTACAGACTTTCTGTATAAATTAAGCAGGGTTGTTTATATTTTTGGCTATCCAAATTTCTGGATAGAAGATTTAAGATTTTCAAAAATAATTATTAAATTATATAACAGCCTAATCGTTTATATTAATGTAATCATTTTTATATGGATCATCTTTGAATATGGCGCCTTCTTTACCCAAAACAACTTGACCAAAAAACAATTTTGCAATTTGTTGATAATTATGATCTCGCATCCTGTTGTCTTTGCCTATCATATAATTATAACATTATATAAGAAAAAAATAAGGATAGTATTCTACAATGTATCGGTGGCATTGAAGAGAATTTACAATGACCCTGAAGTCGAAAGGCAAATGATTGCGAAAACTACGACATATATAATAGCAGAGTCCTTAAGTATGTTTTTAGTGATGACCACGCATACACTTGATGTTGTTATGGATGTGAACCAAAATAGTAAGTATTAATTTTGATAACGATCAAATATGTTTATACTATTGCCGCGTGCCGATCCGATGGTAGATTATTCGATTTTGATTTTCTGAATTGCCGTATGTTGACTAGGAATGCAAACGATATATCGATGTTTCAAGAAAAAACATGGTTGCCATCTTGATGTTCTTGATGTTTTATCTGCATTATTTAAAATGTATGGTACTTTTAGCAGAACCTGCCTAACAGGTACTCTGTTTCTAAATAAGTAAGAAAAAGCTCAAATCACATCACGCAAATGTTGGGGTTTCCTGTAAAAAATATGCCTGAACAATTTAAAAAAAAAACCTCATCGCATAGACTTCTAAAAAACATTGATGTTTTTAGGGCGATGTTTTTTGTACATCGATGTTTTTGGTTTCGATATTTGTATCCCTAATGTTGACGAAATAACAATACAGTTTATACCTCCTATCTTATCCGTGGGTGTTGTGAAGACTAAGGGATACGCAGATGGTATCTTCGAAGGAAGACTCAACATAAAACCCTATGCCAACACGTCTGAACGGCGCGGTATAGTAGGTTGATTTCTCTTCCATTGTGGAGAAGCCCCGAGCCCAAGGTTTGGACTTAGGTGAGGTGATAAGATGAGATGACGATTTGTGATGTATACGCGAGTATTTACACATTGTAAATAAAACTACTTTACGGATTTTATCACGCTTGTATTTGATTTTTGATTGCCCAACGTTTCGAACACTTTACACCGTTCATAGTCACGAGCGGACTAAGATATCTCACATCCAACATGTCATCGTTATTACAGAGATTTATGTCTACCCGCTACAGAAATTAAATGTAGACCCACATTTTAGTATAAATTTGTTGCTAGTATAAAAAGAAAATGATTCTATATAAAAATTATATCGTTTATACAATTCACTTTTACGACATCCATGAGTAAGACAGAGAGTGCCCTGTCTTGCCCATGGATATCGTAAAAGACGACTAGGGGATATAAAATACATATAAGGGGCCATCGGGTGCTGTGTGGTAGCGGCTTCGAATACTACCAACACTTGCTTTGCTCGTGGGTGTCGTAAAAGACGACTAAGAGCCCTAGATTGACCCGGACCAACTCCATCTGGTACCATTTGGGTCAACGATTACATTCCCAAGGAGGGTTGACCTCAGGCAGGCGGCCGGTCATAAAAGTCATTGCCGTAACTTTTTGCAATATGTCAAAACAGATGACATATTGCCTCGACCCCAGGTAGTTGGGATAAGAGGATGATGATGATGATAAGGGGCCATCCATTAGTCACTTGAGGTTTGAAAGAGGGGGGGGCGGTCGTTGGTTCTATTTGACAAAAATTACGAACCACCACAAGGGGGAGGTGGGGTGTAGTAAGATATCACGTGATTTTTTCATCAAACGCGCTATTTTTAAACCGATAGCGGTGTGTAGCATGACACATGATTGCATTATTATTTTATTATAATTTTAATGTTGAATCAAAAATAATCTGCAACCTTTCTGTCTAGACATTTTTATCGTGGCCCTTAATTTCAGAATAAAATAAGATTATACTTTATACCTGTATTTAAAGATAATACTCTAATTGGGGGTAGTTTTATATCTCACCACGTATCACCAAGGTTGTTCAAAATGCATTAAAAAAGATCACATGATTAATGGATGGCCCCTAACATCTACAAGAGAAGAAAAGCTCGAAGCAAAACCTTATTCCAACACTTTTGATCAGTCTGGAATAGTAAGTCAATTGGCCTCTCATTATGGAGGAGGTGGAGGGCAACGAAGGCCAAAAATGGGAGGAGGCCATCCCAGAGCCCAACAGTGGGACATATATAGGCTGAGATGATGATGATGAAATTTGTAGTAATAATTATTATGTCAATTTAATAATTTAAACCTAACAATTCTAGTATACTACCACCGGATCGGAACGCGGCCACACTGAGAAAGAGCCGGCAAGAGAATTCAGAGGACATGATGCTGAATTATTATTAATTTTAAAAGCAGCTTATTTTATCCTACTAAAAGGATTTTCATTTGTAAAAGAATTTTTAACTATGGCAATCACATAACAAATGCAAGCGCGATAAAATCCGTAGTTTTATTTACAATGAGATGCTAAATTTGTGAAATATTTTCAGACGCAACATTCTCAGCAATTATAACTGCATATCCGGATGTAAATGACAAATCCGAATTGGCCGATGTGATACGAATATTATGCTACATCATGTGGATAATTTTTTTATCGCGCGCTGTTGCGGTATATATCATAGTAATATTTGTCGCTGTCGGTCTCAGCCACCAATACAAAAACTTGCAGAGCTATTTCTATAAGCTTAATGATATATTTAAAAGGAATGACATGAGTCAGGAGGAAAAAGAGGATCTTTATGAAAAACAATTCATAATTGGAACTCAACTACATAGAGATACGCTACGGTAAAAATCGTCTCCAGAATTTATTAGTTGTTAACAATCTCATGCTTATTTTCTATCTAAATGTTATGTAACACCTAAAGCAATATAAATGATATAATATCAATAGTATGTGCAAAATTTAGAGTGGTAGGACCACACTGTCGACAGTTATCTGTCTACAGCCGCGGGCCGGTCCGTCCGGGGCAGTACCACACTCTCGCAGAAAATCGACGTCTGAGTAGTAGCGATTTGTTACTGCGCTTCGTTCGGTGAGCGAGAGAGCCGGAAGCCCAACTTTCTGAGGGTGTTTGCGTGTGGAGGGTTTTGGTGGTGCCCTTGGTATCATCGAGCCTCAAAGGTCTAGGTAAAGGTCTATGAGCGGCAGCAACACTTACCATCAGGTGTACTGTTTGCTCGTTTGCCACCGCTTGCAATAAAATAAAATAAATAAATAAAAACACTCATAAAAAAGCAAGGAATAATTTTCGTTGTATTTTTAATCCATCCATCCATCAATTCATCACAACGTTGACTGCCAGCCAACTTTGTCATTAAAAAAGTCAAACTACAAATATAAGAACAAAGTATTCGCTTATCAAAAACAAAAAAGTTTTCTATGGCCTTTTTTTCCTATTCCATTCACCCATTCCATTCCATTTCCAAGGGTACATACCCACCGCGATTTTGAGAGTCTGAGAGCTACCAATGTAATTCTGCGCGCGAGTCTGAGAAGTAGCAATTTACTTCTACCCTTCATTTTGCGAGCAACGGAGCCAGAGGTTCAAACCTGGCTTGTATTACCGCTTACCATCATGCAGGCTGCTAATAACAACTAAACTAGTGATTATTTCTATTCACGCTCTCTTTTCGTAAATTACACACTTATCGAAGAAGTTGCGCATTCATTCTGAACCACAAGAGTGAGCGAATTTCCACTCCGACACAGAAATTACTCTGGCGAGGGCAAAGTTCTGAGACTATAAAAAATGTTTTTGACATTTTTATTGCTTTTAGGTGCGTTGGACAAGCTCAAACTGTATGCGGCGGAGTGTTCAGTGGACAAATAATTTTAAATGTATTCCTCATTGTAGTACTCATGGTTCAATTGATGGTAAGTTAACAAAACACTATGGGTGTGGTGATAGAGTAAGAATTCAATTCCCTATCCAATTTGAAATAAAACCCTATACCAACATGTCTGACGAACGTTGTATGCAATTGCCCCACTATTGTGAAGGAGAAACTGGCTGAAAAATAATAACGATATTTCATTCCAAATGACTTTTTTTTATTGTGGCATCTATTACTCGCGTCTGCGACATCCAACTCGTCGACCGCGGCACGTATCGCCGTAAAAGAGTAGAGTGAAGTATTGGGAGAGTTCAAAAGATTGTACAAAGAAATTATCCTCGGGTTGTACAAATCATACCAAAATCCTTTTTCGGCTTGCACCAGGACCAAAGATCTTATCTGAAAACAGAGGTCTATAATCATAATGTTAACCAACAAAATAATAGAAATAGTAAATGATGACTGTAATGTTTTTTTTAGATATCAGAGCGCAATGTATCGAACGTGTGCGCTACTTTTTTCACAGGCTCCACCGTCCTTATAAGCACTGGATTCTTCATGTGGAATGCCGGTGATGTTACAGTTGAGGTTTGTTTTACGTAAAAATTTTCACTACCACGATATTCAAAAGTACGTTTATAGTTTGCGCTATATTACATAACATAGCTGCAGTCATTTTATCCAACGGGAGCCTCAGGATGATTTGAAAATATTTCCTTTAACAAGTCCACAATTCTTCAAGGCTCAGGAAGCTTTAAGGTAATCTGAAAATATTTCCTTTAACAAATCCGCAATTATTCAAGACTCAGACGTAACAATGACCCCTATTGAAGGTCTGACGCTACAATTTTATTAATAAATCATTTTCCCAGGACTCCATTATCATTCTGTCTGCCGGCTGCCTGCCTGTCAGATGGTACATTACATAGAATACATTCCAAAGGCGTCTACCCCTTTGAGAATGTAATTGTTGACCAAACGGCATTAGTTAGAGTTGGCCTAGGTCGATATGTAAATGCTGTTATTCGACTTTTACGACATTCACGAGCAATGCAAGGATTGGTTGTATATGTTTCCGCTACAACACAGCATTAGATTTACAGAAATTATGGAATTCTTTATTTCTTCATTCAGCATTCAACCTATATCCATTTTAGTTCAAAAAGTATTTTACTTCTCACAAAGCCCACTTACGAAGATTCTATACCGCTTAACCGATAAGACAGGCATATAAAATAAATTATGTTCATTATTGTTTCATAAACAACGTTCATGAACATGTATTACGATTGAAAATTTAATATATTTTTTAAATTTCAGGCCTCACATTTGTCTACGGCAATATATTTTTCAGGATGGGAGAATTGTCAAAACGAGTCGTCTATCCGCATCAGAAAATTAATAATAATCGCTATGAATAATGCTGAGGTAGTTTTATTAAAATTAAAGAATCAATTGATTATAATAATCATTATGAGTATCTTTTTTGGGGCTAATAAAAAAAAACTATGCGTAAATGATGCATAACGTTTGAGGTAATGAGCTGACGAAAACATTTGGAGATAAAAAGAGAGATGGTATTTAATTATAGTAGAAAGACTTGCTTATTATGGGTCGAAAATGTATTTGTTGTAATATTGTTGACAAAATTCGCAACCTGCAATGTTTCTAATTAATAGAAAACTTTTTACCATATTTTAATCCAATGCTAAAGATGTTCATTATTACCTAAAATGTTTGAAACCAGTATAGTAATCACAATAATGATAGCTACAGTTCAAAGTTAGTTTACCTATGTGCAAAGTTATTGAAATCAAAAGAAATTTTAACATTTTTGCTCATATTTTCTGCCTATTCAAAAGACAAGATTTTCTATTTGATTCATTTGAAGGGGTTTTCAATATAAAGTGTTCCATATTAGCCAAACTTTAAATCTATATTAAATAGTTTATATATTAGTTTAGATTTTCATTGTGTAAATGGTGGTGAGAATACAGTTCACCATTGCCTCTCTTGTTCGTGGGTGTCGTACAAGACGACTATTGGATATAGATATAATCTGCAGATAACATCGATATAACAGAAAGAAAACCCTACAAAAAAAAACCCTATACCTACACGTCTTGGGGTGCTACGCCAGAAACCTCCGCGTGGTGTACCCTGGGCACGAGCGACAATTTCTTGGACTGCTCTCTGGAATTGTCGCTCGTGGCAAATATCTGGCCCGAGGGGGGCCCAGTTTGTGGGATGCCCCAAATTCGCTCCATGCCCTCTAATTGTAGAGGGTATTGGACGCGAAAATTCGACGGGCCCAGTCACTCATTCGTTTGAGGACTGGGCAGGCATTTGCCAACCGCGACAAATCGTAGACCTGATTCTTGCTTCGGGACATTTGTCTTGAGGCCTAGATTCAGGAGCGAGGGTCTTGGCTTAACCGCCTGGACCGCGAGGAAGAAAACCTCTATAAAACAATCACCCAGAATCCTAAGTTCTGGCGCGCGGCGAGAGGATGCATGGCTGATGGGTTGTTCAGTCGTTAGCGCGCCCCCAGCCAGGGTACCTGCGGACCCCCTGTGTTGGGATACAAATGTACGCTTGCCCGGGTATCGGGATCTCTGCCCGGGTTGACCTCTTTTTTCTCCCATACTCGTGGGAACTGTATGGATACTTGTTCTTTAAACGACGCTGCAGATAGGAGGGGTGAGACGCCCATTACCACCACAGGGAACGGGGAGCCCAGTTCCCACATTACAGCCCGGCCAAGCTACTGTAAAACTGGCCCAAAGGAGAGGGATGCCTCGTCCGACAGCAGCTCAGCTGCTAGTCTGGCACTTGAGGCTCCAAGGTCAGCCGAGGGCCCGGCGAAAACAGAGGCCCGTAAAAAGAAGAGAGGAGGGAAGCCCACCCCTGCAACGGAGCGCGCCAGACGGCGCGCCGCGAAGCAGCAAAGGGCGGCAAAGAAGGCTGACGAGGGCGGCAGTACTGCCGCAGAGCCGTCGGACATTGAGAGCAGCAGCACATCAGCTGCAGAGACCGTCGCTGGATCATCCCAGTCTCCAGCGTCGGCCTTGACGGCGGCCCTAGCGGCCAGGGAGGAGGACCTCCCCTCGCAGGTACGCAAGCGCCCCTTAGCCAGGGTGGCAGCTCGGAGTCTGCCTCCGAGGGGAGTGGCATCATCATGCCTCCTCCCAAAGTTCCAGCCTCTCGCAGGGGACGAGGGGGCGCAGTAGTGGCGGCAAGGTCGGCGACGCCGTCGCCGGCCGGCGCAGTACGGGGGACTGAGGCCCAGAAGCGGGCAAATGAGGCGGCTGCCGCGAGGATGATGAGGGTGTTGTCAGACATCCCTCCCACCGACACGGCGGCTGCTGAGCCCGCTATAGGTGGCGACCCCCGAGCTGCCAATATGGCCACCCTGCAGGCCGAAAACACCCGCCTTAGTGGTGAGGTCTCAGGCCTGCAGGAGAAAAACGAGGCGCTTCGAAAAGAGCTGTCGGCGGTGCAGAAGGCGAACCGCGAGTTGGCCAAACAAATGGCCGACTTGCGGAGCCAGATCGCGCAGCTGGCGAAGACCGCGCCGCCGACAAGCGCCGGCCCTGCCGCCGCACCCGCCGTTCCCGTTGCATCAACTCACGCTGCGGTGAGTCGCCAGAGGGCCCAGCCGGCTGAAGCGGTCCCGCCCGCAGTGGATGGCGTGCCGGACCAGACCATGCGCGCCGTAGTGGAGGTTGTCGGCAAAATGCTCGACGCGCGCATGGCGGCTCTGGAGGAAAGACTGTCTCTGCCTCCGGAGCCCCGTCTCCGGCCGCCGCTTGCTGCGGACAGGCCGAAGGCCGTGGCGTCAGCCCCTGCCGCGCTACCCTGTCAGGGCGGGCGCGTAGGGAACTACGCTGTGGCCGTTGCTGGACCGAAGCCGAAGGGGCCCGCCGCCAAGAAGAAGGCGGCACCGGCTCCTGCCAAGACCGGACCTAAGCCGCCGCCGGCAGCTGCACCGTCGGCGGCGGCCAATGCCGGCGCGACCGCGACTGCTGCGCCTAGCGACCCCGCTACGCCCGAAGAGGGCTGGCAGACGGCTGAGCGCAGCCGGAAGAGTCGCGGTCAGAAGGGGAGAGCGGAGGCCAAAAGCGCCGCCAAAGCCTCCGCTCCCAAGTCAGGAGCCGGTAACAAGAGGTCGCGCAGGAGGCTCCGGCCGCCAAAGTCAGCCGCGGTGGTGATCACCGTGCTGCCCGAGGCGGCCGAAAACGGCCTTAGCTATGAGGCCGTCTTACGTCGCGCCCGGCGGGAGCTTGACGTCTCCGATTTAGGAGGCGTCGAAGCCAGGACCCGCAAGGCCCGGACAGGGGCTCGGATTTTAGAGTTCCCTGGGGCCGAGGGCGCCAAGACGGCCGATAGCATGGCCGCGAAGCTGAGGGGTTTGTTTGCTGCGGAGGATGGCGTCAAGATCGCCAGACCTGTCAAGTGTGCGGAACTGCGGGTCACGGGTCTGAACGACTCCGTGACGGTGGATGACATCCGGGAGGCCATCGTCTCGAAAACCGGATGTCCCGTGGACACCGTTCGAATTGGCGCTATCCGCCCTGGTCCGGGCGGCGTCGGTGCTGCCTGGGTGCAGTGCCCGGTGGAGTCGGCCAAGCAATTGGCCGGCTCAGGCAGGCTCCTCGTGGGCTGGAGCTCGGCGCGGGTGACCGTGCTGGAGTCCCGGCCTGCGAGGTGCTACAAGTGCATGGCGGTCGGACACACTCGGCCGACATGCACTAACTGCTTTGACTGCAGCGACCTTTGTTTCCGCTGCGGTCAACCCGGGCATAAGGCGGCATCGTGCGCCGCCACTCCCCACTGCCCTGCGTGTGCGGCGGGCAATAGGCCCGCCAAGCATCGCATGGGGGGCAAGGATTGCAGACCCCCGGCTTCAGCCCCAAAGGGGCGGAGCGGCCCGACGACCCCGGCCGCTGCCGCCCCTAGCGCGACCCAATCGCCCGCCAGCGTGGAGGAGGTAATGGATACGGCCCACTAATGGCGGCCGAATCTTACCACCTCCTGCAGGCCAACCTCAACCACGCCGCCGAGGCACAGGACGTTTTCCTGCAAGCCATGGCGGAGTGGTTGATCGGTGCAGCCGTAGCCGCGGAACCGTACGTGGTGCTTGACCGGCCCAATTGGCTGGGCAGCAGTGACGGCTCTGTGGCAATCGTCGCCTCCACGTCGTGGCTTTCCCCGCCTTTGTTGCTCAAGGACAGGGGCGACGGATATGTCGCGGCGGAATGGGGAGAGGTTACGCTATTTGGTGTTTACTTTTCTCCCGAACAGGAGCGCGACGGATTTCGGGGCCTTCCTCACCATCCTGGGGGCCTCGATACGGCGACTGGCACCGCACCAAGTCTTCGTTCTGGGGGACTACAACGCCAAGTCCACGGCGTGGGGGTCCCCCAGGACGAATGACCGCGGGCGAGCGGTCGAAGAGTGGGCGGCGGCACTGGGCCTCTGTTTGCTGAACAGGGGCTCGGTGCAAACGTGCGTGCGGCAGCAGGGCGGGTCGATAGTGGACTTGTCGTTCGCTAGCCCTAATGTCGCAGCACGTGTGAGGAGCTGGTGCGTCCAGGAGGAGGTTGAAACCCTATCCGACCACCGATACATCCGGATAGAGGTCTCCCGGACCCTCCTGCAGCCCAGCAGGGGTCACACGGCGGACGGAGCTCCCGCGTTTCCGCGGTGGGCTGTAGGTCGATTGGATCGGGACCTGTTGGCGGAGGCAGCCATCGTTCAGTCGTGGCTGTCCTCACCGCCCCAGGCGGACGGGGTGGATGCCGAGGCTGGCCGCATCCGCTGTGCGTTAACGCAGATCTGCGATGCGGCCATGCTCCGTGTGCGGCGTCTGCCCCCGAAAAGTGCAGTCCCCTGGTGGTCCCGAGAATTGGCGGACCTTCGGGCCGCGTGTATACGTGCCCGGAGGGCCTACACCCGCAGCCGAGCGCGTCACCGCGACGCTGAGCGGGAGGGCCAGCTGTACGAGGCTTACCGCAGTGCGCGGTCTGCCTTCAGGCTGGCCGTCCGTACCGCCAAGGACGATAGTCGGCGGGAGATGCTGGACAGTCTCGAGTGTGACCCCTGGGGTCGCCCCTACCTCGCGGCGCTGAACAAGCTCCGCGGGCGGGGCCCCCCCCTCACCGAGACTCTCCAGCCCAGCCTCCTCACCAGAGTTGTTCAGGACCTCTTTCCACGGCGGGCGAAGCACTCGCCCCCCGACAGCTGTACGTGGGGGTGATCCGGTCGATGGCCCTGTATGGCGCACCGGTGTGGGCGGGGTCCCTGACCGTCCGTCTTAGGGCCCTCCTGTGGCGACCACAGAGGGTCATGGCGATCAGGGCCATACGGGGTTACCGCACGGTGGCTACGGAGGCAGCGTGCCTCCTGGCCGGAACTCCCCCGTGGGACCTGGAGGCGGAGATGCTCGCCGACATTTATCGGCGGGTGTCGGAGACGCGCGCCCGCGGCGGCATGGTCTCCATCAAAGAGATCACCGCCTGGCGGGTCGACGCCCGCCGAGAAGTCATTGCCCGTTGGGCAGTCCGGCTGGAGAGTCCTCGGTACGGTGTCAGGACCGTCGAGGCCCTCCGGCCGGTGCTGATGGAGTGGTTGGAGCGGACGCATGGGGTGCTTTCCTTCCGACTGGTGCAGGTGCTGACGGGGCACGGTTGCTTCGGGAAGTACCTGCACAAGATTGTCAGGAGGGAGAGCACACCGTCCTGCCACCACTGCAGTTGCGACGAGGACACGGCGCAGCACACGCTCGAGGAGTGTGCTGCATGGGAGGGTGATCGCCGTAAACTCGTCGCAATTATCGGTGCCGACCTGGCGCTGCCGACCATCGCCAGGGAGATGCTCGTCAGCGTCAGGAATTGGGACGCGGTCGCCGCCTTCTGTGAGGCCGTAATCTCACGGAAGGAGGCGGCGGATCGTGTGCGAGTAGAGCTCCTATTCGGCGACACGTTCCGCCGCCGGCGACTCGGGCGGCGCAGGCGCGAGTATCTGCGCCTAATGCCGCCCTAGCCGAGGCCGCGGGTGATCGGACCGGAGAATTGTCCGTCACCCGCAGAGAGGCTGACCGCGCGACGGCGACCGACGTTCCAGGACGTCGAGAGGTGAGGTTACCCGAAAGGGTATTCCGTCAGGCCGACCACTGACGACATGTCACATCTGCTCCGGTGGTCGGCCCAACAACGAGGTGACGTGGGTACGGGTGGGTTATGGGCCCGCGCGCCGTCCTCTCATCGCCCCGGACGGACTGGACCGCGCGTGTGCTTACCATAGCCCACCCATAAAAAAAAAAAAAAAAAATACCTACACGTCTTACTAAGAGCCCTAGATTGACCCGGACCAACTCCATCTGGTACCATTTGGGTCAACGATTACATTCCCAAGGAAGGTTGACGTCAGGCAGGCGGCCGGTCATAAAAGTAATTGCCAAAACTTTTTGCAATATGTCAAAACAGATGACATATTGCGTCGACCCCAAGTAATTGGGATAAGAGCAAGATGATGATGATGACCTACACGTCTTACAGACGTAGTATAGTTGGTCAATTTACCTCTTGTAGTGCAGCCACCCGACCCTAATAGTATGACGTATATGGACTGAGTAAAAAATAAAATAACTAATGGTCTAATTAATTTTGACATTTACGCGAGTATTACGCATATACTCTTTCTTTTAACAGTGGACAGAAGCAGTGTCGTGCGAGTTTGCGAGTATGCGAGTTTCTATAACTGTGCCCTGGTTTTTTTTTAGTTATTATAGGTATTATAAGTAGGCAAGAACGATGTTGTGTGAACGATGCTTACTTTGTTTCCTTCAGGGTTATAAAATAAGGCAAAAAGAACTTGGTGTGATTTTCTAATATTTTGGCAGAGAATCTATTTTTTAAAGAACCAGAACTGATGGGTGCAAACAAGCAGACCCCTCGCCTATTATAGCACCTACTGTGTATCACTTACTAAAACTCAAAAGCAAGTTCACTGGTGCAAATGAGTTTTCCGTTCTTGCGGTGGCATCGCCCTATTTACGTCACCGGACAGAAGTACTAATTAATAGCAATAAATTTAGCTCCGTGTAGATGTTATTAGAGTTTATAGTTGATATTGTTATTTCAGATGCCTGTCGTACTGAAAGGATTTGGTTACATAGAACTTTCATACGAGTCTTACTTAACCGTAAGTCGTTCAAATATTTAAAAGTGTTACTAAAAGTATTTTGTTTATTTGTGACTTATTGACCCGTCTCAAGGTAGACTGTTAGTCTTGATTACGTTCTAAATACCATATCTTTAATCATATCTTTAATAAATAACATATCTTTATTCAGTAAACCATTGGGATGTATATTCAGGTTTTCTCCTTGCCTGGCTATTGTCTGTTTTTATATATGTTAGCTTTTTTTAACGTTGCCTTTTCGCTAGATGTATAGAAAATTAATTTCAACGATCTTGATCACTCCACATAAGCAAAATTAAATAAATAAAAATTAACATACAAAATCATATTATATTTTTTTTTTTCAGATTGTAAAGGCGTCATATTCTGTATTTTCGGTGTTGGTGTAAATTTGAAATCTTAAAATAATAGTTAATAATGACATGTATTATAACATTTGTTGTATAACATAACACACATTTACAAAGCACATTCGTATAATCTACTAAAAGTAATAGTGATAACAGAAAATAATTTAATTCGCAATTTTCGCAATTAAGAAAACATATTCACAAACACTGATTTAATCTCCTTCAAATATTGCTATTTAGACGAGCTGCAGTAAAGACACTAATGTATTGAGTACTGGTTGGGAAAAGAGGATCACCTCGATGAATATGTTGGTTATTAGTTTGTAAATATTTATGAATAACAACTTGTTATTCCGAAACGGCTGAGCTTTTTACAGTGCTATTTATCTAAAAAACTACTGCAGAAAGACGGTTCCAGTATCATTACTGTCTCTTTAATAAATTATTGAGTTACAATAGAAACTAGATTAACCGCACTAATTATTGTCGGTAGGCATTCGGATAATCGAAAATCCGGATAATCGAATGTATGAAACATCGCCTCCGTGTATATGTAGTTTGTTCATAATTTTATGCGTTTATTAAAAGACGAATACATATCCTGCGGGGCATGCTACGAACTAAAACAGTAATGTGGGGCAGTGATCCCGCGAGACATTCTATTATAGACACGTTCATGCTTGCATAAATTCGATGTGTACCTAGGTAACATACATAGGTTGCGGTTGGCAGTCCGGATAATTGCGATTCCGTATAACCTAAGGCCGGATAATCGAGTTTCTACTGTATCGCTAGCAATATATACGAACTTCAGTTCGTAGTAACTGGTAAGTTAAATAAAGGTGTAAAGCATTTTGGCATTGATTTTAATTAAAAACCCTTTATAAAATCTTTAATTCTTTAATATAAACGTGATTTTTAACATTAATAATCAATTTTATTTTTACCTGTATAGCGACGGAATAAGAATACAATTACCGCCACCCCTGGCTTGCCCGTTGCAGCCGTAAAAATGGGCTAAGAGTTTACCAGGAGATTAGGCAGTAGTTCTCTCTTGGGCAACATATATAATACCTCATTGCGATCGCCAATCCACTTGCCAAGCGTGGCGATTACGCCATTATCCCCAAATATGAGCTGCAATCCTATAGCCCTCATTTTGGTACGGGCGCGATAAAGTAGGGGGTGTGAAAATCTCCGGCGGCGACTGCAGACTGCATCGCAGATCTTCGTAAACGCTCAGTGAATGTGGCCAGCCTCAGCATCAACCACGTCAACCCTGGGGTAGTTAGGACAACCACGAATGAAGTGTGGCTGCTTCCACCAATAGGTCTCGAACCAGTGGACCCATAGCCCACGGCGAAAACGCGGTAGTTTCGTCCGCCGTGTGACCCCTGCTCAGTTACTAGACAGTCCGGCAGACCTCTATCCGAATGTACCTGTGATCGGATAGGGTCTCGATCTCTCCTGGTCGCACTAACTTCTCACACGTGCTGTGATATTGGGACTAGCGAATCCACTATCGTCCCACCCTGTTCCCGCACGCACGTATGCATCGAGGCCCTGTTCAGCAAACAGAGGCCCAATGTCGCCGCCCACTCTGCGATGCCTGCAATCGTCCGTCCTGGGGACCCCACGTCATACACTAGGCGTTGAAGTCCCCCAGTTGAAATCGATAGGATGGGTTCTGCCGGAGTCATGATAGATCTATCATTGAAAAAGTCTCATTCTATTGGCCTCTAAACGCGGCTTTCGCTCTTCTTCAGTCTGATTATTTCGAACATTGAGAACTGGACTTGCATTAGGTGTACGCCGTACGTCGACCGTAATTTCAACGCCTCATAGGTTACATTTTCTTATAAACCAATAACAATAAACTCCAAACACATGAAACACAATATTACTGCTGCAAAAAAAGCGTTAATTCTATATGATTGAAATTATGGTATGACGTATTGTCTGTTGTCAACTGCTGGCTGAACAATTCACTTTTCTTATGGTGAGATTAAAAAAATATGATTTCAATAATATAGAATATTTTTTTGTACTTACTTAAGTATTGCAGCAACTTTGTCCTGACAATAACAAACAAAAAAAAATATAGAATTATCCAATTTGGTGCACTCGATCTGAAGTTGTGGGCATACGAGGGGTGATCCAAAAGTAATGATAATCAGTTATTTCTAGTGCACACAAAAATACAAAAAAATTTCAGTCACTTGCTCAGTTACCCACTAGTTCAGGAAAAAAAAATCATATAAATAGGCCACAATTCCCGGGAGCTACATTCATTTGAATACGGACTGTCAAGGAGTGAACATCAAAATGGAAAAACACGAAATCAGAGCTGTCATTAAATACCTCTGCTTGAAAAAAATGTCTACCAAAGACATACACAGCGACTTGGTGGAAACATTAGGGGACTCTTCTCCTCCATATTCCACAGTTGCACGCTGGGCTAAGGAGTTTAAGCTGGGAAGAACATCGACGGAAGACGAACACCGCGAAGGACGCCCATCGACGTCCCTCACTGAAGAAAATGTGAAAAAAGTTGAAGAAGTTGTATTGGAAGATCGAAGAGTGACTATCAGGCATGTAGCTGAGGTCACAGGGATCTCATATGGCAGCATTCAAAGAATCCTTGCGAACGAATTGCATATGAGAAAGGTCTCCGCGCGTTGGGTACCGAAAATGTTAAACGACGAGCAAAAGAAGAAACGAGTCGACATGTCAAGAGCAAATCTCGAAAAGTTCCAGGCAGACAAGGACAATTTTTTGTCACGTTTTGTGACCATGGACGAGACCTGGATCCACCATTTTGATCCTGAAACAAAACAACAATCGATGACATGGAAACGATCCGATGAACCGACGCCGAAGAAATTCAAAGTGTCAAGCTCAGCAGGGAAGGTTATGGCGTCTGTTTTTTGGGACGCTGAAGGAATAATCATGGTGGACTACTTGGAAAAGGGGGCCACTATTACAGGCTCCTACTATGCAGAACAAATAAGAAGATTGCGGGAGGCTATTAAGGAGAAAAGGCGAGGCAAACTGCGGGCTGGAGTGTTGTTCCATCAAGACAACGCACCTGTTCACAAAGCTGCAATTGCCATGGCTGGCATTCAGGAAGCGGGCTTTGAGTTGGTGGAACACCCCCCCTATTCACCAGATCTAGCCCCCAGTGACTTCTATCTCTTTCCACGACTCAAGGAACACCTCCGAGGCAAGAAATTTGATGATGATAGCGACGTGATGGCCGCGGTTGAGGACTTTTTTGAGAGTCAAGATAAAGATTTTTTTTGTAAGGGAATTTTAGGTTTAGAAAAGAGATGGACTAAATGTATAGACTTGCTAGGAGACTATGTTGAGAAATAAATATATTTTTTTATTTTATTCATTGTGTTTATTATTGATTATCATTACTTTTGGATCACCCCTCGTACATACATCTGGTGATTCATTCTTATTGATGATAAAATATGTATGATAAAAAAAAAATTGTCCGGCGTTGGAATTGAACCCGTGGCATGGTAAGTTGTTATCTTAACCACTATGCTATCAGTGCAGTTAATTAATCATTGAGGTGGTATGAATTTATTACTTGTGTATTAGAGTGAAAATATCAAAGCATAATTCATCCCCTATTTTACACCATTAAAAAAGGATATATCCTCTGCGGGGTGGGTTTTCAGAATAAATTTTGTTTATAATGAAGCTTTTTATATCGATTTTCAATTAAGTAGGTCGTGTACTAAGCTGTATAAGTTACTACAGTTTTTTATCTATCCCACGGGAACTCGTTAATTTTCCAGGATTAAAAATATCCTAAATGTTGGCCGGGGATGTAAGATACCACCATGCAAAATTTTATTTAAATCGGTCCAAAATCTTTGGAGATTAGCCCGTACAAACAGATAAACAGACAGAGAAACCAAAAATTTGAATCAAAACCGATCAATCAATCTGGATGTGTTCTATCTCACTTCTAACATCCCCCTGATTCGGTTTTTAGCGTTTATTTTCAATGTATAGAATTTCGACCTCTACAGTTTTATTATATATATAGTTTATCTATATGTATGATGAATTATGGTGACCATCACTTCCCTGTCAGAAAATTGTTAAATATAATTATTTATGAATTATATGAATGAAATAAACAAGCACACATGTTTATTGATATTAATTATTATAACATATTCATGATGTAAGTAGATACAATAGGTATACAATTAACAACTGTCTTTAATTGCCACATAATAGACATGATTGATCTGTTATGTAATTAAATTACACAATTACTTCGATTCATTTAGAGTTAGACAATTACTATCTATATTTTAATGCACTGACAATATTTTAAAAGTCGCAGAATGCGGTTGCATGGATAAATGCCGATGCAGTGGTTGTCTACGGGTTAATGGATGGATTTTTATTATACCCACAGCTTCTTGCTTACGGGTTGATGGATGGATTTTTATTATACCCACAGCTTCTTGCTTATTGATCATGACTAATATTTTCTCCTCAATATAGTTAAATATCATTTTTCAAACAGTTCCACTATTAGTGCCAAGATCATCTAAGGCACACTACACAAGAACATCACTGACCTACTATACAATTTTTTTTAATGGGTGATTTATAATAATAATAATAATAATAATGGGCCAGTCGTTATCTCACCATGAGACTAACGCAAACCTCGGAGGAACATTATATGGCGCTCAAGTTCTTTTGATATAAAAGAAAAAATGTATCACAAGATTTATAGGAAAGCCAATAAACCGCAGGGCAGCTCGTGGCGTGCTGAATGTGAGTGGCGACACTGCGGTCCTGAATGCCCCAGAGAGTCGGCCAGGGCCTCGTATCCAGCTCGCCTTTACTGGCTGGTTGGAGTGGAAACCGAAGAGTGCCTGCAGGATTCGCAACTCTGGCTTGCCTTAAACGGTTGATCAGAGAGGGGTCGCCAAAGCTATATGCTCGGGGGTGGAAGTGTCATTTTCAAGGGCATAACTACGGGGAAACCACTGCGGGTCTCCGTTTATCGGGGACTTGCGATGGTGAAACCGCCGCCGCACCGCTCGACACCCCAAGCTACTTGCACCAATGTTGCCCCCCTATTGCCCGTATGGCCTGCGTGTCTGTGGCGACCGTTTAGGGGAGCCCATTCAGTGAGTTGGCGAGTCACCGTCTGCCAAAGTTCAAGACGATAAAGGTATTGAAGGCAGACGACAGTTTTAAATCAATAGTTTTCCATTAATCCAGTCCATCTAACCTCCAACTCCATAATCATGTATTAGATACCATCATCACACAATAGTTTTACACCTACCGTTGGCAGTCCACGTGTGTTATGTGCAGACGTGGAGTGTCATCGGTAGACGTCCCATCCCATATTTAAATTAAATTTCTCCAAAGGCCTCTGCGTGTTGGATCCATATCCCCATGTAAGCCTTTCAAAGGACCGGGTATCTTCCCTTGGAAGATAGCCGTGAATCGGAGATACATAATAATAATATAATTTATTTTCTCTTCACAAGGTTTCCTTAGGTCTAATTAACATATGTGCTTTAATAAGAATAACTACAACCTGTGTGAGAGCCTGGTGCCTGAAGTAGGTTTTTTTTTTAACATCAAACCTGTGTTACAAGTCACCAGGGCTCCCGCTAAAGGAGAATGATAGAAATGGGTAATTATTCCAAAGTTACAAATTAAAATTAAATTAGGATAGAATCACTGCGAAGCAAAAATAATAATAATATAATGCAAACGTGGAGTGTCATCGGTAGACGTCCCATTCCATTTTTAGATTAAATTTCTCCAAAGGCCTCTGCGTGTTGGATCCATATCCCCATGTAAGCCTTTCAAAGGACCAGGCAACTTCCCTAGAAAAATCCCGTGAATCGGAGATACATCTATTCTATACCAATAAATAAAATTGGAGTGTCTGTTTGTAATGTCAAAATAATAGGCTTTTTTCATGCTCACACGGATATTTGCACGACACCTATGCCTAAAATAGCAATTAAAAAATTTTTGTCTGTCTGTCTGTCCGTCTGTCTGTCTGTCTGTTTGTTCCGGGTAATCTTCAAAACGGCTGGACCGATTTCAAAAATTCTTTCACCAATGGAATGCTATAATATCAGGGCGTAAACTAGGCTATATTTTATCCCGGTATTCCCACGGGAACGGGAACTACGCGGGTAAAACTACTACCTATAACCGAAGCGAAGCGAGGGCGGGTTGCTAGTAAAATAATAAAAACAAAAGTAAAAATAACAGTAGGTAAAAATAACAGTAGGTAAAAATAACAGTAGGTAAAAATAACAGTAGGTAATGGTGAGGTGAGTTAATTGTTTTTTGCTTTGTGTGTATTGGTGTGAGTGTGTATATGTGAAACATGTGCGTGCGTGTATGTAGGTGTGTATGTGTTTGCGTGTGCGTATGTGAGTGTGTATGGGCGGGCGTGAAAATTTATGTATTTACGTGTACTCGTATTACAAGTGTGAATAGGTGAGCGAGAGAGAATGTATAGTAAATTTATAGAGGTGTATGTACATACATGTATTTGAGCAATGTGGTGGCTATGTGAGTATATATCTAAGAGTATCTTGCACATATGGGTAATAACCGAAGAGTGTTAGTTATTTATTGGGACGTTCAGGAGAGATTCCGTTTTTTGGTAGTCTAGAGATCTCAGATGATTTTTTATGCTATGTTTGCATTTTGATTTATTGATTGGGTACATGTTAAGAATAGTGTTAAGTTTATTATAGAGGTAATTTCCAAGGAAGCCAAAGAATTTGTGAGAAAGTGCAGTTTTGCATCGTGGTACCGAGCAGATCCCACCTTTTCGTCTCTTCTTTTTTAAGTTATTAGGGTTATATTGTAATTGGGAGTGTTTTTTGAGGACAGTAAGAAGAACAAAAGTTTGCCTAACTGTGAGAAGATCCCATTTTTTGTATAAATCTACTGTGGGGAAACGTTGTGGAAGGTTGGCCGCAGTCTTGAGGATAGCGCGCTGAGCCCTTTCTACTTTCAGTATGTGAGTTTTAGCGGCTCCCCCCCATGATGTAATGCAATAGTTTATTAATGATTGTGCCAAAGCATTATAAACCATCTTAATTGTCTCATGATCAGCAACATGTTTGAGGTTTTTAAAAATATAAATTAATTTTCGTAATCTGGCTGACAAGGTCTCGATATGTGGTTTAAAAGACAAGTGTTGGTCAATCGTAATACCAAGATATTTGATGTACTCAACTCTTACAAGGGCAGGACACAAACAATTAGCGCTATTAGATTTGCAGTTATGTGCAGCCACAACAAATGAATGCGGCGAGAGTAGGTTAGATCTATGTGCAAAAGCTATATATTTGGTTTTCAAAATGTTTAGCGTCAACGCGTTAGTTGTCAACCAATTATTGACTTTGTTTAAACCTATTTGCGCAGCATTGAATACCAATTCCCAATTATCACCAGTAAAGAATAACGCAGTGTCATCAGCAAAAGAAACAATTTTACCGTTTTGTAGCGGCAGTTGGCAAAGATCATTTATATAGATCAGGAACAGTGTCGGACTAATAACACTGCCCTGTGGTACGCCAAAATGAACAATCGATTCTTCGCTGAGCCATTCGCCAATTCGAACACGTTGTTTTCTGTCTGTTATGTAATCTTCAATTAATTTAAACGGGAGCCCTCTTATACCAAGACGTATCAGCTTTTTAAGTAGTAGTGAGGTAGAAACGGTATCGAAAGCCTTTCTCAGATCCAGAAATATCGTTAAACATTTTTTACCATTGTCTAAGTTGTGAACTATAGAGTTTAACAACTCGTGAACTGCGTCATTAGTGCTTTTACTTGTTCTAAAGCCAAACTGTGAAGGAGATAGAAGATTTTTTGACTCTAGAAATTTTTTAAGACGCCTATTAATGATACGTTCTAGGATCTTTGATATGGCAGGTAGAATGGAAATGGGCTGAAAGTTGTCCATCAAGTCTTTTTCCCATCCTTATGAAGAGGTTTGATTAAAGCAGTTTTGAATGCTTTCGGAAAAATACCGGTAGATATTGACAAGTTACAAATGTGTGTAATAGGCGAAATGAGGAGGTGAGCGTACCTTTTGATAAACTTGCCAGAGATAAGATCCACTCCCACAACACAATTATTCCTCAAACCATTAATTAGGTGAGCAACTTCATTCTCATCCGTGTGAAGCATCACAAAGGAATCTCGAGAGATGGCTGAAGAATAATTCTTTGCTATTGGACCTGAATTGGTTTTGAGGATTTTATTAGCAAGATTAGTACCGATGTTGGCAAAATAGCTATTAATAGCATTAATGTTGGTAGTAGGACTGTGGTGGGATAAAAGAGAAAATGAATGATCAGTACTTTGCTTAACGTCCGTGATCTTTTTAACAACATTCCAAAGCCTTTTCTTGTTATTTTTAGCACCCTCAATCTCTTTTTTCTCATGGTTTCGTTTTGCTTTTTTGAGCGCCGTGTTACAGAAATTTCGATAACGTCTATGGGAAGCGCACACGCGGTCCATCCGTCCGGGGTGACGAAAAGACGTCGCGCGGGCCCATAACCCACCCGTACCCACGTCGCCTTCGTCGTTGGGTCGACCACCGGAGCAGGGTGACTGACTTGACGTCAGTGGAATACCCTTTCGGGGTAGCCTCACCTCTCGACGTCCCTGTCCCGGGACGTCGGTCGCCGTCACGCAGTATACTTCTCTGCGGGTGCCGGACTAAACGCTCCGGACCGGTCACCCGCGGCTACGGCTAGGGCGGCATCAGATGCAGGTACTCGCGCCTGCGCCGCCCGAGTCGCCAGCGGCGGCATGTGTCGCCGAAGAGGAGCTCCTCTCGCGCATGATCCGCCACCTCCTTCGGTGAGATGACAGCCTTACAGACGGTGGTGACTGCGTACTAATTCCTGACACTGTCGAGCATGTGTCGAGCTGTGGGTGTAGGTCCTCCGGGCACGTATGCACGCGGCCCGGAGATCCATCAACTCTCGGGACCACCAGAGGACCGCTCTCTTCGGGGGCAGACGCCGTACACGGGGTATGGCCGCATCGCAGATCTGCGTTAATGCACAGCGAATGCGGCCAGCCTCGGCGTCCACTCCGTCCGCTTGGGGCGGCACCTACTATACCATGCTGTTCAGACGAGTTAATATGTATAGGATTTTATTTTGAGTATGCCTTAGTCGTCTTTAACAATATTTACTGGCAAGTTAGCAGGTAGTTAATTGTATTCTTAAGTACTACCATTCTATTTCTGCACAACGAACCTAGACGGTTTAGAAATGAATATTGTCTTAGAATAATAACGTTTAGAAGGTAAGTCCGCGCATAAAAAATGAAGCATTTAAATTGGAGCCTAATGGAGCTTACGCCGGACCGTACGTACGCAACTCTTAAAAAATAAATAGGTAATTATGACGGTTTTTGCATTCAAATGGTGTCATCGTCACAGCACATTTGAAAAACATAAAAAGGTTTTTAACATTACTTTTAAAAGTATTTCGACGATTTATGTTAATAAAAACAAAATTTGATTTCTTAATTTGTATAGTGGTGTGCGTGAGTAATCGCCTGCGTGCATATAGTATTTTTGGCTTTATGTTTTAGATCACTCGAAGTACCGACACTATCCTTCTATACGTTATTATTCTAAGGGATATTGTATTTAAAATTGGACTATATGATAAGAAACAATAGAGTAGTCCTCCGATTTTTGACGTGACAACGTTTTATAAATTGGTTTGCCGGGTGACACTTCAAGAAACTGCGTTACGCTCCGCTCACGTTATGCGCTCACAATGAGAGCGAGTGAGAGGCACGCGTCCCTTCCACTCGGGCATGGTTAGCCCGCCTAAGAGCGAGAGAGACAGACATAAAAATTGTATATTTGTATATAAATACGTATGTATGTGTAAAGGTAAAAATAAAATTTTGTTAATATGAAATTCAGTGCGAGATTCTTTGTATAAATTAATGTTTTAAATATAATTCTTTGTATAAATAAATGTTTTAAATTGTTACTATTATTTCATCCTTCTTCCTACTATACGAATGAATATTCACATTAAAATTATTTTACCACTCAAAGTCGTTGTCACGTAAAACTTTCGCCCGTATACCGACTTTACAGGCAACCAATATTTTTTTTATGGACACCTGTGACTAGGCCCGTTTTAACGCCAAAAAATAAATGTTTCAGACTGTGGTGTTCCGTTAATAATACCAAATTAAATAATGGTCTTGTTTTCACAGATATAGTAGCCTTATCAGGCTTTGTTAGGCCATTTATCCGACAGTTCCAAAATTCATTAGTTTAAACGTTAAAGACGGAATGGGTAGGTATTCATAGGCTTTCACGTAAAATTTTAAATGTACACTTTAAATATTTTTAATAGCATTTTGTATACATGTAATATATGCTAAAGTATACATAATGAATATCACAGTCATTTACTTAAGTGTCGAAATTTCTGAAACATGAATATTTGACGGATAATTAATTAAAAAATGTGCTAATACAAAAATATAATCGTAGAATAAAGGTCTTTGTAACCGTATTATAAAATTTCTCAAGAAAAATAATTGTAGCCAACAACTAACTTCTTTTTTATTATCTGTAAAATAATCTGTCTGTCAGACAACTGACAGAGTTTATAATTTTACTCTATGATCAGTGTGGAATTTAAACCGAGTTTTTATTATAGATTTTGGGCTATATTACTATTTACTAGCCTTATTCGTATGCAAATAAAAACACAGCAATTAACTGGCTATATTTTCACATAGACCACATGAATTAGAATTATCGTTTAAATGAAGATTAGGACTCACATAACACTCGTGACCGTAACATCAATATCTGTTGACTTGTAGAGTTATTAAATCGAATTATCGATTCTACACCCTACAGTTAATAATAATTACAAAGTAGCTGTGAGACAATGAGAACATACACACGAAAACAGCCGAACCACGAACTTATAGAGAACGTGCACGAATTATGTAGACTCTGCTTGTGTAAAGCTGAAAATTCTGTGCCAATTTTCACTAATGATAAAGAAAATTTATGTGCTGTGCTAGCTTTACGAATCATGATATGTGTGGGATTAGAGGTGCGTAATAATAAGTTATTTATTTAAAATATACATTTCTACTACTCCTGCGCCCCGAAGGAGGGAATAGACACCCACAATTCGCCACGTAATAAAAGCAAAACTATTGCTGTCTAATCGTCATCATTAGGTACACTAAGCTTTCTTAGCCTATAGAGATTAAAAAAAAAATTCATCCATCAGTTTGTCGATATCCAATATTGAATCGAGACCTTTAGTGAAGACGAGTGAAGAGAACATTTATTTGACCATGAGGGGTCAAATAATAATTCAGAGGTTGCCTGTGATTATTTGGATATTGTGTGAGGAGGATGGACATGGTGGAACTATTTAGATTAGGGACTAATTTTTTAACTACATATAGATGTAGCTATATAGATAGCTGAGAGGAAGAATGTCATAATTGCTAAACTTGGCAGCCATCTGCCAAGCTAGCGGTGTCATTAGATATAAGTTTCCCAGTAAGTAAATAAATATTGTTTTCAATTTTACAGATAAAACACGAAGATATGTTACCCAATAAGATTTGTGCAGAATGTCTTAATTGCCTCAATAAGTATTATACATTTAGGAAAAAATGTGAAGTGTCATATCAAAGACTAAAATCTCATATATTAGCCGCGAAACAGAGGCAGTATAAAATTAATTTAGCAGAGGAAAATGATACTGAACCCAATAAAGATAGTAATGCCGTGGAATCAGAAGAAGAAATGAAGTTAATAGTCACATTTGATAAAGATCAGTTTCCGGAAGTCAGTACGTTGAATTTAAATGGTGTTGCAAATGTAAAAAATATGTTTTATTATATATAACATGGAATTATATTAAGCAAAATATATGCTTAATTTAATTATTAATTTGTTGAAATTTGATTACAGAAACTATCGGATCAAAGAATAATAGAAGCTAATGAAACGGAGGATATTTTAATAGTGCAAAGAGATGAAAATGAAGTGAGTCTTTATTCTATTTTTCATTCCAAATTAGCTCTGTGGTCCAGGTTTTTATTATTTATTATGTATTGTTGGCATAGAGATGGAACTGATTAATGGAGCATTATAAAAGCAAGATCATAACCTGCACATACTCCTTTGTTCGTAGACCATGGTAGTGTATGCACCTTAGATTCTTATTGCTTTGGTGTTGTGTGTGTTTATTTATAGTAGGCAATCGTGAGGTCACAACCTGAACAATCTGTGGGGAGTGATGGACGGGCTATGTGCTACACCATAGCCTACAGAATTCCCTTCTCATTCTTTGGTTCCATTTGCGAGCGCGAGCCTTCGCAGTGGTGGTGGTGGCAGGGCCGGCACTGGCCAGCGGCTCAGAAGGCCCCCAGCTCCGATAACTGGGCCCGCAATTCAGCCATGTCCTTGGCCAGCTTGCGGTTACCCTTCTGCACCGCCGCCAACTCCGTCTCTAATCTGCGATTTAGCTCTCGCAGACCTGATACCTCGATGCTAAGTGGGCCTTTTTGAACTGCAGGATCTCCATCTGAGTATTTGGCGGGTCGTTACCCACAACTACCTCAGGCCGCGGCGCCGGTGTGAAGGACGTTGGATAATAACCTCATTATACGCTTGCGAGCTACGACTTCCGTACTCGGCCGATCAGACACGGAGTCGCCGACCATGCCACCACCGCGGTACTTGCTCCTTGGAAGGAGCCAGGAGAAGATTGCCTTTTTGGAAGGAGGCATGATGACAACACTCCTCTTGGAATCGGGTGCTGAGCTGTTACCCTTATTAGAGGACGCTGTCGCACCTTCGAAGTGAGGGCCTCCCCCCTAACCGTCGGAGCCGCCGCCAGGGCTGATGCCGCAGAACGCAACGGCGGTCTCAGCAGCCGACGTGCTGCGCTCATCTCTTTCAGACTGCTCTGCGGCAGATATGCCGCCCTCGTTTCTCGACGGCTCAGCGGTAGAACTACCGCTCTTGTCACTCTCACTTGATGGAATGATGGCGGCCCTTTGTGTCCGCCGCTCCGCTTAGCGTCTTTTGGCCCCGGAAACCGTGTCACGCTACGTTTTCGCAGGCCTTTTTCGGGATCTCATTTTTCGCCCGGCCCTCGGCTATTACGTCAATTGCCCCCTCGCCTACGATAAAGAGCTGACTGAACCGGAAATTGTATGCAGCTCGCGTTCAGATACCGGCTCAGCAAGGGATGTACCAGTGTTGGGCCTTTTTTTTCGTACGTTCATTAGACTTCCTCCTTTGGCGTGGAGTTTCAGTGGAGTGGCCAGCCTTAACTATGCACACTCTTGCAATTCTTCCTCTATTAGCTATGCAACCCCTTGCGCCAAACTTAGGATTCGAGACTTTTTACCGAGGGATTCTACCTCATGCTACGAAGATCTCCGGTCCCAAGTCCAGGATATCCCAAAATCAGGGTTGCGGGTCGGGTCGACAGGTCTGCCGCTCGTGAGAACGAAAGTCCCACTAGCCCTCGGGCTGCAGGCAGCCACCGCCGCCAGCGGAGGGTACGCGAGACCCTAGAACCGAAACCTCGGCCGCTCGTCGCCCAAGGCGTAATACGAAGAGGTGTTTCGGCTTCACGCCTCTATGTAAAGATACTGATCTGTATTTAATATTAAAAAAAATTGTGGAGCGTTGGTTTTGTGTAAAGTTTAAATCTGTAATTGTCCTCTTTTTAATTAATATTTCACGACCTACATAAAAAAATTGTCTTTTTTTTGTATGGTAACAGAGTATAAAAATACAATTTACAACTTCCTCCTTAGGATTTAGTACCTAGTAAAGCATCTTACATTTTTACAGACACAAGAAGCTTATAGCCCAAGTCCCGATATCACAACATTCTTATCAGCAATGCTACTACAACTTGGATTATTAACTGAGCAAGACAATGGAATGATAATCACAGAGAGAAGCATTAATACATTAGAGTTGGAGACTGCTGATGGCAGTCAGTTAACCTTAGAACTGATGGAGGAAGATGAACCTGAAGAAGTCATGGCAAGTATTACTCCTATTAGTAGTATCTTTTAAACATTACTAGTGGATTCGGACGATTAAGAGCTTTACAATCGACCTGGGCCATCTGCATCTGATGACGTCTGTTAGTCAATTACATTCCCAAGGAGGATTGACGTCAAAGAGGCGGCCGGTCAGAAAACCATTTTGCAATTGTAAGAAGAGTTCATATTGCGTCGACTTCCAAGTAATTTGGATAAGAGCAGAAAGATGATGAGTAACGCTTATTTCCTTTTCCTTCTCATCCCGCATTGCTCATATACGTCTCACTGCTGGGCTTGAGCCTCCTCCACAATGAGAGAAAAATTGACCTACTATACCATGCTAATCAGGCAAGTTGGCATAGGGTTTTATTTCGAGATTTCCTTCTCTTGAATAGTTGTTTTTGCATATTGCAATCCCTAGTCATTTTTTACAACACCCACGGCAGGAAAGGAGATGGTGAATCCTTACTCTATCACTATATGGATAGGGCAGAGGGTCGTAGCTAATTTATCCAATTCAGCTCCGAAACCGCTCCCGCATAACACCGCCTTAAATGAAGATGACTATTCGCGCCAAGCGTGTCAAGAAACGGGCTGTCGCGGTTATTACAGCTAACAGTCAACTACCCTACCCAGGCACCGATCGCTTTTTGCGACAGACAGTTTGTGTTCAGTTTCCATTGAAATAACTCGCAGGCGACGGTGAACGCGCGACAGATGACAACTGGCCGCACGCTGACAAGCTAGCGACATGCTTCAAGCAAGCTGTCTGCGTGCGTATTACGCGCGGGCTGCTCGCATAAAGTGGGCGGTAAGCGAGCCGTCCACTATCGAGTGGTACAATGGCAGTAAGCTTGCTTACAGCCGGTCGTCAGTTAATTTGTATTGCTAAACCGAAACTTCTGTATAAATTATAAGGTTAATTTTTAGAAACAAGTTCCTTAAAAATTGCAGAAACAAGTTTTTAAAAAATTGCAGTAACAAGTTTCTGAAAAATTGCAGAAACAAGTTTCTAAAAAATTGCAGAGTCCAAAAATGTTTTCGATAATTTGTGAACTAAGTACATTACAGAAATAGTGAAATAAAATATACCTGTTTTGAAGTGATTACCTTAAACTGCGAAATTCGCGACGCGCACACACGAGAGGACTAAAATTGTGAGGTGACTATCAGGGCCAGATTATCCATAAGGCGGATTAGAATAGGCGCCCCGAGCAAGCACCAAGAAAAAATCAATTTATTTCATTGAACATTTTTTTTAAAGTTGAGGTGATGCTATATAGCATTGAGTCAAGGTGATAAGGTATGTTGTTGCCATAAGCGATTGAAGTAACAATACTAAAGAAGTCGATCTGATCGACTGGACTTTTGTAATAGAAAATATATGTTTTAAAAAGTAAGAAAAGGGGCCCCGAGAATTGAATTGCCCAGGGGCCCCGTCAATTGCTTTGCCTAGGGGTCCCGAGAATTACATTGCCTAGGGGCCCCTGATAGGTTTAATCCGGCCCTGGTGACTATGAGCGCGTTATAATGACACTTCGTCTTTCGCACCTCGTGCACCGAGCATGTCCTAGCGCAGCGCGAAAACTCCCGAATTCAGTTTCGTTTTTGACCGTAGTTTCGGCTCAATTACTATCAGCCGAAATTGAACTAAGCCGAAACCCGTTTTTGGGCCGAACCGACACTAATTGCGAATATGAAATATATCTACACTGAATGACGTCAATGAAATGCCGTATGGGAGCGGTTTTGTATAATTCGGCTAAGACATTGGCTTATTTAGGCATTCATTAATTAAATACTGCTAGCAATTATTTTACACAAAAAAGTCACTGCACTTTTCCAGATATTCACAACTATTTGGATGTACATAACTGTGTTTTCTTAAAATTATACATTTTATTTAGGAAGAAAATGTTATAATGGAACATCCACTGGATAATATAGAACAATCAAATACTACCGAACAAAGAAATGTTATTATCAAATATGTAGAGACCAATAATGTGACACAATCACCTGTGAATAATCAACTGGTTAAAGAAAATGTACCAGCTGAGGAGAAGAAAAAGTAAGCTATTTGAAATTTCATATCTAGACACACGGTAGCGTGTTCAGAGAACTGGTGAGCCGCATCGTGTGTAAGTTTACATGAACCGTTTCAAATTACTACATACACATCCTAGCCATTCAACTGAACATCATCAAGTTTTGCATAGACTTTGCCACACAGAAAAGGACACTGCACCTTACGCATTTTAAATGAAACTATTATTACGGATTTTTTCATGGTCACCGTGAACGCTGAAAAGTGTTCGAAATGGTGGCCAATCAAAAAACAAATACAATCTAAATAAGTACTGTTCATGAGTAAAATAAATTTTAAATTGTCAAGTTTATCGGTACGGGATATAGCTAGGGTAACTAAGTATTTAATAGAGGAAGATTATTCTAATAGAGGAAAAAGAAGACCAAGTAGATGATATGGTAAACCTAGACTAGGAATGCCACAAGGAACATTTCTTTATCTCATTATAATTTCATTTTGTCAGTGGTGCATGGTGCGATGTATGTGGAAAACAATTGGCTTCACAAAGTACTCTGAAACGACATCAGCGTGTACACTCAGGGGAGAAACCGTACCCATGCCAACATTGTGGACGTAGATTTGGACAAAGGGAGGTCATGTTACGTCATGCTTTAATACATAAGGGTAAGTCAGTGAAAAATTCTGAGTACAAAGACTAATTTTAATATTATCAATGACTCTACAGGTGTCTCAGGTTATGGAACAAATGGTGAAACGGGAGTTAGGCAGTAGTGATAGTGAACCCATGTAAAAAATTTGTATTAAAAATTTAAGTTCGTTAATGAATTTGAGACATGTAAATGTAAAGAAATTATAAACCGCCAGCTTCTGCAGTACCTTGAGGATCACCAGCTGATCAGTGATCGCCAATACGGCTTTCGTCGTGGGCGATCGGCTGGTGATCTTCTTGTCTACCTCACTCACCGTTGGGCAGAGGCCTTGGAGGGCAAGGGTGAGGCGCTAGCGTTCAGCCTAGACATCGCAAAGGCGTTCGATAGGGTCTGCCACAGGGCACTTCTATCGAAGCTACCATCATACGGAATCCCCGAGGGACTCTGTAATTGGATCGCCAGCTTTCTGGATGTCGGAGTATTAAAGTCGTCGTAGATGGCTCCTGCTCCGATACCATGACCACTAATGCTGGTGTACCACAAGGCTTGGTGCTCTCCCCGACGTTGTTTATCCTTCATATCAACGACACGCTCTCCATCGAGAATATGCGTTGCTATGCGGATGACAGCACGGGTGACGAGCGGTATACTGAGCAACGGAATGTCCCTCGGAGTACACAGGAAAGAAGAGTTCAACTTGTGTCTGAAGTCAAGCGCTCTCTGGGGCGGGCCTCGGAATGGGGTGGACGGAACTTAGTCCAGTTCAACCCCACAAAGACACAAGTTTGCGCGTTCACTGCAAAGAAGGACCCGTTTGTCATGGCGCCTAAGTTCCAAGGAGTAACTCTCCAAATTTCCGACAGTATTGGTATCCTCGGCGTCGAAATATCGAACAAAGTCCAATTTGGGAGTCATTTGGAGGACAAAGCCAAATTGGCTAGCAAAAAGTTGGGCGTCCTGAACAGAGCCAGGCGGTACTTCACACCGAGACAGCGCCTTGTACTACAAAGCGCAAGTACGTCCTCATGTGGAGTATGGCTCACATCTCTGGGTAGGCGCGCCTAAATATCAGCTAGACCCACTTGACTCCCTCCAAAGGCGTGCTGTTCGAATCGTCGGAGATCCCAATCTTACGGACAGATTGGAATCACTGGAGCCGCGGAGAGACTTTGGGTCACTCTGTGTACTCTATCGGCTCTTTCACGGCGAGTGCTCCGAGGAACTGTTTGACTTGGTACCACCGTCACCGTTTTATCAACGTACCACTCGACACCGCAGCAGGGTTCATCCATTTCACCTGGAAACGATATGGTCTTCAACTGTACGTTTCCAGCGATCATTTCTCCCACGTACGTGCAGGCTCTGGAATGAACTACCTGCTGTTGTGTTTCCCGAGCGCTATGACATGTCCTTCTTTAAACGAGGTTTAAGAAGAGTATTTTCTTCACGGTAGGCAACGGCCTGGCTGTGCCCCTGGTATTGCAAAGGGCCATGTGCGGAAGCATCACTTACCACCAGGTGTGCTGCCTGCTCGTTTGCCACCATCGGCAATAAAAAAAAATGTAAATTTTTTAATTTTGTCATCGCTTTTTCGTGTGAATCTCATTGAAATGTATAAAGCAGTGATAATCTGCAACATATTCGTACTTTATTAAATGTTTATCAGAAATTGAACAAGTCAATCATTACGTTCGGATAAGCAAGACAAACTTCTCTACTCGAACAGTTGTTCCATAACTTTAGATATCCTGTATATACCCTAAATTCCGTATGGTGACAGTAAGAATACACTTCATTATCCCCCCTTTTGCCCATGGGTGTCATAAAAGCCGATTAAGGGATACAACATGTAGATCGAAATCTCGAAATTAGAAAGAAATCTCGAAATGAAAACCTATGCCAACACGTCTGACCAGTGTGGTATAGTAGGTCAATTTCCTGCCATAATGGAGGAGGCCCGAGCTCAATGGTGGGATGTATATGGGCTGAGACGAATATATACACTAGTTAATAGGTAATTATCACTCATAGTAATTGATCACGAATTCAAAAAAAAATCGAATCGATACTTATAAGTTAAATACAAGTTGGGAATAAAAACTAATTAGAAAATATCCCGAGGAAAACGAGAATTGCTCTCCGCATATTTTAATTTACGATTGCTTTCGTGGATTACAAAAGAGTGCATTCTCGACATATTGAAGTCATTTGACAAGGTGTGAGACGATTTTAGTTCTAATATTATTTTATGGTATTCCCTCTCCATTGTGAATTCTTCATTTCATGTTTATTTTATCAAATAGTCCAAGGGATGGTTACACATTGGATTCGGAACCCGATGGTTAGACATTGGTTTTGTAACTCGATAGTTACACACTGCATTCGTAACCCGATGATTACACATGGCATTAATTCCCGCACTGGAATAGAATAAAAACAATAAATTTGTTGTGTACAGAGAAGCGTCCATTCCCGTGCGACAGCTGCCCGAAGAGCTTCACGCAACGCGGCGCTTTAGCAGTGCACGTGAGGGCGCACGCCCCGCCTCATGCGCGTGCACTTGCCTTACATCGCTGTCCGAAGTGCCCCAAGGTGTTCCTATACGCCTCTGGTAAGTGTTGTCAATAAACAAACAGACTTACATAGTCATTTTGTTATTATATATAATGTTATTTGTTATTATATATAATATTAATATATGATACACTGATAAAGACACTGCATTCTTTGCCCAAAAGAGACGTTTTTTTTTTTTTTTTTTTTTTGGGTGGGTTGCGGTCGGCGCGCCTCCGCACCACTCCGTCCGGGGCGACAGAGGGGCTTAAGCACGCAACTCCCGCAACCCACCCTAAAACCACGTCGTCTTCGTCGTTGGGCCGACCACCGGAGCAGGGTTACTTGACATCAGTGGTCGGCCCGACGGAATACCCCCTATTGGGGTACCCTCCCATCGACTGACGTCGCCCCCTCGGGGAGGACGTCGGTCTTTCCTCACGCGGTCGGCCTCTCGGCGGGTGACGGACTAATCCCCGGTCACGTCACCCGCGGCCTCGGCTAGGGCGGCATGAGGCGCAGGTAGTTGCGCCTGCGCCGCCCCAGTCGCCGGCGGCGGATCTCCTCATCGAGGCTGCGCTCCTCACGCAGGCGATCCGCCGCTTCCTTCCGCGAGATCACTGTCTCGCAGAAGGCTGCGACCGCGTCCCAATTCCCGACGCTGTCGACCATCGCCCTAGCGATAGCCGGCAGCGTCAGGTCTGTACCGATGATTGCGACGAGTTCACAGCGCTGCACTGCCCAAGCCGCGCAGGCCTCGAGCGTATGGCGCGCCGTGTCCTCGTCGCAATCGCAGTGGTGGCAGGACGGTGTACTCTCCCTCCTAACGACCTTGTGCAGGTATTTGGCGAAGCACCCATGCCCCGTCAAAACCTGCACCAGTCGGAAGGAGAGCACCCCGTTCCGCCTTTCCAACCACTGTATCAGCACCGGCCGGAAGGCCTCCACGGTTCGCACCCCGAACCGAGGCCTCTCCAGCCGGACTGCCCAACGGGCAATGACGTCTCGGCGGGCGTCGACGCGCCAGGCGGTGAGATCCCTTAACGAGACCACACTGCCCCCCGCTCGCACCCCCGTCACCCGCCGATATAGTCCGGCGAGCATTTCCGCCTCCAGGTCCCACGGGGGAGTCCCGGCCAATAGGCACGCTGCCTCCGTCGCCACCGTGCGGTATCTGCGGATGGCCCTGACCGCCGTGACCCTCTGTGGTCGCCACAGAAGGGCCCTAAGTCGGACGTTCATGGACCCCGCCCACACCGGTGCGCCGTACAGGGCCATCGAAAAGAGATGTGTAAGAGCGCTTTGTCATGTGTAACAAACGGACAGCTGCAGACCTATATTTAAAAATTTGAAACTCTTAACACTGCCTTGTATATATATTCTGGAAGTGGTAGTATTTATCCGCAAAAATATGCATTTGTTTAGGAATTTAAACAGTAAAAGACGTCACCTCGAAATTTCTACACTAGGAAATAAGACGGCAATGTTAAATAAGAGTATATTTTGCATGGCACCGCGTTTATATAATCATTTGCCTAAATCTGTTCTGCAAATTAATAAAATAATATTAATATATTTAAAAATAAAATAAAAACTTTACTTCTAGAGAAAGCCTATTACTCAATTAATGATTATTTAAATGATAAGTTGAATTGACTGATATGTAATTACTGCTTTTCTGTTTTTATATTATTTAATTATCTGAAATTATTATTATTGTTGACATTATTATTATTATTACTGTTGACATTATTATTATTAATTTTATTTTATACTTTTAGTATCTCGGCTATTGCCGGACATATTAAATAAACACGGGCCAAAGCCAAGTGTTTACCTAAGAAGTGTTAGTTATTGAATTATGAAGGTTTTCGTATGATGAAAGATGATTGTGTGCATGATGTATGTTTGGTTGACTGTCTGTCTGTAAAAACTTCCGTACTATCCTACAAGTATTTAGTATAGCGGCTTTTTGTAAATGCTTATATGTATATGGAGGTAAGTTTAGAGTTTTAATGGACTGGTGCAATTGTTTGGGTACAACCCCAGTTGCTGACAGAACTAGAATAATAATAATAATATATTATGTATCTCCGATTCACGGCTATCTCCCAAGGGAAGATATCCGGTCTTTTGAAAGGCTTACATGGGGGATATGGAACCAACACGCAGAGGCCTTTGGAGAAATTTAATGTAAAAATCGGGTGGGACATCTACCGATGACACTCCACGTCTGCACATAACACACGTGGACTGCCAACGGTTATTATTATTACTGTTGACATTATTATTACTGTTGACATTATTATTACTGTGGACATTATTGTTATTATTGACATTGCATAATTAAATAATTAATTTAAATTGGCGAAACATATTGTACTTGTTCTGAGAGCATTAGCTCTTTTTGCATGCCGCTTGACGGTCAAATGTGGTGATACATTCAATACCTGTAACAACTAATATTTTATACCCATATTTTGCAAAATAAATGATTTGATTTGTATTACTATTATAAGATTGCTTTAATGCTTTGAAGAAGATGGCGACAGCGTCCCAGTGCCTTACGCTGTCGAGCATCGTCCTAGCGATGGTTTCGTCGATTGCGCGCCACCGATGATTGCGACGAGTTCAAGGTGCCGGTCAGTCCACCCGGCACACACCTCGAGTGTATGCTGCTCCGTGTCCTCGCCACAGTCGCAGTGGTGGCAGGACGGTGTGCTTTCCCTCCTCACGATGTTGTGCAGGCATTTGGCGTAGTAATGTACCCCGTCAATACCTGTACCAGACGGAAGGAGTACCCTATGCTGCCGACTCAACCACTCCATCAGCACCGACCAGAAGGTCTGAAAACCTTATCGAGGTCTTTCCAGCCAGACTGACCAATGGACTGTGTTCTGGATGTGACTAGTTCCAACATCCCCCAGACCTAGGTATTTCATCTGGGGCTGGATGCTGATGGCAACCAAATTGATAGTGATCGATGCGCCAGCAGGTGGACCATTGTGGGACCCATAGAAAAACATAGCCTCCGCCTTGTTTAAGACCACCCTAAGCCTCAGCCCTTCGATCCCCCCTGACAATCTCCTCGGTGCCGAGAGTTGCCAGGCGTACCGCGACTTCTAGCGTCCCACCCCGGGCTGTGACGAATGTATCGTCGGCTTAGCAAATTATGCCCGGCCCCCGAAGTTACCTTTCAATGCCCAGTCGTATCCGATGTTCCAGAAAGTAGACCAAAGAACCTATCCCTGTGTGACATCGCACGACATGGGCGTCTACTGCGCGGCTCTTACGAAGGACGCTGCGCCTTTCCAAATAGTCTGCCATCAGCCGCCCCAGGTATTCGGTAACCCCACGATATCAGCTGCTGGACTACGTTCCCTACTACCTACCGTACCTGGGTGACGTTCTCTAATGATTGTCAAGAGTTCTGAGCACTCTAGTTGCTGTAGGTAAGCATGATATACATATAACTAAGTATTGTGATCGATGAATATTTACCTTTTTCGCGTTCAGGAGAACAATGTTTCTAAGTCAGGTTTTCAATATTGCTACTGCTTCCGTTGCGCAGGTATACGAATGAATTGTAGTCAGGCCGTGTAAGCCGCTGTAAGACACCGACATTGTGTTCTTAATTGTACGACATGTGGTAGTGTCTTTCAAGAGTATTTGCTAAAGTTTCATTACCACTGGACCTCTTTAATAGGCTATACAGACCATAACCTTCCTGAGCCACGAAATTATGGCGAAGTCAATATACTGCCGTATTTACCTACAGCTCGCCGCAAATTGTGCAGACCACCGTTACCAAATCCTTTGACCCTAGTAATCTGATCTGATAATTTAATGTTCTTCAGGTCTCAGCAGACATACGATGATGCACGCGGGTCGGGTATATGTATGCGGAGCGTGCGATCGACAGTTTAGAGATAAGAGTTCTCTCATGCGGCATTTGAAGAACACGAATCACGCTGCCCCAGATGACTCTCTCACATGAAACAGAAGGAATCCACGGAAGGATCCACATCCAAGGAATCCATTACTTGATAATTAAAGTATCCGAACTTCGAAGTAAATAAATTATCATCAGAATGTTTGCTAGTCAGCAGAATCCAATCATCATTGATGATCATAGTTTCTTTAAGTCAACTTTCAATCAATGATTAACAGAAAAATGATGGATGCCATAACTTCAGAATCTCTTAAGGATCGAAGGATTGAATATCTTGTGTAAAAGGCTTTTTTAAATAATGGAATTTTCAAGTTTTACTGTTTGAACGAGCGAAATAGTTTTTTGTTTGCCGAAAGTGTTGCAATTGACTCAGTTTTTCGTAAACGTGTCCAAAACTTAATTTGTGATAGTGAGAACTTTTTTATGAATTAATTTAATTACTATATCTTTTTGACTATTGACTCTACATATGGTGTAGTGGTTAAGAGACCTACATGCCGTGTCAGTGTAGTGGATTGAATCCGACGCAGGACAACAATTTGTGCTATCCATATATTGTTGTTTTATGCCTGGATGGAATTTATGTACGTTAATTATGTTTGTAAAGTAAAATCAAAGGATTATTTCCTTAGTGCAGTGTCTTTAAAAAAAACGATGTATTTAGAATTATTAGATAATAAAACAAGCCTAAAACTGGTCAATGATTTTCTAAATCAGCTGGTAGCGTATAACGCATAATGTATAATATTAAAAATTAATAATAAAATTATTACCCATTTTTTATTAACGGACTTCAAAAAAAAGGAGGAGGTTCTCAATTTGTCGGAATATTTTTTTTTATGCATGTTCACCTATTACTCAATGACGCCTGGACCGATTTGCAAAATTCTTTTTTTGTTTGATAGGGTATACTTCTGAGGTGATCCCATAGTCATCAGGTCAGGATCTGATGATGATATCCTTGAGAAATTGGTGGAATTCTTAAAATTTTTATAGGCAATTCTAACGTTTTACCTTCTTATATATAATAAACTTATACTTGAAGTCGGTTTTTTTTTGGTAAAAATTAGTTATTTATTTTTGCTGTATAAGTTGTGATTGTAACGATAGTACAAATTAAAGGGAAATGCTATGGGCTCCCTATATATAGCCTTAACTGTAGGTTTGCCAATGATTTATTTATAATTTTTATGGGGGTTTAGAGGGACATAATAGCCTAAATTAATTCCTAAAACAGTTATGTATGTGGGGCACCATTGGCTATAACCACTCATTATCTTTACATAAGCCTGTTGTGTATTAATTAGTCATCGATATGCACAGTTGGACAAAACCCCTACAAAGGAGTAGTGCCCTTATCGCCATATTTGTCATATCAGGATTATTGCGCTTATAAGTTACCTGGGAGACTGCTGCCAATCATTCTGGTGATAATCTTTCAAATGATTTTTACAACCTTATGACCACACATTACGATAATTACGTGGAATCGGTACATGTTTGCCAGGACGTTTTAAATTTTTGCTTTTACGTTAACAGCAATGTTTATTAAATCGCTTGTTATTTATATAGAATCGCCACTGGCATAGCGAAAAGTCTCCTTTGTGTTATATTTGACAAGTTTATATTTTTTGTTTGTTTTTGTTTTTTTTTTGTTGCATTTGTTGCATACAATTGGGTATTTAATGAAACAATCATTGAATAAGTTTTTAATTTTAATTGTAAGACATTTGTAATCGAAAACAGCAAAATTGGATGTATATATTTTGTATATGAAAAATAAAACGCGATTATTTATTTACTTAAATATTTTATTGAAAAAAAAATTTATATTAAATCCAAGGCAACGTGGTATTGTAAAATTTTATGAAAATAAATGACAAGACAAACATCGGAATACTGCTGGTGCAATTCGAAACAATGGACATGCGACGGATGGCACTTATATTTTAAACAAAACACGAACAAATTATTATTTTTAATAACATTTTTTTAATTTTAACAAAATCCAAGTCGACGCCACCGCAATTGTAACTTATGGAATGCCTTCTTCACTTAAAAATTATATACTCACTTACAAGCATACATTTTATATAACTATTTGAAATTTTGTTCAAGGATAGTGTAACGAAAGATATGAATATTTGGAACACGCATGATCAATGGACAAATAAACATTAAAACTAACATTATATATATATAGATAATAATATATAGTTAATATTGGTCTCTTGTATATAAATATAATATCAGTATGATAGACCGACGAAATAACCTTTGAAAGTGAACTGAAATAATTACACGCACTCAGCTTTTTAACTCCTACATCTAGATTATAAATGATTATAAAAATAAATAAGGGGTACATCGCCCCCTCCCTTTCACCCCCTAGTCTTCGGACGAGACACTTGGGATATGTTTGAGCAAACCTCTTGACTGGGCCCAAAATTGCTATGACCACATTACAATCTTCGTGGATATTTGTTATGATAACAGTTAGCGTGGAATCTTAGATAATAGCGAATTGGGGGGCCCTGAACCGGTGAACGTTCTGTCTCATCCAGAACAACACACACATCTGCCACACTAAAATAATCAACAGACTAATTTTATATTAACCAAATAGTCTACCACAAATAAAAATATCCATCTGTGACACATTTAAACGTTCACGTGCCGCACAATAAAATCCATAATATATATTAGAAATGATTAATTATTAATAAAAACAATCGTGTGTGTGCCACCATCATTGATTTTTTGTGGTTTTTAAACATTTATATATTGTGAGACGAGATTTTATGGGGCTTACGTAAGATAGCACAATGGTCTATATTACTAAATGTAATAATAAATCAAATATTTACAGTTAGTTTCGACTACGACGCCCGAACAAGTAAGCACCGTTGAATATTCGACCCCATTATGACGATACGACGGCTACGGTATAGTTGATGGGACGGTATGGTTAGGGTTGCCACCCGTATGTTTTTTTTTTAATAAAATATTGTACATTATTTTGGATAAATAATTATCAGTTAACATAGGTTAACCTGAACAAGACAGTATATGAAAATAGTTTGTCCGGGTGGATTACTCTGTAATACATTTTTTAAGACTCATGATATTTTTTCAAGTTTGTATAAAATTAATGTCCTTCATAATAAAGTTTCCCGCCGCGTCAGCATTCAGTCTTTTCTATTATGTAAAAACCAGTGTTGAGATGAAGGAAACAGTCTATATTTGACGGCAAATTAAATACTTATTTACATTAACTTAAATATAAACTGCAAAGTGCCCTTTAGCAAAATTTAAAGTTGGTAGAAAATGTTTTAAAGCAAAAATTACGTAAAGTAAATGATACTTTATTTTTACACAATGTACTTTTATTTTTTATACATTCACAAACCAATTATTTTATTTACAAAAAAAAAATGTGGCAACCCTAGGTGTGAGCTACTTATAAACGCATTTCCATCACTATGCACCGCCCGGCTCGCGTGACTGTTCTATATTTGTAATACATCTCCAGATATTCTCTTTCATGGCAGTTTATTGCAATAATGTTCATGGTAATAATGGGCCAACTTGTGGCAGTTGAAAATAAGTCTGTAGGGAATATCTGGGGAGTGTATCATAATACGAGGCTGAACTGTGTCAACGGGATGGGGGGGACTAATTTTTGGCACTGAAATGTAATAATGTGGCGAGCCGGACGCGGGGCGACCGATTCCCGGATTTACTTTGAGTGTACCGGACGCCTACATGTTCTCGAACTGGTCTACGCGTCGCTTGGTATTGCCCTTGCGAATCTCACGGAGTGTCTTGTACTTATCGCGACCTTGGCGGACGTTCTCGCGGTGGATTTTATCCATGGCGGTCTCCTTGGTCTCGTCACGCGATTGCGCTAAGTCTTGCTTTAACGCTTTGAGTTGATTGTGGAGACGCTCGTTGCGTTCGGCGAGGGTGCGGCGGTCGTTTACGGGGTCGACCAGGTCATCGGGTCCGCGGGCCAATTCACCACCGCCCGATTCTGAGCCGGCGTCGGAGCCCGCGTCGGCGTCACCCGAGGAGCCATCAGGTGGGGTGGGACGTTCAGCTACGTGATGGTGCTGGGGTGTGGTGGCTGCTGCCAATGCCGCGGCGGCCTCGTCCTGCTTGCGGCGTGCTTCTTCGACTTCCTCTTGCAGGCGGCGTGTCTCTGTGTCCTTCACTTCTACCTCCTGCTGTATGCGCGATACCTCCTCCTGTTTGTAGCGGATCTCTTCTTCTAGCTTAGCGCGCTCTGCCGCTTCCATGTTCTGTAGACATCAAAACATAGCAAATTAATAATATAATAGGAAATTAATAATAATAATTATGGACTGCATAGGTCGCTACCTAGCTAACTATCAGGTCAAGTGGCGTGGGTTCGATATCCACGAATATCACATCTTAGTGTATTTAACAAATTATTGTCTCGTGTCGTAAGAGTACGACAGATTATTAAGTCGCGACTCGTCTCTTCCGTTGTCCAGGACGGATCGAAAGGACCATACCCAGAGCCTACGCAAAAAAATAATAAAATTAACAGATACAGTTAACGCCAGTCCCAAAACATTTATTTTTATAAAACGCCCAAAAAAAAATTGCGTAGCGATCGAACTTACGAAACTTAGCACGTAGTAGTTGCAATTGAATGATATCTATATAATACGAAAATATATTGAACGACATCCGAACAATGTGATGTACTTGATTTTATTAAGACTCTAAAACTGCGACTGCACGGATGGCGTAGTGGTACCAGTACTGCCAGTTATAAATGAATCACGGTAGTATTTAAAATATAAGGGTGATGAATACGTGTATGGGGGTACAAGTACTATAGTATAGTTGGAGATATCTCATCTCTTACCTTTGTCTCTTCGAGACGCTGCATCATAGCTTGAAGCTCATTCTGGCGCTGTTCCAACTCCTCCTTGGCAGCTTGCAGCTGTCGTAGCTGTTCCTCGAGACGTCTGATCATATCCTGGGCCTCCATCAAGTTGGCTTGTGACCTCTCCATCTCTTCTTGCATCTGTCGGAGTCGGTCTTCGTACTCTTGCTGTTTCTTTTCAGCACGCTCGCGGGCTGCGATTTCTAGTTGGAGTTTTTCTCTAAAATCAATCAAAAGCACATACAATAAAATGGTGTTGTTACATAAATACTTTAATATTTGAATATATTCTGTAATGCAATAGAATTTTATTTTCACTGATTATCCACTGTCTCCACACATCCACAGACCGGCAAGCCAGTCGTTGTATCCTGGATATATCTCATTCATTGTAAGAACCAACCTTTCACATTCTATTGCTGTGTTGTATTATAGAACAATAAAAACTATAAAACTAATCTCTACGAGAAACGCCTTTTTTAAACTTTGCTTTATTTTCCTAAAAGTATTTCTGTTAAATCTAAAAAGGGGAGGAAAATCTAAAATCTTTGTAGGAGACTATGGTGACGTGTCATGTACTCATAGTCACTTCATTTTAAGTTTTTTCGCTCTTTAAAATTTTCGAATGCTGATTAGCGTCTTTCAAATTTCATCCATCCATTAACTCATAGACGTACTTTATTGAGCATAGGTCTTACTGCTAACATCGATGATGTTACAAATGCCATAACTAGTTGGTTTTAAATGTTGCAAGATAGTACTGTTATTTAATCTTTCAGTTTTTTACGACTTCCATTAAATATTAGGTGGACCAACGGCCTGGTGGAAGTTGCTGAACGTCGTTGGATGCAAGCGACACAGGACCATACTCTGTGACGAAACATGAAGGCGGCCTAAATCCAGCAGTGGACGGCGATAGACTGAATGATGATGATTAAATATTAACACGGACACCATGGGAGGTCACCATGTTGGCCTCACTTATCTAGTATATGGAGCTGGCATAAAATAGCTTGTTTCTAAAATTTTAACAATTATTTTTTATTGCTTTAGGGGTTGTCAATGTGGTGAATCACGTAGTAAACACTGAAGAAAAGTAATCTGTGACCATGTGTAATATTCGCGTAAACATCAGAAATCATTAATCTCTGACCATATTTTGCTTAAAGTCGCCCCTGGTCCACGGTCATATGGTGTAACCCACGGCTCCAACGGAACAACGTACGTCGGCAACATGGTGTCCCCCATAGCCAAAATGGAAAAACTAAAAAATCAGGCTGGCGTTTAACGTGTTAAGAGAGACTGACACATTGTCAACCTGTAACCTAAGGGAAGAGGAAAGTCTTTTTAGATTAATATAATAAAAGTTACCTTTGCGCTTGCTTGGCCAGTTTCTCCTCTCTGGCCTGGGCCTTCATTTGTTGCACGTCAATGGTGTCTGGCTTCCTGCGGCGCATGTATAGTTCATGGTTACCCATACACAGCGCCAGGATGCGTTTGTTGACGCGTACGCGAGGCGCGAAGAACACGAAGTCCGGCGCCTTCTTATCGATCGGCTTTATTATGAACTTGCGGTCGTTGAACGATATGTTCCTGATCTCTGACCAAGGGAAGCCGATTTTTGGGGTCAGCCTGAAATATAAGATATTATAAAAATTATTCTGTCATATAAGTATCGATGGACGGGGAAATTGGTGCAATATATTGCGATGGCTTCATTTGATGTAGGGTTTTATTTTTATTCTTACAGCACCAATGAAAACAGAAGGGATAGTGACCAATATATTCTTAGTGCGTCTCCACACAGAATAACTTAGTGGGAGCACCTTGAATATTCAGGAATATGTATTTATAAGCCCACGCTAAGTGGGGTCGGCACAACATGTTATTACCTTCCATAGCCTCCTATCAGCCATCATATGTGCTTTCATATGCATATCCTCATTCACGCAGTCCAGCATCCATCTCTTCTTGGGTCTCCCACGCTTCTTTCGTCCATCCACAATCATATTGACAACCCTCCTTGTCACATGCCTTTCATCCCTCCTCATCACATGTCCATTCCATGACAATCTCGCGCTCCTAATCTTATCTATCACTGTTGCCACTTTTAGGCTTCCCCCATTATACTCATTTCTTACTTTATCTAACCTTGTAACCCCACACATCCATCTTAGCATTCGCATCTCTGTAGCATGCACTCTTCTCTCATGCGTCTTTTTCAATGCCCAACATTCAGATCCATATACATTCAGAACCAACATTCAGGTCTGATGACACTCTTGTATATTTTCCCCTTAGGTGTGCGAGGCAACCGGGCGTCACAAATTGTTCCCGAGACCTGCCGCCACTTCATCCATCCTGCATTAATTCTATTATTAATCTCTCGGTCAATGTTGCCATCGTCTTGGAGAAACGAGCCTAGATACTTGAAATCGGAGCAAACCGGTAGGGATACGACCCGATCTAAGGCAATGTGAGAGAATTTGGAAGAGCCACCGAATATAATATGTTCTGTCTTGGTGCGGCTGATCTTAAGGCCTACTCTTTCCAACCTCTCACGCCATTGCCCCAGTCTGCTCTGTACCTCAGCTGCCTCTTCCCCGACGAGGACAATGTCATCTGCAAATAGCATGCACCACGGGGCTTTCTCCTATATGTCCGATGTCAGCGCATCCATCTCGAGGAGGAATAGGTAGGGGCTCAAGGCCGAACCCTGGTGCAAGCCTACAGTGACACTGAACTCATCAGTGACTCCGGCTTCCGACCGAATATTTGTGCATGCTTCTCCATACATAGCTTTCACTAATCTTACATACTTCCCTGGCACTCTTCGTTCTTTCATAACCCATCACAGAACCTCCCTGGGAACTCGGTCGTACGCCTTCTCTAGGTCGATAAATACCATGTGCAGGTTTTTACGCGCACTTTGGTATTTTTCCATGAGTTGGCATAACGCAAAAATTGCATCAGTGGTTCCCAGTCCTGGCATGAAACCAAACTGGTTCTGGGTTATTCTACTTTCCTCTCTTATTCTCTTCTCTACCACTTTCTCCCAAATCTTCATGCTGTGTGACATGAGCTTTATTCCTCGGCAGTTGTTACATTCTTGTACATCACACCCTTTCTTTTAAAGATGGGCACCAGTGAACTGGTACACCATTCTTTCGGGATCGACTCTTCATGCAACAACTTATTGAACAATAAAGTCAACCACGTCCATCCCTCAGCTTTCAAAACCTTCCATACCTCTCAGGTATACGATCTGGGCCAACTGCCTTCCCTTTTTTCATCTTCTGCACATTCTTACTTCATCTACACTTATTTCTCCTACCAAAGCCAAATTAGTTGGTTGATCTACTATCTCACCACTCCAAATATTCTCCTCATTCATTAAGTTTTCAAAATAACTCTTCCAGCGGCCTTTTATTTCATCATCATTCATTATGACTCTTCCATTACCATCTTTTATACATTTAACATACAAAATATGTCTAGCATTCTTTTCTCTCACTTTTATTTATTTTATTTATTTACGGTTTGCAATTCTTTCTGCCCCTTGGGACTCTCAAGACTTTGGTATAGTCTATCTTGTACCCTACCTCTAGCAATAGCTACATCTTTCTTACTCTTCTTCTTTAGCCTTTATTTTCGTGTGAAAAAAAATTCCTTGTGGTGACGGAGTAAGAGTACAATTCACCAACGCCTCTCTTTCCCATGGATGTCGTAAAAGACAACTAAAGGATATAATATGCATGTAATATCTATGCAAGAGAAGGAAAACTCGAAACAAAACCCTATGCCAACACGTCTGACCAGCGTGGTATAGTAGGTCAATTGCCCTCCCATAGAGGAGGCCCAAACCCAACAGTAGGCCGTATATGGGCTGAGATGATTATGATTCATGTGAAGTTTTAAATAGACATCGATGAAAGACAATGAAAACTCAAGATTAAACTTTATGTGAAATTATTAATTCCTCAACAACAGAATTTTTGCGGTAGGCAGTAACCTGTCTATGCGCTTGGTACTGCCGAGATCCATGCGCGGCAGTTATGGCTTATTATCAGGTACCCTGCTTATTCTTACGTCACTACAGACAATAAAACGGCTCGATTGACAATAAAACTGCTCGATTGACATTAATTAGTGTACGCATTAATTATGAAAATTTTACGTCGATTTTTTCTATAAATGTATGACAAGCCATAAATCCATAAAAATATGTTACTTACTTGTCGTCTTTCTCGTATATATTTAGTCCGAGAGCGTCTACCCCGAGCCAGAGTTCGGTATTCTTCTTGTTCCTGATCTCGAAGTAATTGACTCCGTACATTTCCAGGTCCTGTGCGATTTTCAAGTATTCCATCATGGCGTCCTCGCGTAACATACCGCGGTGCTCTTGCCACCAGTTTGTGATGCTCTGTTCCCACTCTTCGCGAGACATCTAGATTATATAAATATATTTTATTACCACTCCAAACATTACTTTTCTTTGAGTCATATAGGACATATTTTTAAATTACGAATGATTACCGAAAAAATATATTTCGAATAGCTGACCCAAAAGACGCTGTTCTGAACAAATAAAAAAATATATAGAATTCCTTGAAATCGAACGCAACGCCATCTACCGGGGGTCCAGGTGCATTATTTTAGTATCAAACCATCTTCGCATCTTGCACATGGGTGTCGTAAAGGACGACTTAAGAATGTAAAATACAGATAATCATATGTGCACATATGATTATCTGTATTTTTTAGAGAAGATAAACTCGAAATAAAATCCTATACCAACCTGTCTGATCAGAGAGGTATAAGCAGAACAATTCTTTCCTATTGTGGAAGAGGTTCGAGTCATAGAATAATTCTCCATGATAGGCAGCGGCCTTGATGTACGCTTGTTATCGCAAAGGTCCGCGTGCTGCAGTATCATTTATCTTCCAAAGTGCTACTTGCTCTTTGTCACCATGAGCACAAAAATTATGAAAGTGTAATTTCACTCACCTTATGTTGGTCAGTTACACGCTGTGGCAGTAAACGGTCGTTGGCGAGGAAGCCAGCTCCGTGCATTGATGGATTGTGGTCACCATGACGCGCCTGCACCGCATATGACGCCAGCAGTACAGATGTCTCGGGCGGACAGTAGATTTCGTCCGACAGAATCGCATTTTTGACCTGAAATTTTCAAAGATAGCCACTTGTAATCATCTACTAGCATTATCGATTGATTAATCTATATAAATATCCCGTGTGGTGACGGTGCAGCGGTGTAAGAATACAATTCACCTCTGCCCTGTGGACCATACTCTTCCCCCACCCCATACTCTTCCCCGTGGGTGTCGTAAAAGACGGCTAAGGGATATATGTGCATATAACATCTATGCAAAAGAGGGAAAACTTGAAACAAAACCCTATGCCAACATGTCTGACCGTAGATCAATTTCCCTCCCATAGTGGAGGAGGCCCGAGCCCCAACAGTGGGATTTGCATGGGGTGAGATGATGATGATATAAAGGTCCAGGATTAAGATTATAACGTGTTACCACGCTTTCCGTGGGGGTAAAAAACGAAGTATTACTAGCAGTGTTTTCCTAGGCAACTTAAAAGGCGAGTCACCAAGCGTACTTTTATGGTATTATTATTCAATGGGAAGTCCTATGCCGGTTAGTTAATGGATAGTTTGAAGCATAGAAGGATGTGCAAATTTAACAGTTTTGATTTATTTTCGATTTAAACTTCCAGCGTTAGTATTTTTATTAAATGATGATGCGATTGTACGAATATAATTACACGTGTTGATGTTTATGTTCGTAAGTTTAAAATTACTAATCCTAATTTGACATATTAGTTGTCATTTGAAGCGTCTTGATCTCCCACTGGCTTTTTATTTAAAGGATTTTTAACACAATAATTTCATAGAACAATACAATGATACAGGAAAATTAAATAAATTTGGTTTATGTTGAATATTTTTCTTGTTCAATACTTTTTACATCATAATTTTTTCATCGAGTTTTAGTTTTTGAAATTATTTTTTTAAAACAACGATCGTTTTAGAAACTCGACAATATCCAAGTAAATTAAAGTAGGTAACCATAAATTCGAAGGTGCTGTATGAGAAACTGTAGTATAATCTAATAGAAAATGGAATTATTTAGCGAATCATCATCATCCTGCTCTTATCCCAATAACTTGGAGCTGACGCAATATGTACTCTTCTTCCATCGTACATATTGCTAAGTTTTGTCAAGTTTTGTGGCCGTCCACTTGCTTGACGTCAACCCCCCTCGAAAATGTAAATATTGACCCGACGGTATCAGATAGAGAAGGACCTTTTTTTTTTATGGCTGGGCTATGGTAAGCGCACACGCGGTCCAGTCCGTCCGGGGCGATGAAAGGACGGCGCGCGGGCCCATAACCCACCCGTACCCACGTCACCTCGTTGTTGGGCCGACCACCGGAGCAGATGTGACTTGTCGTCAGTGGTCAGATGGAGAAAGAAGGCCCTAGTCGTCTTTTACGACATCCACGAACAATGTAAGGGGGGATAGTATTCGTAGCCGCCAACAAACAGCAGCAGATAATCTTTATTAAATGATATGAAATAATTTAAAATCTCACCTGAAGGTAGAAGAGTTTCAATGTGATCTCCTGGATGAGCTCATCGGCTACATCTTCGGGATAGAATTTGGCGCGAAACTTGAACTGTAACGGATTTTCCTTCTTCACGTCTTGTTGCATCACCTGAAATATTAAAATATCATTATATTTGTGTTATTGGCTTGTCTCCTAGACGGAGTATGAACACGTGGAGAAACTTTTACAGTGAATAACCATGGGGCTAACTTTAGATATTGGTATTCTACTCTAAGTCAGACAATATTATTATATTCAGAAATTGTCTATGAAGTTACCCACTTCATAAACAATACTCTGAAATTTGCTGAAATTGAAAGGCAGACTCCAAATCTATATGGAGGCAGAATAAAGGAATATTATATATGTGGTAGTTGTTCATCTACCAGCATTTCTAGAGTTATTCATATAGCAGCTTATCGATGCCCACGGTTAGACATAGGCTTCCTATGAGCATATTACGGTCTCGTTACTCCGATGTCATCAGCTCAACTGTGGGATCTCGTCGCTCCGGACGGATCGGACGGTGAGCGAAGCATCATGGTCTGCCGCCAAAAAAGAACCAACTGTGGGAAACTTAGATCGAAAACTTGTCTTCCCACAACGGTTGTTAGTTCGTTGTGGGATATGGATTGTTCATTGCCACTACGTGCTAATTTTTGTTTTATTTTTCATTCGTGCTAATACTTCTTGTAATATAGCCATACAAAATAAAATCTTCATGCCTTACCCATCTTGAGAACGGTAGCGACCCTGACTTCGTTGATTGCCACAAGAGTCCAGAGAGAGCGTTAAAAAGGCAATAATTAATTACAATTCATCGTCAATCTCTGGCTACATCACAAAATATACAAAACGATGATAGTAGGTACTAAACATTTCATAGTCAAACTTCATAGCTTTATGTTAGGTTATTTTATATTGTGGCCACACTGTTTGAATTAATTATGAGTATTGTACTGAACTTGACTATTAAAAAATGTCATTAATGGCGTCAACGGACACTTATGCCTAACGATAGTTGTTGTAATGTTTAAATATCTGATGAATTGATGTCTCAGCCCCTATTGGGAGCACATTAAAGAGTGTAAGAGTATACTGTGTATTTTAAGAGAGTAATGTGTACTGTGTCTAAAAGGTGAATGATGTAAAACGGAGTATGACATAGTGTGAAGAATTAAATGTAATACAAGTCTGTACTGGCGTTTATATTTGTCTTGTTCCTGATATAATCCTTTTAGTTCAGAATAGGGATAATAAAAGGATTTAATCCTCCCACGCCTACAAGGAGAGGAGAAGTTAACCTATAATTGGCATTGGAAGCTATTAAGGTCAGTTCGATTATTTCAAATATTTGATTATTTAATGTGGTTTAGAACAATAAAAAAAAAAATTTAGTTGTTTATTTTATAAAGAAAAATGCATTAGTAGTAGTCTAGGAGATAACGTATAAAACTCCGTTTTAATTACCTATACATCAAAGGAATGTTTTATTTAGCTAATGTCATTTGAATTTAATCGTGATCATTTTATACTGACAGTGTTTACCTAGAAACGAAAATTCGTTGTTTTACAAAAACTAATGCAAACAACAAGTTTCAGTGCATTGGAGATGTCGGGAGATGAATGATCTGAACGGGAATGTTCTGTATTGGAAAGTTCTGGATATTAACTACACGGAATTCGAGACGTAGTAGCAGCTGTATGGAAATGTAAGGGAGTGTCCCCGAACGTAGGCGGCGCCGTGGGCCTCGTAACTATTCCCAGTCATCCCAAGAGCGACATAAGTGGCGAGAACCATGGCAGAATCATATGGATACTCGTAATGAATTATCTATAAGGCGCAAACGTAAGTAGAGGCAAAAGAAAGGCGTTTACCAACTGTAAGTAATACATCTTTTACTTCTAATGGGAATTCATCTATTGTGAAAGGTGTTACACATATTAGCAATAAGAGATATAGTGATAAGCATTCTCGAAAAAGAAACTACTTTAGAAGGAACATCTTTGACTAGTATGTCTACACGAGAATTGTTAGACATTAAGTCACTGCCTATTACTAACTTATGTAATCACTTCTCTATGAACAGTAATGCTGTCTATGAATTTGATCCCTCAAGTAAGGAACAGGAATGTGCGAAATTGTACGATTGGAATGAACCACAATTACTATATTATACCTTATTGAAGCTAATGAGAGTAGCTAAGATATAGTGCCAGGGCTTATCCTCTGTTAATTATACATGGACTGGATGAAAGGATAAACTAACTAAAAACTTCCCTACAGTACAAAATTAGGTGCAATTATTCAGAAAATGTTAGATCAAAGTGTTAAACATGATTAAACACTAGAAAACTTATTTATACCATAAAATTAATTTATTAAACAGATGTGAGATATACAATAGACTGTATCATTAATGGTTTATATGATAGGAGTATGAGGTTAGGAGTTCCGGCAGTGAACTATACCCAATTGTATTTAAAAGCTGTAAAACTAGAAGATACAAAAAGTATTAGGGAAAATCCTTTTTAAAGGACAATCAAATGTGTTTAGTGATAATAATAATAGGAGCAAATCTAAAATCATGTGGTACTGTAATTGAACAAAATAGGACATCTGAGCTTAAGTATACAAAACCCTTGGTATCTTGTAACATATGTAAGCATTTTGGGCACCATGCATCTTGATGACTACAATAGAATACTGCAAACAATTCAAACGATAAATTTGTCAGAAATTAAATTAGTGGGTTCTTTGGATGATAAATATATTTTGCTTATCAAAGTTAAAGGTGTTGATGATCCTTGTTGTGCTATATTGATTCAGGCAGTTAGTGAGAGAAAGTGACTTGTATTATTAAATATTCTGATAGTAAGTTACCATTGCCTAAAGGGCTTCGCGATTAGTTCATAACTCCTATAGGTAAATCAATATTGTAATTAGCTGTCCAAATAGTTTCAGCCGCAACTAAAGTTTTAATAGTAATGGATGAGTTAATGAAGTACCCAATTTTTTATGGCCATACACTTACCTAACAAGCCTGTATCATTATTATAAACTGATGAACATTTGATACTGCGTAAGCAAAAAGGTAACTTAAAATCTATTAGAAATGTAATCAATCATAACTATGTAATGCCAGGCACTTATAATATAACCAATGGAGTAGGTAGTTTGTGTAGTGTTAATTAAATCGGATTTAGGACTGACCAATTTAACAGAAATGACTATAATGTTAAAGGGTAACACTCCCGTCGTTTATTCTTATTTATATCAGCTGGCTCGTGTGGAGAAAGAGAAAGTTAGGGGTATAATACGGGAGATGCTAAATTATTCATTTGAAATTATAACCTTGGCTGTTGTATCTTCATTAAACGGATATCGCGTATATATACTAGGATTAAAATTTACTATGGTTACCAATTGTAATGCACTACGCTATCCAAGAGGGATATCATACCTAGAATTGCTAGATGGTGGTTGCAATTTAGAGGAGTACGATTGTACAATAAAATATCGCCTGGGGTGTCGAATGAGTCACGTAAACGCTCTCGGTAGAGATATAATGAGTTGGAACTGTCCTTCGAAACAGAGGATTGGTTAGTGACTATGCAATTTTGATAATGGTATTTTAAAAATTAGACAGATTCTGGAAGATCCTAATTCTAAACATATGTATAGTAGAAATTAGACATGGGCGTAACTGGCTATTTTGGCAACAGTTACTAACCGATTATTTGGTGTCAATACCGATTTGACCAATCTTTGCTGAATATTGATATTATATGCGTAAAATAATCGCGATCATGTTTTTAATGCAGTTTAATTGATATAATATTTCATGGGGCAAACTATAGTAAACATTTTTCAACGAGGATCAAAACTACTTTCCCATTAGTTTGATTTATCAGAGTTTGTGACTGTTGAGTCTTGCGCTAGTATAATAATAGTATAATAAAAGCATCTTTCAGTTTTATCAATATACGCGAAATGTTGTTTGTTATTAAGCCGCTAACCAATACCCGTCCTCTCTATTTTACACGTCAGGAATCGCATAGAAGAAGAGAGATAGCATGATTATTTTGGTTATTAGACCTATTGGTGATTGTTCGGTTACCAGTGTAGCGAAACAATCACTGCACCTAACCAATAATTTGTGTGCTATTGTTGGTTGACAGCGCCGCGTCATTGTCATGTCGTGTAGAGGTACATATATCAACCGTTTTCAGTTACGTTTTGCTATAGTGGACACATGCCTAGTAGAAGTATATTTAAGAAATATGTACAGGAAAGAGGAAAGGTATGCTTCACCCTATTCTTAAAATAGATGTACCTTTCACACTGGCCACTTAGGGCCCTTTATAAAAAGCAAATCTAAAAATACCTACATCTTAGTTTAATAGATGCATATTTTGTATATACATAAAATCATAAGCTGAAAATACTAGAACTAGGATAACCTTAAAAATATTAAATGACTATATGAGTCTATTTGGTGTACAGACATTGTCATTAGCGGTCTAGAAACATCTTTTACGAGTAAAGGTTTTAGTAAATTTACAACAAAATTAGGTATTGAAATGTTTTAAATGCGGTTGAGACACCGAGAATTAATGGGCAAGTAGAGCGATATAATCACAATTCTAACTTCACTTGCTACTAAGAATCATAGTTGTCAGGAAAATGAATGGGAGACTCTCTTGGACCAGAAATATTATTTGGCTTAAAATTATGAAGGGAGACAGAAAACTAGCTTCATTTCTTTTAGATGGTAATGACAACAGCTCTGAATCACTTTATGAAGTTAGGAATGAGGTTAATTTAAAAGTAGCAAAAGAACAAAATAAACAGAATTGATCAGAAAAAAAAAAAAGTTGCTTAGCTTAAAAATATAAAATAGATAATTTGGTAAGAATTGAAAGGGAAGTAGGTCAAGGACTCTTATAGCATTATCAAAGCTTTAGATAATGACAGGTATATTGTAGAAGAGATTCTATTTTTATTTATATTGTAGAAGATACTTATTAAAAAAAAAAAAAAAGTAAACAAAATAGAAGTTAAGAGCCAGTTATTTCCGTAGATAAGATTTACCCATGGTTGAGTTATACTCAAGAATATCTTAGTAATTTGGATGAGGGATCGGAGCTAGAAAATTGTAGATTAAATGTTAATACAGAAGCTAAATTAGGTAGTGACCATGATAGTCATTATATTTTGGAATTGCTAATAAATGTGATGTTTCAATTATACATCAGTGACTACAATTTTGAATATTTAGATTATAACTGTAGGGGCTATTGTGGGCTCCCTACGATCCTACAGTTAAATGATAACTCACATTATGGAATTCCTTCTTTATTGGTTTTTCCTCGATACAAGTGGTTGAGTTGATGATGGTTGCGAGTGTACAATGGTGAGATTTGTGATCAGTTATACATGATTTATGGCACTGTATGAGTTCGTTTGATTGGTGGAAAGATCACGTCATATGGTAAGTAGGATGGTGACTTGCCAGAACGTGTGCGAACGTACAATACACTAACTTCGAAGGTTGTTCGCTCATGCAATTTGTTGAGGTTGCATAAACCGGACAATAACAAGTATAGGTGATAATAGTTGAAAATTGTTAATGGCTGTGATAATTGAATTATGCATTAATGATTACAATATTTTTGATTATAGCAAATATAGGTAATGATGTACATCAGTGATTACAATTTTGAATGTTTAGATTATAGCAAGTATAGGTGATAATAAATGAAAATTAATAATGGCTGTGATAATTGAATTATGCATTAATGATTACAATATTTTTGATTATAGCAAATATAGGTAATGATGTACATCAGTGATTACAATTTTGAATGTTTAGATTATAGCAAGTATAGGTGATAATAAATGAAAATTAATAATGGCTGTGATAATTGAATTATGCATTAATGATTATAATATTTTTGATTATAGCAAATATAGGCAATGATGGAATAAACAGTGCACATGAGGCCGATAAGCCAATTTTGGGAGTCACTGTTTATCAAATGAATGATGTGTAATTAGGAATGATCATAAGCCAAACGGTGCAGGAGGCCGATAAGCCATTTTTGAGAGCATCCGTTTGCTTATGCAGAATATCTGCATACAGGAGGCCGATAAGCCAAATGAAGGAGTATGCCAGATGTTCTGATAGATAGTTACATATTCAAGTAAACTATGTGTAACGAGGAATAGTGATGAGATAAACAGTGCACATGAGGCCGATAAGCCAATTTTGGGAGTCACTGTTTATCGAATGAATGATGTGTAATTAGGAATGATCATAAGTCAAACGGTGCAGGAGGCCGATAAGCCATTTTTGAGAGCATCCGTTTGCTTATGCAGAATATCTGCATACAGGAGGCCGATAAGCCAAATGAATGAGTATGCCAGATGTTCTGATAGATAGTTACACATTTGAGGCAAAGATCAAGGAGTGATATGGAATAACTTGATAAGTGGTAAAGTAATTGGACAAATTGATATGGACACTAAGAAAATGAGCTAATCATTTTAAACACGTGTAATATGTGATTTTATCCGAGTATAGTATAAAAGTAATTTGATAAATTGTTATGGACACTAAGCAAGTGAGCTAAATCATTTTAACATGTGTAATATGTGATTGTATCTGATTAGTACTGCCAGTTGTAGAGATCTAAGTCAATGTAATTCAATATTTATTGTTTATGTGTAATTGTATTACAGAAATGAAACATTGAGAAATTGGTGGAACAATTTTGTTATCATAGATGGCCGAAGCAAATATAGTTATTCTTTTAAGAAATATAAAAATAATTATTCCTATAAAGATTCTTTTCATAATTATTTGATATGTAAGATTTATGATAAGAATTTTGAGTTTGCTTATGGCATGGGTTATTTAATTAATGATATTATAATACATCATTATTATTATTAATGTTGTATTGTATTACATTAGTCTCCCAGTTTCACGGCTATCAACCAGGGGAAGATATTCCGTCTTTTGAAGGGCTTGCATGGGGATATGGACCCACCACGCAGGGGCCTTATGAGAAGTTAAATGTTGGAATGGGATGTCTGCCGATGGTACTCCATGTCTGCACATAGCACTGGTGGACTGCCAGCGGTGGGTGTAGAACTTGTGTGATGATGGTATTTAATAACTGTTTATGAGGTTGGGGGTTTGATGGACTGGTTAAACTTAAAACTATTGATTGAAAAGCTGTCATGTGCCTTCAACACCATTGTGTCTTAATCTTTGGCATTTAAACTTTGTTATTAGTCTTATTATTCTTAGTAATATTACGTGTGGACACGTAATTCCAGAATGGCCGACTGTTAGGTTATTTTATATTGTGGCCACACTGTTTGAATTAATTATGAGTATTGTACTGAACTTGACTATTAAAAAATGTCATTAATGGCGTCAACGGACACTTATGCCTAACGATAGTTGTTGTAATGTTTAAATATCTGATGAATTGATGTCTCAGCCCCTATTGGGAGCACATTAAAGAGTGTAAGAGTATACTGTGTATTTTAAGAGAGTAATGTGTACTGTGTCTAAAAGGTGAATGATGTAAAACGGAGTATGACATAGTGTGAAGAATTAAATGTAATACAAGTCTGTACTGGCGTTTATATTTGTCTTGTTCCTGATATAATCCTTTTATTTAGGATGTACATACCTACGTCTTAAAGAATTTAAAATTGTCAGTTATCAGAGTATAACAATATCAACGGATTTAAATATTCTTAGCTCTTTAGTTTCTTTAAAAAATCGAACCTAAACAATCTCAATAGCTCAATAATCACTCGAGATTAAATTGCAGGATAGAATCTATCGCCGACTTATATAAAAATGTAGGTTCCGTATGTAAAAATGCATACCGGAACGTGGAACCTGCATATGCATGAAACTCATATACTGGTCGATAATTTAAGTTGACATTTGTTCTCAACATAGCTTTTAAACGGGAGTATTTTATATTTATCCCGTATTCGGGGACTCCCCGCCTGCTATATGTATAACGATCGAATTAACGACCAATGAAAATGAGCCTTTAGAGAGTAAATACGGCAGGATATGCATCCCGCGCCGCCCGTCCGTCGCCATAAACAGTTTGGGCAAGGGTTAGGTTTAGCTAAATTTATTAAAAAATGAAATACCTATGTAGAACACGATAATGTTAAATTGTATTTAGGATGAAATTTCTAAAATAAAATTTATACAGGCTACTGCACTACAAATATGAACAAGTTTGTGTTTTATAAAATCGCTATAATACACTCTAATACAATTAGCTATGGATTATTTACAATTTGATTCATTACTACATTCTTTAGCAGGTTTATGAGCAAATTTAGATTCAGTAGAACTTTGGTATACATAATTATTATTGTTTAGCATTACATAAAACAAGAAAATTTAACTAGAAAGAAAATCATATTTTACCTCTTCGCCCGTGGCCATGGGCTGAAAAGTTTTCGAAACGTCGGCCAATCAAAAATCAAATACAAACCCGATGAAATCCGTAAAAATATTGTGTAATACTCGCATAAACACCAGAAGTCATTATCCAAAGAAAATCGACTAAACAAACAACTTAACATTATTTAGTTTTAATTTAAATACTTAACTGTCTAAATAATTACAGCTGCTTGTATCCCTAAGGGTTGACCCCCGTTACTCATCATTAAAATCTTCAACGTGCTACTATTTTAATTGCTTTTAACCGTTTCAATAATGTAGAACGAATGTTAAATGGGGACTCATTTTACAGCGAGTTATGGCGTTCTTCAATTTAGAGGTACTATCAAACTGGGCTAATAAAAATTAATAGTAAAATTTCGCCTAATAAGAGGTCGTTCAACTTACACTAAGACGATTAAAATGTGAATGAATTATGAAGATGTATTAAAAAGCGAGTTCGTTTGTATGTTATCTTTAGTAGCAATTGTTTTACGTACATTGATAGGCTCTACATAAAACGGGAAGCAATTAAAAAGCAGTCCAACTTAAGTAGGCCACATATTCAATAGACCGTGAATATTGCCAATATAGAATTATTATTACATAATATATAAAAATTACAACATTGTCCGTAATGTAAAACAAGGTAAGTATTAATTTTATACATCTAGGTTCCGTATGGTGACGGAGTAAGAATACAGTTCACCACTCCCTATCTTACTCGTGGATGTAAAAGACGACTAAGGGATATAATATACGTATAACATCTGTTCAAGAGAAGGAAAACTCGAACTAAAACCCTGTACCAACATGTCTGACCAGAATGATAGGTCAACTGCACTCTTATTGGGGAGAAGGCTCGAACCCAGCAGTGGGCCGTGTATGAGCTGAAGCGACGAGGCTTTATGAGCGAAATCAGAATAAAAAAGGCACTACTTCGTTTGCCTGTAATTAGACTTAGTAGTCCAAATGGACCATCTCACAATGGCCAGACAGATTAGAGTTTTGAAAAAGTGTTTTGTGTTTTGAAATCAAAAATCTTGAGTTTGGAAATCTTTATTTGTGTAGATTTTGGACTTGTATATATGTTTGCCGTGTGGTGACGGAGTAAGGATACAATTCACCACTCCCTATTTTGACCGTGGATGTCGTAAAACATGACTAAGGGATACAATAAGAACATAACATCTATGCAAGAGAAGGAAAACTTGAAATGAAACCTTATACCAACGTGTCCGACTCCTATTGTGGTGGCGGGCCGAGCCCAACAGTGGAACGTATGTGGGCTGCGATGAATACGATGATAATAATAATAATAATAATAGATATTTATTTCTCTTCACAAAGGATCAGATTTACAGCATTAGGTAATATACATTTGAAAACATACAACTTTGCGAGCCTTTGTGAGGGGCTGGTGTCCGTACTAGGGTAAACCTGTGTGACGGATCACCAGGCTCTCAGTAGCTTACAAACAAAAGGTTTAAACAGAATGATTAGTTTATCTTACTAGTCATTAAGAGGATAGCGATTATGTTATTAAAGAGAACAACTAGGGATAAATAATACAAACTGTGTAATATGTGCCCAATGTAGAAAGTGTGAGTGCTTGACCATGTCTCTGTGTGTGTGTGTGTGTGTGTGTGTGTGTAGGCATGTGAGCGTGTTTGAACGCATGCGAGGATGTGTGAGCAGGTTATGCATGCGTGTGTGCGTGAGTGCGTATGAATTACTGTATTAAGATTAGCGTTATGAGGGAATCAGAAGTAATTGTTCAGTTGAATCATAGTCCAATCTTTGGAGCCATTCAAGCAACCTCTTTTTACACACTGTTTTTGATAGAGCGTAGATTGAAATTTTTTGGTTTAACTTATTGTATAAGAAGCCGCCGAGAAACCCAAAATGGCGTTGAGCAAAAGTTGTACGACAATGTAAAATTGGACAGACTACGTGTTTGCGTCGTATATTTTCGAGTGCCTTGGGGTTATAAGTTAGCAGTGAATGCTGACGCATAACCGTTCTTTGGATGAAAAGTTGTCGTACGGTTAAGACCTTTGTCATCTCATAAAGATCTTTGATGATGAATTATATGTATATGTAAGAATCAGTTTGTCTGTTATCAAGTCTATACTACTAATGAGAATTGAGGAAGGAGAGCCAGGTTGCAATTAACAGTAGTGATTAAGATTGTGAGAAGGCAATACACATTCGTTTTTACAAATGACTCATCACGTAATTAGTTACTTGCCTTCAATTTAAATGCAGTCTGAATTTGTCATGGTTAATGCTACAAAACAATACAACCGATTCATTAAGGACCTTGTATAATTACAATAATAATAAATAGCGAAAAATTGTGAAGTGTATGGTTATTGCTAAATGTTGTAAGACTTTAATTTTATTGGGTGATATTGGCTTAATATTCTGAAGTAACAAAGACAAATTTTATCTCGATAGATGTTATAAAGTACACATATTATGTAATTCGTGAAAATATATATTAATTGGCTATTTGTAATAGCCATTTATCTATCACAAAATAGGCAATAAAATATATTGAAATATTAGAGTCTATATTTAAATATATCGTGGTTTATTTGCATAATAGCGATTTAAATTGATAAATGTAGAATGAAGGATCTCAGATTCGATTTGAATAATAACAAAAATTTAAACTGTGTTCAGTTGGGATTTGAACACACAAACTTTGGCAAGCCTCCTCCACAATAGGAGGGAAATTGACCTTACTTATACGAAGCTGTTGATAAAGGTTGATATAGGATTTTATATCGAGTTTTCCTTCCCTTTCATAGATGTTATATCCCTTAGTACTCTTTTACGACATCCACGGGTAAGATAGGGAGTGTTGAATTGTATTCTTACTCCATCGCCGCACGGAAAAACACTTAATTTGATTTAATTTCAAATAAAATAAACATTAAGTGTCTTTTGACTATTGGTACCAATAATGTAATAAAATTTCTATTAAATATTTCAATAAAGACTCTCAAAAACCGTATATGTAGATTAAATTAGTAACACCGTGCGTAATACCGTTGAGATCAGCATAGTGATAAGATAACACATAATAGATATGAGCCGGCTATGTGATAATCGTTAAATAATGTTATGTTCATATACAGCTGTGGACTTTTGACTAACAAAAAACAAGACATTACAAACATACCAGACATTTCGTTAGTATATTTCGAATAAGTGTTACCCTGTGGCGACAGAGTAAGTCTGCTTGCGGTAGCTACGAGGAGCGGGTCACTCCCTTCCCTCCATTATGGTTGAGGGGAGTGATGGCTGCTCTAGTGGTTAACTCGTGATTGGGTGCTGCTTGCGGATCTGGTCCAGCCATAATCTTCTTATTATATTTGTGATTATTATTATATTTGTGAATTGTACTATATAATATTTCGAATGGCATCACACTGGAACTATTAATAAGCATGTTGTAAGATGTAATTTTATTTAAGTGAAATTAGAAAATAAATAAAAAAATAGACAATCCCGCTGAGTTTCTTGCCGGATCTTCTCAGTGCGGTCGTGTTCCGATCCGGCGGTAATTTTAAGAAAATTTGTAAAAAAAAAAAAGAGAAATGATTTGAATTTGAATTAAGAATACAATTCACCACCACCTCTCTTGCTCGTTACTGTCGTAAAAAATGACTAAGGGAAATATGCATATAACATCTATACAAGAAAAGGAAAACTCGACATAAAACCCTAAATACGTCTGACGCAGCGTGGTTATAGTAGGTCATTTTCCCTACTGTTGTGAAGGAGGCTCAAGCCCAATAGTGATACGTTTATGAGCTGAAATTAATGAATGAATTTCAATAAGAATGATATCTAAGAATTTAATTTATCAATTTATTTAAATGAATTTTCGCTTTTCGTTGTATTTTATCTATAAAACCTAGTGCATGACGATTTTCTGTCTGATAATAAATGACAATGCAAATTTTAAATGGTAAATCACTAACATTGAATTGTCTCTTTGATGTATCATACCGGAACAAGATTTCCATCCAACGACAGCATGACTTACTAGTTATAAATCTATGACTGAAGCCCGCATGAAATGCGAGAATCTATTTGATAGGTGACAGTTACGGTATTTTAAAAAACAGGTTATGTAATGTCTTGTTTACAAGGTCATGGACCAACTTGTGTAATCTTGTACTACATTGCCGGGAAAATCAAAAGGAATGGAGAAATGGTCATGAATGATTTCAGACACTGTATTCACAGATAGTGATCATAAAAATTGTTACAGAATACCCAAATTTGAATAATGATACAGGCCTTAGAATAATAACTCATAGAAGCTCAATTCGCGCACAAAATTTGAGTACCTAATTGGAGCCAGAAATGGTTCCCTACGCCGGATCGTGACGTGTACAAGGTCACTTATACTTTTGTTGTAATATTGAATTACAGAGTAATCAAAACATTCAGTTGTTTTACATAGCTATAGGTGGAAACGTGATTTTTAAATTATAACAAAAATTGTTTATGGTATTTTGTAACAAAATACAAAACACGTTCATAAATTCTGATAAGTCAAGAATAATATATTTTTACATTCAACCATGTTTCTATAGAAACAATAGTGTATAGGTATTTAAAATTTTAATATAGTTTTTCACGTGAATCAAAATGGCTATCGCTAAAATCTAAATTATCTATTTGTTAATTAAGTTATAAATGCAATCGTAGTCGTAAAATACTTTTGACGTAACTGCTTCGTAACAATAGTTTATCATAAATAATAAAGATACTTTTGAATAATATCATGAATAAGCTATTATACAATATAGAATTATCATGGTGATGCGACTAAAAGTTAAAATTTAATTAAATAATTTTAATTGTGTCGAATCAATAAAAAATGTGAAATAGGATAAGATCGTCACGAATGCAATATGAACTTAGCTTGCTCTACCAAATATAGAATTCCAATACGACTTCTTCACTTAGAATATGTTTGAAAATTATAACGATTCGATTCCAACAGAGGGTGTTATGTAAGTACCGCTGAATCACGGTATTGTTTCGCAGCGCTCAGTCCAGGTAAAGTTTGCCAACACCATCTGTGGTTAACAACTACGGTCACAAAAAAAAACCAATCTGAAGTTTTACTGGATTAAGAGACCTTAGTGCTCGACGATAGCCCAGCAACACTTTAAATAACAAATATAAAATAAATAAATTTAATTAATTAAAACTAAGTAGTCAGCGCAAGTGCTGCAGTCCCTTAACTTGATTAATAACTCTGAAATCCTACGTTATATCTACTGTAGGATAAAAAATTGCTGGAAGCCCTAATCAAATCATGAATAACGATAATTTTTAAATACAATTACACGAGTAAATCATCGCAACGTGTATGATACTGACATAAATTGTTACTACTGAATTATAATACACGTAAAATGTGTAATGATACAGACATATTAGATTACATGTAATTTAATATTTGCTGCTTTTGTGTAAACAAATGCTACTGCAATATAATAAAATTGAATGGTTCTTAGTAGAATTGAAGTACGCGCAAGGAAAATCAAAGCCGGTCACCATATTTTCCTTTTACGTGGGTGGTCGTAAAAACCGACCAAGGTTGATGTTATCTGCTTCTATAGCAGACAATATTGTGATGCTATAAACATATCGACCCAATGTCTAAAATTGACATAGAGCTAAAGCATCGGGTTTGTGGTACTGCGTTAAGGTAAAGGTGGAAAAAAAAAAAATGTGCAAAGCTAAGTTCCTTACAATTACTTAACAATTTTATTAATCGGTTCGGGTTCTAAAGTATTTCTTGATTGTGTTCGCATGATCACAGTACAAATCAATGAATAATCGCGATATTTTTAGTTTTTAGCATACCAAATAGCCAATCTACATATCCTGTTATTAACCTAAGCTAAATCGAAGATCTAACAGTTAAAATAGCACTACTTTTCTAGCTTCAGCAACAGACCTTACCAGATCGTCTTCTCTGTCATAAGCAGATTCCTCATCATCGTCCTCGGGCGTCATAAGTTTCTTCATAGCTGATGCCAAAACTTTACTGGTTTTCTCCATGATAGATTCAGGCTTGTAAATGACATACATTATCAAACTCTGTTCCGTCTATATTATATGCTTAATTTAATTTGTAAAACTATTAATTATGAAAGTCATGTTTGCATTATATATCCTATTTAATGAGATGGAGAATATTGTATCTGGGTTTGGACTTCCGGCAGTTCCGTAACCACAAATGTGAAAAATCAAATATAGAATAGCTTAAATTGTTTAATGATTACTTGAACACATACTCTTCGTACTAAGGTAAGGCTTATTTATATAATTTAAAAATGCAACGCAGGCAGAAGTTAAATCAGATTATTTTTCTTAAAGTAGCAGGCGAAAAAGAATCTACCTTTAGTTACTCTGCAACTACCGTTCATAGGCATTATCTATGATTTAACCAAGTCGCTGGCTTAAGAATGCTGTTCAAATGATTACATTAAGAATGCATCGTTACTCTATTGGCATTGTAAGTTTTCTGCAGTTATTTTGACGAAATTTTTAATAGCGTGATTAGTAGTCTGGAATTGCGGCCAGCGCACTGCTGGCTGAAATGTACTGTTTCAAATATTAAAAAATTATATCACGAAAATTATGTACAAGTCTAAAAACCTACATGTTGAATGTCATTTCTTGCACACATAAGATAGCTGTGAGACGTCACTTCCAAAGTACCCGCATCTAAAGTATCATAGCTTTGATCTTGAGATGGACGTAAATATGTGTATTTTAGAAGCACATAGTTGGCCAAAATCTAAATATGTTGTATGCGTATGTACATAGATCATCAAAGTTTACCTCTATACCCTTGTAGAATACAGTACAATATCATGCCAATTTGTACTCTATTAAATAGAAAATAATAAACCAGAAAAAAATAAACACACTTTATTTATTCATTTTATATACAGATCATATACCAAGGCGGATTTAATTTCCATGTAGCATTCGCTATCGATGAACCTAGAGTGGGGTAGAGAAATCTTTGACTACACAGATGGGTAAATACTAGATAACTTTGAACCTTATTTGCGTCTGTTCATTGTAGCTAGTTTTTAAAGTGAAACTTCTTTAGAATCATGGTGATTTCAAACTCGACGAAACGAAAAAGCAAGTCCATAGAGACACAAACATGTAAATGTATAGGATTCAGCCGGCGAGAGAATGAGATAAAGGATAGAGCAATGGTGGGCTAACTTTTTTAATGGCGGGCCACAAAGTTTAAGAAATTCTAGAGGAGGGCCAGAATTGTAGAAAAAATGCGTTTTGTATTAAAGCTTTTTAATAAACCAAATACCTTTTACTTTTACGTCTTGTTAGGCGTGTGAGACGTATGGAATTGTTTTTGATTTACCTTAATATTTTCGAAAGCAGGTTCCATTTGTGACAAAGCAACTTTCAGCAGTGCGAAAAGGTATCCATCAGTCAATCGGTAACCCAACACATGAACTACGCGGCTAGTTTAGCTTCACCGATAGCTGAATAGAATGGAATTTTTCCATTAAATAAACTAATACCTGCGACAGACTGCCGAGATAATTATAATTATGGCAAGTTAATTATAAGATAATGAAGGCTCAAAACACCCCTGACGAATTGGAGCTTTCATTAAAAATTCGGAGATTTTCAATTATAAACGTCAGATTTAATTTTTCGCGCCAAAATGCTGACTAAAATATTTAGGATGAATGGATGGACTCTAGGCGGGCCGGATTAAATACTTTCGCGGGCCGGAGTTGGCCCGCGGGCCGTACTTTGCCCATCACTGGGATAGAGGATAAAGGAGTTTCACTTTTGATATGCGTACTTTGTACACACACTCTTTTTTTTTTTGTTTGGTGACAGAGTAATAGCAAAATTGACCATCATCGTAAAAGACAAGTAGGGGATTTAAGCAGATAATCATCATCATCATAGCTAATACACGTCCTAGTGCTGGGCTCAAACTTTCTTCACAATAGGGGGAAATTGTCCTATTGCAGCATTGATGCACCATTATTTATACGACAATTGAAATTATTTATCCTTTGTAAATTTTACGAGGACACTTACATATTGTCAATTCTATATTTTGCCTATAATTAGTCCATTGATCTACTACCGCAAGAGAACGCGGCCGCAACTGAAAATATCAGGCAAGAAATAGCGTGCCTGTCTTTAAATTATCTCTTTTATATAAAACTGCATATAATTTTTTATATAAAAGATTACATAGAGTAAAATGTCCTTCATCAATCCGTGTGGTGACGGAGTAAGAATACAAATCACTCTCTTACTTGTGGGTGTCGTAAAAGACGACTAAGGGATACGCTATGCAAATAATGTCTATTTAAGAGAAGGAAAGTTCGACACAGAACCCTATGCCAACACGTCTGAATAGCGACGTTTAATTTTCCTTCCATTACGGATTAGGTCCGAGCGCAACAGATGGACTCATATGGATTGAGATGATGACGAAGATGAATGTCCTTCAACCCAGTATATAAGTACTTTTGGATTATTTAAAATATAGCCCAAAAGACTGACTGAATCACGAATTAACTACTAAATGAATTCTGATGTTTATGCGAGTATTACGGATATTCTCGCGTTTCTTATTCTGATTGCCCGAAGTTTCCAACATTTTGCAGTGTACATGGTCACAGGCGAACTAAGATGTCACATGTCCAACAAGTCATCTTTATTACCGTAATAACGTCGAGCAATCAAAAATCAAACACAAACGCGATAAAATCCGTAAAATAGTTAACTACTAGAGTTGCCATCGCTCAAAAAAGAAAGATATAGCTGTAAAATGCTTGTGTATAATATATGTTAAAAGATCAGTCCTCGTATAAGACACTTGTGCGTTGAACGACGCATGCATCGTGGGACCGGGCGAAAGTACGGTCGTCGACCTCGTCAATAATCTATTCAGAATCAGCTGTTCTTATGCGCGAATACCTATGTTAATGTTTGTATTGGTGTCAATCTGTTTTAAAAGAAATTAATAGTAATATTAGCAAAAATCAAGTTCTGTAATGCAATTCATTATATTGGTAACTGCTGACTGCACATGAGCGTAGTGGTTAAGATACAGAACAACCGTGCCAGCGTTACGGCTTCGAATTCCACGCAAATAACTTTGTGCGATCCGCAAATTTTGTCCTGATTCTGGATTTAATATGTGTCCGTTAATAATATGTTTGTAAAGTCGCACGCTCGAGTCCAGCAGTGGGACATACATGAGCTGAAATGATGATGAATGATGAAAGTCCCACGCAATACAAGGAATACTTCCTTAGAGCAGGAGACTTTAAAACCCATATCAAATCTAACACTCCAGCACTTTTCACAATATTTTTCGATCAAATTGATTTAATATACATCTTCACTGAACCAATTTCTGTTCAGTAATAGAAGTAGTCGATCTCCAACAATTTTTTAAACTGCTAAGAATATTATACTTGGGAAGAAAATTTAACATTAATACGTCGATAGCTGAATTCCTAGCGACACGTACGTGATTACATCAACGATAGATAGAAACGAAAGCTGCAGAAGTAAACTACTATTGCGATCACGTAATAATTGTTCACGATAGGTTCAAGAAATAATAATAAGAAGAATAAACATAAGAATAAATAGAAATAATAAGAATAAACTATTGATACACAGTGAGACATCCAAATATAGGGAATGCCATAATGACTGTGCTTGGCAAGCTGGAAGAAAGCCCTGCTGCTCAATACCCTGATATTACCTTAACGACATTTTATGACTTTCAACGCGAAAGAATCCATACAGGACCTAAGTATAAATATCATCATTATCATCATACAATTATCGCCACTACTCCGTGAGTCGTAAAATCGGTTAAATATCCCAATGGAAGAGTGAGCATCAGCTCTTTTCAGAGAAACGTCGTCATCATCATCATCACCTCAATCCATATACCAATACTGGACTAGAACCTCATTTACAATAGGAGAAAAATTTATCTACTATATCACGCTGATTAGAAAGGTATAAGGTTTTATTTCGGGTTTACTTTTTGCTGCATATGTTGTATCCCTTAGTCGATTTTTACGACAACCACGGACAAAATAGAGCGAAATTGACCTGCTATAGTGGATCAATTTCCCTTTTAACCTCCCTTTGTGGAGGAGGCTCTAGCCCAGCAGTGGGATGTATATGAGCTGTGAGATCAAGGTGTATTTGAAATTAAGATCAAAATAATTATTAACGTATCCATGAAATCAAATAGAAAAGTTAAAATACTAATGCATTTAAATGGAATATCAATAATACATTCATTCACGTATCTCTTACATCTTGTCAAATAAGGTGTGGTTTTAGAGACAGGCGGTTATATGTTTGTCTCTCTCTGTTCTAACCCAGTTCGCGGACGACGCCATGGCCCGCCACCTTGCTCGAACCTTCTCTTAAGAGTTGCATCTATACATATGTATTATGAATATTGCATTATATCGTATTCTTGGGAAATTATCTGCTTGAGGAAAAACTTTATATTAAAATGCAGTTTCATTTTAAAGTATTTTGTGTGCCAAACACATTCGGAATGATAAAGCTGAATTTTTACTAAAATTAAACATTGCTAACAGCTGCAATGTTGAGTCCAAAGATGTAAACACAATAGTAATATAATCGTTTATTTATAACTTATATCATCATCATCAGTGATTATATACGTCCCTCTGTTGGACATGAACCTCCTCCACAATGGAGGGGAAATTTACCTAATATACCACGCTCGTCAGACGTGTTAGTCCAGGGCTTTATTTCAAGTTGCCCTTCTCTTGCATTGACGTTATACACATATTATATCCCTTAATCGATTACGACATCCACGAACAAAAAAGGAGGGTAGTGAATTGTATTCTTACTCCGTCACCACACGGAGTAACTTATAAAGTTTGTAAACGTTTTAAAGTACATATCAACCGCAAGCAGGTCGGATATAACTCGTTTAATATATCATTATGTGTTGAGTGAAGCAAGGTCGTTTTGAAGAGCCTTCATAATAATACATATTTTCACCCGAGTTCTCAACTTTACGCAAGTTTCAAGTCTTCACCAATGAATGCGGCTTGGTCATTGTGGTTCCAAACAATTCGTATCCATACCACATGATTTGTTCATGATCGTCTTAAAAAATACCACGTTTGGTTAAAATTTGGTCTTGGCAATATACTACGGTCATTGTTAGGAGGTAAGGGGTTAAAAATGGATAATTTAATCTGAGTAACATACTCAAAAAAAAAGGGTAAAATATTTTTTTATAATTAAAAGAATTGAAGATTGATTTCTGTGTCGAAGTAAGAATACAATTCACCACCCCCTTTCTGGCCCGTGGGTGTCGTAAGACGACTAAGGGATTAAATATAAAGAGAAGGTAAACTCGAAGTTAAACTTTATACCAACACATCTGACCAGTACGGAATAGTAGAGCAATTTCCCTCCCGTTGTGGAGGAGGCTCAAGCCGAAGAGTGGGACGCTGTGATGATGATGAAAAGAATTGATTTACTATATTATTCTTCATCAATAATTAAATTATAATATTTGATAATTGTGCATTGAATTGTGCACAATGTTCAGGTCAGATGTTTATAGTAGTCAAGGCCAAAGGTTATTAATCACGGGTCGTGATGAGCACCTGGTGGTATTCAGCGTGGGAACGAGGTCACGCGGGCGCACTGTTGCGCATCGCTTACTGCCGGTACATGTAAGCATACAACCTGTCGGCAAACACTATATAATAACTGAACAAACCAATGACAGTACCAACGATTAGATATGAAATGGTATTCGTGAACAAATGTGATGAAAGTGACCAAGAAACGTTGGCAGTTATCGGTTTGCGGAACTCGTGCGAGTTAACACGTACCGCTTGACCTACCAACATAATTTAGCATATATATATATGACTAGCAACCCGCCCTCGCTTCGCTTCGGTTTTAGTCGTTTTACCCGCGTAGTTCCCGTTCCCGTGGGAATACTGGGATAAAATGTAGCCTAGGTTACTCCCGGATATTATAGCTTTCCATTGGTGAAAGAATTTTTGGAAATCAGTTCAGCCGTTTTGAAGATTATCCGGAACAAAGAGACAGACAGACAGACAAAAATTTTTTAATTTGTATTTTAGGCATAGGTATCGTGCAAATAACCGTGTGAGCATGAAAAAAAGTCTATTATTTTGACATTACAAACAGACACTCCAATTTTATTTATTGGTATAGATAAGAGGGGGCTGACAAATGAAACTGTTTTATTTTTCTTTTTACGTACATATCTTTATTCTTTTCTTATTCCCTGATTACTCTTAATATGTATTCTTTTTTCATAGTAAATAGTGCAAACGTTATTGTCAATAGTTTTATGAACAATCGTCTGCTTGACGTCAACTCTCTTTTTTCTTGCTGTTGGCAGCAAGCAAACAGCACGCTGGTGGTAAGTGATACAGCCGCTAATGGACCTTTTTTAGGCCGCTGCCTATCGTGAAAGAAGTGATTGGAATGTGAATGCGTACAATGAGATTTGGTGATACTAAAGGCATCACCAAAACCCACCATACGCAAACACCCTCAGAAAGTTGGGCTTCTAGCTCTCTCGCTCGCTGAACGACGTACAGTAACAAATTGCTACTACTCAAACGTCGATTTTCTGCTGTGAGTGTGATATACCCCGGACGGTAGACAGTAAGACTGTTAACAGTGTGATTCTACCACCATAAAATGTAATTAAACCAGGCGGCATCTGATGGAGTTGACGCAGGTCTATGTAATATTCTCAGTCGTCTTTTACGACACCCACGAGCAATGCAAGAGTTGGTATTATTCGTAATTGCTATCACACAGCTTTTTCGATCAAAATAATAAACTAAAACCATTATTTAATGATTAACAAAATGGCTGAACTTTTCTAAATATCATTTTTATAAGGATTTTGTCACTCATGGGAGAAGAAAAGGCGGCAATACATTATGTTATCACGCCGTCACCGTACGGAACATCTACTGGGTATGATAGAAGAATTAGAAGGACTTTAGAAGATGTTGGAAATACATCAAAACAAATAGCAAACATAAAATCCTAATTTTTGATCTTAATCTTTGTATTAGTCGTCGTATCAGCTCATATATGTCCCACTGTTGGGCTCGAGCCTCCTCCCTAATAGGAGAGAAATTGACCTAGTGCATGCTGGTCAGACATGTTGGTATAGGGTTTTATATCGAGTTTTCCTTCTCTTGCATCTTTTACGACATCCACGGGTAAAATAGGGAGTTTCGAATTGTATTGTTACTCCGTCACGACAGTTTTAGTATTAGATAGCTATATACTTTTAAATTAAAAAAAATTGTATTACTTGTGACCATGCCTTTCAATACCATTAATAAAATAGTTGACCTTTACGCATATTGGTAACTGACCACAGTGTGGGGTCTAACAAGTATTTTCTACTGTTACTAATACCCAAAATGATTGCTATGAATACACCTGTTATGATAATGCAACTCAAGGCCGATTATATTTGGACATGTCCAAGTTTTGGTCAATCATGTTATTATAATCCATACTAATATTATAAATGCGAAATTAAGGATGTTTGTTTGTTTGTTTGTTTGTAACGCTTTCACGCTTAAACCACCGAACCGATTTCAAAAATTCTTTCACCAATGGAAATCTATAATATCAGGGAGTAACATAGGCTATATTTTATCACGGTATTCCCACAGAAACGGGAACTACGCGGGCTTAAGCGACTGAAACCGAAGCGAAGCGAGGGCGGGTTGCTAGTCACTATTAAGTATGAAATTTAAGTGTATATCATTTTATAAATATTTTTACTTAAAATTTCATCCTCTTCACCTTATAAATGCCTACTTTGACTCACGCGTCTCCTTCGTAAGAGGAAGTATTTGTGCCATTCAAACTGTTCAGATGGGCTAGCATGGGTTTTTCATTGTTTTTTTCCTCTTTCAGAGGTATATATATCCCTAAGGTACCTAACCTAGTGTCAATTATACTTAAGTTAACCAACTAATTTTTGGGAAAAGATTACCAATGTAAAAAAAAAAAATGCAATAAATGTCAAGAAATCGACAAGTTTTAGAATAATTACGGAATATCTTAATACTTATCGGAATACTGTCAAATGTAATGGAACGAGTACAGTTAATTTTATCCCACTACTGGGCCTTTGCGTTTCCTCCGCTATAGGAGAGTAATTGACCTAATACACCACGCTGGTCAGCCTGGTTGGAATAGGGTTTTATTGGAATTGAGAAGGATAACTCGAGTTATCCTTCTCCTACACAGATGTTATATCTTCATATTATATCCCTTAGTCGTCTTATACGACACCCACGGGTAAGAGAAGGGGTGGTGAATTATATTAATACTCCATCAGCACATAGAATATAAAAAAAATATATACGAGATTTAACACAAAATAATTGTTGTCCACCAAAACAAAAAAAATGTATGCCAAAATGCCAAAAACACCAATATATATGTATAGACCGATAAAGTTAGCTTCAAGGCCGAAACTGATAGAAACTTAAACTATGTTGTAATCGAATTCTAGCACTTGACTGTATCTATCTATGATAACACATTCCAAAGGCAGCGACGACGCCGCCATCGTGACGAAATGACGCGTCGATGATAATCTTATAATGTCGAAGAATAACAATATGACAGAGTAAGAATACAATTCGCCACCTCCTTTCTTGCAAGTGGGTATAGTAAAATACGATTAAGGCATTATTATTTTCCGGCCGACCATGGAGAACAAGGAACTCGATACCGATGGTCGACCCAACGACGAAGGCGACGCGCTACATTGGGTTATGTGGCCGCACGCCGCCCCAGACGGAGCCGGATGTCGAGTGCGTTGATCATAGCCCATCCAAAAAAAGGTTATTATATATATTAACTTTAAAAAAAGGAGAAAGTTCTCGATTCGACTGTATTTTTCTTTTCTTTTTCTATGTTTGTTACTTCAGAACTTTCGACTGGGTTAACCGATTTTGATGATTCTTTTTTTATTTGAAAGCTGGGACTGCCTGTGTGGTCCCATTTCAATTTGGTCGAGTTCTGATATTGGCATCCATGAGGAAATTGTTGAAGTTCTTTTTTTTTGTTCAGAAAAATGTATTATCAGCCCTATTGATATCATAGCGATGTCTCATACTTAATGATAATCACAATATCGGGCGTGGACAAAAAGCAACATTCCTAGAAGGTATAAGCGACACGCGGTGGTAATGCGAAACTTGATTTACATTCATTGAAATTAAATATTACTAAGAATTAAAATTTGATTCGCTACTACTAGTTAAACGAGTTAATCGACCAAGTTTTAGATATAATACCGACTAAACCAGCAGATGTTACCCTACAAAAGTTACCCTATACCTTATAATATTATTGTATGTGTATGTTACTGCCCATAAACCACTGGACCGATTTTGGTGAAATTTATGTGTGATCAGATGGATTCAAGAATAGTTTAGATTAACAACTGGATCTGGTAGGTTGCTGGAAGGGATTTCATAGAAATTTTTTTTTTATTTCTTCTTTAGATTTATACAATACAGCATCTGTTGCGTTAACTAGTCTCTAAATAATTATCCTTTAAACCATCTATTCATCAGCTAATTTTCATGTTGGACTTCTAGTTGGCCCTAAGACAGGAAAGCCACTTGTAGGCTGCTTGCAAGGACCGAGTCTCTACCAATTTCACGATGTCGTCAGTCCACCGCGCTAGACTGTGTCGCATCTGTCATCGCCGCTTGAAAATCTCTTTACCCAATGGTTATGGGTTGGTCAAACCATACAGCCTACACATTACCACTTCTATTTCTCTTTAAGTAATTACTGAAATCATCATCACAACTGATATACGTTCGACTACCGGCCTCGTGCCTCCCGCTTAATAGGAAGTTAAATTGATTTACTATACCATGCTGGTCAAACGTGTTGGTATAGGGTTTTGTTTTTCGAATTTCTCTTCTCTTGCATAGATTTTATATACATATTAGATCCACAAGTCGTCTTTTACGACATCCAAGGGTAAAATAGGGGTGGTGAATTGTATTCTTACTCCGTCTCTACATTTATACTGACGGATTACTGAAATACTCGTCAGTTAATTGTAAAAGCGAAGTGACCAATTTATTTTAATGATACGTAATCGTCAGTAAAAGTGCATTTATACGTCATCTTGAGTGTCATTTTATCCCACAATGGCTGTCTAACGACGAAATGATATCACGGTAAAGGTTTTAATTATGATAATTTTAGCATTTTTTATTACTATTAGAAAGCGCATTGCGAACAAAGAACATTATAAACTCGTGAATTCTTAGTACATTAGCTATTTACATATGCGTATATGTAACAATGTGGTCTGTTCGTCTTTTTTGTTGAAGTGTGATCTCATCAACATGTGGGCTAGACCAGACGTTAGCCAATACTGTGCACAATAGTCACTAGACTTGGAAAAAACGTGTGACAAGAATATCGGTGGGCGTTTTAGCTTTAAACATAACACAATTATAAATCGTCGTCACAGCTCATATATGTCTCACTGCTGGGTAGGGATGATCGATGATCATCGATGATCATCGATGTTGATAGGAAAAACATCGATGTTGCTATAGACAAAATATCGTAACATCGATGTTAACGGAATCGACCACCGATGATAATTCCTGCAATAAAAACGTATCCGTTGTACTGACTTTCCTAAAAAAAAAAAGAAAGGGTCATCAAAATTCTCGCCGGAGAATTTTAGCGATAATGGACAATGACGTCGACGTTTTTGGAACATCGATGTCACAAGTCACCTTATACACTTTCGATAATGACATCGATGTTTTCCTAACATCGATGTTCGGTTTTCGATGAATATCGAACATCGATGTTAAGCTTTCGATTATGACATTGATGTTAACATTGATCATCCCTACTGCTGGGCTCTAGCCTCTTCCATAATAGGAGGGAAAATGACCTTACTATAACCACGCTGATCAAACGTATTGGCACAGGGTTTCATTTCAAGTTTTCGTTCTCTTGCATAGATGTTTTATGCATATGTAACCCTTACACGTCTTTTAAGACAGCCACGGGCAAGATAGGTGGTGGTGAAGTGTATTTTTACTCCGTTAACACACGACATCTATACCAATAAATAAAATTGGAGTGTCTGTTTGTAATGTCAAAATAATATGCTTTTTTTATGCTCACACGGTTATTTGCACGACACCTATGCCTAAAATAGCAATTAAAAAGTTTTTGTCTGTCTGTTTGTTCCGGGTAATCTTCAAAACGGCTGGACCGATTTCAAAAATTCTTTCACCAATGGAAAGCTATAATATCAGGGCGTAAACTAGGCTATATTTTATCCCGGTATTCCCACGGGAACGGGAACTACGCGGGTAAAACGACTATAACCTATAACCGAAGCGAAGCGAGGGCGAGTTGCTAGTTATAAATATAAATCTACAATTTTGGTTATAATTAATTAAACAAAGGATAAAACGAGATTATGACCCTAAATAGCTGGTTGATAACACAACCATATAGAGACGTTAACCCAACGGTTAGCAGCTTCTATAGAATTCGAATAAAATGAAGTTTATAGTTGTATATAAATATATTTTCTATGTGGTGACAGAGTAAGAATCAACTCACCACTCCCTATCTTGTCAGTGGGTATCGTAAAAGACGACTAAGGGATATAATATGCATATAACATCTATGTAAGAGAAGGAAACTTCGAAATAAAACCCTATACCAACAAACCCTAGGTCACACTACCCTCCTATTACGAAGGAAGCTCTAGCCTAACAGTGGGACCGGTATAAGCTGAGATAATGATGATGATAGATTTATGGATCATTAGTTCAAGCCCCTAAATTAAATTTAATTTTAATTTAATAAGTAACAATAAAGTGTTCGGTTTTAGGACTATCATATCAAGATTGAATCGTTGTATAATTCCGTTCTTAACAGAACGGTTTTTCAAACATCAACATTGATGATTAGTTTTTATATTTTTAAACGTTTTAATCAAAAGAGTTTAGGTGAAAAGCCTTTTAAAAAGCACGCTTATAAAATAAAACGGTAAGCGTAGTTATTATTAAGCCGCTTATTCCACTGCTAAAAAAGAATGAATCGGTACAAGCTTGGGGCGATGTAATTTATTATAATATGCATGTCATACAAATATTGAAAGCAATAACAGCAATAAACTAACAAGTGTCTTTCAAGTGAATTACAAAATTGAGAACAAGATAAGAAGACGGAGATGAGAGATATGCAGTCGCATTTATAAGTCTAGTGTCAATAATACATGCGTTATGTATACATAGATATAATAAAGTGATCTTATATGAAAAATGTTACTTGCTCGTGTGGGAGAATAGGTGTTTTGTATTACTGTGTACGACGGTAAGTGATTCTGCAGCTCATGGAACTTTTGCTGGGCCGCTGCCCATAGTGAAGAATGTGCAGGGAGTGCGAATGCGTTCAATGAGATTCGGTAACATTAAAGGCCAAAACCCACCACACATAAACATCCTTAGAAAACTGGGCTTCCAGCTCTCTCGCTCACTGAACGCAGAACTGAAGTGCAGTAACAATTTGCTACTACTCGGACGTTGATTTTCTGTGCGAGTGTGGTACTACCCCGGATGGATCGGTCGACGACTGTAGACAGAAAACTGTCGACAATGTGCTATCACTATGGATATTCAGCAGTATTCTCTTAAGAAACCCAAAGCCAACTGCGATCGCTTTATCGCTTGTTAAGCGTGGGAATTATGGTATTATTCTTCATTCCTGAGGCGACAGAAGGATGGGCGGAGCTATAGAACGATGAATGGTATTTCATCCCATATATAAAACAAATGTAACAAAATTATCACAAACATTTTGATATAGGCATAAAGCCATGCACTTTTGTATCGTAGTATTAAAACTTGCAATTATATTACTGCATGTCTTTAGTAAACAATTTAAACTAAAGAAAATCATGACACGTGCTTCAAATGCAGTTTAAGTAAAATAAATATAATATCAGAACGATTAATTACATTAAATGTTTTATATGTATGTACTTGTACTTTGTAAAATGTATATTTATACTCCACGTTCGCATTGTGGGGGTTGGAATGTATAAATATTAAAAAATATCAAATGCGCAGTAACGCTAACTGCGGTAATTTACTTATTGATTGGATATGACACGTGTACGATTATAACATAGATAGAAAATAGATTAGTAATGAGATAATACATTGATGACTAAATCGCCGCGTGGGATGTTGTGTACTAAAGATACTTTTTTTTAATTTTATTGCAATATATTAGAAGATTCTTTTTTAAAGACAACGCCTTGCAATAAGGAAATAATCTTTGTATTGTGGGGGCTTTACAAACACATAATTAACGGGCACATATTACATCCAGACTCAGAACAACAATTAGTGAGGCAAACACAAAGTATTGTATTGCGTGGGATTCGAACCCATGACACTGGCACGGTAAGTCAGTATATTAACCACTAAGATATCTATGCAGTCAAATCAATATTGCTGTGTGGTAACGGCTACGAATACTACCAATCCATTCCCAAGGATGATCAGGCAGGCGGTTGATCATAAAACTAATAACTTTGCAATATGTACTATGAAAGAGGACTACATATTGAGTCGACCCCTATTAATGGGGATAAATGCTGGATGATGATTAGAGGATCGTTAGATCAAGTAATTTTAACAAAAATTAAACACAAATAGTATAAAAAACACAGTTACTCTGTTATCACAAACGCGAGTTTGCAATACTTTAGATTTTTATCAGAATTAGCAAGCTTCGGACATTTTCTTATCAGTACTAGCCAAATTTTCAGGCACTTTTTTTTTATTTCAGACACTCTTCTTTGTATGTTGCAAAAAATATTATTTAAAGATCACATATTTAATAATGTAAATAATTAAAAAAAAACATGTAAATAATCAATGTCTCGATAGAGATCAAACGAAAAATTTTCACGCGATCTTTTGTATAACTGTAAGACAGACAATTGCTAGAACACCATTCGTCGACTGATATGGGTTGCTAATACGATAACATGAACAGTTTTATTCAGCACAAAAGTTACATTAAAATAATCTTAAAACGGAGAACGGCTTGAACATCTTGCATTGCTTATCTAAGCGATCACATAACGACCATACCTTATTTATAACTGAAAATTTTACACACAGTCGGTTAACCTACCGGAACCACCAGACATTTTTTTTGCGGTTGGCTACTGTGGTATGAGGGACCCCATAACCCACCGTATCGCCTTTCGCTATTGGGTACCGAGTTCCTTGCCCTCCGTGACAGGCTCGGCTGCCAGACATATTTAAACAACTAGCAACCCGCCCTCGCTTCGCTTCGGTTTCAGTCTCTCCTGCGTAGTACCCGTTCCCGTGGGAATACCGGGATAAAATATAGCCTAGTTTACTTCCTGATATTATAGCTTTCCATTGGTGAAAGAATTTTTGAAAACTGTCCAGCCGTTTTGAAGATTACCCGGAACAAACAGACAGACAAAATGCAAATAACCGTGTGAGCATGAAAAAAGCCTAATATTTTGATATTACAAACAGACACCCCAATTTTATTTATTGGTATAGATTATCACTTTAGACCTTCCAGACCGATTATCTATCTATCTGCTACAGTGTTAGTTATTAAATGTCATCATCATCATCACAACCCATATACGTCCCACTGTTGGGCTCGGATCTCCTCCACAGTGGGAGGGAATTTGACCTATTTTACCATACTGATTAGACATATTGGTATAGAGTTCCATTTCGAGTTTTCCCTCTCTTACACAGATGTTGTGTGCATATTATAACCCTTAGTCGTCTTTTACGATATCCACTGGCAAGATAGGGAGTAGTGAATTGTATTCTTACTTCGTCACCACACGGAAATATTTATTAAATGTAGATCTACATTTTTGATACAATTGTCATTGCCAGCAGAACTTATTAAAATGCGATAAGATTAATAAAAAAATACATATCATAATTATATGTAATACAAAATATATTTATGTAAGATCGAGAATTATTAAAATAACAACAATATAAAGGATTGCAATTATCGATCCCGTTTCCTTATTAGGTCGTCAACGAAGACCATATTTTTACAGTACTACTATAAAAATGATTTCGATCGTATCGTCTATACGCCAAGCGATTTGACGTATAAATTCTTTTATGCATGCATATCCGTTATATCTGAATGATATAGATTAATATTTCAATTGACTTTGACTGAAATATTCTTAACGTGATGTCACATTATAAATGCAGGTATGAGCCGTTTGTATGCTAAGAATACAACTACAATCAAACAACAGGTATTATTATTGTATTGTTTCACGTGACCCGTAACATTTAAAATTCGAGTTACCTGCCTACATCTACAAATAAGTTCTCACTAACTATTTGAATGTACAATCTTTGCAGATGAAATTATATTATATTTTTTACGCCTCCACATCATAACTACTCAACGAAATACCATAAAACTTTACATATTTGATAGTCATAAGTATGATAAAGCACACAGGTTTGCTATATCCAGAAGATCTACTATTTCAAAGGAAGAGAAAGCATCTTGATTTTTCCACTTTTAAATTTCAACTGCAACTTAACCGTGTGGTCACGGAGGAAGAATACAATTCACCACTCCCTATTTTGCCAGTGAATGTCGTAAAAGACGACTAAGGGATATAATACGCATATAACATCTATGCAACAGAAGGCAAACTCGAAAAAAAAATACCGGATGGGTGTAGGGGCCTGATCAGCGTGGTATAGTAGGTCAATTTCCCTTCTATTGTGGAGTAAGATCTAGTCCAACAGTGGAATGTGTATGGATATGATGATGATGATGAATTGTATGTTATGAACTCTTCCGCGACAAGAACTTATATCTCAGTGAAGTCTTTATATAAAAAATCTTTTAGTCTTCATAACATCTATTGGTTACTGAGCCGAATGGCAACATAATGCTTGGAGTATCTAAAAAAATGGTCTTGTAATATCCCGGAAGACAATCGAATACTCTAACAACCTACAAGCGAAATCTTGATCAAAAGTTAAACAAAATTCGATAAACGTCACGCTGATTCATCCGGTCGTTTCCAACGTTAGTCATTTTGATATCAGGAAGGATACTAAATGACCCCAAACTATTACTCATACATAAGTTTTGCTTTCAACATACTAATATGACATTTATATTAAGTGGCAAGACAGCTTTGCAGAATAGTTTTATTTTTTTCGTTAGAATGAAAATGAAAACAATGTAACAGCCTCTTTCTTGACAGTGGGTATTGTAAATGACGACTAAGGTATTATAGCAGGTAACATCTATGCAAGAGAAATAAACCCTATCTATACCAACAACCCGAAATGAAACCAACCCATTTTATTATAGTAGGTCAATTGCCCTCCAATTCTAGAGGAGGCTCGAACCCGAGTGGGACGATGATATGAGCCGTGATGACTGGTCTACTTGTATTACAATTAATTTATAACATCTTAAATTACGAAATACTTCGCTAAAGCCGCACTATATCTCATGAGTCAAGATGTTTACGCTCATGACGTGTCAATGATGTCACCCACATATATATTAAATGTTTATATCATATAAACATGAACTTTTGTAAATAAATCTATTAACATTATCACTGTTCTTAACTATGTACATAGGGTTGCCAGGTCCTCAAACCTAATAGCCGGACAGACCAGCCAGTTTGGCCGGACATTTGTGTAGAAAGACCGGACTGATTTTGTGTTTTAGGTAGGCAACGGCCTGGCTGTGCCTCTGGTATTGCAAAGGTCCATGGGCGGCAGTATCGCTTACCATCAGGTGTGATGCTTGCTCGTTTGCCACCGTTGGCAATAAAAATAATAGTATTATTAGGTACGACAAAAAAATGTATGTAAAATTAAGCTTTTTGAATTATTACGACAACAGTCGACTCGCCTGCGCTCGGCCACGCTCGGCGCTAGCTCGTTTGCGAAACGTAAAAAGCCCGACACCGATTATTTTGACCGGACACGCAATTAAAAAGCCTACCTATGTCCGGCTTTATCCGGACGCCTGGCAACGCTTGTCCATAAATTCATATGGTCACAAGAGTGGCGTATTTTTTTAGTTTTTGTATACGATAGGGATGTTATGGATTTCCATACCTAAACGTAAGCAAAATTATTGGATATACGAAAGGAAAATACAGTTGTAACCGAAACCGATATAAAAGATTTGTATATTTTCGGATAGGGTCCAGCAGTCGCGGCTCTAGCCCATGCAGCGCCCGTATGCAATTAATAACCTGGCTTCCTCTTGTATCAAAATGCGCGAATAAAATAAAATATATTTGAAGGCTCTATGCTTCGTGAGCAGCTCTCGGCGCCCCCTAACACCCAGCGCCCGGGTGCACCGCACCCTCTGCTCTATAGGTAAAGCCGCCTCTCTGGGGTCCAGCAACAGGTCGATAAAGAATCTCTTAGTCGTCTTTTACGACACTTACGGGCAAGAAAATGGGTGGTAAATTATATTCTTACTCAGCCACCACACGGAAAATTATTCAATCGAATTATATTGGGATATTCAATCGAAATAGTTTCATCGGTATATTAATGAAAAATAAAAAGAACTGTAAATCATTTGCATTTATAATGTAAGTATGGATGTCGAGTATAAAATATATTGCTACACAATGATTATCACATGTCGCGCGAGGCCGCTCAGGTACGGCTTACGTAAGTGCTATACACGATTAGGGCTGTCAATTATATTTTATATAAATTATCATAATAATTAACCACTTTAGGTGCTATTCAATTATTAAGTAAAACAATTTGGGGAGCAAGGAATAGATATGTTTAATTTTTCTTGGATAGAAATGAATTTTGAAAGCCTTTACGTAGGCAGATTAAAATATTTCTTACATAGGGGATGGGAGAAGGTCCAGAACTAGCCAATATCATCTAACATAATAAAGAAACGGCATTATGATATTTGCGAATATTAAAAATTCTAGTCCAATCTTGAATCAAATAAAAGATATTGAATTGCCCTGTAAAATCAATTCTCAGTCATGCACCAGGAATGAAGATTCTCATCTTGTTATTTTATTTTTCCCCACCCATATTTAAACCATGAACTTTTACTGTTTGTAACACGAAAATTGTCTCTTATGAAACGCTGGCCAGGCGGGTAAACATTTTTTTTCTTGGAGTGATGTTATTTGGTTAAGTTGCGCACAATTATTATTATTTTTTAAATATAGAAAATATTTTGCCAACCCTAATAGGATACATATAAATAATATGTAAGCTACGTAAGAACGGAAAGTCCAGGCTTGAGTGATGGTGGTTACTTATGAACGATGTGAATCAATGATAGTAGTACCTAAATATTTAGATTACTCAAAATAGTCAATTATTAATCCTATTAAAGGTATGCGCGTAACGTTGTCAATAATGTGTTTAGCTGAGAGTAAAATGTAATATTTCAATTTTGTTCTAACCGTCCTTTGACTAGACCAGTGGTGGGCAAACTTTTTTAATGGCGGGCCACAAAGTTTAAGAAATTCTAGAGGAGGGTCAGCTATAGAAAAAATGCATTTTGTATTAAAGCTTTTTATTAATAAAATACCTTTTACTTTTACGCCTTGTTAGGCGTGTGAGACATATAGAATTGTTTTTAATAGTTTGGCTTCACCGATAGGTGAATAGAATGGATTTTTTCCAATAAATAAACTAATACCTGTGACAGACTGCTGAGATAATTATATTATGGCAAGTTAATTATGAGATAATGAAAGCTTTTCGATTATAAACGTCACATTTTATTATTCGCGCCAAAATACTGACTGATATTTAGGATGGATGGACTCTCGGCGGGCCGGATTAAATACTTTCGCGGGCCGGAGTTGCCCCGCGGGCCGTACTTTGCCCATCACTGGACTAGACGGTCTAGTATACGAAAAGGAAATACCTGGCTTATTATTCACGTATAGGACAACTAGGTTTACGCGTCATTAAGTTCTCGCTAGATGACCAAAGATCTGGTGAAAGTTGCTGGGGGAGTCTTTGATGCAGGCGGCACAGGACCGCACCTTGTGGCGAACGTCTATCAGTGGGCGGTGATAATGATGATGATGATAGGTTCTATCATCGATCATAAGATGTTAATGCAAGTCACAATTTGGTTACCAAACCTATTAACCCACTAACTAGCTTAATTGATAAAACGGTTGCAATGGATCAATAATAGATTCGTTCATTCAAGTCCCATGTGTGATAATAATGTTTCGCTGCCAAATAAGTTTTTATTATATTTACAGTTAAGAAATTCTCAGTAGGTACCTAATTTTTGCGTGGGATTAAAACTGGAGCCTGTTTACGTGGGACTAAATATACATAGTAAAAGGTAAATGTAAGTTTTGGGACATGATAGAGAATGACTGAATGAAAGATTATAGATTTTGTGTCTGTTAATTATATGTTTGTAAAGTCCACCGCAATACAAGGATTATTTCTGTAGTGCCGGCAGTAGTCTTTAAAAAAAATAGTATTAAATATAGATAAATACAAAGAGAATAACAAATAACTAGAAAATAAGTCATTTGTGTCCGTTAATTGTATGTTTGTAAAGTCCCCCGCAATACAAGGATTATTTCCTTAGTGCAGGGTGTTGTCTTAAATAAAAAAAAAGTAATGTTCCGTGTTAGGTCGGGCAAGAGTACTGTAACCGACGAGCAAGTATAAATAAAGAATATGTCACATTAACAAAACAAAAGATGTATAAAATCATTAACGTAGCAGGACAAAACCAGTAATGTTTGTCTAATATACAGTAAAATAAGTTTTGTTTGTATTAAAAGTGATATAATTAAAAATGCAAATCCTAAAACATTTTCCTTCAAGAGGATAATTGTATTACATCATGTGTAAAGACATATTTAAATTGTTATTTTCGCATTGCTATATTAAACTCCTTACGACTACGCATATAATGCAGAAATCTTAATGAATATTGAGTGTTACTTAAACAGATAATGTAAAGATGGTATTAAAACGAATGACTGAGCTGAATTTTATCTCGATTAATAACCATAAACTTGAGTATGAAGGCCAAGGATGTTTCCAAGATTCGTCTCTAAATTAATGATACAAAACCAGGTACTTATTTAAATAACTAGTTTTTAAAACCACATACCGTGATGCGATTAAAATACTTGTTATTTTGATGGTATCATACCATTGTTTTTCATTACACAACACAGATAATCATTCAGAGGACAAGGATTTGAGCAATGGAGGATATGATTTTTTCTTTATATCAATTTTAAAAACTGCGATTGTAAAATTTTACTATGCAAAACTGGTTTTAATAAAGTAGTAAATCTGTCTTCAATGCGATATCCTTTTAAGAGTTAAAATAAATTGGTATAAAGAAATGCGAAGATACAAAAAGCTCAATGTAAGTCTAAAGAAACGGGTTCTTGATCCTTAATTAAATATTGGAAATAGTAAATTAAAGATAGCTGTTATTGATTTGATTTCAAATTAGCTGTATCACTGCCGCTTTTGGTATAAGTAGGTGGGTACAGCCATCCGTCAGGTTATATAATTTCTAGAGTCTTAACACCTAGAAGTAAAATAATATTAAGAATTAGCGATACCGGTTTATTAGGGCGACACGGTATACATATAATTGCAGTATCTGTACTTATAATTTTATCATTAGAATCAAATTACACAAAATATCGACAGATTGCCTTTTTTGACATACAATATGTACTTATTAGGGTTTCCCAAAGTATGAATCGCGTTCCACGATCGCAATAAGATAATCCTACTAATATTATAAACGCGAAGGTTTGAATGTGAGGATGTAAAGATGTTTGTTGCTCTTTCACGCAAAATCTACTGAATGGATTTTGATGAAATTTCACAATAATATAGCTTACATATCAGAATAACACATAGGCTATAAGTTATGCCAATACTCCCACAGGAAGAGGAACTGCGGGTGAAACCGCAGGGCGCTGCTAGTCCCGACATAAAATAAAAAGAAAGTCAACAAACTCAGTTGGTCTATGTCGTGAGGCCTCGCGCTGAATATTTTCTGAATACAGATACCAACATTTTATGTTACCATAACCAATATTTTGTGGCCCCTTTATAAGACGGTCAAGAGGCGGGTCCCTTAATTTGGTAGTTTTGTTAGGGTGGTCCGACCCAACAAGTTTGGAAACCACTGTATGAGATTATCAACATTAATTAATTCCAGTCGATACATCAAATCTATTGGACAGCGCGTGATTGTCTTCACTCGACAATTGGCTACCACATGTATTCTGGATTCAATAAACACGCGTTGGGTGCTTCCGATCGTGAGTCATGCCTCATTGCATGACATCCAGTCCTTGTGGGAACTTCTAACCGTTTTAATATTTTGAATTACGTTACATTACGCTTTTTGAGATTATTTTTTGGATAATATATGTAGAAGAACTATTTCTTCTTCGTGTGGTGGCGGAGTAAGAGTACTATTCACCATCTTGCCCGTGGATGTTGTAAAAGACGAGAAAGGGATATAACCACTACCCCCTATCTTGCCCATGGGTGTCGTAAAAGACGACTAAGGGATATAAGACGCATATAATATCTTATGCAAAAACTCAAAATGAAAGTCTATACCATCTCGTTTGAACAGCGAGGTATAATAGATAAAATTCTCTGCTATCCAGGAGAAGGACCGAACCCAGCAGGGGGCCGTAAGAGTGGAAATGACGAATGATGAAATGATCCCTTGCAGGTCAAGAGAGTCACCGGACCTGCACCTAATGTCACTCTAGTTACGTCGGATTACCCTCCTCCCATTAGAGTATAAAAGCAAACGAATAATATCTTAACTCTTTTAATATAATTGTCTGAACACATTCGTAATGTATGTCTTAAATAGTTGAACTCTGTAATACTGACCGTCGTGATTGGAATCCAATCAAGAAAAATATTGGATGCACATGCAAAGAACTGTTACAGCGCTCCGTTACTATACTATAAAATTAAAATATGTAATATTTCTGCAGCATTGTATGTAAGCAATTATTTGCTGACTATTGCTGTAAGTAGGTGTTATAAGTAATTGCTGACTACTTTCATATTCAACTGTCTTTATTAATTTGTTTCGCTAAGCAATTCTAAGTAGCAATGACTTAAAATATACTCCACATTTCATAACGGGCATAGCGCTATCTATACTAATAAATAAAATTGAAGTCTATTTGTAATGTCAAATTAGTTTGTATTTTTTCATGCTTACACGGTTATTTACACGATACCTGCTGCTTAAAAGCCAGTTTTATTTTTTTATCTGTTTGTGCCGGGTCACATCTTTGAAACGGCTTGACCGATTTTGATAAGATTTTATTAGCATGTAAATATATAAGGAGAAACTTAGGCGTAGGAGTAATTTTTGCTCTCAGAAAAATCATTTGAAATTTCCCCTGTCCGGTAGTTGAACCCGATAATACATATCTTAGTAGATATTGTAGATTTAAAATGCGGCGGTAAAACGGCTGAAACTAGTATATAATAAGCGCTAATGTATAATAAAAAAAATATAAATGTATTTTACTTGTTCTTCAGTATACCTACTTGTTCGATTGTATTTAAATTACTCGACTAAGGTACGGCACTGAGTCACGGATTCGTAAGCTATGGAAAATTTTACGTGGGTGACCCAAATAATATCTTTGTTGAACTTTAAATTATAGTTATGATTATAAGAATCTAAAAATTCCATGCCACTGGGTTAAATGATAGCAAATGGGAACTTGCTGTAAGATTTAAGAAGATTAAATTCTCGCGCCTTACATGTCACCCTAACACGAGAAAGACGAACTTTATTTACTCGTCTACTCCGTGGCTGGTGGCGCATAATTTTGACTAGTTTGACTACTGCCACTAGTGACTAATTACTAGGTATGAGCGATCTTTCTGAAAAAGATCGATTCTTGAATCGATTCGAACCGTCGTCCAAAGAATTGCTTCACAAGAAAATTGAGGACTGAAGGATCGATTCCCGATTAATCGATCTATCAATCTTTTTTTTGGATGGGCTTGTGATGGCCTTAGGAAATCTGAAAGTGTTATTAATCCTATAAAATAGTATAAAACACTAACATACTTAGTATCGAATGGGCAGAAAAAAATCGAATGACAATTTTCTAGGGTAAAGTATCGATTCACCGAATCGATTGCCGATCGAGTGCTTCGTATCGATTTATAAAATTGATTTTTTGGGCCTGCAAAATGGATTCTACGATTAATCGATCAGATCAGACTACTAATTACTAAACTCGTAATATTCGTTTTCATTTCCAACCAATAGTGAAAACCTATACCTAATGCTGAACATATTCCAACAACATTCATCATCATCACAGCTCATATACATCCCACTGTTGGGCTCGAGCATCCTTTATAATGGACGGGAAATTCACCTACTAGGTATATAATACGCTGTTCAAACTGGTTGGTATAGTTTTGTCGAGTTTTCTTTCTCTTGCATAGATGTTATCATCGCAGCCCACATACGTCCCACTGTTGGGCTCGGGCCTCCTCTACAATGGGATTAATTTGACCTACTATACCATGCTGGTCAGACATGTTGGTATAGGGTTTCATTTGGAGTTTTCCTTATCTTGCATAGATGTTATATGCACATTATATACCTAGTCGTCTTTTACGACATTCACGGGCAAGATAGGGAACGGTAAATTGTATTCTTACTCCGTCACCACACGGAATGCCTACCAATGTTTTGTTATACTGTACTGACTGAAGGAAAATTTCTTTGTTCACGATAAAGTATCAAGGATTTTATATATCAAGAATCATTTGGCATACAATGTTCAATTTGACATAATTTTCAATTACGTCGCTATTCTCGCAAACCGGCGATATATACAGGATGTATAAGGTTATGGGACAACTGGTCAAACGGGGGGTAGGCAATGGTGGTAAGAACCCATAAAAAAAATTTGAATGAAAAATATCGATTCGTTAATGAATTAGAGACATGTCAAATTTTCAATTTTGTCATTGATTTTCGTTTAAATCTGATTGAAATGTATAAAGTCAGTGATACTTAATCTGCAACATATTTGTACTTTGTTAAATGTTCAATAGAAATTGAAATAATCAATGATTACGTTCGCATAAGCAAAACGAACTTCGCTTTAAATCAGCTGATCGGCTGATTATCGCCGCCGATTCACGTTTGTACCTACGGTCCCATTGAAGCGTTTGCGCAATTCTAGGTATGCATGAATGAAATTATACTGTCGAAGCTTTACATGCCTACATGTATCCTGTCTATCCATGCCTACATAATACGTAACATTTAAGGCGTAGACTGTTTGACACACATTTTTGAAATTACTATAACTTTTATGTTATATTGTTTTTTGTGTAATATACATTTTAATTACGATCTATGGCCGGTACACTACAACATACTCGAACAGTTGCTCCATAACCTGATACACCTGTATATGTACAATACAATTTTCTAGTTACCAAGTTGTGTCTGGTACAAGGCACAGCTTTTATGACAAAATTGTGTTACATTTCAACACGCTTTTGTAATAGAAACAACATAAAAAAAACTATTTGCGTTCGTTATTCAATAACTTACATCAGTATAACATGCAAAGCAACTGTCTGCAGTGGTTTACATTAAATAAATTAAAAACTGTCTGAAAATTATGCCCTGTAGAACACTCGCAACCATATTAACTATACTTACGTATTCCCTGTGGGTATGGAGTAAGAATACAATTCGCTACCCCTTTCTTGCCCGTGGGTGTCGTAAAAGACAACTAAAAATATAGTATGCAAATAATATCTATGTAAGAGAAAGAAAACTCGAAATAAAGCCCTATTTTTTTTTTTGCGGCTGGGTTGCGGTCGGCGCGCTTCTCGCACCACTCCGTCCGGGGCGACAGAGGGGCGTAAGCACGCACACCCGCAACCCACCCACGTGCACGTCGCCTTCGTCGTTGGGCCGACCACCGGAGCAGGGTTACATGTCATCAGTGGTCGGCCCGATGGCATACCCCCTATTTAGGGCACCCTCTCATCGACCGACGTCCCCCCCTCGGGGAGCACGTCGGTCTTTCCTCAAATAAAGCCCTATAACAACCCGTCTAACAAGGGTAGAATAGAAATTAATTTCTCCCCTATTTTGGAAAAGGCTGGAACTCAACACTGATATTAATAATGATGACATTATCAAAGGTAGTGCTTGAATAAACTTAAGGATATAGCTTTTAATATTTAAGCACTTTAGATGTTGAAAGTCTAACAAATCTTTACAAATAAATAAAATTTAAGTGTCCGTAATGCCAAAATAATACGAATTTTTCATGTTCACACGGTTTTTACACAATGCCTAAGAACCACTTTAAATTTTTTGCCTGTCTGTTTATTCCAGGTAATCTTCTAAACGGCTGGTCCAATTTTAATAATATTTTACTATTGGGTACCTGTCTATACAAGGAGTGACATGGGCTATTTTTCCTTTAAAAAACCGCTATAAAATTTTGCATGGTCTGGAAATCGAAACCGATGCGTCATGGATTGCAATCGCGTATCGTAATGTTATTGAAGATATTGAATATTTAAAATACGGGGACAAGACTACTGAAATTGAAGCTAGGCGAGGGCGGATTGCTAGTCTAAAATATTTTTTCTCACACAGTAGTTGAGAAGGTTGATCAAGTTTATGTAGCTAGAGTGTGTTTACATATTCGCATGTGGGCAGGCGCATAATGATTGAGGGATAAACGTTTGGAGAGGCGTAGATAAAACGAGCAACAGTTTTTAAATATGACGAATCTATGTATTAATATCCGGTTTGATACAAATAATCTGCTTTCCATCAACCTACCCACGCCTATTGCTAGTCATAGGTGGCAAATTGACATGATCGCCACATATGATAGGCGGGATGGCGATCGCAATTGGTGTTGTAAATCCCGCAGAACATTGGTGACCTTTCTCCTAATGGTCCAATAGATATGTTTTTACGACTTCGACGGAAAAGTTAAGAGGGGCTGACACGTTGGATTTTTAACCCCTCGCCACACGAGAAACGCTCATAAAGATATCTTACAATATCACACTATAAACGTGATAAGATATATTCATGTGTAATCGTTATAATTGTAAAAATAAATATAATTAATAGTGACGTGAATATGATACAGCTTAATACTAAACGGTAAAGATAATGACGAAATGTTGAAAGATTATGACAGTAATATCAATATAATAATCCTTTATTTTTAGAAAAAAAATGTATCAAATTATACTTTATAATTTTTTATGTCGTGACGGAGTAGAAATATAGTACACCACTCCCTTTCTTACTCGTGGGTGTCGTGAAAGACGACCAAGGGATATGATATGCAGATAAGATAATATCTATGCAAGAGAAGAACTGCCAACGCGCTTGACCAGTGCGGTATAGAAGGTCGGTGTCTCTTCCATTGTGGAGAAGGCCGAGCCCAACAGTGGGTCTTACATGGGCCAACATGATGATGATATGTCGTGACTAAAGAGATATTAGACGCTGAAAAATATGCAGTTGATTTACAATAAAAGAAATCACATTTTCAGAAATTATCCTAAGAGTCCTCATTCTAAGTGGTATATGACAAATGTATAAATAATATAACATAGAAAAGCATTTAGATACAAACAGTTATATTTTAATTTCAAAATAACTCCAAATCAATGTTGAAAAAAAGCCACATTGTGTCAACGAACTAGGATAAACTATTGCAGTATCAAAAAATACAGACATAAAAAAGCTGACAAACTTTGAACGAACGCGGTTCAATAAACGGATGAATTGCCTTCAGCAAATTGCCTTTTCAATTTGATCGATTGACACCGCTCGTTGAAAGGAAAGAAAGTGGTGTGACCTTTTTGAATATTTATCAAGTAGTTGAATACTTAAAATAACCTCGTCGTCCTCACTGATAAAAAAGTAGGCTGCCACATAATTATATTCGGTAATGCTGTGCACGCAGCGCTGTGTTATGAGGTCAGTGTCGCTCAGAGGTCTATGAGTAAAGGAAAAACAATTTCATGGAATTGTTCGTTTACAAGACAATATATAGAAAGAAACATCCTACCGACTTAAATGAATTGGATGTATTATTAACAAGGTAAAAGGAAACAGGCATATAAAATCGGATTATGTGGTTTGTATACTCATTTTCTTTCCTTTTCAACAAATAAAAATAATTACAAATATATCAGCGTCTGGAAACTTATACTTTACGAATTAAATATTAAAGTATCTTTAGAATGTAATAGCTGCTATCTATTAAAAATAATCTCTCTGCAGCACTTTCTTCTCGTACACGAGCTTTAACGAAATCCTCAAAAAGCTAATTTTAACCAAGTTGGAAAATTTCAAAGTCTAAGTGCCTTTTGTATAACCTAACATTACAGATAATTGACTATTAATATTATCTATATAAACCGTTTAGAAGCAAACTGTTCTTTAACTAATATACCTAAACCCCAAAGCATTTCGAATACCTTTGAAAAACAGCAAAGTATATAGCATTGCTTGAGATTTCAAGACGTCAGGGTTGAAACATCTATAAGTTTCGTAGTTATTTTAAATGTAATATTGTCATGCCAAAAAAACTTATTACTAACCTTTTTGTAGAGTTTAACCCAGGTGAGGTCACCCTTGGAGTCGGTGTACTGGAGTCCAAAGAACCAGACTTCTCTCAGACCGATGGTCTTTACGACCTGGTCGAACAACTGCTTGCCGGTAGTCGTTTGCTGGATCGCGAACTCCAGTTCCGCGTCCATCGTCGTCACACGGACGTTCATCTGCAGAAAAAAATGAATTATCAAAATCTGTAACAAGAACTTATTTGGAAGAAATGTAAAAGTGACTAGCTTTAATGAAAGTATTTAAACTAATAGAAATGTCTAGAGAGAACTACAAATGAATATGGTATAGTTGCAATCAAACCAATAAGGCAAGAAACCAAATTAATGAAAGTGTATATTTGTTGCTTTTTCACGAAGTAATACCTCAGGGATTCACACATATTAAATGACAAATAAGGAATCCTAAAACTACCATCATCATCATCATCGCAGCCCACATACGTCCCACTGTTGGGCTCGGGCCTCCTCCACAATGGGAGGGAATTTGACCTACTATACTATGCTAGTCAGACATGTTGGTATAGGGTTTCATTTCGAGTTTTCCTTCTCTTGCACAGATGTTATGTGCACATTATATCCCATAGTCGTCTTATACGACATCCACGGGCAAGATAGGGAGTGGTGAATTGTATTCTTACTCCGTCACCACACGGAAATATACCATATATGCATCGAATTCAAATTCTGACCATAAAGACAATTTTGCAAATCTGTCCTTATTGCAACGTTGACATACCTATAAGGAAAAACAGTTCCCTCATACTGTGAATCAGATCACATTTCAATCATGCAATAAATACAATATATGCCCTTGCTAAAACGACCTCAGGTGTCAAAACATATAAGGTGGATAAAACTATATAACGTATTAGTATGATTGCTTCCAGATGTGTATCAACTATTTATTGCGGCTTATAATGGATATTCTAATTTTTTATAACACAAATGTCAATCTCTTGTCATCATACTAATTTCCGTGGAATCGTCACTTCAACTGGAATGATGGCCATTCTTTTTTATGGTATATCAAAAAAACGACTAAAATCTATATGGGCTTTGAAAACACGAAAACATTATTTTCATACGATGAGCTAAATATACAGTTCAATATTATTCACGAGAGAGAGAGAGAGAGAAAGAGGGTAATACAAACAACGTGACGTCAACGTCGCAATCTCTATAGTAAATATGGGCTGCCCTAAACAAACAGCTGTGCAAGAAAGGGATAATGTGCCTTTAAGATAATTTATAGTGTTTTTACCATGTAAGTGACTGTATAATCTTTTAGAAAGAAAGAAAGAAAATAAGATTTATTGGACACTATAGTTACATGCTTGACATAGAAATAAAGTACAGAAATGATATAAAAAAAGGAAGACGAAAAAGTATTGATGATTAAAATAATCGTAGTATATACAAATTAAATTCCAAATATTAGTGTCCAAAAGGTAACAGTTCAGCATATGCTACATAAACTTGCAGCGCTGATTTTCAGCTGCAGCCTAACTAATCTAAGTTACAGGTCACAGGTTTTATGAGAATAAATAAATCTAAACCTAGATATCCACGAACAATCTTAGTTTTTTTAGCCACCATTGGTTTGCGGTATAACTGACGCCGTATCAGGTAAACTTATATTTAATCATGCAAGCTAATTTTATATGTAGGTACATTCTCAGAAGGACCAAATCAATGTTGACGATATGTGATTAACCCGTATTCTTCTTATTTTAATTGCATCAGTACCCATCTTTATTATTATGTTCAGGTATAACATAAGGGTCTCCAAAAAAAATACATATATTTTTTCGATATACCCTTCGTATCGACGATTAGTCTTGTAACAATGTGTTAGATGATTTTAAATGAATGTTTGGGACTTTCAACGGTCTTCATTATCATATTCGTCCCACTGTTGGACTCGGGCCTCCTCCATTGTAAGAGGGAATTTAACATATTATACCACGTTGGTCAGATGTGTTGGCACAGGGGTTCATGTCCAGTGTTCCTTCTACATATATCGATCGTCTTTTACGAAACCCACGGGTATGTGAGGTGGGTGACGAACTGTATTCTTATTTCGATAAGTAAGGAGAGTTATGTAATATTCTCTTAATTTTTATAGCCTTAAATCAAATTCAGAAATTACTTTTTGACCTACTCAGGATCCGAACGCTTAATAATAAGACATTGAATTAGGCAGACCTTATTGCCCATAGCAAGATCGAAGTCTGGCATTAAAGCCGATTTAAAAAAATATATTCATTTTTTACTACATGTCTTTTTTTTCTCAAATACCCGTGTGCATTTAACAATAATTTAACATTTGTTTTCTGTTTATCGCTTCAAAGATAGACGTATACTAAATTCCAAATACGTAATATAAAATTTAAGATAATAACAAAGCCAAAGTAGTATATAAACTTACAAATGTTACAAAAATAAAATGAATGACAATCACATAAATAGAACTTCCAACTAACTGCCGCTTAAAATATCAGAAGTTGTTGATCCGGTGCCAAACGGATGTGATCTTCCGGGACAATTATGTAATCTGAACAGTGTTTCTATGTCTATAGTAGTTCAAATTAAACTTTATTTATTTGCAAATGCTTTAAGGCACACAGAACATAGGCCTACTATGGATATTTAGGAGAATTATTTTTTTAAAAGACAATATCTAGCACTAATGAAATAATCCTTGTATTGCGGGAGACTTTGTACAAACATAATTTAACGGATACAAATTATATCCAGACTCAGAATAACAATTTGTGGATCGCACCAAGTGTTGTCCTGCATGGGATTCGAACCCGTGGCACTGGAACGGTAGACCAGTATCTTAACCACTAAGCAGTGCAGTGAAATGCAATAAACCGGAGAATTACCTTGTGGTGATGGAGTAAGAATACAATCCACCACCCCCCATCTTGCCCGTGGGTGTCTTAAGACGATTAAGGGATATGATACGCATATAAAGTGTGAAAAGAAAGAAAACCCGAAATAAAACCTATACCAACTCGTCTGACCATCGTGGTACAGGTAGGTGAGGGTGAGGGTACCCGAAAGGGTATTCCGTCGGGCCGACCACTGACGACAAGTCACATCTGCTCCGGTGGTCGGCCCAACAACGAGGTGACGTGGGTACGGGTGGGTTATGGGCCCGCGCGCCGTCCTTTCATCGCCCCGGACGGACTGGACCGCGCGTGCGCTTACCATAGCCCACCCATAAAAAAAAAATCGTGGTACAGGTAAATTTTTCTCCACTGTGGAGGAAGCTCGAGCCGAGAATTGTATTCTTACTCCGTAACTACGAGGCATACTTAAATAATATGACAAAAATATATTATCAACAACATTCTTATGACGAATTAATGCATGCTGTCATCGCCATTTCGAATCTTGATATGTCATAATAATTGAAATACCCAATCACATACTTTATTACTTCGCTGGTAGATAATAAAACATGATTAAATTTGTTCGTGAAGTAACAACTAATAGCAACTTAACGTTACTATAATGTCACCCTCCCTTTCAGAACCTGGTGGTGGAGTTGATAAACACGAAGAACATTAAGCTAAATTCAACGCCACCGGGACGTTAGAGTCGTATGCCCAAAAGGCGAACCTCTGGCGTCCCACAGAAGAAGACGGACCGCTGTGGTTTTTAGTAGGTATTCTAACGTAGTAAACCATACCACGTCAGTGAGTCTTACATACTCCCCGCCTTGCCGTCACTAGCAATAGGTATGCGTAAAAGCATATTCCACAGCCCAAAAAAAATTCTTCGTAAATATTATGCGTAAACTTATGTAGCATATCTGTTTTAGAAAAAGTTGATGCAGTTGCGACTCTCACTCTCTAATTGACCTGCATAAGAATCAAACCCGCAACACTTGGAACTAGGCCAATATCTTAACTATCTGTGCAGTCAAGGAACGCAAAATAGAATGTAAGTAAAAGTTTAACGATTTACATGAGGAGTCGCAAAGTTTATTAATCAGGTTTTTGGAAGAATATTCTACAAAATACGCACAGAGTCAGTAATCCTTAAATATAACCAATTGATAACAAATGAACAATACCGCAGTCACATTTAATAGAAGTCTCAGCAAATTAATTGGATTAATTTAACGAAAGTTTAAATTAACGAGCATTTTACGATTTACATTTAAACAAAAAGATAATTCTAAAACAAAAAAGAGAATTTTAATTGCACTATTGTTAAGTGAAAATTTGATATATTAAATGTTTCACAAGAAAACTATAATAACTGAAAGTGGACCGAAAGATAACGTAATTGGTTATAAAATCGCCATAACCGTTGTTCGCAAGAACCGTAGACGGTGAAGTCAACAATGTAAATAACGTGATTATATTGACAAAAGACATTAGTGAAACTAAGATATTATCTAAGCGGTAACAATGGATGTCTCAGTTCATGATTCATTCATAGTATATTCATATTTTAGCGTATGGTGAAGATATACTACAATTTACTACCCCTTTTCTTATCTGTGAAATCGTGAAAAAGGGCTAAGTGTGGTGTCGGAGTAAGAATAAAATTCACCACTCCCTATCGTGCCCGTGGATATCGTAAAAGAAGACTATGGGATATAATATGCACATAACATCTGTGCAAGAGAAGGAAATTTCGAAATAAAACCCTATATCTACATGTCTGGCCAGCATGGTATGGTAGGTCAAATTCTCTCCCATTGTGGAGGAGACCCAACAGTGGGACGTATGTGGGCTGCGATGATGATGACGATACGGATATAACATCCAAGCAAGAGATGTAAAAGTCGATATAAAATCTTATGCAAAACCCCCTGATCAGCGTAGTGTTCTTAGTCAATTTCTTTTCTCATTGTGAAGGAGATCCGAGGCCAACATTTGGGAAGTATAAGGCCTGAACAAAACATTTTGAAATTTAAAGAATAAGAACCTATTTATATATTACATCGTCCGTGTGGTGACAGAGTAAGAATACAATTCACCACTCCCTATCTTACCCATGGATCTCGTAAAAGACGACTAAGGGATATAATACGCATATAGCACCTGCAAGAGAAGGCAAACTCGAAATAAAATCATATATCATCCTGTCTGACTAGCATGGTATAGTTACGGTCAACTTCCCTTCTATTATGGAGGAGGTTCGAGCCCAGCAGTGGGACGTATATGAGTCGAAATGAAAAAATATATATTACATACATATGCGTCTAAAACATAATTCTCAGAAGTGATAGAAATTTAAATCAAAAAGATTCTGTATCGCTAGCCTGTATATTTTTAGTTAAGACCAACCTAAAGAAAGCATATTAAACAAAAAGGTCAAACTCATAAGATGAGAAAATAGATTTTGGTAGAGTGCCAAGAGGATGGCATCAGGATCTTTCAAGTTATTTTTAACTATTGTTTGGATAATTTTTCATTCACAGTCATGATATTATTTACTACTAGCAACCCGCCCTCGCTTCGGTTTTAGTCGTTCTACCCGCGTAGTTCCCGTTCCCTTGGGAATACCGGGATAAAATATAGCCTAGTTTACGCCCTGATATTATAGCTTTCCATTGGTGAAAGAATTTTTGAAATCGGTCTAGCCATTTTGAAGATTACCCGGAACAAACAGACAGACACAAAAAAAATTTAAAGTGATTTTTAGGCATGTGTATAGTGCAAATAACCGCGTGAGCATGAAAAAAGATTATTATTTTGACATTACAAACAGACACTCAAATTTTATTTATTGGTATAGATAGTATTATTTTCTTTTGCAATTTCAAAATTATCACACAATACATGTACCTAAATATGTCAGCATTTCGAAATTAAATTTGTGTATAGATAAGCTTTCATTTACTTTGTTAATCTTTTAACAAACAATTGTAAGGATTAATTTGTAGATATGCCTTATTGGTAGTATTATCGGCCTTACTTTCTCAAGGTTTATTTATTATCCAACAACCTAAGAGTCTGTTTCCTTATGAAACATACGAGGAGAGGTAAATAAGTTCGCGGAAACGGGGTGTTGGCGGGGGTGGGGGTTTGTATTATTTTTTTTACCTGCACTTATTGCGGGTCTACTTATGAGTATAAATACCAAATTTTAAAAAATCTAGTTATTATTCATTGAGCTATCATCGGTCAAACAAGTCAATCCGGAAGAAAACTACAAAAATGGAGAAAATCGAGTTTCGTGCTGTCATCAAGTTCCTTACCAAGCAAGGAAAACCTCTTCAAACCATTTTAGAAGAGATGTCTTCTGTTTACGGGGACTCTTGCCCTGGTAAAACCATGATTTACAAGTGGCACAACCTATTCAAACACGGCAGAGACTCATTAGAAGACGACCCCAGGGCAGGGCGGCCTATTGAAGCGACCACTGCAGAAAACGTCGATAAACTTGAAAAATTAATATTGGAAGATGCACGTTTAAAGAAGAAACAACTCGCAGAAATTATTGGCGTATCAGATACAACCATTTTAAATATGCTACACAACAATCTTGGTATGTCAAAGGTGTGCGCAGGGTGGGTACCGAGAATGCTCACGCCACATCAGAAGCAGCGGCGAGTTACGTGTTGTCGAGAGTTTTTGGACCTCTGTGCTGAAGACAAAGAAGCCATTTTGGGCCGTATTGTGACTGGACATGAAGCTTGGGTTCACCATTATGAGCCTGAGGCAAAGCAGGTGTCCATGCAGTGACACAACAAGAGTACACCACCTCCCAAAAAATTTAAGGTGTCCCAATCGGCTGGAAAGCTGGTGACGATTTTCTGGGATACAGAAGGAATTTTGCTAATAGATTATAAGAAAAAGGGTGTCAATGTAACCGGAGAGTACTACGCTGCACTGCTAGAACGCTTGCGAGATGCTGTGAAGGAGAAGAGGCGGGGCAAATTGACCAAAACGGTGCTTCTTTTACATGACAATGTACCCGAGGAAAAGTGTGTCAATGTAACCGGAGAGTACTACGCTGCACTGCTAGAACGCTTGCGAGATGCTGTGAAGGAGAAAAGGCGGGGCAAATTGACCAAAACGGTGCTTCTTTTACACGACAATGCATCCGTGCACAAGGCGCAAGTTGCGATGGCTGGCATACAAAAAGTGGGCTTCTAAATGTTGGAACCTCCTCCCTACAGTCCAGACTTATAGCCCTCAGCGATTATTATTTATTCCCAAAAATGAAAAAAGAACTCCAAGGGAAGAAATTTTCGTCTGATGATGAGGTGAAGAACGCAATTTCAGCCTATTTTGACGACAAAGAGAAATCTTCTTTTTTTTTTTTTGATGGTATAAATAAATTAATTGAACGATCTGAGAAATGTATTAGGGTTAAGGGAGAATATATTGAGAAAGAAAATAATTTAGATTTTTACTTTGTCTTTTTTAGCCCCCATTCCGCGAACTTATTTACCTCCCCTCGTATATCAAACTACCCGCATCATTTAATTTGTAGTTAATATAAACCAACAAGTGGTTCATGCGGTTAAAGTATTATAAGAGCCAATATTAATGCATAGGGTAATATTTTAGGTTTTTTTCTTTCCGTGTGGTGACGGAGTAAGAATACAATTCACCGCTCCCTTTCCTACCCGTGAATGTCCTGAAAGTCGACTAAGGGATATAATATGCATACGTCTATGCAAGAGAAGGTAAACTCGAAATAAAAACCGGTATGAACCCGTCTGTCCAATGTGGTACAGTAGGTGAATTTCCCTCCTATTAAGGAGGAAGCTCAAGCCCAGCAGTGGGACGTGTATGACCTGAAATGATGATGATTTTATTTTCATTTGAAATGTTTGCAAATTCGCCTGAATCAAAAATTCACGAGTACATCCAATGAATATTTTTCACGCTTCAAGACGATTTTTAAGCGATTTGTCAGCACCATGAGATCGTTTGCATGTATTTTACGTGTGGTGTATTTTATTAGAACTGGTTTTATAAATATAGTCATTTATAAACTAGATTTTTCCAAGTAAAGTAATTTTAACTGAATAAACGATAAAATGTTTTCGTTTTCAAAATCCGCATTGGCCTTCTTTTTTTTTTGTGTGACTTAGTTGTTAGCCTCAGATGGCTGTGACAACTTTACCCGAACTGGTGGGTGAGCGCTGAGGGCTCTCAACCCGTCCGCATTGGCTAGAATGAGGTGATTTAAATGGCTGCACTGTAAATAGCTAAAGGTCATAATCATAAGTATGCCCACACAAGAGAAATATTTATTTGATGTAGAAATATATGATAGTAAAAATATATAATTGTAAATATTTTGACTGCTTAAAGTGTGTTTGTGTCTGTGAATTGTAAATTATTAAACAGTTCAAACATTTACACTATAAAAAACTCCAATAACATATTTAAAGATTTTTATTTGAATGAAAAGTCTTGCTAAAACTATATTACACGCTAATTTATTTCATTTGAAAGTGATAATAAGGCTTTTTTTATAGAATCATAGAATGAAAATACCAGTACAATTCATGTTAGCGTACGGAAACGGAAAAAAACAGCAACATTAATTGAAAGTATTGGAGAGTTGTACAAACCATATAAAGGCAAGTAACGAATCGGATATTATAAAGGAAGTTGAAAGATATGTATGGGCAAAGCGGTAGATTGCAATAAGCTAATTTGATTAGAAACAGGTGCTGTGCCTTATAGTGCAAGTAAACCGAAATGAGGGCTTTGTGGTTACAGCTAAACTTGTACTAGAGGCAAAATGTACTTAAGGGGTTACCCTACCCCCACTTGCGACTTTGAAAAAATTAGATTTTTTTTTATTGCATTATTTTGAAGTATAAGTATCTGAGAATATGGCCTGAAAATTTCAAGTCGATCCGAACAAAATTGACTTGAGATTTAACGGATTCTTCTCTTTCGCTCAAAGCGTTGAAAGAGAAGAATCCGTTGTGTACGACCGGCTAGTCTGTCGCCTGGCGCGCTCGACCATCTCTCTGGTTTTAGTCCATTGTTCGATAAAAAGGGCTGTTTACCTGGCATTTACAACGTTCATATATAGAATAGAATGGAATTTGTAGAAACGAATTTTCCTTTTATGGTTTAAATTCGTCAGTGAAGCTTGAAAGTTCGACTATATGACACGTATTCATTTCCGTCGTTCACAATATTATAAGCGTAGTTTTTATTTATTTTACATTTAAAAATTGATCGAAAAAAAAGAAGAAGCAGTGATAATTTACGTCAATTTCGACCAAAAAAAAGGAAAGGTAACCCGAACCTGGCCGAATCGGAAACTGAAAGTTTCAGCACGTCTGCGAAGGAACTGGAAGATAATATTGATATGACGGCGGCGGCGGAAGAATTTCTGTATAGACCCGGAATAGCTGACTCTATGTAAGTTTACAAAAAAAATATATATATATTTTCTTCGTGTAAACTGAAATTAAACGCGTTTTTCTCAAAATGGCATTTCTGAAGTCGATGACCAAGATTACTCGAACACTAATGAACCGATCTTCTTGAAATTTTGCAGGCTTATTTAATACATAAAAATCTAGTCTTTAATGGTTCGATTTTTGTTTCGAAAAAAAAATGGACGTTTTAAAGCCAGAAAACGGCCGTTTTTTTTTTCGTTAAAATAGAACCATTAACTTTGCCTGTCCGCCATTTTGTGAAAAATGAATATTTTTTAAATCCTTCGATTAAAGACTAGTTTATACTTATATTTAACTAACTCCATCCGCATTTTTTGTTTCAGATGATCCACTTAGCCGCAATGTTGGTCACCGCAAACCGAATAAATAAAAACATTATTTCATTGAAGGCCTAAGGAATTTCATTTGCCACTCAATAATGTAATATTTTTCAATAAAAAAATTACTGAAAGTTCTTCAAGATGTGTTCTTTAAGATGATATAATTATCGATTAAAAAAGTTTTGTAGTTTTCTTTAAAAAATATTCATGAAAAAGGGCTTTTTTTTGCGCTACAAGTGGGGGTAACCCCGTAAATATCTTGGAATGAATTTAACTGGAATTTCATGTTGAATTATTATTATTCCAGAACAATCATACATGTTCAACTTTAATAAAATATACCAATTAAGAAATAAATCACTTGTGTCACGCTTTAACCTGTGTTGATAAATTGTGCTCTAAAATCTCTCTGAATTAGATACAAAAGTATATCTGTGGCCATAATTGTTAGTAAATACCGTATTGAATTGTTAATATGTTACTTGAAACTTAAGGCCAATTTGGTCTGAGGAGTCTATAAATTTTAATTCATTGGTCAACCGTAAATCCTTTAGTTTCCTGACAATCTTCTAGGATAAGTAATACGCGTTTGGAGAAAGACACATCTCTATAAGTAAATGATAATGAAGTAGTTTATAAACTGGTCGCACCACTTTTGTGTGACTCAGTCTCAAGATTGAGAAACCGGTGAGATAAGGCAGTAAACGACAAGCCCGTTATCGGCTATGTAAACGTCGGATGTTTGTGCAAGCAACTAACAATTTGCTTGCATTGCTCTACGCGAAACTTGTTGGCCGAGAATGAACATATGCCGAGTGGGGTATAGGATATTAACTATTCAATATAGTTTCTAATAATGACTGGACTTATCTCACGAAACTTAATTTGAACACAACACCATGGAGGATAGAAATTTTCAAGACATACAGCTACACTATCATTGTGATTAAATGATCATCTTAGACCATATCCATCCCGTTATTGGGTCTATGCCTTCTCCACAGAGTTAGAAAAATGCGCTACCACTATATCACGCTGGTCAAACGTTTTAATATGTACTTTTATATCGAGTTTACCTTTTCTTACAGCGACGTTATTCACATATTATATCCTTTATTTGCCTTTTACAACACTCACGGCTAAAATAGAGGGTACTTTTCCATTGTAGTTTAACTCTGTCACCACACAGAAACTAATTCGACTCGTGACAATCAATTTGTATTAATAGATTATCTTTTGAATCCGAATCCAATAGTGCTATTAGTCACCCACATGCGAGAAGGAGATAAAGGAAATTAAGGCAATAACACAGAGGATTCATTGAAGATAGATCTGAAGTTCTAAGAAACTGAACGAAGACCATAGTAGCACCACTTTCAATGCTGAGTTGACGCTCGAATCGGTAAAACAACTTTTTGATTAGGTATATACTACATTCGTTTACACATTACATCAAGGGGACTACAGAATGGCACACCCCAGAGAAATGTAAAAACCTGTCGCTATACTTAGACGAATGTATTTCAAACACACTTACCACAGCGTGAAAAAAGAAATCATAGTACCGTAACAATTACTCTGTAATTGTTGTAACATGCTTTGTTGCCAACATTTTTATTATTATAACTACTATGATTTTACTTTTTAATTGTAATTTAAATATACTCTATTAATTTCTTTATTTTCACAATACAACAATTCTAAAACTTTGTTGCAGAAAAAAATAATTTAAATTCACACACGCATGAGGAATCGCCGTAATATTATTCTCATAATTGCCCTATTTACTTGGAAACACATTTACCTATATAATTCTTATAAGTTGTAAAATTTGAATAAACAAAACAACTGATATAACAATATGAGTCAAAGCCCTTTGCAATCACCCTGCCTAATTAGTTGTATATTGTATCATTGACCTAGAATTAATTAATGTTCATATGAAATTCAAAGTATGTGATAGTGACGGTAAGTCTGATTCATTAGCCGTATTTATAATTCTTGGATATTTTAACATCACATTTATTTAAAGCAACATTATGGATTTAAGACAATAAATTACGTTCGAAATTAAAGCATTGGATAATTGCTGCATTTACTTTTACAATAATTTATTTAAATTATTTTCCGTGCGGTAACGGAGTACGAATGCAGTTTACCCACCCTTCCATTTCTGTTGGTTGGTTTGATAGCGTAAAGGAAGTGTAAAGGAAGCACAGTGTAAAGGAAGGAAAACTCAAAAGCAAACTTTCTGAGTGTATGACATCCCTGCCTTTGCGGAGAAAACTTATGCTCAAAAACAACGTACATGAACCTGCTGCGGACAGTTTTCTACCTGCTAGTTGCAGGTAGAAAACTTAAATAGATCGGTTCGTCCGCAGTATTTTGACACGAGATTTCCTACCACATTCTGACAGAAAATCCACACCTAAGTAATAGCAACTTGTTTCCTTCAGTAAGCTAGAAAGCGGGATGTCCTAAATCCCTTCTACCCCTCTTTCTGTCCCCATTCTATTCCCTCCAATACTGTAACTTCATGGTAGATAGCCAAGTGGCTGTGCCCTTGGTATTACTAGTCTGAGCGTCATGTAGCACTCAAACTCAAGTTGGCTAATTAATCGTCTCCGACCAAAAAAAAATGGTCTTTCACCAACACTAAGTTTTATTTCTTAGTAAAAAGCATCCTTCTTTACAATAAAAAGAAATATTAGCTTTTCTCGCGTGATGTGAACTGAATCCGCCATTCGTTTGTACAATGCATGTTTATTGCCCGATTAGAAAATGGTGAATTATTACCCGTATATCGGTAAGATTGTAATTTATTAATATTCGTTCAAGATGCTGAGTAATCGGACTATAGCAAGAATTAATTTATATGTTTTTATAAAAACGAGCCTTCCAACAGATTTTAGTATTGAGACTTTAATGAACCTCTTGAATTCTTCTTTTTAAATTAGAAACGTTTTCAGTGAGAATACAACTCCTGTCCGAAGGTGTCGTAAAATACGACTAAGGGATCTGATACGCAGATAACATCTATGCAAGAGAAGGAATACTCGAAGGAGACTGGTGGCGGTGCCTCTTCTGGGAAGTCACAATCTCCTTTACTCGCGTTTTCCATTACGATTCATAAGAACTCGAAGCATGAATCTTCACAGAACCAGTTTTTGATTTTACATGGAGCATGTGTGGATGCATTCTTACATTAATTTAGACGCAATCGATTCTGGAGCCAAGATATAAGACTGTCATTTTGTGATTCAAGGAAAATCAATAGTATGGATTGATGTGGACGTCCACTCATCCTCACTGCTCATATACATCCTACTGCTGGGCTTAAGCCTTCTCCTCACTGCTCATATATGTCCCACTATTGGGCTCGAGCATTCTCCAAAATAAGAGGGCAATTGACCTATTACATCACGCTAGTCAGACGGATTGGCAGAGTTTTACCTTCTCTTGCATAGATGTTAAATTCATATTTAATCCCTTAGTCGTCTTTTACGACATCCACGGACAATAAAAAAGGTTATTGTATTCTTACTGCGTCACGACACGAAAGAAGATGTAGTTATATAATTAATTAAAAAATATTACATTTTCTAAATTGTACGCGATGACGTTTGTCCTCTCTGTACGTGCACAAATAAGGTGGGGACGTTGACACTGTTACTATATATGATGCATCACCATACGAATAATTATAATTTAAACATTATGAACACTATTTTTGAATACATTTGTAAACCAATGATTTCTGATGTTTGCGCGAGTATTATACATTTTAAATAAAACTACTTTACGGATTTTATCGCGTTTGTATTTGATTTTTGATTACTCGACGTTTCGAACACTTTACAGCGTTCATGGTCACGGGTGGACTAAGATGTCTCACGTCCAACAAGTCATCGTTACTGCAGAAAATTTATAATTATCTACCCGATACAGAAATTAGTTATTAAATTATTTTTATATTTTATATTTAAATTATTATATTTAATAACTAATTTAACGATGACTTGTTGGACGTGAGACATCTTAGTCCACCCGTGACCATGAACGCTGTAAAGTGTTCGAAACGTCAGGTAATCAAAAATCAAATACAAACGCGATACAATCCGTAAAGTAGTTTTGTAAACCAAATTTAACTAAATACCGTAATTAGATTCCTGTTTAATTTATATGAATAATTAAGGCGTAAATTCGTTTTTATTTAATTTAAATAAACATATTGATGTCAAAGGTTCATTTAGTTATTTGTACTGCTATTTCTATTCCGTGTTGTGACGGAGTAAGAATACAATTTGCCACCGCCTAACTTACCCACGAGTGTCGTCAAAGACGATTAATATACATATGCAAGAGAAGGAAAATTTGAAATATTATCCTATACCAACACATCTGGAGTAATATAGTAGGTCAATTTCCCTCCCATTGTACAGGAGGCTCGCGCCCAGCAGTGGGACGTATATGAGCTCAGATGATGATGACTTCTATTTATATCTCGTCAATCAAATGCCATGAGTATGGTACTGATTGTCGAAGTCCTGAATTTGAATTCTAAATCAAACAAAAAGATTTGCTGTCACTTTTTGATTCCGTAAATTTAATCAGGAAAAACTGTTATATGAAACTTAAAATTACGTTTCGAAAAATGAATGTGTCACACCTATGTTTAAGTCTAATAACATAGACGCAGCACAAGAAAATAAAACTTCCTCTCAGCCATAAAATGCGCTTGTGTTACACCTATGGTTAGTTCTAATTATATAGGCACAGAGAAAGAAAATAAAATTTCTCAGGCAAAAATTTATAGTAAATACAGGACGTGTTTTTATGAATTTTCGCCTTTCTCAAGGATAAAAGCGAGAATTATAAAAAAATAATCTGTGAGGGATTAAAGCGAAAGACTATAAAAAAATTATAGCTAGCGAGCGACTTTAAAGATTTTCTGGCAGGACTAAAAACGAGGGACTAGAAAAGTTCTCTCGGCGTTTTTTAGCCTAAAAGCTAGAAACTATAAAAAAAATAAAACATTCACCAAACACTTCGCAACTAAATACAATATTCATAAATTTTATTGTTGCGACAGCCGCCCATGTAGCTAAAACATGCATGCTATCATAAGGACGTCATTTAAAGGTCATAATGTACTACTGAAGGTGGTATGCGAAGTTTCAAGACCGCAATAATCGATAACTTATGGCAAAGTGCCAGCTTGATAAATGACTCGGTATTTTTTTTGTGATTTCCGATGTTTAGGCACGTATGATATAAAACTATTTTTACTAATTTTATCGTGTTTGTATTCGGTTTTTAATTTCTTGTGGCTTACTTTGCAGCGTTCATGGTAACGGGAGGACTAAGGTATTTCACGTCGAACCAATTATCTTTCTTAGAATGTTTTTTTAGTTATTATATTATGAACCACTATCGCAGTTCCGTAGTCATAATGAGGGGTTTAAATTCTTCATCGGACATAAAGTTATCGGCATTTTGTTGCATCATGTTTTTTTTTATATTACAACAGGTTGACGAGCTCGACTCTATTAAGCGAGACTTAAAACTTCAAAATGTGTATTCTTTTGCTTTGCATCATATACGCCCCGCCGCCCATTAGGCACGATCCTCTTTCACAATGCAAGGAAAATTTATCTCCTATGCCATGTTGCCAGACGAGGTTTTATTTCCTATTTTCTTCTATTACATTGATGTTAGCTGCTAATTAATACGTGTACCTTTAATTGTCTGTTACGACTACCATAGACAAGGCAGAGGTGTTAATTTTTTTTTTTTTATTATTATTCTTCACTACATAGAGAAATGTGTGGATCGTACAACGAAACTTCAAGTTAACGCTATTCAAAATGAACCTATTTAGTTCAAAATTTACTCATTAGGTCATCATCTCATCTCAGCCTGTAACGTCCCACCGCTAGCCTTTGGTCTCCTCCATTGTGAGAGACAAATTAGGTCACAGTCGTACACATACGCAGTAATGATAATTCACCAGCCTAAAGACGTCCACTGGAGGTAACAGATTTACCCAGAGAGAAAAGCGGACTAACATTCAAACTTCATGTTATAAGTCTCCCTGGAACTATTCGTCAGTACTAACTGATGCATGCTGCCATTTTTACTATTCGCAACGTAAAAATAGTAAGAAGTGGTAAATTGCATCCTAATTCGTCACCATATAGATGTACATAGTCACTGAAATAATTTATGATTACTCAGTCGGTGAGAAAATTTAAAATTAATTTTTCACGCCAACACAGACCATATCTTTACAATGTGGTGAAGGAGACATGACATCATCATGAGTACACAAGTTGCTATACACTCATAGCTATATTTAATGTAAATATTAGTGGCATATGGCCACTGTATGATCTTGCTTATAAAATAAGACAAAACTACAAGTAACATAACGAATAAAAAGATAGGGAGTTGAAAGGGATCATGATCATCCTGCTCTTATCCTAATTAATTGAGGTAGATGAAACACACTCTCTCCTTTTATGCAACCCTATCAACTCTGTGACCATTCCCTGTCTATCCATGTCATGTTTCACGCAATCCATCTCCATGTATTTATCTTTCGTCTTTCCTTACATTTAAAGCTTTCAACATTTATATTTAAAATATTCTCGAAACATCACTTTTTCATCACGTCAAGCGCTCCTTCCTTAACTTCTTCGTCACGAATTTTAAACTTTCTTAATACTATCTCTCTTATACGTTCAATAAGATACAGAGGTAGATGAAAGATAACGCATCATCGTCTTCATGTTCCTATCCTAATCTACGTGGTGTGGACACATGTATGTTCTTCTAATACAAGTAAAAGCAGATCATAACGGTATTATAACTCTTGAATATCGTATCTGGTCTACCGTCTATTGACCGAAAAATTATTCCAGACAATCACATAGTTACCCCAATCAAATGGTGACTGTGAATCAGACATTAATAAAAGAAATATAGGTACTTGTCAAACCACAAACTGCCTTGAATTAGCAGACTGAATCTGGGAAGACGACGTCTTCTAAGAAAGGATTACGGAAAACCGTTAGGAAACAACAAGCTTAGATTAGTTCATTCAAGAATAATTGAGTTAAAATTAAATCTAATTTGTTTCTTTGGACCAGGATTCAATATCAATTTCAAGTGTCGATTTCAACATATACCTTGCATCAATAATTACATATTTTTTAATAATTAAGGATTCAAGTCCCCACCTCATTATTACGTTCGCGTGAAAATCCATGTACGTTAATATATATTTATACTTGCCAAACACGTTTTAGATAACAATAACGACATTATATACGTTCCATTCCATTGTTAAAGCAAAATATTCAGAAATCCAAAAGATGGTGGAGTTATGTCCTTGTACGTCTCAGATGAGGAAGTGATGTAATGGCCAAGGTGAACACATAATTATGAAGATACATTAAATATACTTTGACGACATAATTATATTAACTTGGAAACAATGTTGGGTACCTCTGACGCGAATGAAATATTTAAAAAAATCTAAGATCCTCCATAAGCTCTACTAAATGATAATGGAATTAAGACTGTAACCGGATAATTGTAAAAAATGGAGACTAACTGCAGTAAACAAGTTTCAAATTAGCTAAAGATGCAAAAAACAATTTACCAAAAATTTAATAACTTATAATGTCGATAAAATATAAGATTCACAAAAAACATCGACAAATACACTTCCAAAAAACTTAACTAACGCTATAACACGTTAAATAATATAGAATTATGAATTTTAAATCGTGTGAATAGCGATTCAAATTGAAAAAGGTTGAGGGGTAAAATCCTGTTGTCAGACAGGAAGGAGGTAAGGGTATGTGATAGGGTGATGCAACAGGTGCACAAACAGATGCACGAAACACGTGTTATATATATCGGCTGACAACAGTAAACCTGTTTGTTGAAGAACCTATTGATATTCTAAACGCTATAAAAATGCGCTTATGTACATGAGCGCTGGAATGAGCTGGATGAGCGAAAATAGATAGAAACGTACGAAACCAAACGAAATCAAGAGATCTACTGTAAGACTTAAATATTCCAAAAGATTTGTCTATCCTAGATAAAAGAACATCAAATATCGTATCGTCTTCTTTAAAAGATCAAACAGGTTTGATACTAAAATCAAATATCCACGTTTCGAAAAAGTGAGGCACTAATTCGAGGTGATAGAGAAAGAAACTACATGTGTGCTTTAGAAATCGCAATAGTGTGTGAGTGAAACGCAGTGAAACGGCACTACATGGGCATAGACCATATCGACCATCAAATTATATTCAAGTACATTAATGAATGAGTGACGTTGGATCACGTGTAGCCATTGTGCTAACAGGTGCAATAATCATCGGGTTATATCGTTGCATGACATCCAATACAAGTACTCGTTCTACCATTATTGATGTGTCTCATTAAAACAGCTGGCAACCTTCTAGCAAATTGCAGTTTCAGTTTATTATGCTGTCAGAAACTTATGCTCGTGCAATGTTTATACTACTTCAATCTTTCTACCCTTGGGCATATGCTGACATGAGATTGGATGCATATTTTTGTTTATTCGTTTATTTTTTATTCTATCAAGGTTTTATTAACTGTAAGAAAACTAGTCTGTAGTCGTTTTTATATATGAAAATGCTGTATCATTAATCAAACTGCAACTCAATTTAAGAGTGAAATATATTTAGAACAGCGAAGAATATTAATTGGATACCCTAGATACCTAGTAATATACAAAACCATTTTTTTATGTATAGCAGTGGTTTGTTCTTAATGTTGTTTTAAGTTTGAAATATGTATTTCTAATGGTCCTATAGACACGTAATATTACTTAATTTGCCTTTTCTTAATACCACGGATAGTGACTAAGGTGTCCTAAATCCAAGTTGCCTGTAAAATTGTCCGCACATATGTGAGGTTTCTGAATTTTTTGCTAGCCTGTTTTTAATTACCGAAATACTTTTTTGAGCATTCGATATTTATGGCGCAACTGAAACGATTAGCAACAAATGCTGAATCGTAGCAAATTATATATAATTAGACGAAGGCCACACTAGGAATAAGAGAATATCAACAAAAACCATGATTAAATGAAAAATACTAAAACACGATATCATTATTTTTTTATTTTCCAATAATTAATCGAAGGAGGAAAACCTTGAGAATCTTCGTACATAAATTGTATGTGATTTACATCAGTTTGATAAAGCTGGTTTTATAACTAGCTCTTCGAGTAGGTATTACTACAATGGGGCATTGTGATGATTCTGTCCGTGATGACCACGTAGACGACACGAGGACGATACGAGGAAACTATAATAGGAGGTTTAGAGGAGTTGTCAAATTCGGCAAGCAATAAATTATGTTTGTCTATATTGATAAAATGTGTGTCTTAGTTATACATTTTCAGCTTTCTTATAATTAATAAATATTCTCAAAATGGCAGTTATGCTAGTATTCGTCCTAAAAATTCAGTCCTCGACATACTGTTAGTCAGTTCTCGATGACTATAGTAAGGAATGTAATAGGAAATAATATAATACATTTATAGAAGGGCAGTAATTAACATTTATGTTATAGCCAGAAAGCCTTGAATCCATTTTTATCCCGGTCGTATGTCTTAGACTTTATTTTTTAGTGGTTGAAGAATTCGTCGGAAAATATATGGGTAGCGGAAAATATATGTTAGGTATCCCACCAACAAGCACAAGCAAGCCACTATTTTTTTGTACCATTTACGCATTTACAGGTGTCTATCAACTGTCAATTTGTTTTTTTCACAAATCAACGCGTCTACACTTGACTCTGTACGTGGCTTAGTTATAGTCTTCCAAGAATTTTTTTTTGGTAAGTTGCTAATTTATGACGATTTTTGCGATCCGTCAAATGGTTGGGTAAAGGCTGTGGACGGCGATCTAGCACATTTACCCTATACAGGCCCACTGATAAAAAATGATATAGCCAAGTTTTCTTACAGAATATCAGAAACAACTATTTCTACGATGATATTACAAGTACTAATGCTGTGATGGATTTGAAATAAATTCTGAATGATATAAATAAAATTGATAATTTAGCAATTTGTACTGGATATTGAAATCTACATTGCCTCGAAACGATAATGTTAGTCATTACACTCAATTAAAAACGTGGGATGTTGAGATATCTACTTTTTGATAGAAGATAATTATTTACTGCTACCGCATAGATAAGATTAATAGACGTATATATTCAAATTAGACTCAAATGAATAAAAATTGTTCTAGACGTATTCTTTCTTGTTGCGGATTAAGAGGCTTCAAGACAAACTGCAGACGAAAGGGAGAGCACATGACCCTTGGCAAAAACAGGAAAGTGAATCCGTCTTGCTCCCACGTATTGGACTAAAAAGGATAGGGAATAAAAAGACGGTTACGACCGTTTGCATGATGCAAAATAAATAATAAAAACGACTCCATTTTGGTGTATGCGGGTTTACGTAGCGATGACATCACCATAACTTATGATTTCAGTCAATATACGTTTCTATAGACTAATATATTCCGTTTGATGAAATGTTCATTCGTCTAGATTCGTCTTGTTGCTATGCTGGTAACAATATTAATATACGTGGGAAATATGTATATTCATACGAATATCGTACTTATGCGCAAGTTACTATGCACTTAACATAATTACAGGTCACTTAATCCACTTTGACACGCAATTTAGGGTGTAATTAGGTTGACCTGTGAACCTTGATTGCATTTAACTATCTGGTAGCGAGGATATAAAAAATCGTGCGTCATCATAGTTCGAGAAGGCTCAATTACGACCCTTGAACGGTTATGTAACTAACCTGTTTGCCTCCGGCGACCATGGTGAGTGATTTTAGGGTCACACGCACTGGATAATGTCACAGACACAATCACAATGTTTTTTTTTAGTATAAATGTTTTAGGGGGTGACAGGATGTGTGGCACGTAAGCCGCGTCTGCCGGACGCGGCGGTAGAATTTGAACTGAACGGTCGACGTTGTTCGGTCGCGGCCGGTAGTACTGCGGGGATGCGCGCGCGCCCCGTGATCAAGGCCGCCCAAGCCGTGAGCGCTCACCTTTGCACACTCGCGCTGCCTACATTCGCTACTTTTTACCTTATCGAAATAGAAGTGATACAATCGAGTATACTAATTCGTTACGTGTATCAGTGTAGTGTACACATAGTTTGACGACGGCGGCAAGGTGAGAACTTATTAAAATTTATTTAGTGGGTAGGTATAATACCTTATACCATTTAAAAGAATTACGTAGATAGGTATAATGAATTCTATATCTCATTTGGCAATTTTAAACATCTTTATAAGCTCCTGTTGGCTGAAATGCCTTTCATTGGACTGATAAATATAATTTTCGTATCATTGCAAATGACCAATATTATACCCACCTATTAACGTCTTAATTTTCTATGCTAGATATACAGTTAGATAGCCATATCAGAATTTCAGATGACTCATTATTTTTGGAATACCACCTACGTAACTACGTAGATAATTAATTATCTACCGATATAACATTTTTCATACATTAATTTAGGCATTATTTCATAGGTAGTGTAGTAACGGTTTCAAATACTAACAAGCCTAAAATTGTTCGTGGGTGTCGTAAAAGACGACTAAGAGGTTTGCTTTAGTCCTGAATCAACTATATCTCATGTAGTCTTATTAACAATTACATAGACATGAAGGGTTGACTTAAGTCAGACAGCCGGTCATAAAACTATGTAATAATCTAAGCCTTCACCATATCATCAACATATCACCCCATAGACGTGCCCCTGCTAGGTTCTAGCTCATTCCGCTATGGGAGGGAATTTGACCTTCTATATCACGCTGGTCAAACGTGTTGGCATAGAGTTTTATTTCGAATAGTCCTTTTTATATAGACGTTATATGAGTATTATATCCCTTAGTTGTCTTTTACGACACCCCCGGGTAAGATTATTCTTATTTCGTCATCACACGAGGAATATATTTTAAACTTACCTAATAATTTATTAGCGGATCGGTACTTGCTGAGAAGGCAAGGCAAAAACTCAGCGAACATATCTTTTTCAACGATTTCTTGTCATACAAAATTTTATACATTTAAGGTCCAAAATTCAAGGTATTCCTGTAGTATGGCCTCTAAACAGGATATTTGTAACTCTTTCGTCGCATTCTAGAATTTAATAATTTATTGCCACAAACTAGTATATCTATACCAATAAATAAAATTGGAATGTCTGTTTGTAATGTCAAAATAATAGGCTTTTTTCACGCTCACACGGTTATTTGCACTATACACATGCCTAAAAATCACTTTATATTTTTTTTCGTCTGTCTATTTGTACCGGGTAATCTTCAAAACGGCTGAACCGATTTCAAAAATTCTTACACCAATAGAAAGCTATAATATCAGAGCGTAAACTAGGCTATATTTTATCCCGGTATTCCCACGGGAACTACGCGGGTAAAACAACTAAAACCGAAGCGAATGCCTCCACAATAGGAGGGAACCTTACTATACCATGCTGGTCAGACAGGTTGATAAAGTGTTCTGCTTCGAGTTTTCCTTCTCTTGCATAATGTTACATGCTTATTATATCTCTTAGTCGTCTTTTACGACATCCACGGGCAAGAATTATATTCTTATTCCGTCACCACACGGAGAAAAAAAAAGTCCATAAAGATTCAAAAACAGAAATCTGTAGATCACATCATCCCTCTGGTTAGGTACAAAAGTTATTTAAAAATAGAAATCGATATTCAAAATTTTAAATGCGTAGATTAAGTTATTCCGCAATTTTTTTTAATTGCTATTGCCGGCAAACGTGCAAACAGCACACCTGATGGTAAGTAATACTGCCGCTCATGGAACTTTGCTAGGCTGCTGCCTACCGTGAATAAAATGAATGGAGTGGGAACGCATGCAATGAAGTTCGGTGATACTAGTGACATCACCAAAACCCACCACATGCAAAGACCCTCGGAAAGTCACACTGCCAGCTCTCTCGCTCACCGAACGAAGTGAAATAACAAATTACTAATACACAAACGTCGATTTTATGCAAATGTGTAGGACTACCCCGAACGGACGCGGCTGTAGACTATCGACAATGTGATAACAAAATAAATTGTACGAAAGTTTTAAAAATAGAAATCCATAAAGTACTGTTAGGATCACTAATACTGTACACCGTTCAAATTATGTCATTACTAGTCATTAGTTACTCATTTACACACTGAATCATTAGTTGAAACATAGTTTAGTTAATTGTTACAGTCAAAGGGAATTAACTTGAATAAATCAATTGTTTAAAATATTTCCTTTACACGTAATACTCTGTTTAATAATGAATATATTGTCAGTTTTCAACAGCAACGCCTAAATTTTAGATGACACCTAAGGCTTATATGACACATAGCATTGAATTTAATAAAATTTCTTGGTAAAATTTTATATAACACTTGAGGCCAAATGTGTCATGTACAAAACATCAATTTTATGTGTTATTGACATTACCTTAGATGTTACTTAAACTTTAAGTTTCTTAAAGTCACATCTGTTTCATAAAATAGTAGGTAGATTTTAGAGATTATGGACGCAAGGAAACTCTAATCCTAAAACGTTACGTCGAAGTCGTAGCCGTGTATCTCCTATTCCTACCTACTGGTAAGGACAAGTGTTATTTTTACTCTTCCTATACTCCTTACAGGCATCAGCCGTTGTTTCTGACGGTCGCGTATAAATTTGGGGTTCTGATTCTCTTTTTAGTGGACTATAAAGAGAATTCATCTCGCCCGGCCATTAGGAGCGCCAACAGAAAGTGTTGTTTATAAAAAGTATAAAAAAATAAAAATCTATAAATCTCTCCATCACAGCGAAACATGTCTTTAGTATAGAAATTAAACTATTTTCGGATTAAATGGGATTTGATTTATAAACTCCCGGTGTTTCAAACACTTTACAGTATTAACGATGAGGACTAAGGTGCCGCACGTCCAAATAAAAAATCAAATATCAACGTGATAAAATATGTAAAAATAGTTTTATTTCAATGTGTAATACTCTCGTAAACATCAGAAATCATTGTCTAGTACTTTTTTGAAGGAAATTCAGTTAGAAATACGTAGACAATATTAATTTATGTATAATGGTATATAACCATTCGTGCATCGCAGGTAATCTACAATGTAAAAATTTACCATATCGACGACTTTCTTCAATATTTCAACTATACAGGTATATTGTGTATCTATACAAATACAAGATACACGGCACCGAGCGAGTGCAGTGTCCACTAACACGATAATTAATACCTGGCCTACTTCCAGTGCCTTCCTTCCGACAGGCTTCACTTGTGATACACAACAACACAACATTAGTTACATACAACGAAGTACAACAGATGTGTAATTATTACGTTCATACTAACTATCGTTATTTACTGAAACCAATATTACTTTTTCGTCATAATAAGAAATATCAGGTTGACCGAGCTTCGCTCGGGGTATTTTTGTAGCATTTATTTAGATATATATTAATAAAAAATAAATAATGAAAATTATATAAAAAACTACAAAAAGAGAATAATAATAACACCGAGATTCGAACCGACGCTGTTTAAATGTCACATAATCCAAAATTAAAACCGCCCGCCTCCCCACCTGAGCTATCGGAACTCATGACGTTGACAACGAAATTTGAATTCATATTCTTTTAAAATTTAATGTCATTGTTTGTTTTGCTAAAAACACGGACAAAATAACATTTTCTATAAATAAAACCTAGCTAGATCGATTTTTTGGACCCGAAACCTCTAGTATGCCAAGTTTCAACAAAATCGTTGGAGCCGTTTCCGAGATCCTGAATATATATATATATATATATATATATACAAGAATTGCTCGTTTAAAGATATATAAGATAGGTACAATTCACCACACCCTTTCTTGCAGGTGGGTGTCATAAAAGACGACTAAAGGATAATAATATGCATTTAATAAGGAAAACTCGAAATAAAACCCTATATCTACCCGTTTGACTAGCGTGTTATAAGTAAGTCAATTTCCCTCCTGTTATGGAGGAGTCTCGAGCCCGGCAGTGGGACATATATCAACTGAAATAATGATGAATACCACTCAAACACGAAGTGGGCATATCGTCATCATCTCTTATAATAAGTGATATTGACGCAGTATGACACTCTGATCAGACTTTTTAGTATAGGGTTTTACTATACTTTTCTTACTAGGGTAGGTAGGTTCATTACTAGGGTATTACTATATTTTGCTTTTCTTGCTATTTGTATATTATATCTCTTTTTATATCGACGGGCAAAAAGGGGGTAATGAATTATATTCTTACTCAGTTAACAAACTAAGAGTATCTTAAAAAACATTGCATTATCGTTAAAATTTTGTCAGACAATTGTTGTTAGACTAATTGTTAAGGGGTGAAGTTAAGGGATTGACGTAGAATAAACATATTATGAGACGGGTTGGAAGTTGTGAGGAAAGTTTTAAGTATGAATGTTGAAGGGTTATGGGGTAAGGTCTGAGAACGCACCAGATGCTTTCCTGGGCAAGTCACAACATAAAATGTGATCACCAACCAGCCTGTTAAGCAAGCAATTATGACAGTATCTCCCATTTATGTCTATCAGTCGACTTCAAATAAGCTTATAGATAGTCAGCAAAAGATAATTGTATTATCAAAATAAAACAGGTATTTTACTTAAACCAAAAAACACAACTGAACATAAGTGAACTAAAAATATTTAAAAAAATCGCTAATCTCATAAGGATAATGGGAGAAACTATTTAAATTATTGTATTATCATCGTTATTGTATTATCATACGTCTGAAAAGTTTCAAATTAATCTGACATTTTGAAGGGGGGTGAAACTCAGGTTCAAGGATACATTACCGTTACATGCAGACTACGTTAATAGCAGCATATTAATAAACCCCATATGGCAATTCGTGATAGAAAATGCCCACGAGCAAATTATGCGTTCCGAAAACATATCAATAAATTACCGAATGCAACCAAGAATTGCAGAAAAAGAAAGGCCAGAAAAATACGTGAAACAATTTTTAAAACTATAATACAAAGATTTTATATTATAAACTTTAAAAGGAATAAAAATTTTATTTTACAAATTGCGATCCAATTTCGACCTCTATATGACTTGTTAGTAAAAAAATATAAAAAAACATACATTTTTCAGTTTTATTTTTAATAATTCGTGATGTTATAGTTTTTTGCTCTATTTTAGTTTTTTGGTAATTATTTGAATGTTATTGAAAATATTGGATTATCATTGATGCGTTATGTGTGTAGTTTCAAAACCAGGATGCGTTTGAGCTAATTATAAAAAAATATATAATATTGACTGATGATTATATTTAAGGCAATGAACGCGTTCTCCCTGTGATTACCGCATAAGAATACAATCCTTCACACCTTGTCTACCCCAAATAACTGCAGGAGAAGGAAAACTTAAAATAAACCCGTCTGATCAGCGTGGTGTGGTAGCTTAATTGTTCTCCCGTTACGGTTTTTTTTTTGCTGGATTATTCCAGTCTCATCTCGATCAGGCTGAACGGCGGCATAGCCGCCCAAACCCGCCATTATTACCTTCTTCCTATTGGGAGGACCACTATCGCTACCAGTGGCGGCTGTACCTTAAGTGCGTTCGTGCGCTGAACCACCAGATCAAAATATTTAAAAACTACAAAATTTAACTTCATCTTTATTTTTAAATTACCATTAATATTTATTCTTTGAACATAAAAAAACACAACAAATAAAATTTCAAATTATGACGAAACAATATAAGCGCATTACTAAACTATTAAAACTTATATTCCTTGTAAAAAAATCTCGTGCGCTGAGGCGAGCGCACGGGGACTGCTTTTCTTTTTGTTGTGTGTATAGCTGTTGGTCGAGATGACCTTTACAGCTTAGCGCGGTCATTGGGCGAGCGAAAGGCTCTCAACCCGGTGGGAGGGCTCTCAACCCGGTATACAGTAAGTGAAAATGAGTATAAATATAGACTATATTAAAGACAATAACAAAACATTTTAAAATAAAGCGGGACCGCCAAGGCCCTCTTTTATAAATATTTTTTGAAAAACAAACAAAATACCTATTTTTCTTCGCAAGTACACCTACAAAATGTAATGCGTTCAAAAAAAATTAAAAAAAAAAAATTACGTAAATTATTGTTCCATTGCAATTTCTGATCTTAATACTTAGTGAGGAAGTAAAGTGCACCACCACTTTGATGACCCACCAGCCGCCACTGATCGCTACATTGATTTCGGTGGACCAACACACGTTTTATCTGTTCAGTGTAAGTTGTTGGCCGTGTAAGTTGTTATATTCGCCCGTGTGGTAGCCCGGACTAAACGATCGATTTAAGGTTGCTGACAGGTCTGCTTGTGGTAGCTACGAGGAGCGGGTCACGTCCCTCCATTATGGTCGAGGAGAATGCTGGCTGCTCTAGTGATTAACTCGCTATCGGGTGCCGCTTGCGGGAGCTGGCCCAGCCATAATATTTTCAATATATTTGTTTTTATCATATCATATTGCGAAAAGCATCACACTGGAGCTATTAATTACCATGTTGCATGTAATTTTATTTAAATAAAAGTGCAAATTAATAAAAGATCAATCCGGCTGAGTTTCTTGCCGGACTTTCTTAGAGCGGTTGCGCTCCGATCCGGTGGTAATTTTAAGGGTAGATGTAAAAAATGACAATATGTAAGTGCCCCCGCGGGGTTTATACATAATAAATGATTTGAATTTGCAGACAAAATACTGTAAATAATGAGGCTAGAGAATTAGTTATTTTTCAAAACGATTTAAAATATTATGAACGAAAACTGACATGCTTCGTGATTGAACGTCGGTTACTATGTAATAGTTAGATAAACTAGCAAGTATTTATGTAATTACGTAAAAACATGTTAACAATTACACATAATAAGTGATGATATCCTTGACTGTACAGAAATAGAGATTCTGTGGTTTAATTCCACGTGTATTCCACATATATGTCGCCAGCGATTTGCTTTTGACACAATACATGGAGGTATTGAATATTTTTTTTAGTATGACTGCAAGGATAACGGTTTGTGATCTTGTATCTGATTGAAATGGAATGGATTTCCACGTTGGCAAATTTTTGTGATATCCATAAAAAATTGCTCCGTGGCTTGACGCCGTGTTGACGGTTCTTTGATGGCACGCGACGCTATTAGGCACTCTTAGGGACATAGTTTTATACTTTTAGATATCTAAACAAATAAATAAAATTGAAGTGCCTGTTTGTTATGTAAAATTGTAGACTTTTTTTTATTTTTATACGATTATTTTCACGATACCTATGTATAGAACCAGTTAAAACATTTTTTGTCTCTCTGTCTGTTTTTTCCGGGTAATCTCCAACACGCCTGGCCCGATTTTCATATTTTACTACTAGGTATAACTATGTAATGCGTAACTTAGGTTATTTTTCCGCTCAGAAACACCCCATAAAAAAATTGCGCCGTCCGGAAATCAAACCCGAGGCATCGTGGACTGCAGTCGCATACTTTCCTTTTTTTTATATAAAAACAACACCCTGCACTGACGAAATAATTCTTGTGGGACTTTAGTAACAGTAGTTAACGGACACATTACGTACATACTCAGAACAACAATTTGTGGATCGCAGTGTTGTCCTGCGTGGTATTCGAACCCACGGTAGGTATTCGATGGCACGGAAAGTTGGCATCTTAACCACTACGCCACTTGTGTAGTCAATTAGTATCTTAGTAGAAGAGAAGCGAGGGCGGGCGGATATTACAGTAGAATCCGGATATAGCGACCTTTAAGGGACCGCCAATACTATGTCGTACTAGCCGGATGACGTACAAAACGGTAGGATTATTTCTTAAGTACATAAGTACCTAACCTACGAATACATAATTATGTACACGCCAAACTCCTTCGCGAGGGTTACATTTGATTCACCGCCTTCTAATCGGTGTAATATTGCACTTTTTCTTCAATTGTAAAACACTTTCGCTTCACAGAACTCATTTTTTCGAGCTTTAAGAACTTTTCATAACAAGTGACAAACACTAACTGTGATTTACGCGCGCCAATAAGGCAAGGTGAAGCGCGCGGAGCGGGATGAAGTTGGGGCGCCGAAGTATTGGTGCGTAGGTTGTATAAACAAAACATTGCGCGTCGTTTTAACCGGACGTATTATCACAAAAATGGTCGCTATAAGCAGTTTGTCGTTTAAACCGGAGTCGCACTAAACGGTTATATTTTCTCAGTACCTAGCTATGAAACCTAACTTGAGTAAACATTATCGTCGTTAAAAACGGTTAGTCGTTATAAGCAAAGTCGTTATATATGAATTCTACTGTATATTAAAAATTAAACTGACACGTTCCTATCACGGTGATACCTTTTAATAATTATAACAGCCATATATAAATAATTCATATTAACGACTATTATAAAATACCATGATAAATGAGATTAGTCGAGTGAATATTACTTAGTATACTTTATAGTGCTCATTATCCTTATTTTTTTCCTTCCCTTTGCATGCAATCTATAGAAGATCACGTAAACTTGTTTCTTTTTTCGTTACACTGTGTTATTAAACAGCAATTTCTGACAGTGCCGTAATAATAAAGAATGAAAATTAGGTAATTACACGATACTATGCGTTTCTCTTGGTTAGTTAAACAAAACCGGCCAAGTACAAGTCGCTTCTGGCGCCTGATGCTAGCCTAAACGAGGCAGAGGGTAACCGAACTAGAGATTACTCTGTCACATGCAAAGAGGTCGCTGCTGGGGTGTCGACAAGGGACCGAAAGGGTAACCCGCCCGACAGACCACTGAAGACCAGTACTCTGCTAATGGTGGAGAAGACTTGAGCTCACCTCTAATGGAAATCCTTGCCAAGTGCTTTACAATTAAGTTAACATTTTAATTTTTACACCAAATGTTACACTACACAATATAAAAAAAAAATACTGGAACGCGGCTGCAGCCTTTTTTGAAGCAGTTGTCTCACGGTAGGAATTACCGGAGCAGGTCAGCGACAAGAACGTACAAGCTTTAAACTATCGGCGCGTGGGTCGTCTCAGGCGCAAATACCTGCGCTCGATTCCATTCTAATCGTGGTCGTAATTAGATCGACCGCGTGAAGGCAATATACCCTCGCTTCATTGCTGAGACGTGGATGGAGTAGATACTCGAGTATCCAGTCGGGCGGGCCACCAAAGTCAAGAAACTGATTTTTATAGCCCGGCGGACGGTTTAGGCGAATCAAAAAATTGTGCCTACTTTTTAAGCGTGAGAGAGATGCGTAGGTGGTTAAACCACGCAATTTGACGTAAGTTAACTAATAATCGTTTCATTTTCAAATATGACCTCCCAGTCGGCCAAATTGTTATACACAGCTGATGAAAGTAAGCAATATATAAGTAGGTAAACAAACATTTCTTCAAAACATTATGTGAAAGAGAAAGTGCGGCGACTTGTAAATTATGTTCACAATTCATATTTGTTGAGAAGCTAGACCAATATAGTAGCGTCGATGATCATATTATATAGATGGAGAATACAAAGTCATCAATTTTTTAACGCGCTTATATTAACTTTGTTTGCATATAATGGAATTGTTAAATGTGACTTTCAGCCTCTTCTAAACGTCGGTTTAATTTGTTACTTTGCACACTTCATCAAGGACCCGGGTTTTTTCGCGTGTGTATAGGTCTGAGCCACATATGGCTTTTACACTTTTCCACAGACTGTGAGTAAGCGTTTGAGGGCTCTCAACCTGGTAAAACTTTAAGCGCTATCGCCCAAGCGCTCCCTCTGTGGGGAACGGACCTCGGCTTGGGTCGTCGCTGTAGGTAGCACCCGATGCAATACAACATTTTAAATAGCTTATCCCGTCACCCTTAGAGGATCAGTGATTATTTACTAGCTGTGGCTGAAATTTTAGCGTGATTTAGATGTCTACAAACGCGAATTTCATAGTTTTTTTTTAAACTACCTATTTAAGTGTAGTACAAATCGACTGAGACAATGTTTTTTGACCTCGTGAACGATTAACGTTAATAGTATCCGGTGGGAGATTAGTTTGAGGATTGTTGACTAACCAAATGGCGAGGATAAACAGGATAAACATTTTTATTGGTAATATACAAGATTATAAGTCAAAACTGTTCTGATTACATAATTGTCATTTACATAGAATTAATGTCATTACAATAATTTAGCATTTTATAAAAACAAAAGCAAAAATAAATAAAATAAATAGAAAAAGTTATTCACAGTTGATTATTGACCTATTCATTAATTCATCAATCGTATAAAAGGTATTTTGAGTGAGCCAGCGCCTGAGTTTAGTTTTAAACGCTGTTAGCGTAGCAGCCGAAGTAACTGTCGCTGGCAATCTGTTATATGTATAATTGAAGGCCCACAATATGTGTCAATTTGCTATACTTTGCCAGACGATGTGACAGTGACGCGAGCTTGTTAGCCTGGCGAGTGGTATAGTCATGTCTGTCTCCTCGCTTTTCACAACTACTTAAGTTGTCCCACATGTACACACATATCTGAAATATACATGGGAAAGTTAATATTCCCAGTAAAACAAAGAACGGTCTAACTAAGTTCTTTGTGATACTTTTACAATGGCTCGGACAGCCCGTTTTTGCATTCTGAAAACGCGTAGTCTGTCAGCAGCATGACCCCACAACTCTGCTTCATACTCTAGGACCGAGTGCACAGTCGCTAAATAACATGTCCGCACGACATCGGTAGACACTACACGTGACAGGCGGCACATTGCGTAGCAAGCGCTGCCAAGTCTGGAGCATAACTTATCTATATGCGAACTCCAGGTTAGACCTTTGAGTTGAGATTAAGAATGGTTATTATCTGTTTACTTTTCATAACCTTTAAATAGTAACATGGAGTCCACAGGCGTCGCGAATACTTAGAATTGGCCACTTCCCTCCGCTTACGACTCCGCCTCTCAGTGGCTTTTGTTTTTGTAGTAGATCACGGAAAGAGCTAGATAATATGCTGCACGTGAGTTCTCGCCGTTAATAATAATAATAGGTAGGGCTGACGAATTTCTTACCGAATTTTCTTAATAGCGGTCGCTTTTCAATCGTGGTAGTTCAATGAACCATTTAAAACATTAAAATTGTCAATATGTAACTGAGCTCACACGGTTTTTACGATTGTAACTGCCCTCGTACGGCTACGGTTTTTGAGCCTTTATTCAAGTTCTTTTATTATTTATGAATAAATGAATTTGAAATGTTGCAGAAGTCAGGTTCAGGCCAGGTTAGGAGTACCCTGAACCGAAGAACATGTATGAGGAGATTAATGAATGTGGACGGGGCGAAAGTGGTATGTCAAGATCGTAGCAAGTGGAAGGAAGTGGTCTCTGCGTACCCCTATGTGAAAGAGGCGTGATTATATGTATGTATGTCAGGTTCTATCAGTAAAATAATTTTACACTACCAAAGAACAATTTTTAGACAATAAAAGATAGCACCGCTAATCTATTTACACAAATACTTCCAACATACTTCATATCCCTACCAAAGCCAACATTACTATACAAAAACAACAACGTATTTTCTACATACATATTTATTTCTACAAGAGTTTAGGATTATATGGAACTTAGATATTGATAAACTTAGGTGGTAATTCTTCTCAGGCCACATATACCCCACTGTTAAGACTCGGAACTCCTCCATAATAGGAGACAAATTGAAATTGCATGATTTTATCATGGTCCTTAGTCGTTTTTTATGACACTTATGGCCAAAAAAGGGTGGTGATTTGTATTCCTACTCTGTCACAATACAGATAGATATTTTTTAACATTATTAACCATCTATATGGTGATGGAATAAAAACATAAATACCAACATCTTGACAATGGGTGTCATAAAAAACTACTTATAAGCAATTTTAGAGCAAGAGGAGCAAAATTGGAAACAATAACCGTTTGACCAGTGTAGTCCCATTGCGATGGATATTCAAGGTAAATAGTGGGGCGTAGATACTTGAGTGGAGAAAATACTATTATAATCTCCTTTTGGTTCACGGATATATTCCAAGGGAAGATACCCAGTCCTTTGAAAGGCTTATATGGGGATATGGATCCAACACGCAGAGGCCTTTGGAGAGATTTAATGTTGAATTATTATAATCGTTATTACTCTAACAAAGTAATAAAAATAACTCAATTTATAATGATGACTATTTCTCCAAAGTGGTAGATAGAGGCATTGAACCATTTTACCATCTGATTTAGCAGCTCATACTAAAGCATTTCTGGGACAACTGGATTAGAATAACACTTTCTCTCGACTCATGTTATAAATCCTGGTTGTCTCGAAATCAGCAGACTCGTGATCTAATGGCCTTAAATTATTATTTTCATATAGTGTAGCCAAATTTATATAAATTTTAAATTATTTATTCACCTTTATCTCTAAACAAGTTCGGTGGATTTAATAAACATTATTGCAGAAATCAATATTATCAAAACAAGACCCTATGTCAACAGATTTGGCCATTGTAGCATAGAATGCAATTTAAGGCTATTGAACCAGTAACACTCATTATATAAGGTCTACTATTCTATTCACAAATCACTATGTCTATTTTTAAAACATCTAAAAATATTACTATGTATCACTAAAATAATCCGACCTGCCATGAATGTTAATAAGAAATTATAAATCATTATCATCATAATCTTGCTCTTATCTTAATTACTTGGGGTTGATGCAATACGTACTCTTCTTCGAACATACATATCGCAACTATTATGGCCAACCGGAGGCTTGATGTCAACCCTCCTTAGTAATGTAATTGTTGACCAAATGGCATCAGATGGAAAATGCCTAAGATATAAAGCTGTTGACCATCTTTTATGACACCCAAAAGCAACATAAAGATTGGTAGTATTTGTAGCCACCACTACAGAGCCATCATCATCACAGCCCACAAACGTCCCACCGTTGGGCTCGGGCCTCCTCCTCAATGGGAGGGAATTTGACCTACTATACCATGCTGGTCAGACATGTTGGTATAGGGACAGAGCTTATAAGAAATGTTAGCTAGTTTAAAAGTCATTTATCTATCAAAAAGTCTAGCATCATTATCTCAGCCTATATAAATACTATTTTGAGGCTCAGACATCCTCCACAATGGGAGGAAAATTGACCAACTGTTCTATTCTGGGCAGAGGAGTTAGAGTAGGGGTTTATATTGAAGTTGTCTTTGTTTATGTTATAGATATATTAAAATCCCTAAGTCTTCTTTTACAACACAGGTAAAAGAGGGGGTAGCTAATTTCATTCATACTCCGTAACCGCTCAGATTATTACAAATCTTAAAAAGAAAAAAAAAATGCAATTTTTAAACACTCATTTTAAAGTTTGCTACAAAAATAGCTATAACTAATTTACAATACAATACCCACATACATTATTCCTGGCAATCAGTAACAATTTGATAGCATAATACTACTAATAAAATACTTATAAACATTTAAACCATACATAGAATTAAATGAACTAACCAGTGTGCTATCGTTTGCACCTAAATCAAGGGCACTGGTAATATAACTTATAATCTGCAAAATTAATTATAAACAATGATTTGCTATGTTTAGCATTAAACTTACAAAATGAAATAAATAGTATGGCCATTTATCAAGTTATATAAGTATCTATATGCAAAAAAAAAGTCTTCGCTCAGGACGCCTGGCAGATGTGAAACATCGAAATTACTTTGTACAAGTATATATGCATAAAAGAACAGATTATGACAGGAACTAATATGGCATAAAGTATTAATAAAATATTACGATTTTTTTAACAGAAAATGATTTTTATTCAACACATTTATTTTCATTAATATACACTATAGGTGGTCAGGTTCACCTTCGCCTACAGATGTTCCACATAAAAAAAAATCCATCAACCTCGCCTAACTCTATCTAATGCCATCTGGTCAACAATTATATTCCCAAGGAGGGTTAATGACAGGCTGGTCATAAAATTATTGCCAATCATCATCTCGGTTCATATATGTTCCACTGCTGGGCTTGAGCTTTGCCACAATAGTAGGAAAATTGTACTTACTATACCATTCTAGTCAGACAGGTTGGTAAAGGGTTTTGTTTCGAGTTTTAGAGTACGAAAACTCGAAACAAAACTCTTTATGGATTTCGTCCTCCTCTTTATGGATTTCCTTCTCCTCTTCCTGGATGTTATATGCCTATTATATTCCGTAATCATCTTTTACGACATCCATGGGCAATATAGGGCGTGGTGAATTGTATTAATAAATAACTAACCCATAGATACATTTGAAATATTTATGTTTATAGAGGAGCACATTTTGTGTTGTAATTGGGATAAGAGCAGAGTGAGAATAATATTAAAAATAAATACAAATAAGTCCTTCAAACTACCATTCAATCAGCATGTGATAACTCCATACCAGGATGTGATAACAACCTCCAATATCACAAAATTGCTACAGATTTGCTAATGACTAATAATATTATGAGTCCTTTTGAAACAACAATCAATTTAATAATTTTTGTCACCCAATAAATCACACTGAAGTATTAGTTAGAAACGATTTATCAACTTTCAAATAAGGTCTGACATCATAGATAATGTGGTAGAGACTTTAAGTGCCTAAGATTATGGGTTCGATCCCCGTGCAAGTTAATTCTTTGTGCATTCCACTAATGAGCTGGAATCTGGGTATAATTAAAGTCTATTAATAGTAACATATCCTGTGTTCCTAAAGTCTATCAATATACAAGAATGTTATCTTAGAGCATGCAATTGCTATAAAAAAGATCAACCACTTTCTACTTATCAATTTCAACACCTAAATAATATTACCGTGTGGTGTCAGAGTAAGAATACAATTCACCACCCCCTCTCTAGCCAGTAGGAGACAAAAAAATGCAACTGAGGGATTAAATATGCATATAACATCTATGCAAGAGAAGGAAAACTTGAAATGAAACTCTATACCAACATATCTGACCAGCATGGTATATCAATAGGTCAATTTCCCTCCTATTGTGGAGGAGACTCAAGCCGAATAGTGGGACATATACTATGATTTTCACAAATGCATACGCATACATTTTAAAGCATTTTATCAAAGACTGATAATAAGTTTATTGGATTACAGTCAACACAAGCAAAAATTTGATTTGAAGAAACCGCCACCATTGGTAAACAAAAACTATTAATACCCAGTGGGTATTTTTTTTCTTATCAATCACAAACTACTTATTCAAGGTTAATTATTTTCATGTTGCAAGTTTACTTTTCATCAATAGAGATTCATAAATTATTCATAAACATATTTTATCAGCTTGATGCATACCCACATTTCTTAATACTATTTCTAACAGAATATCATTAACCTTCATGACCTTTTCATAATCAAATATTAAACGAAACTATTTCACAAATATACATATAGACAGAAATGCAAATTTTGTCACTGTGAAACTGTGTTATGCAATATATTAACATATTTTGCATATGTTAGTATCATCTAACACTAATTGCCTAAAATCTTCTATCTGACATGAATCTTACTCTTATCAGAATAATATTTAGAGTAAAATAGTAGATGCTCTAAATTTTCTCTTTCAATATAACTACTTTTACTTTTTATAGAAATAAATATTTAATACATGGCATATATAATTCGAGTTTACACAATATCTTTGATGTCTCAACACTAAGTTACCAATGAAACTTTTTTAATCAACAATTAAAATATATTAGTTGTAGAAACTTATAGAAAATATCTTGCAAGTTTATTTAGCTTATACATGTAACATGTTTGGTATGATCACATTGCGACGGTGAAATCAGTAAAAACCATTTGCTTACGACAGATAAACTAAGTTACACCACTAGAAAAACATTGTTAGATTTATTATAAACATTACAACGTAAACATGAGTACTTACCGATTTCGGCATTTTGGTGGTTTAGGATGGCAATCTGCAACCAGACAGAATATATGTAACGATAACGTTATTCACGTGAAATTTTAGCAGCGGTAGATGGTTTTACGCCGCGTGACATGACATGAATTTGTGACTGAATGCGTACTTGCATGCACGCGTCGCGTGCATAAATTGATGTATTCTGTGTCGTTATATAATTTTTTTCACAAAATAATAGTATTCTAACGATCACAATATAATTCTAGTCACCGGCCACTAGACTGGATATGGAAAATATTTCTAAAGAATTTTAAAAATTGGGATCGAAAATTTAAGCAGTATAAAATCTCTATTTTATAATTATATTTGGACAATAACATACCCAGTAAAAAGAAGAATATCACCTAGTAATCCACATAAGTAGAACAACACACATAAAGAATGCACACACCCTTGAGTCACAAAAATATCGCGATGTGACAACTGCCTGCGTGACGTGGTAGCCAGTATTGCTATTTTGGTATCTATATTTTCTTCGATAGTTTTGAAATTCATCCATTTTTTCTTTCAGATAATAATTGGACAAATGCACAAGTACATTTATTTTTTTTAATGAAAGTGTTATACATTGTTTAAAGTGCCATAAAAAAAATAGGACAAGCAGGAATATTTTGGATCTACTATAGATCGATTTTATTTTCTAGTCGCAACATTAATATACTACATTATTTAAATTACGATTTATGCAGAATTACTAGAAATAGTTAATATTTGAATTAAATAGAAATGACTTAAACTATTTAATTAGCATCTAAAATAATAATCATAGTATATATAAATACACTTGCTTTTAAACAATAAGCTGTAGAAAGCAATTTACGGCGAAAGTTCGCATAGTTACTTAATGTTTAATAGACGTGTCCACTATAGTAAAACGTAACCGAAAACGGTTACATGCCTCTAAAGGTCGGTATACACGACAACGATATATCGTAGCGATCTGACTGCGCAAATCGTTTGTGCAGTTAATCTAATGTCCATAGAGCGTACACACGACAACGATAACTGCGTCGATTTTCGTCCACACTATCGATAAAACTGCACAAACGGTTTGCGCAGTTATATCACTACGATATATCGTTGTCGTGTATACCGACCCTTACGTATCGTATCGGTATTGATATAAATGGATATAACTAATAATGGCTATCAGTTATCTAGCTACGAACAACTAGGCTGACAACGATGCGACGTTGTCAACTAACAATAACACAACAATTATTGTTTAGGTGCCGTGATTCTTGTTTCACTACGTTGATAACCGAACGATCACCAATAAGCATTGATGTAACAAAAAACCCAAGATACACAAACAGCGTCTCAAAAACGTCCTCATAAAAAGAGCGCCACAACAAGAATATAGCATTCTCTTCAAGTAGTCTTGTGTCGACCGCGTTATTGTATGAACGTTAGAAATGACGAAGTGTTCATTGAGCAATTGTAAAAATAATACGTAAAAAACGTTAAAAAAGGATGAGATTTCGTACATCCAGTAAGTTAAACAGTTCATTGATTTGTTTTTATTGTTTATATGACTAAATATCGGGTGGAATATATGGTGATTTAGATTTTTTTGTTTCAAAATTTCACTCAACGTTGCAAGAATAATACGATAGAATTCAATGGAATCATTTTCAATGTAGAATAAGACATTAATATCTCCTTTTATTTTCGTCGAATAATACCGTGGCCTTTATTATTAATATAGCTTTTTTGGCACCTCGTAATATAAACTTTAAAGCATGCATGTAAGACTGAATTTGATTTGAAGTATGATGACCAATGAGAGGCGAGCTTCGGCCGTAAAAATTTTATGACTTATCGTACGTATTATTGTGAATACAACTATAAATTATGCTAATTTTTTTTTGTGGGTGGGCTGCGGTCGGCGCGCCTCCGCACTACTCCGTCCGGGGCGACAGAGGGGCTTAAAAACGCAACTCCCGTAACCCACCCGAAAATCACGTCGCCTTCGTCGTTGGGCCGACCACTGGAGCAGGGTTACATGACATCAGTGGTCGGCCCGACGGAATACACCCTATTGGGATACCCTCCCATCGACCGACGTCCCCCCATCGGAGCGGACGTCGGTCTTTCCTCACGCGGTCAGCCTCTCGGCGGGTGACGGACTAATCCCCGGTCACGTCACCCGCGGCCTCGGCTAGGGATAAATTATGCTCATAAGGTTGAATTTTTCGATGGGAGGGTACCCCACGTAGGGGGTATTCCGTCGGGTCGACCACTGACGACAAGTAAACCTGCTCCGGTGGTCGGCCCAATGACGAAGGCGAGGTGGTTTTCAGGTGGGTTGCGGGAGTTGCGTGCTTAAGCCCCTCTGTCGCCCCGGACGGAGTGGTGCGGAGGAGCGCCGACCGCAGCCCACCCACAAAAAAAAAAAAATGGTTGAATTTTCATTAATGTATAATAATTATTTAGACTAGGACTAGGTAAATACAATTTGGGACAGTTTTAAAAGAACTTTTGTATGAGATTGTGTATCTAGTTAATTTGTTACATCAATGCCAATAAGCCTAATAACCAAAATAATTATGCTATCTCTCTCTTTTTATGTGATTCTTGACATGCAAAACAGAAAAGAGGCGGGTATTGGCTGGCGGCTTATTAACAAGCAACAATTCACGAATATTGATAAAAGCGAAAGACGCTCTTATTTATATTGGCGTAAGACTTAACTCTCATAAACTCTGGCAAATTAAACTGTAACGGTAAAGTGGTTTTGTTTCCCGTGGCTATCGTAGGTATACTACGCAGTTTTCACTATAGTTTGACCTATGAAAGGTTATAACGGTTCAACCGTGCATTAATAGAAATAAGATCACAATTATTATATCGATATTTGGCAACGATTATCCATATCGAAATTGACACCAAATAAACGGTTAGTAGCCGTTGCCATAAATAGCTAGTAACGCCCATGTCTAATGCTTAATGTTTATAATTGGATCTTGTTAGGACGGATGATAAAAAATACTCTCACAAAAAAAAAAGACAATTTCACTAAATGAAGAATAGACAAGTGAAAACTATATCGAATGTAGTAAACGCAACGATTAAAAACATACTTTTACAAAGCAGTCGCCCGAAAGAAAAATATTTTTACCCTAGGCATACTAATACAAAAAGATGGTCTTTTTATCGAAGATTTAGATAAAATCCAGTGTTTCTCAAAAAATTAATATCTATGTGTGTAAAAATATTTTATAATTTACCGACCAACATTCACTAACTCCCACTGCCACTCTTCAAGTGACATCTAACGAATCTGTTTATAACTTCTTTATAATCTTCGTGGATAATTAATTGTCACCTAAGAAAATACCATCATACTTAAAAACAAGAATAATAGAAATAGTGTATTTGAATATTAAAGACATTGCAAACAACATACACTTACTTCAGCAATATAACATATCTTATACTTAAATTATCTTTGCCAGTCAAACAATAATTATGACGTTTTGCTTTTATTAAGTTTAAAATTTGTTTCTACCCACCTAAAATATAAACAAATCACAAAATAATTCGGGCAGTTTAAATATTCATCAGCATATTGAGCCTGTTGCTCAGTCCCACAGAAAAATAAAGGGAGTGGTGAGTGGTGATACATGTTCTGAGTCATCACATTTTATTTTTACACGCCACTAAATTGTTTTCTTAACCCGTCATCACATACTTGATGTAATATCTATGTTTCTTGAACTAAGGGCAGCGATAGCTGAATGGAAATAGAACTATAAATCTTTTATACACAGAGTTCGAGTTTTTATTCTATCCACCCATTAGCCTGCAGACATCTACTGCTGGACATAGGTTTCCCTACGAGAATGTGACGTAGAACAGTCCTGTGCCACTTGTATCCAACGGTTTCCATTTCTTTGTGCTTTAAATGTGATACATCTATAGGCGAGGGTGAACCTGATCGTTGCCGTGGCGTAAACAGCGTCATATAGATGTCACGCTATATGACGGAATATGCGAGGTTAAACCTGACTGGTGTAGTGTGGCGTTAACGCCACGTTATAAATATGTACATACGTAGTCTAGACGGAGCGACGCGATGTTGTGCGCAAGCGTCTGTGCGCCATCTCTCTCGCCGCACTGAGCTCATGTACCTATAATGTAAACTAATGAAAATAAATGTTTATTGAATAAAAATCATCATTTCATCACGATTTATAGCTATTTCAGTTTGTAATTTGAGATAATATAACGTACTACGATTTTAATTAAAGTACCTAAATAAATTACATTGTGCTGTGTGGTAGCGGCTTCGAATACTACCAACCCTTGCTTTGCTCTTGGGTGTCGTAAAAGACGACTAAGAGCCCAAGATTGACCCGGACCAACTCCATCTGGTACCATTTGGGTCAACGATTACATTCCCAAGGAGGGTTGACGTCAGGCAGGCGGCCGGTCATAAAAGTCATTGCCGAAACTTTTTGCAATATGTCAAAACAGATGACATATAGCGTCGACCCCAAGTAATTGGGATAAGAGCAAGATGATGATGATGACCTAAATAAATTACATTATCACAACGTTGGAAAATTTTATGGAACCCTCTGCCATCTGTAGAGCAAATGCAACGTTATATTGCAAACTAACTGATGGCTTACCGTGAATTGCCGTCCAAGGAGTGCTCAATATACCTATTGCTGTGTTTTTATAAAATGTTTATTGCGGGGTTGCGAGCCCGCCGCATTCACTCATAGTTCGAGCAAAAATGTTAAAGCCACCTGCAGCTAACCGCTAAATACACGGCGTAAAAATGTTTATATACGCGTCTTATTACATAGTAATTTAATTGTTCAGTATTTTACACAGACGTTTTTGTGAATGTAGTTTGTACGGATTTTATTTATTGTTCAATGTTTAAATTAATGGTCATTATTTTTTTTTGTGTGGCATTTATCTTACACTAACATATTCATATTACGTGTAATAGTAATTTTTTTGTTTGTCTCTAAATAAATCATAGTATTTTTTGGCAAGTCTTTATTTAATTTATTACTAGAGCTTCTCACTCCACCTCTATTTATAGTCAACTTCATCAAGAATTCCCGAATTCTTTAACTTACTTATCCCTCTTGTTGAGTGTAAAACAGCCTTGAAGATCTCGATTAAGATTTAAATACCCGCACCACAAAGCTAGAAGTATAGAGCTCGCTACCTACGCTATTATGCGTTTCTCACTATTTTATGCTATACTACGAAATCCATGCTTTCTTGCAAAAATAATATATTTGTTTCTTTGATAAATAATTGTGTTATGTTTCTATATTCTATCAAAATTCTCAGGAAAATTTTTCAGTATAGCGTCATGCCTTCACTAAAGTCAACGATTGGACTTACTGACAATTAATTTAAAACTACGAGTAAAATGAACTTGAGATATAAATTCATTTGATACGGGTAAGGGCCAGCAGAATCAACAGCCGATTACTAAAATTATAAGAATTTTTACGGCCATATGAAAGTGGTTGTGTCCATCCATCCATCATAGCTCATATACACCCTACTGTTGGGCTCGGGTCTCCTCCACAGTAGGAGGGAAATTGACCTACTATACCACGCTGGTCAGACGTGTTGGTATAGGGTTTTATTTCGAGTTTGCCTTCCCTTGCATAGATGTTATATGCTTACTATATCCCTTAGTCGTCTTTTACGATACTCACAGGCAAGAGAGGGAGTGGTGAATTGTATTCTTTCTTCGTCACGTCACGGATAACGATGGTCTTGTAACATATTGAATATCTCAGAGCTCTGACATACCATGTTAAATAATTTTGATGGAATTTAATATAGTATGTTGCGGAGAATACTGTGGTGTAATGTATATTTCTTGAAAGAAAAGGATGATTCTTCATCGCAGCCCACATACGTCCTACTGCTGGGCTCGGGCCTTCTCCACAATGGGAGGGAATTTGGTCTACTATACCATGCTGGTTAGACATGTTGGTATAGAGTTTCATTTCAAGTTTTCCTTCTCTTGAACAGATGTTATATGGATATTATATCCCTTAGTAGTCTTTTACGACATCCACGGGCAAGAGGGAGTGGTAAATTGTATTCTTACTCCGTCACCACATTGTAATGCCATTTGGGTATTGCAATTTGTCAGTAGAAGTTGGATGATTTGACCACCGTGGTTCCTACGCAGAGAAAATTTTCAAAATTTGCCTATAAAAGTTCTTAATACAACAGTTTTCCATACTCCCAAACAAACGATTCGTAATTATACTTAACAATTTGAAATTTTATGCTATACCATAAAGTTTAAGTATTATTGGAGAGGTTCCGAGAAGGCAAAACAATTGAGTGATGTTAGTCTATACTAATATTATAAAGAGGTAAAATTTGTAAGTTTGTATGCAACGAATAAACTCAAAAAGTACTGGACCGATTTTAAAAATTCTTTCACCATTGGAAAGCTATAATATCAGGGAGTAACATAGGCTATATTTTATCCCGGTATTCCCACGGGAACGGGAATACTCAAAAAGTACTGGACCGATTTTAAAAATTCTTTCACCATTGGAAAGCTATAATATCAGGGAGTAACATAGGCTATATTTTATCCCGGTATTCCCACGGGAACGGGAATACTCAAAAAGTACTGGACCGATTTTAAAAATTCTTTCACCATTGGAAAGCTATAATATCAGGGAGTAACATAGGCTATATTTTATCCCGGTATTCCCACGGGAACGGGAACTACGCGCGTAAGGCGACTGAATCCGAAGCGAAGCGAGGGCGGATTGCTAGTATTTATATATATTGATGTCAAGCACAAAATTTTTAGATGTTTCGGATGTTTTATTATTTTTATCTTTTGACATAATGTAATTGTTGACTTATTAACTTTCTTTTTTCTTTTTTTATCTTACTGGCTGGTCCGGCGCCACGAATAGCAGAATAAGTATTAAAAAAACTAAAAAAATAAAGAAACGACTGTTAGTCGGCAGTTCGCCGGGTCAGCTAGTTTATAATAAAAATATGTTTTTTATGGGGGTGGGCCACGGTCGGTGCGCCGTCCTCACACCACTCTGTCCGGGGCGACAGAGGGGCGTAAGCAAGCACACTCGTAACCCACCCGTGACACGTTGCCTTCACCGTTGGACCGACCACCGGAGCAGGGTGACTTGACGTCAGTGGTTGGTCCGACGGAATATCCCTTGAGGAGTACCCTCTTATAATAAAAATGTATAAGATGTGGTTGTATGGTTTTAGTTTCCTTTGCCTACGCGAACGATTAAATAATGAATAAAAATTAAATTAAAAAGTAAAACATGGTAGATTACTTTGGGTAACGACTTGACTAAAGGTCGGTATACACGACAACGATAAATCGTGTCGTGTATACCGAATGTTAGAATTGAGACATTCGCGAATGCGAATGTGAGTGCGAATAATTATCTCCAACATTCGCGAATGCGAATGCGAATATAATATATATGAATGATGACTTTCAAATAAAGCGCTTGCAAAATATCATACGGGTTTAACATTTCGTACCAGCCATATTTAAGCCAAATATAGCAAAGGTTAACCGTTACAAGTTGAACGAATGAAACTAATCAGATTCGTTCGAAAATATTCGTTGTAATTTGAGATTAATTTTTTATTATTATTGTATTTGTCAAATTTACAAACACGAGTAAAGCACATGTTACTGAAGTGTGGAGTTATTTCACAATTTATGACGCTGAGAGTGTTAAATGCATGGTATGTCAAAAAGTTTAATGATTACTTAACAAAAATAATGTAATTTTTTCATAACGAATCATGTTCTTTTTTTATTGGTATAATTCATTATTCATTCACACAAAATATCGGTTGTCTTTAAAGTCGGTTTACTGACAATAGTTGAACGTGACAACGTCATAAGAAAATACTGATGGAATGGTTTCATTTTTCATTTGTTTGATAGATATTTTGTATGGCAAGCCTTAAATGGAACTGGAGGCGGAAGTGCTCGCCGAATTGTATCGGCGGGTGTCGGGGGTGCGAGGGTAGGGCGGTGTTGTTTCCTTAAGGGAGCTCACCGCCTGGCACGTCGACGCCCGCCGAGATGTCATCGCCCGTTGGGCAGATCAGCTGGAGAGGCCTCGATACGGTGTCTGGACCGTGGAGGCCTTTCGGCCGGTGCTGATGCAGTGGTTGGAACGGCGGCACGGTGTGCTCCCCTTCCGACTCGTGCAGATCTTGACGGGGCATGGATACTTCGGCAAGTACATGTACAGGGTCGCTAGGATGGAGAGAACACCGTCCTGCCACCACTGCAATTGCGACGAGGACACGGCGCAGCATACGCTCGAGGTCTGTGTCGCTTAGGCAGAGCAGCGCCGTGAACTTGTCGCAATCATCGGTGCCGACCTGATGCTGCCGACCATCGCTAGGGAGATGCTCGGTAGCTTCAAGAACAGGGACGCGGTCGTATCCTTCTGCGAGCCAGTTATCTCGCAGAAGGAGGCGGCGGGTCACGAACGCGAGGAGCACAGCCTCGACGAAGCGACCCGCCGCCAGCGACTGGGGCGGTGCAGGCACGACTACCTGCGTCCCATGCTGCCCTAGCCGAGGCCGCGGGTGACGTGACCGGGGAGTTAGTCCGTCACCCGCCGAGAGGCCGACCGCGTGAGGAAAGACCGACGTCCTCCCCGAGAGGGGGACCTCGGTCGATGGGAGGGTACCCCGGGTAGGGGGTATTCCGTCGGGCCGACCACTGATGACAAGTAACCCTGCTCTGGTGGTCGGTCCAACGACGAAGGCGACGTGGTGTTCGGGTGGGTTGCGGGTGTTGCGTGCTTATGCCCCTCTGTCGCTCCGGACAGAGTGGTGCGGAAGCGCGCCGACCGCAGCCCACCCCCAAAAAAAAAAAGCCGTCAATGGAACGCCTCAGAGCGAGGTAACGCCGTATACGTCATGTTTATTCATGTGTGCAGCCGGCTCCATCGAATTATAAGACGTTGTCACGTCAAAAACAAATACAAATTCCGGATAAGTATTCACCAACATATCATATACTAAATCTTTCTCCGAAACATGCTGCATCTTATTGTATAAATCTTAGAATAATAACGTATAGAAGGTAAGTTCGCGCACAAAAAGTGAAGCATTTCAATTGGAGCCTAATGGAGCTTACGCCGGAACCGTTCCCTAATGTCAATGTCACTGTATTACAGGTACGTACGCAACTCTTAAAAAATAAAAAGGTAATTTTAACAGTTTGTGCATTCAAATGCTGTAATAACACATTTGAAAAACGTAAAAAGGTTTTTCACATTACCTTTAAAAGTATTTCGACGATTATTAACGTATAATAAAAACAAAATTTGATTTCATTATTCGTATAGTGGTATGCGTGTGTACGTGTGTAATCGTCTGGGCGCCATTAGTATTTTTAGATTCATTTTTGGAATGTTCGAAGTAGGGACACTATCCTTCTATACGTTATTATTCTAAGGGTATAAATATTATTCTGATCGTTCAGTGGTTTTCGCAGTATAACCGAACAAAAAACCGGCTCCCCATTCATTAGTTTATATTAGACTGACAAAAATAAGAGAGACCGTATTTCTAATTTAGTTGCCGACCTGAGTGTTCCATAATATTGTTTTATTCAAATATTATGAGTAAATAAAAATAATAAATATTATCATATCATTACACAATTTTATTTATTTTTATTTATTTATTTAAGACAACACCCTGCACTAAGGAAATAATCCTTGTATTGCGGGGGACTTTACAAACATGTAATTAACGGACACAAATTACATCGAGACTCAGAACAACAATTTGTGAATCGCACAAAGTATTGTTCCGCGTGGGATTCGAACCCCCGACACTGGCGCTGTAGGTCGCTATCTTAACCACTACGCCATCTGTGCAGTCAATTACATATATAATTTGCTTTTAGTTTGTCAAATATATTCGCCAAGCATTCGCATCGTTCCTTGCGAATGCGAATGCGATTGCGAATGTCAGAAACATACGCGAATATTCGCGATGCGAATGCGAATATTCGTTACATCACTAGTACACACGACAACGATAACTGCGTCGATTTTCGTCCACACTATCGATAAAACTGCACAAACGGTTTGCGCAGTTAAATCGCTACGATATATCGTTGTCGTGTATACCGATCATTACTGACGGACAATGACTATAAATAAGCTTTTCTATATAAAAAATGTTAAATAATATGAAGAAAATGTTACAGAGAATTATTTAAACGTGAAATCGAATTAAATAAAAGAAACGTTTTTCTCAGGCGACAGACATATATATTATTTTTGGTATCCATGACAACTACAACAATAGATAAAAAAAACTAGTCAGCCTTTTTTAACATCCTCCCTTTTTGTGTAGCTCATGAAATAAAAATAATTATAAAGAGCCTAAGCCGATCCGAACATTTATGGCATCTATTGATGGCCGACTAAGAGCCTTGGTCAGGAAATCAGCACTTTGTAGGTTTGCCCCTATGTGCTTGATTTGAATTATTCCATCTGCAACCAGTTCTCTTACATAGAAATGTCTTATTGCTATATGCTTTGTTCTTCTATGCAATTCCGGATTTTGAGCCAGTTTTACTGCGGCGTCGTTATCTACTTGCAAGATAGGAATTTGCTTCAGGGCAGAAATTTCATTAAACAACTTTTGTAGCCATACTATCTCACGCGCTGTTTCACTTGCTGCGACAATCTCAGCCTCTGTGGTAGAGATAGCTACCGATGTCTGTTTTCTACTTGCCCAAGCAATTGTTCCACCAGTATATAGGCACAATATGCCACTTGTTGAGCGACCATCTTTAAGGTCTCCTCCATGATTTGAATCACTGAAGCAGTCCAGTATTCCCGTCATAAAAACTTTCTTGTATGTTATGCCATGACCCGATGTACCTTGTAGATAACGCATTATACGCTTAACCTTTAATACATCTTCTTTAGAAGGGTTTTCTAAGGCTCTCGATACAATACTAAGGGCATATGCAATATCTGGTCGCGTTCCAACCACATGGTAGCAGAGCGTTTAGAGAATAAAAATCGGTGAATAAGAAATTATTTACGTAGTCAAGTAGTCGATATGGCAACCAAACCTGAGATTACGAGATTCAAAATCGGGAACTTAGATGGCACAAACTGGTCGGTATGGAAGTACAAAATATCTATGTTATTGAAAGGGATTCCAAAAGCCCTAGATATATTAGAAGGTAGATATAGCTTATCAGTAATTAAACCAACCACTGAAAAAGCATCAATTTCAGTAAAATTTGATGATATTGCTATGACCGAATTTCAAGAATTAGACAGTACGATTTTAGTAATTCTCACAAGCCACATGACAGACGAAATTGTTCAAAGAATTATGCGTTTTGAGTCTTCTAAAGAAGTCTGGGATGAGCTCAAAAGGTTGTTCGACGGAGATGGAGATGACTTAGTCTATGAATATTGCCTAAACTTCTTGAATCTAGATGACAATATGGCTATACATCTTTCAAAGCTAAAGAACATTTGGTTCAATTTGAACAAAGAGATCACAAAGCTTGAAGGAAACTGTGAGTTGCCAGAGGTAGTTCTAATATGCAAAATCTTAGACACTTTGCCTGAAGAATACCTAACGTTCAAATCCAGTTGGCTGTTGATGTCTAAAAAGGAAAGGACAATAGAAAGACTAACGTCACAACTCTGTGCATTTGAACGCAACATAGAGATACGTCCTACTACGTCCTCAAGCGAGAGTACCCAAGCTCTGGCAGTAAAAGCTTCTTTTAAGAAAGAAAAAGTAAAGAATAATAGAAAAATCATAAAATAGTTGCATTTTATGATTTTTCTGTTTTCAAGAAGGACATAAAGTACGAAAATGCGCCAAATGGTTGAGCGATGGTAGACCACCCAAACCAACTTCAAACGCAAATATTGTGAATAACACAGACCTGTTGATGGCTGATACATGCTTGTATCCTGACAAAGATAACTGGTATATGGACAGTGGAGCTACAAGTCACGTCACTTTCAGGAGAGATTTATTCCATACGTTTGATAGATTTGGTAAAATGCATACAGTAACGACCGCTAATGGTGAGAAAGTTGAGGCCACTGGTAAAGGTGACATAAAGCTGGAAGCCAAAGTCGGAGACTATAAAAGGGTAATAACCTTATGTGATGTATGGTGTGTACCATCACTACAGAAGAATTTGTTTTCTTTATTAGCAGCACAGGACAGATTGCCAAACAGTATCTTCGAGTCTAAATCAGAGTTCTGTAAACTGAAAGCTAATGGCATAGTCAAAGTTACAGGTAAACGAATGAAAAGGGGAGGATTATTCAAACTAAATGTGAAGAATGTGATGCCACCAGTACCCTTTGAAGTCAATGTACTGACCAGCCAAGATTCGTTACAGATCTATCATGAAAGATTAGCTCATCAAAGCAAAGTTCATGTTAAGAAAGTTATCGAAAGAGAACTCGGAATAAAGGTATCGAATAACACTAAAGAGTTTTGTGAAGGATGTAGCTTCGGAAAGATGCACAGAAAACCTTTCAGAACTAGAGTGAGAGCGGCAGTGCCAGGAGAAATTATGCACTCCGATGTTTGTGGTCCATTCCCATTTTCATATAAGGGCTATCGCTATTTTGTTTTGTTTAAGGATGATTACAGCAAATACCGATATGTATACTTCATGAAACAGAAGTCTGAAGTCTACTTAAAACTTCAACTAATGTTAGAAGAAGCCAAGGTCATATCATCAAACAAATATTAAGTGATAATGGCGGAGAGTTCGATAATGAGAAAACTCGATTGACGTTACAAAGGTATGGCATCAAGCAAAGGCTGATCATGCCGTACACGCCACAGCAAAATGGCTGCAGTGAACGTGAAAATAGGACTCTCGTAGAAGCCGCTCGTGCCATGATGTATGCGCACAAAGAGTTGCCAAATGCATGTTGGGCAGAGCTCATAAGTACAGCAGCATATGTACTTAACAGAACAGGATGCGCTCCTGTAGATGGTAAATCACCATATGAATTGTGGTACAACAAAAAGCCAAAGATTAGTCATTTGAAGATTATTGGAAGTCCTTGTTACGTACATGTACCTAAGCAGAAGCGTAAAAAGCTAGACAAGAAATCAGAAAAATGTATTTTAATTGGCTATAATGGTGATGATGGGTACCGTCTTCTGAATATCAGCAAAAGTGGATGTTCACTCGTATGTTCAAGAGATGTCGTATTTCTCGAGACAGCAATTGGTAAGACCAATGTCGAACAAAAGAAGAACGACGAATCGACAACATCTAATGAGGAAGATACTGAAATCGAGATAAGTCTACGAGTACCAGTAAAGGAGGAAGAAAATGGAGGTACTGAAATATTTCAAGAATGTATACCTCCAGAATCGTTTGAGGCTACTTGGATTCTAGTTGATCTACCCAAAGGTCGCAAAGCTATATCGTGCAAATGGATCTACAAAGTCAAAACAAACGCTGATGGTACGATCGATAAATACAAAGCAAGACTTGTTGCTCGAGGTTTTTTGCAACAACCACGCTCTGCTACCATGTTACAGAGAATTACTTAAACGTGAAATCGAATTAAATAAAAGAAACGTTTTTCTCAGGCGACAGACATATATATTATTTTTGGTATCCATGACAACTACAACAATAGATAAAAAAAACTAGTCAGCCTTTTTTAACAGAAAATTGTATCAGACTTGGCTGTATGTGAACCCTTTGCCTGTCCGAATGGACAAACTGAACAAAAAGAAAATATCTATGACTACATCATTGTCACTTTGACATATTTGGCAATTATCAAGCGGTCAGGACCAAATTGCAAGGATTTTTATCTACAATATTAAGAAGGAATAATACTTAATTTACATGAATGATGTGACGTGGACACATACTAGTCTACCCGGTTAATTTATTATTATTTCTGGCGTGTATTCAGTACAATAAATATGGCTTCGACGCCTTTTCGTAGACTACTTCACTGGGGTCCTATTTCGGTTTTGTGTAAGTAACTCTGCACTTACTGATAAAAATTAAAGTATTTCATTTTATAAGGAAGTATTTTGATAGGTGCTCTTAAAAGTAAAGAAGTATCCAAAAATTATTAATATGGCGACTTAGTAGTTTCCATATTGTAATTGATAAGGGCTATGTAGTTTACCTTTTTTCCTGTTATTCTAAACAACATTAAAATATAGATAACAGTTTTAAAACTATCGTAAAAGATGACTAAGGGATGCAATATGCATACAACATCCGTGCAAGAGAAGAAACTGGAAAGACTTATCATTATTAAAATGCTAAGTCAATTAAATAGCTGTAAGATATGTAGCATTTAATTGTCTTTATATTCAATTTAACAATTTATGCTTCCCATTTTATGCATTAATAAAAAAAAACGCATTATTACAAAAAGGAAAATTTTTTGCATAATTAATACAAAAAACAAATTACTACAACAAGGAAAACTAAAACTTTTTGTATCAATTTGCCTAGTGAAATTATTTCTATGTTTGTTATTCAATTATAAAAATTTAATATTAATATACTTTATAGATTTAAGAGTACAAAATCCCAACATCTTTTTTTTAAATGTGACTAATCACACCACCCATTTCCACCATTGTAACTCCTGTAAGCCAGGATCCACAATGGTCTGCATAGATCACACTGAGGTTTACCTGCAATCCTGACCTGGACAGACCTGGCAGTCCCGGGAAATGATTTTAATTGTCTTAGGACCCTCAACAAATTTAATTAGAAAAAGTTAAACAGGATGAGTTGGAAGAGATTGATTCCACTTCCCAATACATCTATCACGCAATGGGCACCAGCAGTGCCGTCCATAGCTGGACGTAGGCTTCCCTCATGCCTTGCCACAAAATGTAGTTCCGTGTTACCCCCATCCAACAAATTTCAGCAACTTTCTATACTACATTGTGACTTATGTGGTTGCCACATAAAAATCCTTCTTCCGCAACGGTTGATGGTCATGTGACGTGGCCTGCACATTGTCATTTAAATTGCCGATGTTTCGAACACTTGCCACACAATGAGCCATGAACTGTATGTCATACAAATGCTATAAATTTCATAAAATACTTTTATTTATAATGAGTAATACTCGTGTAAACATCGGAAGTCATTATGAAAATAGTATGTTATGCTTTCAGGTATAATAAAACTAATAACATGGGCAATGGTGCATTTGCTGGGTATGTGGTGGCCACCACATGGCTCTGTAGGTGGTGCAATACATGCTGGAATCTTCTTGATGCTTGCTGCAACAACACTATATTATTTCCTACAGTCATTATTTGAAGGACCGGGTTTTGTTCCATTAGGGTGGAAACCGGTAAGCTTATTCTTGATTCATCATTAATATTTTTTTTAGTTATTGTATTTCTCTCCATTCATTCTTTCTCTCTCTTAGATGCAACTGGCGAATGTTAAAAAGGCAGGATTATAAATCTCAAAAATATGTAAATATAAAAGAGAATATGAAACTTTTGCTGTGGTGACAAAGTTAGACTACAATTCACTACCCACTTTCTTGCTCCTGGCTGTCATAAAAGATGACTAAGGGATATAATAAACTGCACAAAAATTAAGGGAGTAAGAAAAATATCCAAAGGGGGATGCCCAGAATGCACACGAAATTCGTTACACTAAAAAAGTATATTAATATTTATCTTTGTTCTTCCTTGTATTTATTATTCTGTAAAAGTTGGCAATATTTTATCAATATAATTAAACAAGTCAACGACTAAACTATGTAAAAGAACTTGGAAATACCTACATTGACATAAAAATGATGCCATTATAAAAAAATATGTTGAAAGAGTAGATTAATTGAATTAATAATTTATTATCACTGTACTGTTTAAATCCTTCATTTTTAACAAATATTCATAACATATTATAATATGATTTATATTATAATATGTTATGAATATTTGTTACTATGTCTAATAATAATAATTATTTTCATCTTTATTAGAATTGCATAAATATTATAGGTACGTGACGTACCTATCGTCGTCGGCGTAATAAATTACGCCCAGCCCGTGTAGGAGGCTCCCTCTCAACGCCCAGCCGTAGCCGATGTTCCACAGTGTGGGCCCGCGGACCGACCCCTGTGGGACACCGCACGTCATGGGCGTTCGCACCGCGGTCCCCCATTCGGTTGGTATAGAGAACGCTGCGCCCTTCCAAATAGTGCACCGCCAGCCGCCTCAGATAAACCGACACCCCGTGATACCGGAGCGCCTCCCTGATGCAGCTGAATGGCAGATTATTGAATGTGTTAGTGATGGCTAGGGACACCACCAACAGCACCCCTCCACCGGTGACAGCCTCAGTCACCACGGTCCTCAGGCGCAGCAAGGCCGTGTTCGTCGAACGCTCCTTCCTAAGCCCAAATTGGGCGTCCGACAGATTGGGCCCGGCGCCGACGAGGTGCCGCTCGATGCGGGCGGCCAGAACCCTCTCCAGCAACTTACCTGCGTCGTTGAGCAGCACGAAGGGCCTGTAGGCCGGGGTCGACTCAGGAGACAGTCCTGGCTTCGGCAGGAGCACCAGTTCCCTTTTTCCAGTACCCAGGGAACTGACCTGACGCCAAACAAGCGTCGAACAGGCCCCTGAGACGTGGTCCCAGGTGCTCGAGGTCCAGAGCCAGCACACGGTTGGGCACACCGTCGGGCCCGGGGACGGTGGATTTTATGCGCGTATGCATCACCTCCATCTCCGTGTTCGTGACAGCGGAACGCTTTCGTCGGCCTCCGGCCGCTGTCCGGCAAAGCCATGACTGGGGGCGTGTGCTTCGCCCGGCGTGGGAATAGGTCCTCGATGACCCTAGTGAGGAAGCCGGACTGGAGGGAGCACACGTGAAGCTTTTTCAGCGCCGCGCGATAGAAACAATTCCAGGGTTCACACTCGAGACTCTCAAGCATCTCCTGCCGACTGACGTCTTTGGCGAGACGGCCGGCCAACCCACTGTCGTAATCCTCGTATAGCTGGCCCTCCTGCTCCGCGTTGCGATAGTACCGCTGGCTACGGGTGTATGCACACGGCCTGGAGATCTGTCAACTCTCGGAACCACCAGGGGACCGCGCTGTTTGGAGGGAGACACCGCACACGGGGCATGGCCGTATCGCAAATCTGGGTTAACCCATAGTAATAGCAATGCGGCCAGCTTCGGCGTCCACCCCATCCGCCTGGGGCGTTGAGGACAGCCACGAGTGAACGATGGCTGCCTCCGTCAATTGGTCCCGATCCAGGCGACCCACAGCCCACCGAAGAAACGCGGATGCTGCGTCTGTCGTGTGACCCCTGCTGGGCTGTCGGAAGGTCCGGATGATCTCTATCCGAATATACCTGTGGTCGGATAGGGCCTCGACCTCCTCCTGGACGCACCAGCTCGTCACGCGTGCAGCGAGATTGGGGTTAGCGAACGACAATCGACGATCCGGGACCAATTTGCCGCCCGCTGGCCGTCCCACGGCTCGTCTGTTGACATTTCCGAGGCCGTGTCAGTCCCTGGACTCTCCAAAGGCCCTGCGGCATCGCCGCCCTCGTTCTGTGACGGCCAGGCAGTGCTGCCGTCGCCGTCCTGCGACAGCTCTGCGGCAGAAGTATTGCCGCCCTCGTCACTGGGGGGAACGATAGCAGCCTCTAGTGCCTGCCGTTCCGCCGCTCGTCTCCGCGCAACGCATTCTGTTTTACAGCGACGGATGATTGAAGTATAATCACACAAGTTTAAATATCAATAATTTTGCAGAAACTATTAACAAAATAATTACCAAAAGAACTATTAACAAAATAATTGCAATTCAATATGCCATCGTTATTGTTTATCCACCATAATGCTCTTTGAATGTGTAAAAGTGTTCTCAGTGGGTAGGTTAGGTACCTAGGTACCTAACCTACCCACTGAGAATTAGGAGTTGCTGTACTTCCAGTTCCAAGGGAATTGCCCTAACTTCCAGTCCTACTTTTCAATGGCGTGATACTTGGTGTGCCATCAAGCGGGAGCGTGTGGTTCAATCTGCTGACCGATGAACGTTTGCTATTGCATCTAAGATTTAACGGATGGCAATTGATGGCGATGTTAACGCCAATCGGTAGGTTTTTTCCATGCAATGAAATTTATTATACTTTTGGTAGGGTGAATAATATGACATGAATTACGTGGTGCGTCGCTCGATTTGCCGCCCCCCTGGACGTTCCGCCCGCGTGCGGTGCACGCCTTGCACGCCCGCTTACGGCGGGCCTGTATATGCTGACGAGATTTAGGAATAAAGCTGTAAAACTGAAATATATTCTATTTTATTTCATTCCTAATTTATTGTACTCTTAAATAAATTAAAATAGTGTATAAATTAATATTGACAAATTTAATATTACTTGTATTGATGAGATAGAAAGTTTTTTATAAGTCACTTCTTTTACTAATTAATTATTTCCATTGGCTACTATTGTTATCACTAGCCTTTATAGGTGTACACCATAGTGTACGCTTTAGTGATTAAGGCCCATAGGGCCTTAATCACTAAAGCGACTTGGCATGCCCCTTTTAGAGAGACTTTCAACAGGCTTGAAGAAAAGTAGTTATAAAGCAAATTTAAAAAAAATATAGTTCCTTAGGTGACCTGAGTTCTAAAATATTATATATATATTTTAATTATTTAGAGTAATCTCAAGAAAGTAAAATTTTTGGGTTTTCTTTTTAGTCTACAGACTTTTATTGACTTAACCTTTATATGGATCAGATAGCTTGTTAATTCAGCTTCAATTTGTTTTTAAAAGTCATGTCTCGCGAGATATTGATGTTCGAATGAAAAAGGGTCATCTTATTTTTGATCATTAATATCACAGTAAGCAAGGATACTTGTAACGAATTTATTCATGTTTACGAAGCCCACCTTGAATTTTCTGTGCAATTATTGATGTTATAAGTTTTACAGTAGAATGCTGCTACCCATTCTTCTGGTAATGTCTTAGTTGACTCTTACAACTGCCATAGAAAAGGGGGTCGTCCGTTGGTCCTTATATTTTTAGGCTGTCATTGATTGTGAATGAGTCTAATTATTTTTATTTTTTTGAAGGAAAATGAGGAACATCAACAATATTTACAGTTCTGTACAGTATGTAATGGCTACAAAGCTCCAAGGTCACATCATTGTAGTAAATGTAAGTATTACTATTTTCTTTTTCACGTATCGGACGATGCAGTGTAGGACGCCTCCAACACTAGGTGGACTGACGACCTGGCGAAAGTTGCTGGTCGTCGTTGGATGCTGGCGACACAGGACCGCACTATGTGGCTAAACATGAGGGAGGCCTACTTACAGCAGTGGACGGCGATATGCTGAAATGATGATGACTATTTATTTGTTTGCCATGATTGACTAGAGATCATTGAAATTTTATTATGAGACTAGCAACCCGCCCTCGCTTCGGTTTCAGTCGTATTTCCTGCGTATTACTCGTTCCCGTGCGAATACCGGGATAAAATATAGCCTAGGTTACTCCCTGATATTATAGCTTTCCATTGGTGAAAGAATTTTTGAAATCGGTCCAGCCGTTTTGAAGATTACCCGGAACAAACAGACAGACAGACAAAAAATATAAAGTGTATTTTAGGCATATGTATAGTGCAAATAACCGTGTGAGCATGAAAAAGCCTATTATTTTGACATTACAAACAGACACTTCAATTTTATTTACTGGTATAGATTACTAATCCGTCCTTCTTTTTTTGAAAGTGGTATAATTTTATTAATGTTTTGCTTTTATATCCAAATTTTGGAGTGACGGCATTCATAATATGCTCTGTATCATACCTTAAAAAAGTGACGGCTGTAAAAGAAAGTTGTTATATCCATGATAGATTAGTCTTGTCTTTAGTACCATACCATTCCGTTCAAACCACTTTTCAGTTTTACTCAGATGGACGGCATGGTTTATCTACCGACCTTCCGCCGATTCGATTCGAGTTCGATTTTCCACGCAATTCTTTTTGCGAATCACGAATTATTGTCCTGAGTCTAAATATACTTAATTTGCGTGTGGTGACGGAGTAAGAATACAATTCATCATCCCTTCTCTTGTCCGTGGATGTCGTAAAAAACGACTAAAGCGCAACTATGCAAGAGAAGGAAAATTCAAAATGAAATCCTATACTAACATATTGGACCAGCGTGGAATAGTAGGTCAATTTTCCGTTATATTCTGGAGGAGGCACTCGGCATAAGACTAGGGGCATTTCCCGTGAAGCGGACAGGAAAAAAGTATCCGATTTTGTTCATAACTTTTTGTTTTGTTAAAGACTCTGCACTAAGGAAAGAATCCTTGTATTGCGGGGGACTTTACAAACATATAATTAACGGACACAAATTACATCACAAATTGAATCAATTTTACTTCCATAAGACTTGATTAAATGTACATAGTGACTTTTTTGTCTAGTTACGAATGTATGTGTCTTCAAAGAATTATAACAATTTGAGGAACTTATTTTTCGATAGCTATTACGTGAAGCTTCACGAGAAAAACCTCTGAATGCAACCTCTATATCGTTGCAAAAGTAATGTTATGGTCAATTGGAAACATCAAATAAAATTCTTTCTAGGTGGCTACTGCATAAAGAAGATGGACCATCATTGTCCCTGGATAAACTGCTGCGTGGGTCATGCGAACCATGGTTACTTTACAATGTTTCTCATATCTGCTGTGTTTGGATGTTCTCAAGCAGCTGTAGTAAGTATTATTATGAATGAATATGACTTGGTTACGAAGTAAGATATCAATTATCTTTTCGAGTTTTGGAGGGAACATGAACGTGTTATGTTTACGGTATTATATTACATGCATTATCATAGCGTTTTAGCATCTTACATTAATAGAAATGGTATTTCATTTAATGTAATGCAGGGAAAGTGCTAACATTTTATGCCAACCTGTCCAGCGAGTAATATTATAAACTAGTGATGTTATTCAGCTTCGTAACCTTAACCGAAATTATCGGGTATCCGAAAAGCTGTTCGAAACCGTTATCGAAGCAGATATAATAGTTTTGGATAATTTTGGATAGGGTAGGTATCTGTATAAAACAGACTTTTTTTTTTTTTACTGCAAACGGTGGCAAACGAGCAAACAGTACACCTGATGGTAAGTGTTGCTGCCGCTCATGGACCTTTACAAGGCCGTTGCCTACCGCGAAGAAAGCGAAGGGAGTGTGAATGCGTGCATTGAGGCTCGATGATACCAAGGGCACCACCAAAACCCTCCACACGCAATTACCCTCAGAAAGTTGGGCTTCCGGCTCTCTCGCTCACCGAACGAAGCGCAGTAACAAATTGCTACTACTCAGACGTCGATTTTCTGCGAGAGCATGGTACTGCCCCGGACGGACCGGCCCGCGGCTGTAGACAGCACACAAAGTTTCACATATACTCCTTACGTATAAAGTGTATATATAATATTTATTTATAGGATCGCTGTTATAACGGACCTTTAAATAAATATTATATATACACTTTATACGTAAGGAGTATATGTGAAACTTTGTGTGCGAGAGGTGGATAACTGCCACAAGTTACAACTGGTTGAACGTAATCTGAACATAAGTCCCTCCAAAACAATAATACAATAATCATCATGCTTAACTTACCAATTCACTAAATAACCAATATCTGTAATTGAAACTATTCGAATCTATTGAATAATCCGAAATAATTTCTTATCTGTAATAGTATCTAAACCTGCTGCTTATTTAAGTAGGGAGGGACAGTATCCGAAAAGGTATTTCAACGGGCTGGCTACGGACGGCAAGGAACTTCTTACTGGTGGCCGGCCCAGTGGCAACGGTGGGTTGTGGGGCCGCGCGCCGTCCTTTCGTCGCACTGGACAGAATGGACGGCGGGTGTGCGAACCATAGTCCGCCAAAAATCGGCGGCTTTTAAGACATCCACGGGCAAATGAGGGGTAGTCGAATATTGTATTTTAATCCGTCACCACCCGGTGAAGCTCATGCGCAGCTATGACAAAAACTGCTGCTGCTGATAGTAGTTAAGATACGGACCTATTATACCAGTATTCTGGGTTCGATTCCCTCGTAAGGCAACACTTTGTGCGATCCACAAACTGTTTTCAGTTTGTTAAAGTCCTGCGAAATACAATAACTATTTCCTTAGTAGGTATCTTAAAAAAGTGGATTTATCTGGTGAATTCAATCCAAAAAGAAAATAAGAAAGACCATAGGGCAACGCAAAACCCTTATCCTATACACCCTTCTGCATTGTTTGTAGTAAGGAAATTTTTATACCTTCTGGATTCAGTTGTACATTGTTGTCCTTACAGAATAAATCTATTATTCCAGGTGTTATCAATATGTATGTATCACGCCATAAACCGTGTGTGGTACATTCACAATGGTACAGGTCGTGAGCCCATGATCTACGTGACCCTCACCACTCTGCTGCTGTCACTACTTGCTATAGGCATGGCAGTAGGAGTTGTATTGGCTGTTGGAGCGCTGTTATATTTACAAGTGAGTACAGATAGCTGCTGTTGCCCGCTTGTACTAACGACATCTACATTTTATGTAAGGTTTCTAGCATATTAAACCATGCTGGCGAGACGAGGTTTTTAATTGTCTTGGGACTCGCAATAAATATAACTAGAAAAAAAAAAAGCGTGCGTACAAAATACGCCTGTCAGAAATAAAACTTCTTTGGTGCCACGTGTTTTTGTCAATATAAAAAAAAAGAAAAATATAAAACAAAAATATTACTACTCGTAGCTAACGCTCGCGCTGGCCTGTAACAGGTATACTACGCGCATGCGTTCGAATGCCACACAATCATTCTCGCTCTGTCTCTTTCTATTCCCGTAGCGTTAAACGTTTAACGCAACCTTGTTGGCAGTCGCATTAGAAGTTTCACTTTAAAAGAAAAATAGAAGTTGGAATGTTGCCACTTCCCTCCTATGCAAAGCGGGAGACATGAAGAAATATTGGTTAATAAGCCAATAGGTAAAATGATGAATAGCTACGTGAAGCGGTGCAATACAGCACCACGGATGTGACAGATTTTAAGTGGCCTATATGCCTTAAGATCCGAAGTTAGTCGAGTTCAAGAATTATAATTTTTCTTTCTCTGTTAGTGTCGAGCAAATAGTATACCTGTGTGCCTACTCTTGAATCTCGATTCCAATCCTAAATCCAATCGCAGCTCGAACTTCAGCAAATTTGGTACACTTGAAAGCGACACTAGAGCACGATTGGAATCAAATTCGGTGGAATATTTTTGAACTAAATGAATTCGACTCTTCGATTAAATCAAATATTTACTACTCCCGACGCGATTTTGTACGTAGTTTAAAATAGTTAATGTTGCACAATTGCAAGGAAGCGTCTTTGTAGTGATCGAGTTCGATAACGTTATTAATTTGAAATAAGAAAATACGACACATTTGGTGATAATAACAACGCCAAACACGAGGAATTCATTCTCCATTTTGTTCAAGAGTACCAAATATAAGTTTGGTGAGATTGGAATTAAATCGGATTCGAAATTAGAATGGATTTCCAGAGTAGGCACACTGGTAAGTGATACTGCCCATGGACCATTTCTAGATTGTTGCCAATCGTGAAGCAAGTGAAGAGAGTGTGAAAGTGTGCAATGAGGTTCAGTGATATTAAAGGCATCACCAAAACCACACGCAAATACCCTCAGAAAGTTGGCCTTTTGGCTTTCTCGCTCATCAAACAAAGTCATCATCATCTTGCTCTTATCCCAATTACTTGGGGTCGACGCAATATGTCATCTGTTTTGACATATTGCAAAAAGTTTCGGCAATGACTTTTATGACCGGCCGCCTGCCTGACGTCAACCCTCCTTGGGAATGTAATCGTTGACCCAAATGGTACCAGATGGAGTTGGTCCGGGTCAATCTAGGGCTCTTAGTCGTCTTTTACGACACCCACGAGCAAAGCAAGGGTTGGTAGTATTTGAAGCCGCTACCACACAGTGCTCGCTCACCAAACAAAGTGCAGTAACAAATTGCTACAACTCAGACGTCGATTTTTTGTGAGACCGTGGGGTAGTAATCCCGGTCGGACTGATGGACGGGGCTGGTAATCATGTGTTATTCTTTCAGATCAGAGGTATACTACGTAATCAAACTACTATAGAAGACTGGATAGTGGAGAAGGCTGTTGGGCGTCGTGAAGAACAAGGCTTACCACCGTTCGTGTTCCCATATAACGTTAGTTGGAAGGAGAACGTTAATCAAGTGCTGTTCGGCTCTAGGTACAATGGAATCAATTGGCCTGTAAAAGAAGGGTGCGGCACCTACGACTTGACAGTAAGTTGGTTATTACATAGGGAAGTTATCATCATCACCATAATCCTTCAGCCTCTCGCCGTCCATTGCTGGCGGTACTCTCATGTTGCGGTACAACGCGGGATCCATTTTTTTAAAAGGACCTTGCACTAATGTAATAGTCCTTGTTTTGCGGGGGACTTTACTAACATAATTAACGAATACTCAGAAGAACAACTTGTGGATCGTATAAAATGTTGTCCTGAGTGGGATTCGAACCCACGCTACTGGCACACTGGTAACTTAACCATTACGCCATCTGTGCAGTCGATGCTGCTTGTATCCAACGATGTCCCGTAACTTTCATCAGGGCGTCAGCTAATGGGCGGTATCGCACAATGCGTAGTCCAATACGTAGTCGCCATTTGAGAACCTATCTTCCCCAGCGGTTGTCGATTCGTCGAGCGATATGGCTTGTCCATTCAGCGAATTAATTCTGCGTGCTATATCGGTTACACCCTTTCTTCTACAGCCTGCCATATTTCGGATTCTATCTCGCATAGAATTCCATAGCAGCATAGCCAGCTATCCAGCATGCTTGCATGACTTTGAATTTGGTTATGAGGCCTACATTTAAAGACCATGTTTATCATCATCATCTATTAAGCTCATATACGTCCCACTGTTGGGCTCGAGCCTCCTTCGTAATAGGAGGGAAATTGACCTTACCATACCATGCTGGTCAGACAGATTGGTATAGGGCTTTATTTCGAGTTTTCCTTTTCTTGCATAGATGTTATATCCGTATTATATCACTTAGTCGTTCTTGTGACATCCACGGGCAAGATGGAGATTTGTATTATATTATTTTTTTATATTATTTGTATTATAAGAAGACGGAGTGGTGATTTGTATTCTTACTCCGTCACCACGTTTATATATAGGAGAGATTATAGGGCGTTATAATGTAGGGATTTCAGAGTATTTCTGAAGAGTTAGCTCATAGTACAACTTGCTCCACGCCTGGCTTGAATAAAGGAGTAAACGAAATGTTATTCAAATGTATCTTTCATACTTTAGATACCCTGTTCAATTGAAGAAAACTGGTTGCAATTTGTGTAAGTTTGCACAAACCATGTCAACCTTTTACCTATAGCTCAAAAACTATTTAATATAAACACCAAATTTTATATATCGATATTTTTTATCAATAAGTGAAATATTTAGAAGAACACAACCTTTCAATATGTGCTGTAAGGGGTAATGCAAGTGTTGGTAGTATATGTAGACGCCATAACAAGCATAACATATGAATATTAAAATGTTTCTATAAATCACAGTGTGAGCAGAAAGCCCAGAAAGAAGATAAACGCATCCGTTCCCGTTTATATACTGCGGTGGATACTTACGGTGGGCGCTGGTTCCCGTTGCTGAGTAGACCACGTGCGGCAATATCAGCGCCGTGCACCGATGAGTCAAGATTACCATTGCGACCTGGAGACTTAGTTCGTGCCACTAGACAGAGACGGTTCGTTATATACATCCATTTTTTTATTTTACGATCAGGTCTTTTTTTAGGCTAATCGCACCATACATTCCCACTATCTTAACTCCTGTAAGTCAGGATCCACAATGGCCTTCACAGATCACACCGAAGTTTGACCCTCTGGTAGTCCTGGGGAATGTAATTAGAAAATTTAAACAGGAGGAGTTGGAAGAGATTATTTCCACTTCATCATCATCATGTCGGCTCATATACATCCCACTGCTGGGATTCGATCCCAGGCTCGAGCCTCCTCCAAAATTGGAGGGCAATTGACCTACTATACCATGCTGATGTACAGTTGTTATATGCATAACTAGCAATCCGCCCTCGCTTCGCTTCGGATTCAGTCGCCTTACGCGCGTAGTTCCCGTTCCCGTGGGAATACCGGGATAAAATATAGCCTATGTTACTCCCTGATATTATAGCTTTCCAATGGTGAAAGAATTTTTAAAATCGGTCCAGTACTTTTTGAGTTTATTCGTTACATACAAACTTACAAATTTTACCTCTTTATAATATTAGTATAGATATATCCATAGTCGCCCTTTACGCCACCCTCGGGGAAGGTTTTAAAAATGTTTACTGCGTCACAGCCTATATCGGAACTGTTTTGCGACTGAACTAATAGTGCGATCGTAATCTACTAATATTTGTAAGGGACTTAGATATTTCCATCCATCCAGCAGCCCGTACACGTCCACTGTTAGCTTTCCCCATGAGAATGTCACCTAGAACAGTCCTGTGCCACATGCATCCAACAGCTTCCTGCGGCTTTAAGATGTCAGTACATAGGGCATCGTCCTACGCTACGCTATAGATACTTTTAAAATGGGTTTTCAATCCATTATATAGTTTTTATAATTCTCCCCTTATATTAAATGTATTTTCCAGGCACTGGTTATTTGGCGAGAAAGTTATAGGGGATGGAACAGAACGAGGTCCACGGGGATGGTTCCCACGGGATGCAGTGACACCAACGGATCACCTCGTCAAAAGCAAACCTGACTAGCTAGACTTGTATGCAACGTATCGAGTGTTGTTAGTGTAAACTGTGTCTCATATACAAACTAGTGTGTATATTTAATTGTATCTAATATACATACACTGAAGTGCTAACAAAACCAGCTCTTGAGATATAGACGCGTTATATTATTAGTGTGGTTATTGCGAAGTGAAGACTTAATATACACAAGAGTGTAAGTCATTGTTGAATATACATGCATTGAAATGTATACATAGCTGTATTTAAAATATTTATATAAGTTGATGTAATTTATATAAATGAGTGTGAAACTACGTCTGTATGTATATTACATAAAAAAGTATATATATATATATATATATATATATATATATATATATATATATATATATATATATATATATACATTCTAGTGTATAATATTGATATGATATACACTGGAATGTATATAACACTGTAAACATGTACAAAATAATTCGCCAAAATCCTTAAATCTTAACTAATGATATTATATCATTGATATTTATGATTGTGTATATGTATTATTGAAAAGGTTTATGATAGATAGCAAATTCCCGTGGTTTTATCCGCGTAGTGCCCGTTCTCGTCGGAATATCGAGATAAAATAAATTACTCCTTAAACAGATAGCTATCTGGTAATAAAATATTATCCATGTCGGTGCAGCCGTTTTGGTGATTACTCGGAAAACATACGAAATTTAAAAAAGGATTTAAACACTGATATTTATACCATATCTATGCCTAAAACTCATAAGTATTGTGTATGTTGTGAAAATAGCCATGTGAGCATAAAAAACGTGTTATTTTGACATTACATATAGACACTTCAATTTTATTTATTTGTGTAAATGATTTTGTAATCGGTACGGCTATATAATATATAGTTTATGTATTACATTAAGCATAAGTTTAAGCAGTAAAGTAAGTATAAAATGATATAAATAAGTTATAATTTTATATGTGTATATTGAAATTTAAGTCGAATCAAAAATAATTTAATTTCTTTTAGAGTCTCTTAATTTTATTACAGAATGTAAGCAGATGTGTAAAATACGTATTTAGCTGCAGTTTTTAATCATTTAAATCGGAAGCTATTGCCGCCTACTGAGTTCATGTTCTCGTGATGTTTGAATTTTGATGATAAATAAAGTCGAATGACATAGTTTACAAGATTGGGACTTATACTTTAGAAATAGCAATTAATGTCATATTAATAGAATTTTCGCGTGCTTATAATTAATACACTTGAATTGCGGCTTTATATCAAGACTGATTAGATTGCAAGTGTAGAAGATAACACGAGATTGACTGAACACCAAACTTATAAGCATATTTGTAATAAGAAATTTTATTATTTTATCCGTTTTAACAAGACTTGTATAAAAGACATGGTATTATATTATTCTTTTTTATTTTTAACGTGTTTCTGTTTAATTGTTTGTACTTGTGATTTAATAAATTGTCTGTATACACATAAGTGTGCGCTATAAAGATACAAATAGGTGTGAGACGTGATTATACGCACAAATGATATTTTTAACAATTTTTACTTACATTACTGAGATTTATCATTGAATATTTGGTTATTTTACGCTTTTTTTTAATAAATTTAAATCTAGCAAAGATCTCAGTTTTACTTTTTTTTTATAAATTATAATAACATAGGGATTATGTAAATACATCTACACTATCTTGGTTTGCGGCAGACGTAGATTCGTATCTATTAGTTGACGTAAATGTTATGAGTATTTGCATATGATGACAAAGTAAGATTATAATTCACCGCCCGCTTTTTTACCCCCTGGGTGTCGTAAAAGACGATCGAACTATATGATATGTAGAAAACAGCATTGGAAGGAAAATTCGACATAAAACTCTATACCAACACCCCTGACCAGCGTGGTATAGTAGGTCAATTTCTCTCCTATTGTGGAAGAAGCTCGAGCCCAGCAGTGGGACATCTATGAACTGAAATAATGATGATGTGAATGTTGTAAAGGCAAACAATATGACGACGATGGATAATCATCTCGACTTTTAAGCAACTAGGATTATGGAATGTTTAGTAAATTATGAAATATAACTTAGTAAAATATACGTAAAATAAAAATTAAAACAAGATTGTTTTGTTATGAAATTAATGGCAAATAAATTAGTTATGTAAAACATTTGAAAGTAGAATATTAAAAACCCAAAAATATCACATGCAATTTAATATTTATAAATTAGTGAACATTTGCCATTTAAATTTAGAATATGCTATAGTGGATTATGTGCATTTTCATGTTCACACTGGTCAGATGGTTTGGTAAAATGCTTTATCTCGAGGCTTCCTTCTAGATCTGCATATTGTATCCCATAGTCGTCTTTTACGACATCCACGTTCCAGCAATGGAAGGATTTACATCACTTAATTAAATATTATACTTTTGCCAAAAGAATTCTTCTAAAAATTGGTTATTTTAATTATAAAATCAGGTTAAAATGCATTTATTTTGTAAAAAATAGTTTATTGTGTAATAGGAATTAATTGGTATGGTACGGAATGTGAGATTTCGACCGGTTTTTGAATATATGTATGTAAAACACTGTTATAAATATAAGAAATTTTATTTAGTCGTTTTTATACTTTCTGTTTTATACCTATTCCTAATGTTTAAGCGAGCATTACACATTGTAAATAAAACTATTTTACACAGCGTTCATGGTCGCTGTAAAGTGTTCGAAACGCCGGCGAATCAAAATTCAAATATAAACTTGATAAAATCCGTAAAATAGTTTTATAACAATGTTTTGTACTGGTTTAATTTTGTGATTTTTATAGTCTTAAGTAAAATTGTTTTTATATGAATAAAATAATTGTATTCTATGAATTTGTTTATTTTTTTTATATTGCAAAAACTAGCAAACAGTACACCTGATGGTAAGTGTTACTGCCAGCATGGACCTTTGCTAGGCCGCTGCCTACCGTGAAGAAAGTGAAGGGAGGGGGAATGCGTGCAATGAGGTTCAATGATACTAAAGGCATCATCAAAACTCACTACACGGAAACACCCTCAGAAAGTTTATTGCTTTCAAAGGTTACTAGTATTTATATTTATGAATGCCAGTCCCAGTGATAGGTTAAGAATACGTTATGTCATCCTTGCTTTCTTAATCGTAGAAAATGTCTGCTGAAACCATGAAGAGAGCAGTAATCCTACGAATTTCACAATATCGACTGTAATCACTAACTTGGCTGTCTTTCATTGTTATGTGTATCATCTTGCAGCACAGATGTCGTAGTTGTTAAGATACCGACCTACAGTGCCAGTGCCGTGGGTTCCAATCCCACGCAGCACAACACTTTGTGCGATCCCCAAATTGTTAGTCTGAGTCTGGATGTAATTTGTGTTCGTTAATTATGTTTGAAAAGTCCCCCGCAATACAAGGATTATTTCTTCCTCAGTGCAGGGTATCTTTAAAAAATAATAATCTAAACAGTCAAACACATGTTGGTGTAATATAAGAACAACCGTCATCATCAGCCTGCTTTTATCCCAATAGGGAATATGCATGATTTTTTTTATTTTTTTGAACGTTTCTACCATTACGCTAAAAAAAATTTTTTTAAATCGCTATTATTTATGGGCGATGTAAACGCGACTACTTCGGCGCGCGTATTCTGTGACGTCAGAGTTCTCGACACTCGTACAAGTTGCTAGGGCTGCCAACTAAGGCTATTGATATTTTTATAAATATCGTTTTTCGACATATCGATATTTTACAATGTATCAATACCGAGGGTAAAAATAAAAAAAATCGATATGTCGATAAAAATATCGATATTTTTATTATTATTACGATTATTAAATATATTATATCTTATTTACCTTGCAGCTTTTATTCCTCCGAGTTTAACAGACATTAAATCTGAATTAGACGCGAAATATGTTGTCATCATATACACGTCTATTTTAGGAAGATTATCTGACTATACTTTGACGGAACCAGTTTCAGTCATTGTAATAAGACTTATTCACAAGATTAATACTTGAACACAGAAAACTAATAACTCATTATGAAATAACTGGGTAACAATACAAAATAATTAGATGATGCGACTTGGAGGGAAAAAATCGATTTTGTAATAATCGATTTTTTGTTCTTTAAAATAAATCGATGATAAAATAATCGATTAATTAAAAAAAAATCGATTATAAAATAATCGATTAATTAAAAAAAAACGATTATAAAATAATCGATTAATTAAAAAAATGAATTATAAAATAATCGATTAATTAAAAAAATCGATTTTAAAATAATCGATTTTTTTCTCCTAACAGGATTATGATGACTTTTTATTAGGAAATGTGAGCTTTATTTTCTAACATAGTATGATGAATTTTGATCGAATTTCGAATAATAAAAAATCGATTAATAATCGACTTTTATTATTTTGATAATCGATTGTAAAAATCGATTATTATAAAAATCGATTTTTTTCACATCCCTAAAAATAATCACTAGAAACAAACAGCAACTTGATATCACAAGGTTCTCCTATCCAAGGTTCAAGGAAGGCTGTTGATAAAATATCGATATGTCAAAATATAGATATTATTATTTAAAAATATCGATACTTAATACTGAACTTTTTTTGGACGATAATAAAAAAGTACGTATCGAGGGTCGATATTTATTTGAATAAATTTGGTGTTTTATCTTTTCTTCTTAAAGTATTTATTCTACAAAATCACCGTAAACTTAATCTACTGTGGAACATGGCGTGAAACTGATGATCAGTTATCACTCCTAGAACTCCTAGAATTTGATAAAAAAAAAAGCTCGGCACGGCAACCCCGCAATGAACGAATTTAAAGAGTGGTCATGGGGAAAATATCGAAAGGTCGATATTTTTTTCGTTATATTGAACTCCGATATTGATATATTTAAAAATATCGATATATCGAAAAACTATATTTTACTATATTTTTTTAATATAGACAGCCCTAACTAGAAGACTCGGGTGTCACGTGTTCAAAACGTGACATCATAGTACTCCAACCAATGCGGTGCGTTTCAGAAATTTTGCGCGCGAATCTCAAAAGAGGCACTTTTTGATAATTAAATTTAATTATTAAATAATGATAAAATTAAAAAATAATTGTATAGGTACGTTTTTTAAGCAATAAAGATTACAAATAAAAATAATTTGTTCATTCTGGAGTTTCGTGCATATTCCCTATAACTTTGGTTCGAATCAATATCGCTGCTTTGCGAGAATAGTGGCACAAATGAAAATTAATGATTTTAGAAAAGGGCATTTTTAAATCCATACTAATATTATAAATGCGAAAGTAAGGATGTTTGTTTGTTTGTAAAGCTTTCACGCTTAAACCACCGAATCGATTTCAAAAATTCTTCCACCAATGGAAAGCTATAATATCAGGGAGTAACATAGGCTATATTTTATTCCGGTATTCCCACAGGAACGGGAACTACACGGGTTTAAGCGACTGAAACCGAAGCGAAGCGAGGGCGGGTTGCTAGTTGTTTTATAAATGTGTTAGTCCTCCCGGTCGACTTGGAGATACAAAGGCGTGGGTCCATGTATTATTCCAATAGGGAAAATATGATTAACAATTTTCTTTTACCACGCGATCTTAATAAAATTACTAGGCTTTTTGCGCCGCAATCCGTCGTGTACGATACGCTCCTGACCGAATGGAAGGAAAGGTGGGATTCGTCAACAAAGGGTCGTCATCTATATCTATTCTTTCCATCTGTTCGTGAACGTTTAGAGAGAACTTGGCTAGAAATTGACCACTATGTAGCCCAATTCCTCACAGGCGATGGGAATTTTAGAAGTAATATATTCTATTTTAAACTAGTAGATTCACCATTTTGTCAATGTTCGGCTTCAAACTCCGATTTTGAACAAACAGCTAATCACATCCTTTGGGAGTGCATTCTTTGGCACAACGAGCTGGACCTCATGTTAGACAGTCTGCACATACGTCTGGGGTAATATACTATTCGGACCTCGTAGCAACTCGAGAAAATTTCCGTGCGTTCAGGCGCTTTTGCCATACCTACTATTGTAACCAAACCTAAAGCTCACAAATAGGTCTATTAAGCTCTCTCCAATCCGTGGTGCTGTACCGCTGCGTTTCACGTAGCTGTACAAATTCTTATTTACTGGCTTATTAGCCAAATTTGTTTCATATCACCCGCTTTGCATAGAAGTGGAATCTTTCCAACTCCTCCTGTTTTTCTTTTGTAATTAAATTTGTTGCGGGTCCCAAGACAATTAAAAGCGTTTCCCGGGACTTCCTGAGGGTCAAACCTCGGTGTCTTATACGGAAACCATTGTGGCTCCTGGCTTACAGGAGTTACATTGGTGGGAATGTGTGGTGGGATTAGTCCCAAAAAAAATGTTTAGTGCATACCATATTTAAATGATTTATTGAGGCTGACTATACTGATTAATAGAAAATGCCTCTATTCACGATAAAATGCAAGGATTTTAGACAGTGGCGGACTAACCGGGGGGCGGAAGGGGCGGACCGCCCCGGGCCTCTGGTCTTGGGGGGCCCCCAAATGCCTCCTCGTTGCCCTGATCGAGTCATAAACAAGACTTTAAAAATGTGCTTAGCACCTTCATAACTTCATCAAGATCAAAACACTACAGCCATCTAGACTTATTACGCGGTACTAATATTCTTTTTAACTTTGCTGAACGTATCCAATACGCTGGAGGAATTCCCGTCTTTGTAGCTGGATCTTCCACAGGAATCCCTGAATGAATGAAGTGCAAATAATTCACTCCTGTACGCCTACACTCACCACATTGCTTGTACTTCAATACTTTTTGACCATTTGTATTTCAGTTGCATCACGCGAGAGGAGATTTTTGAAACTTAACTCATTAACGATCGAGAATCTTATTTTTTTTTATCATTTTTTAGGCAAATTGTCATCATCAAAAACGAGAATTTTGAAATGAAAAATACGGTCTCCCATACTTTGCCGTGTGCTCTTTCAGAATCTGGGGCTGAAATTGAGATTTTCCCACTACAAAATAAATATCGCCACTTTTAAACAAAAAACCAACCAACCATGTTTTTTTCTCGTAGAACGCCGAATGACCCCCTCTTTTTTTTTTCCACCATGAGTGCACTAAATAGTTGCAGTTGAACGATGATTTTCTTTAATTTATAAAAATCTATGTTTTTACCCCAAAATGGCGATTTTCACCCTTTAAGTGGTGTGCGAAATTTCACGTTTCGCGTAAAATAGAAAAAAATCGGTCCTCCACGATAATTGGTATTTCGGGGTTTTTTTAGATCGCTGATTACGATTCTGTCATTAAAATTTGAATATTCATGATGGCGGATCCAATATGACCAAACGAAAATCAAAAAACTTATTTGAATTGGGCACTCGGGGATTTTCGAGGTCGGTGATTACGAAACTGCACTCAAGATTTGTAAGTTCAAGAAGGCGGATCCAATATGGCCGACCAGAAATGTAAAATCTTTTTTGAATAGAATGAAATTGAGCACTCAGGGGTTTTCGAGGTCGGCAATTACGATACTGCCCTCAAAATTTGAAATTGCAAGATGGCGGATCCAATATAGCCGACGAGATATACATATAAAAACTTATTTGGATCGGGTGAAATCGAGCACTCAGAGGTTTTCGAAGTCACTGATTATGATTCTGCCCTCAAAATTTACCACGTTCACATCGTTGTCTCTGGTTTGCGCTAAGAGTAAAATAAAAACGTGACGCGTTATGTTGGATCCGTTATTGTGAATTTTCAAATTCTGAGAACAGAATCGACATCAGTAACCTCAAAAACCCCCGAGTGCTCAATTTCACTCGATTCAAATAAGCTTTTGGATATTCGGTCGGCCATATTGGATCTGCCATTTTGATTTTTTTAATTTTGAGGGCGGAATCGTATTCAGCGACTTCGAAAACTCCCGAGTGTCCAAGTCACCCGATTCAAATAAGTTTTTAGATTTTCGGTTGGCCATATTGGATCCGCCATCTTGAATTTTCAAATTATGAAGGCAGAATCATAATAAGCGACCTAAAAACCCCGGGATTGGCCCAAAAGCAAAAGAAAAAAAAAAACCCCGGGATACCAATTTTCGTGAAAATTTGCTTTTTTTTCAATTTTTTTGCGAAATGCAAAATTTTGCTCGCCGGTCAAGGAGTGAAAAACGCCATTTCGGGGGTGAAAATATTGATATTTACAAATTCAAAAATTCGTCGTTCAACTACAACTATTTAGTACACTCATGGTTGAAAAAAGAGGGGGTCAGTCGGCGTTTTCTATGAGAAAAAAGTCATAAAAAAAATGAAAAAAAAAAAGATTTTCGGTCGTTAATGACTTAAAACTAATTAAAAATTATCTTCGATCTACAATGGGTCAAGAGCGACTGGTTAATCTAGCCCTGCTTTCAATAGAATGAAAAATTTCAAAAGAAATCGAATTCACAGAAGTTATTGAGGAGTTCAGTAAATTGAAGGCACGAAAACAGATAGGTATGATTCACTACAAAATAATAAAAAAAACTATCTTTTTATTATATCAATTTTTTTTTGTCGGTCGATTCGTATTTTATTTTCCTCACCCGTATCCATTCCATATTGTAGGTATATTGTATGTAATGTTTATTTAGCCTAAATAATTTAAGCCTCATTTAAATTTCACTTGCCAAATTTTAACGAAATAAACATAAACACTTTTTATACATACAAATATGAACTGAATAAAAAGCTTGTAAAACTATTTTGTTTTTAAAGTTGGGGGCCTTATTCAACTGTGCCGCCCCGGGCCTCTGACAGGTTTAGTCCGCCACTGATTTTAGATAAAAGGATCATTTGGCACACAATATTCAATTTTACATAATTTTGAGTTACGTCTATTTTCTCGCAAACCAATGATATGTAGGTACTCTTCTTTCATAGTACATATTGCAAAAGTTATCGTCGTCTTTTACGATGTAAGGTAGTGTTCGTAAGCGTAACCGCTATCACACAACAACGTCATCATCATAGCAGCTCACGTACTTCCCACTGTTGGGCTCGGGCCTCCTCCACAATGGGAGGGAATTTGACCTACTATACCATGCTGGTCAGACATGTCGGTATAGGGTTTCACTTCAAGTTTTCCTCCTCTTGCACAGATGTTAGGCGCATATTATATCCCATAGTCGTCATTTACGACATCCACGGGCAGGAAATGGGGTGGTGAATTGTATTCCTATTCATAATATCGCTATATTTTTCTTTTCATACTTTATTGAAAAAGTAGGCAATTCGTAATATAAAATTCGTAAAAAAAATCTATAGCCGTCTGAAAAGCTTAGTAAGCCAAATTCTTCGTTGAAGAAGCCTTTCCTTAACAATAGGAAGTGTGTGGGCGATAATGTAAGTATTCTTCGTTTCGCCACTAAGGGTTTACTAGCGGTCTCCATTTAGTAGCTGTGATCGTGGTCAGGTTCTTGGTAGCGTCCGAAAAAAAAAGTCCCTTGTTTTATAAGAATATAATGTGTCACCCAGCGATTTCGTTGTGGATTTAAACTATTTTTAAGAGTTTGTATGTAGGACCTATTTTCTGTATTTTTCTGATTTTATTGATTTTATGCAACGATAATAAAAAAAAACTGTCGTCATCACACGGTTTTTTACGTAAATGTAAGTAAGAATACAATTCAGTACTCTTTCATGCCCGTGGGTGTCGTAAAAGACGACTAAGTTGTTATTATATGGCAATAGTGGGTTAACAAATATTCCTCCGTCTGTGGAAGAGGCTTGAGCTCCATACATATGAGCTGAGATGATATAGATGGAAAAAAAAAACAAAACCATTATTTACGTGTAAAAATGTTTATTGTGCATTAATAATAAATTATTCTCAAACACACAAAACATTTCTGCGAAGCGTAAATTAGATTTCACAATAAGTTAGCTTAATACATAAATGATATAAATGATAATATATCCAAACGCTGAACGTTTTATCACCAATTTTTTTAATAATTAATAAATGCAAATTATATTTAACTTTGACATTCATTCAAACTTTAAATTTACAATTGCCTGAATTAATATTATAACGTCTTTGTCAAACTGTTGTACTTTACTCAACTCAATCTCACAATCCTTACATTAATTATTACGTTAATATTATTATAAATCTTACAATTTATTTTATTCGACGGTATTAATGTTAAAAATATATCATATGGAATATAAAAAAATGTCACAGAATATGCGAGGACGATTTTGCTGCAAACTGGTATACACAAAAACTAGATGTTGACCAAACTGGATGAATAGAATTCTATTTTCAAAAATTAATATATTTAAAAACCGCGAAACTTTATAATGACATCAATTGTGCCAACTTAATAAATAGTCATTTTAATTTAAGAATAATGTAAAGTTAAATACGATATTATAGAAGTTAATGTACCTACTTCATTCTATTCACCATATTTCATAGCCGTGAATCGGTTCTATATAGTTACTTTATATATTTGTTAGAAAATATTTATCGATACGAATTATAAATCGTTAATTCGTATCGCAACATCCATTTCCAAACACTTATTCGTTAGATAAAATACGACTGTTTGTTAAAGTCATTCCCAGTTTGCCAGCGATCGTCGTTCCCCTGCCTCCCTCTTAATACTCGTTTTCTTCGTCGAGTTCTCCCTCGGTGGAGTCTACTCCGACCTCCTCATAGTCTTTCTCTAATGCGGCCAGATCCTCGCGTGCTTCGGAGAACTCTCCTTCCTCCATACCTTCGCCTACGTACCAATGTACGAAAGCACGTTTTGCGTACATCAGATCGAACTTGTGATCAAGTCTGTAATTGAAATTTTAAACATAATTATTATTACACTCTAATTCTATATTTGGCATATTTAATCGTTTCATACACGGTTGTAGATATATTTTGAGAGTTCAAATAACTAGAAATGTTTAAAATAAAAAAAAAATATATAAAAACTAGCAACCCGCCCTCGCTTCGCTTCGGTTTGAGTCGCCTTACTCGCGTAGTGCCCGTTCCCGTGGGCATATCGGGATTAAATATAGCCTATGTTACTTCCTGATATTATAGCTTTCCATTGGTGAAAGAATTTTTGAAATCGGTTCGGTGGTTTAAGCGTGAAAGCGTAATAAACAAACAAACAAACTTACTTTCGCAGTTATAATATTAGTAAGGATGACGTGTAGTCATCCTTACTAATACTAATATGTATTCTAGATATATTTTTCATGCATATTTTTATTGTTTAATTATATTGAAACCCTCTCCTGAAATTAAAACTTAACAAGGCAAGCGGTTTTATCCATTCTTGTTATTCTTTTATGGTGAAGGGTTGAAATTAAAATTGATTTATTTTCCCTGTCCATCTCCTTACATTCTTCCATGGAAGTTATAGAAGTCTACTAAACTCGCCCGTATATTTGTATAGAATATGTTTGTAAAGTCCCTCACAAAGCAAGGATTTATTAGTTCGGGGTTGCTGTCTTAAAAAAACAAATACTACTACTTCTTCTTCTTCTTTTTTGTCGTCTAAATGAATTGAATTGGCAATCAGCTACAAATACGAGCCATTTTTGCCAGTGTCGAGTTATAATTATCTTTTCAAGTTCTCAGTTTCTTCATGTCAGTAATGGTCTGTCAGTAAGTCAAAGTGACGCCCTCAACAGTGTAATGGCCACTGTTAAGGATATCTTCTGAGAATTTTGGTGGAAATACAAAGGTATGTATAGCAGTTTTATATCATATTCACTACACCTCAACAGTTCTGTCGCTATATATTATATAAAATGCCATCAAGATTATTTAACATAACACGTTAAAACACTAAGATATTGAATATAATACAAGAACACCACATGACACTTCAGATTCCCGGCAAAAACTCCCAAATACTACTACTAATAACATATTATAGGTACTACTACTAAAAACACTATTTATTTGTGTTTTAATCACAGTAAGTGTAACTTTTTTGTAGTTATAATCTTGTTCTTATACGAATTAATGAATTTAATTACGTGGTAAACATACCTAGCCCACGCTTCAGCGATGGCTGTGGTGTTGGACAGCATGCAGACAGCGCGCTGAACTTTCGCCAAGTCTCCTCCAGGAACCACGGTAGGAGGTTGATAGTTAATACCCACCTGTATTGGGCATATTTTGAGTAAACTTTGGGTTAGACATTTCCTTCCTTTTAATTTTAAGTGTAGCTTCATGAAGCGAGTATTTATGTATGTAGGTACCTACTATTTTTATTAATTAGGGCGAATGGGATTATAAAAAATTAACGGCAAGTAATGTCGATTTCCGTGTGGTGACGGAGTAAGAATACAACACCCCATCAAAGGATTAAATATGCATATAACATCTATACAAGAGAAGGAAAACTTGAAACGAAACTCTGTACCAACACGTCTGACCAGCGTGGTATAGTAGATCAATTTCTCTCCTATTGTGAAGGAGGTTCGAGCCCAACAGTGTAACGTATATGGGCTGAAAGACGAAGAAGAAAATAAAGTAATGTCGAACCAATTATTCTGGGCACGCCGCGTAGGTAGGCCTGGATCACTACCAATATAAGATTTCCTAATGAATTTTGATATGTTTACGAGTAATTAATATTTACGACCGATATTCGAGGCTTTGTATTGTATCGGTAATAATTAGTTACTCCGTGTATCATAAAATAACATTTAAACGTACCTTGAAGCCAGTGGGGCACCAGTCAACGAACTGGATAGTCCTCTTTGTCTTGATTGTAGCAATGGCTGCGTTCACGTCTTTCGGGACGACATCACCTCTGCACGTAAACAAAACTTCGATTAACATATTTTTTTTAAAAGACAGCACCATGCACTAGAGACGTAATTCTTGTGTTTTTTTTTTGTGGGTGGGCTGCGGTCGGCGCGCCTCCGCACCACTCCGTCCGGGGCGACAGAGGGGCTTAAGCACGCAACTCCCGCAACCCACCCGAAAACCACGTCGCCTTCGTCGTTGGGCCGACCACCGGAGCAGGATTACTTGACATCAGTGGTCGGCCCGACGGAATACCCCTTATTGGGGTACCCTCCCATCGACCGACGTCCCCCCCTCGGGGAGGACGTCGGTCTTTCCTCACGCGGTCGGCCTTTCGGCGGGTGACGGACTAATCCCCGGTCACGTCACCCCCGGCCTCGGCTAGGGCGGCATGAGGCGCAGGTAGTTGCGCCTACGCCGCCCCAGTCGCCGGCGGCGGATCTTCTCATCGAGGCTGCGCTCCTCGCGCAGGCGATCCGCCGCCTCCTTCCGCGAGATCACTGTCTCGCAGAAGGCTGCGACCGCGTCCCAATTCCCGACGCTGTCGACCATCGCCCTAGCGATAGCCGGCAGCGTCAGTTCCGTACCGATGATTGCGATGAGTTCACAGCGCTGCACTACCCAAGCCGCGCAGGTCTCGAGCGTATGGCGCGCCGTGTCCTCGTCGCAATCGCAGTGGTGGCAGGACGGTGTACTTTCCCTCCCAACGACCTTGTGCAGGTATTTGGCGAAGCACCCATGCCCCGTCAAAACCTGCACCAGTCGGAAGGAGAGCACCCCGTGCCGCCTCTCCAACCACTGCATCAGCACCGGCCGGAAGGTCTCCACGGTTCGCACCCCGAACCGAGGCCTCTCCAGCTGGACTGCCCAATGGGCAATGACGTCTCGGCGGGCGTCGACGCGCCAGGCGTTGAGATCCCTTAACGAGACCACACCGCCCCCCGCTCGCACCCCCGTCACCCGCCGATATAGTCCGGCGAGCATCTCCGCCTCCAGGTCCCACGGGGAAGTCCCGGCCAATAGGCACGCTGCCTCCGTCGCCACCGTGCGGTATCCGCGGATGGCCCTGACCGCCATGACCCTCTGTGGTCGCCACAGAAGGGCCCTAAGTCGGACGGTCATGGACCCCGCCCACACCGGTGCGCCGTACAGGGCCATCGACCGGATGACCCGACCGGATGAACCCCGCGTACAGCCGTCAGCACGCAGCGCTCGGTCCGCCCACGTTCGGCATAAGCCACGATAGGGCGTACGCCGCGCCGACGAGCCGTGGAGCGAGCCTGCGGAAATGCTCCCGGAACCACCATCGCCCGTCGAGCACCAGGCCCAAGTACCTCATATGGGCCCGGATGCTGATGTCGACCGAGTGGACGGTGATCGAGACGCCGATGGGAGGGCTCATATGGCGCCCATGGAACAAGAGGGCCTCCGTCTTGTCCAGGGCGACCCTCAACCCCAGCGCCTCGATCCGCCTGACGACCTCCTCGGTACCAGAGGTCGCCAGGCTTACCGCTTCTTCTAGCGTCCCACCGCGGGCTGTGACGAGCGTGTCGTCGGCGTAACAAATTACGCCTACGTTCCACAGGGTGGGTCTGAGGACCGACCCCTGTGGGACACCGCACGTCATGGGCGTTCGCACAACGTCCCCTGCTCGGTCGGTGCAGAGGACGCTGCGCCCCTCCAAATAGTCTGCCACTAGCCGCCTCAGGTAAACTGGCACCCCGTGATACCGGAGCGCCTCCCTGATGCAGCTGAATGGCAGACTATTGAATTGGCGTTGGCGATGTCTAGGGACACCACCAACAGCATTCCCCCGCCGGTGACGGCCTCAGTCGCCACGGCCCTCAGGCGTAACAGCGCCGCGATCGTCGAACGACCCCTCCTAAACCCAAACTGGGCGTCCGACAGATCGGGCCCCGTGCCGACGAGTAATTCTTGTGTTACGGGGGATTTAACAAACATAATTTATGGACACAAATTACATCCAGACTCAGAATAACAATATGTGGATCGCACAAAGTATTGTCCTGCATGGGATTTGAACTCACGAATCACGATTAATTGATTTCAAAAATTTCCGTGTTGTGACGGAGTAAGAATACATTTCACCACCTCTTATCTTATTCCGTGAGTGTAGTAAAAGACGACTAAGAAAATACAATGCGAATAACATCTATACAAAAGAAGGAAAAATTCCTTCGCCAACACGTTTGATGCGTTAGGGTTATAGGATATCAATTTCTCTCCTGCTGTGGACGAGGCTCAAGCCTCGCAGTGCGACGTATAGAAGACAAGGTGATGATAATTTTAAAAACAAACATTTTTTAAATTTAGTCTTCTACTTAAAACTGAGTAAGTTCTGTAGCTAAGCGTGTGACTGACAGTGATGATGTTTGAATCCAAATAGAGGAAAGAAAGAAAAGAAAAGAAGGCCTCAATAAAAGCACTATATATTTATGCTGGTATGGAATTAGATTTAAAAAGATTTATCTTTAAAAATACGTTTTTCGTCTATACTTACTTGAATTAATTATTGATGGTACCTTGTAAAAACATTCCCTTACCTTGAATATAAAGTGTTAGTCGTAGAAATATCTTTAATTATGACGTTAACATAAAGCCATAACATTAATATTAAAAGAAATTACCTGTACAACATACAACACGCCATGTATTTCCCGTGACGCGGATCACATTTCACCATCTGCATCATCAAAATAAAGATGAAATCAATCATCAATAATGTTTTTTTTTTAGATTTTAGTGTTTAGTTATCTGCACTCGTTAAAACTCTATGATAATCCTTTTTTTATTTAAAAGACAACACTTTTTCCTTTATGGTATTTTATGGTCTGGATATACTCCGCCTAATCTGTCCACGGCGACTGTTAGGCGGCGACGCATAAACTAATGTGTTCCGTTGCCATTGGGCCGACCACTGGTACTGATTTGCACTAATAGTATAGGATCCCGCTATACAACGACCTTCACCGAGATGTTTATTTGATGAAACTTATTTTTTATGTAATTTAATATATCAATAAATATATCGCATATGGGTTGCCTAACAAATTTTAGTCCAGAGTATGATAATTAATCATATTTAAAAAACATTTTTTTTAACATTGCACCGGTTTGATTATTAGACAAATTCTATACCAATCCAAAGTATGAAGCCCATAGAATATGCAAACGTTAGATTGCCTATTCTTTTCCGGCCACAACTCTCGGGTAGACAGGTCATCGTCATCGTCATCATCATCATCATCTTACTCTTATCCCAATTACTTGGGGTCGACGCAATATGTCATCTTCTTCCATACGGTCCTATCAGACGTCATCTCTGCAGTCACTCCCAGGCTATCCATGTCATGCCTCACGCAGTCCATGCATCTTTGCCTCGGTCTTCCTTTACTCCTAAAGTCTTCAACATTCATACCTAAAACTTTCCTCACAACATTACTTTCATCCCGCCTCATCACATGTCCATACCATGTCAGCCGTTCACTCTTTAACTTTTCCGTCACTGGCGCAACTTTCAAACTTCCTCTAATGTGCTCATTCCTCACTTTATCCATTCTTGTCACACCACACATCCATCTCAACATTCGCATCTCCGCTGCGTGCAGTCGCCTTTCATCCATCGCTTTTGTCGCCCAACATGCTGATCCATACAGTACGGCAGGTCTTATTAGGGTTTTATAAATTTTACCCTTTAATTTGAGGGGTACTCTGGGGTCGCATGTTGTACCCGTGACCTGCCGCCACTTCATCCATCTCGCATCGATTCTGTGCTTCACCGCACGATCCAGGTCACCATCGCTTTGGATAAGAGAACCTAGGTAACGGAAAAACAGGTATAAACAGATAAATCGATACTAGCATTTTGCACCGCTCTGATCGACGTTTGCATATTCTATGGGCTTCATACTTTCGATTGGTATAGAATTTGTCTAATAATCAAACCGGTGCAATGTACAAAAAAGAAAAAAAATAAATTAATAAACTCTTTTTTTTTTGTGAGTGGGTCGCGGTCGGCGCGCCTCCGCACCACTCCGTCCGGGGCGACAGAGGGGCTTAAGCATGCAACTCCCGCGACCCACTCAAAAACCACGTTGCCTTCGTCGTTGGGCCGACCACTGGAGCAGCGTTAACTTGACATCAGTGGTCGGCCCGACGGAATACTCCTAATTGGGGTACCCTCCCATCGACCGACGTCCCCCCCCTCGGGGAGGACGTCGGTCTTTCCTCATGCGGTCGGCCTCTCGGCGGGTGACGGACTAATCCCCGGTCACGTCACCCGCGGATATTAATAAACTCTGGACTAAAATTTGTTAGGCAACCCATATGCAATAGGTATATTTATTTACATATTAAATTACATAAAAATAAGTTTCATCAAATAAGCATCTCGATGAAAGTCGTTGTATAGCGGGATCTTAGACCATAAGAAAATTATACTGCGCGGGACTATAGTCCCCGGTTTGTAAACAATTATAACGTACCTACACAAATTACACCCAGACAAAAAACAAAAATTTGTGGATCGCACAGAGTTTTGTCCTGCATGGAATCGAATCCACTAATACGCTGACATGATAGGTCGGTAACTTAACCACTATGCCATTTGTACAGTCATCAATCTATCTTCTATCTATAGAAAGAACCATGATACGTAGATTATTTCCTGCTTAATACAAAATATCAGCTATCATCTTGGTGAAAAGAGGCTAGATGTCATTGACATCAATGCCATCCACATGACATCACAGCTAGATTTTGCCTTGTTAGCCAACCTGATATAGTGCAGAAGTGATTAGGAAGAGGGGATTACCTGATTGGCGGGTTCGAAGCAGGCGTTAGTGATCTCTGCGACGGTGAGCTGTTCATGGTAGGCTTTCTCAGCGGAGATGACGGGCGCATAAGTCGCCAGCGGGAAGTGTATACGTGGATAAGGCACCAAGTTGGTCTGGAACTCTGTCAGATCCACGTTCAGAGCACCGTCGAACCGCAACGAAGCCGTTATAGATGACACGATCTGATCAATATAGAAATGTCATTCTCTATTAAAATACATTATTCTTATACACGTCCCACCGTCGGGCTCGATCCTCCACCATAATGAGAGGGCATTTGACCTATTATACCACGGTGGTCATATGTGTTGCTTTCTTTAGAGGTTTCCATGCATGTTATATCACTTAGTCGTCTTTTATGACATCCACCGGCAAGAAAGGGACCACACTCTTTGTGTTGAATTGTATTCTTACTCCGTCACGATTATAGGTACATAATTAATTTGCAAATAGCAAGAGAAGGAAAAGGCCGAAAGATAAACCTATGAGTCTAATTATGATGATATTGGTAGTTTATTTTCCCTCTTAATATGGAGGAAGTGCGAAATTAGTTAATCAGGTCAATGGAAAATATTTTAAGGAAAATAAATTTATACTTCTAATCTTCTAATCTCAATCTGCTCGTTCAAATTGAAAAATTCTTTTAGTATTAGATAGCTTATTTATCGAAGAAGGTTGAAGGACATATAACATCAGGCTACTACAAAAGGGGCAGAGCATCAATGAAAATATTACAAAAGGCGTGAAAATTTGTTCCTTTTGAGAGTTCCCGTGACGCCTACGGACCTATTTCTCTCTTATGTGACACGTACCAAGTAGGGTCAGCTTGTAATAATATAAATTTAAAATAACGAAAAATTTTCATGAACTTTTTCACATACCTGACCAATAAGCCTGTTGAGATTAGTGTAGGTAGGTCTGTCGATGTCGAGATTCCTCCTACAAATGTCATAGATGGCCTCATTATCTACCATAAATGCGCAGTCAGAATGCTCCAGTGTGGTGTGAGTGGTTAGGATTGAGTTGTATGGCTCCACGACCGCGGTAGAAACCTGATGAATAAATAAAGGATTTTAATACGCATCGTTTCTACTAGCTGTTGTCCTGTAAATGAGAGTTCAATCTCTTTTTGCTTCTAACGCAAGTATTTTTTTTGAGTGGGCTAGGACGATACAGATGCCGTGCGTTCTGATTGAGGTGGCGAAAGGGCGGAGCACGGCCCCATAATCCACCGTATTCCCTCCCCTTCGCCATTGGGCCGACTACTGGTACCGAGATCCTTGTCGCCCCGACCAGTCGAGCATGATACCTTTTCGGATACCGTCCGTCCCTAACGCCCCTCCCGGGACGACGTCACCCTCACACGGTGAGTCTCTCTGCGGGTGACGGACTATTCTTCGGTCCAGTCACACAAGTATTCTTCCTTAAGAGTATTGACATTTTGTATTTATTTTTAAAAACACTACAGGTCCTTGGACGATAAGAATCATATATTTGCGTCACGCTCACATAAAAACATACATAATTAATACTTCTAAGATTTACAGAATCCATTTCTGGTTCACACAAAATATAACCCGCGACGTTCAACACCAGGGGAACAATTTTTAAATCAAACCTAATTATTACGTATTAGACATACTTGCGGTGCTGGATAGATGGAGAATTCAAGCTTGGACTTCTTGCCGTAGTCAACAGAAAGACGCTCCATTAGCAGGGATGTGAATCCGGAGCCGGTGCCGCCTCCGAACGAGTGGAACACCAGGAAACCCTGTAAGCATGCAGTGAAACTTTTAAGTACTAAATTGAACATAATTTATTTCATTTAAAAGTACATTTTCTTTACCTCTTTATTGGTTTTGAAAGGCTTAATGCATACAGTTAAAAAGTGTGTGATGAGAGTAGGGTGGTATGAAACCCACAGACTACCGCGAGCCCTCAGTCTGACTTTTGAGGAGATCTTTGCTATGTGTACTTTCTAATCTCAGTTCTTTCAACCCTGTTAAAATGTCGTGTTCCGATATGATTCTTACTTTTAATTAGCTAATGAAGTACTTAATAATGCTCGATTTTAGATAAAACTCATTTTGGAACTGAAAAAGAGCTTATCACTTCAATCTACTTGTATTACCTTTTGTAAATACAATGATACCCACTGGTAACCAATCAGTTTTTGTAACCGATAACCTTAGAACGTAAAAGATTGCCGTAGATTGTAAAGATTGCTTTTCAAAGTGCTATAATTTTTACGTAGGTAGCTAATCAGCACGAAAACTATTCAGAGGTTTCTTATATAGGGTCTAATCTTCCAATATTGTTATGACTATATGTATATAACTTGACGGTAATATTGGATAAAATCAATTTTATTATCCTAACCTGGAGTCCAGTACACTGGTCAGCTAGTTTCCTCATTCTGTCTAGAACTACATCGACGATTTCCTTGCCGATGGTGTAGTGCCCTCTGGCGTAGTTATTGGCTGCGTCTTCTTTGCCAGTGATAAGCTGTTCCGGATGAAACAGCTGACGGTAGGTGCCAGTACGAACCTCGTCTGGAGACAAAAGTTGGAGATATGGTTATATATAACAACACTCAACTTAGGCGCCTTACGATAACGGCTTGAAATTTGGGTATCGCTGTATTGGAATCGGATGACGCAGCATAGGACGACTCCCTGCTAGGTGGACTGACGACATCTTGAAAGTAGCAGGGATGCAAGTGACACGGGACCGTTTCGAGTGGTATTCTCGTGGTGTTATTAAAGTTAAAAACATGCAATGACGTCACACGTTGGCATTTTATCCTCTGTACAATAGCTAATCAGGGCTTGGCTACAGTAAAAAACTAGCGTTTATAATATATTTGAAGAAATTCTTAACAGTCAACTTGAACTTCTCCCGGGACGCTAAAAATGTTCGAAATGTACCATCACGATAAAATCCGTAAAAATAGTTTTATTTGTAATGTGTAATACTCGCGTAAACAACAGATATCATTAAGCCATTTTGAAATTTGAAATTATAATCTTGGTTAGTATGGCTGTGCACATTGTTATAATCAAATTGTCACAATAGCTTCCAGGAAGCTTCAGTAAAGATCCTAAAACGTACTTTTATTAGCATATTGACAGAAATACCTGAAGACTTATCTTTATCTTACATAACAGTATAAGCTTGCATTAGAAAAAAATAGTTCATATGCCGCAAAAGAATCTTGGATCATAACAAAACTCTAAAATAGCAGCCAACCGCAGATAAATGACACATTTAAACACATTGACTCAATGTAAAATATGACAAATAAAGCTAGAAGAAAAACCTAAGTGCATCCGAGGGCTCTCAATTCAAGTCTTAACGAAGTAAATTGATACAAATGCATCCACTTGAGTTAATTGCTCTCATCCGAATATAATTATGCAATTCGGTAGCTCTTGAAGTACTTACACTGTGCCTGTAAAGATATTAATACTTAAAAGGGTTTAGCAATAAACTTGACTAGTTTAAGTGATTTAGAATTAATTTATTTTAATATTAATTAATTGTACAATAAACTCCGTGTGGAGACGGAGTAAGATGTAATTCACCAGCTTTTGCCTGTGGGTGCCGCAAAAATTGACTAAGTGATATAATCCTGACTAATATTATTAATGCGAAAGTTTGTTTGTTACGCTTTCACGCTTAAACCACTGAACCGATTTCAAAAGTTCTTTCACCAACGGAAAGCTATAATATCAGGGAGTAACATAGGCTATATTTTATCATAATGTTCCCACGGGAACAGGAACTACGCGGATAAGGCGACTGGAACCGAAGCGAAGCGAGAGCGGGTTGCTAGTATGTATATAAACCTATGCAAGAGAAAGAAAACTCGAAATAAAAATGATTTTTTTTTTTTTTTTTTTTATTGCAAACGGTGGCAAACGAGCAAACAGTACACCTGATGGTAAGTGTTGCTGCCGCTCATGGACCTTTACAAGGCCGTTGCCTACCGCGAAGAAAGCGAAGGGAGTGTGAATGCGTGCATTGAGGCTCGGTGATACCAAGGGCACCACCAAAACCCTCCACACGCAATCACCCTCAGAAAGTTGGGCTTCCGGCTCTCTCGCTCACCGAACGAAGCGCAGTAACAAATTGCTACTACTCAGATGTCGATTTTCTGCGAGAGCGTGGTACTGCCCCGGACGGACCGGCCCGCGGCTGTAAACAGATAACTGTCAACAGTGTGGTCCTACCACTCCTAAATATAATGAATACCCTATTTAAAGGTGTCCATTCCAATAGAGAAATTTAAATCGTTTGAGAATAAGAGAAGAGGTCAACTTCATCATCATTTCAGCTCATGTACGTTTCACTGTTGGGCTCGAGCCTCCTCCACAATAGGAGGGAAATTAACCTATTACACCATGCTGGTCAGACAAGTTGGTATAGTGTTTTATTTCGACTTTTCTTCACTTGCATATATGTTATATGCGTATTATATCCCTTAGTTGTCTTTTATTACATCCACGGGCGACATAGGGAATGGTGATTTGTATTCTTACTCCATCACCACATGGAAAGAGAGAAGATGTCTCTTATAAATAAAACTACTTTTACGGATTTTATCGCGTTAGTATTTGATTTATGATTGCCCGACGTTTCGAACACTTTACAGCATTCATGGTCACGGGCGGACTAAGATGTTTGAAGTCCAAACAAGTCAACGTTATTACAAATAAAAAAATAAATTGTACAGATTAAAAAAAAACTTTTTACAATGTATATAGTGTTTTTACAATGTATAGTGCTGGCGTAAACATCAGAAATCATTAAGATGTATCTTTTCATATTTTTCCTGTAAGAGTTTGAATTTAGTTTTATGAACTGATAGTAATCTTTATTTATCTCGCCACAATGCAGTGATGTCCCTAATCCCAACTAAAATACGTTTAGAAATAAAATGCACAAAAAACGCAATGAAACAACCATGGGTATATAAATTGAAGCCTTCGCGCGGCGGCTTTATAATAGAAAATTCATAATAGCACGCTCGGGTATTGAACTCGGGACGTCTCCGTTATTACCGACAGTCTGTCATTACGACTATGATATTGTGAAAGCGGATGATAAAGATATCTATTAGTTTTGGTTCTCATCAACGACATAACAACTTATACCCTGTATTAATACAATAGACATTTAACTGTTATTTAGCTCAGTCGGCCCAACGACGAAGGCGACGTGCTATACGGGTGGGTTGCGGGTGTGCGTGCTTACCCCTCTGTCGCCCCGGACGGAGCCGGGCGAGGAGTGCGCCGACCGTAACCCACCCCTAAAAAAAAAACCGTTATTTAGCTAAAGTTAAATGTTAAGTAATTAATACGAGTTTTTTCGACTATAGTCAGAACATTTCGTGTGGTGACGGTGGAAGAATACAATTCACCACTTCCTATCTTGCCTGTGCATGCCATAAAAGACAATTAAGGTATATAATACGCAAATAACATTTGTGAAACAGAAGGAAAATTCAAGGTAACATTCTGTATCGGAGCGTCCGAGTTGAATGCCGAAAGGCGACCCTCTGACGTCCCTAAAATGACGGGGCAGTGGAGCCGCTGATGGTTTTTAGTGGGTATTCCGGGAGGTTACGCCGCCCGGTGAGTAAATACCACCAAGGGGGGACATGCATAAAAGCATTTTCCATCAGTGTCAAAAAAAAAGGTAACATTCTGTATCAACATGTCTTATCAGCTTGGTATAGTAGGTTAATTTTCCTTCTATTGTGGAGGAGGCTCGAGCCCAACAGTGGGACGTATATGAGCTGAAATAATCATGATGATGACAGCACTCACATTGTGCGTTTCGTCTGGAATGACGAAAGGGCGGCGCGCGGCCCTATAGCATATATTTACACCAAGAATACAATTCACCATACTTCTTTATCAAAAGGCCTCTTAAAAGAGATATTGTATGTAAATAGACATGGATTGATTGCACAGATGGCGTATTGGTTAAAATACCGACGTACAGAACCAGTGTCAAGGGTTCGAATCCCACGCAGGATAACACTTTGTGCGATCCATAAATTGTTGTTCTGAGTTTGGATATAATTTGTGTCCGTTAATTATATGTCTGTAAAGTCCCTTGGTTGTAAAGTCCCTGTGGTGACGGAGTAAGAATACAATTCATCACCCACTCTCGTGCCCATGATGACTAAGGGATATAATATGCATATAACATCTATGCAAGACAAAGAAAACTCGAAACAAAAGTCTATGCCAACACGTCAGACCAGCGTGGTATACTACGACGTATAAGAGCTGAGATGAGAAAGTCCCCCGCAATACAAGGATTATTTCCTTAGTGTAGGATTTAGTTTTTCTAAGAAAAAAAAATAATAAAGATAACATCACTCGACATAAAATTTCATGGCATGACATCTGACTGTGTGATATAGTCAATTCACCCTCCTATTGTGGGGGAGTGCTCGGCTAATAGTGGCACTTATATAAGCTTTTTTTTTGGGGTGGGTCGCGGTCGGCGTACTCCTCGCACCACTCCGTCCGGGGCGACAGAGGGGCGTAAGCACGCACACCCGCAACCCACTCGAACACCACGTCGCTTTCGTCGTTGGACCCACCACCGGAGCAAGGCTATTTGTCATCAGTGGTCTGCCCGGCGGAATACCCCCTAGTGGGGTACCCTCCCATCGACCGCCGTCCTCCCCTCGGGGAGGACGGCGGTCTTTCCTCACGCGATCGCCCTCTCGGCGGGTGACGGACTAATTCCCCGGTCACGTCACTCGCGGCCTCGGCTAGGGCGGCATGAGGCACAAGTAGTCGCGCCTACTCCGCCACAGTCGCCGGCGGCGGGTCGCTTCGTCGAGGCTGCGCTCCTCGTGCGCGCGACCCGCCGCCGCACTTATATAAGCTTAGCTTACGATTATGATTGTTTATAATCAATGAAATAAAATACTATGACATCTAGTTTAACTTTAGAACTTCGTCATCTTCATCACAGCTCATATATGTCCCATTGTTGGGCTCGGGCCTCCACCACTATTTGGCCATCTCCATAAATTGATCTACTATACCATACGGGTCAGACAGGTTTCATTTCGAGATTTCCTTCGCTTGCACAGATGTTATCTACAAATAACCCCTTAGTCATCTTTTACGACCCGCGGGTAAAAAATGTCAGCACACAGAAAGGCATTCGTTCATTATTCACTTCGCATAATTTAGACGACAGATATTCTGTCAGATAATCTGATTACAATAAAAAGTCAATCTTACAAAATTCTTTTCTAATTAAGTTGAATATAACAATCATTCCACTAGTATTCAATCATTCAGTGCACGTTGGCAAGAGAATGGAAATTGGAAATAAACCTTATACTTACATGTCTGATCAGCATGGTCAGGTAGGTCATTTCCCTCTTATTGGGAAGGATGCTTGAGCCCAGCAGTGGGACGTTTATGAGCTGAGAACTTTGCTAAAAAGCAAAAGATTCTAAAGAACCTGAAAATGGTCTTCATCAACTCACCAACTACAGTAGGTTCCAGATCCACAAACACAGCTCGAGGCACGTGTTTTCCAGCACCGGTCTCACTGAAGAATGTGTTAAACGAGTCATCGCCTCCTCCCAGGGTCTTGTCTGAGGGCATCTGACCATCAGGTTGGATACCATGTTCAAGACAGTAGAGCTCCCAGCATGCATTGCCGATCTGGACGCCGGCTTGGCCGATGTGAACTGAGATACATTCCCTCTGTGAAAGAAATTCATTTTATTAATAATGAGAAGTAAGATTTTTCTTTATTATTGGGATGTAGACCGATACCTAACACGGGGGCATATATGGGAAGAAGAGAAATAGGCAGAAAATTCTTCGTATATTTGGAATAGGTTAGAAATCCGTGTGGTGATGGAGTAAGAATACAATTCACCACCATTTGTATCGCCCGTGGGTGTCGTAAAAGACGACTAAGGGAAATCTTGACATAAAACCCATTTCAAAACGTCTGGCTAGCGTTTCTCGCCTATTGCGGAAGAATTCTAAGCCCAGCAGGGGAGTTTCTGTGGGGTGGGAAAAATGGTCTTGTTACGAATATTTTGTTTGTTATTGTGTTCAGCCATGTTTTGATATCGCATCTTGTTTAGCACGCCATCAGAAAAACATTCAGATTAGTTGTATATTATTAGTATATTTAATTGATTAATCATCCAAGGGCGCTGTTTCACGGGTCTTTTTCAGTGGAAGACGCTCTCTGATCCGAGGGTATATAACTATATACCATTACCATTACCTACATAATTTTTTTCAAGTAGATTGGGCAAAAGGCTTGTTTCTGCTAAGATTATACAAGTAGATAGGACAAAAGTCCTGTTCTGATCTAAGTTACACATGTTTATATGAAAAATGGATACGATTCCTTTCTTATATAATAACTTTTCAAATTAGATTGTTATTCGCACTCTCTAATTGCGAAAAAAATAACCTAATTGTTTTTTGTGAACGTACAATGTGCTAATAGCTTTATGTGACTTTTTTGTAAAGTTGTTATGGAATTAGGGCAACAAGTTGATCCCATCATGTCGAGGTCGCTAACCTGCATGTCATTAAGGTTGTATTTTGTTTCCCTCCACTATAAAGTTCCTTAACATTGATGATATCATGGTACATTCTGTCGACAACTTAATGATAGAATTACGTTTGGAACTGTTCAATTTACGGTAATGATAAACTGTGTTTTCGCCCTCAATGTTGAATACAGTTAGGCTAAAGAACTCATTAAGGGTTTTATGAATGATCGAAAAGGGAATTTGTCAATATTAATGGGTATTTGAAACTTATATACTCAGTATTATGATTGCGTCCGTGATCTATTGACAAAAGACTGCGTTTAATGACCCAAGTCATAGATTATAAATAGATAATAGAGTATAATACGGAATCTGTTGAAAATGTAGATGATATTAGGTAGTTAATCTATGTAGATTAACTACCTAATATCAGCTACATCATTACAAAATACCTTTTCGATAATATTGTTACAGCGATTCGACCTAGGTTTATAAAAATAAACGAGCTAGCCGCAAATAGAGCTCCTTCATCGATTTCCTGTAACACTTTTCCGCCCCTCTTCCAAAATCTCTTCCATACAAAATATTCGGCAACCGACAGCAAAGCTGTTACACATCGAAATATAGTATAATATTTGTGAATATAATTAATTATGACGGCATAATAAAAAAAGTTAACAGGTAACATTAATTATCTCTGTTTTATAATTCATATCTGTTACATTAATATAATGTATCTACATATATGAACTATGATATGAACGAAAGCTTCAGAATGATAAATGTATCTCGTTCGTTATGCACGAACTTTACAGACACGCGCCAATTATTACATCGACGCCCTATTTGTGATTATCAATGTTGTAAGTGTATCCGAATGTAAACGTCACGCCGGTTACTTGAGATCACGTCAGATATTGTCCGTTCTAAATTCAATTTGTGAACAGTACATAGAATAGTACGTAGGCAGTAAGCCTTAGTGCGTGACGTGGTAGCCTTTAAAAAAAAGCAAAAATACCTTTGAATTGAATTCAAGGTAGGTTTTTTAGCGGGAACATGAAAGTGTCCTGTGGTAGTCTTGTATTTTATATTCAATATTTTGAGCGCTTTAAATAATTTTGACGGCATTTTATGTAATAAGGAGGAGTTGCTGCGATATAGTGAATATAATGTTACAGTGCTTTACCAGATGTTTATGGTTTCCATTAATATTCTCTTAATATTCTCAGAAAATACCACTAACGGTATGGCTATAATTTCGACGATCGCGACCCTGCTGCGCCTGAGGGCCGTGGTGACGGAGGCCACCGGCGGAGTGCTGTTGGCGGTGTCTCTAGACATCGCCAACGCATTCAACTGTCTGCCATTCAGCTGCATCAGGGTGCCCAGGGTATCACGGGATGCCCGTGTACCTGAGGCGGCTGGTGGCAGACTACTTGGAGGGGGGCAGCGTCCTCTACACTTACCGAGTAGAAGACGTTGTGCAAACCCCCATGAAGTGCGGTGTCCCACAGGGGTCGGTTCGGGGGCGGACCCTGTGGAACATCTGCAATGACAGGACGTTGAGAGAAAGCCTCCCACCCGGGCCTCGCGTAATTTGCTACGCCGACAATACGCTCGTCACCACCCGGGGTGGGACGCTAGAGGAGGCGGCATGCCTGGCAACTCTTGACACCGAGGAGATTATCAGGCGGATCGAAGCACTGGGGTTGAGGGTAGCCCTGGACAAGTCGAAGGCCCTCTTGTTCCACGGGCCGTCGGACCCCTTACCGGCGCTTCGATCACCGTCGATTCGGTTACCATCGGCATCCAGGCCCACATGAATTGGGCCTGGCCCCGTGGGACCTGGAGGCGGCGATGCTCACCGAGCTTTACTGTTGAATACGATGAACTAAACATTTGCAGAAACTGATAATCGATCGACGCAATATGTCTTCTTTTTTCACACATCCTAACAGCTGTTGTTCCTGCCTGTCTATACATGGCATGCTTTACGTAATCTGTTCATCTTTTCTTCGGTCTTTTAATATCCCTAAAGTCTTCAACATTCACACTAAAAACTTTCCACGTCCATTTCGCCTCATCATATGTCCAACCCCATTTCAGACGTACACTCTAACTTTTCCGTCACTGGCGCAACTTTTAACGTCTTTTAAAATATAATAGGCAAATAAAATATAGGCACGTATGTGAAAATATGAAGGCATATAGATGTCATTTAATGTTTCTCGTTTCGATCATCAAATGGAGATTATACGGCTTATAGAGGGTAGTTTTATATCAGTGCAGTCATGTTAATATCGATGTTTGTTTGACCGATGGATTCGTCTCAGCTTATACACGTTCCATTGCCGTACTCAAGTCTTCTCCACGAGGAGGGAACTTCAGCTATTATACCACGGTAGTCAGGCTTGTTAGAATAGAATTATATTTTGAGATTTTCTAATCTGCATATTATATCCCCCAGTCACCGTCTTTTACAACTTTTACAGGTAAAATAATGCGTGGTAAATCCGTCACCACACGGAATATGAGGCGGCGGATCGCCTGCGTGAGGAGCGCAGCCTCGATGAGGAGATCCGCCGCCGGCGACTGGAGCGGCGTAGGCGTATCTACCTGCGCCTCATGCCGCCCTAGCCGAGGCCGCGGGTGACGTGACCGGGGATTAGTCCGTCACCCGCCGAGAGGCCGACCGCGTGAGGAAAGACCGACGTCCTCTCCGAGGGGGGGACGTCGGTCGATGGGAGGGTGCCCCAATAGGGGGTATTCCGTCGGGCCGACCACTGATGTCAAGTAACCCTGCTCCGGTGATCGGCCCAACGACGAAGGCGACGTGGTTTTCGGGTGGGTTGCGGGAGTTGCGTGCTTAAGCCCCTCTGTCGCGTCATGGCGATCAGGGCCATACGGGGTTACCGCACGGTGGCGACGGAGGCAGCGTGCCTCCTGGCCGGAACTCCCCCGTGGGACCTGGAGGCGGAGATGCTCACCGACATTAATCGGCGGGTGTCGGAGACGCGCGCCCGCGGCGGCATGGTCTCCATCAAAGAGATCACCGCCTGGCGGGTCGACGCCCGCTGAGAAGTCATTGCCCGTTGGGCAGTCCGGCTGGAGAGTCCTCGGTACGGTGTTAGGACCGTCGAGGCCCTCCGGCCGGTGCTGATGGAGTGGTTGGAGCGGACGCACGGGGTGCTTTCCTTCCGACTGGTGCAGGTGCTGACGGGGCATGGTTGCTTCGGGAAGTACCTGCACAAGATTGTCAGGAGGGAGAGCACACCGTCCTGCCACCACTGCAGTTGCGACGAGGACACGGCGCAGCACACGCTCGAGGAGTGTGCTGCATGGGAGGGGGATCGCCGTGAACTCGTCGCAATTATCGATGCCGACCTGGCGCTGCCGACCATCGCCAGGGAGATGCTCGTCAGCGTCAGGAAATGGGACGCAGTCGCCGCCTTCTGTGAGGCCGTAATCTCACGGAAGGAGGCGGCGGATCGTGTGCGAGTAGAGCTCCTATTCGGCGACACGTTCCGCCGCCGGCGACTCGGGCGGCGCAGGCGCGAGTATCTGCGCCTAATGCCGCCCTAGCCGAGGCCGCGGGTGATCGGACCGGGGAATTGTCCATCACCCGCAGAGAGGCTGACCGCGCGACGGCGACCGACGTCCCAGGACGTCGAGAGGTGAGGTTACCCGAAAGGGTATTCCGTCAGGCCGACCACTGACGACAAGTCACATCTGCTCCGGTGGTCAGCCCAACAACGAGGTGACGTGGGTACGGGTGGGTTATGGGCCCGCGCGCCGTCCTTTCATCACCCCGGATGGACTGGACCGCGCGTGCACTTACCATAGCCCACCCATAAAAAAAAAAGCCCCTCTGTCGCCCCGGACGGAGTGGTGCGGAGGCGCGCCGACCGCAACCCACCCACAAAAAAAAAAAACCACACGGAATATCGTATGTATCTAATACATATAATTAGGTAATATATAAAAAGTGGACAATGAAATAACTTTATGCTACGTTTGCAAAACTTATGCAATTACGCTGATTATTTAGTTCTTTTTGCATGGAATGCATAATTTTCAATTTTGTGAAATAATAACATTGTATTCTTAGAATAATAACGTATAGAAGGATAGTGTCAATACTTCGAACGCTCGAAACATGAATCTCAAAATAATAATGGCGCGCAGACGATTACACACGTACACACGCACACCACTATACAAATTATGAAATCAAATTTTGTTTTTATAAACATAAATCGTCGAAATACTTTTAAAAGTAATGTTAAAAATCTTTTTAAGTTTTTCAAATGTATTATGACACCATTTGAATGCACAAACCGTCATAATTACCTATTTATTTTTTAAGAGTTGCGTACGTACGTGCAGTATAATGACTTGTACAGTACGGAACGGTGCCGGCATAAGCTCCATTAGGCTCCAATTGAAATGCTTCACTTTTTATGCGCGAACTTACCTTCTATACGTTATTATTCTAAGACTGTATTATATATATTATATACTTAATTCATCAATATTCCTTGTTTTTATATTGTCAACATCGTATCTCATATAGGCTCGAGCTCAACAGTGAGTGCTGGGCTAGAGCCTCCTCCATAATAAGAGGCAAATAGATAGGGAATCTCGAAATAAATCTCTGTATTAAGCCGCTTGACTAGCGTGGTGTTACGATACCACGCTAGTCAGGCAGATTCCCTTTCAGATTCCCTTTTCTTGCATAGAGGTTCTTTGCATATCCTATGTCGGCTTTTACGACACCCACAGTAACTGTATTCTTCTTTGGTCACCATACGGAAATGTTTTTATATGCCAAGGCAATAATTATGTTTGCCTTTTACTGCGTCTAAAAATATATATATGGTTGGAATAAAGACGATTTAAAATTGCTATGCCTTATTTTGGAATGGTGAAACTTAAAAATCAAGAACAATATTTGAAAATACCTACTATAAATGATTAAAACAGTAGAATGAAGTCCTGCAAAATCAGGGTAGATAAGGCAGGCAATAATTAATGATTCGTGTCGTAGCCTAAAAGTTGGTACGGAATGGTACGTCAGTGATCAATCATGGAGTAAGGCCTTCGATAAAGGTTGATAGAAAATTACTATTAATTTATGGCGGCCTGGTACCAGTAGACATGATAGAAATAAAGGTGTATATGATTTTTAATTCGCATCATTTATTATAGAAATTTTCGGTCTGGTGTTGCAGTAAGAACACAATTCACCTCTTCTCTTACCTGTGGGTCGTAAAAGACGACTAAGGGATTATTTTTTTTATGTGACTTAGTTGTTAGCCCCAGATGGGTGTGACAACTTTACCCAGACTGTTGGGTGAGCGCTAAGGGCTCTAAGCCCGTTTCAAGTTAAGTGACCGATCCCGAGGGCACCCTCTGTGGGATACGGACCTCGGCTCGGGGGATCGCTGGTAAAGTGTGCATTCCCACGTTTATGACTTTACCGCGGCACGATTTCCGTCCGCGGAAATCGGCGGCGGGGGCGGAATCGTGGATATTTATTCACTAAGGGATTAAATATGCATATAACTTTTATGCAAGAGAAGGAAAATTTGAAATGAAACCTTATACCAACTTGTTTGATCAGCGTGATATAGTACTTCAATTAGTCGAGCCCAATAATGTAACGTATATGGCCTTTGAGAAGAAAATTAATATAAAAAAAATATTTATAGCAGTAATTTAAATAAGGCTTTAGTAAGTCTACTGAAAATCAATTACAAAATAAAGTTTATAAAAACTAATAGATATATCCAAATATAGGCAGAAAATCATTACCTTTTTAAAAAGGAATCGATATCAATCAAGTAATAAAAAAAGAACTAATTTGTTAGAAGCAATTGCCTCAAGACGCCAAAAGACGTTCAATTGTTGATCCAATTACTATTTAATTCAATTCAAGCCAGTTCAAATAATACATCGTGTAGGTAATTAATAAATACAAATAATTTACTTAATAGGCCAGATAAATTGGACCATGGAATAGTGGGTGTTTAATTATAAAGAAACTTGAAATACCGCCTTTTTTTTTTTTTTTTTTTTTTTTTTTGGGTGGGCTATGGTAAGCGCACGCGCGGTCCTGTCCGTCCGGGGCGATGAAAGGACGGCGCGCGGGCCCATAACCCACCCGTACCCACGTCACCTCGTTGTTGGGCCGACCACCGGAGCAGATGTCACTTGTCGTCAGTGGTCGGCCCGACGGAATACCCTTTCGGGTAACCTCTCGACCTGGGACGTCGGTCGCCGTCGCGCGGTTAGCCTCTCTGCGGGTGATGGACAATTCCCCGGTCCGATCACCCGCGGCCTCGGCTAGGGCGGCATTAGGCGCAGATACTCGCGCCTGCGCCGCCCGAGTCGCCGGCGGCGGAACGTGTCGCCGAATAGAAGCTCTACTCGCACACGATCCGCCGCCTCCTTCCGTGAGATAACGGCCTCACAGAAGGCGGCGACCGCGTCCCAGTTCCTGACGCTGACGAGCATCTCCCTGGCGATGGTCGGCAGCGCCAGGTCGGCACCGATAATTGCAACGAGTTCACGGCGATCCTCCTCCCATGCAGCACACTCCTCGAGCGTGTGCTGCGCCGTGTCCTCGTCGCAACTGCAGTGGTGGCAGGACGGTGTGCTCTCCCTCCTGACAATCTTGTGCAGGTACTTCCCGAAGCAACCGTGCCCCGTCAGCACCTGCACCAGTCGGAAGGAAAGCACCCCGTGCGTCCGCTCCAACCACTCCATCAGCACCGGCTGGAGGGCCTCGACGGTCCTAACACCATACCGAGGACTCTCCAGCCGGACTGCCCAACGGGCAATGACTTCTCGGCGGGCGTCGACCCGCCAGGCGGTGATCTCTGTGATGGAGACCATGCCGCCGCGGGCGCGCTTCTCCGACACCCGCCGATAAATGTCGGCGAGCATCTCCGCCTCCAGGTCCCACGGGGGGGTTCCGGCCAGGAGGCACGCTGCCTCCGTCGCCACCGTGCGGTAACCGCGTACGGCCCTGATCGCCATGACCCTCTGTGGTCGCCACAGGAGGGCCCTAAGACGGACGGTCAGGGACCCCGCCCACACCGGTGCGCCGTACAGGGCCATCGACCGGATCACCCCCACGTACAGCTGTCGGCACGTAGCACTGGGTCCGCCCACATTCGGCATCAGCCGCGAAAGGGCGGACGCCGCGCCGACAAGCCGGGGAACTAGTCGATGGAGATGCTCCCGGAACCAAAAATGCCCGTCGAGCACCAGGCCCAAGTACTTCATGTGGGCCTGGATGCTGATGGTGACCGACTTCACGGTGATCGAAGCGCCGGCGGGAGGCCCGGCGGTACGGAGGCCATGGAACAGAAGGGCCTCCGTCTTTTCCAGGGCTACCCTCAACCCCAGCGCTTCGATCCGCCTGACAATCTCCTCGGTGCCGAGAGTTGCCAGGCGTGCCGCCTCCTCTAGCGTCCCACCCCGGGCTGTGACGAGTGTATCGTCGGCGTAGCAAATTACGCCCAGCCCGGGTGGGAGGCTTCCTCTCAACGCCCAGTCGTAGCCGATGTTCCACAGGGTCGGACCCAGAACCGACCCCTGCGGGACACCGCACGTCATGGGCGTTCGCACAACGTCCCCTACTCGGTCAACGTAGAGGACGCTGCGCCCCTCCAAGTAGTCTGCCACCAGCCGCCTGAGGTACACGGGCACCCCGTGATACCTCAGCCCCTCCCTGATGCAGCTGAATGGCAGACTGTTGAAGGCGTTGGCGATGTCCAGGGACACCGCCAACAGGACTCCTCCGCCGGTGACGGCCTCCGCTACCACGGCCTTCAGGCGCAGTAGGGCCGCGATCGTCGAACGCCCTCTCCGAAATAGTCGATGGCCTAATAGTATCTTATTTTCATGTAGTGACAGAGTAAAAATCACAATTCATTATTCCCTATCTTGCCTATTATCACAGCTCATATACATCCCACTGCTGGGCTCGAGCCTCCTTCATAATGGGAGAGAAATTGGTCAGACGGATTTGTATAGAGTTTTATTTCAAATTTTCCTTCTCTTGCATAGACATTATATGCATATTTTTTAACTTAGTCGTTTTTTACGACATTCACGGGCATGATAGGGTATGGTGAATTGTATTTTTACTCCGTCACCACACGGATACCCGTAGCTGTTGTAAAAGACGACTAATGGATATAATATGTATATGACATCTATGCAACAGAAGGAAAATCCGAAAAAAAAAACATATACCAACCGGGTTGACCAGCGTGGTGTTGTAGGTCAATTTCCCTCCTATTGTGGAGAAGTCTTGACCTCAGTATTAAAACGTATATGAGCTGAGATGATGATGAAGTAGATACTTATTTTACGTTTGTGAGGTCAGAATAAGTTCTATAGGTACTACTTTTTTCATTGCATACGGTGGCAAACGAGCAAACATTACACCTGATGGTAAGTGTTGCTGCCGCTCATATCGGTGTTATATATTAAACTAAACGATCTTCTTCTTCTTCTTTTTTGTCTTGGCAATCAGCTACAAATACGAGCCATTTTTGCCAGTGTCGAGTTATAATTATCTTTTCAAGTTCTCAGTTTCTTCATGTCAGTAATGGTCTGTCAGTAAGTCAAAGTGTCGCCCTCAACAGTGTAATGGCCACTGTTAAGGGTATCTTCTGAGAAATTTGGTGGAAATACAAAGGTATGTATAGCAGTTTTATATCATATTCACTACACCTCAGCAGTTATGTCGCTATATATTACATAAAATGCCATCAAGATTATTTAACATTACACGTTAAAACACTAAGATATTGAATATAATACAAGAACACCACATGACACTTCAGATTCCCGCCAAAAACTCCAAAACTAAACGATGGTCGATTTTAAATAAAAAAATGTGTTGCCGTTACCAAAAATACATCATAGACAAGTTATTATGAATCATAAGTGTCTCTTTGACTCATTCAAAACTTTATCGGTCTCGCATCGTTGACTACAGACAATTGGTTTGAGATCGTAGCGCAATACCCAAATGATCCATTACATCCTGACTCGTTTCTTGAATCGATGAAGCGGCTTAGATTTATGGGAAGTGACGACAGATGCCATAGCTTTCTTTATAAGTACTTATTGTTATATTCAGCATTATATTACTCAATTATTTCCGTTTGATAATACAAGTAATAATACTCCCTATCTTGCCCGTGGATGTCGTAAAAGACGACTATGGGATATAATATGCACATAACATCTGTAGAGATGAAAAGAGAAGAAAAACTCGAAATGAAACCCTATACCAACATGTCTGACCAGCATGCTATAGTAGGTCAAATTCCTTCCGATTGTGGAAGAGGCCTGAGCCCAACAGTGGGACATATGTGGACTGCGATGATGGTAATGATCATAATATAAGTAATATTTTGTTGTGTAATATGCTATGAATACTAGCAACACTTGCGCGTGGTTGTCGCGTTTTTGGTGATGGGAATGTAAAAATATCATATGGCGCTCTTAAATTTTGTTAATTATTTTAGTGCTTTACATTATTACATTGAATAATACCGTTGGTATTTTATGTAATACTTGCAACCCGCCCTCGCTTCGCTTCGGTTTCAGTCACCTTACCCGCGTAGTTCCCAATCCCGTGGAAATACCGAGATAAAATATAGCCTAAGTTACTCCCTGATATTATAGTTTTCCATTGGTGAAAGAATTTTTTAAATCGGTCCAGCCGTTTTGAAGATTATCCGGAACAAACAGACAGACAGACAAAAAATTATAAATTAATTTTTAGGCATATGTATAGAGCAAATAATGGTGTGAGCATGAAAAAGGCCTATTATTTTGACATTACAAACAGACACTCCAATTCTATTTATTGGTATAGATAATGCAGAAAAAATTCTGAAATTTAGTGAGTATAATGCGAATTTGGAGCATTTTCATGTTCTTCCAAAATTGCCAATAGAATCACGGTTTTGTTGGCAGCACCCAATTAATGGTAACGACTTGACTTTATAATGAACTGTTATTATGAATAAGCTACTTAATATGAAGAAATGCTGAAGTATATTATAAGTTATGAAGAAAACTGTATAAGGCTTGGTTATATTCAAAATGTTAAGATAACAATGTATTCGATTGAACTGACTTTAGATACATGGTCGTGGATAAATCTTAATTTAAAAAATAACGTGGGTATCTTATAACACGAGGTTAACGGTTTTTTCGGCGCGAATATGGAAATGTCATGTTGAGCTCTTGTATTATATTCATTTTTTCAGTGTTTTATAGTGTTATATTGTATAATTTTGCTGATGTTTTATGTAATATAATATAATTAAGGTGCTGAAGTGTGGTGAATGTGATATAAGAGTGGTTTACGTGTATTTTCATATTCAACCGAAATTCCCAGACAAATCATCTAATTAGGTTCTCAGCGCTTAATTAATGATAACGACTTGACTTACTGACGGACAATGACTGTTAATAAGTTATACAATATGAAGAAGTAAATAATATTTTCCTACACATGTTATTGGCAAATACTCAAACCGAGTGGCCCAAAAGCAAAAGAAAAAAAAAAAAACACGAGGTTAACATGAATAACATGTGCTAACTTGATGTAATGCCGTCTGATTAACAATTACATCCTCAAGATGTAATGTTATTGTTAACATCCTTAAGGAAGGCTAACGTCAGGCAGCCAGTCATAGAATTTTTGCCATATTTACAATGAAAGAAGAGTGTATATAGTGTCATCTCAAGTAATTGGTATGAGAGCAGTATAATGATTACATGTAATATTAGAATATTAATTGAAGCGTGGGTGAACCGTGGATGTCGCAAAAGACGACTAAGGGATATAATATGCACATAATATCTATGCAAGAGAAGGAAAACTTGATAAAAAACCCTAAACGCAGAGAGGCCTGCGCCCAACAGTAAAACTTTTGTGGGCTGAGATGAAATGAAATGAAGCGTGATCACAGCAGTTGACTGTAATATCGATTGCCGCAGGAGCCTCTCTATGGCGGACTTAACCCCGGTTCAGTTATCCGAGCAGCACTTGCCTGGCAAACTTATTACACCAACTACGATTATTATCCCATTTTATCCTCATTCCTTCCTTGGGGAGACTCATATTCAGCAGTGGACTTTGTTAGACAATGGATTTATCAAATATTTGTAAATTTAAAACAGTGACCTATTATACAGTGCGGAATAATTGTTGCTTTAAATATTATAATATTTATTTGGATTTTTCAAACTAAAAAATATAATTCTCAAATGTGGTTTAGGATATTATGTAACTTTATCCCCTTGCGGATATTACATCTCTCCCTACGGAAACAACCTTATAAGGGTTCACGGAAATATTAGCCGTTTTTATAGCATTACTTAAATTACCAGAGGTGACATTAGTTTAGTATACAAAGGTTGATAAGTACTGTAAACCTTAGAACAATAACGTATAGAAGGTAAGTTCACGCTCAAAAAGTGAGGCATTTCAATTGGAGCCTAATGGAGCTTACGCCGGAACCGTTCCGTAATGTACAAGTCATTGTACTGCACGCACGTACGTACGCGACTCTTAAAAAATAAATTGATAATTATGACGGTTTGTGCATTCAAATGGTGTCACAACACATTTGAAAAACTTAAAAAGGTTTTTAACAATACTTTTAAAAGTATTTCGACGATTTATGTTAAAAAAAACAAAATTTGATTTCATAATTTGTATAGTGGTGTGCGTGTGTACGTGTGTAATCGTCTGCGCGCCATTAGTATTTTTAGATTCAAATTTTGAAAGTTCGAAGTATTGACACTATCCTTCTATACGTTATTATTCTAAGCTGTAAACTTTATTATTTTGTGTTTGTAATTCGATGAAATACTGGGATGCGGATCAGATTATAGTCGTAAAAAAAAAACAAAACAGAATAGGGTGTGTCATAAAGACACTCGATAGATCGGCACTTTTGTATTTAACAATTTCTTCATTTATCATCATTTCAGCTAATTTACACTGTTGGGTTCTTTCCTCTTCTTCTCTCTTTCTCTCTTTCATAATAGGAGACCAATTGTCTTACTATAACCAGGTCAGACGTGTTAGTATAGGGTTTTATAGCGAGTTTTATTTATCTGGCAAAGATGTTATCATCATCGTCATCAGTATTTCAACTAATAGACGTTCCACTGTTAAGCTCGAGCCTCCTCCACAGTAGGAGGGAAATTAACCTTACTCTAACCACACAGGTCAGACGTAATCGATATCGCGTTTTATATTGAGCTTTCTCTTGCATAGATGTTATTTGCATATTTCCTGTAGTCGTTTTTTACGGCATCCACGGGCAAGATGATATGTATTCTTTCTCCGTTACCATACGAAAAACTATTGTATTACAGTGAAATATTTTTATTACTCTTGGCGAATACACGTAAAAAAGCTTAACCTCTATAACGCGCGAACTTTTTCCTCACATAAAATATAAATTGAGAATTTTTAAAGTCCAATTCGACACAAGGATTTATTTATTATATTGCCTTAAAGAAAGATGATTTACTAGTCTATTACGATACGGAAATGTCTATATCATGTCGCCTATATCGCATCGATTGAAATGCGTGTCAGTAAATATGACTATTAAGTACCACAGACAAGCCAACTCTGCGATTATCGCACACGAATGCAATGGACACGCTACAGGCCAACGAACTTTAGCTAATTTCCACTGCCGTGTTGTCTATGTAAGAAATAAAAAAAGCAAAAAAATACAATAACTATTTAAAAGTTCCGTATATTGATATTTTTTATAAAGTAACCTACGTAACTGTTCATAATTTTCTCTATTAACAACTTAAAGATCAGAAAAAACTTTAGCTTTAGCTGTAAAACTATATATATATATATATATATAAACTCATTTGCAAAAAAAACGGGCGGTTTTGATTTTCATTCATATTTAAAAAGATACAATACCAAAAAGGTTTCAATCGTTTGTACACGTTACTGGCCGGTTTTAAAAATGCTGTGGTATTTAAAAAAGTACGTTCTAAATTCAATTTTTCATTTGATGTTCATTTTTACAGAAAACCCCTTTTTATCCTACATTTTTGGCGCGAAGTTCCAGAAGTTAACATCGACTTTCATAACTTTTATTCAATTTTTATCGATTAATTTCATATCCTTGACTGTCAAAGCTTTATTTAATGCTGTTTGGCTGTATCAAAAATGGTAGATAAAGTGGTAAAAGCTACCAAAATTATCGCGCTGCTTGAAGAGGGTTGCAGCCAATGTTTCGTGGCTAGGAGGCTAAATGTTAGTCGCTCGACAGTCCAAAGGACCTGGCAGCGATATCAGGAGACTGGTTCCGTCGAGAGAAGGCCTGGTTCTGGAAGAAAACCATGTACCCAACCACGGGATGATCGTTTTCTTGTGAGTCGCGCATTGAGAAATCGCAAATCTTCGTATGTGGATCTTAAGAACAACCTCCAAGAAGTAAGAAATGTGCATATTAGTCTATGGACGGTCAGGAGGAGGCTTCTCGCTGCCAATATACGCAGTCACCGCCCGGCCCGCGGCCCCAAATTACTCCGTGAGCACAGAGTTCACAGGCTTAGGTTCGCTAGAAATTGTGAATCATGGACTCAAGACGATTGGAATAGGGTTTTGTTCTCTGATGAAGCCAGGATATCTCTGTTCGGTGAAGATCGACGTCGGCGAGTGCTAAGAAGACAAGGAGAACGCTTTGCAGAGGCATGTTTCGAAGAAATCACACCTTATGGTGGGGGCTCTGTTATGTTTTGGGCAGGAATAAATTCAATGGATCGTACAGAGTTAGTCTTCATTGAAAACGGCTCACTGACTGGGCATCGATACATAACGGAAGTTCTAATTTCTCATGCACAACCCGCATTGGCCGCTCTAGGTGAAGACTCGATTTTTATGGACGACAATGCTCGCGCCCACCGATCCCGCGATGTTAATGCGTATGTGCAAGAGGTCGGCATTCGTCGTTTGGATTGGCCAGCTCGAAGTCCCGACCTCAATCCCATAGAGCATGTCTGGGACGTTCTGAAACGGCGTGTGAGATCAGTACACCCGGCTCCGCAGACCATCAGAGAGCTGAAGAATGTGATTACTGCGGAGTGGGAACGTATTCCGCAAGCAAGTATCCGGGATATACTCGCTAGCATGCCCAGACGAATTCAAGCTGTGATTTTAGCTAGAGGGGGTCACACTCGATACTAAACATTTATCTGCTTTTACTTTATTAAAGAAAAACAAACAAAAAAACTTTTTTATTTTTACTTCATGAGCATATGCACTACTAGCGAATATACACTACTAGCGAGGTTTAGCATTATTTCCCATAAATTGTATCTAAATTTTATGAAATACTGATGAAAACGATTATTTTCTTATTAATTTAGCAAATTGTGTGGATAAAACTACCTATAATTATCAAACAAAGAAATATTAACATTTGAAATGGTTCATTGCTTAGGTGCCCGTTTTTTTTGCAAATGAGTTTATATATATACAAGGTGTCCCTAAATTAAACGTCCAAACGAAAGTGGGTGGTAGATGACTTTATGACAGCTCTGAAAAAAATTAAAAAAAAAATCCGTCACTTTTTTTTATATGAGCATATTACTAAAAACGGTGAAAAATCAGACATTGTATGATATTTTCAAGTACTATAACGACAAATAGGCTAGTTCTGGCATCGGATATTTCTTTTTGGAAGCGCAGATAACTGCACTATCGACCACAAGTACAATTAAAACTAGACATGTAACAATAACAATAAAAAAATATACATTTGTTATGGCTATTCCTTAATTTTTTCGAAGAAAACATTAATCATTTGACTTTAACACACCAACCCTGTAAAAAAAATGTACTGTAACCGTAGTGGCAAGTAATTTCAAAAGTTAGCCACATTATTCATTATTCCAAAATAGTATAATACTTTCTAGATGTTATCGTAACTTTTAGAAAAAAAAATGTTTTGTGACAGACAACGAAGTTTATGAAAAATGATTAGGTATATTTTTTGTTCTATTTTATTAGACCTCCTATAAAAAATCTAATTGCGTGTGTGAAAGAGTGACAGAGAGTGACGCCTATTGTATTTTATTGGGCACTAGGTAAATGTCCCTCCGAATATGCTCGAGGAACATGAATGAACACTCGATGGTCTGGATAGCGTTCAGTATTCGGTTATAGCTCACGATACAATCTACTTGCAGCATGATCATTGCATCTGTACTCTCCATAGATCAAATGCATATTAGCATACCTTCTACGTGTTATCGTAACTTAAAAAAAAAAATATTTTTGTTAAAGACAACGAAGTTTATTGTAAATTATTGTTTTTTAAGAAAAGGATTTATGTTCTACGCCATTTATTTGCATTTTTTTAGGGGGGTGTGCTACGGTCGGCGCACTCCTCGCTCCACTCCATCCGGGGCGACAGAGGGGCGTAAGCACGCACACCCATAACCCACCCATATAGCCCGTCGCCTTCGTCATTGGGTCGACCACCGGTGCAGATTTTCTTGACTTCAGTGGTCGACTCGACCGAATACCCCAAGGGACGCCGAACGCCGTCGCAAGGCTAGCCTGTCCGTGGGTGCCCGGATTAAATCCCCGGTCCGATCACCTGCAACCACGGTCTGGTCACCCGCAGCCACGCCATTTATTTGCATAAAGTAAATAGTACTAGTATAGAAAGAGTGACGTTAAAAATAAAAAGTGACTTGTGTGATTACGATGCTGTCTTCTTATACAATGTCAGAATCCCCTAATATTCATTTGATCTATGGAGAGTACAGATGCAATGATCATGCTGCAACTAGATTGTATCGTGAGCGATAACCGAATACTGAACGCTATCCAGACCATCGAGTGTTCATTCATGTTCCTCGAGCATATTCGGAGGGATATTTACCTAGTGCCCAATAAAATACAATAGGCGTCACTCTCTGTCTCTCTTTCACACACGCAATAAGATTTTTTATAAGAGGTCTAATAAAATAGAACAAAAAATATACCTAATCATTTTTCATAAAATTCGTTGTCTCTCACAAAAACATTTTTTTTCTAAAAGTTACGATAACATCTAGAAGGTATTATACCATTTTGGAGTAATGAATAATGTGGCCAACTTTTAAAATTACTTGACACTATGGTTACGGTACATTTTTTTTACAGGGTGGTGTGTTAAAGTCAAATGATTAACGTTTTCTTCCAAAAAATTAAGGAATAGGCATAACAAATGTATATTTTTTTATGTTATTGTTACATGTCTAGTTTTAATTGTACTTGTGGTCGATAGTGCAGTTGTCTGCGCTTCCAACAAGAAATATCCGATGCCAGAACTAGCCTATTTGTCGTTATAGTACTTGAAAATATCGTACAAGGTTTGATTTTTCACCGTTTTTAGTAATATGCTCATATAAAAAAAAAAGTGACATGGATATTTTTTTTATTTTTTTCAGAGCTGTCATAAAGTCATCTACCACCCAATTTCGTTTGGACGTTTAATTTAGGGACAGCCTGTATATATATATATATATATATATATATATATATATATATATATATATATATATATATATATATATATATATATATATATATATATAAAAGTTTTTCTGAACTTCTTTAGATAGATCTAGATCAAAGGACTTGAAATTCTTAATACACACTCAGATTCAATTTTAATTTGTTAAAAATAAGACCAGAATTATCATCAATATTAAAAGTATATAAATACTTACCTAAAAATAAAAAGTCTAACACCGTGTTTACATTGACAGAAGCTGTCAAAACACGTAAAAAGTTAAACATAAACGGAACTCTATCAAACAAAAAAGTAACAAAAAGGCAAAGGCACAGCGCATACAACCTGCAAAGTCACGGCCAACTCTGATTGAGGAGTTGCGCAATCTAGCACTAAATAATGAGTCATTTGACTACTGTGCCGCGAGCAAAATAAAACTTAGTGATCAGGCCCATGTTGCGATGTAATTTGTGTTTAGAAAATTAGCCTTTGTTCTTGAAAGTAGATATAGTTAGTTCATTAGAAATTGTTGAACGAATTTTTGAATGATTGATGATTCAGTCGATTAACATTCGTCAATTATGGTTTTTTTTTAATTTTACTTGTTGGTACGTTGTTGGAATCTACTTTAAATTTTCAGTACCTACATTGTTATTTGATCCTCTATTTGTTTCTACTATTGTTTTTAGTGTTATATAACTTTTTTGATGCAAACTGTATCTAAAATCGAAGAGAATAGACACCAAAACAAAAACTTACTGTACAATAACCTTTTAAAATAAGAAAATATTTACATTTCTCTATGATTAACAGAATTTTAATCATCATTTAAAAAGATAAGGATTGTGTTAATTCCTAAAGTGTTCGAAAATGTGGTATGGTATGATAGTCATAACAAAACACGCGTATGCTGATTGAATTATTTATCTATACCAATAAATAAAATTGGAGTGTCTGTTTGTAATGTCAAAATAATAGGCTTTTTTCATGCTCACACGGTTATTTGCACGACACCTATGCCTAAAATACAGATTAAAAAATTTTTGTCTGTCTGTCTGTCTGTTTGTTCCGGGTAATCTTCAAAACGGCTGGACCGATTTCAAAAATTCTTTCACTAATGGAAAGCTAGAATATCAGGGCATAAACTAGGCAATATTATATTTTATCCCGGTATTCCCACGGGAACGGGAACTATTCAGGAAAGACGGCTGAAACCGAAGCGAGGGCGGGTTGCTAGTAAATCATAATTCTGCACGGTGACAGACTAAGAATACAATTTACCACGCTTTTCTTGGCCGTGGGTGTCGTAAAAGACGACTAAGGGATATAATTTGTATGTAACATCAATGCAAGAGAAGACTCATTGCAAATAAAACCCTATACCAACACGTCTGACCACTCGACCAGCGTGGTATAGTATAGTAGGTCAATTTCCCATCTATTTTGGAAGAGGCTAAAAATGGGATGTATATGATTTGAGACAAAAAGATCATAATTATTTGAAAATTGGAATGTAGTCATTAACCAATCAAATAAAAAAACATATTTGACTTTCAATTACAGAAAAGTCAATGTTATAATAGCAGTCGAAATATGATTCGTATATCATATATCCTTCAACCTATATTTTGAACGTAGGGTTGAATAGGTGACGTCACTGACACGCCCTTGGATGGCTCAACACTAGGTTTGTCTAAAAGCTCTGTATCCTAGATTCTATAGTCAGGCAATGTATTTTATGTGTAAAAAAACGAAAAAAAAACAAATTATTTTTCAAGGCATTGGTAAACTTTTACGCGAAGCGAACTCAATGTAATAAAGAGAACCTTTAGATTTGACATAAACATGAAAATTTTTATGCTTCAATTAGTTTTATTTTAGAACGACAACATGGCGCACGAAGGTAATAATCCTTGTATTGCGGCGAATTTTACAAACTTATAATTAACGGACACAAATTACATATATACTCAGAACAACAGTTTGTGAATGGCATAAATTATTATCTTGCGTGGGAATCGAACCCACTTTCATGGCAGGTAGGTATCTTAACCACTACGCCATCTGTGCACTCAAATTATATTCAGAACGGTTTAGGATTACCTATTTAATGCCGTTCTTTTGTTTAAAGGCCCACATCATGACAACATTAATAATATCCATAATATTTCATTTATTTTTTGTTATCCCAGCAGTTGTTATGAAAACTACCACTGTGCAGAATGCTTGACAGTCATTGTTACTGTATTTTAGCCAATTTGTAATGTTTATAGATACTGCTCGGCTCCGGCTACCAAAGTGTTTGTTCATCAAATTGTTTTTCGAATATGTCTTCTCTTCCGCGATATAACTATTGCCTTCTTAGATAATAGTCACACGAAATTTACTTTTTAAAATAAAAAAAGTAAAATATGTTGCCAACGTTCACAACATTTTTTTGTTATTATAGACCTTGACTGAAACGTGGTTATAAAAAAATATAAGCAAAAGTCAATAGACAAGTAGGTTGCACGCATTCTGAACATTGGCAATTGGATATCTAATAAACACATAGCAACAACGACATTTGAACACACGGGAATTATAGAATAGGACTAGAATTACTTTCTGAAATACAATAGCCAATGTATCTAGTACTAGCCTTATTTGTGTTGATTGGTTCAATACCCAGCTCTGTGGATTAAATTATGATGTAGTGAAACTAATTTTTAAGCAACTTCTCGCCTTTGGATTTGATTCTGGATTGCCCGACGTTTCGAACAATTTACAGTATTCATTGGTCATGAGAGGACTTGGGAGGATGTCGAAATATCCAACACACAGTTACAAACGTGTTGAAATATGTAATAAAATTTTAATAAAAAAAATATTTTTAGAAACAAGCTTTTATTTAAATGCTCTAAAACGATGTAAACTTGTCAAGACTATTCAAACGAGTCCAAACTCGACGGTTTTATCTCGCTTAGTTTAGGAGTTCCTATGGCCACCTTCCGACGCCATCTTGAGATCAGCTTGATGGTACCATATTATTGCATTATCACCGAAGTTACGTAAGTAAACCAAATTTCAACATAATCTAACAACAGGAAGTGGTTCTAATTTAATTCGCAAGATTTGTCCCATACTAACAGGGCAAGTTAAATAAAAGCTTTTGATAAAAATAGCTTTATTTTAAATTTAGCAATAATCTAAAATCCTTAAAAATAGTTTTATTTACAATGTGTAAATACTCGCGTAACCATCACAAGTCATTATGTAGTGGTTATTTTTTTAAAATATGAAATATTTTCCCTTTTACATAGATGGGCGAATTAATAATACTCTGAGGATTTTAGCATATGCAGGCAACTGCTTTCGATCAAAAATGGCGTAATATATGAAAAGAAAATTTAGCTGTTCAGTATAACATATTTTTGATTGAAGATATTTAGCTGAAACATGAAAATGACGTTTGGTGTTACTTATTATATTATAGTGATTTTAATTTTTATTGTTTTGGCTTTTCGTATGGTGATGGAGTAAGAAAGAATACAATTAACCACCCCCTTTGCCTGAGGGTGTTTTAACAGTCTACTAAAGAATAGGGGCTAGGGATATACAATAAAGATCTATGCCAGAGGGAAAAAAACCCGAAACAAAAGCCTATACCACCGCGACTGATTAAGATGCTATAGTAGATGAATTTTCGTCATATCATACTTAATATCGTTTAATTATTATTTACTTAAGAAATTAATGCATTGTATTTATTTTTTGTTATAACTTAAGATGAGTTACATACATTGCGAAAGACAAATAATAAAATAAAAAAAAACTAAAATGTCATGGTCCTCTCAGTTTATATACGACCTACTGTTGGACTCGAGCCTCCTTCTGGATAGGAGTGAAATTCAACTAGGGGTACAGGGCTTTATTTCGAATTTTCCTCCTCTTGCATAGATATTATGTACGTGTAATATCCCTTAGTTGTCTTTTACTCCACCTACAGGCCAGATAGAGAGTGGTGAATAGTATTCTAAATCCGTCACTACGCGGAAAAGTTCTGTAGTTTGATGGAGTAATCTACCTAAGTGAAGCTCTTGCTGGGCCGAGTTATTTAGTCAGTATTCGTCAGTTCAAGGGCGGTGGATACACAGGAATGAGGGCGAACGCCGCCTTTCTGTCGCCACGAACATATCGGGTGTGTCCCAACCATAATTTAACACAAAAATGGCGATTTTTTTGATGAAAATAGTGTATTGTCCAATCTTGAATCGTAATATACCTTCGTATGTCTATAAATGTGAAGTCTAGTAACATAAAATGCAATTCCGAATAATAATTTTGATAATTTGCGTTCAGTTCAACAAACCATGAAGAATAAGTTTTTTATTACTTTTTATAACAATAAAATTTGAAGTCGAGAGGAATAAATTTTAAAACGTAGTTTTGTTACAAACTAAAGTAAATCTAGAACATTATTATCTATCACAGTGATTAAGGCGAACTATTATTATATTATAATAGACTATAATAAAATATAGATCGATATAAATGTATTTGGCATTGGAAATTATTAACTGACGTGGCTGTTATTCCAATGTGTAATTTAGTCTCAGAGTGGTGACGGAGTAAGAATACAATTCACCACCCCATTTCTTGCCTATGGGCGCCGTAAAAGGCGACTAAGGGATATAATATGCATACAACATCTATATAAGAGAATGAAAACTTGAAATAAAATTCTATACCAAAACGTCTGACAGCGTGGTATAGTAGGTTAATTTTTCTCAAATTGTGGAGGAGGCTCGAGCCCAACAGTGGGACGAATATGAGCTAAAATGAAGTGGTTTGCCTGTGGATGCCGTAAAAAATTACTATATGCATATAAAATCTATGCAGGCAGAAGGAAAAATCGCTATAAACCCTATACCAACACGCCTGACCAGCGTGGTATAGCAGGTAAATTTCCCTTGTGGAGTAGGCTTGAGTCCAACAGGCACGTTTATGAGCTGTGATGATGTTGAATTTAGCCTACGAATACTATTAGTATTTGTAAGCTAAATTACTGATCGAAAACGTTCCGCAACGTGGCCCTACCGTCACTGATCTCGTCGAATTTTGGTTATATTTATTTATGTATGACGCATGGCTGTAGTGAGTAAAGTTAATATGCAACGGAAGTTACAGGAATACCAATGTTTACAGAACACAATATTGAAATAAAAAACGTTTTAAAAATAAAAACAGTTTCAAATATTTATCATCTCGGCTCATTTGTGTACGTCCCACAGCTGGACTAGAGCTTCCTCCATAATAGGAGGGAAATTAACCTTACTATATTATACTGGTCAGACAGATTGGAATAGGATTCTGTTTAGTTTTCCTTTTCTTGCATATCTATACCAATAAATAAAATTGGAGTGTCTGTTTGTAATGTCAAAATAATAGGCTTTTTTCATGCTCACACGGTTATTAGCACGACACCTATGCCTAAAATAGCAATTAAAAAATTTTTGTCTGTCTGTCTGTCTGTCTGTTTGTTCCGGGTAATCTTCAAAACGGCTGGACCGATTTCAAAAATTCTTTCACCAATGGAAAGCTATAATATCAGGGCGTAAACTAGGCTATATTTTATCCCGGTATTCCCACGGGAACGGGAACTACGCGGGTAAAACGCCTATAACCTATAATCGAAGCGAAGCGAGGGCGGGTTGCTAGTATTGAAATAAAAAACGTTTTAAAAATAAAAACAGTTTCAAATATTCATCATCTCGGCTCATATACGTTCCACTGTTGGACTCGAGCCTTCTCCACAATGGAAGGGAAATTGAACTTACTATACTATGCTTGGTCAGACAGGTTGGTTGGATTTTATTTCGAGCTTACCTTCTTTTGCATAGATGGTAATATGCTTATTATATTTCTTAGTCGTCTTTTACAACATTCACAGGCAAGATAGATATTGGTCAATCGTATTCTTACTCCGTCACCACAGCGAATTATTAGAAGGTAATAATTCATTCTGTATGGTGAGAATACGATTCACCACTATCTTGCACGTGGATATCGTAAAGATGACTAAGGGATATAATATGCATATAACATTTATCCAGGAAAGTTTGAAACCTACGCCAGTGACGGAAAAGTTAAGGAGTGAACGGCTGAAATAGTGGGACATGTGATGAGGCGGGATGAAACTAATGTTGTGAGAAAAGTTTTGGGTATAAATGTTGAAGGCTTTAGGGGTAAAGGAAGACCGAGGAAAAGATGGATGTACTGCGTGAGGCTTGACATGGATAGCCTGAGAGTGAGAGTGACTGCAGAAATGACGTCTGATAGGATCGTATGGAAGAAGATGACATATTGCGTTGAACCCAAGTAATTGGGATAAGAGCAAGATGATGATGATAATGATTTATCCAGGAGATGGAAAACTCGAAATAAAACCCTGTAGCCAACATATTTGACCAGCATAGTATACTAAGGTTAATTTCCCTCCTATTAGGGAGGCGGTTTGAGCCCAGCAGTTGGACGTTTATGCTAGTTAGACAGGTTGGTTAAGGGTTTTGTTTCGAGTTTTTTGCGTAGATCTTATATGGTTATTATATCCCTTAGTCGTCTTTTACGACATTCACGGGCAAGATATGGAGTGGTGAATTGTGTTCATATTTCGTCACAACACAGACAATATATTGTACAGGAAAAAACAGCAGTTAATAGTTAACTTCTTAAGATGCATAATACCACAGAATGCTCAATATTCTCAGCAATAAAATATATTTAATTATGTCTTAGCAAGGTTACGTTAACAGTTGGCAACATATAATTTTATCACACACATTTGATATCAATAAGTAATGTTGCTATTTTTTAAAAATCCATAAAAGTCAAACAAAACATTCAACCATGTGTAACCTAATTCTTTAATTTTAATTCAATAATAATTACGTCAAGTTTTATACCATCTGTGTTTGTTTGACAATGTTGTATATTTTTTTTTATGTTATGCCTTATAAATCCGTTCAGCCAATGTCCAGTTTGCCTCTTTTAATATGATGACGGAGTTAGAATACAATTCAATACTTATCGTGCTCGTGGGTGTCGTAAAAACGACTAAGGGATATAATATGCAGATAAAATGTATGTAAGAGAAGGAAAACTCGAAATAAACCCTATATAACCCGTCTGACCAACGTGGTATAGATCAATTTCCCTCCTATTATGGAAGTGGTTCGAGCCCAGCAGGCCGCCCTGCTATATGAGCCGATATGATGGTGATAATGATGACAGTTTGCTTATTTAAAACTAGCAACCCGCCCTCGCTTCGCTTCGGTTTTAGTCGTTTTACCCGCGTAGTTCCCGTTCCCGTGGGAATACCGGGATAAAATATAGCCTAGTTTACGCCCTGATATTATAGCTTTCCATTGGTGAAAGAATTTTTGAAATCGGTCCAGGCGTTTTGAAGATTACCCGAAACAAACAGACAGATAGACAGACAAAAATTTTTAATCTGTATTTTAGGCATAGGTGTCGTGCAAATAACCGTGTGAGCATGAAAAAAGCCTATTATTTTGACATTACAAACAGACACTCCAATTTTATTTATTGGTATAGATTGGTATAGTTAAAAAAAAATATCGATTTTGGTGACAGGCAGATAAACACCTGATCCTTAGAATAATAACATATAGAAGGTAAGTTCGCGCACAAAAAGTGAGGCATTTCAATTGGAGCCTATGGAGCTTACACCGGCACAGTTCCGTAATATACAAGGTCACTATACTGCACATACGTACGCAACTCTTAAAAAATAAATTGATAATTATGACGGCTTGTGCATTCAAATGGTGTCACAACACATTTGAAAAACTTAAAAAGGTTTTTAACATTACTTTTAAAAGTATTGCGACGATTTATGTTCATAAAAACAAAATTTGATTTCATAATTTGTATAGTGGTGTGCGTGTGTACATGTGTAATCGTCTGCGCGCATGTAGTATTTTTAGATTCATGTTTCGAACGTTCGAAGTACGGACACTATCCTTCTATACGTTATTATTCTAAGCACTTGATCATTATTCATCATCATCATTTCAGCTCATATACGACCCTCTAGGCTTGAGACTCTTTCACAGTAGAAGGAAAAATGAGTTACTATACGCTGATCAAACATGTTGGTATAAGGTTTTATTTTGTGTTTTCCTTGGTTTTTACGATATCCAGGGGCAATAAAAGTGGTGGGGATCCCTCCGTCATCACACTGTGATGTACATAGTTAGCAACATTTTTCCATTTGGAGAAGCATCGTACTCTGGGATAAAAGTTTTTGGCCTTAGACTTATTGATCGTTGTTAAAATAATAATAATCTTTTAAAATATCAACACCCTACATGGACAAAAAGATATATATAAGTTCAAGAAATATAAGAACAGATGTTTTCGCTAACATTGTATTAATTACAGTGCGAACGTGTGGCGAGTTGCGAGAAATGCCCGCTTAATTTGGTTCGTTGTTCAACTCCTTGTATTACAAACGTGATTCAACAAATCTTGGAAGCGTGCCATCATATCAAATATACAATTACAATGACTAAATAATAAAATAAAATTGAGTTCATTGTACAGAGTAATGATAGGTTAATGTCTATAATATCTATATGATATCGATTTTTTATTGCCTATGGTTTTGGTAGAAAAAAAAGGACGGAAGTATTCGTGTGGTGACGGAGTAGGAATACAAATCCCCATTGCCTTTCTTACCCATTGGTGTCGTAAAAGACGACTAAGGGATTGTAATATAGCATACAACATCTATGAAGGAAATTTCTAAATAAAACCCTACAAATCCGTTTGACTGAGCGTATTATTGTAGGTCAATTTCCCTCCCATTGTGGTGGAAGCTTGAGCCCAGTAGTGGGTCGTATATGAGCTGTAATGTTAATGATGATATGTGGATATGAGCATGAAAACTCGAAATAAAGTCCTGTACCTACCCGTCTAATTAGCGTGATATATTAGGGCAATTGCCCTGCTTCGCTCATATTGTGGCGCCTAGTAGTGAGATGTATAACAGTAGAGATGATGATGACCATGGTTTTAGCGATGGTAGGTCGCTATGTAGCGCCATAAGCTGTCTTATTATTCTTATATCGCCATTAGAACTAACCACGATTCATTGATAACACTCGCAACATAAATAGTCTAAGCTATACAGGCACCAAGATACAAGAAATTTCAGATAATTTGCTTTATAGCCGTGTAGTAATGGAGTAAGAATACAATTCACCATCGTCTTTCTCGGGAGCGTCGTGAAAGACTATTAAGGGATTATTGTATATAACGTATATGCAAGGGTAAAAAAAACTTGAAATAAAACCCTATACCAACTTGTCTGACCGACATAATATCATCATCGCAGCCCACATACGTCCCACTGTTGGACTCGGGCCTCCTCCACATTTAGTCGTCTTTTACGACATCCACAGGCAAGATAGGGAGTGGTGAATTGTATTCTTAATCCGTCACCACACGGAAGTATAGTAAGGTCAATTTCCCTCCTATTGTGAAGGAGCTCGAGCCGAATAGAACATATATGAATTTGTTTTATGTTAATAGTATCATATTCAATCCAAAGTTCCATGGGGTGAGCCGATTACTGTTATTAAGAATGTAAAGACAGAAAACCTAATAACAGCCTTGCCTATTTCAAGTATAGAACACGGTATCAATTGCATGTTATTAGACTACAAGTGTACATTTGTAAGACCTAAAATTTAGAAGACAAGCTTTAATAGATATAAACTCGAGGTCTAGCATCAGATTTGGATTCATAGTGTATTTAATCTAAGAAACAACCTAAGGCAGACTAAGATATCTCACGTCCAACAGGTTATCGTTATTACAGCTATTTATGAAACGAAATGAAATATGTATAATATTTAGATATTACTACTATTACTACGTTACTATTTCTGCCATTTATCCTGGAGATGTGAAAGCCTGGTGATCTGTGACATAGGGTTCCCTACTATAGATACCAGCCTCTCACAAAGGAAAGTTTGTTACCTTATTCATATTATACTTGAATAAACTGTAATTATCTTTGTGAAAGAAAAATAAATTATTAATATTATTATAAATTATTCTTTATTGGAAAAAGAAAAATTCCGAATCTGGGACTGATTAAAATCCCCTAATTATATGTTTAAACTAGCAACCCGCCCTCGCTTCGCTTCGGTTATAGGTTAAAGTCGTTTTACCCGCGTAGTTCCCGTGGGAATACCGGGATAAAATATAGCCTAGTTTATGCCCTGATATTATAGCTTTCCATTGGTGAAAGAATTTTTGAAATCGGTCCAGCCGTTTTGAAGATTACCCGAAACAAACAGACAGACAGACAGACAAAAATGTTTTAATTGCTATTTTAGGCATAGGTGTTGTGTGCAAATAACCGTGTGAGCATGAAAAAAGACTATTATTTTGACATTACAAACAGACACTCCAATTTTATTTATTGGTATAGATTTGAAAAGATTGTTCCGAAATTCGTTCTTTAGCGCTCGATGCTATTTAAAAAATAAATATAGTCATTACGGTGCCCTTGTAAATTCAAATAAATACGTCGCGTGTGGAACACACCTTCCAGACATATTTAAATTATGTATTTTTAATATCTCCAGGGCATGCTCCACGCTATACACACGCTTGGTCTACATCAATGAAATTATTACCTTTTAAAATAATTAATAGATGATAATAATTTTTAATTTCGTAATGGAAGAAGCTTTTCTACAGCTGTTTGTACTGACGAAAACTGTTAAATCTTAATAAGCGACAAATATTTGCACTTTCTATTGTTCTACGCATATCTAGCTTTGTCATATATATTTAAAATAGAGTTAAGATTTGGACTAAGTTGAAAATCTATAGGACTATGGTATTCCTGTGATCATGAACTCTGAAAAGTGTTCGAAACGTCGAGAACTCAAAAGTAATAATATTTTTATTTCAAATGCGTATTACTCGCATAAACATTAGAACCTTTTCCCTCTTAAAATTTCTTTTCTTGCACAGATTATATCTGCATCCCTTAGTCGCTTTTTACGACATCAATGCATAAGAAAACTGATAGTGAATTGTATTTTAACTCTATCACCGTAATTATCATCAGGAATATAATTTTTAAAAAATTTGTGTATGTCAAAGTCATGTCAATGTTGGCCTCATAACAAGGCTCAAAGTCGCTCAGCGTGCTATGGAACGGGCTATGCTCGGAATTTCTCTACGAGATAAAATCCGAAATACGGAAATCCGCAGAAGAACGGGTGTAACCGACAAAACACGAAGAGTTAGCACGCTGAAGTGGCAATGGGCAGGCAATTTCGCTCGACGAACCGACAACCGCTGGGGAAGAAAGGTTCTCTAGTGGCGACCACGTATCGGACTACGCAGTGTAGGACGCCTCCACTAGGTGGACCGACGACTTGGTGAAAGTTGCTGGGCGTCGTTGGATGCAGGCGGCACGGGACCGCACTTTGTGGCGTAACATTGGGGAGGCCTATGCCCAGCAGTGGACGGCGATAGGCTGAAATGATGATGATGATGTTGTCAAAGTCAAGAAAATATTATTAGAAAATCTTCTTCTTAGCTTCCGCTACCCATTTCATAAAACGATATGTAATGCAATTATATTTTGTCAGAAATTTTGGTAATCGTTTGAAAGTTTCACGACGTTCGACCATTGCTGGATCGTGTTAAATATGCATCGTTGGACAGACAAATAGCACGGAAATTGATGTAATTATTATTTAATTATAGCCCACATATTTACCATAGACGTCCCAATGTTGGGCACAAGTGTCATCTACATCATCATCATCTCAGCCTTCATAAGTCCTACTGTTGGACTCAAACTTCCACCACAGGGGGAGGGAAATTGACCTACTATACCAGGCTAGTCAGAGGTGTTGGTATAGGGTTTTACGTCGAGTTTTTCTTCTTTTGCATAGATGTTATCTGCATAATATATACATTAGTCGTCTTTTAGGACATCTACGGGCAAGATAAGGAATGTTGAATCTTATTTTTACTCCGTTATGACATAGCATCTATATTAAAAGTATAATTGAAAGACTTCGTAAGCCATAGGGTTTTACTTTCAGATTTTGTTTCTTTTTTTTTATATTGTAATATTTTATCTGATTATATCCTTCAATCGTATCATGTGTCTTTTACGGTAGGAATTGACTTACGAGTGCTATAACTATGCTGGTCAGATGTGTTGGTGTAGCGCTTAATTTGAAGGTCTTCTTCTCATCCTTTAGTCGTCTTTTACGACACCTCCATGGGCAAGAGAGGCGGTGGTGAATTGTATTCTTACTCTGTCACCACACGGAAAATAATAAAATATACGGCAAATAAACAGATAGTTATTATCTACTTCGTCATGGATCAAATTCCAAAAACTAAGCGCTTGATTTTTGCGTGATGACCACAGATAATATAGCCATCGGCACGGTGCAATCAATAGGTACTTATATACTTTCTCATAGCTTTCTACTGTTACGGTAGCTAAATTGTTAGCAATTAAAGCGCCGTTATAACTGAAACCACAGTGTAACCGTTCATTGCATGATTGAAATAAATGCTTTTGATTTTTAATTTTCCACAGGATTGACAGGTGGCTATGTTTACGTGTCTTTAGTACTATAATTAAAAAAGTTATGTATACCATAAACAGAATGGTAAATTTATGATCTATAATTTGAGTTAAATCGCTTTGTTTTTTATTTTTATTTTATAGTTGTATGCTAGTTTTTAAGAATTAAGAAATTATTCGTTGTAATCCCAGGGACTTTGCAAACATATAAATAACGGACCATTGCAGACTCAAAACAATTATTATGTAGAGTTGGGCATCCAACCCATGAATAAATACAGGAGACTGCGCAGTTCTTTGTGAGTCACAAATTGTTGTTCCAAGTCAGAGTGTAATTTTTTCGTTCATTTCATATTTTAAAATTCCTTGCCACCTTAAGGTTTATTTCTTAGTACTACAGTTGCCTTTAAAAAAAATAATAAGTTATGTTTGAAGCAAAAATTAAAATTAGTATTAGTTTTTTTTTTGGGGATGGGTTGCTGTCGTCGCGCTCCTCGCACCACTCCATCCAGGGCGACAGAGGGGCGTAAGCACGCACACCCGCAACCCACCCACGATGCACGTCACCTTTGTCGTTGGGCCGACCACCGGAGCAGGATGACTTGACGTCACTGGTCGGCCCGACGGAATACCCCCTATTTGGGGTACCCTCCCATCGACCGACGTCCCCCCCTCGGAGAGGACGTCGGTCTTTCCTCACGCGGTCGGCCTCTCAGCGGGTGACGGACTAATGCCCCGGTCACGTCACCCGCGACCTCGGCTAGGGCGGCATGAGGCGCAAAATTAGTATTAGTAAGTAAAAATATTTAACTAAATCGTATAACATCGGCAAAATAATTCGAAATAATATTGCATTTAAAATTATATTTTGAAACGTTAAATCTTTTTAAAATTCAGTACCGACGGATCGGACTTAGGGCATTGTCACGTTCTCAGTAATTTCATGTAAGTAGGTAAAGTTTTTTGTTAATTTCCAACCTAATGAATTTCATGGACCCGTTTACGAAGTTTAGTTACGTCTTTAGAATAATTACGAAGCAGTTAAAACAATCATTAAATATTATTTCGCTGACCATTAAAGAGTTATACAAACAACCAATTTCAACAATAAATAGATAATTATTATATCAAATAGAATCGAATATCATAATTAATTTAAATAACTAAACATATTAAATAAATGAAACTAATCTTCAAACGAATATTTTTTTAATTATCTTCATCAAAACTAAGAGTTTAAATTGTACAAAACCGCTTTTAGTGTAATTTGAATTATTCGATTTAAATTAGAAAATCAAAATCAACTGGGTAACGGGATGAAATAGAATCTATTCATCATCATCATTATTATCGTTCATATACGACCCACTATTGGGCTCGAGTCACCTCCACAGTAGGAGAGGAATTTACCTATAGCACGCTGGTCAGATGGATTGCTATAGGGTTTTATGTCGAGATTTGTTTCTTTTGCATACATGTTATCTGAATATAACAACCCCTTTTTTTTGGGATGGATTACGGTCGGCACTCTCCTCGTAAGACCGCACACCCGTATAGCACGTCGCCTTCGTCGTTGGGCCGATCACCGGTGCAGAGTTCCTTGATTTCAGTGGTCGGCGCGACGGAATACCCAGAGGGAGTACCCTCTCCCATTGACGTCCCCTACCGAAACGCCGATCGCCGTCGCGAGGCTTATAATAACCCTTAGTCGTGTTCTATGACATTCACTGGCAAGACAGATAGTGGTGAATTGTATTTTACTCCGTCACCACTCCCTATCTTACCCGTTGATGGTGTAAAAGACAATCAAATCAAATACATTTATTCACCTTAGATAGAGTACAATAATCAGATGTTACAGTCATTTTTTAACATACATAGATCTATCTATTTAGCCTTGCTTTGGCATGTGAAAGTCATTTTGATATAAATCATAAAATTAAAATATAATAGTTTTAGATTAAAAGAAAATTTGCATTTAAATACATTAATATTTTGGCAACAATACAATACAATACCAAAATATGTTCGTAGTCAAAAAAAAGAAATTAAATTGTGCCATATTACAATAATTCATTTAACAAAAAAAAGAAATAAGATATCGAAAAATTAAGGGATACAGTAAGCATATAACAGCTATGCATGATATGACAAACTCCAAACAAAACCCTATGTTAACCTGTCTGACCAGCAAGCTATAATAATCTTATTGTGGAGAAGGCTCGAGTCCAGCCGTGGAACGTGTATGAGCTGAGATGATGCTTCACAGAACTCATTCACGTAATATTACAATAGTTGAAAAACTGTCTGTGGTGACCTAGCGCTTCAACAGATGGACCGATTTCGATGCGGATTTTTCATTTGAAACCAGTTTCCTTGCGGTGGTTTTTAGCTATGTTTGGTTAATATCGGTCCAGCGGTGTAAGAGTATCAGCTCATTTCCGAAATGATGTAAAGGCGTTTTACCCGATTAAGCGCTAACGTGTGCCAGAATAATCCCTAAATGACAATTAATTGATAATTCCTGTTGAAGAGAACGTAATACTTTTTTTATTATTATAGTTTGTGTCGGGGATTAATCAAAATTTTCTATGTTACTTATTGCGTTTGTATAAGATTTTTGATGTTTAGCTTTTAAAATAAGTCGAGCTAATTATATGAAAAGATATATGGATATATATACTGGTTCTTCATAGAAAGCACGAAGGATTGTATGCAAAACGTCCTTCAATTTAACATGAACAGTATCAATTGTAAGGTAATGACTCAATTGTTATTGATTCACTCATGAGTCGATAACTCGAGCTTCAATATATCAAGACTTTTACTTTATATTCGTTTTAATACTTATTTTTATAATTCATTCGTTCATTATCCTTGATCTCGGCTCATATACGTCCGACTGCTGGGCTCAATCCTCCTCCAATAGGAGGAAAATTGAGTCAGACAGGTTGGTATAGGGTTTTGTTTTGAGTATTTTTTCGTTTGCATTAGATATTATATCCCTTAGATATCTTTTACGACATCCACGGGCAAGATAGGTGAACTGTATCCTAATTCCGCAACCACACTTTTGTAATAATAAAACTTATTTGTAAATTCAAAGAAACTCGTGACGAAGTGTCTTCCATAAAAAGATTAGGATGGATATGCAATAAATGTGGTTTCTTATCCCAAATGCGCATCTATTACCAGCGAAATTATTAAATCTATATAGGTATTTTCCGTGTGGTGACGGAGTAAAATTATAATTCATCACCGCCTCTCTTGTCCGTGGATGTTATAAAGCGATTAAACATGCGTATAAAATCTATGCAAGAGAAAAAAACTGCAAATAATATGTATAAATAATATAATTATTAACTGGAAATAATGTAATTAACAGCACATCTGACCAGCGTGATATAGTAGGCTTGAGCGCGACTGTAGGTATATGACATACTAGCAACCCGCCCTCGCTTCGCTTCGGTTATAGGTTATAGTCGTTTCACCCGCGTAGTTCCCGTTCCCGTGGGAATACCGGGATAAAATATAGCCTAGTTTACGCCCTGATATTATAGCTTTCCATTGGTGAAAGAATTTTTGAAATCGGTCCAGCCGTTTTGAAGATTACCCGGAACAAACAGACAGACAGACAGACAGAAAGACAAAATTTTTTTAATTGCTATTTTAGGCATTGGTGTCGTGCAAATAACCGTGTGAGCATGAAAAAAGCCTATTATTATGACATTACAAACAGACACTCCAATTTTATTTATTGGTATAGATGTACTGGACGTATATGAGACGAAATGAAATGAAAAGAAACTTTATATTGCTCTACGAAGATCGACGTAAGTATCTTTAAACATCTTGTCGAATGATACTGATCTTAGAATAATCGCTTATATACGTTCCACTGCTCGGCCCCGAGTCTTCTTTACTTGAAATAATCGTTGTTTTGCGGGAGACTACAAACATATAGTTAACGGACATAATTTTTTTTTTATTGCAAATGGTGGCAAACGAGCAAACAGTACACCTGATGGTAAGTGTTGCTGCCGCTCATGGACCTTTACAGGGTCGCTTCCTACCGCGAAGAAAGTGAAGGGAGTGTGAATACGAGCATTGAGGCTCGGTGATACCAAGGGCACCATCAAAACCCTCCACACACAAACACTCTCAGAAAGTTGGGCTTCCGGCTCTCTCGCTCACCGAACGAAGCGCAGTAACAAATTGCTACTACTCAGACGTCGATTTTCTGCTCAGCGTGGTACTACCCCGGACGGACCGACCCGCGGCTGTAGACAGATAACTGTCGACAGTGTGGTCCTACCACTCTTAATTACATCCAGACTCAGAACAACACTTTATGGATAGCACAAAGTGCGTGGTATTCGAACCCACGACACTGGCACGGTAGGCCGGTATCTTAACAACTGCGCCATCTGTTTAGTATTCTACGTTACATTACATTACTCATTCATCACGACATCGTGAAATAACGACTGTCAGTGTGATAGATACTGTTAAATAATATTAATATTGATAACGTATAAAGTTTATTAATATTCTCTGGGTAAAAGCCCCATGGTAGAGTTCAACATTATCACTGAGAAATAATATTGTCTATTAACCGTGTAGTAAGAGTACAATTCATTCCCTTCGTAGGTGTTGTAAAAGGCGACTAAGGGATTAAAAATTCCCCGAGGGGAGGACGTCGGTCGAGGAGAGTATCGACTGACGTCAAGTCACCTGCTCCAGTGATCGTTCCAATGACGATAATGTAATAAAATGAAACCCTATAGTAACACGTTTGACCAGCGCAGTATATTAGGTCAATTTATCTCCTATTTTACAGGAGGCTTGAACCCAACAGTGAGACGTATATGAGCTAAAATTATAAACATAAACAGAATTTAAAAAAGTAAGGAGAAAATATACAAAATAATTAAGCTTTATTTAAATCAGTTTGGATACAAGTATACCGCATTGAAAATAGATAAACTAAAAATAACATTAATATTAGAACTAAAACTTTTAGTTTTAGTCAATAATATTGAAACTATTTTAAGTCAGCAAATATCAAACCGTGTGGTGACGGAGTAGGAATACAATTCACCACCCCCTTAATTACCTGTGGGGGTCGAAAACGACGACTAAGGGATATAAAATGCATATAACAATTATGCAGGAGAAGAAAAACTCAAAATAAAACCCTATACCAACTCGCCAGTCAGTACCGTAGATCAATTTCCCTCCTATTTTGGAGGAAGCTCGAGCCCAGTAGTGGGACGTATATGATGTATGATGATGATGAAATATCAAACCTATTTAAAAGTTTTTTTCTCTATATACAGTTTGATGTAAAGGATTTTAATTAAAAATTTCTCCATCTTTTTTTATTTTTCTCTAAGATATAGTGTATCTCTTGTTATATCATTACATTTAGCTCACAAATCAGGTAGATATCTTTGATCAAGTACATGTCTCCTTGCGGTGTTGCGGTCAGTCACTGAGCCGTAACCATCGTGAGTCAAAATGATGCACAAATAGAACCTTATCAAAGTTTGAAATGAAATAAGCAGATAATTTATGAATGCAGTATGATAAATTATTAAATAGAAATATATATTTGTTATTTCATATATCTACAGCTTAAATTTTCAAAGTGGACGTTTGAGAATTACAGGAGGGCAGTAGCCAAATGTAGAGGGAATTGAAATTCAAATCAATTCATTTATTAGGTATAACAGCGATTATATATTGTCAATTTTATATATTTTAAAATGAATCTAATAATCTACTACCGGATCGGGGCATGATCGCAAGTTAAGAAGACTCGACAAGAAGCTCGGCATGTTCGTCATTTTTGTAAGATACTTTGGTCTTTTAAATAAAATTATATACATGATGCTTATTAAATATTAGCTCCAAAATAGAAAAATGACAACGGGATATGATATTCATATAACATCTATAACAAGAAAATAAGAAGAAAAACCCGAAACCCTACACTGTCCCCTCTGACGAACGTATAGTAGATCAATTTGCCTGCCATTGCGGAGGAGGCTCGTGCACATTAGTGGGACGTATATAAGTCGAGAGATTATGATTTCTTTACCATTCAACAAAATAAGATTTTATTTTCAATAGTTTTACAAATATAAGGTTTTTTTTTTATTGCAAACGGTGGCAAACGAGCAAACATTACACCTGATGGTAAGTGTTGCTGACGCTCATGGACCTTTACAGGGTCGCTGCCTACCGCGAAGAAAGTGAAGGGGGTGTGAATGCGTATATTGAGGCTCGGTGATACCAAGGGCACCACCAAAACCCTCCACACACAAACACCCTCAGATAGTTAAGCTTCCGGCTCTGTCGCTCATCGAACGAAGCGCAGTAATAAATTGCTACTACTCAGACGCCGAGACGTTACACCTCTTTTAATATTTTCTTTGTTCTTCGTCACTTCTTTCACATTTTAATGTTGGTCACGGGACTTATCGCCAAGAGGATGGATTACACTTGATTTTCTAAACCACGTTAGTCAAATGAGCTGCTGAATGACTTTACTTCAAGTTTTCTTTCTTTTACTGTGATTTTTATCTGTTTTTGTCAAATAGTTATCGTTTACGACAACAACGAAAAAGGAAATGGTGAGTAATTATATTCTTACTCCGTCAACACTGTTTTGCTCAGAATTCTATAAATATAAAACTTAGCTAATTAATTCTTTTTGTGTAAACCAATTGTTAATGTAATTATTTCACTATTATTTTAACGTAAATTTTATTCCAAATTGTGATCATCTTATAAACTTCACAATGAATTCAAGTCTTGACTTTGTGTATTTATATCATATTTTAATGACTCATTTTAAACTATTTATTTAGAATAACAATTTATTTAAATACCTATAGCGCATTAGTATGTATATTAAATCTTATTACAAATTCAATCACTAAGTAAACAGAATGAATTTTCTTAAAGTTACTTGATACTTACTTAGTTACTTGATAACTATCTTATGTTTCACCTTATAATTAAATTCGTGTTCTACCAAAGCTAAATTCACTTAATCATATTAAAAAAAAAAGAAGCGGATGCTATTAAACAATTCTAAATTATTCCTTACCCTATATCTAATTTAAAAAAAGTAATTCAAATTTGAAAATGTGTTCCAAACAATCGCGCGTAAATGTCATAAAAAACGTAGAGCTTGTTTATTTAGATGTTTTTAAGTTAGAATTAAATTTAATAGTAATAATAAGACTCACCATTGTGTATGGTTGAAATAAATTATAAAAAAATGTGGATAAGGAGCGATTGGCGTGGCGGGTTCGCGAGGCAACACACCGGGCCAGACTGTGATGATTCAATACAAAGTCGACACTTATATAGAATACCAAGCGCACGCCTTATTCTGAACTACATAAAACTATTTTATGGAACAGGGAGCAGGAGGCACTCCTCATGTTTTCTCTTGGGATATAATTTTAACAAGAATTAATAAGTTGAATTTAAAATCAATGACTTTTAATATGAGGTTAATTAAGGTACGTTGTGACCTATTGACGTAAGTTTTAAATCATTTATTAGGTTTATTTTCCGTCTAATATCTAACGGACTAACAATATAATTCACTACACCTTCCTTTGTTATAACGTTGTGTAAAATGACTATAACAAGTAAGAAGATAATCGTCATCATCACTCAGCCTATCGCTGTCCACGGCTTGACGTAGGTCTCCTTCACGTTTCGCCACAAACTACAGTCCTGTGCCATCTGAATCTAAAGACGCCCAGCAACTTTCACTAGGTCCTCGGTCCAGCTAATTGGGTCCTACACTACGTCGTCCGATACGTGGTCGCCACTAGAGAACCTTTCTTCCCCAGCGGTTGTCGGTTCGTCGAGCGATATTGCTTGGCCATTGCCACTTCAGCGTGCTAATTCTTCGTGCTATGTCGGTCATACCCGTTCTTCTACGTATAATAGAAGATAATAAAGTAAGAGTTAGAAAGCTCGAAAAAATCTATATCGATCTACGTAGCAAGCATGTAAGTTTTTGCCTAACAGAAAGACGTATAAATTGATATAAATGAAGAAAGAAAAAAGAAAAACTTAAAAAATCAATAACTAAGAACTTTTTCTATTCATTTCATCATCATCTTGCTCTTATCCCAATTACTTGGGATCGACGCAATATGCCATCTGTTTTGACATATTGCAAAAAGTTTCGGCAATGACTTTTATGACAGGCCGCCTGCCTGACGTCAACCCTCCTTGGGAATGTAATCGTTGAACCAAATGGTACCACATGGAGTTGGTCCGGGTCAATCTAGGGCTCGTAGTCGTCTTTTACGACACCCACGAGTAAAGCAAGGGTTGGTAGTATTCGAAGCCGCTACCACACAGCACTATTCTATTCATTTCATGAAATAATAATTTTTTTATTTATTTATTTATTTAAGACAACACCCTGCACTAAGGAAATAATCCTTGTATTGCGGGGGACTTTACAAACATATAATTCACGGACACAAATTACATCCAGACTCAGAACTACAATTTGTGGATCACACAAAGTGTTGTCCCGCGTGGGATTCGAACTCCCGACACTGGCACTGTAGGTCACTATCTTAACCACTACGCCATCTGTGCAGTCAATTAAGTTAATATTATATTAAAAATATTTCATTAAAGCTCATCACTATCCCACTGCTGGGCTCGAGCCTTCTTTATAAGAGGTGGGATATTTATCTATTATAGCACGTTGGTCAGACGGTTTGGTCTTGCTATAGAGTTTTATGTAGTTTTCCTTCTCTTGCATAGATGTTACATGCGTATTATATACTTTAGTTGTCTTTTACGACTCCCATGGGGAAGATAAGGGGTGGTGAATTGTATTCTTAGTTCTTTATTATACGTTAAAAAAATTTGAGGCAAAATTTTCAACAACATTGTTTTAAAAATTAGTTTAATTCACGGTGTTTATTTATTCTGCTCTTTATAATAAAGCTTGTACGTTAATAAAATGATCATTAATCCTCACAGCTTATTTACGTCCTACATTGGTAGACTCGAGCCTCCTCTACAATGGGAGGGAAATTGACCTACCCTACACTAGTCAGGAGTGTTGGCATAGGGTTTTATTTCAAGTTTCTATTCTTTTGCATATATGTTATCTGTATGTTCCCTTATCTATATGTAATCCCTTAGTCGTCTTTTATGACTTCCACGGAAGGGGGGTGGTGAATTGTATTCTTACTCGGTCACCACACGATAGTAAGGTGTTTTACATCATTTCGGCAATTATAGAGTAATAACTAACACACCTATTAATACATTTTATTAAAACAAAAGTTGTAACATGTTTCCGTTTCTAAGAACTAGCGCAATATTTTATTTACAACACAGTACATTTACATCATCGCACAGATAGCGTAGTGGTTAAGATACCAACTTGCCGTGCCAGTGTCGTGGGATCGAATCCCATACAGGACAACATTTTGTACGATTCGCGAATTGTTGTTCTGCGGCTGGATGTAATTTGTGTCCGTTAATTATGTTTGTGAAGTCTCATCTTCATGGTACCATATTATTGTATTGTCACTGAAGTTACGTAAGTAAATCAAATTTCAACCTAATCTAACGATAGGAAGTGGTTCTAATTTAACTCGCAAGATTTGTCTCATACTAACATAATTAAATAAAAGCTTTTAATGAAGAATAGAAAAGAATGGAATAAAAATCTTAGCCGCAAATCTCCTTCTCTTTTGGACACATGTCCGTAAAAGCGGGCATATGACATGTCCTATGAGCACCAATCAACCTGCTAAAGGTGGCATTTGTCAGAATGATTGGTGGTCATAGCTGTTCTTTTAATTTTCCCAGGCGAATGCTGCTGCCTATTCTCGACTTTTATGACTCCCACGCGAAAATAAGAGATTTGCTATGTGGCAGTTACGAATACTACCAACCCTTAAATTGCTAGAAGGCGTCGTTAAAACTGACTAAGAGATTTTTACATCGACCTTGGCCAATTTAATCTGATGCCGTCTGCGATGCCTGGTTGACATCAGACAGGCGGCTGGCCATAAAACTATTGCTCATAACTTTTACAATATAAAAGAAGAGTACGTATTGATTCAACCCCAAGTAATTAGAATAAGAACAGGATGATAATAGCGTGATGGGCTGGCTGTAGACGTCAATAAACTTGGTGCCAGTGGTCGCTCCATTTGCGAAGGGGAGGAGATAAGGAAGGGGGTAGGTTATGGGGCCGCACGCCGCCCTTGCGTTGCCCTGGACGAAATGGACGGCGTTGTGGCTGACTATAGCCCACCAAAAAAAGAAGTGACATGAAAATAAAAGGTGGTGTCATGTTGTATTTTTAATTTGTCATCAGGGGGATAATAATGAATTCTTGGAAAGTCGCGCAGAAAGTACACAACAATCTTCGTTCGAGCCAGTTCGTATGATTCGGTGAATGAAGAAAGTTGGAAGCAGTTAACTAATATTGTGTGAATCTTCAATTTCAATGAAAAGATTCTAAGATCTATGTAGTTTATATTTCAAATCTTCTGTACAAGGATGCTTCTTATCGATAGAATTTATGGTCCATCCATCCATCCATCAGCCCGTAGACGTTCATTGCTGGACATAGGCCTTCCCACGAAAATGCTACTCGGAACCGTCCTGCGCCACTTGCATCCAATGATTCCCTGCAAAATGACTTCTGATGTTTACGCGAGCATTATACATCCATACTAATATTATAAATGCGAAAGTAAGGATGTTTGTTTGTTTGTTTGTTTGTAACGCTTTCACGCTTAAACCACCGAACCGATTTCAAAAATTCACCAATGGAAAGCTATAATATCAGGGAGTAACATAGGCTATATTTGATCCCGGTATTCCCACAGGAACGGGAACTACGCCGCGGGTAAAGCGACTGAAACCGAAGCGAAGCGAGGGCGGGTTGCTAGTTATAAATAAAACTACGAATTTTATCGCGTTTGTATTTGATTTTTGATTGCCCAACGTTTCGAATACTTTACAGCGTCCATGGTCACGGGTGGTTTCCTATAACTTTCAAGATGTCGTCAGTCCACCTAGTAGTAGGGTCGTTGTTGGCGCCGTCGCACGATTCGTGGTCGCCAGTGGAAAACCTTTCTTTCCCAAAACGGTTATCGGTTCGACAAGCGATGTGACCTGCCCATTGCTATTTCAACATACTGTACAATGAATGCTATGAATTTATGATAATACTAGTTTATTCAAAGGAAACCATTTTGTACAAATCTAAAAAAAATAAACGTTTGTACTTAGTCCTCGATATCGATCACCTACAGAGTCAAATTGTTATTCTAAACCTTTTTTAAATCCACCTGAACACAAAATATTTCATAAAAATTGGTTCAGCCGTTGAGGAGGAGCTCATTCATGTAGAAAAATAAATATAAAGATATGTAAGCGTTGCTTTTAAAACATCTACATGTTTTTCAGCCTAAAATTATTACTCGTGTAATGTTATTACAACAGAATAAGGCCGTTGATTCATACTAAGCCACTAGTGTGTCCAGACGTCGCCCAATTTTTCAGACCGTCTCAACTATGACTAAAGCTCCGTGACTAACGAGATAAATACAATATAATAATCAAAATGATGGACTATTTGATTACTACTGCCAGTTTTTTGTAAACAAAGAAATATGTTTAATTTATTTTAAGCCACATTTAGAACGATTCCTTCTGAATTATTATGATCATCACGGCTCATCGCACTTCTGGGCTCGAGCCTCCTCCACAATGGGAGATAAATTAGCCTACTTACCTGATCAGATGAGTTAGTATAGGATTTTATTTCGAGTTTACCATTTTTAGGGTTCCGTACCCAATGGGCAAAAACGGGAGCCCATTAGTAAGACTTCGCTGTTTGTCCGTCCGTCTGTCTGTCACTAGGCTATATCTCAAGAACCACGTAACTAGACGGTTGAAATTTTTACAAATTGTGTATTTCTGTTGCCGCTATAACAACAAATACTAGAAATAAAATAAAATAAATATTTAAGGGGAGGTTCCCATACAACAAACGCGATTTTTATAGATAATGATACGGAACCCTACGTGCGCGATTCCCACTCGCACTTAGACGGTTTTTAGTATTTTTTTGCATAAATGTTATCTGTAAATTATATCCCTTAGTCATGTTTTACGACATCCATGTGCAGGAAAAAGAGTGGTGAATGGTATTCTTACACAACAAGATAATCCTTCTGAATTTCATGTCTCGCATAAACGTCAGAAATTATTATGTTGTAAATCTTGTTTATGAGACTTTAGGTGTTTTTTAATTTATATATTTAATAGCTTTAAACAAGAAAATTTTGTATAATACATTATTTAGAATCACAGAAACGATTACAAGTATCGAGGAGGATAAATCGATCTAGCTAGATTTCATTAAAAACATAATTTTGTCAATGTTTTCAATGAAGGAAAATAATATTATTAGAATATGAAGGTAAATTTAGCTAGTGTCATCAAAAATAAAAATAGGGCTGTTGAGAAATCAAGCAGTCCCTTAAATCCAAACAGCCCCAGTTCGTTTAATGAAATTATTTTAATTCTTTTATTTATGTAAGTAGTTATATCTAAGCCTTATTATGTGGATAGTGTACAAAAATATTAATTATTTATCAATAGATAACTTGTATGAAAATATACTCCGAAACTCCGTATGTCTAAATCTCATCATCATCGTCATTTCAGCCCATATACGTCCCACAGCTGGACTCGGGCCCTCCTCTATTATGGGTGAGAATTTAACATATTCTACACGGTGATCAGACGTGTTGGTACAGGCTTTCAGCTTTTTAAGGCTTCATCAATGTTATCTGCACATTATATCCTTTAGTTGTCTTTTACGATACCCACGGGCAAGAAAAGGGTTGGTGAATTGTATTCTTACTCTGTCACTACACGGAGAATAAAAAAAAAATACCTAAATAATAACTCTTTAACACCACAAAATATAAAAAAAAAACAATATACACGATAAGCAGAGTTAAGCTTGATTATTCTGGAACAGAAATAAAAAAATATTCGAAATCATATTACAAAACAAACACTAAACAGTCAAGTTTCTGTTTATTCTCGTATATGGTCGTCCTATCGAAGGGTTGAGATGAATGGGGAAGCAGCAAGGGGAACCTTGACCCTTCGAGAATGTTCTAACCTATATTGTGTTATGTATGAATGCAAATATTACACGGTTGTTTTATTAAGCGCAATGCAGATGCGGAACTTCTAATTATTAAGTTTAATATATATAGACCAACTATAGAGATAAAAAAATGTTTGAATAAAACATATTGCCATATTATTATCATCTTTATGGCGTTATCCGTGTGGTAATGGAGTAAGAATACAATACACCACTTCCTATCATACCCGTGGATGACGTAAAAGACGACTAAAGTATATAATAAGTATATAACATCTGTGCTAGAGAAGATAATTCCCTGTAGCAAGTGTGTATCCCCACAGTTACCCCACCACAACGAAATAACATTAAAATCCAAGAGTGTGAAAACTGGAGAAAGGAATCTTATTCCAAGCCTTCTCTTCGTGTGGTGAGGGAGTGAGAATATGTCACCGTCTCTTTCTTTCAAGCGGATGAACGTAAAACAAGAATAAGGAACACAGCAGATAAAATCAATGCAAGAGCAAGAAAACTTTATATAAAATCTTATGCCTACCCGTTTGACCGCGTATCTGTAGGGCAAATTCTCTTCCATTTAGAAGGAGGCTAGTATCCAACAGTAGGACGAAGATGAGCTAAAATGAGACGAGAAACCCGTCTGGTCACTGACGTGCAGTTTATAAAACTTTCTCTCATTTTGGGGCAAGCCTGTACTTAGTAATGGATCATGTATGGCCAAAAACTTAATAGATGGCCTAATCCAATTCATCATCATTTCAGCGTATCGCCATCCACTGCTGGACGTAGGCCTCCCTCATGTTACTATCTGTACTGCCTGCATCCAACTACGCCCAGCAATTTTCACCAGGTCGTTGGTCCATCTAGTGGGGGGCGTCCTACACTGCGTCGTCCGAAACGTGATCGCCACTCGAGAACCTCTTCTTCCCCAGTGGTTGTCGGTTCGCCGAGCGATGTGGCCTGCCCATTGCCACTTCAGCGTGCTAATTCTTCGTACTAATCCGATTACTCTTCATAAAATGACAATAGATGACGATGATATTATGATCTCAGCCCATAAAAGTCCCATTATTGAGTTCGGCCCTCCTACATAAGGAGAGGAAACTTGAACGTGCTCACCGTCAGACGTGTTGGAATAAGGGCTCCGTTTATATGACAAAAAGTTGAATTTCCGTGCAGCTGTTAATACCTTGTGATCCCTCCGCTTCACCGTATATATAAAATCTAATCTAATATTTAATATTTGTGTAGTATTTAGTATCAGTTGTGGAGATCTCTATAGTTTATAAAAAGTGGTCTCCCCCATACCTAGTAACGCAGAAGATTCGACTTCAAACAGGCGCTATGCACCTCTAGCAAATAATCCATTATTTATTAACTTTTACCATAAAAAAATATTAAAGCGGTCTCTTATTCTTTTGATATATGATTTTAATTTCTTTGTGATCTTTGGCAGAACAGAGATGCTAATAGAAGAAAAATCATCTAAAATGAATATAACTTTATATATATATGATAATTAAGCAGGCTGTTTGCTCAGTCGTTACCTCCTTCTACGAAACTACTGCCTTGTAATAAACGGCTCAGTTCCTAACATTCACGATAGCTGGTGCTGATAGGACGGTAGTGATGATTACAGCGAGTTTACAATACCACTTTACGCAGGTAATGAAGACATCAAAAGTATGCTGCACTATTCTCATCACAATCCCACTGGATGCAACACAGAATCGACTTCTTCCTCGAGTCTATGTACAGATTGCCACTATATGACCCAATAAGACCATTTGGAATACGAAGACTACGTTTTGCCGCCACAGTTCTTCATGGTCCGAACATCAAATCTAGTCTTCTCCAGCCAGGCTGTTGAATGGATCATGTCGTCTTGGTTAATTATCTACTCAATATTCATATCCCAGAACTGTAAATCAATAATAATCGTACGCTTATGCGAGTCCCCTAAATACAATTTCAGTGAATACAAGTCTATTTCATTACGAATTACCTATTTTATGATACCAAATATTAAAAACTTCGATACGTATATAAAGTATTATTAACGTTTACAAAAACTATAATAGAAGGTTATATTACATCACGCTACCCCTGAAAACTGAAGGGAGTTTGCTATTAAATGTTTTTTCTAGTTCTGAAAGCCACGCAATATTAGTTTACATTGGATTTGATGTATTTATGATTTGTTTATCTATTTTCATGGCTTTTGATCATAAATATGTAGGGAAAATGATTTTGAATAAGTAATTTCTTTGTTATAGTATACGACAAATTTATCGATATACTCTAAAGCTATATAGGCGTTATGGCAAGCGAAGTATAGGCTTTGACTAAGAACGAGTCATTACTGAACTAGATGCCGTAAGAAAACACCTGTCAAACAAAATAAAATGGGTTAAAGTCCATAGTGGTAGGACTACACTGTTGCCAGCGCGGTCCGGTCCGGTCCGTCCGGGGTAGTACCACACTCTCGTAGAAAATCGACGTCCGAGTAGTAGCAACTTAATACTGCGCTTCATTCGGTGAGCGAGAGAGCCGGCAGATCAACTTTCTGAGAGTGTTTGCGTGTGTGCGTGTGTTTTGGTAATGCCTTTGGTTTTACCGAACCTTATTGCACGCATTCATACTCCCTTGATCTTCTTCATGGTAGGCAGCGGCCTAGCAAAGGTCCATGAGCGGCAGCAATACTTACCCCATCAGGTGTACTGTTTGCTCGTTGGCTACCATTTGCAATAAAAAACATGATAAAACATATTTAATTTATGAAATTATACAATAAAAATTACAACCATTTGGACCAGTGTGGACTGGCGGATGATAATCAAATTGTCACTCCTATTACGAGTAAAAAGTGTAACTAGCTTTAATAGATAACCTAGCATGTTAAACAATAAAATCTCAGAGCGACTGTCACATCATACTCCCGTGACTATGAACGATGAAAAGTGTTCGAAATATCGGGAAATCAAATAAAAATGCAAAAAACTCCTTAAAATAGTTTAATTTGAAATTATCTTAGCTTTTATGTAACCTGCTTTTTACTTGTACTAGGGAAAGAAGACATTTTTCCATCCCTATAATGCAGATAAGACATAGTGATATTAAAAAAAATCCATGATGTTTACGATACCCAGTTTTATTTCCCAAATAAAACGAATATTGGTGTGTTCGACAAATGGTTGCCTTGTAATTATTACTAGACATAATTTGAGTTATGATTGTAAATGTTTGTGAAATGTATGATTTTTTCCGTGTTGTGACGAAGTAAGAATATAAATCACCACCCCTTATCTTAACCGTGGGTGTCGTATAAGACGGCTGGAGAATGTGACAACATCTGTGCATGAGAAGAAAAATTCGAAATAAAGCCGGCATTGTCATCTTTTACGGCATTCATGGACAAGATAGGGAATAGTGAATAGTATTCTTACTCCGTCAGCACAGGGACTTTTGAGGTTAAGTAAAAAATGTAGTCATAGCAACGCAAAGACATATTCGAAACATTATTGATTTGCGAACCCAGCGCCGACTAATAAAGAGACAATTGATTGTATGTATGTATATGTGGTCTGATACCTACTGCCGTCTTACCGATTGAGGCCAATTCGATTTTATTGTTTGATGCGGTTTAATTTATAAACATTAAGCGGTAGATCGCCAACCTGCACACTTAATGTGAAGATTATGAGATTATTCCATCTTAATGGGGAACCCTACGTTTGATAGCGGACGTTGAAAGGCCAATAAATAGAAAAAAGATGGAATAGAGCGATTGATTTACCTCTTAATGAGGGAGGAAGAAATACTCTTATACTTACGTTTAGTAGCAGAAAATAGAACCTGCTTATCTGTGCCTGTTGACAATATAAGGAACACAAAATTCTTAATACTATGCTCCATGTCGTAACAGAGTAAGAATACAATTCACCAGCTCCTGTCTTTTCTTTCAGGTTCATAGGGGACGATTAACTGATATTATATGCAGATAATGTATATGTAAAAGAGAAGGCAAACTTGAAATGAAATCCCATCTGATTAGCGTGGATTAGTTGGTGAATTTTGCTCCTGTTGTGGAGGAGATTGAGCTCAACAGTAGGACGTATCTGAATTGAAATAATAATGACGTAACTTGTGTTCTTTATACCTTAAGAAGTGTTAGGAAATATAAAAATCTTTATTTCGAATTAAATTCGGTAATGCAAAATAAAGAACTTGGTTTTTGATATTAGTAAACAAAAATATTTTTGCGGATTTTATCGTGTTTGTATTTGATTTTTGATTACCCGATGGTTGGTTTTAGATGGCAGTTTCCTTACTACACAGTCTTTTTCTACCATGGCAGATAACGCTCCTCGCTTTTAACTCAATTCCTAAGTATCACAAACAGACATAATTCAGTAGTAATTACGCCATTTTGTCTAAAAACAACGTTCTTATGTACTTATAATTGCTCGACTACCTACATAACATTATTTTGTTGTGGTCAATGACGTGGCCTGATCGCCTTATATAGTTTTTGTAATTGAATTGTACGAATGAGAGTTCTTGAAATAGTTATTTATAGAATTCAGTTGAGATTGGATAATCGCTTACACAAGCGATCTGCAATGTATCTATCATTAAAAAAAAAAACTATTAAAACAGTAAATTTTAAGGATTACAAAGATTCTTTATGGATGTTACACATATAGCCTAACTAGAACGCAATATTAAATTTTTTCGCCTTAAAGAGGTGATTTTCTGTGTAGTGACGAAGAAAGAATACAATTCGTCACCCCCTCTCTTGCACGTGGGTGTCTTAAAAGACGATTAAGAGATTAAATATGAATATGATATATGTATGATTGAATATGATAACAATATAAAATTTATAAAAGAGAAAGAGAAAACTCGAAATAAAATCCTATAGCAATACGTCTGACTAGCGTAGGTCAAGTTCCCTCCTATTGTAGAGGGGGTTGGAACCCAGCAGTACGACTTGTATGAGCTCAGGTGGGGTGATTAGACATAGAAGAGGGTGGTAATGATATAATCGCCAGGCTTGATATTATAAATTTCTTGTAAGAGTTCTGCTGCCCGTTCTTTTAGTGAACCCCCAGTCGGTTTTTACTATGCCCGTTGAAAGAAAGGTACATTGTATTCTTAACCCATTACCATACGGGTTAGATTTAATATTTATTACCTATGTATGACGGTAAAACGCTCACGTGCTAGGAACGTACCCTCATCTATTAAGTCGACCAGGATTTTGAGCATATCTAAGGGTCATCATCGGGGCAGAGTGCGCAGCCACGTCTACAAGTACTGCATTCAGGGTTATGCGATAACTCGTTGTCAGAAGATCTTAATATATAAGTACGGCAAAGAAGTTTTTATGATATATAGAAATTTTAGTTGTATTTATAAATAGTAACAAAGGCATAAAAATATGTAATGATGTTTTTTCATGCAAGATGGGTTAGTTGTAGGCTCGGCAAGGGCTTGCCGGGGGCTTGGCGGTACCCGACCGTGAGATCACCGTCTCGTGACATGACATTGTACTCAAAATATACAATTATTTATTTGTTATATGTCTAGCAAGCACTATGAATTTTAATTATATGAAGATGTTGCAAGAAAATTGCTGTGTGGTAGCGTCTACGAATACTACCAACCCTTGCATTGTCTGTGGGTGTCGTAAAATGTATTATGAGCTTTATATTTATCATCATCATTTCAGTTCATATATGTCCCCCTATTGGGCTCGAGCCCTCTCCATAACAGGAGGTAAATTGACCTTACTATACTATGCTGGTCAGACCGGCTTTTTTTTTTTTTTTTTTTTTTTTTTTTTTTTTTTTTTTTTTTTTTTTTTTTTTGGGTGGGCTATGGTAAGCGCACGCGCGGTCCTGTCCGTCCGGGGCGATGAAAGGACGGCGCGCGGGCCCATAACCCACCCGTACCCACGTCACCTCGTTGTTGGGCCGACCACCGGAGCAGATGTCACTTGTCGTCAGTGGTCGGCCCGACGGAATACCCTTTCGGGTAACCTCTCGACCTGGGACGTCGGTCACCGTCGCGCGGTTAGCCTCTCTGCGGGTGATGGACAATTCCCCAGTCCGATCACCCGCGGCCTCGGCTAGGGCGGCATTAGGCGCAGATACTCGCGCCTGCGCCGCCCGAGTCGCCGGCGGCGGAACGTGTCGCCGAATAGAAGCTCTACTCGCACACGATCCGCCGCCTCCTTCCGTGAGATAACGGCCTCACAGAAGGCGGCGACCGCGTCCCAGTTCCTGACGCTGACGAGCATCTCCCTGGCGATGGTCGGCAGCGCCAGGTCGGCACCGATAATTGCGACGAGTTCACGGCGATCCTCCTCCCATGCAGCACACTCCTCGAGCGTGTGCTGCGCCGTGTCCTCGTCGCAACTGCAGTGGTGGCAGGACGGTGTGCTCTCCCTCCTGACAATCTTGTGCAGGTACTTCCCGAAGCAACCGTGCCCCGTCAGCACCTGCACCAGTCGGAAGGAAAGCACCCCGTGCGTCCGCTCCAACCACTCCATCAGCACCGGCTGGAGGGCCTCGACGGTCCTAACACCATACCGAGGACTCTCCAGCCGGACTGCCCAACGGGCAATGACTTCTCGGCGGGCGTCGACCCGCCAGGCGGTGATCTCTGTGATGGAGACCATGCCGCCGCGGGCGCGCTTCTCCGACACCCGCCGATAAATGTCGGCGAGCATCTCCGCCTCCAGGTCCCACGGGGGGGTTCCGGCCAGGAGACCGGCTGGCATAGGGTTTTGTTTCGAGTTTTGCTTCTCTTAGCTGCTTAGAGCTTTATATTAACCTGGATCAACTCCAATTGATACCGTCTGATCAACAGTTACATTCCTAAGAAGGCTTGACGTCAGACAGGGGGGGCCGGTCATAAAACTATTTCCAAAGCTTTTTGCAAGATCTATGATAGAAGGAATACTTATTGCGTCCACACTTTGCCCAGCTCGGCCCTAGGCTTCTCAATATGGCTGCGGCGGAAGATTCTGGCGGCGTTTCTAAATCGGTATCCATGTATTTTATGGTGTCCCGATATGGTCGTAGTTCCTCATCGCTCGCAACAGCTCGTCGTTCTGCTACAACTGCAGATGATCATGGCAATGAGGATTATCAGGGGCTACCGTACTATATCTTGGACTACGGCAACACTGCTGGTAGGCGACCTACCTTGCACGCTGGTGGCGAAGGCGTTGGCGTAAATGTACTAGTTGTGCGCCACAGGGCGAGTCAACGGTGAACAAATCTATGCATGGAAACTAGGAAAAGCTCAGAATGTGTCCCGTAGGAAAGGCATCCGGCAGTCAAAAGGAGATCTGGAGTCCCCTGTAGTAGAGCATGGGACCGTGGAGGTGGTTGCGCCGCATCTCCAACGCTGGCTCAAGTGGAGGCACGGCAGCATTACTTTCGGAATGGGTCAGGTGCTTAGCGAATACCAAGTCTTTGGTAAGTACCTATACAAAACTAGAAGAGGAGAGGTTCCAAGATGTACCAACACTATACCAACCTGCCTGACCACCACAGTATCATCATCATCTCGACTCACATATGTCCCTACTGGGCTCGAGCCTCCTCCACGAAGGGAGGGAATTTGACCTTATCAAGAATAGGGGTAGGCATTTTAATAAAATATCTGCAAGTGAAGGAAAAGTCGAAATAAAACCCTATACCAGCTCGTCTGAACAGCATGGTCTTCCAATAGGAGGGAAATTGTAAAAGTGTGGTGACGGAGTAAGAATACAATTCACCATTCTGTCTTGTCCGTGGATGTCGTAAAAGACGACTAAGGGATATAATACAAAGCCCTATAGCAACTCGTCTGACTAGCGTATAGTACCTACATTGATCGCCTATTGTGGAGTAAGCTCAAACCAACTAGTGGGACGTATATGTCGGCGTTGCGCCAGGAATTAGGTTGTCCATATTAAAATATCAAGTATGTAATCACTGTATTTATTACAAGTTATTGCCGGAGAAGTGAGTGAAGTAAAACTGTCCTCTATTCTAATCTTACAATGTTTTTATAACCTCCGCTTTACAATGAAACGGTCTAGTCTTAGTAACTACAATTACTTTTTATAACAAACAAATAAAACAACTATTTTTAATTATCGGAATATAGCTAAATAATAATGATAAATATTCTAATGCATTTAACATAATTCCAAATAGTCAGTTTTACACAATTTACATTAATGTAATTAAAGGAAATATTGTTCTCATATATTGTTCAACAGACGGCGCTCTAACTAGAAATAAATTGCAATATTTATTGTGTAAAAACAACTAAATATGGTTACAAATAATTACATTAATTCTAATCGATTTTAATTTGATCAATTATATAAATATTAAATCAAAGATTTCTAGAAATACATTCAAAAAGTGTCTTAAATATCACAGCATGGTAAATAGCAGTGTTGTTACTACAAATAATTATTTAACATACACAACAATTTACAAATATTGCCGATAGAGGGCGATATGCGCCCATATATATGATCCAAGATGATGAATTGTATGTTTGTAAGAAATCCCATAAGAAGAGAACTGTTCGTTACCTTAGTACCTATAGGCCTTTATCTTTTTTTTTACCGACGACCTCCCCGAGGGGGCATGTCGGTCGATGCGAGGGTACTCCTCAAGGAGTATTCCGTCGGGCCGACTACTGACGACAAGCCACCCTGCTCCGGTGGTCGGTCCAACGACGAAGGCGACGTGTCGCGCGGGTGGGCTACGGGTGTGCGTGCTTATGTTCCTCTGTCGCCCTGGCCGGAATGGTGCGAGGAGTGCGCCGACCGTAACCCACCCTCCAAAAAAAAAAGGCCGTAATCTTTTTAAAAATAATAAATGTATTTTAAAAAGACTAAAAACACGCTTTTGTATATAAGTAAAATAGAAATTAAAAAAATAGGAATAGCGACATCTATCGAGGCACTTTAAAACTCAGCGACGGATTTAAATAAATCGCTAATCGTCTAAGGGAGATATAAGATAAGCGAGATATACATGTATGTCTATATGTAGAATACAATTATGGTATTATTAGAACGATTTGAATCATAAATTATCGTTCCTTTTATGTTTAAGTCCATTATGGTCTATTACACTGGTAAACAAAAAAAATTTTTTTTTGTTGCCGTGGATATCTGTACAGATTTATATGCTTGTAAGTGAAAGATCTGAATTGGCTCTGGTTTTTATGATTTTGGTGTATTTTATATTTTTACTAATTTACAGTTTAACTTGATTGATTTGAGTTAGTTTAAAATTTCCATATAATGACGGAGTAAGAATATGATCTACCAACCCTATATATGTTACCTTTAGTTATAGTAAAAGACGATTAAGTTCTATAATACACATATAATATCACGCAAGAGAAGAAAAACTTGAAACAAAGTTTTACGTAAGCTTAAGTTTAAACGTTAAGCTACATTGCTGCCACAGTCATCTGCATACATTTTATGAAAATCTGAGAAATTATAGCGAAAAATATGATACTTATAGTGCTTCCACCAAGATCTTAAAGTGATAGAAGAATGATATTAGGGTAGATTTTTTTTTTTTTTATTTATTTATTTAAGACAACACCCTGCACTAAGGAAATAATCCTTGTATTGCGGGGGACTTTACAAACATATAATTAATGGACACAAATTACATCCAGACTCAGAACAACAATTTGTGGATCGCACAAAGTGTTGTCTCGCGTGGGATTCGAACCCCCGACACTGGCGCTGTAGGTCGCTATCTTAACCACTACGCCATCTGTGCAGTCGATGGGACTGTCACATGATGGCAGATTCTTCAGCTGGTCTTTGAAAAGAGAATGTTCGCAAAAATATAATGCAGAGCTAATAGAAGTACTTTTTAAAGCTTAATATAAATTATTCTGCTTTTCATCTTCTAGGTTTAATAATTATATAATAAAATAAAGCATTTAGTAACAATATTCAGAAAATAGTTGATATTTAAAAATATAATTGCCGCTTCTTTACTGTTCTTACTGGTTTTTTCATACAATGTTAAAATGAAAATTAAAAAGAAACTAGAGCCAATCTCCAAAAAATATTTATAATTTTGGAAATAGTTGGTATCGAGCTAATTAAAACCACTCTTACATTACACCAATGTTATATTCTTCAGTCACCATTGGACATGTACAAGCTGCTCTTTAAGCGGACCAGTAGACCCGCTTAAAAGTCGGCGAGCGATTGCACAGAAGCGCTCCTCCGTCCAGGGCGACGGAGGGGCGGCGTGCGGCCCCATAACCCACCGGTACCAAGTTCCTTGTCCTCCGTGGCCAGCCCGGCCTAATAAATCGTAATCTAAATAAATCATCCGTCTAAGGATAATGGGACAAATTATTTAAATTATTGTAATTTCATCCGTTCTTCGTCAAAGTGCAAGGTTTAAAATTTTAAACCCGACGCTAATAAGGGGCTTAAGCTAACCAAGTCGTTAGCAGAATTTAGGCTGCTACAACTACAAGCAAGTATGAGTCAATGAAATTTTATTGTCTTTCATACAGACTCGTATTACCTTATATGTCTCCACCAGGTGGACCGACGACCTGGTGAAAGATAGTGGCTGTCGTTGAATGCAGACGGCGCAGAATCTCATTTTGTGGCGAATTGTGAGGAAGGGCTACGTCCAGCAGTGAACGGCGATAGGTGATTGAAATGAAACTAAATATTATAAAAAGATAATTATTTATTATATTTCTACATCACGTCCTTATACCAATTATTTGTGACAATATGTCCGATAATCTTATATTATTACATTTGGTATTTCAGCGTAACGTCAATGGCACCATAACAAGTGATATTCAGTTACAATTTATAATTAACTTAATTATTTTTCCTTAATTAAAATCACATAATTGAGCTGAAATTATTAAATTTAATTACAAATAATAATTATTGTTTACAACCAATTGTGTTTAATCATTACATAATATTAATTATCCCGACGAGAAAAAAGTTATTGAAGAAATTTTCATGTCACATTCATGATCTCAGCTCGTATGTGTCCCACTGCTAGGCTCGAGTCTCCTCCTAGGAGATAGTACTAGGGAAATTGACCATGCTATAACATGGTTAGACAAGGTTGGTATAGGATTTTGTTTCAAATTTGCCTTCTCTTGTATGTTATATGCGTATTTTATCTCTTCGTCGCCTTATACGACATCCACGGGAAAGGGAGTGGTGAATTGTATTCTAATTCCGTGACCGCAGGGTCGAAATAAAACTAGCTGTTTCTATATTAAAATGATCGTGAGTTTGACACGTATTAGAATTATATTTTCCGTGTGGTGATCGCTTAAGAGTATAATTCACCATCCTTTCTTACTTTTGAGTGTTATAGAAGATGACTAAAGGATATCATGATAATATCTATACAAGAAAAGAAAACTTGATATAAAATCAACCAACACATCTGACCAGTGTATGGCTGGTCAATTACTCTCCCATTTTGAAGGAAGCCCGAACCCAACTGCTGGACTTATGTGGAATAAGATGTTTACGCTAAAAACACATGATAGAATCGATTATGTCGAGCCCGGTTTCAAGCATATCCGATCATCATCAGGCCGAGTGCGCAGTGACGTCTGGAATCTTTGGCGTACAAGTTTTAGTGCACCAGACCGACGTAATCGAGCCCAGCAAGTGAGTAATTTGCTGTAATACATAGTTTTAAAACTATCCGTGCCAATAGATTAAGCATCTATTTGATGTAACTTTATTAATGATAGTATAAATATTAATAATAATACTTTAAACACACAAAATAAAATTATTTTACGGCTTTTATCGTGGGTCCGCCCGTGACCATGAACGCTGTAAAGTGTTCGAAACGTCGGGCAATCAAAAATCAAATACAAAAGGCGATAAAATACGTAAAATAGTTTTATTTACAATGTGTAATACTCGCGTAAACAACAAAAATCATAATCAAACGCAATTTTTGTTATCTCAGCAGTTTCTATGCGACTGCGTAGAATACGTTGCGCAATTTCCCATTGGTGTCAAGTTTTACTAGATTTGCAAATATTCAACACTTCTATTTGTCGCAATGTTATAAATTATAGACCTTTTGGGTTATAAATAGGTTATTTTACACATTTATATATTTCTGTGCGGTGACAGAAAAAGAATATACTTCACTTCTCTTCTCTTCTTTTACCCTTCGATGTCGTAAAAGACGACTAGGGGATTAAATATGCATATACGATCTATGAACAAGAAAGAAATCTCGAAATGCCTATGCCAACAGTCTGACTATTGGTATCGTAGGTCAATTTGCTTCCCGGGTTGGCCATGAAGGACAAGGAATTCGGTATCGGTGGTCGGCCCAATGGCGAAGGAGAGGAAATACGACGGGTTATGGGGCCGCGCCGCTCTTTCGTCATTCCGGACGGACCACAGTGTGCGCGCCGACCATAGCTTACCCTAAGAAAAGGGTAGTTTCCTTTCTATAGTGGAGGAGGCTCGAGAGCAACGGTGTGGACGTCTATGAGCTGAAATAATGATGAGCTTTTTTGGAAGCCAATTGGGAGAAGATTAACGTCTGTAAATAAACAAACTCATCAGTTCATTATCTATATTAATATTATAAAGTTTAAGAGTTTGTTTGGTTGAACTCGCTAATCTCAGGAACTAATGGTTAGTAAAATTTGAAATTTTTCTTTTTTTTTTTATTGCTAGCAGTGGCAAACGAGCAAACAGTACACCTGATGGTAAGTGTTGGTGCCGCTCATGGACCTTTACAAGGCCGCTGCCTACCGCGAAGAAAGTGAAGGGAGTGTGAATGCGTGCATTGAGGCTCGGTGATACCAAGGGCACCACCAAAACCCTCCACACGCAATCACCCTCAGAAAGTTGGGCTTCCGGCTCTCTCGCTCACCGAACGAAGCGCAGTAACAAATTGCTACTACTCAGACGTCGATTTTCTGCTCAGCGTGGTACTACCCCGGACGGACCGACCCGCGGCTGTAGACAGATAACTGTCGACAGTGTGGTCCTACCACTCTTTAAATTAATTATTGTTAAATAAAAATGAAAATTTATGTAACATCTAAGGCGATATATATCATATACATATAATATTAACGCTATGTTATATTGCTTTAGTTGTTATCTAAACTTTAGGGGCAATTGGTAACAACGAGTAGGTGTATAATAAAATAAATCTATTTAGTATTGACAGCCCTTCCATATGGTGACGGAGAAAGAATACAATTCACTACCCCCTATCTTACCCGTGGATGTTGTAAGAGACGACTAAGGGATATAATAAGCATATAACACCTATGCAAGAGAAGGAAAACTCGAAATTAAACCCTATCTGACCTAAGCTAACCTGTCTGACCAGCATGGTATAGTAAGGTCAATTTTCCTCCTATTGTGGAGGAGGCTCGAGCCCATCAGTGTCATTCGTTTATGAGCTGAAATGATGATGATGATTGATAGCCATATGTAGATATAAATTCTGTGACATTTCAAGTGTGTAAACTAAATTATTTTTTGCTTTTAAAATGATGAAAAGCGTAGTGATTTTCTAAACTATTTTCTGTTTTCTTGATCAGAATTGAGCTTCAAAATTATTATTAAATTTCTCCTAATACTTGTACTGGTCTTGCTATAGCAAATTTTCACTCCCATTTCTCAATTCTCTAAAGAAAGTAAAGAATATTATTGCACAAATAGCATAGCAGTTTTAAGTAGCATACTTCCATACAAGTGTCGTGGTTTCGATCCTCATGCATGACAAATGATTGTTCTGAATCTGGGTGCCTTTATGTTCTTTAATTTTATATGTATTTTATTATATTATAATCCCTTAGTTGCCTTTTAGCCTTAGCCCCTTAAGAGAAGGAAAACTTGAAATAAATCTCTATATCAATCTATCTGACCAGCATGGTATAGTAAGGTCAATTTCCCTCCTATTAAGGAAGAGACTCGAGACCAGCAGAGTGGGACGTATATGAGCTGAAGTGAATGACGAATGAGTCGCCTTTTACGACATCCATGAGCAAAAAAGGAAGTGGTGATTCTTACGCCGTCCACACGGAAATATATTATTATTATTAATTTATAGTTTTGTAAAATTAAATCTAAGTAAACGAATATATGTATATTTTGATAACAGCGCCATCTATAATTTAATAAACGCAACTTATGTTATTAATAAAGGCTTTATTTAGGGCGGGCTATGTATTGTCTGGACTCACGCAGTCTGTTCCGTCCAGGTACAGAAGCCTAAACGTGAGATATACTTAAAATTTTAATATCGATTCTCGTCCATTTATAGATTATTGGCATATTAAGCGGCGAGCGAGCCCATAGCCCGTCGGGTACCCGACCGTATCATCAGTGGCAACAAAGAATTATTCTAAGTGAGAATCGATTCCATGACACTTATGACATGACAGTTAGATTGCAACTTGTCCAATCAAACCGTTGTTTTTTTCATATCCCACTGGAAACCAGCCTTTTGTGGGATTTAATTAGGTTGCATCAACTTCTTTAAATAACTCTAATATTTTTTATTATTTAATTCCAGCTAGCCATTTTGGCTTGGATATTCCACAAACCTTTAATTTCTAATAGCTACATTAAGATTATAATTATTTACTACTATAAACTTATATAACTATGAGGTTTTGTTCTTAATTATTTATTACATTTCAATTAGAATTTTTATATAGAAAAATAATCACTAATTAAATTATAATTCTTAATAATATAAGAGAAAGTAATCTTTTATAGGCTTATTTTACTTATAATCTATTTACCATATGATTTCACAAAAACCATTTTAGACTATTTAATTAACCTATCTATATTTGGACGTAATACAATTGTAATAAGTTCATTTATAAATAAAAGGTATATTATAGTAATGCAGAATAACTATTCCACAGAATCACCATTTTATTTAGTTGAGAACAGCACCATCTATTGACGATTGGTTAAAATGACAAATGTCATAAAAACCTAAACCGCGCAAGTGAAGTTTGTAAATGCTACTACCTACTACTGATTTTCTTGATTTATTTGATTTTATCAGAATCCTGTTATTTACAAAACACTCAACCTTTATTATATAAATGTTAATTTATCTACATAATTATATACATAATTATACTGCTGTGTGGTCGCGGCTTCGAATACTACCAACCCTTGCTTTGCTCGTGGGTGTCGTAAAAGACGACTAAGAGCCCTAGATTGATCCGGACCAACTCCATCTAGTACCATTTGAGTCAACGATTACATTCCCAAGGAGGGTTGACGTCAGGCAGGCGGCCGGTCATAAAAGTCATTGCCGAAACTTTTTGCAATATGTCAAAACAGATGACATATTGCGTCGACCCCAAGTAATTGGGATAAGAGCAAGATGATGATTATCTACATAATTATAATTGTCAATTTTTCGTATACATAAATAGTGAGAATATACTTCACCACTCCTGTTTTCCCGCGAGTGACGTCAAAGACGTTTAAGAGATGTAAGCGAATACCATTATAAAATATGGTATAATTAAAATACCATCCTACGCCAACGGACTGGTCAGCGAAGGAAAGAAATATTTCTACTTATTTAATATCACACCGCTATATAATATAACTTAAAATCCTATGCAAATGTTGTTCATCATAGAAATATGTCATCAGCATTCTCCTGTTTACCAGTAAGGAAGTAACTTCTAGAGTTTTTGTGTGTGAAGATGTAAGGTGCCTGCCTGGTTGGGCAGCGGAAGGATTTGAGCAGAATTGGAGGAACATTATCTGATTTGTTACCAACTGGTTCTAGAAGATTATTCCAGAGCAGATTTGCGGCTGAAAATATAAGATAATTACACAATTTATTAATTAAAAAAACTGCTTTTGGGAGGATTAATTTCCTAAAATTTCAATATCACATAACTACTATAAAAAAATCACATAATATCACAGACGATTTAAGCTCTAAGGTGAAAATATTTTTATTTAAGGCTTTGTAGTAGGTCTTTTGAGCAAGTCACCAGCACCATAGGTATTTGAACCCAGTGGCAGCCGAGAGTCGACTTCCACATGGTCATTGTAAGTAGGGAAATGGTACTTCGAAAATAAATGCACGACTCTGAAGTCTCATCCACACTAACAATAGCAACCGCAGAGCGCTTAATAAAAATAATCAAGACAACCGAGTCAAGTTTAGTAGGCTTGAATAGAGCTGGACGTTACCGCTTTTTGGCTATAGAGTACTAACTCTACTAAACAATCACTCATTGCTTATATTTCCGATGACTGAAGACTGCTCATCAGGATCAGTGCCGCTTTTAGTCGCATGTAAGTTAAACGATTCTTATTCTTTGCGCCATTTGCTTTGATCAACACTGAGGAGTATCTACAGAAGGCTCTGACAACCATAGCTCTTTATGATAATCACAGGCGAGCTCTATTCCAGATATTCAAAGAAGTCGGACCACCGTATAGCTTTGTTTTGGTCCCAGTTTGATTCAGTACAAGAGGACTGTAAGACGAAGAAGAAGAAGAAGAGACGTAATCAGGACGACATTATTATTCCATCCATCCATCCATCCACTGGCCATAGACGTCCATTGTTGGACAGAGGCCTCCCCACGAGAATGCCACTCAGACCGCTCCTGTGCCACCTGTATCCAACGGTTCCCTGCAACTTTCAAGATGTCTTCAGTCCACCTAGTAGGGGGTCGTCCTACGCTGCGTCTTCAGATTCCTGGCCGCCACTCGAGAACCTTTCTTCCGCAACGATAGTCGATTTGATGAGCGATGTGGCCTGCCCATTGGTTATATCGGATACATCCCTCTACGGATTATCGTATTCCAGATTTTATCACGTAAAGAAATACCGAGCATAGCTCTCTCCACAGCACGTTGATCGACTTTAAGCCTTATTATAAAGCCAAGAGTGAGGTTACAAAAATGTGATAACTTTAGTGCTCTTACCTAAAGCATGCCCCTTCTGCGAGAAGTGAAAGCAATCATGTGTGATATAGGACTGATGAATGACCAAAGGTAGTGGTTGCGTTGGAGGTTCAGGCGCATTGAACAGTTGCATAAATGGTTGTATCACAACAGTGAAGTCTTCTTTGGTATTGTAGCGTCCACTTTCCACCTGTAACGTACAATTAGGAGCATCATAATAACATTTTGAAATCTTCACATGTATGTCTCTGATTCTGTTACTGATGCATTCAATTTAAAAAGTATGTTCAAAAGAGCAGCGAGAAAGAAAGAAACTTATTAAAACGAGCAAATTTTACAAATTCTCTGCATAAAAAATATAATAAATTAATTGCTGCTCATCACAGAACGTCGCCATCTCAGCATACTGCAGGTTAAAAGAACTTGCACTGATCTTACGGGGAGGCGCTTTAATGATGTCACGGATGCTAACTGCACGAGGCAACATCAGCAACGTTTTTGAAACGGATAAATAAAATAGAAAAGAAACATATGAAGAAAAGTTAAGAGTTATTTTTTTTATTGACTAAGTTAATAGTTAGTCAATAAAAACACAATAGCCGGTATACTCACCAACGCCAACTCAGCTTTCTGGTAGAGTCGCGCCATTCGTACAAGCTCCCGGAGCTCGTCACCACCGCGATGAAAGCACGTGCAGAACAAGGGGTGCATGAGACGGCACATCATCGGCCGGAGTACACGTATGGACACCGACACATCTATCCAACAATATTCTTATAGTAAAAAGTCTTTCTCTTTCTCAAGGATATACATAACAGAGCAAGAATATTATCCACCATATCACCATTCACCATCCCCTATTCCCTATCTTGTCCGTGGGTATCATAAAAGACAACTAAAGAATATGTTGTTCATATAACAACTATGCAAGAGAAGGAAATTTAGAGACAAACCCTATAGCAACCTGTCTGACCAACCTGATATTAGGTCAATTTACCTGCCATTATGGAAGAGACTCAAACCCAGCAGTGAGACGTATAAGAGCTGTGATGATGATGATGATGAAAGACCCTATAGGTGAACTTCTGTTTTTCTTATTTGATACACCATACGCCCTATGTGATGATTGCCTAAGAATAAAAATATCACCTTACCTATATTTTTGTGGGTGTCGTAAAATTTGGCGTAAGGATGTCTAGGAGACTGGGTAGCAATACTAACCAGGAACACTTACAATATTAAATACTATCGCCAACCTCTCTGCCAGTCGTCACAATTATGATATTATTGGGCAAGCCTATGGTCCAGTATTGGTCGTTAATAGGCTTACGGATGGATGAATACGTTCCACGTTTAGGTCAAAGTTTAGGTCACGTGTTACCTTATTAAAACGAATCTGATCTACCCTCTATCTTATATCTTTATACGAGCAATTCTTGTATATATATATATATATATATATATATATATATATTCAGGATCTCAGAAACGGCTCCAACGATTTTGTTGAAACGTGGCATACTAGAGGATTCGGGCCCAAAAAATCGATCTAGCTAGGTTTTATGTATAGAAAATGTTGTTTTGTCAGTGTTTTTGGCAGACAATATAATGACATTAAATTTTAAAAGAATATGAATTCAAATTTTGCCGTCAATGTCATGAGTTGCGATAGCTCAGTGGCGAAGTAGTCAGGTTTCGTTTTATTTTTGACATCGGCGACAAACGGCGTCGGATCGAATCTCGGTGTTCTTATTATTCTCTTTTTGTAATTTTTTATATATTTTTCATTATTTATTTTTTATTAATATATATCTAAATAAATTCGACAAAAATATTCCGAGCGAAGCTCGGTCAACCTGATATTATGTATAACGCAAGTCAAAGTAACGCCTTACTTGGTATAAGAAATATTTTCTAACCCCTTGAGTTTCGTTCTAACAAGGTTGCGTTATATTAGTCTCAGTCTCACAGTAGAGAAGATGCGACAAGTTGATCTCACCTAATACAGGCACTAGATTAACTATAGTCCTCGGAAGATGCTTCTGTAGATAATCCAATGCTATAGAGAGCTTCTTAGCGTGCGCTGACGGCGACCAAGATACAGGGTTCAGGCATGATGCAGAGCACAAGTCGTTCGCGCCAATAAATACAGTCACCATTTTCCAATCATTTACTATATCTATGTCTGGAGACGAACGCATTCGGGCTACGACGATCTGAAAGTAGATAATTATTTATATCGTTAATATTTTCCGTGTGGTGACAGAGTAAGAATACAATTCACCACCCTCTCTCTTGCCCATGGGTGTCGTAAAAGATGACTAAGGGATATAATAGGCATATTATATCTTTGCAAAACAAGGAAAACTCGAAACAAAACCCTATATCAACACGTCTGACCAGTATGGTATAGTATGGACCAGTATGGTAGATTTCCTTCCCATAGTTGAGAAGGCCAGAGTCTAACAGTGGGACGTGTATGGGCTGAGATGATGATTTATATAATAATATAAGCCCAACTTTCTGAGGGTGTTTGCGTTGGAGGGTTTTGGTGGTGCCTTTGGTATCACCGAGCCTCAATGCACGCATTCACACTCCCTTCACTTTCTTCGCGGTAGGCAGCGGCCTTGTAAAGGTCCATGAGCGGCAGCAACACTTACCATCAGGTGTACTGTTTGCTCGTTTTCCACTGCTAGCAATAAAAAAAATAAAAGAAAATTATATGTGGTAGGACCACATTATTGACGGTCTTCTGTCTACGGCCGTGAACCGGTCCATCCGGGGTAGTACCACACTCTCCCAGAAAATCGACTTTTGAGTAGTAGCAATTTGTTACTGCATTTTGTTCGGTGAGCGAGAGAGCCGGCAGCCCAACAGGGTGTTTGCTTGTGGTGGGTTTTGGTGATGCCTTTAGTAACATCGAATCTCATTGTACGCATTCATACTCCCTTCACAAAGTGAATAGCAGTAGGTTATGAAAGCATAACGGTAGGCAACGATCTCGCAAAGGTTCGTGAGTGGCTGTATGACTTACTATCGACTTACCTTTGCTCGTTTGCCACCAGCAATAAAAAATATGAGCCGAGATGATATAATGATGATATAATTAAATACAATCTCAAATATCTATCGAATATATAGCAATTATTATATTATACTAGCTGACCCAACAGACGTTGTTCTGTTCAAATAAACGCTACCTAACGGGTCCAATTGTAACTCGAAACCATTCTCGAATCCCCATGAACACACACAAAAAAATTTGTCAACATAGGTCCAGTCGTTTAGGAGGAGTTCAGTGACATACACACGTACGCAAGAAATATATATTCTAAACCATTCTCGAATCCCCTTGAACACTCAGAAAAATTCATCAATTTCGGTCCAGCCGTTTAGGAGGAGTTCAATGACACACACGTACACAAGAAATTTATATATGAAGATAATGATACAATACTTAAAAACTAGCTGACCCAACAGACGTTGTTCTGTTCAAATCTGTAAAAATATAGAAAATTGAATTCTCCTTGAAATCGATCGCAGCGCCACCTACCGGTTCCAATTATTAATCTATACCGAATGGTTTGGATGTTCCGAATGGCTATTCCGATGGATATGAGAATTCATATCAAATTTTTAAAATTATTGTCTTCTTTGAACTAGTTTCAAATAACCAATTTTTTTGTACATTTAATATAAGTAAAATTAAATCTCGACTTACGCGGTTATCGCTCGGTCCTACCTATCGCGTAAGTCCGAGGTATTACTGTATTTAATATATAAATAACTCATGTGCTAACAATATAGTTCGACCACTACCGTAAGGGTTAATTATTTTAATGTACGTCACTTCTGTCCGAAAACTATTACTTCCATCCGAAAAAAGACCTTAGTAGTAAAACTTCTTTAGCCGCCACTCAGAAATAATTCTGAGTGGGGGCTAAAGAAGTTTTACTTTAAAAATATTTTAAATATTGTTATCTAATTTATAGTAATTACGATATAAAAGCTTTTTTTTGGGGGTGGGTTACTGTCGGCGCACTCCTCGCACCACTCCGTTCGGGGCGACAGAGGGGCGTAAGCACGCACACCCGCAACCCACCTGAACACCACGTCGCCTTCGTCATTGGACCGACCACCGGAGCAGGGTTACTTGTCATCAGAGGTCGGCCCGACGGAATTCCCTCTAGTGGGGTACCCTTCCATTGACCGACGTCCCCTCCTCGGGGAGGACGTCGGTCTTTCCTCACGGCGATGTAAAAGCTATGATTAAACCGAGATTTGGTACCCAAAATTTCTCAAGATAATAACGTATACAAATAACACCCAGACGCCGAACCACAATCTGTGTATTATGAAAATTACTGTCTTGTTGCGTGAGATTCGAATCCGCGACACTCGTCAGGTAGATTGATATGTTAAGGATAACCAAACGAAAGTAAAAGCCAATAAGATTTAGCAAAACGTAATTTTTGGTTTTGCTATTATTATGGTAATAGGAGCGATCATATTTTGTCTTTCTATTACAAATATTAAAAAGTCGGCTAAGTGCGAGTCGGACTCGCGCATGAAGTGTTCCATATCATTAAGCATAAAAGGGCAAAACAAAACGTGTTTGTTGTATGGGAGCCCACCTTAAATATTTATTTTATTTTGTTTTTAGTATTTGTTGTTATAGCGGCAACTGAAATACATAATTTGTAAAAATTTCAACTCTCTCGTTATCGCGGTTCTTGAGATACAGCTTGGTGACAGATAGACGGACGGACAGACAGCGAAGTCTTAGTAATAGGGTCCCGTTTTTACCCTTTGGGTACGGAACCCTGAAAATAAGATTCATTATCATCACAGCTCTTATATGTCCCACCAGTGGGCTCGAGCCTACACAATGAGAGGTAAATTGAACTATGCTACACTGGTCAAACGGGTTGGTATAGTTTTATTTCGATTTTCCCTTCTCTTGCATTGATCTTCTTTGTATATTGCGAACCCGTAGTCGATTTTACGACACCCACGAGCAATGTACTCATTGGTAGTATTTGTAGTCATTACCACATATCCTTTTTTTTTTTTTGGGGTGGGCTGCGGTCGGCGCGCTTCCGCACTACTCCGTCCGGGGTGACAGAGGGCTTAAGCACGCAACACCCGCAACCCACCCGAACACCACGTTGCCTTCGTCGTTGGGCCGACCACTGGAGCAGGGTAACTTGTCATCAGTGGTCGGCCCGACGGAATACCCCCTACCTGGGGTATCCTCCCATCGACCGACGTCCCCCCCCTCGGGGAGGACGTCGGTCTTTCCTCACGCGGTGGGCCTCTCGGCGGGTGACGGACTAATCCCCGGTCACGTCACCCGCGGCCTCGGCTAGGGAGTACCACATATCTTAGGAGAAGAAGGATATATCTCCTATAAGTGTGTAATATAGGTGGTGAAGCATGTTTCCATGTTCTTCGCCTTATTATATTTAAGAAGTCACAAACGATTTCTACACGATCAAAGTCGCAGGCAAGAGGTGGTATATTATATTTATAGCTCTTCCTACATGAACAGCAAAGTAATTATTACTAGGTGTACAAAGTACATACCTTAACTTGTTTAAGAGCATCTTCGTCCGATGCCACGGGAAATGCGACGTTAAACTTGGCATTCTTGGTGAGCCACTCGCCGGTACCCGTGGAGTATCCTCGCAGATTCGGGTTAAATACTTTGAGAATATTAGGCAATGTCAGGTATTCCCGCCATGACGCGTCGCCTCCTGAAATAACGTTATTAGAGAAATAAATAACGAAAGATAAATGCTTTCTGTGTGGTGACGGAGTAAGAATACAAATCACCAACTACTCCATATCCTGCCCGTGGATGTCGTAAAAGACGACTAAGGGATATAATACGCATATAACATCTACGCAAGAGAAGGAAAACTCGAAATAAAACCCTATACCAACAGTGGGACGTATATGAGCTGAAATGATGATGATGAAAAATGCCTTTATGACCTTTGTAATTTGCAAATAATTTGATTTGAAATTGTGTGAAATAATGGTTCAACAGTTAACTACAATAATCTTTTAAATGGATAGACGGGCATAATAATGATGTAAGAAAAAACAAATATTCCTATTTCATAGTTCAGTAATTTTTATAGCAACTATTTCTGTCAGGCCGACCACTGGAGTAAACGAACTCTGCACTGGTGGTCGGCCCAACCATGAAGGCGACGTGCTATAAGGTGGGTTACGGGGCCGCGCGCCACGCCTCTGTCACCCTGGACGGAACCGGGCGGCGGTTGCGATGACCGTGTAGACCACCCTAAAAAAACCAACTATTTTTAATGTCAACCTCCTTTGAGTGACTCTATTGAATTCACATTAAAGCTTTGAATAACACAAAATGTTTACGTTATTAGCTATTCGTAACCACTAACAAAGATCATACAGTATCTAAAGTACAAGGAAATGAATGCGTTTAGAATTTGTGTCAACCGCAAGCCATTGCAGATTGAACAAGCGTATAACTGTTCATTAACTGTTATAGATTATTCTTACGTATTAACTAATCTGACGTGACTATATTATGTTATTACAAAGAACATCGAAGTGCCTTAAAATATCTCTCTACTAGCAGACACGGCCACGCGTTAAGTGGAACTGTAGGAGAACATCTATCATGGAGGTCGTCATATTTTTTACAAATGGCATCCATGTAAAAAAGCAAGTTAAAATCGTATATGACACGTTTGTAGGTTTGACATAGCAGCGCCATCTATTAATTAATTTCTCAATCCAGTCAACAGATATCGCCATCTGTTAGAATCGTTTGGAGTTAACAGATAATTGTGAATGTCAAATAATAGGTATATATAGGTAATACAAATCATCTGCAATAAAATAATATTACGACTATAAATTAAGATGTAAGCTATCCTATCTTTCAAGTTGGATCAAATCAAATTGCACACGGTGTGTAAATTTGATTAAAATCGGTTAAGTAGTTTAGGAGTCCATCGCGGACAAACAACGTGACACGTAATTTATATATATTAAGATATACATAAGGCATTAATTTAATATTCTTCCTAGTGGTAGGACCACACTGTCGACAGTTATCTATCTACAGCCGCGGGCCGGTCCGTCCGGGGTAGTACCACACTCTCGCAGAAAATCGACGTCTGAGTAGTAGCAATTTGTTACTGCGCTTCGTTCGGTGAGCGAGAGAGCCGGAAGCCCAACTGCCCTTGGTGTCACCGAGTCTCAATGCACGCATTTACACTCCCTTTACTTTCTTCGCGGTAGGCAGCGGCCTTGTAAAGGTCCATGAGCGGCAGCAACACTTACCATCAGGTGTACTGTTTGCTCGTTTGCCACTGGTTGCAATATAAAAAAAAAAAAATATCCTCCTCAACCTCACGGCTCATATACGTTCCACTGGAGGGCTCGAGCCCCCTCCACAATGGGAGGCCAATTGATCTACATAGTATAACACGTTGGTCAGGCGGGTTGACATTGGGTTTTGTTTCCAGTTTTTCCTTCTCTTACCTAGATGATATCCGCATAGTGTAGTCCCTTAATCACCCTTTACGACACCCACGGATAGGAAACGAGGTGGTGAACTACATGCTTACACCGTCAAAACATGGAAGTTCATATATTTTCTATAAATAATAATTTTAGATTATTGATACGTTTCAAAGTGGTTAAAGCACGGGTAGACCTTAACCTATGATATTTATTTCAATTTGTCTCTAATTAATTCAATGACTTACTATTCCACACTAGTCAGACATCTTGGAATAGGGTTTTCTCTTCTCTTGCACATATGGTAGATTTGCAAATCATTTCCCTTAGTCGTCTTTTATGCCATCCACGGGCAAGATCTGGGGTGAGGGAGTGGTGAATTGTATTCTTGGGCCGTCACCACACAGAGAATTTTTGTTATACCCTTTTAGAATAAGACACCAATAGGTTATAGGGTGTTAACTTACCAGCACACCAAGATACGCCACGATATTCAACGAAAGCTCCAAGTGCAAACTCCTCAAGCGCTCCACTACCAGCTACTAATGAATCTCCAATAGCAGCGACCACGTCGATATCACCTGGACGTAGTCGGTGTACAGATGTTGGGCGCTTTGGACTGCGGCCCCAGGAGACTGCATCTTCACATGGGAAAGGTACTGATGGTGGAATCGCTCGTTGTCGGCGGACGTGAGACCTGCGTTCTGGATAGCGAAGTGGCCACTGAAAATGATAGATACGATGGTAGTATATTAGATTTGTTAGGTTTGAATTAATAAAGTGTCATAATAATTACTACAAATTTAATGTTTAATAATTACTCCTCCGACCTACATCTGTCCAATACCAGAACCTCGAAGGCTTTCAACTCGAACTACACAATCGCTTCCAATGTCTGGATGAATGCGAATCTCCGAACGATATGAACAACAGGTTCGTGGAAACTGTCCACGCGGTCGGGTCGAAATTTTTCAAGGCTCATCGCGTTAATAGACCTAAAAAACTTTCTGACCAGACTCTCGAGCTGATGGGGCGGAGAAAAGAAATGACGGTGCAGTCTTCAGCCGATTGGTCCAAACATAGGCAGCTAAATAGGCAGATCTCCAGGTCTGTGCGTCGCGATATTCGCCGATTTAATACGCTCCGTATTAAAGAAGCGATAGAGCGGAATCGTGGCTCAAAAGTGTTCGCACAAGATCTGTCTATTGGGCAAAGCCAAATGACTAAGCTGAAGACCGACGATGGCACTGTCATTTCATCCCAAAGTGAGATCTTGGGAGAGGTCGAAAGGTTCTATGGACAGTTATCAAATCATCCCGAAATCCTGTTGTCGGCTTGGTCCAAGATCCCAGATCCAAGCTAACTCGGCACTATACCGAAGAAATCCCGGACATCAGCTTGTACGAGATCAGAATGGCTCTCAAACAACTACGTAACGGTAAGGCACCGGGAGATGACGGAATTACGGCAGAGCTTCTGAAGGCGGGCGGCAAGCCAGTCTTAATAGCCCTTCAAAAGCTATTTAATTCCGTTCTCCTCGGGGGCGACGTTCCAGAGTCGTGGACCAGGAGTGTGGTGGTGCTGTTCTTCAAGAAGGGTGACAATGCTCTTCTAAAGAACTACAGACCCATCTCACTCCTGAGCCATGTTTATAAGTTGTTCTCGAGGGTCATTACCAATCGACTCTCGCGCAAGCTCGATGACTTCCAGCCGCCCGAACAAGCCGGCTTCCGAAAAGGCTATAGCACCATAGACCATATCCTCACGCTTCGGCAGATTATACAAAAGACCGAGGAGTATAATCGGCCCCTGTGCTTAGCGTTTGTGGACTATGAGAAGGCCTTTGATTCAGTCGAAACTTGGGCGGTGCTGCAGTCCCTTCAGCGGTGCCAAATCGACTATCGCTATATCGAAGTGCTGAAGTGTTTGTATAGGAACGCTACAATGTCAGTCCGTATCCGGGATAAGAGTACGAAACCGATCCAGTTGCAGAAAGGCGTGAGACAGGGAGATGTCATCTCCCCGAAACTGTTCACCACTGCACTGGAAGATGTCTTCAAGCTCTTAGACTGGACTGGATTCGGCATCAACATTAACGGCGAATACATCACTCACCTTCGATTTGCGGACGATAGGTATAGTCGTTATGGCAGAATCCATGGAGGACCTTGGCACAATGCTCAATGATCTCAGCAGGGTATCCCAACTAGTGGGTTTACGAATGAACATGGACAAGACGAAAGTCATGTCAAATACCCATGTCATTCCTGTACCGGTCCTAGTTGGCAATGCGATTCTTGAAGTTGTCGATCACTATGTTTACCTAGGACAAACAGTCCAGTTAGGTAGATCCAATTTCGAGAAAGAGATCAGCCGACGAATCCAACTCGTTTGGGCAGCGTTCGGGAAACTTAAGAGGATCTTCTCGTCCAACATACCTCAGTGTCTGAAAACACAGGTCTTTGACCAGTGTGTGTTACCAGTGATGACTTACGGCACGGAAACGTGGTCCCTAAATGTAGGCCTCATATCAAGGCTCAAAGTCGCTCAGCGTGCTATGGGGCGGGCTATGCTCGGGATTTCTCTGCGAGATAGAATCCGGAATACGGAAATCCACAGAAGAACGGGTGTAACCGACATAGCACGAAGAATTAGCACGCTGAAGTGGCAATGGGCAGGCCACATCGCTCGACGAACCGACAACCGCTGGGGAAGAAAGGTTCTCGAGTGGCGACCACGTATCGGACGACGCAGTGTAGGACGCCCCCCACTAGGTGGACCGATGACCTAGTGAAGGTGGCTGGGCATCGTTGGATGCAGGCGGCACAGGACCGCTCATTGTGGCGCAACATGAGGGAGGCCTACGTCCAGCAGTGGACGGCGATAGGCTGAAATGATGATGATGATGATGAATTACTAATCATGAGCAAAATAATTTTATCATGTAGAATCATTTTCTTCTTGTACTGGCAATAAATTTGTAAAAAAAATGTGGGTCAAAATGTAATAACTGATTTCTGTAGCGGGTAGATAATTATAAATAAGTATCTTTAATAACGATGACTTGTTGAACGTCAGACATCATAGTCCGCCCGTGACCATGAACGCTTTAAAATATTTGAAACGTTGGGCAATCAAAGTCAAATACAAACGCGATAAAATCCATAGTTTTTTTGCAATAAATACGAATATTTAATATTTATTAATTTTGATTGTACAGATCAATGCCAAGCTGGTCAGACATATTGGTGTAGGGTTTTATTTTGAGTTTTCTTCTCTTACGCAGATGTTGTGCATATTATATCCGTAAGCCGTCTTTTACGATACCCACGGGTAAGATAGGGAGTGGTGAATTGTAGTCTTACTCAGTCACCACACGGAAATTTTCTTTTAACATTAATCCTATATCTGTACCTATCTCAGTGTCACTATATCTGTGTCGATATAAATATATATATATAAAACCAGATAAATAGTTGTAATTTAAAATTAATTTAAGATCATACAATTAAATTGAATATCCAAAACATGTTAACTATTAAACGTTTGTTCATAGTTAAAGTATTCACTTTTTTCAGTAGACGTCATGACGGTTTTTTATCATAAAGTATTGGTTAATGAAGGTAGAAATAATTATCACTGTTTTTTTGAAGTGAAACTTCTTTGCGCGCATGAGGGTAATTTTTTTACGGATGAAATGCAATTTAGCGTCACGAAGATGTGCAGTGTTTTTGTCGAAGAAGAGGGAGGGAGCGATTGAGACCGATTGAGAAGAGAGTGAGAAAGGGCGAACATAGCACGAAGCACAGCCATGGGGGCGAGAGTAGGGAGCAAGCGAGTGAAAAAGATAGAGATATTTTTTTTTTTAATATTGATAAAAACACATGGAACCAAAGAAGTTTCACTTCTGACATGCGTATTTAGTACTCACGCTATTTTTTTTTGTGTGACCATAGTTCCGGAGATGACAACTTTGCCCGGACTGTTGGGTGAACGCTGAGGGCTCTTAACCCGAACTTTATTATTTGTTTTTGCATTTCTTTTTTTTTTTTGTAGCATTGCACTAACATTTGTCATTATCTTTCTTTTATTTATAACTCTGACATTGTTATTATTGTTGCCATTCATCATCTCAGCCCCTATATGTCCCACTGCTGGGCTCGGGCCTCCTCCATAATGGAAGGGTAATTGACCTACTATACCACGCTGGTCAGACGTGTTGGTATAGGGTTTTATTTCGAGTTTTCCTTCTCTCGCATAGATGTTATATGCGTTTTATATCCCTTAGTCGTCTCGTACGATCACCCACGGGTAAGATAGGGGGTGGTGAATTGTATTCTTACTCCGTCACCACACGGAAAATGTTGTTGCCGTTGTTGTTGCCATTATAAAATTAAAATTACTCCTAAGTAGTTATTGATCTTAAATATAACGTTATTGCAAGTGCGATTATATAACTAAAATTATGTAACAGGTAAATCCATTTCTTCGTTTGGTAAAATTTTTCGTATTAATATATAAGCAATTTATTTTTTAACAAAAAATAATTAACTGGTATCGATTGCTTCGATGGTCAAATATGGTGATATCTTGTCCAAGTGGATATGTATAAAGACTAATATTTTATACACAAAATAAATTATTTGATTTGTTCTGTACTTTTCACCTGCATATCGAGACAGTAAGTACTTTGGTTGGCCCACTCTTTTTAACTGCAGATAATTATTCAGGGCATGTCCGGTATATGGACGATACGCACCAAGGTTCAGGTCGCCTTTGATGATCATGAGAGTCTCGTGATAAATTTTGTTGTTTCGTTATAGGATTTTGGCGAATTTTGATTTAAACAGCATCAACAGCTATTTAGAACTACTAACAGAACCCCAATCTTTTTTAGTCTTCGACAGAGGATGCATTGGGATACCTATCGATATTTTTTTTTACTGTTGGCTTTAGTCTGGACACACACCGCCCAATCTGTCCGGGGCAACGGGTAAACGGCGCGCGGCCCCATAACCTTCCGTGTACCTTCCGCATTGCCAATGGGTCGACCACTGGTACCGATTCCTTGACATCCGTGGCTGACTCGGCGTAAAACCCTTTCGGGGACCGTTCCCTACGACGCCCCGGCAACAAAACAATTGCTAGAGCATCACCCTCACGTGGTCAGCCTTTCTGCGGATGATATCTATTGATAGTACGATAGAAGAACATACAACTAATACCTAATTTTTGAAGTGTTAAAAATAATCGACGGCTCCATACCATGTAATACAATCATTGCAATTCTTTTTTAACGCTCCTATCCATTACTGTGATTTAATCTTAGAATAATAACGTATAGAAGGATAGTGTCCCTACTTCGAACATTCGAAACATGAATCTAAAAATACTACATGCCGCGCAGACGATTACACACGTACACACGCACACCACTATACAAATTATGATATCAAATTTTGTTTTTATTAACATAAATCGTCAAAATAATTTTAAAAGTAATGTTAAAAACCTTTTTAAATTTATCAAATGTGTTGTGACACCATTTGAATGCACAAACCGTCATAATTACCTATTTATTTTTTAAGAGTTGCGTACGTACGTGCAGTACAATGACTTGTACATTACGAAACGGTACCGGCGTAAGCTCCATTAGGCTCCAATTGAAATGCTTCACTTTTTGTGCGCGAACTTACCTTCTATACGTAATTATTCTAAGAATTTAATATTAATCTCGAATAGTATGCAAAATAGCGGGAAATTATTGGAGTTTTTAACGTAATAAACTCGTTCCAAATTTGAATAAAAGAAATAATAAGCAAACGTTTTTAAGTTGTAAGAATATTTATGGCCATACTAGTTATATATAAAGAATCTGTGCAGATACTTGAAATTTATTACCTATATAGCTGTAACTTAGCAATAGCATAGTTATTTACTTTGATAAACTTACATTCCTAAAAGATGACAGGCGAGAAATAATCAACCGATTTTTAATAAAAACATAAATATTAAAATATTTTAATTTTACATATGTTTAAACTTATTATAATTTTAATTTATTGATAATACTTTAAAATATGGACGCTATAATAGATAGTTCTCACATCAACAAATCAAACAACAGAGAACAGTTTGACACAAACAAGTTTATAATAATATTACATATTCTATAGACAAATAGTATTAAAAAAACATTTTTATTACAATATACTTTTAGAAATATTATACTCATGTGTATGTAGAATGTAGATATATAAATAAATAAAATTAATAGATACGATTCAAATTAAAAATAATAATTATTGTCAGATTTCGATCACTGTGTGCCCGCTGTAATATATTGATTCCATATATTGGACTTGAATTCAAATTATTTATAATGCTCTAGTAATCCACCCTCGTTTCGCTTCGGTTTCAGTCTACTTGACCCCGCGTTTTAAATCTCAAATATCTTCTAAAATATCACGAAATGCTACAGCAGTCCATGAGGCCTTGGGTTTAATGCCCATACCGAAAAAAAAATTACAAGGGTTCCTTAAGAGAAAAAATAGCAAAGTCACTACATCTACATGCATAGCACAACGTTCCCTGATCACTCTGTTCTTAACTCTATGACTCAATTTCACACCAATCATGCTCCTTGTTTTCACAATATTTATTCTACTTTAGTGCTTTTTCTGTCATACCCAGCTCTCACTTTCATACGTAAGTACGAACACGCCCCTATGCATAACCAGGTGAGCTATCTTAAACAGGCTCTGTCTGCCAATAAAGATTCACAAAGCACCATTCACAACATTTTCCTTACACATTTTTCTTTCAAAACTGTAAAATTAAACCCTGCGAGGGCACTTATTGTGTAAATAAAATTTGTTTAGATAAACCCTACGAGTGCACTAACAAATCGTATATATTTTTTAATTTTACCTAAAATAATTCAAATAACTAGCACAGTAATATAATGCAACCGCACTGAGAAGATACGGCAAGAAACAGCGGGAGTCTGACAGCCCTCATATATCAATTAGGCCTGTTGTTTCTAGAGATATCTTTTAACATAACTAATATTTATAATGAGTACCATAATCCACAATTTAATTGTGAAATCCCCCGAATTATTAATAATAATGATGTAGGTTAAATCCATAAATCTAATCTAAACTAGGTACGTAACCTTATGTTATAATAAATTATATGTAATATTGAGTACAGAGAAAACTTCTAGGTTAATATATACGTATAATTGTTTACGACATCATTATATGTATGTTATATGTGTGTTTTAGAATATTTTTTTGTCATAATGCTCTAAAATAATGCATGATTGTCGCTTTCTTTATAAATCAATAAATATATATGTCATCAAAAACATAACGTGTAGAAAAACCAAGTCTCGCAACTCAGTTCTTCTACGAGAAAAAGTTGTGAGATTCATGTAATACCAAGTCGGCTAGTTTATTCAGTCCCTATTTAACCCTTATGCGAGTGACAAATAAAACACCTTCATAAGAGTGACGAGGTAGGAGTGGTAGGACCACACTGTCGACAGTTATCTGTCTACAGCCGCGGGCCGGTCCGTCCGGGGCAGTACCATGCTCTCGCAGAAAATCGACGTCTGAGTAGTAGCAATTTGTTACTGCGCTTCGTTCGGTGAGCGAGAGAGCCGGCAGCCCAACTTTCTGAGGGTGATTGCGTGTGGAGGGTTTTGGTGGTGCCCTTGGTATCACCGAGCCTCAATGCACGCATTCACACTCCCTTCGCTTTCTTCGCGGTAGGCAACGGCCTTGTAAAGGTCCATGAGCGGCAGCAACACTTACCATCAGGTGTACTGTTTGCTCGTTTGCCATGGTTTGCAATAAAAAAAAAAAAAAAAAAAGAGGTACCCGGGTACCTTCATACAGTTTATACGTTTGTATTACAGGAGCTTATTTATATTCTATTCGTGTGGTTACGGAGTAAGAATACCATTCATCACACCCACAATTGCCTGTGGGTATCATAAAAGACGATTAAGAGATATTTATTTAATATCTATGGAAGAAAAGGAAAACTAGAAACATAACCCTATACCAATACATGTTACCTGCGTGATATAGTAGGAAAAAGGACCGATCCTAATAGTGGAACGTGTATGGACTGAGACGATGATTTATATTTTGTGACTTTATAATTATTACATTATGAATATTGGAACAAGTACTTTTAAATAAAGATCACGTGTTCAAAGATATAATTCAACAAAATTTCTAGCGATATTAGCAAAATCTTTTAGTGATGAAGGTGAGTTTGCTGCTTCTGATAATTAACATAATTATATTCCTTTTTTTTTGGGGTGGGCTGCGGTCGGCGCGCTCCTCGCACCACTCCGTCCGGGGCGACAGAGGGGCGTAAGCACGCAACACCCGCAACCCACCCGAAAACCACGTTGCTTTCGTCGATGGGCCGACCACAATTATATTCCTTTGGTTGAAGAGGGTGGATTGGAATTTTTGGATGTTGAACTAGAAGCTGAATTCGAAAATGAGATTGATTTTCACGACTCCCATGCGAGTTTTGAAGTGGAATCGTTTGAAAATATTTTTATTGCAAAAGATGGAATGTGGTGCCATCTGATCCACACCACAATGTTTGATAATTATGTAATGCGCCCTCAACGTTTGTTAGCTGATAAATCAGCCGCTATGGGAGATATTTGGGCTATGTTCATTTCAAATTTGAATAAAACCTACAAGCTTCGTGCACATTAGTATTACCGTTGACGCAAAGTTATATGGATATCGTGGGTGGACTAGATTTATTCAATACATGCCATCGAAACCAGATGCCATCGAAGCAGAAATGACAGCATAAAATTATTCCAGGCTTGTGATGCAAATTCACATCAATAATCACCATCACAAATTGGACGGCGCAGCGTAGGACGACCCCAATTAGGTGGAATGACGGCATTCCCAAAGTCGCAGAGAACCGTTGGTTGCAAGTGGCGCGGGACCGTTCGGAGTGGCATTCTCGTGGGGAGGCCTATGTCCAGCAGTGGACGTCTGTAGGCTGATGGATGGATGGATGCAAATAATTCCTACCCCCCTAAATGGACAAATATACACAGGAAAGTCAAGTGATGGCACTCGTCAAAGAAATGTTGTATAATATGTATTAGATCTCATGGCTAAATATAAAAATTCAGGACTGAATGTAACTACAGATATTTTTTACGTCTCTTCAACGTGGAATTATTCGTGGAATGTTACACTAGTTGGAAAGCGCGAACGGTAAGAAAAACAAATAGGTTTCTTCCTGCGAATACAACTGCTATAAGTCAGACTAGAGGAGATTCTACAGGGCCTGTTGCAGTCGTTGGAAGTTGCTGCATATAAAGAAAGAAAGAAAGAAGAAAGAAAAATAATTTATTTCTCCTTTACGGGAGGAACACGTACAATAGCATAGAATAAAAAAAAATACAATAACATAAAAAACAATAGATAATAAAATACACAGTGAAAATAACAAGATTAGAGTCCCCTTCGCAAAAGAGGAAAAGGATCGCTGCTCAGCATACTGTTGAGGTATTCACTCGGTAAAATGAATACCACAACGCTGTTATTCTGCAGCGTCCTGCAACGATCGTCAGTGATGTCCAGGCAGCAGAGTATAGAAGATACTGTCAAAACATGGCTATCCCTTTGCAAATAATAATTTATCACCATAATAACTAAAATAACAATAATCTAACCTAAAAACATGTATAAAGATAATATTAAAATAAAAGATAAGACCGTCTAAAAAATAAAATAAAATTACGTAGGTAAATGAACCATAGAAAAAAAGAAAGATGTATTTTTTCATATGTAGCGAACGCAAACACAAGTAAAGAAACACATGAGATGCTTGCACTAACTCCAGAAAACCAATTTGTGATGAACATGCAATAACTTGTCCATCATATACGAAATTATAAATAGGTACTTTTTTCATAGTTATACAAAACACAAAGAGGTACCCGGGTACAGGGCCCCCGCTACCATATGTGCAAAGTGTGCGCTGCACACGGGCGCCATCCTTTAGGGGCGCCTAAACCCAAGCTCAAAAATTGCAAAAAAAAACAAAAAAAAATAATTTTAAAATAAAAGTTTATAAATTAAATAGGATTAGGTATAAAGACACACGAAATTTATTAGTAGGTATATCATCCAGTTACTGCCAATTCCTATGTTGCGAGAACATGTCAGGCGGTACGGTAGTTTCTTGATTCTTCCTGTTCAGCGATGCATCGCCAGCGTTTTTAAACCGATTAGTTCACTGGACCGTGCAAGAAGTGCATAAAAACAAGTAATCCTATTAATTTTTACATTTAAAATTATTTTTATTTTGTCAAGTGTTGTGTTGTATAATACTTAGAATACTACTTTTTTTTCTAAAAAATTAAGTGCTGAATACTACAATAAACTTTTTTAATCTTGTGCAAGAGTTATATAATTTTTTTTCGTCATTCACAAAAAGGTGAGCTATTCTGAGAAAAAATGTCCACAGGTTAAGTTTAAAGCCTCTAAGTGAGACAAGATGGTTTAGCAGAATTGATTCAACAAAGCCCCTTAAACTTTATTTAATTAAGGTTTACGAAAGTCTTCTAGAAGCAGCTGAAGACAATTCCTTTTATATTGATGCAAGACATAAAGCGAGTTCCTTCTTAACGTCTGTACAAAAATTTCAATTTATTTGTGGATTTATTATTTCGCATGACGTTTTATTTCAGATGAATATTGTCAGCAAACAAACGCAAAGTGCTACAATTAATATTAAAGTATGCCAAACCTATCTAAAAATTTTGTTGATCACTGCCAGCAATATAGATTTGACCAATCATTTGAAGAAATTCTTGCACAAGCGAAAGAAGTAGCACTCTCTCTCGAAATTGAAGAAGACTTTCCACCGTTACCAACGGTCGGGAGGAAATTTAAACCAAAACTGTTTGACTATGAACACCGAGATGAGACCCCTCATGACGCAAAAACTGCCTTTAATATTAGTTTTTCTTAAAACATTATAGATCAAATATTAAGCTCTCTAAAAAACCGATTTGACTTATTAAAGTAGTATGATAATATTTTCCGTGTGGTGACGGAGTAAGAATACAATTCACCACTCTCTATCTTGCCCGTGGATGTCGTAGAAGACGACTAAGGGATATAATATGCACATAAGATCTGTGCAAGGGAAGGAAAACTCGAAATGAAACCCTATACCAACATGTCTGACCAGCATGATATAGTAGGTCAAATTCTCTCCCACTGTGAAGAAGGCCCAAGCCCAACAGTGGGACGTATGTGGGCAGCGATGATGATGATGATAATATTTTCTGATTTTTAGCGACATATTCAAATTAAGTGTCAGCGATCATTTAAAACATTGTTCTGTTCTTAAAGAACGACTGGCAGATCAGGATAATATAGACTCCAATGATTTGTTTAATGAACTTAAAGCGTTAAAGTTGTTTTCAATACCTGATGATACTGACCCCTTAAGTATTTTACAATATATATTTGAAAACAATTTAATCTCCACCTTTCCAAACGTAAGCATTTCACTAAGAATTCTTCTCACATTACCTGTATCCGTAGCTTGTGTTGAGCGATATTTTTCAAAGTTAAAAATCATTAAAAATTATTTAAGATCGACAATGCTTCAGGAAAGACTGTCTGGGCTTGCGATATTAGCAATTAAACAAGAAATTTTTGATGGTATAAATTTTAGCGCTACCTCACATAAGGGTTAAGGAATCTTCTGTCTTAAGTTATTACATAATTAGCTAGCCTAACCAATTCTTACAGTGACCATATCAATATTAAAGATATTTTATGTTTTAAATAAACAGATTGACTTGGCCATCGCATGAAAACACAATGTACCTCACAAGTAATACATATTGTATTAAACTAGCTGACCCAATAGACGTTGTTCTGTTTAAATACAGACTATAGCAGCACCATCTACCTGGTCCAACTGGGAATCTAAACCATTCTCGAATCCCCTTGAATACGCACAAAAAATTTCGCCAACATCAATCCAGCCGTTTAGGAGGAGTTCAGTGACATACACATGTACATCAGAAGTATATATATAATATATATAAAGATTAGATTGTTTAGTGAAATAATTGTTATGTAAAACGTAAAAATCCTAAGATTTTGGTTCAAGTTTCATGTGCATTAATCATTGTTTTCTCGCGAATAAGTAATTATAAACAGTGCAACTTGATCATCATCAAATCTCATATACATTTCACCGATAGTCTCAACCCACCTCCATGATGTGAGGGAATTTGACCAACTATACCACGCTGGTCAGACGCTTATAGCGTTTTATTCTCCTTCTCTTTCATAGATATTATCGGTATTTTATAGTCCCTTCTAGCTGATACCGCGGATGACTGGACCGCGTGAGGGCGACCGACTTCACAAGAGGGGCGTTAAGGAGGGAGGGTACCCCAAAAGATATCCCACCAGGCGGGCCAACGATATTAAGGAACTCGATATTGGTGGTCGGCCTAATCGCGAAGGAGAGAGAATACGGTGGTTTACGCGCACCGCCCTTTTATCGCCCTGGACGGAGCAGACGACATGCGGGCTGACCATAGCCCACCCAAATTAGACCCATGTCAGAAGTGAAACTTCTTTGGTTCCATGTGTTATTTATGAGTATTAAAAATAATAAAGTTCAAGACGTATAAAGGTATTGAAGGCAGACGACAGTTTAAAAATCAATAGTTTTCAGTTTTAATTCATCTAACCTCCAATCCCATAATCATAATTATATTAGATACCATCATCACACAATAGTTTTACACCAACCATTGGCAGTCCACGTGTGTTATGTGCAGACGTGGAGTGTCATCGGTAGACGTCCCATCACATTTTAAATTAAATTTCTCCAAAGGCCTCTGCGTGTTGGATCCATGTGTACGCCTTTCAAAGGACCGGAAGATACCCGTGAATATAGGAGATCAATAATAATAATAATAACGCGCATGCCATCCGCACGACTGATATTTGTCGCGCATGCCATTTACCAGATGACTTCCTCAGGCATATCGTTTCCGGCTGTTTACGTCTTGCTAACGGCGAGTACTTGCACAGACATAACCAAGTAGCCAGGATCATTCACCAGCAACTTGCTTTGCTATACAAACTTGTGAGCGTAGAGGTGCTGTACTGCAAGTATGTTCCAGAATCGGTTCTCGAAAATGGTTATGTCACATTGTACTGGGACCGATCTATCATTACTGATAGGACGGTTAAGGCCAACAAGCCTGATATCGTGGTGATAGATCGGTTAAAGCGCCGTGCAGTGATTGTAGATGTCACTATCCCTCATGACGGAAATCTCGTGAAGGCTGAGAAAGATAAACAGCTAAAATATCAAGACTTAGCTCACGAGATTGTCGACATGTGGGATGTGGACACGGCAATCATTATACCGATAGTCGTTTCGACCAACAGTCTAATAGCCAAGAGTCTCGACCAACAGACCCTTAAGAGACTCACATTAGGTAGTTGGGTTGTAGGTCTGATCCAAAAAGCAGTGTTGTTGGACACGGCTCGCATCGTAAGGAAGTTCCTCTCTTTAGAGCCCTAACCATCGTCGCGTCGGCTTGGCCCCTGTATTCGCCGCCGGTGGGTTAAAACGCTTTTTATTATTTAAAAATGTATCTAGTAGTAAGTATATTAAATAAAAATAATAACAAAAAAATTTAAAAAAGTTAAAAAAGGATAAAATAAATAAATAAAAAAAAAATTAAAACAAATCTCTAGTTCTTTCTCACTCGCTTGCTCCCTACTTTCGCCCCATGGCTGTGCTTCGTGCCATGTTCGCCCTTTCTCACTTTCTCTCAACCGGTCTCAATCGCTCTCTCCCTCTTCTTCGACAAAAACGCTGCACATCTTCGTGACGCTAAATTGCGTTTCATCCGTAAAAAAAATTACCCTTATGCGCGCAAAGAAGTTTCACTTCCAAAAGATGTCTTTTCATAACACGCAATCAAGAAACGGGGTGGTGAATTGTATTCTTACTCCTTCAATAACAGAAAGCATAGCCAAATGCTAAATCCCATTAATTTAGTAGTTTATATTACAATTGCGATTACTCAAGGTCGCATTCGCACCGTTCATTGTCATGTCAAGTATTTGGTGTCACTTAGGAAGCTCAAGTTACGTTACTGCAATCCAACTGTTATATCGCACACAACTAACGCACTACTTGAATATTAAATACTTGCGTCATAACTTATTAAGAAGTCCTATATCGTTGCAATTTGATTCTGTAAGCTGTGGCAATACAAATGTATGTAAGCCAGTCTTTTATACTGTAAGAGGTACGGACGTAGATTTCTTTTTCTCCTTTTTTGTTCATCGGTCTTATTTCTGGGCATAGGTCTTCTCTAATATGGGAATTGACTTACTATACCATGCTGGTCAGACGTGTTAGTGTAGGGCATTGTTCGAATCCCTTAGTCGTCTTTTACGACATCCGCGGGCAAGAAAGGGGGTGGTGAATTATATTCTTACTCTGTCATCACACGTGGGCTATATAACTTGCTGATAATGTAGCTTTCTATTGGTGAAAAAAATGTTTAAGATCGGTTTAGTGTTTTAAGCGTAAAAGCGCAAGAGAACAAATCACATCATCACATTCGTTTTTATAATATTGGTTATTATAAGCCCCCATTTTCTTGTTAAGCATCTATTTTGTGCTAGATCTTACGATGTCGACATTTTCTTCTGCCATATTGGAGTTTCTGCAGATTAAGTCCTGCAGTCCTAGGTCAACAACTGGTACCGATTTCTTGACATATGTGGCTGGCCAAAATATTCATCCTTGATGAAGTCTATGTTCACCACATAATTATAGAGGTTATGAATTTTCAATGCGAAAAAAAGTGGACGTGGAGAGGCTAAAAAAAGAGTGAAAGAGAAAGGATTCAATGCTCCTGAAAAATAAATTGCAATTCTTATTCCTCTTTTCCTTTCGAGTAATGACGGTATAAGAATCCAATTCACCCTCTACCTTACCCGTGGGTGTCGTAAGGGATGCCTGTGGGATATAATAGGCATATAGTATTTTTGCGAGAGAAGGAAGACTATAAATGAAACCCTATTCCCACGTCTGACCAGCGTGGTATAGTAGATCAATATCCCTCCTATTATGTAAGAGGCTTAAGTTCAGCAGGGGGACATATATGAGCTGACTGAAAGAGGTGATGATGACTGCAATTTTTATACTAAGCTTTGTTTAAGTCTATGCTAGTCAAATCACTGTCACAGCAATAACAAATCTCTTGTCAAATAACTAAAGTGGGACAAACAATACAATATTAGCAACTGCTAGTATTGTTGCTACGTAAGATGTAAGTTAATGCACTTACGTTTACATAAAAGTCGTGATTTTAACGCGCGCCGTGATGGCACTCGACTATTGGCAATACATTTTGTGCCATAAGGAAATGTGCCCAATAGGTTTCAAGGTGAAACTGTAATGGTTACGTTTGTGATGAAACTTTAAGAATTTAACAATTACCGCTTTGTCCTCTTTCGGGTTCATAGAGCACAATATAAATAATGATACATTGCAGAATCTTATAGTAAAGCAATGTATTCCACGCTCTATTTTCTGTAAAATGTCTGGTATTTTAATTAACACGAAATTTCTAATAATGCTAGTTTCTTAACATTACGGTAAATGTAAATACTGTTTAAAGAGTTAAAGTTTTGAGTAAGAAACCGAGGTATAAAGTAAGAAGTTTTCAGCTAATAATAACACTACGTAACTGATCTCCGCTCCGTCCTTTACGCCAAGGATGTCAGTCAGCAGGAGACCCTGGACAATGTCGAACGTGACCCCTAGGGTTGCCCCTATTGCGTGGCGCTGAGTAAGCACCACGAGTGGGCTCCCTCCCTCACCGAGACTTTCCAGCCCAGCCTCCGCGCAGCACCGACGGCAAGTTGGCTGATTTGTTGCCCAGTTTGGTTTCAGGAGGAAGCGTTTGACAGTCGCGGTCTTGCTGGTGGAAGCGGTCACCGGAGAGGTTCTGTTGGCGGTATTCCTAGAAACCCGAGCTGGGCGTAATTTTTTACCCTAATAATACACTCGTCGCAGTCCGGGGTGGTACGCTGGGGAGGCGGCACACCTGACAAATCTCGGTACCGAGGAGATTGTCAGGCGGATCGAGACGCTGGGGTTGAGGGTAGCCCTGGACAAGACGGAGACCCTATTGTTGCATGGGCTTCGCATCAGTTCTCCTACCAATGTTTCGATCACCGTGAATTCGATTACCATCAGCACCCCAGTCCATGTGAAGTACTTGCGCTTGGTGCTCGACGGGCATTGGTAGTCCCAGGAGCATTCCTGTCGACACTACTTTGCGGCTCGTTGGCGCTGCTTCCGCTTTTTCTTGATTGATGCTGAAAATGGGCAGACCCCATGCCGATGGCTGTACTCAGGGATGACCCGTCGTTGACTCTGCACGGCGCACTAGTATGGGCGGGGTCCCTTACCGTCTGTCTGAGGCCTTTACTCTTGTGGCATCCACAGTGGGTCATGGCGGTCAATGTCATACGCGGATACCGCACGGTGGCCACGGAGGTAGCTTGCCTGTTGGCCAGCACTCTCGCGTGGGACCTAGAGGCAGAAATGCCCGACGGACACGGGCTACTACACTATGCTACTACACGACTTTCTGTGTACTTTTATTTCATATTTCAATTGGTATAAATGAAACTATTTTTTTAGAGAGCTTTTTGCATTTATTTTCGATAATGCGTATCGTGATAATGAACGTTAAAAAAATGTTAGAATGGTAGAGCAAGTAAAAATCAAACACATATGTCGTAAAATTAATAAAATAGTTTGATATAAGTGTAATACTCGCTTAAACATCAGAAACCACTGTGATATACTTATTATATGCATACAATAAAAATGAGCTCAGCTCTTCTTTGTCAAACATTGACCTACAAAGCTCGCTTATTTTAATTATACATAATTTATATTTGCCATCAACTTCACGCTTGTCTCATTAAATATTTGACTTGCACGCACAGAGTCAACATTTGATAATTATCCGTTTTCGTCTTAAGACAAACATTTAAGTTTTATATTTATTTAAGAGATTTTTTTAAACATGCATATTATTAGTTCCTTGGCTTGTATTAAATACCTCAACATTGTGCAAATTGCATTTTGTGTTGAGGATTTTTCCTATTCGACACAAGAAACTATTCTGCCTGTAATTGGTAGGCAATTTCAATTTAATGGTATATGATGCCTTATGGATGTGATTGGAATAATAAAGTTAATTTTTTAAACAAGCTCGGTATTCTCGATAATATTACGGATGATTTTTTAAATATACTTGTATCTAATATCCATAAAATATCAATTGCACAACGGGAGAAGGCGAAATTTTGCGCATAGTTGTAAATAATCATTAGTCGTAAAGGTAATAAAGGGTTTTTCAACAAGAACTTTATTTTCTAAAACAAAATAAAACAAGAAATTTAGCTGTTATGTGGTCAGCCAGATCGTGTGATTTAACACCACTGGATTATTTTTTGTGGGGCTATGTTAAGGACAGAGTCTATACGGAGCCAATTGAATCGATTGCAGCCTTAAAACTCAAAATCCGTGATGTGATTAACGAAATAGACCCGCCATTTTGCCAAAAAGGGATTAAAAACTTTGATGAAAGAATCGACATCTGTCAGCGTGGTCGTAGTGGACATTTGCCAGATATCATTTTTCATTCATAATTGCCGAACTTTTCTCTTCGTAATACAATAAAAATTTGAATCATCTTCATCTAAATTTCTTGTTTTATTTTGTTTTAGAAATCAAAGTTCTTGTTGAAAAACCCTATATTAGAGTGATAGCATAAACATTTGATAAATCACTTTTGAATGCTTTCAATCCTGATAATGTACTATCATATTTAAGGTTCCATATTTATGAACCATATTCCAGTATGTCCCTAACAAATGTGCAATAATATATCACGAATCTCATTACACCTACTAATGTTACGTCTCTATAGTTTGGTTGTTTCTTACTAAGTAAATGAATATTACTACTTACTAAGTAAATGCACAGCATTTTAGTGGGTTGAATACCAAATTGTTTTTTTAGCAATATACTTCAAGGCGTGACAAGTTTGACTGTAGAGCTTAAAGATCATTATACGATGATATAAAGCGAAAACTTTTCATGTCATCAGCAAAAGAGCAATCGAGATGTATGTAATAATTTTGACAAAAATTATTTATGAAAATTATGCACAATAATGGCCCCAAAATTGAGCCTTGGGGGACGCCACTAGGAACAACTACCCAATCAGATATGTAGTTCTTTTTTAATAAAAAGGGCTTTTGAAATTTATAAAAGGTATAAATCGTCATAATAAGTCTCCATGCATACACATTGAATTTAATTTGTGAAGTAAGATATTAATATGATCAATTTATCAAAACATTTCATGTAGTCAGTGTAAGACATGTCCACTTGTTACGCCGTAATATACTATCGGTTATATGGTCATCTGGCAAAATTAAGTTAAGACTCGAAAGGTCTTTTTCTAATCCGTTGCTGAGAATCCTTAAGAAAGCTCTTTAAAGTTGAATATAAAGACTGAATGATTTTATTAAATAGTTTCTATACAACTGACGAATAAATTAGCAGGTACTTGGTCGGGTCATTTCTACACTTTAACAATGTTGGTGGCCAAGCTATGTTTACCATTACTAAGAGATGTCATCATTGGCATCACAAGACGTGATAGAATCGAAATAAAAGAAAGTGATGTAAACAAAATATTCTGTTAAAAAAGGCAAACAAGCTATTTGACATACTTATAATGAGGTAGGCGTATTTGAAATCTATAAGTAGTGCTTGTATTTTATACTCGAATAAATATGTCGACCTGATTTGATATTAAAAACTTTGTTACTTCAATTACAGAACGAATTATCACTAAAACAATTGAGTAAAAAGCGAAAACACTACTTTAAGAGATTTACGTTTATCGATAGCGACTATCTAACTTGATAGAAATTACGTCAAAAGGCAACGACCGTTCTATAAAACTAGTTCTAGTTCAAAAACATTAACACTTACATTAGCGCTAAAACCCAATGGATTTAATTCACCTATTGATAACGATACCTAACGATACCGTGGGAATACCAGGACATATTGTAGCCTAATTTATTTCTTATACACACAGCTGTTCTTACTAAAACTTTACTAACATCACACGTCCATACCACGTCAATCATTTACTTCTCAATGTTTCTGTCAGTGGCGCAACTTTAAAACTTCCTCTAATTTAGTCATCAAGGGATAGATTTTGGATTTTTGAAAAAAAAATACTGTCAATTTTTTTGATATATTTTAAAACTTTATGATAAATTATAGTATATTAACAATCAATGCGAAAGATTCACATTTTTTTTAAATTTTAATTTTGTAAATGTATACTTTTTAATTATTGCGTAGAAGAATTAGTTTTGTAACAAAACTTATGTATGATCTTTCCATTTATAACAAAATATTTTTTTTCACAAACTTAATTCAACAAAAGAATTGTATTCTTAGTCCGTCCGCGATAAAATTCGTAAAAAAATAATTTTATTTTAATGAGTAATACTCGCACACCATTAGGTTAATCATTTTAACGCTTCAATGTACGCAATCTAATGGTTAACCGTATAACAATTAACATTACACATGATGTAATATTAGTTTTGACTGATTGAGATTCGTCGAGTGTGTGTAATGAGAAAGTATTAGTATTTAGCACGTCGATATTATTATGTGTTCAAAATACATGGACGCGTGTTGATCGAGAATGTTTCTGTCATAAATTAGCTGTGCCTGAGATATCGTCCGAGTGACATTAAAAAAATTATTCCTGTGTGGTGATAAAATCAGAATACAATTCACTACCTCCTGTTTTGCCCGTGGGTGTCGTTAAAGATGACTAAGGAATATAATGTGCATAAGAGAAGGAAAATTCAAAATAATATTGTAAATAAAACTACTACTGGTTACGGGTGGACCATGAACGCCGCAAAATGTTCGAAACGTCGGGTAGTAAAATATTAAATTAAAAAAAATGCGATAAAATTCGTAAAGTAGTTTTATTTACAATATGTAATACTCGCGTAAACATCGAAATAATACCCTATACTAACGTCTTATCAGCGTGATATAGTAGGTAGGTCAATTTCCCTTCCATAAAGGAGGAGGCCCGAGCCCAGCAGTGGCATGTCTATGGATTGATATATTGATACCCGTGTTAACTTAATATTGCTATTATAATTTTATAGGTTTCCATTTTTAATGCGAAATTCTTAATTCTTTTTCAGAAATAAATTTGAAGTGGCCTAAGTAACTTTTTGTAAAATTGGCTGTCTGCCATTAAAAGTCCGGTCAAAATCAGTCGAGCCGTTTCGGATACTAGCCGATTAGTTTAAATAGTAAACAGAAATCCCAAAATATAAAGAAATATTATTATTTAGTATTATATATACTTGCATAGGTACCTTACGTGGATCAGAAAAATGGAGTAAAATTGTTACGGAATGGTATCCCCGAGACAGAAAAAGGAAGAAGGGTAGACAATATAAAAGATGGCAAGACGAAATCACGGCTACACCTGGTCAGGTATGGTCCCGAATAGCAAGACAACGAGACAAATGGAAGATGTTGGAAGAGGCCTTTGCGGATAAGCACAGAGATACGGTTTTTTTTTTTTTTTTTATATTTGTGTGTGTACAGCTGTTGGCCGCAGATGGCCTTGACAGCTTGACGCGGACTATGGGTGAGCGTTGAGGGCTCTCAACCCGGAGAAAAGTATGCTAAGCGACATCGCCCAAGGGCTCCCCCTGTGGGGAACGGACCTCGGCTTGGGGCGTCGCTGGAGGCAAAGTGGGTGTGCCCACGTTTTTAGTAGTGACTTTTGCGCGGCGCGGTTTCGCACGGCGAGGGCGGAACCGCGGATATTTATTTGTTAAGGCCTCGCGGGCCGTGTAGGCTCTTTGTTGAGCGAGTGTGATATTGTCGTCCTCTTCGTCGAGGACGTGACGAGGACGTCGGATGGAGGAAAGAGATACGGTTACCGACGATTATAATTAGTATTTTATGTGTAATATAATGGAAATAATCGGAAATAAAGGCTATTATATACTTGCATATGCTTTTAGCTATAGTACCGTTATAACTAATTGACATGCTTCGGCAAACCTATGGATTATTATACTAATTCTTTTTTATACCAATAAATAAAATTGGAGTGTCTGTTTGTAATATCAAAATAATAGGCTTTTTTATGCTCACACGGTTATTTGCACGACACCTATGCCTAAAATACAGATTAAAAAATTTTTGTCTGTCTGTTTGTTCCGGGTAATCTTCAAAACGGCTGGACCGATTTCAAAAATTCTTTCACCAATGGAAATCTATAATATCAGGGCGTAAACTAGGCTATATTTTATCCCGGTATTCCCACGGGAACGGGAACTACGCGGGTAAAACGACTAAAACCGAAGAGAAGCGAGGGCGGGTTGCTAGTTCGGAAATAAAAGTAGTACAAGTAGTAACAATGCACCGTGTAAAATGAGCTACATGTCTGTTATAGTACCGTCAAGGACCAGCCGTTTCGTAATTTAGCCGGCACAAAAACACAGACGGATAAAGATATTCAAAATTGCATTTTATTTGTAGGTATTCTAAATACTTTTCAAGCCATTTCGACATTACAGACCATTTCTATTATCTATAGACACCGGCTTGTATCTTATCGTTGTTAACATTATAATATTAATAACTAGCAACCCGCCCTCGCTTCGCTTCGGTTTCAGTCACTTAAACCCGCGTAGTTCCTGTGGGAATACCAGGATAAATGTAGCCTATGTTACTCCCTGATATTATAGCTTTCCATTGGTGAAAGAATTTTTGAAATCGGTTTGGTGGTTTAAGCGTGAAAGCGTTACAAACAAACAAACAAACATCCTTACTTTCGCATTTATAATATTAGTATGGATGTATACAAAATTCATCATTTAATTCACGTGCTTAATTCATTATTCAGACGTCGCTAACTGACTGCACATATGGTTTAGTGTTTTCAATATTGAACTAGCGTGACAAGTGTCGTGGATTCAATTGGCACACTATTTTGTGCGATTTATAAATTGTTGATTTGAACCTGGGTGTAATTTATGTCATTTATTTATCTCGCAGTTGTAGACAGAAGACTACTGTCGACAGGACAGTGCGTTTATACCACATATGCATATTTTTGTTTAAATTTACCTGAATGATTTGTATTGAAGCGCATTTAAAGCCTTGTTTAGAGGCGAAACATATGTTGAATAAATATTCGAAGTTCTGCGGCAATTTGCAAGTGTATGTTCTAGAAGGTGCTCATTATGTGACAGTAAGATTGCCTTATTTCCTAGTCCACCTTAATCCTATCCTGTACTCCTTCTATTGTGATGCGCGATATTAATTTCTGTGGGAAAGTAGCGGGTCAACCTTCCTTCCTTCCATTTTAAAATAAAAATGGATTTCTGCTATGTATCGCCTAATTCAATCAATTATTTTATGTGAACGATTTTAAACGTAAATATATTCCAATTTTATTATAACAAACTGCTTACATAACATAAAGTAGCCTTCCTTCCATTTTAAAATAAAAATGGATTTCTGCTATGTATCGCCTAATTCAATCAATTATTTTATGTGAACGATTTTAAACGGAAATATATTCCAATTTTATTATAACAAACTGCTTACATAACATAAAGTAGCCTTCCTTCCATTTTAAAATAAAAATGTATTTCTGCTATGTATCGCCTAATTCAATCAATTATTTTATGTGAACGATTTTAAACGTAAATATATTCCAATTTTATTATAACAAACTGCTTACATAACATAAAGTAGCATAAACAATAAATTTATATATCAATAGTGGTTTTTCGTATCGTTAATTTTGAATAACAATAGTTTAGAAATTTGAAGATGGTTTCAAAACAACGCGCTGTGTGGTTTGACAGTCTGAAATCTTATTGTCCGATGTTAGTGGGTCAATAGTCTTGGCGTGTGTGGATAAATCGTTTTGACGATGATAGATAACTTGCTCTAACAGGGCTGTACGGAGTTTAGACTAGTCATCATTTTTGATAAAAAAGATTTTTTTATTCAGAATATCCAGAGATCAATAATTGCATCATCATTTCAGCTTATAAAGGTTCTAATACTCTTGGATTCCAGTCTCCTCCAATAGAAGGGCTGTGACCTATACCACGCTGGGCAGACGATTTGATATAGGGTTTTATTTCAAGTTATCTTTATCATACATAGATGTTATTCGCATAGTTATCGCAGGTTTTTTTTTATTTATTTTTTATTGCAAACGGTGGCAAACGAGCAAACAGTACACCTGGTGGTAAGTGTTACTGCCGCTCATGGACCTTTACAAGTAGTGTTGCCCAAAAAAGTCTTGGTCTTGCGGTCTTGGTCTTGGTCTTGCGAGAAATGCAAGACCGAGACCAAGACCAAGACCGCTTAATTTTTGCAAGATCAAGACCAAGACTGGCCCTGCAAGACTTGAGCAAGACCAAGACTGGGCCTGCAAGAGTCTCGCGGTCTTGCATTTAATTCAAGTCACCATTTAAGCTTATATACGGTTGAGCTCGTGTCTTCTACATAACAGGAGGGAAATCGGCCGTGGCCGGAGGGGAATCGCCACGGTGATCGGCCGTGTTGTTACAGGTCATACATGTCAAGTTTTCCTTCTCTTGCACCGATGTTATATATTACAGCCCTTAGTCGTGGGTTCGCAGTCGCGGGTAAAATAGTGGGTGATGAATTATATTCTTACTCCGTCACTACACGGCAAGTCAAATCAGTCTTGAGATATCCATCTATTGGCTAATCGATTCCCAATGTTGGTGTTGGCTTTTCAGAATTACTCTTCGGAAAGGCTTAAGGACAAAAATACCGTAATCACGAGAGTGCTCTTGCCCATTATACGTATTTATATATCCGTTTATTCATTAGCCCAACGACGTTCACTGTTGGACATAGAAATATGCCTACAATTAATCTACATAAATGTCCATGTAGGGACAGAGTCATCATCATCTTGCTCTTATCCCAATTACTTGGGGTCGACGCAATATGTCATCTGTTTTGACATATTGCAAAAAGTTTCGGCAATGACTTTTATGACCGGCCGCCTGCCTGACGTCAACCCTCCTTGGGAATGTAATCATTGACCCAAATGGTACCAGATGGAGTTGGTCCGGGTCAATCTAGGGCTCTTAGTCGTCTTTTACGACACCCACGAGCAAAGCAAGGGTTGGTAGTATTCGAAGCCGCTGGACAGAGTACGAATATAATTCACCACTCTCTTACCCGTGGATGTCGTATCAAATCGGATCGGGCAATGATGTTAGGAACCCATGAAAAAAAATTGAAATAAAAATATCGATTCGTTAATGAATTGAGAGACATGTAAGTTCTCAATTTTGTCATCGTTTTTTCGTGTAAATTTGATTAAAATATATAAAGCAATGATACTTAATCTACAACATATCGTATTTTGTTAAATGTTCATTAGAATTTGAATAAATCAATGATTACGTTTGCATAAGCAAGACAAACTTCGCTTTAACATAAATCAGCTGATCGGCTGATGACCGTTGATGAGTCGCCTTTGTACCTACGTAACCATTGAAAGGTTCGCGCAAATCTAATACCTATTTATACTGTCGAAATTTTACATGCTTACATATATCCTGTCTGTACATACCTACATAATGCATAAAATTTAAGGCATAAACTCTTAGACACACATCTTTGTAATCACTATAACTTTTACGTTATATTGTTTTTGTGTAATATACATTCTAATTATGATCTATGACCGTTGAACTACAACATAAATGAACAGTTGTCCCATAACCTGATACACCCTGTGTATACAACATATGTGCAAGAGAAGTGAAACTAGAAATAAAACCCTATAACAACATGTCTGACCAGCGTGGTATAGAAGATCAATTTTCCTCTTACTGCAAGGAAGTTTAAGCCCAGCAGTGGCACTTTTATGAGCTGTGACGATGACGACGAATATCATACATTTTACAAGTACTAAAACCATAAAATTTTAAATCAGTTTTATATGTTCTTGAATAAATAATATATTAAGAGCTACATGGATCCAGCGGCCAAAGTATTTATATAGGCAATAGAGCAACAAGTTTTTTCAAGTATCAGTAACTAAACTGGAAATACAATAGATACATACCACAACTTGAAGGGTTATTTTTTTCATTAATTGTAAAAATATCGCATGGATTATAAAATGACATAAAATTTATTGTATCAACTGCCTCGTGTGGTGACGTCTTAAGAAAATAGGGTCGAAAGTCCTGTCATAAGAGTAGTAACGCTGTCTAATGGAACACCAGGGGAATAGAAGAGTAATTTTCCCCAGTGGTAAGTATTGTATTCAATAGTGAGCTATAGGCTCACTCTGTCACTCAAGTTCGTCCTCATGTGGAGTACTGCTCACATCTCTGGGCAGGTGCGCCCAAATATCAGCTAGACCCACTTGACTCCCTGCAAAGACGGGCTGTTCGAATCGTCGGGGATCCCAATCTTACGGACAGATTGGAGTCGCTGGAGCAGCGGAGAGACTTTGGGTCACTCTGTGTACTCTACCGACTCTTTCACGGGGAGTGCTCCGAGGAACTGTTTGACTTGGTACCACCGTCACCATTCTACCAACGTACCACTCGACATCGCAGCAGGGTTCATCCATTTCACCTGGAAACGTTATGGTCTTCAACTGTACGTTTCCAGCGATCATTTCTCCCACGTACGTGCAAGCTCTGGAATGAACTACCTGCTGCTGTGTTTCCCGAGCGCTATGACATGTCCTTCTTTAAACGAGGTTTAAGAAGAGTATTTCCTTCACGGTAGGCAGCGGCCTGGCTGTGCCCCTGGTATTGCAATGGTCCATGTGCAGCAGTTTCACTTACCATCAGGTGTGCTGCTTGCTCGTTTGCCACCGTTGGCAATAAAAAAAAAAAAAAAAAAAGGCTAGCAGATGGATAGAGAGGATAGGATGCTATTTGATTAATTTAGTTGGATTTTTCATTGCCATGATAAATGACTGTTACGTTATTCCAACTGCAAGACTTGCAAGACTTTGCGAGACTCTTGCTGCAATACCAAGACCAAGACTCGGGTGCGCAAGACCAAGACCAAGACGAGACCAGGTGTGATGTTGCAAGACCAAGACCAAACTGGTCCAAGTCTCGTCTTGGTCTTGCATTTGGGCAACACTATTTACAAGGCCGTTGCCTACCGCGAAGAAAGCGAAGGGAAGTGTGAATGCGTGCATTGAGGCTCGGTGATACCAAGGGCACCACCAAAACCCTCCACACGCAATCACCCTCAGAAAGTTGGGCATCCGGCTCTCTCGCTCACCGAACGAAGCGCAGTAACAAATTGCTACTACTCAGACGTCGATTTTCTGCGAGAGCATGGTACTGCCCCGGACGGTCCGGCCCGCAGCTGTAGACAGATAACTGTCGACAGTGTGGTCCTACCACTCCTAGCCCTTAGCATTTATATAAAGACTAAAGGATATCCTTTAGTCGTCTTTTACGACACCCACGGACAAGGCAAATATTCAATTAATTTACGGGTTAAGCGGTCCAGAAATATGATGTCCATGTCTAAATTTTTACAGTTGCCTCTGTCAAACTATGCAATAAAGATTCTCTAAAGGTTCTTTACAGCACCTTCCCTACAACAGTCGCACGCGTTCGTCACTGACCTGAGATACGATGGCTAACTTTTTCATACTCTGTTTTTTTTTTGTGGGTGGGTTGCGGTCGGCGCGCCTCCGCACCACTCTGTCCGGGGCGACAGAGGGGCTTAAGCACGCAACTCCCGCATCCCACCCGAAAACCAAGTCGCCTTCGTCGTTGGGCCGACCACCGAAGCAGGCCGACCACCGGAGCAGGAACTTTTTCATACTCTGACTTCTGTCTCAAAACGACAACGATCGGCCGCAATGCACAGTAATGAAACTTAAAACTCTATAGGGACACCTCATAACTAACTTATTAATTCCGCGCACAAAAAATGAAGCATTTAAATTGGAGCTTATTGGTGCCTACGCCAGACCGTTCCATAGTGTACAAGGTCACGGCGTACGCAAGGCAACTCTATTGTATAATGGTGTGCGTGTGTACGTGTGTAATCGCTTGCACGCATGTAATATTTTTGGTTTCACGTTTTTGATCGCTTAATTACCAACACTATCTTTCTATACGTTATTCTTCTAAGAGGGACAGCCCTAAGTTAAAGTCGTGCAATTAAACGTATAGCTGCCCATATAAATATTTCAATTACATTATATAAGAGATGAACACAGCAGAAAGAAATATTTGATGTAGTGTAAGCCTAAGCAAGCACCGTTAGTTTGACTCCTACACAAAAAATTCTTGTGCATAGAGTTTGAGGCATCTCATAAATGCGTATATGATTTTTCATAAATGTTTTTTGTCTGTTTGAAGTATCTGCTACATTAATGTTTGATAAGCCATTTTGATAATTATCTCTAGGGAAGAGTAAGTGAACTTTATAATTTAAAAACTTACATTTATTATCATCAACATGGGCTCATATATATCGTACTGTTGGGCTCGAGTCTCCTCCATAATAGGAGGGATATTGACCTATTATACCACGCCGGTCAGACAGGTTGGTATAAGGTTTTATATAGACTATTTCTTCTCTTGCATAATGCTATTATGCATAATGCATATTATATCTCTCAGTCGTCTATTACGACATTCAAGTATGTATTGTTTTCTTAATCATGGATTCAATTTAATCATCACATGGATTACTACGCCACTACACTTATTAATATATCAAATATATTTCCATTCCAATATAAACTCATTTGCAAAAAAAACGGGCGGTTTTGATTTTCATTCATATTTAAAAAGATACAATACCAAAAAGGTTTCAATCGTTTGTACACGTTACTGGCCGGTTTTAAAAATGCTGTGGTATTTAAAAAAGTACGTTCTAAATTCAATTTTTCATTTGATGTTCATTTTTACAGAAAACCCCTTTTTATCCTACATTTTTGGCGCGAAGTTCCAGAAGTTAACATCGACTTTCATAACTTTTATTCAATTTTTATCGATTAATTTCATATCCTTGACTGTCAAAGCTTTATTTAATGCTGTTTGGCTGTATCAAAAATGGTAGATAAAGTGGTAAAAGCTACCAAAATTATCGCGCTGCTTGAAGAGGGTTGCAGCCAATGTTTCGTGGCTAGGAGGCTAAATGTTAGTCGCTCGACAGTCCAAAGGACCTGGCAGCGATATCAGGAGACTGGTTCCGTCGAGAGAAGGCCTGGTTCTGGAAGAAAACCATGTACCCAACCACGGGATGATCGTTTTCTTGTGAGTCGCGCATTGAGAAATCGCAAATCTTCGTATGTGGATCTTAAGAACAACCTCCAAGAAGTAAGAAATGTGCATATTAGTCTATGGACGGTCAGGAGGAGGCTTCTCGCTGCCAATATACGCAGTCACCGCCCGGCCCGCGGCCCCAAATTACTCCGTGAGCACAGAGTTCACAGGCTTAGGTTCGCTAGAAATTGTGAATCATGGACTCAAGACGATTGGAATAGGGTTTTGTTCTCTGATGAAGCCAGGATATCTCTGTTCGGTGAAGATCGACGTCGGCGAGTGCTAAGAAGACAAGGAGAACGCTTTGCAGAGGCATGTTTCGAAGAAATCACACCTTATGGTGGGGGCTCTGTTATGTTTTGGGCAGGAATAAATTCAATGGATCGTACAGAGTTAGTCTTCATTGAAAACGGCTCACTGACTGGGCATCGATACATAACGGAAGTTCTAATTTCTCATGCACAACCCGCATTGGCCGCTCTAGGTGAAGACTCGATTTTTATGGACGACAATGCTCGCGCCCACCGATCCCGCGATGTTAATGCGTATGTGCAAGAGGTCGGCATTCGTCGTTTGGATTGGCCAGCTCGAAGTCCCGACCTCAATCCCATAGAGCATGTCTGGGATGTTCTGAAACGGCGTGTGAGATCAGTACACCCGGCTCCGCAGACCATCAGAGAGCTGAAGAATGTGATTACTGCGGAGTGGGAACGTATTCCGCAAGCAAGTATCCGGGATATACTCGCTAGCATGCCCAGACGAATTCAAGCTGTGATTTTAGCTAGAGGGGGTCACACTCGATACTAAACATTTATCTGCTTTTACTTTATTAAAGAAAAACAAACAAAAAAACGTTTTTATTTTTACTTCATGAGCATATGCACTACTAGCGAATATACACTACTAGCGAGGTTTAGCATTATTTCCCATAAATTGTATCTAAATTTTATGAAATACTGATGAAAACGATTATTTTCTTATTAATTTAGCAAATTGTGTGGATAAAACTACCTATAATTATCAAACAAAGAAATATTAACATTTGAAATGGTTCATTGCTTAGGTGCCCGTTTTTTTTGCAAATGAGTGTATAAATAGCAAATTTGTGGCCGTTAATACTATTTTTGAAAAGTACAAAAATGAGCGTGTGTACAAAGTACGCATGGTTTTTTTTTTATTGCAAGCAGTGGTAAACGAGCAGACAGTACACCTGGTGGTAAGCGTTGCTGCCGCCCATGGACCTTTACAATGCCGCTGCCTTCCGCGAAGAAAAGTGAAGGGAGTGTGAATGCGTGCATTTAGGCTCGGTGATACCAAAGGCACCACCAAAACCCTCCACACGCAAACACTCTCTGAAAGTTGGGCTTCCGGCTCTCTCGCTCACCAAACGAAGCGCAGTAACAAATTGCTACTGCTCAGACGCCGATTTTCTGCGAGAGCGTGGTACTACCCCAGACGGACCGGCCCGCGGCTGTAAACAGATAACTGTCGACAGTGTGGTCCTACCACTATGAAGTAGGTAGAAGTGAAACTTCTTTATCCTCTATCTCATTCTCTCGCAGGCTGAATCTTATACATTTACGTGTTTGTGTCTTTATGGACTCGCTTTTCCGTTTCATCGAGTTTGAAACCACAACGATTCTAATGAAGTTTCACTTAAAAAAATATTTATACCGTAGTGCAGAGTGTTAAAATTAATTAAATTAAATGAAATAAAGAAAATAAAATCGGTTGTCTGTTAAGTCGGTTTACTGACGATAGTTGAACGTGACAACGTCATAAGAAAATACTGATGGAATGGTTTCATTTTTCAAAAGAAAATTTTAATTTTATTTGTTTGATAGATATTTTGTATGGATCAAGCCTTAAATGGAACGCCTCAGAGCGAGGTAACGCCGCATGCGTCATGTTTTTTCGTGTGTGCAGCCGGCTCCATCGAATTATAAGACGTTGTCACGTCAATATCTAATTGTTATTCAATAGGTTAATAATCATGTACCATCGTCCCTGTGAACTATAGAATTAATTAATCGTTTCATCGCATGATACAATGTAATTTGTAGTCACTGACTACCATTAGCTTTATAGGTAGGTAGTCACAATTTAAAGATAATTGTTATAATAACCCTTAATATATTTATAATAACTTAAATCACGTATGATTAAAATATAAACTGAATATAAAACGATTTCTTTTAGACGTGTTACATATATAACTATCATTAACACGTATAACTATATTATACATGTTACATATATAAGACAGAAGTACTAGTACATAGTAGGTCCATCCGACGTCCTCGTCACGTCCTCGACGAAGAGGACGACAATATCACACTCGCTCAACAAAGAGCCTACACGGCCCGCGAGGCCTTAACAAATAAATATCCGCGGTTCCGTCCTCGCCGTCGAGGTGCGAAACCGCGCCGCGTAAAAGTCACGATTAAAAACGTGGACACGCCCACTTTGCCTCCAGCGACGCCCCAAGCCGAGGTCCGTTCCTCACAGCGAGAGCCCTTGGGCGATGTCGCTTAGCATACTTTTCTCCGGGTTGAGAGCCCTCAGCGCTCACCCATAGTCCGCGTCAAGCTGTCAAGGCCATCTGCGGCCAACAGCTGTACACACAAAAAAAAAAAAAAGAAAGTACATAGTAGGACAGTAGTTTTGTTGTGGTAGGACCGCACTGTTGTCTGTCTACAGCCGCGGGTCGGCCCGTGCGAGGTAGTACCACACTCTCGCAGAAAATCGATGTACGAGTAGTAGCAGTTTGTTACTGCACTTTGATCGGTGAGCAAGAGGGCCGGAAGCCCAACTTTCTGAGGGTGTTTGCATGTAGTGGATTTTAGTGATGACTCATTTCACGCATTCACACTCCCTTCACTTTCTTTGCGGTAGGCATCGACCTTGCAAAGGTCCATGAGCGGCAGCAACACTTACCATCAGGTGTACTGTTTGCTCGTTTGCCACCTTTGGCAATAAAATAAAACATAAGTTACCTCTCTGAATTACCCGTCAAAGAGTTCTTCTTTTTTTGCCTCGGCAATCAGCTTACTAATACGATCTATTTTTGCCAGTGTGAAGTTGTAGTTATTTTTACAAATTATCTTCTATTCCTATTAGTCATTGTCCGTCAGTAAATCAAATTGTCGCCTTTAAAAGTGTTAAGAGCACTGTTAACGATATCTTTTGAGAGTTTTGGTGGAAGCAGAACGGTATTTACTTGTAGCACTTTTATATCATATTGACTATACCCCAGCAGTTTCTCCGTCACATATTATATAAGATGCCATCAAAATTATTCAATATAACACATTAACAGACAGGCAAAAATTCCGTTAAAGACTAATTTTTTTATAGTCCTAGGGATCTATTTCTCAATAATAGTTAATAGATCACAAAATCGATATAAAAATGCAAAAATGTGATTTATTTTAATTTATAAATTCGAAAGAAAATCATATAATGGTTTTCTTTTTGGGTGATCTGGACGTACGCCATCCGTTTCGTCCGCGGTAACGAAACGGCGATGCACGGTCCCATAACTGCCCACAAACAGCGAATTCACTCCCCTGCCCGATTGGGCCCACATACTGGTACATAGTCCTTGAAGTCCGCGATCAGCTCGACGATCATATCGTAGATTTAGTTTATGACTAGCAACCCACCCTCGCTTCGCTTCAGTTTTAGTCGCCTTACTCGCGTAGTTCCCGTTGCCGTGAGAATACAGGGATAAAATATAGCTTAAGTTACCCCATATATAGATAGCTTACTCGTAGTAAAATATTATCAAAATCGGTCTTGCCGTTTTGAAGATTATCCAAAACAAACAGAAAAACAGACGGACAGACAATTTTTTTTAAATTGGTTTGTTGGCTTAGGCATCGAGGATTATTTCCTCAAACCGTCTCAGCGTGAAAAGCCCATTATTTTGACATTACAAACACTTCAATTTTATTTCTTTGTATAGAATAGATGTATAGATTTAGTTAGTCTATTATTTAGTCTATTAAAAAAATGCTATTTCATTCAACTTTATTCAGAAGCATCGTAAAATATCGATAAAGTATCATGTGAATAGTGAACGTCTACGTTCTGGTGGTTGGATGGAAACCTAATATCGTTCTATATAGAAATTTAAACTAAAATCCTTAGAATAATAACGTATAGAATCGGTACTTAAGCGATCAAAAATGTGACGACAAATATTTTACATGCGTGCAAGCGATTACACACGTATCTACACACACACACACACGCGCACGCGCACGCACGCACGCATGCACGCACACACACACCACTATACAATAGAGTTGCCTTGTGTACGCAGTGGTGTTGTACACTATGGAACGATCCGACGTAGGGAGCCATCTGGCTCCAATTTAAATGCTTAATTTTTGTGCGTGGCGTTACCTTCTATGAGTTATTATCTAATCTAAAATCTCACTTGTAATTTGATCACTTGAAATTCAATGTCTTGGAAGGTTTTCTATTTTGTATATTTTATATTTTGCTCTGGACTGAATAATTATGTCGGCTTATATGGTTTCACTACTGTGCTCGAGCTTCCTCCATAATAGAAGGGATATTGACCTTCTATATCACACTGGTTAGATGGGATGGTTTATTTTGAGTTCGCCTTCTCTTGCATACTTAGACGTTATATGCATATGATATCGCTCAATCGTCTTTTACGACATCCAGGGACAAGATAGAGTGGTGAATTATATTCTTTCTCCACCACCACACAAATTACACAACAGGTCTGAATAACCATGCATAATTACAAATTCATAAGTCTAAAGTCATAAAGCTAATATAATTAAACGTATTTCAATCATAATTATCTATACCAATAAATAAAATTGGAGTGTTTGTTTGTTATGTCAAAATAATAGGCTTTTTTTATGCTCACACGGTTATTTGTACGACACCTATGCTTAAAATACAGATAAAAAAAAAATTGTCTGTCTGTCTGTCTGTATGTGCCGGGTAATCTTCAAAACGGCTGGACCGATTTCAAAACACCTATGCCTAAAATACAGATTAAAAAAAATTTGTCTGTCTGTCTGTCTGTATGTGCCGGGTAATCTTCAAAACGGCTGGACCGATTTCAAAAATTCTTGCACCAATGGAAAGTTATAATATCAGGGCGTTTACGCCCTAGTTAGCCTAGCCTAGCCTAGTTTACTAGGCTATATTTTATCCCGGTATTCCCACGGGAACGGGAACTACGCGGGTAAAACGACTAAAACCGAAGCGAAGCGAGGGCGGGTTGCTAGTTCCTAATAAAGTTGACCTATGATCTTACGAAAGATTGAGTACCTACTAGTAAGTCCATAAAAAGACTGACCATATGTTTTTATGATTATTTAAATGGATACTATTTATTGTAATATTTATGTTTACTCAGATGGTTAAACTTTATCGTTGTATTGAATTTAATATCTTCATTACCCCACTCTACCTTTCAACCCTGCAGCAAAACTTTACTAGACCGAGAGGTGAAAGATAACATTCGAAAGCGTTGGTTACCTCAGCGCTTAGCGTTAGTTTAACCCAGCAGTGGACAATATAAGGTTAAAGAACATTCTAAAAAATTAACTATCATATATTTTGACACTTTTATGTTTACACTCCATTGCAGTCGCCCGAATGGACGGCAAGGTGACGAACGTCTCCATAATTACTAATCTGACCATTATTTTATCTCAAAACGGGGCACTTGCAGAAATAGGTAAAACAATATATTTAGAAAACTAAAAAAAATCAATAACGAATGAAAAGTATAAGCAGCAAAAATAGGTAAACTATGGACAAGCAAAAAACAAAGATGTCTGTTTGCAAAAACGGGTCATTTTTGTTAGGTACGGCTCTGGGGACAACGGAACTTTCCCGGTGAAAACAAAACGTATGGTCACGCAGTGTATTTAAAACAAACATGACCACACGCCCCGTTTTGCACAAGGCCGTCTCGTTTCAGACTGTTTGTCCCAATGTCCCGTACAAAAATGACCCGCTTTTGCAAATAGAGCGTAAATTATCATACTGATAGGATGATGTTGTTATTTTCTTGCTTTGTAGTCCATAGTTTTAGTCACTTATTCCTGCAAGACTCCTCTCGGTTTCTTGTTTGTTTTTTTTAAGTATTTACGTTCGTGGTTTTAACTATTTCTGCAAGGGTTTCGGTATAACACAAAAAATCAGGACAATTTGTCAAATATTCCGTTTTGACATTACAAAAAATATGATCACATTATGTATAATATTATCTATCAATAATTAGGCTGGCCAACGGAACTGATTTCTTGTCATTGGTGGACTATTAATGTACACTGAATGTAAATCGCGCAAAAAATGGGAGCCGAGTTCAATATTATGATAATTTTAGACTTGTCGACTTTACTGACGAAAGACTTGAGATAAAACTGAGTGCCAGATTCTGGCGATAACCCTGAAATTTATTTATCATAAAATTTTACTTGGGTTAATTTAAAACACAATTTCATTTTTTTCTTCTACTACAAAAATGACTTTTTAAATACTAATAATTAAATTATTTACGTAAAGCAAATAACTTGTCATCAATTGAATATTTTTTCATGTAAATATACATTCGGTGCGCTCTTTGTTTGAACTTGGCTAGACAAGCTGCCGAGTGTCTAGATCAGACCGAGATATTTGAACTTTAAAACAAACTTGGCACTACGATTGATCATAGTCACAGATCATATAACAACTAACTGCCTACATGTGATTGACACTGATAAGAGTCATGCGACTCAGCCCAGGGGCATCGTTACGAAGAATAACTTTCTCTAAGTCAATAAATTACTATTAATTAACTGCCGTAAAAATATTTCTTTTTTTTTACGCAATTTAATTATTGTGTCGCGGAAATCTTTATCTTTATATATATACTAGCAACCCACCCTCGCTTCGCGCCGGTTTTAGTCACCTTACTCGCATAGTTTACCTTCCTGTGGGAATATTGGGATAAAATATAGCCTATGTTACTCCCTGTTATTATAGCTTTCCATTGGTGAAAGAATTTTTGAAAACGGTTCAGTGGTTTAAGCATGAAAGCGTAAACAAACAACAAACTTACTTTCGCATGCTATGTATATATACACTAGCAACCCGCCCTCGCTTCGCTTCGATTTCAGTCGCCTTACTCGCGTAGTATCCGTTTCCGTGGGAATACCGGGATAAAATATAGCCTATGTTACTCCCGGATATTATAGCTTTCCATTGGTGAAAGAAATTATGAAATCGGTTCGGTAGTTTAAGCATGAAAGCGCAACAAACAACCAAACAAATAAATAAAAAACAAACTTACTTTCGCATTTATAAATTTAGTAAGGATATATAATTCTTTTGTCCATGTAAATGTGACTAAGCTTCTAAACGGCTTCTTTTTTTTGGTTGGCTATGATCTGGACACACCGCGCCCAATCCACCCGGGGCGACGGATGGGCGGCATGCGACCCCATAACCTACCGTAATCCCTCCCCATCGCCATTAGGCCGACCACTGGCAAAACCAAAGTTAAACTTGGTTTAACTTAACCGACCAAAAAGGGACGTTTATCGATTCGATAAGTATTGTTTGTAGTTCTGACAGAACTAACCTAAAACCATTTTGTGATTTTTGTTTAGGTTATTTTTGGATTTTCATTTTGTAATAATATGTTAGTCAATAATAGCTATACATATTTATGAATACCAATAGTTCATCGGAGTTTGATGCGGCAATTCTGGAGGTTATTTTTATTTTGTATCTGTATTTATTTTTATTATTTTTAAACCTAACAAGTCGCAGAAATAGGTACATTCGGAATGGTCACAAATGAAGAATTTAAAGTGAGCTAGGTATCGCTTTCACAAAGGTAGTGTGGTGTATCTTTGTGAAATATTCCATCACACCCGCTCCTATTGCTAATAGTAAATTCACTTTATCCGTGTTGAACCAAATTGTTATTCCCTTTCGTTTCCACGCTACAGTTCCTTTCCAAAAAGGTTGTTATTCGGGACGATATTTTGATGACATAAACAAAACAGCATGCACAAACAAAACAAAAAGTTTTTTTTTATTGTAATGTAACGATTTGACAATCTAGCTGTGTTGTAGCGGCTTCGAATACTACCAACCCTTGCTTTGCTCGTGGGTGTCGTAAAAGACGACTAAGAGCCCTAGATTGACTCGGACCAACTCCATCTGGTACCATTTGGGTCAACGATTACATTCCCAAGGAGGGTTGACGTCAGGCAGGCGGCCGGTCATAAAAGTCATTGCCGAAACTTTTTGCAATATGTCAAAACAGATGACATATTGCGTCGACCCCAAGTAATTGGGATAAGAGCAAGATGATGATGATGATGATGTAACGATTTGACAATGCTGTTGCTCATTCATACGTCCGTTGAGTTGTAATGAATTAACTTATTTAATAATTAAAACATTGTTAATACACATATTTACTTTCTAAAACTTATTTATATTAATAATATTGGTAATAAAGATGAAATAAAATGAAAAAATCAATTGTAAACTCAGTCTTGTTAAGAGCCCCATCTAGTGACAATTTAAGAAACCAGTTATCGGTTTCATAGTTATTTGACAGCACGTGGGGTATTCAGAAACGCAGCGTAAGTTATCGAGCGTTTATCTTACGCTTAACTTTATTGAACCAATAGCTATTGACAGTTTAACTGAGGATCTCAGAAACCAGCCATTAATCGTTTTAAAAGATGGCTAAGGAATGTAAGCATAATAATATCATTACAAGAGTACCATATACATGTCATTTAAGCAATGATCTTCAATGTGAACTTAACTACAAGCTAGTTATCATTTAACCAATTAAATTATGTTAATTAACTATAATGTATGTATGGATGACCGAGATTAGCATAGTATTTTTTTTTAATAAATTGTCATTTTTGACAAACACATTTAGATATAAAATAATTGTTGAAATAATAAAAAAGATATGTATAAAAATAAAAAGGAGAAAAGCAAGGATTGCGTCGTGTTTGTTTGGAACAGACGGCTCTATTTCTCAACTGAGCTATTGGAATTAGCTTCTTGATGACAAGAGTCCAAATTTACCTTCATAAGCTAATTATATTTTTTCATTCCCTGAAAATAATGACAAAATGCTTAGAATAATAACATATAGAAGGTAAGTCCACGCACAAAAAGTGAGGCATTTCAATTGGAGCCTAATGGAGCCTACGCCGGATCAGTCCCGTAATGTACAAGTCATTGCACTGCACGAACGTCATCATCATCATCTTGCTCTTATCCCAATTACTTGAGGTCGACGCAATATGTCATCTGTTTTGACATATTCCAAAAAGTTTCGGCAATGACTTTTATGACTGGCCGCCTTCCTGACGTCAACCCTCCTTGGGAATGTAATCGTTGACCCAAATGGTACCAGATGGAGTTGGTCCGGGTCAATCTAGGGCTCTTAGTCGTCTTTTACGACACCCACGAGCAAAGCAAGGGTTGGTAGTATTCGAAGCCGCTACTACACAGCAACTTGCACTGCACGAACGTACGCTACTCTTAAAAAATAAATAGGTAATTATGACGGCTTGTGCATTCAAATGGTGCCACAACACATTTGAAAAACATAAAAAGGTTTTTAACATTACTTTTAAAAGTATTTCGACGATTTATGTTAATAAAAACAAAATTTGATTTCATAATTTGTATAGTGGTTTCCGTGTGTACGTGTGTAATCGTCTGCCCGCCATTAGTATTTTTAGATTCAAATTTTTAAAGTTCGAAGTACTGACACTATCCTTCTATACGTTATTATTCTAAGGACAAAACGATTATTTCTATGGATGAAACCTAGATTGATTAGGAAAGTTAGATTGATTTATCGCCCCCCGAAATATCCTGCAGATTAAATTTCATAGATATCGCTGGTGCCATTGGCTAGATTTTGAACATATTGTAAATTACAAGAATTGTTATTTTAAAGATACTAGATAGAATAGATACATCGTTTACATATGTAAACGAAAAATATAAACACAGCAGTAATATAATAAATTTGTCTAAACAATTATTCCATTTGAGACATTAAGGCATTTTAAACATTTTTTCGAAGTCCATAAGCTCACACCATAAGGCCCAGCTGTGCCCAGCTGGCCTAAGAAGCATAACTAAATTATTTACTTAAATATTATTCACAAAGGAATTTGTTTCAATATCACAAGAAAATGTGGTTCATTTAAAACAATATGTTGTATTGCCGGTTCGCAATCTGTCCGTTCGCACGATTGCAATCGATAGGTAAAGTCGTGAGAATAATGATTGAGAAAATCTATCGTAAATAGTTCGCGCAAATTGCATATACACTTTCGACATACAGGAAAAGAAATATAATGTATTCAATCAATGTTTCTTCAACTAAATTGAATCTGTGAACTATGTTAAATTACAAAAAGGTTAACATTTTACTCTAACAATTCTATGTCGCTCTGATTTTGCATAGTCAGTGAATTTCAATTAAGCACATTATTTGCCGTGTGGTAACAATACAATTCACCACCCACTTTCTTTTTTTTATTTTTTATACAGGGTGTATCAGGTTATGGGACAACTGTTCGAGTATGTTGTAGTTTAACGGTCATAGATCATAATTAGAATGTACATTACACAAAAAACAATATAACATAAAAGTTATAGTGATTTCAAAAAAATGTGTCTAAGAGTCTATGCCTTAAATGTTACGTATTATGTAGGCATGTACAGACAGAATACATGTAGGCATGTAAAACTTCGACAGTATAATTTCATTCATTAATACCTAGAATTGCGCAAACGCTTCAATGACATGTAGGTACAACGGCAAGCGGTCAACGCTCATAGGCCGATCAGCTGTTTTAAAGCGAAGTTTGCTTATGTGAACGTAATCATTGATTTTTTCAATTTCTAATGAATATTTAACAAAGTATGAATATGTTGCGTATTAAGTATCATTGACTTTATACACTTCAATCAGATTTATACGAAAAAGCGATGGCAAAATTGAAAACTTTACATGTCTCTAATTTCTAAACGAATCAATATTTTTCGTTCAAATTTTTTTATGGGTTCCTACCACCATTGCCTAGCCCCCTTTTGCCAGTTGCCCCATAACCTGATACACCCTGTATTTTAGGGCGGGCTATGTTCAGCGCACCCGCCGCCCGGCTCCGTCCTGGGCGACAGAGAGGCGGCGCGCGCCTTCATGACCCACATCGCCTTCGTCGTTGGGCCGACCACCGGTGCGGGGTGACTTGTCTTCAGTGGTCGGCCCGACGGAATACCCCAGTCGCGGGGTACCCTCTCCTCTACATTCCCCATCGGGCACGTCGGTCGCCATCACCTCCCACTTTCTTGCCCGTGGGTATCGTAAAATACGAATAAGAGATTATAATACGCAGATAACATCTATGCAAAGCAAAATTCGAAATACGACGCGTAAACCAGCCTGGTCTCATCATCATCTCAGCTCATTAACGCCTCCTCCATAACAAGAAAGAAATTGACCTACTGTACTACGCTGGTCAGACGGGTTGGTATAGGATTTTATTTCGAGTTTTCCTTCTCTTGCATCGATGTTACACGCATATTTAATCCCTTAGTCGTCATTTACAATACCCACGGGCAAGACAGGCGGTGAATTTAATAATTATATTCTTACCCCGTCACCACACGGAAAAGCCTGGTATAATAGATCAATTTCCTTCCCTGATGATGATAATGACGCTATTTGAGAATAGAATCTATAAATATTGCTGTACTCTAGCAGCTACGAATACTAACAACCCTTAAATTACTCACGGGTGTCGTGAAAGACGATAACGAGCTTTACGGGGCTATGGCGGGCTCAACGAGAGCCAAAGAATATGACAAATGGTGATGGCTGCCCTAGTAGTTAAAACCGCCAAACAGAAAGACGAAGCGCTTCACAGTCCATCTACTAATAGAACGAAGACAAGTTTACTGTCCTTTTTTTTTTCGATTTTCGCAATGGCCGCTGCACTCCAACTCAGCGCCAGATATTGTATTAATTTAATGTATATTAAAAGTTTACGAATGTATTATACATTTTTAAGCAACGTCGTCTTAATTATTCAATGAACTCATAAAATTTCAACAGAACAACGTCTTTTGAATGAGTTATTAGAGAATATTTATATATACAGCGCTGGTTCAAACCTTAATCAAACCTTAATCCTTCCTATCATCGATTATGCTGATGTGTGCTACCTCGACCTGAATGCAGATCTGCTCAATAAACTGGACCGACTTCTCAACAATTGCATTCGATTCGTTTTTAACCTGCGTAAATTCGACCACGTATCCACATTTCGATCTCGGCTTAATTGGCTACCGATAAGGCAAAGACGAAGCTTGCGAACTCTTTCTTTACTGTATTCTATTTTAAACTCTCCTAATGCTCCTCCCTACTTAAAACTTCACTTTCAACTTCTTTGCACTACTCACGACCGTAATCTCCGTTCCTCCAAAAATCTTCTTCTTCACTGTCCTTCTCACTCCTCTAGTCTGGTACATTCTTCCTTTTATATCCAGGCCATTCTTCTTTGGAATGCGCTACCATTAGAGATCAAAATGGCCCCTAGTCGTGATAGTTTTAAGGCTATGGTCAAACGCCTATACCTAGGCCTTCTGACGGAATGAACTCGTCATTGAGGAATCACCTCTGCTGTTTATAAAATTTATATGTATGTATATGTGTATGTATGTGTGTATGTATGTATTTATGTATGTATATATGTATGTATATATGTATGTGTGTATATATATATATGTATTGTTTGCTTGTATTAGATATAAGATTATTTAGATTTGCCACATTTATATAACCAAATTTCAGAAATTATTGCTCACATTGCATTGCACCTGCCTAATTTATTTCTGCTCCACCCTAGGTCGACTGGCAGAAAATGCCTAAGGCATTAAGTCCGCCTTGTACCTTTTTTTTTTGTGTGCAAAAGTTTTAAATAAATAAATAAATAAATAAATATTTTATTAAAACTTTTATATATGCAAGTTTAATTAAAATAAACATTAATTTATGATTTTATATGTACAAAAATTCTTAGTTATCTCTAACAGAAATGTAGGTGACGGTCAATTGATTTTTCTATTAAACTACACGAAATTTATATAACAAATCAAATATTTGTTGAAATGCAACATAACAGTTATTTGTGTTGATAGCCAATTAATAACAAGTACGTAACATATCGTAACTAAGTTTATTTAACCTAACATAGATCATGTCAATTGGATGGGGTCACATTCTTTACAAATTGGCAGTACAGTTATATTATCCGCAGTGATGTAAATCTGTAAGTACCTACTATAGACCATTCAAGTGATAAGGTAGTTGAATCTATACAAATAAAATTGAAGTGTCTGTTTCTAATGTCAAAATACTGGGCCTTTTTAATCCTCACGCGGTTATTTGCACGACAACTATGGCGTAACCTGTTTAAAAATTTTTGTCTGCCTGTTTGTTTGAGGTAATCTTTAAAACGGTTATACCGCTTTTCATAATATTTTACTACCAGGTAGCTGTGTCATTTATATTCTGTGAATGTTATTTTTTATTCAATTACCGACAACAGTTAAATTATAAAAATTATCAAAAGAGGGTATGTTAAGTTTTAATATTAAAACATGTATGTTGATATATTCGTTTATCTTTTATCATTAGAAGGCAAAATAATCATCAAAATGGTGTATTAAATATTGATATTAATACGGTATTATTGCAGAGCTTTCGTGAACACGAAAAACATGAGCAACGAGGGCTGTTGAATCGAATTTACCATCTTTTGCAGTACAGAAAAGAAACAATTGGAATCGATTTCAGAGCATATTATTAAAAATAATAAAAAAAATCTAATACTAATTCCAATGTTATGCTATTGTGGCCTTCAAGAGTAACAAACTATACGAATTTGATCACAACCCCAATTTAAAAGGTACTAAGCTGATCCGTGCAAATTCATCGTCATTACATAAGAGAGAGAGAAAAAGACATAAATTTTCTTCTTTTTGGCAATGTTTTCCCATGACACTCCGCTCCTATCAGTTGTGATGATATATAGCTTAAAAAAAAGAAAGCAAAAAAAAAAATGTTCGACCTAGGAGTGCCTGTGGTTATCATGTCCAACCAAACAGACTTTTCAGCTTAAAAATATTAGGATAGCTGAGAAGTAACCCTGTAGTTCTGCCTACTGCACGCATGTGGGAGACCAACTGTGGCACGCATGTGGGAGACCAACTGTGAAGCAATATTAAAATATCATTTGGATTATCATCAACATTCAACCTATCGCCGCTCACAGCTGGACGTAAGTCTCCCTTATGTTGCACCTACAACCAACGACGCTCAGTAACTTTCACCAGATCGTTGGTCCACCTACTGGAGGCAGCCTACACTGCGTCGTCCGATACGTGGTCGCCACTCGAGAACCTTTCTTCCGCAACGGTTGCCAATCGAGCGATGTGGCGTGCCCACTTCAACATTAGCGTGATAATTCAGCCCATTGTCACTTCAGCGTGGTAATTGCTATGACGGTTACACCCGTTCTTCTACGGATTTCCGTATTTCGGATTCTATCTCGCAGAGAAATCCCGAGCATAGCCCGCTCCATAGCACGCTGAGCGACTTTGAGTTTCGTTATGAGGCCTACATTTAGGAACCACGTTTCAGTACCGTAAGTCATCATTTGTAACTGGTCGTAGACCTGTTGACACTGGTCGTAGACCTGTGTTTTCAGACACTGAGGTATCTTGGATGTCGTCTACATCCATTACATTTGGATTATGAATACCTCTAAACACACCGATCGTATTAGCTTGCCTGACACCTTTATTAAATACGACACCATCAATTACACACAGCTGAGAAGCAATTTATGTCTAACCTGTCTCTTATAACATCAAATCTAAAAATAAATATCGCGATTAATATTCATTAAAATATACGCATGCTTACACAAATCTATTATATAATCGACCTTAATTGACTGTAAAGATGTTAACGGACTGACTACTTTAACATGCGTGTGGAATGTCTCTTTAACTTTATTTACACGGAGGAATCGAAGAATCTTTGTTATCATAATAGTTATGATAATACTCTTATTTCAATATTACTCCATAAACTTATGACGCAATATATACTCTTCTTTCACAGACTGCACAGATGGCGTAGCCTACCGTGTCAGCGTCGTGGGATCGAATCCCACGCAGGACAACACTTTGTGCGATCCACAAATTGTAGTTCTGAGTCTGGATTAATTGAGTCTGAGTAATTTGGGTCCATTAATTATATGTTTGTAAAGTCCCCCGCAACAAAATATTTTTTCCTTAGGGTGTTTCATTTAAAAAAAAAATGAGATATTGTAAAACTTCGGGCAACAGTATTACGACCGATCCTTTGATGTTAACTTTTCTTAAGAATATTAACATGAGTCATCCCAATCAGTCCCAGTCGCAATGAGACTCATCACAGGAATTCCCCAATATTGTTATAATAGACAAGTAAGGACATAATATGCACGCAATATCTGTGCAAGAGCAGGAAAACTTGTCATAAAAGTCTATACGAACACGTCTAACAAGCGCGGTATAGTATGTTAATTATCCTCTCATTACAGAGAATGCTTAAGCCACTTTTAAGTGAGCCTTCTGTGGCCTGAGATGTCAACGCAAATATGTAATGAAAAAGGATAAAAATCTTTTTAAGAATCTTTCTAAAATGTTATTCTTCGCGTAATCCTACGTTCGTAGAAATACGAAACTATTAAAAAAGGTCTTTAATACAATAAAAGTTTTATTACAGCGCCATTATCTAATTGACATTTGTGACGGGGTGCGCGTGCATCGTAAAAATTAAATCTCATTATTTTTCCCTAACGCACTAAAAGAAGTATAACTTCAAAAAGCATATTCAATGATGATGTCACACATGATTTTTACGGCAACAAAGTCACGGATAAAATCTAGTATACATATACTTTTAAATTCTTAAGCCTACGGATATACGGAACATAAAGACAGTACCTAGCATACTTATACAAAAACAAGTTATCAAATTATAGGCTAACGCTTGCTAGACATAAAGTCGCCGAAGTGACCCGGGGGGCGTATTACGTAACACATTAATATGTATTACGACCTTGAGAAATTATTAGAGAAAGGAAGCAGCTGATATCTTCGGGCATTTCCTCATCATTGCTTTTACTAACTATTAATATTTCGTAAACAAATTTTATATACTTGAAGGGTCATTCACGTTTATTTCTTAATATTTTTAGAGAATATACGTCCCACTGTTGAGCTCGGGAATCGCTGTCATTAGTCAGAAATAAGCCTGGCTTTAAATGCTAATTAACACTTATGGACCTGCTGTGGTAGCTGCTAAGAATACTACCAGCTTTTCATTAACTTGGGTCAAGCAAATGGCTGGTCATAAAACTATTGTCAATAACTTTTGCAACGTTTTCTTTTGGTACTATGAAAGATTACATGTTGTGTTGAACATAAGTAATTAGAATAAGAAAAGGATGATGATGATGATGACTAATAGACCTCTACAATACCAGGAGCAAATCTAGATCGCTGCTTCAATTAACGTGGGATTTGGGCCACTAATTCTGTCGCTCATTTAACGAAGCGCGATAGGAAATTACTACTACTCAGATGTCGACTTTATGTATGGTGATGGAGTAAAGATACAATTCACCACCCCCTCTCTTGTCCGTGGGTGTGGTAGAACACGACTATGGCATTAGATATGCATATAACATCTGTGGAAGAGAAGAAAAACTCGTAATAAAACCCTGTAACAACACCCCTGACCAGCAAGTTATAGTAGGTCAATTTCCCTCCTGTCGTGGAGGAGTCTCGAGCCCAGCAATGGGTAATTTATGAGCTGAAAAGGAGAAAGGAGACTTGATTTTCGTGAAAATGATACTTCCTCTAACTAGCCAACTCATTTAGGGTAGAAACCTATCAATAGTCGTAACCACTAAAACAGGGGTCGGCAAGTAGTTTTAGATTGGAACCGGATACTGTGGTAAAAATTTAACCAGGTTCAGAAAGAAATAACGGATAATAATTAAGTGCTACCTATGCATTATATGCATTGCATTATATTTATATGCATTATATTGTCCGTGTGGTGACGGAGTTAGAATACAATTCACCACCCCCTATCTTACCCGTGGGTGATCGTACGAGACGACTAAGGGATATAAAAACGCATATAACATCTATGCGAGAGAAGGAGTACTCGAAATAAAACCCTATGCCAACACGTCTGACCAGCGTGGTATAGCAGGTCAATTACCCTTCCATTATGGAGGAGGCCCGAGCCCAATAGTGGGACGTATATGGGCTGAGATGATGATGATGATGATGATGCATTATATGGTTTCAAATAAAATTCTAAATTCTAACATGCAGGACCTAAAATTAAGATACTACACCGACGGTTTTGAGCCAGTTTTTTATAGTTTGTTTCTCGAGAACATCAAATCCGAAGAATTTATACTTGGTAAACCTATATATATAGTCCGAGGCTCGACCTTTCGCGGTCCGCCTGTTGCTGACCGTTGCGCTAGAAGTTAAAGTTATAAAAGAATTTGAAGTTATAAAAAAATTAAGTTACATAGTTCTACATCGTGCACTTACACTAGATATGCAATCAAGACATTTAGATATTAACTGGCAGGTTCCTTACATCATAAATAATTTGATTACTTTTTCTGCCCGCGAACGAAATCGAGAACAGCAGAGTTTTTATACAACCAATGTTTGAGAGTAGTAAATCGATGTTATCTTTACAGACAGTATTTGCAATTTAGCGTTTGTAAAAATATTTGATGAACTTTTGATATATAAATTGAAAAATGTCTGTTTAAAGAATGATTAAGAGATACAAAGTATTAAGCATATTGAGATGTAGAGAAACGCATTTTGTGCATATTACTCACTGTGAGAGACAGCGTAATGGCTTAGATATAGACCAGCATATTCGTTTTCCACAAAAAACTGTACGATCAACAAAAAGTTCCTAATTTGATTGTAATTTGTATCTCATAATTGTATGTTTGTAAAGTAAGAAAATTTAATGTAAGTAATACTTTGCGCGAGGTTTTAATATTTAGGCGGTGACTTGTACCGAGAATCCGGCAAAAACCAGTCATAGATTTTGTCGCGTAAATAAAAGTAATAAAAGTTATTTTCACTAGTAAACGAATTACAAATAAACGTAAACCTTATAGATCTCAAAAGACAATCATATATTGAATAAGTAATGACCGTGCTTCTTGTGAACATACTTCTCATGAATGCCAAAAAGAAACCAAAAGCAATTAGCCAAATATTTGTTTAGGTTTAGCAATTAGCTAAGTATTTAGATACAGAAGAAATCCATTTATATGCATGCGATCTTAGCGTGCAATTATTACTGTACTACTTTTGAATCTGCAATTATAGTTTATTTTTAATTTCACGTGATGTAGGTATGCGGCTAGACATTACACCCCCTGATTCTTATTACGCAAGACTATATTCCGTAGAAAAGTTTGACACCGTTTCGACAAAGGTTAAGTACTGCTAGGTACAAAGTTATTAGTCACCACTAATATTTCTGTGTTAGTCACTTTTGGTTAAAGGTCTCATTCATATTAAGTGACTTTTTCACAATTTATTTTCCGTTGTAGGCCCACACTACCGATAGTCTTGACTACAACCGCAAGCCGGTCCTTCAACTACACTGGTAGTAACACACTCTTGCAGAAAATTGACGTCTGATTGTAGTAATTTGTTACTGCGCTTCGTTTGGTGAGCGAGAAGTAGCAGCCCAACTTTCTTTGGATGATTGCGTGTGATGGGTTTTGGTGATGCCTTTAGTATCACGGAACCTCACTGCATGCATTTTCACTTCCTTCGCGGTAGGCAGCAGCTTAGTAAGGGTTCATGAGTGGGAGAATCACTAGCCACTTCTAATTATGGAAGAATCCCTAGCCTAGCAGTTGGGCATATATGAGCTGAGATGATTATAATGATAAAAACTGCACAAGGCACGTTACTAGATTATGAAAAATACCGACACCGCAGCAGAGTTCATCCATTTCACTTGGAAACATTATGGTCTTCAACTGTACGTTTCCAGCGATCATTTCTGACACGTACGTGCAGACTCTGGAATGAACTACCTACTGCTGTTTCATAAAGACATGTCCTTTAAACGAGGATGTCTTTATCGTGAAGAAAATAATCTCCTTTTTTTTAAGGGTGGGCTATGGTAAGCGCAACGCGGTCCATTCCGTCCGGGGCGACGAAAGGAGCCGTCCTTTCGTCGCGCGGGCCCATAACCCACCCGTATCCACATCGCCTTCGTCGTTAGACTGACCACCGGAGCAGGATGACTTGTCATCAGTGGTCGACCCGACAATAATCTTCTTAAAGATTATTTTCTTCACGATAGGCAACGGCCTGCCCTTGGTATTGCAAAGGTCCATGTGCGGCCGGATCACTTACCATCAGATGTGCTGCTTGCTCATTTACTACAATTGGTAATAAAAAAAATTCTAAAATACTTGCAATGCGATAAGCGATTCGGTAACATCATCTTTACGATTTAAATATAATATCTTTTTTTGTTTAGTTAAGTAAGAACCTTGCTAAAGGAAGTTTTCGAAATGATAGTAAAAACTTTATCAAAGTTCACTATGTTGTTAATGGAGAAAAATGGAGAGAACAGATACGAACACGAACTTTATTTTATACTAGCAGATACCTGCGGTTTCACTCGCGTAGTTCCCGTCCCCTTGGGAATACCGGTATAAAATACAGCCAACGTTCCTCTTCATACAGACAGCTACTTGATACTAAAATATTATCCAATTCGGTCCAGCTGTTTGGTGATTAGCCGGAATAGACAGATAGATAGTCATTCAAAAAAATTTAAACTGGTTTTTAGGCATAGGTATCGTGTGAGCATGACGAAAAGACCTATTATTTTGACATTAGAAACAAACATGTTTTATTATTTGTTAAATTATCTGTGCTAGCGACTTCGATTACGTTTATTCCTTTATTTTTAATGCTATAAATTTATACTTGAAAAGTAGCGCTTTCTCACAATATTATAATATACATCTATGCAAGAGAAGGAAATCTCGAAATAAAACCCTATATCAACATGTCTGACCAATTCCCTCCCATTGCGGAGGAGGCCCGAGTCCAACAGTGTGACGTTTGTAGGCTGCGATGATGATGATGATTATAATATAAACATTGATACAAATACATCTAGTCCAGTATTTGTTATCTCAGCAACTATATTTTGCCAGCTTAGTTAATATTTTTAGAAACATTTTCGCTCCTATTTGTCACAATTTTATGTATATAGCCACAAATAAAGATAAGCGTATTCAAATTTAGTTTTACAATCCTAATTAATATTATTAATGCGAATTTGCGTTAGTTTGTTACGTTTTCACGTCATAACGTTTTTTTCAACCATGCAAAACTACATAATCAGCAAGTTTTATACAGCAAGGCTATATTGTATCCCCGTATTCCCACGGGAACAGAAACTACGCGGTTGAAACCATGGGATTTGCTAGCAGTAATATAAATTATTTAAAGATACATTCAAGATTTCGAAAACTTTTAACTTGAATTTGTATTTGAATTCAAGTTTCTAGACTTAATCTGTAAACTTGATAAGTACCTTATTTTTGGTAAATTTCTATATTATCCAAGCTCTTAGTACACTTTCTCGTAATTTTGAAAGAAAGGAAAAAATCTTATATATTTTTAAACGAGCAATTCTTGTATATTTTATTTTTATATAAAATAGTATATTCATTTATTTCTATATTTTCAAAATCTCGGCAACGGCATCAATGATTTTCATGAAATTTACTATGCCAGAGGTTTCGGGGGCAAAAATCTATCTAGCTTAGTGTTGCCCAAATGCAAGACCAAGACGAGACTTGGACCAGTCTTGGTCTTGGTCTTGCAACAGCACACCTGGTCTCGTCTTGGTCTTGGTATTGCGCACTCGAGTCTTGGTCTTGGTCTTGGTATTGCAGCAAGAGTCTCGCAAAGTCTTGCAAGTCTTGCAGTTGGAATAACGTAACAGTCATTTATCATGGCAATGCAAAATCCGACTAAATTAATCAAATATCATCCTATCCTATCTATCCATCTGCTAGCCTATAGTCCACTATTAATAATAGTTTTAATAGGATAATAATAGTTTTTAATAGGTAATATACCTATGAAGAGGGTCACCAAATGTATGATATTTATCTACTATACCACGCTGGTCAGACATGTTGATATCCCTATAAAACCCTTTTTATTTCTATTTTCACTTCTCTTGCACATATGTTATATACACAGGGTGTATCAGGTTATGGGGCAACTGTTCGAGTATGTTGTAGTTTAACGGTCATAGATCATAATTAGAATTTATATTATACAAAAACAATATAACATAAAAGTTATTACAAAAATGTGTGTCTTTTTTTTTTGTGGGTGGGCCGCGGTCGACGCGCCTACGCACCACTCCGTCCGGGGCGACAGAGGGGCTTAAGCACGCAACTCCCGCGACCCACCCGAAAACCACGTCACCTTCGTCGTTGGGCCGACCACTGGAGCAGCGCTAACTTGTCGTCAGTGGTCGGCCCGACGGAATACCCCCTATTGGGGTACCCTCCCATCGACCGACGTCCCCCCTTCGGGGAGGACGTCGGTCTTTCCTCACGCGGTCGGCCTCTCGGCGGGTGACGGACTAATCCCCGGTCACGTCACCCGCGGCCTCGGCTAGGGCAGCATAAAAATGTGTGTCTAAGAGTTTATGCCTTAAATTTTACGTATTATGTAGGCATGTACAGACAGGATATATGTAGGCAGTAGTTTCAGTAGTTAGATAGTCGATAGTTCGATAGATAAATAGGTATTAGATGTGCGCGAAACTTTCAATGGTTACGTAGGTACAAAGGCGACTCGCCAACGGTCGTCAGGCGATCAGCGGATTTATCTTAAAGCGAAGTTTGTCTTATTAATGCGAACGTAATCATTGATTTATTCAATCTCTAATGAACATTTAACAAAATACAAATATGTTGCAGAATAAGTATCATTGACTTTATACATTTCAATCAGATTTAGACGAAAAAGCGATGAAAAAATTTAAAACTTTACATGTCTCTCAATTCACTAACGAATCGATATTTTTATTTCAATTTTTTTTCATGGGTTCCTAACACCATTGCCCCGGTCCGATTTGATACGACATCTACCGGTAAGAGAGTGGTGAATTGTATTCGTACTCTATCCCTACACGGAAAATTATTACATTGCAATCATTATGTACGCATACCGATCTACACATAATAATTCTTTTTGCGAGTCATCATCATCTTGCTCTTATCTCAATTACTTAGGGTCGACGCAATATGTCATCTGTTTTGACATATTGCAAAAAGTTTCGGCAATGACTTTTATGACCGGCCGCCTGCCTGACGTCAACCCTCCTTGGGAATGTAATCGTTGACACAAATGGTACCAGATGGAGTTGGTCCGGATTAATCTAGGGCTCTTAGTCGTCTTTTACGACACCCACGAGCAAAGCAAGGGTTGGTAGTATTCGAGGCCGCTACCACACAGCATTGCGAGTGTGGGTGTTATTTATGTAGATTACTTGTAGGTATATTTCTATGTCCAACAGTGAACGTCATTGGGCTAATGAATAAACGGATATATAAATATGTATAATGGGCAACAGCACTCTCTTGTGAAACTTATCAAGACTAACTTACAGGGTGACGATTGCGGTATTTTTGTCCTTAAGCCTTTCCGAAGAGTAATTCTGAAAAGCCAACACCACCATTAGGAATCGATTGGCCAATAGATGGATATCTCAAGACTGATTTGACTTGCCGTTTATTGACGGAGTAAGAATACAATTCATCACCCCCTGTTTTACCTGCGAGTGTCGTAATAGACGACTAAGGGCTATAATATATAATATCGGTTCAAGAGAAGGAAAACTTGACATGAAACTCTGTACCAACACGGCCGATCACCGTAGCGATTCCCCTCCAGCCACGGCGGATTTCCCTCCTATTATGTAGAAGACACGAGCTCCACAGTTGGCCGTATACATATAAGCTAAAATGGTGATTTGAATTAAATGCAAGACCGCGAGACTCTTGCAGGCTCAGTCTTGGTCTTGCTCAAGTCTTGCAGGGCCAGTCTTGGTCTTGGTCTTGCAAAAATTAAGCGGTCTTGGTCTTGGTCTCGGTCTCGCATTTCTCGCAAGACCAAGACCAAGACCGCAAGACCAAGACTTTTTTGGGCAACACTAATCTAGCTGGGTTCCATTCATAGAAAATGTCGCCTTGTCGGTGGTTTTAGCTAATCAATAAAATTTCATTAGAATAGGAATGTGATATTCCTATTCTAATGAAATTTCCGTCGCCGTCAAGAGTGACAATAGAGATGAGTGACAATGAGAAGTTGTCCAGTCGCATTCAAACATCTGCGTGAGATCGATGTCGGTGATATTATTATTCTAGTTTTTAATTTCTGATATTTTTTTATTAATGATATCTGATGTTTACGCGAGCACTACACATTGTAAATAAAACTACTTTTACGGATTATATCGCGTTTGCATTTGATTTATGATTGCCCGACGTTTCGAACACTTTGCAGCATTCATGGTCACAGGAGGACTAAGGTGTCTCACGTCCAACAAGTAATCGTTATTACAGACATTTATAATTATCTACCCGATACAGAAAATTAGTTATAAATTTATTAAATTGTGACCCACATTTTAGTACAAATTTATTGCCAGTGTAAGAAGAAAATGATTCTATATGAAAAAATTATATTGTTTATGGTTAGTAATTATTAATTATTAAATTTGTAGCAATTATTGTTACAATTTGTTGATTTAAAACTAACAAAACTAATATACTACCACCGGATCGGAACGCGGCCACACTGAGAAAGATCCGGCAAGACAACTCAGGGGACATGATGCTAAAATATTATTAGTGTCAAAAGAACAAACAGTTTATCACTGTGTTAGTAGATTATTTATTACACTATTTTTTTATTGACAACACACTGCATTGAGGAAATAATCCTTGTATTGCGGGGGACTTTGCAAACATATATTTAATGGACCCAAATTATATCTAGACAACAAACAACAATTTGTGGATCGTACAAAGTGTTGCCCTACATGGGATTTGAACCCACGATACTGGCACTCTAGGCACTCTTAACCACTGACCACTGAAGTCAAGGAACTCAGCACCGGTGGTCGGTCCAACGACGAAGGCGACGTGGTATACGTGTGGGTTGCGGGTGTGCGTGCTTACGACCCCCTCTGTCGCCCCGGACGATGTGGGGCAAGGAGTGCGCCGACCGTAACCCACACCCCAAAAAAAAGGCACTCCTAACCACTACACCATCTGTACATTGACTAATTCCAATTTTCAAGTAATTATATTAAAATGAAAACGAACTATTTTCAAACACTTTATTTACGAGAAGATTGTCCTCAAACAACACGTAATACTCGCTTAAACATTACAAATCATTAATTTGATTGTTTAAACAGATAATAATTCACACTTTGACACAATAAATAGTTAACCGATTGGCACTGACAATTTGAAATATCAACGCTTTTATGTAATCTAAGTGTATACAATTTTAAAGTTAAGTCACAATCATTATTCTACTCATATACGCATAAGATGTCCACAGATAAGCAAGTGTTTGTTGCTAAATCGAATGACGCGGTTTTATTAGCGTGTATAAACGATATTTAGCAATTGAGAATGTATATAAACATACATAATATGTAATTATTGACTTTTAAATAGTGTCATGATAGTGCAATTTACACTTTGATTTTGCATATTTTCTTTTTTTGGTTACGAGTCTGTTCGGCAATATCGTTTTCTATAGGCTTTTATTTTTTTATATTTTATGTTTTCAAAAAGTATTTAGTAACGTAACGATTATAAAAATATTGCCGACACAAGACGTTTAATTTATATGAAACAAGTTTATAATTATTTTTAATTTTATAATTAAAAGCAATATTAAAAACTGTGCAAATTACCGGTGGACAGCGATGCGGAGGACATTTGTTTGATAACTAATACCCTCCTTTTTATTTCAGTATTTTTTTATTAGATACAAAGTGTATATATTTCTTTTATTGAATAAATTGATATTTTATGAATAAATAAATGTCTATTATATATTAAAAAAAAAAAAATAATAATGATGGCGTAAAATACACAAAAATATAAATTATAAAAAAGTGAGTGTGATTTTCTGTGCGGTGACGGAGTAAGAATACAATTCACCACGCCCTATCTTGCTCGTGGATATCATAAAAGACGACTAAGGGCATGCACATAACATCTGTGCAAGAGAAAGTAAACTCGAAAGGAAACCCTATACAAATATACCAACATGTCTGACCAGCATGGTATAGTAGGTCAAATTCCCTCCCTTTTTGGAGGATGCCCGAACCCAACAGTGGGACGTATATGGGCTGCGATGATGATGATGAAATGTAAACGGATAAAGAATACATTATATCCTCATACCTTACTTTCTTATTGGCATTTTAAAATTCGACTGAGACAGCACGAAAACGTCTAACAGTACTTTTCTGATCAATTTATAACATCATCTTTAATCAGAAGCTGACTTGCCGAGCATAGCAATAATACCATTGCCCATAATCCATCCATGATATTTGTATATTATATCCATTCATTATCATCATCGTCTTAGCCCATACCTATATCTCCCACTGTTTGACTCGAGTCTCCTCCATATCTAAGGGAAATTGACCCTACGCTGATTAGACGAGTTGGTATAGGGTTTAATTCAGAATGTAACTTCTCTTACATAGATGTTATATGCATATTATATCCCTTAATCGTCTTTAATTACACACACAGACAAGGTAGTGAATTGTATTCTTTCCCTAACACCATATAGAAAGGGCATTAGTTATCTGTTTCCTAGATTACCTAAAGATATCCGAGACCTGCCAACGAAAAAGTTTAAAAAAGCTATCAAGAATAGACTTTGTAAGAAAGCTTATTATAAAATCTCGGATTATATAGATGATATATATATAATACAGATTAGTTGTGAGCAGCTCCTTATTCAGCAATTTCCTTGTTATTTTAAATAAACTCTTTTTTTTATTAACTCTAATATTGTAAAGCGTAGCGTGTTTTGCGTAACGAAATTTTGTATTTGCATCGTTAGTAACATATGGTGTTGGTCATGCTCACTGAAGGATCTACTTGCGGTAGCTGCGTGGAGCGGGTCTCTCCCTTCCCTCCATAGTGGTTGAGGGGAGTGATGGCTGCTCTAGTAGTTAACTCGTGATCGGGTGCCGCTTGTGGGATCTGGTCCAGCCATAATCGCTTGAATTATATTAAGTATCTTGCAGTTCGAAGGGCATCGCACTGGAGCTAGTTCTTACAAAACATGTACATAATTGTATATCTAGTAAGAAGAAAAAAAAAATTAAAAATAATAGACAAGCCCGCTGAGTTTCTTGCCGGATCTTCTCAGTAGTGGTCGCGTTTCGATCCGGTGATAGTTTATTTTTATAGATAATTTAATTTTATTTTGTAAAATTGACAATATGTAAGTGCCCTCTCGGGGTCTATGCATAATAAATGATTTGAATTTCGAATAAGTCAAATTGACAACTAGTGTTTTATTTATATTGACCTTCAATTATGAATAATTTGGAAATACCAAATTATGTGAGACATATTTATATTCAAATCAATTTCTTATAGACGATATATTATATTCAAATCAATTCTTATAAACGTGCGTTTGAGATACTTATTCAAGGATAAGGATGAAATGTTTTCTTTAGATTTTGCAAAAGGATTTCCTTATACACACTTTCGTAATTATTTCTTCACAAAACTATATTACTATTATAAAGATGAGGAATTATGCGTGTGGTGACGGAGTAAGTATACGATTCACCACCCCCTCTTTTGCCCGTGGGTGTCGTAAAAGACGACTAAGGGATTAAATATACCTAGAACATCTATGCAAGACTAGAAATCCTCGAAATAAAACCCTATACCAACCGTTTGAGTTGTGATAGAAAAGATGCAGTGTTTGTTTGAACGCTTTAATCTCAGGAATTACCAATTGGATTTTAAAGTATCTTGTGACGGAATAAGAATACAATTCACCACTCCCTATCTTGCCCGTGGATGTCGTAAAAGGCGACTATGGAATATAATATGCATATAACATCTATGAGAAGAGAAGAAGAACTCGAAAAAAAACCCTATACCAACCTGTCTGACCAGTTTAGTATAGTAAGGTCAATTTCCCCCTATTATGGAGGAGGCTTGATCCTAGCAGTGGGACGTATATGAGCTGTGATGATGATGATGTAAGATAGCCAGCTTATTGAGACAGATTATTGGTCATAATACTGATGTAAGGTAGCCACTTCGAATACTATCAACCCTCAGACGATTAGGAGTTTTAGGATGAACTTTGGATAACTCCAGCTAATGCCTAAGTATATAGCAACACATTTGACCAGCGTGGTTTAGTAGGTCAATGTCCCTCCTGTAGAGGAGGCTCGAGCCCAACAATGGGACGTATATGAGCTCAAGCGAGTGAAAGTATTATCCTAGGTGGCAATCAAACCCGAGACATCTGGCACATTTTAACCACCAAACCTCTTTGTCTAGTATATGCAACAGATAATATATTCCAAACACTTTATCTTACACTAGCAACCCGCCCTCGCTTCGCTTCGGTTTCAGTCGTCTTACCCGCGTAGTTCTCGTTCCCGTGAGAATACCAGATTACAATGTTACTCCCTGATATTATAACTTTCCATTGGTGAAAGAATTTTTGAAATCGGCCCAGTAATTTCGGAGCCTATTCAATACAAACAAACAAACGAATTTTTCCTCTTTATAATATTAGTGTAGTGTAGATATCTTCTCAAAGCCGTTATCAACATGGAAACACTTGCGTAAGCCCTACGGAGGCATTTTTATTGATACCCGCTTAAATTACGAAAATACTTGTACGTCCGTCTCGTAGATGTTGATCTATTAACCTGTAGCTGGCTATTATACTTCCTGCCTTACCGCTTATTTGGAAATAGGAACATGTGTTTTATTACTTTCACTCAATGTTCATTTGTAATTAGGATTTTAGGTTGTTCGTATATATTTATTGTAAAACAAGCTGGCCCGGCGAACTTCGTACCGCCTTTTCTTAGTTATTATTTTTTTAGTATTTATCAGTTTGGTTTTAGTAAGTATTATCCAGACGTGTCAATTTCCCTAGCCGAGGCCGCGGCTGACGTGACCGGGGATTAGACCGTCACCCGCCGAGAGGCCGACCGCGTGAAGAAAGACCGACGTCCTCCCCGAGGAAGGGACGTCGGTCGATGGGAGGGTACCCCAAGTAGGGGGTATTCCGTCGGGCCGACCACTGACGACAAGTTAACTCTGCTCCGGTGGTCGGCCCAATGACGAAGGCGACGTGGTTTTCGGGTGGGTTGCGGGAGTTGCGTGCTTAAGCCCCTCTGTCGCCCCGGACGGAGTGGTGCGGAGGCGCGCCGACCGCAACCCACCCACAAAAAAAAAGACATGTCAATTTAGGGTTTTGTTTCAAGTTTTCTTTCTCTTGCATAGATATTATATGCATATCATATCCCTTAGTCGTCTTTTACGACACTCACGGGTGGTGAATTTTATTCTAGCTATTTAATATACCGCCTTTTCTTATCGATTTCAAAACCTTTTTTAATCTACATGTAATTATGCCAAAAATACCGAACCGACGGGACGAACATCAAATATTTGACAGAGAAGAAGTTTGTATGGGAAAAGAAAATTGTTGTTTTTAGTATTTTACTAGCAATTTTGGCATATTTTCTCACCATATAAACCTTCCCTGGATATCCACAAATAATTCAAGACTAAAATTGCCCAAATCGCTCCAGCCGTTCTCGAGTTTTAGCGAGACTAACGAACAACAATTCATTTTTATATATATATATAGATAAAACTATGTTTGCGCCAGTGACGGCAAAGTTAAGGAGTGAACGGCTAACATGGTATGGACATGTGATAAGGCGGGATGAAAGTAATGTTGTGAGAATGGTTTTGGGTATGAATGTTGAAGGCTTTAGGGGTAAAGAAAGACTGAGGACAAGATGGATGGACTGCATGAGACATTACATGGATAGTCTAGGAGTGACTGCAGAGATGACGTCTGATAGGACCGTATGGAAGAAGATGACATATTGCGTCAATCCCAAGTAATTGGGATGAGAGCAAGATGATGGTGATGATGATAATGAAAACTATTTTACGGATTTCATCGCGTTTTTATTTGATTTTTGATTGCCCGACGTTTCAAAAACCGCCCGTGATCATTAACTCTGTAAAGTGTTCGAAACGTCGGGCAATCAAAAATCAAATACAAACGCGATTAACTCCGCAAAATAGTTTTATTTACAACAACAACTCGTTCACGTGGGAATATCGGGATTAAATCTAGCCTATGTTACTCCCTGATATTATAGCTTTCCATTGGTGAAAGAATTTTTGAAATCGGTTCAGTTGTTTAAGCGTGTAATCGTAACAAACAAACTTACTTTCGCATTTATAATATTAAGTAAGAATGTGTAATACTCGCGTAAACATAAGTAATCATTACTGACTATTTACCGTATGGTGACGGAGTAAGAATACAATTCACCAACCCTTCTTTTACCCATGGGTGTCGTAGGCGACGACTAAGGGATATATTATGCATATGACATCTATGCAAGAGTACGAAAACTCTAAGGTTTTACTTCGAGTTTTCCTTCTCTTGCACAGATGTTATATGCTTATTATATCCCTTAGTCGTCGCCTACGACATCCACGGGTAAGATAGGGTGTGATGAATTGTATTCTTACTCCGTCACCACACAGAAGGGGGAACATCCTGCATAATAGGGAGAAATTGACCTACTATACCACGCTGGTCAGACGGATTTGTATTGCATTTTATTTAGGGTTTGCATTGTTGCTATCCCCAAGTCATCTTTTACGATATTCACGCGTAAGATTGGGTGTTGAATTGTATTCTTACTCCATCAATATACAGAAAGACATGTAACATTATCATTTTTAAGCCTATTGTAGGTATGTCTCTTACAACATTGTGACTTATGATGCAATCAAACGTGATGACAAAGGTAATTCGTGAACTTAAGGTCTAAAGTTCAAAATAAGATAATGATTTAATAAACAATGGTAGTCATACATAACGTAGGGGCCTTTTACTTAGAGAGGGATTCTCAATAAAATTAAAAATATATATACATACTAGCTGACACAACAGACGTTGTTCTGTTCAAATAAAATAAAAGCAGCTCCACCTACCGGGACAAATTGTGAATCTAAACCATTCTAGAATCCACTTGAATATGCACAAAAAATTTCATCCACATCGGATCAGCCGTTTAGGAGGAGTTCAGTGACATATACACGTACACTAGAAATTTATATCTAAAGACATGGTATTGTAAATAAAACTACGGACTTTATGGCGTTTGTATTTGGTTTTTGATTACCTGGCGTTTCGAACATTTTACGGGCGTCTTAAGATGTCCGTCACGTCCAAAAGTCATCGTTATTACAGAGATTTATAATTATCTACCCTAGAAATTAGTTATTAAATATAGTTATAAAAAACACAGAAATGAGTTATTAAATGTAGTTATAAAAAGCATACAATTAAGTTCATATTATAATATAACTATTATTTAAACTTTGAATACTTGATATATGAAATATTCAGAGTTTAGTATCTGGCTTTCTATGTGGTAACGGAGTAAGAATACAATTCACCACCACCCTATCTAGCCCGTGGATATCGCAAAAGATGACTAAGGGATATAATATGTATATAACATCTAGAGAAGAAAATTTAAAACAAAATCCTATACCAACCTGTCTGACCAGCGTGGTAGTAGGTCATTTTCCCTTCTATTGTGGAGGAAGCTCGAACCCAGCAGGAGGACGTTTATGACTAGAGATGATGATGATTATGCTATTATGTATATATAGCGCACAATATCTTTTTCTTCGACCTATGATCCAGTACACATGTCGTCCATTTCAGGCGACGCAATCTTTTTTTTTTGTTTGTGTATAGCTGTTAACCTCAGATGGCTTTCACAGCTTAGCCCGGACTATGGGCGAGCGCTGATGGCTCTCAACCCGGAGGGCAACGCAATAACGGCATGCGTACCTAAGACAGTTGAGAAAATATCGATATATCGATATTTTTATTTAAACATATCAATACTTAACACCGATATATTTTTGGACGATATACCTATTGATAGTTCGATACTAGAAAGTAAGTATCAAAGATATTTACTTGAATAAATTTGTTGATTTATCGTTTTTTGTAAAGTATGTAATTTACAAAATCACGGCAAACTTCTACTAAAGTGAAGTATGTAATCTACTGTAAAAAAGCCGGCATGAAATTTTTGAGAAGTTATCACTTACGCCTAGATTTTAGCTAAAAAGAAGCTCGTCAAGAAAACCATGCAACGAACGAAGCTAAAAAGTGGTCATGCGGCAAAATATCGATATTTTTATTTAACAGGAACACAGCCAAATTGCTTTTTAGTTCATGCTATGGCAATAGTCATCTCCCATTTAGGTGATAGACTGAAGGATTTTATGAGACTCGCCAGTCACAAGTCTACGCGACCGAAATACTGACAAAAATCACACCATGGTATAGATATACTAGTTTTACCGAAGCAATCGTCTGGTAGCATGTAATTGGGCAAACTGGCATTTCAGTGCTTGGCTATCTGGCCACATCTTGTCGTCATTTAAGGATGTTAAAATACGCATAGCGATATTCACTCCACCTTAGTCGCTGGCTGTAGAGTTAGTGGTATGGATGCAAGAAACTGACCCATGCAAGCCAAGCTCCTGGTACAGCTAGTTACACAATATATACATACATACATTACAGATTAACGCTTCTTTCCTATAGGGGTAGACAGAGACCACTTCTCTCCCCTTGCTGCGATCTTAACATACCACTTTCGCCTCCTCCACATTCATTAATGTTCATGCATGTTCTTCGGTTTAGAGTACTTTTAACCTAGCCTTTCTCAAAAACTCCCCGATTTGATCGGCCGTTACATAATATATGGGTCATAAAAAAATTAAGAACAATAAACTTTACAATATTCTAAATTTTTTTACATAATAATGACTTCTACGTAAAGTTTTCCGCTTAGTCATAACGATGGCTATTAAAAACTCCATAACATTGTCATACAATAGGTCAAATGTGCAGGCATGTGACATGAAACGACCGTTGCAGATAGCGACGGTAATTTCCTAACAGTTTTCTCTATAGTAACTAGGCTTGGCAACTTTTCTATTAATTATAAGATATATCTTATTCATAGATTTAAACTTTTAAACACTGTATGTAATTTAAAAAATACTTAAGTAATGTCCGTCCTAACGGATTAAGAATACAATTCACCACACCATTCTTTTGTTCGTGAGTGTCGTAAAAGGCGACTAAGAGATACAATGTGCGATAACATATATGTAAGAGAAGGAAAACTCGAAATAGAACCATGCCAACACGTCTGATTAGCATGGCATAGTAGGTCAATTCTATTGTGGAGGAGGCTCGAGCCTAGCAAGGGGACATATGAGCTGACATGATGATAGAATTAAATTCAAAAAAATAAAATTGGAATGAAAATAAAAATAAATTCATCATCATCATTCATCATTTCACCTCATGTACGTCCCACTGATCATCTCGAGTCTCGTTCACAATAGAAAGGAAATTGACCTACTGTATAGTAGACACGCTTGTCAGAAGTGTTGGTATAAGATTTTATTTCGAGCTTTCCTTCTCTTGCACAGATGGTAAATGCTTATTATATCCCTTAGTCGTCTTTTACGACATCCACGTGTAAAACAACGGACAAGACGCGGTTTTATTTTATTTCATCTATCTTTTGGTTTAAAAATATAATGTGTCGTTTATACTGACTAAGGAATCGCCTAATACTATAAGAAATAAATCAATTTAAGAAAAAAATTGTGGTGTGGTGACAGAGTTAGTATTTAAGTCTTCAACCCCTTCTTGCCCGTAGGTGTCATAAAAGACGATTAAGGGGTGCAATCTTTATATATAAATTTCTTGTGTACGTGTATGTCACTGAACTCCTAAACGGCTGGACCGATGTTGATGAAATTTTTTGTGTGTGTTCAGAGGGATTCGAGAATGGTTTAGATTAACAATTGGACCCAGTAGGTGGCACTTTATTTGAACAGAACAACGTCTGTTGGGTCAGCTAGTATACATATCTAGACACGCGGTAGCGTGTCAAGCCAAGTTCAAGCAAAGGAACTGGCTAGCCATCGCCGAATGTAATATTACACGAACCACTTGATGCCACTTTTGACCCTTCTATAACTCAAAACCTCTTTAACGTAAACACATAAAAGTACGTGTGTTTAATTATATCTACAAGCCCAAATTTCATGAAGCTAGCTCAAACGGTTATAAAGATATGAAGCTCAAAAAGTCGTAAATTTTAGCACTGACTGACTGACTGACATATCGTACCTAACTCTAACCTACTTTCAGATGACCTATAAGGATGAAATTTGGAATCCAGCTCGGTAATTGTGTGTAAGCGGAGGAAAAAATCTAAAAATAAAAAAAAGGTTAATAAACAGGGGGTTTATTAACTTCTTTTTTTTATTGTAGCGTTGGAACCGTTACAATGTTACAAGCAGATATTTGAAACTATCCCAATATATGTATTATTATATTTGCTATATAACAGAAATATAAAAATAAAGTTAAGTCAAAAAATAAGTGGTGTCCCCATACGCCAACGGTGTGTCGTCGGCGGTGCGCGGCACCACATAATTATACACAGAACGGAAATAAATCTACTTAAAAGCGCTCCCGAGCAACACATTAAATCTCAATACCTGCCTAATTTTCTTTACAAAAGTAATGATATCCCACCAAAAACAAATGTAAAAAAGGAGAGCCAAGTTCAATACAAAAATTATGCTTGGCTGTGGGCTTCGCCGCAAAAAGAATGGAGATAGATCTAAATGAGTGCCAAGTTCTATGCAAAATCCAAATAGGTATTTATAGGAACAAAATAACATTATGAACAAGTATTAAACTCTATTTCTTTGCTTTATTGGATACCTATAACAATTGCTGTTATTTAAAAAAATGTGAGATTTAAAGTAGGTTAGATTTGACTTGGCCAGTTTTCATTACATACAAAACTGTGATTTTTGTATTGAACTTGGCTCTACTTTTTTACATTTATGTTTTTGGTGGGATAATATCTATTCACGAGAAAGCAATATCAAAATAATCCTCTAGACCCATCTGACCAGCATGGTACAGTTGGTTAATTTTTCTCTTATTGTGGGAGAGGCATGGCTTGATGAGGTGAAGAAATAACATAATTTAGATTTTACATACTTTAAAACAAAAATAAATTTCGAAAGCAAAGCCAATATAAATTGAAGTTAATTTCAAATTAAACATACCTATTACTACATGTTTGAGCTTAACAAAATATCACACAATACTGTTTATAATCCATTAGTTCAAATCAATGCACGTAACTGATGAGGTTAAACCTGTTTGTATTGGATCAATCGTCCAACACGGATACTAAATGTAGGGCATACAGCTGGCCTAACTGAGAACCTGAACCTATTAAACAGGGCTGACAAGTATCGTGTCTTAATTGTTAATTTATAAAAAAGAACACAAAGCAACCAAGGGGACTGCTGGCAGAAGTGAAAACTTAAAACTATGAACAGTTGCTGTTTTTGGATTTTCAATTAAAATTATCGACCAATCCATCAATCAAACAAATGTCTGCCTCCCGTCAGTCATGTACTCTCAAAGGTGCCAGAAGCTTGTATCTGTTAAGTTATGCTCCACAAAAAATACGCACGGAGGTATATTTATGTATATACATATACACTGTATATTATACACAGTATACAAGAAAGCTTTCTGTGTGGTGACGGAGTAAGAATACAATTTACTACTCCCTATCTTGCCTTTGGACGTCGTAAAAGACAACTAAGGAATATATTATGCATATAACATAACAACAACTAATTTTCTTTCCTGTGCTAATTCCATCCAAAGGTTGCCTGGAAGAAATTGTTTATGGCGATAAAGCTGCCCATTGTACTGTATCTTATATATTAAGCTCTTTTGTATTCAATACTGGTGCAGCGTTAGCAACTTGAAGTGGACTGACTATCGTACCAGGGGCGTAAAATTATCGTACATGGATCGAAATTATCGTATTTTTAGGATAATGTCTATTATAGATAAATAAATCATATAAATTGTAATATTGATATGCATGCAAGTACTCTATAGTTTATCTTTTTTAAACCACCGCTGTCAAATCAACAGAACACTGAAACCCAAATGTTTTACACGTGGTAGTATTGGTAGATGCTATACTAACCAATAAGAAAGCGTGTACACCAGGCGCTGGATAAAGTTACAGTATCGGCAGTGGTGAAACTTAGCAGAGCGGATCGTAAGAACCAATAGGAATAGAGAACTTGTATTTCCCGGTATTTTCCCAAGATTTTAATGGACAAAATAAAATCATGCTACTGCGATTCGATTTAGACTATCAGCGCATGAGTGAAATAATATCTTCATCTTGCTCTTATCCCAATTACTTGGGGTCGACGCAATATGTCATCGGTTTTGACATATTGCAAAAAGTTTCGGCAATGACTTTTATGACCGGCCGCCTGACTGACGTCAACGCCAGCTCAACGTCAACGTCAGACGCCGCTACCACACAGCAACAGTGAAATAATATAAATTCTCAAATTTTGCATCATGATAGAAATTATCGTACAATCTGCGTACGATAATAATATGCTATCGTACATCGTACGTAGGCACAAAATTATCGTATGTGTACTATAATTATCGTACGGTTCCGAACGCTGTACTGGTGTACAATAAAGTGAAAATAATAGTAAATATAATAAATAATAAAAAAAAAAACATCTATGAGAAGAAAAACTAGAAATAAAACTCTATATTAACCTGTCTGACCAGCACGCTATAGTAAGGTCAATCTCCCTCGTATTGTGGAGGAGGCTCGAGCCCAATGGTGGGACGTATATGAGCTGAAATGATGATGAATGATACAAGAAAGCGTGCGGTGACGATGACGCAAATTCCATCATTTTTGTTCACACGAAAAAAGTGCTCAACGGACATAAAGAAGTTTTCACTTCAATTAAAAGAAATTGTAAACTTATATCTATCACACTTAATATGTATTAGGGGAAGTCTGAAAGTGGCACCTGTGATAGAGAAGATTAGAAGCGCGTGATTGTCTTGGTATGGATATGTGATGAGGTAGGGTGAAAGGCATGTGACAAGGGCTATAAATATGATTGTGGATGGACATAGAAATGCATGTGAAAGCAGTGAGTATAGATGTTAACGACTGATGGGAAGCTATGGAAAGTAAGAACATGTTGTGCCGACCCCACTTAGCGTGGGATGAGGTCAGGAAAATGATGTCAATCTATCACAAGTTGGAGGCCAGTAATAACGTGGTAGGACCACACTGCCGACAATTGTCTGTTTACAGCTGCGGGCCTGTCCGCGGTAGTACCACACTGAGCAGAATATCGACATCTGAGTGCTAACAATTTGTTATTGCACTTCGTTCGGTGAGCAAGAGAGACCAGGAGCCCAAATTTCTGAGGGTGTTTGCTTGTGTTGGGTTTTGGTGATGCGTTTAGTATCACCAAACCTCATTGCATGCATGAACTCCTTTCGCTTCCTTCACGGTAAGCAGCGGCCTAGCAAAGGTCTATGAGCGGCAGTATGACTTACCAGCGGGTGTGTTATTTGCTCATTTTCAACCAGCAGCAATTTCAAAAAAAATGTATCATATTTTATCTTGGTTTATAAGACATCAGATTCTGGGGTTATTAAGTATTAAACTTGTTGTCTTACGTGTAGTGACAGAGTAAGAATTCAATTGACCACCCCTTCTCTTGGCCGTGGGTGTCGTAAAAGACGACTAAGGCATTAAATATACATATAACATCTATGCAAGAGAGGACAAACTAGAAATGAACTGTACCAATAGGTTTGACCAAAGTGACCATAGGTTAATTTCGCTCCTATTGTGGAGGAGACTCAATGAACTTTTTTTTTTATTGCCGATGGTGGCAAACGAGCAGGCAGCACACCTGATGTTAAGTGATGCTGCCGCACATGGACCCTTGCAATACCAGGGGCACAGCCAGGTCGTTGCCTACCGTGAAGTAAATGCTCTTCTTAAGCCTCGTTTAAAGAAGGACATGTCATAGCGCTCGGGAAACACAGCAGCAGGTAGTTCATTCCAGAGCCTGCACGTACGTGGGAGAAATGATCGCTGGAAACGTACAGTTGAAGACCATAACTTTTCCAGGTGAAATAGATGAACCCTGCTGCGGTGTCGAGCGGTACGTTGGTAAAACGGTGACAGTGGTACCAAGTCAAACAGTTCCTCAGAGCACTCCTCATGAAAGAGCCGATAGAGTACACAGAGTGACCCAAAGTCTCTCCGCCGCTCCAGTGACTCCAATCTGTCCGTAAGATTAGGATCCTCGACGATTCGAACAGCACGCCTTTGGAGGGAGTCAAGTGGGTCTAGCTGATATTTGGGCGCGCCTACCCAGAGATGTGAGCAGTACTCCACATGAGGACGAACTTACGCTTTGTATAGTACTAAAAATGTTGTATGCAATTTCTTTTAAAAGAAATAACTTAAAAAGTTACGTGTATTACCGATCAGTAGTATAACAGTTACAATAGAATAGGTCAAAACTTATTCATTTATATAACTTGTATATTACATGTCTCATGTAATCTATCATCTAAGAGATTATAGGATATCTTAATAGGAAATACCTGTTCCCTAAGCACAACTTTTTTACCCATATATTGCAACTTGTACATTAATCGTCAACGCTACATAGTACTTACGTACACGATATAAATTGGAGTTAATGCGTTCGAATGTATTCGTAAAAAAATTACACCTTATTCAGTTTATGCAATGTGTGTTTGCTTCAAAAGATGTATGAATTTTCCCATTATATAGGTTATTAATAAAACTACTTTTACGGATTTTATCGCGTTTGTATTTGATTTATAATTGCTCGACGTTTCGAACACCTTACAGCATTCATGGTCACGAGCGGACTAAGATGTCTGACGTCCAAACAAGTCAACTTTATTACAGATTTTTATAATTATCTACTCGCTACAGAAAATTAGTTATTAAGTTGATGAAGCCGAAGTCATAAATCAAATACAAACACGATAAAATCCGTAAAAGCAGTTTTATTTACAATGTGTAGTGCTCGCGTAAACAGATTCACTATCAGATTTCACTATATACTTAGGTATCATAAAAACAGTTTTTTCATCATCATAATCTCAGCCCATGCTATTGCCCACGGTTGGGCTCGGTCCTCTTGCTATATGAGAGAAAATTTGACCTACAATACCATGCTGGTCAGATGTGGCATATGATTTTATTTCGAGTTTTCCATCTCTTGCTTTAATGTCATCTGCGTATTACATCCCTTAGTCGTCTTTTACGACACCCACGGGCAAGAGAGGAATAGGAGGAACAAAATCTCCATTATATTAAAATTGTTTGAATATAATAACAGTGAATATAAAAACAGTGATACTATAAAAAAAATATCAAAATGAAAATATTTACACTAATTAAAATATTAAGTATAACCAAAAAAAAATGACACACTTTTGATTTAATTATAATAAAATTATAATTTATTTACTCAACAAATTTAATATAAACATTGTATAGGTACGTCCAGTTAGGAAATCTTAAAATAGAGAAACTTAAGCCTTATTGTGAAACATTGGGACATTTTGTAATAAACCCGTGTATTGCAAATCACTTACACTCGCAACAAAAAATCATATATTAATTTAGAATGTGTTGAAAATGGCAATAATTAGCAAAAAATAGGCACATTAAATATTACAATTTTTTTTCATTAGAATATTCTAGTAAAATTCGTCACGGTTGCATTTTTTTATACTTAAAAGTTACCACATTTGGAACGAAATAGGTTTAAAAAAAATTCTCGTTTTCAAGGCTATGGTCTTAAAAAGAATTATAATAATTATAACATAAATTATTATTTTAAAATGTATTTTAATCATTCTTTTGATATTATCCGAACTTATATAAATTCGGACCAGAATATTTTTTTACCCTCAAACTCTACTCAAAATCAAAACTCAAATTTTATTTAAGTTGGTACTAGGAGCGTACTGGATTCTACACGCACGTCATCCGTTCCGTTAGAGGTGGCAAAAGGGCGGCGCGTAGCCCTCATAACCCACCATATTCTCTTCCCTTCGTCATTGGGCCGACCACTAGTACCAAGACTGGTAACAAGTTTCTTGACGTACGTGGCCAGCTCAGCGAGATACCCTTTTGGGTACCGTCCCGCCCCGACGTCCCTACCGGGCCTTCGCCTACCCTCAAATCCTAACATAAGAATTGCTTTGGGTTAGATTTCTACCTAAATTCTATCTAACCTAACTTCAATTTATCTTATGAACCACATGGCACTAGGTGGAGCTAGCGTACTTTAAATCAAATCTTAACTTCAAAGTTTTTAAAAAACCTAAAATCCTAAACCCAAACCTCTATACATAATTAAAATTTTTGTTTATAATCAAGGGTATTTTTTGTCATTTGAAATATGTATCTCCTATCTCCAGCATCAACTTAATACGCTACTTTGAACATTATTTTCAGTAAATTTAATTATTTCTACGCGAGTTTTTCTGTTATATTTAGAAGGTATTGGAATATTTAATTAAAATTCAAGTTTTCATTATGTGATATGTCTCCATCATTCAAAACCTCTCTTCCAAAGCTACAATCTACTGGTCTTCTACTTTTATATAAATGTTCTTGAAGCATTGAAACCACTTACGAGTAAAAGCGACCTTAGCGACCATAGATATTTGAAAATATTTAATGAAGCTCAACAAAGTTTTTCATCCATCCATCAACTCATCAACATCTTTGTTAGACCTAGGTCTAATTTATTGCCAATTTTACAATGTCATCAGTCCATCTAATTCCATTATGGAAACGTTCGACAACCTTTCTTCTCCAAAGGTTGCTGGTTTGTCGAGCGATATGATCTGACATTATTACATGCTAATCATTCGAACTAATTTAGTTACATGTTCTTTACCATTCAGGGGTGTAACTACCGCCGTATCAGCCGTATTAATGATACGGGCCCCCCAGGCTACAGGGCCCCCAATGTGTATAAGCAAAAATTAGTAAAATGTTATCCACAATGTCACTGTCACAAGTGCAGGATTCTCGCAATGACCTTTTGTTTGTTTAAGCACAATGTCTAGGAGGAAGTGATAACTTATAATCAATTTCATGCAAGCATTCTTTTTGTTTTTGTGAGATATCTTTACCCTTCAGCCCCTCTAAGGAACGCTACGCCACTTCTTCACTTCTATTCTTTATTATATGCCGGATTTTAAATTATAGAATAATTCCTAAAAAGTTTTCTTCGAAAAACGCCGAGTGACTTTGACCTTCCTTATGAGGCCAATAGTAATGTTTCGTAAGATAATCCAAAAAAAAACACTGCGAATTATGAGATAATTATGAGCGAAGCAGAAACCATAAAACAATCATAAATTCAGCTGTTTGTGGAGCACCGTTCCATCGACCACGCATTCAGTTCATATATGACGTCTAATAAATAAAATTAATGTATGAAACTGAGGTACACAGTACATACAGGTACAGAGAGAGAGAGAGTCATTGCAACATTAAAATACAAACTGCATAGGTCTCCTCAAATCTACGAACTTTAATTTTTGATAGTGGTAGGACCACACTGTTGATAGTTATCTGTCGACAGCCGCAGGCCGATCTGTCCGGGGTAGTACCACATTGAACAGGAAATCGACGTCTGAATAGTAGCAATTTGTTACTGCGCTTCGTTCCGTGAGCGAGAGAGCCGGAAGCCTAACTATCTGAGGGTGTTCGCGTGTGGTGGGTTTTGTCGAATCGAACCTCATTGCAGGCATTCACACTCCCTTCTCTTCAACACTAGGCAGCGTTTTTATAAAGGTCCATGAGCGGCAGCAACAATTACCATCAGGTGTACTGTTTTCTAGTTTGCCACCGCGTGCAATAAAAAAAAGCAAACATCGCATAATATGTTTATGGTCACCATTTTTAGTATTTGTTTTTTTGCCCGCGTGCAGTAAGAATACAAATTTCATGTTTGCTATTGAGATTCAACTATTTATAATTTACTATTCCAAAATACATAAAAGCCCGTCATGTTAATCAAATTTTCATCATAACCTTCCAAACTTGTAGGGCAAGTTTCTAATAGCTTCAAGGTCGCAAATAACAGCAACAGTCAACGATTTTTTTTCTATATGTATAAGTATACGTATTAATATGTAAAATCAGGGTTTACTTATCTAATAAACAAATTTACTGATTGTTACAAACTAGTTGACGTATAGTTTAGAATAATTATTTTAAATTGCCCGCTAAAACTGATTTTAAACCGCCCATTCATTCATCAATCTACTTTACCCTTTTTTTTTACTCTTAGGGAGACCAAGGGGGTAAACCCATTTTATAATTAAATTTATATCATCCACACGAGGATTTTTTTAAAGTGTAAAACTTAACGAAAGCCCTACAATAACGCTTTAAGCTCTTCGATAAATAAGTGGAACGCCGATAACCGTTACGTAGCCCATTGTCGGGTTACCTATATAACTTAGATTTATTATATCCATACATATAATTATTAGCTAAACAACGATTTTGAACGATTACCACATACTTGATCAGTATACATAATTTAATACATGAGTATAATATTAGTTTATTGCAAAATTATTACTATTGAAACCAGTTTACGGCCTCTGTAATCAAATGTTTTTGATTAATTGCCCCATAATTGTGACCTGATACATTTTTATAACCATAGAGAAAGTTTGAAATAATATTATTTTTAAGGATTTTATCGCGCTTTTTTTTCAAGACTGCACTAATTAAATAATCCTTTTTTTTGGGGGGCGGCCTACGGTCAGCGCACCCGCCGCCCGGCACCGTCCGGGGCGACAGAGAGGTGACGCGCGGCCCCGTAACCCACGCTATAGCACGTCGCCTTCGTCGTTGGGCCGACCACCGGTGCAGGGTTACTTGACTTCAGTGGTCGGCCCGATGATTAAATAATCCTTGCAGGGGACTTTACAAACATATAACTACCCCCAGACTGAGAATTACCATTTGTGGATCGCACAATTTCCTGCGTGGGAATCAAACCCATGGACACTGGCATCGTAGGTCGATATCTTAATCACTACGCCAGCTGTATGGTCGTCTGCCGGACGTCAAGCTCTTTACAGTGTCCATAATCACGAGGGGACTAAAATGTCTCACGTCCAACAATTCATCTGTATTACAGAGTTTTATATCTACCCGCTATAGAAATTAATTAATTAATTTTGACCCATATTTTGGTACAAATTTATTGCCAGTACAGGAAGAAAATGATTCTATTTGAAAAAAAAAATTATTGTTTTTGGTTAGTAATTCATCATCATCATCATTCATCGTCATTTCAGCTTATACACGTCCCACTGTTGGGCTCGAGCCTCCTCCACTATTGTGTTTTTGTCCTATTGAAGGGAAATCGACCTTACTATACCATGCTGGTTAGACAGGTTGGCATAGGGTTTTGTTTCGAATTTTCCTTCTCTTGCGTAGCTTTTATATGCGTATTATATCCCTTAGTCGTCTTTTACGACATCCACGGGCAATATAGGGAGTGGTGAATTGTATTCCTACTCCGTCACCACACGAAAAGGTTAACTAAACATAAATTTTGCTGTAATTATTATAACAATTTCTTAATTTAAACTTAACAAATCTAGTCAAAAAAAAATTAAATTAAAAAAATAATTAAACTACTACTATTATACCGAAATAAAACCATATTTGATGCGACATTTGTATAACGAACTGATGAATAATTACATGACAACCTACAAATTTGCAACAAATAGATACGTCAATCGCTGCCCACATACACGCATACGCACACACATTCATACACGCAAACAAACACTCAACACTCATACACAAAAATGGAAAAGCGAACTCATCATACAAAAGCACATCCTTCATAATTCAATTCATTAATGTTATTTATATTGTTATCATTGTTATTGTAAGTTATTTTTATTCCTTTTCTTTTTTTCTTTTCTTTTTGTTATTTTTTTCTTTCTTATATGTTTGAGGAAAGGGGTTTGCTGAAAACCAGCCCTGCATAATTTCTATGCAGCACAATGCTGAGCATTCCCCTATTGTCAAAATTAATTAAAAACATGTATTATAATTATTAGTTATTATGTGACAATAAATATTATTCTATTCTATTCTATTCTAGTATACTAGTGGTAGTATACCTACTAGATTTAATATTTTTAAATGCGTAATACTCGCGTAAACACCTGGAATTTTATATTTTTAAGATATTTATAAACGAACCTGTTAAGCCAAACTCGACGTAACTTGTAACGTAAACTTTAACATATGTAATTGTTGTTAATTTCACTTTCATTTTTAGGTTATAAAAAAAAACTTGCCTACCTTAGATGTCATCGTATACAATTAACATTATTAACATACGATTCCCTTCTTGTTATGTAAAATGTTTCTATTTATAGATAGTAGAAAATGATTTCGTAAGTTTTATACATAACTTGTTTCATTTTTAGGGTTCCGGTACCCAAAGGGTAAACACGGGACCCTTTTACTAGATTTCGCTGTCTGTCCGTCCATCTGTCTGTCCGTCCATCTGTCTGTCACCAGGCTGTATCTCAAGAACCGCGATAGCTAGACAGTTGAAATTTTTACAAATTATAATCTTATTTTTATAATTATTATTATTTTTATAATTTTTTTAAATATTTACATATTATTATATTATTATTTTTTATGTATTTTTGTTGCCGTTATAACAACAAATACTAAAAACAAAATAAAGTAAATATTTAAGGGGGCTCCCATACAACAAACGCAATTTTTTGCCCTTTTTTGCTCAATATCGATAATGGCAATAGGGAGGTACTTTTTACCTAGTTAATGGTATGGAACCCTTCGTGCGCGAGTCCGATTCTCTCTTAGCCGATATTTATTTATTTCTCTTAATATTATAACTAATGAGGTATTTTCCGTGTATTAAGTAAGAATACAAATCATCGACCCTTAACCTACCTGTGATGATCGAAAAGGCGACTAAAGATTATAATATGTATATAACATCTATGCAAGAGAAGGAAAACTCGAAATAAAACCCTATACCAACACGTTTGATCAGCGAAGTCAATTTCCATCCGATTAATAATAGACATGGGCCAATTCCATCTGATACCGTCCAGTCAACATTTTTTATACTGCACACGGTGGCACCTGATGGTAAGTGTTGCTGCCGCTCATGGACCTTTATAATGCCGCTGCCTACCGCGAAGAAAGTGAATGGAGTGTGAATGCGTGCAATGAGGTTCGGTGATACTAAAGGCTAAAACCCTCCAAACGCAAACACCCTCAGAAAGTTGGGCATCCGGCTCTCTCTTTCTCTCTCTCTCTCTGACGTCGATTTTCTGTTCAGTGTAGACAGACAGCTGTCAACAGTGTGGTCCTACCACTAGAATACATTGGTAAGTGGTACTGCCGCACATGAACCTTTGCAATACCAGGGGCACAGCCAGGCCGTTCCCTACCGTGAAGAAAATACTCTTCTTAAACCTCGTTTAAAGAATGACATGTCATAGCGTTCAGGCAACATAGCAGCAGGTAGTTCATTCCAGAGCTTCCACGTACGTGGGAGAAATGATCGCTGGAAACGTACAGTTGAAGACCATAACGTTTCCAGGTGAAATGAATGAACCCTGGTACGATGTCGAGTGGTACGTTGGTAGAATGGTGACGGTGGTACCAAGGCAAACAGTTCCTCGGTCCAGTTTTGTTCTCTTGCATAAATGTTATATGTATATTATATACCTTAGTCGTTACAACAACTACGGGCAAGAAAGGAGGCGTTGAGTTGTATTCTTACTCCGCGGCTCCGTCACCACAATACATAGTTTCATATAAAAGAATCAATTGCCAGAATTTCCATACGATTACGATATTAATATCATTGCAACAGTCAATCATCATTCATCATCATCATGATTTCAGCTCATATACGTCTCAATTTTGGTTTCGGGCCTCCTCCACAATAAGAGGGAATTTGATCTACTATACCATACTGGTAAAATATATTGGTATAGGGATTCATTCGCGTTTTCCTTCTCTTGCATAGATGTTATGTGCGTATTATATCCCTCTGTCATCTCTTACGACACCTATAAGCCCAATATTGGTGAACTGTATTCTTACTCTGCCACCACACGGATGGTCCAGGTCCATGAAAAACTTAGTCATCTTTTACGACACCTACTCAAAATGTAAAGGTTGGTAGTATTCGTAGTCGCCACATTACAGCTTTTAAATATCCAATTACATAGACTGAAAAAGAAGGCAAATGGAAAGAATTCTATCACTGGTCGAAAAAGGTCAATTCAATAATTAAGTAGAATAAAAGATTTATTTGAAATCGCTGAAGTGTTTTTTCCCTTCATCTTTGTGCAATTTACAGGGAGAAGGTGGTAATGTGGTCCCCACAGGTATTATGGCCCCCTTCGATATTTCTAATTTAGAATCACGTCAGAGTAACTTTTTAATAACGAGGTGTAACAATGACAATTTTAATATAATGCAAAAAAAAAATAAGCGAGGACAGCACATGCGTTTGTTATTCGAACTAGTTTGAACTTGCACTCGTAAAAACTTTTTTGTTGTGTTGTATTTAATTGTATAATTCTGGATATACCTAGTTTATGCATCTGTAATTTGGATATTGTGTTGGATTAACGTTTTCTTATTGGATTTTAAAGGTACGTACGCAAAATATTTGATGTTACATTTTTTTAGAGGTTCGTTTGTAGATGCCAGAGTACTGGTAATTTGGCCCCCTCATATTGATTGTATTATGGTCCCGGGGGCTATATAACATACACGAGTGATATTGATTTTTTTCATTTACTTACAGATGCCCGACTAAGTTTAGTGCCTCCATCTTCTAAGAAAAGAAAAACTTGGGACCCAGACCAAATGAAAAAGGCTATTGAAGTAGTGAAAACCACGACCAGGGGCTATAAAAAGGCAGTAAAAATATTTTCCGTACCTAGGTATACATTAAAATGATTAGTAAAAGACTCTCAAGAATCTTTAGATTTACTTGTGCATAAGCCTCTTGGTAGTTGCGCCGGCCCTGAAGGTGAATATTATATTTGCGATTTCTGTCGTTAAGTATAATACATTTAATTTGGCCCCCTAGGTGCCATATAACCCTCACTTGATCTCAAATTGCCAAATTTCCTCTTTTTTTTAATAAATATATTTAAAAGTTATTTGTTGCATTTTTATTTGTTCCATACTATGTCGTGTATTGGAAAATAAATAAGAAAACTAATGATGAATTTATTACCTATGTCTGCCTTTTATTTTTTACATGAGACCTCAAAAACAAAGTGGGGGACCACATTACCACCATCTCCTCTAAGTCTAATTTTGGGTACAAGCATCCTACACGAAAGGCAGAGTAATAGAGCTTTTATACTCTGTTGGGCAGATGACTCAGTATAAGGGTTTATTGGGTGTGAATAGACCGGGAAGTTGGTCCGTCACCCGCCGAGAGGCCGACCGCACGATGACGACCGACGTCCCCGAGCCCGAGGGTTTATTGCGAGCTTTTCGTTGGGTACATCTGTTTGGCTATCGCTACATAAGAAAAGTAGGTTCCAGTGTTACATCTTGTTATCTTCTATGAAACAGTTGACGCATTGCTATGCACGATAACTGGCAAGTTTGAATACTAAATATCTTAGGTTCGAGTACACGTAAGTAGTTCTTTTTGCGACCCACAAATAGTTAATTATTTTTTATTTTAAAAGAATAAGTAAATTCACTATTTGAAGATTTGCATTTTGCTTTTAGTATTTTAGATATTAACTACACATAACATATGTAACCGCAAATAAAAAACGTTATAAAAATATTTTGCAATTTATATTCAAGCTCATGACCAGATTAGAAATTTCAAGCAAATTTTAATTATAATTATGTAGATGAAAATACAATTTGATGTTTATGCAAAGATATAAAACTTCAAAAGGTAATTGACATGCTAGAGTTGCGCTCAATTGTGTGTAGATTATACATACGATAATGTTGTTCGCTCAATAAATTGGCAAGAATATTACACGTAATAAGTTATTAAATAATTTGTAATAGTTCATAAATACTATTAGAGCTATTCAGAATACACTTTTACTTACGACATCATTCAATGGTGCTATAATGTTGCTAAAATTAAAACCGAAGGCTTCGTTCAGGAACAACAAATATACCACCGATAACCACATCTTAGTAACATCACCACCGTTTATCACCGCACTGAACCTCACAATCACAATTCACTTTTTATTAATATTAAAATTGTAATATAAAATAAATAGATTAATATAGAAAATATTTTTAAAATTTTAATCTTCACATTTATTTAATAAGATATTTATTTGACATTTTTTTTTTCAAAACGCGTCTGAAGGCGTTCGACGTTTGGCGGGAAAATGTTAGCGCATGCGCGCCGTTGCGGCGTGCGCGTCATATTGCACAATAGAGATAAGCGCACGGCCCGACCTTACCACTTGCCCCCTAGAAGACTCTTAGAGGATATCACAAGGATTGGCCAATTGTAATGTGGAACAGTGGAAATAGTGCGGTTTAGTGGTCGATGGGGTAAGATTTAGAATGTAAAATCCTTCGAAGAGATTTTAAATTACAACATCAAAAAGTCCGCGTAACATATATGCCTATTAAATACAAGAGGCGATTTAAAAAAAGAATAAGAAGAATAAAAGTATAAATCTATACCAATAAATAAAATTGGAGTGTCTGTTTGTAATGTCAAAATAATAGGCTTTTTTCATGCTCACACGGTTATTTGCACGACACCTATGCCTAAAATAGCAATTAAAAAATTTTTGTCTGTCTGTCTGTCTGTCTGTCTGTTTGTTCCGGGTAATCTTCAAAACGGCTGGACCGATTTCAAAAATTCTTTCACCAATGGAAAGCTATAATATCAGGACGTAAACTAGGCTATATTTTATCCCGGTATTCCCACGGGAACGGGAACTACGCGGGTAAAACGACTATAACCTATAACCGAAGCGAAGCGAGGGCGGATTGCTAGTATTAAATAAAATACTATTTTATTTCCTCATTGATAAGTATTCTAAATATGTCGGTACGTAATAAAAAATAATTAATTTCAGTTAGCAGTGGAAGACCGTCACTACAAGAAAAATCTATATAAAACCCTATACCAACCCGTTTGACTAGCGTGGTATAGTAGGTCTATTGCCCGCCTAATGTGGAAGAGGCCAAAGCCTAGCAGTTGGTCATATATAACGTCACCATACGGAACAGAATCGGGATTTCAGGTTATCTGTCCTGTTGTTCCGAGCCATACAAAAATGTCCCATTTTTACCAGGAGAGCAAAATAATAAGTACGTATTCTTGTTTTCTTTTAGGTCTTCAGATCCACAGTTTATATTTTCCTGCAAGACTTGGCGATTGTTCTTGTATTTCTTTTAGCTTTTAATTTCTTTTTTCAAGTGTCCCGTTCTGACACGAAGAAAAAATAATAGGACAGTTACTCGAATGCCCTGTTTGGACACAAAAAAATTATCAAATTTAACATTTATGATATATTTACCGTGTGTTGAAGGAGTAAGAATATAAGTCACCATTTTCTCTCTTACCGTGGGTATTGTTAAAGACGACTAAGGGATATAATATGCATATAACATCTATGTAAGAGTAGGCAAACTCGAACTAGAATCCTATATCACTACGTTTGACCAGCGTAATATAAGGAGGTCTTCTTCTTCTTTTTTTGTCTTGGTAATCAGCTACTAATACAAGCCATTTTTGCCATTTTCGAGCTATAATTTTCTAAACAAATTATCAATTTCTTCATACAATTGTCCGTCTATAGAAAGTCAATTTCCCTCCTATTGTGGAGGGAGCCCGAGCTCAATATTGGGACTTATGTTGATTGTGATATTGATACATTTATGAGCTGAAATGATATTTAATTTAGAGGATAATTTATAAGTACGGATGTTACCCTTCGTAATATTTTATGTCAGCGTGTCAAAGAACTGTTAGATAACTACGTACTTGTTGAGTAAGTTTAGCTATACGCATTGTACATTTAATAAAAATTTCATTTATTTACATTAATTTACACATATAACTAAATTTATAAATCCCTTCTCCGTATGGTGATGGAGTAAGAATACAATTCACCACTCCCTATCTTGCCCGTGGATGTCGTAAAAGACGATTAAGGTATATAATATGCAGATAACATCGATGCAAGAAGGAAAACTCGCAATGAAACCAGCCAACACGTTTGACCAGCATGTTGTCATCATCATCGCAGCCCACATACGTCCCACTGTTGAGCTCGGGCCTCCTCCACAATGGGAGGGAATTTGACCTACTATACTATGCTTGTCAGACATATGTGGAGTTCCATTCCGAGTTTGCCTCCTCTTTCACAGATTTTATGTGCATATTATATCCCATAGTCGTCTTTTACTACATCCACGGCCAAGATAGGGAGTGGTGAATTGTATTTTTACTCCGTCACCACACGGAACAACAGTAATGATTGTTAATCAAATCTAGCTGTGATTATACTAAGTCTTTACGTAATCTATGTCCGTCAATTGAATATTTGTATAATGTTCCGCGAGACATACTTTATTTTTTCTTAGCGCGGGATGTTGCTTGATAAAGGTCTCATCCGGTTGTTTATTGCTGCATAGTTTTTTTTTTATTACATCAACGAGGCATTGTTAAAAATAATTACGTATTCAAAATTTATATTATTTATTTCATGAACCTTAAGAGACGCAACTAATATGTCAATTATTATACAAATCGTTCGTAAATTTGTTAAATAGAGAAATAATTTAGTTTATTTAATACTGGCAAGTTTATATGAAAATTAAAGAAATAAGTATCACAACCATAATAAGTATCTATTCTACGAAATTTAAAAAAAATCCATCCATTAATTTTTTTCAACTGAGCAGTGGGCTTATAGATAAGGGGTGACCGGACCTGGAATTTGGTCCGGTACCCGCCGAGGGGCCGACCGGGTGAGGAAAGACCGACGTCCTTCCCGAGGGGGGGGACGTCGGTCGATGGGACGGTACCCCACTAAGGGGTATTCCGTCAGGCCGACCACTGACGCCAAGTATCCCTGCTCTGGTGGTCGGTCCAACGACGAAGGCGACGTGGTGTTCAGGTGGGTTGCGGGTGTGCGTGCTTACGCCCCTCTGTCGCCCCGGACGGAGTGGTGCGAGGAGTACGCCGACCGCAACGCAAACGCAAAAAAAAAGAGCATAGATTTTATCTGCATATTATACTCCTTAGCAGACTTTTACGACACCCACTGACTAGAAATGGGATGATGGACGGAATTCTCTTACTTCGTCATCACACGGAAAATGAAAATTAAAAATATTGAAATTATCAATTATTATATTAATAAATAATTAACACATTGAACGCCATGGGGGTTACCATGTGGGTCACTTATCCATGTCTCGCTTATCTAATGGATATATGGAGCCAGCATAAAATAGCTTGTTTCTGAAATTTTAATGATAGTTTTTTATTGCGTTAAAATGTGGTGAATCACGTAGTAAACAACGAAGAAAAGTAATGTGTTACCCTTAGAATAATAACATATAGAAGGTAAGTCCACGCACAAAAAGTGAGGCATTTCAATTGGAGCCTAATGGAGCTTACGCCGGAACAATCCCGTAATGTACAAGTCATTGCACTGCACGAACGTACGCAACTCTTAAAAAATAATTAGGTAATTATGACGGCTTGTGCATTCAAATGGTGTCATAACACATTTGAAAAACTTAAAAAGGTTTTTAACGTTACTTTTAAAAGTATTTTGACGATTTATGTTAATAAAAACAAAATTTGATTTCATAATTTGTATAGTAGTGTGCGTGTGTACGTGTGTAATCGTCTGCCCGCCATTAGTATTTTTAGATTCAAATTTTTAAAGTTCGAAGTACTGACACTATCCTTCTATACGTTATTATTCTAAGGTGTTACCTTAGTTTGCTTAAAGTCGCCCCAAGTTTGTGGTCATATAGTGTCCCACGGCTCCAAAGGAACAACTGTATGTCGGCTACATGGTGCCTCCATGGTCCAAATGGAATACTCAAAAATGGGGCCGGTGTTTAACGTTTAACACGTCATAGATTAAGTAATTCTTTATTGTGATTGCGTGAGAAAAAAAGTGTGTGTACAAAGTACGCAAGTGTGAAACTGCTTCATCCTTCATCTTTTATCCTTCATCCTTCATCCTCCATCCTTCATCCTTCAGCCTTCAGCCTTCTTCCTTCGTCCTTCTGACTTCTTCCTTTTTCCTTCTTCCTTTATCCTTTATCTCATTCAGTCGCCGGCTGAATCCTATACATTTACGTGTTTGTGTCTCTATGGACTCGCTTTTTCGTTCCATCGAGTTTGAAAACACAACGATTCTAAAGAAGTTTCACTTCAAAAATATTATAATTATTATTATTTAATACATATACATTGCCCCATAGCAAGGTTCAGTGTTCTTTACAATAAGAAGATATGCTTCTTACAAATGTCTATGTCTATCCTACTTACAAATGAATGGATATATTTTTATTTCGACTCTTCCATCTCTAGTGACGTTAATTGCTTGCGACCCTTTTTCGCCTATTACGATAGCTATATGTAAAGAAAGGGGTAGTAACACATAGTTTTTTATTCCGTTGCCATTGATAAAAATATTCTATTATAAATGTAAAAAGAATTATCAACTTTTAAGCTTATTTACGTAATGATTTTTAATATTTCATCATCATCATCACAGCTCATATACGTCCCATTACTGGGCTTGATCCTCCTCCACAATGTGAGAGAAACTGACCTACTTTATCACGCTGGTGAGCGGTGTTAGTATTAATAGGTTGCCTTCTCTTGCATAGATGTTTTTTGCATTAATCCCATAGTCGCTTTTTACGACATCCACGGGCCAGAAAGGGAGTGTTGAATCGTATTCTTACTCTGTCGCCACACGGATATCTGATGTTTACGAGTATTTTGAATGAAACGAGGACTGTCTGAAACGGATTGAGTCCTTTTGCAACCATACTAACGCTGGAAAGTGTTCAAAACGTCGGGCAAGAAGGCGATAAAAATCATAAAAATACGTTATTTTTAAAATGGTGAAATTTTGTTTAAAGAGAGCTAGTAGATGTATGAATTAAGACAAAGTTGTTTAGGGCTATTAATTACATAAACGTACAGAGATGTCGTTTACATAACAACGGTAGGCTTTCCGTTCACACGGCTCTAAAAATCTAAAATGGCTACCTGTCAATAAAAGTCGCGCGTGGCAATGTGAATTAGAGAGCGGAAATTTGAAACGATAATGAATTTGCCAATTATTTTTTTAACGACTGTGAAACAATTTAAACACATTGAAAGAATCCAAAAGAACAATTAATTATAAATTTTTTGACATTATATATAATTAAGAATACTTTTTTGGTTTCATTATTTAATTGAGTAGATTCTTTTGCTTTTGTGGTCCATTCATTTCAGGATTTGTGTGAACATTTACAATCTAAATTATCATTTTATTATGCAGTAATGTAAATTAACTATTGTTTACTCCATAAAGGCGTTTTATTATATAAAATTATTTAAGTTGCAAAAAAGTTAATATAAATGAAATAAAAATAATATTATCCGTGTGGTGATGGAGTAAGAATACAGTTCACCAACACCTCTTTTACCTGTGGCTATTGTAAAAGACGACTAAGGGATATGCACAATATATCCCTATATTATCTACTAGCAACCCGCCCTCGCTTCGCTTCGGTTTTAGTCGTTTTACCCGCGTAGATCCCGTTCCCGTCGGAATACCGGGATAAAATATAGCCTAGTTTACGCCCTGATATTATAGCTTTCCATAGGTGAAAGAATTTTTCAAATCGGTCCAGCCGTTTTGAAGATTACCCGGAACAAACAGACAGACAGATAGACAAAAATTTTTTAATCGCTCTTTTAGGCATAGGTGTCGTGCAAATAACCGTGTGAGCATGAAAAAAGCCTATTATTTTGACATTACAAACAGACACTCCAATTTTATTTATTGGTATAGACTAGCAACCCGCCCTCGCTTCGCTTCGGTTTTAGTCGTTTAACCCGCATAGTTCCCGTTCCCGTGGGAATACCGGGATAAAATATAGCCTAGTTTACGCCCTAATATTATAGCTTTCCATAGGTGAAAGAGTTTTTGAAATCGGTCCAGCCGTTTTGAAGATTACCCGGAATAAACAGACAGACAGACAAAAATTTTTTAATCTGAATTTTAGGCATAGGTGTCGTGGAAATAACCGTGTAAGCATGAAAAAAGCCTATTATTTTGACATTACAAACAGACACTCCAATTTTATTTATTGGTATAGATGTAATAAAGGAAAATTCAACATGAAACTCTATGGCAACATGTTTGACCAGCCCGGTATAGCAGCTAGACGGTATTGATATTAGAGTAAGATCCCAGAGCGATAAGACGCAACTTATTTTCTAAAGCATAGAACTTTCGGTTCTTAGTAGTCTCTCGTGTACTTTTTAATATCTGTACGTTTGTGGAGTTGGCTCGGTGACACCTGCGCAGGTACCAGGTGAGAAAGATAACTAAAAATCAGAGTTACTTAACTTAAATTTTAATGACTGATTTTTATATATATTTTGTAGAATATTACTCTGAAGTAATATCAAAAAAGTCAGACGTTTTCCATGGGCCAGAACTTTTGTCAGACGCTTTAAAGCTCTACAAAAAAAAATGAACTTAATTTATTTTTAAATGTCTGATTTTTATATATGTTATTAAGATAAATATTACAAAGTTATATTTAATCAGTCAAACAAATTGTAATGACCAAACATCCCCTAAACACAAAAATTACTCAACTATTTCGGTTTCACAATTTAGCTGTTTTAGAGCACTTCTACTAAGTTAGGGCCCTGAATATCGTGTAGTGTAATAAGCCTTTTACTGAGCTCTCACTCGGCTTCAATTTTGCGATAACAGCTCATTCCAGGAATGAGCTCTGTCTGTGCATCTTGCAGCTAAAACAAAGAAAATAAAACCTTATGTCAAGTTTCAGTTTCAGATTTTAAACTGAACAATATTTATTATATTGCTGGATATATCGTGAATGGGATGATTGACAAAATTTCTTGTTCAAATTATCGTGTGGTGTTATTGGATCACAAAACCATAGATCACAACTACTGTGTCGACATATCACAATTTTCGACATTTACTGCTTTTATTGATCGAGGCAAACTTAAGCATGTTTCCAGGTTTGTATTTGAAATTCTAAAGTACACTGAAAAACTGTTTATTACATTATCAAATCAATAATTAAAAAACTTACATAAAAATAAAATTATCATGTATGTTGTCCAAGAATTTTATAGCAAATTATATATATTGTTAGATCCACCACATCCTCCTCAATCTATATTTGAAGATCCACATGATATTCAATTGGTAAAGGCGTTAGCGAATTCATATCTCAATTTAGGTTTAACTCATAATGCAAAATTAGAATCAATGAAACATATGAGGAATAAGCTGGGTTTGCGGCAGAAACTTCACAAGACTGTTTTATTTAGCAATGTCAGATTTAGAATGAAACTTAAATGTAAACTTAACTGTTTTTTTTTGTTACCTAATTAATTAAATATACCACAATAGGTAGTTTATCGTAATTTTATCTCAGTCCAGCTGCATGTCGTGTCGTGTCCCACAAGCACCAGTCGGTAAGTACCTACCTACAGGACGCGAGTGTGAAAAGCAAGCAAAAACAGCAAATGTGTAGTGCCGCAAAGGGCAAATTTATCATTAGCATCTTTGATTAAAATCCATCTGAAGCAATGATCTGCTGACGTCAGATTATAAATCATTTTTTATAATTATTGTCCTTAAATCATATTTCAATATGGCCACCATCGCCAGAGAGGGATAAAAGGTACAGTTATTGAGCTCTCGCTCGGCTTCAATTTTGCGACAACAGCTCATTCCTGTTGTACGTAGTATTTATTACTTCCATTTTTTTTTTTTTTTTTTTTTTTTTGGGTGGGTCGCGGTCGGCGCGCCTCCGCACCACTCCGTCCGGGGCGACAGAGGGGCTTAAGCACGCAACTCCCGCAACCCACCCGAAAACCACCTCGCCTTCGTCATTGGGCCGACCACCGGAGCAGGTTTACTTGTCGTCAGTGGTCGGCCCGACGGAATACCCCCGGGGTACCCTCCCATCGACCGACGTCCCCCCCTCGGGGAGGACGTCGGTCTTTCCTCACGCGGTCGGCCTCTCGGCGGGTGACGGACTAATCCCCGGTCACGTCACCCGCGGCCTCGGCTAGGGCGGCATGAGGCGCAGATAGTTGCGCCTGCGCCGCCCCAGTCGCCGGCGGCGGATCTCCTCATCGAGGCTGCGCTCCACGCGCAGACGATCCGCCGCCTCCTTCTGCGAGATCACTGTCTCGCAGAAGGCTGCGACCGCGTCCCAGTTCCTGACGCTGTCGACCATCGCCCTAGCGATGGCCGGCAGCGTCAGGTCGGCACCGATGATTGCGACGAGTTCACGGCGCTGCACTGCCCAGGCCGCGCAGGCCTCGAGCGTGTGGCGCGCCGTGTCCTCGTCGCAATCGCAGTGGTGGCAGGACGGTGTACTCTCCCTCCTTACGACCCTGTGCAGGTATTTGGCGAAGCTCCCGTGCCCCGTCAACACCTGCACTAGTCGGAAGGAGAGCACCCCGTGCCGCCTCTCCAACCACTGCATCAGCACCGGCCGGAAGGCCTCCACGGTTCGCACCCCGAACCGAGGCCTCTCCAGCCGGACTGCCCAACGGGCAATGACGTCTCGGCGGGTGTCGACGCGCCAGGCGGTGAGATCCCTTAACGAGATCACACCGCCCTCCCCGCGCACCCCCGACACCCGCCGATACAACTCGGCGAGCATTTCCGCCTCCAGGTCCCACGGGGGAGTCCCGGCCAATAGGCACGCTGCCTCCGTCGCAACCGTGCGGTATCCGCGGATGGCCCTGACCGCCATGACCCTCTGTGGTCGCCACAGAAGGGCCCTAAGTCGGACGGTCAAGGACCCCGCCCACACCGGTGCGCCGTACAGGGCCATCGACCGGATGACCCCCGTGTACAGCCGTCGGCACGTAGCGCTCGGTCCGCCCACGTTCGGCATTAGCCACGATAGGGCGGACGCCGCGCCGACGAGCCGCGGAGCGAGCCTGCGGAAATGCTCCCGGAACCACCATTGCCCGTCGAGCACCAGGCCCAAGTACCTCATATGGGCCCGGATGCTGATGTCAACCGATCGGACGGTGATCGAGACGCCGATGGGAGGGCTCATAAGGCGCCCATGGAACAAGAGGGCCTCCGTCTTGTCCAGGGCGACCCTCAACCCCAGCGCCTCGATCCGCCTGACGACCTCTTCGGTGCCATAGGTCGCCAGGCTTACCGCCTCTTCTAGCGTCCCACCGCGGGCTGTGACGAGCGTGTCGTCGGCGTAACAAATCACGCCCAGCCCGGGCGGGAGGCTCCCCCGCAACGCCCAGTCGTAGCCGATGTTCCACAGGGTGGGTCCGAGGACCGACCCCTGTGGGACACCGCACGTCATGGGCGTTCGCACAACGTCCCCTGCTCGGTTGGTACAGAGGACGCTGCGCCCCACCAAATAGTCTGCCACTAGCCGCCTCAGGTAAGCTGGCACTCCGTGATACCGGAGCGCCTCCCTGATGCAGCTGAATGGCAGACTATTGAATGCGTTGGCGATGTCTAGGGACACCGCCAACAGCACTCCCCCACCGGTGACGGCCTCAGTCGCCACGGCCCTCAGGCGCAACAGAGCCGCGATCGTCGAACGACCCCTCCTAAACCCAAACTGGGCGTCCGACAGATCGGGCCCCGTGCCGACGAGGTGCCGCTCGATGCGGGCAGCTACCACCCTCTCCAGTAGCTTGCCCGTGTCATCGAGCAGCACGATAGGCCTGTAGGCCGAAGGCGACCCCGGAGACCGTCCCGGCTTCGGCAGAAGCACCAGCCTTCCCTCCTTCCAGCACCCAGGGAACCGTCCGGACGCTAAACACGCGTCGAACAGCTCCCTGAGGCGGGGACCCAGGTGGTCGAGGACCAGGCCCAACACGCGGTTTGGAACACCGTCGGGCCCGGGGGCGGTGGACTTTGCGCACATGCGCGCCACCGCCACTCCCATCTCGGGTTCCGTGATGGGCGGAACACTGTCGTCGTCGGCCTCCCGGTCAGTGTCTGGCGGAGCCATGACCGGGGGCGTGTGTTCCGCCCGCCGCGGGAACAGGTCCTCGACGACCCGGGTGAGAAGGCTGGGCTGGAGAGTCTCGGTGAGGGGAAGGCCCCGCGCGCGGAGCTTATTCAGCACCGCGCGATAGGGGCGTCCCCAGGGGTCACGATCGAGACCGTCCAGCATCTCCTGCCGACTGACGTCCTTGGCGGAGCGGACGGCCAGCCTGAAGGCCGACCGCGCATTGCGGTAGCCCTCATACAGCAAGGCCTCCCGCCCCGCGTCGCGTTGCCGCCGCCGGCTGCGGGTGTAGGCCCTCCGGGCGCGAATGCACGCGGCCCGGAGATCCGCCAGCTCCCGGGACCACCAGTGGACCGCCCTCCTCGGGGGCGGACGCCGTACCCGGGGCATGGCCGCATCGCAGATCTGCGTCAACGCACTGCGGATGCGGCCAGCCTCGGCGTCCACCCCGTCCGACTGGTTGGCAGAGGACAGCCACGAGTAAACGATGGCTGTCTCCGCCAGCTGGTCCCGGTCTAAGCGACCCACAGCCCATCGCGGGAACGCAGGACGTCCATCCGCCCCGTGACCCCTGCTGGGCGTCGAGATTACCGGGGAGACCTCCATCCGGATATACCGGTGGTCCGACAAGGTCTCCACCTCCTCCACGACGCGCCAGCTCCCCACGCGTGCGGCGACCTCGGGGCTAGCGAACGAAAGGTCCACTATCGACCCGCCCCGTTGTCGCACGCACGTATGCACCGAGCCCCTGTTCAGCAAACAGAGGCCCAGTGCCGCCGCCCACTCCTCGATCGCCCGTCCTCGGTCGTTCGTCCGGGGAGACCCCCACGCCACGGACTTGGCGTTGAAGTCCCCCAAGACGAAGACCTGGCGCGATGCCATTCGCCGTAACGAGGCCTCCATGATGGTGAGGGAGGCCTCGAAATCGGTCACACTCCAGTTAGGGGAGAGATAGACTCCGAGGAGCGTAATCTCCCCCCAGTCCGCCGCGACGTATCCGACGCCCCTGTCCCTAAGGGTCAGAGGCGACGAAGGCCACGACGTGGAGGCGACGATTGCCACGGTGCCATCGGTGCTACCCAACCAGTTAGGCCGGTCGGGCACCACGTACGGCTCCGCGGCTACGGCTACTCCTATCAACCACTCCGCCATGGCTTGCAGGAACACGTCCTGCGCACCGGCGGTGTGGTTGAGGTTGGCCTGGAGGAGACGAATGGATACGGGGTCCATTAACGGTCCGTATCCATCGTCACCTCCTCCGCGCTGACGGGCGATCGGGCCGCGCTCGGAGCGGGGACTGGCCCGGTCGATGGGCCGTCCCGCCCCTTCGGGGCCGATGCCGGGGGTCTGCAGTCCCCAGAGCCCATGCGGTGTTTGGCAGGCCTATTGCCTGCCGCACACGCGGGGCAGTGGGGCACCGCAGAGCACGATGCCGCCTGGTGTCCGGTCTGACCGCAACGGAAACATAGCCCGCTGCAGTCAAAGCAGTTTTTGCATGTCGGTCGGGTATGCCCGACCGCCATGCATTTGTAACACCTCGCGGGCCGGGGCTCTAGCACGGTTACCCGCGCCGAGCTCCAGCCCACGAGGAGCCTGCCTGAGTCGGCCAATTGCTTGACCGACTCCACCGGACACTGCACCCAGGCAGCACCGACGCCGCCCGGACCAGTGCGACTGGTGCCAATCCGGACGGTGTCCGAGGCACATCCGGTACGCGCCATAATGGCCTCCCGGACGTCCTCCACCGTCACGGAATCGTCCAAGCCCGTCAGGCGCATCTTTGCGCACTTGACAGGCCTGGCGACTCGGACACCATCCTCCGGCCCGAACAGCCCCCTCAACATCGTGGCCAAACTATCGGCCGTCTTCGCGCCCTCGGCCCCAGGGAACTCGAGTATTCGAGCCCCTGTCCGGGCCTTGCGGGTCCTCGCCTCGACGCCCCCGATACCGGAGACGTCCAGCTCCCGCCGGGCGCGTTTTAGGACGGCCTCATAGTTGAGGCCCCTCTCAGCCGCCTCAGGCAGCACGGTGATGACCACCGCGGCCGTCTTCGGCGACTTGAGGCCCCTGCGCGACCTTTTCTTCCCTTTTCTGCCGGCTCCCGCCTGGGGAGCGGCGGCCACGGCGGCACTCTTGGCCGCCGCTCTCCACTTCTGGCCGCGTGCCTTCCTGCTCCGCTCAGCCACCTGCCAGCCCTGTTCGAGCCTGGCAGCAGCGCTGAGCGCAGCAGGTGCGGTCGCGGGTGCGCTGGCCGGCGCCTGCGGTGCAGCCGCTGGCGCCGGCCGCGGCCCGGCCTTGGCGGGAGCCGGCACCTTGCCGGCCTTCTTGGCCCCCTTGGGCCCGGCCGCGGCCGCAGCGTAGCTCACCACGCGGCCACCCTGACAGGGCAGCGGGGTGGGAGCTGACGCTTGCGGCCGCCTCGCCTTGTCCGCGGCGAGCGGCGGTCGGAGGGGCGGCTCAGGCGGGAGCCTGGCCGCTACGGCGGCGATACGCGCATCCACCATCACCCCTACTCGGGCTAGGATCACGCGTACCGCCGACTCCGACACGCCGTGCACCTCGTCGGGCGGCGGCTCCTCCCCCCTCCGAGGCCTCCCGCGGCCACGAGCCGGCGGGGGGACCACGACGAGGGGAGGAAGCGCCGAAGCCGCGACGGGTGCAGCCGGCGCAGCAGCCGCGACGGGCGCAGCCGGCGCCACGGGCGCAGACGACGGGCCCGCCCTCCCCGGCGCAGCCCGTTTCGGTGGCGAGGCTGGCACAGGCGGCGCGGCCGGCGCCAGGCGCGCGAACTGGGCCCGCAGGTCGGCCATCTCCTTGGCCAACCCGCGGTTCTCCCGTCGCACCGCCGATAGCTCCGTCTCCAGCTTGCGGTTGCGTTCCCGCAAGCCGGAGACCTCCTCACTAAGGCGGGCGTTCGCGGCCTGAAGGGCCGCCACCTCGCCACCGTGGCCAGCCGGACCCGGTGTCCCCGGCCTCGCCACCGCCGCCGATCCTCGGCCTCTGCGCCCCCGGCGCATGGTCGGGACCTTGGGAGGAGGCATGATGATGGAACTCCCCTCCGAGTCGGTGTTGGAGCGGCCACCCTCTTGCAGGGGGCGCTTCCAGGGTCTCGGGGGGAGGGCCTCCTCCCTCTTCCTCGCACTTGGGGCTGGAGCTGGCGCCTTTGCAGCCCCCTCCGTCCTCTTCCTCGGCGACGACGACGACGACGGCGACGACGGCAACGACGACGGCCTAACTGCACCCTCGACTGACGGCGCGCCTAACATCTGTCTACCACACCCTCGACTGACGGCGCATCATTTATTACTTCCATGGGGGAAACCGATCTACCATGGATGTCTCACTCGCTCTGAAACGCATGTATAGTGCTCTCGCGCTCATACTCATAGTTAAGTAATTTTTGTGTTTAGGGGATGTTTGGTCATTACAATTTGTCTGACTGATTAAATATAACTTTGTAATATTTATCTTAATAACATATATAAAAATCAGACATTTAAAAATACATTAAGTTCATTTTTTTTTGTAGAGCTTTAAAGCGTCTGACAAAAGTTCTGGCCCATGGAAAACGTCTGACTTTTTTGATATTACTTCAGAGTAATATTCTACAAAATATATATAAAAATCAGTCATTAAAATTTAAGTTAAGTAACTCTGATTTTTAGTTACCTTTCTCACCTGGTACCTGCGCAGGTCTCACCGAGCCAACTCCACAAACGTACAGATATTAAAAAGTACACGAGAGACTACTAAGAACCGAAAGTTCTATGCTTTAGAAAATAAGTTGCGTCTTATCGCTCTGGGATCTTGGACTATATGGGCTGAGATGAAAAATAGTATTGTTTTGACAGCTTGGTGACACCCGATGTAAATGTACGTTAGTTATGTAAGTTAGGTACACCTTTTTGTTCTGATTTGCCATGAATTACTTTGGTGAAATATCATGATATCTATACCAATAAATAAAATTGGAGTGTCTGTTTGTAATGTCAAAATAATAGGCCTTTGCCACATGCTCACATGGTTATTTGCACTATACCTGTACCTAAAAATCACTTTATATTTTTTGTCTGTCTGTCTGTTTGTTCCGGGTAATCTTCAAAACGGCTGCACCGATTTCAAAAATTCTTTCATCAATGGAAAGCTATAATATCAGGGAGTAAACTAGACTATATTTTATCCCGGTATTCCCACGGGAACGGGAACTACGGGGATAAGGCGACAAAAACTGAAGCGAAGCGAAGGCGGGTTGCTAGTATTTTATAAAATCATTTGATAATCTTTTCATCTTGTATACGTCTCACAGCCACTCCAAAATAGGAGAGATTTTGACCTACTATACCTAGTTAGACATGTTGATATAAAGTTTTATTCAAAACTAGCAACCCGCCCTCGCTTCGCTTCGGTTTTAGTCGTTTTACCCGCGTAGTTCCCGTTCCCGTGGGAATACCGGGATAAAATATAGCTTAGTTTACGCCCTGATATTATAGCTTTCCATTGGTGAAAGAATTTTTGAAATCGGTCCAGCCGTTTTGAAGATTACCCGGAACAAACAGACAGACAGACAGACAAAAATTTTTAATCGCTATTTTAGGCATAGGTGTCGTGCTAATAACCGTGTGAGCATGAAAAAAGCCTATTATTTTGACGTTACAAACAGACACTCCAATTTTATTTATTGGTATAGATTTTGTTTCTCTTGCACAGATTTTATTTCCACACTAGCAACCCGCCCTCGCTTCGCTTCGGTTTCTGTCGCCTTATCCCCGTAGTTCCCGTTCCCATGGGAATACCGAGATAAAATATAGCCTAGTTTACTCCCTGATATTATAGCTTTCCATTGATAAAAGAATTTTTGAAATCGGTCCAGCCGTTTTGAAGGTTACCCGGAACAAACAGACAGACAAAAAAATATAAAGTGATTTGTAGGCATATGTATAGTGCAAATAATCATGTGAGCATGAAAAAGGCCTATTATTTTGACATTACAAACAGACACTCCAATTTTATTTATTGGTATAGATTATATCGCTTAAACGACTTTTGCTAAATCCACGGGCAAGAGAGGCAGTATTGAATTGTATTCTTACTCCGTTACCGAACAGAATTCTATATATTCCTTTAACCCCCTAAAAACGGGGATGTGGAGTGCTCTTATCGCTTCGCTTTCTGTCCAGATAGGGTCCGCCATTTTTGTAAAAGCTTTCTGATTTACAAGGTGAAACCCTACCAGGTGAAGACGCACCTGGAACGAATACGTGTTGCCATCTATTTGCTTCTCATGCGGCCGTAAGAGTCACGAACCGACAAACGTCTAACTACATATTAATGTAAACTATGTAATTAAATAAATGAAATTGAAGTCTCCGTTTGTAATATCAAAATAATAAATTTATTTTCATACTTCTAGTAGGTATCGTGTTATTTGCACTTAAAACGGCTCGACCGATTTTGATAATATTTTACTACCAGGTAACTGTTTATATAAGGAGTAACTTACGTTATTATTCCTCTCGCCTAAACCCTGTTAAATTAAAAAAAGAGCGTGCATTCAAAGCACGCATGTCAGAAGTGAAACTTCTTTGGTGCCTCGTGTTTTTTGTCAATGTTAAAAAAAATTAAAAAATCAAAATGACAACAGGTATACTACGCGTATGCGTTCGAGTGCCACGCATTCACTCTCGCCCTGTCTCTTTCTATTCCCCCTCCCAAGGAGCGTTGAACTTTTAACGCAACAGTGCTTTTATACCCCCAACATGGCAGCGTTAAACGTTTAACGCAACCTTGTTGGAAGTCGCATTAAAAGTTTCACTTCAAAATTGTCTGGCAATCGAACCGGCTATTACGATGCTATTGGAATGGAAGCGAAGTATGGGAGGGTAGCTAGTAATTAAATACAATTATTATATTAATAAACTAGCAACCCGCCCTCGCTTCACTTCGGTTTTAGTCGTTTTACCCGCGTAGTTCCCGTTCCCGTGGGAATACCGGGATAAAATATAGCCTAGTTTACGCCCTGATATTAGCTTTCCATTGGTGAAAGAATTTTTGAAATCGGTCCAGCCGTTTTGAAGATTACCCGGAACAAACAGACAGACAGACAAAAATTTTTAATCGCTATTTTAGGCATAGGTGTCGTGCAAATAACCGTGTGAGCATGAAAAAAGCGTATTATTTTGACATTACAAATAGACACTCCAATTTTATTTATTGTTATAGATAATACAATTACGACATATTAATGTGCTTCAATATTAATATAATGTAAGAGAGCTTAACCGACTCTTTTTTTTTTATGGGTTGGCTATGGTAAGCGCACGCGCGGTCCAGTCCATCCGGGGCGATGAAAGGACGGCGCGCGGGCCCATAACCCACCCGTACCCACGTCACCTCGCTGTTGGGCCGACCACCGGAGCAGATGTGACTTGTCGTCAGTGGTCGGCCCGAGCTTAACCGACCCTGGCGAGGCGTATATATGTATATCCAGTAGACATTGATAAACTGCTCGATCGTCCTACGAAGCTCATGATTATCATGAAAGCCTTGCCGGCCTAGAACGTGACAGTTCTTCAAAAGAAATTTCAGACACTAGCAACCCGCACTCTCTTCGCTTCGGTTTCAGTCGCCTTACCCGCGTAGTTCCCAATCCCGTAGGAATACCAGGATAAAATATAGCCTATGTTACTCCCTGATATTATAGCTTTCCATTAGTGAAAGAATTTTTTAAATTGGTCCAGTAGTTTCAGAGTCTATTCAATAAAAACAAACCAACAAATGTTTCCTCTTTATAATATTGAGTGTAATAATCTACACTATATTCCAAAAGTATTAAATTTCACTATCAAATTTTGCAATTTATATCGCTCTAAGTCCGTGTTTTGTAATACATTCATGAGTCAAAGGATTTTACTGTGAAGTAAACGCTGTGATGTTTCAAAATAGCAGCTGTATTCGAATTACTCATAAATACATTCATTCATTCGCAAGATCCGTTATAAAAAACACACACAAAAAATCCCAGGACATGAACTTGCTCAAACATATAAAAAAGTAAACTGAGCTGACATTGTTATATAATCCACATGGTAAAGTCCCAGTTACAATTCTTTTGTAACGCCAAGTTTAGTTTTATTAGTCTTATTTTCAGCTCAAATGATCTCACTTGGAATGACGGAGTAAGAATACTCACCAGTCCCTATCTTGCCTGTGGATGTCGTAAAAGACAACTAAGGGATATAATATGCACATAACATCTGTGTAAGAGAAAGAAAATACGCAATGAAACCCTGTACCAACATGTCTACCACTGACAACAAGTCACTCTGCTCCAGTGGTCGGCCCAACAACGAAGGCGACGTGGGTACGGGTGGGTTATGGACCCACGCACCATCCTTGCGTCGCCCCGGACGGAACGAACCGCGTGTGCGCTTACCATAACCCGCCTATAAAAAAATAATAAAAAAAAATACCGACATGTCTAACCAGCATGGTATAGTAGGCCAAATTCCCTCCCATTGTGGAGGAGGCCCGCGCCCAACAAGGGATTTATGTAGGCTGCAATGATGATGATGACATCCCACTTTTAGTCTCTAGCCTCTAGTAAAAGAGTAAGTTGATCTATTATATCACGCTCTTCAATCAGGTTAGTATAGGGTCTTATGTCGAGTTTTCATTTACTTATTATGATGTTATCTGCATATCATATCCCTTAGTCGTCTTATAAAATACACACAGACAAGAAAAAAACAGAAAGAAAGGTGAATCGTATTCTTACTCCGTCACCACACGGCCTCCAGTTGTTACAAAGTCCTTAGTGCTCCAGATGAGACTTGCAAACTATCAAAATAAGGTTTGTATCTAATGTGAACCATTCCAACATTTTATTCAACTTAGACTGGTCGTGTAGTGACGACTTAAGAATGCGATGTGTGACCTGACTTTTCACGCAGTCTTCTTTGCATGGCAACTGCTGACATAACAAAATCGTGATTGTTTATTAATGTTAGTATTATTGTTAATGACACAGACGATGTGGATGATTGAAATAATAATATTTAAAAGATACTTACACCCGCGTGCTGTCCAGAAAATTAATATTGAAATTTTTTGTCATCTCTTGCAATAAGGTTACCTAAGATTATAACCGTAAGGCGCTGCTCTGCCCAGGCCACACATACCTCGAGCGCGTGCTACGCTGTACCCTCATCACAATCGCAGTGGTGGCAGGACGTCATACTCTCCCTTCTCACGATCTTGTGCACATAGTTAGCGAAATAACCGTACTCCATCAATACCTGCATCAGTCTGCCGACCCAACCACTCATCAGCACCAGTCGGATGGCCTCGACGTTTCGAACATCATACCGAGACCTCTTCGGCTGGACTGTCTGAATGGGCAATAACGTCACGGCGGGAATAGCCCCGCCAGGCGGCCATCTCGCTGAGCGAGACTGTCCCGCCCTTCGCCCGTGTCGCTGACACCGCCGATAAAATCCAACACGCCATCCATGAAAAAGTCCCGGCCAAGAAACACGCTGCCTACGTCGCTACTGTGCAGGCTGAGCCTTCTCTACAATAAGAGGAAAATCGAGCTACTTTACCACGCTAGTCAGCTGGAATGGTAAAAAATGTTTATGTCAAGTTTTTTTCTCTTCCACAGATGTTACATGAATATTACATGTAACATGTCTTAATGGTCTTTTGCGACAACCATGGGCAAGGTATATACGGGTCTTTTATGACACCCATGGGATAGGGGTGGTGAATTGTATTATTTCTCAGTAACCACACGAAAAGAAAGCCGTACTGTATGTACGGCACTTCAAACGCTTGACCGTTTGGCCATGCTGTATATTTTTAGTTTTTATTATATAAACATAGAAAATAGTTTTTTTTTTGTAGATAGGTATACAATAATTACAAAATATTATGTATGAATTGAATTTTAATTGCGCATTAACACATTAACTATTTGATATATACAAATATGTATTTTGTAACAACAGTTTTTTTAATAAACACAATTTTAATTAGGATATAGTTTTGTAATTTGAATTTCAAATAACTTCACGAGCTTACGAAATTCAGCACGGCATTTATCAAATTGCCGACTTTTTAAAAGGTTCTAAAGATTTCTAATCTTAGAAAAGGAAAATTAGGTATGACATAGAATATAAAATTTATTGTCTTTATTTTTACGGCAATAATATCATCACAAATTGTCTTCAATAGTACCTACTCTTTTAAGCCAGGCTCCGCAATGATTTTGTTCATTGCATAACGAAAAAACCCATATGCCTAACAAGACCATTATTTTTTATGACGCTTGTAATAATAGGCAGAAATAAGAACTTATTAATAATTATTAAAAAACAATGATATGTGAAAATTTATTAATAATAATAATTGTATAATTTCAATTAATCAATATTAGATTCCAATCTGCATCTAGCATTTATTTTTGTTTTATCTTTATGTATATAAATTTCTTGTGTACGTGTGTATGTCACTGAACTCCTCCTAAACGGCTGGACCAATGTTGATGAAATTTTGTGTGTGTGTGTTTAAGGGGATCCGGGAATGGTTTATATTCACAACAGTTTCAGTGACCTTACCCGCGTGGTCCCCAATCCCGTGGGAATACCGGAATAAAATATAGCCTAAGTTACTCCCTGATATTATAGCTTTCCATTGGTGAAAGAATTTTTTAAATCGGTCCAGCCTTTTTGAAGATTACCCGGAACAAACAGACACAAAAAAAAATATAAAATGATTTTAGGCATATGTATAGTGCAAATAACCGTGTGAGCATGAAAAAGTCTATTATTTTGACATTACAAACAGACACTCCAATTCTATTTATTGAAATAGATTGGACTCGGTCGATGGCGCTTATTTGAATAGAACAACGTCTGTTGGGTCAGGCAAGCCGCTCTCGTTTCGGCTGCAACAGCCCTGCCTCCGCACATTAAATCTTTTATAACTTCTAAGATATTCATTTTAAGTAAAATACTATAAAGGGTAATTTGGATCCACATTAAATGCACCAAGTATCTTAAAATAGCTTCATAACTAACCCCACATTTTTTTAGTTATAAACAGAGTGTCTCAGGTTATGGAACAACTGTTCGAGTATGTTGTACTTTAACGGTCATAGATCGTAATTAGAATGTATATTACACAAAAAAAAACAATATAACATAATTATGTTATATTGTTTTTTTTTATATGTGTTTAAGAGACTATGCCTTGAATGTTACATATTATGTAGGCGTGTACAGACAGGATACATGTAGGCATGTAGCGTGTCGAAAAAATAGGTATGAGTCACGCAAACCCGTAGATGGTAAGATATCAACGGTCATCGGCTAATCGGCTGATATTAAAGCGAAGTTTGTCTTGCTTATGCGAACGTTTTCATTCATTTTTTCAAATTCAAATGAACATTTAATAAAGTACTAGTATGTTGCAGATTAAGTATCACTGACTTTATACATTGCAATCAGATTCACACGAAAAAACGATGACAAAATGTGAAACTTTACATGTCTCTAATTCATTAACGAATCGATACTTTCACTTCAATTTTTTTCATGAATTCCTACCACTTTTGCCCAACTCCCGTTTGACAAGTTGCCCCATAATCTGATACACTCTGTATAAAAGATAAACATAATCACTGTGAATTATCGTTAAGAAATATTCATATACCATCAAAAAAATTTTTTTAGAGCTTTTTAAAATATACTTACTTATAATTTTGTAATTGTTTTTTGTAGTGTTTGATCTATCTCGTAAGGTTTAGCCAATGTTTGTAATGTAAGCGCACAAAAAAGTTTATTTTTACGTTACATGTGCTTCAAATTAATATATACCTACTTTAATAAAAAATCATCATCAGCTCACATAAGTCCCACTGTTGGGCACGTGCCTCTTCCACAATGGAAGAGAAATTGATCTACTATACCCCGCTGGTGAGATGTGTTGATATAGGATTTTATCTCGAACTTTCCGTCTCTTGCAAAGATGTTATCGCATATTGTATCCCTTGGTCGTCTGATACAACACCCACGGTCAATCTCTCTATCGCTATTTGAGCAGACCGGCGGTACCGAATCATTGTCTTCGATTACATATATGCTAGATTAGACTCTATAGCTGGATTTTCAATTCTTACTATCTAACTACCTAACTACCTTAGAATAATAACGTATAGAAGATAAGTCCGCGCACAAAAATGACGCATTTGAATTGGAGCCTAGTGGAGCTTATGCCGGAACCGTTCCGTAGTGTACAAGGTCACTGTACTGCACATACGTATGCAACTCTTAAAAAATAAATAGGTAATTATGACGGTTTGTGCATTCAAATGTTGTCACAACACATTTGAAAAAACATAAAAAAAAATAATATTACTTTTAAAAGTATTTCGACGATTTATGTTAATAAAAACAAAATTTGATTTCATAATTTGAATAGTGGTGTGCGTGTATACGTGTGGTAATTGTCTGCCCGCGTGTAGTATTTTTGGCTTCATGTTTTTGATCGCCCGAAATACCGACACTATCCTTCTATACGTTATTATTCTAAGCTTTCTACTTTACAAACCACGTACTTATTAATAATGACGTCCATTACAAATCAAAACGTACAACCCTTTTTTTTTTCTTTTTTTATGGGTGGGCTATGGTAAGCGCATGCGTGGTCCTGTCCGTCCGGGGCGATGAAAGAACGGCGCGCGGGCCCATAACCCACCCGTACTCACGTCACCTCGTTGTTGGGCCGACCACCGGAGCAGATGTGACTTGTCATCAGTGGTCGGCCCGACGGAATACCCTTTCGGGTAACCTCTCACCTCTCGACGTACTGGGACGTCGGTCGCCGTCGCGCAGTCAGCCTCTCTGCGGGTGACCGACAATTCCCCGGTCCGATCACCCGCGGCCTCGGCTAGGGCGGCATTAGGCGCAGATACTCGCGCCTGCGCCGCCCGAGTCGCCGGCGGCGGAACGTGTCGCCGAATAGGAGCTCTACTCGCACACGATCCGCCGCCTCCTTCCGTACAACGTACAACCCTAGACCAACATATATTCAGTTTGTTACAAAGTAAAGGTGACTACAATCAAATCCTCTTCCTATATTTTTTTTATTATACTTTGATCCCAATAACAATGATCAAAACAGGCAAGCACTTCACGCTAATAATATAGATATTTTAACAATATTAAAAATAATACGCCTCCATAAATAACTGAACTAAAAAGTGCGAACTAAATAGAGATAGCGACATCTATCGAGTCACGCTAAAATCTCAACTACGAATATAAAAAAATCATTAATCCTGTAAAGATAATGGTACTATTTAAAAAATGATGATACCCGCAGCTCATATACGTCCCACTGATGAGCTCGAGCCCTCTTAGAATAGAAAGGCAATTGGCCTACTACAACACGCTGGCCAGACCCTTTGTCATAGGGTTTTCTTTTCATAGATGTTATCTGCATACTATAATCCCTTCTTTTACGACATCCACGGGTAAGAGATAGGATGGTGAATTGTATTCTTACGCCATCGCCACACGGAACAGTTTATTTATTTATTTACTTTTATTTGGAAGACCATCAGCAAAACAAAAATATTAAAACACGTGATAAACATCAGACAGCTAATGATAGGCCTCCGCTAGTTTGTTACACTTTAAACTAATAAAGACAGTGGACGTTATAGTTAATATAATTAAATAGATTACAAGCAATTATAATTTATAAAGAATTCCTGGCTTAGCAATCGTCTCACTGTTGCTTCGCTTGTGTTAAATACGTCAACGTCGGTCGTGCACTTTACATTTTATATTGTCTTTCCTGTGCCACAAAAACTATTTTGTCTGTAATTAGTAGGTACTACAGTTTTAACTGTATGTTTACATAAAGAGAAGCTCGAGACTTACAATACTGTTACGGATGATTTTTAAAAAATAAATTACATCTGAAAGATCAATCAGTTGCAAATGATTGCTAAATTTACAAAGATTCAAAATAATGTGGCGTTTATAAGGGGATAAATATCACGTTCAAATATTACGTTTCACACAAACCAAATGTTACATCAACCTGTTAAAATAATAGGCATGATGACAGTAACCAATAATCACTAAAATAATGTGTTTATCTACTGTAACACAAAGCATATATCTTGAAATAAATATTTATTTTCTTTTATAAGATGAGATTATTAATTTATTTAATAAAATAAAACTACAAAATACACAAGTCCGCCATGCTCAGCTAAACACTAATCAAATTGAGTTACGTCACTCCTATGTACACCTGTCATTATCTTCGCAAATTCTGTACGAAACTCTACAATCGTTACACTTATTAATTGTTTTAACTTGCATTTAAAGAGTATTTCGTGATTTTTATATCTATCTCTTGCTTACTTTTGTGTTCTTACTAAAAATGTAAGTCATGGAAGAAGGATTCACCCAGGCAAACAGCTCTAATTTGCCTAGAGTTGATTTGTTAGTGCTGGGAAAGTACCTAGCATCAAACAAAGACTTCTGTTCAGCAGTATTTAGAAATGTCAAAACTACGATGTAAATAAAATATTGATTAATAATCTTCTTACACCAATAATTTAAAATCTATTTAAAAATATGTTATTTAAATAATATTTAAAAATATTTTATTTAAATATTGGTTATGTTTTTTAAATAATGCTTTTGTAAACTTGGTATTAAACTGCAGTTAAATATTGTCACGCACCAAATAAAATATACGATATAAAGTAATTACTTACGTCAAAATGATGAGCCCTAGATTGACCCGGACCAACTCCATCTGGTACTATTTGGGTCAACGATTACATTCCCAAGGAGGGTTGACGTCAGGCAGGCGGCCGGTCATAAAAGTCATTGCCGAAACTTTTTGCAATATGTCAAAACAGATGACATATTGCGTCGACCCCAAGTAATTGGGATAAGAGCAAGATGATGATGACTTACGTCAAAATGATCTTCACAGAAATAAATAGTCTCCTATTATTTTTTTTATATTTATTTAAATTTATGGCTTTTGGATTTCGCCGTGCAAGATTAAGCCACTTATATCTTATAGTTTTATTATGTGGCACATAAACAAATAGTTTGTTAGGAGTTTTTATTGATGTATTAACACATTGAGGAACCGCACACCACTTATAGACTTTAGAATTCATGTCTAAATAAAATATATCAGATTTTTTTGCTGTAACTCCCTTACGTTTACAACTCAAATGAATAGACCTGACGTCACAAGCAGACGCCATGACACTAGGCACCGTTTTGGCGCTAATTTATATACATTTAATTAAAATAGCATTTATTTCTAAAGAAATCGTACTTATTGCAAAAATAATATATTTTTTGATAATAGTGGTTATTTAAGAATATTATAAAACAGTTTTTCAAAATTAGTCATCATGCCTATTACTAATAAAAAAAACCCAAATGCGTAATAAGTATCTACCCAATACCATTAAACATAGTTCGTCGACTTTCATTTTGTTCTTTTTTTTTCACAATATTGTATATATTATATATGCGCAAGGTTACGATCAATGGATGGAGATAAAAATTATCGAAATCGTCCCACACATTTAATAGCAAGAATCTGACTGTTAAACGATAACTTCATTTACCTCACATCGTCGTCTCAGTTCATAGACGTCTCACAGCTGGGCTCCAGCCTCCTCCCACATACGAGGGCAATTGACCTACTATACCATACTTTCGTCGTTGGACCGACCACCGGAGCAGGATTACTTTTCGTCAGTGGTCGGCCCGACGGAATACCTCCTAGTGGGGTACCCTCCCATCGACCGACTAGCCCCCCTCGGGGAGGACATCGGTCTTTCCTCACTCAGTCGGCCTCTCGGCGGGTGACGGACTAATTCCCTGGTCACGTCATCCGCGGCCTCGGCTAGGGTACTATACCGTGCTAGTCAAACATGTTAGTATTTTTTTTTTTTTTATGGGTGGGCTATGGTAATCGCACGCGCGGTCCTGTCCGTCCGGGGCGATGAAAGGACGGCGCGCGGGCCCATAACCCACCCGTACCCACGTCACCTCGTTGTTGGGCAGACCACCGGAGCAGATGTGACTTGTCATCAGTGGTCAAACATGTTAGTATAGGGTTTTATTTCGAGTTTTCCATGTCTTTCACAGGTGTTATCTGCATATAACATCCCTTAGTCGACTTATACAATACCCAGGGGTAAAAAAGAGGTGGTGGTTAGTATTATTACCAGATACGTCATCACAGGTTATTAAAACCAGTTCAAGTAATTTTGGAGACAATTGTTAATGAATTTCAGGGTAAAAAAAATTATATACATAGTTTTAAATACATCATCTTTATCATCGTTTAGCCTATTGCCATCCACTGCTGGGCGTAGGCCTCCCTCGTCTTTAACTACAAAGTCTGGTCCTGTGCCGCCTGCATCCAACGACACCCAGCAACTTTCACCAGGTCGTCGGTCCATCTAGATGGACGGAGGGAAAAGCGTCCTACACTGCGTCGTCCGATACGTGGTCGCCGCTCGAGAGCCTTTCTTCCCCAGTGGTTGTCGGTTCGTCGAGCGATGTGGCCTGCCCATTGCCACTTCAGCGTGCTAATTCTTCGTGCTATGTTGGTTACACCCGTTCTTCTGCGGATTTCCGTATTCCGGATTCTATCTCGCAGAGAAATTCCAAGCATAGCCCGCTCCATAGCACGCTGAGCGACTTTGAGCCTTGTTATAAGGCCTACATTTAGGGACCACATTTCAGTGCCGTAAGTCATCGCTGGTAACACACACTGGTCGTAGACCTGTGTTTTCAGACACTGAGGTATGTTGGACGAGGAGATCCTCTTAAGTTTCCCGAACGCTGCCCAACCGAGTTGGATTCGTCGGCTGATCTCTTTCTCGAAATTGGATCTACCTAACTGCTGGACTGTTTGTCCTAGGTAAATATTAAAATGATTATTGTAAATAAATAGATACACACCATCATCTTCAGCCTATATACGTCCCACTGCTGGGCTCGAGCCTCTTCCACAATAGGAAGGAAATTGATCTACTATACCGTGCTATACAGACAGGTCTGTTTTATTTCGAATTTTCCTTCTCGTGGCATAATAATTTTATCACAGGTATGTTAATTAACAATTCAACCATCACATTTAAAACAAAGGATTGATTGTTATAAATTATTGCAATTTACAGTTTTTTGACTGCACAGATGGCGTAGTGGTTAAGATAGCGACCTACATTGCCAGTGTCGGAGGTTCGAATCCCACGCGGGACAACACTTTGTGCGATCCACAAATTGTTGTTCTAAGTCTGGATGTAATTTGTGTCCGTTAATTATATGTTTGTAAAGTCCCCCGCAATACAAGGATTATTTCCTTAGTGCAGTCTTAAATAAATAAATAAATAGTAAAATAATTAAAAGCTTTTTATGTTAAAATCCGTAGATTATATCGCGTTTCTAGGTGTTTGATTTTTGATTGGATCTGAATGTTGGGCATTAAAAAAAACGGAGGAGAGAAGAGTGCATGCAACTGGCAATTGTACCAATATGTGGGTCTAAATTTAATAATTTCTGTAGCGGGTAGATAATTATAAACATTTCTAACAACGATGACTTGTTGGACGTGAACATCTTAGTCCACCCGTGACCATGAACGCTGTAAAGTGTTCGAAACGTCAGGCAATCAAAAATCAAATACAAACTCGATAAAATCTGTAAAGTAGTTTTATTTACGATGTAAATTATTTTGAGCTTTACGAGTTTATATTCTATTCTGAGTTAGTGTTCGACTTATTTTTTTAATTTTTGCACAGATATCAATGGCGTATATAATAACGAACAACTTTGTTTGCCGTAATTAATACATGACATAAGTGTTCCATCGATAGTCTCGTAATATATTACGACATTAGAAAGCAAGTGTCCAGCTGACAAAGTTCCTGCTGGCATACCTTAAAAGACCTAAAGTGTTCGCGCAGAGTCGTATTTAGAATATCTGTGTTGAATCTGAATACAAAATATTCGTTGTTTGTTAGGGCTTTCTCACCTCAATATAAATATACATAAAATTATTATTCCGTGTGATGACGGAGTAAGAATACAATGACTGCACAGATGGCGTAGTGGTTAAGATACCGACATACCGTGCCAGTGTCGCGGATTCGAATCCCAAGCAGAACAATATTTTGTGCGATCCATAAAGTGTTGTTCTCAGTCTGAATGTAATTTGTGTCCGTTAATTATATGTTTGTAAAGTCACATAGCATTACAAGGATTTTTTCTTATTGCACGGTGTTTGTATTTTAATAAAAAACATGGTTGTCTGTAAAGTCGGTTTACGGACGATAGTTTAACGTGACAACGTCTTAACAAAACATTGATGAAATGACTGCATACTTTTATGAATAAAATTGAATCAGCGCAACGGGACAATGAGCGTAACGGGACAATGAGCGTATCGGAACAATGAGTCATCCTTTTTGACGTGACAACGTCTAATAAATCGATGAACGCTAGCTGCATGCACCAATGGAAAGCTATATTATCAGGGAGTAAACTAGGCTATATTTTATCCCAGTATTCCCACGGGAACGGGAACTACGGCGATAATGCGATAGAAACCGAAGCGAAGCAAGGGCGGGTTGCTAGTATATTATATGTATATTTAAACCCTTAGTCGTTTTTACGATAACCACGAGCAGGGAGTCGTGAATTGTATTCTTACTCCGTCACCACACGGAAAAATTCTTTTATATCATTATATTTAAAATAAACTTTACTATAGACCGGATTCTTATCGTAATTCAAGTTCAAGTATATGTAAAACATTCTGGCTGTCTTCGTATAGTGAGCTAATTTACGTAATCTCGTGGAAGTACGTACCTAAGTGGAAGATGTATGTGCTGAAAAGAAGTAGAAGATTTAAGAATATATAGGTATGGAGACGAAGTAGAAAAAACAATGTCTCAACAACACTTTCTTTCCTGCGTCTGTGTGAAAACAGCTAGGAAAAACAGATGTAGATAAATGCAGGTATATTAAACCGTACTGCTATTCTCAAAGTAGTGTTAAAGAAAGAACAAGCCTTTCTTTAACACTGTTAAAAACAAATCTCGATACCAGCTCTATGTTTGCCTGTCTGACAAACATGATAAAAAAATTATTATATTTTTGACGAGACTGAGATTTTAAACTAGATAAAGCCATAAAAACATTCAACATTTCACAGGACAGCTAGATTAGCACGAATCAGAAAATGCGGTTGACGTAATTAAAATATTAGTGAAAATATAATGCACAACACTTCTAAGGCGTCATCAGTATTTTCTTATTTTATATTGCTATAAAACCAGTTATTACATATTAGAATAAATCAATTTTCAATGCCGTTCTAAATTAAAAAGTATTCGTGAATTCAGCGCAATCTGAACATTGAGTAATAATTATAATTTTATTTTTGTTTAAATCTTGATTTGTTGTGGCGATCATATGCATTCCTAAAATAATCTGTTAACACATAGTACAGAAACAAAGTAGGCCCCAAAGTCTTGCTTAATTTATTAAACATCTTATTGTGAAATCATCTACTTTTATTTTACGCGTGATATACAGTATGAGTTAGGCAGACAGTTTATTAATTTTTTAGGCTAATAACTTTGTTCATAGCGATTTCATAATACAACATTTCAATCATCACAAAATTATGAAATGAATGACTACAGTCTTACGTCTGAAAAGTCCACATAAAATTACATAACGTATTAAATATTGACATTATAAATTCAATATAAAATTTCTTTTACTATAAGTTTTATAGATTTATGGTTACATTAGACAATATTGCAATATTATTCACAGGGCCAATGTTTTTTGTTTCTTGCTTCATATTACCGTCTTGTTGGTATCATCGGTAATTTATCATTCCAACAAATAGTTACCACTGCCATTATATTTTATTACTACTTGAATTTGAAAGTATTTAAGCTATACTTCTTTTGGTGCGATAAGGAAAACCGATGAGAGTAAATTTTTAAGAAGCACGCACACATCGTCACGAAAAGCCGACACCCAGAAGTTAGTTAGTCAACATTTTTTACAATGCGAGCGCACACACCGTCACAAATGTCAACTAGATAATGCTTTATATTAAAAGTTTTACTGTATTGAATATCTTCTTTCTATTTATTAGTGTCGTTTTTCTACAAACGTAGGATAACGCGAGAATAAAATTTTTAGAAAGATCTTTATCTTATTTATCTTAAAGTATATCTTCTTACGTGTGTACTCTTTTTTTTGGGTCCCGTACCCAAAGGGTAAAAACGAGACCCTATTACTAAGACTTCGCTGTCTGTCCGTCCGTCTGTCTGTCACCAGGCTGTATATCAAAAACCGCGATAGCTAGATAGTTAAATTTTTTACAAATTATGTATTTCTGTTGCCGCTATAACAACAAATACTAAAAACAAAATAAAATGAATATATGAGAGGGGCCCCCATATAACAAACGCGATTTTTTGCCCCCTTTCCGCCCTCGCTTCGCTTCGGTTATAGGTTATAGTCGTTTTACCCGCGTAGTTCCCGTTCCCGCGGGAATACCGGGATAAAATATAGCCTAGTTTACGCCCTGATGTTATAGCTTTCCATTGGTGAAAGAATTTTTGAAATCGATCCAGTCGTTTTGAAGATTACCCGGAACAAACAGACAGACAGACAGACAAAAATTTTTTAATTGCTATTTTAGGCATAGGTGTCGTGCAAATAACCGTGTGAGCATGAAAAAAGCCTATTATTTTGACATTACAAACAGACACTCCAATTTTATTTATTGGTATAGATATAGATGGTACGGAACCCTTTGTGCGCGACTCAGACTCCCACTTAGCCTGGTTTTATTTCTATTACATTACAGTTATACAGAAGACGGGCATTCGTGTGACCAACTAAAGTCGGAACACCTTTCGTCTGGCAGCCCTAATTAATAAAATTCCATGGTGTTAAATAGTGGCGCCAAATTTTTATGGTTCTAAACCCGTCCCTGATATATGTATATTGGTTAAAATGCGTACCATGATGTTCCGTGGCAAGAATTCGCGTATTAATTTTGTTTGTAAACCAATTGACATATCTAGGTTGCACGTGTAATGAAAATGTAATAAGTAGAACATTGCCCCTGAAAGGTGAAATGGTAAGTACTTGGTAGACTAAAATCAGTAGGCATGTGATGCTAGACTGAGAATTTAGTAATAATATCATTATCACCATCATCCCTTATATCCCCTCCATTTTGAGAGGGAAATTAATTCACGCTGGTTAGACGTGTTTGCATAGTGTTTCATTTCGAATTATCGTTTTCTTGCATCGACGTCATCTGTTTTCCATTTGCCGTAGTCGTCTTTTACGACACCTCCAGGGCTTTTGAATTGTATTCTTACTCCATCACAGAGAAATACATCATTTTATGAGAGGAAAATTCTAAATAGAACTTTACTCCTTATGTCAACCTGTCTAGCAAGCATGGTTTAGAAAACCTTTCTATTGTAAGAGGTTCATACTCACCAATGGCACGTTTACGATATAATACGCATATAACATCTATACAAGAGATGGAAAACTCAAAATAAAACCCTATATCAACCTGTCTGACCAACGTGGATTTGTAGCTAAAATGCCCTACCATTGTGGAGGAGGCGTGAGCTCAACAGTAGGACATATACACGTTGAGCGGATCTCTTGGATTTGTGCGTTGTTGAAAAGATATTGTTATTAATTAACCTTTTTAATTGCCTACTGGGCTCTAATTTTTGTGTGCTCACTGGACCAGACATGGCCTAAGACGTCTCTTTTTTTTTTTGTGAGTGGGCTGTGGTCGGCGCGCCTCCGCACCACTCCGTCCGGTGCGACAGAGGGGCTGAAGCACGCAACTCCCGCAACCCACCCGAAAACCACGTCGCCTTCGTCGTTGGGCCGACCACCGGAGCAGGGTTACTTGACATCAGTGGTCGGCCCGACGGAATACCCCCTATTGGGGTACCCTCCCATCGACCGACGTCCCCCCCTCGGGGAGGACGTCGGTCTGTCCTCACGGCCTAAGACGTCTCTGAATATTTTTGTACTATTTATATGGTTAGCAAGATTTTGTTTTTTACGTACATGACTAGGCTAAGTGACTTCGAGTCTAGAGAAACTCGAACAGTTGAGAGCAACTGTAAGTATAAACCACTGAAGTCAAGGCAGTCTGCACCGGTGGTCGGCCCAACGACGAAGGCGACGTGTTATACGGTTGGGTTACGGGTGTGCATGCTTACACCTCTCTCTCGTCCTGGACGGAGCCGGACGAGGAGTACGCCGACCTTAACCCACCCCCCAAAAAAAAGAAACTGTAAGTATAAACCGAAAACATAAAATTATAAACATTTGACATGCAAACACTAAGATTTTTGGACAGGCTTTTAGCATTTCATCCTTATATCAAAATCTCAGTTCAATTACGTCACGCTACTGGGCTCCAGCATCCCCAAAATGAGAAGTAAATTGACCGTACACGCTAGTCACAAGAGTTGGTACCTACAGGGTTTTATTCCAAGTTTTCCTTCTCTTGCATAAATGATATCTGCATGTTATATACCTTTAGTCATCTTTTACGACACCCACGGGCAAGAAAGGGTGATAAATTGTATTCTTACTCTGTCACTTTACAGAAATAATCATTAACATTTACTCTAATTCATTCATTTGTATTCTTTGTATTCATTTGTATCCTTGTACTATTCTTCTGTTATTATACCACTTACTCTTGGGTGACCTGAATAGATCAGCTATCAGGCTAAATCATCAATGGCACTAAAAATAAAGAAAATATTTTCGTTACGTATTTTTTGTTAATAATATTTTAATTAAATCAAAACCTATTTGGCAAAAAGCCAAAGTTCATGCAATATTTAACTGGGGTTCGAAATTGGTATTCCATTTAGGTATTTGTCGTTTAAGCATTCAAGCATTAATTCGATGAAAAATCCTATGTATGTAAGTCATATACACAACTTTTTTTCGTAATAGCAATTCCTTTTGATAATCTCTCCAGTAGCTCTATTTTTTATTTAGACATCTCTTCAACATTAACAATTGCCCGCCCGTAGCGCAATATCACTATTTCTTTTTTTTTTTGGAGTGGGCTACGGTCAGCGTTTCCGCCGCCCGGCTCAGTCCAGAACGACAGAGGGGCGGTGCGCGGCCCCGTAATTCACCATATAGCACGTCACCTTCGTCGTTGAGTCGATTACCGGTGCAGAGTTCCTTGACTTCAGTGGTCGGCCCGATGGAATATCCCGGGAGAGTAACCTCTCCCATCGACGTCCCCTTCCCGGGACGCCGATCGCCGTCGCAAGGCAGTGCAATGTCACCATGCGGTAACAAGATCATGTAAACGAACTTGTCGTCCTATTATTTATTTTTGCGTCTGGTTGCAACCCACTGCAATCGTGTAAAATGACGAACAGACTTGATGCCCCATATCCCGTTGTATTTTCCCTCATCGCAACATGAAGGGATCACCAAAATCAGTTACTTGACTTGGATGGCTCGCTCGGCAGGAAGTAAGTACCTATACCGTTCAAAGTTTTCTACAAGACGACTATAAAATGTCCAGACATCGCCGACCATCACAATAAGGCAGCCGATAGCAACAGATCGGCGTCGCTTTTGTGCCTAAGGTACGCAGAACTCGAATGTATACTGCACCATGTTCTCGCTGCACAATATCGTAATCACAACAGTGGCAGCACGAAGTCGTCTCTATCTATATAACCGAGTCCAGGAATTTGCTGAAGAGACCATACCTCAATACGACCTGAAACAGTCTGAAAAGGTGAACTCCATGCCGTTATCTCAACCACTCTAACAGTATCAGGTAGATTGTATCTACAGTCGGAACTCTAAATTGAAGCAGCAATGAGTGTTGACGTCCTGGTGGGTACTACGTCGCAAAGCGATCAACTGCCAATAGAGTCCAGCAAGCATCTACGCCTTCATGTCCCACTAGCTATTATAAATCCGAACAACACGCACCCCCTTCGACCGTCAATAAAAGAAGTCTTTTACGGTTTTGGATTTTACTACACAAAACATGAATAAACAAGTTAAATAGCATTCAAAGTAATCCGCATGATAAATAATAAATGAATATTATTAGTACCTATATACTTAATTACGAAACGAAGATATAAAATAATTAACTCGCGTAACTAGGTACCTCGTTGTTAATATTTTGTAACTCTAACCCAATATTGTTAGGAATTTTCAATTCAAGGGGATAGAGCACTCTCGCACCAGCATATATGATAAAAAAGCCATGTAAGAATGAATCTACGGAAAGATCAGTCAAATGACCTTTGAAATAGCTTTAATCTGACAAACGTAACCTTTATTTAAACCAATGTGTGTATCCATATTATTACTGTTAAATTTATATTTGTCTTATAATACTTATGATATAATTTAAATGTTAAAACAGTTTGGATGGATACCTTTACTCACTCAAAAGTTCATAACTTAGACGGTATACCTCCAAATCGTACAAAGTAGTTTATACAAAACTAATATCCAAAAAGAGTATATGTAATTATGAGTCTCAAAACGCCATAGTAAATTCATGCCACATGCAACACCATCACAACAAAAACATGATGATTACTCAGGTAACATCAACAATATAGTACAGTAACTTTAGACAAAAAAGGGCCAATCTTGAGATGAATATTTCACATTAACCTGTAAACGCGTATACAAGATGTATTTTGGTGTTCTAAAATTTGTCTCAATAGTCTTATACAATCTTGTGACTGCGCTATAAGTTATGCAAGCTCAAAAGTCAGAAAAAATCGTTCATCTTTGAGCAAAAACTCTCATTTCGAGGTAATATGACTGTACTAATAGTTACCTTTTGATTATCTCGAACACATCTTATTTCAAAACGAGTACTCTATTTCTGAACGAACTATAGTGACATCATCTGTCAAGACAACTGTCAATGTCATTAGTTACCAGCAAAAGTAGAATTCGTATTTGTATTTCGTGTTGTATTTGTCTGCTGTTAAAAATCTTATTAATTGTGAAAAATGGCTTATTTAACACAGCTGGATTATGTGAAATATATATGTACATGTGGCCAATTAAAACCTATCACAAGTCTTTACTTTTGTCGACATTGTTTAAAAATACGATGCGGTTTTTGCATTTGTCATGAGGTAACCCACTTTTTATGTATATTACTGTATTTATTTGCAAGAAAATTGCAAATTTCTCTTTCATAATATATTTATATGTTTCTAGGCTTGAACTTGTACATATGACACAAGTATCGTACTGTGAGAATTAAAATTACAAAAAAGAATTGACACACCTTTTCTTTATTACTAGGGTAGCAATGTAGGCATATTTTGTAATTTTTCAACGTAACTATGTTGACCTTAGCTTTGTATCACTATTGACTTATAAAATTTCATTATATTAATTTACTAAAGAACTCCAACAGAACATGAAAGTTAGCACTATTCTGTATAATTTCTAACTTCATTATATTAATTTAAACAAAGAATGTATGAATTTAATGAATGTTTTATACTCAGGAGTTATCATTTTTATCTTGTTCTTTTTTCCTTTTGCTTTTATTGTCTAGTAAAAACTGTATTGTTGTGTAAAATTGTCATGATACTTTCACTATAGTGCAATGAACTACAAATTAGCATAAATGATAAATATCTTAATGCTGTCTTACTTTAAAAGTTTGCAGTTATAAAAATGGATTTTTATATGAAGTTAATGCACTACTGATTTGTTATTTATTAAATCTACAGTTATAATACTAATCATGGTTTATTACTCTTTAAAAACTAACATACTACAAGAAGAATTAAAATGAAAAACTAATTGGGTCAGCTTTCACTGTCTATATAATAATAACAGCCTTTCTTTCAGAAAGTATTTCATTTACAATGTTAAACTTAAATATTTTATATCTATCTTATACTTGTACTATATTTCTTACTAGCAACCCACCCTCGCTTTGCTTCAGTTTTAGTCGTTTTACCCGGATAGTTCCCGTGGGAATACCAGGATAAAATATAGTCTAGTTTACGCCCTGATATTATAGCTTTCCATTGGTGAAAGAATTTTTGAAATTGGTCCAGCTTTTTTGAAGATTACCCGGAACAAACAGACAGACAAAAAAAATGTAAAGTGATTTTTAGGCATGTGTATAGTGCAAATAACTGTGTGAGCATGAATAAAGCCTATTATTTTGACATTACAAACAGACGCTCCAAATTTATTTATTGGTATAGATATTCTACGCAGACAGGGTCATTGATGCAAAATAGGTAATAAACCTATTTTGCATCAATGACCCTGTCTGGGTGCCTCTCATTGGCAAAGGCCTCCTCCAACTTTCTCCATTTCTCTCTGTCTTGAGCAATTCTTAACCATGTGCCTCCTCCTACGGCTTTAATGGCATCCACCCATCAGTGTCTAAATTAATTTTCAACCAATCTTGGGATTGTGTTTTAATTTTTTTTATTATTTTATTTTCATAATCCAAAAATGTATTAGTAAGTTTTATTACTCTTTCTATATTAGGTTGATATTTTTGAGTGGATTATTTTACTATTGTGTATATACATTTAAATAGAATAAAAATATTATATTGTTACTTATCTGTGTGGTGATGCAATAAGAATACAATTCACCACTCCCTATCTTGCTCGTGAATGTGGTAAAAGACGACTAAGGGATAAGCATATTACATCTATGCAAAAGAAAGAAAACTTAAAATAAAACATTACACCAACCTGTCTCACAAGCATGGTATGGTAAGGTCAATTTCCATCCTATTGTGGTGGCCTCGAGCCCAACACTGAAAAAAAATTTAACATAAAACCCTATATGGCCATGTCTGACCAGCGTGATATAGTAGATGAATTTCGCTCCTATTGTGGAAGAGGCCTGACCCCAGCAATGGTACTTATGTAGGTGGAGATGGTCCTGGTAATAATTAATAGTCATTCTCTATAAAAAATACTAATGGTATGATTTTAAAATCTTTTCTCGTGTGTACCCCATAATGCTAGGTATCTTTGAAAACTGAATAGTTAAGTAAATCATCATCTTAGCTTGTACCCCTCCTACCGCTGGGCTTGAGCCTCCTCCCCATTAGGAGAGAAATATACCTTCTGTACGATTGATAATGACCAATGTTATGTGCATATTATATCCCTTAGTCGTCTTTCACAACATCCATCGACAAGATAGGGGGAGTGATGAATTGTATTCTTACTCCATTTATTGTTTTTTTTCTGTATGTTGACAATAAGATTTTTGCATTAATTATGAAGTATTAGTTTATGTAAATAAAAATGTGTGTAATATGTAATTACAGAAATGGTTAATCATTTATACACTCATTTGCAAAAAAAACGGGCACCTAAGCAATGAATCATTTCAAATGTTAATATTTCTTTGTTTGATAATTATAGGTAGTTTTATCCACACAATTTGCTAAATTAATAAGAAAATAATCGTTTTCATCAGTATTTCATAAAATTTAGATACAATTTATGGGAAATAATGCTAAACCTCGCTAGTAGTGTATATTCGCTAGTAGTGCATATGCTCATGAAGTAAAAATAAAAAAGGTTTTTTGTTTGTTTTTCTTTAATAAAGTAAAAGCAGATAAATGTTTAGTATCGAGTGTGACCCCCTCTAGCTAAAATCACAGCTTGAATTCGTCTGGGCATGCTAGCGAGTATATCCCGGATACTTGCTTGCGGAATACGTTCCCACTCCGCAGTAATCACATTCTTCAGCTCTCTGATGGTCTGCGGAGCCGGGTGTACTGATCTCACACGCCGTTTCAGAACGTCCCAGACATGCTCTATGGGATTGAGGTCGGGACTTCGAGCTGGCCAATCCAAACGACGAATGCCGACCTCTTGCACATACGCATTAACATCGCGGGATCGGTGGGCGCGAGCATTGTCGTCCATAAAAATCGAGTCTTCACCTAGAGCGGCCAATGCGGGTTGTGCATGAGAAATTAGAACTTCCGTTATGTATCGATGCCCAGTCAGTGAGCCGTTTTCAATGAAGACTAACTCTGTACGATCCATTGAATTTATTCCTGCCCAAAACATAACAGAGCCCCCACCATAAGGTGTGATTTCTTCGAAACATGCCTCTGCAAAGCGTTCTCCTTGTCTTCTTAGCACTCGCCGACGTCGATCTTCACCGAACAGAGATATCCTGGCTTCATCAGAGAACAAAACCCTATTCCAATCGTCTTGAGTCCATGATTCACAATTTCTAGCGAACCTAAGCCTGTGAACTCTGTGCTCACGGAGTAATTTGGGGCCGCGGGCCGGGCGGTGACTGCGTATATTGGCAGCGAGAAGCCTCCTCCTGACCGTCCATAGACTAATATGCACATTTCTTACTTTAAGGAGGTTGTTCTTAAGATCCACATACGAAGATTTGCGATTTCTCAATGCGCGACTCACAAGAAAACGATCATCCCGTGGTTGGGTACATGGTTTTCTTCCAGAACCAGGCCTTCTCTCGACGGAACCAGTCTCCTGATATCGCTGCCAGGTCCTTTGGACTGTCGAGCGACTAACATTTAGCCTCCTAGCCACGAAACATTGGCTGCAACCCTCTTCAAGCAGCGCGATAATTTTGGTAGCTTTTACCACTTTATCTACCATTTTTGATACAGCCAAACAGCATTAAATAAAGCTTTGACAGTCAAGGATATGAAATTAATCGATAAAAATTGAATAAAAGTTATGAAAGTCGATGTTAACTTCTGGAACTTCGCGCCAAAAATGTAGGATAAAAAGGGGTTTTCTGTAAAAATGAATCGAATCAAATGAAAAATTGAATTTAGAACGTACTTTTTTAAATACCACAGCATTTTTAAAACCGGCCAGTAACGTGTACAAACCATTGAAACCTTTTTGGTATTGTATCTTTTTAAATATGAATGAAAATCAAAACCGCCCGTTTTTTTTGCAAATGAGTTTATAATTATTAAATTATTTACTATTGCTATAAATGAAACAAAAATTACTTATTTATAATTTAATTATAAAATTTGAATTTTAAAATGATTTATCTATTTTATGGTTTCATAAATTGATTGTAGAAAAACAACTGTACAGTATGTTTGACTGCCATTGTTACTATGTATTATCTAATTTGACAACATTCAAAGTGGGGATGTGACGTGGACGGAAAATAATTGACTTTTTGTTTTTTTTTAAATGGATTATAAAATAATCAATTAATTAAAAATAATCGATTTTTCTCAGGATTATGATGACCTTTTTTTTAGGAAATATAGCACATATTTTTTATTATTTTCTAATATAGTAGGAAACGCTGCACGCAGTATCGTGATGACCTTTTTTTTTATAGGCAATGGCAGTGAAATAAACAATCAATTTTAATATATCGTTTTTTTATTATTTTGATAATCGAATATAAAAATCGATTATTACAAAAGAATAATCGATTATTTTTTCACATCCCTAATTCAAAGACACTTGCTTCATACCTATTTTCTCAGAATTATGTATTATTCACAGCCTTTCTAGATAAACAATGGGATTATTTTTAATTTATCTCATAGCTCTTAAGATTAGCACATTCAAACAAAAAAAAAATTAATTGTACGATAGTAATAGCTTAGTGTGATGAAGTAAGAATACAATTCACCACCCCTTATCCTAACCGTGTATTGTAAAAGACCACTAAGGGATTATATATGCAGATAACATCTATGCAAGAAAGGGAAAACTGGAAAAAAAACCCTATATCAACATGTATGATCAACTTAGTATAGTAGGTAAATTACATTCTTAACACCTCGAGCGCTTTTGGGACACCGTTAGACCCAAAAAAAAATGTGCTCAAAGCACTTTTGGGACACACGTTTGACCCAAATAAACACTATAATTAGTGATTGCTTTTAGTACTTTTATTTAAATTAACCAATGAAAAGCTATTGATATATATTTTATTTCATATTTGCTTGTCAAATAGCAACAATAACAGTTTACGTAAAACCATAAAATTCACTGAACTTTTGTCAATATACCAAAGCGCGCGTGGCTCTCGAAAGCGCCGCGATGTTTGGCGCGTGAGGGGTTAATTTGGAGGAGGTTTGAGCCCAGCAGTGGGACGTAAATAAGGTGATAGTAATATCATCATCACAGCCCACATACGTCACACTGCTGGACTCGGGCCTCCTCCACGATGGGAGGGAATTTGACCTACTATACCACGCTGGTCAAACATGTTGGTATAGGCCTATAGGGGGTCATTTCGAGTTTTCCTTCTTTAGCACAGATTTTATGTGCATATTATATCCCTTAGTCATCTTTTATGACATCCGGGGGCAAGATAGGGTGTGGTGAATTGTATTCTTACTCCATCACCACACGGAACTTAGAAGTTGATAGTAATATAGAATTTATAAACTCCTAGGTGGATTCACACTACTGTGCTAACTGCCTGGAAAACATGCCATCTTCAGAGGCTCGTCTTAAAAAGAACCGTTGCAGCGGTTGTTTTGACTGTCCCAGCTGCTTCCATACCCTTTCGACACGTGCCACCATGGCCCAGCCGAGACAAGTGGTCCAGGATCCAGCTGGTGGTGACGCCAAAGTGGAAAGCAAACAGCCCAAGAAGATGTATTATTTAGCATGTTTCAATTGTCGATGGACCTCCAGGGATGTTGGTATTCCTGATCAACCTGTCGGTTAGTAAATAATTTACTTTTTTTAGATTTTATACTAATAAATTATTTCCATAGCAGTGTTTAAAATACAATGTTCTCCTTAATTTCTTTATGCTAGTGTTCTGTGCGAGTGACTGGACCGGGGAGTTAGTCCGTGACCCGCCGAGGAGCCGACCGCGCGACGACGGCCGACGTTCCCGAACAGCGGCGGAACGTCGGTCGAGGAGAGGGTACTCCTCAAGGGGTATTCCATCGGGCCGACCACTGACGACAAGTCACCCTGCACTGGTAGTCGGCCCAACGACGAAAGCGACGTGTCACGGGTGGGTTACGGGGCCGCGCGTACCGCACCTCTGTCGCCCCGGACGTAGTCGGGCGACAAGTGCGCTGACCGTAGCCCACCCCAAAAAAAAAGTGGTAGTGTTCTGTAACGAAAATAATAAGAGAAGAAATTCTCAAAATTCTGTGCTAACCATTATTATTTTTTTAAGAGATAAGACTATTAAACCAATTTCTTTTCTTTTTGAAAGAAACTGGTGTCAAACAGTGGGATATACATGGCCCCTTAAGAAGATTATCATCCTGCTCCCCTTGTCACAATTTATATGGTATCGGCACCATATCTTTTTCCATTAACACAAGAAAAAGAAGAAAAGAATATACTGACTAGCATTAAATCAGATTTATGCCAAAGTTTTACGACTGGCTGCCAATCTGATGTTAACTGTCCTTGGCACTGTAATCGTTTACCTAAGAACTGTTTAATGTCAGCAACTGATAGATTATATAAGAATAAGATATGCTGTACCCTTTTTTTGTGGGCTATGGTAAGCGCACACGCCGTCTATTCCGTCCAGAGCGGCGAAAGGACGGCGCGCGGCCCCTAACTAGCCGTAATGTCTCTTCTTCGCCATTAGGCCGAACACCGGTGCCAAGTTCCTTGTCCTCATTGGTGGCCCGACGAAGTAACCCGCGGAGTACCTTCTCCTCTCGACGTCCAGGACGTCGGTCGCCGTCACGCGGTCAGCCTCTCTGCGGGTGACGGACTAAAATCCCCGATCCTGTCACCCGCCACCTCGGCTAGAGATGCCGTACCCATAAAAGAATAATAAATAACACTATAATTTATTACAGCTTCTGGTGGTTGGCCAGAGCGGACCAACCCTTTCGCGGCAAGAGTGAATCAGCTATTAGATTACTACAAAGCAATCGCGCTACAAGAGAAGCAAGAGAAAATCGAAAGGGAGAGGAAGAAATTCAACATTAGAGGCAAATATATTACTCTCACCGTAAGTATATCAATAATATTCTTGTTCTGTTGTTAACCTCGTATCTGACGGAGGTGTCGCTTCACATCCTTATATCTGTTCCATTCGCGAGGACATCCTTTATGAGTAAGCGCGGTTCCCGAAGGAGTTATGCTGGATTTTCGGTGCAAACTCACTGTCTACCTGCTGAAATCCCGCCGTGTTCCTTTTCGTTTACCTTTTAACGAAGGTGTGGGCTGCGCTTATTGCACAAATCAATCTGGCGGGCTGGGGACGCCATTTCTGACAGCCTCGTCTAATTTAGAGGGCATTGCGCTCCCTCAGAGAGTCGTGTCTCGGTCTCGGACCTACTTCTGCTATAGTGGTAAACTGCCCTAGGTTCACCACCCTCATAATCATATACTAGAAAACATTTAATACATGACTAGTGCACTCGCTGCACCAATTTCACTGCAAGAGAAGGAACCTAAATGAAACTCTATGCCAACGTGTTCCCTCATTTGGAAGAGATCCGTGTGTTTAAATTGGAAATATAAGGGTTGAGAAGAATTTTGTTTGATAGTGTTTTGGCGTTCGGGGGGACAGAATGGCATAGCTCATTTAATTTAATTAGCCATAGCCATAAATGCATTCCCTCGTCAGGGATAACACCACACTTTTGTAGAACATCAACACGCGAAGTCTGAAGTAGGATTTTGCTACTGCGCTTCGTTCATTGAGAGGAAATAACTGATTGCCAAATTCCCTACTCCCTTCCTTCCGCCTATATCCATGCCCAGTGCTCATTTGCCACCAAAAGCAATAAAACAAAATCTCCGTTGTATTTACTCGTATATCTATAGAGTAAGGGTCCGTTCACAGACCGGCTCGGAGAGGAGAGCAGATTTTTATTGCGTTGGAAACAGAGTTTTGAGTGATTGTAGTGAGGTTTATTTTTGCGTGTGCACTTCTTTTGTCATTAAGAATACTTGAACGCGCTTCGTGTGAAATAATAAGAGGAGCCGACCTGCTCCGATTGAGTGATCTTTCTCGCTCGCGCAGCCGATCGGCTCCGAATGCGTGCTCTTTTTCGTGCGCGCAGCCAATCAGGTCCGATTGCGTGCGCGCCGCGCCCACTGTCATTTTGATAGCAACATTTGAACGGAACAGTTATGTGTACTTATACGAAAACATGACTGATGAAAAATTAATAATACTCGTGTCATATTTGTCTCCCCTTGCGTTTTAGTTTGTTTTGTTCTGCCTCAAGTAATCTTGCTAACAAATATATTTCTTCATCGAAGCTATCTAAATCCATGTTTCGAAAAGCACATGTTAACACACCGAAAACAAAACTTGGACTGCACGGAATACTGATATTGCCTTTGTAGTGTATCCACCCGGCTCCGAACGCATCCGACCGGCTTCGAGCGCATCCGACTGGCTCCGAGCGCATCCGACCGACTCCGAGCGCATCCTCTTCCAGCTGTTGATGCGAAATAGTTGGCGGCTCCGCTCCAGCCGATTCCAAGCGAATACGATCCGGTCTGTGTGAAAAGAAAAGAGCGGGCCGATGCTCTCCGAGCCGGTCTGTGTGAACGGACCCTAAGGACATATGTCCGCTATAGCGAAACATAACCCAAAACGGTTTACATGCCTCTAACGTATCATATCAGTTTTGACAATTATCTAGATACAAACAACTGACGATGACGCGACGCTATCAACTCTCTCTTTTTCTACGTGATTCCTGACATGCCAAACAGAGAGGGGGCGGTTATTATCTAGCAGCTTAATAACACGCAATAATTCACGAGTATTGATATAAACTAAGGACGATCTTATTTCTATCGATCGACCTAAGATTTAACGGTCATAAACATTGCTAAATCAAATTGTAATGGAAAGTGGTTTTGTATCTTGTTGCTATTGTATGCTACGAAAACTGTTCATTATATTTTGAGCTATGAAAAGTTATAATGGTTCAACCGTGCATTAATGGAAATAAGGTCGCGATTATTTTACGCGAATTCATCAGTTTAAAACCCGCTTTGATGCCCATATTCGGCAACGGTTATCGATATCGGTATTGACACCAAATCGGTTAGTAGCCGTTGTCAGAAATAGCCTATAACGCCCATCTATAATCGAACACTATTTTGCATTACGTTCTAGTCCCGCTGACCGCTATACAAATTATAATAATCATAGGTGTATAATTAAAATTCCATATTACGTACTAATCAGTTTTAATACACAGACCGTCCCAAATACTGACCTTCATGGTTTAGATTATTTAGAGCGCATTTCTAAGCAGACCATGTAATTAACTTGATACCTACTTGCGTATTACGAACTAACGGTCAAGATATTATTTATGCTGTAGTAACCAAATTTGTTTGTGCTTATCATGCATGCATTTATGCTGCACATTCTATCGCTTCACGCCATCTACCGGATGCTTTTTTTTTTTTTTTTTTTTTTTTTTTTTTTTCAGAGACTGCTGAGGATATAATCCTTGCATTCGGGTGTAAACATAATTAATACCCAAGTACAAAACAAAAAATAAATATGAATAGCACAAAGAATTGGCTTCCGTGAGAATCGAATCTATGACACTTGGGACCATAGATTGTTATCTTAACCATTACGCCATCTGTGCAGTTTTCTTTTATATTTATTACTAGCAACCCGCTCTCGCTTCGGTTTCAGTCGCTCTACCCGCATAGTTCCCTTGGGAATATCGGGATAAAATATAGTCTAAGTTACTCCTTATATAGACAACTACCCGGTAGATAATTATCATCAAAATCGGTCCAGTCGTTTTGAAGATTACCTCAAACAAACACAGACAAAAAATTTTAAACTATATTTTAGGCATAGGTGCCGTGCAAATAACCGCGTGAGCATAAAAAACCAGTATTTTGACATTAAAAACAGACACTTCAATTTTATTAAGATATAAAAAGAATATAGGTATATATAAGATTTAAAAAAACTTAAAAATAGTTGTTGGAATGCGTTGATTCTAAAAATTAGCCGTCTGATAAAAAAATATTGTCTTGGATAATCTGTATATCGAAAAAATTCTAGGGTATAAATTTAATGATTACATTTTGAACTCACTTGGGTCTTCGAATTTTCGTGGGTGGATGAGGCGGTAATTAGACCACCAACCCCAGTAAGGTAGATTACATGAAGGCGATCGACGAATTGAAGTACCGGAAAGCATATTCCACCAAGCGGGCCATTAAAACCAAGGAATTGATGTTTCACCAGCCATTCCTTTCCTCTAGGATTCGCAAAATTTTGTTCGATTCGAATGTATTAATTGAGAAGACAATTTCTTCACTATAACTACACTGAATGCTTAATGGGAAAAAAAATGATTCCAGGACAAGACCGGTCTAACAGGCGCGATGGCGCGCAACATAGCCGGTCTACCATCAAGTGAAAGCTCATCATCAGCTATCGCCAACTTCGTGCCTAGTCAGGCTTCTGCTGAAGTTGAGGGTTTGCCCGAAGACTATTACACAAAAGAAGTCAACTTGAATAAAAGTAAATTATTAAATTTATTATATTATTTATATTATAGGCTTAGAATAAAAACGTATAGAATGAGAGGATCGATACTTAAGCGCTCAAAAACGTGAAGCCAAAAATACTACATGCGTGCAAGCGGTTACACACGTACACTCGCACCCCACTATACAATAGAGTTGCTTTATACACAGTGACCTTATGCACTACGCTACGAATACGATCTGACGTAGGGAGCCATTTCTGGCTCCAATTTAAATGCCTCAAAATTTGTGCGCGAATTGAGCTGCTATGAGTTATTATTCCAACATTATAGGTATGTGAGATATATTTTCATGTGTTGACGGAATCAAAATACAATTCGCCTTGTCTCTGGGTGTCGTAAAAGACGACTATGACATTAAATATGTATATACGTATATCCTCTACGGAAAGAAGGGAAACTCGAAATAAAACCTTATACTAACAAATGCTGCATGTGGCATCTGTGCAAGAAAAGGATAACACGAAACTAACCCTGCCAACCTCTTTGACCAGCATGGTATATTAGATGAAATTCCGTCCCATAGTGGAGGGGGCCCCCAACAGAGGCACGTACATGTATGGGCTGAGAGTGTGATGATATTCAAATTCAAATACTTTATTATGCATACCCCGCAACCCCGCGGGGGCACTTACATATGGTCACTTTTTTACATTTTACCTTACACTACTACCGGATCGGAACGCGACCGCACTGAGAAGATCCGGCAAGAAACTCAGTGGGCATGTCTTCTTTTTTTATTCATTTACTATTTTTTTTTTAATAACATCATATACAACAACATGTCTATTAATTGCTCCAGTGTGATGCCTTTCGAATCATCATACAATACAGTTATTAAATATAACGAAAAAGTACCATGGCTGGACCAGATCCCGCAAGCGGCACCCGATCACGAGTTAACCACTAGAGCAGCCATCACTCTCCTCAACCACAATGGAGGGAAGGGAGTGACCCGCTCCTCGTAGCTACCGCAAGCAGACCCTTCAGTGAGCATGACCAATACCATGGGCCACAAACATAAAACACAGATTAAATAACAAATTCGTTTGGCAAAACACGCTACGCTTTACAATTATATTAACAGCAACAGAATAAACATGTATGTAACACCTTTTGAAATAATGAGAAAATGCCTGAAAAAATTAAGAAAAAAGGTCTGCTGCTAACCATTTGTCTTCCGGCGATGTAGTGATAATATATTTCAGTCATTTGTTAATTGTTGTTCTCATAAAAGATGAAATGAAATGAAAATGAAATGAAAAATGAAATTATTTATTGTGAGAGCAGAATTTACATGAGAGTATGAACTACATAGTACGTATATTTTACAGCTCGTCACAATGAGATGACTATACTATATGATAAGCAGATGGTAACAACACGGTGGAAAGTCAGCAAAATGGCATGGGCCCCTAGCCGTAAGGGGCCCCGGGGCAGAGAAGAATCTTAACTCCCAACATAAATACTATTATTGTTGGTTCAGCTTCTTTATTTTATTTATTTATTTATTTAGTACTTGGAAAACCAACAGCTGTACAAAATAGTAATGAAAACTAGAGTAAGAAACATAAAGCCAATAACAGGTTTTCACGGATAGCAATGGTACACACCTACAGTAAGTCCGATAGTAATTTGTAACATCTTAATGAACAATAACACAGAGTATGACAGAAAAAGGAAAAACAATGATAACTAATTATTAAAAAAGTTAAGATTTAGCTGTCTCCGTGCCACCTCGCTCCCAGTATTGAAAGGGTCAAAAGAAAACTCTTTACATAATCTGTTAAAATCTTTGCTCGCTCACACAATATATGAATTTTGCCTATAACTAGAGGACGATAATCCAATACCTATTGGTGGGTTGAACCTAATCGATCTCTGAGGTACATTAAAAAACAGCTTGTGTAAAATGCTGGGACAGTCAATTTTGTTGCTCAATACCTTCAATAGGAAAGAAAAGTCAGCCATTATTGGGAATCAGATGATTTTGCCACGGGCCTCGAACGGTATAGTTACGCCACTGGTCCGGACGTCAGACATCTTAGTCCGTTCGTGACCATAACGTTGTAAAGTGTTTGAAATGTTGGGCAATCATAAATCAAATGCAAATGCGATAAAATCCGTAAAGTAGTTTTATTTACAAGACTAGCAACCCGCCCTCGCTTCGCTTCGGTTATAGTCGTTTTACCCGCGATATTATAGCTTTCCATTGGTGAAAGAATTTTTGAAATCGGTCCAGCCGTTTTGAAGATTACCCGGAACAAACAGACAGACAGTCAGACAAAAATTTTTTAATTGCTATTTTAGGCATAGGTGTCGTGCAAATAACCGTGTGAGCATGAAAAAAGCCTATTATTTTGACATTACAAACACACTCCAATTTTATTTATTGGTATAGATAACATCAATACAAGAGAAGGAAAAGTTGACATAAACCCTATACTAATCCGTCTGACCAGCGTGGTATAGTGAGTCAACTTACCTCCTGCAATGAGCTGAGATTCTTCAGCTTACATACATTTTAATGGTAATTGTAACCGTTCGTAAAAATAGAAAGCAATTGTCTGACCATACCACGCTGACTAGTATTTTTTTTTTCCTATATAATCTGCATATAAGAAATCTGCGTTAGCTTTGTATTAATCCGGTCATCATATGCATACTTTGTTATGACTACTTACAGACAGTGATCTTGTAGGTCAAATAGGTATACAATGTTTTGTGTACCTTATAAATTATTTTTAGGCTCGCCCTTACATACTAAAGGGCAATTGTTAGAATTTCAATAGTCGTTATTGTTAAAATTAGGTTGAGCTGACCACGAGATTAGTTTACGCGTTTTGTTATACCTTTAAAGGGTTCATTTTTTATTTGTTGAAATTTTTCTCAATGTATTCAGGGTTGTATCGTCTCATCTATCCATCCATCAGCCTACAGACGTCCACTGCTGCACATAGGCCTTCCCACGAGAATGCCACTCGGAACGGTCCTGCGCCACTTGCATCCAAAGGTTACCTGCGACTTTGAGAATGTTGTCAGTCCACCCAGTGGGGGGTCGTCCTACACTGTGCCGTCCGATTCGTGGTAGCCACTCAAGAACCTTTCTTCTCCAACGTTTGTCGGTTCTACGAGCGATGTGGCCTGCCCGTTGCCATTTCAACGTGCTAATTCTGAGGGCTATGTCGGTTACACCCGTTCTTCTACGGATTTCCGTGTTTCGGATTTTATCACGTAGAGAAATACCGAGCATAGCCCTCTCCATAGTTCATTGAGCAATATATCGTCTATTGTATACAAATTTATTAACTGACTTCAAAAGAGGAGACAGTTGTCAATTTGACTGTATTTTTTTATATATTTGTTACTCCTCCCAACAACAATTCCTCTCCCACTGTAAAAGCGGCTCGAGCCCAGCAATGGAGCGTATATAAGCCGAGATGATTATACCTCGCTGGTTAGACGAATTCGTATAGGATTTTATTTCCAATTTATATTCTCTTGTATGTTTTTCCGAGTGGTGACGGAGTAAGAATACAGTTAACTACCCCCTCTCGTGCCCGTGGGTGGCGTAAAAAACGACTTAAGGTATTAAATATGCATATGACATCCATGCAAGAGAAGGAAAACTCGAAACAAAACCCTATATCAACACATCTTACCAGCGTGGTGTAGTAAGTCAATTTCCCTCCCATTATGAGAGAATCCCGAGCCCAATAGTGGGACTTATGTGGGATGAAATGATGATGAATATCTTTAAAAAAAATGAAAGCTATCTGTATGCTCATTGCTAGAATTTTTTTTATTCCGAGTTCTCCATTTTGGTTAATATTAAGCATAATTGAATGTATTTACTTTCAGGATTGCCTTATCCTTACTAATATTATAAATACGAAAGTAAGTTTGTTTGTTTGTTACGCTTTCACGATTAAACCACCGAACCGATTTCAGAAATTCTTTCACTAATGGAAAGCTATGTGTTATTTTCAGTAACGAATATGTCCCAGCGCTTAGCGGCACCAGAGTGGCAGGCGACAAGTGTCTCGCGTTTGCATCCGCTTGCCAAGTTGCTGAGTGTAAAGCGCAGTCAGCGCTGCAGACGTTGCGATCACAATCTCACCAAGCCCGAATACAACCCCGGCTCCATCAAATTCAAGATTGAGCTGCTCGCTTAGTAACTATATTGCTTTTTTAACTTTAATTTTAACACAAATTATAGATTACATCATTACATTTTCGGTGTGGTGACGGAGTAAGAATACAATTCACCACCCCCGAATCCATCCTCCTCCATCCTCCATCTTACCCGTGGATGTCGTAAAAGACGGCTAAAAGATATAATATGTACATAACATCTATGCAAGAGAAGAAAAACTAATAATGAAACCCTATACCAACATGTCTGACCAGCGTGGTATAGTAGATCGGATTCCCTCCCATTGTGGAAGAGGCCCAAGCCCAACAGTGGGACGTATGTGGGCTGCGGTGATGATGAATTTTAGAGTTTGTATTGATTTTGCCGACGTTTTGAACGCTACAGCGTATATGGTCGTTATCTGAGCCTACATACGTCAGACTGTTGGGTTCGGGCCTCCTCCTTAATAAGCAGTAAAGTGCACTTCTATACGTGGTCTAGTCAGACGTATTGGCATAAAATTTTATGTCAAGTTTTCCTTCTCTTGCATATATGTTATCTGCATATATATCCTTTAGTCGTCTTTTACGAGACCTAATGAAAAAAGAGGGGCTGATGAATTGCACTCTGGCTACATCACTACACAAAAATTCATGGTCACAGGAGAAATAAAGTGTTTTAAGTCCAACAAGTCAGGTTATTTCAAATATATAATACTCGCGTAAATTGTTATGAGCGAAATTATCTTTACTTCAACTGTTGGAAGAGCTGAGGCCATAAATTTCCATGTTGCCGTTAAGATAGTGAGTTTCATTCATAATAGCATCTTTTTTAACTAAGTGCTCACTGATAGGCACAGTTTTTCATTCCAATGGCCTGCTTAACGAGGAAATACTGCAGATTACGAGGTTCCATGCCTTTCATTCGTTCCGAACGGATAGGAGGCTGTGGACAGATTATAGTCGACCAGAAATAAGAAAGACACTCTCTTCACTATAGGAGGGAATTTGGTCTACTACCTTTGTTGGTCTTCACTAAGTTATCCCCATAACAGTATATGAAACAGCTAAAGGACGTGAACGCATAACGATATTATAAAACAAAAAAAACTTTATATCCGTTAAGTACATAGGCATATACTAATATTCGTACATATGAAGGTAATAATAACGTGTTAAAAAGAAATCCTACTAATATTATAAAGGCGGAAGTTTGTGAGTATATGAGGATGTTTGTTGCTCTTTCACGCAAAAACTACCGAATAGATTTTGATGAAATTTCACAATAACACAGCTTACATATCAGAATAACACATAGGCTATAATTTAGCCTGATATTCCCACAGGAAGGGGAACTATGCGGGTAAAATCGCAGGGCGCTGCTAGTAATAAATAATACAAAAGCATTAACTAAAAATACCTTTTCTTTCTAATCTCATCAGCTATCATGTACCAGAAGTGAAAATTATATCCCACGAGCCGGTGAAACCAGGTGAGAAGTCGGCTCTGCTGTTGAAGTTAACCAATCCCACCGGACACGAGATGCAATTGCGATTGATGCAGCCCGAGGAACTGCCACCACCAGAAGACAAGGACGAACCGAAAAGTATCGAAAAGTCGCTAGAGAAATCACTTAACTTGGAAAAGGTATATTTTTGTTTTACGTTTTTAGGATACTGCATCCAAAAAGTATTTTTGTCTTTAGCTTTTTGGGATACTGTACCCTGTTTTCTTTTTGTACTCAAAAGCCATTTTTGCCTTAATGTTTTCAGTATTTTGTACTCAAAAGGCATTTTTGCATTTACATTTTCAGTATTCTGTACCCAAAAAGATATTTTGCTTCTACGGTTTCACTATACTGTACTCAAAAGGCATTTTTGCTTTTATGTTTTCAATATTCTGTACTCAAAAGGTATTTTGTCCTTTACATTTAAAGTATTCTGTACTCAAAAGGTATTTTTTCCTTTACGTTTAAAGTATTCTGTACTCAAAAGGTATTTTGTCCTTTACATTTAAAGTATTCTGTACTCAAAAGGTATTTTTTCCTTTACGTTTAAAGTATTCTGTACTCAAAAGGTATTTTTTCCTTTACGTTTAAAGTATTCTGTACTCAAAAACGTATTTCGTATTTACGTTTTTAGTATGCTGTAGTCAAAAGGTATTTTTGCCACTACGTTTTACTTAAAAAAAGACAAAATCAGCCCAGAAATAATCCTTGTATCCTTGTACAGTTGAAATTTTTACAAATTATGTATTTCTGTTGCCGCTATAACATCAAATACTAAAAGCAAAATAAAATCAATATTTAAGGGGGGTTCCCATACAACAAACGCGATTTTTTATAGCTAATGGTACGGAACCCTTCGTGCGCGACTTCCACTCGCACTTAGCCGATTTTTGAACTGAAAATTCTTTAGGAACGTCATTCAGGAAAAGACAAAGCAACATACCTTATATTTTGAATTTGTCGCGCTAATTGACACAATATATGTCTCGATAACTTACAATATATATTTTTCTTATAGCACTGATAACTGATTTTTTTTTAATATCTATGTTAAGATATCTGAATTTAACTTTGTTTTTTTGGGACACCTTCAACACATTTTGGAAGGTCTTATTTAAAAGTCAATGGTTATATTTCATAAGTTAATGCGTAATTTTTTATGGATTTAGGACATGTCCCTGTATAAGTCGATAGAGCGAGAGCCTCGATACTCGCTGACATGTCGCGTGACATCGCCCAACATGATGTTCACGTTGGCGCAACGCGACGATGCCGCCGAGTATGACGACGATGCACAGCATGAGACCAACGAGTATGTATATTAATATTAAGACTAGTCGACCATTGGCGAATCACGAGGGAGATCATGGGGACCATCATGGGAACAATAACATTCTTTCTCTTTAATTAAACCAGGGCCTTTGGGAGTAGCATTCTTGTAGGAACGCCGATTTCCAGCAATGGACGTTCTCGGGCTAATAGATGGACAGGCTTGGTGATATTCAAACAATTTGGATTGACATATAAAACTAACCTGCCATACTTTAAAGTTACATCTGTCTACCTTCATTTGGGTGGACCACCGCCGTACAACGTAGGCCCCAAGTCCACTAACATTTTTGAAAACATTAGTTTTCTACTATGCATCCATTCATCAATCAACCTGTAAACATCAACTTGAACATAAGCCGACCCTGCGATAACTTAGAACATGACATCTACATCCAACGATTCTATGCTACTTTTATCATAATATTTTTTTATGTTTACGCGAGCATTATACATTATAAATAAAACTACGGATTTTATCGCGATTGTATTTAATTTTTGAGTCCGCCCGTGACCATGATCGCTGTAAAGTGTTCGAAACATTGGGCAATCAAAAATCAAATACAAACGCGATAAAATCCTTAGTTTTTAAAGTATGCAGTTTCATGGGAAGTGCTCTGAGGTACTGTTTGACTTGGTACCACCGTTTTACCAACGTACCACTCGACACCACAGCAGGGTTCATCCATTTCACCTGGAAACATTATGGTCTTCAACTGTACGTTTCCAGCGATTATTTCGCCCACGTACGTGCAGGCTCTGGAATGAACTACCTGCTGCGGTGTTTCCCGAGCGCTATAACATGTCCTTCTTTAAACGAGGTTTAAGAAGAGTATTTTCTTCACGGTAGGCAACGGCCTGGCTGTGCCCCAGGTATTGCAAAGGTCCATGTGCGGCAGTATCACCATCAAGTGTGCTGCTTGTTCGTTTGCCACCAACAGCAATAATAAAAAAATTTACTTCTATGATATCAATCCACCTAGTGGAAGGTCGTCCTACACTGCGTCGTCTAATTTGTGATCGCTATTCAAGAACCTTTATTTCGCAACGATACGAAGAGCTATGTGGCCTGCCCATGGCTCGTCGCTGTCGTCTCAGCTCATACTCGTCCCACTGCTGGGCTCGAACCTCCTCCCCAATAGGAGGGAAATTGACCTACTATACCAATGCTGATCAGACATGTTAGTATAGAGTTTTATTTCGAGTTTTCCTATGTTATATACATATTATATCCCTTAGTCGTCTTTTACGACATCCATGGGCAAGATAGGAAGTGGTGGATTGTATTCTTACTCCATCACCACACGGAAAAAGCTCATGGCTATTTCAGAGTTAAGGATACAATGACACTACTAGTTATTTTGCTCGTAGGATTCATAAATACTTGATGGCAAGCGTGGCAGTCTCTCTCTCATTATGGCTTACATCCAACAACAAAAAACATAGGCTGAATGGATGAGCAAATAAATAATCATCACCATCATCACAGCCCACGTCCCACTGATGGGCTTGGGCCATCTCCACAATAGGAGAGAAATTAATCTACTAAAACCACGGTGGTCAGACATGTTGGTAATATTTCGAGTATTCCTTTTCTTGCATAGATATTATATACATATTTAATCCCTTAGTCATCTTTTACAACACCCATAGACAAGAGGAGGTAGTGAACTGTATTCTTACTCTGTCACCGCACAGAGTAAAATAAATAATGTCATGTTTTTTATCTATATTTCAGTATTATCCTGTGGCGTAAGTCGAACAAACTAGCTCTCCGGTTAGAAGTGGTAACGGATGCGCAAGCGCAGGGTGGATCCCCAGCGCTGACGGGCATACTCCTCGAATACTCTTACCGAAATACAGTACCGCCTACTGCACACTCAACACAACATAGAGATCATATTCTCTATACAACTGTTCTAATCAATTTGGGTACCGTCAGTGACAACTAAGCTTTGTAGTATCTCATCATAATTATCCTGCTTTTATCCCAACTACTGGAGGTGAAACAATATGTATTCCTCTTCCATCCAGGGCCGGATTAACCCTTTCAGGGGCCCCTAGGCAATGCATTCTGAGGGCCCCTAGGCAATGCAATTCTCAGGGCCCATAGGCAATTCAATTCTCGGAGCGCCTTTCCTTTACCCTTTTCTTACTTTTTAAAGTATATATTTTCTATTACAAAAGTTCGCTTGATCAGATAGATTTCTTTAGTATTCTGTTACTTCAATCACTTATGGCAACAACATCCACCACCTTATCACCTTGACTCGATGCTTATAGCATCACCTCACATGGCCAATTTCTTTTTACTTTTATTAAAATTATCATAATGAATAAGGTTCTAGTTGTAGTTTATTGATGATCCAGGTCTCATAATGGAGTAGGCAAGGGAAATGTGAATTTTCAAAAAAAAAATTCGATGAAATGGATTGAAGTTTTTTCTTGGTGCTTGCCCGGGGCCCCTAGGCAGTTGCCTAATCCGCCTTATGGATAATCTGGCCCTGCTTCCATCGTACATATTGCAAGTTTTATGAGCGGCCGTTTGTCTAACATCAAACCTCCTTGAAAATTGTTGATCGGGTGAAGTTGGTCCAGGTCAATGTCCAGCTCTACGTCGTCTTTTATGACACCCATGGGCAATTTAAGGATTGGTGGTATTCATAGCCACCACACAGCTAAGCTTTATATTATCTGTATTTAAACCAATGCTTGATTGAGACATGATTATATCTAGTACCAGTTGTCTTACCCGCTTCGTGTGGCATATTGTATTATCATGCAAAATAAGAATAACAATTTAAAAAAACTTTTTGGTCCATGCGTTAATAATTTAGGATAACACTAAGAGTGTAATCATCCTAGGCTAGTTTAAAGATTTAATTAAATTTAGTTAATTCTTGAGAGAACAAAACAAAACTATAGTGCTACTTAAAATTGTAGGTTTGTCTTGTATTCTTACTTATATGATTTATTTTTATGGCTTGAATATGACATAAAGCTTGAGATTTTTTTCAGATATTGTGGTACCAAACCAAATAATATTATTTTATTTATTAAAAAATAATTGAAACGTAATTTTGTAAAGTTGGTGATAAGCCTCCAGGAATCATAAATACATTTTACGATAGACAATATTTATTACAAAATCATGAAATAAGATATAAAGCTAGGAAGACCACTGAGGCCTGTTGAAATATTAGATGCTGCTAGGAATATCAAGTGCCTCGCCTGCTCACTTAAAATTGAGTACTATTTAACAGTAGTTTGACATTATTTTTAGTACCTTTATTTTATAAAGTGTAAGGCAATCCTGAAAGTAAATACATTCAATTATGCTTAATATTAACCAAGAAGGAGAACTCAAATTAAAAAATAATATTTAGCAATGAGCATACAGATCACATTCAGACTTAAAAAGAGAAAAGTTCTAAACAGTTTACTAGATTTTTCACTATAATCTAGCAACACAAGCTTTTAAGGTAAATGCAATACAATCGTAATAATAAATTGTAAAATTACATTATTTTTATGTTAGTTTCTACCATGGTTTTGAATATTTCTTTACCATTTATGATTTTTCTTTATAATTTTTCCCTATGTGTATTACTTATAAGTGATTAAGTTCAATATCTTCTAGTCGAGCCAAGCTATAGCTCTATATACCTAGTATGCAAAACATGAGTTTAAAAATATTATTTCATACTAGAAAAAATATATACTATGGTCCATTCTATTTATTTTTTCCAAACAACAATTATATTCCTTGGCAATAACAAAGAATATTGCTAACACATATTTTGATAGCTTATTAAATAACTTCTTGTGAAGAAATTTGTTAAATTAAAAAAAAAATATGTATATTTTGTAGTCCCAACTATACAATTGATTGCATAATGCAACTACATTTAAATAAACTTATATTCAACATGTTACAAATCTTACTAACCAATAGTTTTGTACATCGAATAACATATTAGAAAATAAGTATAAAAATACATAATGAATGTCTAAACAGCTTGTATAACTGAAATTATTAAAATGGGCATTATAGTTTCTGTGTGAAGTCCAAATCGGATAAATGACTAGTTATAACATTCAGGCTGTTTGATTAGGTGTCTTGAATATATTATATTATCAGATTGATTACTTAACTTTAAGATAGGATTTTTTTTTATATAACTTTTATTTAAACTTAGTGTAACAGAAAAATTAAGTATCACATAATTTTGCTTAATTAGTGGCTGGCTTAAGGCAGCTTTTGCACATTTTTATATACTAGTGAAAGTATTAACTGGATATTAACTAAAATAAAATATTTTGAAAGTTTGAGGTATTTTATTTAATTAACCTATTGTTTTTTAGCTGTGATACTTATCAATTATCAAGAAGTCTTAATGGCTTACTGAAAATTATAACCAACCATAATTGTATGCTTTCATCAGGCCAAGATTAATATAGCAGGTGGATCATTGAAATTAAATATTCAGAGGTCCAATCAAGAGGCTCTGTTCGTACACCATTGCACAAAGGAAGGGTCCATCCATCCATCAGTCTATAGACATCCACTGATGGACATAGGCCTCCCCACGAGAATGCCATTTGGAACGGTCCTGTGTCACCGGCATCCCATGGTTCCCTGTGACTTTCAAGATGTTGTCATTTCACCTAGTAGGGGGTTAAGGCTAATGATAGAGTACAATCAGATTATAAATCCAAAAAATGGTCTAGAGCAACAATTTTCTGCAGACAGTATAATTAAGGAGTTCATAACAAATCAATCCATGATAATTTGGAATTTTTGGTAGCTGTTGTATCTCCTATAACCTCTATGAGAAGAGTCATATGTCAAAACTGAACAACAATATTAAACTCTTGGTTTGAATAATGTACTCGTAGGTAAATAAAAACAATTCATAAAAATAATCAACAATATCCCATTCTATTCCCATTAACATATTACACTAAATACCAATCCTTTAATATTTAACATATTTCTAAATAAGAAATGCACTAAATATAGTCATCAACTTGTGTCTTAGCGGAATATATTACATCATTAATTCCTACACCGTCATAACTACAACCAACCAGAGATATAGGCAAATTATTATCTTGAATATACTGTCTTATTGAATCAACTCTCTCATAGTGCCCAACCAAATATTGTGGTATGCATTGCTTTAAAATATTAACATTATAAGCTGCTGGTTGATCGTTTATATTCAATATCCTAGATATTTCCTTCACGGCAATCGCTAATAAATCATTATTTTTAACATTGTCACCAAATCTTTCTTTAAACCATTTTCCACCAAGCATTACAGTCAAAACTGTGCCCTTTTGATCTGGAATACAACAAGAATCAAACACTACTCCCAGAATGGGAGAATTTTCAATTGGGGGTACTAAAAAACCAAATGCAGGATCTATTAAACTTTTTGATGAATCAAAATATAAATTTACTATTCCAACTGTTACAAATGGAATCTCGCTTAATTTATGTGCTAATTGTGGATGCTGTTTTTTAACTAAAGGTGAGAGGGAAAAAGCTGGTAATGATGCATATACATGGTTTGCTTTTAATTCATTTCCATCAGCTTTCTTCAGTGAAACTGTACTTGAATCTATAAATTCAATCTCCTCAATTTTAGTGTCAATATTAACTTCTACTTTATTTTCCACTAAGTATTTGTGTAGGGATTCAGGAAATGTCTCAAGACCACCCTTTATTGTATACACATTCCATTTTTCCTCTTGTGCCCTTTTTGCTAAGTCACTAACTTCCAAATTTTCATTTGATTTAGTTGTAAACATAGTCTTCATTAACCCTTTCACTACACCTCCATGATTTTGCTCCCATTCAAACAGAGTTTTCATAAGAAATTTTACAGATATCTCTTTAGCATCTCCAGCACAAATGCCGCAAATCATTGGAGATATAGCATAGTCTGCTATCTCTTTCCCAAAACGTCTTTCGACAAAATTATAAATGGAGTCATCAGATAACTCCTTTTGAGGCGATTTTATGTCATTAAAAAGTGCGTAAATTAATGGTTTTGAGAACGGTTCATTCTTTTGAAAAACACTCAATAAATTAGAAGGTAAGATATGCAGATTATTCTTAACATAAATCATCCTATTCTTAGCTGCAGGATGGTTTGATGTAATGGGCAAGATATGTTCACTCAAACCTAAGTCTTGCATCATATTTAATGTGTTTTGTCCTGTTACACCCTTAGGCCTTATAGTTCTTGGCCCCTGTTCGAAAATATAATCTTCTGTCCGTATAGACTTTATCCATCCTCCACAGTAATTAGTTGCTTCTAACAGAAAGAGTTTCAAATTATTGTTATTATTTAGGTTGTTTTTCAGTAAATAGTAACCTGTAGAAAGACCTCCAAGTCCGCCGCCTAATATTGCAGCCATGGTTAAACCAAATTATTATTAAAAAATATATTACCCGTATAATCTTACGCGTGCGTGGAGCGGCGTTTTGTTTATTTTGACTTTTGACATTTTTGACATTTGATGGTTATTTTTTTTTTTGTTGTATAGATCGTCCTTACGGGCAGGCTAAAGTCTTTTCAACCATACTGCCTTGTCTTACGTAACAAATAATTTTCTTTACATATTATTTACATCTTCATATTGTATATCTTATTATTAGTCATTGTCCGTCAGTAAGTAAAGTCGTTATTATTAATTAGGCGCTGAAAACCTCATTAAACGATTTCTTTGGGAATTCCGGTAGAATATGCAAATACACGTAAACCACTCTTATATCACATTCACCACACTTCAGCACCTTAATTGTATTATATTACACAAAATTTCAGCAAAATTATTCAATATAACACTATAAAACACTAAAATAATGAATATAATACAAGAGCTTCAACATGACATTTCCATATTCGCGCCGAAACTCTTGACATTTGATGGATGATTACGGTGACGAAAAAAAAAAGACAAATTAGTTGAAAATGTCATAACAATATTTCAAAAATAAAACGATTCGTAATACAAGTTATCAGAGGTGGGCATTAACTCGTTAATCTGTTAATCGTTAATTAACGAAGATAACATTTCAATTAACGGATTAACTTTTAAGTTAACATCAAAAAAATATTAACGCTCTTGTTAATTTCCGTTAAATTGAACTTTCGTTAACTTTAGTCCGTTACATTAGTCGTTTATTGACATGTTGTCATTTTGTTTGTTTGAATTACGCGCCACGACACCAGCGTCGCCCAGGTCGCCGGCGGCGGGTCGTGTCGTAGAGTTCCTCCCGCACACGCACCAGCGCTGTCAGATGTACTATTTAAATAGTATTTGTACGACTTTTTTTAAATTTCTTCCTCGTACTATCGCAATACGAAAGTAGTACGGCTAACGTACTACTTTTTGAAACCTAGCTGTCTTTTATTCAAAAGTATGAAAATTCTAGTTTGTACTATATTCGGAAACTTCAATATACACAGAAACAATATTTTAGAGAACGAACCGTCTCGCTTCGTCGACTTAGTGGATAATATTTGATTTTATTAGGTCTCTGGATTTTGAATCCATAGACCAACTCCGTATATTATGTATGAAAGAACGGATCACGGGACTTCCCCGATTCCTAAGCTTTAATAAATCATTGTTATGTAGTAGTGCTAACTGGGCTGTGATCGTTGGTTAAATGCATGGCCGTAGCTAGAGGGGGGGCATTGTGGGGCAATGCCCTACCTTGAAATCACAATGACCTACCTTAAAAATACTAAAAACTAAAATAAAATATTATAAGTCAATTGTTTGTTCATAGTTTGAGATAAAAAAATGTAGCTTTAGGTATCTAAACTTTGCCGAACATACCACAGTTTGTGACATTAATTTCATATTATAATAATTCTGTATTCAGTGTATAGATGGCATTTGAAGCACCATCACATGAAGCCATTGGTCTACTTAATTTTAATATCTGTGATCAGAGGATTCCCCGTACCATGTATTGCAATATGGGCTATATCACAATCTATGGTACGGGGAATCTTTTAAAGTAAAATAAACATAAACTAGAGATTGATTATGATTGTTTGTAGGGCTGTTGATATTTTTTAAAATATCGTTATTTCATCATATCGATATTTTTAAATATATCAATATCGGAGTTCGGTATATTGAGAGAGTGTTTTAGTCGAAAATCGACACAATTGTTACTTTTATTGCCATACATTGAAGTTTCATTGTTTTGCGATGGCTATACGAGCTTTCTTTGGAAAAAACGAAGAGTTGAAGAGCAAATTGACCACGAAGAACCTCATTGCTCAAAACAGGTGGAAGCACAAAATATAATCGTAACTCCTAGTTCCATGACAATAGGTGGGTACATGCATGTTGGTAATGTTAGCTATGGTATTCCTTCTGATTTTGCACAAATTGGAGAACCAATAAACAACAATAGACATATCCTAAACAACATAACAGGGCCTTTGATTCCGATTGGTTCAAGCGTTATAAATGGTTGCAGTATTCTGTTGAAAAAGATGCTGCTTTTTGCTTTCCATGCCAGTAATTTTTACCTCATGGAAGCAAACAGACTTTATACACTTCCACAGGATTTGGAAACTAGAAAATGCCACAGATTCTAAATAAAAAAAAAAAAATCGAAACGTTGGACATACTAATTGCTGAATTACAAAGAAGATTTTCGGACAACGATAATCTAATCAATTCGATTGCGGTAAATTCTCGATGAGTTGAATGTAGATAAAATGGATCCACTGAAAACTTTGGGTAAATTTGAAAAAAAAATAATAATTAAAATAATTTGTCATGTTCAACTTACAATTTTAATCAATTTTCAGGCCTGAAAATTCCATCGAGAGAAGAGGCTAGTGTGGTTAAAGCTTACTTGAATCGTAACGATGATAAAATGGCAAATAAATTACAAGTTTTATACAGGCAACGAGACGCTTCTCGTTCAAGGATACATATGAACTTTTTGCATCTGTGGCGACCATAGGATGTAGTACTGCAGTGTGCGAATCTACGTTTTCAACTTTAACAGCAATCAATAGGCCTCAAAGGCTGTCAATGGGTCATGAGAGAATGGCTGGTATGGTACTTCTGGCCCTTGAAAAAAAAGAACAGAATCAGTTGATCTGAGCGAAGTTCTTCGCATTTTTAATAACATGGCGAATCGTAGAATTCAGCTGTTTTAAATATTTTTTATTATTATGTTTCTCCTCGTTCACGGGATCTATATGTTCTGTTATGTTTTCATTATTATTATGTTAATTATTATAATAATTTTGCAGAAACAATATAATTGAAATGGTATTTTTAGTCGTATCTATTTACTCGTTACCCCACCCAACAATGAATTATTACCTCACTCTCACTCAGATGTGGATCTCTATATCTAAATCTGGAAGTTCAACTATCTTGTTCGCTTGTCCTTCTTCATAGAGCATTTAATAGTTCTTAGATCCATGCCCTGTCACAGAAATTATTTGTCTACGAGTAGTTGTGGAATGCACATCACTAACCTAGAGGTCAGTGATATACATAATGATTGATTTAGAAGCTCGTGCTTCGAGGACCGTGATATTTTTTTTACTGCCGCCCTACCTCAAATTTATCTCTAGCTACAGTCCTGGTTAAATGGCATAATTTGAAAAGCCAACATTAAATAAAACTTACTTGTTATCAAGCATAGCGGGGTGATAGCATCACGGGTTATTGCTCTATGTTATCAAGGAAACAAAAGCAACAGCAGTCGTAACTGAAGTGATTCAAGCGAGTGAAAAATTGAGACTTATTGAATTGTTGCAGAGCCACAAGATCAGTGTCCCTATAAATGAGCCAACTGACATCAGTACCAATAAATTATCATGCGTAATAGTCGGATACTTCGATATAGAAAAAAAAAAATAAAGTAGTTATCCAATTCTGGGAGCTGTGTAAAATTTTGCATTTTTATGCATTTTGAAGAGTATAAGTCCCAATTTTCATTAAATTTATTAATTTTACCACATTCAAGTGTAGATTGTGAAAGAATATTTAGCCAAGTAAACTTGATTAAAACCAAAATTAGAAATAGTTTATCCAATGAAAGTATCAATGGTACCTTACTGGCCAAACAACATATTGTAAATGAAGCAGGTAGTTGTGCTAATTTTAAACTAAATAACCAAATAATGGCTAAAAGTACAAGCAAAGTATTGTATAAAAAGCATACATAATTATAATAAATCCATATTTTTAATGTGTACTACTGTTTTGATTCAAAACTCCCAAATGTACTACTTTTTTACAGGTGGTATACTATTATCTGGTTTTTTCATCTGACAGCCCTGATCCGCACTCTCTTTCCATGACATAACTGCCACACAAATGGCGGCGACCGCGTCCCAAAACTTGACGCCATCAAGCACCGCCGTAGCGTTCAAGGCGCTGCGTTGTCCACGTGATACACATTTCGCGCGTGTATTGTGTCGTGTTCTCGTCGCAATCGTAATGGTGGCAGGTCGGTGTGCCCTCCTTCTTCACGACTGTGGTCCACATGGTCCGGACACCGTACCGAGGTCTTTCCAACCGGACTGCCCAACGGACAATGAGGTCACGGCGGGCATCGTCCCGCCAGACGGCCATCTAGCTAAACGAGAATAAGCCGCTTGCCACCGCGCCCCGCGAAAAAGGAAACTGAACCCAAGCCTTCATCAATTGCTGTGAATTCTTCCATTGTAGATTATGATTATTATGTAGCAGAAGTGATATGTTCTTACCTCCAGGTGGAGGTGAGAACATATCACTTAGGCCACGTGCCACGGGTGGGTCATGGGGCCGCGGGCCGCCCCTCAGTCGCCCCGGACGGAGCCGGGCGGTGGGTGCGCCGACCATGGCCCGCCTCTTAAAAAAAAAAGGGTCGTTACTTCTGCCGAGCTGGGCCACGGAAGACAAGGAACTCGCTACTGGTGGAGGGCCCAATGGCGAAGGAGGGGAAATACCGTGGGTAATGGGGCTGCGCGCCGCCCTTTCGTCACTCACTCACGGATGGAGCTGGATGGCGTGTGCGCTGACCATAGCCCTCCCCAAAAAAAAGAATCGATACTTCTGAACAGCAATTATAATTCTCATTAGAAAAATAAAAACTAAAATCTACTATAGAATTAGTAAAGCTAAAACTTAATATTCATCACATATACGTCCCACTGTTGGGCTCCGGCTTCCTCAACAATACTACCATCATACGAAATCTCCGAGGGACTCTGTAATTGGATCGCCAGCTTTTTGGATGGTCGGAGTATAAAAATCGTCGTAGATGGCTCCTGCTCTGATACCATTAATGCCGGTGTACCACAAGGCTCGGTGCTTTCCCCGACGTTTATTCTGCATGTCAATGACATGTCTTTATCGAGAATATGCGTTGCTAGGCGGATGACAGCACGGGTGACGAGCGGTACACCGAGCAACGGAATATCCCTCGGAGTACTGAGGAAAGAAGGGTTCAACTTGTGTCTGAAGTTGAGCGCTCTCTGGGGCGGGCCTCGGAATAGGGTGAACGGAACTTAGTCCAGTTCAATCCCACAAAGACACAAGTTTGTGCATTCACTGCAATGAAGGACCCGTTTGTCATGGCACCTCAGTTCCAAGGAGTAACTCTCCCAATTTCTGGGAGTATTGGGATTCTTAGCGTCGAAATATCGAGCAGCGTCGAAATATCGAGCAAAGTCCAGTTTGGGAGTAATTTCGAGGACAAAGCCAAATTGGCAAGCAAAAAGTTGGGCGTCCTTAACAGAGCCAGGCGGTGCTTCACACCGAGACAACGTCTTGTGCTATACAAATCACAAGTCCATCCTCATGTGGAGTACTTCTTACATCTCTGTGCAGGTGCACCCAAATATCAGCTAGACCCACTTGACTCCCTGCCAAGACGTGCTGTTCGAATCGTCGGGGATCCCAATCTTACAGACAAATTGAAGTCGCTGGAGCAGCGGAAAGACTTTGGGTCACTCTGTGTACTCTACCGACTCTTTCACGGGGAGTGCTCCGAGGAACTGTTTAACTTGGTACCACCGTCACCATTTTACCAACGTCATCGTAGCAGGGTTCATCCGTTTTACCTGAAAACGTTATGGTCTTCAACTGTACGTTTCCAGCTATCATTTCTCCCACGTACGTTCAAGCTCTGAAATGAATTACCTGCTGCTGTGTTTCCCGAGCGCTATGACATGTCCTTCTTTAAACGAGGTTTAAGAAGAGTATTTTCTTCACGGTAGGCAACGGCCTGGTTGTGCCCCTGGTATTGCAAAGGTCCCATGTGCGGCACTATCACTTACCATCAGATGTGCTGTTTGCTCGTTTGCCACCGTTGGTAATTAAAAAAAAAGCATAAAATCAAACATCGTCGTCGTCGCAGCTGGTACATGTCCCACTGCTGGGCTCGAGACGCCTCCCCAATTCGAGGGAAATTGACCTACTATAGCATGCTGGTCAGACATGTTGGTATAGCGTTTTATTTCAAGTTTTCCTTCTCTTGCACAGATGTGATATGCATATTAAATCTCTTAGTCGTATTATACGACATCCACGGGCAAGATAGGGAGTGGTGAATTGTATTCTTACTCCGCCGTCACCACACGGGCACGAAAGTAGTACCTATAAGTTTTAAATGGTTAACTTTTAACGGTTAGCTTTAACTTGCGTTCAATTTTCGCAAATTTAACACTTTAACGATTATCAAAGTTAACAATTTAATGAACGAATTAACGATTAACGAAGTTAACTTTTGGATTAACTGTGCCCACCTATGCAAGTTATATAATACCCAAATTCTATTTTATTTAATTTATATCATTTCAATATACTCGAAAGGCGTGTTTATTTGTTTGAATACATTAATTTTATAAACTAAGATTTGAATTTGAACATTTTCACATTTACCGAGGAATATTAAGTATAATTATAATTATGTAGTATAATTATATATCCATATCCCAAAGCATTAACTCGTTAATCCGTTAATAGTTAATTAATGAAGTTAACAATCTGCTTAACGGATTAACTTTGACGTTAACTGCAAAAAATATTAACGCTCTTGTTAACTTCCGTTAAATTGAACTTCTATTAACGTTAGTCCGTTATATTAATAGTTTGTTGACATGCTGGCATTTCGTTTGTTTGACTTACGCGCCACGCCACGCTCGTAAGTTCCACGACACCTGGGCCGCCCTAGTCGCCAGCAGCGGATCGTGTCGTAGAGGAGTTCCTCCCGTGCACGAACCGCCCTCTCTTTCCACGATATAACTACCACACGGAAGGCGGCGACTGCGTCCCTATTCCTGACGCCGTCGAGCATCGCCCTAGCGAAAATCAGCAGCTTAAAGTCGGCACCGATGATTGCGATGAGTTCAAGGCGCTGCTCTATCCACGCGGCACACACTTCGAGCGGGTATTGTATCGTATCCTCATCGCAATCACACTGGTGGCAGGGCGGTGTGCTCTCCTTCCTTGTGAACGTGTGCGGGTACTTGGCGAAGCTAGCATGTCTCGTCAATACCTGCACCAGTCGAAAGGAAAGCACCCCGTGACGTTGATCCAATCACTCCATCAGCACCGGCTGGAAAGTCTTCACGGTACCAAGGCCTCTCCAACCGGACTGCCCAATAGACAATGATGTCACGGCGGGCGTCGTCCCACCAGGTGACCATCTCGCTAAATGAGACTAAGCCGCTCCCCGTCCCGCTCTACACCTAGTTGTTACGTCAAAAAGCGCCGTAAAGTATTGGTGAATCTTTTGGTATCGGGACTACCGACAGTAGTGTATCCCGGGCTAGTGTTGACAGATGCATACCAACATAATTCTACTATGCTGTAGAATATATCTATTTGTCTCAGCCTAAAAGCAGTATAAGTATTAAATGGTTAACTTTTAACTTTAACTTGCGTTAAATTTTCGCAAATTTAACGATCGAAGATAACATTTTTATTAACGATTAACGATGTTAACTTTTGGGTTAACTGTGCCCACCTATGTCCATATCGCACTTAACATAGAAGCCAACTGCGACATAAATTTTAACAAATTGAAAAAATTGCAACAGTGAGTATTTATTGGATTTGCTAAATGCTATTTAACATTATTACCATAACAACTGTCATATTAATAAATTCGTATTGTCATTGAATTATTAGGTACCAATATTATACTAATGTTACGCGCGCTTTGCTTTTTTTCATAAAGACAATGCCGCATAAGAATTTTAGTCCTTGCATTAGGGGATGTTACCGGCAAACTAACAAAAAGTTCAAAATTTGTCAGTACCTAGACCGCTCTGCCTTCTGTGCAGACGAAATTAGAAATACAATTTATCGCCACAACTTTCAATAGTTTTAATTTTCCGTGGGAGTCCTCACAACCTACGTGGTTTTGTGAACTCCCACAGAAGATTAGAGAATTATAGCATCGACTGAAAATCCGTCCGTCACGGGTAGAGATTAAGCGATTACTTCCACCTTAAGGAGGCCTATGTCCAACAGTGGACATTGATGTGTTGATGAATAGACGTTAGACTAGATCTTGCTTCATAGACGCAATTATATGCCATCATCAACCTGCTCTTATCACAATTACTTGTGATCGAAATAATATGTCGTTCATCATTTATATTGCAAAAGTTATTGGCAATAGATTTATGTCCTGCTTACCTGATGTTAACCCTGGGCAGATAATTTTTGACCAGACAGCTTTTACTCACCTTTTACGACACCCATGGGCAATATAACTGTTGGTAGTATTTGTAGCTGTAGTATATGTGTATTATATGTATAAGTAGGTAGGTATTCAACCTATTTCACTAGCTTGTAACAAAATGTTTAAATTTATTGTCTATGCGGCGCGCGGAGGCGTTAAGAGGACACAGTTGTGTGTCGTCTGATAATGAATTTCAATTTCATACCCATTGCACTCGCAAAGTGTTATTCACGCCTTTTAAGGGACAAGAGCAGAGCTGTGGTAACGACAAGCTGTAGGGAACTTTCTTAAATAAAATTTAAACGTGATTTATATTTATATTGTTGGCTAAAGTTCTTTTTTTATTGGGACTAATCCCACTACACATTTCAAACATTGTAACTCCTATAATCTAGAATCCATACTGGCCTCCATAGATGACAATGTTTAACATTCAGGCAACGTCGGAAAATTATTTTAATTATCTTGAGACACGCAACAAATTTAATCAGGAAAGTTAAACAAGAGAAGCTGGAAGGGATTCATCCTCCTATACAATGCGAGATACAGAAAGCAAAATTGACGAGGATAAAGTATACAAATTGTCACCCACATTTTTATCTCATGTGTGTGATAAAAGACGGGTAATGGAAACAAAAGCCTAAGAGCACAAACCCACCTATCCACTATATGGAGGGCAAATTTCCTTTTAATTCTGGAGGTTTGGTCCTAACAATATAGGCTAACTTCTCAGCCAACCTATACTTATATAACTTACATATTTTTTTGGTAGTCTGTTGACTTAGTGTGTTAGCATGTGGCTACTGTTTTCAGGGTCCCGGGTACTATTCATAGGTTAGCTAATCATCATCATTTCAGGCCATATATATCCCGCTCTTGGGCTCGAGTCTCCTCCTTTACAAGAGAAAATTTAACTTACTATATCATGCTGGTCAGATGTATTGGCATAGGGTTTTATTTCGAGTTTTACTTCTGTTATAATTATATTATATGCATTTTATATCCCTTAGTCATCTTTTACGACATCGACTGGCAAGAAATGGTGAATTATATTCTAACTCCACAGACTCGAAGAAACTCTACTACACAGAGTAAATCCTTGTATAACTTATTTTCTGTTACTCTTCCTTCCTCTTCAGCCCATATTCGTAGCACGATGAGACATGAGCCTTCTCCATAAAGGGAGACAAATTGCCAAACTCCAATCAGATGATGCAATATAGGATTTTATTTTTGATTTCATTACATGTTGATAGTTTTCCGAGTGGTGACTGAATAAGAATACAATTCACCATTCCCTCTCTTACCCGTGGGTCTCGTAAATGATGATTAAGGGATATAATACACATATAACATCTATGCAATAAAAGGAAAAATCGAAATAAATCCCTATACCAACCTGTCTGACCAGCATGTTATAGTTAAAGTCAATTTCCCTCCTATTGTGGAGGAGGTTCGAGCCCAACAGTGGGACGTATATGAGCTGAAATGATGATGATGATGATATGTTTATAAAATCTCTACTGACACAAGGATTCCTTGGTTCAGTGATGTTTTGCGGTAGCGGCTGCGAATACTACCAACCCTTACATTGCTCGAGGGTGTCGTACAAGACGATTAAAAACTTTACAGCGACTTGAGTCAACTCCATCTGATACTATCTGGTCAACAGTTACATTCCCAAGGAGACTTGAAGTCAGACAGGCGGTTAATCTTAAAACTGTTGCCAATTTTGTGATTTATATGATGGAAAGGTGGTACCTACATATGGCATCTACCCCAATTAATTGGGATAAATAGAATGATGATAAGTGTTGTTTTTAAAACATATAAGTCCCACTGCTGGGCTCGCGGCTCCTTTCACTAATAGGAGAAAAATTTACCTACTATACCATGCTTTTTTTTTTCATGCATTTGCGCACTATTACTCCGCCGGTTACAGACAGGGGAGTGTGTGTGGGACTCGCCGGCCACAGAAGTGACCGAAATACCCACTAAAACCACAGCGGCCCCTTCTGCGCTTTTACGGAGTGTCGGAGAGATCGTCTGATAACATTCTATCCCCGACACCCCAACGCTTGGCCGTCTGGCCACGTCCTGTCATCATTCAGAGCGGTGGGTGGAGGAGCGCATAGCGGCGTCTCCTCCTCCCTGGTCGTCGCCGGCGGAGCGAGTCAGCGGACGCAAGCGCCTCGCGTGCCCGCTCCGCGGCCTCCTTCCTTGTCATGACAGCCTCACAGAAGGAGGACCTACTATACCATGCTGGTCAAACATATGGTATAGGGTATTACTTCGAGTTTCTCTTGCACAGTTATTATATACAGATTATATCATATAACATCCACGGGCAAGGAGTGGTGAGTTGTGATCTTATTCCGTCACGTCACAGAAAAAAAAAGTTCGTGAGTACTAAGTACGCATGTCACAAGTGAAAGTTCTTTGGTTCCATGTGTTTTTGTCAATATTAAAAAAAAAATAATAAAAAAGAAAAAAAATGTGACGATCTTTCTCACTTGCTTGCACCCTACTCTCGCCCCATGGCTGTTTCGTGCTATGTTTGCCTTTTCTCACTCTCTCTCTCTCAATCGGTCTCAATCGCTCTCTCCCTCTTCTTCGACAAAAACGTTGCACATCTTCGTGACGCTAAATTACATCCGTAAAATATTTACCCGCATGCGCGCAAAGAAGTTTCACTTCAAAATAAAGCTTAAAATACTAAATATGTAAGTTTTTAGTAGATCTATTCTAGGGGCTTAGCTGTCGCCGTATCAGATATATCAATAATACCGGACCCCGAGATTGTAAGTGCCTCGAATGATCTACATATGTGCACGCAAAAATTCCTAATGAATAATGATTAACTATAATGATTAACAAAATATTTGAGACTAGCTGCTAGACAAAGCATTTTTTTTAAATCTCATTACTTATCACTTCCTTTCTTCTTATTTTAAAAAAAACTTAATTTTTCATTTAGTTGTTCCCACATATTTTAATACAGGCCATGTCTAACGCAAATTGCGCCGCTGATTTATTAGGTATTCCCTAATTCCCTAGCATGGTAAATTTATTCCAATCGAAAATAAGAACTCTATAAATTCCTAAAGGCTATTATTTAAGCTCTGGTTAAACCCGATTATAGCCGAACCTATAAAACTGTTGCGGGGACACAAATCGCTTTCATTTTATGCGAAGACGCTACGTATCACACAACTTCCTAACATGACTTCATCTCTACGCCAAAAGACATGTGCAAAAAATTACAAAACGGCTGAATTAAAATTAATGAAAATTATCAACAGAATTGACAGTTTAAAATTAAGCAGTTCATATATATCTCAAATTGAAACAAGAAAAATTGAGGTTTATAGAAAAAAACCGCTGTTAAATTTGCTTTGTTTTGTAATGGTTTTAGCTGTTGCAATCGGTGGACGGTGGATCTATGATGAAATAAGGAGCAAATCCGTAAGTAGACATTCAAAAAATCATGTTATTAGTTTGTTATCATAACAGCTCATATAGGTTTCATTGCTGTTTTTTTTTTGGATGGGTTACGGTCGGTGCACTCCTTGCACCACTCCGTCCGGGGCGACAGAGGGGCGTAAGCAGGCACACCCGCCACCCGCCCAAACACCACGTCGCCTTCATCGTTGGACCGACCACCGGAGCAGGGTTACTTGTCGTCAGTAGTCGGCCCGACGGAATACCCCCTGAGGAGTACCCTCCCATCGATCGACGTCCTCCCCACGGGGAGGACGTCGATATTTCCTCGCGCGGTCGGTCTCTCGCCGGGTGATGGCCTAATTCCCCGGTCACGTCACCCGCAATATTCCACTGCTGGGCTCGAACCTCCTCCACAATGGAGGCAAATTGACCCACTATACCAGGCTGATCAAACGGGTTGGTATAGGATTTTATCTCGCGTTTTCCTTCTCTTGCATAGATGTTGTATGCATATTATAATCCCTTAGTCGTTTTTTACGACACCCACGGGCAAGAAAGGGGGGATGAATTGTATTCTTACTCCGTCACTACACGGAACAGCTACTTTATTAGTTTGTTAAGCGTACCTATTAAAAATACATTTTGCTCGATTAAAGATGAAGAACACAGGGGCCATCCGGTTATGCACCGTAATCTCAAAAGCATCTTCTTTTCGTCATCCATCATCATCATAACCTGTCTGACCAGCATGGTATAGTAAGGTTAATTTCTCTCCTATTACGGAGGAGGCTCGAACCCAGCAGTGGGACGTATAAGAGCCGAAATTATAACGAATGAATAAAAGGTTCGGTAGTATACGTAGCCTGGAGGCTATGGTGGACCGTACAGCATTTTTATTTTCTTTACTCCAATATGGTGGCACTTCACATAAAACTGGATCATCATCGTCATATAATTGGCATTACATCTTTGCCTACATTTTGTTCCCACGTCTGAAACGTATGGGAGGACCTTATTTAGCATTGTCAGGTCCTCTAAGACTTTAATCCGCCAGTGTAATTACATTTACGCTAGCAGCATGAGCTGCTTCCAGTAGTCAGTTGGCCTACTCTAACTCGTATTTTTTGACACAGTATTTCGTTTTCAATAAATGTTAACTTATTAGGTTTCTTATAGAATACCCGTGTGAGAGGCAGTTTGAAAGTTAGTGGTATTTTTTCTGTCACGGAAAACATTTTTAATATCAATCCCAAATTACAGATTTTTCTTTATTTGGCAGAATTGTCTGTTGGAGTTGCCGTCAATAGCCAAGTCAGCATTTCGTCCACCGGAGGACTGTTCGATGTGCACTGGAGTGAGCCAAGTCGTGCGTCTTGCGAACACAACAGCGAATGAATTCGAACGATACGCATACAGCACGACGCCTGTCATTGTTACTGATGCTACCTTCGGTTGGAAAGCTTTGAAGGTACCTACATTAAAAGCAAATGTTAAAGGCTTTTATGTCTATACAATAAGATTATATCGCTATTTTATTTGAAGACAACTCTAGTTTATAATCCATGAGTCATGTGATAAGCCCAGCTGATTCGGGTAATTTCGTTTGCGTTACAAAAGAGAGTAAGAGGATTAGGAGTGCGTCGCAGGTATCTATAACACGCAGTGCACGCTACAGTAGCTCTCAAGCGAAATAATTTTATCCTGTTTTTACAGCATTTTTATTATTGCTCCTTTTATTGGTCGTTGTGTGTTATATAACCTTCCTCAAGAAATCTATCGCGCTAGGCGCAACACTATCGCCCTCTTCATGTATTAACGATACCCACCGGTAAAGCTCAGTGAACCAAACATACTACTGCAATTTTCAAGTATGATATACGATCTGTCTCCCACCTGACATTCAATCTTTACTAATATAATAGAAGAGAATATAATTTTATTAAAATTATTAACCTCAAAATTATTTTAAGGTTAATAGATTCTAAGAAAGCATTTACTTATTGCTTTGGGTCTAAACTATGGCATATTTGTTTTAGGAATTCGACTTTAAATTCTTCGCCGACTTCTACAGAAGCGGTAAAATGGGTAAACGAATAAATGATTGCTTCTATTTCGCTTATAAATCCGGGTTGAGTTCTCTTCAAGAGGTATTTGATATGGACGAAGACAGAGCCAATTTGTCAGGTAAACCTTGGTACGTTGGTTGGAGCACCTGTTACGATGAAGAAACAAGACGATTGAGGAGTTATTACAAACGACCGTATTTTCTACCAGAAACTGCTGAAAGCGATATGGTTGATTGGATCTTTATGGGCGGACCAGGCCAAGGGGCACATATGCACGTAAGTATACTAAGCGCTTTTAATGGTAATGTTTTTTGACTGCTAGGAAGGTTTAAAGCAAAAGATGGTTCATCTGATAACAATATGGGGTATATAATACTAGCTTTTATTAATAAATTCATTTTTTATTATTTATATTGTAAATTAAAATAAATCAAATCAAAATTCAGGGATAAAAATAAGGGATTATCCCTTAGGGAGGATAATCCCTTAGTATGGTGCTTTAAATACTAATATTTATTAGCAACTTTTTAATTCAATAACATATCAAGTAAAAGTCATCATCATCATCCCGCTCTTACCTCAATAAGATTGCGATGAACTCTATATTTATTTTTCTTTCGTATTGCAAAATTGCGGTTCATTGACGTCCAGTCGGCCAGTTGGCCGACTGTAGTCAGTCAAGTCTCCTTGGCCATGTAATTATTGACCTGACGGAAACAGATGGAGTTGACCCACCTGGGCCAACTTGGGCGTCGACTTTGACGAATAACTCTTAGTCGTATTTTACGACACCCACGAGTAGGTAATGTAAGGGTAAGGTAATATTCGTAGCTACTACTACACAGTAAAAGAGTAAAAATATCACCACAAAATTTAATTCGCTATTTATTATTTACATTTATTATTTAGTGGATAAAAATTAACCAATACTAATATATGTGTTTATTTATATTTACTGTATTTGTAATTAATTTGAAGACAATTAGTTAATAAAGGATTTTTTTTTCAAACAATTTTTCTGCCTTTCACGTCACAGAGTCGAATTGAATATGGATTTCTTTGACACTTTTCTTAGGGAGCAGGTAAGGTGAGGAATTCCTGGTGATGCATATTTGAGATGTTGTTCCGTAAACGTAACCGAAACTATTGAGTTTCCAAAACCGATATAAAAATTTCCAATATAGTGGGATAAAGGCATTTTCTGTATGAGATGTTAGAACAGTTTTCGTTCAATCAGCCAAACTGATAGCTTAAACGTAAGCCTCTCCAAACTCACACTTAGCAATTCCGTTTTAATTTACCCTAAAAATCTATCCATAACTGAAACTATTAGATATTCCAGAATAATTTCATATCCATAACTGCATCCGAAATCGGTGTAATTTTGTTTTAATATTCCGTATCCAGATCCTAGACTTCATATCCTGAACATCCGTAATGCATATGTCCTAAAATGGATATTGATTTACTGATAGATGGTTAGAATATAATGTTTGACGCAGGTGGATTCCGTAAAGCATATGTCGTGGCAGGCGCAGGTGAGGGGACGCAAGCAATGGCAGCTCGCTCCACCGCCCGAATGCTTCTATCAATGTAAATGGATTACTTTCACCGTCTCGCCAGGGGAGATATGTTAGTATGGAATTTGAAAATTCACTATTTTGGTAGATGTTACGGAGACATGTTTATTTTTTTTTTAAGACTACACCCTGCACTAAGGAAATAATCCTTGTATTGCGGGGGACTTTACGAACATATAATTAACGGACACAAATTACATCCAGACTCAGAACAACAATTTGTGGATTGCACAGTGTTATCCTGCGTGGGATTCGAACCCGCGACACTGAAATGATTGGTCGATATCATAATCACTACGCCATCTGTGCAGTTTTTTTTTTACATAAATATAATTTATGATAAAAGTGTTCAAGGAGGTTAGGCGTTGTATGCACAGGTGGGCACAGTTAATCCAAAAGTTAACTTCGTTAATCGTTAATTCCTTAATTGAAATATTAACTTCGATAATCGTTAAAGCGTTAAATTTGCGAAAATTTAACGTAAGTTAATCGTTAAAAGTTAACCATTTAAAACTTATACTGCTTTTAGGCAGAGAAAATAGATAAATTCTACAGCATGTACTGGAATAATATTGGCGTGCATCTGTTCACACCAGCTTGGAATACGCTACTGACGGTAGCCGCGATACCAAAAGATTTACTAATACTTTACGAACTTCACGAGGTGAGAACATATCACTTCTGCTATTATCATAATCTACAATGGGGCGGCTTAGTCTCGTTTAGTGAAGTGACCGCCTGGCTGGAAGACGCCCGCCGTGACGTCATTGTCCGTTAGGCAGTCCGGTTGGAGTGGTTTCGGTACGGTAATCGGACCGTCGAGGCTTTTCGGCCGACTCATTGAGTAACTGGGTCAGCGGCACGAATTGCTTTCCTTCCGACTGGTGCAGGTATTGACGGGGCCTGTTAGCTTCACCAAGTACTTGCACATGGTGGTTGTAAGGAAGAAGAGCACACCGTCCTGCCACCATTGCGTTTGAGACGAGGACATGGCACCGTTCACGCTCGAGGAGTGTGCCGCGTAGACAAAGCATCGCCTTAAACTCGTCCTAATCATCGGTGTTGACCTGACGCTGCGGACTATCGCTAAGGCTCAACGGTGTCAGAAACTGGGTCGCGGTCCCCGCCATCCGTGTGGCAATTATGTCACGGAAAGTGGAGGCGGATCGCGCGCAGGAGGAACTCCTCTACGACACGATTCGCCGTCGGCGACTTGGGCTGTGCAAGCGTCGTAGAACTTATGAGCGTGGCGTGGCACGTAACTCCAACAAACAAAATGACAGCATCTCAACAAACGGCTAATGTAACAGACTAAAATTAACGGAAGTTCAATTTAACGGAAGTTAACGAGAGCGTTAACATTTTTTGAAGTTAACTTAAAAGTTAATCCGTTAAGCAGATTGTTAACTTCGTTAATTAACGATTAACGGATTAACGAGTTAATGCCCACCTTTGGTTGTTTGTTATATCAATTTATTTCCTATCAGTAGCGTGGATCATGGCCAGCAACACAAGTGACGTAAGTAAGTACACTGTAATCAGCGGTGGATTTACACTAGGGGCAGTCGGGGCGAGTGCCCAGGGCGGCAAAATTTTGAAGGAAAAGAAATTGTTTTAGTCTTATCAAGATTGCTCAACATAATTAATTAATTAATAATTGTCTGTTGAATTGATAATTCAAGAAATTCAATTCATCCATTATTTGTGAATTATAATTTTGGTAACAATTAATAATCAAAATCATTTATTCAATTTATTTCCTTGGAGATTTAAAACAATAATCGATTTTTCTATTTTTCGAATTAAAGAAACGTAATTAGTATTTTTTGTTGAAATAGTGAAAAATTTCGGCAATTTTTGCATTTTTCATAACTTTAATCAATCAATGAATTTAAAAAAAAATGTTGTAATTTATCGATTACCCCAATTAATTTTAATTTAAACGAAAAATCTTATTTTCTGAATTAAATAAACTTGAAACAGCGCATCTTTTTTTTTAGGGGTGGGACATGGTCAGCGCACCCGCGATCGGGTCCGTCCGGGACGACGGAGGGGCGGCATGCGGCCCCATGGCCCACCCGTAGCCACGTCGCCTTCGTCGTTGGGCTCACCACCGGAACAGAGTGGCTTGTCGTCAGTGATCGGCCCGACAGAATACCCCGGTCGCGCGATACCCTCTCCTCTCGACGTTCCCTTCGGGGACGACGGTCGCCGTCACGCGGTCAGCCTCTCTGCCGGTGATGGATTAAATCCCCGGTCCAGTCACCCGCGGCCTCGGCTAGGGCGGCATTAGGCACAGATACTCGCGCCTGCGCCGCCGGAGTCGCCGGCGGCGGATTGCGTCGTCGTGGAGGCGTTCCTTCCGCACGCGCTCCGCCGTCTCCTTCCGCGAAACGACTGCCTCGCAGAAGGCGGCGACCGCGTTCCAGTTCCTGATGCTGCCGAGAATCTCCCTAGCGATAGTCGGCAGCGTCAGGTCGGCACCGATGATTGCGACGAGACCACGGCGCTGCACAGCACACGCGGCACACACCTCGAGTGTGTGCTTCGCCATCTCCTCGTCGCAATTGCAGTGGCCAGTGTGCTCTCTCTCCTGACAATCTTGTGCAGGTACTTACCGAAGCATCCATACCCCGTCAAGACCTGCACTAGTCGGAAGTAGAGGACCCCGTGCGTCCGCTCCAACCATTCCATCAGCCCCAGTCGGAAGGCCTCTACGGTCCAGACACCGTACCGAGGCCTCTCCAGCCGGACTGCCCAACCAGCCATGACGTCTCGGCGGGCGTCGACCCGCCAGGCGGCAAAAGCCTTCAACGAGACGATGCCGCCGCAGGCGCGCGTCTCCGACACCCGCCGGTAAATTCCGGCGAGCATCTCTGCCTCCAGGTCCCACGAGGGTGTACCGGCCAGGAGGCACGCTGCCTCCGTCGCCACCGTGCGGTAGCCGCGTATCGCCCTGACCACCATGACTCTCTGTGGACGACACAGGAGGGCCCTGAGACGGACGGTCAGGGACCCTGCCCACACCGGTGCGCCATACAAGACCATCGACCGGGTGACCCCCGCGTACAGCCACCGGCACGTAGCACTGGGTCCGCCCACATTCGGCATAAGCCAAGAAAGGGCGGACGCCGTGCTGACAAGCCGCGGAGCAAGTCGATGGAAATGCTCCCGGAACCACCAATGCCCGTCGAGCACCAGGCCCAAGTACTTCATATGGACTCGGATGCTGATGTCAACCGAGTTGACGGTGATCGAGACGCCGATGGGAGGACCCATACGGGGCCCGTGGAACGAGAGGGCCTCCGTATTGTCCAGGGCCACCCTCAATCCCAGCACCTCGATCCGCCTGACGATCTCCTCGGTGCCGAGAGTCGCCAGTCTTGCCGCCTCCTCCAGCGTCCCACCGCGGACTGTGACGAGCGTGTTGTCGGCGTAACAGATCACGCCCAGCCCGGGCGGAAGGCTCCCTCTCAACGCCCAGTCGTAGTCGATGTTCCACAGGTTGGGACCGAGGACCGATCCCTGTGGGATGTGCGGTGGCACATCATGGGCGTTCGCACAACGTCCCCTAGTCGGTAGGTGTAGAGAACGTTGCGCCCCTCCAAATTCTCTACCACCAGCCGCCTCAGGTAAACAGGCACCTCGTGATACTGGACGCCTCCCTGATTCAGCTGAATGGCAGACTGTTGAATGCGTTGGCGGTGTCCCTAAACATCACCAACTGCACTACTCCGCCGGTGACGGTCTCTGTCGTCACGGCCCTCAGGCGTAGCAGGGCCGCGATCGTTGAACGACCCCTCCTAAACCCAAACTGGGCATCCGACAGATCGGGCCCGATGCCGACGAGGTGTCGCTCGATGCGGGCAGCCAGCACCCTCTCTAACAGCTTGCCCGCATCATTGAGCAGCACGATGGGCCTGTAGGCTGAGGCCGACTCGGGAGACCGTCCCAGCTTCGGCAGAAGCACCAGCCGCCCCTCTTTCCAGCACCCAGGGAACTGTCCAGACGCCAAACAAACGTTGAACAGTTGCCTGAGGCGTGGTCCCAGGTGTTCGAGGACCAGGGCCAGCACCCGGTTGAAACAGCGCATGCTACCACCTAGAGTCCATTTTACAAACATATATAGATTCCTTTGATGCAGTTTGTTTTTGGAGTTTCGGCGCGAATATGAAAATGTCTTGTTAAGTACTTGTATTATGTTCATCTTTTTAGTGTTATATTGAATAATTTTGCTGATATTTTATGTTATATAATACAGTTAAGGTGCTGAAGTGTGGCGAATGTGATATAAGAGTGGTTTACGTGTATTTGCATATTCTACCGAAATTCTCAGAGAAATCATTAATTAGGTTTTCAGTGCCTAATTAATGGTAGTGATTTGAGTTACTGACGGACAATGACTATACAAAGCTATACAATATGAAGAAGTGGTAAATAAAATGTAATACGTTTCTACGTTCTATGGATAATAGAGAAATTCGTAAACGAGCTGAACGTTTAAGAAATGTTTATTCTTCAGATCTCGAGTCCTCATTAGATGACGAATTTGTGTACTTCCATGCTTATTGCACTGGAAAATGATGGAACAGAATTCGCCCTCCAATCTTTTGAAACTGTTGCATGCAAACGACTGAGTTTTCAAACGTGGAGATCGCCTATCGAATATTTATGACATTAGCTGTAACAAACTGTAGCGCAGAACGATCGTTTTCATATTTAAAGAGAGTTAAAAACTTCTTACGTTCTACAATGACTGCTAATAGACTCAATAGCTTAGCTATTCTATGCATCGAATCCGACGTACTTCAACGTTTAGATTGCGAAGATTTAATCGACCAATTGGCAATTCAAAAAGTCACGTGTTTTTTGCCTGTGATAAAATTGATGTAATATAATTATGAGTCACGCGAAAAAAAAGTATGTTTTTGGAATATATAACATATAATAAAGTTTTTGCAATAAACAAATGATTTTAATTTCGAAAAATAAAATATGTAAACTATAAGTTTAAGTAAAATTCTAGTATTGGGGCGGATTTTTTTCCGATGTCCAGGGGCGGCATTAAGTTAAATCCGGCCCTGACTTTAATCCCAATAACTCGAATATTACGGAAAATGCAAAAAATCGAATTACGGAGATTGTGACTTCAGTATGGTGACGGAGTAAAAATACAATTCGACACCCCCTGTGACCTGTGAACGTCTAAGAGATATGTATGTCATAGAGGTAAAATGAGAGAAAGAAAACTCGATATAAACTCTGTGCCAACACGTTTGACCAGTGCAGTATAGTAGATGAATTTCTCTTCCACTGTAGTGGAGTTCCGTGCCCATAAATGGCACTTTTATGGCCTGAGATAACTAAACTAATTTCTGATGTTTACTCGAGTATTACATATTTATAAACTAGCAGACCCGGTCATGCGTTGCTATGGCTAATGTTTTCTTATATTATATTTTATTAAACTATTTAAGTGGAACTGTAGGAGAACATCTGTCATGGAGGTCGTCATATTTTTTTACAAATGGCATCTATGTAAAAAGCAAGTTAGAATCGTATATGACACGTTTGTAGGTTTGACATAGCAGCGCCATCTATTAATTAATTACTCAATCCAGTCAACAGATATCGCCATCTGTTAAAATCATTTGGAGTTAACAGACAATTATTAACAGTAAATGTCAAATAATAGGTATATATAGGTAATACAAATAATTTGCAATAAAATAATATTGAGACTATAAATTAAGATGTAAGCTATCCTATCTTTCAAGTTGGATCAAACTGCACACGGTGTGCAAATTTTATTAAAATCGGTTAAGTAGTTTAGGAGTCCATCGCGGACAAACAACGTGACACGTAATTTACATATATGTATTAAGAAGATATAAATATTTAAGAATTATATCGCGTTTGTATTTAATTTTCGATTAAATCCTTGACTAATTTCTGTAGCGGGTAGATATACCTAAATCTCTGTAATAACGATGACCTGTTATACGTGAGACGTCTTAGTCCGCCCGTGACCATGAATGTTAAAAAATGTTCGAATCATTGGGCTATCAAAAATCAAATACAAACGCGATAAAATTCGTGAACTAATTTCTCATGATACATTTACGTTATCTTTCAGTGGTGGTAGATACCAATCGCTGGTATCACAAGACGAACGTTTTACCTGGCGACATCAGCATCACTATCGGCGCCGAATATGATTAATCTTTAAACATGTATTATTAAAATTATTTAATAACTAGCAATCTGCCCTCGCTTCGCTTCGGTTATAGGTTATAGTCGCTTTACCCGCGTAGTGCCCGTTCCCGTGGGAATACCGAGATAAAATATAGCCTAGTTTACGCCCTGATATTATAGCTTTCCATTGGTGAAAGAATTTTTGAAATCGGTCCAGTCGTTTTGAAGATTACCCGGAACAAACAGACAGACAGACAAAAAATTTTTAATTGCTATTGCATAGGTGTCGTGCAAATAACCGTGTGAGCATGAAAAAAGCCTATTATTTTGACATTACAAACAGACACTCCAATTTTATTTATTGGTATAGAAAACCTTTTTTTTTGTCATTATACTTCATCAAAATTAATATTTAATACGTCATTTCAAAGACAATCTCACCCTTTAATGATGAATAATATTAATTATCTCAAGATTAATGTTTTGATTAAAGAAAATAAGTTAAATAAATAGCAGTTCATTCTCTCGCGTGTACCTATAAGAATTTATTTCCTCAAAGTGTATAAACACATTGACAAATTGTAGTTATATATTTTAGTTACAATATAACGTTCTAAAATGAATTGAAGCTCAAGATTTGACTTAGTTTTTTTAAACTAATACCTGTATTAAATCGATCCCACAGTCAAACCGATAACAGGATTTTGTGGGGCTGTTTTATCAACATAATAAACTAATTTGTATTTTATAATAATTAAATAAATAAATGTCGAAGAGTATACCTTTCTATCTTTGCTATTGCCCTCACAATATAAAAAAAAAAACAGTAATTCGTGTCTAAGGTAAAGTAGATCTTTCCGTATAATGACAGTGTAAGAACACAATTCACCACCCCCTCTTACCTGTGGGTGTCGTAAAAGGCGACTCAACATCATCATTATTTCAGCCTATCGTCGTCCACTGCTAGACGTAGGCCTCCCTCATGTTACGCCACTAATTGTAAGTGCGGTCCTGTGCCGCCTGCATCCAACGACGCTCAGCAACTTTCACCAGGTCGTCGGTCCACCTAGTTGGGTTGTCCTACACTGCGTCGTTGTTTTGGAGAAGTTCCGCTGCGTAAACGACTAACTTTTCAAAAAAATTGCAAAACTCATGTGTGACAGAATCGTATTATGGAAAATATTTTCATCTACTACGTAAACGAAGACCTAATTAAAGTTAGCGTTAGCCTAAAGTATCTATACCACGCGGAAGAAGTCGCGAGCAGAAGCTAGTATTCAATAAACAGTAGATTACCTACTGTACCAAGCTAGTCAAGCCGTTTGTTATAACGTGTTATTTTTTAGTCTTTCATCCCTTGCAAATATGTATGTTATATGCATATAACACATAGTCATAGTTTACGACACCCACGGGCAAGAAATGCAATGGTTTTTTTTTTTACATAAGTATAATTTTAAAAAAGTACATAAGTATAATTTAATTAATTTACATAAGTATTAAATTAATTTAAATAAGTATTAAATTAATTTACATAAGTATTAAATTAATTTACATAAGTACTAAAATAAATTTACATAAGTATTAAATTAATTTAAATAATGTATAATAAAAAAAAAAGGAAATGCGGTGGTGAATAGTATTCATATTCCATCACCATACGGAAATGAAAGGAATATTAACCTACTAACCGCGCCTTGCTGTTTTACCCGGATAGTTCCCCTTCCCGTGGGAATTTGCAGATAAATTATAGCCTATGTGTTATTCTGATATGTAAGCTATATTATTGTGTTTCATTAAAATCCATTCAGTAGTTATTGCATGAAAGAGCAACAAACATCTTCACACCCTCACAACCTTTTGCGTTCATAATATTAGTAAGAAGTAGGACTATATCACGCAGGTTAGACGAATTTATATAGGGTTTTATTTCGAGTCCTTCACAGGCAATATAGGCAGACCACTGAAGTTAAGGAACTCTGCACTAGTGGTCGGCCCAACGAGGAAGGCGACGTGCAACATGGGTGGGTTACGGGGCTCTGCGCCGCCCCTCTGTCGCCCCGGACGGAGCCGGGCGGCAGGTGCGCTGACCTTAGCCCATCCCAAAAAAAAGGCAATATAGGTAATGGAGAATGGTATTCGTACTCATACACCACAGAGAAGTATAATAAAACACATAATTAGAACGCTAATAAAACACTTTTAATAATCACCATATACATTAACTACGTGATATTTATAACATTTTATTAAATAATGAAATAACTGGAATGACATTTGGCAAAGTGTAGATAAAGAGAGCTTTTGAATACGTACCTACACTAAATAACCAATCAATATGGGCTTTATATAAGCACTACTATGAAATGATTTCTTATCAATGGGTTGATTTTTTGATAAATATCCGTTAATTAATTAATCGTTACTGGAAAATCAGTGTGAATCAAGAATATTAGTTGATTACATGTGTATATACGTAATTTTATTTCATTGCCCAATATTTCATATAATTCAATTTTAATACATTTTATGGACATCTGATATAAATATAGTTTTATAGTGCATCAATAATAAAGCAAGAATAAATAATTATACTTTACAATCATACAATATGGAATATGAATCAATTTTATTCTTTTATCGAAAAATCAACTCTTAAATTTATAATAAATCAATAAAAATTAATATTAAAAATCACCACCTGTATTAACGCTGGTGTTGTTTTTAAATATTATTAAATAAAAAAAAACACATATAAGAAGATAATTCATTTAGAAATACTAGCTGAAATTTTTATTTAAAATCAATGCAATTAATATTTATGGAATACGAAATTTATTTAAGTACAAAACAACTATTAATCGTGTGACACACATTTATAACTTACAAAACATGGGATTATTAAAAATTAATTAAATTATGAAAATACAAAAGGAAAACAATACGTAACTAGTACCCCTAACGTTGTAGAATATGTTAAGAATTTTTAAAAAGCTACCATTGGTATCATTATTTTTATTGCATTTGGTAGCATATTAGATAGAAATCATCCCACATGATGGCAAGTGGCAATTACCGCTCATGGATCTTTGCAATATCAGGGTCACACCAGAAAAGGCGAGGTTAAAGCCTATGGATTTGACGCTCAGAACGATGTGCAGTAGCAAGATGTTGTTGCTCAAACTTCGATCGACCAGTCGACCCATTTATGATTAAGAGAAAACATGGTTCTACAGTTAATAAATGACTATTCATGAAGCTACATTAGACATTTGGTTACCCATCTATACCCTAGCAGCAGTAAGAGTCCCACTTATTTATCGCTTATCAAAGAACCAATGTATACACATATGCATTTATTATTAATTTTTATTAACAGTATAATATGGGATATAGGTATTATAAGCTGCCAAAAGGTCAAATTGTCGTAAATTAACTACAAACAGTACTTAGGGTACATAATTACTTATTACACATTAATAATAATGTTTCATCGCTGCAATATTATATAATAAAATCATTAGTGGCGTCTAGGGACGCTCGTAAGTGAATCCTTTCGTGTAACGTAAAATTGTGTAACGCTCTCGCGTAACGGTAACATTACTCACGCTTAGCACGGAAAGAGTGCGCGGTCCCATAACATCTGTATAGAAGCTTCATTCCAAAACTAATTTAGATAGAAGCGAAACTTTTGTATTACAGGGAAACATTTTAATTATTTATCAATCTCTATTGAATAATAAATAAATTGTGTACATTTACATAAAATTATGAAAACGAGAAGAGCTTAAGTTTCATTCTTCTCTGACACCCGAAGGCAGGTGATAATTTAAAACTAGGATTTTAAACTTGGTTGTGTCAAAGTGTGTGATAGATATACGTAAGTACACGATACAGGTGTCGCTTAAGCTCTTTTTCTCGCGAATTTCTCACATTGGTCACTCAAGTATCACTTCAATAATAAAAAATGTATAATTTGCTACTAATTGTAGTGCTTTTGTGTGGCAAGGGAATGTTAGCTTATGTTAAAAAAGATGTTATATCTTTTAAGTTCTGCTTGCAAAGGGATGAAACATTATATTAAGTTGGTAACATCATTTGTTTACTCTTCCCCTTGTCCAGCCGAGTCTAGGATAACCTCGAAGGAGAATGGTTGGAAGAGGTAGCCCTCGCCGGCGTAGAACTTGCTCTGGAACTCCACCCTACAAAATAATTATACTAATGTAATTATAGTTCAATACTGCTAAATAATAAATTATATTAATAATAGGTTTTATCATCATCATCATCATCATTCAACCACTCACCGTCCACTGCTATAGGTTTCCCCATAGAATGCCACATGGGGCAGTAATTCTTTGTTGGAGTTATTGCGATGGTACGATTGATGTTTTTTTTAATGGAGTTGTCATCTCAACTAATGCAGTGCCACTGCTGGGCTCGATCCTCCTCTAAATGAGAAGGAAACTGAACTACTATACCACACTGGTCAGACGTGTTGGCATAGGGTTTTATATCGAGTTTTCCTTCTCTTGGCATAGATATTATTTGCATATTAGTCGTCTTTTATGACACCCACGGGTAAGATAGGGTGTGAATTGTATTCTTACTCCGCCACCACACGGCAAGTGGATCGATAATAAAAATTGTATGATGGATTTATTGTAGTAATCCCACCAAATATTTCCACCATTGCAATCCCTATAAATCATAAAATCCGCAGCAAATGTATTTAGAAAAGATAAACAGAAGTTGCTAAAATGCCCGAATCATCACAAATATCAGGTTGACCGAGCTTCGCTCGGAGTATTTTTGTAGCATTTATTTAGATATATATTAATAAAAAATAAATAATGAAAATTATATAAAAAATTACAAAAAGATAATAGTAATAACACCGAGATTCGATCCGACGCCGATTGTCGCCGATGTCAAAAATAAAACGAAACCTGACTACTTCGCCACTGAGCTATCGTAACTCATGACATTGATGGCAAAATTTGAATTCATATTCTTTTAAAATTTAATGTCATTATATAGTCTGCCAAAAACACTGACAAAACAACATTTTACGTACGAGCACTGGCATTCTTCTGGCAAATTCAACAGCACCAACTACGAACGCCAAACCATGTGCCAAGCGTGGGTATTATGGTATTATAGTGGAGATACCTATATCCAACGATGCCCGCCGATAGACTGATGATGGGTGATGACTTAGAACGGTACGTACCAATGCAAACGCAGTGTATGCAGGAAGGCAGAAAGTCCCTCCATCAACACTAGGATGGAGACCGAGATGGCTGCCCATCCAGCAAACACCACATATAGGAATATACCACCCTGGTAACCGCGGGACATCAGACCTGTAATAGACCATCATGACTAAAATATGTTAAGATAACAAAAGTGAAAAAGTTTTTTGAGCTATTCTCAAGAACTATTGGCATTTGATAAAAATTATTCTATTAATTAACCTATCTATGTCAACTAGCTAGGACATAGACAAGTTACAACATAGCTAGTTATTACCTATTCATGGCAGATAAGTTGTCTATATCAAATAACTTCTTCTTAGGGCTGTTGTGGCATAGGGTTGCCCCTTTGTCAATGAAATGCGGTATTAAGATTTCATGGTATTAGATTAAGATCGGTATTCGTATTAAACTAAATAAATGTACGTTTGTACGTATATCTACCCTGTTTCTATTTCTAGAAGCATTGATTGTCTGGGATTTTGGGAAAACTATAATCTAATATTATTGATTTTCATTAATTTTACCAATACTTTATAATGGGGTAAGCGACTTTATGTAGTGGGGTAATGATTCATTTATGTCAAATAGATTGTCTATGCCACATAACCTGTTTATTTCAAATAACATATTTACTATGTTAAATATATATTTGATGAGTGTGCCCCAACAAGAATATAATACTTAAACTTAAAGAAAAGTAATATGTAGACATAGATTAGATAGAGATAATAGATTTTGCAGGACACAAAAGTAAGCAAAATATATCAACTACAATAAATTTAATATTCAATATCTATACCAATAAATAAAATTGGAGTGTCTGTTTGTAATGTCAAAATAATAGACTTTTTTCATGCTCATACAGTTATTTGCACGACACATATGCCTAAAATAGCGATTAAAAATTTTTTGTCTGTTTGTCTGGCTGGACCGATTTCAAAAATTCTTTCACCAATGGAAAGCTATAATATCAGGGCGTTAACTAGGCTATATTTTATCCCGGTATTCCAACGGGAACTACGCGGGTAAAACGACTAAAACCGAAGCGAAGCGAGGGCGGGTTGCTAGTACCTTTATACAATAAAACTATTTTTACAGATTTTAATGTTTCTGCATTGAATTTTTAACATACTTCAAAAAAAGGGAGTGTGCCCAATTGGACTGATGTTGTTATTGTATCTATGTTACACGATTGGTCATTCTTTTTATTTGGTACATAATACTTTAGTGGTGGTCCCCCATAAAAATTTGATCAAGATCTGACCATTAGTTACCCTAATAATACGTATTTAATTCATTTCGACGATATTTTTGTTACATTGAAGTCAGTCGTACTTAGTTCAATAGTTTTGTTTTTTCTTTTGGAGTCGGTTTCTATTTGATAAAATTTTGTATTACTATTATCCTGATGTTTTGGATACTTTTTAACATTAATGAAGTATCTCCCGTTCCTATTTCAGTTCTTCGTAAAAACAGTTTTCTCTATCAGAAATCATTATTGATTATACCTTTCCTGAGCAGCATGTTCCATGCGACCTCGGCGAGCTGCGCGTGCGCAAGTGACAGGGCCCACAGTCGCAGGTAAGACGCCGTGTGGGAGATGCTGCCCAGCACATACTCGATCGTGTGGATGGCCTGTAAAAACATCAAAATATAGTTACAGTAGCGATTAAACAACATTGTAACGTTATAATGTTATAAAATAGAGATCTTACAACATTGTGACGTCACAATGTTGTATGATCTATGCTCAAGGAGTTGAATTTTATCAATTGTCGTGTTAAACATCGAAACAATGACCTTTATAGTGAATGATAATTGTTATGAGTCTGGGTGTAATTTGTGTCCGTTAATTATAATATGTTTGTAAAGTCCCCAATACGTTAATTTCCTTAATACAGAATTATGTCTTTTTTTTTAAACAAATGTCATCTTTGTATTCACACAAATTGTAATAGAAATAAGATTGACTTTTATATACAAGCAATCAGCTCAGCGTCATTACCTGATGGATGAATACTTCAGTGATGTCCTCGTCGTGATGCGCTTGCGCCGGTGGGGCCGCACCACCAGCATTACCATTCTCCGCAGCGCCTTCAACTGGCTGATGTCCCTGACGCTGAAACAATAACGTATTTGATTAAAAGACTACGCAGATGGCGTAGTGGTTAAGATACCGTTCTACCGTGCCAGTGTCATAGGTTCGAACTCACGCAGGGCAACACTTTGTGCGATCCACAAATTGTTATTCCGAGTCTGAACGTTATTTGTGTCCATTAATCGTAACATCTCCCGCAATATAAGGTTTATTTCCTCGGTGCAGGGTGTCATCATCTTATAAAAAAAAAATATTTTTTCTGTTTCTTTCTCTTTACAATCCATATACAATTCTTCTCAACGATGGCAATAAAGTTGATTTAATATATGATCTATTATTAATGGTCAAATAATTATTGACTGCACTACTGATAGCGTAGTAGTTAAAATACCGATCCATCGTGGCGGTGTCGTTGGTTCAAATCCCATGTAGGACAACACTTTTTACGATCCACAAATTGTTGTTGTTAGTTTGGATATTATTTGTGTCTGTTAATTATATGTTTGTAAAGTCCAGTGCAATACAAAAAACCCTAATTCAGGGGGTTGTCTTTAATTAAAAAAAAAACTAATTCCTTTTAAACGGCTGGACAGATTTGGATCAAATCTTAACTCATCATCACACTGCAACTTTTTTAAAATAACTACTTCGCCATTTGTACAGTCGTATTGCACAGGTGGAGTAGTAGCCATTCCTGCCGTGGGTTCAATTCCCACGTAGGAAAATACTTTGTGAGATACACTAATTATTGTCCAGAGTAAATACTGTACTGTAAAAAAAAGTATTAGAAGAAAATGCTCACCGCCAACTATCCATAAAAGGTAAAGCAATAGAAAAAAACATATATTAGAATATGATTCTTAGGATAGATAACTATATTAAAAGAACTGGTTTTTATTGCCTTTGAAGGCACACTACAAACAAGATGATACAAGATGATTTCAAACGTCACTATTCAGTCACTATTCTTCTACTATACTATGGTAATAGTACTCACAGCTCTCTCTTTCTGTTCCTTCCTGATGAAGTACGGCTTGCCGAACAACATAACTGGCACGCACAGCAGTGCAATGATCACAAATAGCTGAAAACAGAAATGATCCATTTAATAACTCTTAAGGAAAATATCCCTCCATGTTCCCCACCACCTATCTTGCGAATGGATCTCGTAAAAGAGGACTTAAGGTATACTCTGTCACCGCACGGATACTATAGTATATCCGTGCGGTGACAGAGTCGATGATGATCGATGTTAGAAAAACATCGATGTCAACATCGACAGCCCAACATCGATGTTACGATATTTCTCGTGGCAAATTTTGATGACCTTTTTTTTTTAGGAAATCTGTCGAATATTTTTGACATCGATATTACGACGATGAAATCTTCCAGGCAAATTTTGTTTTTTTTAGGAAATCTGTCGAATATTTTTGACATCGATGTTACGACGATGAAATCTTCCAGGCAAATTTTGATGAGCTTTTTTTTATAGGAAATCTGTCACATATTTTTGATATCGATAGTAAAATTTTTTTTAGGAAATTTCGTTCTGCTCCTAGTAACATCGATGTTACGATGTTTTGCCTATAGCAACATCGATGTTTTAACATCCTTTCAACATCCTTTTTCCTTTCAACATCGATCATCCCTACGGTGCGGTGACAGAGTAAGAATACAATTCACCACTCCCTATCTTGACCGTGCATGTTGTAAGACTACTAGGGGATATAATATGCATATAACATCTGTGCAGGAGAAGGAAAACTCGAAATAAAACCCTATATCAACATGTCTGACCAGCATGGTATAGTAGGTCAAATTCCCTTCCATTGTGGAGGAAGCCCGAGCCCAGCGGTGGGACGTATGTGGGCTGCGATTAAGGTATGCGGGTAATATCTATGCAAGAGAAGTAAAACTCGAAATAATATCCTATACCAATTCGTCTAACCAGCGTGGTATAGTAGGTCAATTTTCGTTGCATTATAGAGGAGGCTCGAGCCCAGCAGTGGGACGTATATGAGCTGAAATGATGAGGATGTGCGTGGACTGCTGTCCACTACATATGTGATTCTCTTAACTAATTTATTCATCACCCACGGCAACAAAGTAGACATGCGTCCGCTATAGCAAAACGTAACCGAAAACGGTTACATGCCTCTAACGTATCGTATCGGTATTGATATAACTAATAATGGCTATCAGTTATCTAGCTACAAACAACTGACAACGACGCGACGTTGTCAACTAACAATAGTACAACAATGATTGTTCAGGTGCTGTGATTCTTGTTTCGCTACGTTGATAACCGAACGATCACCAATAAACTTAACTTTGGTAATTTAATTTATACTCTACTTTGGTAATCTATACCAATAAATAAAATTGGAGTGTCTGTTTGTAATGTCAAAATAATAGACTTTTTTCATGCTCACACGGTTATTTGTACGATACCTATGCCTAAAATACAGATTAAAAAAATTTTGTCTGTCTGTTCTGGGTAATCTTCAAAACGGCTGGACCGATTTCAAAAACTCTTTCACCAATGGAAAGCTATAATATCAGGGAGTAATCTAGGCTATATTTTATCCCGGTATTCTTTTTCTTTTTTTTTTTTTATTGCAAGTAGTGGCAAACGAGCAAACAGTACACCTGATGGTAAGTGTTGCTGCCGCTCATGGACCTTTACAAGGCCGCTGCCTACCGCGAAGAAAAGTAAAGGGAGTGTGAATGCGTGCATTTAGGCTCGGTGATAACAAAGGCACCACCAAAACCCTCCACAGGCAAACACCCTCAGAAAGTAGGGCTTCCGGCTCTCTCGCTCACCGAACGAAGCGCAGTAACAGATTGCTACTACTCAGACGTCGATTTTCTGCGAGAACGTGGTACTACCCCGGTCGGACCGGCCCGCGGCTGTAGACAGATAACTGTCGACAGTGTGGTCCTACCACTATTCGCCACTACACGTTCCCACGGGAACTACGCGGATAAAACGACTAAAACCGAAGCGAAGCGAGGGCGGGTTGCTAGTTTAAACTATAATTGTAAAGTGGTTTTGTTTCTCGTTGCTATCGTAGGCATACTACGCAATGTTCACTGTAGTTAAACCTATGAAAGGTTATAATGGTTAAACCGTGCATTAATAGAAATGAGATCGCGATTATTTTACGCGTATTATATCGATATTTGGCAACGATTATCCATATCGATATTGACACCAAATAAACGGTTAGTAACCGTTGCCATAAATAGCCAGTAACGCCCTTGTCTAAAAGTAAGCATTGTGTTTGTACATGAATATCTCGACTTACGCTACCACGTTTTACGCGAATTCAAAGATACGATTTTCATAATAATATCTGATGTTTACGCAAGTATTTTAAGCATTTTAAATATCGTATACGATGACTTATTGCACGTGACACATCTTAGTCCGCCCGTGACCATGAACGCTGCAAAGTGTTCGAAACGTCGGTCAATCAAAAATCAAATACAAACGCGATAAAATACGTAAAGTAGTTTTATTTAAAACTAGCAACCCGTCCTCGCTTCGCTTCGGTTTTAGTCGTTTTACCCGCGTAGTTCCCGTGGGAATACCGGAATAAAATATAGCCTAGTTTACGTCCTGATATTATAGCTTTCCATCGATGAAAGAATTTTTGAAATCGGTCCAGGCGTTTTGAAGATTACCCGGAACAAACAGACAGACAGACAAAAAAAATTAAAGTGATTTTTAAGCATGTGTATAGTGCAAATAACCGTGTAAGCATGAAAAAAGTCTATTATGTTGACATTACAAACAGACACTCCAATTTTATTTATTGGTATATATACGCGGTTTTCTTCGAGCTCTCAGGTCTTAGGTTTACTTTTTCATTCATATTTTTGTTTTATCTAACGTCATCAACTCTGTCATATATAGACTCCCACTGCTGGGATCAGGCCTCCTCCATAATGGGAGGCGAATTGACCTACTCGTGCGTGGAATACGCTGGTCTGAACTGTTGGAACAGGGTTTTATATCGAGTTTTCCTTCTCTTGCACATATTTAATATGCATATACCCACCCTTAGTTGTCTTTTACGATATCCATGAGCGAGGAGCGCACGAGGGAGTGGTGAATTGTATTCCTAATTTGTCACCACACCGAAAAAAAAGAGGGATATAAGAGGATATATTACCTTCTGTATGGTCATCTGTCCAGCATACATAAAATCATCGCACTTGGGTCTTGGGTTCTCGTCATGTTTAAACAGCATCATGTTGATGAAGGTGATCAGGATTGATGGCGCACAATACCCGCTCGTCTTCACAGTCTCTGTGAACGAAAGAATTTTTGATGTGAAACCTCTATAGGCGAGGGTAAACCTGACCGTTGGCGTGGCGTTACAGGTCGTGGCGAGGCGTCGCCACGCTATATGATAGTAAGTGAAGTGCCGATTATCACAGTAATATCGTCAGAGGCATCCAATATAATTGTTATATTATTAAAGAAATCACTGATTAAGAGAATTGAGTTATCAAAATTTAAAATATTTTTGAATTTCTACTACTTGTATTTAATTAAAATAAATGTTTATTGAATAAAAATCATCATTTTCTGGAAAAAAAAATCATATTACCTCCTGTCCTTATGCCTTTTCGCATCTGCCAGGGGTCCTAAGCGACGTCTCATTTTTTTTAATTCAAAGGTTCTATAGTACCTGAATGTTTTCTGATGTTTACGCGTGTATTCATCATCATCTCAACCCATATACGTCCCATTGTTGGGCTCGGGCCTTCCCCACTATAGGAGGGCAATTGACAAATCACATCCAAACTCAGAACAACAATTTCTGGATCTCACAAAGTATTGTCCTGCGTGGGATTCGAACCCGCGACACTGCTACGGTAGGTCGGTATCTTAACCACTACACTATCTGTGCAGCCATTAATTGTATATATAAGAGAAGGAAAACTTTAAATAAAACCCTTTACCAACCTGTCTAATCAGCGTGGTTATAGTCAACTTGCCTCCCATTTTGGAGACTAGCAATGTGCTGAGACGAAATTATACAAATGAACTTACCATCGTTGTTGATGAAATCTGGTGGATTGGGTCCGTATGAGGTCCACTTAATGAACATAAGCAGCACCATGTAGAAGAACAGCAAAACGAGGAACAGGATCTGAGGGATGAACTCTACGTAGATGCTGATGCGTCGCTTGAAGTATCTGCAAAATATCCAGTGTGATTATCTGTGACCAAGACTTTTCATCCTCGAACAATCCATAACAGCAAATATAATTTTATACCACGTTTTTTGGGACAACGTCCTACACTAAGACAATAATCCTTGTATTTTAGAAGCATATGTAGGAGGGACTTTATAACCGTATGATTAACGGACACAAATTACAACCAAACTCAGAACAACAATTTGTGGATCGCACAAAGTGTTTTCCTGCGTGGGATTCGAACCCCCGACACTGGCACAGTAGGTATCTTAAACACAACGCCATCTGTGCCGCTCATATGTATACCAATAAATAAAATTGGCGTGTCTGTTTGTAATGTCAAAATAATAGGCTTTTTTCATGCTCACATGATTATTTGCATTATACACATGCCTAAAAATCACTTTATAATAGATCAATTTCCCTCCCGTTGTGGAGCAGGCTCGAGCCCAGTAGTGAGACGTATATGAGCTATGATGATGATGATTCCAGCCAAACAAGTTTCATTCCTTTAAAGCTTAGTATATTCTTTCATTTCCAGCAGTTTCTTGATCATGAAGAATGATATATCCAGCTCGCTCCGGGAACGTTACAGTGAGAGACTCAACACTGCTTTCCTTGTAACGTTACAGGAAGGAGACGGAATATAAAACCGATGCGCCTTCTTTATATACGGTATTCATTTGTGATGAAATACCTAAATTGGTTTCTTGTAACTGTTATAATACCTTTTATTGTCCGCCAATTGCATGGAAATCCGCATTCCTTAAGAGTTTCTCCTTCATCGATACATTATTATTACATAATATAATTATTTTAAAACATTATACAATACAAATTAAACTTGTCAGTAATACTCAAAAACTTATATCAAAATTGCTATCAATAGCCATATTAACATAAACATCTAACCATTTATAATGAAAAAGTAGTGGATTTTCAAAGTCAAACACTGAATAAATTATAGCTTAAAATAGTCAAACATACGCTTAAATAGAACACTCAACGAAAGAGTAAAAAGTAATGAAGTTAAGAAAAAAAATTAAAAAATAAAACTACATATATGAAAAAAACAATGCAAAATAGTCGACCGCGACCAGATCGATAATAAAAAAAAAATTGCTAAAAATGTTAGTGGGATTAATTCTATAAATTATTATATTTCCACAATTTTTACGTAAGAATACAATTCTTGGCCGCGGATGTTGTAAAAGACGACTTAGTAATATAATACATATATAACATCTGTCGAAGAAAAGCAAAACTGTCCAGAGTACTTAGATCAATTTTTCTCTTATTGTGAAGGACGCGCGAGCCCAGCAGTGGGATGTAAAGCTGAGATTATGATGATGATAATATTTTCATCTTGATAAAATAATCCAACATTTTGAAGTTCCCAAAAATAGAATTTTAAGACTCTGTTACATAGATATATTACATGTGAAGCAAATAGAAGTTAGATGGTAGAGAGAGAGAGAGAGAGAGAGAGAGAGAAGTGTGAAGTCACTTACACATGGTTCCATAGCGAGAGGCAGACACCAAACAACATGTGGAACACACCAATGATGATGGAGATCTTCATCTTGTAAGCGTTCATGAAGATAATCTTATTTGCCGACGCGAGCTAGAACATCAATTTTTATTATTATATTTAAGTTAAATAATTTAACTAGCTGACCCAACAGACGTTGTTCTGTTCAAATAAATTAAAAGAAATTCTCAGCAGCGCCACATACCGGATGCAATTGTGAATCTAAACCATTCTCGAATCCCCTCCTCAGTCACACAAAAATTTCATCAACATCGGTCCAGCCGTTTAGGAGGAGTTCAGTGACATACATACATACACAAGAAATTTATATATAAAGACTTAATTCGTATATTCGAACTAGCCCAGGTATAGCTTAGGCTTCAATATATTATACTAAGTTATAAGAAGAAATAATATTTTAAGTTGTTCTAAATAAATTTCAAGCCTGACCATTGAACTTGTCACCCATTTAGATCTCAGTAGGAGTGGTAGGACCACACTGTCGACAGTTATCTGTCTACAGCCGCGGGCCGGTCCGTCCGGGGCAGTACCATGCTCTCGCAGAAAATTGACGTCTGAGTAGTAGCAATTCGTTACTGCGCTTCGTTCGGTGAGCGAGAGAGCCGGAAGCCCAACTTTCTGAGGGTGATTGCGTGTGGAGGGTTTTGGTGGTGCCCTTGGTATCACCGAGCCTCAATGCACGCATTCACACTCCCTTCGCTTTCTTCGCGGTAGGCAACGGCCTTGTAAAGGTCCATGAGCGGCAGCAACACTTACCATCAGGTGTACTGTTTTGCCACCGTTTGCAATAAATAAAAAAAAAAAATCATGTCTTTTGTCATTGAAATCAATAACCAAGACATACAAGTATATCTGCGCGTTTGCCACCGTTTGCAATAAAAAAAAAAAATAAAAAAAATCACTTCTTTTGTCATTGAAATCAATAACCAAGACATACAAGTATATCTGCGCGTTTGCCACCGTTTGCAATAAAAAAAAAATCACTTCTTTTGTCATTGAAATCAATAACCAAGACATACAAGTATATCTGCTCGTTTGCCACCGTTTGCAATAAAAAAAAAAATCACTTCTTTTGTCATTGAAATCAATAACCAAGACATACAAGTATATCTGCGCGTTTGCCACCGTTTGCAATAAAAAAAAAATCACTTCTTTTGTAATTGAAATCAATAACCAAGACATACAAGTATATCTGCTCGTTTGCCACCGTTTGCAATAAAAAAAAAAATCACTTCTTTTGTCATTGAAATCAATAACCAAGACATACAAGTATATCTGCTCGTTTGCCACCGTTTGCAATAAAAAAAAAATCACTTCTTTTGTCATTGAAATCAATAACCAAGACATACAAGTATATCTGCTCGTTTGCCACCGTTTGCAATAAAAAAAAAATCACTTCTTTTGTAATTGAAATCAATAACCAAGACATACAAGTATATCTGCTCGTTTGCCACCGTTTGCAATAAAAAAAAAATCACTTCTTTTGTCATTGAAATCAATAACCAAGACATACAAGTATATCTGCTCGTTTGCCACCGTTTGCAATAAAAAAAAAATCACTTCTTTTGTCATTGAAATCAATAACCAAGACATACAAGTATATCTGCTCGTTTGCCACCGTTTGCAATAAAAAAAAAATCACTTCTTTTGTCATTGAAATCAGTAACCAAGACATACAAGTATATCTGCTCGTTTGCCACCGTTTGCAATAAAAAAAATCACTTCTTTTGTCATTGAAATCAATAACCAAGACATACAAGTATATCTGCTTATTTGCCACCATTTGCAATAAAAAAAAATCACTTCTTTTGTCATTGAAATCAATAACCAAGACATACAAGTATATCATAATATTGAACTTCGCTCTCATTTTATTAGGGTTCCGTATCCAAGGGGTAAAAACGGGACCCTATTACTAAGACTTCGCTGTCTGTCCTTGCGTTTGTCTGTCACCAGGTTGTATCGCAAGAACCGCGATAGCTAGACAGTTGAAATTTTTATAAATTATGTATTTCTGCTGCCGCTATAACAACAGATATTGAAAATAAAATAAATATTTAAGGGGGGCTCCCATACAACAAACGCGTTTTTTATAGATAATGGTACGGAACCCTTCGTGCGCGACTCCGACTCGCACTTAGCCGGTTTTATTTATATTTTTGATGGGATAAGAATACAATTCATTACTTCCTCTCTTAACCGTGGGTATAGTAGCAGACGACGAAGGGATATGATACACAGAAAACCGCGTTCCAAGGGAAGGAAAAGTGCATAAAACCCTATACTAACCCGCCTGACTAGCGTGGTATAGTAGGTCTATTTCCCTTCGGTTGCATTGGAGGCTCGAGCCCAGCAGTGGAACGTGTCTGAGCTGTGATGATGATGACGTAGTCTTTAAATAAAGCAAAAAAAAAAGAAAGAAAAATATGTCTCTCACCTGCCAAACAGGATCAATACCAAACGGATAAGGTGTTTGCAGGTAGTCAATCGAGTTAGGATTTAATTGCAGCAGCTTGTTTGTCGTAAGCGTAGACTCGTTGTAATTGTTACGCCAAGACGAGCCGAAGACGTTCAATGACTTGGAGAATATATCGTTATACATCAAACCCGTGTACATTGAGAACAAACCCATTAGTAGTATGATATAACGACCGCCGAAGAATATGTTCCAGATCTGTTGACAATATTTTTTATTAATACTAGCCGACCGACCCAACAGACGTTGTCTTGTTCAAATAAAATAAAAGGATTTCTCTTTGAAATTGACAGCAGCGCCATCTACCGGGTCCAATTGAGAATCTAAACCATTCTCGCACCCCCTTGAATACACACAAAAATTTCATCAACATCGGTCCAGCCGTTTAGGAGGACTTCAGTGACATACACACAAGAAATATAGAGATTATTTATTATTATTATCCGTGTGGTGATGGAGTAAGAATACAATTCACCACCCCCTTTCTTGCTCGTAAAAGACTACCAAGTTATAATTCGCAGATAATATCTATGCAAGAGAAGGAAATCTCGAAATAGAACCCTATATCAAACCGCCTGACCAGCGGGATTATAATGGGTCAATTTCTCTTCTATCGTGAAGGAGGCCCGAGCCCAGCAGTGGGACATATATAAGCTGTGATGATAATGATTTTGCCAGAATATTCAGAATAGTCCAATTAATATTAATAATTAGTTCGTCAGTTTAGTCCAATTAATTATAATAAATAATTGTTGGACTTGACTTTGACTGCATAGTGGTTAAGATTACCATGATAAATGTCATGGGTTCCCATGCAAGACAATCCTCTGTGCGATCCAAAAATAGTTGTTCCAAGTCTGGATATTATTTGTCTTTTAAATCATGTATGTAAAGTCATCCAGTAGATCATGTCCTTAGTACCGGGTATTGCTTTTTATAAAAAAATCCTTGATCCCAGAATACTTGATGTCTACTACTATTAATAGACCATCTATCTATCTATACGTCAGCCCATAAGCATTCCCTGTTGGACATTGGACTTACTAAAAGAAGAATAAGTCCATAATCTTCAAGATTATCAGACACGTTCGCGATCGCAACAGTTAAAGGCTCTGAAAGTGCTATTCCTCATTCACCTGATCATGACCTCAGCCAATTTTTACGACTACCACACCAGCAGGGTCGCTGTCAATCAAATATTAAAGGTAAAAATAAAAATATTCGCCTACGTAAGAAAATAATGTATTACACTAGTTATGACGTCACAATGACATCATTACGTTGATTTTCAGCAATACATCAATTATTTCTGACAGTATCGACATCTGCAACTATGGTATCAGAATCTAAAAATTACTAAAACACTTTGTAATTAATTTCGATTGTTAATAACCTTCGTGTGGTGACGGAGTAAGAAAACAATTCACCATCCCCCCCTCTTGTCAGTGGGTTCGAATACCACGTAGACAACACTTTGTGTGATCCCCAAATTGTTTTGAGTCTGGATGTAATTTGTGACCGTTATTTATGTTTGTAAAGTCCCCCCGCAACATAAGGATTATTACCTTATTGCAGGGTGTTTTGTTTATAAAAAAAAGCAATAAAAAAAAGATCCTCACCTCAGAGTCAATTTTCTTGGCCTGCAACGGTTTCTCCTTATAGCACATCCAAAAACCGAAGGCTGCCATGAGGGCGCCGTGGCCCAAGTCACCGAACATCACCGCGAATAGGAACGGGAATGTTATGATCGTGTACGGTGCTGTCAAATATTAAAAGTAGTTTAAAAAAAAGATAAGTCATGCTTTTAACAACAGACTGAAGCAAAAAGTATAACAAATAAATTTGTAAGCATCCAACACTTCCCTGCGATTTTCAACAAGATAAATAAAAGAAAACTAAAATCTAAAACTAGGACTTACAGCGGAGAGGGTTTTTTCCTAAAACTAAAGGGTTAGGTACTAAAAATTTCGCGACTAAAAAGCAACGGGGATGCTCTTACCAGGATTAACTTCTCTGTAGGTGGCAACTCCGTACGCATAGATAAGGTTTTGAAAGGCAGACGTGAACTTATTTGTACGGTTATATGTCGGTGGGTCTTCTAAAGTCTCCATGCGATTCAGGATAGGAGGAACTGAGCTTCCACTGCGTTCCTAATACAAATAAAATGGTATGAAACATAGGTTAAATATTTAACGACAATTAGAAACTAGGTATTACTCATAAACACGGCAGTACAAAAACTTCAAGACCATACCCAAGAAACTGCACTAGAAAAGTTTCAAAAGATCTAACTATCATCATCTTGGTCTTTTGGGTAATGCACACAAAATCTCAAAAAAGTCAGAATTAATCAGAATGCGAAGATTTTTTGTGGATATAATGCGGTCATTTCGTTTTTGACAGGTTATAGTCGGGATATACCCCGTTGGAAACATCCAGCTTGAGGAAAAATCAACATACGGCTCCCAATTCTGCCATATTACCTCCCCATCACAAATTGGACTGATTTCTGGACTTTAATGGGGTAGTTGAGTCTAAGCCTGAAACTCGTTTATATCAAATAAACTTACAGTTCCTCTCCTCAAAGCTAGTTGGATGGTCTCCATGTCCAGCGCTGGCACCCAGCACTCGGCGATAAGACACTTTTGCGTCACATCCAAGTTGAATAAGTTCAGTGTATGATATATTGCCTTAATCTTGCGTACTTTGACGAACCAGTTCTTGATGTTCTTGGCGGCTGCTACAAGTACTCGGTGGCGATGATCTTGCGTTTGACCCAATACCTGTGAGAGAGTTACGGTTATTTTACTTTAAATGCCTCTTCGAAAGTTAACGTGTCGTATCGAAAAAGAAAACCTTTGGCGATCATCGTACCGTCTAAAAATCTGCCATTTGATTTTTGTTTCGGATAGCTAGTTATCGTTTAAACAGACGCCGTAATGTGTTAAATTGAAGGTGTCGGATTGTTTAAACAAAACGAAAGATGCGTCTTTGTCCAATTAGGGGCTATGGTCACAGAATAAGAACACTCCAGCGCTCAAAAGCAGGAGAGCACAATGAGTCATTAGATTTCATAGTGTCCTCACTTACCCGCACACATTTTGAAAAAAAAAAAATGCGGTGAAGATCAATATGAACAAAGAAACCAATCATAATCATTATCACAGTTTGTAAGGATAAGCCCCACTGCAGGACTCGAGTCTCCTCCAGCATAAGAAAGAAACTGACCTACTATACCGTGCTTATTATTAATATATGACTTTATTTCGAGTTTTCTTTGTTTAACATAAATGTTACCAGCCTTAGTCGCCTTTTATAACACCCACAGATAAAAAAAGGATGGTGAATTGTATTATTACTCTTTCACCAGACGGAAATGAGAGAATAAACCAAAGATAATACAAAAATATCACGTTAAGATAAAAAGTATCCCTATCTTGTCCATGGTTGTCGTAAAAGAAGACTAAGGGACATGATACGCATATAACATCTATGTAAAAGAAGGAAAACTTGGAACAAAACCCTATACCAACCTATCTGACCATCGTGGTATATTAAGGTCAATTTCGCTCCTATTGTGGAGGAGGCTCGAGCCCAGCAGTGGGATGTGAATAGGAAGTAACAACAGGACAATTGAACCTACAATTTTTCTAATGGAAATTTTATACGGCGAATCTACCATAAAACATAGAACATATAACCCCAACAGGTGATTTCAGACACAAATTACTATAATGTCTTATTTGGACCACAAATAGTTCTAAATCATTACACTAATGACACAAAATCATTTGACAAATGAAATAATGTACAAGGCATTTATTTAATAGTTTCTGAATATAGACATCGGTTAACGATTTGCTTAACATTTTGAATTAAATATGAATCAACACCACTGAGGCAATTCTCGTCATACGAATAACTCACGAAGTTGAAATGAAAATTTGATTCGAAACTTTTTACAAACGGGCCGGGAACGTCCCCTTTACGAAGTTGAAATGAAAATTTGATTCGAAACTTTTTACAAACGGGCCGGGAACGTCCCCTTTAAGTTGTACACGTAATTCTAACGCCAATGATCGAGAAATAATTGGCACAACTTCTTCAAAGTAGTTCGAATTGGAATACTTATATTAGCTTCGTGATCTTTTCATATGATGAGAATTGCCTATTATTACATCTATACCAATAAATAAAATTGAAGTGTCTGTTTGTAATGTCAAAATAATAGGCTTTTTTCATGCTCACTCGGTTATTTGCACTATACATATGCCTAAAATACACTTAATATTTTTTTTGTTTGTCTGTCTGTTTGCTCCGGGTAATCTTCAAAACGGCTGGACCGATTTCAAAAATTCTTTCACCAATGGAAAGCTATAATATCAGGGAGTAAACTAGGCTATATTTTATGCCGGTATTCCCACGGGAACAACGGGGATAAAGCGACAGAAACCGAAGCGAAGCGAGGGCGGGTTGCTAGTTTTAAATATTTTCTAATATATTATTATAAGGGCTGGTTTGCCGTGTGGTGACGGAGTAAAAATATAATTCACTAATTAATCTTGCCCCTGAGAGTCTACGCAACAGCATAGAAACTCGAAATAAAACCTTATACCAAAACGTCTGACCAGTGTGATATAGTAGGTCAATTTGCCTCCGATCGTGGAGGAGACTTGAGCCCAAGAGTGGGGCGTATATCATCATATCATCATCATATCAGCCCATATACGTCCCACTGTTGGGCTCGGGCCTCCTCCACAATGGAAGGGTAATTGACCTACTATACCACGCTGGTCAGACGTGTTGGTATAGGGTTTTATTTCGAGATTTCCTTCTCTTGCATAGATGTTATATGCGTTTTATATCCCTTAGTCGTCTCGTACGATCACCCACGGGTAAGATAGGGGGTGGTGAATTGTATTCTTACTCCGTCACCACACGGACGACGGGCGTATATAAGATAGGGAGGGTCTATAAAAAGCGAAGCGATATTATGATAATATGTGCGATTGGAAATGTGTACTTGTTTTCGTGTGGCTCAAAAATAAGGTTGGTCGCTAACCTTTCCTTACTAAAAAGTATCGTAAAAATGGTTGAGGGGATCTATTCAAATCATTTATTATGTATAAACCCCGCGAGGGCACTTACATATTGTCATTTTTTTTTACATTTTAATTTAAATTACTACCGGATCGGAACGCGACCGCACTGAGAAGATCCGGCAAGAAACTCAGTGGGATTGTCTTTTTTTAATTCATTTACTACTTTTTTTTATTTAAAATTATATACAGCAACATGCCTATTAATGGCTCCAGTGTGATGCCTTTCGAACAATGATATAGTTGTTAAATATAATGAAAAATTACCATGGCTGGACCAGATCCCGCAAACGGTACCTATCTAGTAAATAACATAACTGCATCATCTCATCGAGCCTCGTCGATAGAAGGAGAGATATTGACCAACATTACGCTGATCAGACGGGTTGATTGTTGGTTTTGAGTTTTCCTTCTATAGCATAGACGTTATACGCATATTATATCCCTCAGTTGTATTTTACGACATCCACGGACAAAATAGGGAGTGGTGAATTGTATTCTTACTCCGTAACCACACGGATAACTATGCCTTAGCAATTCTAAAATTAATATATTGCCAAGGTAAGCGTAACTGTGGATACTGTTTGTTAAAATAACTCTTAACATGTTGATAATGAGAAAACCTCGATACGAAGTAAACGTAACCAATAATTATAATAATGCTGTTATTATGCAGATATTTGCATGAATTAATGACAAAGCCTAGCGTGTAACCTTCAATTTTGTTGCACACCGACCATTATGCCAACTATTATGTTATTTTATGACACTTGCAAGTATGTCATAGATCTTATAATATTCAGATAAGGCTTGAAAATTAAAATATTAATTAAATTTACGTCTATAGTCTAACATTTATCTTTCATTCTCCACTAATGAGAGAAAACCGTTAGAAAGAAAAGGACAATCATATCATTATCGCAGCTCCTTTACGGCCTATTTTTGAGCTCAAGCCTCCTCCACAAGAAGAGTGCAAATTAACCTACTATACCACGCTGGGTTGGTAACCTTATACCCACCCGTCTCAATTAAACCCTTTTTATTTCGAGTATTCTCTCTTGCTTAGATGTTAAATACATATTTAACCCTATCTCGCTCGTGGATGTCGTCAAAGATAATATGTATATATATACCATCTTGTAAGATTAGGAAAACTCGTTATTAAACCCTATACCAACATGTCTGACCAGCATGGTATAGTATGTCTATTTCGCTCCTATTGTGGTTTGAGCCCAACAATGAGACGTGTATGATCTAAAACGGTATAATGAGGTATATTAACTCCAAAATGGAACATAGATTCAGATTTTAACATAATAGCGCATCAAGTCACAGATTTACTTTATCGTCATATCAGCCCACGTATGTCCCACTGTTGGGGGTCAGGCCTCCTCCGCAATGGGAGGGGCATTGACCTACTAAACTGTTAGACGTGTTGGTAAAGGAATACATTTTCTTACCGTAAATGAAATGTAGGCAATATTGCCACCAGTAATTAAAAGGATTATCTTACCGTGTTGAGGTCCTCAATCCTGGTCATAACTCCCATTGCCATCTCTCTCCTATCGGCTGGAGCCTCGGGGCAAGGATACAGCGTAGCGCGGAAACCTTCGCAGATCTTCTTGACTCGAGTCTTCAGCTGGTCTCCTTGGAAGAAGATGATGAACACCGACTTGAAAACCTGGTCGGACTGTAAAAAGATAATTATTATTGAAATGTACTGTTTTTTATTGTTTTCTTTAAAATACAACACCCCGCACTAAGGAAGTAATCCTTGTATTGCGAGGGACTTTATAAACACATAATTAACGGACATAAATTACATCCAAGCTCAAACAATTTGTGGATCGCACAGTGTCGTCCTATGTGAGATTCGAACCCAAGACCATGGCACGGTAAGACGGTATCTCAACCACTATACCATCAGGGCATTATAAATAAATATTACTATTATAACTAATATCGACTTTCTGTACTGAATGACTCAAGTTCAATTGCTAAACAAGATAATTCTAAATGAAATACGTAAATATTGAATCTAAGTTTAGGTGTAATTTTTTGACGATAATTCATTCGTCTGTACACGGTATCTTTGCATATGATACAAGGAAAACACAAATAAAAAACTTAAAATATACACACGGTAACATAAACAGGTATGGAAATCCCAATGAGGCATACTAAGAATTCGTGAAACTACAACTGCCGCAAAACATTGGTCAACGAACCAAACGATACACGAAACACAATAAGAGTAACAAAATAAATATGATCTCGTGACCACAAGCAAAAAGGAAAATTAAAATATAGTGCAAAAAAAAACGGGTTGTATTTATTTGATTGCTCTTTTTGTTTAATAAAATGCGTAAGCAAATATTTGTTTCGAGGATTGGGTACTACGTCAGCTTAACAACAATAGGCTTATCTTAAAACATGTAACTTCCCGTATATTGGCACGGGTTACAATGTGTTATTAGTTATTATTATTACCCCTTAATTCCCAATGGGAGTTTTAAAAACCAACTGAGAAATAACGAGGAAAAGCAGCATTGACAGCAGCATGGATTGTCATCTGGTGACCGGGTAAGAATACAATTCACCACCACTTACCTTGGCCGCGGGTATAATAAAAGACGACTAAGGGATATAATAAGTATGCATATAACATATATGCAAAAGAAGGAAAACTCGAAATAAATCCTTTACCAACACGTTTGACCAGCGTGGTATAGTAGATAAATTTCCCTCCCATTGAAGAGGCTGTTCTAACCCAGCAGTGAGACAAATGAGCTGTGATAATGATAATTATATTTGGAAAGCTTATAATACCATCTGCGACTGCCAACCCGCCTATTAAACGCGGTGATTGTGACTTTACCCACCACTTAGGAAGACCTATGTTCAACAGTTGGACCTCAATCCATTAGGAATTGAAAAATGAAATTCTTTTTAAATAAGAATATATTAATAACTAGCAACCCGTCCTCGCTTCGCTTCGGTTATAGGCGTTTTATCCGCGTAGTTCCCGTTCTCGTGGGAATACCGGGATAAAATATAGCCTAGTTTACGCCCTGATATTATAGCTTTCCATTGGTGAAAGAATTTTTGAAATCGGTCCAGCCGTTTTGAAGATTACCCGGAACAAACAGACAGACAAAAATTTTTTAATTGCTATTTTAGACATAGGTGTCGTGCAAATAACCGTGTGAGCATGAAAAAAGCCTATTATTTTGACATTACAAACAGACACTCCAATTTTATTTATTGTTATAGATAGGGAATAATATAAAAAGTTCACAAAATCAAGGATTAATTATAGAGAAATTCGGTAATTGCTTACTGTATGACGACACGATCTCAATTAAATGAGCTACCGAGGGTGTGTTTGACGGCTACTGGAAAGAGTGCTGCCTGGACACCCTGTCAGCGTTAGGGGTTACAGTCTAAGGATGTAACAGATTGTATGTATGTAATAATACACTTACCGAAGATGGATCTTCCAAAGCGGTATCGATCTCCGCTTGACGGAGGAACACATTTCCTCTGCATGCACGCCATAACATACGCTCAAAAGCTGGTATCCTCTCTCGGAGTATCACTCCCGCGACGAAACTACATAGAAAGTTACATTAGTAATAGTCAAATATGTAATTGTTAAGCATTTTACACGCTAATGCAAATGTTCTACAACGCTGCTATATTATAAATGCGTGTAACAAAGAACCTTTATAGCCAGATATAAAGTTCATATTTGATAATAAGCAACTAAGGAGCGAATATTTAGAACATATTGAATCATTGACGAGAAAACATAACATATGCAAGATATGTATAGATACTTTTTTTTTTTACGTTTTAGAAACGACATTTGCCTAAATAGACTGGAGACTTTGGAGCTGTAAAATATGAAGTTATTCCGAATATTTTTCAAAATAATACTTAAAAAATTAAGAAGTTGCTATTTAAGAAGTAAATTAAGATTTTTTTAGTTGGTGCATATTACATTCCTTATTAGTAAAACTATATTTTTTTGAAACATATTGATATATAGATTTCAAAATTGACGTTAGCTTATTTGTCTAATTACCTGCCTCTCTTTGTCTATTTAACTTATTTGTCTTCTCACTATCTAATTCATATTGAAATGGTTGTACCTAACTTATAATAAAATTTGTTTATGTCGATTTTACAAATCATTATAGTTCTATGTCTATTATTATACAAAGTCGCAAAAAATATAATCAACATACCTATTGTAATTGTTTTTCCTTTTATAAGCGTTATTTTAAAAATAAATAATACTTTAGTCAGAATAATAGCTGTTTAACTGAACTATTTTTGTTCGGAATTCAGTAGATTAATTAAAATACTAGAAAAACTTAACCCTGCATAAATTACTTGTATATTAAAAGTAACCATGCAACGGCCATTTTCGTAATAAATTAAAAATAATGGTAGCGGCAATGACATTGTTTATAGCATATAAAAATTACATTAAAGTTTATGGGCCGGACAGCAATTAAGCAAGAAGAATTGTGTATAAAAATAATATTCATTTTCTCGTCATTGATTCTAAGTATCAAATGTGTTGATGATTAAAAGAAAATTTCGCCTAAATATATGGAATTTACATAAATTCCTACCAATCATTAAATATTACGAATTAAAACCATAACGACAATTTGTAAAAGATGCATCAAATGTGAAATGGAGCTTTGAGAACTTACTCAGATGAAAATAAGTCATTAAAAATGTACTATTTCTATTGTATAATATATAAAAATGCTCCATTATTCACGAATATTAAAATGTCTACAGTTCAGCCACTGAGAAAATCCATTTTACTGAATGGCAAAAATATAAGTGTAGGTAATAATTCGAAATTAATTAAGTTGAACTCGCGGATTAATTTCACTGAATTTTTAAGGGAGATGTTTTCATTTTGATTTTTATACTTTTTGCTAATTATCAAATACATTAAATCCGTGGCCAAACTGTAGAAGGCAATGATGTGGAAAAAGACATTGCAGAAATTCAAGGCCAAAAACCTTCACTAATGGTTTTACAGTGAAAAAATCATTAAATACTTTGTGAAGGTTCATAATACTTTATTTACATAAAGTTGTCAAGGTCAAGTCCCACAGTGGACGGACAGATGGGATGAACTCACAGATCTGAGAAATATCATACCAGTTTTACAAATTTTAAATGTTTCAATTTGATTTACACTAAACCTATATTCCGGGCATGTCATAGCTCATTTTTATGGCAGACTATGGTCTGGTCATACCCCGCCCAACATTTCATAACTCCTACGGATACCAAGATATATGTTTTTCAATTAAACGCGATGAAATTCGTAAAACGAACGATTCGTAGAACGATTTATAATTTCTTAATTAATTGACTGGACTTCAAAAAAATGCAATATAGTTTCTTATATAGAGAATGGATTCTATTCTCTCCCCATTGAATTAAAAAAAAATATTCATTTAAATATTTACAAACTTATACACGTCAAATATTTATGAATAATGGAGTAATTATTTTGATGCCATTCACAATTTACAAACTGTTCTAATTGGACACATTGATGTTCTCAATTTATTTCGAACTCATCATATACATACATATGTTTAGAAAACAACGCATGGAGTGCTCTTGAAACATATTTACACGTGTTTGTATTAACATGTTTGTAGAATTGTACATCTGAAAATGATTCTTCTTTAGCAACATTCATTTTACTACCTTTATCACATTTTTGCACTGGATGGAAAATTTTGTACATATTATTGGAATTTTTCGTGTGGTGACGGATTAAGAATATGATTCACCACTGCCTTTCTTACCCGTGGATGTCGTAAAAGACGACGAAGGGATATAATATGCATATAACGAACGTCTATGCAAGAGAAGGAAAAAGAGGCTCGAGCTCAGCAGTAGGACGTATATGAGCCGAAATGATGAATGATGAAAAACGATGGGTGTGATAAACGAATTACGACTGTTCTGTGGCATTTTAAAGCTAGCAACACTCACGTCCTCGTGTAATGACCTATTCAGAACAAAATGTTATAAAAACCTTCGCAGGCACTAGAAGTGAGTACTGTAGCATTCCCTTGAGAAACTAATAACACCAACTGCGATCACCAAACTGCTCGACAATCGTGAATAACGAATTTATCCCGTTGGAGATATATATATATATATTTACTATATTCATTGGTGAACAATATGTAGATGGAATTTTCAGCATTACGTTCGTATCAAGACAACCAATTAACCGTCGACGATTCACGTTGGCTATTAACTTTTTTGTAAAAAACATCCAATAAACAATTAAAAGCAGGCTACATAAAAAATATCGTTTGCGAAACAAGTCTGTTAATGTATTTATTCTAAATTGAGTGTTTATTCGTTGGCTTTTTGTATCTGTGTTTATCTATACTAATATCATAAAGTTGGAACTTTATTTGATTGAACTGATCGCAGGAGCTACTGGTTCGTACTAAAATATTCTTTTAATGCTGGACAGCACATTTACCGAGAAAGGTTATAGGCAATACAACGTTACACTACGTTACAAATGTTCCAAAAACGGAACACCTAAGCGACTAATCATAAAGATTATTCTATTAGCGCTCTTTACGTGTTAATTGTTTGATTCCTGCGTAGAAAACTCGTTGTGCCATTCATAGTCTTTCAGATTTTAATATGCACTTTGGAAATGTTAATTTCGTTTTCTAATTGGCCTCTGAAACCAAGGATTATTCCTTAGAGCAGGGGTTCCTAAACTTTAAAGATAACGGAACACCAACCGGCATGCCTTTTGTTTTATGGAACCATCGCCCTCAGCAAATGATACCGGGCTATTATTTCACAGCCATATTATTAAAATTAAAAGCTTTTTAATTTTCGCGGAACCCTGATGATTATTCTACGGAACCCCTAAGTGCCACGAAACTCACTTAGGGAACCACGCCTTAGTTACTGTTATTTTCGTTAAAAAAATGACCCGGATAAATGGCTTGACGCGGACTATGGGTGAGCGCCGAGGGCTTGTTCTGGTCGCAATATGTACTCCTCTGCCATTCTATATATTGCAAAAGCCAATGGCAATAGTTTTATGACCAGCCACCTGACTGACATCAACTTCTTTCGGAATGTAATTGCTAAACAGACGACACCAAATGGAGTTGGCCAAGGATGATGTAAAACTCTTAGTCGTCTTTTACGACATACACGAGCAAGATGGGGGGTGGCGAATTGTATTCTTAATCCGTCATCATACGGCAAATATACGATACTACACTCTTATTTATTGCAACTTTATATATTTATAGCATATAACCCGTCTCAATAAACTCGTCTTTGTTAAACTATAATATTTTATGGAACCAAGCGGTAGTTCACGAGATTAGCTCGTTTAAAGAAACAAATATTTTTTACAGCTTATTAATATAGATTAGATTAATATGTATGCCGTAAAGTTTACGTCTAGTAGAGACAGCCGTTGTAAAATTCGAAAGGATTCGTAGCCGCTACCACAGAGCACTAAAAGGTAATATAAATAAAACAACTGTACATTCACGTGTTGAAATCATATGGTCGGCTGTTACGGTTTCTATTTCTGTACGCGGACATTATTTCATATTCCGCCCACGTATGCAGACAGTTCGTACAATTGTTACATAAATTCATTTAAAAATTATCCCTACAATTCAACTACGACCACGTTACTTACTACGTTCTGATATCTGTGAGGTAACGGCACCAGGAAACTTCCTTTTCGATAATTGAAAAAAAAATGCAGTTGAAGATATTTGCGTGTATTGACGAACTAAGTATACAATTCACCATTCCCTATCTTGCCCGTGGATGTCGTAAAAGACGACTAAGGGGTATAATAAGCAAATATCATTCACACATTATAAGCAAATATCATTCAACACGTCTGAACAGCGTGGAATAGTGGATAAATTCCCCTCCCTTTATGGAGGAGGCCTGAGCCCAACAGTGGAAAATATGTAGTCTGAGATGATGATGATAGATAAAAAATAGCAAAACAGTAGGAGGCCATCTCAAACTAGAAATAACATTCTGTCCAATCGGCGAGATTCTGTAAGTCAATGGCAAAAATCTCATAACACGGTATGGCATGTTATCTACGATCATTTAGAAAAACCAATAGTAATGATTTGATGAAAATATATTGAAAGATATCGCGCCGAGGCGCGTTAAGAATTTATTTAACCAAAATAGCGAATAACAGCCAATGATTGAGCTCAATTTCTTTCTCATATATTTTTGCCAGTGATCACCATAGGGGGTTAACAGTATGATATTACAATATGTCACCACCCCTTAACTTTCCAGTTAGAGACAACGAAAAAATGTGTATGTACTTACATACGCACGGAAGAAATTATACTTCTTTGGCGTAATACGATAAAAATATTTATAAGAGATCCTTCGCGTTATCCTACGTTTGTAGAAAACGACACTAATAATAAAAAAATTGACCAAGTGCGAGTCGAACTCGCGCACGCAGGGTTCCGTACCATTGACTAGGTAAACAAGTGCCTCCCTATTGCCATTATCAATATTGAGCAAAAAATCAAGTTTGTTGTATGGGTGCCCCCCCTTAGATATTTATTTTATTTTTAGTATTTGTTGTTATAGCGGCAATAGAAATACATCATCTGTGAAAATCTCAACTGTCTAGCTTTCACCGTTCTTGAGATACAGCCTGGTGACAGACGGACGGACGGACAGCGAAGTCTCAGTAATAGGGTCCCGTTTTTACCCTTTGGGTACGAAATCCTAAAAACGACACTAATAATAGAAAAAATGGTATTTAACACAGAAAAATTAATAATGCCTGTGGTATTTAATATATTGAAAGTTTTATTATAACGCATTATCTAGACATTTGTGCGGTGTGCGCGCGCATTGTAGAAAATGTTAACTAGTTAACTTCAGGGTGTCGGTTTGCAGTGACGGTTTGCGCTCGTCATGTTTCGCGCTAAAAGAAGTATAACTTCAAAAAAAAAAACAACTGATGCATCACTAGTATAAAGGGTAGCAACATATTCCTAGGAAACAACTACGACAGCCAACGCCACGCGATCCAGATATCGACGGCTTGATGGATAGGTGTAAATCTCGTTACTATGGCACATTGTCTCGTCTTAAACGTCATAATGTCTACAGTCTAAATGTCATTAATGACAGACGAGTAACAGGATGACGTCTGTGAAAACGCTTTTATTTTTCGACGTCAAAGCAAAGAGGCACATGATTGAAACGTTGGTTTGATGTAATGGCAATTTAAATTGTGATAAGATTAAAATCTCAACTGTCATCGTTTTTCTATAGCCAATTTGTATGATAAAACATCGGTAATATATGTCGTATGATAATACTAGCTGCGACGGCTGCTTCACTTGCGTGGATTGCATACGTATTTTATCTACACTAATATTATAAAGAGGAAAAATTTGTATTTTTGTGTATGTGTATGTTTGTAATGAATAAACTCAAAAACTATTGGACGGATTTCGACAGTTCACCTTTAGAATGATTATCCCTGAGTAATTTAGGCTATATTTAACTAAGCGGGTAAGGCGACTGAAACCGAAGCGAAGCGAGGGCGAGTTGCTAGTTGTAAATAAAACTACTTTGCGGATTTTATCGGGTTTGTATTTGATTTTTTATTACCCGACGTTTCGAAAACTTTGCAACGTTCATGGTCACGGGCGGACTAAGATGTCTCACGTCCAACAAGTCATCGTTATTAAAGAGATTTATAATTATCTACCCGCTACAGAAATTAGTTATTAAATTTTGTACCAAAATGTAGGTCAATATCTATACAAATAAATAAAATTGAAGTGTCTGTTTGTAAAGTCAATATACTGGGCTTTTTTCATGCTCACACGGTTATTTGTACGACACCTATACCTAAAATACAGTTTAAAATTTTTTTATTTGTTTGTTTGAGATAATCTTCAAAAAGGCTGCACCGACTTTGATAATATTTTACTACCAGGTATATAGAAGGAGTAACTTAGACTATTTTATCCCGGTATTCTCACAGGAACGAGAACCATGCGGGTAGAGCGACTGAAAAGGAAACAAGGGCAGGTTGCTAGTTGAAAAATAAAATCAAATACGCGATAAAATCCGTAAAACAGTTTTATTTACAATATGTAATGCTCGCGTAAACACCAGAAATGATTACGCATTTTATGTTACGATTTTGTTTAAACACCCAGGTCATCACACAACACATCAATCATCACTTTTATTGTCTTAGCAGTTGCTATGACAACAGCAATTGCGTAGAACGCTTGATGAACGATTTGCTAACATTTATAGATAATCATCATTATCTCAAACCACAGAAGTCGTGATATTGGACTCGTGTCTCCTCCAAAATGGGACAGACATTGACCTACATGTTATACCGAGCTATCAGACGTATTGGCTTAGGGTTTTATGTCGAGTTTTCCTAACTTCATGATCTCAGCTCAGCGCGACCGAGCCTCCTCCACAACAGAAGGAAAATTGACGTAATATACCAGACGTACAGGGTTTTATTTCAAGTTCTCCTTCTCTTGCATAGATAATATGTGTATACTGTAATGCCTTAGTCGTCTTATTACCTACGGGCAAGAGAGGGGGGTGGTGAATTGTATTCTTACTCCGTCACCGCACGGAAAACGTTTCTTGCATCGATATTAACTGCATATCGTTTCTCTTAGTCGCCTTTTACGACACTCCAATGCAAGATAAAAGGTGGCGAATTTTATTCTTACTGCGTCAACACACGGAAAATATACAAATTTCTCTATTTATTGCAGCGTTATATATATTTTTAGCTTATAACTTGTCTCAATAAACTCGTCTTTGTTAAACTATAATATTTTATGGAACCCAAGACGGTAGTTCTTGAGATTAGCTCGTTTAAACAAACAAATAAATTCTTCATCTTTATAATAGTAATATAGATTAGATTAATATGTAGAGTTTACGACAATAGTTGTAAAGTTTGACTTTCACCATATACCAACTGTTCTTGAGCATTTTCAACGAATCAATGGCTTAGCCCTGTGTGGTGACGGAGTAAGAATACATTTCACCACCCTCTATTTTACCCGTGGGTGTCATAAAAGACGACTAAGGGATATAATATGCAGATAACATTGATACAAGAAAAGGAAAACTCGAAATGAAACCCTATACCAACACGTCTAACCAGCGTGGTATAGTACGTCAAATTCCCTCCCATAATGGAAGAGGCCTCAGCCCAACACTGAGACATATATATGGGCTGAGACAAGACGACGAATAGCATAACTGTGTTTAGTCCTTAACAAGGATTCGCCATGATCGACAGTCGCATGTTTACGCCACTGAACTATAAAATATATGACAAATAATTATCATTGCCTTTAAAAGTACTAAAATGTCTATTACGTATTGTTTTTTTTTTTTACTGTTATCACCACCGTGACTAAAGTAATGTTCGACGTACGAGCCATGAAATAGTGGCGTGTAACTTTTATTGCCATAGACAATGATATATTATAGAAAATAGCGACAATAAACAGTTTTTCTTTAACGTTAAACGACTAATAATTATTCATCATTATCATATATCAGCTCATACACGTCCCACTACTGCGCTCAACTCTCCTTTTTCTTTTCTTTTTTATTGCAAACGTTGGCAAACGAGTAAACAGTACACCTGATGATAAGTGTTGCTGCCGCTCATGGACCTTTACAAGGCCGCTGCCTACCGTGAAGAAAGTGAAGGGAGTGTGAATGAGTGCATTGAGGCTCGGTGATACCAAGGGCACCACCAAAACCCTCCATACGCAAACACCCTCAGAAAGTTGGGCTTCCGGCTCTCTCGCTCACCGAACGAAGCGCAGTAACAAATTGCTACTACTCAGACGTCGATTTTCTGCGAGAGTGTAGTACTACCCCGGACGGACCGGCCCGCGGCTGTAGACATAACTGTCAACAGTGTGGTCCTAACACTCTTGTACTCTCCTCCACAGAAGATGGGAATTTGAGCTATCACGCTGGTCAGACGGATTGATATAAGGTTTTAGTTCGAAGATTTTTGTCACATGCAGTGATTTTAACTGTTTGTATCTCCTTGAAGTAATTTACGAACACCCACGGTAAAAGAAGAAAGAATATTGACCATTGCATTCTAATTCCGTTAACATAAAAGAAAAGTTAGGTAGATCCAATTTCGAGAAGGAGATCAGCCGACGAATCCAACTCGGTTGGGCAGCGTTCGGGAAACTTAAGAGGATCTTCTCGTCCAACATACCTCAGTGTCTGAAAACACAGGTCTTTGACCAGTGTGTGTTACCAGTGATGACTTACGGCACGGAAACGTAGTCCCTAAATGTAGGCCTCATATCAAGGCTCAAAGTCGCTCAGCGTGCTATGGAGCGGGCTATGCTCGGGATTTCTCTGCGAGATAGAATCCGGAATATGGAAATCCGCAGAAGAACGGGTGTAACCGACATAGCACGAAGAATTAACACGCTGAAGTGGCAATGGGCAGGCCACATCGCTCGACGAACCGACAACCGCTGGGGAAGAAAGGTTCTCGAGTGGCGATCACGTATCGGACGACGCAGTGTAGGACGCCCCCCCACTAGGTGGACCGATGACCTAGTGAAGGTGGCTGGGCATCGTTGGATGCAGGCGGCACAGGACCGCTCATTGTGGCGCAACATGAGGGAGGCCTACGTCCAGCAGTGGACGGCGATAGGCTGAAATGATGATGATGATGATGAAAAAAAAAATTGAAAATTCAGCTCCTAAGGAACATGATAAGCGTAAAGGCGACAGACACCACTGGGCCTAGAAACGAAGAAATTTGTACATTGTTGGTGTAGTGTTCACTAAAAAGATTTTTTCGTTATTCCACCCCAAGAGAATAAAAAAACCGGCCAAGTGCGAGTCGTACTCGCGCACCGAGGGCTCCGTACAAACCTGAAGATGTAGCAAGTTTAAAATTATTAAAAATATTTTTATTATATAATGTAACTAATAACTTCCGGTTTTCGCAATTTTTCCTTTATCTGTGCTATAAAACATTGCTCCGTAACAAATTTCAAGATTCTAAGTTCACAGGAGTACTCTGTAGGTTTTGATTTCCTTGCGAGTGTCGAAAATATGCGCAACTTCAGGGCATAAACGGCTGTAAGTATCTTTTGATTGCGTTGGCCTAAAAGTTTGATCACAACTTTAAGGGACAGTAGACCTGAATATTTGATATAAAGTTCTACTTGATACTACCACGCGTTCCTGAGAAAAAGGGTCTTGACAGACGGAAGGATTGACGGACAACAAAGTGATCCTAAAAGGGTTCCGTTTTTCCCTTTCGAGGTACGGAACCCTAAAAAGCGTATAGCCGAAGAGACCATGCTATATATCATCATTATCTTGCTCTACCCCAATTATTTGGGGTAAACGCAATACTTCCTGAACTTCCATTGTACATATTACAAAAGTTATTGGAAATAGTTTTATGACCAGCCACCTGCCTGATGTCAATACTCCTTGAAAATCTATATAATTTGTATAAATAGGTACATAATTATCATAGTGAGATTTAATACAGTTATATTGCAGCCGTTACAATACTGTCACAGAACAATACAATACATTGGGGGTCAGGGCTAACAGTCGCGTAAATAGATAAGACACAACATAATGGTATCAAATATTATACGGGTGCATATTTATTACACATTTACTCAAGCAATAATTCATGTTATAATTTTTATAGATCCGTACTGCACAGATGGCGTTTCGGTTAAGATAGCGTCTGCCAGCGTCGTGGATTCGACTCTCACGGGAAACAATATGTACGTTGGAACAGGGGTACAAATTGGGGTAAGAGAATACAGAACATTATGAATCCCATTATAGACGAAGCGACGACATCTACACTGGGAGGAAAACTTACTGTTCCACGCTAGTCAGACGTGATGGTATAGCGTTTTATATCAAGTTTTTTATCTCTTACATTAATGTTATCTGCATATTATAATCCCTTAGTCGTCTTTTACGACACCCACGAGCAAGCGAGGGGTAGTTCATTGTATTGTTACTCTGCAACACAGATGAAATCGTACTCAAAAGTATTAAAAAAATCGTATATAGGACAATGGTCTCCGCGTGATGAAGGAGTAAGAATGCAATTCACCACCCCCTTTCATGCCCATAGGTGTCGTAAAAGACGACTAAGGGATATAATATGTATATAACATCAATGAGCAAAAGAAGGGAAAATTTGAAATAAAATTCTATACTAACACGTCTTATCGGCGTGATACAGTAGGTCAATTTCGTCACCCGCCGAGAGGTCGACCGCGTGGGGAAAGACCGACGTCCACCCTAAGGGGGGGACATCGGTCGATGGGAGGGTACCCCAAATAGGGAGTATTCCGTCGGGCCGACCACTGACGTCAAGTCACGCTGCTCCGGTGGTCGGCCCAACGACGAAGGCGACGTACATCGTGGATGGGTTGCGGGTGTGCGTGCTTACGCCCCTCTGTCACCCTGGACGGAGTGGTGCGAGGAGCGCGCCGACCGCAGCCAACCCCCCAAAAAAAAGTAGGTCAATTTCCCTCTTATTGTGGAGGAGGCTCGAGCCCAACAGTGGGACGTATATGAGCTGTGATGATGATGACATTGGACAAATTATCGGTACTGATCAGTACACATCTATGCAATAACAAAAAGATTTCTCACGGTCTCCTACTGTTTCTTTGTCGGTAATGAAACAACGGATTTTTCTATTGTTTCATTAATCGCCTTGTCATTTTTATACTTGTTGGTACATTACACGGATATTTCATACACCTTTTTGTGTGAAGGCATTTATTTGTTTGCTTGAAAACATTCCGACTAATTGTAAATCAAATATCCTGACATATCGTGACCGTAATGCTTGTCTTCTTCTTCAAGTTGAATTTTTACTGCATAGGTCATAGTTATCCGTGTGATGACGGAGTAGGAATACAATTCACCACCCTCTCTCTTTCCCGTGGGTATCGTAAAAGGCGACTAAGGAATATTTTACGTATATAACAACTGTGCAAGAGAAGGAAAACTCGAAATAAAACACTATACCAACTTCAATGTTTAGGAGGCTCGAGCCCGGTAGTGGGGAGTCGAGCGCAGTAGGAGGGAAATTGTCCTTACTATACCATGCTGGCCAGACAAGTTGGTATATGGTTTTATTTCGAGTTTTCCTCCTCATGCATAGTTGTTATATGCCTATGATATCCTTTAGTCGTCTTTTACGACATCCACGGGTAAGATAGGGAGTGGTGATTTGTATTCTTACTCCGACACCACACGGAAAAACTACCTTATTCGCTCCCATTCCCTATTGGGTCGACCACAGGTATCGAATCCTTGACACCCATAGCCAGCCCGGAACTTATTTAATACTAGTAACAAAATAAACTAGTAAAATAAACTCGACCATAACGGCTACAATTAGAATCCAATTGCCAAAACTTAAAAAGTTGGAGTGAATACTAATAGGGAATACCAAATGACGAATGTGTGAACAATAATTGACAACAAATAAGTTTAAATGTTAAAATGCGTCGTATTATATTATTCACTGTATCAATACAAAGCCACCATTGCATTCTATGAGTATCAAAAACGTCTTGTAGAATGAAATCTCATGATTAGATGGTGACGGAGTATACAATGCACCACTCCCTTTCATACATATGGCTGTCGTAAATGACGACCAAGGGATATAATATGCATACGTCTATGCAATAAAAAGAAAATTCAAAATAAAACCTGATACCAACCCGTCTGACCAGCGTGCTATAATAGGTCAATAGCCCTTCTATACGGAGGAGGCTCGAGGGTAGCAGTAGGACGTATATCAGTTTAAATAAATGAATGATATGATTAAGAGGTGGTTATGGAGTTTTGGCAAAGCCAAAACCCCGCCTTTTTATTTTACTTTTTTTTTTTTGTGGGTGGGCTGCGGTCCGCGCGCCTCCGTACCACTCCCGCAACCCACCCGAAAACCACGTCGCCTTCGTCGTTGGGCCGACCACCGGAGCAGAGTTACTTGACATCAGTGGTCGGCCCGACGGAATACCCCCTATTGGGATACCCTCCCATCGACCGACGTCCCCCCATCGGGGAGGACGTCGGTAAAACCCCGCCTTCCGGTAGGTATGGTACTTGATACGGCGGCAATTACCACTTAGGTACCACCAAAAGTGAGAAATGAAGATCCATCTAATAGAAGTAAATCTATCATCACCTCGACTCATGTACGCCCCACTATTGGGCTCGAGTGTCCTCCACAATAGGAGGGAAATTGACCTTACTATACCATGCTGGTCAAACAGGTTGGTATAGGGTTTCATTTCGACTTTTCGTTCTCATGCATAGATGTTATATACGTATTATATCCCTTAGTCGTTTTTTACGACATCCACGGGCAAAATAGGGAATGCTGAATTGTATTCTTACTCCGTCACCACATGGAAATTCATGATTAGGTGGTGGTTATTAGTGCGGTGAGCCAAAGTTACGACAAATTCGAAACCGTAGGTATAGAAATGGTTGACACTTGATACTATAGAGATTCATGAGCGACAATTAGGTACTACTTAGGTAGACTGCTTGCTCTTCCGCCACCAAGGCCATAAATGACGCTCGCTATAAAAATATACATCTCATCATCATCTTTGCTCATGGACGTCCCACTGCAGGGCTTGAGCCTCCTTCATAATAGGAGGGAATTTGACCTACTATACCACGCTGCCCAGACTGGTTAATATAGGGTTTTATTTAGAGTTTCACATGCATAGATATTATATGCATACTCGATCCCTTAGTCGCCCTTTTTACCATACCCACGAGCAAGATAGGGAGCGCTGAATTGTATTTTTACTCCATCACCACACAGAGATAAGTAAGAACCAACAAATCAACAGTTATGATTTACAATTGATCTATATTCCGTGTATCCCGTCTAGTATTTCAACTTAAAAGAAAGTGTACATAAGTTATACTAAAATATGTTTTACAGTAGCACAGGCTCAATGTGTTATGTAAAAATATACTTTGGTATTCAATCCTAAGGTGTATATTCTATTGATATTTACATCATTTAGGCGACAACGGTGGCGTCCGTCGCCTTGGCAAAACACCAAAATGTCTGCCTGATGTATGTACATGGACGTTGTAATTTATAACTCTGGAGTGTGTCTGTAGTTTGATGAAATGTTACGTATATTTAAATGACGTTTACATTTCAAGCTGGCTTTGTGTAATGGACACCAGTGATTACGGATTTGTAGTATTGAATCGTAGCAATGTGTAGTCGTTTTCCGATAGTTGGCGCATGGTTCCCGTAAAAACAAATAGGAGTGAGAAATTGCTCGCCATAAGGCAGCCCATGCAGGTCCAATTGGAACGCATTCGCAGTATTTGATGGTAACAATATGTATACGTTTTCCAATAGATGGTGCACGTCCCCCGTAAAAACGAATACGAGTGAGACATTGATTGTCATAAGGCAGCCCAAGCTGGTCCAATTGGTAGGACCATTGGATTTGAAGCAGATGTGGGTTCAAATCCCACGAATAGCAATCATTTATAGTGTTAAAATAAATGTTTACGATGCCGCAGAAACCTTTAAAAGCGAGCCCACCTCGCAATAGACCGGATTTCTTGATGAAGCATAATTATAAAATAAAATGTTAAAAAAAACGTTGAATATTTCAAGAGCGCCCATGACGAGAACAAATTGAATGTATAACGTCATATGCCAAAAAAGGCAAAGGACATTAACATACATCCAAATAAAATCACTTCTGAAAATTTACATCAATATATCCAAAGTCCGAAAGGCTGTTAAAAACTCGTGTCATTCAAATTCTACCATATAATACAGTAAAAAAAGGCACAGATAATGTAATTTTAAAGCCATGTAATAACCATGTAAATGAGCTATTGTTAATTGGATAATGAACATTGAATCTATAAATAATAAAACTAATCTACGCGATCTTATTTATACACAAAGAAAATAAAAAATCAATAAATTCAAATTAAGAAAATTCACACGTTTGTTTTATTCTTTGTACGATTTTTTGAATTTCCTCCGCCTGTTTGTTTCTCAATAGTGGTTTGTTGTTTTTTTTTAATTGAATAAACTGGCGATGGACATTATGCCATCTAATGGTATTATAGAATATACAGCCGATTCCTTTGCCTGTTTTCTTATCAATAGCGGCATATTGTTTTTTTTTATATTTAATAAGCTAGTACTGAACAATATTCCATCTAATGGTATTGTAGGACATAAAGACGACAGATTCGTTAGAATTTCGTAGGCATTACATGAGAACACGACGTCTGTCATTTACGGAATGGCTGAAAAGGAATAAAAATCCTTTTTTCTTCAAACCCCTTTTTGAGACTATTATATAAATTATCATATGTAGTATAAACTATAACATTAATAATACAAGTATTGAAAAAATACATGGTTTCAAAATTACTACCTATACATACAAGACGTCGTTCAACAGCATAAACATAGTGTTATTTACACAGAGCATTTTTTAAATCTGTGGTTTATATTAAATCTTAAGTCGGTGTGTCGTTAACAGCTAAAGTTGTAAAATAAACTTTTTAACAGAATATGGTTGAGTCTAATTAAATAAACAATAATAATCTCTATTCATATTTAAAACATTATAAATCTTTATACAATATAAACTAGCTGCCCCAACAGACGTTGTTCTGTTCAATTAACACAGCAGCCCCACCAACCGGGTCCAATTGTGAATCTAAACCATCCTCGAATCCCTTTGGACACACACAAAGAACTCCTCCTAAACGGCTAGACCGATGTTGATGAAATTTTTTAAGTGTGTTCAATGGGATTCGAGAATAGTTTAGATTCACAATTGGACCCGGTAGTTGGCGCTGCTGTCAACTTTAAGGCGAATTTCTTTTATTTCCCAGAATTGATCAGAACAATGACTGTTGGGTCAGCTAGTTATAATATATTTGCTCTCAATATACATATAATGTGTAGGAGGAGATTGTTATGTTCTCTCACTAAAAATATCGGAGGTCTGGAGAACCATTATATTCCTATCTATTCATCAAAAGTGGGACCTTATGTAGGCTGAGGGAAAATTCCTCAGCCTACATAAGTCCCACTTTTCGGGCCACGCCATAATGGGAGAGAAATTGACCTACAAGAAATTGACCTACCACGCTGGTCAGACGTGTTAGCATATGGTATGACTAATTTCCCTTTTCTTAAATGTTATTCCTATATTCCTTAGTCTTCCTTTGCGACACCCAACCAATTAGTAAATAGGAATTTGGTATTACCTATTTCAACAAAATTATTATTTCTGTGTTCGGCCAAATTTCTGTGTGGTCACGGAGTAAGAATACAATTCACCACTCCCTATCTTGCCTGTGGATGTCGTAAAAGAGGACTAAGGGATTAATTATCTATATATATAACATCTAAGAGGAGGAAATTTTGAAACTAAACACATATCAATACGTCAGACCATCGTGGTGGGACCTCTATTAGTTGAAATGATGATAACGATTTTAACAAATATTGTCATTGTTATATAACCATCAACGAATCGAGGTTATCACTATACACTTGTAAGTACAAAGATAAAATTTACTCGTTTAAAGTGCATTGATTTTATTAACGTTTTACAATTTGACATATTGTCACGTCGAAAACCGATAGATTTACGCAAGTTGACCTAGTTATAATCAGCATTTACAAGAACATGAAGTCTTTATTTTGATATAATGGGATGGTTTGTGTATTTAAGTTTGCAATATTGGCAAATATACCTTTACACTTTATCTAGGTTTCGATTGCACTGATTAGAAGATTATCTGTGTAGTAACGGAGTAAGAATACACTTCACCACCGCCTTTCTTGCCCGAGAGCGTCGTAAAAGACGACTAAGGGATAGAATATGCATATAACTCTATGCAATAGAAGAAAACTCGAAAAACCCTACACCAAAACGTTTGATCAGCGTGGTATAGTAGGTCAATTGCCCTCTTACTGTGGAGGAGGCTCGATCCCAACAGTGGGACGTATATGAGCCGATGATGATGATTAGAAGAACTCGACGTCAGCTGCAAAGCATTTAGATAATTTTTATTCGACCTTTTCTACGAAATAAATTCATACTGTTTTTATCCCAATTGCACTCGACGCAATATGTAGACATTCTTCCATCGTAGATACTGCAAAGTTATTCGCAAATATCTATGAGTGGCCACACTCTGACGTCAACCCTCATTGAGAATGTGATTGTTGTCCAGACGCCATCAAATAGTCATCATATGCGGTTAGCTCAAGTCTTTTTAAAGCTCTTAATCGTCTTTTTAAAGCTCTTAATCGTCTGTCGTAATTCCAGCATATTTAGTAAGACAATTTCCCTACTGTCGCAGAGAAACCTAGTGGTTTATATTAGGTAGTACCTATGCAAATAGCCTGTGATGAAGGTGCAGAACCTTAAATTATAATCTCAATCATAACTCAAATATAAAATATAAAAGTTATAAACTGCAGCTACCAGCAATACGCGGCCAAATGTATTCAAATATTCAAGGACTGAATCCGACTTCTGTATCAATTCAATCAACGACAGACGTTTTAAAAAGTGTTGAAACAATTTAGGGTGGTCGTTAAAAATTAAATTTCTTGCGGCGCCCCCTAAAAAGCTTCCTTTTAATGGACCACCCTATGAAACATGTATTTATAAAATAAAGTACTGGATTTTATAGATAAAATCATTATAACAAATTATAAAATAGAATTCTGTGATGTCTGTGGCAAGCCCGGAGGGCAGAGGGAGCCCCTTTCGGGTAACATGCCTCTCTAACCAGCGATAGTCGCTGCCCGGCTTAACGTGAAAATTTAGAAGTAGTTACGTTTAAATACATTAAAGATTAGCAAGACATCTATCAGAATCATCTCACATCTCACCTAACCAGTTCCAAAATATCAAGATCAACGAACGAATATAAACTAGCCACCGGACATCGATACCGAGCAAGCCAAACAAGATTCGCGTATTAACCATGAACTTGTTACAGTTAACGATATTTTTTTCACATAGCCGATAATGAGGCTGTCACGACTTTGTAGGTCGTTGGTCGATATGCGTCTAACGGTAATTTTATGTATATATTCGTAAATATAAAACTAAACAAGTGTCAATTACGACTTAAAAACTGCACGTCTTAAGTGAAAATTTCTTAGTTTCACGAACTTGTTAATATTATTTTTGAGTTACGAAATATTTTTAGGCATTATTTATCATCATCTCGGCTCATATACGTCCTACTGTTGGGCTCGAACCTCCTCTACAGTAGGAGGGAAATTTACCTTACTAGTAATGCTGGTCAAATAAGTTGGTACAGTTTTCTTTCGAGTTACTCTTGCATAGATGATATCTACGTATTATATTTCTATGGATTACGGTGCATTGTATTCTGACTCCTAATATAGCAGTGAAATTAACATTTACTGCGCTGTTTGTCATGAAAAACAATGATGATAATGTAACGATGTAATGTAATGATGTAAGGTACAAACAAATTAATAAACACATATCCATTTAAAATAACCATTTGATTGTAATCTTGATTATCAATTTTCAAATTCATTTTCCAAAAACCCAGATATGTCTTTTTGCCAGAACACGAACCTCGGTACTAAGAATAGTTAGCTTACAAATTATGGGGGTTTTAAGTCTTTACTTGAAAACAACCAGTAATATCTTTTAGACAATAAACGGAACAGCAAAACGTAATAACATACATCGAAAATCAATCAATTTAGTCAGGCAATTTAGAACAATACCAAAGAAAAACATAACATCCTTTTTTACGAAGACGTTCTTGAAGAAAATTGACGACAATCACCGAATCACACAACATTTTCATTGAATTTAAAACAACACAAGGACAGCCAATTTTATGAGCGTGGAAAACATATAAGTACTTAAGAAATGAATTACTAAAGAAAGGCGAAACGAAGTTGAAAAGCTTGATATACGAAAATCTAATAAAATATTTACTTGACTAACGTAATTATTTAGATAACATACTTATATGAAAATGTAACACAAAATTTACTATTTAATATTTACGTAAAATTTTCCGTATGGTGGCGGAGTAAGAGTACAAGTCGCCACCCTCTTTTTTTTCTTTTTTTTTTTTTCTTTTGGGTGGGCTGCGGTCGGCGCGCCTCCGCACCACTTCGTCCGGGGCGACAGAATTCGCCACCCTCTAGCTTATCCGTAGGTGTCGTAAAAGACTACTAATAAATATAATATGTATATATGCAAGAGAAAGAAAACTCGAAATAAAACCCTTTGGGCTTAACCAGAGTGTAGTGGGTTAATTTACCGTCCATGCTGAAGGAGACCCGAGGCCAGCAGCGGGACATAAATGGGTTGACATGATGATGATTCAACTTAAATATAACTCATAACAAAACATCCCATGTAACTAAAGATAAAGTGTTAACCAATTAAAATTTAAAAACAAATAAATTAACTAACGTTAAAATTAATTATATTACTCTTAACTAATCCAAGAGCATTTGTTTCAGGGTTAAAACAAGAAACGTATTCTATAAAAAACGGATAACTTAAACATTCATAATGAATTAAAAAAAATTGTAGTAATATTTAGGTTAAAAAGTTTTTGGGGCAATATTTATTTAGCGCGATTAAGGGATAATAGAATTGCTTTGGAAAGAAAACTTTGCATTACGGCCATAGTGAAAAATAGCCGCAGTCAAGTGTATGCTGTCGGGAGGTGCTCGTATGGATTTGCCAAAAACACTAAGCCCGCGCAAATAATTTTTCATTAAGGCTTCGCTCTTATTAGTCGCAACGTGATGTTGCATTTCCTATATATAGCCTTTATCAATAAATGGGCTATCCAACCCACAAGATTTTTTTCAATTCAAACCATTAATTGTGGAGATTAGCGAGTTTAACCAAACAAATTTTTCAGTTTTATAATATTAAGTATATATAGTATAGATATGTTTAATTCTGGATAGACGGGACGATCGGACAGTAAATCGGCACGAACGTTTCGCGACAGTACGGTCATGCGTATTGGCTGTTCGTAAGTTAATTATATTATTATAATTGTATAAACCCTTTTTTATTTTAATATAACTTTTTCTATTTAACTTAAACGTCGTGTCAAAATATCAAGGAAATTTTACTTGAATCGAATGACACAGGTATTAATCTCTTTTCTTTTTTTTAAAGCGATAGTCTGTACAAGGCATAAATACTTGTATGACGAGTGACTTTAAAAAGCTCATAAAATTTATTTGCGTGACGTACTTTCACTTGGCCAACTTTGCAGTTCATTTTAGAAGAGAAATATGCCAGTTATATAGCTACCAAAAGTCCCACAATCATTATCATCCATGGGCCCACAGTAAAGTATACATTGACAATTGGTAAACAAAACTATGCATTTGAAACATGTTTACCAAAAGATTACGTAATCATAATACCTGGCACTTTGAATGTTATTCCTTACTGCAGGTATTAATTTGCCGTGTCGTGATGGAATAAGAATTCAATGCCCATCAAGCAGACATCACAGCACTGCCATTGAAAAATTTAATTCATACGGCCAGGGAAATGGAAATATGTCCGTGGGCATTGTAAAAGACGAAAAAGCGAAGTGAACTTATTTAACAACTAACATCAACAAATTTGATTATCCTCAATGTTATATCATTTACATTGATTTAGGTGTCATCTAAAATTTAAGAGTTATCTGTTATAACTACCATGGTATAATGAAGGTTGTGAAATTATGAAAATCCAAAAGAACATTGTCAGTAAATCCAATAGAAGATTCGACCGTGATTTAACTACGTAGATAGCAACAATCTTCAGACGGAGAGTACTCTTATCTTGTGAAGATTCGATAAGTAAAACGATTGTTATTGTTTGAATACATATCAATAACTAAACTTCCAGGAAATGTTTGCATAACAATAACATAATCTCTCGAATTCGACTCGACGGAAGACGATAAAAAAATACGAATCGAAGAAATATACAGAGACCACAGTCTGTGTGGTAATGGAATAAGAATACAATTCAACTCCCTCTTTCTTGCCTGTGGGTGATAACGAGACGACATATAGACTGTATATAATATGATAATATGCAGAAAATATCTATGCAAGAGAATGAAAACTCGATACACCAAACCGGTCTGACCCTGTGTGTTTCAGTAAGTGAAATTACCTCCTATTGTAGGGGAGACGCGAGCCTAACAGTGGGACGTGTAATAGCTGAAATGGTGAAATGAAATTTAACAATAAAAACCACTCTTTTCTTTCCCATGCGAGTCGTAAACCCTAGCTGATGGTTCGGTAGAAGAAATGGAAATCAAGCTTTCCTAATACTTAGGTTTAACAACGGAAATACATCCTTTCACCTTAAGTCTAATGGATAGATAACTCCCTGACGAGAAAAGCGACTGCAGAAGTACAAAAGAATTTTTTTTTTTTTTTTTATTGCAAATGGTGGCAAACGAGCAAACAGTACACCTGATGGTAAGTGTTGCTACCGCTCATGGACCTTTGCAAGGCCGCTGCCTACCGCGAAGAAAGTGAAGGGAGTGTGAATGTGTGCATTGAGGCTCGGTGATACCAAGGGTACCACCAAAACCCTCCACACGCAAACACCCTCAGAAAGTTGGGCCTCCAGCTCTCTCGCTTACCGAACGAAGCGCAGTAACAAATTGCTACTACTCAGACGTCGATTTTCTGCGAGAGTGTGGTACTACCCCGGACGGACCGGCCCGCGGCTGTAGACAGATAACTGTCGACAGTGTGGTCCTACCACTCTTAACTTGATACTTGAAGGGAAGAGCGATTACGAAAGTAATCATATATTTTCAAGAGTAATTATATATCGTCAATCTCGAAACCCGTAATAGTCTTTTGAGGAAAATTTTAGACCTCTAAAGAGATCGGGGCCAGCAATACAGAATGAACAGATGCTGCAATGACGATGATGACGTGATCTTCTAAACTATACGTAGCAAAAAGTACTTGGTTTTCCCAATTATGTTTTATCACAAACGGATGTTGATTGCAGATAACTATTATAATATGCTGTTTTTACTTATGATCATTATACGAGCTCCAGATGATTACCGGTTCCTTGCAGAATACCTCAATAATGGTGTGGCGTGTTTGTGGTGGTATGTTTGTGATTTTGCGTGTGGTGACCAAATAAGAATACAATTCACCAATCCAATCCAACATCTTGCCTGTGGATTTCATAAAAGACGACTTAGATATATAATATGCATATTTTTTTTTGTGGGTGGGTTGCGGTCGGCGCGCCTCCGCACCACTCCGTCCGGGGCGACAGAGGGGCTTAAGCACGCAACTCCCGCGACCCACCCGAAAACCACGTCGCCTCCGTCGTTGGGCGGATCACCGGAGCATATAATATGCATATAACATATATTCAAGAGAGGGCAAACTCGAAATAAATGCCTATAAAAATTACCAGCTCATCTCAACAGAGTGGTATGATGCGTAATTTTCTCTCCTATTGTGAAGGAGGTTCGAGCCCAGCAGAGACGATGTTTGTATTGACAGGTTAGGATTACAACCATCATCTAACTCTAAAGGAGATGTAAAAACCGGCTGAAGAATCACCAGGTGTATTGACAAAAACACATCCTCAGGAAACTCATTTCGTTATTCCTTTAAGCGGAGCCTATTGCCTTCAATGGTCATCGACATGTTGATAGATTCAAGTCATAACGCGTTAACTTTTAACACCGGTTACTTCCATTACTCCAACGCGATGGATCTGCAGATTACCGCATTACTTCAAATACTAGTTTTGCTAGAGACTTCATCCATTTGGAAAAGGTGGTAACCAATGTTTATGGGTTTTCATAAAATCTTTTATTAGTGCTCGCGTACGTCATAAAACGAAGGCTAAGGCCTCATTTACGGAGACGCGGCGCGTTGCGCGTCGCGATAGGCTGCGCGGCCCGCACTAAATTCAAATGTAGGGCGTTGGATGAGTGCGTTTACGGAGAAGCGGTTTTACACGCGTTTGCTTGAAATGGAGCGTGTTCTACGGCCGAGCCCGCGGATGGCATCGTCACGTCTCACACGGCGTTTATCGCGGCGGCGCACGCAGCGGCGATTCTCGATGAAGCGATGCATGTTGCGGAACCTTCTGCCAGTCTCATTTGTTAATCGTGCAACACAGACGTAGTTACCGTCGCAACGGAGTATGATATGATAGACTTTTGAGAAGAAAATTGTATTTTAAAAAGTGAGTTATTTAATATAAAGAGTGGCCCAGTGTTTATAATAGCGGAACATGAGAAGTTTGGGTCGGATTAACTGAGAACCCCGCGTGCGCCGCAGCGATGCTCGCCGCGTACTCCGCTACACGCTTGAGAATACGACGCGGGCGCAGCGGCGGGCATCGCCACTCTTCCCGCCTCGCGTCTCTATAAACAACATCGCATATTGCTATAAGTCTGTGTTTACGCGTGCGATGATACGTGCCGCTTCACGCACCGCGGCTACGTAAACAATAAAATCGTCCGACGCGCCGCGAGACGCCACGCCACACGCGACGCGCGACGCCCCGCGTCTCCGTAAATGAGGCCTTATACAAAATTGAATGTTGCTAGGCCTACGCTTTCCACTTAGAGATTAAATTTAAAAAAAAACTCTTTCCTAGTGCTCCCTTACGTTATAAAACAAAGTCGTGTGCAAAATTTCACATTAAAGTACACTAGTACTAGCTTTCAGTTGTATACTGATAGAAAATACTCTTAGTTGATATATAAAGAACACGTACAAATTTAAAAAAAAATTACGTGATCAATTTATGTGATATCAATGACAGTTCTCAGGGTACTGAAACATTGTTTACAGAACATTGTCATGTAAAACATGCCACCGATGATATGATAATGCTCAAAATTAAATACCCTTACAAAAGGACGGAGAGAATTATGAACTAATATCTCGCCTGTTGGTTACTTAAAAGATAACTAAGGGATATCATACGCTTATAAAATCTATACAAGATAAGAAAAACTCTAAACAAAACCCTATACCAAGCTGTCTGACCAGCATGATATTGTAAAGTCAATTTCCCTCCTATTGTGCCAAAATCACAGATGATGATGATGATGACGACAACATAAAACAACTGTTTGTCTATCGTCTTGCATAATCAAATGTAATGTCTGAAATGTTATCATAATGTTTAGTTATACTCATTAAAATGTATGTTATAATAACCTTGTCAATTATAAAGTAGTTTTCATACATAAATTTAACTTTACAGTCGTTTAGACATAACCTAGATGACGTAATTGGTATATAACAACCTCATATTGTGTTAGACATCCAGTATTGTATTACACAATACCATCCACTTAGAAAAGGCTAGGCAAATCTATCACAACCATATTCGATCTGTTCAAGGTTAATATAGACTAGTATCATTGGCACAATTTTCTAAACAATTTAATTGTAAAGACACACCGAAAGATTTAATAGAAAATAAATTAATTGAATATTGGCTTTGTTGATAAGCGGCTGTTGGCTTCAATTCTGTTACAAATTTATGTGATGACGCAAGGCGTACACATACTGTAGTAATCAATTAGTTACAAGTTAATAAAGCTATCGACCGCAACTAGACTTAAAGGCCCTGTTAAACCCACAATTGGTTCAAATTGAATAACACGAGTCCGTAACTATACTAAAAAATAAAAACAACACAAAACATACAAAGAATTAATATCTAAAGACACTCGTACCAAGACGCTGTTAGGATTCTATAAATTTGAAGATATCTTCGTTTTCAAAACGTTTCCCATTGGTTTATGTTATAAATGGTAATAACAAACATGTTACAAGGAGCATCACTGTAACCGCATGTATTTCAATGAACATACAAGATAAAATACAAGAAATTATTCCCAAAATAGCAGCAATTGTGAAAATAAGTAAATAGGAAAGGTTTGAGAGCGAAGTGTCACGCTCAGTATTTACATGTTTCGCACCTAATTCCATTATCTATTCTTGAAGTCCAAGTAACCTTGATAACGCATATGAAGTTATAAATTTCGTTTTAAAAAAATCTGTGGTTTTTAAAGTGAATGTTAGTAAGCGTGTGAAAGTGTTAAAATTTAACCAAATGTTCAATATTGAAATGGTGAAGACAAGATTGAAAGTGTCATGTTGATTTCAATGTTGTCGGTGATAGAAGTTCAGACGCCAACCATACATTTAAGATAGATACCCAACCATTCCCTTCTATTACCATCTATATTTAAAATACAAAATACACTACTAACCAAGGCAGGAATTCCAGGGATTCTTGTTTATCCCGCAAACTAGGGAATAAATCAAGCACAATCTTTTAGCAATTCTGTACAAGTTAGGATTAGAATTTATATTTTTTTCGTTTTTATCATTCTGTTTTTCAGTAGCTTTATATTGTAAATTTTCATCATCGTGTATGTACAAACTTAAATTCATGCAATTAAAATTGTCATTATTATCTAAATTTTCTCAGTGATCATTAACTTTATTTTGCAAATCATATTTATCGTTAAGATTTTCATGTGGTCCAATGTGCAACATTAGTTATTTCATTATATTCACATAAGCCGGAAGCTTATACGGATTTAAGATCAACATGTTGACAATACAAATATTTACGAAGAACTTCATCAAATAATAAAACTGTCAGGCTTATGTGAACATTGTGATTGATTGCATCGTCTTCGATTTACTATGAAGGTAGTTCGTTATTAGTTGAATTACCATATAGATACTGATAGTAAAATTATTCAGTAAACAGTAACTTGGCATTATATATGTCAGTTATGCTCCGATAACAAAGGCAATTCTGACAGAACACACAATTATGAAAAGCTAAACAGATAAGACGAGCAACCAATTAAAGTGTTCGATATAAAATCAGCTGATTTGTTGGCAACGAACAATTCAACTGCATTATGATATCATAAGAGGAGGCGGGTGGGGAGGGGGTGGTAGTCAGTGTCACTGCAGTGCGTATGTACACACGCATACATACCCTAGTTGGACGTGGCCGATATGTCGGTTCGGGTCGTCGGATATGAGGGCGCGCGTCATCGACTCAGTGGTATTGGCACCACCCTCGTGCTACACGGAGGACAAACATAAACATGTAGACAAACATTGCCCATATGACGTCACAGACGTGATACGCATACGACATATAACACCAGACGACAATGTTTCCTTGCCTGTTGTAGTAAAAAATATAGCGCCACCGTATCGCCGCAATACACCTCATTTCTACGCAATTGTGCTCAACAAAAAACGTAGCTACAAACTATATCTATAAAGCTTCAATGCATTGTTAGTTTGTGTCTACTTCGTATTGTGTACAAATTACAGTGTCGTTTTATAAATAAAATTAAAATATAATAAAAATCTTCTCGTCGTGACCGACACATAACATGAACAAATAAAAAATAAAACAATGGCATGCATAAAAATGACAAGTACACAAAGCATGGATGACTTTATGACAACGGAAACAAAGTATTCTGATAAACCTCCTCGACTCTGTGAGCTGGAAATGTTCGCAGATGGACTTCAAAAATAAATCATGTCGGAAAACTTGTTAGTTCAAAAATTAAAAAAAAATAAAATCTCACTCAGGCAGCAATTGGTTAGCACGCTCGGTAAAGTAATGGGACTCAATTCTACTCCACGAAGCTTTATTAGGACTGACACGGTCTGAGCCGGCTGCTACATCTAAGCTATCATTCCATCACACAAAGAATCAAAAGAGAGGTGTTATGTTGATGATATACTATAAACCGGCCGACTCCAATGCTTGCCTGAGTGGTGATCGGTAGACTCCAGAATCAGCGTCACAGTACAAGCGCTGTAAAAATAATAACGCTCATATATCTGCTTTGATTTCCATTCAATTAAATGGAGATCAAAACTGTTGAACGAGCGCGCCATAAACAATTTGAGCATACCCAAGCTTGAGAGCTTGCCCTCCTGCCATGAGTCCCTCCTCCCCAAGTAGGGTCACTTGTTCCTCCTCGCGCGACGGGTCCGCCATCTTGTGCACACACACGCCAATATGGCGTCAACATCAAAGACGTGGCAATGTCAAAGTCACATTCGGCACGTCCGTGTAACGTGATAGGATTTGTGTCCGTGAAATCATTAGCGGATTTCGTATGTATAAACTGGATTTTAAGATTAGATGTAGCTCGTGCGCCATACATGAGGTATATTCAATGTCGACACTAATGTATGCGTGCGATCAATCAAATGACGACAATGGACGTTCATAAATGTGACATTGACAATACCACGTCATTATGCCAAACAATATAAACGAATTTGAATGTTTTCTTCTTTAAACTGACTTTTTGAAGCCCCCATTGTTATAACCACATAGATAGAAATTAATATATAATAATAAATGTAATAACTTAGGATCTTTGTGAATGTAAAATTATGAATTAATTATTTTCAAATATAATAACAAAATATTTAATGAAACATTGATAATAAAAAGGAGTAAATTACAAATAATAAGAAATGATGCATAAATAAATGAAAAATATTTCAAAACTGATAATCGTGGAGCTATTTTTTTTCTACAACAGTTTGTAAATAAATTCGTAACCACGCGAATAGGAAGCTAAATATTATTTCAAACTTTTAAAATAGATCAATTTGCTAGTATCCTTTTGAGAATTTCGACCATAAAAAATATCATAAGCAACATTGCCAAGTGCACCGTATAATGTGCTTTGTTGCCATAATATTGTGAAATTTTATCGGTGGAGAAATTGTGACTTTTTCGTGGCAACTCAATTTTTTATTATATTAGGTGAATTCTAAAATGGAGTAATGAATGTAAAAACATACCTCGTCAAAGAAAACTTGTGTTTTTCTGAGGATATGCTTAAGCTCAGTCAGCTCAAGGAAGTTTCGCTTCAGAGCTTCAGCATTCTGATTCACCTCGCGAAGTTCGTTCTCGAGCTTTTCGAACGTAGCCTAAAGAAAAACAAATATTAAAAATCCTCTATTTATTATGACAAACATTTGTTAAAGCGCAATTATATAAATTTTCAAAAAAGCTTCGCTTAAAAATACATTTTTTTGATTTAGAGGTGACAAACGAACAATTTCAGGATTATTTTCTCAGCTACAAAAAATCTTTAATCATTAAAACTTCTACGAATACATAAGTATTCTTTTACGTGTGTGTATAAAGATGCTCACCTCGAGATCGATCATCTCCCTTGGTTGCGGTGCTTCGGGACACTCCCCAGGTATCTCAAGCATGGGGATCCCATCGCGACGGATTTCCTTCTCCAGGTATCTGAGCTTGCGCTCCATCTCATCGCAGCGGCGTACTTCATTGACGAATTTGCGTTGGAACGCATTAACATCTGGGTTTAACTGTTGAAATAAAAAATCACTATTATAATAACATCAACCTCTTTTATGAGGCCGGGAAAACCCTGGTCTGGAGAAAACCCGCCCAATTTGTCCGGGGCGGCGAAAGGGCGCGCGCGGCCCCATAGTTTACCGTATTCCCTCACGATTGCCATTGGACTGACCGTAATAAAACTCAGGATCGTCTATTATTTTATGTATAAAATCGCAATTACCGCAATGGCTCCTGAATTATCGAAGATATCTATGTCTCTTTTTAAGTGTCTTTGTTGGCTTGACAGGCAAGAAATGGGCCACTACCTAATGGTTTGTGGTAAGTGGCGCTCATAGACCGCTACAGTACCAATATCACAGCCAGTTCGCTGCCTATGGTAACAAAGCGAGCACGAGCCCAACAGTGGGACGTATATGAGCTGAGATGAATGGTGAAGCAAACCATCGCAAATAAACCTAGATGTATAAATATTCACTACTAACAATCTGCCCTCGCTTCACTTCAGTTTCAGTTGTCTTACCCGCGTAGTTCCCATTCCCGTGGGAATACCGGGATAAAATCTAGCCTATGTTACTCCCTGATTTATAGCTTTCCATTGGTGAAATAATTTTTGAACTCCGGCCAGTAGTTTCGGAGCCTATTCAATACAAACAAATCTTTCCTCTATATAATATTAGTATAGATAGACGCCTAAATTTTAGGTAACATGTAACGGTCACTAAACTAATGTTAATATTAGTAACGCATACCATCGAGGCTATGTGATATTTATATAGATTTAGGTAATACTTAAACATTAGGCGTTGTTGGTGAAAACTCACATAAGAATCCTATAAAAATCTTTTTCTTACAGAAGTCTCGTCAACCACCAAAGTCAATGAAATAATTGTAATTTAACATGTTGGGCTCGAGCCTCCTCTACAATACGAAGGAAATTGACCTGCTGGATCATGCTGGTCAGACAGGTACGTATGGTTTTATTTCCAGTTTCCCTTCTCTTGCATAGATGTTATATGGACATTATATCCCTTAGTCGTCTTTTACGACATCCACAGGCAAGATAGGAAGTGGTGGATTGTATTTTTACCCCACACGGAAAGACACATAGACAAATATAGGTAACAAATCAGCTGATTTTTATTTAAACTCTTGGTACATTGCAAAAACAATGCAATGCATTTTGCTTAAATTTCAAAACAGCAACGAGTCAAACAATGGATTTTTAAAGAAAACATATATCAGTAAGGAAACATTTTTGTTATTCTTCCGTATGTATTGTTGTTATGTAGATTATTATATGATGAATGAGGTAAATATATAACGAACTTCTGAATAGAACCATTTCGTATGGTGACGGACTAAGAATATAAATCACCAGCCCCCTTTCTTGCCCGTGGGTGTCGTAGAAGACGACTAATGGATGTAATATGTTTATAACATCTGTCCAAGAAAAGGAAAGCTCTAAATAAAACCCTGTACCAACCTGACCGTTGTAGTAGATCAATTTCCCTTCCATTATGAAGGAGGGTCAAGCCCAGCATTGGCACGTATATAAGTTGTGATGATGATAGGTTAGTAACATCAGATTAACGGTATCTAAGATGTGCACTTGAGTGCCAGAAATAATAGCTTCCCTAAGTTCTTGTCAGGTCCGGATGATGACCGGATAAGAATACATTTCACTACCTATTTTATACACATGGGTATAGTAAAATACGGCTAAGGGATATAATATGAAGGTATCATCTTTGTATGGAGGAGAAATTCGTAAAAAAAAAATCGGTTGTCTGTAAAGTCGGTTTACTGACGATAGTTGAACGTGACAACGTCATAAGAAGATACTGATGGAATGGTTTCATTTTTCAAAATAAATATTTAATTTTATTTGTTTGATAGATATTTTGTATGGATCAAGCCTTAAATGGAACGCCTCAGAGCGAGGTAATGCCGCATACGTCATGTTTTTTCGTGTTTGCAGCCGGTTCCATCAAATTATAAGAAGTTGTCACGTCAAAAACCCTGTACCATCACGTCTGACCATCGTCGCGTAGTAGTTCAATTTCTGCCCTTTTGTAAAGGAGGTGCAATCCAAGCAGCAGAACTGAGATGAAAAGTAGAATATTCTGCATTAAATTTTCATAATAAGTTTGATTGTTCAATCATCATATTGGAGTTTTCTTTGTTTCATATAGGAATACAATATTTCACTACCATAATGATTTCTGATGTTTACGCGAGTATCACATCCTTACTAATATTATAAATGCCAAAGTAAGGATGTTCGTTTGTTTGTTACGCTTTCACGCTTAAACCACCGAACCGATTTCAAAAATTCTTTCACCAATGGAAAGCTATAATATCAGGGAGTAACATAGGCTATATTTTATCCCGATATTCCCACGGGAACTGCGCGGGTAAGGCGACTGAAACCGAAGCGAGGGCGGGTTGCTAGTTGTAAATAAAACTACGGATTTTATCGCGTTTGTATTTGATTTTTGGTTGCCCATTTTTTTTTATTGCGAACGGTGGCAAACGTGAACACAGTACAACCTAATGGTAGCCTGGTACACCTGGCCGTTGCCTACCGTGAAGAAAGTGAAGGGAATGCGTGCAATGAGGTTCGGTGAAACTAAAGCCATCACCAAAACCTACTACAACTAATCACCCTTAGAAGGTTGGGCTGCCAGCTCTGGAAATCCGGCTTGTTTCGAACATTTTGCAGCCTTCATAATCACGGGCGGATTAAGATGTCTCACGTCCAACAAATCATTGTTATTACACTACCACTTATTATCACATGCGTATTGTAAAACCCGGCAGAGATATCAACAGGAACGTAGAGTTATAAGCTTCCTAGGAAAGCCTAGGAAGCTTATAACTCATCAATAGCCATCGCCAACAGTACCAGTGGTTATAAAATTATCCTTTTATGGCAAGTCTATTTGATAAGAGGGCGTCCAAAAATTACGTGAGGTGTTTTTTTTAAATTTTCTGTACCTAGGGTGAGATGTCGTCAGATTTTATTCATCCCCCTCCCCCATCCCCCAATCTCACGTGAGATTTTTCAAAATGTGGTTTTCTTACGTAAACGCGTTGGATTGTTATTGTAAAAAGAAAAAAAATGCTTAGTGCTTTTATTAACGACTAGTTAAGACTAGTAATCAATATTGCTGAGAGTTTAATTATAAATGTAATAAAAAATTAAAAATAGAATACTTAAATCGTAACTACTGTGATTAAAAAAAGAATATCTACTCTAATTCAGTCCATGGAGAATCATGCGATTCAGATTACAAATTTAAAACCTCAGTTGCACATCTATCTTATTTTATAGTGAATTATCTATGCTGTAACGTCGAAGTATGGATGAAATTATTTTCTTTCGAACGAATTAGTGAATGTTCTTAATCGTATTACGATTACGCTTAAGATTAAATCTTAAGCATGTACAATCTGGATTAAATGGACCAAAATAGTATTTTTTTTTTGTTTCAAACAGAAAAAAAAATTGCGTGATATTTGCCAAGACCCTCCTCTCTCCAACGTAAGATTAGATGAGATTTGACTGGACCCCCTCCCACCCTTAAACATCTCACGTATTTTATGAACGCCCCCTAATGTACGTTGGTAGACCGATACATGGACTCGAACAATAATTTATCATTATCATTTCAGCTTATATACGTCCCACTGTTAAGCTCGAACCTACTCCACAATAGGAGGGCAACTGATCTGCCACCTTGCCGCTGGCGTGTTGGTACTGGTTTTTATTTCGAATTTCTCTTCTCTTGCACAGATCTTAAATCCATATCATATCCCTTAGCCGTCTTCTACGATACCCACGGGCTAGAGATGGGGTGGTGAATTGAATTCTTACTCTGTCACCACACGAAATGACTTATGACCTTTTTCTGACTGAATTTACTATTCAATAGTTCGTTATACATTTTCTAATTACTAGTTATTACAACTGTCATAATTATTAGGTATTATCATCGAACTATAAAGTCTGATCATAATAAAGAACTACAAAATACGATTTTAAAGAAAATATGTAACTTCGAGCAATAACAGGTAAACAAGGAATGTTAACAAACTGAGCGCAAAATTTATAATATCTTTGGAGGTTATTAATTATAATTCATAAGAACATTTATTATTACTTACAAGTTTAAGTACCAACTTTGCCGAACCACATAAAAAAGTAGTAAGAATACAATTCGCCACCGCCGTCGCTGCTCGTGGGATATAATATGCAGATAACATCGATGTATAAAAAGGAAAACTCGAAACTAAACCCTATGTCAACACGTCTGAAGAGTATGGTATAGTAAGTCAGATTCTCTCCCATTAGGGAGAAGGCCCGAGCCCAACAGTGGGATTTATAAGGGCTAAGGTGATGATGACGATGATAACTTATATAATCTATATATATATATATATATGTATAGGAGAGGAGTGTTTTGCAAGCGATATATTGACTCATCACCATATCTCTGGCACCATAAGACGTACAGACTTGAAATTTGGCATAAATATTCCTTTCGTCGAGTAGAGGTCAGCTAAGAACGGATTTTACGAAATTCCACCTGCAAGGGGTGTTGTGGGGGCGTTAACGATATTGTACATATAAAGGAACAGAGTGAGCCGAAGTTACTGAAGCTAGAAAACCGAAATTTGGACCGTAGTTTTATTTCGTGACCTAGGCACCCACAAAGAAAATATTTTTTGAAATTCCACCCCTAAGGGGGTGAAACGTAACGGTAAAGTTTGTATGGAAAGAAAAAAAATCTTTAGCTACTGTTTTCTAATTAAGCACAAATACCCTTTAATAAAAATAATTAAACACGTATTTCAGCGTTTGTCCATTTTCATCCTCTAAGGATGTAAAATAGGTAAAAAGATGTCAGTTTACTGACTTATCACAGAGCCGAAACTACTGAAGCCAGAAACATGAACTTTTGACATAAGTTGCTTTGCGTGACATAGAAACCCACTAAGATAGGATTTTTTCATATTCAACCCCTAGGGAGTAAACCGCAGTAACAAAGTTTGTATAAGGAGAAAAAAAAAATTACATCGATTTTCGTCAAAATCTCCAAAAATACTCTTTAGTAAACATAAATAAACACGTATTTCAACATTTTTTAATTTTCACCCTCTAAGGGTGTAATCTACACTAAATAAAGAGGAAACGTTCCTTACGAATAAAGTCAAACACTCCTGGACGGATTTCGTTAATTCTTTCACCATTATAATGTTACAGTGTCCCTGAGTAATATAGGCTATAATTTTATCCCAGTATTCCCACGGGAACGGGATCTACGCGGGTAAGGCAACTGAAACCGAAGCGAGGGCGGGCTGCTAGTTCTTTATATTTGCTGTGGGACGTGGGTGCAGCTACGAATACTATCATACTCGTGGGTGTCGTAAAAGGCGATTAAGTGCTTTACATAGACCTATGCCAAATACATACGATGCAATCTAAAATCATATTGCCAAGGAGGGTTGACGTCAGGCAGGCGGTCAGTCATAAAACTATTCCCATTAACTTTTGTACTATGAAAGAAGAGTACCACATTAATAAAATTAGTAACACATTAATAAAACTTATATAGCATAAGTTTTTAAAGAACAAAATGTAACGTGTCGCGTATATTTTGCTATCCTTATCTTCGTAATAGGAAGCAGAAAAATCAATACAGTCAGACAATAAATAAAGCTAAGAATGGTCGGTGCGAAATGGGTTCCATTAGACGTCATGCGCAGAATTAATTACTACTTTTTTTTTAAATATTGATAAAAACCACATGGCACCATAGAAGTTTCACTTCTGACATGCGTACTTTGTATGCACGCAATTATTTTTTTGAAGACCTGCCTTTTATTTATTTTTTTTTTTTGGGTAGGCTGCGGTCGGCGCGCTCCTCGCACCACTCCGTCCGGGACGACAGAGGGGCGTAAGCACGCAACACCCGCAACCCACCCGAACACCACGTCGCCTTCGTCGTTGGACCGACCACCGGAGCAGGGTTACTTGTCATCAGTGGTCGGCCCGACGGAATACCCCCTACTTGGGGTACCCTCCCATCGACCGACGTCCCCCCCTCGGGGAGGACGTCGGTCTTTCCTCACGCGGTCGGCCTCTCGGCGGGTGACAGACTAATCCCCGGTCACGTCACCCGCAGCCTCGACTAGACAACACCCTGCCTAAGGTAATAATCCTTATATTTTTGGGGACTTATAATTAATAGACATAAATTACATCCAGACTCAGAACAACAATTTGTGGATCACACAAAGTGTTGTCCTGCACGGTATTCGAACCCACGACATTGGCATGGTAGATCGGTATCTTAAATACTATAACCATGTGTGCAGTTGTACAAATAAAAATTGCATTTGCCTTAATTAGGTAGATTTTAAGATAACATTTACTATATTATTATTTCTGTGTAATATTATCTAACCTTCGTACTTATATTATCTCTGATTGTAAGGCGATTAATATTATCAATCATAGCTAATAATGATCACATTTTTTTTAATCAATCATGTGATTTCTTAATTTTTTTATTTGGTTTTAATGTTGGTAGTTTATTGTTACATAATGGCCACAATTAGCACAAAATTCTTTAGCCATTCTTATTTAATTTCAGTCAATAACCCTCATTTTTATGCTGATAATATTACAAATCTTAAAAAATTAGCTAGGACGTTACCAAAATTACTATATAATTGTGATTGTGTTTTAATAAATAGGACATTATATCTTCTCCGCACATATATGTCCTATTATTGGGCTCCAACCTCTTCCACCATGGAAGAGAATTTGATCTACTGTACCGAGCTGGTTGATTTTTGACTTTTTCTTCCCTCGCATTACTGTTATCAGTATATTATACCACCTGAGCCATATTTTACGATGCCCGTAGAAAAGAGATGGTGAATTGTACTCTTACTGCAGCATCATACAGGAAAATATTATAATAATTATACTATTACATATTGTAAATAAAACTACTTTTACGGATTATATCGCGTTTGTATTTGATTTATGATTGCCCGACGTTTCGAACACTTTGCAGCATTCATGGTCACGGGCGGACTAAGGTGTCTCACGTCCAACAAGTAATCGTTATTACAGACATTTATATAATTAATTATGTTATGAATGCTGCAAAGTGTTCGAACCGTCGGGCAATCATAAATCAAATACAAAGGCGATATAATCCGTAAAAGTAGTTTTATTTACAATGTGTAGTGCTCGCGTAAACATCAGATATCATTATATACTATTACATATTTATTATCAAGCTTCATCATCATTTCAACTCATATACATCCCACTGTTGGGCTCGAGCCTCCGCCACGGTAGGAGGTAAATTAACCTACTATACCATGCTGGTCAGACAGGTTGGTATAGGGTTTTGTTATGAGTTTTCCTTCTCTTGCATAGATGTTATATTATTATATCCCTTAGTCGTCTTATACGACATCCATGGGCAAGATAGGGAGTGGTGAATTGTATTCTTACTCTTATCACCACACAGAACAGCTTAGCACAAACTAAAATCAATCAGAATTATAAAACAATTGTGCTAATTTAAATATTTATATATTATTTAAACATTTTCCCTGTATGGATGTTTATGGTATCGGTATCCATTAATGGTATATTTGTAAGGCCTCTGTGACACAAGATTTGTCTTGTCTTTAAAAAAATTATTACTAATCTCTCAGAAATTGCTCTACTTAAACTGTATAAGATTAAAAATCTTTACAGTCAAAAAAGATATATTAAGTTACAGTGATAGCTGTTTTATAATTTTCATAAAATATGTAATTATCTGTTTGTAAACCAAATGGGTTCGGCACATCATATCTTGTTGATCTTAAAAGAAAAAGGAGTAACAAAAACGAAACATACTGCACAAATTTTAACCAAATTTTATTACTAGCCATCTGCCTAAAATCAACCATCCTTGCAATTCAGAATTAAGTAAAAATCGTTCAATGGTTAATAACACCTTAAAATTGCCAACATATGATAAAATTTGTCAGTCTTTCAGAGAACACAAGTAACAAAGCATGAAACACGACCAACGGCAATTGAGGTCATAAAGTTCCTATTTTAATTTTATCGTAATCATGAACGGAACTGTATAAGATAGTATAACAAAAGGGGCGTTAAGCATAATCCACATGGCCAGAAATTACTCACATCGCGGAACTGTACAAGCCCCAACTCTCCGAGTTCAGACACGCAGGCATAAGCAGCTTCACTTTGCAGGAAAAGTTGACATAATGTCATTTCTTCACTCCGGAACAACGACCCCATTTTTCACGGTTTAAGAGCACTACACAGGGTCCAAATATTTTAACTAACTACAGAAAAAGGCTCCGTCGCTAGTCTGCGAGCAGACTTCAGCGGCGAGGAAACCAAATTGGTTTACTTCAGACAAATCAATCGATTTGAATGGCTATCTATCGATTCAGTGAATACTAGTCACCATCACTACTACGCAACGCGGCGCCGACTGTATAGTAATGCTCTGTAGCAAAAAATATTTTCCCAAGATAATAGAATGACGTAATGCAAAGTGGAAGTTTATCTCAACAATAACAAAAATAAAATGATCTTAAGTAGAATTATATTGTAAATATAATTGCTTAAATTTTATCGTTATTTTTCTAATAAAAACATAAGCTAAAGCAATAAAACAAATTTAATAACTAATTAATGAGTCTATGAACCAGTGGCGTAGCGAGCCTTGGTGGGGCCCCGTATAAAAACATATTTGGGAGCCCTTATAAAACCGGGCCCGTAAAGATTTCTCACAAAAGAAAAAAAATGTGTGCATAAAATTGATAGAAATACATATTTATTCATCATATCATAATTTTCTGTCACTTTTTTTTTAATTTTTCAAACAATTCAAATTGCCTTTTCTCCTTGCCTTTTTTTCGGCAAACTGATTTATTAAATGATTTATAATTACTTTTTTAGATTTGTCATTTCTGAAATAATAAAAATTTCGTATAAGTGATACGGTAAATACGGTGGTAGCTGCGCCCCTGCTATGAACTATTTTATTTTGTATGACATAAAATAGACATCAAAGAGAAAACTAAAATTGCACTGCGTAGTGACAGTTCATAATGAATCTAATAGTAGTAGGACCACGCAGTTGTCCATCACAGCCGCTGGCCGGTCCATCCATGGTAGTACCACACTCTCGCAGAAAATAGACGTCTGAGTAGCAGCAATTTGTTACTGCGCTCCGTTCGGTGAGTGAGAGAGCCAGAAGCGCAACTTTCTGAGGGTGTTTGCGAGTGGTTGGTTTTGGCGATAGCTTTAATATCACCGAACCTCATTCACACATTCACACCCCCTTCAATTTCTTCACGGTAGGCAGCGACTTAGCAAAGATTTATAAGCGGCAGCATTACTTACCATCAGGTGTACTGTTTGCTCGTTTGCCACCATATGCGATAAAAAAAAGTAAATGCATATGCAAGAATCAAGTTATCACTACTGTAAGATGCACAACATTAAAGTAAAAATACAAAACTTATTCACATGTAGGGGTTGGAAATAAATGTGAATAGACATGTTGGTAGAACTAAGTTTAAAAAATTAAGAGCATAAAAATATAAATAAAATAATATAAGTCCATATGAAATCTGTATTTATAACTATATATTATCCGTGTGGTGCCGGAGTAAGAATACAATTCATGAATTCATCACCCGCTATCTTGTCTTGGGTATAGTAAAAATCGGCTAAGGAAGATCAAATGTATATAAAATCTATGCAAGATATGGAAAAATTCAAAAGGAAAGCTATAGTATAGGGCAATTTCCCTCTTGCTCTAGTTCAGCAGTGGGACGTGTATGTGTCGAGATGATATAGATTTTGTAATGCTTTTAATAACATTAGTTAAATTAGTAGTGGCAATTTTTTTTTATTTTGCGACTCGTTCCAGTACTCGTAACGAAAACGGATTTGAATTATCCATAAAATTAGGAACTTCTTATTACTTGGCATCACTTTACATTTGTTTTCTCGTTCTAACAGTATAAATCCCTTTCTTTCTGACAGCCATTATTGATCAGGTGTCAAGTGCAAGATGTTCATTTATGAAGGAAGTATTGAAGTATGGGTTTATAAAATTACCACAATTATTAATATTATTTAATAAAAAACTTATTTATAATTGAACGTATTAAATGAGAGAAAATATAAAATTTAATAAGATAATACATACCTTTAAGTGATTTCTTTATTTTTATAGTTATCCATCACCCTATGATATATTATAGCTGCATGTACAAACATGATAAACCCACAAAATAGAGTTTATTGTATTTGACATTTTTATTATGTGTTGTCTCTGTTTTGCGCATAGAATTACATATTATTTTTTACGCCATATTACTGACTTGACAGTGTTCTGTTCGCCACACTTACACGGGTCGTATAATAATACGTGGGAAGTAAAAATTGAGGTTATGAAAAATATCAAAATACATTCTATCTTTAATAGAATAGCTGGAAGTGCTACGATAATGTATAAATTTAGACTGTGAATATAAACTTATAAACCTGAATGAAAATCCAGGCGAAATGGTGTGGAAACGTTACAAATTGCTCTGAAAATAGCCACAGTAATAGTTCGTAACTACATTACCATTATTTTCTATTACAGGCTTTACTTGGCGCCCAGTTAGTTATAACTCTGATTATGGTATCCGTGATACAGAAATTAGGGAATTATTCATTTGCGAGATGGTTGTTATGTTCACAAGGATTATATAGATATTTATATCCAACTAATAGTGAGTTAAAAACTCTAGCGGGAGTACCGAAAGATTCGTTTAAAAACAAGAAAGGAAGTAAAAATGAGTCTAATGGCAAGCCAGATACGTTCCATATACCTCGTAGTTTGGATATCCAGTTGGAAACGACACCCGTAACAGCATTGGATGTGGTACATTTAAGATTTTACACTGAATATATATGGATTGTAGACTTCTCCTTGTACTCTCTAGCTGTCTACATAATGTCCGAGGTATGTAACTTAAATGCCACAATTTATAAAAGTAACAAAATTCCGATATGTATTTATTAAGGTGAACGCACACTTATCCGAGCCGAATGAGTCAAACGAAAGGAATTTTAGAATTCTGTATATGAAATCTCATGAAACCTGACACACTTCCTCGCGTCGAATCGTCCGAATCTGGAAGACGATTTCTATACAAAATTCTAAAATTTGTTTCGTTTGGCTCTGATAAATGTGCGTTCACCATTAATTATTATTATATTAATTTCAGATTTACACTTCTGTTTTTCCGCTGAAAGATGAGTTCAACTTGAGCATGGTTTGGTGTTTATTAGTAGTGCTATTTTCATTGTATCCTTTTTTTACACATTTTACTATAATACTATAATTAATAGTGATAGGACCGCACTGTTGACAGATGTCTGTCTACAGCCGCAGACTGGTCCGTTTGGGGTAGTACCACACTCCCGCAGAAAATCGATGCCTGAGTAGTAGCAATTTGTTACTGCACTTCGTTCAGCAACAGAGCTAGAAGCCCATCATTCTGAGGTGTGGTGGGTTTTGGTGATGCTTTTAGTATCACCAAACCTGATTGCACACATTCATATTCCCTTCACTTTCTTCACAATAGGCAATGGCCTAGCCAAGGTCCTTGAGCGACAATATCACTTATCATCAGGTGTACTGTTTGCTCCACTGTTAGCAATAAATAAAAGAGAAAATTTGTCTCTCATCTGTGTGGTAATGGAATAATAATACAATCCATCATCTCCTCTCTCACCTGTGGGTTTTGGACTAACTATATATGATGCAAAAATAATATTTATGCAAGAGAAGGAAAACTTGACATAATCCCTATGTCAACACATAACCATTATGGTATAGTAGGTCAATTTCCCTATGATCGTGGAGGAAGCTCAAGCCCAACAGTGGGCTGAGATGATGATTATAATTGTAATTGTATTAGTTACATATGTACATGGTTTAAGCAACTTTAATTTGGTATCTTGGTATTTATTTAAACCATGTGTGTTACCAGCGATGACTTACGGCACTGAAACAAGGTCTCTAAATGTCGGCCTCATAAAAAAGCTCAAAGTCGCTCAGTGTGCTATGGAGAGGGGTATGCTCGGTATTTCTCTACGTGATAAAACCCGAAACACGGAAATTTGTAGAAGAACAGGTGTAACCGACATAGCCCGCAGACTTAGCTCGTTGAAATGGCAATGGGCAAGCCACATTGCTGGTCGAATCGACAACCATTGAGGAAGAAAGATTCTTGAGTGGCGATCTGGAATCGGACGGCGCAGCTTAGGACGACCCCCCTCTAGGTGGATTGACGACATTCTCAAAGTCACAGGGAACCGTTGGATGCAAGTGGCGCAGGACCGTTACGAGTGGCATTCTCGTGGGGAGGCCTATGTCCAGCAGTGGAGGTCTGTAGGCTGATGGATGGATGGTATTATTTTCCTACCTTGTAGTAAAGATACTTTTCCAACAGTGTATCAGATCTTTTGTGAATATTTTTAGTCTACATATATCCTAGGTATCACTAGGGTAATGAATTGTACTCTCACTTCATCAACACATGGAAATACAATTAATGGACACAAATTACACCCAGCCTGTATAATTCTTTGTAGATTGCAATTAATTGTACTGCATTGGCATGAAACCACCACTCCCTATCTTAGCCATGGATGTTGTATAAGACGACTAAGGGATATAATAAGCATATAACATCTATGCAAGAGAAGGAAAACACGAAACAAAACCCTATTCCAACACGTCTGGTCAGCGTGGAATAGTAGGTCAATTCCCCTCCCATTATGGAGGAGGCCTGAGCCCAATGGTGGGACTAACGGTGAGATGATGATGACTCAGTACTGATGGTCTCTATTTGGAACACTATACCATCATTTGAAAATACACACCGATTTTTATATTGTTATCTGTGGTTTAACACTAGAATATATGGTAATAAAGTAAAATCCATAAAATAGTTTTATTTACAATGTGTAATACTCGTGTAAACATCAGAAATCGTTAGAATATGTGGTCTTGTGTCATATTCATGGAATAGTAGATGGTCTTGTGTCACATTCATGGGTGTCGTAAAAGACACTTAAGAGATATGACATGCATATAAGAGAAGGAAAACTCAACATGCATAGGGTTTCACATTCAAAACACCTTTTTTTTTTAGGAGGGCTGGGTTACGGTCGGCGCACTCCTCGCCCGGCTTCGTCCGGGGCGACAGAGGGGCGTAAGCGCGCACACTCGTAACCCACCACAAAAAATATTTGTAAAATAAAAGAATTTATTTTTTATTGTGTTGTTCTTTTAAAAGAATAGACTAGTCAACAATTGCCTTTTGGACCAACGTTTCTCAGCAGTTTCCGAAAATTATAAATGAGGTGTCATTCGATTCGGAATGGCATCTAGATGATTTTTGAAAAAAAATGAAGATCCGCTTGCAAAAATTGTAAAAGTTATTAACAATTAACAAATAAAAAAGGGGGTTTAGTTTTTTGCAAATATCTCAAAAAGTAATAAAATATGAAAATAAAAAATTGAAAAAATTCAGGCACTTACTGAATAGATGAATGAACAGTAATCCGCTTGAAAAAATTTTTATAACAATTTTTCATTTAGTTATTCAATAGTTAATTAATAATTTTTTCTGCTTGAACATGAACATTGCAAGTGTGATAAATGTTAAACTATAAATTTAATATTTTTTGCCACTTTTGGAGCAATTTTTGAAAGGCTTTAGAATAGAACCCCGTTGGAAAAATTAAAATATGTTTATTTTTCAATTTTTTATTAATAATTTTCGTTATTGCAAAATTTTCAATTACCTTATTAACAACGCATTTGTTTATAACAATTTTTTAAACAATTATAGATAAAAATTTTCGTTGATCCGTTTTATGTTATTAGAAACTGCATAGAAATAATTTTTTATTTTTTTTTTAAATTTGAAAAATCTTTATTACTTTTTGAGATATTTGCAAAAAACTAAACGACACACCCCTCTTTTATTTGTTAATTGTTAATAACTTTTACAATTTTTGCAAGCGGAACTTCATTTTTTTTTTCAAAAATCATCTAGATGCCATTCCGAATCGAATGACACCTCATTTATAATTTCTGGAGACTGCTGAAAAAAGTTGATCCAAAAGGCACTTGTTGACTAGTCTAGAAAGCATTTTATATCAACTAATTTGTCATAATCTTCATAACGAAATGTAAAACACCTGGCAGTGTTTTATTTCTTTTAATCTATACCAATAAATAAAATTGGAGTGTCTGTTTGTAATGTCAAAATAATAGGCTTTTTTCATGCTCACACGGTTATTTGCATGACACCTATGCCTAAAATACAGATTAAAATTTTTTTGTCTGTCTGTCTGTTTGTTCCGGGTAATCTTCAAAACGGCTGGACCGATTTCAAAAATTCTTTCACTAATGGAAAGCTATAATATCAGGGAGTAAACTAGGCTATATTTTATCCCGGTATTCCCACGGGAACGGGAACTACGCGGGTAAAACGACTAGAAGCGAAGCGAGGGCGGGTTGCTAGTTTATTAATAACTAATTATTCCTTAATGGTAAATACAGTAAAATTCTTTTGAGTCTAACGAAGCAATACTTCACGAGTGATGAGTCAATCGGTGAAAGATCTACATGCATTGTCGCATTCTGTGTGTTCCTGCTCGTGGCCATGATGGTGTTGATTGTAGACGAGTCTAATTTGGAAGTCGGTGTAGATCCTGCTTATGACAGCTTTTATGAAAATGCCTACAAGTTTCTCCAAAATCAAGGTTTATCATCAGTGTAAGTTATTATTTCCAGATTATATTTATATATCTTTTTATATGGTTTTGGTGTACAAGATGTCACCAGTACTACAGTTTTGACGACTCATATAAGACGTCGTCGTGTAAAAGCATCCACTTCTGGACTTAGACGACCCTGATGGGAATGACGGTACAGTGCCGTAATCGCCAGGCTTGACACACACACATCAGCGGGTTTGTGCTTGCAGTGAGTTGTATTTTCAAGGAGAAAGTTGCTGACCACTCTCTCTGTGGATTTTTAAGTCTCCAGATAATTAAGGGGTGGCAACAATAGTATTTTCTCCCATCGCCACATTAGGACGCTGATGTTTATTCAATCTGTAACTGTGTAGCTATAGTATGTTTGATGCTGTGTATAAATCTATCAATTTCATATTTCCAGTGGTCCAGCTTCCAAGTTAATACTGAAATTCTTCTTTGCGGTATGGGCAGCGATTATTGGGACATTGTTCACTTTCCCTGGTCTTAGAGTGGCAAGGATGCACTGGGATTCACTCAGGTATGTCCTTTAATTTTTTAAGTATCAATTACTTTTGTTAAGGTTTTATAGGCTTATGCAGCTACACCTTTAGAGAACGCATAGCAAAACGATGTTCCTCATAGCCCTTTACGTATTCTTCTGAAGTAGTGATCCTTGATAAAAAAGACCGGAAAAGTAGAGGTTTTTACGGAGAAGAATAGAGGATACTTCTCATTCATAGGCAAATGATGAGTTTTAGTAGATTGTAAGTTATGTACATATATGTACTAGTGATGTAACGAATATTCGCATTCGCAAGGAACGATGCGAATGTTTGGCGAATATATTTGACAAACTAAAAGCAAATTATACAGTAGAATCCGGATATAGCGACATTTAAGGGACCGGCGATACTATGTCGTACTAGCCGGATGACGTACAAAACGGTAGGATTATTTCTTAAGTACATAAGTACCTAACCTACGAATACATAATTATGTATACGCCAAACTCCTTCGCGAGGGTTGCATTTGATTCACCGCCTTCTAATCGATGTAATATTGCACTTTTTCTTCAATTGTAAAACACTTTCGCTTCACAGAACTCATTTTGTCGAGTTTTAAGAACTTTTCATAACATGTGACAATCACTAACTGTGATTTACGCGCGCCAATAAGGAAAGGTGAAGCTCGCGGAGCGGGATGAAGTTGGGCCGCCGAAGTAATGGTGCGTAAGTTGTATAAATAAAACATTGCGCGTCGTTTTAACCGGACGTATTAATCACAAAAAATGGTCGCTATAAGCAGTTTGTCGTTTAAACCGGAGTCGCACTAAACGGTTATATTTTCTCAGTACCTAACTATGAAACCTAACTTGAGTAAACATTATCGTCGTTAAAAACGGTTAGTCGTTATAAGCGAAGGCGTTATATATGAATTCTACTGTATATGTAATTGTGTAATGATATGATAATATTTATTATTTTTATTTACTCATAATATTTGAATAAAACAATATTATGGAACACTCAGGTCGGCAACTAAATTACAAATACTGTCTCTCTTATTCTTGTCAGTCTAATATAAACTAATGAATGGGGAGCCGGTTTTTTGTTCGGTTATACTGCGAAAACCACTGAACGATCAGAATAATATTTATACCATAAGATGCAGCATGTTTCGGAGAAAGATTTAGTATATGATATGTTGGTGAATAAGTACATATCCGGAATTTATATTTGATTTTGACGTGACAACGTCTTATAATTCGATGGAGCCGGCTGCACACATGAAAAAACATGACGTATGCGGCGTTACCTCGCTCTGAAGTGTTCCATTTAAGGCTTTTTTTTTTTGGGGTGGGCTGCGGTCGGCGCGCTTCCGCACCACTCTGTCTGGGGCGACAGAGGGGCTTAAGCACGCAACACCCGCAACCCACCCGAACACCACGTCGCCTTCGTCGTTGGACCGACCACCGGAGCAGGGTTACTTGTCATCAGTGGTCGGCCCGACGGAATACCCCCTACCCGAGGTACCCTCCCATCGCCCGACGTCCCCCGCTCGGGGAGGACGTCGGTCTTTCCTCACGCGGTCGGCCTCTCGGCGGATGACGGACTAACTCCTCGGTCACGTCACCCGCGGCCTCGGCTAGGGCGGCATGGGACGCAGGTAGTCGTGCCTGCGCCGCCCCAGTCGCTGGCGGCAGGTCGCTTCGTCGAGGCTGTGCTCCTCGCGTTCGCGACCCGCCGCCTGCGAGGTAGTTATCTCGCAGAAGGATGCGACCGCGTCCCAGTTCCTGATGCTGCCGAGCATCTCCCTAGCGATGGTTGGCAGCGTCAGGTCGGCACCGATGATTGCGACGAGTTCACAGCGCTGCACTGCCCAAGCCGCGCAGACCTCGAGCGTATGGCGCGCCGTGTCCTCGTCGCAATCGCAGTGATGGCAGGACGGTGTACTCTCCCTCCTAGCGACCCTGTACAGGTACTTGTCGAAGCATCCATGCCCCGTCAAGATCTGCACGAGTCGGAAGGAGAGCACACCGTGCCGTCGTTCCAACCACTGCATCAGCACCGGCCGGAAGGCCTCCACGGTCCAAACACTGTATCGAGGCCTCTCCAGCCGGTCTGCCCAACGAGCGATGACATCTCGGCGGGCGTCGACGTAAGCTCCCTTAAGGAAACAACACCGCCCTCCCCTCGCACCCCCGACACCCGCCGATACAATTCGGCGAGCACTTCCGCCTCCAGTTCCATATAAGGCTTGCCATACAAAATATCTATCAAACAAATAAAATTTAAATTTTCTTTTGAAAAATGAAACCATTCCATCAGTATTTTCTTAGGACGTTGTCACGTTCAACTATCATCAGTAAACCGACTTTACAGACAACCGATTTTTTGTGTGAATGAATAATGAATTTTGCCAATAAAAAAAGAACATGATTCTATATGAAAAAAATACATTATTTTTGTTAAGTAATTATTAAACTTTTTGACATACCATGCATTTAACACTCTCAGCGTCACAAATTGTGAAATAACTCCACACTTCAGTAACATGTGCTTTACTCATGTTTGTAAATTTGACAAATACAATAATAATATTAAACTAATCTCAAATTACAACAAATATTTTCGAACGAATCTGATTAGTTTCATTCGTTCAACTTGTAACGGTTAACCTTTGCTATATTTGGCTTAATCATGGCTGGTACGAAATGTTAAACCCGTATGATATTTTGCACGCACTTTATTTGAAAGTCAACATTCATATATATTATATTCGCATATTCGCATTCGCGAATGTTGGAGATAAATATTCGCACTCACATTCGCATCCGCGAATGTCTCAATCCTAACATTCGTTACATCACTAATATGTACATACTTAAAAAAAAAAATACAACACCCTGCACTAAGGAAGTAATCCTTGTATTCGGACACGAATATTATATGTTCTTATAGTAAATAAATTTCAGGATAGTCTACAGAGCTTGGCCCCCATTTATTTTGTAAGTCTTTTGTTGGCGAAGTCGACAATCACCTCACAATTATCATAATATTGAAATAAATCCCATTTTCACATTTATTTACTGCGATCTTAGGTTATCAATCACTTTTGAATAGCTTTGGGTTGGTTTTAAATTGTCTGATGAATCTAGCGGTCGCTTAAAATCTTTTTCCAGGTCAGAATTTAAAATCCCTCCAATAAGCTTCACTTACAAATGATTATTTCAATTAAAATGCCTTATTTTCAGATATTACGGCGATAATAAAGTGAAGGCATTACTTTTGAATATAAACTTTGCGATGCCATTCGTATTAGTTTTACTATGGATAAGACCGATAACCAGACACTATCTTACCGTACGTGTATTCAGCGGAATGGATAAACCACTGTAAGTGTAATTTCTATGATATAATATTTCCGCCGTGTGATCAGGGTGTCGTAAGAACTACTGAGGAATGTAATATGCATATATCTCTGTAAGAGGAACACTATGCCAGTGTGGTATAGTAGGTCAATTGTCCTCGTATAGTGATGGAGGCTCGAGCCCGGCAGTGGGGCCTAAATGAGCTGAGATGATGATGACATTTCATTATCTCAGCTCATATTATTCCAGTGGAACCCAATAGTGGTTGGATTCTGTGTGTTTACTATTGAATCTCGATTCCAATCGTAAATCCAATCGCAGCTCGAATTTGAGCATATTTGGTACTTTTGAAAGCGACACTAGCGCACGATTGAAGTCAAATACGGTGGATTTTTTTTAAACTAATTGAATTCGACTCTCGTCGATTAAGTTAAATATTTGCTACTCCCGACGTGATTTTGACGTAGTTTAAAATCCTTAATATTGCACAATTTCAAGAAAGCGTCTTTGTAGTGATCGATTTCGGTAACGTTATTAATTTAAAGTAATAAAATACGGCACTTTTGATGAAAATAACAACGGCAAACGCGAAGAATTCATTCTCGATTTTGTTAAAGAGTACCAAATATAAGTTTGGTGAGATTGGAATTGAATCAGATTCGAAATTAGAATTGATATCAAGGTTAAGCCAACTGGTCTTCACATTAAGAGGTAGTATATTGACTTATACAGCACACTGATCAGACATGTTGGCATAAGGTATGTCCACTTTTTCATTTCTTGCTTATTTTATTTAACGACTTAGTCTTTTACGACACTTTTCAGTTTTACGTATGCGCTAGAATAATTAATTTCATTCAGAGAATTCCAACCCACTATTTGTAATTACTATTCATTGCCAGTAGAAAAAGGATTATTAAATCTATACAAACATAATTATTTTTGGCAACTTTTTAAGTATTTGGGAATAAAAGCTTAGTCAATTAAAGTCCAGCCGTTTTAAAGATTAACTGAAATAAACAGACATTTTTATTTTATGTTAAACATTATATACTTTCATACGTGTTTAATACATAAGGGAGACTACTCATACTATGTCACACTTTTAAAGCATGCTACTGTACTATTAGCTTCAAAAATACTATGCTTTTTTTTTTTGTTTTTTTTTTTTTTTTGGGTGGGTCGCGGTCGGCGCGCCTCCGCACCACTCCGTCCGGGGCGACAGAGGGGCTTAAGCACGCAACTCCCGCGACCCACCCGAAAACCACGTCGCCTTCGTCGTTGGGCCGACCACTGGAGCAGCGTTAACTTGTCGTCAGTGGTCGGCCCGACGGAATACCCCTAATTGGGGTACCCTCCCATCGACCGACGTCCCCCCCTCAGGGAGGACGTCGGTCTTTCCTCACGCGGTCGGCCTCTCGGCGGGTGACGGCCTAATCCCCGGTCCCGTCACCCGCGGCCTCGGCTAGGGCGGCATGAGGCGCAGATAGTTGCGCCTACGCCGCCCCAGTCGCCGGCGGCGGATCTCCTCATCGACGCTGCGCTCCTTGCGCAGGCGATCCGCCGCCTCAAAAATACTATGCTTGAACAAAATTAGCTTTTATTTTGTACTACGGTTGGTCACCGAAGGGAAGGAGGGGTTGAAAATGTTATTAATTAAACACGTTACGTAGTTTGGGTAGATTCCCTAACGTCTTTGACATTATAAACAGATGCACCTATAGAGATTGTTGTCTATTTCCAGTATGACCCCAGAAGCTTATGACACACTTCGTCTGGTGCTGGTAGCGGCGACCATGCTGGTTAGACTGGTGTTGATGCCGCGTCAACTGCAGGCGTACCTCGATATGGCACAGAGGAGAATAGACGTTCAGAAGAAGGAGGCCGGCAGGATCACCAATATTGATCTGCAAAAGAAAGTAATTATAATATTTATCTGTGTAGATAATTTTACGAGAAGAAGAGCTTAAGCGAATCCTATATCGCGTACTTAGGCATAGCCCCAAATTCTCTTCAAAATAGTATCGAAGAAGAGTGGGAGATACGCTCTTTTCGCTCATAATTTTATATAAAAAAATGAATAGATATAATTTCATCACAATCACCCTGCTCTTATCTCAATTATTTGAGGTCGACTTTTAGATACTTTCATAGTACATATTGCAATAGTTATATGACCGGCCGCCTGCCTGATGTCAATCCTCCTTGAGAATATAATAATTTGTAAACCGGATGCCATTAGATGAAGTCGAGCCAGATCAATGAAAACTCTTAGTTGTTCATTACGACATCCACAAACAATGTAAGGGTTGGTAGTATTTGTAGCTGCTACCACACAGCTGAATAATGATAAACAATCTGTGGTATTGAAAAGTGATTGATGAATAATTAAAATAATTGAAATATGTTGTTTAAATTCCGTGTGCGAATAATAAACTCAATTCATCTTACCCATGGGTGTCGTAAAAGATGACCAAGGGATATAATATACATTTAACATCTATTCCATCTGACTAGCGTGGTATAGTTGATGGATTTCCCTCCTACTTGGAGGGAGGCTCGAGTCCAGCAGTGTAAAATTGATCAAACTACCTTTCGTAAAATGTAACTTAACCCTACTTTGAATATTAATTTCATTAAAAATAATAATAATAGCCTGACATATACCTTATATTATACAAAATCTACCATCCTCATATGTCCAACTGTTGGGCTCGAGCCTCTGCCACAATAGGAGAGACGTTGCCCTTACTATACCATGCTGGTCAAACAGGTTGGTATAGAATTTTCCTTCTCTTGCATAGATGTTATGTACATATTATATCCCTTAGTCGTTTTTTTTTGTCGTTCACGGGCAAGATAAGGAATAGTGAATTGTATTCTTACTCTGTCACTACACGGCAATATACCTTATTTAACCCAAAATATAACTCACCTTACCCATAAGGTATATATTATTTTACCCAAAACCTTGTTATAACCCAAAATTACCTCATTAATTTTCAGATTGCTTCAGTATTCTATTATCTATGCGTGGTAGCTCTCCAGTACATATGTCCGATTGTGATGTGTTTCTACTTGACACTAATGTACAAAACACTGGGTGGATACACGTGGACGGGACTATTCTACGAAACGCAGGAAATGTGTACAGCTGAGGACAAGCCAGTGGTGATAAACTCCACAGGTGAAGACGGCATAGAGCAGTTCCAGTTAGCTTGGGAGAATTTGAAAATGGTAAAGTTTTATTATTATTATACGGACGGAGTGAGAATACAATTCACCTCCCCCTTCTTTTGCTTATGGTGTCGTTAAAGATGACTAAAGGATATATGCAGATAACATCAATACAAGAGAAGGAAAACTCAGCATAAAACCCTATACCAACACGTCTGACCAGCGCGGTATAGTAGGTCAATTTCCCTTTCATTGCGGAGTCGGCCCGAATCCAAGAGTGGGACTAATGTGGGCTGAAATGATGATGATAAAAGTTTTATTATCTTCTTGATTATGGTTCATGCACGACATGGAATTTCTCACCGTCATTCTGCTCTTATCGAATTAATATCTAGTCTTTTTAATCTCTATACAAATAAATAAAATTTAACTGTCTGCTTGTAATGTCAAAATACTGGACATTTTCATGTTCACATGGTTATTTGCACGACACCTATGCCTAAAATACAGTTTAAAATGTTTTGTCTGGCAAATATTTTGTTTGAGTGAATCTTCAAAACGGCTGGACCGAGTTTGATAATATTTTACTACCATGTAACTATGTATATATGAAGTAACTTAGACTATATTTTATTCCGGTAGTCCCACGGGAATGGGAACTATGCGGATAAGGCGACCGAAACTGAAGCAAAGCGAGGGCGGGTTGCTAGTAGTACATATTGCAAAAGTTATTTGCAATAGTTTTATGAGCGGCTGCCTTCTTGAAGTTAACTCTCCTTAAGTATATAATTCTTGATTAGAGATTAGATGGCTTAGATCTATGTAACGCTCTTAGACATCTTTTACCACTGATGGCCCAGGCTGCCGAGCAATACCGACGGTTTTATCTTGAAATCTATCCGGCGGCTTGCACCCGCGCGTATTACTTGATAGCACGTTTCTCCGCTCATTCAGTGGTCCGTATACTCTGCCCAACCCATCCCTAATCCAGAAACAGCCACACTTCAAACAACATTGAGCGGAGAAGACGCAGCTCCAAATTTTTGTAATAATAGTATCCAGCACTTGGCAATCCATAATTAGGAACACTACAAGCCGTGACATTCGTGCTGTTAGGAGAATTGTCTGACTCCTAACATCTAAAGCCGATTGGTCTACCTGGCGGCACCACCACATTGGATTCGTTCGTTCGGGCAGCCCCGGTGTCCAAATAGCTTAAGTCTCCCTGCTTGGGTCGAACGCCCGATAATGAAAGAGAAATTGACCTACCATAAACCGCTGGTCAAAGATCTTGTTATAGGATTTGATTTTGAGTTTTTCTTCCCTTAGTCTTCTTTTATGACACACACGGGCAAGAAAGGAAGGGGATGAATTATATTCTTACTCCGTTACCACACAGAAAATATCTTATATTTACGTCAAATCTGGCACATTGATTTCTTGTCAAGCTGCCTTAAGAGTCCAGGCCCAAATGGCATGACCGAGGCTTCTAACAGAATGAGCTACCACGCAAGCCACAGGTAAGGGCGCAAGTGTGATGGAGATATTTCTTTATTAGCTGGTTATGAATTCGTACGCCGCGGTCATCGCCCTGGACGGTCCTGGCGAGAGGTGTCCAAGCAATAGCGTGTCAAAAAAAATTGGTAGTAGTGCAAGGTGTTCAAGGTTCTACAGGTCCATCTTGTTACTGTTGTATCATGTGGGCAAACCAGTAGAAAGAATCCTGACTGCCCGCATCACCAAGCACCTTAGCGAAGTTGACCCGACGACGACGAATTTGACCTGACCGATGCTCAGTTCGTTTCTGGCAAGGATATTCCTTGATCACATTCTTTCTACGCTTGAGGGCCGTGGTCACGAAGGAAGTCACTGTCGTCACTCCGTCACCACAGGGAAATACAATTCACCACCTTTCCGTGTGGTGACAGAGTATAAATATAATTCACCACCCCCCTATCTTACCCGTGAGTGTCGTAAAAGATGACTAAGGGATTAAATATTTATTTAAAATCTATGCAAGAGAAAGAAATCTCGAAACAAAAACCTATGCCAACCTGTCTGACCAGCAAGGTATAATAAGGTCAATTTCCCTCCCATGTGGAGAAGGCTCGAGCCCAGCAGTGGGACTTATATGAGCCGAGATGATCTTGCCCATGGGTGTCGCAAAAGACGACTAAGGGATATATGCATACATAATAACATCTGTGCAAGAGAAGGAAACTCCAAATAAAACTCTTTACCAACATATCTGGCAAGCGTGATGTTGTCAATTTCCTTCCTATTGTGGAGCAGGCTCGAGTCCATGCAGTATGTCCTACTGAACATATACAAATTTTGGAGTGGTAGGACCACACTGTCGACAGTTATCTGTCTACAGCCGCGGGCCGGTCCGTCCGGGGTAGTACCACGCTCTCGCAGAAAATCGACGTCTGAGTAGTAGCATTTTGTTACAGCGCTTCGTTCGGTGAGCGAGAGAGCCAGAAGTCCAACAGAGGGTGTTTGCGTGTGGAGGGCTTTGTTGGTGCCTTTGGTATCACCGCGCCTCGATGCACGCATTCACAGTCCCTTCACTTTATTCGCGGTAGGCAGCGGCCTTGTAAAGGTCCATGAGCGGCAGCAACACTTACCATTGGGTGTAATGTTTGCTCGTTCATCGAGTCTTTCTTCTGTTATAAAAAACCAAGAAAATGAATGTATGAAAGTAATACAATTTTTTTTTAATCCACAGGTGTTCACAGTGGATGTTTACAGAGGCGTGTTCGGTTTTGCAACATGGTGGTGCTGTTTCGCCTGGTTCCTTACAACTTCGCTCGGTGTCGCCTATCAGACATACTTCAGAATCTCGTGATACATATAAATGTTTAATTTAGTTCTAGTCATAGATGACTTTATTTATAAACGCCTGTCAATTTTGTGATTATCATTATCATCACAGCGCATATACGTCCCACTGCTGGGCTCAAGCCTCCTCCTGAATGAAAGGGCAACTGACTATACTACACTCGTCACACGGGTTGGTATAGGGTTTTATTTCGATGTTTCCTTCTCTTGCATAGTTGTTATCGTCATCATCATTATCATTTCAGCTCATATACGTCTAGGTTTGCCAGATTGCCGGAATTTCCGGGCTTGTCCCGGCATTTTGCGTGTTGTCCCGTGTCCAATAATTTTACTTTGCTGTCCCGCAATGAAAAAATACTAGTTTTTTTCACAAACTAAGTCAAACCAAACATAGCGTGTTCGCGCTGTGTGAGGTGAGCGAGGGGAGGGGTGAGCAGCTCACTTCGCAGCAACAAGTCATTGAAAAGATTTTTACAAAAAAAGTATTATTTTTCATCAATCTATAGTTCTAGGTAATTCCTACTTAGTTTAGTCTCAGACCAGAGACCACAACTCTGATTCCGTTAGTGGCCCCAGAAATGTCCAGGAAATGATTAGCCTGGATCTGGCAACCCTATATACGTCGGACTGTTGGGCTCGAGCATGCTCCACATTAAGACAGAAATTGACCTTACTATTATACCATGCTGGTTAGACAGATTGGTAATAAGGTTGAAGTGACAGACATCGCATCGCCACATATTCCTTTACATTAATTTTTATCCCGTTCCTTTTTAATATAATTTCGGCCCATATACATCCCACTGCTGGGCTCGAACCTCCTCCATAATAGGAGGGATATTGAACTATATTTAACGTTAACATCAACCGAAGCTGGCTGGTGAATGTTTCTGTAACCATTTCGGTATTAATTGGTACCGATTATAAAAAAGTTATTCGTCTAATAAATATTATTCGAATTTGGTTATTCAACTTAATTTCCCTGTCGTGGCGAAATAATATAATTTAATACCCCCTAAACTCGAAGTACCACTCGGCATCGTAGCAAAGTTCATCCATTTCACCTGGAAGCGCTATGATCTTCAACTGTATGTTTTCTAGCGATCATTTCTTCCACGTACGTGCAAGCTCTGGAATGAACTACCTGCTGCTGTGTTGCCCGAGCGCTATGACATATCCTTCTTTAAACGAGGTTTAAGAAGAGTATTTTCTTCACGGTAGGCAACGGCCTGGCTGTGCCCCTGGTATTGCAAAGGCCATGTGCGGCAGGATCACTTACCATCAGGTGTGCTGCTTGCTCGTTTGCCACCGTTGGCAATAAAAAAAAAAAGAAAATAAAAGCCCTTTACAAATTTGTCTGAGCAGCCCATTATCAAGTAAGTCAATTTTCCCCCAATTGTGAAGGAGACTCAAGCCCAACAGTGGGATGTACATGAGCTAAAATGATAATGATTCAAATTGTTATAATATTCAATGCACATATGCAATAGTTTTTAGTTTACGTTTAGTTGTGCCAATTTATCTTATCTTGAGAATTTTATGTTACGTATAATTTTCATAGATAATGATAATGATGGCGACGTGGTTTAAGTATTGATTCTCGATCAGTGACATAGGTTTAGTTCTTTAACAAGACAATTGTTTGTACAAAACAGAAATAGTGATTTTCTCTGTAGGTATAATTAGGGACCGTTATTTTTTTAGACCTTCGAGTTTCAATAATTTATATGTTCATGTGGGTTTATGGTTGTTGTCTTTTAGAAAAGTATCTGGTGTTGAACATGGACAAATTATTACAAGAATAAATAAATTGTTTTTCATTTGTAGTACTGTTTAACTACTTTCGTTTTTTTTGCAGGGTAAAATCTTTGGGGCATGATATTAAATCCTTATATACTATTTCTTTACCGCTGGGGAAATAAGTTCCTCGAGGGGCGACCACGTATCGGTCGATACGGTGTAGGAGGCCCTGATCCGACGACCTAGTGAAAGTAGCTGGGCGTCGTTGGATGCAGGCTGCATAAGACCGTACTATGATACACGGCGATGGGCTGAATGATGATCCTATTTCTTTTACGTAATTTCTCATATGATCCACCGCAATGTGTTAAAAACTATAATAAATATTTGTGTTTTATGCACCAAAAATAACATACTATTGTTAATTTAATTTTAAGATATTGTTACCTTGTCCATTGAGTTTGAAAAAAAAAACGTGGAATGACAAAAAAGCCTTTGATAATTTTATAATGTACCTATTGAATTGAGGAATGTTTTATTTATTTCGTTGAATTGTGATTCGATCGGAGTGTTTTTATTATATGAATTACAAACAGATTTTAAGGTTGTGTTTTATTTTTCCTAGTCGTGATGGAGTAAGAATACAATTCACCACCCCCTCTCTTCCCCAAAGGTATCGTAAAAGTCGACTTAGGGATATGTGCATAACATCTATGCAAGAGAAGAAAAACTCGAAATAAAACCCTATGCCAACACGTCTGAGCAGCGTGGTGTAGTAGATCAATGTCACTGCCGTAGTGGAGGAGGCCCGAGTCCAACATCAGTGGGACGTATTTGGGCTAATATGATGATGATGTGTTTTATTTTTATCTACTTTGGAAAATGCAATAGTAAAACGACTAACTCGATTATAAAAAGTACCGCATTCTTGTAACTTTATTAACAGATCTCTGTTAGGCCTTGGTCAGACATTGCTTTATCAGGTAATTTGGGTTGAAAGGTCATCATGAGACCTATCAACCTATCGGTAGACTCTTCACCTGCTTTTGAACGAACTTCTAATACTGTAGATATCTAACTTCTGCTATCGGTAAGCAAGAGGCCCTGTTGAGAGCAGTGAAAGCCGAAGTAAAATATATACACAAAAAATACGTACTAAAACCTGAGCTTAGTTGTAGGAAATGTTTACATTGAGAGTAGCCATTCAATGTTTATACAAAAGAAAAACAAGATTAGCAATCAGCACATTAATCACGACGCGGCAGTTTATAAAATATTAGGCAATTATGACTGTAAAGCGAGATTAATACAAATTACATCCGTATATAAAATGGTCAGAAACGTGGTCCCTAAATGTAGGCCTCATAGCAAAACTCAAAGTCGCTCAGCGTGCTATAGAACGGGTTATGCTCGGGATTTCTCTGCGAGATAGAATCTGAAATACGGAAACCCGCAGAAGAACGGGTGTAACCGACATAGCACGAAGAATTAGCACGTTGAAGTGGCAATGGGCAGGCCACGTCGCTCGACGAACAGACAACCGCTGGGGAAGAAAGGTATTCGAATGGCGACCACGTATTGGACAATGCAGTGTAGGACCCCCTCTCTCCACTAGGTGGACCGATGAGCTGGTGAAAGTTGCTGGGCGTCGTTGGATGCAGGCGGCACAGGACCGCACTTTGTGGCGTAACATGAGGGAGGCCTAGGTCCAGCAGTGGACGGCGATAGGCTGAAATGATGATGATATAAAATGGTATTTTTATAACATTATTTTATGCCTCACGTATAAATCGTCCCCTTAAGTAGGTACTTCTAAACCCAAACCCATACTACCTAAAAAAATTATCTTCCATTTGCTAACCTTCGTCGCGCAAATTCTAATAAGTAACAACGGTGGTTGCCGTATGTTGATGATTTGAGACTTGAGTATACAATCTGTAAACATGCCTCACTTTCCCAGGGGAGTGGACAGCAGCGGTTTCTTAGGCAACGAATGACACTAACCCGTCTGTAAAACGTGACAATATTATGTTATTCACTATTGGAGGGGCTTCTAACAAACAGTAGGATATGAATATGCTAATAGATACCTGGCTGGGAAAGAAAAATTAAGAAATATTAAATTATTAAGATATGCCAAAGACATTAGCGAGCTTTCTAGAACAGTGAGTGTCAATTGTTATACATAGGTAATTGCTTTTGCTTTCAGTATGACTCATATAAAAGTATATTGATCCAATATCTATAGATTCATAGAAATATTTAATGAATCATAAGATTGCACAATAGGTGGCGTTATTGTACTATAAAAATATGAATTTAAATACGAGGTGTATAATGCACTTCATGGCAATGTTTATTATAATAGTTTTATTAAAGTTATGAAATATTTTCCATTCATTCAATTCATATCATACTTATTTTATTTACGCTTTAGTGACCTAAATATAATGATTTTTTTTTCAGTTGGTAACATTAAACCACATACTATTAAATATGATAACATTTGAATTTTAGTGAGGTACTCGTTTCATATATCGATAAATGTGGCAATGTAATAGTGATATGTGGCAATGTAGTGACAAACCGAAACAGGATTTTTTTACCGAACCAGATAACAATCCTTCGGTATCTGTTTCAGTTCAGCCACAGCCGAAACTTTTTCAGATATGTTAAAAATTTATTATTTAATGAAATTTGATTTATTTATGAACTTACACAGATAATACAATTTGTGTTAATAACAATAATTGAAATATGTAAAGAAATAAAATAATTATTTAATTCTTTTGATATTACTGCTATAAAATAATCAAAAAATTATATTTATGATAACGTTTCTTGGAATAAATATTTGTCCATAATATAACACTTATAGGCAAAAATATATACATTTATGAACAAAAAGGACCTCTTTCATTTAGTATTTTTATTGCATAGCATATAAATAGCATGTCAATCTGGCCCACAACGCAAAAGAGAAAACCGATGTTCTGAGTTAATTTTTTGCTTTATAACTCGACCTGCGATGCGGCAGCTGCCACAATACCTATCATCCCATGATATCGCAGTTCTCTCCCTGAAATCCACATAACGCAGCGAGTGATGAAATGGGAGCTACGGCTCTTAGACGTACATAAGTTGAGCGGGTTTAATGGCATCCCTACAGTGGTCCTGAAGCCATGCGCTCTCGAATTACAACTATTCTCACGTACATAGGCATTTTATGCTTATTATAATCCTTACTAATATTATAAATGCTAAAGTAAGTTTGTGTGTTACGCTTTCACAATTAAACCATCGAACCGATTTCAAAAATTATTTTAACAATGGTAAGCTACAATATCAGGGCGTAACATAGGCTATATTTTATCCCGGTATACCGATGGGTATGGGCATTATGCGTGTAAGACGACTGAAACCGAAGCGAGGGCGGGTTGCTAGTATGTTATAAAAATATGTTAGTGCCCGCAATTTCACAAATAATCATTTTGCATATGAAAAATTGTTATTCAGAATACCATTCCAGTTTGCGTAAGTTGTATATCAGATTATGTATATTTTGTGAATACAGTTTAATCCTCTCAGTGACTTTTGTAGTATGATGATGTTATAATATAAATTTAACAATTGACATGAATCTACTTTCGTTAATACATAATGTTTCATGTACATTTTTGCTACCTTTTGGTACCTAGTACGTAGTATTGATTTATAAAAGCATAAATATATACATACATATAACAATATATTACATACATCTCTCAGCTATTAATGCAAAAAGTGAATTATGGTTCTTTTATGTTAAAGCGTCAATTTATATAGTACGTTCAAAGTGTGTATATACATCTAATTTTTTACAATTTTGAAAGCAATGCAATATTTTTAAAAGTTTTGTAGCATATACGTAATAATTGGAGATTAAATTTATTCCATTAAACATAGACAAATGTAAGTTATATAAATGATAATTTTAATAGTAGCAAGCATACTATCGATAATTGAGCGTTTTAGTACTTCACTATGAACTAGCAGGTGTGAGACAAAAATCCTGCAGATTTCAAGCATTGACCAATAAGAGATTAGCATCATGGGAGGGAGACAATTCCATTGGCTGATAGTTTGGAATTTTCCAGAAACTCCGCGTGACGTCGATTGACGCATGCCCCGCGCATATATACTCCTTAGTGAAATTCCAACGGGCAGTTTTATTTCGTGAAAAGAAGCCGTCAATCGCGCACCTTTGCTGAGTTTTCTACGACTTGCCAAGTCAACGACTGAGATAGTATTTAACACAAAAGATAAAAACACAAATGTAAGTCAATTTTATTTAATCAGTTGTAATTTTCTAGTAGTTATTAAGTGATGTTATACTTATTGATTTTTTTAGATATTGGTTAAAAAGTTCATAACGTTCCAGTAACTTCGACACACAGTCAAAAATACTTGTCGACTTTTAGCAATAAATGTGCGTAAAATTTGGGAACAATTCTTCGACTTACCAATCATACATGTATAGATTCAATTGCACATACACAATACATTGAGACCATTAAAAAAAATCGTATGCTTTTTATCTAAAGAAAATATCCACGTGGGTGTTTCTAATACATACGTGCCTAATCTATCTTTCTAGGGTATCCAAATGCCCTAGTTTACTTTCAAGTGCCCTACGGGAGCATCGTTACTAGCTAGCTACTAGTTCGAGAAGGTTCCTACAGTGCACATGCGTATCGATTTCTTTTCTGCAATGGCTGCGGTCATTACTAATTTGTATATGAGATTATAAAATATGTTTGTCACGATCAATGGCTAGTGTTTGCTGCACGTTGATTTAATAAGAGTAACACCACGTGTATTTAGCGTTACTAGATCATTTTTCCTGGTGTCGGTTGCCGCTGCCATCAAGATGGCGGCACATAACCTCTTCTTTATTATTATTATTTCAAATTAGGTACACTTAGATATAGGTCCGCCAACGATTAAATGATATATTTTTTGAAGATTTAATTAACACTAGCCTTTATTGTTCCAGATGGCTAAAGCACCCGCTGTAGGTATTGATTTGGGTACCACATACTCGTGCGTGGGCGTTTTCCAGCACGGTAAGGTGGAAATCATCGCAAATGACCAGGGCAACAGGACCACGCCCTCATATGTCGCTTTCACAGACACCGAGCGTCTCATCGGTGATGCCGCCAAAAACCAGGTGGCGATGAACCCTAATAACACAATTTTCGGTGAGTAACCTAATTATGGTTTTCAAAAAGTTAGTAACCATGAATACTAGAAAATGCAATAAAAAATTAATATAAACTGTAATACAACGCTTATATTAATATAGAATATTTTCTCTATTACGTCATCCTTCCTTTGAGCAGGAACTAGTGGGAATTGATAACACGCCGCTCGTGATAACAAGGTTATGCTTGCCTATTTGTTATATTCTTGATTAGAATCGACATTATGAAAATAGTGCGGCAATATTTGTGACTTACGCACAACGGTTGTGGTGTACAGTCGTTTAGGTCAATGACAGTCTTATTGAAATAGAAATAGGCCGTTCTCGAATAGAGGAACCATAATTACCTATTCTGACGTCATTGTTTCATTCAAAGCTTCCACACTGAATAAATTACTCTAATAAAATTAATGCGAATCTTTCGCATTGATTTATGATACGGTAAACTGAATTATATGAATTGGAAGCTAAATTATTTAGTTTTAAATAATGATGTGGCTAATTAAGAGAATGTTTTGTATACTGTTAGAGAAAAGTATCATATTCGAGCAATTAGCAATTGAAACGGCTTTAAAGATGTTTGTTATGAATAATAAAATACAGCGGTTAGTAATTATTTCTTTTTTGATGACTCAATCTATAAAATTACCAATAACTTTAGCGTCTCACGTAACTAAGCAAAATTCGATGAATCATTATACGGAAGGTTAACGTGTAGGTATTTAGTTATTCAAACTGAAGGTCATTTTAATACAAGGAGGGATATTAATTATTTAAAAGTTATTCCATTATGATGATAACCCAATATACTAGACTAGAGTCTCTGAACATATTGAATGATAAAAATAATCTGAGGAAAACAAGAATAAAAACCTGTTATTTTAATAAAAACATGGCAATTCATTTTTGTTTTGTTTGTTACAGATGCTAAACGTCTTATCGGGCGTAAATTCGAAGATACCACCGTACAGGCTGATATGAAGCACTGGCCCTTCGAGGTTGTTAGTGATGGTGGTAAACCAAAGATTAAGGTCGCTTACAAAGGAGAAGACAAAACCTTCTTCCCTGAAGAGGTCAGCTCTATGGTGCTTACAAAGATGAAGGAAACAGCTGAGGCCTATCTCGGCAAAACGGTGCAGAATGCAGTAATCACAGTACCAGCTTACTTTAACGACTCGCAGAGACAAGCCACGAAAGATGCCGGTACCATCTCTGGCTTAAATATTCTCCGTATCATCAATGAACCGACTGCTGCTGCGATTGCGTACGGCCTTGACAAGAAGGGTACTGGAGAAAGAAATGTCCTAATTTTCGATCTTGGTGGTGGTACTTTCGATGTATCAATCCTGACCATCGAGGATGGTATCTTTGAGGTAAAGTCCACCGCTGGTGACACCCACTTGGGAGGAGAGGACTTCGACAATCGTATGGTGAACCACTTTGTCCAAGAGTTCAAGAGGAAATACAAAAAAGACCTTGCAACCAACAAGAGGGCCCTACGACGACTAAGAACTGCCTGCGAAAGGGCGAAGAGAACCCTCTCTTCATCCACACAGGCTAGCATAGAAATCGATTCTCTGTTTGAGGGTATTGATTTCTACACATCCATCACTAGGGCTCGTTTTGAGGAACTGAACGCCGATCTGTTCAGATCCACTATGGAGCCAGTAGAGAAATCCCTCCGAGATGCGAAAATGGACAAATCTCAAATTCACGACATTGTACTTGTGGGTGGCTCCACTCGTATCCCTAAGGTACAGAAACTGCTCCAAGACTTTTTCAATGGTAAGGAGCTGAACAAGTCCATCAATCCTGACGAGGCCGTAGCTTATGGCGCTGCCGTTCAAGCTGCTATCTTGCACGGAGACAAGTCCGAGGAGGTGCAGGATCTATTGTTGCTTGACGTGACACCTCTGTCGCTCGGTATCGAGACTGCGGGCGGTGTCATGACCACCTTGATTAAGCGTAACACTACCATCCCCACCAAGCAAACCCAAACCTTTACCACCTATTCTGACAACCAGCCCGGAGTACTTATCCAGGTATTCGAGGGTGAGCGTGCCATGACCAAGGATAATAACTTGCTTGGAAAGTTCGAATTGACTGGCATTCCACCCGCGCCCCGTGGCGTACCCCAGATTGAGGTCACCTTCGACATTGACGCCAACGGTATCTTGAACGTGTCGGCCGTCGAGAAATCTACAAACAAGGAGAATAAAATCACCATCACAAACGACAAGGGCCGTCTCTCGAAGGAGGAGATTGAGCGCATGGTCAATGAAGCTGAGAAATACAGAAACGAGGATGATAAGCAGAAGGAGACCATCCAGGCCAAGAACGCTTTGGAGTCTTACTGCTTCAACATGAAGTCTACAATGGAGGATGAGAAACTCAAAGAGAAGATCTCCGACTCCGACAAACAAACCATTCTTGATAAATGCAATGATACCATCAAGTGGCTGGATTCCAATCAGCTGGCTGATAAGGAGGAGTATGAGCACAAGCAGAAGGAACTTGAAGGTATCTGCAACCCTATCATCACGAAGATGTACCAGGGTGCTGGAGGCGTGCCTGGCGGTATGCCCGGAGGCATGCCCGGCTTCCCCGGCGGTGCTCCAGGAGCTGGAGGCGCAGCTCCCGGTGGCGGCGCTGGACCTACCATCGAGGAGGTCGATTAAACATTCCAGTGTTAAGAGCACAATACTACTACCAACACAAATAAACGATTGAAACTTATTCCTACATTTTATTATTTCTTGCATACCTACCTATTATGTTAGTAGAGAGAAACCTATTACTATGTTAGTAAAGAGTACCTAATACTACAAATGTATTCACACCTCTGGACGCGGGTAGCGTGTCGAGTAGAGGCCGCCGATTTATATTTAGACGAGAATCATTTCGAGCTACTTGTGATTCCTTCATAACTCGAACTATTATAAACTCGCCAATTTTATACCTGCTAATCAAATATTTAGAAGGAAAATCGTACGATGTAAATGAACTTGCATATAACAAAGAATATAAGTTTATCGCTACACAAAATTACTAGCATCTGAAAACTAGGGTAATGTTGATCTATTGAACCAATAGGTTGAAGTAATTTATAAATAGCAAACATTTGCAGTAGAAAATCGATAAATTTTCTAAATTCACTTGCATACATTTGTTAGTCTAATAAATTTTAAGGATAATTTACAAAATTGCATCCATTTATCTACAACTAAGACCATAATTATTATTATAAAATTGAAGTTTGCTGCCTTTTTCCACATTTGTTTTTGCCGAGAATCTCGATAAAAACAAATGTGAAAAGGACAAATCGAATCTCTGTCCGTGATTCAATTTGTCCGTGGGTTACAACAAAAATGGAAGCGGTGTGAGCAGTTAATTCTGCCATTGTAAAAATATTTGTTGCCTACATAATGTAATAGATAAGCACGTCATTAGAAAAGATAATGCGTCAGCAAGATTAAGTACATAGAGCTGAATCACGTCGGTAAAAAATGATGGCCAATACGAATATTATCTTTTTATTTAGACAATTTTCCATTAATCTCGCAATGATTAGGTAGAAATCAGATTCTTGGTAATATTTCGTCTTCGTGTCGTGTGTTACTATACTCCTAGTCACAGTATTGGGATTATAAAATTACTGCTACTTTATACAGCTCAAAAATATTTCGTCATCCGTATATACCTACTTTAGCCTTGTTGGTTTGTTATACTAGGATATTAAGGAAGGAAGATTAGAACAATAACGTTATTACCTATAAGGAAGGAACGTTTTTCTGGCTAAGGGGGATTATCACGTAGTTGCTGATTGAAACACCTTTTGTTTGATGAAAGCCTTGCATGCCTAAAAATAGACGCATGTAATCATAATTTCATTCATGGAAAATTAATCACTTGCCTCTCATACCTAGTAAGCATTAATCGATTTATATCATCGTGAATATGTTCAATATGTGGATAAGGTGGCACCTTTTCTCAATCATGATGATTTGTAATTATATTTTAAGACTGATTTTATTTCTAGTCACTGAAATTTTGAATAATAATCGTCTGATATCACAGGGTCATTGCTCGGGAGGGAACGGCCTGTTTTTAAAAAATATTAATGCCTGTATTTTAAGCATTCGCTTATAAACATTCGTGTCAGGGCCGAGAACAGTGTCAGCGGCAATATTATTAGCGTTTTTCCAATTTGACTTTTATTTAGTATTCATCATCATCATTTCGGCTCATATATCTACGTGCCACCGGGCTCGAGCTTCTATAATAAGAGGGAAATTGACCTTATATAGTAAGGTGAGACAGGTTGGTATAGGGTTAGGTTAGGTTAGGTCCATCTTCCATAGATGTCATATGCGTAATATATCCCTTAGTCTTTTACGACATTCACGGGTAAGAGAGAGGGGGCTGGTGGCGAATTGTATTCTTGCTCCGTCACCACACAGAAATTTATTTATTATTGATTATTTAATATTGAAGTAAACTTCGTCGAAATAACTAATTTTAATGTCAACTGAGAGGTGCAGGTGGAATTAAGGCCGCGGCTTGTTTACGTGGCACGTCCCTGATGTGTGTGAAAAGAAAGCATCTGATGACACGGACACATGGTGTTGGCTACACTACGACCCTATGTTCTACGCGTGGCTCATCATGTTAATTTTTTTTTGTGTTGAATTAAATGGGGCGTGGTAAATTGTATTCTTACTCCGTCACATCATAGAAAATCTCTGTACCTGCTTTATATTTATACCTAAGAACTTAAATAAATAATTATATTCTATCGGATTCAATGACAATTTGTTTCATTTTAAAATGAATACTAGAGAAATCATTTCATGTGTACATTTTCTCGTGCTTTATGTAAACAATATAAAGTACAGAGTACAGTCAATCGAAATAATGTACAATAAGCCACTGCTTATTGTACATTATTTAGCGTAGCGTGTGTCACTGTCGCCCGGGGCGGAGTCATAATTTGCCGCCCTTTTGACGTCGTAAAAATAATAAGTAATTGTTGGTAAGAAAAAACGTAACAAAATGAAAGAATTGAGTGAAAATGTTTATTTCAAAACCATGTACATGTGTAAGTAACATGACTGTGTTAAAACATTAATAATTTACACTATAAAATAATGTTTAATAAAGTCTAAAGTGATCTAAACAGTCTAAAATTCTACTTTTCGCGACTTACGCGCAGTAAAATTATTTACTCGGTCCTCGGACCCACCCTGTGGAACATCGTCTACGACTGGGCGTTGAGGGGAGCCTCCCGCCCGGGCTGGGCGTGATTTGTTACGCCGACGACACGCTCGTCACAGCCCGCGGTGGGACGCTACAGGAGGCGGCAGGCCTAGCGACTTAGGCACCGAAGAGAACGTCAGGCGGATCGGGGCGCTGGGGTTGAGGGTGGCCCTGGACAAGATGGAGGCCCTCTTGTTCCATGGGCCCCGCATGGGCCCTCACATCGGTGTCTCGATCACTGTCAATTCGGTTGACATTAGCATCCGGGCCCATATGAAGTATTTGGGCCTGGTGCTCGACAAGCATTGGTGGTTCCAGGAGCATTTCCACAGGCTCGCTCCAAGGCTCGTCGGCGCGGCGTCCGCCCTATCGTGGCTTATGCCGAACGTGGACAGACCGAGCGCTACGTGTCGATGGCTTTACACGGGGTCATCCGGTCGATGGCCTTGTACGGCGCACCGACGTGGGCGGGGTCCCTGACCGTCCGACTTAAGGCTCTACTGTGGCCACCGCAGAGGGCCATGGCGGTCAGGGCCATACGCGGATACCGCACGGTGTCGACGAAGGTAGCGTGCCTGTTGGCCGGGACTCTCCCGCAGGACCAGGAGGCTGGTATACTCACCGGTTTGTATCGGCGGGTGTCGGGGGTGCGAGCGGAGGGCGGTGTGGTCTCTTTAAGGGAGCTCACCGCCTAGCGTGTCGACGCCCGCCGAGACGTCATTGCCCGTTGGGCAATCCAGCTGGAGAGGGCTCGGTTCGGTGTGCGGACCGTGGAGGCCTTCCGGCCGGTGCTGATGCAGCGGTTAAAACGGCGGCACGGGGTGCTCTCCTTCCGACTGGTGCAGGTTTTGATAGGACATGGATGCTTCGGCAAGTACGTATACACGGTCGCTAGGAGGGAGAGTACACCGTCCTGCCACCACTGCGATTGCGACGAGGACACGGCGCAGCATACGCTCGAGGTTTGTGCCGCCTTTTTTTTGTTAACGCTGTGCAAATGCTGTCGTCACTCAAGGCGGTGGGAGGAGATGCGCATATCGACGCCTCCCCCTCCCTGGTCACCGCCTACGAAGCGAGTTAGCAGACGCAAATGCCTCGCGTTCCCGCTCCGCGGCCTCCTTCCGGGCGATGACCTCATCGCAGAAAGAGGCCATCGACGACCAGCACCTATCGCTGTCGAGCATCTTTGTTATGATGATCAATAATGACAGGTCTGTTCCTATGACCGACGACAGGTCGCGGCGCTCAGGCCCCCAGGCGGGAGATACCTTCAGGGTATGACGTGATTAATCATTTGGCGCGCCACACTTATGGCATCCGGGGCCTCCTCGCGTCTGATTATATGCAGGTACTTACCGAAGACCCTGTGTTCCCCGTCCCGGAGGTGGGGCGCAATCGCCTCTGCAGTCCCCCGCCCTGCTACAGGGGACTCCAATTCCTCTATCCAGCGCGGATAACTATCTTTCGGGCCCTTTTATTGCCCTACTCAGTCCCCTTGTGGTGATACTTCCGCCACTGACCCACACCGCAGCGCAGAGTCGGTAGACCTCTGCAAGCGCCCTAGCTTGTAGAGGCCAGGGTGGATCGCCCGCCAGCAGTGTGGCTACAGTCCAGGACACTGTACGGTATCCTCGTATTGTTCTCACCGTCATGGCTCTCTGCGCCTTTCGCAATTTAGCCTTATTGGAGGCGGTGAGAGACGCCCAGATAGGGGCACCGTACAGTGCCATAGACCGCAAGATACCGGCATACAAACGCCGGCAGGACGATCCAGGGCCTCCAGTGTTTGGCAGAAGCCTACCTATAAGGGAATTAACGTACTTTAGTGTGAAATTTCCCCGCGCGAGCGCACCAGTCACCTCAGGCACCGAAGAGGTCGTCAGGCGGATCGAGGCGCTGGGGTTGAGGGTCGCCCTGGACAAGACGGAGGCCCTCTTGTTCCATGGGCGCCGTATGAGACCTCCCATCGGCGTCTCGATCACCGTTCATTCGGTTGAGATCAGCATCCGGGCCCATATGAGGTACTTGGGCTCGACGGGCAATGGTGGTTCCGGGAGCATTTTTTTTTTGGGACTAATCCCACCACATTCCCACCATTGTAACTCCTGTAAGCCAGGATCCACAATGGTCTCCATAAATGACACCGAAGTTTGACCCTCAGGCAGTCCCGGGATATGATTTTAATTGTCTTGGGACCCGCAACAAATTTAATTAGAAAAGATTAAAGAGGAGGAGTTGGAAAGAGAGATTCCACTTCCCTCCTAGGCAAAGCGGGAGACAGGCAAACAAAATGACTAGTCAGCCAATAAGTAAAAAGGTGTACAGCTAGGATACCACAGCAGTACGGCACCACGGATACGGAAGAGCTTAACGGGGCCTATATGTGAGCGTTAAGATTGATTGCTACAGTAGGTATGGCAGAAACGCATGAACGCACGGAAATTTTCTCGAGTTGCTACAAGGTCGTTATAGTATACTACCCCACAGGTGACTTGCAAACTGTTTAACATAAGGTTACGCTCGTTTCGCCAGAGATCGCACTCCCAGATAATGCCATGATGTGCTGATTGTTCATACTCGTGGTCAGATGTGGAACATCGACATAATGGTGATGGTAAGAGTTTAATCCATACTAATATTATAAATGCGAAAGTAAGGATGTTTGTTTGTTTGTTTGTAGCGCTTTCACGCTTAAACCACCGAACCGATTTCAAAAATTCTTTCACTAATGGAAAGCTATAATATCAGGGAGTAACATAGGCTATATTTTATCCCGGTATTCCCACAGGAACGGGCACTACGCGGGTTTAAGCGACTGAAACCGAAGCGAAGCGAGGGCGGGTTGCTAGTATAAAATAATTTACTTTTAAAGTTGCCATGGCCAGTTAAAAATTGGGCCACGAAGTGGTCAACCTCCAGCCACACTTTCTCCAGGCGCTCCCGGATGCATGGAAAAAATAGATAAAGATGACGACCTTTCGATGATGAATCCCATCTTTCTTACCATTCAGTTAAAAGTTCCTCATAGACAATGGATTGTGGTGCAAACAATCTAGCAATTTTATTTCGGTCGCGCGGTAGAAGGAAATCTGTATTCATAGTTTCCTTTGTGGTGTAATACATTGACGCTCGTCTCTGAATCTCCAAATCAACCGGAAGTACACCCGCGAGTACTGGTAAGGCCTCGGTACTAACCGTTCTATAGGCTTTACATAAGAATATTAGGGCCAATCGTTGGCTCTGTAGTAATTTAAGGCGAGCCGCCCCTATGGTCCTATGGTATCGGCCCTTACAGGTGCAGCGTAACAAATACACTCCAAATATGTGGCCATGTATATGGTTTTAAGTGTATTAAAACGAAGGCCCCAAGTAGATGTGGATATTCTAGTAAGCGCGTAGAAATTCCGTTTCGCTTTTTCGCCTACAGTTTTAATATGCTCAATAAATGAACAATTTTTTTCTAAGACTAGGCCGAGATAGCAAACTGATTCTTTCTTTTTGACAGTCATATTATTGAATTTTATACGCGGCGCCGATTGTAAATGTCCCTTTTAATAAAAGATGATGTGTTTTTTGTGGTGCGAAGGCAAGTCGGTGTTTCCGCTAATTCCTCTAAACTCTAAACCATCCCTTGTGTTCGATTGTATAAGTAAAAGTCCGTCGTCTGCATAGCCGATCAGTAGACAATTTTTCGGTAGAGGTAACTCGAGAAAATCGTCAAAAGCTAAATTCCATAGATATGGACTTAATACCGAACCTTGAGGGCAGCCCATCGTCAGTGGTTTCGACCCAGCATGGTGACCAAGTTTCAATTTAGTCCAGCCATTTAAAAAGTACGACTGTATGATTTGGTAGATATTTCTATAGCAACCACGAGCCTTTAATTTAAGAAGTAGCATTGGCCACCAGGCGTTATCGAAAGCACCTGAGATGTCCAGGAAGACACCTAGTACTTATTTAAAAACGGATGCGCTAATGACACGTCTTACCGTAACGGCCGCGTCGATAGTTGATTTGCCGTGAGTGAAGCCGAATTGTTTATGATTGAACGTTTGTCCACCCGGCAATAAACGAGGAACAATGAGACGTTCTAAGAGCTTGCCTAATGAAGGCAGTAAGGTGATTGGTTGATATGACTTCGGGTCGTCTGGTGGCTTATCACCGCCTTTAGGAATTATACGTATATAACCGCGACGCCATATACAAGGAAAAATGCCTTCAGTTATGCAACGATTAAAAATTATTAACATTGAGTCGCCCGATGCTCGACTAGCTTCTTTGATCATTTTATTTGATATTTTATCTTCGCCAGCAGCCTTGTTGAGGGGAAGAGTTCTAACGATATTCATAAACTCGACAAGAGATGGAAGGTCAGACAAACGCGGGAGAGGTGGCTCGGCGGCCCATGCACGTATTTGTTTATGATGTTCGCTGTCGACTGAGATGTCATCGTCTGGGATTAATGTATTTAATAAAACTTCCGTGGTCTCCTCAATACCCGTAGTGTGTTTACCGTTCACTTTAATGTTTTGTATGTACGCTAAGTCGACTGATCGATTCGCTTTAAACTCGTGATATAGTGGAGACCATGGACCTTCACTTTCTAATCTTTCCACAATATTATTTAACAAAGCGTCTTTCGATTTTTCTACTGCAATCCGGTAGCGAGACCTGGCAGCTTTCAGTACAGATAGAGATTCATCAAAGGCCCTTCCTATGTTAGGTGACTTTTTAAGTTTATTATGCTTCCTGCGCGCCCTTCGAAAGCGTTTGCGGAGTTCCACTAGGTGATTGTTCCACCAGTCACATCTCTTAGTATTAGGCAGGGATGTTCGGCCTAGGGCTACATCAGCACAGTATATCAGAGAATGTGACATTAGTTCAGCGCCTTCTTCTGCGGTTAATTGTCTACGAGTGAAATCCCTGGCACACGAAGAAAAGAGAGAGCTGAAAAAGTCCCAGTTTGCGCTTTTAGATTTGTATCTAAAATTATAACTCTGTCTGGGAGGAACCTGCAACAGTCTCGATCCAAATTCATACACGATCAGGCGATGAACACTACATGACGCGTCCGGAGCATTTCCGCAGGCTCGCTCCACGGCTCGTCGGCGCGGCGTCCGCCCTATCGTGGCTTATGCCGAACGTGGGTGGACCGAGCGCTGCGTGCCGACGGCTGTACGCGGGGATCATACGGTCGATGGCCCTGTACGGCGCACCGGTGTGGGCGGGGTCCCTGACCGTCCGTCTGAGGGCCCTCTTGTAGCGACCACAGAGGGTCACGGCGATCAGGGCCATATGCGGATACCGCACGGTGGCGACGGAGACAGCGTGCCTATTGGCCGGGACTCCCCCGCGGGACCTGGAGGCGGAAATGCTCGCCGGATTGTATCGGCGGGTGACGGGGGTGCGAGCGGAGGGCGGTGTGATCTCGTTAAGGGAGCTCACCACCGGGCGCGTCGACGCCCGCCGAGACGTCATTGCCCGTAGGGCAGTCCAGCTAGAGAGGCCTCGGTTCGGGGTGCGAACCGTGGAGGCCTTCCGGCCGGTGCTGATGCAGTGGTTGGAGAGGCGGCACGGGGTGCTCTCCTTCCGACTAGTGCAGGTTTTGACGGGGCATGGGTGCTTCGCCAAATACCTGCACAAGGTCGTAAGGAGGGAGAGTACACCGTCCTGCCACCACTACGATTGGTACGAGGACACGGCGCGCCATACGCTCGAGGCCTGCGCGGCTTGGGCAGTGCAGCGCTGTGAACTCGTCGCAATCATCGGTGCAGACCTGACGCTGCCGGCTATCGCTAGGGCGATGGTCGACAGCGTCGGGAATTGGGACGCGGTCGCAGCCTTCTGCGAGACAGTGATCTCGTGGAAGGAGGCGGCGGATCGCCTGCGAGAGGAGCTCAGCCTCGATGAGGAGATCGGCCGCCGGTGACTGGCGCGGCGTAGACGCAACTACCTGCGCCTCATGCCGCCCTAGCCGAGGCCGCGGGTGACGTGACCGGGGATTAGTCCGTCACCCGCCGAGAGGCCGACTGCGTGAGGAAAGACCGACGTCCTCCCCGATGGGGGGACGTCGGTCAATGGGAGGGTACCCCAATAGGGGGTATTCCGTCGGGCCGACCACTGATGTCAAGTAACCCTGCTCCGGTGGTCGGCCAACGACGACGGCGACGTGGTTTTTGGGTGGGTTGCGGGAGTTGCGTGCTTAAGCCCCTCTGTCGCCCCGGACGGAGTGGTGCGGAGCGCGCCGACCGCAGCCCACCCACAAAAAAAAATTCCAAAATAATAAATATTTTTTTCTATTTCATACATTGGTTTTATTTTAAAATGAACTCTAATCATTACATCTTTTCGTATTCATGCTAAATCTTAACAATGGTTTATGAACCTACGTCTAATCTTATGATAGTAAACATTCACTTTACTTGATTCAGTTTGAACATTTGTTGTTGTTTGTATTAATTTACTTTAGTCTACTTCAACTTCACATGTTACTTCAACTCTTTTGACATGTTAAATTCATAGTGAGGCGTGTAGTTTATGTCATTTTCCCTTGTTCTGCTTCATATAATAAAATAAAATAAAAATAAATAAAATATCTATATCAACATTTGAACTAATTTACTTTCAACTTGAATATAAATCACTGGCAGTTAAACCATTTTTCCTTCTTCCATCAAACAATATATTCGATGCATTTTGAGTCAAACGACATTTATATTAGTAAAAAAAGGCTAAATATTCATGAAAACTATTTAGGAAAGTACAATATGTATTTAAAGAAATACTGTATTAAGTAGATCAAAATCTACGCAGTAGTTTTTTTTAATGATTTTTTTTCCGAAAAACGAAACTTTAAATCGCTCTCCTGTAACTTTTAAAAAATGTCGCTTAGATCAATTAGCCTTGGAACCGTCGATATGAATATCTAGCATATCATCATCTTAGCTCATATACGTCCTACTGCTGGGCTTGTGTGTTGCCCATAAGAGGAGGGAAATTTACCTACTATAACACGTTGATTGGATTGGGTTTTATTCGTTTTCCTTCTCTTGTGATATGAATATTGTATTCGTTAGTCGTCTTTCAAGAAACCCACGGATACGATAGGGGGCGGTCAATTGTATTTTTACTCCGTCATTAATTCATTCATTCATCACAGTTTAGGCCAGTCGAATTGTTGATTGGACCCAGGAAAAATTATAAGTAGAATTTTTCCTTCGGAATTCGTTAGGGGGGGTCACTGGGAGTCTACATTTCGGTTTTCGAATTCCTAGTGGTCTTGCGTTTTCCGCCATCTTGATTTTAAGGGTGGTTTTATGTTTTTTAAATAACTCGTTTATTTTCAATTTTACACGAAAAATGGTCATTACTAAAGTTGTTCAGAATTAAATTTCTTAAAATTTTTGTTCTCATCATTTTTCCGTAGGATCGATATTTCTCGATTCACACCCGAAAAGAAATAAGAACAAAAATTGTTGGATTACTTTCAAACAACTTTGGTGATGACCACTTTTCGTGTAAAATTGAAAACAAAAGAGTTATTCAATAAACAAAAAATCACCCTTTCGGAACGGGAATTACGCGAGTAGGGCGACTGAAACCGAAGCGAAGCGAGGGCTGGTTGATAGTTATAAATAAAACTACGGATTTTATCGTGTTTGTATTAGATTTTTGATTACCCGACGTTTCAAATACTTTGCAGCGTTCATGGTCACGGGCGGACTGCCCGGTAGTCCGTCCGTGACCAAATCAAATACAGATGGAATAAAATCTGTAGTTTTATTTACAATGTGTAATATTCTTTATGTGTCAAACTTTTTAGTGCTATCTGTCTGTTTTTTCCGATTAATCACTAAAAACATTTAAGTATTGTCATTTTTTCAGAAAATGTATTTATCGTTGGTAAAAACGGGTCTGTGAATTTGCCTTTATGTAGTAGGTAATTAATAATCCTCGTTCTCAGATTACGTATAGGTACTGTGATTATATGCTTATAATATGAACTAGACTGTAACGATTTTGTCCTCAGGAATCATATTTACTCTATTTATACATTTTATAGTTATCTGTGTAATATTGTATTACAATGGTTCTCCCAGCTTGCGGTGACGGTGTCGAAGGTAAAGGCATGAAAACTTGTATGAAAAATAATTTTAAAGCTTCAAATTGATGGCAGGCAAGTGAAATAATTAAAATTATACTAGCAGGTAGATAGTCTATATAAGGAGTAACTTAGGTTATTTTTCCTTTTGAGAAGCCCCTATATAGTGTTGCCCGACCCGGGGATCGATCGCGAGACCTCATGAACTGCAGTCGTGTATCATAATATTTTAGAAAATATTAGATGAGACTAAAACCGAAACGAAGCGAGGGGCAAGACAGGCAAAAAAAAATTAAAGTGGTTTTTAGGCATACGCATCGTGTAAATAACCGCATGAACATGAAAAAAAAAGCATTATTTTGACATTACAAACAGACACTTCAATTTTATCTATATGTATATTAAATAGAAAATTAAATTTTGATATGGTACAGAAACTTTGGTTTTAATTAGTTCATCGATCTCGTCTCCTGTAGATCGGTGAACTTCTATTTATATAGTAAGAGCGAAGTAAATTAATGTTTAATTTATATTTATACTCGTAAAGTAACAAAAGTGATGTGTGGTAGCGGCTTCGAATACTACCAACCCTTGCTTTGCTCGTGGGTGTCGTAAAAGACGACTAAGAGCCCTAGATTGACCCGGACCAACTCCATCTGGTACCATTTGGGTCAACGATTACATTCCCAAGGAGGGTTGACGTCAGGCAGGCGGCCGGTCATAAAAGTCATTGCCGAAACCTTTTGCAATATGTCAAAATAGATGACATATTGCGTCGACCCCAAGTAATTGGGATAAGAGCAAGATGATGATGACTCGTAAAGTAACAAAAAAAAAGTTTTGACGCGCTTGTGATAAATATTATTGTATTTACCAAAGATCCTTCGCGTGTGATAACGGAGTAATAAAAACCGGCTAAGTGCGAGTCGGAATCGCGTACGAAGGGTTCCGTACCATTATCTATAAAAAAGGCAAAAAAATCGCGTGTTATATGGGAGTTGTAAGAGGGGTCCCTTTTATATTAATTTTATTTTGTTTTTACTATTTGTTGTTATAGCGGCAATAGAAATACATAATTTGTAAAAATTTCAACTGTCTAGTTATCGCGATTGTTGTGATACAGCCTGGTGACAGACAGACGGACGTACAGACAGCGAAGTCTTAGTAATAGGGTCCCGTTTTTTACCCTTTGGGTACGAAACCGTAAAAAAGACAACTGTCCTTTATAGTAATGATTGTACTCCTTTACCTGTATGTGTCATAAAAGACGACTAAGGGATATTACATGCATATAACATTTATAAATGAGAAGGAAACCTCGAAATAATCCTTCAGAATGGAGTGAACGGTACTTAGTCCAGTTCAATCCAACAAAGACACAAGTTTACGCACCCACTGCAGAAAAAGGACCCGTTTGCCATGGCGCCTCAGTTCCAAGGTGTAACTCTCTAAATTGCTGAGAATATTGGGATCGAAATATCAAGCAAAATCTAGTTTTGGGAGTTAAAAAATTGGCGTTCTGAACAAAGCCAAGTGGTACTTCACATAGAGTTTTGTATTATACAAAGCATAAGTTCATCCTCATATGGAGTACTACTACTCAAGTCACAGGGCAGGCGCATCCAAATATCAACTAGACCTAATTGGCTGAAGGAGGGGCGCTTGCGCGAGGAGCTCGACGACGCGAGCCGCCGCCGGCGACTGGGGCGCAGCTGCAGGCGCGATTACCTGCGCCTGATGCCGCCCCAGCTGAGGCCGCGGGTGACTGGACTGGGGAGTTAGTCCGTCACCCGCCGAGAGGCCGACCGCGCGGGGAAAGACCGACGTCCTCTCCGAGGGGGGGACGTTGGTCGACGGGAGGGTACTCCTCAGGGGATATTGCGTCGGGCCGACCACTGACGACAAGTAACCCTGCTCCGGTGGACGGTCCAACGACGAAGGCGACGTGGTATTCGGGTGAGTTGCGGTTGTGCGTGCTTACGCCCCTCTGTCGCCCCGGACGGAGTGGTGCGAGGAGTGCGCCGACCGCAACCCACCAAAAAAAAAGACCTAATTTGCTTCCTGTAAAGGCGTGCTGTACGGGGATCCCAATATTATGGATAGGTTGGAGTCACTGGAGCGGCGGAGAGACTTTGGGTCACTCTGATAGCTCTTTCATGGCGAGTGCTCTGAGGAACTGTTTGACTTGATACCTGACACCGTCGCCATTTTACCGTGGCAGGGTTCATCCATTTCACCTGGAAATGTTATGGTCTTTAACTGTACATTTCCATCGATAATTTCTCTCACGTATGTACGTGCAAGCTGTGTAATGAACAACCTGCTGCTGTTTCGCGAGCGCTATGACATATCCTTCCTTAAGCGAGGTTTAAGAAGAATATTTTTTTCACAGTAGGCAACGGCCTAGTCGTGCTCCTGGTATTGCAAAGATCCATGTGCGGCAGTATCACTTACAGGTGTGCTGCCTGCTCGTTTGTCACCATCAGCAATAAAGTCTGTCCTCCATCTTAGAGAAATAATCTTAATATATATAAATCTCCTGTCACGATGTTTGTCCGCGATGGACTCCTAAACTACTTAACCGATTTTAATCAAATTTGCACACCGTGTGCAGTTTGCTCCAACTTGAAAAATAGGATAACTTAGATCTTTAATTATAGTCGCAATTTTATTTTATTACAAATTATTTGTCTATAATTAATTGACAGTCACAATTATCTGTTAACTCCAAAAGATTCTAACAGATGGCGATATCTGTTGACTGGATTTAAGTAATCTGTGTGTGCTCAATGAGATTCTTGAGAGAATGGTTTAGATTCACAATTGGACCCGGTAGGTGGCACTTTATTTGAACAGAACAACGTACAATAGATAGATAACATGTTATCCGTGTGGTAATGTAATAAGAATACAATTAACATATATACAAACCACCCCCTTTCTCGCCCGTGGGTGTCGTTAAAAGGAATTAAGGTCTAATATGCAAACAACATCTGCGCAAGAGAAAACCACTCTAAATAAAATCAATCCAGCTTGACAAACTACATATACTAGGTAAATTTCCCTTCTGTTCCGGAGTAGGTTTGAGTCCAGCAGTGGCACATACATTCGACATGTATACAGGTATTCCGTGTGATGACGGAGTAAGAATACAAATCACCCTATCTTGTCCATGGATGTCGTACAAGACTACTAAGGGATATAATACGCATATAACATCTATGCAAGAGAAAGAAAACTCGAAATAAAACCTTATACCAACCTGTTTGACCAGCAATGTTATAGTAAGGTCAATTTTCCTTTTATTGTAGAGGAGGCTCGAGCCCAGCAGTGGAGTATATATAAGCTCAAATGATACAGGTATAAGTGTTGAAATGATGATGGTAATGTATAGTTGGGTGACAATTTAATTATTCGAAATTTGCAATATTATAACCGTGTTGTAACATAGTAAGAATACAAACGCCACCGTTCTATTCCCGTAGGTATCGTAAAAGACGATTAAAGGATATGATATGCAAATAACATCTATGCAAGAGAAGGAAAACTCGATATAAAATCATATGACATACCTCCTGACCAGCGCGGTATACTAGATGAATTGCCCTCATAGTACTAGTATGGTCATTTCTGTTGAGGTCAGCATCCGGGTCCATATGAGGTACTTGAGCCTGGTGCTAGACGGGCAATGGTGGTTCCGGGAGCATTTCCGCAGGCTCGTTCCACGGCTCGTCGGCGCGGCGTCCGCCCTATCGTGGCTTATGCCGAACGTGGGCGGACCGAGCGCTACGTGCCGACGGCTGTACGCGGTCATCCGGTCGATGGCCCTGTACGGCGCACAGGTGTGGGCGGGGTCCATGACCGTCCGACTCAGGGCTCTTCTGTGGCTACCACAGAGGGCCATGGCGGTCAGGGCCATCCGCGGATACCGCACGGTGGCGACGGAGGCAGCGTGTCTGTTGACTGGGACTCCCCCGTGGGACCTGGAAGCGGAAATGCTCGCCGGATTGTATCGGCAGGTGCGACGGGGGTGCGAGCGAAGGGCGGTGTGGTCTCGTTGAGGGAGCTCACCGACTGGCGCGTCGACGCCCGCCGAGGCTTCATTGCCCGTTGGGCAGTCCGCCTGGAGAGGCCTCCATTCGGGGTGCGAATCGTGGAGGCCTTCCGGCCGGTACTGATGTAGTGGTTGGAAAGGCGGCACGCGGTGCTCTCCTTCCGACTAGTGCAGGTGTTGGCGGGGCATGGGTGCTTCGCCAAATACCTGCACAAGGTCGTTAGGAGGGAGAGTACACCGTCCTGTCACTACTGCGATTGCGACGAGGACACGGCGCAGCATATGCTCGAGGCCTGCGCCGCTTGGGCAGCGCAGCGCCGTGAACTCGTCGCAATCATCGGTGCCGACCTGACGCTGCCGACTATCGCTAGGGCGATGGTCGGCAGCGCGCCGACCGCAACCCACCCCCAAGAAAAATGGTCCTTTCTCCGCCTCTTCAAAATCTATCTTGTGCCTAAAACCTCCAGCAGGTACTGCAGATTACGCCCTATTTACAGCTTTATATTTTTGTAGTCTTTCTGAAATCACAGTATCTTAAGAACGAGGATGAAATGATTTTATTTTTATTTTGTAAGCGTTTATTTTAGTGATAGCATCGGAACTTAAATAAACAGTTGATTTACAACGCAGACATAATGTGGTTGAACCTTGAATTCGAAATATCATAGTCGTTTTAATGTATATATTTAGAACACATCATCGCTAACCAACTGAAAGCTGTTATATTTAGAAATTTATTTGAGAAATGTTAGCCGCAGATCGGCTATTAATATCAATTTAGAATAATAGTTTCCTCCACTTCTTAATTGGAAGCGTAGAAGTTTTGGAGGTTACGAATAGTATGTTATGGTAATCATTATCATCAGCTTCATATACGTCCCTCTACTGGTTTTCAGCCTCCTCTACACTCCCCTCCTTTTTAAAAGAAAACATCCTGCACTGAGGAAACAGTCCTTGTATTGCTGGGGACCTAAAAACATGTAATTAACGGACACAAATTACATCCAGACTCAGATCAACAATTTGTGAATCGCATAAAATGTTGTCCTGCGCGGGATTCGAACTCATGACACTGGCACGGTAGGTTGATATCTTACAGAGAGGTTGACCGCGCAACAACGACCGATTTCCCCGAGGGGGAACGTCGAGAGGAGAGGGTACTCTGCGACCGGGGTATTCCGTCGGGCCGACCACTGAAGACAAGTTACCCTGCACCGATGGTCGGCCCAACAACGAACACAACGTGTCACGGGTGGGTCATGGGGCCGCGCGCCGCCCTTCTGTCGCTCCGGACGGCGGGTGCGCTGACCATGGCCAACCCCCCCAAAAAAAAAAGTTTGGTATCTTAACCACTACGGTATCTGTACAGTCAACCTCCTGTATATATATTATCTGCCAATTGCAATCCCTTAGTGGTGTTTTACTACACCCACGGGTAAAAAAGGGGGTGGTGAATTGTCACCCTACGCATAATGGTAATCACTGACTATCAACTTAGAGGGTAAGCTCTGTGTCTATAAGGACTCAGTATAACGAAGTCGTTGATCTGGAAAACTATTTACTCATGTTGTTATGATTTTGGACAGCATAGGACCATTTAAAAATGGATTTAAGCACTTTAATAATGTTATTAGCCAGTATGTCTATTGCCCATTCATGTCCGAGTCCAAAAGAAATCCACTGTTGGCCTCGGGCGTCCTCCACAATGGTAGAAAAATTTACTTACCATACAGCACTGGTCAGACGTGTTGGCACAGGTTTTTATGTAGTTTTCCTTCTCTTGCATAGATGTTAGCTGCATATCATATCCTTTGGCATCTTTTACGGTATCCATGGGCTAGAGAGAGGGTGATGAATTGTATTCTAATTCCGTCACCAAGCAGAAATGTATTGTAGAGGAAACCCCTACCCATTTCTGGTTTTTAAATAGTTTGAAAGTTTAATAAAATGTCCAATAGTGCATGTGTACATTATGTAAAAGTTAGCTAACCCAATGGGTGTTTTTCTGTGCAAATCTTAGATATAGATATAAATAAAATTTCTTAATATTGAATCCACCTGAACACATATCTAGAAACAAAATCTATCTAAATCGATCGGGCCATTTAGGTGTAGTTCAACTGCATACAGTACCTACCTTTGTAAAAGAATTATATATATGAAAACAATAAAAATAAAACACAATATTCGGTTGACATTTTATTTTGGCATTGCATACAGCGATAACACAAATGGCCGACATCGAGTCGCGCTTCACTTTGTGCTATTACAAAACGGGATAATTTTCATTTAATTAACTACAATAATAATACATATTGCACAAACGTACACACACAGAGACACACACATTTATTGTACAGCATTTAATGGCAGATAATGGCTCGAAGTGTGAATAAGAACCAATGGCGTTACTTGTCTTAGACGGGCCCTGTATCAAAATTTGTTGGAGATCCTAAAGAAAGTTTAAGTTTTTTAAAAGATAAGAAAAATTGTATTGGGATACTTAAATAAAATGGTTGTCTTAGCACTTGTCTCAAAATGTTATAAATCATTATAACATTTTAGGCAGTTTTATTTACATATAGATAATTCGTGGATACCGTCTAGAGCAGGGGTTCCTAAACTTTAAAGATAATGGAACACCAACCAAATATCTTTTATTTTACGGATCCCTATCCAAATATCTTTTATTAAACGGAACCCCTTATCAAATGAAACGGGATGCGTGTGAGGGTCCGAATCCGTTGCACAACCTGTGTCATAATCGGAGCTCAATTCTTGCTATTTACCTACTTACATAATATTAATGAGATTTTCTCATCACTAATTTTAGGCTATTTCAAAGTAATAATTTTAACTGTGGTATTATTTCCCACCCAAATTACTAAAATTAAAAGCTATTTAATTTTGGCGGAACTCTTAGGTACCGCGGAACACGCTTTGGGAATCCCTGGTCTAGAGGCCCAGTATCATTGATAAGCCTGATACGGTGGTAGACATGCCCCTGAGAAGAACATCTGTAAACAATTGTGTTAGTGACAATGTTTATTGGAATTTGCTTATTGTATTCTGCATATCATCGCTTAGGTTAGATTATAATACGTTAAGTTTAACTAATTACTTAAATAATTCTAGGTATTTGAAACTAAAATTTCATATAATGAATACAATTTATATTTTTAACATTAAATTTGTTTAATGATTTCTGATGTTTAGCGAGTATTTCACGAGTATTAGCGAATATAGTACTTCACGTCCACGATTCCTATTAGTTCTTATTCATTCTTTAGATTTTATTCATTCAATAAACTATATACAATATATAGATAACAAATGATATGATTAACAAACTATTTGTTTTAAAAATAGGTCTCGCACATAATGTGCGTGTATATTTGTGCGCACAAAATATATTTCTTTTCATTTGTAATAGGCTTCATTATCACGATTACATATTATCATATATTTTATCTTTTAGTGTCTGCCATACCCGGTCGGATTGAGGAAATCTTGATAACATTTTTGACTTTGTTTACATATTTTCAGTGCAGAATGTACTTCTTTTTAAATGTATATATATTTATTTTTCCAAATCGCAATATCCGTATAGGGATTTGTATTATAATAACAGCAACCTTTAAGATCCAAACCGTCTTTAAATTATTTCTCGACACCATTATGATTCAGAAGGCTATTGCGAGGTGATGTGGCGTTTTATGGTAGTGACACTATAATTTGAAATGATATTTAAATGTAAATAACAAATGATGTCTTTACGACGATTCCAAAACCATATTTTTAATTATTTATAAGATAGGCATAAATATAATCCCTTTTCCCCACACTTATGGGTGGTCGGTCCCGGGTGTAAAGCGGGTGTATGTCGTCCTATAACTAAAAAAATTACAGAGAGAAAAACAAACTTATAACTTTTTCATTTTTAAAATATTCGCTATTAAACCTAAAAAAAATAACATTGCTTTGATATAATTCTCGCAGGGTGTATAGTACACAAGTGTTCACAACGTCATCTGAAGTTGCCAAGATACCGTGGCACAGATCCACGTCCTTGTCAGTTCCACTCATTAACTGTGGGCTTGCTCCGTACACATTCATATATCTTGAATGTCATCAACTTACAGTCTGGACAAATAAGCGAATTAGATTTTCTTATTAGATTATTTATACGTCGAGATGTGTCCCGAACGTAGTTTCAACATCGTTACACTGTCTTTTCTATGTACGATTAGCTCCTGAAACCATGGATGACATAAGGTTTCTCATTGTATGGTTTTGTACCATATTTCTTGCCACATATCTTTACACTTTTTTCTAGTTGGATGTATAAGGTATACAGGGTGTATCAGGTTATGGGGCAACTGGTCAAACGAGCGATAGGCAATGGTGGTAGGAACCGATAAAAAAATTTGAAGGAAAAATATCGATTCGTTAATGAATTAGAGACATGTAAAGTTTTCAATTTTGTCATCGCTATTTCGTGTAATTCTGATTGAAATGTATAAAGTCAGTGATACTTAATCTGCAACATATTCGTACTTTGTTAAATGTTCCTTAGAAATTGAAAAAATCAATGATTACGTTCGCATAAGCAAAACAAACTTCGCTATAAATCAGCTGATCGGCCGATGACTGTCGCCGAGTCGCGTTTTTTACTTACGCTACCATTGAAGCTAATGCACAATTCCTACCTATTCATACTGTCGAAGCTTTACATGCCTACATGTATCCTGTCTATACATGTCTACATAATACGTAACATTTAAGGCATAGATTGTTGGAACGAAGTTCCTTATCGCGCGTTGTGAAAGGGGGCTAGACGGAAAAAATTCTTACGAAAAGTTGTCACGACACTTTTTGCTATAGTAAGCTATTGTAAGCTGTGCGGCGTCGCATGTTTCTCTGTCTGTCTCTCTCTCTCTCTTATAGAAAGCAAGCCAGATATTTTCATTTCTATTTCGCATTGAACAGTGTGGTGTCGCGACGATTATTTTTGTTGAGTGTATACAGGTTTTTTGTAAATAATAAATAATAAAAAATAATAATAATAATGAATCCTGACAGTGTTTCTGCACAAGTTCCGGATATTGCTGATGGAGTTAGGTAAGTAGAGATTATATACAGATAATAATATGTTATTTTAATATTATTATAACTTAAAAAAAATAAAATTTTATTACAATTCCTTCACTAATTAATCGAAAGGAACTTCGTTCCATCCGGGTGTCCCTTGACACCTCTCAAGTGTTTTTTTAATACACATTTTTTAAATAACTATAACTTTTATGTAATATTGATTTTTGTGTAATATAGATGTTAATTACGATCTATGACCGATAAACTACAACATATTCGAACAGTTGCCCCATAAACTGATACATACACTCTGTATAGCTGTTAACATACATAGAGACTTCCAAGCTAATTTTGGTGCCTCGTCGGCTCGTTCCTTGCTCACAATGCCAGTATGAGATGAGAATTCTAAATTTAGTTATAGTCCGGCATAAGTCAAACAAAATCTGGTGATTATCACTTCAAGATTTTTCTAGCTACCGATACTGTTTACATGTTTTACTTCAGAGGAACATGCATATATTCTGTTAGTTTTGTTTCACACGTTCCTACAAATATTATTCTTGTGCTATTTTCTAACCAATCTGTGATTTCTCATTGCTATTCATAAATGTATGATTCTCGAAAATAATTAAAATATACACCAGCAAACTGCGTTCGTTGCTTCGTTTGATTGGTTTACTTATAAAAAGTTATTAATTTTGTTTGGACATTCATGTTATTCCACATTTGTGGTATACGTCCCAATGTTGGGCTCGAGTCTCCTGCAGAATGGGAGGGAATTTAACTTACTATACCACGCTAGTCATACGGGTTAGTAGAGGGTCTTAATCCGAGTTTTCTTTGATCTTCATATTATATCCTATAGTCGTTTCTTACGACTGGATGTCGTCGGATAAGAAAAAGGGTGGTGAATGGTATTTTTACTCAGTAAGCACCCCGAATTAGTAATAATTACAGCATATAAACAGGCTATGGGTATTAAGATTTTCCTTTGCAAACCAACTCTTAGTTCCTAAGAGTAAAGTAAATCTAGATTTAAAGTGATGTTTAGATTTCAGCTCTATGCGGCAACCCGTTCAAATACAATTTATCACCACCCCCTTTTATCGTAGGTGCTGTAAAAATTTACTTAGGGTTCATGAACTTGGGGAGACAGAATGTCACTCTCCTGGGAAACTTCTAACTCAATCTAACGCAATTATGTCATTATCACAACTTGGAAAGACGTGTTCAAAATTGGATATCAATAAGAATCTATTAAGACGCATGGATAAGATTGATTGAAGTGAAACTTTTTATATAGGGGCTTTGAAATTCTGATCCGTAAGTTTTCTATATGACGAAACGTTCGTTCCTTCTCTCACGATATTGAGAAGAGTGAGATTTATACTCTTTTAGTTTATTAAAGTTTCTAAAACTAAATCACCGTTCCAAATCCGACTAGTTATTATTTACAAATATTCTACTTATATTAATGCAGTTAATGTAAGTTTGGAATAGTTAATGAATAAGCAGACACTAAAAGAGAAAAATGTCACCAAGCGTACACTAATTAAACTATACTCCGACTATATTATGTACATTATGAGTACAAAACGTTTTGCTGCTATCAACACACTCCTAACTCCAGTTTCCTGAATTATAAGGCCTGGTCGGAGCCACAACGCACTCCAATTACATCTACTTAAATATAATGTACATTTTTTACTCTTAAACTCAAATGACACGGGGTATACTTCTGAAAACAGCTGATTATTCTACATATATATTTATATATATATATATCTCAAGCAATGAATTCATTCATGTAAATGAACTCTTAATCTTGGCTCCAAATAAAATCCAACGTTTTTCTTCTCTTGAAAATTTATATGTCTTGGTAACAAAATTATAGCCAAACCAGAGTTCAAGAATCTGGATGTTTTGGATACTGCATCTATTATTCTTTTTGTAACAATAAACGCATCAAAAGCGGTGGAAATTTATAACTGCTTTCAGGTAAATGACCTGCCTGACCCTAGTGATGGCTAAGTTTATGACAAAAAAACAATTCAAGGCAGTTATTATTTATACACGAGATACAAATTTCAGAAGTGTCTCTCTCATATGTTCACGCGACATGTTTATTACGCTTATTTTTAGTTAAGATACAATAAAAATTATTGAAACATTAAAACATAAAACCACAATCAGGTACACAGGTAAGCATCATCATCTTGTTTTTATTCCAGTTACTTGGGGTCAACGCATATGTCTTCTCATTCCACACAGCCCTAGCAGACAGTCATCTCTGTGGTTACTCCCTGTCTATCTATGTCATGCTTCACACAGTCCATCTTTTCTATGCTATTCCTTTAACCTTAAAGCCTTCAATAATCATACTTAAAACTTTCTTAACAACATTACATTTTGCCCGTCTCATTACATGTCCATACCACATCAAGCGTTCATTATATCCATTCTCGTCACACCACACATCCATCTCAATATTCGCATATCCGTTGCATACAGTCGTCTCCCATCCTTCACTTTTGCCGCCCAACATTCTTATCCATACAGTACCTACAGCAGTCCATATTTAGGTTTTGTACATTTTCCCTTTAATTTAAGGGGTACTTGGGAGTGGCCTGTTGTACCCGTCACCAGACACCATTTTATGCACCCCGTTTTTCTGTGCTTTAGCGCATTATCTAGGTCATCATCGCTTTGAATAAGAGAACGCTTGATGTGATGAACGACGCTCGAACCTTTATCAAAAGGTGTGAGTGATATGGGTGCAGAAATTGGAGAGACCGCTGACATCGCAGAACATGTATAGGCTAGTCAACAAGTGCCTTTTGGACCAACTTTTTTCAGCAGTCTCCAAAAATTATAAATGAGGTGTCATTCGATTCGGAATGGCATCTAGATGATTCCCGAAACTGTAAGATAATTTTTTTTAATTTTCCCAGAGGGATGAAAATACGAAAAGTCGAAAACGGGTACTCTGGCTTGGACAAGCCACGCCCACTTTGGACACTTTAACAATAAAAATTATTTAAACGTACTAAATATGAAAATAAAAAAATGAAAAAATTCAGGCACTTACTGAATAGATGAATGAACAATAATCGGCTTGAAAAAATTTTTATAACAATTTTTCATTTAGTTATTCAATAGTTAATTAATATTTTTTTTCTGCTTGAACATGAACATTGCAAGTGTGATAATTGTTAAACTACAAATTTAAGAATTTTTCCTCTCTTGGAGCTATTCTTGAAAGCCTTTAGAATAGAACCCCTTTGGAAAAATTAAAAAATGTTTATTTTTCTAGTTTTTTATTAATAATTTTCGTTGTAGCAAACTTTTCAATTATCTTATAAACAACGCATTTGTTTATAACAATTTTTTTGGACAATTAGAGATAAAAAATTTTAAAAATTATTTCTATGCAGTTTCTAATAACATAAAAACAGATCGTTAATAATATAAAAAAAAAAATTTTTTTCGATGATTAATTTAAGTTTTTAATTTTGCACAACGAAATAAGGAAATTTCCTCCTCTTTTTGAATCTGTTTGCAAATTTGAAAAATATTTATTACTTTTGAGATATTTGCAAAAAACTAAACCCCCCTTTTTTAGTTAATTGTTAATAACTTTTACAATTTTTGCAAGCGGAATTTAATTTTTTCAAAAATCATCTAGATGCCATTCCGAATCGAATGACACCTTATTTATAATTTTTGGAGACTGCTGAAAAAAGTTGGTCCAAAAGGCACTTGTTGACTAGTCTAGTATTCTGTTTCAAGCCTGCGGTTTTTAAACCAACATTCTCCAATTTATAGCACCACTTCTCCAGGATACTCTGTTTCTCAAGTCGATCTTTGCCGATAGTAAAACATCCATTATTAACAGGAAGAGGTAAGGATTTAACATCGACCCTTAGCGCAGACGCATCTCAAAACTGAACTCATCGGAGTCTCCCGCAGCTGCTCTTATGTTTGACCTAGATTGCTGGTTAGATAGCTCAGATCAACCTAATATACTTGACAGGCACACTTTTCTCTATCAGTGCCCACCACAAAACCGTTTTCGGTATTCTGTCTTAGGCTTTCTCGAGGTCAACTAACACCATGTGCACGTTTCTATGATCTCTTCGATATTTTGCGCACAATTGGCGCAGAGTAAATATAGCATACGTTGCCCCGCAGTCCGACATAAATCCAAACTGGTTTTGGGTGATCTCACTTTCATTCGCTTTTCGTTTTGCCCACACTTTCATACACTGTGATTTTATTCCTCGATAATTATTGTATGTAAAAACTCCCTTGTTTTTAAAAATGGGCACTGGGGCACTATTGCACAATTCGTAGAATATTTCTTTTTCTTGCAGAATAAAGTCAGCCACATATATCCATCCTCTCCCAAAACCTTTCATACTTTAACTAGTCCTGGCTTTACAGACTTGTCATGTTCCATGCTTTTTATTGCTTCTCTTATTGTAATTTTCGTTACTAAGCTGACGTTTGCCGATTGCAATCGCGTTCGCCCTTTACAATCAGGTACACAGGTATTATTAATAAAATATCAATTGCAAATATTTCAAATCATTATGGCCGTATCCCATTATTAAATAATTTTAACGGAAAAATAACGTTTAATTACCCGACAAGCCGGCTGATTATAAATAATTAACAAATTATAGATATATTTCGATCTAATACTAGCTTATATAGTAAATGCATCTAAAACTTCCAAGAACGTATATAAATTAAAATATTTACTTATAACAATTTAAATTATGATATCTTTAAATGATTATCAATTATCTATTCTTATAACTTTATACGTTTTGAGACTTGAACACGTGTCGTCATTTTAGATGGATAGGTATAATAAAACTGAAACGTTAAAACTATTATAACTAATTTAATTGTTATGATGCAATCCATCCATTTGGAGTGGTGAATATTACAATTTAGAAACAATCGTACTTGTTCAACTTCAGAATGTGTACCTCATTCTACCATGAATAACACCACCACTCTTGTACCATACTCCTATTCCAACTGATGTTGCTTATATTGTTTTACGAATCATTAGAACGTGAAAAAAGAGTGTCTTTTCTTTCTTGTCTTCATTTAAAGCAAAATCGCCTGCCATTTTCCGAAGTTTAACCAACAAGTATTTTCTTGTTAGTGCATTAACGGGTTTTCAATAAAATATAATAATATATTTAATTATAAGCAACACCTGTTCAAGACTCCAAAGTGTCGACAATCTATCCGTAAGCGTAAGCGTTACTTACAATATCAACAACTGGGATTTTTTGAGAACTTGAGAAGGTTTTCCGACACCTTCATTTTAAAGTCCTCATGCTACTCTTTATTTACATTCAATGGTACTTCGATGGATATTCACTAAGTATTCAGTCACTCAGGATCTGGGATTTTCTACGATATTACTTAAGGTCCCATACGAATACAATTGCTGCACATCCCTTTCAGTCTCACAAAATCTCTTCTTGAAGAATGGAAGAGGGAGTATCGATTCTTCCAGCAGCCGTTGTGATATTAACTAGACAATTTAGGGAATAAAGGTTCTATCTAAAGGTACACATTATGTCTATGAATTTGACCTTCTTTCACGTTCATTAGTTCGTGGCTGCTGGTTTAATCTCGTAGTTCCAGAAGATTTGACGGCCTACATCCAGGCGATCGCCGGGGAGCCGTCAGATGACAGGGAGTCGAAGGACCTCCGTGTCATCTTGTTGAGAGGCTGATGTCAGTAAAGCGAGGAACTGGAACATGGTCCATCAACTCCCTGCATTGGCTGTTCATTATTCGCTATCAGCTGTAAATGACAAATAATCAAATAGAAATAAAAGGTGCAATGACTATAAAATTCTGTTACTTAAATAATAATTAATTAAATACATAATGTAATCAATTCTCCCTGTGGAGGTAGGTTAAGAATACAATATGTCACCATTCCTTTCTTTCCAGAAGAAGTCGTAGGAACTAGCTGAGGAATGATCAAGGAAATGGCCTGAAGCCCTGTTATTATGCGCCTGATGCCGCCCTAGCCGAGGTCGCGGGTGCCCGGACCAGAGATTTTAGTCCGTCACCCGCAGAGAGGCAGATTGCGCGACGGCGACCGATGTCCCAGGAGAGAGACGTCGAGAGGAGAGGGTACCCGAAAGGGTATTCCATCGGGCCGACCACTTAAGACAAGGAACTCGGCACTGGTGGTCGGTCCAAAGACAAAGGCGACGTACTACGGGTAGGTTATGTGCCCGCGCGCCGCCCTTTCGTTGCCCTGGACGGAATGGACGGCGGATACGCTTACCATAGACCACAAAAAACCCTGTTACTATACCCCTTTATGATGTATAACTTGATAACATTCTTACAAATGATAAATTTGCCACAATAAATGACACCAGACCACTTAAATAGTGGTAATATCATCAGTCCTGTAGCCCATAATCGAAGGGCTGATGTGGATAATATAATTGCAGAACAATTTATCACAAAAATAATCTTACTATATCTACTCCTTGCTATGTTAAGCATAATATAACAATCTTTTAACCGTCTGCATGAGAAAACAAAACCTCTTCCGTAAACACGATAACGAGTATCGGAATTTAGTTATCATACGCAACCACACAGAGATAATTGATAAGGTGTTTGTAATGGATGTTCAATAGATGTAGGTGCAAGTCCAACGTATGCTTATCATTTCGCTCGCAAATAAGAGAAAATAGATATGACTAACAGCCTTAGATACGTAATTATCTAGCGAACTGGGAGTATAAATTTAGTGCTAGGTTCAGTAACAGTAGATAGAATAAGGATATGGTGCTGTGTGTAATAAGTACCTCTATATTTTTATTTTAATGTGCTGTTGCTACTGTTAATAAAGTTTAATAGAATTGGATCACACGACTATATGGGATTAGTATCTAAGTATAAACAACTCAACAGTCACGGTACAAAGACCTTTAGTGATGAGGAAAAGGGTAACTCAAATGACAATGTGAGTTGTGCTAGTTTCAAAGGACATCATTTGAATATGTGTCTATTCTTAAATGACATTTCTTGTAATGACCGACAACACAAAGTAATTTTATTTGATTATTTTCTTTTAGATTTTGGTGTTTTCTAAATAGGATAAGCTTTTGCTAGTAAAGAGAAAAGTTTCAAGTTTATTAAACTGTTAAATCCGCCTAAAGATCATGTGTGTTTTAGCTTCAAATTGAATATTTCGAAACAACTGGAAAAGGTACATTTCACCGAACGATATTGTTACCCGAATAGGGGTCACGAATTCCAAGGTCCAAAATTCTGAAGTATTAATGCGCTATGTGTTATCGGCCACTACATCTAACCTGGCGAGTATATCTCCACTACAACACACAAGAGGAATGATCATACTTCTCTAATTTCACATACAGACGGTAGCAGTCCATCTGTGGAGTTGTTAGGAGAGCGAGGCGAAGGCGTCGGAGCGTGTTTTGGCATATCGCGTCCCGCCGCCATCTTGTCATGTAGCTGAGCGAGACGCATACTCATCTGTCTCCTTTCCTTTTGCTCTCTCTCCTTCTCCCACCTCTTCGCACTGTAGCTCCTGATAGATGATGAACTGCTTTGCACTGAACTTAGACTTGGACGTCGCGAACCTAAGTGAAAGACACAGCATTAGACGTCTTCGTTAAATAAAATAGAATTTACGAAATTTGCAGCTTATCTATTTGTTTCTTTTGTAGTGAAAAGCGATGCTCCGATTAAAAGATTTTATTTCAAGAATGTTTGGATGATACTTATGCTTAGATATTGATTTAAAGGTATTATATTTACAGATAAATATATCAAGTTGACCATCATATATCTTATATAATATATAAATAAATTTAAAGACGCATACAAACAAGTATAGCTAAGCCAAACTGCAATAAACGTTAGAGTATAGACACTAAGTATAGTAGTGGATATGACATGGGCTTTGGCAAGTAAGAAATTCATGAGTTAAGAATGAGTAAGGCAATACATATATATATAATAATATTTAGGATCTAAATACTGGAGATTATTGAGAACAAGAACGGGTTTATTAAATCAATAAGAGTCGATGTGAATAAGAAGGATCTAGATAACCTGAATATTTGGCGTTCAAGTGATTATAATTCAATATAGAAAAGTTCTTGAGAGAGAGACCACAATAGAGTGAATAATAATTAATATTAATAAAGTTTGAATCAGAATATAATTAGAGGGAAGATAGGGACGTGTTAAAGATATATTGATTATGAGGACTATAAGGTTAAAGATACATTGACTCCAACAAATATTTGACTGAAAGCACAGATCACATGCACAGCCAGTGAGAAGTATAAATACAAGCTTGAAGCAGTGCTGGGCCATGAAACTGAAGCTTTCGCTTACCGATCGTGAACACAGCACTACATGTTCGTCAATCGCAGTGAAGAAAAGATTAAAACTTTTATAGTCAGTGATTGTTAAAAGTAGCCAAATTTATATTTTATCCTGTTTTTAATTTAAATGTTAAAAGTAATTAAAATATTTGAAAGATTTAAGGGCATTAGATAGTTACAAGGTTGATTTCATATTAATTATAAGTTATAGTATGAGTAATACTTGATCATTTTAAGATTTCGTTATATTTTGTAGCTGTAAATTAGAGAAGCCGTGAATAAAAATGTTAGAATTTAGCATAGCTTTGCTTGATAAAGGTGATATTGTCAAAAGTGATGCTGTAATTGTATCTTGTGATACGAATAAGTGTCGAAGCGATCAACTTCCATGCAGCACTGTTTATGAAGTGTAAGCTAATTTCAAATACATACATAATTATGTCAGCCTTCGAGCCCATTTACGGATCTTCAGTTTCGTTAGCTCATACAAATATGGCGTGTGGGAAATAGATAGACAAAGGACCATGGCCATCTTGCTCGCGCCGCCAAACACTTCATCCTGCGACTTTGCGACACAAGCCCACAAAATCACGAGTAAAGCTCTGCATGAAGCTATACTTACATCAAAAACGACTTTACCAAATATGCTGAGAGAAGGTCTGAGATATCGGCGGCCTAATAAGCCAAGACACTGAGATGTTAACACGTAAACGGCAGGTATCTTCTTAAAATATATAAAATGTATGATTTTATGTATATTTATTTTAAAATGACCTATGCCCTCAAATATGTATAGTCAAATGAAGATTATAGAAAGAAATAAGCACTATAATATAGCGTATAGGGCAAATATATGGTCGCTTGCTAAATATATTGATCAGATGCTTTATATATCCACATCACATTAGACGAAAATCATATTGATTTTCTGCTATTCACTATAGAAACAAAGACAAAGTAATAAATTGTAATAAAAATTTGACGATAAAACAATTTTATCCTCCATTGAGGTCAACAATAGTTGATTGCGTCACTTTAGCTGCCACAAGTAGGCTTCTGATGGCATAGTAAAAGCATAATTATGTGCATGGTGCAAAAATTAAAATAAATTTCAAACTATTTACGGTTACTGCAATTATTAATGGATAAAATATAGTTATGTAATAGAAATATATACGTACAGTTGTTGCAGAATGTGTTACTGAAAAATGCCGTATTAACTTCAATATAGTATCAATACCTAACCACGTAAAAGACAGAAAAATCAAGAATGAAATGTAGGTGACAAAGGTATAAACCTAAAGGAAGTCACATAAAGGAAGGAAAAAGGAAAGCAATTAAATATAGAATTGAATATATAGGGTTATAAGGAACTCAGCATATTTGGTGTCTGAAAATACCGCCGGATGCCGCTCAGTCGCAGACTGGAGTCAGTCCGTGGTTGCTAACATCAAGACGCAACATCTAACGGACAGGGGCGGAACACGTCTCATGCGTACACCGACACCGTTCAAATGCTGCACTAGCTATATGAAGATCTGTTGTTGGTTAATTATACTATATGACTATTTAAGGGATTTTGGTCAAAAAAGTAAATGTTGGACGTTAGATAGTTCAATAGTATCTTGTGGCAACATGGTTTACTAGTTGGGTGGTCAAATACAACCCACTCAAATATCTTCCATTGCTTGCTAATGAAGTAGCCTTGCATATAGACAAGGATCTGGAATTGACTTGTGACTACGACATAAGTAGAAAACTAAGGCAGCTATAAAATATTGTATTGTAAATCAGTCACCATGCTTTCGGATTTATTTCGTGTTGCAATAATTTCATTTCTTAATTTTTGGAGTAACATAAAATGTTTTTAATCAGTTTTCGTCTAATGGTCTGGTCTTAGCTACATATTTTAAGCAACCCTTGATTTTTGTCGCAGCAAAGTAATAGATTTACATTTATTTGTTGGTTTTATCAAAATTCAAAATCAAATATCAAACTCTATGTTATTGAAATTCAACACATATGTTTTTGTACATCCATAGAAATAAGTGGCAGGGAGGCGAATTATTGTCATTTAGTCAGACAATTATTATTATTACCCACGTACATATTGTAGAAATACCATTGCACTTTAAAGTGTTTTCAATTTCCCTATATTGATTGAACCAAGCAGTCTTCTAATTATGAGGTAGGCAAATTTGTGACAGCATTTGGACGGCGCGGCTAAGGTGTTCACTGCCCAGACACCGAGACGTGCAGATGATGGGACCGCGCTGCATACATTATCCAGATCACCTTTGGCGGCGCACTTAGGCGGGTGCGCGCCGCCGTCTCGCCTTACGGCCCCGCGCGACAACCCGTCCCCTCCACCCCCACCACCGCGCACGTGCAGGTGGCGCGAGATGAGCAAGATGGCCGCCGTGCGCGCCGCACCTGCCCGCGACGCCGACACTGGTACACCGCGACGTGAAGCTCTCCTTGAACTTCCTGAACCGTTCCCTCCACCACTTTCCAATTCTAAAGTACCATTGGTACAGCCGCTGCGAGATGACGCTCGAGATGAAGCTCGTGTTGCACTCAGTGTACCACCTGATATGTAAACCATCAATATTATTACATTCCATGTACTTGCTACTACTTAGAATGGAACTTATTCCTACAAAGACAGTATAAAATTGCTCTCGAAACTTTTTAGAATGATTGATATAAGTCGAGGAATATTCATCAAGGGCGTCGCCAGCTTATGACTAAGGGGGGGGGGGGGGGGGGTGGTAACAATGGGGCAATATTATGGAGGATAAAAATATGAACGCCTGGTACCTTGCACGCTTACACTTTGGTCGCTTTGCGGCTAGCTACATTTGATCTCTATGCAACTGCCCCCCCTACCCCCCACTTGGCGACGCACTTGATATTCATTTATTATAGAGGAAATCGTCTGAATATTTTTAAATGCTTTAATGGTTCCAATAAAAAATGATGTAGTAATTCTGCGTAGGACCGTTGCTACACGAACATACATCACTTATAAAAAATAGTTAAAAAAAACTATAGTTAGTTTTACAAGGGAAGTTAAATGCAATGCTTTTCATATAGTTATGTATTGATTTTGTTGTTTAAAATATTTAGTCATTATATGCAATTATAATAGACCGCTCTATATTATTGTATAAATTAAATCTTGTTTTGAATTTCAACAAAAAAGATTGAAATAATGTTTAAAGTACATTTATAATTTGTATTTCTAACGGGAGTACCACAGGGAGGCGCTTTTGGTTCACTACTATTTTAGTATTTTTCGTACCTGTATCATTCAACGAATATAAGCAAGGTGGGGTTAGTCGAGCGTCAGCTAAATGCGTGGGGTGGTAGCGCGCCTTTGTGTATAGGTGTAATACCATACAAAGTAGTCCTGCTAGTACAAAAATACCCGACGCTACACCCAGCAACGTCGGCATGTCACCTGTCAGCAGCACCAAATCTAAAATATAATATAGAAACAATTATTACGGTACCTGTATATTGTAAACTAGCAATCCGCCCTCGCTTCGCTTCGGTTATAGGTTATAGTTGTTTTACCCGCGTAGTTCCCGTTCCCGTGAGAATACCGGGATAAAATATAGCCTAGTTTACGCCCTGATATTATAGCTTTCCATGGGTGAAAGAATTTTTGAAATCGGTCCAGCCGTTTTGAAGATTACCCGGAACAAACAGACAGACAGACAGACAAAAAATTTTTAATTGCTATTTTAGGCATAGGTGTCGTGCAAATAACCGTGTGAAAAAAGCCTATTATTTTGACATTACAAACAGACACTCCAATTTTATTTATTGGTATAGATAAAACTACGAATTTTATCGTGTTTGTATTTGATTTTTGATTGCCCGACGTTTCGAACACTTTACAGCGTTTATGGGGAATGATAATTCTATATGAATCTTCTTGTACCTACTGGCAATAAATTTGTGCCAAAATGTGAGTTAAAATTTAATTACTATTTTCTGTTGTGGGTAGATAATTATAAATATCTGTAATAATGACTTGTTGGACGTCAGACATCTTAGTCCGCTCATGACCATGAACGCTGTAAAGTGTTCGAAACATCGGGCAATCCAAAATCAGATACAAACACGATAAAATCCGTAGTTTTATTTACAATGTATAATACTCGCGTAACTATCAAAAATAATTATCTGTATATTGATTATAATTGGGTCTCATTTTCGGAAATAGAATTATTTATATATATTTTATTTATTATTATATTATATTAACCAAATGGAGGTGGATTTTGTTAAGGAATGGATGATATTATACTTTAGTTGGATATATAAAATCTACATTGTGATCTTGATTTGCAGCTCGTGGCGTTTTACTTTCGACTATTAATATTAAAAAGCATGGGCGTACCCAGGTAGGGGCAGGGGGGAGGGCCAGCTGCCCCCCCCCTCTAGAAGGTAAAATAAACGTCAAATTTTCTGGCAAGTGGGAATTAAAAACGTGTTACCTACTCTGCGCAAAATGAAGTGTTGGGAACAAAACATCTTTTCAGTCAGATATTTTGATTTAATATTTTTTATCTATAATTAAATATTCTACAACATTCGATTTAGTATACTGTTAGCGACGCAATATAATTTAAATCTCCCGCGAAACCGTCGCATCTCGTAGTTTCCGCTCGCGACGTGATCCGACAACACGCGAAAAAAGAAAAAAGGTCGGGAAAGTAGCAGTGGAAGCGATGAAAATGACAACCGTGATAAAACTCATGTAATGCCAAGATCATTGCATGCTAACATTGGACAAGCGTCACATTCTCCAGCAGAACCTGTAAATATATCTGTTGCCGACTATTCTTCTCCATCGACATCCCAACAAACTTATGGCGTCAACGTCGATCCTGAAATTATAGTGGACGATGGCTATCATGAAAATGATCTGGGTCGTTATGTTGGGTTGGCTACTCAGCTATCGACGGAAAAGAAGAGGGAGTTGTTACAAAATCCTTGGATCCCGCCCAGAAATTATGATTTTGAAAGTGATGCAAGCTATTTGAAAAGAAAATTTAATCATGCTTGGTTGGATCAATATGCACCATGGCTAGTATATTCCAAGCGACTAAAAGGCGCTCTTTGTAAGCATTGTGTTTTGTTCACTCCGCCCATCAGCACTGTGAAAGGAATTTTGGGATCATTTATGGTCAGGCCATATATAAAGTTCAAAAATATGCATGAAGACTGCCGAAAACGACTAACCTTCACCTAACAGCGACAAATGCTGCAAAAAATTTTCTTGAAAATGTTCCTGTAGACATTCAACTGCAAAGTGGACACCAAAAAGCAATCGATGAAAACAGACAAATATTGTCATCAATTATTTCTTGTATAGTATTTTGCGGTACACATGGCATGACTCTTAGGGCAAAACAAGCAGATGAGGGTGTTTTATTAGATTTGTTGAAGTTGAGAATCAATTCAGGGGACGACAAATTAAAGAGTCACCTGGAAAAGGGCCGTCGCAATGCAGTTTACACATCGCCAAAAATACAAAACGAATTGATTAATTTATGTGGCGAAGTTATTGAGGAGAATATAATAAGTGAGGTTCAGAAGACCGTGGCTTACGCAGTCTTAGCTGATGAAACAGCAGACGTAGCTGGGAAAGAACAGCTATCAATAGGCGTGCGGTTCTACGACGAAAGCAAAAGGAGAATCAGAGAAGATGAAGAATTTGTAGGGTTCGTTGAACTAAAAGCACAAAATGCTTCAGCAATTGCCGAAGCAATTGTCAATTTCTTGATTAGTTCTAATCTCCCAACCAAAGATTGCGTAGGGTTTGTATTCGATGGCTGTTCTACAATGGCAGGGAAAGAGGGTGGCGTACAAGCCTTTTTGAGAAAAAAATATCCTCGTGCTTTATATTTTCATTGCTCAAGTCACAAACTCAACCTTGTTGTGAATGATGCGAACGCAGTGCAAGAAATAAGAAATACTGTCGCCACTGTAAAGGATGTTATAACGTTTTTCAGAGAATCGACTACTCGTCGAAACTACGTTCCAAACCTATCACGATTGTGTAAAACGAGATGGTTCGAAAAATATAAATCAATCAGAAAGTTTTCTCAACATTTCGCAGAGCTTGTGAAATCTCTAGAAACGTTATCTGTAGAGGGAAATTATGCCACCAGAAAATCTGCATATCAGTTGCATTCAGCCGTTACAAAACCAGTGTTTATTGTTGCTCTACAAACAATAGCCAAATATTCAGCAGTTTTAGAACCAGTAGTTAACGCACTGCAAGCTAAATCGATCGATGTGATCTCGGTGGGGGAACACATCAAAAATATCAAGGACATTCTCAGAAATGACCGCGAGTTTCCTGATAAAATAAGTAATGAAATGCTTCAAAAAGCGCGATCTGTTGCAATGGATTTAACATAGAAATTTCGGTTCCACATCTTGCTCACAAGCAAACACAGAAGTAACCCGCCATCAGACAATGATAACGAATATTGGCGGTATTCCCTGATAATACCATACATTGATTCACTCATTTCATCGTTAAATATTCGATTCTCCCAAGAAAATACTCCGGCGTTTGCTTTAAGTAAGCTACATCCCTTGTATATGACCAAAACCAGCATTACAGACTTACACAAGAACGCAGAATCATTCCAAGAATTTTATAACCTGGATATCACCGGAGAACTGAACCTTTGGCATAATTTATGGGTGAAGAATGCTTTATCAGATAATCAATTAAGGGACATAGAAGTAGTTGATCTGTTCAACGAAGCCAACATTTTTTACCCTGCTGTCAGAAAGGCATTGATTATTTTAAGCACTATCCCATGTACCATGGCGACCGTAGAACGGTCCTTCAGTACGTATATATATATATATATATATATATATATAAAAAAATCATGAAAATTGACTTTTATTATATATATATATATATATATATATATATATATATATATAATAAAAGTCAATTTTCATGATTTTTTGTTTCAATATACTCGTACGACCATCATGACCATCATATGAGCTGCCCCCTCCTATCTGAAATCCTGGGTACGCCATTGTTAAAAAGTGTTAATTATTGCTTGTTTTATTTGTAAAGGAAAATATTACAAATCACAGATTTGTATCCAGTATTATACATTTCAGAGCCCGCGGATTGTATTTATCAACAATGACTCATCGCACTCGCTGGTCTCAATTATCAATACAAATAAATAAAATTGAATTGTCTGTTTGTAATGTCAAAATAATAATTTTTTGTCATGCTAACATGGTTAATTACACGATACTTATGCCCAAAAAAGTTTAAAATAATTTTGTCTGTCTATTTGTTCCGCGTAATCTGCCAAACGGCTGGAACGATTTTAATAATATGTATTTTACTATCAGGTACCTGTCTATATAAGGAGTAACTTAAAGTATTTTTCCTCTCAAATGCCTGCCGGGCAATGCATCTGAAACCGAAGCGAAGCGAGGGTGGATTGCTAGTCTGTAATATTTGAAGTAGCCAATTGAAATTCTTAAAAGTCTGAAGTCCTGGCTTAAGTGTGGAGTGCTAGAAGAGTGCTTCAGTATATTTACCTTCAGTGCAGAAGACTCTTTGCGTAGGTCTGCTATGGCTGGTGCTGTGATAGCCCTGTTCGCACTGGCAGTAGGCGTTGTGGTTAACTTGCACACACGAGGAGTGAACATCGAATGCTTTGCACGTTTGACGGTAGAAGCACTGCTCACCGAGTTTCTTCGCTGTTATAAAAAAAAAAAATATACGTAGATGTATGAAAGTTTCATATTACATGCGTTGACTCGCTGTGTGGTGGCTGCTACGAATACTACCAACCCTTTATTTTTCACACGCTGTGGAAATGCATTTACGCACCATCCCTCACCAGTTACAGACGGGGGAGTGTGTGTGGGACTCTCCGGCCACAAAAGTGACCGTAATACCCACTAAAACCACAGCGGCCCCTTCCGCGCTTTTACAGGGTGCCAGAGAGATCGTCTGATAACATTCTATCCCCGACACCCTAACGCTTGGCCGTCTGGCCACGTCCTGTCATAATTCACGGCGGTGGGAGGAGGCGCGCATAGCGGCGTCTCCTCCACCCTGGTCGTCGCCGGCGGAACGAGTCAGCGGACGCAAGCGCCTCGCGTACCCGCTCCGCCACCTCCCTCCTTGTCATGCCAGCCTCACAGAAGGAGGCCATTGACAACCAACAGCTGTCGCTGCCGAGCATCTTGGAGATGATGGTCGGCAACAACAGATCTGTTATTCGCATTTCCGTTGACAGGACGTGGCGCTGAGGCCCTCAGGCGGGGCATACTTCGTGTGTGCGGTGCGCATCGTGGATTAGCGCGCAACACTCATAACATCCTGGGACCTCTTCTCTTCCAATTTTGTGCAAGTACTTACCGAAGACACCATGTCCGGAAAGCACCTGAAAATACTACTAACCCTGACAGTGCTCGTAGTCGTTGGAAAAAACGACTAAGAGTATTTTATCGAGTTGGGTTAATTCCATCTGATGCTGTCAGGTCAAAAGTTATATTTCCAAGGACGGTTGATGTAAGGCAGGTGGCGGGTCATAAAAGTATTGGCAATAATTTTTGCAATATCTACTATTTCCGTGTGGTGACGGAGTAAGAATACAATTCACCACTTCTTATCCTATCTTGGCAGTGGATGTCGTAAAAGACGACTAAGGGATATATTACGACTAAGGTTATAACACATATGCAAGAAAAGGAATATTTGAAATAAATCCCTATACCAACCTGTCTGAATGGTATAGTAGGTCAATTTCCCTCCTATTGTGGAGATAGCTCGAGCCCAACAGTGGGACGTATATGAGCTGAAATGATGATGATGATGTAATGATGTACTATGAAAGAAGCGAACATATTGAGTTAACCTCAAGTAATTGAGATAAAAACAGGGGGATGATAATGATTACAATTAACCCCTCAGAGGGACCATTATCTCGTAAAGACAGTTGGAATTTCCTCAGTTAGATTTTTAGGATTCCCGATTAGACTCGACATCAGAAATCATTATTAAGAGCAACAATTTGCGGATCGCAAAAACTATTTCCTGCATGAGAATCGAACACGAGAAACGTGGCACGACAGGTGGGTCACAAAATTGTACTTATATCAAATCATGACAAAGTTTATTTCATTGAAATTAGATCAAAGTTTTATTCTGCCAATTTCAATGGTTATAGCAATCCTATTGTCTTTACATAAGTACTTTGCAACTTCAAAGAAATAATACATTTGTAGAATGTATTAATCTTCTAACGTGGAATTGATGAAGAAAATATATAGAAACTACATAATAAGAAAGGATAAACTCATAGCACCAAGACAAAGTTGAGACAAGAAACCTATTACAGCCACCTCTAACTTGGCCACGGAGTTGTAAAACCAACTTACATGCACCATGGAGTTGTAAGTGTATCGCGGCCGATCGCAGCTGCTTGCGGTTAATATTGCGCAGAGCTGCGGCAGCAAGGTATGAAAATGAATGGCTGGTTCCGAGGCGCGCGAAAGATGTATGTGACAACTGATGTAAGTTACATCATACATTTTTATATTCTGGCTATTGTCGCATCAGTTACGTGCGTTAGTCGAACGCGTTCAATCGCACGCGGCTGCGATCAGTCGCGATGAATAGAAATGAACCTTAAGGGATGTATAGGAGAATGCAGAGGCGTAACTATACCATCTGGGGCCCGTGGCAAATTCTTTTGATAAGGGCCTATCAGTAAGAATTATCACGATAATTTCACGATAATTTCAATACTAAAAGAATTATCACGTTGTACTTAGGTAAAATATATCTTATATAACTCAGGTACGTTGTAAAAAATTTACTTCTGAGCTCGCGGCGTTTTGGGCCGGGGCCCTCTCGGGTCGGGGGCCCGTAGCATTTTACCAGCCCTGCCACCCTATAGTTACGCCACTGGAGAATGGGCAATAGGTACTCTCCTGAGAAATGTGTAACATCTTACTGCGATAACTGATTCAGTTGTCTAGTGTAGCAATCATAGCATGCCCAACGAATGACCACACCGTAAGATATTCTAAGGGAAAAAAATAAGTTCAACAGTAGATAGCAAGTTTGAATGATATTGATAAAACGAGGATAAGTCTATAGGAATAAAAGGAGGCCACACAATGTTAACATTTTTGTTTATTTGGAATACCTTTTGTCCAATATTCAAGTTTTTCAATGTAATAAATTTGTTACAATTGAAAATCATTTTATTTCTTTTAAGATAATAAATCTGTAGAACTTTAATAATGCTGTACGAAATTGAAAACTATTTGCAAGACCGTCTGACAGATTATGAGCGAAGTCTAGACTTGTTTATTAGGACTTTAGGATTAACTGGTTTAAATTTCGTTGAAGACTATTTTTACATGTAACTTGTTAATTTCGACAGCGATAGTAATAAGGCTCTGATGGAGAACTCATTTTTTGATAGATTCTATTACTAGCCTGTCTGATCAGTCTGTATAGCAAATATTTTTTGCATGTGACGGCTGCCGTAATAGTTAATTCGTGATCGGTCCAGCCTAATCCTTTACATTATATTTGAAGATTCTATTATTCTGTGGTTCAAAGAGTATCACATTGGATACTAGGCATGTTGAATGCATTTTTATACAATATAAGTCAGAAAAAAGAAATAGATAACCCATTGAGATTTTTGCCGCATCTTCGAAGTGTGGTTCAGTTATGATAGTTATTTATAAGAAAGAAAGAAAATCTGTTTATTGTGACGAACAAGACTTACAATTGATTTGAAAGGTACAATAAAAATAACAAATTGAGATTATTGTCCATCCCAAAGCGTCCCCAACTCAGCATATTGCAGGTTAACAGAAACCAGCACTGATCTTCCGTGGAGGCGCTTTAATGATATTTAGATTCATTTAGATTGAATGTCATCATAACTCATACACTTTCTACTGCTGGGCTTAGCTCCCCCGCAATGGGAGAGAAATTGACTTATTATACCGCACTGGTGAGGCGGGTTAGAGTTTAATCGTGTTTTACGACACACAAATGGGTTGGTGAATTGTATTCTTATTTCATCATCACATAGAAGAGATAAAATCTAAAAATGTACAATATATACATGATTTGAATTTGTATTTGCTAGAGTATCGTGCCTTTTTAACCCCTCAACTACCCTCTAAAACTTTTATGGTCTGAACAGAACGAAATAAAGTAAAACTTACGTTTAGCACATCCTTTGGCGACACCGAGCGCGACGGAGTGCTTTGGATCACACTGACATGTTGCGCTAGTGGGGTCACAATACACGTGCAGTAGTTTGGAGTTGCAAGTAAACTCGCACGGCGACCCCAAATACATGCCCTTCTCTGAAATATAAATAAAATATTTATTAGAATCATCGAGTGCTTTCTTCGTGTAGGAGATTGAGAATACAATGGTTTGCCATTCTTTAATACTTCCGAGGGATTGGGCAGTGCAGTTATTCGAAGACACTCTTAATGCCACTAGCAAACTGTCTGCCAAGCGTGGTTATAATTTTTGATAGGCTTTTTTTTTGGATGGCCCATGGTCGGCGTACCCGCCGTCCGCCTCTGCCCGGGGCCCACCCGTGGCACGTTGCCTTCATCGTTGGGCCGACCACCGGCGCAGAGTTCATTATCTTCAGTGGTCGGCCCGACGGAATACCCTGGTCGTAGGGTACCCTCTCCTCTCGACGTTCGCCCGGCGGATGACGGTCGCCGTCGCGCGGTCGGCCTCAATGCGAGTGGCGGACTAAATCCCCGGTCCAGTCACCCGTGGCCTCAGTTAGGGCGGCATCAGGCGTAATAGGCTATGGTCTGGACAGACTCCATCTGTTTCATCCGAGGCGATGGGAGAGCGTCGTGTGACGCCATAAGACATTGTGTTCTCCTCACTAAGAAGTAATATACGTAATAGATAATATCTGGTTGACCGAGCTTCGCTCGGAATATTTTTATCGAATTTATTTAGATATACAGGGTGACTGGTAAAAGATTGTACATATTGAAGGAAACGATAGATAATGGTCACAGGTAACCAATAAAAATGTAAAAAGAAAAGAATATTAATTAAAAACATAGTAAACATCAACAATGTTAGTGTCGCAAGACTCCAAAAAATATGCTCACCCTATAGACTATAGTGCACAGATGGCGTAGTGGTTAAGATAGCGACTTGCAACGCCGGTATCGGCGGTTCGAATCCCCCACGCGGGACAACATTTTGTGTGATCCACAACTTGTTGTTCTAAGTCTGGATGTAATTTGTGTCCGTTAATTATTATTGTTTGTAAAGTTCCCAGCAAGACAAGGATTATTTCCTTAGTGCATGGTGTTGTCTTAAATTTATTATTATAAATTACTATAGTCATTGATAAAGGTATCAGTCACTTTTCCTTCATACTTAGATCCTGGCTTAGGACAGGCAAAAATACCTAGATATATAAACGTATATATATATAACCTAGATATATAAATATATAAACGTTCATAACTGAATTTTTCAAAATTCTTAATTTCTAATGTACTTAGATTAGAGGCAGTTGGTATAAATAAGGAGGCACCTTGGTGTTTCTGGCGTATTTAAAAAGTGGAATCATACCTATGTACAGTGATTAAATAATAAATCTTTTTACAAATTACAATTACGCTAATCCCAGAAATCAAAATTAACAAAATAATTGCTTACCTCTTCGCGTACGTAAATGATCAACTTTAGTTACTAACATTGTTAATTCACGACGATTTAGTGAATATGAAATTAAAAATTCATATCACTATTCTATCGCTTTTTACAAATACGGTTAAAAAAAGCGCGGGCAATCAAATAACTATAAATACGGAAATGCAAAATGGCCAAATCGGCGCGCGCGCTTTGACAAAGTACAGACAAACGAGGGGGACACGTGCGGGAGTAGGGGTACTAGTTTTATTAGCACTTGTCAAGGTCACGCACTCGCATGCCGATTTTACTGCTAGAATTATTAAAAGTAGGTATAGGGATAATGTTATTAATCTACAAACAATCGTATGTTGGTTGTTTGTACGACGTCCAGCGTGGCGAGAGCGCCTGTCTAAAACAATACATACAACATACCTTTCTTTTTATACTTGGGATCCTATAGACCGATAACACATTTACGTTGACTCTCACTTGATACTTTTACGTTAAACAGTAATCACTGGCAAAACTCGCGGGACATAGTCCATTCGCTAAAGTCTAGAACACGTTGAAATTGACATCCATGTTTCCTGCCACGTTTAGAAATGTTCCGAATAGTTTTGTGACGTAGATATGTACGTTAAAACTTCGAGTGGCTTCTCTTGTGCTAGCTTGCAGTTCCTCTTGGAAGTACTGCAAGATATGTCCTTCAAGGCTTACTGGAAAAGCGGTTTCAGCCACGTCCTTGAGGGTGACGCAGAATATGAAATGGGCCATAGTTAAGCAACCGCCTGCAGTATTATAGCATTATCAGCACAAGATGCCATCAACCACTACATCGAAAATTGTTATTTACATAATATCAAAAAATAATAAACGTGCATAAAAGACAATCCGACGAACGGAGCTACGCAAGGATTAGAAACACACTAGTACGATTAGGCCATCGCGGTCCGCGGAGAACTAAATGAATTTTAGAATTTTTTGAAGGATTCGCATATGAGGGATGAGTAGGGATAGCCGCTCTGTGGTTTCATTGGCCCGAGACGGCCTTGTCGGCATATCACACCATAACTAGTTCAATGTAGTTGTTACGTAAATTTTTAGTGCAAGTGCGTTAACCTAATACATAGATAGATATATCTATATGTAGGTATATTATCATCTGTGTCCAGGACTAAATATTTTTATAAGATAAATAGTTCAAAATTTAAGTATTATTTTTTTTTTATTAATTCTGTATCAGAATCGAGTACTGAGTAGCCTCCTTCAATATTTTTTTTTTTTTTTTTTTTTTTTTTTTTTATTGCCAACGGTGGCAAACGAGCAAGCAGCACACCTGATGGTAAGTGAAACTGCTGCACATGGACCATTGCAATACCAGGGGCACAGCCAGGCCGCTGCCTACCGTGAAGGAAATACTCTTCTTAAACCTCGTTTAAAGAAGGACATGTCATAGCGCTCGGGAAACACAGCAGCAGGTAGTTCATTCCAGAGCTTGCACGTACGTGGGAGAAATGATCGCTGGAAACGTACAGTTGAAGACCATAACGTTTCCAGGTGAAATGGATGAACCCTGCTGCGATGTCGAGTGGTACGTTGGTAGAATGGTGACGGTGGTACCAAGTCAAACAGTTCCTCGGAGCACTCCCCGTGAAAGAGTCGGTAGAGTACACAGAGTGACCCAAAGTCTCTCCGCTGCTCCAGCGACTCCAATCTGTCCGTAAGATTGGGATCCCCGACGATTCGAACAGCCCGTCTTTGCAGGGAGTCAAGTGGGTCTAGCTGATATTTGGGCGCACCTGCCCAGAGATGTGAGCAGTACTCCACATGAGGACGAACTTGTGCTTTGTATAGCACAAGACGCTGTCTCGGTGTGAAGTACCGCCTGGCTCTGTTCAGGACGCCCAACTTTTTGCTTGCCAATTTGGCTTTGTCCTCCAAATGACTCCCAAACTGGACTTTGCTCGATATTTTGACGCCGAGAATCCCAATACTCTCAGAAATTGGAAGAGTTACTCCTTGGAACTGAGGCGCCATGACAAATGGGTCCTTCTTTGCAGTGAACGCGCAAACTTGTGTCTTTGTGGGGTTGAACTGGACTAGGTTCCGTTCACCCCATTCCGAGGCCCGCCCCAGAGAGCGCTCGACTTCAGACACAAGTTGAACCCTTCTTTCCTGAATACTCCGAGGGATATTCCGTTGCTCAGTGTACCGCTCATCACCCGTACTGTCATCCGCATAGCAACGCATACTCTTGATAGAGAGCATGTCATTGATATGCAGGATAAACAACGTCGGGGAGAGCACCGAGCCTTGTGGTACACCAGCATTAATGGTCATGGTATCGGAGCAGGAGCCATCTACGACGACTTTTATACTCCGACCATCCAAAAAGCTGGCAATCCAATTACAGAGTCCCTCGGGGATTCCGTATGATGGTAGCTTCGATAGAAGTGCCCTGTGCCAGACCAATATGTACAATCTTTTACCAGTCACTCTGTATATTAATGAAAAATATATAAAAAAATACAAAAAGAGAATAATAATAACACCGAGATTCGAACCGACGCTGTTTGAATGCCAAAAAAAACAAAATTAGAACCTGTCAGCTTCCCAACTGAGCTATCGTAACTCATAACGTTGACAACGAAATTTGAATTCATATTCTTTTAAAATTCAATGTCATTATATTGATTAGCTAAAAACACTGACAAAACAACATTTGCTATAAATAAAACATAGCTAGATCGATTTTTTGGCCCCGAAACCTCTAGTATGCCAAGTTTCATCAAAATCGTTGCAGCCGTTTCCGAGATCCTGAAAATATATATAGGTACCTATATATATATATATACAAGAATTGCTCGTTTAAAGATATAAATACCTGGTTGACCGAGCTTCGCTCGGAATATTTTTGTCGAATTTATTTAGATATATATTAATAAAAAATAAATAATGAAAATTATATAAAAATTACAAAAAGAGAATAATAATAACACCGAGATTCGAACCGACGCTGTTTGAATGTCAACAAAATCAAAATTAGAACCTGTCAACTTCTGAGCTATCGTAAGTCATGACGTTGACAACGAAATTTGAATTCATATTCTTTTAAAATTTAATGTCATTGTTTGTTTTGCTAAAAACACGGACAAAACAACATTTTCTATAAATAAAACCTAGCTAGATCGATTTTTTGGACCCGAAACCTCTAGTATGCCAAGTTTCAACAAAATCGTTGGAGCCGTTTCCGAGATCCTGAATATATATATACAAGAATTGCTCGTTTAAAGATATAAGATAAGAGATATGTATGATCTGTGGCTACCCAATATAAATAACGCAATATTCTACAAAAGTGCAATTCGCGTATCTAATCATCTGCCAATCTATATAAAAGCATTAAACGGCATATTATTCAAAAATAAATTAAAGGCTTGGTTGATAAAAAATGTGTTTTATAATATAGATGAATTTTTCTCATTACGGACAAATAATTAACATTCTAATCTAGACCTTAATAATTTGTTTCAATCAATTTTAATAAATTAGAGAATATAATAATGTACCTATTTAAAGAATGGATCTATTGTAATGAATTTGTGAAATACCCTCTAATTATAAATGCCGTGACATTTTATTTTATTGCATGAGACATTTGACTTATATAAAACTTTATTATTGCACGCCCGATATAGGTATACTGTTTCAGTACTAAGTACCTATATAAATTGTAAAAAATTGTAATAAATTGTTCCATTTCCATCGTCATTGGGCTGACTACTGGTCCCGATTAATTGAAATCCGTGGCCAGCCTGGTGGGTTAGACTTTCGGGAACCATCCCCAATGACGCATCGGCGATATTTAAGTCTGAAGAGGAATATAGCTGTATTCACTTTTGTCTAAGTTTATTAAGGGTTAACATAGAAGTAGCGACTTATAAATTACCTTGTCCTTCAATCCATGAATAACACTTACCACAAACCTTATTAAAAAAGCGAATACCAAACCAGAATACCAATGGACTGCATCGGCAGTCAAGTTATCCGTGTGGCGATGGATTAAGAATACAATTAACCTTTTCCTTATCTATACCTTAAGTGCCTTGATAACTAAGGGATATAATATTCAGATAACATCTACGCCTGAGAAGGAAAGTAATGAAACGCTGTACCACCACGTGTGACTAGCGTGGTATGTCAATTTCCCTTCTATTGTGGAGGAGGCTCGAGCTCAGCAGTGGGATGTATATAAGTTGAGATGATTATAATCCGCGGTCAGGCAATGTTATAATATCTATATATATATATATATATATATATATATATATATATATATATATATATATATATATATATATATATAGCGAGCTATATATTGACTCATATCTCACCATATCTCTGAAACCATAAGGTGTACAGACTTGAAATTTGGCATAAATATTCCTTTCGTCGAATAGAGGTCAGCTAAGAACGGATTTTACGAAATTCCACCTGCAAGGGGTGTTGCGGGGGCGTTAACAATAATATACATATAAAGGAACAGGATGAGCCGAAGCTACTGAAGCTAGAAAAATAAAATTTGGACCGTAGTTTCATTTCGTGACGTAGGCACCCACTATGAAAAGATTTTTTGAAATTCCATCCCTAAGGGGGTGAAACGCAACGGCAAAGTTTGTGTGGAAAGAAAAAAATCTTTAGCTGCTGTCTTGAAATTAAGCACAAATACTCTTTAATAAAAATAAATAAACACGTGTTTCAGCATTTGTCCATTTTGGTGTGTGGTCCATTAGGGTGTAAAATAGGTAGAAAGATGTCAGTTTACTGACTTATCACAGAGCCGAAAGTACTGAAGCCAGAAACATGAAATTTTGACATTAGTTTCTTTGCGTGACGTAGAAACTCACTAAGAAAGGGTTTTTTGAAATTCAACCCCTAGGGGGTAAACCGCAGTAACAAAGTTTGTATAAGGCGAAAAAAAAATCTACATCGATTGTCTTCAAATTCTCCAAAAATACTCTTTAGTAAAAATAAATAAAGACGGTTTCAGCATTTTTTAATTTTCACCCTCTAAGGGTGTAATCTACACTAATATTATAAAGACGAAACGTTCCTTACGAATAAACTCAAAAACTCCTGGACGAATTTCGATAATTCTTTCACCATTAGAATATTACAGTATCCCTGAGTAATATAGGCTATATTTTATTCCAGTATACCCACGGAAACGGGAACTACGCGAGTAAGGCGACTGAAACCGAAGCGAAGCGAGGGCGGGTTGCTAGTATATTTATATGATAATCATTATTTATATTAATTATCATTTTCCATTTCAATAAATATCGTCGATAAAAACTCGATTCTCGCTAGGGAAGCACAAGGCTCAAGGCCAGCCTCTGTGCGGTGCGAACCTTGGCTTCGGGCGTTGCTGAGGGCAGTGTGGGAATTCCAAATTTTTTTGAAGTGATACATCTATAAGTGAGGGTGAATCTGATCGTTGGCGTGGCGTTAACGCCACGCTTGGATATGTACTTTTGTGTAACGAAACCATAACCTGTTTTAGAATTTTGTACGTCATCTAGTGAGCTCAAAATAAATTATTAACCTATAGAATATAGTAGGGAAAATAAATGTTTGTTGAATAAAATCATCATTTTCTGGAGAAAAAAATCGTAATATGTTTTTTATTAATACTTTATGCTATATTATTTCCTGTCGTAATGTGTTCTTTTATGCATATATACTTGTACAAAATAATTTCGACGTTTCACATCTGCCAGGCGTCCTGAGCGACGGCTCCTTTTTTGTACAAGTGTTGAACCTAAATATAAATAAATATGCTTTAAGAGTTTTTAACATAAAGGTTATGATTGTAATATGAATCTTAACTAGTTTAAAGGTTATAAATTTCAATGATTAAACGCCGCCATTCAATAGTGTTGTCTAACATTTTAAAAAGAAAATCCCATTACAAACTCGTTATACAGAACTCTTTCTTCCGAGTTTTAACTAAATTAATTATCATTATAAAACTTTTTTAAAAGGTTTTCTTTAAAACCGTAAATTGTTTTTTTTTTTCTTTTTGTTTGTGACCGGATCGGGGAATTAGTCCGGCACCCGCGGAGAGGTTAGCCTCGCGACGGCGATCGGCGTCCCGGGTAGGACGACTGAACGACGTGCTACATACCCATATAGCGCGGCCCCTCTGTCGCGCCGGACGGTGCGGGCGGCAGGTGCGCTGACCGCAGCCCACCCATAAAAAAAACATTGTTCTTTTTTATATTTCTGTTCACCAAACGAGCAAACAGCACCTGATGATAAATGATACTGCCGCTCATGGACCTTTGTTAGGTTGCTGCCTAGCGTGATGAATGTTGAATTTATATAATTAATTGTACAAAAATTAATAGTATTGTTTTTGACTAATTTGAATTTGGTTCGTTATGACGTTTGTATATTCTACTTTGTTAGTACAATATTTGCCCACCTCATTCGTGTTCTGTGCTTGTGCTAGTAAAGATGTGCTTTAGCTTCCAAGTGAGTAGATCGATAATATGTTTTTTTTTTTTTCTTTCCAACGGTGGCAAACGAGCAAACAGTACACCTGATGGTAAGTGTTGCTGCCGCCGCTCATGGACCCTTGGACATGGACCAGGCCGCTGCCCACCGCGAAGAAAGTGAAGGGAGTGCGAATGCGTGCATCGAGGCTCGGTGACACCAAGGGCATCACCAAAACCCTCCACACGCAAACACCCTCAGAAAGTTGGGCTCCCGGCCCTCTCGCTCACCGAACGAAGCGCAGTAACTAATTGCTACTACTCAGACGTCGATTTTCTGCGAGAGTGTGGTACTACCCCGGACGGACTGGAATATTGAAACTATAAGCGTGTTTTGTTCATAACCTCCTACAATGAAAGTGAAGGGAGTGTGAATGAGGTTAGATGATACTAAAGGCATCACCAAAACTTACATGTAAACACCCTCAGAAAGTTGGACTTTTGGCTCTGTTGCTCACCAAAAGAAGTACAGTAACTAATTGTTACTATTCATTACGTCGATTTTCTGCGAGAGTGTGGTATTACCCCGGACGGATGTTTTTGTTTATTGCCTATGGTGGCAAATGAGCAAGCAGCACACCTGATGGTAAGTGATACTGCTGCACATGGACCTTTGCAATACCATTTGCAAAGCTAAGCCGTTGCCTACCGTGAAGAAAATACTCTAATCTCGTTTAAAGAAGGACATGTCATAGCGCTCGGGAAACACAGCAGCAGGTAGAATTCCATAGCTTGCACGTACGTGGGAGAAATGATCGCTGGAAACGTACAGTTGAAGACCATAACGTTTCTAGGTGAAATGGACGAACTCCGCTACGGTGTCGAGAGGTACGTTGGTAAAACGGTGACTGTGGTACCAAGTCAAACAGATATAAGTATATACCACTAGAAGTATTTTTAAATATTAGTGTATCGAATAGACCTCTTTGTGCACAGATAAAAAAATCGACCGCATCGCCACCTACTAGCCACCTATTATTATTTAGTGATCTTAAATCATCTTCGCATTATTGCCTTTATAATCAAACAGGTTTTTGCACATTGGTTGTACAGTTTTAAAATCTATAACCGACATAGGAACACTTTTTGTTTTGTATATATAGACTAGCAATCCGCCCTCGCTTCGCTTCGGTTATAGGTTATAGTCGTTTTACCCGCGTAGTTCCCGTTCCCGTGGGAATAACGGGATAAAATATAGCCTAGTTTACGCCCTGATATTATAGCTTTCCATTGGTGAAAGAATTTTTGAAATCGGTCCAGCCGTTTTGAAGATTACACGGAAAAAACAGACAGACAGACAGACAAAAATTTTTTAATTGCTATTTTAGGCATAGATGTCGTGCAAATAACCGTGTGAGCATGAAAAAAGCCTATTATTTTGACATTACAAACAGACACTCCAATTTTATTTATTGGTATAGATAGATATTCGTAAATTATGAAGCGTTATCTGAGTTTGGGCCGTATCACGTAAATATAAATATCAAGTTTTGGTTTTAAATTACAATGTTTTAATTATTTTTTAGTGTTTTTGCATGTTTTATGAAAGTTTTTATTACACTTAGATCCAGTCTTCTTTGTATAATTCATGTTCTGCTAAATATACATCAAAAAACTTTCATCAATATGTACCTTACTAAAATCGATGATAGTCAAATCATATTATTGTTATTGGCTGACAATAAACTAGTAATTGGTCGCTAAAGCTAAAAAAAAGTTTTTTATTTAAATATAGAACAGCGCTCGATCTCGACCGCGATTAAAATGATAAGTAGCATTTTAATTTCGTATGGTGAAACGTAAACAACTTTTTTGAATCAAATGCTTGGCAACTTTCCACCTAGAAGTAGAGTAAAATATTATAGCTTTGAGTAGCAACTACTTGCATCAAATATGCCATATCTTATGCTTCCTAGTCTCTCGTATACTGTCATTCACTTTGTATATTGTGCAGAATTCATCATCATCTCAGCTCATATTCCCACTGCTAGAAACGCGGCTTCTTCACAGTGGAAGGGATACCATACCACACCATTTATGGGGATACAGATGATATACTGACAAATCATCATCATCATCATTCATTATCATCATCGCAGCCCAAATATACATACGTGGGTTAGGGCCTCCTCCACAATGGGTGGGAATTTGATCTACTATAGCATGCTGGTCAGACATGTTGGTATCATTTCGAGTTTTCCCTCTCTTGCAAAAATGTTATGCGCATGTTATATCCCATAGTCGTCTTTTACGACATCCACGGGCAAGACAGGAAGTGGTGAATTGTATTCTTACTCCGTCACCACACGGAAGAATCTTGTTTGATCCACATTTTTGGTACAAATTTATTGTCAGTACTAGCAACCCGCCCTCGCTTCGCTTCGGTTATAGGTTATAGTCGTTTTACCCGCGTAGTTCCCGTTCCCGTGGGAATACTGAGATAAAATATAGCCTAGTTTACGCCCTGATATTATAGCTTTCCATTGGTGAAAGAATTTTTGAAATCGGTCCAGCCGTTTTGAAGATTACCCGGAACAAACAGACAGACAGACAGACAGACAAAAATTTTTTAATTGCTATTTTAGGCATAGGTGTCGTGCAAATAACCGTGTGAGCATGAAAAAAGCCTATTATTTTGACATTACAAACAGACACTCCAATTTTATTTATTGGTATAGATAAGAAAATAGTTTACTGTATACTCTACTATAGGTACATACAGTGCGATACATCTTCATAAATAATAAAAAAAATATATTATGATTGAGCCACTTTTTTTTTTTTTTGATGATTGACCCACTATAGGGCTGGTCAGAGCGGTATAGAGTTTTACCTCGAGATTTGCTTCTTTTGCACAGATGTTGTATACGTATTATATCCTTTAGTCGTCTTTTACGATATCTACTGGCAAGATAGGGACTGGTGAATACACGACAAAATTTGATAACTAATTTCAAATATCTGTAATAACGATGACTTGTTGGATGTCAAACATCTTAGTCCGGCCGTGACCATGATCGCCGTAAAGTGTAATCAAAAATCAAATAGATACAAACACAATAAATTCCCTAGTTTTATTTACAATGAAAAAAAAAACACCGAATATGCAATGAAAATTGTTACTATTGATTTCTGTTGTTTACGCGAGTATCCCACATTATAAATAAAACTATTCCTATGGCGGACAGTCACGATGACTTGTTGGATGTCAAACATCTTAGTCCGGCCGTGACCGTGAACGCTGTAAAGTGTTGGAAACGGCGGACAATCAAATACAAATGCGATAAAAGCTGTAACAAGTAAAATTAAAAAAAAATAATTAATAACGTTTATACTGGCACGGTTATAATCGAGTGAAAGACTCACTATTAGGTACGTCATTTTGGAAAAGCGTTGATACTCTTACACTGCTGAACCGATATCAATCAAACATAGCTAAGAACTACCGCAAGGAATCTGGCTTTCAAATGAAGAAAACCGCATGGAATTCGGTTCATCCGTTTGAGAGCTACGATGCCAGACAGACACACAAACACAAACAGACAGACATCGACGTTAAACTTATAACACTCCTCTTTTTGCGTCGGAGGTTAAAAACAGTTTTATTTGTAAAATGTTACTATTATAATATATATCATTTATTATATTACAGTTTATTATTACACCTTTATACACTGTCAATTTAACACTAGCAGTTAATAGTTAGACGGAAATAGTGTGGGAGCAACGGAAGTAGATTCTACCGGAAGCGAGCTCGACATTCGATTGAGGACGCAGCCGCCTCGCCTTGGAACTTATGCGATTGTTCTTTTTTTATTAGTTCCAAGTTTCATAGGAAATGGGTCAGTCCAAGTTTATATTTTAGCTTTAAACATTTATCTTTAGAAAGACAAGTGTCTCTGTGTTTTTAGATTATTACTTTTCCACCATTTTGCACGCCCAAAAGATTTAGATTCGATAGTGTTATACAGCGATGAGACGAATTGCTTTTTTTTTTCAATTCGAATCAATCGAATTAAAATTACTATTGATTCGAATCGCAATTCGAATTGATTCGAATCGTCACATTCGTCACGTCAGCATTATAGTCAAATTCGTACTCGTATGTCAAGTCATCCGCCTGTGAAGCCGAGTTGGCGAGTTATAATTCGTTTACATTATTATTCCAGCGATTTTTTTTGCGGATCGGCTTTTTCATTACGAATGTAATGAATGTAATGAGTCGAAATTTTGAGTTACAGCAGTGTGCTCGGTATTTGGTTACGGAAAGGGGACTTATAGGTATATAATATTGACTTTTAACCACGTAGGTAATGACAATACTCTGTTATTGTTATGATTAAAATCAGCATACTAAATAACAAAAAGTAATAATAAAATCATATAAAAAAAAAAAAATCTTTTTCTAAATAAAGTCTGATTCTAATTAGTAATTACCCGATAAATCAACTTAAAAAAAAATACGTTTTTATACGTCTCAGGTATACTCGTAATTAATACCTATTATTTTTAATTACCGGGAACAATTTGCGATGCACGGATGCCCCTTAAACTTAAGGGGAAAATATACAAGAGTGTCATCAGACCTGTTGCTATGTATGGATCTGAATGTTGGGCATTGAAAAAGACTGATGAGAGAAGATTGCATGCCACAGAGATGCGTATGCTAAGATGGATGTGTGGGGTCACAAGGTTAGGTCTTGGTATGGACATGTGATGAGGAGGGATGAAAGCCATGTGATAAGGCGGGTTATCGATATGAATGTGGATGGACGAAAGAAGCGTGGGCGACCCAAAAAGAGATGGATAGACTGTGTGAATGAGGACATGCGTATGAAAAGGGTGAGTGCAGATATGACGGCCGATAGGAGGTTATGGAAGGTAAGTACATGTTGTGCCGACCCCACTTAGCGTGGGATAAGGGCAGGCAAATGATGAATGATGATTTTTAATTACGTAAACGAGCAGTCAACCAAAGCAAGAAAACATCAATTCGTGCGAAGGACAGAAAACGAATCAACGAATAGAAAACAAATCAACGAATGTCCTATCAAACCGAGTCGACTGATCGCCGCGCCGCGCCGCCGCGGCCGCCTGCGCTACGAGTGCCTACCTACGAGTTAACGAATTGATTTGGTTTCGGTCAACGGCGATTCGAATGAACGAGTCAATAGTCTTATTGGAGTTATTCGAATTAAATGATTCGAATTACGCAACGCTACAACGAATGTCCTATCAAACCGAGTCGACTGATCGCCGCGTCGCGCCGCCGCGGCCGCCCGCGCTATGCATACCTACCTGCCTAAGTACGACACGAGTTAACGAATTGATTCGGTTTCGGTCAACGGCGATTCGAATGAACGAGTCAATAGTCTTATTCGAGTTATTCGAATTAAACGATTCGAATTACGTAACACTAGTGTTATATTTGAGTATCTACTAAGCATCAGGGCTTATCATGTGTGTATGTATATATGCATACATACATATATCGACACACGAACCGACAACCGCTGGGGAAGAAAAGTTGCCGAGTGGCCGGATGACCCAGTGCAGGACGCTAACTAGTTGGACCGACGACTGGTTAAAGTTGCTTGGTGTTGTTAGATGTAGGCGGCAGAGGAACGCATTGTGACTATACATGACGGAGGCCTACATCTAGCAGTGGACGGCGGTAGGCTGATAATGATGATATATCTATCACATAAAAGGGTATAATTTAACAGATAAAAATAAATTTCACGTAAAGAACTTGCGAACACAATTTAATTTCATTCAAAATTAAAACGATAATTCCTTCATCATTATCATTTCAGCTCATATACGTCCCACAGTTGGGCTCGAGTCTCGTCCACAATAGGAGGGAAATTGACCTTACTATATCATGCTGGTCATACAGGTAAACCTGAACCCTATTTTTTTCTTTTTTTTTTGGGTTGGGTTGCGGTTGTCGCACTCCTCGCCCCACTCCGTCCGGGCCGATAGAGGGGCGTAAGCACGCACACCCGCAACCCACCCGAACACCACGTCACCTTTGTATACTGATGACAAGTAACCCTGCTCCGGTGGTCGGCCCGACGGAATACCCCCTACTTGGGGTACCCTCTCATCGACCGACGTCCCCCCCTCGGGGAGGACGTCAGTCTTTCCTCACGCGGTCGGCCTCTCGGCGGGTGACGGACTAACTCCCTCGTCTCGTCACCCGCGGCCTCGGCCAAGGCGGCATGACGCGCAAATCTAAACCCTAGTTTTATTTCAAGTTTTCTTTCTCTTGCAAAGATGTTATATGCTTACGTTTACAATATCCACGAGCAAGATAGTTTCTAGTGAATTATATTCTTACTCTGTCACCACACGGATATACGATTGTGAAATTTTTCAGTTCGATTTTTTTAAGTTATATGTAGGGATGTGACTTGGAAGGTAAATAATCGATTTTTTGTTCTTTAAAATAAATCGATTATAAAATAATCGGTTAATTAAAAATAAATAATCGATTATAAAATAATCGGTTAATTAAAAATAAATAATCGATTATAGAATAATCGATTTTTCTCCCAACAGGATTATGATGTCCTTTTGTTTTTAGGAAATGTATGCTTTATTTTCTAATATAGTATGAAACACTGCACGCAGTATCGCGATGACCTTTTATTTTTAGGAAATCTGGCAGTGAAATAATCGATTAATTTCGATCGAATTTCGAATAATAAAAAATTGATTGTTAATCGATTTTTTTATTTTGATAATTGATTGTATAAATCGATTGTTACAAAAAAATAATCGATTAATATTCGATTATTATAAAAATCTATTATTTTTTCACATCCCTAGTTATGTCTTTTGACGTATTAAGGAAAAATTATGAGAGCAAATTTTTTCGATGCGCGAGCATACCGCCACGGAAAACTAACACCCTGAAGTTAGCTGGTCATTATTTTTTACACAATCACAAATGTCAATTAAATAATGCGTCGTCATAATAAAACTTTCAATGTATTAAATATCTTTTTCTATTATCAGTGTCGTTTTTTCTACAAACGTAGGATAACGAGAAGGAAAAAAATTTTGAAAGATTCTTTTAGAAAGATAACGTCCAAGAAGTACTTCTTACGTACACACACTTTTCTCGATTCCTGTCACGATAATATATTATAACGCCATCTATGAATCAAAGTTAGTAATTAATTAAGGTTACATGTGTTGTATAAACTATGACCTTCACGCCGTAGAACGATATTGTAAGTAATTTGATTAATGTGATATGTTGTACTATCATCACTTAAGTTTAATTACATTTGAAGTGTTTCAGCTACCTATATGCCTATATTTTTTATAATCGATGTAATTTTCCATGTTATGACGGAGTGAGAATACAATTCACCAGCCCCTCTCTTGCTCGTAGATGTCGTAAAAGATGACTAAGGGATATAGTACGCAGATAATATCTACGCAAGGGAAAAAAACTTAATATAAAGCCCTAAGCCTACAGGTTTTTGGCCATGGATGACAAGGAACTGCGTATGGATACGGTGGACGGTCCAAGGGCGAAATAGGGAAAGCGATGGGTTATAGGACCGCGGGCCACCTTTTCGCCACCCTGGACGGAACGAACGGCTGTGCGCTGACCATTGCTTGCCCAAAAATTGCCTACACGTTTGACCAGCGCGGATCAGTAGGTCAATTGCACTCCCATTGTGAAGGAGGCCCGAGCCAAACAGAGGGATTTATGTGGGCTGAGATGATGATGACGACGAAGAAATATAATTCACTAGTCCGATCTCGCACGTGAGTGGTCGTAAAATAGAATAATAGGACTCAAGAAGATAACATTACTGTTTAAGAAGGAATACTTGACATAAAATCCTATATCAAGTAGACCAGTGCGGCTAGCCAGTTAAATAGATCATTTGGTTAGATTCCGAAGCTCAGATAAAGGAAAAGATAGAACTTTGCGTGAGATGATGCTTTGTTATCAAATGTATCGACAGGAGATGTTCAGCGAAAAGGTACACCAATGAGCGAGTCCAGCGAAGTTAAGGTGTCGGCCCCCATGGCCAATCCAAATAGCGATGGAGAAGTATATGGCAAGATATTGGGCCGCATGTGGCCCTTCTGTTCGCCTCGACGGTTCACGCGGGTCGTCTCCAGACCATAGATAAACTTGACGAAAAAGAAATGATAGCGTAAATGACTGTCAATTTTAATATAGTGACTGCCATTCGCAGTTTATATATTACAGCAGCATGCTATTAGTATGGCCACTGATGACAAGGTCGGGTATTGATGGCCCGCCCAACTGCCGCAAGAGATAGGCATGTATCCGGCGGGCTATGGGCTCAATACGCCCTGGACAGATCGGAGGGTGAGTGATGCGTCATTATTCATCCACTGCTAAAAAAGCAAGCATTTATTTCTTTTCTTTTATTTCAGACGGTGGCAAACGAGCGAACACCTGATGGTAAGTGATGTGTATGGACCTTTACCAGGCCGCTGCCTACCGTATCTATACCAATAAATAAAATTGGAGTGTCTGTTTGTAATGTCAAAATAATAGGTTTATTTTCATGCTCACACGGTTATTTGCACGACACCTATGCCTAAAATACAGATTAAAAAAATTGTCTGTCTGTCTGTTTGTTCCGGGTAATCATCAAAACGGCTGGACCGATTTCAAAAACTCTTTCACCAATGGAAAGCTATAATATCAGGGCGTAAACTAGGCTATATTTTATCCCGATATTCCCACGGGAACGGGAACTACGCGGGTAAAACGACTAAAACCGAAGCGATGCGAGGGCGGGTTGCTAGTAGAAAATAAAAGGAGTGTGAATGCGTGTAATGAGGTTCTGTGATACTAAAGGCATCACCAGTTATCACCACATGCAAATAGGTACCTTCAGAAAGTTCTAAGGCTCTAAAGGCTCTCCAGCTGTCCATTTGAAGCGCATTAACAAATTGCTACTACTCAGACGTCGATTTTCTGTGAGAGTGTGGTTCCCGGACGGACCGGCCCGCGACTGTAAACACAATTGTCAACAGTGTGGTCCTATCTACCTAGCATTTCACGAAATGCTATGTGATAACTATGTTCGTTATAATAAAATCACCTTATCTATACCAATAAATAAAATTGGAGTGTCTGTTTGTAATGTCTAAATAATAGGCTTTTTTTATGCTCACACGGTTATTTGCACGACCCCTATGCCTAAAATAGCAATTAAAAATTTTTGTCTGTCTGTCTGTCTGTCTGTTTGTTCCGGGTAATCTTCAAAACGGCTGGACCGATTTCAAAAATTCTTTCACCAATTGAAAGCTATAATATCAGGGCGTAAACTAGACTATATTTTATCCCGGTATTCCCACGGGAACGGGAACTACGCGGGTAAAACCACTATAACCTATAACCGAAGCGAAGCGAGGGCGGATTGCTAGTAATCTTATAAGACTGACAATGGACGCCATGTTGCCATAAACAGAGAAGTCGTTTGCATTGCTAGTTTGAAGCAATTCGTAACCAGAATTGTAATAAAATTGTTTACCATTTATAGGTATAAAGTTGTGCTTTAGCAACAAGGTTTTTTGACGCAATGAATTTTGTACATGTAATTTAATATATTCTCCGTGTGGTGACGAAATAAAAATACAATTCACTAGACATTCAGAAGACAAGGGATATCCTTACTAATATTATAAATGCGAAAGTAAATTTGTTTGTTTGTTTATTTGTTTGTTACGCTTTCACGCTTAAACGACTGAACCGATTTCAAAAATTCTTTCACCAATGGAAAGCTGTAATATCAGGTAGTAACATAGGCCATATTTTATCCTGATATGCCCACGGGAATGGAAACTACACGGGTAAGGCGACTGATACCGAAGCGAAGCGATGGCGAGTTGCTAGTATGTTATATCGAGGTAACATCTATGTAAGTCTGTGTGGTGACGGCGTAAGAATACAATTCACCACCCTTTTTCCGTCGTAAAAGACAACTAAGGGATATAATATGCGTATAACATCTATACGAGATAAGGACATGTCTAAATAAAACCTTCATCATCATCATCATTTCAGCTTATATACTCAGCCTCTTTGAGTTAGTAGTCCAAATTCTCTGCTAATTTTTTCAACAAGAATATCTCACGTTGAGAAATAAATCCTTGTATAGTCTTACTTTAAAAACATAATTAATGGTCAAAAATAACACTCAGACTCCAGACCAGGAACAACTATTTCTGAATTTTACAAAGAATACTCGGTGCATCTGCTTTCTATTTTAGAAGATGAAGATGATAGATGAATATAATGGAAGATCGGTACATAGAAGACTATGGTATCCGTGTAAACACACATAGAGAAGGAGACTCATGCCCAATATTGAGAAGGGATTACCCTCATTACTTCCGTGGCAATACCAATTGACAGTGGTAATATAGTGCACTCTATCTTTGTTATTCTTTTGTTCTGTGATTGCGAAGAATTTACCTATACATTCAACACTCCTTAGACATCTTCTGTTGGAGGAATGTAGCCCAAAGATATTGGCCAGGCAAGAGCATTGAACTGTTCTCTGCGACTTTTAAAATGATGTCAATCCATCAAGCCGGAGGACGACTTAAGCTGAGTCATCTGATTCGTAGTCGTCACTCAAGAATCTTGCTCAAAAATAGTCGATTCAACGATCACTCGTTGAATCGATTATTTTATTGCCACTTCAGTGTGTTATTTCTCCAGGCTTTGTCAGTTATCCCGAAGGGAGGTTATCCGGCGGTGGAGGGAAGACCTGGAGTCCCCCGTAGCAGGGCGGGGGACTGTGGAAGCGGTTGCGCCGCATCTCCACCGCTGGCTCACAAGGAAGCACGGCAACCTAACATTTAGGATGGTGCAGGTGCTTACCGGACACGGGGTCTTCGGTAAGTACCTGCATATGATTAGAAGAGAAGAGACCCCCGGATGTCATGAGTGTGGCACGCCAACTGATGATGCGCGTCACACATTGGAGGTATGCCCCGCCTGGGGGTCTCAGCGCCACGACTTGTCGGCGGTACTTGGAGCGGCACTGTCGCTGCCGACCGTTATCGCAAAGATGCTTGGCAGCGACAGGTGCTGGTCGTCGATGGCCTCATTTTGCGAGGTCGTCCTATCAAGGAAGGAAGCGGCGGAGCGGGTACGCGAGGCGCTTGCGTCTGCTGACTCGCTTCGTCGCCGGCGACCTGGGAGGAGGAGGCGACAATATGCCCACCTACTCCCACCGCCCTAAATAGTAATGACAGGACGTGGCCAGACGGCCATGCGTTGGGGTGTCGGGGATTGAATGTCATCAGACGACCTCTCCGGCACCTCGTAAACGCACGGAAGGGGCCGCTGTGGTTTTAGTGGGTATGCCGGCCGCGGATGTGGTCGGTGAGTCCCACACGCCCCTCCCACCCCGTCCGTCACTGGCGGGGGACAGTGCGTAAATGCATTTCCACAGTGTGAACAAAAAAAAAGGCTTTGTCAGTTATACCCGTACTTCTACACATTGCCTAATTCCGGATTTCGTAGAGAAATCCTGAGCATAGATGCTCCATAGCACGCTGACCAAGTTTTAATTTGACTACGAGGTCGACATTTAGAAACCACGTTTCATAGGCCGTAACCGCAATATACGCCGAATCTGACCTCTGTTTTCAGCTACACCACAATTTTGGATGGAAACTGGATCTTATTAATACCTCAACGAATATATAAGGACACAAAGAAGCAAAATATTGCGATAGGACAACATATGTTCGTAAGTAATCTAATATTCTATGTAGCCTACATTATGCCTAGTCTACGTATAAAGTTGGTGCAAGGCTGCCGCAACGAGGTCGGCTGTCGCAGCTGTTGATATGCTCCCGTAGAGGTTAGCATATTACCAATTGCATATCGTAATTTAATCTTTATTATAATCATTCCTGATGTTTAAGCGAGTATATACATACAACTATATATCTTAAATAGTATAAGTCCTAGTCGCCACCGGCTCATGTACGCTTCATCATCAGTATCATCATCATTACAACCTATATGCGTCCCATTGTTGAGCTTGGGCCTCCTCCATTATAGGAGGGAAATTGGTCTACTATACCACGCAGGTCAGACGTGTTGGCATAGGGATTTATTTCGGGCCGACCACGAAGGACAAGGAATTCGGTACTGGTGGTCGGCCCAATGATGAAGGCGACGAGCTACGGTGAGTTATGGGGCCGCGTACCGCTCCTTCGTCGCCCCGGACGGAGCCAGATGGCGGGTGCGCTGACCATAACTCACCTAAAAAAAATGGGGTTTTATTTCTAGTTTTCCTTCTCTTACATAGTTCTTATATACACAAGATATCCCTTAGTCGCCTTTTACTACCCTCTCAGACAAGAAAAGAAATTCGGTGTCTGTAAAATGTATTCTTACTCCGGCACCACACGGACGCTTAGATGTTCATGCAAGTTTAGATCTTTTAAACTACGCAATAGATTTTAATTCAGTTTTCACAGTTTTGTTCGCGATTTTATAGATTTTTAAAATGTTACTAAAGATATGTATTTTGATTTTCGTTTTAAGAATACCACTAAACTGAAGCGAAGCATGTGCGCCATGGGGTATTGCCATTTATCGTGTTTCTATTAAATTTTTAATTTTCCATATTTGCAAACTCTTTTCATTCAGCATTCAGGACAAAAACTGTCCTCTCGTGACCATGAATGCAAATTACTTTTAGTCTTTTAATAAAGTAATAATAATACGGTAATTCGTATTCGTATACTTAACGAATAAATAAAATTAAATTGGCTTATAATATCAATATAAAAAACATTTTTTATCGGCGTGGCTTCAAGTTTTTTTTAATTGCTGTTGGTACCAAACGAGCAAACACACTACGGCTTATGAGCCTTTGATAGGCCGCTGCCTACCGTGAAGAAAGCGAGTGTGAATGCATACAATGAAGCTAGGTGTGTGAGTATGAAGAAAACCTATCATTTTGACATTACAAACAGATACTTAAATTTTATTTATTTGTATAGACAAGGATGGCGAAGTGGTCTATATAGCGACATCTAGTGACGAATGCCCCGGATCAATTGCTTGCGTAAGCGACAAATGATTGCCTTGATAATGATGTTAATTGTGTCTATTATTTTACGAATGTAAAGTTCCCGCAACACCAAGAATTTATTCTTTAGTGCGGGGTGTCAAGTTTAAAAAAAAAGGTGTTTTCTCATACCTTCCTTTGCCATCGCGTTTAAAAAATCGCTTTTTTTGTGTTCTACTTTGCCGTTGAAGTAAGAGAGAATAAAAAAATATTATTAATATATTCATCATCGCAGCCTACATGTGTCCCACTGTGGGATTCGGGCCTTCTCCAAAAAGGAGGCAATTTTACCTACTATACCATGCTGGTCAGACATGTTGGTATTTTTTTTTTTTATGGGTTGGCTAAGGTAAGCGCACGCGCGGGGCAGTCCGTCCGGGGCGATGAAAGGACGGCGCGCGGGCCCATAACCCACCCGTATCCACGTCACCTCGTTGTTGGGCCGACCACCGGAGCAGATGTGACTTGTCGTCAGTGGTCGGCCTGACGGAGTACCCTTTCGGGTAACCTCACCTCTCGACGTCCTGGGACGTCGGTCGCCGTCGCGCGGTCAGCCTCTCTGCGGGTGACAGACAATTCCCCGGTCCGATCACCCGCGGCCTCGGCTAGGGAGACATGTTGGTATAGGGTTTCATTTCGAGATTTCCTTCTCTTGCATAAATCTTATGTGTATATTATTTCCCTTAGTCATCTCTAACGACATCCACGGGAGGGTGAATTGTACAGGGAGTGATGAATTGTATTCTTACTCCGTCACCACACGGAAAAAAAAATATTATTATATTGACATTCGTAAATATAAAGATGTGTGCCATGGGAATTAAAGTCGATACGTGTAATGTGTTGAACCCTTGCTAAGAAATTGTTGTTCTCTAAAATTTATCTAAATTTATTATTAAATTTACTAAAAGACATTTTTGGTTAGTTGTGTATGTGGACATAAATAAATATAAGCGTATATAAATAGATACATCATCATCATCATCTTGCTCTTATCCCAATTACTTGGGGTCGACGCAATATGTCATCTGTTTTGACATATTGCAAAAAGTTTCGGCAATGACTTTTATGACCGGCCGCCTGCCTGACGTCAACCCTCCTTGGGAATGTAATCGTTGACCCAAATGGTACCAGATGGAGTTGGTCCGGGTCAATCTAGGGCTCTTAGTCGTCTTTTACGACACCCACGAGCAAAGCAAGGGTTGGTAGTATTCGAAGCCGCTACCACACAGCTGAAATATATAAATAGATACACCATGTTTTTCATAAATAGCCGCCATCGACAGGGCCACGGATACACTTTTAATATCTTCTAGGAAATTTGGTTGAACACGAAATATATATAGATAACTACTATATTAAATTCATTATATTTCAGTATATTCTCAACAATAGATAAAACATTACATATTACGGACCCATCAGTTTAAACCAAATTGCAAAGTTTACATATCTTGTATATATATAGGTACATACACTTCTTCATTTTGAGTAACTTATTTAGTAACTGTCAGTAAATCAAGTCACTTATAACAAATTAACAGTTCTCCTAGGAATTTTGGCAGAACAGGCAATTACACGTAAATCACTATTATATCATATTCACACAGTTTAATACTTTTTCGGTATTACATTATATATATCATACCATCAAAATTATTCAAAACTAGCAACCCGCCCTCGCTTCGCTTCGGTTTCAGTCGCCTTATCCGCGTAGTGCCCGTTCCCGTGGGAATATCGGGCTAAAATATAGCCTATGATTATAGCTTTCCATTGGTGAAAGAATTTTTGAAATCGGTGCAGAAGTTTAGGCGTGAAAGCGTAACAAACAAACAAACACACAAACTTACTTTCGCATTTATAATATTACTAAGGATAACACTGTAAAACACTAAGTTATTGATTAAAATTGAACAGCGCCATGTGCTTTTTTCACATTCTACAGTACTTGTTAAATTAGACATTAGACCATAGATAAAATATTTATTTGAACAATTAAAAAAGAACACTTTTATGCCCCATAAAAGTCTGCAACGGGACCTTGGCGCCTGCTACAAAAACACAACGGCTCTTTTAACTACAATATTGCTATACAATTTTACACAGGCGTTTCATTAAAGTACAAAGCCGGTGCGGTGGTTTCAAACCGCATATTCAGAGGTCAAGCAACACTTTATTGTGCTGCAATATTGTTCTAGCTTTATTTAAAATAAGCAGTCATTTCATTTTATATGTAAATGAAGTTGTGTGAGAATTAAAAAGACTTTTTAAGAGTGTTTTTCGCAATATTCCAACCAATTACACAATATTTCGCCGTCTCTTTATTACATTATTATACGTTACGTTTTCCTACGTAAGCCATAAAAACTGATTAAAAGAATAGGTTATAACGCTCCCCTCAAAAACTCAAAGCATAACCAATCCACCTGTCCAGCATTTTCATTCATATAGGAATGTATCCAATAGCGAATGTCGCATGGGTGAATTTATCGTAGCATTATTTTATATTATGGAGGATTCCTTGGGAAACTAATAGCATGTTTTTTTTTATATTTTATCATCACTTTTATCATTCAGCCTATCGCCGTCCAATGCTGGGTCTCCCTTATGTTTCGCCATAAAATGCGGTCCTGTGCCGCCTGCATTCAATGTCGCCCAGTAACTTTCACTAGGTCGTTGGTCCACCTAGTTCTACACTGCGTCGTCCGATACGTGGTCGCCACTCGGGAACCATTCATCCCCAGCGGTTGTTCGTTCGTCGAGTGATGTGGCCTGCCCAGTACCACTTCAGCGTGCTAATTCTTCGTGGTATGTCAGTTACACCCGTTCTTCTACGGACTGCCGTATTTCGGATTCTATCTCGCAGAGAAATCCCAAGCATAACTCGTTCCATAGCACGCTGAGCGATTATTAATTTGGTTATTAGGCCCATATTAAGGGACCACGTTTGTGTTGTATATTTAGCTACTCGTAATATCGAGTAAGTTTATTGTGTTTATCCGGGAACAATTACAATCCTCAAATTTGCTGTTAAAACACAAGAAAATCCTTAAGGACCGAGGCAATCTGCGGAAAACCACAACACACACAGTGAATAAACCTTTTTTTTCCAACCTTTGTCATAATTACGCTGGTATGTCTAACGAGAAAAGTAAATACCATCAAAAACAAAACTTATAAAAAAAAAGCCAAGCCTCGCAACTGAGTTCTTCTATCATAAAAAGTTGTGAGATCTATGTTATTTCAAGTCGGTTAACTCATTCAGTCCCTGCTTAAGGGACCTTTCTTCTTAAGATATTATGTAAATAGCTAAACTAACAACTTCTTATAGTGACTATATCAACATTAAAGATCTTTTATGTTTTAAATAAACAGAATGACTTGGCAATCGCATGAAAACACGATGTACCTCACAAGTAATACATATTACATTAAATTTTACTAAAGATAGTGCGATTGCCAAGTCAATCTATTTATTTAAAACATAAAAGATCTTTAATATTGATATAGTCACTATAAGAAGTTGTTAGTTTAGCTATTTACGTAATATCTTAAGAAGAAAGGTCCCTTAAGCAGGGACTGAATGAGTTAACCGACTTGGAATAATATAGATCTCACAACTTTTTATGATAGAAGAACTCAGTTGCGAGGCTTGCCTTTTTTTTACAAGTTTTGTTTTTGATGGTATCTCATTTCTTTTTGTAGATAGACTTACTTATTTTCCTTTCCAGTACCTTCTACTTCTTGAATACCAACAACGGATTTTCTTAGAACCCACTCGCTGAAAAATGAGACATCTCGCCTTTCTGTTTGAGTCACTTCTACCTAAACTAAGCGGAGAGATGTGGAAATCAAGAAATTTTATTGGGTCTTTCGAAACACATCTCCTCTAGTCTCCTCTCCGCTTTGATGGCAATCGAGCCTAATGATGGCGTTTTTTCTTTCAGATAAATTTCAGGCAATTTGGTTTGCTTAATACTTTGGGAGATTTTGGTACAATTTCATAAAACATGTCCCACTCTTGCTTTTTCATTAAGTTGATTGACCATTTTACAAGTTGTCTTTGAACATAATTATATCTAGGTATGCACTGTAGAACATAGACCCCCCTCATGCTTCACAATAAAGTGCAGTACTGTGGCACCTGCATCCAACGACGCTCAAGGGTAACAGAGTTGCCATGACTACAGCTCATTTTTCTTCGCCATATGAGGAATAATGACGAAGTCGCCACGTTTGATAGGCGGGTTGGTTTCGCAGTGAGATATCATACATTTCCCCGGCGAGAGCTGCTGCCCACTCTCCTTCCTGTTAAATCTTTTTTTTAAATGACAACGCCTTGCACTAAGGGAATAATAATCCTTATATTGTGGGGGACTTTACAAACATATAATTCAACATCGCATCATCATGGCAGCCCTCATATGTCCCACTGTTGGGCTCGGGCCTCCTCCACAATGGGAGGGAATTTAACCCACTATACCATGCTGGTCAGACATGTTGATATAGGTTTTCATTTCGAGTTTTCCTTCTCTTGCACAGATGATATGTGCATATTATATCCCGTAGTCGTCTTATACGATATCCACGGGCAAGATGAGAGTGGTGAATTGTATTCTTACTTCGTCACCACACGTAAAGAACATATAATTAACCGACACAGATTACATTCAGACTCAGAACAACCATTTGTGGATCGTACAAGGTGTTGTCTTGCATGGGATTCGAACCCGCGACACTAGCACGGTACGTTGGTATCTTAACCACTACGTCATCTGCGCAGTCTTTAGCCGGTTGTTACGATTCCCATAGAGAAGCAATGATGGCGACAAATGTATTCTTATTTTTTACAAAGTTACATTTCATTAACTGAAAATGTAACATTGTAATCCTATATATTTATATGAGTTAACAAAATTATTTATGCTGTTAGTGTATCTCGGAATCTGGATGAACATTATAATGTTTCATAATTTTTCCTTCATTTATACACTAAACACTAATTGTATTCTAAATTTGAAGCTTCTATGTCTGCTAGAAGTGCCTCTTTAATATTGATGATCGGTCAGTCAGTCAGTGAGGGACAAAATTACGAAATTTTGCCTAGTTATAATTCTTAAACTATTGCTTCAAATTGAATGAAATTTGAAATACACAATGTGTATACAATGCCTGCTAGGTTACTAAAAATTCAGGTTTTTTTTTATTGCATGCAGTGGCAAACGAGCAAACAGTTCACCTGATGGTAAGTGTTGCTGCCGCTCATGGACCTTTACAGGGTCGCTGCCTACCGAGAAGAAAGTGAAGGGAGTACGAATGCGTGCATTGAGGCTCGGTGATCCCAAGGGCACCACCAAAACCCTCCACACGCAAACACCCTCAGAAAGTTGGGCCTCCGGCTCTCTCGCTCACCGAACGAAGCGCAGTAACAAATTGCTACTACTCAGACGTCGATTTTCTGCTCAGTGTGGTACTACCCCGGACGGACTGGCCCGCGACTGTAGACAGATAACTGTCGACAGTGTGGTCCTACCACTCTAAGTTTCTAGTTTTATTAACAACGAAGTTATAGGGGGTCGAAAATGGCCTGAATGGCTTCGAGAAAAGTATGTTACGGCAGTGTTGCGTTTTGCCCGACTTTTTTTTGCTCGACTTGGCGGGGGCACTGCCGTGCCCCCAGATATGTAGAAAAGATGTAGAAAAAAAGTGAGCCGTCGCTCAGGACGCCTGGCAGATGTGAAACATCGAAACTATTTTGTACGAGTAGAGACACGGTATCGAATATAACGTATCGATACTGAACTCATGAGTAGTATCGAAAGATAAGTAACGTACTGATTAAAGTATATAGTACTTTTACTTACTTTATCTTTAGGTATCGAGTACCTTTCTTTCGATACTGATACATTGCATTCGATACTTTTAGTCAATAAGTACTTTTAAGCAGGTACCTATCGTATCGAATAAATTATCCATTTTAAAATTGACTTTACGGCTTATATTTATGGTAAAGTTATTTAGTACAAACGTAATTAAACTTCCAAAATGTAGCTTGAAATACTTTTGTCCGTTCACAGACGTTCTTATGCTTTTTTTTTTTTTGTGTGTGTTTAGCTGTTGGTCGCAGATGACCTTGACAGCTTAACGCGGGCAATGGGCGAGCGGAAGGCTCTCAACCCGTTCTTTTGCACGATAGGTGCAATTTATAAACCATAAATAGCGGCATCTATCGAGCTATGCAGCATCGAGCATGAGTACGAAGTGCGCGATTTAGGTAACATAAATAGCGGCATCTATCGAGCTAACGACCAACTCTCAGACCAATATTTTGAATATTTAATAAAGAAGCCTTTAATCCTGTAATGATAATAAGACAAGCTATCTAAATTATTTTAGCGTTATTGGTCCTTGCAATTTTACAAATTGCAAAGTTTACAAATTTTAAATGAAATCTGACTGTTTTAAGTGAGTCAAAATCCAATTCCTAAGAAATTGGTGACATACAAGGAAATAAATATATACAAATACTGCTGAAACTAATAAAAGCCTATAAAAACGGTTACCCATTTTTCGTAGCTGAAAGTAAACTAAATACCATACCTACTGGTATATTTATATTATGAAGTTATTTTACATTAATTTATAAAACAAGTAAATATGCATAAGAGAACAGATTACGTCAGGAACTAGTATGGCATAAAGTATTAATAAAACATGGCGATTTTTTCCAGAAAAAGATGATTTTTATTCAATAAACATTTATTTTCATTATAGGTAACAATTTACTTTGGGTTCACTAGATGGCGTTGTACAAAATTTTAAGTCGCACCATGGGTTCGTTACAAAAATGTAGATATGTATATCCAGATATTTATTTTATAGGCACGGGTTGAGAGCCCTCAGCGCTCACCCACCAGTCCGGGTAAAGTTGTCACAGCCATCTGAGGCTAACAACTAAGTCACACAAAAAAAAAAATTAATAGTAAATTAAGAGGGGACCGCGAGGCGTGGCGTCAATCGCCACGCGACGATCGCGGTCACCCTCGCCTATAGATGTTTCACATCAAAATGAGTAGATACAAGTTGATGACGGGTCTTTATTCAACACCATGAGTGTGTCAGAAAAATGTATTGCCCTTAATGGAGATAAAACATACCGGATCATTACCTACATATACTTATTTAAGTAAATGATTTCATAAATATCATCATCTTCCTTTTTTATCTCATTTACTTAAGATCAACGTAATATATACCCTTCTGCTGTCATACATTTTGTTCCATGTGGTGACGGAGTAAGAATACAATTCACCACTCCCTATCTTGTCCGTGGGACGGATATGAGAGGAAATGAATGAAAGATAAACACATTGCAACAGTTTTGGCAATGATTTTATTACTGACTGCCTGCCTGATATCAATTACTCTTGGGAATGTAATTGTAGACCAGACGGCATAGTGGATCTGTGTGCCTACTCTGGAAATCAATTCTAATTTCGAATCCGATTCAATTCCAATCTCACCGAACGTATATTTGGTACTCTTAAACAAAATCGTGAATGAATTCTTCGCATTTGCCGTTTCGAGCTGCGATTGGATTTAGTATTGGAATCGAGATTCAAGCGTAGGCCCATTGACCCAGGTCAATGTAGAGCCGCCTTAGAGAGGCTGATCACGCGACGGCGGCTATTAATTTAGATTATTATTTTCGAATTATTTTTGGTTTATAAAGAAGTGTTTATGATCAAAGATAAATTTTTGAATTAATCATTAACAGTTCTTTAAAACCAAAAATAATTAAAATATAATAATCTAATAGCTCGATGACAAAGCTACTTAGTTTTCACTTTTACCGGCAGTCCTCAAAGACAGCCCCCTAATTTTTTTTGTCTTTCTGATTGTGCCTTGTTGTCTTGTTGTTAAAATAATGGCGTCTGGGCGAGATGAGCCGCTATTTACACTTCACTTTAATAGAGGGTTTTAAATCGATTAGAGGCACAATATAACTGTTTTAACATAATTAAAACGTTACATTACAAACCAATTACATTAATTGATCTAATTACAATAAAACATGGCTAATTTTATTTCAAGAACATTTACCTAAATGTTGCTAATTATCAAATTGAAAACAAATTAAGACCGACGATAAATCATTCATGCCAAAGAAGTAAAACTTTTAATATAACTTTACAAGCTGTGAATATTTAACCAAATTTTTGTAGCCTTTGGGAATGTTGCTTTTCCTCTAAAGGAAGGCATATCGACTTACAGAAATTGAAATTTCGTATACATACGTTATCATCATCATTTCAGCCCACATGAGTCCCACTGCTGGGTTTGGGTCGCCTCCACAATGGAAGGGAATTACCACGCTAGCCAAACGTGTTGGTATAGGATTTTATGCCGAGTTTTCCTTCTCTTACGTAGTTGTTATCCGCATAATATATCCCTTAGTCGTCTTTTACGATACCCACGGGCAAGAGAGACTGTAGTGAATTGTATTCTTACTCCGTCACCACACGGACTAAATGTTATGTTTTATGATATATATGCAACTAGCTGACCGAACAGACGTTGTTTTGTTAAAATCTAAAAAATAGTAAAACGAATTCTCCTTGAAATCGATCACCACACCAGCTACTGGTTGCACTAAGTCGGGTCGCACCAACTCAGAAATTTTGCTAAAGATTATGACACATGATTAAATGACATACAGACAAACATTCATTTTTATATACCTATATAAAAATAAAGAGATAAGAAATTTCATGTTTTATTGTAAGTTTACGTACCTACGTATATGAAATATCAATACGATTGATCAAGTAATTTTAGCATGAAAGCGTAACAAATAAACTCATATATAAATTGCGCATATATTGTGCCAGCGATGGATACGAATTGAACAAAAATATGTCTTTCACCAAGACATTCTCAGTTTTTCAAAAGAGGATACCGTTTATGCCTTTTGTAATGAAAAATATCAACGTAACAGACTGTTAAATACTTTACTAATATGTTTATAAAGTTCAATTCACCTTGACACTTTTCGTATGTTCTTTAATTGGGAGACGAGGAATTCTTAATATATGAAAATAAAGAAAACGAAGTGGAAACACTTCCAAGGTGTATGCATGATAAAACAGCGCTGTTAAACAAAGAACGTTATTATAAATTCTTTGAAGTTCTAAAAGTCTTGTAAGTAGGAAGTTCTTTGAAACCATGTTATCAACGAAAATACGCTTTATGATTCTTCGTGCATGTATTGCGGTAATTATATCAACATTTGAATCACCATTATCATAAGGACCGTGTCGGGCTAAAAAGGCTCGAGGTAACTTTCAACGTTTAAAATAAGATTAGATATTTGATTTGACCAGTATAGTCGTTTTTAAATTTTACTAAGTAACATTGACAATTTGGAATAACCCCTGACACGAACTAAAATAATAACAAAGAAGTAAATTACGTTCTCTTCAACAGTTCTCAATTATCAATTAATTGTCTTTTAACGATATTACTGGCAAGCGTGAAGCATTTAATCGATTAATCGTACGCCATTACATCATTTTGGAAAAGAGCTGATACTCTTACACTCCTGGATCGATATTAACTAAACGTAGCTATAAACCACCGCAAGGAAACTGGTTTTTAAATGAAAATAAACCGCATCGTAATCGGTCTATCCGTTTGAGAGCTACGAAGCCACAGACAGACAGACATTGACGTCAAACTGATAACACCCTCTTTTTGCGTCGGGGGGTTAAAAACTAGTTTTAGGGTAAAGGGATTCCATAATGGATAATGGCTCGTAATGGGCTCATGTAGACTAGGGCCCGGCTGGCAAACATCACCTCGACTATATTTCTAGCCCGATCTTGATTTATACAGCCTTTTGCCGTCCAATGACGAAGTTAGGCCGCCCGCATTGAATGCAAAAACGTAGGATACTATACGGCCACCGTTTATTTTGTCCAACTAATTTGAAGAGATATTGCTTAGCAAACGCGTTGGAGTTGGCAGTGAGCGGCTGCCTACTCTCCTGGTGAGATCTTAGCCGATTTGTAAGACTGCCATTGTCAAGCAAATAGCGGCGTTGACGTTAATTTGAGTAAAAAATAGGTACAGAAACGACACACGACTATGTTATTAACATTGCTATATCATTTTCTTCTTCTGAAGAGGATCTTCTCGTCCAATATTCCACAGTGTCTGAAAACAAGGTTTAAAACCAGTGTGTGTTACCAGCGATGACTTACGGCACTAAAACGTGGTCTCGAAATGTCGGCCTCATAAAAAAGCTTAAAGTTGTTCAACGTGCTTTGGAAAGGGCTATGCTCGGTATTACTCTACGTCATAAAATCCGAAATACGGCAATTCGTAGAAGAACGGGTGTAACCGACACGGCCCGCAAAATTAGCACGTTGAAATGGCAATGGGCAGGCCACAACGCTCGTCGAACCGACAACCGTTGGGGAAGAAAGGTTCTGGAGTGGCGACCACGAATCGGACGGCGCAGTGTAGGACGACCCCCCACTAGGTGGACTGACGACATTCTCAAAGGCGCAGGACCGTTCCGAGTGGCATTCTTGTGGGGAGGCCCATGCCCAGTAGTGGATGTCTGTAGGATGATGGATGGATGGCTTATTTTCTTTTTTAATATTTTTTTACGGCTGTTGGTGGCAAACGAGCAAACAGCGCACCTGATGGAAAAGGATACTGCTGCTCATGGACTTTTACTAGGTCGCTGCCTCTTCCTCTATTCATTGAAGTAAATTATAAATAAATAAGAAAGTGAAGGGAGTGTGAATGCGTGCAATAAGGTTCGGTGACAATATAGGCATTACGAAAACCCACCTTACGCACACACCGTCAGAAAGTAGCTGTCGGCTATCTTGCTTATCGAATGAACATAAAACTTTTACTATCATCATTATCGCCCTGATCTTTCCCAATTACTTGAGCTCGACGAGCTTGAGCTGCACCTGGAAACGTTAGGGTCTTCAACTGCATATTTGCAGCAATCATTTCTCCCACGTACGTATAGGCTCTGGAATGAACAAACGTCCGGGTGCGGCAATGTCACTTATTATCATCAGGTGTGCTGCTTGCTCGTTTGCCACCAACAAGAAAAAAAGCATCTGTGTACAGAGACACAAGTTTAGAGTTCTTCTACTAAATTCATTCCGTACTTTTTAACTAAGCTCGCTTGTACACAATTTCCCTTCAAAGTTTTCATTTTAATTTCGTTCGGGTGCATTCTATTTTCATTCTTTCATTTAAAAACATAAATTTGTTTAGTTATTCAGATAACATTTATTTAATACTTTTAATACTAGAATGTTACAAAACTGCACGATTTTCATTTCGTATTATTTTCAGACTATTTAGAGAGTGTTGTGTGTTAATAAAATGCTGAAGTACTTATTGTCATGTTTCTAGAAGAAATTTAAATTAATGTTTATAGAAACAGCTAATACAACAAAATTATTCCTTCGCCCTACATTTTATGAAAATTATTTGGCATTTTTACGAGGTCATTTTCAAGTTATTATTCAGAGCGGACTTTACATAAATAGGCTGTAGTATTTGCGAAATTGTTAAAAACTATGCCAAACGAAATTTAAGCCTCGAAATGGCAGAAACATCTGGCAATTTTGGCAAGTGTCCAGAGAGCCAGTTGCCAATAAAACGGTATGATATAGAATGGTTGTAGGTATTCATAATTTGTTATAGTTAAGATAAGCTATACATTTATTTATTTTGCAGGAGAAGATAGCTTAAAAGAATAAAAGAGTGTTTGTGTACTTATGAAGGTACGTCAGAAGTTATACTTCTATGAGGGCACAAGATAAAAGTCTTTCTGAAAATTTTATCCATGCGTTAACCTTTGTTGTGTATGCGTTTGTAGAAAAAACGACATTACTAATAAAAAAAAAATCGGTTGTCTGTAAAGTCGGTTTACTGACGATAGTTGAACGTGACAACGTCATAAGAAAATACTGATGGAATGGTTTCATTTTTCAAATGAAAATTTAAATTTTATTTGTTTGATAGATATTTTGTATGGATCAAGCCTTAAATGGAACGCCTCAGAGCGAGGTAACGCCGCATGCGTCATGTTTTTTCGTGTGTGCAGCCGGCTCCATCGAATTATAAGATGTTGTCACGTCAAAAGGTATTTAATACATTGAACGTTTAGTTATAAGGCATTATCTAGTTGACATTTGAGACGGTGAGCGCGGGCATTGTAAAAAATGTTGAGAAAACCGAGATCCTGAGCTAATTTCAGAGTGTTATGTAGTTTCACCCGATATACACATGAATATCAAGTTTTTACCCGATGTGTGACTACAATTTTCCAGAGTTGTCCTCGATTTCTCAGGGTTTCCATCATCAGATACTAACGTGGTGGTAATGGGACCACCCCGGCAGCATACCTTATCATAAAAAAAATATCGAAATCGGTTCATAAACGACGAAGTTATATGCGAACACGCATAAAATATTGACAGAATATTGGTCGAATTGAGAACCTCCTCCTTTTTTGAAGTCGGTTTAAAAATGTAGGTAAAAATATTTAACAGTTATAAAGCCAATAACAGGTTTTCAGTTTTATGCTTCCCATCCTTACTAATATTGTAAATGCGAAAGTAAGGATGTTTGTTTGTTTGTTACGCTTTCACGCTTAAACCACCGAACCGATTTCAAAAATTTGCAGAACGGGTGTAACCACAGAATAAATATTTCTGTGGTTGTAACCGACATAGCACGAACAAACAATTAACACTCAGAAATGGCAATGGGTAAGCCACATCACTCGACGAACTTACAACCGCTGGGGAAGAAAGGTTCTCGAGTGCGGCCTTGCAAAGGTCTATGAACGGCAGCAACACTTACCATCAGGTGTAATGTTTGCTAGTTTGCCACCGTTTGCAATAAAAAAACAGCAGTCAGGCACGCGGCCGATCATAAAACGATTATCAAAGCTTTTGCAATACGTAATAGAAGAAGATTACTTCGACTTCAGAGCAATTGGGATAAGAGCAGCTCGATGTTGATGATAATAAGTTACCGCAGTCAATTATTTCAAAAAGTTACATTTTGTTATTTCAAACGGCATCCAATTTATTTAACAAACTGAAGTAATATTTATCTACTAAGTTGATATGATTACCATGACTCAATCTACAAAATTTGATTATATCTAAATAAATTTTTGAAACATAGATTCTTACTTCTAATTTAATTCTAGTTTTGGAAAAGTAGTATTTTGGAAAGAGTATCATCTCTTACACTGCTGAACTGATATTAACCAAACATAGCTAATAACCACTTCAAGGAAACTGGCTTTCAAATAAAAATAACCGCATCGAAATCGGTCCATTCGTTTGAGAGCTACAATGCCACTTATAAGACCCCTTTTTTTGCGTCCTCGTTAAAAATTATATAAATCAAATGTTTGTAATTTATCTTGTTGATGTATTTTTACTAACCCTAACATTACATCGATATATTTTTTACGAACCACACCCTACACAAAGATATATGTACATATATTCTGGTATCACGGAGGATTTTAAAAACACTACACAATGAACGGAAATAAATTACGTTGGGACCTGCAACAATGATTAGTGGATCGCTCGAACCGTTTGGGTCACAGAAATATTAATTAATTTTCTTGTAGTTTGCTATCAATTGGGCAGAACAACGGTACTAATTTCTTAACTTTAGTGACAAAGTACTGTTCTGTGCTGGCATCGGAAGGACTACAATCGACACAGGCATTCAATAGTTAGACCAGGAGATCTTAAACTTTAAAGATAACGGAACACCATCCAAATGTCTTTTACTTTACAGAACTCCATCCAAATATCTCTTATTTTACGGAACCCCATAACAAATTATAATACGGGATACGTCTGAGGGTCCGAAAATCTTGCGCAATGTCGCGCTACGTCACTGGCTACGTGCGCTGCTGTGTTATAATCGCAGCTGAATTCTTGCTATTAAGCTACTTACATAATAGTAATGAGATCTCATCACTAATTTTGCGCTATTTCAAAGTAATATTTATAACTGTAGTATTATTTCATATCCAAATTGCTAAAATTAAAAGTTATTTAATTTTGGCGAAACCCTATTTGACCCTGATGACTCAGGGATTCCCAAAGTCTGTTCTTGGAACCCCTAGGTTCCGCGGAACACACTTTGGGAATCCCTGAGTTAGACCACTATGCTATTTTTTTAATTCTTATTCTATTCTCTACTTTATACTTCAAATTAGCTAATATAAGTTTCACTGTTGGGCTCGTGCCACCTCCATAGTGTGAAGGGCATTGACTACATTGGTCAGACGGGTTAGTATAGGGTTTTATTTTGAATTTTACTTGTCGTGCTGTGATGTCATTTGCTCGAGTCCCTTAGTAGTTACAATTACTCAAGGAAAGGGAAGGGGTAGTCGCCAATGTATTCTTATTCCATAACCACAGAAATTTAATTAAATTTATGCAAAATAATAATGATCTGTTTGTTTTTGTTGAATCCACCTGTTATCCTAATTAATTGTAATTGGCGTATTGTTTTTTTTACAGAATCCAGGAACATGATATGTTTTCGATCCCTTTCTACCTTTATTATGTTACACGATATTTTTTTGCGAGAATGTGTTGTTTACGAGAATTGTTGTGCATATTATTCGGGTGGTCGGACGAGGGATAATTCCGCAATCCGCATTGAGGTCGATTTTGTGGGAAGAATAATTTCACATCTATACCAATAAATAAAATTGGAGTGTCTGTTTGTAATGTCAAAATAATAGGCTTTTTTCATGCTCACACGGTTATTTGCACGACACCTATGCCTAAAATAGCAATTAAAAAATTTTTGTCTGTCTGTCTGTCTGTCTGTCTGTTTGTTCCGGATAATCTTCAAAACGGCTGGACTGATTTCAAAAATTCTTTCACCAGTGGAAAGCTATAATATCAGGGCGTAAACTAGGCTATATTTTATACCGGTATTCCCACGGGAACGGGAACTACGCGGGTAAAACGACTATAACCTATAACCGAAGCGAAGTGAGGGCGGGTTGCTAGTTCTATATAAAATTAGTAGAGTCTGATCTTTTTTATATTGAATTTGGTGGCAAAGGAGCAAACAGCAGACTTGGAAAGAAATGCTACCACTCATGGACATTTGTTAAACCACTGCCTACCGTGAAGAAAGACTGAAGGGAGTATAAATGCGTGAATGATACGAAAGCCATCACCAAAACCCATACAGGTACTTTCAGAAAGTTGAGCTGCCTGTTCTCTCGCTCATTGAACGAAGGGCAGTAACAAATTGCTACTACTCAGACGTCGATTTTCTGTGAGAGTGTAGTAAGACCCACGGCTGACGGCTGCAGACGACTGTCGACAGTGTAGTTCTACCACACAACAGGGTAATCTTCTCGCTTTATGCAGAATACTTTCTTAATAAGGTATGTAAGCCAAAAAGAAGAAGAAATTAAATAATTTTTGTGACGTGTTATATAAAGTGTACAGATTAAGTGGTGTGGGTAGTTAGGGAGTGTCCTATGGAGTGACGTATTAAGAATACAATTCACTCACTCCTTTATTGTCCATAACCAGATGGTTTAATATGCACATGATCAATATGCAATTTAAACTCAATTTAATCTTATATCTTTAAACGAGCAATTCTTGTATATATATATATATTCAGGATCTCGGAAACGGCTCCAACGATTTTGTTGAAACTTGGCATACTAGAGGTTTCGGATCCAAAAAATCAATTTAGCTAGGTTTCATTTATAAAAAATGGTCTTTTGTCGGTGTTTTTAGCATAACAATAAATGACAATTTTGAAAGAATATGAATTCAAATTTCGTTGTAAATGCTCGGTCAACCAGATATTAATTTATAATTGTAGTGACTGAGGAAGAATACAATTCATCAGCTCCTTTTATGTCCACAGCCGTTAATGGAGAGTACTATGGTCAATATTTCTCTACGTAGGTAACTGACATAGCCTCAAGAATTGGCACGTTGAAATAGCGATAGGCAGGCCACATCGTCCGTCAAAACGATAACCGTTGGAGAAGAAAGTTTCTTGAATGACGACCACGAATCGGACGATGCAGCGTAGGACGACATACTACTACGAGGTACCTAACGATATCTTGAAAGTCATAGGGAATTGTTGGGTGCAAACGGCCCAGGAGTGTTCCAAATGCCATTCTTGTGGGAAGGCCTCTGTCCAAAGTGGACATCGATGCGCTGATGGATGTATTGACAACAAATTCTCAATGAATACCATCCAGTGGGCTTAGCAATATTTTGCATTAGCAATACTTTGACGCAAATATTCGTCCACAGATATTGTCAAGATTAACAGCGGGACAATAATGAAATCAAGATAATGTTCAATGCCTACATTAGAATGTAGGGTACTTATGAATAATGAAATGCTATACAAATTCGTTCTCTATTGTCAATGTAACAGCGTAATTCTATAAGCATTGATTATGTATTAACGAATCGTTACATTTCGCTCTTGACTTACACACCATCCCAGGTAACTAAAGGATAAAGACATTTAAATAAAGGTACATATTAAATACCTGCCTATTGAGAACGCTTCAAATTGAGTAGGGATTCATACCCTTTGGCTATTGTTTCTGCCTTAGAGATTTAAAATAAGTTTGAGACTATGTGTTTGGTCCTTGACTCTTATGTCTTAAATGTAAAATTTCTTCTTAGATTATTAATTATTCTTCTCAGTTTACGTTTTACGTTTTTGGGCATAAAATTTTGCTGTAACCGAAGGCATAATAGGGTACTATACCACATTGGGCTCAGCAGTTTGGTATAGGGTTCTCCTTTTTTGATACATGCTACTAATGGACTATCAACGACAGTGACAACTTGGTAACAATGGTTCGTCTTTTAAGACGGAGAGTGTGCATATGGCATTCTATTTAATGGATTAGCTAAAACATAAAGAAAAAGGCTATAAAATGCAAGTAGTAATATAACCTTTCTTGCCTGCTTCTTGTTGTCTTAAAATGTCTTAAATTGTTTTAGGAGTGGTAGGACCACACTGTCGACAGTTATCTGTCTACAGCTGCGGGCCGGTCCGTCCGGGGCAGTACCATGCTCTCGCAGAAAATCGACGTCTGAGTAGTAGCAATTTGTTACTGCACTTCGTTCGGTGAGCGAGAGAGCCGGAAGCCCAACTATCTTAGGGTGATTGCGCGTGGAGGGTTTTGGTGGTGCCCTTGGTATCACCGAGTCTCAATGCACGCATTCACACTCCCTTCGCTTTCTTCGCGGTAGGCAGCGGCCTTGTAAAGGTCCATGAGCGGCAGCAACACTTACCACCAGGTGTACTGTTTGCTCGTTTGCCACCGTTCGCAATAAAAAAAAAAAATGCGGCTAAGCTGTATAAATACACAGATAATATTTGAAGGAAAACTCTAAATGAAACCCTATACCGATTTATCTGATAGTGGTATATATAGTTCCATTTCCCTTTCATTGTGGACGAGGCTTAGGACCAACGGTGGGATATATGTGAATTGAAATGATGAAGCAATACTATTTTTTGACGTGGTAACGTTTTATAAATCGAGGAACGCTGGCTACACGCACGAAAAAGCGTGACTTAATGTCACGTTCCGCGGGGCTCGGCTCCCGCGGAACGTGAATTTATTGAAAAAAAAAAAAAAAATTTTCAATTAACTGCTGCTTTGTATCTATACCAATAAATAAAATTGGAGTGTCTGTTTGTAATGTCAAAATAATAGGCTATTTTCATGCTCACACGATTATTTGCACGGCACCTATGCCTAAAATAGCAATTAAAAATTTTTTGTCTGTTTGTCTGTCTGTTTGTTCCGGGTAATCTTCAAAACGGCTGGACCGATTTCAAAAATGCTTTCACCAATAGAAAGCTATAATATCAGGGCGTAACCTAGGCTATATTTTATCCCGGTATTCCCACGGGAACGGGAACTACGCAGGAAAGACGACTGAAACCGAAGCGAAAAGAGGGCGGGTTGCTAGTATAAATTAAAAATTATTTGCACGACACCTATGCCTAAAATAGCAATTAAAAAATTTTTGTCTGTTTGTCTGTCTGTTTGTTCCGGGTAATCTTCAAAACGGCTGGACCGATTTCAAAAATTCTTTAACCAATGGAAAGCTATAATATCAGGGCGTAAACTAGGCTATATTTTATCCCGGTATTCCCACGGGAACTACGCGGGTAAAATGACTATAACCTATAACCGAAGCGAAGCGAGGGCGGGTTGCTAGTTATACAATATAATAATAATTCAGTGATAATAATTCAATTCAATTCATAAATGTATACAATTTTTCATCAATGACGTTATCACGTATTATTATAATTTTATCGATAGGAGCGATAATTACCACCCGTAACTCGACTTTACAGGAACCCACTTTTTTTAAATAAGGCGACCCCACAAAGCACTTCTCTTTTGTCGTTAGGCCGACCACCGGTGCAGAGTTCCTTGACTTCAGTGGTCGACCCGACGGAATACCCCGAGGGAGTACTCTCTCCCATCGACGTCCCCGAAACCGGGACGCCGACCGCCGTCGCGAGGCTAACCTCTCCGCGGGTGTCAGACCAAATCCTCGATCCGGTCACCCGCAGCCTCTGCTAAGGCGGCATTAGGCACAGGTACTCGCGCCTGCGCCGTCCCGGTTGCCGGTGAAGTCCGGGTCTGCGTGGAGGCGTTCCTGCCGCACACGGTCCGCCGCCTCCTTCCGTGAGATGACAGCCTCGCAGAAAGCGGCGACGGCGTCCCAGTTCCAGTGACAACGAAGAGTTTGATGTACATCCATAAAATTCGTAAAATACAGGATATTTTTAAATAACAGTAGTAGTATTTCGTTACAACATGATTATTCGGGTCGAATTGATAGCTTATCTGGTTAGCTATTGGCCGTAAACATACTAGGTCGCCGCTTCCCTTGCGAATATGTTGACCACGAATTTAAAACAACGTGAATATTTATACTCGGCAAAAGATTTGATATCACAAAATAAATCTGCGTAGGTCGTTTCGCTTTTGTAAGGAAATATATCTTACATAATAAATTGGATTGAAGTGTTTGTGAAAAATATGGAAATGTTTCTTTCATTTTCTTTTTTCATTATTTCAGCTTATAAAATAGGGATGCGACTTGGAGGGTAAAATCGATTAATAAATAATCGATTTTTATTTATTTAAATTAAATCGATTTGCAAAAAATCGATTAATTATTTTTAAATGATTGATTATTTTATAATCGATTTTTTTTCCAACATGATGACTTTTTTTTTAGGAAATCGACATTTATTTTCTAATATAGAGGAAATCTGACAATGATATTTATTTTCTATATAATAGAACACTTTAAATTTAAACAAAAAAGCAAATACTAAAATAATTGATTAATTTTAATATAAAAATCAATTCCTTTTAATCGTTTTTTTTTTATTTATTTTGATAATCAATTTTTTAAATAGATTATTAAAAAAAAATAATCGATTAATATAAAAAAAAACCGATTATTTTTTCACATGCCTAAACATTCTGCATGTGCATGGTTCCTATGCATTATAATAGTATAATTATGAAGTCGGTGCCAAGTAAATGCTACAACAACTTTACTACAATATCAAGTTACTAAGTAAATATAATATTATTAAAATTTCAAAGCAATTACAAAACAATAACAGAAGTATTAGAAAAATATATGAATCGGTAACTATAAGTATTACCTGGCACCGACTTCAAAATTATAAAATAATTATTTAATCATTTCTATTTAATTAAATGAAAATACATATGACTTTGTGCGAAGTAAATTAATTTTTTGCTTTTTAGTTTACTGTTTGAAATCGGGTTTTTTTTGTTAAAATTATTTTGAATGGAAAGATTATTCGAAAAGTATCCGCCAATGATAAAATACAATGTCATCCTACTCGTTACACAAACCTATTTGTTAAATCCGGCCGCGGATTTGTGGGAAAATCTCATTTGCGACCAAAAAATAACGAACGGAATGTAATGTAATCATAGAATTATGTCAATTGTATGGCGTAGATAGTAATCGACAGGACGTGGTCTCAGCACTTATTGTGCCAAATAATAAGTTGGATTGCCATGAAATTGATTCCTTTATAATTTTTAAGCAATTGATAAGTTGTTGTTCTATGTAGAGTCTTAAGTTCTAAGTTTCTCCGTGTGGTGACGGAGTAAGAATATAAATCAACGTGGGTATTGTAAAAGACGGCAAATAAAATCGATGCAAGAGAAAGGAAAACCCGATATCAAACTCTATTCCAACACATCTGACCAGTGTGGAATATTGTGTCCATTTCCCGCCAATTCTTCAAATTTTATTTTTAGTTTGCTCTCTCTTAGATAACATCTAGTTATTTGTATATCCCTTGACGGATTTTACCTCACTCACAGGTAAAAATGTTTTTTTTTTCCACACGAAAAACGATAATTAGTAAGTATTGAAGTAATTCCGTGTGGTGACGGAGTAAGAATACAATTCACCACTCCCTATTTTGCCCGTGGATCTCGTAAAAGACGACTAAGTGATATAATATGCACATAAAATCTGTGCAAGGTAAGGAAACACGAAATGAAACCCAAACCAACATGTCTGACTAGCGATATAATAGGTCAAATTCCCTTAAGGACCGAGCCCAACAGTGGGACGTATGTGGGCTGCCATGGTGATGATTGAAGCAAACCTGCGATTACAATTATGTAACTTGGATAATATTCGTATTTGAAAAACAATAAATTTAAATGTAGTTTTCTGTATTCATTCATTTTATTATACGTTATTGGAAGGCTGTTTGTCGGGCGCTGGCATCGCGCCAGGTCATTGCATAATGCTCTAAGCATCACTGCGTCGTTCCCTGTAATGGGCTTTCCTTAAGCCGCTTTCAGACTTGGATAAAGATATATCCAAACTTTACACGTCCTCCTAAGGAGTTTTTAAACGATTTATAAAATCATCATCATCATATTGCTCTTATCCCAATTACTTGGGGTCGACGCAATATGTCATCTGTTTTGACATATTGCAAAAAGTTTCGGCAATGACTTTTATGACCGGCCGCCTGCCTGACGTCAACTCTCCTTGGGAATGTAATCGTTGACCCTAATGGTACCAGATGGAGTTGGTCCGGGTCAATCTAGGGCTCTTAGTCGTCTTTTACGACACCCACGAGCAAAGCAAGGGTTGGTAGTATTCGAAGCCGCTACCACACAGCATTTATAAAATGAAATATATAAAATCTTTTACCTATAATGATTTCTGATGTTTAGGAGAGTGTTACAACTTTGAAATAAAACTGTTTTTACGGTTTTTATCGCGTTTGTATTTGATTATTATTATCAATAATCAGCGACGTTTCGAACACGTTGCAGCGTCCATGAACGCATCATCGCATCATTAGCTTTATTTACAATGATTTCTGATGTTCACGCGAGTATTACAACTTTGAAATAAAACTGTTTTTTACGGGTTTTATCGCGTTTGTATTTGATTATTATTATCAATAATCAGCGACGTTTCGAACACGTTGCAGCGTCCATGAACGCATCATCGCATCATTAGCTTTATTTACAATGATTTCTGATGTTCACGCGAGTATTACAACTTTGAAATAAAACTGTTTTTTACGGGTTTTATTGCGTTTTATTTGATTATGAATTTCACGAAATGTCAAACGTTCTTTAGCAATCATTGTCACGGAAGGAATAAGATATTTCAACTCCAACAAGTCATCGTTATTATAGAGATTTATATTTAAAGTAATTTAAACTAGGCACCCGCCCTCGTTTCGCTTCGGTTTCAATCGCCTTAACCGTGTAGTTCCCATTCCCGCAGGAATACCGGGATAAAATATAGCCTATGTTGCTCCCTGATATAATAGATTTCCATTGGTGAAAGAATTTTTAAAATCTCTTCGGTGGTTTAAGCGTAAATGCTTAACAAACAAACTTACTTTCGCATTTATAATATTAGTAAGGATGCAGTATTAGTTATCAAATTTTGACTCGCATATTTAATACAAATTCATTGCCAGTACAAAAAAAATCTTATTCTTCCTTTATTTTATTAATAGCTGATCCAACAGACGCTGTTCTGTTCAAATTAAAAAAAAAGAATACTCTTTGTAATCAATTGCAGCGCCACCTACAAGGTCCAAATATTAATCTAAACTATTCTCGAATCCACTGAAACACATACAAAAAATTTCATCGAAATTGTTCCAGTTGTTTAGAAGGAGACTAGCTGACCCAACAGACGTTGTTCTGTTCAAATGAAATAAAGAGAATTCTCCTTGATATCGACAGCAGCGCCACTTACCGGGTCCAATTGTGAATCTAAATCATTCTCGAACCTCTTTGAAGACACACAAAAAAATTCATCAACATCGATCCAGCCGTTTAGAAGGATTTCAATGTTACAAACACACGAATATAAGATTTATATTTATAGTACTAGCAACTCGCCCTCGCTTCGCTTCGGTTTTAGTCGTTTTACCCGCGTAGTTCCCGTTCCCGTGGGAATACCGGGATAAAATATAGCCTAGTTTACACCCTGATATTATAGCTTTCCATTGGTGAAAGAATTTTTGAAATCGGTCCAGCCGTTTTGAAGATTACCCGGAACAAACAGACAGACAGACAGACAAAAATTTTTTAATCTGTATTTTAGGCATAGGTGTCGTGCAAATAACCGTGTGAGCATGAAAATAGCCTATTATTTTGACATTACAAACAGACACTCCAATTTTATTTATTGGTATAGATATATTACCAACACTTCAGTGCTCGTGGGTGTCGTGAACGACTACTAAGAGATATTATGCGCAGATAAACAAACAATATTATTAATAACTTTGATTCAGATAAATAAACGATATTCTTATAACATAAAATTCGTTATGTCTGAAGTGTACTTAAATTTTACGATGTATTCTATATCCGGCCCATTTTCATCGTGTATTATGCAAATTGATCGGTTTTATATTTTTTTGTACACGAGTAATACCACGTTCGGTAAATATAGTAGCTGTATTGGAACGAAGAACAAGATTCGATTACAAAAGATATTTTTGAAGTAAAACTTCTTTGAGGGTAAAATTTTTACGGAGGAAACGCAATTTAGTGACACGAAAATGTAAGACGTTTTTCTCCAAGAAGAGGGAGAGAGCGATTGAGACCGATGGGGGGAGAGAGAGTGAGAAAGGGCGAACATAGCACGAAGCACATAGTCGTGCAGCGAGAGTAGGGAATGAATGAGATCGAGAATACAATTATTTCTTTATTTTTTAACTAGCAATCCGCCCTCGCTTCGCTTCGGTTATAGGTTATAGTCGTTTTACCCGCGTTGTTCCCGTTCCCGTGGGAATACCGGGATAAAATATAGCCTAGTTTACGCCCTGATATTAAAGCTTCCCTTTGGTGAAAGAATTTTTGAAATCGGTCCAGCCGTTTTGAAGATTACCCGGAACAAACAGACAGACAGACAGACAGACAAAAATTTTTTATTTGCTATTTTAGGCATAGGTGTCGTGCAAATAACCATGTGAACATGAAAAAAGCCTATTATTTTGACATTACAAACAGACACTCCAATTTTATTTATTGGTATAGATAAATTTAGATATTATTTTTTTTAATATTATTTTATTTTTCTGTTTAATTTTTTTTTATTATTTTACCATTTTTTATTTTATATGTATTAATATTTTTTTATTTTGTTTCCCTTTTTTAATATGGGCAAAAAACACGTGGCACCAAAGTAGTTTCACTTCTAACATGCATACCTTGTCCGCACGCTCTTTTTTTTCTTTGCAGATGAATTACGTTGCATTGTAGGACACAGAAGTCCTTCAGATGGGGGTTATTAGCTTCTACATTACTTGCCATGTGGTGACAGAGTAAGAATACAAATCACCACCCCCTATCTTGTTAGTGGGTATCATAAAAGGCAACTAAGGGATATATTATGCAGATATCATGCAAGAAAAGCAAACCTTGACATGAAACTATAATGCCAATCCGTCTGATCGGCATGGCATACATAGTAAGTCAATTTCATTCCCATTGAGGCCGAGCCCAGTTGTGGGATGTATTAGAAATTAGTGGGAAATTAGTGGGCAATTTAGAAAATTAAAAATCAAATACAAACACGATAATATCTGTAAAAATAGTTTATTATAAAATGTTTATGTAATATTCGCGCGAATATCAGAAAACATTGTTATTTCGAGTTGCTATTAATATGCGGGGATTTTATTTGTTTTCATTTTTTTACTGAATTTTCACCGTGTGGTGACGAAGTAAAAAATAAAATTCACTAATCCCTATCTTACCCAGGTGTCGTAAAAGGCGACTAAGGGATTACATATGCAGACCTTTTTAAAAGACTTTCTTGCTCCTCATCTTTCTTTCATTAAAGAAATAATCCTCGTATAGCCAATACTTAAAATGTGTAATTAAAGAACATAGGTTACATCTAGACTCTAACAACAATTTGTGGTGCATATTATTTTTCTACATGAGAGTCAAAGTCGAAAGCGAGTCGAGTCGAATTTACTAAAGCTAGTGTTTTATTAAATTGGTTGTTATTTCTGTAACTAAATAAAAGACAATTCTCGAACTATACTAATACGGCAACGTTTATATACAGCATTTTGTAATGCTTTTTAAAATGAACGACGGACCAGCCCTCAGAATTATCGACTCTACGAGGTAATTTGCGTCACGTATCGATTGATTAAAATGACATCAAGATATTTTGTTGTCCGTGTTTGTCCGTGTGGTGACCGAGTAAGAATACAATTCACCACTTCTTATGTTGCCCAACCAACCATTTTTTTCACCCTGTGGAAATGCATTTACGCACTATCCCCCCGCCAGTGATAGACGAGGGGAGTGTGTGTGGGACTCGCCGGCCACATAAGCGACCGGAATACCCATTAAAACCACAGCGGCCCCTTCCGCGCTTTTACGGGATGCCGGAGAGATCGTCTGATGACATTCTATCCCCGACACCCCAACGCTTGGCCGTCTGGCCACGTCCCGTCATCAATCGGGGCGGTGAGAGGAGCAGCGCGTAAGGGCGTCTCCTCCTCCCCGGCCGCTGTCGGCGGAGCGAGTCAGCGGACACCTCGCGTGCCCGCTCCGCAGCCTCCTTTCTTGTCATGAAAGCCTCAAAGAAGGAGGCCATCGACGACCAGCAGCTGTCGCTGCCGAGCATCTTTGAGATGATGGTCGGCAACGACAGGTCTGTTGTTCCCATGTCCGTTGACAGGACGTGGCGCTGAGGCCCCCAGGCGGGGCATACTTCCAGTGTGTGGCGCACATCGTCAACCCTATACCAACCTGTCTGACCAGTATGGTATAGTAAGGTCAATTTCCCTTCTATTGTGGAGGAGGCCCAAGCCCAGGGCGTATATGAGCCGAAATGATGATGAAGATTACTTCTTCATCAAACTCATCTTTCACAAAGAATGGATGTTTGATGGTGGGTTGTTTGTTGTTCGATCTAGTGAAAGGAATTACGTTATTCTCTGGCTATGAAATTATATACTCTTTGGTTAATGAATTTTGGCGATTTTAGTTTTAAAGTTGAGTACTCCGAGTTATGTGTTATAACAGGTTTTGATGGGCATGGTTACTTTGGCAAATGACTATAAATAGTCGCAAGGAGAGAGACCGTGCCACCAGTGTGGTTGTAATGAGGATTAGTGCAACATACGCCCGAGTGGCGTGGTGTTTGTATGGCTTCGTTAGAGACGCCGTAAACTCGGTGCCGACCTGATGCTTTCAAGCATATTCGTATGCGTTTGCCTTTCCGAAAGTTAAAAATTATAAGAGCGTTGTAACACTAGCCCTGTACACCTCATGCAAGTGAAACTTCTCAAAAATCTAAAAACATATTAATATTTTAAATATCTTAGTAAAAAAAAGACTCGTTATTTTATTCTATCGCTTTATACTTTTGTGTACATATCAGTCTCTTTTAACCCCTTCCTATAGCTTTGGCATATAGCTCTCTCGCTTCTTTCACGCCATATCTTTCTTCTTTCTCGCTGTAATAGTTTTTAGCTTCAAAATTTTACGCTTAACTCTTATTTATCATCACCTAAGAAGTTTCACTTAAATGATTAAAACAGTAAAAAAGCAATAAGGTAAGAGCACCAGTAATTGACCACAAATGCACATAAATCGATAAAATAGGAATTTACGAAGCGTTTTGAACTAATTAGGTGACCTGTAACACAGGTATTTTTAATGCCCACCACAGGCACCAGCGATCCACAACTTGGTTTTTTGTCAATTTGTATTTCAATCCACAATTAGTAAGTTGTGGTGAGAAAATAAAGAATTTATTATTATTAATTCCATATTAAATAGACGATGCTGTTATCTAGTCATCCAATCGTGCAAAATACGCATGTTTTTCAAGTGACGCAGTCTAAACATATAATTTGTTTTCCTAATCTTATATCTTTAAACGAGCAATTCTTGTATATATATATATATATTCAGGATCTCGGAAACGGCTCCAACGATTTTGTTGAAACTTGGCTTACTAGAGGTTTCGGGTCCAAAAAATCGATCTAGCTAGGTTTTATTTATAGAAAATGTTGTTTTGTCCGTGCAAGACAAACAATGACATTAAATTTTAAAAGAATATGAATTCAAATTTCGTTGCAACGTCATGAGTTACGATAGCTCAGATGGGAGGTTGCCAGGTTCTAATTTTGTCTTTTTTGGCATCAAACAGCGTCGGTTCGAATCTCAGTGTTATTATTATTCTCTTTTTGTAATTTTTTATATATTTTTCATTATTTATTTTTTATTTTTTATTAATATATATCTAAATAAATTCGATAAAAATATGCCGAGCGAAGCTCGGTCAACCAGATATTCATTTTTTAAGGATTATAAAATTATAAAGTAAAAAATTATCAATTTATTGATTTAATAGTAATGTAATTGTAGAAAATGTTTTCTTTTTTTAATTGCTTGGGATTAATTAAGGTAACGTTGTATGTGAAATACGAAACATATCACTTTCAGAGTCAATATGTGGCTTGGTCTGATTGATTCTCAAATTGCAGATTTTATTTTAAATTTTTTATTTTATTGCATTATTGTACAAGTAAAATCACTAGTTAACGTCACTGAAAAATTGCCGCAGAGCTCAGAAAAGGAAAACTAATTGTATTTGGCTGAAAATTGAGATTAAGCTATAAAAAAGGAAATTCTATGGCCTTAAATCGTCAAGTACTGGTGCTTACTACTTTAGTATCTCAGGTAAAATTTGCACTCATAAGAAAAAATAAAATTTAGATTCAAATAAATCCAATTTAAAAAGCGTATATTAAACTTAACTGTTGCGCTTAATTGGATTTTAAAAGCCCATTGCAAAGTAAGTTAGTGCACCTAATGTATTTTCATTAATTAAAAAAGGTCTGAAACTATATTTATTCAATTAATAAATTGTTTTAAAACATCTCACCTAGACATCTAGCAGGTAATGTAAAATAATAAAATAACTTTATTAAAAGAATTAACAAAATCATTATCCCGCTACTTTATCCTATTAAAAGCGAGAAGTTCTCAAGCTTTTTTGTGCGGTCCTTTGGTTTTGGGTTGGGCTACGGTCAGCGCACCTGCCGGCTCCGTCGGGGGCGACAGAGGGGCGGTGTGCGGTTCCGTAACCCACCCGATAGCACGTCGCCTTCGTCGTTGGGCCGATCACCGGTGCGAAGTTCCTTGACTTCAATGGTCGGCCCGAATTTTTTGTGCGGGCTAACGATTTTTTCTGACCATCAGTGCACACACCGTTTATTTCGTCCGAAGTGACGAAAGGACAGCGCGCGTATAACCCACCGTATTCCCTTACCTTCGACAGTGGGCCGGCCACCAGTACCGAGTGCCTTGTCATCCGTGGTTAGCCCGAGATACCTTTTCGGGTGCCGTCCCTAAGTTATCAAGCTTAGAATTGTCTCATGTCTATTACCAAATATCATTTCCATTTGTCAGCCTATCAATGTCCACTATTCGACATAAGGCTGCTCAAGGTAAGATAATGTCGTAATCGCTACGCTTTGCAAGCAGATAGCTGATTTAGAGATGAGTTAAGATAAATGGTAGATATAGTCTTTGGTAACTGGTATTGACTCCTTGATATGCCTGTCAGCGTCGTCGACACCCGCTGGGGAGCGAATTGACGGTGATCAAAGAGGCATCATTGCGGGGCCTCTGTAACCCCGATAACTGAACCCAAATAACAGGGCCTCCGTCTTATTTACCACCTTAGGGTGGCCCTAAATAAGACGTTTTTCAGGCGTATCGAGGCGCTGAGGCTTTGGCGTCAACGCCTCGATACGCCTGAAAAACGTCTCGCTGCAAAGAGTTGCCGACACACTAGAATTCCTTATCTTAATAAGAGCGTATAGGTCTATTCTTAAACATAACTCCTCAATGCAATGTTTAATTTATATAGAAAAATATTCAAAACTTGACAAGTCCTAGTGCTACAAAATTATCTGTTTACAGCAAATATTTACAATCAATCAAATACTGTTTATTTTGTTGGCTCAATCAAAATGATTTTGTCAATTTTAGAAACGATATTGGTTTAAATAAATGTTAGCAGAGATAGAAATTGCGTGATTTTATCCAACGGACAATTTTTCAAGGTCGAATAAAAGACATTTGCCACAGAGGCAAGATAGGATTACACAAAGCCAGCCACTTTATTCTTTTTAAGGGAGCAATCGATGAAAGAACGTAACGGAACGTACTTATGTGTTAAAAACTTATATAATTTTATATCATGGGTATAAATATATTCATCATCATCGTCATACCAGTTCATATACTGGACTGTTTGGCTTGAGTGTTCTCTATAATAGGCAAGAAATTTACTTGTTATACTACGCTGGTCAGACGGCTAACATAGAGTTTTATTTAAAGTCTTCCTTCTCTTGCATAGATGTTATAAGCAAAGTATATCTTAGTTGTCTTTTACGATATCCGCGGCTTAGATAGGGGGTAATAAATTGTAGCCTTATGCCGTCATTATCGTCACAGCTCATATGCGTCCCACTATTGGAGCTCGTATACGTTCTTCCACAATGGGAGGGAAATTGACCTACTATACAACGTTGGTCAGATGGGTTGGTATTTTTTTTTTTATGGGTGGGCTATGGTAAGCGCACGCGCGGTCTAGTCCGTCTGGGGCAATGAAAGGACGGCGCGCGGGAAACGTCACCTACCCGTACCCACGTCACCTCGTTGTTGGGCCGACCACCAGAGCAGATGTGACTTGTCGTCAGTGGTCGGCCCGACGGAATACCCCTTCGGGTAACCTCACCTCTCTACGTCCTGGGACGTCGGTCGCCGTCGCGCGGTCAGCCTCTCTGCGGGTGACGGACAATTCCCCTGTCCGATCACCCGCGGTCTCGGCTAGGGCGCGGCCTCGGCTAGGGCAGACGGGTTCGTATAGGGTTTTATTTCGAATTTTCTGTCTCTTGCATAGATATTATATCCTTTAGTCTTCTTTTACGACGCCTACGGGCACGATATGTTGTTATGATTTCTTACTCCGTCACCACACGGACAACGCCATCACCATATGGAAAATATTATATCATCATCACAGCCCACATACGTCCCACTGTTGGGCTCTTGCCTCCTTCAAAATGGGAGGGAATTTGACCTACTATACCATGCTGGACAGACATGTTGATATAAGGTTTCATTTTCGGGTGACGTGACCGGGGATTAGTCCGTCACCCGCAGAGAGGCCGATCGCGTGAGGAAAGACCGACGTCCTCCCCGAGGGGGAGACGTCGGTCGATGGGAGGGTACCCCAATTAGGGGTATTCCGTCGGGCCGACCACTGACGACAAGTTAACGCTGCTCCAGTGGTCGGCCCAACGACGAAGGCGACGTGGTTTTTGGGTGGGTCGCGGGAGTTGCGTGCTTAAGCCCTTCTGTCGCCCTGGACGGAGTGGTGCGGAGGCGCGCCGACCGCGACCCACCCACAAAAAAAAAAAGGGTTTCATTTTGAATTTTTCTTTTCTTGCACAGATGTTATGTGCATATTATATCCCATAGTCGTTCTTTACTACATTCACGGGCAAAATAGGGAGTGGTGAATTGTAATCTTACTCCGTCACCACACGGCAAAAATATTATATACCACAAATTAATATATTAATATCACAAATACTTCCATGCTATGTTTTTATTTATCAAAAGACTACTTCATTAAAGTCATTTGTTCGTTAGTAAGTAATGTTGTCACCCTCAATTAGGTGATGGAGACCCAATAGAAAGTCTTCAATTTTGCCAATACATGAAAACACACGTAAAGCACTGTTTAATTATATTCATAACACTAGCACTTTTTCTGCACTACATCGCATAAAATACTAACAAATTTATTCAATACTAGCAACCCGCCATCGCTTCGGTATCAGTCGTCTTATCCGCGTAGTACCCGTTCCCGTGGGAATACCGGGTTAAAATATGTCACGCCCTGATATTATAGCTTGCCAATGGTGAAAGAATTTTTCAAATCGGTTTGGTAGTTTAAGCGTGAAAGCGTAACAGACAAACAAACTTACTTTCGTATTTATAATATTAGTAAGGATAAAGCTAAATAACAGCAAAATCTATACCAATAAATAAAATTGGAGTGTCTGTTTGTAATGTCAAAATAATAGGCTTTTTTCATGCTCACACGGTTATTTGCACGACACCTATGCCTAAAATAGCGATTAAAAAATTTTTGTCTCTCTATCTGTCTATTTGTTCCGGGTAATCTTCAAAACGGCTGAACCGATTTCAAAAATTCTTTCACCAATGGAAAGCTATAATATCAGGGCGTAAACTAGGCTATATGTTATCCCGGTATTCCCACGGAAACGGGAACTGCGCGGGTAAAACGACTGTAACCGAAGCGAAGAGAGGCCGGGTTGCTAGTATTGAATATAATTTAACAGCGCTACGTGACACTTTTCAGTTCCTACCAAAACTCGTATCGAAAAGGAGAATAAATATTTCGTAGATTATACCTATACAATATACACCATTTTATAACAACCAATTCACAGTTCCAATTTATTTGCGACAGTTCTATTTCATTTGCTACAATTCCATTTGCTTGTAATAACTTGTTGGCAATTTAAAATCGTTCCACCGCTGAAAGGATTAGCTGGGTGACAATTCTGTTGTTTAACAACTAAATTAAAATTAGAGTATGGCTGTTTTGTACATTTGTACATTCCATTTAAGATGATATTCAATGGAGATAATGTAATGGATAAAATAAAAAAAATACCGTTTTTTTTTGTTTGGGCTACGGTCAGCGCATTCGCTGTCCGTACTAGATGGCGTTGTACAAAATACTAAAACAGGTTATGGTTTCGTTACACAAATGTACATATCAAAGTGTGGCGTTAACGCCACGCCAACGATCACCCTCGCCTATAGATGTTTCACATTAAAAAAGTGTTCCGTGTATTATAGTGTCGTACCTGATATGTTGATCCTTTCCTCATCATAATAGTCGAAGTGTTGTGCGTTTTCATCATCATCATCAGGTAGTAGAGGTTCGGCGGGCAGGCGCTCTGGGCGGCGGCGCGTGGCGTTATGCGCCGCGCTCACGGCGAGCAACACCACCGCCAGCGGGACCACCACCTCCATAGCGACATCACCAGCTCACCTGAAAACATAAACATTACGTTACACTCTTTTAACCGACTTCTAAAAAAGGAGGAGGTTCACAATTCGAATGTTTGTATTTTTTTATGTTTGTTCGCGCATAACTCCGTCGCTTGACAACCGATTTGAAAATTTCTTTTTGAAAATTTTTTTATACTTCCCAAAATTTTTTTTTATACTTCCATGAAAATTTTATCGAAATCAGACAAGCGGTTGTATTTTTTTGAAATTTCAACAAATCTAAAAAAAATATTTGATTTGATTTATTTTTTTGCCAAAAATAATATTTATTTGGGTCAAGCTATCGTATGGTCACACCCAACCTGAGCCATCTGAGGCGATGAAAAGGATGGCGTTCAAACCCCTAACCTGAGTTGAGAGTCCTCAAATTTCATCCAACAGTCGGAGTAAAGTTGTCATATGCGGCCAATAATTATAGTCGCCTATTTTCTAGCTATTTATAGATCTAAAGATAGCTATTATCTTTCTCTATTTTCTAGCTATGTATATAACTACTAGCTGACCCAACAGACGTTGTTCTGCTCAAATAAAATAAAAAGCAATCGCTATCAGCTCCACCTATCGGGTCCAATTGTGAATTTAAACCATTCTCGAATCCCCAAATTTTTTGTGTGTGTTCACACATACAAAAAATTTCATCATTATCGGTCCAGCCGTTTAGGAGAAGTTCAGTAACATACACGCGTACACAAGAAATATATACTCGTATATTAAGATATTTGTTCATCAAATTTTAATTATGCTTTTCATATGTTTGTTCGACCAGTGGTGTAAACTAACGTGTTTGTAAACTAGCGAAGTGGAGTTCTGAGTTGAGAACATAATTATGTTATTCTGCTGCCTTGAACTACGAAATCATAAAAAAGCCTTATATGCATTTAGTTATACTTCTGAAGCACTTTCTGGAACAAAGACGCGAGACCACAAAAGAGAGAAAAGTTAATAAGGGATAATCGTCATTATCGTTAAAGCTGATGTGCCTTTAAAAATTATTATTCAAGTGAAAATTTAATCTATTATAACTTTTTAACCAAAGAAGAGGCTTTTCCGACTCAGATCACAAAGAGCAAGTGTTTATTCTGTCACCATACTGAGTTTTAAATATTTACAGGTAATATGGGTATAGTTAGGGACACGAAAAAAGTATCGATACTTTTGGGTATCGAGTACTTGTCTTTTGATACCGATACTTTTGTACTCGAGACTTTTACTGAATGAGTACTTTTAGGCAGGTATCGTATCGAACAAATTGTAGAAAGTATCCATATTAAACTTGATCTTAAGGCATGATCTCATGTTTATGGTAACGCCATCTAGGTAAAGCGTAACAAACCTTCTAAAAAGTGGCTCGACATTATTTTAATCGGAACACAGATGGACAAATTCCTAAAAAAAAGCTCATCACAACCTGGATTCTAGGAAAAGTACTCAGTACTAGATACTTTGGAGTATCGATACTTTTGTTTCGATACTTTATTGAGTACGTTACTTTTTCTTCGATACTACTTATGAGTACAGTATCGATACTTTTGTTTCAATACTTTATTGAGTACGATATTTTTTCTTCGATACTACTCATGAGAACAGTATCGATATTTTTGTTTCGATACTTTATTGAGTACGATACTTTTTCTTCGATACTACTCATGAGAACAGTATCGATACTTTCGTTTCGATATCGTGTCCCTAGGTATAGTATCCGTCTGGTGACGGAATAAGAATACAATTCACCATTCCCTTACTTACCCTTGGATGTTGTAAAAGACGATTGAGAGATATAATAACAACTACAATAGAAAGAAAACTTTAAATAAAACCCTTTAACAAACTATAATGAGTATTGATTATTACAGATTATATAAAAACCTTTTTTTTAATTACTGTAAACAATTAGCGTTTTTTTTATCTTTGATTGCCAACCTGTCGGACCAGCGTGGTATGGTAGGTCAATATTCCTCCTATAATGGAGAAGGCTCGAATTCAGCTCATGCCGAGATGATGATGTTAAAGATAGATATACAAGTTGGTACATTTGTGTGATGACGGAGTAAGAATACAATTCACCACTCCCTATCTTGCCCGTGGATGTCGTACAAGACGACTAAGGGATATAATACGCATATAACATCTATGCAAGACAAGGACAACTCGAAATAAAGCCCTATACCAACCTGTCTGACCATGCTAGTGAGACAGGTTGGTATAGGGTCAATTTCCCTCCTATTATAAAGAAGGCTCGAGCCCAATAATGGTACGTATATGAGCTGAAATGATGAAAATGATGAATGATATTAAATATATGCATATTATATCCTTAAATATCTGGTTGACCGAGCTTCGTTCGGAATATTTTTATCGAATTTATTTAGATATATCATCATCATCATCATCATCTTGCTCTTATCCCAATTACTTGGGGTCGACGCAATATGTCATCTGTTTTGACATATTGCAAAAAGTTTCGGCAATGACTTTTATGACCGGCCGCCTGCCTGACGTCAACCCTCCTTGGGAATGTAATCGTTGACCCAAATGGTACCAGATGGAGTTGGTCCGGGTCAATCTAGGGCTCTTAGTTGTCTTTTACGACACCCACGAGCAAAGCAAGGGTTGGTAGTATTCGAAGCCGCTACCACACAGCACAATTTATTTAGATATATATTAATAAAAAATAAATAATGGAAAATATATAAAAAATTACAAAAAGAGAATAATAATAACACCGAGATTCGAACTGACGCTGTTTGGATGCCACTAAACTCAAAATTAAAACCGGTCGTCTCCCCAACTGAGCTATCGTAATTCATGACATTGACAACGAAATTTGAATTCATATTCTTAAAATTTAATGTCATTATATTGTTTTACTAAAAACACGGACAAAACAACATTTTCTATAAATAAAACCTAGCTAGATCGATTTTTTGGACCCGAAACCTCTAGTTTGCCAAGTTTCAACAAAATTATTGCAGCCGTTTCAGAGATCCTGAGTATATATATATACAAGAATTGCTCGTTTAAAGATATAACTCGTCCTACACGCACCCATCAGAAAAAGGTCTGATATATTGTATTCTTCCTTCGTCATCACACAGAAAGCAAAAAATTAATAACACTAGCACAAATATTTCCTTCGAAATTCCATAACTATATCGTCATGCATGTATTTTTGTGTTTATTTACTCGTGGCTTAAATACAATATCGTGTTATAGGTAAGGTAGGTAGGCTGTTTTAAAGTGTGAATTAACTAGAACATAAAAAGAAAATATAATATTCTAGATACTGAACACGAAAACCTGTTGATTTAATGTTAAAAGTATCGTTTCTACGCATATTATGGAAATATATTTACTTTTTATAAGCGAATACAATTTCACGATTTCAATGAAAAAATAACTTTCTATGTAGTAACGGAGATATATAAAAGTATGTTCGTAAGAATATAATTCTGTGTTGACACGGAATAAGAATACAATTCACCACTCCCTATGTTGCCCGTGGGTCGCAAAAGACGATTAAGGGACACACAGACTTTATACCCCTCAGTGGTTACGACATTGGTTACGACAGTGGTTACGACGCCTAATGCCGCCCTAGCCGAGGCCGCGCGTGACTGGACCGGGGGTTGAGACCGTCACCTGCAGAGAGGCTAACCGCGAGACGGCGACCGATGTTCCTGAGGGGAACGTCGAGAGGAGAGGAGGGGTTTTCCGTCGGATCGACCACTGACGACGAGTCACCTTGCTCCAGTGGTCGGCCCAACGGCGAAGGCGACGTGGCTACGGGAGGGTCATGGGGCCGCGCGCCGCCCCTCCATTACCCCGGATGGAGGCGGCCGGCGGGTGCGCTGACTATGGCCCACTCCTAAAAAAAAGTGATTACGATATCCACTGCGAGATAGGGAGTGGTGAATTGTATTCTTACTCCGTCACCACACGGATAACTAGATTGGTATTGTAGGTCCCCCTTCTATTATGCAGGAAGTTTAATCCCATTAGTGGGACATATAAAATCTAAGATGGTACAAAATACCTAGGTAATGTAGCTCATTCGCGTGGTAATAATTCAGTCGGTTTTAAGGACTCTTACGAGAAAATAACGGGCACTGGCAGTGACGAATTTAGGCTTTTTGCCGCCCTAGGCCCAGTTTATCGCGCCGCCCTTAATATTAGTTTTTTTTTTATTAATTTTGATCCAATATTTTTATTTCTACCAAATAATAAGTATGAAATGCAAAATACAGAAGCTTTAGTTTCTGAATAAATTAACCACTCACGGCGTTGAATCTAGACATTTTTCAATGTACTAAAACTGTCTGAGAGACTGTCTTTAATTTTTTTCGTCTCTGAAATTTTGGCATTTCGAAAATTTTGCCGCCCCTCAAATTATGCCGTCCTAGGCCCGGGCCTCACTGGCCTCGGCGTAAATCCAGCACTGGGCGCTGGTCTATTTGTAATAAAATACTATACGATCTCCTATACGATTTGAAATGATAAAAATTAATAATATTTCTGTACTATATATTCTATAAAGAAGCTGCTCGAGTATTTTATGAACACCGAACCAAATCTACCGAATTTGGAAAAATAACATTTTGGCTGTAGTTTGTTTTTGTGATGTAGAGATTCGCTAAGGATGTTACAAAATTTAACCCCAAATGCGGTGGTGAGTTTTGTAATAAGGAAACGTCATTCACTGTCTTCTCTTCAGTAAAAACAAATAAACACGTTTTGAATTTGTAAATTTTCATCCAGTAAGGGTAAAAAAAAGGACTAAACATTGCGATGATTTTACTTGATATCTTATTGATTTCAGAATTAGCACAAGTAAGTCCTAGATAGCACCATACTTTTATGATATAAAAACTAACTAAACATTAATATTCTGAAAATCGGCCCCTCAGAGGTTATTATTCCTTTCAGCGTGTAAAATAAGGGGTGAATTTTGCTTTTATATTTTTCACCCTACAGTACAAAAAATTTAAATTCATATTTAATGGAATTACAACATGATTTCTATTCGGACGAAGTCGATCGCTAAAGCTTACACATTTATAAAAGGAATTGAGGTAAATCCTTTGTTTTATAATGTCTGTTACTTAATTAAATCTAAGGACATGTAAATATAATTTATATTCTATAAGCAGGACAAAATAAGTAGGTTATGACCTATTTTATAATCGTTTGTAATACAAATATCATGAAATTAACATAACTTGGGTCTGTATATGTTTATAATATTATTTATTTGTTAAATATATAATTTACATTATCATAAAATTAATCATCAGCGTAGAATCACCGTCGCTACATTCTGAGAGGCAATCATCTCATGAAAGGAAGCGGTGGATCGTGCGGGGGACAAATTCCTCTCGACCAGGGAATAATCCGTCACCCATAGAGAGACTGACCGTGTGAGGGTGATGCCCCAGGAGTACGACAGGAGTACGACAGGAGTAGGACGGTATCCCACTGGTCTGGCCACAGACGACAAGGAACTCGGTACCGATGGTCGGTCCAATGGCGAAGGGGTGGGTACCACACTTGCGTCACCTAGGGATGTGAAAAATAATCGATTTTTATATTAATCGACTATTTTTTTGTAATAATCGATTATCTAAATAATAAAAATCGGTTTAAAAGGAATTGATTTTTTTATATTAAAATTAATCGATTATAGAATCACTATTATAGAATCAGATTACCTAAAAAAAGGTCATCTCACGATACTGCCAGGAAAAGTGCTCGATCAAATGTTAGTGTTTCATTTAGAAAATGAATCTTATTTCCTAAAAAAGAAAAAAGGTCATCATAATCGTATTAGGAGAAAAATTTAAAAAAGAACTATGAATATTAAATTGATCGATTTTTGCAAATAGATTTATTTTAAAGAAAAATAATCGATTATTTATTAATCAATTTTTTTCTCTACAAGTCACATCCCTAGCGTCGCCCTAGAGGAATTGGACGGTGGGTGTACTATTCACAGCTCGCTCGTGAAGTAAAGAAGAGTAGAATCACCGACATAGTCCGAGGAATTGTACGTTGAAAGTGTAATGGGCAGGCCATATCGCTCATCGAGTCGACCGAGTCTAAAAATTCGATTATTTTTTTAAGTGTATCGAAAATACTATTTGGGTTGATAAAAATAATGCAATTGACATTTAAATATTTTTCCGTGTGATGACGGGGTAAGAATATAATTCATCAATCTATCTTACCCGTGGGGGTAGGGCCAGATTAATCCTATCAGGGCCCCTAGGTAGTGCAATTCTCAGGGCACGTTCCGTTAACCCTTTTTCTTACTTTATACGATATATATTTTCTATTACAAAAGTTGATTAGATTGACTCCTTTGGTATTCTGTTAGTTGAATCGCTTATTACAATAATATTCCTTATGATCTTGACTTGATGATACAGAATCGCCCCACATGCCTGAGACCCATTTCTTTTTATTTTCACTTTGGAATTTTCTAATTCATAAACAATTAGTATGCGAAAAACGTTTATAAATATTCGTAAAGGAAATAAAATTCTGTGTAAAAAAATATAGAACGAATTTCCTATTGACCTGAAAAATATAATACTGATTTAGCTACAGCGAAAAAAAAATGTTAATTGGTTTTGATTCAACATTGATTTCAATTTTAAACATGAATAACTTTTAAACAAGAAAAAATTTTGTTAAAAATATAAAACAGATTTTTTGTTAAGAAATATAACTCATAGTTATTCAGCATACTTTGGATAGGGTTGCCACTCATACTTTATTACAAAGTATTGTGATTTATTTCATATAAGATGATTACTTTAGGATTTATTATGGAGTACAAAGATACTGTTTAACAGCGATAGTTATTGAAATTTGTTAACAATAATTTAAAACCTCTTTTAAAGCAAAATGATATAGTAAATCGTACTTTATTTGGGACTTATTTTCATTCATTAACTATAACTATATATTAACATACTTTATATGCACAAATAAGGTGGCAACCCTATGGTTATGCTCCGAATTTATCTACGTAATAAAATCCGGAATAAGGAAAGCCGTAGAAGAACTTGTGTAACCGATATAGCCTGAAGTATTAGCATGCCGAAGTTGCAAGTCACACCGTGCGTCGTGTAGACAAATCGGACGATAACGTATAGAATTTCCCCTCCACTAGGTACACTCATGACGTTAAGAAAAGAGAACTAGCTGACCCAATAGATGTTGGTCTATTCAAATAAAATAAAAGTAATTCTCCTTGAAATCGACAGCAGCGCCACCTACCGGGTCCAATTGTGAATCTAAACCATTCTCGAATCCCCTTGAATACACGCAAAAAAATTCGTCTACATCGGTCCAGCCGTTTAGGAGGAGTTCAGGGACACATACGTACACAAGAAATTTATATACATATAAATATTGGTGAATGCAAACATTGCAAAACGGGTTGAGAGCCCTCGGCGCTCACCCACCAGTCTGGGTAAAGTTGTCACAGCCATCTGAGGCTAACAACTAAGGCACACACAAAAAAAAAAAAACATTGCAGGACCACGCTATGGTCCTGCAATGTTTGTATTCACCAAACGGTACGTTTCCAGCGATGATTCCTTCAGAATTACTACTGATGTGTTGCCCGAGCACTATCATATGTCATTCTATAAATTAAGTTTAAGAAGAGCACTTTTTACACGTTAGGCCGTTACCCCTGCTTAGCTGTGCCCTTAGTATTGCAAAGGTCCATGCGCGGCAGTATTATTTACTATTAAGTGTACTGCTTGCTCGTTTGCTGACATCAGCAATAAAAAAAAATCGGTCAAGTGCGAGTCGGACTCGCGCATGAAGTGTTCCGTACCATTGATTAGATAAACAAATGCCTCCCTATTGCCATTATCGATATTGAGCAAAAAAGGGTAAAAAATCGCGTTTGTTGTATGGGAACCCCCCTTAAATATTTGCTTTATTTTGTTTTTAGTATTTGTTGTTATAGCGGCAACAGAAATACATAATTTGTAAAAAATTCAACTGTCTAGCTATCGCAGTGCTTGAGATACAGCCTGATGCCAGACAGACGGTCGGACAGACAGCGAAGTCTTAGTAATAGGGTCCCGTTTTTACCCTTAGGGTACGGCACCCTAAAAAGACTTTCTATGGTGGTATACGTCAAGTCACCTCTGCTCTGGTGGTCGGCAACGAGGTGACGTGGGTACGGTTGGGTTATGGGCCCGCACGCCGTCCTTTCATCGGACGGACTGGACCGCGCGTGCGCTTACCATAGCCCACCCATAAAAAAAAAGAAAAAAATGGTGGTATACGTGGTATTCAGGTAAATAAGTGGGTGTGAAACATCGATATAATTTTCTACAAGTATATATGCATAAAAGAACAGATTATGACAGGAACTAATATGACATAAAGTATTAATAAAATATTATGATTTTTTCCAGAAAGTGATGATTTTTATTCAATAAACATTTATTTTCATTCGTATACACTGTATGTGTTTAGGTTAATAATTTATTTTGAGCTCACTAGATGGCGTGTACAAAATTCTAAAACAGGTTATGGTTTCGTTATAAATGTACATTTCCAAGCGTGGCGTTAACGCCATGCCAACGATCAGGGCCACCCTCGCCTATTGCTCGCTTATCGATGTTTCACATCAATAGGTAATGGATATTGATTGGCCTGAATATAGGAATTTAGAATGTTTATGTTAAATTATAATATAAATGAAATATGTAATTGATAGTAGAAGTGGTTATTAAACAAATTGTACATGTTATTAAATTATATTAGCCAATTATAATTTTGTGTTTGTTACGGACTAAGTCACGCAATACTCGTGTTATAATTAACGTGACCACACGTTCCGTTGTTAAAGTGACAGGCTGTTTGTCCCGTTGCTCTCAGTTATAACAAATATCCTATATTTGCAAATAGATCAGAAGATTATTTCTTATACTAAAACGGAATTGTAAATGTGTATCAACTACATTTAATTATTTTTCAAGTGACACTTTTTTACAACCATATTTAACTTTACTTTGTTTTAATATATTTATGCCAATAATCTAACACGCGCATGAGGGTAATTTTTTTACAGATGAAAAGCAATTTAGTGACACGAAAATGTGGTTTGAAACGTTTTTGTCCAAGAAGAGGAAGTAGGCGACCGAGACCGATTGAGAGAGAGTTAGAAAGGGAGAACATAGAACGAAGCACATAGTCATGGTGCGAGAGTAGGGAGCAAGCGAGTGAGAAATATCGAGAGAGAGAGAGAGAAAGAGAAAGAAAGTGAAATTGACATACCCCCGCTATTATATGCGTGTTATATCATTTACCCATCTTTTACAGCACACAGGCAAGATAGAGGGTGGCAGAATTGTATTTTTACTCCGTCACCATAAATATAGTCATAACACGGTAGAATAATGAAAAGCAAGTCCAAATATAGTTTCAAAGGCCTGTAACCCAATCCACGATAAAACTTAGCTAAAGAAATATAAAGTGAACTCACTAATTGGAGGGGAGTCTTGAAGAAAACGCTCCCTGTTCAAAGTGCCCCGCGACAATTTATACAGAACATAAAATGTTTTTGGCTGTGCGGAATAGGTTACACTTTTGAAACAAAGAATAGTTTAGTTCGCTGTTTTGATTATTTAGATATTAATCTTATTTATCCATCCGTCCATCAGCCTGTAAGCGTCCCCTGTTGGAACTTGGCCTCTCCACAAAAATGCCACTCCGAACTTTCAATTCAAATCATTTATTCTGCATAGGCCCCTTGAGGGCACTTACATATTGTCAAATTTATACATTGTTTGAACACAATACAATATCTACCACCGGATCGGAATGCGGCCACAAGCTGAGAAGATCCGGCGAGAAACTCGGCAGGCTGTCATTTTTTTACCATCTTTTGAATAAAATTATACGTATACAACATATAGTCTTAGCTCCAGTGTGATGCCCTTCGAGATAGGATATAGCTATTTTTTTTAAAATTTAGTTTAAATAAAAAAGGAAAGGCAATCATGGTTGAACCAGATCCCACAAGCAGCACCCGATCACGAGCTAACTACTAGAGCAGCCATTACCACATGCAGCCATTACCACTACTAGAGAAACTGTCCTATATTACCTGCATCCAACGGTTCTTTGTGCCTTTTAAAATGTCGTCAGTCCACCCAGTAGGCGGTCGCAGCGTTGTCTAATTCGTCCAATGGTATCAGTGATGTGGCCTGTCCAATGCAACTTGAATATGATTATTCTTATTCATCATCATCTTAGCCCATATAAGTCCCCCTGTTGAGATCAGGCCTCCTCCACAATGGAAAAAACATTTACCTACTACATCGCGCTGATCAGACGTGTTGGTCTATACCAACTAACCCGAGAGAGAATAAACTACCAACTAACCCGAAAGAGAATAAAAACCCGACACAGAACCCTATGTTCTATGTCGGGTTTTTATTCTCTTGCATAGATATTATCTGCTAAATAAAACGCTATCCAACCCGTCTAAGTATAGTATGTGCACTTCCCTTCTGTTGTAGAGTCCAGGAGGGTCGAGCTCAGCTGAGGTACGTATATCAGCTTAGTTAGCAATGGCTAGGCTACTAGTGCTATGCTAGTTGTGACTAATATTATAGATGCACATAGCATAGAAGTTCAGATACCAACCTATTGGGTCAGTGTCGTGTATTCCAATCTAACGCAGGACAAACACTTTGTGCGATCCAAATATTGTTGTTATGAGTCTGAATGTAATTTGTGTCCGTTAATTATATTACGGGGGAGGCAATGCAAGAATTATTTCCTTAATGGAGGCTCTTGTTTTAAATAAATAAAAAATTTGAAAGTTTGTAAAGATGTTTAAATTTTTCTATCACGCAAAAAATATTGAACATACTTTGATGAAAACTGGTACATAAATAGACCATTTTCTGGATTGACAGATTTTTTTTTGGGGTGGGTTACGGTCGGCGTACTCCTGGCTCCACTCCGTCCGGGGCGACAGAGGGGCGTAAGCACGCACACCCGTAACCCACCCGTCACGTCGCCTTCGTCGTTGGGCCGACCACCGGAGCCGGGTAACTTGTCGTCAGTGGTTGGATTGACACATAGCATACTTTTTATTCTGTTAATATGTTCCTTTGATATTCAACTTTATTTATTAACTGTATTCGGATAAAATTTAATCATGTTGGCTGAAGCTGGTGTCTAATAATGGAAGCTGATAACCTGATGGAGATAAAGACATGGTTTGATGAAGATATACGTTAAAATAAGGTTTTAACTCATGAATATCGTAATCCAGCCGTGTCCTCGATAGGGTGAGCCAAAGGTTTTAGAGTTGTATGTATTTTTGAATGATGTATCATAAAAAAAATAAAAACAAAAAAATGTCTATAAATTAAAAAATAAATTAAGGGGTGGACCTGGACCACTCTTAACATTTAGGGGGATGAAAAATAGATGGTGACCGATTCGCAGACCTACCCGATATGCACACGAAATTTTATGAGAATCGGTCGAGCCATTACGGAGGAGTTTAATTACAAACATCATGACACGAGAATTTTATATATTAGATATTCTCTGTATATTTATTTACAAGACATGTAGGAGTGTCGATATTTCTTTCTTATATTTCTTACGTTATACAAAAATATTTTTTAACAAAAATATTATATAATTATTTCTGATATTTACGCTGAGTATTACATTATAAATAAAATAATTTTTACGGATTCTATCGCGTTTGTATCTGATTTTTAAAGGCTTTTATTTAACTTAGCCTGTTAGTATGTTAGTATGGGACAAATCTTGCGAGTTAAATTAGAACCACTTGCTGTCGTTAGATTAGGTTGAAATTTGGTTTACTTACGTAACTTCGGTGATAATAGAATAATATGGTATCATGAAGCTGGTCTCAAGAAGGCGTCGGAAGGTGGCCATAGGAACTCCTAAACTAAACAAAATAAAACCGTCGAGCTTGGATTCGTTTGAATAGTTTTGACAAGCACTTTTTCTTCGTTGTAGAGCATTTAAATAAAAGCTAGTTTAAAAAAAAAATAACATTTTATTAATTGCCTTTTTTTTTTTTTTATTGCCAGCGGTGGCAAACGAGCAAGCAGCACACCTGATGGTAAGTGAAACTGCTGCACATGGACCTTTGCAATACCAGGGGCACAGCCAGGCCGCTGCCTACCGTGAAGGAAATACTCTTCTTAAACCTCGTTTAAAGAAGGAAATGTCATAGCGCTCGGGAAACACAGCAGCAGGTAGTTCATTCCAGAGCTTGCACGTACGTGGGAGAAATGATCGCTGGAAACGTACAGTTGAAGACCATAACGTTTCTAGGTGAAATGGATGAACCCTGCTACGATGTCGAGTGGTACGTTGGTAGAATGGTGACGGTGGTACCAAGTCAAACAGTTTCTTGGAGCATTCCCCGTGAAAGAGTCGGTAGAGTACACAGAGTGACCCAAAGTCTCTCCGCTGCTCCAGCGACTCCAATCTGTCCGTAAGATTGGGATCCCCGACCATTCGAACAGCCCGTCTTTGCAGGGAGACAAGTGGGTCTAGCTGATATTTGGGCGCACCTGCCCAGAGATGTGAGCAGTACTCCACATGAGTACGAACCTGTGCTTTGTATAGCATAAGACGCTGTCTCGGTGTGAAGTACCGCCTGGCTCTGTTCAGGACGCCCAACTTTTTGCTTGCCAATTTGGCTTTGTCCTCCAAATGACTCCCAAACTGGACTTTGCTCGATATTTTGACGCCGAGAATCCCAATACTCTCAGAAATTGGGAGAGTTACTCCTTGGAACTGAGGCGCCATGACAAACGAGTCCTTCTTTGCAGTGAACGCGCAAACTTGTGTCTTTGTGGGGTTGAACTGGACTAGGTTCCGTTCACCCCATTCCGAGGCCCGCCCCAGAGAGCGCTCGACTTCAGACACAAGTTGAACCCTTCTTTCCTGAGTACTCCGAGTTATATTCCGTTGCTCAGTGTACCGCTCATCACCCGTACTGTCATCCGCATAGCAACGCATACTCTCGATAGAGAGCATGTCATTGATATGCAGGATAAACAACGTCGGGGAGAGCACCGAGCCTTGTGGTACACCAGCATTAATGGTCATGGTATCGGAGCAGGAGCCATCTACGACGACTTTTATACTCCGACCATCCGAGTACTCCGAGTTATATTCCGTTGCTCAGTGTACCGCTCATCACCCGTACTGTCATCCGCATAGCAACGCATACTCTCGATAGAGAGCATGTCATTGATATGCAGGATAAACAACGTCGGGGAGAGCACCGAGCCTTGTGGTACACCAGCATTAATGGTCATGGTATCGGAGCAGGAGCCATCTACGACGACTTTTATACTCCGACCATCCAAAAAGCTGGCAATCCAATTACAGAGTCCCTCGGGGATTCCGTAAGATGGTAGCTTCGATAGAAGTGCCCTGTGCCAGACCCTATCGAACGCCTTTGCGATATCTAGGCTGAACGCCAGCGCCTCACCCTTGCCCTCCAAGGCCTCTGCTCAACGGTGTGTGAGGTACACAAGAAGATCACCAGCCGACCGACCATGACGAAAGCCGTATTGGCGATCACTGATAAGCTGGCGATCCTCAAGGTACTGCAGAAGCTGGCGGTTTATAACCTTCTCCATTATCTTGGAGAGCAAGGATGTTATCGAAATTGGCCTGTAATTCGATGGGTGAGACCGGTCTCCCTTTTTAGGGATCGGGTGGACATGGGCTACCTTCCACGAAGACGGAACCCTATTAGTAGCGTAGGAAAGTCGGTATAGGCGCGTGAGGATGGGAGTCAATTCAGGGGCGCACGTCTTTAGTACCACTGCAGGGATGCCATCCGGTCCACTCGACTTATGGACGTCTAAAAGCCGCAGCTCCTGCCTAACCGCTCGCTGCGTGATGCGGATTTCGGGCAGTGAGCTTTCACACCGTGGGATGGTAGGTGGTGTGGCAGCTCCGGCATCCAAAGTCGAGTTACAGGCAAAGAATTGCCTCCACGTATAGAATACCTTAACACCTTAACAATAGTCTTGACAAGCACTTTTTCTTCGTATTAGAGCATTTATATAAAAACTAATTACTAATTAATATCTATATATTAATAGTAATACGTAAAGGAAAAACTTTGTACCCCTTTATAAGAAAATTTCGGCCATGGACAACTATGAATTTTGTCCCAGTGAGAATTTATTGAGAAGAACCGCATAAAACTAAAATCTGATATAATAATGCATTGGAAATACATTAAATTCATAAAAGAAATCATTACGCACACTACCATGCAATCGATACACACACAGACACATGTCTACCCTATTGTTTATGGTTAGTCTCGATCTGAATGTCAAACAATCATGATAACAATTTCTTACAGGACACTGGCAATAGTTGCTGATGGGGAATGTCGGCAGATTGCCATTAAAAAAGAAAAAAAAAATTTCTCACAGATATTAATTTGTAATATTAGTTATTAGTGTAATACGACCTACCTACCTACCTACCTGATGGATTGCCATACTAATATTATAAATGCGAAAGTAAGGATGTTTGTTTGTTTGTTTGTAACGGTTTCACGCTTAAACCACTGAACCGATTTCAAAAATTCTTTCAGCAATGGAAAGCTATAATATCAGGGAGTAACATAGGCTACATTTTATCCCGGTATTCCCACAGGAACGGGAACTACGCCGCGGGTAAAGCGACTGAAACCGAAGCGAAGCGAGGGCGGGTTGCTAGTATACATATATACTATTAAAAAGAAAATTGTGTAGCAAAAAATAAATTTAAATTTATTATGGTCGCATTTTGACCACTCGGCGACCACTAGTTTTATTAATTGTCCCCACGTATCGAACACCTTTTAGCGTGCATTGTCACGGGCGGAGTGTATTCGAAACATCGCTGCATCGGCCAATCAAAAATCAAACACAAACACAATACGTTCCGTAAAAATAGTTTTATTTATAAAAATATTTTATTATAATATTATTATTACTATGAATATTAATATTATTATCCTTCCCTCCATTGTAGTTGAGTGGAGTGATGGCGGCTCTAGTGCTTTAAGCGTGCTCGGGTGCCGCTTACGGGCTCTGGTTCAGCCATAATATTTTGCATTATATTTGAGAATTATATTATAATGTAGTTCGAAGTATTTTCGATGCATATTTTTGCACGTAATTTTATTAAAAAGGAATTAGTATTAGTAAAAAATAGACAAACCCGCTGAGTTTCTTGCAGGATCTTCTCAGTGCGGTCGCAATTCGATGCGGTGGTAATTTGAGGTAAAATGTAAAAAATAATAATATTTGAGTGGCCCTGCAGGGTTTGGGCATAAAAAATGATTTGAATTTACTTTATTTATCGTCATTGGCAAGATAAATAATCTGTATGAGTCTATATACAAAATAGTGTTTGTAATATTCGTCGTCTCGGCTCATACTCGTACCACTGTTGGGATCGAGCCTCCGCCCAATAGAGGGACATTGACCTACTGTATCATGTTCAGCAGACATATTGGTATAGGTTTTTCTTTCGAGTTTTCCTTCTCTTGCCTATGCAAGCAACATCTATTGTTATAAGCATATTTTATCCTTTAGTCGTCTTTTACGACATCCACGGGGAAGATAGGGAATGGTGAATTGTATTCTTACTCCATCACCACACAGAGCTTTGTAAATGGAAATTTGTAATATTGTTTGTATCAAATATAAATGTTATTAAATTAGATAATTTATACCGACACAAGACAAATGTACGTTCGCCATGAATTTGAAAACAGCTGGTGTTATAGTCGCTTATATAAGATAATTTTAATAAATCTTTGAAAGTGATTTTCATCCTTTTCTGAAGGCCAATTTAATTTAAAATTATACACACTTATCAATAAATATGTGTCCGCTGTAGCAAACCGTAATCGAAAACATTTGACGCACCTCTAACGTATCGTATTGGTGTTGATATAACTAATAACGGCTATCAGATATCAAGGTAGAGAAAAACTAACAATGATGTGACGCTGTCAACTAACAATATCCTAGTAATAATTGGTTTCATGCAGTGATTCCCATTTCGCTATGTTGTTAACCGAATGATTACTAATAAGTCTAATAACCAGAATAATTATGTTATCTGTCTCTTTCTAGGAGATTCCTGATGTGCAAAACAAAGAGCGGTTATTGGCTAGCGGCTAACAAGCAACATTTCACGAATACTGATATAAACAAAAAACGCTCTTATTTTTATTCGATTATGACTTGACTATCATAAACTTTGGTAAATCAAACTGTAATGGAAAGAAGTTGTTTCTCGTTGCTATCTTATGCTATTAAAATTGTTAATTAAAGTTTGAGATATGAAAGGTTATATAATCTCAAAACCCTGTTTGATACCGATATACAGCAACGGTTATCGATATCGGTATTGGCGCTTGATATTGGTTAGTAACCTTTGCCAGAAATAGGTAGGTAGTGATGCCCATGTCTACTTATCAAGGATCGATGATAATCCAATAATTTAAATAGTTGTATATATATTAGTTGAAATTTTCACTCGACTTTTGTCGGATTTTTATAAATACCCCGTCCCGTTGCCTACGGGAAAAGAGATATCTATATCCCCACTCTATTTCTTGTGTGTTGTGTGCGTGTTGTTGGTGTGGCTCTGCGGCCTCTTCCTCTTGTCCTGCCCTGTCGTGTGTTTGGATGCGTTGTTTGTTGCGTGTCTGTTCTGTGTGTGTGGCTTTCTTCTTGTGTTGTATGCGTAATTTGTGTATTTGCTGTGTTCTGTGTGTGAGCTGTCTGATTGCCTCTTCTGCCTCTTTCTCCACTAACTGTTTCTGGTATGTCAGGTGTTGTGTTTGTATGCTGGGTGTTTGCTGTTAACTGCGTATTTTCTGAATATTGGGTGTTTAGTGTTTGTTGTTCATTCTGTGCGGGTTCTTCTTGTGTGTTTGCGTTATTTACAAACACTGTATCTCCTAAGACTTTACTAATTATGGTTGTTGAGTGTATGGCTGCCTGTTTTTGAAGTATGGTTATATCTATTGTGGTGTTTAATTTTTCTAAATATGTATTTATGCTTTTTGCTACTACTCCTGTTGCTCCTACGACTATTGGGATAACAGCCGTTTGTGTGTTCCACAGACGACTGATTTCTGTTTTCAAAAGGTGATATTTACTTAATATTTCTATCTCTTTAGCTCCGATGTTGTAGTCTGACGGTACCGATATATCAATTAAAAATGTTTTATTATTTATTTTATCAATGTAAATTAAGTCTGGTCTATTGTGTGTCACGGTAATGTCAGTCTGTACAGGCGTTTCCCACATGATTTTAGTTGTGTCGTTTTCTTTTACTTGGGGCTGAATCATGGTTTCTTTCCACCATAAGGGTGAAACTTCTATTTTGTGCTTTTTTGCGAGACACCAGTAGACGTATTGTACAAGATTATTATGCCTTTTGACATAATAAGTGCCTGCCAATTTTTCGCACCCGGAGATGATATGTTGGGCTGTTTCGTCTTTTACGCGACAAAGTCTGCACTTTCCATCCACTGCTGTTCTTAGTGTGTCCCGCTGGTGTTGTAATGTCATCACTGCCTGATCTTGTATTGCAAATACTGCAGAAACTATTCCCGGTGATATGTGTTGTTTATTGATCCATTTGAAAGAGAGTTCTGTGTTTATGTTGGCCTGATCTAATACTTTTTTAGGAAATTGTCCGTGCAACTGCTTAGCTCGCCATGATGTGTTTTGTGTTTTAACTATTGCCTGTTTTATCTCTATGTCTGTGTGTAAATTATCTTGTGGTAAGTGTAATTCTTGTTCTATTTCTCGTGCTTCCTTTATTATTGAATATTTATCCCTATTAATGTCATGTTGTACTATTGCCTTGATCATGTCATCGAATTCCATCTTCAAATATTGTTTATATTTAACTATTTGTGATTTGTACATATATTCTATGTTTATCAAGCCCCTTCCGCCTTGTGCTATCGGTAGGTATAGTCTTTCGACTTCTGCTTTCTGTTGGTGTGCTTTTTTAATTGCTAGTAGTTTTCTGGTTTTCGTATCTATTTTCTTTAAATCGGTGATTTTGTAGTTTATTATTCCAAATGAGTAGAGTAATACTGGTATTGCATATGTGTTTATTCCTTTTATAATATTGCGGGCGTTGAGGTGTGTTTGTATTAGTTTTTTAACTCTTTTAATGTATTCTTTAGTTATTTGTTCTCTAATTTTGCTGTGTTCTATTTTTCCTGATTCGTGTATTTCCAGATATTTATAACTATCTCCTACTTCCAGCTCCTTAAATTTCTCCTGAGTTAATAGAATATGTCCTTCCCCAGTTACAGTACTTCTGTGACCTGCCCTAATATGAATTACGTTACATTTATCCAATCCAAATCGCATCCCTATGTCGCTAGTAAATATCTCTACACTGTCTAACAAAACTTTAAGATTACTTTTATTATTTGCGTAAATTTTGAGGTCATCCATATAAACTAAATGATTTATCCAGAAACTATCCTTGAGTTTGTATCCTTTCAATTCGTATTTATTAAGTATAAAAGAAATAGGATTTATTGCTAAACAAAACAGTAATGGTGAGAGAGTGTCGCCTTGGAAGATGCCGCACTTAATATAAATCGGTTCAGTAGTTATCGACTCATGAGAGCCCCGAGCTGTCATTATCACCTTTCATGCTGGCATTGACCACTTCAGAAAGCTTTTGATCACAGGTGGACATTTATAGATATCAAGTACTTTGAGTAGCCATTCATGGGAAACGGTATCAAAAGCTTTCTGATAGTCAATCCACGCCATACTCAGATTCTTTTGGGCTTGATGTGCGTCCTCCAGTATTGCCTTATTTACCATCAAATGATCTTTGCACCCTCTAGCTCCGCGTCGGCATCCTCTTTGTTCTATTGCCATTATATTATTTGAATCGCAGTGGCTGTACAGTATATCTGCTAAAACTGACGTTAATAATTTGTATATACTAGGTAAACATGCTATTGGTCTCCAATTTTTTGGTTCTTCTGTGTTGCTATTTTTTGGTATCAATATAACCTGGCCAGTGGTAAACCATTCTTCGAGTGTTTCTTGTCCTGTGATTATTTTGTTGAATAACAGAGATAGATATTTGTGTGTGCTAGTGAGGTATTTTAGGTAATAATTTTGTATTTTGTCTACACCCGGGGTCTTCCAGTTCAGTAGCTTCCTTACGGCAGTTTTTACTTGTTCTATTGTAATTTCTTCTATGTTTGTTGTATCTATTGTATTAGTTGATTCTTCTACTTCTTTTATCCAATTAGCTTGTGTGTTGGACTTTGTAGGTTTTGATAGTATTGACGTCCAAAATTCTTCTATTCCTTCCTTAGTCGGTAGTTTGATATCTGTGTTATTATTGTTTCCTAAGCTTCTATATAATTTATGTTCATTTACGGCAAATAACTGATTGTGTTTTTTCCTGTCGCTCATTTCTTCATATCGTTTTATTCTAGCGGCTAATGCTTTTATTTTTTGTTTGATGGTTTCGGCTGTGTTATTGTGGTCGTTTTCATTTTTAATATTGTATTTTTCGTATAATTTGTTCTTTATATTTATCATTCTGCGTGTTGTTATTCCTATTTTAACTTCTATTAACTGTCCTAACTCTTTTCTAAGTTTTTCTATTTTATTAGCTATACGTTTCTTCCAGGGTGGATCGGTTTTAGGTTTTATTGTATTTTTGAGCATGAAAGGTGTTTGATTGTTGTTAATTATTAGTGTTTTAGCAGTTGCGTACATTATATGGTTTATGGATATAAGGTCGGTGTTAGTTATTAATAGGTTAGGTATGTATTTATTAATAGTGTGTAAGTTGTCTATGAATTGTTTGTTTATTTTTGCTTTTGGTAGGAATAATCGATCGGCTAGAGTAGTTTCTTTGGTTTCTGCTAAAATTTGTAAGAATTGTAAAATTAATGGGTCCTGGTCTTCGTTAACCTCTATATTACTAGTAAGTTCGTCTATTGTAGCTGCTTGCTCAGCTGAATTATGTGTTTGTTGCGTGTTTGTGCTTGTTGTGATTGCGTGTACGTTTGGTGATGTGTCTGTGTGTTCATTGTCATTAGAGGCGTAACTTGTGCTTGTTGTGATTGCGTGTATGTTTAGTGATGTGTCTGAGTGTTCGTTGTCATTAGAGGCGTAAACTGTGCTTGTTGGTGCTAGTGTAAGTGTACCTTCTGCTTGTCGTTTTATTCGGTCTTGTATCTCTTGTGAAATAACATTTTGTTTGATAATCCTGCGTGCCTGGTTGGATAGCTTATTTCCATCGAATTTACGAACTTTGGGGTTGTTTGGATTTCTGTCTTTAAATAGTGTGTATAATTTCCTAATGTAACCGGGTCCCGCCATGCGGGCTTTAAAATAACAGTAAAGTAACTCCTCCGTCTCCTTGTTTGACCGCTTTCTTCGTCTATCTTCATTGCCTATCGTGGTCGATGCAGACGAGCCGACAGAGTCTGTGGGCGAAGCCCTACTCTGCAAAGCATCGTCCGCCCCCTCCCCACCCCGTTGGTCGGGGTATATATATATATTATATTATATTATATTATATTATATATATATATATATATATATATATATATATATATATATATATATATAATATAGTATATATATATATTATATTATATATATATATATATATATTATATTTTTTTATATTATTATATATTATTTTTTTTTATATTTGTGACTGAGCTTTTGGTGTGATTCGATAATACACAATCGCTATTCATATTTTCTGCATAGCACTTTTTAGTTCGGTTGTCTATAGCATCGCGTTGTTTTAGTTTTTTAAGCTATTTTAATAAAATAATAGTTCAGCTGGTAAGACTGTAAAGTTAGGTAGCGATCCGCCTAATAGATAATTTTTGGGCATTACGCCAAAGTATTTCGGAAGTACTTTATATAATACAAAAATGCTAATATATCGATCAATCTTGCTTCGATTCCCACATAGGGTAATATTTTTTGTGATATACAAATTGCTGTTCTGAGCCCGAATGTAATTTATATGTTTTAATTGATTGATTGTTAATTGAATTACAGGGATCATATCTGGGGTCCAGCTGTCCAGGGATCAGCGAATTATTTCAGAACGTTTAATAAATATATGCAAATGGTGTGTGCTTAAGACTATACGTGAGAAGTAAAAACTTTGTCAAGGCGAGATTAATAATACGAAATATAACCGGTCTTCGGTTATACAGATTTTCGATTATTCGGCCACCGCCCGGTCTTTGCGTAATCTATAAACATTCGATTATCTGGATTTTCAATTATCCGAATGCCTAACAACAGCAATTAGTCCGGTTGGGTCTCTCGCTTCCCTCCAGAGTGGTTGAGGGGGGTGATGGCTGCCGTAGTCGTTAAATTGTGATCGGGTACCGCATATGCGATCTGGTCCAGCAATAATCGTTTGAATTATATTACGTATCTTGTGGTTCGAAGGGCATTATACTGGAGCTAGTACTTACAAGACATGTTATAATTTTATATCTGGTAAGAAAAAAGTTAAAAATAATAGACAAACCCGCTAAGTTTCTTGCCGGATCTTCTCAGTAGCGTTCGCGTTCCGATCTGGTGGTATTTTAATTTTTTGGATAATTTGATTTAATTTGGTTGTACTTCACTATTATGTAAGTGCCCCCTCGGGGTTTATGCACAATAAATGCTTTGAATTTGAAAGTTCGGTTAATCGAGTTTCTACTGAATTCTGTATTTATATGTTCATAAACTAACACATTAAACATTTATAATATTTTCGTATGGTGACGGAGTAATAATTCAATTCACTATTACCCTTTGTTACCCTTGGGTATCGTAAAAGACTAAGAGCTATTACATGCCACCTCCTACACCAACCCGTCTGACCAGCGTAATATACCTAGTAGGTCAATTCTCTTCCCACTAAGGAGTAGACTTGAGCCCAGCAGTGGCCGAGACCGCGGGTGACGTGACCGGGGAATTGGTCCGTCACCCACCGAGAGGCCGACCACGTGAGGAAAGACGATGGGAGGATACGCCACTAGGGGGTATTCCGTCGGGCCGATCACTGATGATAAGTAACCCTGCTGCGGTGACGGAGTGATGCGAGGAGTGCGCCGACCGGGACCCACCTCAAAAAAAAAGACCCAGCAGTGGAACATGTATGAGCCGAGATGACGATGATGATATCATTATAATTATGTATAAAATTTCTGCCAACTTTTCATTTTACCTAATCGTCATTTGTATCGTATTAAAAAAAAATCCTTTAGTTGACGAGAATCAACATTACTCGAATGAGCATTACATCAAAGAAGTTTTTATTTCAACAAAATATTCCTAAATAACGAAGTCGTTGACATAACATTATTAAGTTTATATTGACAATGATTTTAACAAGCCAATAAAACGATATTTCGCTGTGAAGGCATTCGATCGATACATTAGCAGAAGGCGTGCCGAATTTCGCCTGTGCGTGGCAACTTGAGTTAAAGAAGCCAACCATTTTTAACGCTTACCTGTGATTAATGTCTACGGGAAATGTTTCAACAACTTGCTTGCTTTATTCTTTATAAGATGGCCTACATATTCGATATTTTATAGTTGCTTATACCTCGAATAAATTTTGATTGAGGATTATTATTAAACTGTCATATTGTAATTTTATTTGTATAAATAGGTCTCAATTTTCGCACTTGACAATCTTGACAAAGACTATAGGAGGGTCAAAAGTGTTGGTATAGGGTTCCATATCGAGACCGGCTTGGCTATCTGTGCAGAGATATCTATAAATACCTGGAGTAGAGTTTTGGGCTCCTCTCCAAAAGGAGGTAATAGGATCGCATTTGATGCAATGATTTTGCGAAAAGGGTGCACTGGCATTTTCTAGTAATCCCTCAGCCAAAAATTACGACTTCCAAGGGTAAATAAAGGTTGGTGTTTATTATAATATTATTTTGTCGCCACACGGTGGTCCGTGATAGGGATTGTTGGTGAAAAGCATAAGACCTTTCTTAATTACAAGAGTTCTCATTCAAGGAGCTTTTCTATCGCTGGGCGGACGAAGTAATTAAGACGAAATCCGTTACAAACAATCGTACACCTCTTAGAATAATAACGTATAGAAGGATAGTGTCAGTGCTTCGAATGTTCGAAACTTGAATCTAAAAATACTACATGCGCTCAGATGATTATACACGTACACACGCACACCACTATACAAATTATGAAATCAAATTTTGTTTTTTTTCGTTTTAATATAAATCGTCGAAATACTTTTAAAATTAATGTTAAAAACCTTTTTATGTTTTTCAAATGTGTTGTGACATCATTTGAATGCACAAACCGTCATAATTACCTATTTATTTTTTAAGAGTTGCGTACGTACGCGCAGTTCAGTGATCTTATACATTACGGAATGGTTCCAGCGTAAGCTCCATTAGGCTCCAATTGAAATTATTCACTTTTCGTGCGCGAACTTACCTTCTATACGTTATTATTCTAAGCGTATACCTATTAGAGGCATTTAACTTTTTTTCGTCAATTTATTACTGGAGACGTGGGCATCTTAACCATTCACCAGCTCAGTCTACATAAGTCTCACTATTGGACTCGGGCTTCCTCCGTAATGGAAGGAAAATTGGCTATAGGTACTATACGCGTTGGGCAGACTTTATGTTGAGTGTCTCTTTTTTTGCATACGTTGATGTTATCTGTATATATCATATCTCTTAATCAACCTTTACGATACACGCGGGTAATGAATTGGTTTTTTACTCCGTCACCACAGGGAAAATCGGTCAAATTGTAATCATTGAACTCTTCTAAGCTATTAATATATTTTTGATTAGGAAACCTATCACAGTAATTTCAACGTTAAAAGAAAACGTCAAATCAAAGTGTGGGCCAAGTTATGATGGATTACTTAAATATCTACTATAGAAATTCCACAATAAAATGCGCCGTCACAATTTGGTGCGAACCGCGTCAGGTTCGTTTAAGCGTGTCAGTAATAACATACGACTTTGATTAATGTCACCATTTATTGTTTGCTCGCTTTGCTTTGTGTTGGCTCTACTTCGAAGGTGATTTGTTATAAAATTTATAATCTCTGCATAATTTGGAAAACTATCTGCTCCTTTGATCTAGTGGGTATGTAATGTATTGTAGCCGTTTTGTAATTAACAATGATATAAGATTTTTTATTTAAATTTGCTCGTTGGTTTTTTTTTTTGGAAATTTTCCCCTCGACATTTTTTTTTGTAAATTTGCTCATTGGAATGAAATATTTTTGGAAATTTGACTAGTAGAATAATAAAAAAATCAAGCAAACATTTTTTGGAAAAAAATCTTTTACTTTAACGTTATTCTATTTTTTTTTAATTTGCTGGTTAGAAAAAACATTTTTCTCTTTTTTTTGTTCAGTGATTCATCCTATTCAGGTCCTTTGTTGGATACTTTTCTAGGAGAGACGATAACGCTGCAATCACGAGCCTTGGCATCTGGTGTTAAGGGCAATCATAGGAAAGTAAGAGGTGAAAATATGTTATCACATTTAATTTTCGGATATAAAAGGGCGTTATTTTTTTACTTATCAGCCTTTATAAGTACCACTAGCAGGTATAGGGCTTCTCAACATTAAGAGAGATTAGCGTAGTGAAATAGGTGTTATTTAGTGTATAATCTGGAATTCGGAGTAAGAATATAATTCACCACTATCTTGCCAGTGGATGTGGCAATAGACGACTAAAGGATATAAAATGATTAGAAGATCTATGCAGGAGATGGAAAACTCCAAATGAAACCTTCCACCAACACGTCTGACCAACGTTGTATAGTAGGTCAATTTCCCTCCTATAGTGTTGGAGGCTCGAGCCCAACAGTGGGACGTTTACGAGTTGTGATGACGACGACCATCAAGAATAGAATTCATCATCAATTTCTTACCATGGATGTCTGAACAGACGTCTAAATAATCTAAGTAGTTAACATCAATGCGAAAGAACAAGATATTGAAATGTAAACTTATACCAACTCTTCTGACCAGGGTAGCATAGTAGGTCAATTGCGCCCTAATTGTGAAGAGTTACCTCCCACTGTTGAGCTCCAGCCTCCTCCACAATAGGCGTGAAGTTGACCTATAAGTACCATCTGATCAGACGTTTTGGTATAGGTATATAGTGTTTCATTTCGAGTTTATTTTCTCTTGCATAGATGTTATATGCGTATTTTCTCTCTTAATCGCCTTTTACAACATCCACGAGCAAAAAAAGGGGATTATGAATTGTATTCTATCTCCATCACCACACGGCAACTGGTATTCATAGTAAGACAATATTATTTTTAATGTATGTTAAAAATAACAATACCTGATGATATCTGATGTTTACGCGAGCACTACACATTTTTTTCAAAAAAAAAAAAGAAAATGTCTGTAATAACGATTATTTGTTGGACGTGAGACACCTTAGTCCGCCCGTGACCATGAATGCTGCAAAGTGTTCGAAACGTCGGGCAATCATAAATCAAATACAAACGCGATATAATTCGTAAAAGTAGTTTTATTTACAATAACAATACTGTAAAAATAACAATAATGTAAACAATAAATGTTAAAAATTACTTCCAGAAACGATTTACTTAGATATAAGACTGTTTATTAAGACTATTAAAATTTATCGTTGGCTTAGCTAAGATTTATTATATGGTTTAAAAGTATGAAATGTTTATTATAAGGGATAAATGCAGTAATACTGCATTGCGGACTATTTATACGACCGTAGCGGTCTTACATTTAAATGCTTTGATATTAAAAACACTTTTTTTTAAAGCAATATCTCTCAATATTTACTAATATTATAAACGCGACAGTAAGTTTGTTTGTTACGCTTTCACGCTTAAACCACCGAACCGATTACAAAATTTCTCCTCCTGCTTGACGTCAACCCTCCTTGTGCACGTAAATGTTGACGCGAAGACATCAGATAAAAGGTTGTTCAGATTTAAGTTAAGCTCTCAGCCGTCTTCTATGATACCCGCGAATAATATAAGGGTTGATAGACATCGTAATATTATTGGTTGGTATACCAGACAACAAAATTAATTATCTAGTGTAAAAAGTCGTTGGGGAATAAAGATTCTGGAATAGGCGACAGCGTAGGACGACCATACTAGGTGGACTGACGACATTTAAAAATGACAGGGAGTCATTGGATGCAGGTGGCACAGGGATGTTCTAAGTGGCATTCTCGTAAGGAGGTCTATGTCCAGCAGGCACATCTATGGACTGATGAATGGGTAATGGATAATAACGATCACACTTCACACACAATCCGCTGAACAAAATTCTGAGGACTGTTCCTGTCTTGACTGTCTGTCATCTTTTTTTTTGCGTATAAGAGCAAAGAAACCATTGGTACGGGCTTATGTAAATATCGTCGACATCCATGCTTTTTATAAAACCTTTTTATTAATAAGGTTTTTTAAATAAACCCCAAGCTGTTAATTCACTTCCTCACTTATTCATGAGGAAGACCCGTACTGAAGATGACTAAGGGATATTATATGTATATAACATCAATAAGGAGAAGGAAAACGGGAAATAAAACCCTATGTCAGCACGTCTGGTCAGCGCAGTAGATCAATGTGAATCAATATGAAATTAGAGTTCAATAGTGGGACGGTGATCGAGACGCCGATGGGAGGACCCATACGGAGCCCGTGGCATAAGAGGGCCTCCGTTTTGTCCAGGGCCACCCTCAACCCCAGCGCCTCGATCCGCCTGACAATCTCCTCAGTGACGAGAGTTGCCAGGCTTGCCGTCTCCTCCAGCATTGCACCACGGGCTGTGACAAGCATGTCGTTGGCTTAGCAAATTACACCCAGCCGGAGAGAGTACTTCTCAGGGGTATTCCGTCGGGCCAAGGATTTTGATAAGGATCTATTTTTTAGTGTAGTGTGTTGCTAAAATTGGCTCAAGTATAATAAATTTTATTGAAGTGAAACTTCTTTAGAATCGTTTTGATTTCAAATTCTATGAAACGAAAAAGCGAGTCCATAGAGACACAAACACGTAAATGTATAGGTTTCAGCCGGCGAGAGAATGAGATAAAGGATAATGGATGAAGGATGAAGAATAATGGATGAAGGATGAAAGATGAAGGATAAAGGGTGAAGAATGAAGGATGAAGGATAAAAGAGTTTCACTTCTGATATGCGTACTTTGTAGTTTTTGTACACACCCTCTTATTTTATTTATTTATTTACTACAATACATAGCTATCATTATAGGTAACTCAATTCAATTAAGGAAGACAGTCTTAGAATATACGTACATCATTCATCATCATTCGTCTATTGCTGTCCACTCCTGGACGAAAGCCTCTCTCATGTTTTACCGCAAGATGCGGTCCTCTGCCGCTTGTGTCCAACGATGCCCAGCAACTTTATATATATATATATATATATATATATATATATATATATATATATATATATATATATATATATATATATATATATATAATAATGGCAACCCGCTCTCGCTTCGCTTCGGTTTCTTATCCCCGTAGTTCCTGTTCCCGTGGGAATACCGGGATATAATATAGCCTATGTTACTCCCTGATATTACAGCTTTCTATTGGTGAAAGATTTTTTTAAATTGGTTCGGTGGTTTAAGCGTGAAAGCGTAATAAACAAACAAATAAATAAACTTACTTGCGCATTTATAATATTAGTAAGGATTATATTGAGCTGGGTTCACTAATAGACTATAAAGAAAGACTTCCTAAAATGGAAACTTAATTGTTCGTAGACTCTCTCAAAGCATAAATTTCGATTAAGGTTGCCAGAGCCCTCACAACTTATTAAATTTTCGATTTCGTATCCTGCGTTCAACTTATTGAAGTGTATCTTTAGAATTAATATGCGTAAAGGACGAAATAATTGCAGAAATGTTCTCTTTTTAGATTACTTTTAATCTTAACGTTTGCGATAATTAACTTGTCTATGTTATTATCATAGATAAAAGTCTTTAGTTTTTTGGTTCGACCATAAATTCTGTCACAAAATCAAATTCATTTATTTTTTTAAGAAGTAATGTTGTCTCAATAAAACTTATGTAAACTTATTTATTAAAGTTATAGTAATAAATCCTTACTAATATTATAAATGCGAAAGTAAATTTGTTTGTTACGCTTTCACGCTTAAACCACCGAACCGATTTCAAAAACTGGCTGCTAGTAAAAAATAACTCTAATCAAAATGACTACCTTTGGCTTTGAGGCAGACTTCTTAACTTCCTAAAACTGATCATAATTTTTAGGACAAGGAGTTCAGACCTAGGCTAAACAAATCCAATCATCAGCTCTTATAGAGTTTATGATGCTGACTAGAGAGAAGCTTGGGTAAAACATGTTCTAAGACTCTTGATACATTTTGGCTGAAGTTTTCACTCATTTTGCATAAAAATTAATCTGTAACTCTTGATGAGATACCCTTCAAGAAAGCAGGACTGACGCAGAATGATGGTGACGTTACACTTTTCCGGCCACTTGAGAAGCTTCTTTGGAGCTATAAGCGTATAATTTATCCTTTTGGTTATTTTATTGTAGTGTTTTTCAATTAAAAAAGGATATTTCTATGCATTTCATCTACGTATTGGTACAGCAAGCATTTTGATCAAGTCACTCTCTTTCACTGTAGGGTTTGGTTGCCCTGTATATCAACCAGAAGCACGAAGCTTCAGGTTTTATTTGATAATATGCGAAAGAGTCCTAGCCTGAATCTTCATTTCTCGCGATAATTTATTTGTTTCTTTACCTATAGGATTTCGGCGAATGCTTTAGTATCGTTAACAGTCTTGTAAGTTTTGGTTACGGCAGTAGAAATTTAGTTCAGTTCCCTGTCGTGCTCCCTCTAATGTGTTACCCCTGTATTAGAATGCGGCCAATAATATCGCCAGCACGGGTATCGATCTGCAAGTATTTTGAATTCGACCAATAAAATGTCGTAATCGGACAATGAATGGTTACCGCTATTTAATCTGGGAAATTACCGCTATTGAATTTTAATCTTGGAAACGACAGTTTTCTGAAGAGTAATCCTGTCCAGAATATATATATATATAGTGTCTTGTGTATTATCCGCAAATAAAAAAATACTTTTAGCACCAATGAAAGGGACGCAATGTCGTAGTCGCTGAGAAGTTGGTGGGCCTGCCCAAAGAGGATAACAGAAAAGCAAATCGGGTAAGTGCGATACAATCTTTGCATGCGATAGCTATTAGTTCCAACCATTAAACTATCGAAACAAAAAAAATAATTTATCTATTTTAAATATCGTCGTAGTCGTTTGTGCTCTTTAACAAAAGATGTGTTAGTAAATCTATCGATCGGGCTGGCCACGGACGACAAGAAACTCGGTATCGGTAGTAGGCCCAATTGCGAAGAAGAGTATACGGTGGGTTATAGGGCTGCTGCCCTTTCGTCACCCCGGACGGAACCGACAACATGTGTGCTAACTATAGCCCATCAAAAAAATCTAAATATATCGATAGCAGGATATACAAACATGCGAGTCATACCTAGTTTTGAAGCAAGGTAATCACGGGCATTCTGTTATCTTTAACACTATTGCATTATTGTGATGTTAATCTCGAAAAGCGAAAGAGTGAAATGATAATATAAAAATAGACATCGCTGAGTTTCTTGCCGGATCTTTTCAGTGCGGTCGCGTTCCGAGCCGGTGGTAATTTATTGCAAAATATTAAAAATGTGTTTTGTAATACAATTAAGAAAGGTAACATAGCATTATTGTAAGAAAAGGCAAATCCGATAGAAAACTTTATGCCTTCTAGTCTAATTTCTAGCTTATTATGAAGTATATTCCTATATTTGAATGTATAAAGATTCCAAAGAGAGTAACAGCTGAGAAAGAAAACGAAGTTATTAAAATGCTCTCTGTCAATAAGTAACTGACTAAATATAATGTGATAAGACAGACGTTAGGTATCCTAAACACACCAAATGAACCACAAAGGTTAAACACTACAATACTAGGGGCCCGTTTAAAATGCGTCATAGACATATGTCACAGGGTTGGTTTGGGGACCCAGGGCGTATTGCTGTCACATCGGACGGCTAATTAAGGTGCAGTCTAAACATATTTTGCCCTATAAGAAAAAGAAAGTGGTGAGGAGCAATAGTTGACCAATAATGACAAGTACCGGGGACCGGCCCACATTTTGAAAAGAAAAAAGTTGCAATAGCTTCGTAAGGTTTTATGATTCTGATTCGTAAAAGATATTCTAATACACACTATCCACTATTGAGCAAAAATATCTTCCATAGTGGGAAGGAGATTGGCCTATTTGTAGCTGTAGTTGAAAGAGAGTATCGTTTCCAATTATCTTTCTCTGGTAGAACTTTTATTAACCATGTGGTGAAGGAGTAAGAATATATCTCCTTTTTTGCCCAAGCGTCGTAAAAGGTGATTAAGGGATATTGCAAGAGAAGGAAACCTTGAAATAAAACCCTATACCAACCCACCTGACCAGTGTGATATAGTAGGTCAATTCCCCTCCCATTATGAAGAAGGCTCAAGCCCAACAGTGGGACGTATATAACCTGTGATGATGCAGAAGTAGAAACTATATGCTTACAACATACTCATGATTTAAATGGCTGCACAGATGGCGTAGTGGTTAAGATAGCGACCTACAGCGCCAGTGTCAGGAGTTCGAATCCCACGCGGGACAACACTTTGTGCGATCCACAAATTGTTGTTCTGAGTCTGGATGTAATTTGTGTCCGTTAATTATATGTTTGTAAAGTCCCCCGCAATACAAGGATTATTTCCTTAGTGCAGGGTGTTGTCTTAAATAAATAAAAAAAAAAAAAAAAATTACCCACGTGAGTGGTTAATTATAGTTTTACTCTTACCACACTTAATTTCATTCTATTTAAATTAATAATGGCAAATTATTCTATTAACATGGTTGTAAGTTTTTGATAGATATAATTTGAAGTTTAGCTACTGAACAATTTCCGCCTAATTAATTTACATGCATAGAAGCGAGGCTTGGTTCGTTAGTTAAATTGAGTTAATAGCTGTGTTATGTTCGTTTATCCGTATTAAGAATACTAATACGTATGAGAATACAATTCATCACCCAATTCTTTACCAGTTGTTGTCATAAAAGACGATTAAACGATATAATATGTAGATAACTTCTATGTAACAGAAGAAAGACTCGAAATATCAATTCGTATGATGAACGAGCAAACATTACACCCAATGGTAAGTGTTGCTGCCGCTCATGGACCCTTACAAGGCCGTTGCCTACCGTGAAGGAAGTGAAGGAATGCATGCAATGAGGTTCGGTGATACTAAAGGCATCACTAAAACCCATCACATGCACCCTCAGAAAGTTGGGCTTCCGGCTATCTCGCTCAACAAACGAAGCGCAGTAACAAATTGCTACTACTCGGACGTCGATTTTCTGCGAGAGTGTGGTACTACCCCGGACGGACCGCGGCTGTAGATAGACAACTATCAACAGTGCGGTCCTACCATTAAAGCTAATAGGGTAAAAGCTAATAGGGTAAAAGGTAATAGATTCATCATAATCATCACAGCCCATATACGTCCTATTGCTGAGTTCGAGCCCACTCCATAACGGGAGGGAAATTTACCTACTATACTACGCTGATAGGGTTTTATTTCGAGTTTTCTTTCTTTTGCATAGATGTCATTTGCAACAATCCCTTAGTCGTCTTTTACGACACCCTCGGCCATGAGAGAGGTTGGGAATTGTATTATTACTCCGTCACCACACGGAAAGCTTAGGTTAGATATAATAGGTTAATTGCTCTTTGTATATGAGCTGAAATTATGTATTTGATGATTTAGATAATTGAAAGCCCTTATAGCAATATTCTTGACAACAAGTTTAACGTGACCTATTTATATATAGATGCTTATTTTTATGTTAAACTGAATAGAATTATACTTTAGGTATATATTATTGGATCAATAGCAAATAGTCTTGGATAAATAAACTGCTCGAAAACTAAACGGTTCTATAAACAAATGGTTAGATTTTAGAATGTGTACTCACCGAATTCGGTATGTTACGCAAGAAGATTCTCACATCACACCTGTGTTTTTACTATTAATGATTGAATTTAAATCAGAAACAACACCATTTTTATAGTATATTAATATTAAAATCACTATTCTCTCATTGATAACTAATAATCACTGAACTAGGCAACCTTAGTGTCATGGGCACAAAAAAAAAACATTAAAAAATAACAAAATCCAACATGTAAAATGTTTTTAATTAAAAATTATTAATGATTTTTGTGATTTATTTGAGTTTGTCGCGATATTTTTGTGATTTTTTTTGGGCAGTCTATGTAGGGTTGTGCGGTGAAGAGCGTGCATTCAGCCGCTTAGGCCGGGGCGGCGGTATGGCGCCGTATCGACGGGGCGCGCCGGCGCGGACATTGCACCCCTGGTGACAGGGACGAACTCAGGGCCGGAAAATTCTTCTATTTACCGATTGACATACTTACTATACAAGCATTGACAATTTCTTATACCACTGGGAAGACGATCTCTAAAATCGGTATATATAAATCATTGCTATAATTAGTTGATCATGATGGATATTGGTCACGTGAAATTAAGCAAAACTTTATCGGATTCTGTTGCATATTTTTAGTATCAATACAAATAAATAAAATTGTCTATAATAAATAAGAGTGTTTGCTTGCGATGTCAAAATAATAGGCTTTATTCATGTTTATACAGTTATTTACAAGGTACATTTGCCTTAAAACCGGTTTAAATATTTTTTGTCTGTCTATCTGTCTGTTTCTTTCGTATAATCTTGAAAATGACTGAACCGATTTTGATAATATTTTACTATCAGGTAGCTGTATAAGAAGTAATTTAGACTGTATTTTATGCGGGTGAAGCCACGGCAATTACCTAGTACTTAATAAATTCAAATTTTTGGTCTGTGTTCTGTTGACATCAATGGGCATAGATGTGATTATGTTTCAATGAAGAATGATAAATATAATGAAACTAAATATAATTTGTCTAACTTTTATTCGTTTTCAAGTGGCTTATAAGTGAATGTTTACTACAAAGCGAATAACTTGAATTTATATTTTTAGAAAAATATTACGTTTATTTTAGGAAGATAATGTGACACAACTCTTGCTCGCACAAAGGAGTGATAGAAACCGGCTGAGAGATGACCAGGCGAATAGGCAACCGTATTCTGGATAAATTATAACATAAGTTAAAAAAGAAAACGAGTTGGCGATCAGCAAACTCACTGTTGGATGTAGACCTCCCTCAGAGAACGTCACATAGCGCGGTTCTATGGCGCCAACATTGCCACTCGAAAATCTTTATTACCTAGCGGTTATCGGTTTCTTCAGCCATGCGGCTTGCCCATTGCTTGAACTACGTCGGTTATATCAGCTCTTCTACAGATTTCCGCATTTTGGATCCTATTTTACTCAAAAATCTCGAGCAGGAACTACTGCAATCTATGGAGTTATGCACCTTTGAAGTTAGTTATGAGGCAGACATTTAGGAACCACATTTTTGTACCTCTCGTCTCGTACTTTTGTACTCTGGTACCATACATGGGTAATACTTTTTTGAACTATACTGTAGTTGTATTAAATTGATGAACTAATGTGACTAAACTAAAATTACCAATGTTAAATGATTCCACTTTAGAAACATTTGGTATTTAATATTATTAAATCTTATAGTAAAATAATAAATAACAAATGCGGCCCTGATATCTGAAAAGCTAAGCGCGTTCTATTCGCGACGAAAACACTCGAATGACGGCGAGATTCCCCGAAGTTGAACCTGTCTGAAGTTGTTTACGGTGGCTTGCTAAACTGAATCTTCTACCCCGCCCTCTCAACTCTCATTATAAGAAGCGAAGAACGTATTAATGTTCGATAAAAGAGGTCTTTATATTATGGTTATATATAACGGGGCATGCGCGTCTTCCATCGATGGATCGGGTAAAGTCAGTTGTTTGGAAAATATTAGTTGTTAAATACATTTATTTCAGCATCAACGAGTATTTTATATAATCTATGTGACAATTTAATTATACATAAAACAAGAGGTTTAGTTTTCGTTTAAAAATAAAACATAAATGCAGTTAACAGGGAGATCTTGCTACTGGAAGGAATATCCATTCTGGAGGTTACAAGTGCACGAATTGATGGTGGATGGGTTTGAAATCCATAAACCTGCACTGAAATAATTCGTGTATTATAAAAGACTTTCGTCATCATCAGCTGTGATGATGATGATGAAAGTTTTTTTATAAAGAAAGCGTCATCATCATTTCAGCCTATAAATGTCCCACTGTTGGGCCCAGGCCTCCGCTATAAAGGGAGGGGAATTGACATACTATTCCACGCTGGTCGAGTATTCCTTCTCTTACATAGATGTTATATGCTTATTATATCCGTTAGTCGTCTTTTACGACATCCACGGGCAAAATAGGGAGTGGCGAATTGTATTCTTACTCCGTCACCACACGGACAAAGAGAGCATACCACTACTGGACTTGAGTATCCTCCACAATGGGAGAGAAATTGACCTACTATAATATGCTGGTTAAGCGGGTTGGTATAGGGTTTTTTCGAGTTTTCCTTTTCTTACATTTCTTGTTATATGCATAAGACATTCCTTAGTCGACTTTTACGACATCCACGAGCAAGAGAAGGTGGTGAATTTATTCTCACATACGTCACTACATAAAAGCCGCCTAAGTGCGAGTCAAAGTCGTGCATGACGAGCTCCGTACCATTATCTATAATAAAAGGCAAACAAATCGCGTTTGCTGTATGGAAGCCCCCCTTAAATATTTATTTTATTTTGTTTTTAGTATTTGTTGTTATAGCGGCCACAGAAATACATAATTTATGATAATTTCAACTGTCTAGCTATCGCGGTTCTTGAGGTACAGCTTGGTGACAGATAGACGGCCGGACAGACAGCGAAGTCTTAGTAATAGGGTCCCGTTTTTACCCTTTGGTTACGGAACCCTAAAAACGACACTTAAATACTTTACAAACATATAATTAATAGGCATATACACAGATGGATCACACAATTAACGGACACAAATTCCATGAGCTGATGCTGTCTGGTCAACAGTTAAATTGCCAAGGAGGGTTGACGTTAGGCGGGCGGTCAGTCATAAAACTATTGCCAATAACTTTATGCAATATGTACAATGGACGAAGAGTATATATTGCGTCGATTCCAAGTAATTGGGATAAGGAAACGATAATGATGATGAAATTCTTCATCATCATCATTTCAGGTTATATACATCCCACTGCTGGGCTCGAGCCTACGCCACAATAGGAAGGAATGCCAGTCAAACAGGTTGGTATAGGGTTTTATTTCGAGGTTTCCTTCTCTTGCATAGGTGTTATATGCGTATTACATTCCTTAGTCGTCTTTTACGACATCCAAGGGCAAGACAGGGAGTGGTGAATTGTATTTTTACTCCGTCACCGCACGGTGAACAAATTAATGAATACAAATTACATCCAGATATAACATCTTTTATGTCACACAAAGTATTGTCCTGTGTGGCAATCGAATGAGAATCTTATCCATTACGTAATTTGTTTAATTGAAATTATGTATATAATTGTGAAAATATAGACGTGGATAACTCTTCTATCTTATTGATTGAAAGTAGCAACATATCTGTAATCTTTGATGGTTTTTTTATTTAAGTCATTTCATATTATAATTTCTAAGACCTTTATGCCAAATCTTTATTTATAAACTAGCAACCCGCCCTCGCTTCGCTTCGGTTTCAGTCGCCATACCCGCGGCGTAGTTGCCGTTCCCGTGGGAATACTGGGCTAAAATATAGCCTATGTTACTCCCTGATATTATAGCTTTCCATTGATGAAAGAATTTTTGATATCGGCTCGGTGGTTTAAGCGTGAAAGCGTAACAAACAAACATCCTTACTTTCGCATTTATAATATTAGTAAGGATTATCACTTCGTTTAAATGAATGTCCGTCAGTAAGTCAAATAGTCCTCGTCAACGGTGCCGTGGATATACTCTTAATAGTTGTGAGCATTTTGATGGTAATCGAAAACGCTAAAGCACTGTTGTTGATATTCACTACACCTTTTTTTTTGGGGTGGGTCGCGGTCGGCGCACTCCTCGCACTATTCCATCCGGGGCGACAGAGGGGCGTAAGCATGCACACCCGCAATCCACCCGAACACCACGTCGTCTTCGTCGTTGGACCGACCACCGGAGCAGGGTTACTTGTCATCAGTAGTCGATATTCACTACACCTTGGTACTTCCTCCACATCACATTACATAAAATGTCATCAAAATGATTTAATATACCACGTTAAAATACTAGGATATTGAAAATAATACAAGATCACGATGACATTTTCCCGTTAGCGTTAAAATTCCCCGTTGACAGATTATTTAAAATAATCTCTGACTAAATTAGCATTTTTGATTGTAATGACTTGACTATTATAGATAGTCATAGTACCAACGGGTTAAAGTATTGTCTGAAAGAGTGGCAGATTTATGCCTAGGTACGTGACGTCTAGGTCTAAGAAGGCTTAATATTAAGGTCCGCAAAATGTTCAGAATCTCGAGATTTTAGGAGCGGTTAGAAGATTAAAATGGTATACTCCGCGGTCCTTGGACCGACAAACAACACAAGCTGACAGTGATGGATTAACACTTATGCTTCTGAGCCTATGGAGGTAAAGAGTACAAAATCAGTTTTCGAGGCAGCATATCTAATGGTGCTTTGGTTGACGTCAAATGTAAACCCAGCACTGGTTTAAAGTATAGATTTTATACATCTGTAAGATATGTCAAATTAAAACAAACGGCTTTCAATAATCTATAATTTAATACACAAGTCATTCAGCATTTTGTTTTCCAACTGAGACTTCTGTGTTGCATGTTGTTGTTTTATCACTAAGGTAACGTCGAAGTTATAAATATGATGACTCTGCCGCATTACGAGGTCGGTTCCTAGGTACTGCCGCTGCAATAAAATAATAATGAATATAAACGATAAAATTAAACTATTTGATACAATCGATAGTCTGATTACAAAACACGTGGTATTATCAATATGGCTCAAGCTTTGCTTAGCCCTTCAACTTATTTTTAGCAAGCCCTTCAACTTTGTTTTTATTATGGCACTCTTCTGATTTTTCAGCAACTTTTTCCAGAGTCTTGTACGATTACTCATAGGAAAACACAGTGATATTTAGTACAAAAAAATGGTCTTAAAAGGCTTATGGTAATGGTAAAGGAGCTTCAAACAAAGATTAATGTGTTAGGAGCAAACTGACGACAGTCTACAGCAACCGGTTGGTCCGTCCGGGGCACCACAATTTTGCAGAAAATGACTAGGGCTGATTTTACTTTGTCATTCATATTAGGGGATAATGCAAGAATCGCTACGCTTGGCAGGTGGGCTGATGATCCTAACGGACAGTTGCAGCCCACTCTGCTGTTAGATACTTAGCTGATCTTTATATTTCCTATTGGAAAGGAAGGAGTAGCGACAAATGTTTACCTACCTCGTTGCCACACGGTGCAAAATAAAATCGTTCGGTCATTTCAAATTTAGAATCAATCAAATAAAGTAACTGGAACATTTATATTATAATTAATATAATGACCATATTAATTATAGCTTTACTTACCGTATTTATAAGTCGGCTTCCATATTTTCAAACCAATTATTGTAATTATGCCCAAGCAACATATGCTGCCTACAGTTGCTAGTACATATACTAAGGGATTAATATACGATTCATTTTCATTTGTTTTAGGTTTTGTACCCGAGACCTGTGACTGGCTTCCAGAGTAAGAATTAGTTGTATGTTCAGTTTGTTTTAGGGTTACGTCTTCTTTTTGTTTCCTTTCTGGGTTTGTTGTGGTCCCTAGAATCGATTTTTCTTCTTTGGTTTTTGCAGTAGTTGATGGAATTAATAATGTAGAATTTATATCATAAGATTCTGTACTTGAACTATAATTAACAGATATATTAGCTGTTATATTAGTCGAGTATTTTTCTAAATCTACAAATTTACATTCCAGTCTTAAATTAGGTTTTATACTCGTAGTACTTGTATTCCTAAGTTCAGTAAGATTAGGGGGTATACAGTTTATAACTGCTATATTCATATCGTGATCTTTGTTTTCATTTAAGATGTTTTCTATAAAAAAGCTCAGGCTTGTCGTATTCTGTTTGCTTAAAATTATGCAAGGTTTTAAAAGTTTTACTGAATCATTACTATTCTTAACTGATGTTGAATTACAGCTAATACAATTTAATAGATTTAATTCGATTAACGAGGAATTGTAATGTCTATTAATTTTATCTTCATCATCATTCGCCCACAAATTAAAAACACTACCCTTGCTTATATGAAAAGATGGAAATGATTCACCAAAATTGCTTTTATTTGATATGAAATGCAACTGCAAATTTTTATTTAGAAGTCCATTTTTTGGGTTTTTGTTATGTGTTTTATTTGTATTTAAAGGAATTTGCTTCTTTGTTAAATTGATAACATAAGTAGAGTTAATTATATTGTTATTGTCACTTAGCAGCTCCATTTTATTACTGCGATCTTTAGTACAATTTAGAAATTCTAGGGCTTTGTATTTTTGTGATTGTAATTGGTCACATATAATGGCGGAATTAGAATTTGTAAAATTACAATGCCAAATGAAAAAATAGTTATTATTAAGGCTATTTGTACTATCATTTGATTGTTTATTAATAATGTTATCGTCGTTTTCAGATAATATTAAAGCTTTACATTCAATACTTACTGATTGTTTATTAATAAATTTAAATTCCTGCGTACATTTAATGTCGTTTATTTTTGTATTAGAAAGTAAGTTCGACGGGAAATAAGCATTTACTTTACGGTTAACTGTGTCATTTAAATTATTAACTTGGACATCAGATGTTGTGGTATTACAGTGATACATTTTAAGTATATTATATACAGCTTCTATATAATTTTGCTGAATTAAACTGACATTACTGCTCACACAGTGTAAGCTGCTATTATTTTTAGTGATAATATTATGGTTTTGTGAAGGTTTACTAATATTTACGTTGATAGTTGACACAAATATTGTGTTAATTTTTGAATTAAAATCGCCATTAATTGTAATGTTACTGTCATTCAAACAGATATTTTGCGTATAATCACAGTGAATTAGTATTTTCGAAGCTATCCATTCATTATAATCGAAATGCTCTGAATCAAAATTTATAGCCGCCTGATTATGAAAAATTAACTTCATTTCGTCTATTGTTTTAGTATCATTTTGTTCTGTAGTTTGCATCTTATTTCTACACCCGACGGAATCCAAATCTGTTTTACATTCTAAGAGTTTTGAATTATTATTATTTTCTTTTGCTTCATTTATTGTTTCTGTGAATTGATATTCTGTGGTAATTGTAGCTTCGGTTGTTATAAAGGCGTGATGTGTATTTGGTAAAACATTCTTTTTAGGTTTACATGTAGCTTCAGCAAACATATAATACAAGTCTAGTACACATGTTTTATTTGTTGTGAATTCGTTGTAAGTTAAAATATCTGTAGAATTCTGAGGGCAATTACGATTTGGCCAATCTATGTTGTTTCTGAAACAAAAAAATATATCATCACAACCAGCATTATTCTACACTATGTAATTTTCTCTTCTTTCTCTCCTTCCCAATAGGAGGGTAATTTACTTTCTATATCATGTTGGTCAGACATGTTGGTATATGGTATATATATTCTCTCTCTTGCACAGATGTTATATGCATACTATATCCCATAGTCGTCCTTTAGGACATCCACGAGCAAGAGAAAGTGGTGAATTTACCCCCTAGGTGGTTAATTGTATTCTTAATCCGTCGCCACACAGAGACTACTAAGTTATGTCATATATCTTTAACATAATTTATCCATCGTTAAACAACATTACGCCGGCCTCATAAAAAAGCTCAAAGTTGCTCAACGTGCTATGGAGAGGGCTATGCTCGGTATTTCTCTACGTGATAAAATCCGAAATACGGAAAGCCGTAAAAGAACGCGTGTAACCGACATAACCCGCAGAATTAGCACGTTGAAATGACAATGGGCAGGCCACATCGCTCGTCAAACCGACAACCGTTGGGGAAGAAAGGTTCTTGAGTGCCTACCATGAATCGGACGGCGCAGCATAGGACGACCCCAACCCCTAGGTGGACTGACGACATTGTCAAAGTCACAGGGAACCGTTGGATGCATGTGGCGCAGGACCGTTCCGAGTGGCATTCTCGTGGGGAGGCCTATGTCCAGCAGTGGATGTCTGTAGGCTGATGGATGGATGAAACGATATTATAAGAATACAACTATCGTCACCTCTTCTATTGTATCTCATCGTAAAAACTGGTTAAGGGTCTCAATCATGAGCTTGGGCAGCAGCTTTCTATAATTACGTAGCATCGATGTGATTCTTTCATATGTCAAAACCGGCCTACGCCCAACAATGGACGAAGAAAGCTGAATGATGATCATTATCATCATCGCAGCTCATAGACATCCCACTGCTGGGCTTAACCTTCCTCCATAATGAAGGTAAATTAACCACGTACCACGTTGGTGAGACGTGTTGGTATGGGGTTTTATTTCGAGTTTTAATTCTCTTGTGTAGATACTATATGCGTATTATATACCTTAGTTGATTTTTACGACATCCACGCGTAAGAAAGGGGGTGGTGTATTGTAATTTTACTTCGTCACCACACGGAAAATGATGATGATGATTCTTTATTACATTTTATTTGTAGACGTTTTTGATCCACGCTTTTCTCACAGGGATCATAGTATAGTGTATCATGATATAAATGATACAGTGTTTTAAAGTCTTATGATTACAAATACGCCTCCCAGTGAGATTCAGAACAGTCATTTGCGGTTTGCATCCAAAGGTTTCCTGGGATTTTTAAGATGTCGTCACTTGTTGCTAACCGTTGTCGATTCCACTGCCTTACAATTTAAACGTACTAATTCTTCGGACTATGTTGGTTACATCTGTCCTTCTACGGATTTTAGTATTACCAATTTTATCACCTAGAAAAAAAAACCGAGCTTTGACCTCTAAATAGCATGCTTACGTGCTGATCCATCTTATAGTTCTTGAGATTAGCCCGTTTGTAGAAACTAAGCAACATATTCAGTTTGAGCTTAATATTGTAATATAGATTTGAAAACGCCCAATTATTAGGACTATCAACTACCTTGTTGGACTAGCGCAAAATTTGAAGACCGATAATTGCGAGACCACTAACTGAGAGATTTCTTCTGGTTAGATGCTCTAAATGAACAAAGTATTATTTGGTTTTCCTTCAGCTACAGAATGACCAGTGATTTTTTTCTTGGGGGTGGACTACGCTTGGCGCACTCGTCGTCAGGCTTCCGAGATGACAGAGGGGCGAAAGCACACACAATCGCAACCCATCCAGATAGTACGTCGCCTTCATCGTTGGGCAGACTACCGGTGCAGAGTTCTTTGACTTCAGTGGTCGACCCGACGGAATACCCCGAGGGAGTACCCTCTTCCGTCGACGTCTCCTACCGGGACGCCGATCGCCGTCGCGAGGCCAACCTCTTCGCGGGTGCCGGACTAAATCCCCGGTCCGTTCACCCACAGCCTCTGCTAGGGCGGCATCAAGCGCAGGTACTCGCGCCTGCACCGTCCCAGTCGCCGGCAGAGAACCGTGTCCGCGTGGAGTCGATCCTCCCGCACATGGTCCGCCGCCTGAATGACTAGTGGTAGTATTACCTCTATTTGGGCATAAAGATGTAAGCCTATAAAGACAATAAATTAATTGTACTTACGTCTGGATTGGAAAACATGCTGCGGATTCCGGAATAATTACTATATATTCTTCGCATTCTGAAGCGTAGAGACCCGAAACATATGCCAACTAATTAAAAAAGACAAAGAAATTGCTCATCATTATTCTGATTTCATCTTAAAAACTAAAAAAAGAGCGTGCGTACACAGTATGCATGTTAGAAGTGAAAATTCTTTATCCTTTATCCTTTGTCCTTGACATTCTCTTGAGGGCTGAATCTTATACATTTACGTGTTTGCGTCTCTCTGGACTCGCTTTTTCATTTCCTCGAGTTTGAAATCACAACGATTCTAAAGAAGTTTCACTTCAAAAAAGAAAGGGTCGATGTAAGCACATAAAAATTGGGCGAAAATCAAATTTTATTAATGTAGTGACGGGTTGAGATTACGATCTATCTTGAATCCCTTATTTTTTGGTGGGAGTCATTAAAACTGTCTGAAGATTCACTATAAGAATGGGCAGCAGGTTTCGGGATACTTCCGTCTGTCAAGCGTAGCAATTATGGCTTGAGCTAATTTTAGGGGCGAAACCTATTCCCAACAGTGGATGTCGATTGATCAACAGATGAATAGAAAAACATATTAATAACTGTATTTACATTTTAGTATTGAAATTATCATGAGTTTAAAACATATTCTAATATTATAAATGCGAAAGTAAGTTTGTTTGTTAAACTTTCAGGCTGAAGCCACTAAACAAATTTTAAAAATACTTTTAAAGATAGAAGTCTATATTATTAGCGAGTAACATAGGCTATATTTTATCCAGATATTCCCACAGCTATGGCGACAATGCCGGTGAAACCGCCGTAATATGATTTATTTTAAAAATACTTTCACCAATGGAAAAATACATTATCAAGGATTAACATAGACAATTTTTTTAACCCGGTATTCCCACGGGAACGGGAATTGCATGGCTTAAAACTGCAGGCAATGTGATCATTTTAATTTTTTTTGCTAGTAGAAAGGTAGATATATTATCAGCGCGTAAGATATATAGGTATTTATCCCGGTATTCCCATGAGAATGGGGACTATGTAGGTGAAACCGCTGGAAACAGGATCCTCTTTAAAATTGTTTTCATCAATCAAATCAAAGTTATCCGTGAGTAATTTATGTAAAAAAAATTTTAACTCGGTATTCCCACGGTAATGGGAACTACGCGAATACAATCGCGTAATGTTGACCGATTTTGAAAATTCTCCAATGGAATCCAAATCATTCAGCGAATATTATCGGCTATACCCTATCCTTATGTTTTCAGCGGACATTTAGCCAAATTTTTAAATTTTTTCACCAGTGACAAAAAAAAACCGTATCGTACCGACTATATATTACCGTATTTCTATGGGAATTGTCGGCAATTAATCTGATCTTCGGATGGAAGTAATAAGGATGAAAAATTTTTAGATTGTTTGTTACTCAATCACGCATAAAGCGTTGACCAGCTTTGGATCAAAATTGGCACATACATAGAGTATTTACTAGATTAACACATAAAATATTTTTATCTTAGTAATATGTTCCCTTTTAGTTCAAGTTTGGGCAAGTTAATTTACAAGCGCCCGAAGCCGCGGGCAGAAGCTCTTATTTTATTGCTATTGGTAGCAAAGAAGCAAACAGCTCACCGGATTGTAAGCGATACTGCCGCTCATGGACTTGTGAAGGATGTGTGAATGCATACAATAAGGTTCTGAGATACTAAAATTATCATCAAAACCCACCGCACCCAAACATACCCAGAAATTTGAGCTTTCAGCTTTCTCCCTCACCAAACGAAGTGTACGTAGTAAGAAGTAACAAATCGTTAATATTCTGACGTCGAACACATAACATAACTATTTCCCTTAGTCGTCTTTTACGACACCCACAGGCAAGGGGATGTCTTAAAAGGGGGTGGTGATTTGTATTCTTACTCCGTCAGCACACGGATAATGTGTGGCAACTACGACTTTTACCCTATTATATACAAACCAAATCGACCGAACTGTTGTCCCTATAAATGTGTTTTGTCTCACAATTCGTGACCCGGTCGTTCTATCATAATGAGTGGCAGTGACCAAAGGGTAGGTGCGGGTAAGCTTATTTAAAATCAAATAAAATTAGCCTCTATCCTACTGAGGCGACTCTCCCATTTATCCCTTATATTAAAATGTTGCATTAAACCATTCAGCTGATGTGCAACAAACCCGTTGCATTTTAAATTTCCTCATATTGAATGAAATCGAGGATAAGTCGTCAGTTTGCATTCATTAATTCCTTGAATGCACAGATAGCGTACTGATAACACGTGTGATCCACAAATGATTTTCCTTACTTTGGATGTAATTTGCGTCAGTTATTTTGTTTTTGTTGTGTGTATAGCTGTTAGCCGCAGATGGCTTTCACAGTTTTGCCCGGGCTTATGGGTGAGCGCTGAGCGGCTTATGGGCTCTCAACTCGGTAGAAACTTTAAGCGACATCGCCCAAGGGCTCTTCCTGTGGGAACGGACCTCGGCTTGGGGCGTCGCTATAGGCAAAGTGGGCGTGGCAACGTTTAATTAAATACTTTTGCGCGGCGTGCTTGCCGGCGTTAAATTTGCGAAAATTTAACACTTTTCTCAGTGGCACGGGTATCTTCCTTTGTAATATACCCGTGACAATGAGATACCTAATAATAAAGTTTATTACCAAAAAAGTCGTTACATATCAATTTACAATAGTGATCCCCAAACTAGGCGGCAAGGCCTGTATCTTGGGATTCAGAGAGCAAGTTGATTTAGCAGATGAAGATTATTAATTTGTGGTTAACATACAATTTTACAATTACATACAGGAATTAAGAGAGTTTAATTGTATTGTGCGTATGGGTGTGTGTGTGGGTATGTGTGTGTGTGTGTGTGTGTGTGTGGGTATGTGTGTATGTGTGTGTGTCTTTGTGTGTTTGTGTGTGTGTGTGTGTGTGTTATTTGAATGGCATTTATTATTATTTCATACATAATGTATCTTTTTCACGGGATCTTCCAAGGTAAGATACCTGATCCTTTAAAAGGCTTCATGGGGATATAGATCCAACACATAGAGGCCTTTGGAGAAATTAAATCTGAAAAGTGATGAACAGCATTTTCTTTTCTTTTTGGGTGGCCTATGCTCAGCATACGGGTCGTCCGTTCCATCCGGGATGAGTAAAGGGTGGAGCGTGGCTCTATAACCCACTATTCCCTCCACTTCGACATTAGGCTGACCGCCGGTACCGTGTTTATTTTAAATTGCTAACGGTTATAAACGAGCAAACAGTACACCTGATGGTAAGTATTGCTGCCGCTTATAAACCTTTGCTAGGCCTCTGCCTACTGTGAAGAAAGTGAAGAGAGTGTGAATGCGTGTAAAGAGGTTCGGTTAAACTAAAGGCACCACACACATTCAGCCTCAGAAAGTCGGGCTTCCGGCTCTCTCGCTTACTGAACGAAGCGCAGTAACAATTAATCGTTCCTTGTTGTTCGTGGCCAGCTCATCGGCATATCCTTTCGGGTACCCTGCCTCCCTAACGCTCCTTCCGGGACGTTGGTCGCCCTCAAACGATCAGCCTCTCTGCCAGTGACGGACTATTCCCGAGTCCACCCACCGCAATCTCGGCTACACTCCACGTCTACATATTATACTCGTTGTTATTATTATTGTAACCGGCATGATAGCTCGCAGCTGTTTTTTATTGCCAGATTTAAATACAACGTATGATCTATTTTAAAAACGTATTATTATATTTTGTTTACTTTATAAAACGGGGACAAATCTCCCGCATTTGTGTTCGTGGGTGGTATAATAATTTGAAGATATGATATATATTTGGACTAACAACTACAGCTGTATATTGTGAATCGAACTTCATCGTCCTACGCAATAAGTAAAAATATCAATATTAACAATAATATATATATATAAAATGTTTGAATAACTGATTGAGTAATCAACGCACAATTTGAAACGTGTGCGCTTTATATGATCTCCTATAAGAGAGGATTTCCCGAAATTCCACACTTAAAGAGATGAAAAAGGGTAGTAAATTTTTAATGGGACAACGTGATTCCTTGGTACCAAATTCAGTACAAATTTTGCATAAACATTATTTATCAGAACGCGTGGAAAGAATGCGTGGACGTGTTGCGTATTTTATTGGAGTACTAGCAACCCGCCCTCGCTTCGCTTCGGTTTTAGTCGTTTTAGCCGCCAAGTTCCCGTTCCCGTGGTAATACCGGGATAAAATATAGCCCAGTTTAGGCCCTGATATTATAGCTTTCCATTGGTGAAAGAATTTTTGAAATCGGTCCAGCCGTTTCGAAGATTACCCGGAACAAACAGACAGATAGACAAATTTTTTTTAATCTGTATTTTAGGCATAGGTGTCGTGCAAATAACCGTATGAGCATGAAAAAAGCCTATTATTTTGACATTACAAACATAATTCATAAAATTTAACAAAATTTTATTTTAATTTCCTGTTTATTTAATCTTTAAATCCTTATTATAAGTAATCAAACATTTAAACCTAATAATTTATGTGTTATACTTATAATAAAAATTATAACGTAAAAAAAAACAATTAAAATTATAATTCTAATAAGTAGAAACATTTTGCCCTTCTACGCGGTAATATAAAAGATAGACTATAGTTTAGTTAAATACAATAGTTTTTAGGTAAACCAGTCCAGTTTCTGTGTGGTGACGGATTAAGGATATAATGTACCCCTTTTCCTGCCCGTGTCGTAAACCACTAAAGTAAAACATTTACGCTAGAGAAGGAAAAATCAGCGCGGTATAGAAGGTCAAGTTCCGTCCTATTGTGAAGGATGCTCGAGCCCAGTACAAGTCCACTTACATTGTAATTGCCCATATAGGTCTTAAAAGCTTATTACACTACACGATATTCAGGGCCCTGAATCACTAGGGGTGCTCTACAACAGCTAAATTGTGAGACCTGTTTCAGTTTTAGCGAAATAACAGTTTCAGAAAACTGTTCTATACTGTTCCATATTTATATATATATATATATATATATATATATATATATATATACATAAATAATAATATTATATTGTATGTAATAATAATATTATATATACATAAAATAAATACATGCTTAAATATATTAGACGTGGGTCGTTACGTTATTTTTAAGAAACGTAACGGAACTAGTGACTTGGTCGACGTCACGTGTTTCAAAACTAGTGATTTTGATTTTTGTAACGACTGATTTGTATACAGCTACTGTGATTGTTTGCATATTGTATGAATAGCTGCACTAACTATATACAGTTACACGCGAAACGAAAATAAATTTGTAGCTATACGGTTAAATCAATAAATTCTCTTCCTTTCATACTTTTTTCAGGCTGAGGACTGACTGCATTATATGTATTTACGATTGATTAGAGGTTATAATTAAACTATTATTTTAATTAAAATTGTATTACTGCAGACGTATTTGAAAGTAAATTGATTGTACATACAATGATTATATTTACAGTTTATTTACACTTTTGATATATTTACAGTTTTTTTCACTGTTATATGCACTTTATAATGTATGATGTTTTTATTAGTAAAACAACAAACTAAAACAATAAATAAATTAAATTCTTTACTTTAAATTAAAATTTCAAAGTAACACTCGCTTCGTTTCCCGCAACGTCAAGCCGTTGAAATTGCTTATAAACAAAAATCACTCTATTTTATTATCAATAAATGCAATTTTACGTATGAAAATTAAAGGTATAAAATGTATTGTTACGCTGTTTGGTCTTTGTTGCATACCACGGCACGTGAGTGTTCTGTATTTGGTCGGCTTACTTCAAATAATTTCGTGCCATTCGATTAGCCATCTCGCTCGCTCGCTCGGCCGCGATGCGAAAGAAATGTACTTAACGTAATCAAGGTTGTGCGGTCGGCTCTTTCTCGCTCGCTCGAATATAATACTGTTATCCCATATCTGTGAGTCGTATTAAGTATAACGTAGTTACAAAAATCACCTCTTTTACTTGTCGACTCGTAAATAGTGATTGTTACATGTCGCATAATGGGTTATTGTAACTAATGACGTGAAATAACGCTCATGTCTAAAATATATACATAAATCAGTCCTAAGCATGTAAAGCAGGAAGGATCGTTTTCATTTTAGGAACAAACACTGAAACCACTTCTAAACATTATTCCTAAAGAATGGTTATTTCCCCTTTTTTCCTGTATTACAGCACAACTTTATGTATATATATATATATATATATATATATATATATATATATATATATATATATATATATATATATATATATATATATATATGGAATATATATATATGGATCAGCTTTCTGAACCTGTTATTTCGTTAAAACTGAAACTGGTGAAACAGGTCTCACAATTTAGCTGTTGTAGAGCACCCTAGTGATTCAGGGCCCTGAATATCGTGTAGTGTAATAAGCGCTTTACTGCTAGTTTCGGACTAGCAAAGGGACCTACATATATGGGGTGACAAAGAAAAATAAATAAGAAATTCGGTTTTAAATTTAATCTAAGAATATTATCATCATCATCACAGCCCATACACGTCACACTGCTGGGCTCGAGCCTCCTCCATAATAGGAAGGAAATTGACCTTACTGTACAATGCTGGTCAAACAGGTTAGTAATAGGGTTTTGTTTCGAGTTTTCTTCTCTTGCATAGATGCAAGAGAAGAAAAACTGATTATATGCGTATTATTCCTTAGTCGTCTTTTAAGACATCCACGGGCAAGATAGGGAGTGGTGAATTGTATTCTTACTTCGTCACCACAGGGATACGGTCGTCTAATAAATAAATTTCGTGATTGTCTACATCACTTGGCACCTATTTAAATCTCAAGTCTTTTATCGGCACCCCACGATAATTATCATAATATTGAACTTAGACATTTTCACAGTTGTGTTTTTGAAGTTACATATATGGCGTTAACAAAAAACGCGTTAGAAAAATCAAATTATAAATTATTTTTAGAAAACTGTCTCTCTATAAAAAAAACTCATTATAAAAGAAATATAAATTAATAAAATTACTTACAATGATATAAAATAGCAAAATATTTTGAAACATATTGTTAGCCCACCATTCCTTTTCACGACTAGTAATACACTACAATTATATAAAATATATTATAATATTGGTTGAATAGTCCTCTATGGAATTATGCCGTGAATAATTAAAATAATAACTGCAAATTGGTATTTAATTCTCAATTTTCCTACGCATCACAAGTATAAATAGACTAGAGGTAAATATATATATAATAATTGATCAATTCTTGGGCTGTGATGTTCTATAGCGTTGGCGATTCGTTGAAAACAACGCGTGGTGTCGTAGCCCGTTCTTTACTAAAATTTAATGCAATTAAAAAAAACAAAAAAATATACGCTATAATAATAATCGAAATAAGAACGTAGAAATAAATTCTTATGTGATGAAAGCTAAAGTATTCGAAATGTAGAGAAAGTAAAAATTAAATACACACGCAAAAATCCATTTAAATAGTTTTATTTGATACTAGCAACCCGCCCTCGCTTCGCTTCGGTTTCAATCGCATTACCCGCGTAGTTTCCGTTCCCGTGGGAATACCGGAATAAAATATAGCCTATGTTACTCCCAGATATTATAGCTTTTCATTGGTGAAAGAATTTTTGAAATCGGTTCTGTGGTTTAAGCGTGAAAGCGTAACAAACAAACAAATAAACAAACAAACTTACTTTCGCATTTATAATATTAGTAAATATGTGCAATAATCATGTAACTAGGGTTGCCAGGTCGTCAAATTTAATAGCCAGACAGATCAGTCAGTCTGACTGGTCTGTCTGGCCGAACATTTGGTTGAAAAGGTCGGACACCCTATATTATGTAGGATTTTGTGTCTTAGAATCTTATGTAAAATCTATTTTATTATTACTATAAATTTTGTTAAATTCTAATAAAATAAAATAACAATATTTTAAACTTAATTATGATATTAATTTTATTTAAATATATTTATTTTTGCTCGCTGTTACTTTTCCTAATTAATTTTTAAATGTTCTATTAGGACGCTTGTAACATTAGTTTTATGATTATAGTTTTATTTATAATATACTAGCAACCCGCCCTCGCTTCGCTTCGGTTTCAGTCACTTAAACCCGCGTAGTTCCTGTTCCCGTGGGAATACCGGGATAAAATGTAGCCTATGTTACTCCCTGTTATTATAGCTTTCCATTGGTGAAAGAATTTTTGAAATCGGTTCGGTGGTTCAAGCGTGAAAGCGTTACAAACAAACAAACAAACAAACATCCTTACTTTCGCATTTATAATATTAGTATGGATTATTTCCGACTTCCAAACAAAATAGTTTTAGCCCCTTGTGGCCAACAGCAATTCGATAAGGATAAAGGATAAATAAATGGATTGAAATATTTTAGTCAACGCTGATGTTTTTAATTTAAGTTAGAATATAGATAATGTATTCCTTTGAAGACGAAATAAGCTAAAAAAACAAATATAAATGCAAGGGTTTATTCCTTAATGTTGGTTAGTGCTGATGTTCTTTTAAAAACCGGCTAAGTGCGAGTCGGAGTAGCGCACGAAGAGTTCCGTACCATTTACCTATAAAAAAAAAAGAAAAATAAAAACAGCGAAAATCTTTTTTATTGTATGGAAGCCCCCTTAATTATTTATTTTATTTTAATTAATTATATTTAAAGAGAACATAAAACTAAATATTCTGTGAATAGTTAAAGCGTCTACCTGTCACCGTTATTAGTATCGAGCAAGAAACGGTAAAAAAATCAAGTTTGTTGTATGGGGCTCCCATACAACAAACTTGATTTTTTAAATATTTATTTTATTTTATTTTTAGTATTTGTTGTTATAGCGGCAATAGAAATACATCATCTGTAAAGTGTTCGAAACGTCGGACGATCAAAAATTAAAAATCAAATACAAACGCGGCAAAAACCGTAGCGTTATTTATAAATAATTGTATTTATTAGATATACAAATTAATGGTTAAATCTTTATTAAAGCCTTTTGTATTTTTCTGATTTTGACATCAGCGCATATATAGTGACCACTCCCTATCTTGCCCATGGATGTCGTAAAAGACGACTAAGGGATATAATATGCACTTATGTGCATCTGTGCAAGAGCAGGACACTCGAAATAAAACCTTATACCAACATATCTAACCAGCATGGTATAGTAGGTCAAATTGCCTCCCATTGTGGAGGAGGCCCGAGCCCAACAGTGGGACGTATGTGGGCCGTGATGATGATGATGAATCAACTCGTTCAAAAGTTATTCAAGGTCAAAGTTAAGTACCTTTTTTAGTATTAAATTTAGTACCAACCAAACCAACCAAACCACCAAAATAAAAAATTAAATTTTGCCTATGTAATTCTTATGGAAAATTTAAAAGTGCGATGTGGACATCCTTAACATTAATATTAAGGGCTCTTATTTTCAGAGGCCTATTTTGGCATTTAAACGAAACTTTTGGGCCTGGTTCCGAGAGAAAAATATCTTATATCTTTAAACGAGCAATTCTTGTATATATATATATATATATATATATATATATATATATATATATATATATATATATATATATATATATATATATATATATATATATATATTCAGAATCTCGGCAACGGCTCCAACGATTTTCACGAAATTTAGCATACTAGAGGATTCGGGGCCAAAAAATCGATTTAGATAGGTTTTATTTATAGAAAATGTTGTTTTGTCGGTATTTTTAGCTAATCAATACAATGATATAAAACGTCAATAGAATGAGAATTGAAATTCCGCCGTCGCCGGCAAGAATGACAATAGCTCAGTTGGTAAGTTGTCCAGTCGCATTCAAACAGCGTGAGATCAAATCTCGGTGTTCTTATTGTAATTTTTGATATTTTTTCATTATTTCACAATTTTTATTTCTTATTCATATATATCTAAATAAGTTCGGCAAAAATAAAAAAAAATGTATATCGAGCGAAGCTCGGTCCACCAGATATTGATAATTAAGATGACTATGCAAGTTAAATATCAAATAGAGAGAGATCAATGACACTCGGGAGAAATGTAACGGAAGCGGCCGATAACAAATATATATTTATATTACTTTGATTATATCGATGCTTTTGTCGTAATACCATTGTGATTTTCATTTTAAGGTTACTAGGTGATTGTTTCATTTTAAAATCACACCCTTTTTTTTGGGTGTGGGTTACGATCGGCGCACTCCTCGCACCACCCCCTCCGGGGCGACAGAGGGGCGTAAGCTCGCACACCCGTAACCCACCTGTGGCACGTCGCCTTCGTCGTTGGACCGACCACCGGAGCAGCGTGACTTGTCGTCAGTGGTCGGCCCGACGGAATACCCCACCCCTTGCGGAGTACCCTCCCATCGACCGACGTCCCCCCCTCTCGGGAAGTACGTCGTGGGTGTGGGTTACGATCGGCGCACTCCTCGCACCACCCCCTCCGGGGCGACAGAGGGGCGTAAGCTCGCACACCCGTAACCCACCTGTGGCACGTCGCCTTCGTCGTTGGACCGACCACCGGAGCAGCGTGTCTTGTCGTCAGTGGTCGGCCCGACGGAATACCCCTTGCGGAGTACCCTCCCATCGACCGAGGTCCCCCCCTCTCGGGAAGTACGTCGGTCTTTCCTCACGCGGTCGGCCTCTCGGCGGGTGACGGACTAATTCCTCGGTCCAGTCACCCGCGGCCTCGGTTTGGGTGGCATCAGGCGCAGGTAATCGCGCCTGCGCCGCTCCAAAATCACACCCTTAGAATAATAACACATAGCAGGATAGTGTCGGTACTTAAGCAAACAAAAACGTGAAGTCAAAAATACTACATGCGTGCAAGCGATTATACACATACACACGCACACCACTATACCATTTTTTTTTTTTTTTTTTTTTTGGGTGGGCTATGGTAAGCGCACGCGCGGTCCTGTCCGTCCGGGGCGATGAAAGGACGGCGCGCGGGCCCATAACCCACCCGTACCCACGTCACCTCGTTGTTGGGCCGACCACCGGAGCAGATGTCACTTGTCAGTGGTCGGTCGGTCCACTATACCATAGAGTTGCCTTATACGCAGTGATCTTGTACACTACAGGACGGTTTAGTGTAGGGCTCCAATTGGCTCCAATTTACATGCTTCATTTTTGTGCCCGGAGTTACCTTCTATGAGTTATTATTCTAAGATCACACCTTTTTAAAATCATACATCTTTAATTGCGTTAGACTTTATAAACATCTTTCTGCTCTAATCATAATTTACCATGATTTTAGTCTATATAAGTCCTATTGTTGAGCTCAGGCCGCTTCTACAATGAGAGGAAAATTGATCTATTATTTCAAGCTAGTCAAACGTGTTAGAATAGTTTTATATTGAGTTTTCCTTCTCTTGCATAGATGTTATATGCATATTATAATCTCTTAGTAGTCTTTTTGGACACCCACGGGCAAAAAGGGGGGTGGTGAATTGTATTCTTAATCCGTCACTATACAGATACTCATAGTTGCGGCAGAATTAATTTTGATTTTACTTAATTTCGTTTGTATAGGCAAAGGGAATCAAACACATAGAGCCAAGTCTTAACTCTCAAGTCTGCAACAGTTGTTGTTTCTTCAAGTTTGCAGTTCGAAGCCATTGACAGATTATGATCACCTATATTGTGGTGACAGAGTAAGAATATATTTCATTACCCCCTTTTTTGATCGTGGTTTCTGTAAAACACAACTTAAGGATTAGAATATGCACACACGATCTATAGAAAACTCTAAATAAATCCTTTTTTTTGGGGGTGGGTTGCGGTCTGCGCGCTCCTCGCACCACTCCGTCCGGGGCGACAGAGGGGCGTAAGCACACACACACGCAACCCACCCACGATGCACGTCGCCTTCGTCGTTGGGACCACCGGAGCAGACTTACTTGTCATCAGTGGATGGAATACCCCCTATATGGGGTACCCTCCCATCGACCGACGTCCTTCCCTCGGGGAGGATGTCGGTCTTTCCTCACACGGCCTCTCGGCGGGTGACGGACTAATTCCCCGGTCACGTCACCCGCGGCCTCGGCTAGGGCGGCATGAGGCGCAAACCAACCCGTTTAACAGCATGGTATTGTAAGGTCAATTTCCCTCGTATTATGGAGGGGACTCGAGCCCAGCAGTGGGATGTTTATAAGCTGTGATGATGATGATGATTCTATATTGTAATTAAATTCATTGATGATGGTTAATGTATACAGCAGAATATTAATATACTCATAAAGCGACCACCATCCGACTTCCGTAACCCAAATAGATAACAAATCAGTAAGGTTACATTAAATTTTTTTATTGCGTTTCATGATACAGTACAGTAAAGTATCTTTTTAAAACACTTTTATTAGCTTCGCTCTTAGAATGATAACGTATAGAAAGATAGTGTCGGTACTTCGAGCGATCAAAACGTGAAATCAAAAATACTACATGCGCGCAGGCGCATCATACATGGCACCATTTTAATGCACCAACCGTCATAATTACCATTTTTTTTAAGAGTTGCGTACGTACGTGCAGTACAGTGACCTTGTACACTACAGAACGATCCGGTGTAAGCTCCATTAGGCTCCAATTTAAATGCGGCATTTTTTTTGTGCGTGGACTTACCTTCCATACGTTATTATTCTAAGAGCTCCGCCTGTATGTTTGTATGTGTGTATATTTGAACACGATTTTTTTTTTTAAGGAAAATTAAAAATTCCTTTTTTCTGTTAAAGAGCGTGGTGGCCTTATAACATTCGTGTGTACTAAGCTTGTTTTATAGTATTTTTAACCGACTTCAAAAAAAGGAGGAAGTTCACAATACGGATGTGTGTATTTTTTTATAAGTTTGTTTGCGCATAGCTCCATCGCTTGCCACCCGATTTGAAATATTCTTTTTTTGTTGGAACGTGTATTTTATCGAAATCGCACAAGCGGTTTTTGAAAAATTTACAAAAATCTAAAAAAATATCTACATGACAAAAAAGCGCTAACGTTATTAACGATCTTTTCGTTTACTCTTTTTTTTTTTTTTTTTTTTTTATCGTTGGGCTATGGTAAGCGTACGCCCGGTCCCGTTCGTCCGGGGCGATGAAAGGACGGCGCGCGGGCCCATAAGCCACCCGTACCCACGTCACCTCGTTGTTGGACCGACCACCAGAGCAGATGTGACTTGTCGTCAGTGGTCGGCCCGACGGAATACCCTTTCGAGTAACCTCACCTCTCGACGTCCTGGGACGTCGGTCGCCGTCGCGCGGTCAGCCTCTCTGCGGGTGACGGACAATGCCCCGGTCCGATCACCCGCGGCCTCGGCTAGGGCGGCATTAGGCGCAGATACTCGCGCCTGCGCCGCCCGAGTCGCCGGCGGCGGAACGTGTCGCCGAATAGGAGCTCTACTCGCACACGATCCGCCGCCTCCTTCCGTAAGATAACGGCCTCACAGAAGGCGGCGACCGCGTCCCAGTTCCTGACACTGACGAGCATCTTCCTGGCGATGGTTGGCAGTGCCAGGTCAGCACCGATAATCGCGACGAGTTCACGGCGCTCTCCCTCCCACGCAACACACTCCTCGAGCATGTGCTGCGCCGTGTCCTCGTCGCAACTGCAGTGGTGGCAGGACGGTGTGCTCTCCCTCCTGACAATCTTGTGCAGGTACTTCCCAAAACACCCGTGCCCCGTCAGCACCTGCACAAGCCGGAAGGAAAGCACCCTGTGCATCCGCTCCAACCATTCCATCAGCACCGGCCGGAAGGCCTCGACGGTCCTGACACCGTATCGAGGACTCTCCAGCTGGACTGCCCAACGGGCAATGACTCCTCGGCGGGCGTTGACCCGCCAGGCGGTGAACTCCTGCAGGGAGACCATACCGCCGCGGGCGCGCGTCTCCGACACCCGCCGATAAATGTCGGCGAGCATCTCCGCCTCCAGGTCCCACGGGGGAGTTCCAGCCAGGAGGCACGCTGCCTCCGTCGACACCGTGCGGTAACCGCGTATGGCCCTGACCGCCATGACCCTCTGTGGTCGCCTCAAGAGGGCCCTCAGCCGGACGGTCAGGGACCCCGCCCACACCGGTGCGCCGTACAGAGCCATCGACCGGATCACCCCCGGGTACAGCTGTCGGTACGTAGCGCTGGGTCCGCCAATATTTGGCATCAGCCGCGAAATGGCGGACGCCGCGCCGACAAGCCGGGGAACAAGTCGATGGAGATGCTCCTGGAACCGTAATGCCCGTCGAGCACCAGGCCCAAGTACTTCTTGTGGGCCTGGATGCTGATGGTGACCGACTTCACGGTGATCGAAGCGCCGGCGGGAGGCCCGGCGGTACGGAGGCCATGGAACAAAAGGGCCTCCGTCTTTTCCAGGGCTACCCTCAACCCCAGCGCTTCGATCCGCCTGACAATCTCCTCGGTGCCGAAGGTTGCCAGGCATGCTGCCTTCTCTAGCGACCCACCCCGGGCTGTGACGAGTGTATTGTCGGCGTAGCAAATTACGCCCAGCCCGGGTGGGAGGCTTCCTCTCAACGCCCAGTCGTAGCCGATGTTCCACAGGGTCGGACCCAGAACCGACCCCTGTGGGACACCGCACGTCATGGGCGTTCGCACAACGTCCGCTACTCGGTCAACGTAGAGGACGCTGCGCCCCTCCAAGTAGTCTGCCACCAGCCGCCTGAGGTACACGGGCACCCCGTGATACCTCAGCCCCTCCCTGATGCAGCTGAATGGCAGACTGTTGAAGGCGTTGGCGATATCCAGGGACACCGCCAACAGGACTCCTCCGCCGGTGACGGCCTCCGCTACCACGGCCTTCAGGCGCAGTAGGGCCGCGATCGTCGAACGCACCCTCCGAAAACCATCGAACGCCCCCTCCGAAAACCAATCTTTTCGTTTACTCTGCATTGCGTTTTGAAGTCGGCTTATTTTTTTTACAAAAAATAATTTTTGATACTATTTATTTGATTTCTTTGTGTGGTGACGAAATAAGAATACATTTCACCTATCTTGCTCATGGGTTTTGTAAAATACGACTAAGAGATATGATATACAGAAAACATCTGTGTAAGAGAACGAAAACTCCACATTAGTACCCTATGTCAATCCGTCCGACTAGCGCGGTATCATCATCATTACAGCTCATATACGTCCCAGTGCCAGGCTCTAACCTCTTCAACAATGGAAGGGAAATTAACCTACTATGCCACCCTGATCAATATATGGCTTTAGAAACAAAATAACAGAGGGGTTTTCATCACCAACTTAAAGTAATAGCGCAAAGTAGAAAACCCCGAAACACATGATGTCCATCAACAGCAATGGCACATGGAACAGCGCTCAACTTCAAGCCTATCTTAACATCTAACTGTAATAAAGCTACTTGAAGAATAACTTGAATTATATAAACTCACCTTAACAATTAAACTCAAAAAATGTAATAAAGGCACGGACAATAAGTCTGTGGACCATCAACAAAAAGAAAAAAGAAATATATGGCTTTATTTCAAGTTTACGTCGCATGCATAGATGTTATCTACAATAATCTCTTAATCATATTTAATGACACCCCCGGGCAAGAAAGGGAGTGGTGAATAATATTCTTACTCTGCGACTACACGGTAAAACATACTAGCGTGGTATACTATGACCGACGTCCTCCTCGAGGGGGAGACGTCGGTCGATGGGAGGGTACCCCGGGTAGGGGGTATTCCGTCGGGCCGACCACTGATGACAAGTAACCCTGCTCCAGTGGTCAGCCCAACGACGAAGGCGACGTGGTGTTCGGGTGAGTTGTTGCGGTGTTGTTGAGGTGTTGCGTGCTTAAGCCCCTCTGTCGCCCCGTACAGAGTGGTGCGGAGGCGCGCCGACCGCAGCCCACCCCCAAAAAAAAAAAGCGTGGTATACTAAGTCAAATTCCCTCCCTATGTGGAGGAGTCTCGAGCAAAACAGTGGATCTTGTATGGGTTGACATGATGATGATGATGATTTGTTTTTGAAAAAGACAATATGCTACAGCTAAAAGAGTTTCTTTTCATATGGTGATGGAGTAAGAATACATTTCACCACACCGTCTCTTGCCCGTGGCTGTTGTAAATGGCAATTAAGAGATATTTTGTGCATATAACAACAGTGCCAGAGAAGGAAAACTCGAAATAAAACCCTATACCAACCCGCTTGACTTTAGTTCATCACCCGCAGAGAGGCTAATCGCGCGATGGCGATCGACGTCCCGGGACAGGGACGTTGGTCGGTACTTGAAAGGGTATTCCGTCGGGTCGACCACTGACAAGGAACTCGACACTGGTGGTCGGCCCAACAACGAAGGCGACGTGGGTACGGGTGAGTTATGGGCCCACGCGCCGTCCTTTCGTCGCCCCGGACGGAATGGACGGCGTGTGCTTTGACCATAGGCCACCCATAAAAAAGCAAAAACCCGCTGGACCAGCGTGGTGTAGTAGGTAATTTTCCCTCGCAATGTGGAGGAGGCTCGAGCCCATTAGGGGGAGATATATGAGTGTTGATGATGAATAGTTTTATTTTATAAACATGTAATAAGTATGTTTATAAAATAAAACTCTTTTGTTGCGGGTTCCAAAACATTTAAAAAAACGTTTCCCGGGACTCCCTGAGGGTCAAACTAGGGATTTGAAAAATAATCGATTTTTATAATAATCGATTATTACAAAAAAATAATCGATTAATAATCGATTTTTACAATCGATTTTCAAAATAATAAAAATCGATTATTAATCGATTTTTTATTATTCGAAATTCAATCGAAATTAATCGATAATTCACTGCCAGATTTCTTAAAAAAACTATATTAGAAAATAAAGCTCACATTTCCTAAAAAAAAAGTCATCATAATCCTGTTGGGAGAAAAAATCTATTATTTTTTAATCGATTATTTATTTTTAATTAATCAATTATTTTATTATCGATTTATTTTAAAGAACAAACATCGTTTATTTAAAAAATCGATTATTTTCCCTCCAAGTCACATCCCTAGGTCAAACCTCAGTGTCTTATACGGCGACCATTGTGGATCCTGGCTTACAGGAGTTACAGTGGTAGGAATGTGTGGTGGGATTAGTCCCAAAAAAAAAGAACATGGCTGTCTGTAAAGTCGGTTTACGGACGATAGTTTAATGTGACAACGTCATAACAAAGCATTGATGAAATGACTGCATACTTTTATGAATAAAATTGAGTTAGCGTAACGGGACACTTTTTCGTGCATTAGTCGAGCGTTAATCGATTTATTAGACGTTGTCACATCAAAAGCGTATAAATAAGTTGCAAGCAATATTTTTATAAGAATCTAATTAGTTAATTATTTATATACCTTTTATCGCTTTTAAGTAAGATTAACTATAGTAATTATCTATGCCAAAATGTTATTAGTGATTCAGTAAGTAATTATAACTTATAATGGATTTCTTAATTATATTATGATTCATTTTAAAATATAATTCGATATTAATGAGCTTAAAATAATAAAGCAATGTAATATTAGCAAATTATATACTCTATTAACGACTATTAGATAAAGTATTCGTCTATTAATTTTTTTTTATTGCAAACGATGGCAAACGAGTAAAGGTACGTGGTTGTCATGGGCCTTTACTAGCTTCTTTCTTTTGCAAAAAAAATATTAGGTAGATATGGTGACTTTCCGTGTGGTGACGGAGTAAGAATACAAGTCACCATCTTCCCCGTGGATGTCGTAAAAGACGACTAAGGGATATAATACGCATATAATATCTATGCAAGTTAAGGTAAACTCGAAATAAAACCCGAATAACACCAACCTGCCTGACCAGCATGGTATAGTAAAAATTAATTGCCCTCTTATTGCAGAGGAGGCACGAGCCTAACAGTGAGACATTATGAGCTGAAATGAGAATGATGAGATATGGTGACACATTCTCATTCCCTTACCACACGGAAAGAAGTGTTGGAATCACATTTCAAGTTGTTGTTATGTGAACATTTATTTTAATGTTATTTCTTTGCATGTCTTACTTGTTATTTACAAAGAAAAGAAATATGTTATGGTGAATTATGTTTCGGGCGGACCACTGATGACAAGTCACCCAGCTCCAGTGGTCGGCCCAACGACGAAGGCGACGTGTCACGGGTGGATTACGGGTGTGCGTGTTTACGCCCCTCTGTCGCCCTAGACGGAGTGGAGCGAGGAGTGCGTCGACCGTAACCCTCCAACAAAAAAAATTGTGAATTATGTACATTTTTTATTGCTGTTGGTAGTAAACGAGCAAGTGCTGATAAGACAAACTGTCGCTTATTACCTTTGCTAAGCTGCTGCCTACAGTGAAGGGAGTGTGAATGCGTGAAATGAGGCTCGGTGATAATAAAAGCATGAAATATATATTAAAGGTTAAATCCCACCACACGCAAACACCCTCAGAAAGTTGGGCTACCGGTTCCTTCGCTCACCGAACGACGCAGTAACAAATTGCTACTACTCGGACCTCAATTTTATGCGAGAGTGTGGTAATACCTCGAATGGACCAGCCCACGACTGTAGACAGACTACTGTCAACACTTTGGTCCTACCACTACCGAACTACTACTTCTTAAGATACTACTACTTCTTAAAACATTAGCATCAATTAACTTAAAACTAGAAATAAAACTTTATACCAAAATATTTAATCAGCGTAATATACTAGGTCACGCTCTTTCCTTTAAAGAAGAAGGTTCAAACCTAACAGTGGAGCGTATATGGACTATGATGATAATGAACGAAGTCGAGACAAATGGTTCGTCATAAGTATTTGTCGATTTATTAATATACAAAGTGTTATATGAAAAAGGATGCCATGCAAATGGGCAGGATATGAGCCTTGTTTGAACACACACGCAGTCTTAAATCTACGTAATAGGGTACAGATTGGCAAACTGACAGTGCAAAATTATTATACAAGAAATGTTCAATCACTGAGAATAATATAATTGTAGTGGATAGAGCGATAGATCGAGTTGTTTTTAACTGATTTTAAAAGAAGGAGGAGATTCTCAAATCAGAACTTTTTCTAGGTGACAGTTTGATGATTCTTTTTCAATTGATAGCTAGTACTTCCGATGTAGACTCATTTAATTCTGATCTATATCTGATAAGTAGTTTAAATTATCCTCAATAATGTGTGACCACGTTTTGGAGGACGCAGTGTAGGACGGCTCCCTCTAGGTGGACCGCCGTGGTAGCAGGCGGTACAGGACCGCACTTTGTGGCGTAATATGAGGACCTACGTCCAGCTGTGGACGCCGATAGGCTGAAATGAACGAATGAATGAATGTATGTGTATTTGTTCATTACATTGATTAAAGTCGATTATTATTAATTTTCGTATTATTTAATATTTAATAAAAAATATTATGAATATTATTAAATATAATGTTGTTGTTTACACACGAGTTTATGGCTCGGTTTATTTGTATCCAAATTCCCGCCTCTTTTTTTTTTTTTTTTTTTGTGGATGGGCTGCGGTCGGCGCGCCTCCGCACCGCTCCGTCCAGGGCGACAGAAGGGCTTAAGCACGCAACTCCCGCAACCCACCCGAAAACCACCTCGCCTTCGTCATTGGGCCGACCACCGGAGCAGGTTTACTTGTCGTCAGTGGTCGGCCCGACGGAACCCCCTACGTGGGGTACCCTCCTATCGACCGACGTCCCCCCTCGGGGAGGACGTCGGTCTTTCCTCACGCGGTCGGCCTCTCGGCGGGTGACGGACTAATCCCCGGTCACGTCACCCGCGGCCTCGGCTATCCAAATTCCCGCCCTGAGAAGAGGAACTTCGGATTCCCTTGAATTTAAAAATACTGTATCCCCTAAAACTTTATTTATTATAGTTATTGTGTGTATGGCTGCTTGTTTTTGTATTATATGTACATACATGTAATAGACATCTATATTAGCTTCTAATTTATGTACGTATCTGTGGAGACTTTTAGCTACCATAGCCGTTGCTCCTATGACTATTGGTATAGTTTCTGTATGTGTGTTCCAAAGTCGGGTTATTTCTGTTCTTAAAAGATGGTATTTACCTTAGAATAATAACGTATAGAAGGATAGTGTCAGTACATCGAACTTTAAAAATTTGAATCTAAAAATACTAATGGCGGGCAGGCGATTACACACGTAAACACGCACACCACTATACAAATTATGAAATCAAATTTTGTTTTTATTAACACAAATCGTCAAAATAATTTTAAAAGTAATGTTAAAAGCCTTTTTAAGTTTTTTAAATGTGTTGTGACACCATTTGAATGTACAAACCGTCATAATTACCTATTTATGTTTTAAGAGTTGCGTACGTACGTGCAGTACAATGACTTGTACATTACGGAACGGTTCCGGCGTAAGCTCCATTAGGCTCCAATTGAAATGCCTCACTTTTTGTGCGTGAACTTACCTTCTATATGTTATTATTCTAAGGTATTTACTCAGTTTTTCTATTTCATTTGGTCCTATGTTATAATCCGATGGTATTGATATGTCTATTAGATAGGTCTTATTTTCTAGTTTATTTACATATATGATGTCCGGGTCTATTATGTGTTACTGTTACATCTGTTTACACTGGTATTTCCCATATTAGTTTTTCTGCATTGTTTTCCTTTATCTCAGGTTGGATTAGGTTCATTTTATTAAATTATTATATTATGAATATTATTATTATTATATCCTAGAAGGAGGACCTCAAAATCTAGTAATTACCTTTCAAACCCAATTGAGTTACGTCGTAAAAGCGTAACAAACAAACTCACATTTATAATATTAAGTTAGGATCCTATTGGAATTTGGCGCCAAAAATGTGCATGTATGGTTCTTGTTGTGACAGTTTTACAGTAGCTAATCGCTTTTTAAGTTGTCGGTAAGTAAGTCTATGTCTAATCGTTCACAGAAAGCGAAATCGAATACGTTTAATATTTTTTAATTCAATATAATTTATTTACCGTAATCGACGTTGTAGAAATAAGAAGATAAGTTATTTAGTCTTGAATTTAGCTTAGTTCTTTATCTAATGTGTACTTAAATTGAGATTTGCGTTTTGCTTTGTGTCTTTTTAAAGTTTATCAAAGATATACGTAATAACCTTCTAAAACTAGATCATCAAATCAGGCCATATGATCTCGGCGATTTTCTTTTTTATGTTATTTTAAAACTTGACTACGTTATTCACGGAAAGTATGAAATGAGTTATGTATTAACCGTAACAATATATTGTATTTATATTGCAGTTACTATAATAAAAATATAGACATTGTGTATAATACGAATTCAATTGTTCATATCAGTTCCTTTGTTTCGGGTGCTGTAAACATTTATTACTTTGATCATTCAAGAGGATAAACTTACTGCAAAGAAGTGAAACCCAAAGAAAGCCACGTAGTTTTGAGTGAGGTTATCAATTTTATCATCGACTTGTATATATCACTAGGCCATCTTTTACGACAACCGCGGTTGGGGAAGGGGCACTGATTTGTATTTTCCTCAACCGCTCAAAAGGAAACTGATAAGTATAACGCTAATAAATACTTAATGACTGATTGACTACACTGATGGTGTAGCGGTTAAGATACTGACCCACCGTTCCAGTACCGTGGGTTCGAATCCCACGTAGGATGCTTTGACGATCCACAAATTGTTTGTTCTCAGTTTGGATGTAATTTGTGTTTGTTAATTATGTAATAAATATATAGGTACCACTCCTCATCTTACCCGTGGATATCATAAAAGTCAATTTAAGAATAGAATGCGAATATAACATCTATGCAAGAGATGGAAAAAGCTGCAACCTGTCTGACCAGCATGGTATAGTAAGATCAATTTGCCTCATATTGTGGAGGAGGCTAGAGCCCAGCAGTGGGACGTATATGAGCCGAGATGATGATGAATTTTATGTTTGTAAAGTCCCCCACAATACAAGAATTATTTCCTTAGTGTAGGGTTGTTAGAAAAAAGGAACCAAAACCAATGACGACATTAAAAATACTTTCCGTATTTCAATAATTAATTCTTACGTGTGGTGACGGAGTAAGAATACAATTCACCACTCCTTATCTTACCCGTGGATGTCGTAAAACACGACTAGGGGATAGAGCATGTATGTGGCATCTGTGCAAAAGAGAGGGAAAACTCGAAATGAAACTCTATACCAACATGTCTGACCAGCATGGCATAGTAGGTCAAATTCCCTCACATTGTGAAGAAGGCTCGAGCCCAACAGTGGGATGTATGTGGGCTGCGATGATGATGATGACATTCGATATAGAGATTGCAAATCCGGTATGTTTCTCAACCCGGATGGGCCCAGTTTCATTCGCCGCCAACCCGGCCGGGTCCGCTGAGCCCGGCCGGGTTGTATTAGCGATGAAATATGAATGGAAAAAGACAACGATTCAAGGTTAATATTTATTTCAAACTGGCTTATAAACAGTTATCACAATAAACAGTCTCACTCAGGTCTCAAAATCACAATATATAATTGATTAGGTACTTTTACTTATGGACGCAAAAGTAACATTAGTATTAGTTCATTCATATTTACTCATATTCATTTTTATAAGTTTAAACAAGCAGGTCTTTCACTTTACTCCTCATAGTGTCTACCTATTTGAAAACATAGTATTAAAATAAGAAACTAATAACGCAGCTAAAAGTACTCATCCTCATCATCATCACTATCATTTCAGCCTATTGCCGTCCACTGCTGGACGTAGGCCTCCCTCATGTTGACATGAAACAATTATTTTTCAGTCTAGAAGAATGATCTTAAAAAGCTGGGCATCCTTACCGGGTCCGGTGACCGGGCCCGGTAAGAATTGGCTGGGCCCGGTGGGTGCCTAAAAGGGCACCGGGCCCGGGCGGGCCCGGCCCGGCCCGGTTTGCAATCTCTAATTCGATATTTCAATATCCATATTACAATAGAATTTTCCATATTACAACTTCCCTACCACATTTATAATAGAATTAATTAATTATTTGTCTCCTATTTTGATTTTTTAGACCATTTATTACACATAGAATTAACACAAAAACGCTCGTAGTATGACCTGGGTTTTACAAGTAAAGTTCACTGTAAATAGTTTAGGAGATAGTGCGTACATCATAACGTAGTTGACGCACTGACGAACCGGTGGTGTTCTTGGAAAGGATGCGTTGATAATTCGACATACTATTAAAGTTAATTATTTATTTAATTATTTACAAATATGTGTGTGAGGATAGTGATTTTAAGTTTATTAGTGATAATTGTATTTGATATGATTTGTTCAGTGGAAACATTGAACCCGAACGGTGAAGGAGTTTGCGTAGTTAAGCAAAGGTAATTATTCTGTGTACTCTATCGGCTCTTTCATGGAGAGTGCTGGGGAGGAACTGTTTGACTTGGTACCACCGTCATCGTTTTACCAACGTACCACTAGATACCGCAGCCAGGTTCATCCATTTCACCTGGAAACGTTATGGTCTTCAACTGTACGTTTGCAGCGATAATTTCTTCTACCTACGTACACGCTCTGGAATAAATTACCTGCTGCTGTGTTTCCCGAGTGCTATAACATGTACTTCTTTAAACGAGGTTTAAGAAGAGTATTTTCTTCACGGTAGGCAACGGTCTAGCTGTGCCCGTGGTATTGCAAAGGTCCATGAGCGGCAGTATCACTTACCATCTATGCTGCCTGCTCATTTGTCACCATCGGCAATAAAAAAAAAATTTCTGATGTTTACGCGAGTATTATACATTTTTTTTTTTTTTTTTTTTATTACAATTTATTGCCAGTGTAAGAAGAAAATGATTCTACATGTAGAATCATTTTCTTCTTACACTGGCAATAAATTTTGTATCAAAATGTGGGTCAATATTTAATAACTAATTTCTGTATCGGGTAGATAATTATAAATTTTCTGCAGTAACGATGACTTGTTGGACGTGAGACATCTTAGTCCACCCGTGATCATGAACGCTGTAAAGTGTTCGAAACGTCGGGTAATCAAAAATCAAATACAAACGCGATAAAATCCGTAAAGTAGTTTTATTTAAAAAAAAAATTGTCTGGTGTCGGAATAAGAATACAATTCACCACTCGCTATCTTGCCTGTAGATATCATAAAAGACGACTGAGGGATATAATACAGATATAACATCTATGCAAGAGAAAGCAAACTCGAAACAAAACGCTGTATCAACCTGTCTGACTTACTGGTCCTACCTACTGGTGACAGACAGGTTGATACAGCGTTTTGTTACGCCGTTAGCGTGGTAAGGTCCCTCCTATTATGGAGGAGGATCGAGCCCAGCAGTGGGGCATATAAGAGCCGAAATGAGATGATGAATATATTTGGAGTGAAAGAAGTTATATTATTATAAATTATTGATTCATCATCGTCGTCACAGCTCATTTAGTAATATGACTATTTACAATTTTGAATAATCTATGAACCTATTAATTGTAGCGCTTCTGTACTTGCACTTCTTATGACCTATAACTTAGATCAGTTGGCCACAGCTAAATATAAGCGCTGCAAGTTTATGCAGCATTATGCTGAGCTGTTGCCTTGTGGACACTAATACTTAGAATTTCAATTGTTATATACTACGATTATTTTAATTATCAATATTTTTTCGTGTTCGTTTTTTATATCATTTTGTGCTTAGAATAATAACGTATAGAAATATAGTGTCAATACTTCGAATGTTCGAAACATGAATCTAAAAATACTAATGGCGCGCAGACGATTACACACATACACACGCACATCACTATACAAATTATGAAATCAAATTTTGTTTTTATTAACACAAATCGTCGAAATGCTTTTAAAAGTAATGTTAAAAACCTTTTTAAGTTTTTCAAATGTGTTATGACACCATTTGAATGCACAAACCGTCATAATTACCTATTTATTTTTTAAGAGTTGCATACGTACGTGCAGTACAATTACTTGTACATTACGGAACGGTACCGGCGTAAGCTCCATTAGGCTCCAATTGAAATGCTTCACTTTTTGTGCGCGAACTTACTTTCTATACATTATTATTCTAAGCATTTTGTGTATATTTGTATGTCAAGCATGTAACTATAGTGTCTTACGTCTCACTATTGGGCTTGAGTCTTCTCGATAATGGGAGGGATATTGACTTTCTATACCACGCTGGTCAGACGTGTTGGTATAAAGTTTTATTTAGAGTTTTCTCTTGCATAGATTTTATATGCATATTATATCTCTTAGTCTTCTTTTACGATACACACTGGCAAGTAAGTGGATGAATTGTATTCTTACTCTGTCACACGGAGGAATTGTTCATTATGTTATATGTAATATTGTTAATATATAACTATATATATTAAGACAGTTCTTCCTATAAATATCCTTACTAATATTATAAATGCGAAAGTAAGTTTGTTTGTTACGCTTTCACGCTTAAAAAACGGAACCGATTTTAAAAATTCTTTCACCAATGGTAAGCTCTAATACCAGAGAATAACAGGCTATATTTTAACCCGTTATTCCTCCAGGAACGGGAAATAACGGGTAACGTGACTGAAACCGACGCGAAACGAGGGCTGGTTGCTAGTCTATACCAATAAATAAAATTGGAGTGTCTGTTTGTAATGTCAAAATAATAGGCTTTTTTCATGCTCATACGGTTATTTGCACGACACCTATGCCTAAAATAGCAATTAAAAAATTTTTGTCTGTCTGTTTGTTCCGGGTAATCTTCAAAACGGCTGGACCGATTTCAAAAATTCTTTCACCAATGGAAAGCTATAATATCAGGGCGTAAACTAGGCTATATTTTATCCCGGTATTCCCACGGGAACGGGAACTACGCGGGTAAAACGACTATAACCTATAACCGAAGCGAAGCGAGGGCGGATTGCTAGTATATTATAAATTTACTAGCCGACCCGGCGAACTCCGTATCGCCTTTTATTTTGTTTTTTTTTTGTAAGCTATGGTCTAGACACACCCCGCCCTAACGGTTAGGGGCGATTGATGAGTAGGGATATGAATAATAATCGATGTTTGTAATCGGTTTTCTAAATAATAAAAATCGATTTAAAAGAAATCGATTTATTTAAATTAAAATTAGTCGATTATTTTAGTATTTGCTTGTTTTGTTTCAATTTAAAGTTTTCTATTATATAGTAAATAAATATTACTGTCAGATTTCCTAAAAAAAGGGTCATCACAATCCTGTCGAGAGAAAGACTTTAAAAAAGAACTACGAATAGTAAATAAAATGATTATAAAAATATTCGATTAATTATAAACAACTAATCGATTTTTTGCAAAACGATTTATTTTAAAGAAAGAAAAATCGATTATTTATTTATCGATTTTCCCCTCCGAGTCACATCCCTACTGATAAACGGCGCGCGATCCCACAACACACCGTATTGGCGATGGGGAGAGCATCGCCATTGGGCCGACCATCGGTGCGTGGCGGACCTTGACATCTGTGGCCGGCTCGGCGGTTTATCCTTTCGGGTACCGTCCCCTTTGACGCCCCGGTAACATTGCAGTGTTGCCGACCAGGGCGTCACCCTCACGCAGTCGGGCTCTCTGCGGGTGGCTGACTAATCCCCGGTACATCCCCCTGCCAATTCGTACCGCCTAACAACAACTTCTTTATTTTTTTAGTTTTTTAATACTTATTCTGTTATTCGCGACCCCGGGTCAGCTAGCAAGATAAGAACAGGAAAAAGAGAGTTAATAAGTCACCAATTACATTATGTCAAAAAATGAAATATATATATATATATATATATATATATATAAAGTTTTGTGTTTGACATCAATATATGTAATAGGGCGTCTACATGTTGGCCGAGTGCAGGCGAGCGATGGCGAACGCCAACGTCTGTACACCCGATTTGCCTTAGTTGGCCAACGCTCGCCGTCGCTCGCCTAGTTGGCCGAGTGAATACAAGCACCAACGTGTGGACAGCTGATTTGTCTTCACTCGCCGTCGCTCGTGATCACTTGCCTCACTTCGCCTCGGTGTCGGTTTTTCTGCACAAATCAAAGGCACTCGTCTAAGCTCGGCCAATGCCGTCTACACGTTGCCCGAGTCGTCATTACACGGTTGACATCCATCGCGGTTAGACGTGCTTAATGTGATATTGTCGCTCAATATAAATGGTTATATTTTCAAATTTGCATCACTACTTCTAGATATGCGACGTAAATAATTAGATCTAAGTCACCCTATATGTTACCTATAGTATCAAAATGTATCTTCATCATTCATCATCATTTTAACTAATATACGTCCTACTGTTGGGCTCGAGCCTCCTCCACAATAGGCGGGAAACTGACCTTAGTATTCCATGCTAGTCAGACAGGTTGGTATAGGGTTTTATTTCGAGGTTTCCTTCTCTTGCATATATGTTATATGCTTATTATGTATTATGCTTATTATGTATTATATCCCTTAATCGTCTTTTACGACATTCACAGACAAGATAGGGACTGGTGAATTTTTTTCTTACTCCGTCACCACACGGATATATCTTACACTGTTCTATTTCTGTGAATACTCAGTATCAACCACCTTCTTTTTTCCCACTTTACTGCGGTATACACTGAGATAATAGTTATATACGCTCATTAAATAAATAGTCGAAGCTGCAGCAACGTTAATGTCAACGTCCGTAGTGTTTCAGTGCACAATGAACACTGACCGAGGCCAACGTGTAGACACTTCTACAAACGCTCGTCTATGTTGGCCACTCGCGTTGGCGTTCGCCGCACTCGGCCAACGTGTAGACGCTAGCACTCGCCTTGTACCTATTTGCCGACGCTCGCGTTGGCCTAGGCTCGGCCAACGTCTGTACGGGACTTAAGATATTAATGTCACTCAATTGTTTTGCCTTTCTGAAAGCGGAACCTCTCCACTAACACTTGAACTTTATTGTATAGTATTAAAGTTCAAATTCACTTAAGTATTATTACGATCGTTTGTATGGGAGTATAGAAAGGTGTTGCTTTTTAGACCTTTTTAGATTATAAATTTAATAACATTTTCAGATTAGCTAAAAAAAAGTTCATCACATATTTACTCTCTAGAGGTCCTATAACAAAGCTCCCGTAGAAAAAAGATCGATAGATCGATTAATCGGAAATCGATCCTTCAGATCTCGATTTTCTTGTGAAACGATTCTTTTGATGACGATTCCAATCGATCTTTTTCAGAAAGATTGCCTATCGCTAGAATTAGCCGCGCGGCATAGTATCTCGCAGAGGCTACCGCCTCCTCGTCCCTCATGACCGCCCGCCTCATCATAGGTACATGCGCGCGCAATCATCATTCATCATCATTTCAGCTCATATACGTCCCACTGTTGGGCTCGAGCCTCCTACACAGTAGAAAGGAAATTGGCTTTACTATACCATGCTGGTCAGGCAGGTTGATTTAGGGTTTTATTTCGAGCTTTCCTTCTCTTGCATAGATGTTATATGCGTATCATATCCCTTAGTCGTCTTTTACGACATCCACGGGCAAGATAGTGGTGATTTGTATTCTTACTCCGTCACCACACGGCAAATACTTAATACTTATTTGACTACAACACTAATACTTACATTTTTAATGAAATGTCCGAATTTAATGATTCAAAAAGTTCTAGAAAGGTGTTGAATCCGTCTTAAATATGAAGTAATTTATTTGGATGAGGATTAATACCAAGGTACAAAATAAAGACTTTTCAAGCCACGGCATTTTAATTATTTAAAAAAATAAAAGAAAAACACTTATTGTGAGATAACTACAATAGTTAGACATATGGTGTCGCGATTTTTTTTGTAGACATTTATATGTTCTGCAAAGTTGTAGTACATTGTTTTGTTCTATAATCAATAGTTTTCGCAGCACACCCGATATAAGGATTTTTTCGGGTAATTTTTTTACACCTTGGGTTACATTATTGGACTTATAGTACGGATCCCTAATTTTTTTGAAAATATAATATAGCCTATTGCCTTTCTCGATAAATGGACTATTCAACACTGAAAGAATTTTTCAAATCGGACCAGCGGTTTCTGAGATTAGCGCGTTCAAACAAAGAAACAAACAAACTCTTCAGTTTTATAATATTAGTAGGTATAGATTAAACTTATTAAAAGTTTCTATGTAGCGAAGGAGTAAATAAAATAGTTAGGATTGCAGTATCACTCGCGGGACAGGAAGGATCCTTTTCCGCATATGTTCGTCTAGGACGAAAAACCACGTTGCTACAGAACATTGGTCTAATAGAAATGAAATTTTAACTATTATTATAAATGTGAAAGTAAGTCTATTTGTTTGTTACGCTTTATGTCTAAACTACTGAAACAATTTTTAAAATTCTTTAACCATTGTAAAGCAATGTTTTAGCGAGCAACATAGGTTATTTTTATCATCCCCTTATTACCACGGAACGGAAACTACGCGGATGACTTACTGAAAGCTACATTATCACGGCTACATTTTATCCCCATATTCCCACGCGAATAGAAACTACGCGAGTGAAACTGTAAGAATTATCTAATTAACATAAAATGCAAATGTCAGTTTGTTTGTTACGCTTCCATGCCATAACTATTCAACCGGTCATTTTAAAATTTACCGAACATGTTGCCTGGGATACTGAAAAAGCAGTGGGACGTACACACGGTGGGACTTATGTGGGCTGCGATGATGATTAATCATCTTTATTCTCCTCTCAGATGTCTTTTCAGGTCATATATGTCCCACTGTTGGGCTCGGACCTCCTCCACTGTGGGAGGGAAATTGACCTACTATACCACGCTGGTCAGATATATTGGTATAGGGTTTTATTTCAAGTTTTCCATCTCTTGCAAAGATATTATATACATATATCATCACACGGACAAATTTAAAGATTCGTTAAATTCTTCTGCAATAAAAATTTAAGAAATAAAATGGGATGTTTAAAATCCTGCAGAACTGCCACAGTGCAGAAACAGATCGCGCGACGGCGACCGACGACGTCCCGGGACAGGGACGTCGAGAGGTGAGGACACCCGAAAGGGTATTCCGTCGGGCCGATCATTGACGACAAGGAACACAGCACTGGTGGTCGGCCCAACGACGAAGGCGACGTGGGTACGGGTGGGTTATGGTCCCGCGCGCCGTCTATTGTCGCCCCGGACGGAATGGACGGCGTGTGCGTTTACCATAGCCCACTTATAAAAAAGTGCAGATACAGATACCTCAGATACCTCATCTATATCATTTCAGCTCATATACGTCCCATTGCTAAACTTGAATCGCCTTCGTATAGAGAGGGAAAATGGCCTACTATGCCACTCTGATCAAACGAGTTGGTATAGAGATTTATTTTGAGTATTCTTGTCTTGTATCGATGTTATATGCATATTATTTTTTATTGCACGGTAGTAATGTAATGAGGTACACTGATAAAATGGGCATTTTTTTTTTTAATTTTTTTTATTTTTTATTTTTGGGCGGGCTGCGGTCGGCGCGCCTCCGCACCACTCCGTCCGGGGCGACAGAGGGGCTTAAGCATGCAACTCCCGCAACCCACCCGAAAACCACCTCGCCTTCGTCGTTGGGCCGACCACCGGAGCAGGTTTACTTGCCGTCAGTGGTCGGCCCGACGGAATACCCCCTACGTGGGGTACCCTCCCATCGACCGACGTTCCCCCCCTTGGGGACGACGTCGGTCTTTCCTCAGGCATAACTAAAATCCATCACATTGCAAACGGTGGCAAATGAGTAAACAGTAGGTACACTTGATGGTAGGTAGTAGTATTAACCTTTGCTAGGCCGGTGTTTACTGAGAAAAAAGCGAAGGGAATGTGAATGCATGTATTGAGGTACACTGATAAAATAGGCATAACTAAAATCCGCCACATTGCAAACGGTGACAAACGAGCAAACAGTTCACCTGATGGTAAGTAGTTGTAGTAACCTTTGCTAGGCCACTGTTTACTGAGAAAAAAGCGAAGGGAATGTGAATGCATGTATTGAGGTACACTGATAAAATAGGCATAACTAAAATCCACCACATTGCAAACGGTGACAAACGAGCAAACAGTTCACCTGATGGTAAGTAGTTGTAGTAACCTTTGCTAGGCCACTGTTTACTGAGAAAAAAGCGAAGGGAATGTGAATGCATGTATTGAGGTACACTGATAAAATAGACATAACTAAAATCCACCACATTGCAAACGGTGACAAACGAGCAAACAGTTCACCTAATGGTAAGTAGTTGTAGTAACCTTTGCTAGGCCACTGTTTACTGAGAAAAAAGCGAAGGGAATGTGAATGCATGTAATGAGGTTCGCTGATAATATAGGCATCACCAAAATCTATTACTCACAAACACCTTCAGAAAATTGGGCTCTGTCGTTCATCGAACGAATCACAGTAACAAATTACTACTACTCGGACGTGGAGACTGTGGTACTACCCCGGACTGGCCCGCGGCTGTAAACAGATAACTGTCAACAGTTCTGTTTTATGATAGCCACGGGCCAGAGGGATGGGAACCATGGGATTCTTACTCCTTTGCCACACGGATCAATTTATAGTTATAATATTCGTATTCAAGTCCATGCCTAGTATGTTATTTGTTTATATATTACATATGCAAATCTTACAATTTTCTTGTCCCAATAACTTCCTCTATATTTAAAACACCATACCTATTATCGTAAGATTTTAATGCCATTGCAAGTCTTGTCCGAGGCACTCAAGAAAATTTCATCTCTATTTGTTTTAGGCGCCATTTCTAACTTACTCTGTTGTTTCTTTTATAGTTCACGTCAAAGAAGAAAGAAGACTTATAACACAGTTGTTAATAAATGGTGTGGACATAGAAAATGCATCGTCAGGAAATATAAATACGAGGTGAGATACTTTCAAATGTACTTTTAAATTTTTCAGTTTGTAAATAAAACTACTTTACGGATTTTATCGCATTTGTATTTGATTGCCCGACGTTTCGAACATTTTACAGCAGTCATGGTCACGAGTAGATAAGATATCTCACGTCCATCGTTATTACACGTATTTATACTATTATGTTTATTTATTTAAATTAATTTGCTTATTTATATTACATATTTTGTTTTATATTATTATTGATAATAAACTTCACACACAGCAATCTAACCAAAACCAAAAATAGTAAGTAAGTATTACTTACTATTTTTGGTTTTGGTTAGATTTTTATTCATTTGTCATTGATATATTTATATAATAAAGAATTTGTCAAATCGTTACATTTAATAATGCGATATAATAGTTACATCACTAATATTTTTTCTGGGAATTTAGTGTAGCTCGAAAATATAAATAAAGTATTATTACGTCATATTAATTAAACATTACATTATAGACAATATATTTATCGTTTGGTGACGAAGTAAAAATGCAATTCCCCAGCCCCTATCTTGCTTGTGAGTGTCGTAAAAGACGACTAAGGGATATAAGAGAAAAGAAAAACTTGAAATAAAATTCTATTCCTAACCTAAGCTACCGCGGGTTGAGAGCCCTCAGCGCTCACCCACCAGTCCGGGTAAAGTTGTCACAGCCATCTGAGGCTAACAACTAAGTCACCCAAAAAAAAAAAAAAAAAAAAAAAAAAAAAAATAACCTAAGCTAGACAGCGTGGCATAGCAGTGAGCTATCGCACCTACTGCAGGGAGGTTTGAGTCCAGCACTGGAATATATTTGAGCTGACATTAAATTGAATGTCATGAAAATTATTAAATAGAACACTTTTTTTTTTCGGGTGGGTTGCGGTCGGCACGCACCTCGCACCACTCCGTCCGGGGCGACAGAGGGGCGTAAGCACGCACACCCGCAACCCACCCCACCTGCACGTCGCCTTCGTCGTTGGGCCGACCACCGGAGCAGGGTTACTTGTCATCAGTGGTCGGCCCGACGGAATACCCCCTATTTGAGGTACCCCCCATCGACCGACACCCCCCCCCTCGGGGAGTACGTCGGTCTTTCCTCACGCGGTCGGCCTCTCAGCGGGTGACGGACTAATTCTCCGACCACGTCACCCGCGGCCTCGGCTAGGGCGGCATGAGGCGCAAGTACTCGCGCCTACGCCGCCCCAGTCGCCGGCGGCGGATCGCCTCATCGAGGCTGCGCTCCTCACGCAGGCGATCCGCCGCCTCCTTCTGCGAGATCACTGCCTCGCAGAAGGCTGCGACCGCGTCCCAATTTAATACAACACTGGAACAATATCGAACATAAAACGACAACATATACGTTGCCGCCAAAAGTCGACAACAATATTTGTTTCAGAAGCATATCATCTTTAAAAACGAGTGTTAAATTGAAAGAAAGAAAAATAGTTTATTACTACCTAGCAGGAGGGATACATATTTATACTAATGAATTTCATATTGAAATAAAAAATTCAAGGAGAACAATGGTCAGAGCGTGTTATGATATTTGAGAGTAATGTTACTACATTATTTAGATAGTTATCCCAATAATATTAACCACGTATTCTCTAATAACGATGACTTATTGGACAAGATATAGTTTAATCCTCCTGTGATCGTGAAAGCTGTAAAGTGTTCGAAGCGTCAGGCAATCAAATACAAACACGATAAAATCCGTAAAATATATTTATTTACAATCTAATACTTGCGTAAAAATCATAACGCTGAAACACGTGCAAATCGTAGTAATACTTGAAATCAAATGCAAACTCGATGAAATGAATAAATATATTGTTTTAAGTCTTCATCATTTTAGCCCATACACGTCCCACTGTTGGGCTCTGACCTCCTTCACTATGGAAGGGAAATTGCCTACTAAACCACGCTTCAGTCAGACGTTTTACCATACTACGAGCAAGAGAGGGGATGGGTTCGTTTTGTGCAATATTTTCTTATACACCATTAAGCTGTTTATTAAGTTATGTGTAACAGTAAGTTATGCTCCACGTGTTGACAATGTTGAAATACAATTCATCACTCATTCCTGTGCTATGGGTATTATAAAAGAAGATAAATGGATAAAATCAGATCATTATAAGAGGGGAAAAACTCGTATATAAAACCCTATAACATTCGGAGCAGTTTGGTGTAGTGGGTCACTTTGCCTCCTATTATGGAGGAATCCTGTACTTGATGGTATGACATACATATTGGCTAAAGAGTAAGTGGTAGTAAGTTAATACCAAGTGGCGAATTGGACATAGGAACTTAGGTTCCTGTGTTAGGTTCAAGCGTGGCGTCTGGCATGCCAATTAGTCTAAATCTAGTAGAGAAAGCCTAATTGTATAGAAAGGGGAAACATCTGATAATAATTTCTTTTCAATTCCAGACATACTTAACATGGACGAACCATACCGTTTGCTGTAACGGCTGGCTGTATGACAACGAGTTAGACAGCTGCTCCCCAATATGTAGCATTGAATGTTATGGTGGTAAATGTGTTGCTCCAGACCAATGCCAATGCCAAGAACCAACCTACCTTGGCAGTAACAATACATGCATCACGCCATCATGTAACCCAACGTGCGTCAATGCTGACTGCTATCAGAATAACACATGCGTTTGCAAACCAAACTTCAAAAGATATAATTCCACACATTGTTTTCAATGTGAAAATGGATATACAGCTGATGATAACCTGAAATGTGTACCTGAATGCAATCCTACTTGTATTAATTCCACCTGTGATGCACCAAACACCTGTGTTTGTAATCCAGGCTTTTATTTCAAGAATACTTCCATCTGCGAACCCAAAAGGAATTGCTTGAATGGAAATTGGACAGATCCTAATAACTGCTCCTGTGCTCAAGGATATAGTCTTCTGAATGAAAGTATCTGTATTCCTAAATGTGATAGCTGTTCCAATGGAGATTGCATAGCTCCGAATAATTGCTCCTGCCATCATGGTTATGTCTACGTTGGTGGAATTTGTAGACCGATTTGTTCTGTACCATGTGTGAATGGATTTTGTTCAGCACCTGATGTGTGTTCGTGTAACGATGGTTACGTGAAAAATGGTGCCTGGCATTGCGTTAAGAAGAGATCTTGCGGTGAAAATTGCAAGGGATACTGTGACGGAGAGACTTGTGTTCCATGGGACTGTAGTAAACCGATTGATGACGCGTAAGTACAATTTTTGTTCCCTATCTCTTCTGAGATACGTCTTCGAGTTTTTTTTTTTTTTTTATTGCAAGCAGTGGCAAACGAGCAAACAGTACACCTGATGATAAGTGTTGCTGCCGCTCGTGGACCTTTACAAGGCCGCTGCCTACCGCGAAGAAAGTGAAGGGAGTGTGAATACGTGCATTGAGGCTCGGTGATACTAAAGGCACCATCAAAACCCTCCACATGCAAACACCCTCAGAAAGTTGGGCTTCCAGCTCTCTCGCTCACCGAACGAAGCGCAGTAACAAATTGCTACTACTCAGACGTCGATTTTCTACGAGAGCGTGGTACTACCCCGGACGGACCGGCCCGCGGCTGTAGACAGATAACTGTCGACAGTGTGGTCCTACCACTCCATAGACCGTGACAGTTTCCTAGACAGTGACACTTTATAGGGTTCTTTTTTTTCAATATTTCTTTCTTTTGCAAAGATGTCTACTTGTGTCCTTTAGTCACTTGTTACGATCAACATTATCATCTTCATCATTAAGTCTCTCATCATCTACTGCTGGATGACGGCTTCTTTTATAAAATGAGAGGATGCGATTGCCCACTCTCTTGGCGGAGATCCTTCGCCAATTTTTATAGCTGTGGGAGTTATAAAAATAAAGGGCAATAATTGTAATAATCGTAAAGGGTGGCAATAATTGTATTTATAGGAAAGGTAAGCGTTGACACGACCATCGTATCATATATACTGTGTTTTCAAATGAATGAAACCATATTCTCACACAAAATCGATGTCTAAATAGTAGCAATTTTTCTACTGCGCTTTAAATGGAGATTAGAAAAACCGGAGTATCAAAACCACTACATACACACTAGATAGCGACCTAGCTAATTAGTACTTATTATTACCGAGTTCCATGAGCGACGTCATCTTATTATAACTTTCTATCAGGTAGGCTGTTAACTAGTTTGCCGTCAAAGGAAATAAAAAACAAACTACAATATATCGTACCTTTTATCTCTGAGTTACATTTTAATTATTAAAATAAGTTTAACGTGTATGTCACGATCAGCTAGTCAATGAATAACAAAGACTGACGTTCGGATATGTATAAGAGATTCATTCGTCATTCGCTTTATCAGATTTATCGTTTATAGACAGGACGCGATGTCTCGGCGCTTGATATTGTATTCAACGACATGCGCTTCATGGACAGCATATATAAGTTAAGCATATATAAGTTAAAATAAATTATATATAAGTTAAGGTCCATATTAATAAACGCGATTGCATAGATTTTAGAAATGATAACTTCTTATGGGAGGGAAACCGCTTCGTTACGTAACGCGTTACGGCGCCAGTCTGTACTTTTATAGGATTAAATACTGATAATAATGTTCATATTCAAGAATTTTAACTAAGAATAAAATATGTTTTATAATCAATATTATCATATTAAAATACATGAAATTTAAGTAACAACCTAAGTTTTCTCAAGTTAAACAATTTCAATATTAAATAGTTCAACTTATTGTTAGATTAGTTTATCACTGATTTATTGGGCGTCCAAAGGCGCATAATTTTTTTATTACTATTGAATTGAAAACTTTTATAGGTAGATTTTGACGGAGAGTTAATTCATGTAAGCCATCATCGATATGGTCACATGACGTGTTTACGCTTTTTTTGGGTGGGCTATGGTCAACATATACGCCGTTCATTTCTTCCAGGGTTTCGAAAGGGCGGCACGCGTGACGTGTTAACCTTAACTAGTCTTTATATATTTCTTGTGTACGTATGTATGTCACCGAACTCCTCCTAAAGGGCTGGAACGATGTTAATGAAATTTTTTGTATGTGCTCAAGGGGATTCGAGAGTGGTTTAGATTCACAATTGCATCCGGTAGATGGCGCTGCTGTTGATTTCAAGGAGAATTCCCATTAGTTTATTTAAACCGGTCGCAGCCTTCTGCGAGACAGTGATCTCGCAGAAGGAGGCGGCGGATCGTCTGCGCCAGGAGCGCAGCCTCGATGAGGTGATCCGCCGCCGGCGAATGGGGCGGCGCAGGCGCAACTACCTGCGCCTCATGCCGCTCTAGTCGAGGCCGCGGGTGACGTGACCGGGGATTAGTCCGTCACCCGCCGAGAGGCCCACCGCGTGAGGAAAGATCGACGTCCTCCCCGAGGGGGGGACGTCAGTCGATGGGAGGGTACCCCACGTAGGGGGTATTCCGTCGGGCCGACCACTGACGACAAGTAAACCTGCTCCGGTGGTCGGCCCTACGACGAAGGCGAGGTGGTTTTCGGGTGGGTTGCGGGAGTTGCGTGCTTAAGCCCCTCTGACCGCAGCCCACCCACAAAAAAAAAAAAAAAAATTAGTTTATTTAAACAGAACAACGTCTGTTAGGTCAGCTGGTATTATATAGTTATCTCTATCTTTGTCAGTGTCACTATATCTGTGCTGATAGATGTGAAAAGCAGATAAATGGGACAAGTTTTAATTTACATATTTTAATTTAAGATCAAAGTATTAATTTAAATATTGAAAAAATAGGAATTGTTTGTTAATAGTTTTAAGTTTTTAATTTAGTCGGTAGTCCTCATGATGACTTTGTGTTTTATATTTTATATTAGTTTCTGCCTGCTGCTTTGCCCATCTAGAAATTAACGTGTTATGTTACCGTAATAATAATTTACCTATGTGTTAATTCGGGGTATCAGCTACCTCAATGCCAAATTTTATCAAAATTAGTATGAAAAGGTAACAAACGTAATATACACTCACGATCTTTCGCCATTACAATATCATTGATGCGATATGAAGGAAAACAATATAAGTTAAGCCAACAATAGGTTTCCACACTTATGCAGATTATATAAAATAATAAATTAATATACAAGTTAATGAGCTTATAAAAGGCAGAAAATACATGAAATTTAAGTAACTTTCCGTGTGGTGACTGAGTAAGAATACAATTCACCACTCCCTGTCTCGCCCGTGGATGTCGTATAAGACGACTATGGGATATAATATGCACATAACATCTGTGCAAGAGAAGGAAAACTCGTAATGAAACCCTATATCAACATGTCTGACCAGCGTGGTATGGTAGGTCAAATTCTCTCCCATTGTGGAGGAGGCCCGAGCCCAACAGTGGGATGTATGTGGGCTGCCATGAAAAGGCAGAAAATAGTTATTAAATAAGCAAAGTAACTTTCCATGTGGTGACGGAGTAAGAATACAATTCACCACTCCCTATCTTGCCTGTGGATATCGTAAAAGACGACTAAGGTATATAATATGCACATAACATCTATCCAACAGAAGGAAAACTCGAAATGAAACCATAGGTGGTGTTGGTATAGACCAACATGTCTGAGCAGCATGGCATAGTAGGTCGAATTCCCTCCCATTGTGGAGGAGGCCTAGCCCAACAGTGGGACGTATGTGGGCTGCGATGATGAAGGAAAGTAACATTAAACATAGTTTTCAAAAAAGCTTAAAATGGAAACCAGTAAAAATGGTGCACCTTCTTACTGGCTTCCACTTTGTTATAAATAATATGGCTAAGTAGTATATCTAGTAATAGATTATCATAAAAAGTACAATTGACATTTTGATTGCACAGATGGCGTTGTGTTTTTACCTACAGTGCCAGTGTCGGGGGTTCGAATTCCACCCAAGATAATACTTTGTGTGATCGACAAATTGTTGTTTTGAGTCTGGATGTAATTTGTGTCCGTTAATTATATGTTTGTAACGTCCCCAGCAATACAAGGATTATTTCCTTAGTGCAGGGTGTAGTCTTTAAAAAAAAACAAAGACTAATTGTCAACCGAGAGGAAAGATGTTGCACACTAAAAACTTAAAAAAACAAAAACATCTGTCTAGTTTATGATATTATTTCAACTGTTTTACAGTAGTTTACTTTGTATCTATTTATGTATTTGGCTGCCATATTTAACAAACACAATTTTATGGCTTTAATGTTTTTATAGAATATAGTATATCATAAATCAGTATTTCAGGAAGTAATTGCTCAATGTTTTTTTATATGATCAGATTTAAGACGCAGCGTAAAATAAGGGCGCCTCGGCGATTACATTTTTCTATAATAAATCATGAACGATTAATCTATAGATATAACATTTAAATTGATTTCTATGTCCGTTATTGACTTTGAAATCATCCAACCGATGCACTCCAAACCGATTTCAATTGAAAACCTAAAATGGAAAACGTCTATGTGTCATATTTTAAGGTACCCATGGGAAAGATATGTACTGGTGAATTGTATTCTTACTCTGTCACCACATAGAAAACGTTTAGGACGGCCGCACATGCCCACACTCGCACTCGTTCACGACACTGCGCCAATGTTGCTTTGACATTGGTGGGCACGTGTGTGTCCGCAATTGCTTTTACGAGTCGTACATCAGTCAGTGTCTCTACCGAACAGCTTCAATAAGTTCCTCCATTTTGCAAATACTCGCGATACTGCCACTCGAAAACAATATCTCGGTCACCTAGCCGACACGTGCGTACACGCTCATGCACGTGCCTGCGTCGACACGTGAGAGTAAAAACGGAGTTTAGTATGTTATTGTTTTCTTTTTGTTTGTGCACAGCTGCTGGCCGCAGATGGCCTTGACAGCTTGCCGCGGACTATGGGTGAGCGCTGAGGGCTCTCAACCCGGTGAAAGTATACTAAGCAACATCGCCCAAGGGCTCCCCCTGTGGGGAACGGACCTCGGCTAGGGGCGTCGCTGGAGGCAAAGCGTGCCCATGTTTTGATCAATGATTTTTGCGCGGCGCGTTTTCGCACCTCGACGGTGAGGGCGGAACCGCGGATATTTATGTGATAAGGCCTCGCGGGCCGTCTAGGCTCTACGTTGAGCGAGTGTGATATTGTCGTCCTCTTCGTCGAGGACGTGACGAGGACGTCGGATGGAGCGGAGTTTGGTACTGCGCCATAGGTTTTAAATACTGCCACTCGCACACGGCTCGTGATGGCCAATGCGAATGTGAGCATGTGCGGCAGACCTTAACATTTATTACTGCACTTCGTTCGGTGAGCGAGAGAGCTGGAAGCCCAAATTTCTGAATGCTTTGCGTGTGGTGGGTTTTAATTATGGCTTTAGTATCACCGAACCCTTTTGCACGTATTCACACTCCCTTTACTTTCTTCACGTTTGGTTAGCAAAGTCCATGAGCGGCATCACTTACCGTTTGCTCGTTTGGTATTAACAACAATAAAAACATAATGTAACTTTATGCATCTTCAGAAGAGGGTCAAAATTTTAAGGTTCCTATAGACAACGTAACTATACGTCCTGTTCTCACTGGGACTGCCCTATTTTCAGGCTATCTATCCCGGTTTCGCTAAAACCGTAATTATATCCCATTTTGGAAACAGACCGCAGATGATAGGCAACTATCTGTTGGACTTTGCATGTGTTTTTTTTTCTAAATTTTAAGTTTGCTTTTGCCTATTTTTATAAGTGTCGGCTTCTGGCACAATAATTAGTGGTCACGTTCTGCAAACGTCCCGTATTGGCATAAAAAATATGGTCACTTTACGTATACAACAGACACGTACATATGTAGGGTACGTGCACAAGGACTGGTTCAAAATTTTAAAATTCATACTCATTCTATTTTGATAGGCACGACTTTTATCTAGGTACTAACGTAAGACCCGTATATAGTTATAATTATAATATGTAATTGAATTATACATTTAAAAGTGGCGCCATAACTTTCGAGCGATAAGTTGTAGTATTTATTTTGACGTTCCCATAGCGCGTCGTTTAATCAGTGCAACCGTGTGCTCCTAGATGGCACTAAAATAAATCAAGTTGTTCTCCACTATTAAAACAGGTGGCGTTGTTTGATCTTACTGTATAACAACATGAACGATAAAAATTAGACTGTAATTGTCCACGTTCCAGGCAAGCGCATCGATCATGACATTATCCCTCTCGCATATATGTCCAGCAGTTAGTCTGGATTCAATGAGCATAATAGAATCACAATAATTTAGGTATTTTTAATTCATCCGTATTTTTTTTACCAATAATTTTTTATTCCCCAAAACCTGAACATGATTTATATTTTTGAACTTATTATAATTAGGGAAGTGTCCCTACTGCTGTATTAAGATAAAATACGTTGACGATAGAGACCTAGATCAAAATGTAGAGGGCAGCACTTGATGTGACAGTGAATTGCCCTAGTGACATAAAATGTAACTAAGTTGGGTATCTGTATAATTTAAAAATAAAAAAGATATTTGAAAAATAATTTTTGTAGAGTAAATAATAATGAATTCTAATGTTTACGCGAGTATTACGTATTTTAAATAAAACTATTTTTAGGGGATTTATCGCGTTTGTGTTTAATTTTTCATTTTTAGGCGTTTCAAACAGTCCTTCCATTAATATTGAAAAATGTTCGAAACGTCAGGAAATCAAAAATCAGATACAAACGCGATAAAATCTGTAATTTATTTTTAATTGAAAAGAAAAGTAATTCGTAAGTCTTTTAAAAAATGATTGATCTCTGTACATATCATCCTTGAGTGAAGTAATTATCTTTTGCTATTCCACATACGTCAATGTTTTGTTTGTTTTGGGTTTTCCCATTCTAATTAATATGCTCAAATAAATTTTATATTAGTTAGGTGCCTACTTCTAATTACGTTGTTTCTAAGAGAAAAAAATCTAATAGTATATTATTTTATTACATAAATTGTGATCGCTATTGTTCTAAGACATATTAAATTTAGACTAACTATTAAATAGAATAATTGGTCTATATTTGTGACTAGTTTCAGCCCGCGGCTTCGCATTCGTAGGTAACTAACTTTCTTATGATGAAATTTTATCCAAATCCGTTCAGTGGACTGTCTGATTTAGAATATATATATATATATATATATATATATATATATATATTTTATTGCAAGTAGTGGCAAACGAGCAAACAGTACACCTGATGGTAAGTGTTGCTGTCGCTCATGGACCTTTACAATGCCGCTGCCTACCGCGAAGAAAGTGAAGGGAGTGTGAATGCGTGCATTTAGGCTCGGTGATACCAAAGGCACCACCAAAACCCTCCACAGGCAAACACCCTCAGAAAGTTGGGTTTCCGGCTCTCTCGCTCACCGAACGAAGCGCAGTAACAGATTGCTACTACTCAGACGTCGATTTTCTGCGAGAGCATGGTACTACCCCGGACGGTCCGGCCCACGGCTGTAGACAGATAACTGTCGACAGTGTAAAGTTGAACTATTATCCCAAGGAAATAAATTTATCTCATATCGGGTATAGTATCTACTTCCTAGATCTACTGCTAGACTCGCGGGTCAGACGGGTTCGTGTAGGGTTTTATTTTGCCATCTTTTGTATAACCATTATATGCATATTGTATTCCTTAGTCGTCTTTAAAACCTAAGTTTTCCTCGATTGCACATGGATGTCGTAAAAGGTAACTAATTTTCCATTCCCTCTATCTTGTAATGGGGAATGGTGTATAATATTCTTACTCCGTCACCACACGCATAAGGGTACATATTGACGGTATAAGATTATCCTGTAGGAAATGGTTCACCTATGTGCCAATTTTCATCTAAATCTGTTCAACCGTTTACACATGATTGTGTACATACAAACATCTGAAAATCTTCATAAACTCACATTTACAAAATAAATAGCAGGTACTCGGTAGAAATCCGTACCACCTAACACGGTTTTAAATTTTACTCATTACTAGCTGAGTCAACAGACGTTATTAAAAAAAGCGCCACCTACCGGGTTTAATTGTGAATCTAAACCATTCTCGAATCCCCTTGAACATGCACGAAAATTCATCAACATCGGTCCAGCTGTTTAGGAGGAGTTCAGTGACATACACACGTACACAAGAAATTTATATATAAAGATAAGCAATTTCATTTGTAGTTGTATCCTCTGTTTTATAATTGTGAAAACTGTATCTATGATGAAGGTTTTAGCATGTTACATGTAAAACATACAGACAGATAAAATAGACAGAGAAAAAAACTAAATATAGTTTTGGCTTGTGTTACTCTGGATAGAAAAGTGTGTGCGTGTAAGTACAAGTAAGTACACACTTTTCAACATAAGTATGTTGTATACATAAGAAGCTATACTTCTCTGGCGTAACAAGATAAAAAAAAATTATAAAAATTTTGTCCATCCTGTTATCTTACGTTTGTGGAAAAAACATTTTAAATATTTTTTTTAGACATAAACACAAATAATTTTATGATATTGCACACGAAACCATTCAATGATAACATGGTTGTCTGTAAAGTCTGTTTACGGACGATAGCTTAATGTGACAACGTCATAATAAAACATTGATGAAATGACTGCATACTTTTATGAATATAATTGAATCAACCTAACGGGACAATGAGCGTAACGGAACAATGAGCGCAACGGGACAAGGGGCGCAACGGGACACTTTTTCGTGCATGCAGCCAGCGTTCATCGATTTATTAGACGTTGTCACGTCAAAAAAGTTACCAATAATAGAAAAAATGGTATTTAATACATTGTTCAGTTTTATTATAACGCATTATCTAGTTGACATTTGTGACGGTTTGCGCACACATCTTAAAAATATTGACTAGCTAAATTCAGGATGTTAGTTGTGTCAGTTTATTCTTACTCCGTTATCACACATGGAAACACTATTAGAAGTGGTAATTGTAAAGTCGTGTACAATTGTTGTAATATTAGGTACATATGATATTAGCGTTTTGTCGTACTGATCACTTTCATCTGAAATATCTCCTCTTTGGTTAAGAATTCCAAATTCAAATTTATAAATTCATTTAGCTGGTACATTTGAGTTTTGAAAATAGTCATTCATTTGTTTTTTCCTCATTACTTTTTTCTTTAGCGTCGCTTAGTACCGCACAATGGAAAACATGAAATATCGGTATATATACGAGTACGAGTTCTACCGTGGCACTAGTGCTGCAGATACAGCTCGAAGGATTAATGATGTGTACAGCGCTGGTGTCGCAAAAGAAAGCACGGTGCGTTTTTAGTTTCAACGTTTTCGTTCTGGAAATTTCGACCTTCAGAACCAACCCCGTGGACGGCCGGAGACCAAAGTGGAAAATGAAGAATTAAAGTCTGTTATGGAAGCGGATTCATCACAAAGCACTTCAGAGATAGCTGCAGACACTTACCCTGTAGTGATAAAACTATATTAATCCACTTGAAGCAAATCGGGCAAGTAAAAAAACTTAAACGATTGATACCTCATGAATTGAGTGAATCGAACTTGCAAATACGGGTCGACTGCTGTGTTTTCTTGCGCAACTGACACAATAATGAAGGGATTTGAAATCGAATCATTACTTGTGATGAAAAGTGGATACTGTACGATAATCGGAAGCGCTCGTCGCAATGGCTGAACCCTGGAGACCCAGTCAAATCTTGCCCTAAACGAAAATTGACTCAGAAAAAGTTACTTGTGAGTGTTGGTTGTACTAGCGTTGGTGTCATTCACTACAGCTTTCTAAAATCTGGCCAAACGATTATGGCAAATATATGTTGTCAGCAACTGCAAACCATGAAGGACGAACTAGCTGCTAAACAACCGAGATTGATCAATCGTTCTAGGTCACTGCTGCTTCACGACAACGTAAGTCTGTGGTCTTACGTGGTCGGTGGTTGTTTGTTGTGCAGTGTGTGCACTGCACAACAAACAACCACTAAGTTAGATGAGATACAATTGGAATGTCTGCGACATCCAACAGATTACCATTTTTCCGAAATTTGGACGACTTCTTACAAGGAAAAGAAAGGAAAGGAAAAAAATTCAGCTCCGATGTGGCAGTCCAAAACGCCTTCAAAGAGTTTATTGATTCTCGCCCCCATGGTTTTTTTAGTAAATGGGTCAGTGAACTACCTATGAGATGGCAAATGTGCATAGATAACAACGGTGCATACTTTGATTAATTAAATATATTTTACAAAAAAAAATTGACTTTATATTCCTCCCGTACAAAACGCCAATTTCATATGTAAAGATCTAATATTTCGATTAATTCTGTTTAGTGTTCTTTTTTTTTCTTTAATCCGCGGAGGCAAATGAAAAAATGTATATTCACATGAGTAGAGCAATTGTGTAATTTCTACAAGTTTTACGAACAACAAATACATGTTTCTGAAAAGATAAATTTCGAAAAGATTTGAATGGGTAGTAAATTCATGTAAGTCGACAGTATCTTCTTCTTATTTAATGGAAATAAACTACAATAATATGGTCTATTGGTGCCAGTGTCGAGTTATTATATTGATTATTCACATCTTTAGTCTTCGTCTTTTAGTCAGTCGTTAGCATGATTTGGTGCAGATAACCAATTCAAGCTTTCTGCGGCAATTTTGGCAGAATGTCAAAATGCACGCAGTTCACTATTATATCATATTCACTACATTTCGGCATTTTATCTGCATTATATTAAATAAAATATCAGCAAAATGATTCAATTTTCTTGATTAATTAATGGCAATGAGCTGCAATAATATGAGCTATTGGTGCCAATGTCGAGTTATAATTAATTAATTAATTAATTAGTCACGTCTTTAGTCTTCGTAAGTAGTCCGTCGTTAGCATTGATTTGGTGTTGATAGCCAAATCAAGCTTCTTCTGGGAAATTTGACAGAATGTGAAAATGCACGCAATTCGCTATTATATCATATTCATTATATATCAGCATTCTATCAACATTATATTACATAAAATATCAACAAAATTATTCAATATAACACCGTAAAACACTAAAATAATGAAAAAAATATAAAAGCGCTACATGACATTTTGGAATTCGCGTCAAAAGTCAAAATGATTCAATAAAACGCTATAATACCAATAAATAAAATTGGAGTGTCTGTTTGTAATGTCAAAATAATGGGCTTTTTTCATGCTCACACGGTTATTTGTACTATACATCATCTCATCATCATCTCAGCCCATATACGTCCCACTGTTGGGCTCGGGCCTCCTCCATAATGGAAAGGTAATTGACCTACTATACCATGCTGGTCAGACGTGTTGGTATAGGGTTTTATTTCGAGTTTTCCTTCTCTTGCATAGATGTTATATGCGTTTTATATCCCTTAGTCGTCTCGTACGATCACCCACGGGTAAGATAGGGGGTGGTGAATTGTATTCTTACTCCGTCACCACACGGACTGTACTATATATATGCCTAAAATAATACACTTTATATTTTTTGTCTCTCTGTCTGTTTGTTCCGGGTAATCTTCAAAACGGCTCGACCGATTTCAAAAATAATTTCACCAATGGAAAGCTATAATATCAGGGAGTAAACTAGGGTATATTTTATTCCGATATTCCCACGGGAACGGGCACAACGGGGATAAGGCGACAGAAACCGAAGCGAAGCGAGGGCGGGTTGCTAGTAATGAATAAAATTTAATTCATATTTTCGTCAAAAGTCGAATTCGACGTCGATATGGTCACTTGCGTTAATAGTAGTGTGTAAATGTAAAAAAAAATAATAAACAAATTTTAATTTTAGATCAAACAGTTTATTTAAATTCCCAAACATTATTTGTTTTTGGATAAGGTATAGGCAGCACACACGCTGTTCGTTCCGACAGAGGTGATGAAAAGGCGGAGCGAGTCACGATAACCCACCGTATTTTCTTGCCGTCGGCATTGGGCCAACCATAGGTACCAAGTTCCTTGTCGTCCGTGGCCAGCACGGTGGAGTACCCCTTTCGGGTACCATCCCCCCCTAACGCCCCTTCCGGGACGACGATGGCCCTCACACCGGTTAGTCTCTCTGCGAGTGACGGACTATTCCCTAGTCCAGGAACCCGCAGCCTCGGCTAGGGCAGCATCAAGCACAGGTGAATTTCCAAACATAACAACTGTTTGTTCATAGTTTTAAGTATTTACTTGTGTCAGTAGTTCTCATAACTGCTCTCTGTTCTTTTTTTAATGGAAATTTGGATCGCACAGACTATTGTCTTGATTAGGAACTAGTGACCCTAGGTCGACACGCTAGGCCGTTATCTTCCCTAGCCGGGGCCGCGGGTGTCGTGACCGGGGAGTTAGTCCGACACCCGCCGAGAGGCCGACCGCGTGAGGAGAGACCGATATCCTTCCCGAGGGGGGGACGTCGGTCGATGAGAGGGTACCCCAAGTAGGGGGTATTCCGTCGGGCCGACCACTGATGACAAGTAACCCTGCTCCGGTGGTCGGCCCAATGACGAAGGCGACGTGGTGTTCCAGTGGGTTGCAGGTGTGCGTGCTTACGCCCCTCTATCAAGTAGTGCGAGGAGTGCGCCGACCGCGGACCACCCCAAAAAAAAAAGAAAAAAAAGGCCGTTATCTTAACCACTACAACATCTGTGCAGTCAAAATATATAAGGGCATGCATACAGGTCTTGACGGGACATGGATGCTTCGAGAAGTACCTGTACACGGTCGCTAGGAGGGAGAGTACACCGTCCTGCCACCACTGCGACACGGCGCAGTATACGCTCGAGGTCTGTGCCGCTTGGGCGGAGCAGCGTCGTGAACTCGTCGCAATCATCGGTGCCGACCTGACGCTGCTGTCCATTGCTAGGGCGATGCTCGACAGCGTCAGGAACTGGGACGCGGTCGCAGCCTTCAGCGAGGCAGTGATCTCGCAGAAGGAGGCGGCGGGTCGCGCGCGCGAGGAGCACAGCCTCGATGAAGCGACCCGCCGCCGGCGATTGGGGCGGCGCAGGCGCGACTACCTGCGCGCCATGCCGCCCTAGCTGAGGCCGAGCGTGACGTGACTGGGGAGTTAGTCCGTCACCCGCCAAGAGGCGAACCGCGTGAGGAAAGACTGACGTCCTCCCTGAGGGAGGGACGTCGGTCGATGGGATGGTACCCCAGATAGGAGGTATTCCGTCGGGCTGACCACTGATGACAAGTAACCCTGCGTCAGTGGTCGGCCCAACGACGAAGGCGACGTGGTGTTGGGGTGGGTTGCGGGTGTGCGTGCTTACGCCCCTCTGTCACTCCGGACGGAGTTGTGCGAGGCGTGCGCCGACCGCAGCCCACCCCTAAAAAAAAGGCATGCATACAAGCATATATTATATCAGTAATATCCGTAATGGTAAATCAACAGGATAAAATTGGGCGTTATGAGTATGTACTTAATATTATAAATAATCATTACAAACTATTTCCTAGAAGCGATAACAATTTTTTAAATTAATCCATTTGAAGTGTGGTGGCTACGAATAGGTACTACAAACTTGTACATTGCTCGTGGGTATCGTAAAGGACAACTAAGACGAGTTAAGCCAGGTCCATCTGATTCCGTTTGGTCATTACATTTCTAAGAAGAGTTGATGACAGGTAGGCAGCCAGTCATGTAACTATTGTAAAAATTGCAATATGTATGACGAAAAAGGGGTACATATTGCGTAATCCCCAAATAAATGGGATACTCTTATACCGAAAACGATGACGATAATGTTAACAATTTTCCAAATAATTTTTGTTTTGAATTTTGTAATCTTAATGAATATCTGTCGAATGTCTTTTCTTCTTTCTACTTTATAAGCCTATAAGCAAATGGAATGTATTATTGAATAAGTTATACGCAGAACTGTAATTATTTAGTACTTGCGGATAATGGACAAAAGCAATGGCGGACTTGACTTGTGTAGTCTAGAGTTTAGTCTAGTCTGAAAGTTCTTTTTGGCTATTTGCGCGATGGGCCATGAAAAATTTCGACACCATCGCGTGGACGGTTGCCGCGAACCTATTGCTCATATTGTTCTAGGATTGGTACTCTCAGTGCCTGGAGCACTGGAAGCAATTGTGTAATTGGACTTGAAAGTTTTCGGGTTCTGTTATTGGGCAGGTGTAAGTCAGAGAGTAGACTTCATCAAGCGAGATCGTTCGAATTTTATATGAAGATTTAATGTGCCTCGTACCATCTCATGCTTACTTCTAGTTTTAATTCTGCTGGTCACAGAGAATATTTGTCGTTTGTCTGATAAGATCGTTTTTAGTTGAACCATCGGGGTTTCCTTTATAGCAGTTTTTTAAAGAAGGAATTCATTAAAAATCAGGCATCGTCGAGCATCATCCTAGCGATGGTCGTGATTGTGATGAGTTTGCGGCGCTGTTCTGCCACACAGTACACACCTCGAGCGTGTGTTTTGGTGTGTCTTTGTCGCAATCGCAGTGGTGGCAGTATGTTGTGCTCTCCCTCCTAGGATCATGTGGAGGTACTTGGCGAGGCAACCATGCCCCATTAATACCCGCACCAGTCGGAAGGAAAGCATCCCGTACTGCCGATCCAACTACTACATAAGCACCACCCAAAAAGGCCTCAACAGTCCAAACGCCGTAACGAGGCCTCTCCAACCGGACTGCCTAACAGGCAATGATGGGACGGTGGTTATTTCTCTAATCTGTTTTTCAATCGGTCCTCGAATCTCTTTCTTCTTTTATCAAACTCCATGATTGATTTGATTTTATCGTGTCAGCCAATGACGAAAAGTAGTTTCACAGTCTAAAGACAGCTTCTCTTAAATCTCATATTTAAAATCATCTCAGAATCTTGTTGCGTGCGAACTGCGGAATTCTGTACGGGTCCATTAGCCGAACTAATTCTTTTGATAGTTTAGCTGTATGATAAAATAAAATTTGTTATAATTATGTTGGTGTTCATAATGAGAACTATATAAATAAACTTCCTCGTGCCCCGATAAAATATATAAATAAATATTATTATGTTGAAAAGCGATACGATTTACGTAATTTGTTATTTAAAGATTATTACGTGCGCGATCTTTGGGAGGAAAATGGATTCTGTACACGTTTAAAACGTGTATATATATATTTTTGGAGTTTTTGGCTCGGTTTGTTTTGCATCCAAAAGCCCGCCCTGAGTCCGCCAGGGTAGAAATACTTCGGATTTCCTTGAATTTAAAAAATAAAATATCCCATATTTTATTATAACTATAATTTTATTTAAAATATCCCATATATTATTATAGTTATTGTATGAACTTTACACATGCTTTGTTATATAAAATATTATATATCATTATCATCATCATCACAGCTCATATATGTTCCACTGCTGGGCTTGAGCCTCCTCCACAATAGGAGGGGAAATTGACCTTCCGTGCTGGTCAGACAGGTTGGTATAGGGTTTTGTTTCGAGTTTTCCTTCTCTTGCATAGATTTTATATGCTTACTATATTCCTTAGTCGTCTTTTACGACATCCACGGGTAAGATAGAGAGTGGTGAATTGTATTCTTATTCTGTCACTACACGGAAATATTTATACCTACTACTAGCTGACCCAACAGACGTTGTTCTGTTCTAATAAGCGCCACCTACCGGGTCCAATTATGAATCTAAACCATTCTCGAATTCCCTTGAACATGCACAATTTTTATCAACATCGGTACAGCCGTTTAGGATGAGTTCAGTGATATACACACGTACACAAGAAATTTATATAGAAAGACTAGCTGACCCGGCAAACGTTGTTTTGCCATGTAAATAATTTCTAGAGAATTTCTAGTATAGATAAAAAATAACTAACTTATTGGAAGTGCGTAAGGATGTGGTGTATGAGTGAAAAAGGCATGGAGCGCTGTGAACAATGAGGGATTATAAAAATAACAAAACACCAAACATTAATTTCTTTAATTTATTTTAATAATTATTTATATCATTAATTTTGTTAGCCCGTCTTCAGCTAATACAAACAAACTTGATGGTTTGCCCACTGCCCACCATGCAATGTATAATTGTCCATGTAAAAAACATGGTGTGTTCAAATCTAAGGCACAAACAGAGATTGTTTGGCTTTGGGATTTATTAATAGTCATTGTAAATGCCAATCTAATCGGAAATTGAATTGGCATATCTGTGGATATAATAGGTATTCGTGGTATTAATATATTTTGACCTCGAAATTTGCCATTTAAAATGGTGGCTTCGCGAAAACTGTAGAGGGAATGAGAGAAGGCTTATTGTTTGAGAGAAATAGGAGACCATCTTCGTTGTCATCCCTACTCAGTTCCGTTTACTGGGTGAGAAGTGACACCGGTAGATACATGGAGGGGATAACTTACAAAGTGATAATAATTCATGTTATCGAGCGGAATAAAAAATAATAAAATTATTAAAATGACAATTAAAAAGCAGGGGTTGGTGATAGAAAAGTGAAAATTAAGGGTTGTATGTATTTTTTAATTCCACATAATAAAAAAAAATAAAACAATCCAAAAAATTAAAAAAAAAATTGATGTGGACACCCCTTATCACTTAGGGGTTTGAAAAATAGATAGTGGCCGATTCTCAGTCTTACTGAATATGCATAAATATTTTCATAAAAATCGGTCAAGCCGTTTCGGAGGAGTATGGGAACGAACATTATGACACGAGAATTTTATATATTAGATAAGGTTATTATAATATTATAATTGCCGTGTGGTGGTGATTAAGAGCTTAACATACATCTGGGCCATTGGATGCCATCTGGTCAACAGTCATATCTCCAAGGAGGGTTGGCGTTAGGCAGGCGGCTGGTCATAAAATTATTGCCCAAACGTTTGCATTATGGACTATAAAATAAAACCGGCTAAGTGCGAGTCGGAGTTGCGCACGAAGGGTTCCGTACCATTATCTATGAAAAGAGCAAAAAAAGCGCGTTTATTGTGTGGGAGTCCTCCTTGAATATTTAGTTTTTATTGTTTTCCGTGTGGTGACGGAGTAAAAATACAAATCACCACTCCCTATCTTGCCCGTAGATGTCGTAAAAGACGACTAAGGGATATAGTGGATATAATGTGCATATAACATCTATGCAAGAGAAGGAAAACTTGAAATAAAACTCTATACCAACTTGTCTGACCACCATGGTATAGTAAGGTCATATTCTCTCCTATTGTGGAGGAGGCTCGAGCCCAACAGTGGGATGTATATGAGCTGAAATTATGAAATGATGATGTTTTTAGTATTTGTTGTTATAGCGGTAACAGAAATACATAATTTGTAAAAAAAGTTCAACTATCTAGCTATCGCGGTTCTTGATATACAGCCTGGTGACAGACAGCCGGATGGACAGACAGCTAAGTCTTAGTAATAGGGTCCCGTTTTTACCCTTTGGGTACAGAACCCTAATAAGAACATTTTGCGTTGATCCGAAGGTATCTACTATATAATTATACATATATCTAAGTTTTCAAGAGATTCTTCAAGGGAAGATATCTGATCCTTTAGGAGGTTTATGTGAGGACACGGGTTTAATACGCCGTGCCGTGCCTTTGAAGGAATTTCTTGTGTTCTTTTGTGTAATCGGAGTTATATTTTTTTTTAATATTAATTTTAGACTATTTAGTGTCGAATATAACGATAACTTTACTATCACGAGATAATAAAGAAATTTAATTACGCATAAGATATGTATGAAATACATAACTCTTCCGTTGCAGTCAGATAAAAAGAAGAATAACAACGATTATAGTTGTATTGAAAGCGAAGACTAAGGAATAAGGATGTTACAGTTGTTATCAGCAGTTTCCTGGCAGACATCTAATGCTGGTGATTCAAATGTCAAATTACCTAAAAAACGGGCCATGAGTCATTATATGAATCATTATATCATGAATTTTACCCAAATGGAGACCAAATAATTATAATTGTAATTAGATCACTAGTTTTTTGGATGGTCGGAGTATAAAAGCCGTCGTAGATGGCTCTTGCTCCGATACCATGACCATTAATGCTGGTGTACCACAAGGCTCGGTGCTCTCTTCGACGTTGTTTATCCAGCATATCAACGACATGCTCTCTATTGAGAATATGCGTTGCTATGCGGATGACAGCACGGGTGACGAGCGGCATACCGAGCAACGGAATGTCCCTCGGAATACACAGGAAAGAAGGGTTTAACTTGTGTCTAAAGTCGAGCACTCTCTGAGGCGGGCCTCGGAATGGGGTGAACGGAACTTAGTCCAGTTCAATGTCACAAATACACAAGTTTGCGCGTTCACTGCAAAGAAAAACCCGTTTGTCATGGCGCCTCAGTTCCAAGGAGTAACTCTTCCAATTTCTGACAGTATTGGGAATAAATATCGAGCATAGTCCAGTTTGAGAGTCATCTGTAGGACAAAGCCAAATTGGCAAGCAAAAAGTTGGACGTCCTGAACAGAGCCAGGCGGTACTTCACACCGAAACGTATAATACTTTAATTCCGATCGCCAACCCGCTTCTCAAGTGCAATGTTACTGGTATACTCTTACTAAAAGCCACCAAGGTGACGAGTTAGGGCTTCAAAACAACTAACTTATGGACATTGTGTTTAATAACACTGTCTTCTGCATCAAACGCCAAATCCAACTATCTAATTTGAACCTCTTTAGGTGTTGGTCGACACTCTTGGCTATTACACTATTGGTCGATATAACTATTGGTATAATGATTGTCGTGTCCACATCTAACATGTCGAAAATCTCATTAGTTAAATCTTCATACTTTATTTGCTTGTATTTTAAATTAAACTACTTTACGGATTTTATCGCGTTTGTATTTGATTTTTGATTGTCTAACGTTTCGAACACTTTGCAGCGTTCATGGTCACGTACGGACTAAGATGTCTCAAATCCAACAAGTCATCGTTATTACAGATAATCTAGTGTAAAAAGAAAAATTACTTACACTGGTAATAAATTTATATCTAAATGTTTAATATTTAAAATATATTAAAATCTACATATTTAATAACAAATTTTCTGTATCGGGTAGATAATTATAAATTTTCTGTAATAACGATGACTGTAGTAATGAGGACGTGATACATCTTAGTCCGCCCGTGACCATGAACGCTGCAAAGTGTTCGAAACGTCGAGCAATCAAAAATCAAATACAAACGCTATAAAATCCGTAAAGTTGCTTGTATTTCTCACTCTTCAAGAGCTTACCGTCACGGGAAACAGTAACATCAATAACGTTGGCAGTAATCTTCTCAATGCGTGACAACACTGTATGGCGTTTTTTGGGGAGAGGTTTTCACCCAGCAGTAGACGGCGAAAGGCTGAATGAATGGTTTATTTCATCATCATCATCTCAGCTCAGATATGTTATGTCCCACTGCTGGGCTGAAGCCTCCTTCACAACAGGAGGGAAACCGCCCTACGCTGGTCAAACGTGTTGATAAAGAAATTTAGTTGACATTTTCCTTCTCCTGCATAGATTTATTTGCATTTGCCATGATGAAAAAAATATTTACGACACCCATGGCCAAGATAGGGAGAATTATATGTGCACTTCGTTACCACACGTAGAGTTGGTCCATTTACTTTCATTTGAACATCCACTTGAATATTTTAATTTTTTAAAAGATTTTATATGCAAGTGCCGTAGGTGTCGTAAAATTTATTTACGACATCCGTGGGCAAGAAAGGTACTTTGTTTTGTTTCGAACACTTTGCGGCGTTCATGCTTTGGTCCGCCCGTGACCAAAAACGCTGCAAAGTGTTCGAAACGTCGGGCAATCAAAAATCTAATGCGTTAAAATCCGTAAAGTAGTTTTATTTAGAATGTGCAATACTCGCGTGAACTTCAGAAATCATTAGGCATAAAATTATATAATTTGACACACCCTATTCAAAGTTGTAAATTCAGCATAGGTCAGGGATAAAGTTTGTAAATGTCTTCAAATATCCAGGGTCAAGCAAAACTATTCTTCTAATCGCCACCCACAAAGTTTATTAGATAAAATTCTAGAATATTAAGAAAATAAATCTTCTTAAAAAGAAGCTCAGGATTATGCAAAGTTCAATAAACTCAATATAATAACAGTGTAATAATAATAACAATTATGAATCTTTGCTATTGGTAGTTTTGAATGGCGTTCGTTATTTTAAGGAAATACGTTCATGCATCTATGATATTTGTTATATTGCGTATATTATTCCGTAAACTATTTCCGTATGGTGACGGAGTATGAATACAATTCACCACTCGCTATCTTACCCGTGGATGTCGTAAAAGACGACTAAGGGATATAATTTGCACATAACATCTGTGCAAGAGATGAAATACTCGAAATAAAATCCTATACCAACAAGTCTGACCAGCATGGTATAGTAGGTCAAATTCCCTTCCATTGTGGATGAAGCGCGAGCCCAACAGTGGGACGTATGTGGGCTGCGACGATGATGATGAAACAATTAAAATCGACCTTATTCAACTCTGATGCCATGTGGTCAATAATTATATTCCGAGGGGTGTTGAGGTTAGGTAGACGACTACTAGCAAAGCGACTGATCGTACTGTTGCCCAAACCTTCTGCAATATGTATGATAGAAACAGAGTACATAATATATTGCATCGCCCCCAAGCAATTGGTATATCGGGTCGATCACTGAAGTGAAGCAACCCTGCACCGGTGGTCGACCCGACGACGAAGGCGACGTGTCACGGGTGGGTTACGGGTGTGCGTGCTTACGCCCCTCTGTCGCCCCGGACGGAGTGGTGCGAGGAGTGCGCCGACCGTAACCCACGCCCAAAAAAGAAAAGTAATTAGAATAAGAGAAGTATGATAATGGCGATAATTTCATGAATAATTACAGAAAAAAGATATTACGTATCTTATAGTTCGAAGGGCATCACACTGGAGCTAGTATTTACAAGATATGTTGTACTCAATTTTATTTCTAGTAAGAAATAGAATTAAAAACAATAGACAAGCCCGCTGAGTTTTTTGCCAGCTCTTCTAAGTAGCGGTTGCGTTCTGATCCGGTGGTAGTTTAATTACCCGACTACGGAGGGTTATGATTTTGACAGGCTATGTATGTATGTTCATCTGTTCCCTCATAGTTCCGCAATTACTGATCAGAACCGGACAAATGATGTATCGTTAGAAGCGTCTTGAATGCTGGTTATAGGCTGTATGATATGTCACTGAATCTAATATGGCGCTCACTAGAGGTCTTTAAGTATTGTACTATAAAATAAATTTTAAACAAATATGTCGTGTTTTATATAATTGGAAAGCGCGTTACTTGCACATTTCAAAAATATATACATTGGTGTTCCTTTGCGAGGACTTGAGGTTTATCAAACCTAATGTTATGGCGGGAGCGGTCCTGACTATGTTCACAGACTGCAGACTTAGTGTGACGGCGGTGCTTCACATCAGCTATGTGTTCTTTGACCGAGTTCTTATGGATCTCTTTGTTTGCCCAATGTAAGAGAGACCACAGTCACAGTCAAGTTTATAAACTCCTGCATCTTGTAGAGGGATCTGGCACTTGACAGGTGGTAAGAACTGACTTATCCTTTTGAGTGGCTTAAAATAAGTTTTTATGGAAGCCCGTTTCAGGATATAGCCAATCTTGTCAGTGACTCCTTTCACATAAGGTAGTACTGCAGGGAGGCGCTCAACTGTGGGTGGTTTCACATAATTATAAATGTCTAATAACGTAATAACGATTACTTGTTGGACGTGAGACACCTTAGTCCGCCCGTCGGAAACGTCGGGCAATCATAAATCAAATACATACGCGATATAATCCGTAAAAGTAGTTTTATTTACAATGTGTAGTGCTCGCGTAAACATCAGATATCAATATATACATTATTAGCATTTGCTCGTGACTTTATCCGTATTTATCCGATAACTCGTTTTATGTCGCAGTTGGGTTTAGTTTTTAGGGTTCCGTACCCAAAAGGTAAAAACGGGACTCTATTACTAAGAATTCGCTGTCTATGCGTCCGTCTGTCTGTCACCAGGCTGTATCCCAAGAACCGCGATAGCTAGACAGTGGAAATTTTCATAAATTATATACATATGTATTTCTCTTGCCGCTATAACAACAAATACTAAAACCAAAATAAAATAAATTTAAAGGTTAACATATAACAAACGCTATTTTTTTTGCCCTTTCTAAAGATAATTAATGGTATGGAACCCTTCTTGCGCGACTACGACTCGCATTTAGTCGGTTTTTACTTTTATCTTGTTTATTGGATAATTTGATAAAATTTTGTTGAGATTGACAATATGTAAGAGCCCTCTCGGTGTTTATTCATAATAAATGATATGAATTTAAATATTGGCTGATCTAGAGTAACAAATACCAGCATCCAAAGTGTTATTTTAGGGTTTTTGAAGTGAAACTTCTTTAGAATCGTTGTTATTTCAAACTCGATGAAACGAAAACGCGAGTCCTTAGAGACACAAACGCGTAAATGTACAGGATTCAACCGGCGAGAGAATGAGATAAAGGAGTTTCCTTTTTGATATGCGTACTTTGTACGTATATCAGAAATGAAACATACTCTTTTTTTAGATCATCATCTGAGCCGATGGATGTCCCACTATTGGGTTCCAGCCTTTTTCACTAGAGAAGGGAAAGTGGCCACGGTGATTAGACGGCTTCGTACAAAAATTCGAGTTTTCAATTTCTTGCATTGATGTTTTGATACCCCCTTTTTTTTTTTGGCGTGGGGGGCGACAGAGGGGCGTAAGCACGCACACCCGCAACCCACCCGAACATCACGTCGCCTTCGTCGTTGGACCGACCACCGGAGCAGGGTTACTTGTCATCAGTGGTCATGTTTTGATACCCTAGTCGACTTTTACGATACCTATTCAAATCCATCATTTATTCTGCATAGGCCCCTTAAGGGCACTTTCATATTGTCAAATTTATACATCGTATTGACAAGAAAGGGGGTGGTGAATTGTATTTTTACTCCGTTGAATAGAATTCACTACCATGGAAGATATTTTTAGATATTATATATATTTACTTGCAATATTTTCCTGCGTCATTTAGCCAAGCGATAATGGATAATTAACGATTTAATAAACATATGTACATGCATAAATGTGAAAAATAGACTTGCGTCGTGCAACTGTAACAAAAGCTTGAGACTTCGTTACTGCATGCGTGAGTATTACTGCTATATTTAAAATTAAAGATTTTATTTATTATTGTTGGTATCGTAAAAGTATAAGGGATATAATATGCAAATAATTCAATCATTATTTAGGCTCATATACGTCCCACTGCTGGGCTCGAGCCTCCTCCATAATAGGAGGCATTGACCTTACTGCATGCTGGTTAGTCAGGTTGATATAGGGTTTTGTTTTGAGTTTTCCTTCTCTTGCACAGATCTTATGTGCATATTACATTCCTAAGTCGCCTTTTACGACATCCACGAGTAAGACAGTGAGTGGTGAATTGTATTCTTACTCCGTCACCACACGAACAAATTATATAAGGATTTTATAAGGAAGGATTATAAGGAATTAAGAATTGAATAAGGAAAATTGAAAAATTTGAATAACCTACGATAGAAACTAAAATAATAAAAAAAACAGTATTATGTTTTCTTCAACAAGAATTATCAATTAATTGTCATTTAACGATTACACTGGCACTCGTGAAGCAATTAATCGAGTATGCTATTACATTATTTTGGAGCTGATATTTTTACTGCTAGACCGATATTAATCAAACACATCGCAAGGAGACTGGTTTTCAAATGAAAAAAGCCGCGTCGAAATAGGTCCATCAGTTTTAGAGTTACGATGCCATAGACAGACACCCACACAAACAGACATCGCTGTCCAACTTATAACACCCCTTTTTTGCGTCGGGGGTTAAAATAATTATTAACTATAGTTATAAAAACTAGTGGTCGCCGAGTGGTCGAAATTGGGCTATAATTCATTTAAATTAATTTTCCTGCTACACAATTTTCTTTTAATTTTATTTATGTACTAGCAACCCGCCCTCGCTTCGCTTCGGTTATAGGTTATAGTCGTTTTACCCGCGTAGTTCCCGTTCCCGTGGGAATACCAGGATAAAATATAGCCTAGTTTACACTCTGATATTATAGCTTTCCATTGGTGAAAGAATTTTTGAAATCGGTCCAGCCGTCTTGAAGATTACCTGGAACAAACAGACAGACAGACAGACAGACAGACAAAAATTTTTTAATTGCTATTTTAGGCATAGGTGTCGGCTTCTTAATGGCAATGAGCTATTTTTCATCCAGTTCGATTGCGTTCCCGTGTGACGTGACATAAAATGTCAAATAGATTTTATTTAGTTTCTGTTTTTCCATTCGGACAGGCAAAGGGATCAAAGCCCATACAGCCAAGTCTGATACAATTTTCTTCATATTATTTAACATTTCTTTATATAGAATAGTTTATTTATAGTCATGTCCGTCAGTAAATCAAGTCGTTACCATTAATTAGGCGCTGAAAACGTAATTAAATGATTTCTCTGGGAATTTCGGTAGAATATGAAAATACACGTGAACCACTCTTATATCACATCACACTTAAGAACCTCAACTGTATTATATTACATAAAATATCAGCAAATTTATTCAATATAACACTATAAAACACTAAAAAAATGAATATAATACAAGAGATTAACATGACATTTCCATATTCGCACCGAAACTCATGTCAAAAAGAATACAAGTCACTATGAAACGTAGGATAATAAACACGTATTTGATATGTAATAACAAAACGCAAATGACAGCTAAACGTAATTTTGTCTATAGTTAAGTATGGTTGAAAATTTGATAATTATAATTTTGTAAATAAAACTACTTTTACGGATTATATCGCGTTTGTATTTGATTTATGATTGCCCGACGTTTCGAACACTTTGCAGCATTCATGGTCACGGGCGGACTAAGGTGTATCACGTCCAACAAGTAATCGTTATTACAGACATTTACAATTATCTACCCGATACAGAAAATAGTTATAAATTTATTAAATTGTTACCCACATTTTAGTACAAATTTATTGCCAGTGTAAGAAGAAAATGATTCTATATGAAAATAGAATTTTATTGTATAGATTTGATCCACAATAATAATAGTTAAAGATAATTTTATAAATCAAAAATCTTTTAGTAAGACAAAGTAAGCCGCATCTAAAATTAAAAATCAATATTAATTTAGCATCATAATTTAGCATGTCCCCTGAGTTTTCTTGCCGGATCTTTCTCAGCCAGACAGACCATCAAATCTTTCCCAACAAAACCGTAATGGTTCTTCCATTAGAGACTATATATATTCGGAAATTTAGAAAATATATTTATGAAAAAAATTATGGCAGTACGAGGTTCGGCGGGTCAGCTAGTAACTAATATATAAGTATTAATGTCTATTAAATATTATAATTATGATTATTTGACATTCAGTTCGACCAGAGATTTTAACCGTAGACAAAAGTGTATAAGCTCGCGTATGTGTGTAGCGATTACATGGTAGTGTGCGTAATACTTTTTAAATGAATTTAATGTATTTGTAATCCATTATTATATGAAATTTAAATTTTATGCACTTCTCCTCATTATAGACTTCAACTGTGCTAAATTTCATACTTGTCCATCCACGTAATTATCGTAAAAAAGGGGTACAAAGTTTTTGCTTCACGTATTAAAATATAGATATAAATTAAACTATGTTGTTAGTGATGTCCCATTCACGAATAATCATTTTTGTTAGTCGCGAAATCCACTTCCTATTGCGTTGGCCATAAAAATTCCACAATAAAAGCTTTACGGTAGTCTCTTCCTGTCACGTATAGACCGAAAATAAATTATTAAAAGAAAGTAATGTGACTAGGCTTAGCTGTTTAGGTATCTATGTATAAAGGCGACTACATACTGCAATTCATTATAAAAATCCATATATTTTTGAAGTGAAATTTCTAATGCGACTTCCAGCAAGGTTGCGTTAAACGTTTAACAGTTACGGATATAATTTTATTTTACTTGACTGCACTGATGCCGTAGTAGTTGGTAACCCACCCGTGGCACGTCGCCTTCGTCGTTGGGCCGACCACCGGTGCAGGGTGACTTGTGCTCGTGCGAGTGGTCGACCCGAACTAAATGTTAACCTGCATGATCAACCCATGATACCAATACGGTAGATTGATATCTTAATCGCTAAGCCATCTGTGCACTTACGAGTCTATAAAAAAATATTGGGTGGAATTGCCTTTATGATTCTATAGACTTAAGTTACCACCATAAGTACCGTTGTAGTTTCTTTATTATCATCGCATTCCATATTTATATACAAATGTTAGTTGCTTGTCTAGTATAGTTCTTTGGCTTGATATACTACGCAAATTAAAAACATAGTGAATTTGATTTGCCTAGACGAGGTCGCGTAAAGTCAGACCGCGCAAAAGCTTGTCATTTGCAAATAGGACGATTGTGCGAGGATATTGTTTCGATACTTTATTGCTGGTACATGTATATAATATGAACCCACTATGGGTTTAAGTACTCAAAAGTATTACCCGCTGGACAGACATAACATGTTTAATTAATTTTAAAAAATTGATTTGTTTTTTTTTTATATAAAGTTTATATCTTATTGTACAAATATATATCATCATTCATCATCATTTTAGCTCATATACGTCCCACTGTTGGGTTTGAGCCTCTTCCTCAATAGGAGGGAAATTGACCTTACTATACCATATTGGCCAGACAGGTCGATATAGGGTTTTGTTCTGAGTTTGCCTTCCCTTGCACGGATGTTATATGCATATTATATCCCTTAGTCGTCTTTTACGACATCTACGGGCAAGATAGGGAGTGGTGAATTGTATTCTTACTCCATCACCACACGGAATATATAGCTCTTTCAATATATATACCTCTTTTAAAACAAATTTTTGATGATTAAAAATGTTGATGTTTTTTTATGCGTGTTCAACTGGATTCAGGAATGGTTTAGATTAACAATTGACGCTGCGATCGATTTTAAATATAAATTCTATATTTTTATTTAAGACTTATAAAGAATAGATGCAGCTGGATTGACTAGATAAATAATTTAATTCTATATATTAACTCGAGCAAAACAGGGTCACTACCGTACAACAATATTTTCTTGAAACAATTCAGGCCATTTTCTACCTCCTATTACTTCGTTGTGAATAAAACTAGAAGCGTTTCCTGTAACTAAGCAGACATTTTATAAATACAGTACATATTTCGTTTTTCCTTCAATTTGAACCAGTAGTTTAAGAATTATAAATAGTAAAATTTTCTTAATTTTATCACTCCCTGACTGACCGATCATCACAATTCTAAGGCTCTTCTAGCGGACATAGAAGCTTCAAATTTAGAATACAATAATAAGTTTAGTGCGTAAATGAAGGAAAAACTAAAACATTTTGCAATTTTTTGTTCCAACCATTTTTTTTGTTCATAAAACAGATTTCTTTAAAGTATTTATATGCCCTTATTATCTATATATTTCTGCCATCCTATTGGATTATCATTTAAACCTTTGCGATAGAACTCTGGGATCCTGGACTCTACAAACTGTTTGAAGGTATTTTGTACTGTTTCCTCGGCAGAAAATTTTCCCATGCAAAAAATTGTCCAAATCGCGGAAAAATGGTAGTGGGTTGGCGCAAGGTCTGGCGAGTATGCAGGGTGACGTATAACTGTAGGTCTTGTAGTGTTAAAATAGTTTCTCGAGCAGTATGAGATCTTGCGTTATCATGGAGCAATAATGGTGAAGATTGATTGACAAGTCGGGGCTGTTTTACTACGAGTTTCGCCATCATTGTTCGGAGTTCTGCACAGTAGATATTTGCGTTTGTTGCTAGACCAGATCTGAGATAGCTATAGTGAATTACACCATTAAGTGATCACCAAACAGTTACCATCACCTTTCTATGTGTGCGAAATAATAAAGCAAAGCTTCGCTTTAGGGCATTGATGTGGCGTTTGACCTGAGGTTAGCCATTACGTTGTTCGCTTGCGATGATCATAAAGAATCCATTTTTCATCACACGTTACAATTAGGTTCAAAATCCCTTCATTTCTATACCGGTTTAACAGGATAAGGCAAGCTTCAACGCGCGCTGTTCTCTGCAAATCAGTCAAATCATTTTTCAACCCATTTTTCAAGTTTTTATATATTACAAGTTAATATTGTGGGTATGCTAAACCATGCCGCTAATTCCTTGGTAGTTTGACTTGGATCGGCTTCCACCATCACCTTCAATTCATAGTTATTTACCTTAGAAGCTGGTCTTCCTCGTGATTCGTCCTTCAAGTCCCAGTTTCCACCACGAAAGCGGCTAAACCAAAAATGCACGGTGCGTTCGGTAGTTGTATCCTCTCCAAACACAGCATTGACATTGATGAGCCGTTTATGCTGCTTTAGTTCCACGCGGAACTCGTATTCGAAAATTACTCTGATTTTCGCTGTATCCATGTTCACTTCAAAAGCTGAATGTAAAAACAATTGAACGTCGAACGATCAAAGGTTTAGGCATTTATTAAAAGAATGTTGTAATTTTCGTTTGAAAACACCCTATTATTAATATGGTCACTATAAGATGTTGTTATATTAGTTAATTATAAAATAACTTAAGACAGTAGGCCCCTTAAGAAGGGACTGAATAAATTAACCGACTTGTTACTAAATGTATTTCACAAATTTTTGTGGTAGAAGAACTGAGTTGCGTAACTTGGTTTCTGTAAAGTTATGTTGTTGTAACTTGTAAAAGTTATGTTTTTAATGGCATAAAAAACTTACTCAAAACAAAGTAATTAAAACTTTTTTCATCATCTCGGCTCCTGTACGTTCCACTGCTGGGCTCGAGCCTCCTCCAAATAGGAGGAAATTTGACTTTACTATACCATTTTGGTCAGACAGGTTGGTATAGGGATTTGTTTTGAGTTTTTCTTCTCTTGTATAAATATTAATATCAGGTTGACCGAGCTTCGCTCGGATTATATTTGTAGCATTTATTTAGATATATATTAATAAAAAATAAAGAAATAAATAATGAAAATTATACAAAAAAATTACAAAAAGAGAATAATAATAACACCGAGATTCGATCCGACGCCGTTTGTCGCCGATGTCAAAAATAAAACGAAACCTGACTACTTCGCCACTGAGCTATCGTAACTCATGACATTGATAGCAAAATTTGAATTCATATTCTTTTAAAATTTAATGTCATTATATTGTCTGCCAAAATAACTGACAAAACAACATTTTCTATACATAAAACCTAGCTAGATCGATTTTTTGGGCCCGAATCCTCTAGTATGCCAAGTTTCAACAAAATCGTTGGAGCCGTTTCCGAGATCCTGAAAATATATATTTTTACAAGAATTGCTCGTTTAAAGATATAAGATATGCATATAATAACCCTTAGTCGTCTTTTACGACATCCACGGGCAAGATTGGTGAATTGTATTCTTACTCCGTCACCACACGGTAAAAATCTTTTTTAATTCAACTATAAAACTCAACGTATAAAATCTACCTACCATTGCGTTGTTAATATTGTGTGTTTGTCACGTGTATATCAGCCGTTAGAGATAACCATATATATATTTACAATAGTACGACCACACACGGAAAATTCCTGTTTCACATATTCATTATACTGTTTACATATGTTATTGGTAATTATAATTAACCTGTCCTTATATCACCTTAAGTATTGTTGGTACATGCTTCTTAACCGTCCATGGACTCCTGTTAACTTTCCTATTTTCCATTTTTTTTACACTCATATCTTCTTTATAATCATCACTGCTCATATACGTCCCACTGTTGGGCTTAAGCCTAGTCCAGAACAGGAGGGATATTGAACTACTACACCACACTGGTTGGATATGTTGTTTATAGGGTTTTATTTCGAGGTCTCCTTTTGTTTCTAATGGTAAAACATCGACCCGGGTTTCGAGCATATTCGATGCTCATCATCAGGGCGAGTGCGCAGTGGTGTCTGCGAGGCCCCGATTGCACGTGCTTTTTTTCTTGTATAAATGTTATATGAATATTATATTCCTTAATCGTCTTTTACGACACCCATGGGTAAGGTTGTGGGTAAGGGAGTGGTGTATTTTATTCTTACTCCATCACCACACTTAGATCTTCATTAATACAATCTATTAATCTCTCTTTGGGTCTTCTATTCTTATGTTCACATTCATATTAATGACTCTCCTTGACCAACAATTGGCGAATGATTACAGAACAATGACGTCTGAGTAGTAGCAATTTGTTACTGAGGTTCTTCCGGTAGGCAAGAGAATTGCATGCTCGATAAAATTTTGGTTGTGTTGTTGTTGTGACCTGGCTCTGATCTTGTATAAAAGACCATTTAAAGTTACCACATCAGATAGCTTACTTTGTCGTCTGCCACCTTTAGTGAAAATTTAACAACGGAGCCTTGCAGGCGCCGCGCGTTTTGTGAATTCTTAGATTTCGCCAGTTTCCTCCGCTTGCCGCAACTGCGAATTTCAGTAGCTTTTGTTTTTGTAGTAAATAGTCTATTTGACGGAAGAGCAAGAAGATATGTTATCTTCTCGTGCCTTGTGCAAAAATTGCCCGCAATTTATACTAAATTGAGTCGTCAGAATTTTATTTTTTGATTTTACAAGTCATTGTTTGGTTTTTTGTTTCCGTCTTGAAATTAACTAAAAAGTACGAACTTCATCGTTTTCCTTCCATAACTATTCATCGTAAAATAAGGATCTCATATCAACTACGGTTAAAAAATACCACTAATTGGAATTTTTTTGATGTTTTATAAAACAAAAAATATTTACTAATGCGTTTTCTGTGCGGTGACTGAGTAAGAATACAATTCACCACTCCCTATCCTGCCCGTGGATGTCGGGAAAGACGACTAACGGTATACCTATCCCTTGCAAGTGTACATATGTCATATGCACATCTCTCTAAGATAAGGAAAACTCTAAATAAAACCGTATACCAACATGTCTGATCAGCATGGTATATTGAGTCAATTTCCGTCCTATTAGGGAGGAAGTTCGACCCTAGTAGTGGGACATGTATATGCTGAGACAACGAATGCGTTTTCCATTACATTTTGATGGTTGAATATTAAGACAATATTTAAATACTCAAGTTGATTGTCATAAAATAAATGAATTTAAAAGCCTGTGAGACATCATGTCCTTTTTAGTGTTATAAATTTGTAATGTCCACAGTTAAAGGTTTTATGATATGGAGGAGGAATTGTAATTACTAGTTAAGCAGTGCAAATTTAAGCTACCGTACATTTATTTTATCACAATCATGATGAATTACACATCCTCTTTAACTGACATCGTTCTATGTGATAAGCGGACAATGATACACGAATTACCAAGGTCGTATAGGATTCAAACACTCCGTACGAATTGGTTGAATTAGACGATATATGGCGTTAATCAATTATTTTTAAAAATTTTTGAAATTAAATGGATAACCGTCCGTTTCTAACGGTTAATCAATATACAGCAAATGTTAAAAAACCGGCTAAGTGCGAGTCCGAGTCGCGCACGAAGGGTTACGTACCATTTTTTATAAAAAATATTTTGTTTCTAGTATTTGTTGTTATAGCGGCAATAGAAATACATAATTTGTAAAAGTCCAGCTATCGCGGTTCTTGAGATGCAGCCTGGTGACAGACAGACAGACGGACAAACAGCGAAGTCTTAGTAATAGGGTCCCATTTTTACCCTTTGGATACGGAACCCTAAAAAAGGAAGGCAAAAGGAATTCTTTTCGCTCCTATATTACTACAGACATCATATGTCTGACAGACATTCAACTTAGAAAATATGGCAGAATTCTGACATTGCATTCTCGACAATAATGACCAGAAGATTTAAAATGAAAATATCTCTTTCGGTATACCTTGATTGAGTTCGGAATCACCGAGTGCCGAACGTCATTCGGCTCATTAGATTACTTAGATAATTTTACGCCATACGATTGAGGTGGGTATGACCTGGACAAATCGGCGTTGTTAATTGTTTGCTGTCATTGTGCCTGGCATCGCTAGGTTGGCGAATCGTCGTCGCCAGATAGGCAAAAATCGTCATCACCCTAGCCAAGGTCACGGATTGAATGGACCGAGGTTTAGTCCGCTAACCGCAGAGAGTCCGACCGCGTGAGGCCGACACCCTGGCAACATTGTCTTGTTGCGGGGGCGTCGAAGAGGACGGTACTCGAAAGAGTAATCTACCGGGCCGGCTTCGGATGTCCAGGAATTGGTACCAGTGGTCGGCTCAATGACATTGTGGATGGTATATGGTAGGTTAAGTAGTCGCACACCGCCCATCTGCCACCCCGGACAGATCGGGCGGGTTGTGTACAGACTATAGCCTATCTCAAAATAAAAGTTCAACAATATTCTACACCCCTCTAAATAAAAAGGAGTACGGGTTAAAAGTAGCATTTCATCATTTCATCATAATAGGATGGAAATTGACCTTAATATACAATGCTGTTCAGACAGGTTGGTATTTTTTTTTTTTATGGGTGGCTATGGTAAGCGCACGCGCGGTCCAGTCCGTCCGGGGCGATGAAAGGACGTCGCGCAGGCCCATAACCCACCCGTACCCACGTCACCTCGTTGTTGGGCCGACCACCGGAGCGTTGGGCCGACCACCGGAGCGTTGGGCCGACGACTGGACCTAGGGTTTGTTGGTATAGGGTTTTTTTCGAGTTTTCCATGTCTTGCATAGTTGTTATATGCGTAGTATATCCCTTAGTCGTTTTTTACGATACTCACGGCTATGAGTAGGAGTGGCGAATTGTATTCTTACTCCGTCGCCACACGGATTAAGTAGCGTTTAACTCTTACGTTTTACATTTCACCTACTTTTTTAATTCATAATCAAACATGGAGTAAACATAGTTTCCTTGAAATCTAATTTGACATAATATAACATTTTATATTTATTGTATGAACTGATTATTTTAATTGAGGTGCGTTCACTGTTGATTAATTTACGTATACATTCAGGCACTTCCACATTTTTTTATACTATTAGGATTACCAGGAAAATATCATTATAATGATTAGATGATGTATACAGGTTGATTAAAGAATAAACTTAACTCTATAAAAATTTCGCCTTCATTTGATTTTTTTTCGTAAACTAACTTCCCATAAATGGGTAGGTACTATTCTCGATTGCTTCACTTGAATTTTTCAAAATATTCTAATTTGGTCTTCTATGTGTGGACGGAGTAACAATACAATTCACCACCTTTTGTCCCGCTCGTGGGTGTCGTAAAAGACGATTAAGGGATATAATAAGCTTATAACATCTATGCAAGAGAATAAAAACTCAAAATGAAATCTTGCATTTGACCAGCGTGTTATAGTAGGTCAATGCCCGTCTCATTTAGGGGAAGCTTAAGCCCAGCAGTGGGACGTATATGAGAGATAATGTGATGAGATATGATGTTAGAAGAATTGAAAGAGAAGAAAAAATGTAATAAAACCTTACTCAACTTGTCTGCTACTTCAGAGATTAAGCTAACCTAGAACTAATCGAGCTAATCTAGAATGGTACTGGTGAATATTTGTGCCTGGTGCTGCCTAAACTGAGATTAATAGTAGACATATACACCTGTTACTTAGGCTTAACGTGTCGGTATTAAAAAGGCTATACGGTCGAGCGACCTATTGAAGTTGAATACAATGCTATTGGTCTATTCCAAAACTGGAGAGCAAGTGCAAATGCAAAAAAAATGAGCAACATGACATTCCTTCGCCAAGGTTATACAGTTAACGAATATCTCTCAAGTCGTGTAAAAGCTTTGAACACAATACTAGGATTTTTGAAGATGAAAAACGGTGCTTTTGTTAATAAAAAGGTATCTCTATAATCCTTTTTTAGATATTCATAATTGTTACTATTCACCACGGGCATCTTCTAAAATGGGAGATAAAGTTATTAATCTGTATTCGTAAAAGAATCCCGAATTTAGAAATGGCCTTTTCCTTTGGCGGACTATAGTTTAGCACGCCGTACGTTCCATCTGGAGTGACGGAGGGATGGCATTCTGCACCATTACCCACTGTATTCCCTCTCCGTCACGGTTCCGACCACTGGTACCGTGTTCCTCAACATCCGCAGCCATCCCGGTACGTGATTAACCGGGACCAAGCCTAGATGTACTTTTAGATTCTTCAATTTCTATCCATCCACTGAACAGCTCACCAGTATCCACTATTTGAGATAAGCGTCTCCAAAGGGGTAAAATACCTTAATCATTGTGTTTGGGAGGCGTGTTGGCGATTTCACTTGAGGTTATAAGTTTCTCAGGCGAGTGCTGTTGCCTATTCATTTGGAGATACTTCAGCAGGTTTTTACGACCTGAAAGTAAGGGATTGTGGCATATTTTATTTTTATCTTGTCACCACACAGGGTACCGTTCAACATAGTAGTGTTTATTTATATACTTGACCACATTTAAAAAGATAACAGTTCGTACGCTTCACAAAGCCACATATTCTTTGAAAATATTCATTTCAAAGCATTACTGACATTGCTTACTGACGTATTGCGCTGTGTTTTTAAATTGTATTCAAATCTTGAACGTCACATAGAAAAATTTATTACATATCAGCATGACGTATATAAATCTGTCTATCTTTATGCAAAATATCATTGTTCGGGACTCACTTAGAATTTAGATGCTAGCGTTATTGATAGCTACTATAATCACTGCCAGTTCGACATTCATAAAAGAAGGAGCACACTGTATATTAGTTAATTAATAATGTGCATTAAATTGATATTGAGCCGTAGTTTAATATTATTTTACAATCTGAACTGTTGACGTGTGGCAAATTTAAATACATCGTTCCGTTGTGCTTTTGTCGTGGGAAGTGGCAATATAATCAGAATTGTATTATCAAACGTTATTCATCCGTCGTTAAATGATTTATTATTATAAAACAAGTGGAATAGAATAACAGCTTATATTTATAGGAAAGGAATTGATGTTATTATATCAAATATGGCTGTTAAACCTGTGGAAGTTTTAATTTGTGTTATATTTGTTGTTCAATTTATGGATGTTTGTGGTACGCTTAAGAAAGGCGATCCTGGCGTTTGTGAAGAAATGGTCTTGTAAGATATTTTTTTATTAATTCGTTATAATTTAAATGTATTATGTGAATTACGTTATAAAATTGAATATAACGGTAATATTGTTTCTAGTATAGAGACTATTTTACGTTACGTAAAGTACAATTTATAATAAAAAAGTAACTTTTTAATATAAAAGTCAATTATTACTCTATTATTTATATATGTAAAATGTATATTTATAAACTAAAAATGTTATATTCCCATTTTATCGAGTTTGATTTTATATATGGTCTTTAAAAATTTATTTGAAGTTATTTAAGCTTATATGCGTCTCATTGTTAGGCTTGAGCCTCCTCCAAAATAGGAGGGAAATTAACCTACTATTCCATGTTGGTCAGTCGTGTCTGTATTTTGAGTTTATTTTGAGTTTTACGTACTTCTCTTACCTGGATGTTATAAGAATATTTAATTGCTTAGCCGTATTTTATGACACTCACATTTAAGATAGGGAGGGGGTGGTGAATTGTATTCTTACTCTGTCACCACACGAAATATCTGAATAAACTGAATAATATTATTTTAAATTTGAATCAAAACGACCCTCAAATCAATTTGAAATATATATCTTTACTAGCAACCCGCCCTCGCTTCGCTTCGGTTTAAGTCTTTCCTGCGTAATGCCCGTTCCCATGGGAGTACCGAGATAAAATATAGCCTAGTTTACTCCCTGATATTATAGCTTTCCATTGGTGAAAGAATTTGTGAAATCGGTCCAGCCCTTTTGAAGATTACCCGGAACAAACAGACAGACAAAAAAATATAAAGTATATTTTAGGCATGTATAGTGCAAACTAGCAACCCGCCCTCGCTTCGCTTCGGTTATAGGTTATAGTCGTTTTACCCGCGTAGTTCCCGTTCCCGTGGAAATACCGGGATAAAATATAGCCTAGTTTACGCCCTGATATTATAGCTTTCCATTGGTGAAAGAATTTTTGAAATCGGTCCAGCCGTTTTGAAGATTACCCGGAACAAACAGACAGACAGACAGATAAAAAAAATTTAATTGCTATTTTAGGCATAGGTGTCGTGCAAATAACCATGTGAGCATGAAAAAAGTCTATTATTTTGACATTACAAACAGATACTCCAATTTTATCTATTGGTATAGATATATAAATTTTATGTGTACGTGTGTATGTCACTGAACTCCTTCTAAACGGCTGGACTGATGTTGATGAAATTTTTTGTATGTGCTCAAGGGGATTTGAGAATGGTTTAGATTCACAATTGGACCCGGTAGGTGACGCTGCTGTCGATTTTTCCTTTTATTTAATTTAAATAGAACAACGTCTGCTGGGTCAGCTAGTATATACATATATGTCCCTGGCAATGCAAGGAGAATTACTTTAGTGCAGGAATTCGGCTTTAAAATAAACTCATTTGCAAAAAAAACGGGCGGTTTTGATTTTCATTCATATTTAAAAAGATACAATACCAAAAAGGTTTCAATCGTTTGTACACGTTACTGGCCGGTTTTAAAAATGCTGTGGTATTTAAAAAAGTACGTTCTAAATTCAATTTTTCATTTGATGTTCATTTTTACAGAAAACCCCTTTTTATCCTACATTTTTGGCGCGAAGTTCCAGAAGTTAACATCGACTTTCATAACTTTTATTCAATTTTTATCGATTAATTTCATATCCTTGACTGTCAAAGCTTTATTTAATGCTGTTTGGCTGTATCAAAAATGGTAGATAAAGTGGTAAAAGCTACCAAAATTATCGCGCTGCTTGAAGAGGGTTGCAGCCAATGTTTCGTGGCTAGGAGGCTAAATGTTAGTCGCTCGACAGTCCAAAGGACCTGGCAGCGATATCAGGAGACTGGTTCCGTCGAGAGAAGGCCTGGTTCTGGAAGAAAACCATGTACCCAACCACGGGATGATCGTTTTCTTGTGAGTCGCGCATTGAGAAATCGCAAATCTTCGTATGTGGATCTTAAGAACAACCTCCAAGAAGTAAGAAATGTGCATATTAGTCTATGGACGGTCAGGAGGAGGCTTCTCGCTGCCAATATACGCAGTCACCGCCCGGCCCGCGGCCCCAAATTACTCCGTGAGCACAGAGTTCACAGGCTTAGGTTCGCTAGAAATTGTGAATCATGGACTCAAGACGATTGGAATAGGGTTTTGTTCTCTGATGAAGCCAGGATATCTCTGTTCGGTGAAGATCGACGTCGGCGAGTGCTAAGAAGACAAGGAGAACGCTTTGCAGAGGCATGTTTCGAAGAAATCACACCTTATGGTGGGGGCTCTGTTATGTTTTGGGCAGGAATAAATTCAATGGATCGTACAGAGTTAGTCTTCATTGAAAACGGCTCACTGACTGGGCATCGATACATAACGGAAGTTCTAATTTCTCATGCACAACCCGCATTGGCCGCTCTAGGTGAAGACTCGATTTTTATGGACGACAATGCTCGCGCCCACCGATCCCGCGATGTTAATGCGTATGTGCAAGAGGTCGGCATTCGTCGTTTGGATTGGCCAGCTCGAAGTCCCGACCTCAATCCCATAGAGCATGTCTGGGACGTTCTGAAACGGCGTGTGAGATCAGTACACCCGGCTCCGCAGACCATCAGAGAGCTGAAGAATGTGATTACTGCGGAGTGGGAACGTATTCCGCAAGCAAGTATCCGGGATATACTCGCTAGCATGCCCAGACGAATTCAAGCTGTGATTTTAGCTAGAGGGGGTCACACTCGATACTAAACATTTATCTGCTTTTACTTTATTAAAGAAAAACAAACAAAAAAACTTTTTTATTTTTACTTCATGAGCATATGCACTACTAGCGAATATATCACTGCAAAGAAGGACCCATTTGTCATGGCGCCTCAGTTCCAAGGAGTAACTCTTCCAATTTCTGAGAGTATTGGGATTCTCGGCGTCAAAATATCGAGCAAAGTCCAGTTTGGGAGTCATTTGGAGGACAAAGCCAAATTGGCAAGCAAAAAGTTGGGCGTCCTGAACAGAGCCAGGCGGTACTTCACACCGAGACAGCGTCTTGTACTATACAAAGCACAAGTTCGTCCTCATGTGGAGTACTGCTCACATCTCTGGGCAGGTGCGCCCAAATATCAGCTAGACCCACTTGACTCCCTGCAAAGACGGGCTGTTCGAATCGTCGGGGATCCCAATCTTACGGACAGATTGGAGTCGCTGGAGCAGCGGAGAGACTTTGGGTCACTCTGTGTACTCTACCGACTCTTTCACGGGGAGTGCTCCGAGGAACTGTTTGACTTGGTACCACCGTCACCATTCTACCAACGTACCACTCGACATCGCAGCAGGGTTCATCCATTTCACCTGGAAACGTTATGGTCTTCAACTGTACGTTTCCAGCGATCATTTCTCCCACGTACGTGCAAGCTCTGGAATGAACTACCTGCTGCTGTGTTTCCCGAGCGCTATGACATGTCCTTCTTTAAACGAGGTTTAAGAAGAGTATTTCCTTCACGGTAGGCAGCGGCCTGGCTGTGCCCCTGGTATTGCAATGGTCCATGTGCAGCAGTTTCACTTACCATCAGGTGTGCTGCTTGCTCGTTTGCCACCGTTGGCAATAAAAAAAAAAAAAAAAAAAAAAAAAAAATATACACTACTAGCGAGGTTTAGCATTATTTCCCATAAATTGTATCTAAATTTTATGAAATACTGATGAAAACGATTATTTTCTTATTAATTTAGCAAATTGTGTGGATAAAACTACCTATAATTATCAAACAAAGAAATATTAACATTTGAAATGGTTCATTGCTTAGGTGCCCGTTTTTTTTGCAAATGAGTTTATATTTAAAGCCGAATCCCTGTACTAAGGTAATTCTCCTTGCATTGCGAGGGGCTTTACAAACATGTAAATTAACGGACACAAATCACATCCAGACTCAGAATAACAATTTGTGGATCGCACAAAGTGTTGTTCTGCATGGGATTCGAACCCCTGACACTGGCGCGATAGCTCTATATATTAACCACTACGCTATCTGTGCAGTCCTTATCATTTTCTCAATGCACGTGCATTTCATTACTGGATTGCTCCTTGCCCAGTACAGCACGTTGGTTAGACGGGTTGCTATAGGATTTTATGTCTAATTTTCTATTTCTTGTAATGATATTAATATCAGGTTGACCGAGCTTCGCTCGGAATATTTTTATAGAATTTATTTAGATACATTAATAAAAACTAAAAATTATATAAAAAAATTACAAAAAGAGAATAATAATAACACCGAGATTCGAACCGACGCTGTTTGGATGCTACAAAACTCAAAATTAAAACCGACCGTCCCCCAACTGAGCTACCGGAACTCTTGACATTTATAACGAAATTTAAATTCATATTCTTTTAAAATTTAATGTCATTTATTGTTATGCTAAAAACACCGACAAAAGAACATTTTCTATAAATAAAACCTAGCTAGATCGTTTTTTTGGACCCGAATCCTCGAGTATGCCAAGTTTCAACAAAATCGTTGGAGCCGTTTCCGAGATCCTGAATATATATATATATATATACACAAGAATTGCTCGTTTAAAGATATAAGATACGTTTGCAGTACTTACTTGTATTTATTACTCATTGGGAAAGAAGGGTGACTATGATATTTTCAGCGTCTCAGCTCATTTAGTTCCCACTGTCGCTCTCGAGGCTCCTCCACAAAAAAGGTAAATTGGCCTAATATACCACGCCTTTTTTTTTTTGGGGGTGGGTTGCGGTCGGCGCGCCCCTCGCACCACTCCGTCTGGGGCGACAGAGGGACGTAAGCACGCAACTCCTGCAACCCACCCACGATGCACGTCGCCTTCGTTGTTGGGCCGACCACCGGAGCAGGGTTATTTGTCATTAGTGGTCGACCCGACGGAATACCTACAATTTCTAGGAGTGGTAGGACCACACTGTCGACAGTTATCTGTCTACAGCTGCGGGCCGGTCCGTCCGGGGCAGTACCATGCTCTCGCAGAAAATCGACGTCTGAGTAGTAGCAATTTGTTACTGCGCTTCGTTCGATGAGCGAGAGAGCCGGAAGCCCAACTTTCTGAGGGAGATTGCGTGTGGAGGGTTTTGGTGGTGCCTTTGCTATCACCGAGCCTCAATGCACGCATTCACATTCCCTTCGCTTTCTTCGCGGTAGGCAACGGCCTTGTAAAGGTCCATCAGCGGCAGCAAAACTTACCATCAGGTGTACTGTTTGCTCGTTTGCCACCGTTTGCAATAAAAAAAAAAAATACCCCCTACGTGGGGTACCCTCCCATCGACTTTCCTCACGCGATCGGCCTTTCGGCGGGTGACGGACTAATCCCCGGTCACGTCACCCGCGGCCTCGGCTAGGGCGTCATGAGGCGCAGGTAGTTGCGCCTACGCCGCCCCAGTCGCCGGCGGCGGATCGCCTCAACGAGGCTGCACTCCTCACGCAGGCGATCCGCCGCCTCCTTCCGCGAGATCACTGTCTCACAGAAGGCTGCGACCGCGTCCCAATTAATATACCACGCTTGTGTTGCTTTAGGGTGTCATTTTAGGTGTTGCTCGCCTTTTACGATATGCACGGATAAGGGTGTTGAATTATATTCTTACTCCGTCACCAAATGAAAAATGTATTTCAACTTGTATTTAAATATTACTGTTTTGCAATAGTCTGTGATAGTTTATGAAGTGAAACTTCTTTAGAATCGTTGTGATTTCAAACCGAATGCAACGGAAAAAACGACAGGCAAGAGACACAAATACAAAAATGTGTAGTATGAAGCCGGCAAAGAATGAGACAGAAATATATATATACTATTTTATATTATTTTTAAATCCGTCTATTATAAAGATTAAGGATGAAGGATGCAGGATAAAGGATGAAGGATAAAGACTTTTCACTTCTGACATGCGTACTTTGCACGCACGCTTTTTTTTCACTTTTTTTTCACAAACAATATCACAATAAGGTTTAAATAAAATAGTGTGAAGCTATACAATATTAATAATAATGATACCAACACCGTTTACCACAGATTCAACAGATATAAATGAATATATTAGAAAGTACCTAATACATGTTAAGTAGGAGAAGTAGGAGTATTTTTTTTAATTAATTTATATCTTCAAGCAGTTTTTTGAACTACATCTTTTTATAGACAACTAGATGACCCGGCGAACTTCGTAACGCCATCATTTTTTTCGTAAATATATTTTCTATATTTTCGAAAATATAGTCTCTAATGGAAGAACCATTACAGTTTTGCCGGGAAAGATTCGATAGTTTTGGTCGCGGCATTGTTAATGATGTTTCAAAGAGAATACAAATTACTCATTATTGATTACTGACAAAATTATAATTATCAAATTTTCCAACCATACTTAACTATAGACAAAATTTCGTTTAGCTGTCATTTGCATTTTGTTATTTCATATCAAATGTGTTTTTTTAAACTACGTTTCTTCTTCTTCTTCTTCTTATTTAATGGCAATGAGATACAATATGAGCTATTGGTGCCAATGTCGAGTTATTATATTTATTATATATTCACGTCTTTAGTCTTAGTCTTTCAGTCAGTCGTTAGCATGACTTGGTGCTGATATCTAAGTCATGCCTTCTCTGGGAATTTTGTCAGAATGTCAAAATACACGCAATTCACTATTATATCATATTCACTACATTTCAAAATTTTATCTGCATTATATTACATAAAATATCAGCAAAATTATTCAATATAACACTTCAAAACACTAAAATAATGAAAAAAATATAAAAGCGCTACGTGACATTTTGACATTTGCGTCAAAAGTCCTATACTACGTTTCATAGTGACTTGTATTCTCTTTGACATTTTATGTCACGTCACACGGTAACGCGATCGAACGGAATAAAAGAGTTATTGGCGAAATCTTGTGAACACCATTAAAAAAAGAAACAGGATAAAAAGTATACTATGTCCGTTTCCTGGTTCTAAGCTATCTCCCCACCAATTTTCAGCCAAATCGGTATCGCTGTTCTTGAGTTATAAATAGTGTAACTAACACGACTTTCTTTTATATATATATAGATTTTGCTGCCCGCGTTAATGTCAATGTGACTGAAATTATTGTTAAAAATGTCAAGTATGCGACTAATGGGTGTACGCTTGCCTGCATTGGTACGTTAGGTACATATGGCGAAGGGTTGCCTCGTACGGTAGGATCGAGTGTACGATCTAATCGGGACGATATAGAAAATTTTCTTCACAATATCCGTGTGCCTACTCTTGAATCTCGATTCCAACCCTAAATCCAATCGCAGCTCGAATTTGAGCAAATTTGGTACTCTTGAAAGCGACACTAGCGCACGATTGGAATCAAATTGGGTGGATTTTTTTTAAACTAAATGAATTTGACTCTTGTCGATTAAGTTAAATATTTGCTACTCCCGACGTGATTTTGACGTAGTTTAAAATAGTTAATGTTGCACAATTTCACGAAAGCGTCTTTGTGGTGATAGAGTTCGATAAAGTTATTTATTTAAAGTAAGAAAATACGGCACATTTAGTGAAAATAATAACAGCGAACGCGAAGAATTCATTCTCGATTTTGTTCAAGAGTACCAAATATAAGTTTGGTGAGATTAGAATTGAAATGGATTCGAAATTAAATTGATTTCAAGAGTAGGCCCACTGAACAGTCGTATTTGTTATGGCAGACATCGTAAATATACATTGCTTGCATCTGTATTCTCCTAGATTTAAGGTCTTATTTACAAAAGTATTTGAAGACTTTACTACATTAAAGAAACAATTAGAAATATTTACGTGTGACTTTTATTGTTATACTAGCTGAACCAACAGACGTTTGCCGTTCAAACAAAATAAAAGGAATCCTCCTTGAAATCAACAGAAGCGCCACTTACCAAGTCTAATTATGAATATAAACCATTCTGGAATCCCTTTGAACCCGCACAAAAAATTTCAACAACATACGTCCAGCTGTTTAGGAGGAGTTCAGTGATATAAACACATATACAAGAAATTAATATATAAAGACTAGCTGAGCCCAACAGACGTTGTTCTGTTCAAATAAAATAACGGCACCTACCGGGTCCAATTGTAAATCTAAACCATTCTGGAATCCCTTTGAACACGCACAAAAAATTTCATCAATATCGGTCCAGCCGTTTAGAAGCAGTTCAGTGACATACGCACGTACACAAGAAATTTATATATAATCTAGCAACCCACCCTCGCTTCGCTTCGGTTATAGTCGTTTTACCCGCGTAGTTCCCGTTCCCGTGGGAATACCAGGATAAAATATAGCCTAGTTTACGCCCTGATATTATAGCTTGCCAATGGTGAAAGAATTTTTGAAATCGGTCCAGCCGTTTTGAAGATTACCCGGTACAAACAGACAGACAGACAAAAATTTTTTAATCGCTATTTTAGGCGTAGGTGTCGTGCAAATAACCGTGTGAGCATGAAAAAAGCCTATTATTTTGACATTACAAACAGACACTCCAATTTTATTTATTGGTATAGAATAGATAATTGCCTGTTACAAATTTGATGCTATCGATTCTGTTCACATATATGTAGAGGAAGAATAACATGGATTTAAATTCGTTATCCGAACAGTAATTAACTATGTTATTTACATGTTTTCGGGCAAAATAAATATTTTTTCCCTAGAATTTTGTTATTGTTCTGTTGGAATACAACCTATTTATAAGTCTATGTAATTACCTATACGTATAGTTGCCTGTTTGTTCCGGGTAATCTTCAAAACGGCTGGACTGATTTCAAAAATTCTTTCACCAATGGAAAGCTATAATATCAGGGCGAAAACTAGGCTATATTTTATCCCGGTATTCGCACGGGAACGGGAACTACGCGGGTAAAACGTCTATAACCTATAACCGAAGCGAAGCGAGGGCGGGTTGCTAGTATTCAATAATTCAGTTTGTATATATTTGTTTTGCTTATAAAAATAATTTGTCTAAAATATCAAGATAAGAACATCAAATTAAAACGCGGTGAAAATAGATATATCCTTACTAATATTATAAATGCGAAAGTAAGTTTGTTTGTTACGCTTTCACGCTTAAACCACCGAACCGAATTTTAAAAATTCTTTCACCAGTAGTCTTACTAATATTATAAACGCGAAAGTTTGTATGTGAGGATGTGAAGATGTTTGTTGCTCTTTCGCGCAAAAACTACTGAACGGATTTTAATGAAACTTTGCAATAATATAGCTTACATATCAGAATAACACATAGGCTATAATTTATCCCGATATTCCCACGGGCAGAGGAACTGCGGGTGAAACTGTAGGGCGCTGCTAGTAATCTATAATATCAGGGAGTAACATAGGTTATATTTTATCACGGTGTTCCCACGGGAACGGGAACTATACGGGTAAGGCGACTGAAACCGAAGCGAAGCGAGGGCGGGTTGCTAGTAGCAAGCATAAATAGGCAAACTTTCTATAAGTTAGGATTAAAGAATTCTTGTTCCGTGTAGGGACGGAGTAAGAATACAAGTCAATACCGCTCTTGTCCGTGGGTATCGTAAAAGACGACTAAGGGATTAAATACACTTATAAAATCTCTGCAAGGGAAGGAAAACTCGAAATAAAACGCTATAGCAATCCGTGTGACCAGCGTAGTATAACAGGTTAATTCCTCTTATTATGGCGGACGTATATGATTTGATGTCCGTGTGGTGACGGAGTAAGAATACAATTCACCACTGCCTATCTTACCCGTGGATGTCGTAAAAGACGACTAGGGGATATAATACGCATATAATACCTATGAAAGAGAAGGAAAACTCGAAATAAAATCCTATATCAACCTGTCTGACCAGCATGGTATAGTAAGGTCAATTTCTTCCCTATTGTGGAGGAGGCTCGAGCCCAACAGTGGGACGTATATGAGCTGAAATGATGATGATATGATTTGAAATGATGTAGATTTAAAATTACAGAAGCTATAAAATTACCAAAGACTATTAAATACATATAACTTTATACAAAATAATATAATGATATAAATAAAATACACATTATATTTAATAGAATTAATATCTATATTTATTTATAAAGACAAAGAATCTTTGCGCTAAAATTATAAATTAAGGAATGTACAATAGTAATTTATGTTTAGTTGAACTCATACCGACGGAGTTATATTACAAGTGCCTACATATGTTAATTATAAATGTCTGGCCATAAGTTCTGTTACAATTAAAAATTTATTAATTTTTATTAAGTTATGAAAAAGCTTCGTTGGTTCGTGCCTTGTGACTAGGTGCAGAGTCTAGAAAATAAAAGTACATTTTTAAAAAGCATATTGATAAAAGGTTTAATGGTACGTTATAAGATGATAGTCTTTTGATTTACTTTGGCTGAAGTCTTCATTAAATGTAAGCCTCATAACCAAGTTCAAAGTCCCTCAAAAGGCTATAGTGTGGGCTATGCTTGAGCTTTCTCTGCAAGACAGAATCCGAAATATGGCAATCTATGATATATATGATTGACGAAAATATACAATTGACACCTATCTTTTGAAATGTCTTAAAAATTATTGGTTGCAATTTGTATTGCATCACTGCAATTCTATTTCTTTAACACTCCATTCCATTATAATGATTTAATATTTTGAAAAGGCAACGTTTGAAGTTCTTAATATTATTAAGTAACGCGTTCTAAATTTATTTTTAAAATTGAAAATCTGCAATTCTAAGTTGTTACAATAATTATGGCCGGACTAGTTAACTTCTCCATCGTGATAAAATAAAATACAATTAATCAATAAAAATACAAAATTACCTACTTCCTTTCTGGTGTATGTCGTAAAAAGCAACTAATGAAATGTACACAGCAAAAGAATAAAACTGAAAATAGAACCTTATACCAATACGTTTAACCAACGTGGTGTAATAGGTTAAGTTTTTTAATAGGTCGTCAAAACCAAACCCTACCAATAATGCAGTAAATATAAGTTGAAGATAAGTTAAAAAGAAATACATATGTTTATAATTGTTTATATATTTACACTACAAAAATACATTCACTCCTACAGAATGAAAATGCCGATTGACACAGTACAAAACAGTATATATGATGAAAGGTAAGGAATACATGATTACATTTATTTATACATAAACACAAATTGCATGTATACAAACAGTAATTCGCGCCAATAAAAAAAAAAAAAAAAACTAATTGCAGCGCTACTCGTTGCCTCTCCTTCACACGTTATTTCTGTCTTTACTCACACACATCGGTAGAGTATACAAATAAATAATCAGATTAATTAGTCTAGATTTGCTCTTTTATTCGTGCCTCTCTATCGTTTGTTCCAGCGCTCTTGCTTGCACGCTTGGCTTAAGTGGAACGTGACAATGAGTCATGCTTTTAGGATGTAGCTTGCGTTGATCGATTTATAAGACGTTTTCACGTCAAAACCTATTTTTCGTCCCCAGTAATAATGCGATGTAATATTCTTTTCGTTTTCTCTTTAAAAATCAGCGTTTTAAAAATCTTTCACTCATAGTAGTCTCACGCACCTGAGAGTATTCGGTGATTCTCAGCCCTAGATTTTTTAATGTTTAAACATTTTTCGCAAATGACGAGAATTCGGTTCATAACTTGACTTTTTTATTCGAGAATAACTATATGAAATATATACAAATAAGTTACAAACATGTTACAAGATACTGGATTATTAGAAATTGTTAATGATGACAGTCGTCTACTTATCGCTAACATCATCTATAGAAAACGTCAGGCTTAAAGTTTTATACTTAATAATTTATTACTCTATTATAAATTGTAATAATGCACCGATCAAGTGTGAATTACTCATGCAAACTATTTCAACCATTATTTAATTTAAAATAAACAATATTATATATTTTTTTATTATATTATATTATTTTCCTTGTGGTGACGGAGTAAGAATACAATTCACCACTCTCTATCTTGCCCGTGAAAGTCGTAAAAGGTGATTAAGGGATACAATACGCATGTAACGTCTATGCAAGAGAAGGAAAACTCGAAACAGAACCCTATATCAACCTATCTGACCAGCATGATATAGTAAGGTCAATCTCCCTTCTATTATGGAGGAGGCTCGAGTCCAATTGTGGGACGTATATGAGCTGAAATGATGACGATCATGAATATTATATTTAATAATGTTTGAAATACTTTGTGTTGTATGTATGTAATGATGTATGTAATGTACTCAGCCTTAGGTTTTATACGCTTTAGAAAAGTACTGAGCCCGCGGTTCTCTCCCGATTTCGTACTTGCAGGCTTTTTAAATATCTTACTTACTGTTTATTATTAAACAACAAAAGTATATATTATAAAAATATCATTTTATTTGGCAATCCTGTTTTGCTGACGGTTCAATCTGTCATTACGAGTAGTAACTGCCATTTTAGATTCGTTTATTTATTGGCGCAGGTTATTTATCTCTCATTTTTACAAATACATTCGCACGATCACAAATTATATTTATTTGCATTACATATAAATATTGTATTAAATACTATATTAATCTGTATATATGTTGAATGTATTATATTAGAAGATCGAAGAATAGTAACACAAATTCACCACCATCAGTATGTAATCCAGAAACTCAATTACCTCGCTATATTTTACTAATCATAATTACTTATCATAATAATATAAACGATGCGTAACTCTATTGTAAAAATAAGCTATTTTAATAAAGTTTAATTTTTTATTTAACTTAGAAACAGCTAGCTTTAGCTTAGCTTACATTTATTTGCTTGCGACTATCTATTCTTTCACTTCGCCTTTTCTTTTTTTTGGGCGGCTATGGCCAGGCCCGCCGTAAGCGGGCGTGCAAGGCGTGCACCGCACGCGGGTGGCACGTCCAGGGGAGCGGCAAATCGAGCGACTCATCACGTAATTTATGTCATACTATTCAGCCTACCATAACGCAACCGACCGATTGGCGGTAACACCGGCATCCGTTAATTCTAAGATGTAATACCAAACGTTCGTCTGTCAGCAGGTTGAACCACACGGCCCCGTTCGGTGGCACCCCAAGTATCCCCGGCAGTTAGGCCAATTCCATCTGAACTTCTTTCTCAGTGGGTAGGTTAGGTACATAAGTACTTGTACACATTCGAAGAGCATTATGGTGGATAGACAATAACGATGGCACATTGAATTGCAATTATTTTGTTAATACTTCTTTTGATAATTATTTTGTTAATAGTTTCGGCATAATTTATGATATGTAAACTTGTGTGATTATACTTCAATTATCCGTCAATGCAAAACAGAACGCGCTGCACGGAGACGAGCGGCAGAGCGGCAGGCACTAGAAGTTGCTCTCGTTCTCCCTAGCGACGAGGGCGGCATCGTTTCTGGCCGCAGAACCGTCGCAGGACGGGGACGGCAGCACTGCTGAGTCGTCACAAGATGAGGGCGGCGGTGCCGCAGGGCCTTCGGAGAGCTCAGGGACACGGCCCCGGAAATGTCAACGGTCGAGGGCGGCAGAACCGTCCGACGACGAGCGGCCGCGGGATGGCCGGAGAAGGGACGAGGGCGGCAAATTGGTCGCGGATCGTCGATTGTCGTCTGCTAACCCAAATGTCGCTGCACACGGGAGGAGCTGATGTGTCCGTGTCCGTGATAGAGGTCTCCCGGACCCTCTGACAGCCCAGCAGGGGTCACACGGTGGACGCAGCTCCCACGTTTCCGCGGCGGGCTGTGGGTCGACTGGATCGGGACCCATTGGCATAGGCAGCCATCGTTCACTCGTGGCTGTCCTCAACGCCCCAGGCGGACGGGGTGGACGCCGAGGCTGGCCGCATTCGCTGTGCGTTAACGCAGATTTGCGATGTGGCCGTACCCCGTGTGCGGTGTCTCCCTCCGAACAGCGCGGTTTGGCAAGTCTCCAGGTTGTGTGCGTACGTGCCCGGAGGTCCTACACCCGCAGCCGGCGGCACCATCGCGGCGCGGAGCGGGAGGGTCAGCCAGTACGAAGGTTACTCGAGTGCGCGGTATGCCTTTAGGTTGGCCGTCTGACTCGCCAAAGATGTCAGTCAGTAGATACTCTCGATAGTCTCGAGCGCGACCTGGGATCGCACGGCGCTGAGCAAGCTCCGCGTGTGACATTCTAGTCATAGCCCGGTCTGGTACACTAGAGGAGGTGGCAAGTCTGGCAACTCTTGGCACCGAGGAGATTGTCAGGCAGATGGAGGCGCTGGGGTTGAGGGTGGCTCTGGACAAGACGCCCTCTTGCACCACGGGTCCCGTATGGCGCCTCCCATCGGCGTCTCGATCACCGTCAATTCAGCGCGTGTGCGGGAGGAACGTCTCCATGACGACACGATCCGCTGCCGACGACTCGGGCGGCGCAGGCGCGAGTACCTGCACCTGATACCACCCTAGCCGAGGGCGCGGGTGACCGGATCGGGGTTTTTAGTCCATCACTCGCAAAGAGGCTAACGTGTGACGGCGACCGACGTCCTGAACGAGAGTATAGGATACCTCGCAAGGTATTCCATCGGGCCGACCACGGAGGACAAGGAACTCGGTACCGGTGGTCGGCCCAACTACGAAGGTGACGTACTACGGTGTGTTATGGGGCTGCGCGCCACCCTTCTATCGCCCCGGACGGAGCCGGGCGGCGAGTGCGACCCAAAAACGACTCTCTGCCCGACCTCCTTACCAGGGTTCACGAGGCCCTATTCTCATGGTGGGTTGCACACGCACCCCCAATCATGGTTTTACTAGAAAGTGATCGGGTGGCTGCTGATAATGTTTCGCTAGTTACGGAGCCAGAGATGGCAGTGGCGCGAATGCGTGCTAAGACCACCGCTCCCAGGCCGGGCGGTGTACCCATCAGGAGGCTGGCCCTGGTCTTCGAACACCTAGGACCACGCCTCAGGGGACTGTACAACGCTTGTTTTTCTAGCGTCTTCTGTGGGACGCTTAGTTCGGTTTTCGGAAGGGACGTTCTACGATCGCGGCTGTGCTGCGCCTAAAGGCGATAGTCACGGTGGTAGTCACGGAGAGGCCTTTGGCGGTCTCTCTGGACATCGCTAACGCATTTAATAGTATACCATTCAGCTCCGTCGGGAAGGCGTTTCAGTATCACGGACTGTCTTGCCAGGTCATCGTTGTTTCGGCAAGTACCTGCACAAGGTTGCGAGGAGGGAAAGGACGTCGTCTTGCCACCACTGCGATTGCGACGAGGACACGGCGCAGCACATGCTCGAGATCTGCATGGCCTGGGCAGAGCAGTAACATGAACTCTTCGCAGTCATGGGTATCGACTTGACGGTCAGGAACTGGAACACGGTTACTGCCTTCTGCAAGGCAGTTGTATAGCAGAGGGAGGCGGTGGTGCGGGTCCGGGAGGAATTCCTCTACCACGACACGCTCCGTCACCGGCAGGTTGGGCGAAGTAGACGCGAGTATCTGTACTTGATGCCACCCTAGCTGAGGTCGCGCGTGAACGGCTTGGGGCTTAGTCCACCACGCACCACCAACCGCGTGAGTGTGACTCCCCGACCGGCAACACTGCAATGTTGCCGGAGTGACAAAGGCAACGGTACCCGAAATGGTAACCCGCCGAGCCGGCCACGGATATCAAGGAATCGTTACCATTGGGGACGATGTACTAGCGACGGGGAGGGAGTAGGTTACGTGGTCGCACGACGCTCATCCGTCGCCTCAGACGGATTGGGCGGGATGTGCCCAGACCATAGCCTACCAAAAAAGGGGCGGCATAATCGGTATCGCACGCGGGCGGTGAAATAGCTAGCGGCGGGCCTGGCTATGGTCAGCACACATGCTATTCCGTTCTGGGCAACACAAGGGTGGCGCGCGTCCCCATAATCCACCCATTCGCCACTGGGCCGACCACTGGTGTACTAAATTCTTTGTCGTTCGCAACCAGCCCGGTGGATTCTTTCACTACGCTGGGATGTTATTTGACACCGGGATGATAGTATGATACCCCATAACCCTCCATACAACCTCTCTCTGCCTTAGAACATAAAGCTTAATTTAGTATTAGGGCAAATAAGGAAATGATGATGCTTTGGACATTTTATGTCACTTCAGTTACAAATTAGGTATTCTTCACCTAATAAAATAGATAGGGTATGGTCATTTAAATTACATGACACTTAGTATTTGTAAATACAAAACACTTTTTTATTTCTTCTTCTTAGGTCTTATATATCACACTGCTGAGTACTGATTCCTTTCAGATGAGGTCCATTCACCCAGACAGGTTTGGCATACGATATTGTTTTGATGTTCCTCATCTTGCTGTAATAATATTATCTTACATATCTTGATTTTGTTCATACTCCGGGAAAGGAAGATGTCATTGTATTCTTACTTCTTCATCACTCACAGTCACAAATTTCTTAGTGTATTACTAAGTGGGAATTCGATAAGTATTTTATATAAGAACTTTGTTATAATACATTATCTTAAGTTTACTTAATTTTAACATTTCAGCGTGCAAAGGCCACAGAAACTAAGCGATAAACGTCAGAAGGAAAAATATAAGGTAAATATCTCATTTATACGATTGTATTACGTTTATATTAATATTTTGTTGTTGTTAAAAATTTAATATCTTCTTAGTATAATATTCTCCAATAACAAAGTAGGTAATTCTGCCTAGTTACCAATGAACGGATGGACAAAAATTTAAATTATTAAGTTTAAATAACATTATTAGACATTAGACAACCGCTGGGGAAGAAAGGTTCTCGAGTGGCGGCCACGTATCGGATAACGCTGTGTAGGACGCCCCACTAGGTGAACTGACGACCTGGTGAAAGTTGCTGGGCGTCGTTGGATGCAGGCGGCACAGGATCGCACTTTGGGGCGTAACATGAGGGAGGCTTACGTCCAGCAGTGGACGGCAATAAACTGAAATGATGATGATAATGAAAATTATTCTTACGGATTTTAACGTCTTTGTATTTGATTTTTCATTTGTCGACGTTTCCAACACTTTACAACTTAAAGTGCGCAGTGAGCCTTGAAAAATTTCGACTAAACAGTTTCCACGAATAATAATAATTTCATAGCGTTCGATGAATCGCTCTCCTCTTGATATTGGAAGCGATTCTGTAACTCGAGCTGAAAGCTTACGCTGTTCTGGTATTTAGAAAGTTGTAGGTCGAACGTTAGCCCTCATCAAGTGTGACCGCTCGACTTTGGTGTGGATATTCAACGTGCCTCGTACTGCGGTGATCGCCCTTTGCTGATTACTGAGACATCGTGGAATATCTGTAGCTTATCCGTTAAGATGAAGTATATCTCGTTTTTAGTTGGATCATCGGGGTTACTCCAGGTTCATTTCTTTTGTAGCTATTCTCTGAAGAATGAGTTCATCATAATGAGGCTTTCCCTCTCGAGTATATTAGCTAGTTTCTGGCCTTTTGGTTTCTATATTCATATCCATATTACACCACCTTCAACCTTTTGCTCAGTTTCGCTGTAAAATCGTCGATAACCATCGGGACGTGGGTTTTGGATGCGTGTATCACTTTCGAGATGTCTCCGTAGAAGGCCTTTACCACATCTTCGGAGTCGAAGGTGGTGCGTAAATTTGACCTTCTCATCAATCCTGGGTGTCTGAATATTGTGCGTTACCCTTCTATACCACAGATACTAGATCCGCTACCAGAATAAGGCCATAGGATAACGGAGTTGCCATGATTAGGGACCGTTTATGTGTTTTTGGTACTCATATGAGGGAATAATAACGTAATCGCCACGCTTCGCATCTGATTTGGCGATCTCAGTTAGGTGTTATACCTTGCCTAGAAGAGAGCTGCTGCCCATTCTCCCAGCGATCCCTTGGTCGATTCTTAGGGCGCCTTCAAATTTGCCGTAAAGTGCCGCGCGGCCACGCTACATTATAAATCTATATAAATAAACAACGCGCGGTTGCAGCGCTGCACCCGCGCTGCGGCCACGCATCAGTTTATCGATCGACTAGTGATGCGCGCACGCATTTTTTTGTACAAGTAGAGCAGAGTTTCTTCGTCAGAGTCCATCGTGAAACTATGTACTACACTATGATTCTCAAATCTAGCGACAGCAGCGCGGCTGCAGCGCTGCAGACGCGCTGCCGCCGCGCGGCACTTTGCGGCAAATTTGAAGGCGCCCTTACGATGCCCACAAGTAAGCACGAGATAAGTAAAATATATTCGTATCTCGTCCTCAAACGGGTTCCGTTCAGTAATGACGTTTTATAAAAAGCCTAAGATGTCAACTGTTAAATCAATAAAAAGTAGCCATTAACAAAGTATTAGGTAAATGTGTTAATTAAACTAATTATATAAATCGCATATATCATTGCATAGCAAATATTTAATTTAATTGTTATTTATTTTCAGTATGTAAAAGAGAAACAGATTTTATGTTGCGAAGGATGGACCCAAGTTAAAGATAAATGTCAACCAATATGCGAGTTTAGTTGCATCAATGGAAAATGCATTGAGCCGAATAAATGCAAATGTCAAACCGGCTTTAGACACCATCCAGAAGATTCATATAAATGTATACCATTATGTGACTCGGATTGTATTCACGGTATATGTACAGCGCCTAATAAATGTACATGCTCTCCAGGTTATACAGCCACAAAGGATAAAAATATATGCAAGCCTAAATGTGCTAAGTCCTGTATCAATGGACAATGTACATCGCCAGATAACTGTACATGCAATGATGGATATGAGCATCACCATGTAGATCCATTTAAATGTAAGCCAATTTGCTATCCGGAATGCGTTCATGGTACTTGTTCCTCACCTAATAATTGTACATGCTCTGTAGGATACGAATCTACAGAAGTTAATAATATTTGTGAACCTAAATGTGACCAAATCTGCGTTAATGGAAAATGTACAGCACCAAATAAATGTACATGCGACACAGGATATAAATACGATCCCCGAAATCCATTTGAATGTAAACCTATTTGTCATCCGAAATGTGTCCACGGTACATGTGCCTCGCCCAGTAATTGTACATGTTCTCTGGGGTATAAAGCTACAGAAATTAGTCATGTTTGCGAACCTGTATGTGATAAAGTTTGCTCTAACGGTAAATGCACAGGTCCGAATAAATGCACATGCGAGCTAGGATATAAAAACCACCTCGAAGATCCATTCAAATGTATACCAATTTGTCACCCGAAATGCGTGCATGGTATATGTATCTCACCCAATAACTGTACATGCTCTCCAGGGTACACTGTAACAGAAAATAAAAATATTTGCGAGCCTAAATGTGACCGGCCTTGCATCAATGGCAAATGTATAGCACCAAATAAATGTATCTGTAATAGGGGATATCACAACCACACCGAAGACTCTACATGTACGCCAATTTGTGAACCAGATTGTGTACATGGTTCATGTACGTCTCCAAATAATTGTACATGCTCTCTTGGTTACAAATCTACAAAAAGCAAAAATATATGCGAACCTGAGTGTGACCAGCCATGTATCAATGGAAAGTGTACAGCACCAAATAAATGTACTTGTGATAAAGGTTATGAAAATGATCCTGAAAATTCATTTAAATGTCGGCCAATTTGCGAACCTGAATGCGTTAATGGTGCATGTACCTCACCTAATAACTGTACATGCTATCCGGGCTATAAATCTATTGCAAATAGCAATATATGTGAACCCAAATGTGACAAGCCTTGCGCTAATGGTAAATGTTTGGCACCAAATAACTGTACATGCAACATTGGATATGAAAAACACCTAGAAGATGTATTTAAATGTACACCAATTTGCTTCCGTAAATGTATCAATGGCGTTTGCACTGCGCCTAATACTTGTACATGTAATGACGGTTACGAATTCGTGAAAGAGGGATGCAGGCCTATTTGTGCCCAGCCCTGCATAAACAGTCAATGTTCAGCACCCAACTATTGCATTTGCAATGATGGTTATATAAAGCAAGAATTCAATCGTAGTGTCTGCTTTAAGCCCTGCAAGCAACCATGTTATAATGGTACATGTGATTTGAATGGAGAGTGTCTCTGTTCTCGTGGATATGAAATTATTGAAGGCAATTGCATCCCTATTAAGCCGTAAGTATTTTTTATTGATTTTAACAAGTGGTACCAATCTGTTGATATAAAGATAAATATATTCCGAAAAAGCGCCCGAGAAGTATCTGGACACATCTTGCTGGCATTTTATGCACTTTTTATTCTTCTGCTACCAGTGTCTCTCCGGTTTTGCGGTATAAGACAAGCCACGTCGACGTCATTTTAAATGGATTCAATGCAAATTATGGCTTTTTAGGACATCAAACGTTACGTTTAGTTCATTTTAGACCACTATTATTTTAGCTCTATTTCTGTCGTTATATATTACTTAACCAGTATGTTCTTAGTGTACATTGTGTAGCGAATATAGTATAATTTTCTTATTCTGGATATTTCAATTTCCAGACATAAATGTACGAAAAATAACGAGACCCTGATATGTACCGCTAGATTTCCTTTAGGTCTGTTGAAGTTTTTGCATCAATAATCTTTGAAATAAGCAACACGGTCTGTAAAACCCTTTTACCAATTTGTTGTATATTCTACTTATACCAATTGTATGTTCTATTCTTCGTGAGGTGACGGAGTAAGAATACAAATTCACCATTCCCTATCTTGCTCGTGGATGTCGTAAAAGACGACTATGGGCACACACAACATCTGTGCAAGAGAAGGAAAACTCGAAATGAAACCCTATACCAACATGTCTGGCCAGCATGGTATAGTAGGCCGAGTTCCCTCCCATTGTGAAGGAGGCCCGAGCCCAACGGTGGGACGTATGTAGGCTGCGATGATGATATTCTACTTATGGGAATAGAATAGCAATACATTTCATTTTTATTACGTCATTACTAAAGTGAACTTTTAATTAATTTGTTACAGTGTGGACTGCAATGATTGCGGTGGTAATTGCACGGAAGATCATGAAACATGTTCGTGTCCAGACGGGAAACCTTGCACTTTTAAAATGGAAGTACCAGCCGAAATTCAAACTACACCAAAGTAAGCATACATACTTTAATTTATAACAGGACATTATCGAGTGTTAAGTTTATTTTTGTAGCAAAAATAATTTAGTGTTCGAGCTTATTATTAGTGAAGGAGAATTTTAATTGTCTATATATTCCTTCATGTATATAATGATCAATGAATTTCAGCCAAATTTGACAGATGTTGACGATTTTTCTGTTAAGTTTCCCTGGATAGGCTACTGTCTATACTTTAGGTAACCCATTCAGCATTGTACCTATTCTTCCCCAAATAGGGGGTATTTCGTCGCACCGACCACAGAAGTCAAGTCACCCTGTTACGGTGGTCGGTCCAACGACGAAGGCGACGTGGTGTTCGGGTGGGTTGCGGGTGTGCTTGCTACCCCTCTGTCGCCCCGGACGGAGTGGTGCGAGGAGTGCGATGACCACAACCTACCCCAAAAAAAAGCATTGTATTCTTAATCCATCACCTTAAAATTTATACATATTTGGAGAATGTTCCTCAAAATTCTATTTTCCTCATAGATGCCTATTTTGTGATTGTGTTATCTGCGTGTTTTTTAGTAATTTTAACATCACTGGGAAGGAAAGAGTTGTTATAGTTATTATCACTATAATAACTATTCTTACTGTGTACAACATGTCTGTGACGTAAAACCGAAATACTGCATAACTAAATTTAGTTATATCTCTACAGGATAAAAATAAATGAAAAATATGTCAATTGTAATCTTCAATATTTTAATGAAATTATATTGATATGGTTATAAAATAAGAAGCAAACATAATTGATATGAAATGTTACCACTTTCTTTTTTTTTGTGGGTGGGTCGCGGTCGGCGCGCCTCCGCACCACTCCGTCCGGGGCAACAGAGGGGCTTAAGCACGCAACTCCCGCGACCCACCCAAAAACCACGTCGCCTTCGTCGTTGGGCCGACCACTGGAGCAGCGTTAACTTGTCGTCAGTGGTCGGCCCGATGGAATACCCCTGTTGGGGTACCCTCCCATAGACACACGTCCCCCCCCCCCTGGGAGAACGTCGGTCTTTCCTCACGCGGTTGGCCTCTCGGCGGGTGACGGACTAATCCCCGGTCATGTCACCCGATGAAATGTTACCACTGAACGTAACTTAATAATGTATACTCATAATAGAAGGAACAAAATATATGGTACTAGCAAACCCAATAGACGCTGGCCTGTACAAATCTAAAGAAAAACAAATTCTTGAGGTCGATCGCAGCACTACAATTATTAATCTATACTATTCTCGAATCCACCTGAACACACACAAAAAATGATCAAACTCAGTCTAGCCATTTAGAAGAAGTTCAGTCTCATACATACAGACAGAAGAATTATATCTATACCAATAAATAAAATTGGTGTGTTTGTTTGTAATGTCAAAATAATGGGCTTTTTTCATGCTCACACTGTTATTTGCATGACACCTATACCTAAAATACAGATTAAAAAATTTTTGTCTGTCTGTCTGTTTGTTCCGGGTAATCTTCAAAACGGCTGGACCGATTTCAAAAATTCTTTCACCAATGGCAAGCTATAATATTAGGGCGTAAACTAGGCTATATTTTATCTCGGTATTCCCACGGGAACGGGAACTACGCGGGTAAAATGACTAAAACCGAAGCGAAGCGAGGGCGGGTTGCTAGAATATATATATAAATATTCATCATTTCAGCTCATATACGTCCCACTGCTAGGCTCGAGCCTCGTCCACAATAGGAGAGAAATTGACCTTACTATACTATGCTGGTCAGACTGGTTGGTATAGGGTTTTATTTCGAGTTTTCCTTCTCTTGCATAGATGTTATATGCATATGATATCTCTTAGTCTTCTTTTACGACATCCACGGGTAGGATAGGGAGTGGTGAATTGTATTCTTACTCCGTCACCACATGGACAGTATATAAATATTCAGTAGGTATAAATACTAGGCGTCTGTTGCGTTGTTCTGTAGAAATACAATAAAAAATAAAATGAAATTCCCTGGTATCGATGAGACCGCCATCTACCGCCTCTAATTGTTAATATAAACTTTTCTGGAATCCAACTAAACTCATGATAATATTTGCTGGCTTTGCCGTTTTTCCTCCTTTGTATATTTTTTTCTATTAGTGGAGGCTGAATATAAAATTTTCTTAATTTATGTGTTACTAGCTGACCCGGCGAACTTCGTAGCGCCATATTTTTTTCGTAAATATGTTTTCTAAATATCCGAAAATATAGTAGGTATCTAATGGAAGAACCATTACAGTTTCGTTGGGCAAGATTCGATAGTTTTGGTCGCGGCATTGTTAATGATGATTCAAAGAGAATACAAATTACTCATTATTGATTTCTGACAAAATTATAATTATCAAATTTTCAACCATTCTTAACTATAGACAAAATTTCGTTGAAAGCTGTCGTTTGCATTTTGTTATTACATATCAAATGCGTTTTTTATACTACGTTCCATAGTGACTTGTATTCTGTTTGACATTTTATGTCACGTCACACGGGAACGTGATCAAACGGGATAAAAGAGTTATTTTTTTTTTTTTGCGGGTGGGCTGCGGTCGGCGCGCCTCCGCACCACTCCGTCCGGGGCGACAGAGGGGCTTAAGCACGCAACTCCCGCAACCCACCCGAAAACCACCTCGCCTTCGTCATTGGGCCGACCACCGGAGCAGATTTACTTGTCGTCAGTGGTCGGCCCGACGGAATACCCCCTACGTGGGGTACCCTCCCATCGACCGACGTCCCCCCCTCGGGGAGGACGTCGGTCTTTCCTCACGCGGTCGGCCTCTCGGCGGGTGACGGACTAATCCCCGGTCACGTCACCCGCGGCCTCGGCTAGGGCGGCATGAGGCGCAGATAGTTGCGCCTGCGCCGCCCCAGTCGCCGGCGGTGGATCTCCTCATCGAGGCTGCGCTCCACGCGCAGACGATCCGCCGCCTCCTTCTGCGAGATCACTGTCTCGCAGAAGGCTGCGACTGCGTCCCAATTCCCGACGCTGTCGACCATCGCCCTAGCGATGGCCGGCAGCGTCAGGTCGGCACCGATGATTGCGACGAGTTCACGGTGCTGCACTGCCCAAGCCGCGCAGGCCTCGAGCGTGTGGCGCGCCGTGTCCTCGTCGCAATCGCAGTGGTGGCAGGACGGTGTACTCTCCCTCCTTACGACCCTGTGCAGGTATTTGGCGAAGCTCCCATGCCCCGTCAACACCTGCACTAGTCGGAAGGAGAGCACCCCGTGCCGCCTTTCCAACCACTGCATCAGCACCGGCCGGAAGGCCTCCACGGTTCGCACCCCGAACCGAGGCCTCTCTAGCCGGACTGCCCAACGGGCAGACCCCTCCACCAGCCCATGGTCCCTCCAGCCATCCTGGCTATATGGACCGAATCACGGGAGATGCACGCCTTACTTGCGTGTGTGTGCTCTTTCGGGCGTGCACTTTCTTGACTCCCTACAAATTGTCTGCCCGAGCCCTCTCCCCTTTCTGGGGCCGCTTGTTCCGCGTGGGTGTCGCTATTGCAACGGACGACACGACGATGGCGACTGCGTCATGGACCCTGTCCTTTCTCCGCCAGCTCGAGCCCGCTCCTGATGTTATGCCAATGGTGCGAAAAGTCTCTCAACCGTCGAAAGTTGGCCTCGGAGTTAACAAGATCGCAATAGTGTATCGGTCCAGGATTGACCCGTTGAATCCCGTCCAACATCTTCATGCGGATTTCATCGTACAGTGGGCATCGCCATAGCACATGATCCAGACATTCATCCTCCTCTCCACAGTAACACAGGCTGTTCTGACATAGCTTCATCTCATAAAGTCTCCTTCTAAAACAGCCATGACCTGTCAAAATTTGAGAGCACTGGTAGTCGGGCTCAACCCAGGGGGATCTGAGTCGAACACGAACATCGGGGAAGAACCGATGGAGCTCCCTACCCTTCTCCTCACCGTCCCATCTTCGCTGCCACTCAGCAACGAGCTCCTCCGAAATTTGGCTTCTCTCCGTCCTAGGGGCTGCCCAACGGGCAATGACGTCTCGGCGGGCGTCGACGCGCCAGGCGGTGAGCTCCCTTAATGAGATCTCACCGCCCTCCGCTCGCACCCCCGTCACCCGCCGATACAATCCGGCGAGCATCTCCGCCTCCAGGTCCCACGGGGGAGTCCCGGCCAATAGGCACGCTGCCTCCGTCGCCACCGTGCGGTATCCGCGGATGGCCCTGACCGCCATGACCCTCTGTGGTCGCCACAGAAGGGCCCTAAGTCGGACGGTCAAGGACCCCGCCCACATCGGCGCGCCGTACAGGGCCATCGACCGGATGACCCCCGTGTACAGCCGTCGGCACGTAGCGCTCGGTCCGCCCACGTTCGGCATAAGCCACGATAGGGCGGACGCCGCGCCGACGAGCCGCGGAACGAGCCTGCGGAAATGCTCCCGGAACCACCATTGCCCGTCGAGCACCAGGCCCAAGTACCTCATATGGGCCCGGATGTTGATGTCAACCGATCGGACGGTGATCGAGACGCCGATGGGAGGGCTCATAAGGCACCCATGGAACAAGAGGGCCTCCGTCTTGTCCAGGGCGACCCTCAACCCCAGCGCCTCGATCCGCCTGACGACCTCTTTGGTGCCATAGGTCGCCAGGCTTACCGCCTCTTCTAGCGTCCCACCGCGGGCTGTGACGAGCCTGTCGTCGGCGTAACAAATCACGCCCAGCCCGGGCGGGAGGCTCCCCTGCAACGCCCAGTCGTAGCCGATGTTCCACAGGGTGGGTCCGAGGACCAACCCCTGTGGGGCACCGCACGTCATGGGCGTTCGCACAACGTCCCCTGCTCGGTGGGTACAGAGGACGCTGCGCCCCACCAAATAGTCTGCCACTAGCCGCCTCAGGTAAGCTGGCATTCCGTGATACCGGAGCGCCTCCCTGATGCAGCTGAATGGCAGACTATTGAATGCGTTGGCGATGTCTAGGGACACCGCCAACAGCACTCCCCCGCCGGTGACGGCCTCAGTCGCCACGGCCCTCAGGCGCAACAGAGCCGCGATCGTCGAACGACCCTTCCTAAACCCAAACTGGGCGTCCGACAGATCGGGCCCCGTGCCGACGAGGTGCCGCTCGATGCGGGCAGCTACCACCCTCTCCAGTAGCTTGCCCGTGTCATCAAGCAGCACGATAGGCCTGTAGGCCGAAGGCGACCCCGGAGACCGTCCCGGCTTCGGCAGGAGCACCAGCCTTCCCTCCTTCCAGCACCCAGGGAACCGTCTGGACGCTAAACACGCGTCGAACATCGTCCCTGAGGCGGGGACCCAGGTGGTCGAGGGCCAGGCCCAACACGCGGATAGGAACACCGTCGGGCCCCGGGGCGGTGGACTTTGCGCACATGCGCGCCACCGCCACTCCCATCTCGGGTTACGTGATGGGCGGAACACTGTCGTCGTCGGCCTCCCGGTCAGTGTCTGGCGGAGCCATGACCGGGGGCGTGTGTTCCGCCCGCCGCGGGAACAGGTCCTCGACGACCCGGGTGAGAAGGTGGGAGCTTATTCAGCACCGCGCGATAGGGGCGTCCCCAGGGGTCACGGTCGAGACCGTCCAGCATCTCCTGCCGACTGACGTCCTTGGCGGAGCGGACGGCCAGCCTGAAGGCCGACCGCGCATTGCGGTAGCCCTCATACAGCAAGGCCTCCCGCTCCGCGTCGCGTTGGCGCCGCCGGCTGCGGGTGTAGGCTCTTCGGGCGCGAATGCACGCGGCCCGGAGATCCGCCAGCTCCCGGGACCACCAGTGGACCGCCCTCCTCGGGGGCGGACGCCGTACCCGGGGCATGGCCGCATCGCAGATCTGCGTCAACGCACTGCGGATGCGGCCAGCCTCGGCGTCCACCCCGTCCGACTGGTTGGCAGAGGACAGCCACGAGTAAACGATGGCTGTCTCCACCAGCTGGTCCCGGTCTAAGTGACCCACAGCCCATCGCGGGAGCGCAGGACGTCCATCCGCCCCGTGACCCCTGCTGGGCGTCGGGATTGCCGGGGAGACCTCCATCCGGATATACCGGTGGTCCGACAAGGTCTCCACCTCCTCCACGACGCGCCAGCTCCCCACGCGTGCGGCGACCTCGGGGCTAGCGAACGAAAGGTCCACTATCGACCCACCCCGTTGTCGCACGCACGAATGCACCGAGCCCCTGTTCAGCAAACAGAGGCCCAGTGCCGCCGCCCACTCCTCGATCGCCCGTCCTCGGTCGTTCGTCCGGGAAGACCTCCACGCCACGGACTTGGCGTTGAAATCCCCCAAGACGAAGACCTGGCGCGATGTCATTCGCCGTAACGAGGCCTCCATGTTGGTGAGGGAGGCCTCGAAATCGGTCACACTCCAGTTAGGGGAGAGATTGACTCCGAGGAGCGTAATCTCCCCCCAGTCCGCCGCGACGTATCCGTCGCCCCTGTCCCTAAGGGTCAGAGGCGACGAAGGCCACGACGTGGAGGCGACGATTGCCACGGTGCCATCGGTGCTACCCAACCAGTTAGGCCGGTCGGGCACCACGTACGGCTCCGCGGCTACGGCTACTCCTATCAACCGCTCCGCCATGGCTTGCAGACACGTCCTACGCACCGGCGGTGTGGTTGAGGTTGGCCTGGAGGAGACGAATGGATACGGGGTCCATTAACGGTCCGTATCCATCGTCACCTCCTCCGCGCTGACGGGCGATCGGGCCGCGCTCGGAGCGGGGACTGGCCCGGTCGATGGGCCGTCCCGCCCCTTCGGGGCCGATGCCGGGGGTCTGCAGTCCCCAGAGCCCAAGCGGTGTTTGGCAGGCCTATTACCTGCCGCACACGCGGGGCAGTGGGGCACCGCAGAGCACGATGCCGCCTGGTGTCCGGTTTGACCGCAACGGAAACATAGCCCGCTGCAGTCAAAGCAGTTTTTGCATGTCGGTCGGGTATGCCCGACCGCCATGCATTTGTAACACCTCGCGGGCCGGGGCTCTAGCACGGTTACTCGCGCCGAGCTCCAGCCCACGAGGAGCCTGCCTGAGGCGGCCAATTGCTTGACCGACTCCACCAGACACTGCACCCAGGCAGCACCGACGCCGCCCGGACCAGTGCGGATGGTGCCAATCTGGACGGTGTCCGAGGCACATCCGGTACGCGCCATAATGGCCTCCTGGACGTCCTCCACCGTCACGGAATCGTCCAAGCCCGTCAGGCGCATCTCTGCGCACTTGACAGGCCTGGCGATTCGGACACCATCCTCCGGCCCGAACAGCCCCCTCAACATCGTGGCCAAACTATCGGCCGTCTTCGCGCCCTCGGCCCCAGGGAACTCGAGTATTCGAGCCCCTGTCCGGGCCTTGCGGGTCCTCGCCTCGACGCCCCCGATGTTGGAGACGTCCAGCTCCCGCCGGGCGCGTTTTAGGACGGCCTCATAGTTGAGGCCCCTCTCAGCCGCCTCAGGCAGCACGGTGGTGACCACCGCGGCCGTCTTCGGCGACTTGAGGCCCCTGCGCGACCTTTTCCCCTTTCTGCCGGCTCCCGCCTGGGGAGCGGCGGCCACGGCGGCACTCTTGGCCGCCGCTCTCCGCTTCTGGCCGCGTGCCTTCCTGCTCCGCTCAGCCACCTGCCAGCCCTGTTCGAGCCTGGCAGCAGCGCTGAGCGCAGCAGGAGCGGTCGCGGGTGCGCTGGCCGGCGCCTGCGGTGCAGCTGCTGGCGGGAGCCGGCACCTTGCCGGCCTTCTTGGCCCCCTTGGGCCCGGCTGCGGCCGCAGCGTAGCTCACCACGCGGCCACCCTGACAGGGCAGCGGGGCGGGAGCTGACGCTTGCGGCCGCCTCGCCTTGTCCGCGGCGAGCGGCGGTCGGAGGGGCGGCTGAGGCGGGAACCTGGCCGCTACGGCGGCGATACGCGCATCCACCATCACCCCTACTCGGGCTAGGATGACGCGTACCGCCGACTCCGACACGCCGTGCACCTCGTCGGGCGGCGGCTCCTCCCCCTTCCGAGGTCTCCCGCGGCCACGAGCCGGCGGAGGGACCACGACGAGGGGAGGAAGCGCCGAAGCCGCGACGGGCGCAGCCGGCGCAGCAGCCGCGACGGGCGCAGCCGGCGCCACGGACGCAGACGACGGGCCCGCCCTCCCCGGCGCAGCCCGTTTCGGTGGCGAGGTTGGCACAGGCGGCGCGGCCGGCGCCAGGCGCGCGAACTGGGCCCGCAGGTCGGCCATCTCCTTGGCCAACCCGCGGTTCTCCCGTCGCACCGCCGATAGCTCCGTCTCCAGCTTGCGGTTGCGTTCCCGCAAGCCGGAGACCTCCTCACTAAGGCGGGCGTTCGCGGCCTGAAGGGCCGCCACCTCGCCACCGTGGCCAGCCGGACCCGGTGTCCCCGGCCTCGCGGCCACCACCGATCCTCGGCCTCTGCGCCCCCGGCGCATGGTCGGGACCTTGGGAGGAGGCATGACGATGGAATTCCCCTCCGAGTCGGTGTTGGAGCGGCCACCCTCTTGCAGGGGGCGCTTCCAGGGTCTCGGGGGGAGGGCCTCCTCCCTCTTCCTCGCACTTGGGGCTGGGGCTGGCGCCTTTGCAGCCCTCTCCGTCCTCTTCCTCGGCGACGACGACGGCGACGACGGCGACGACGACGGCCTAACAGAACCCTCAACCGACGGCGCGCCTAACATCTTCCTACCTGCGGCGCATCCACAGCCCTCGTCCCTACTCCGGCCGATGGCCCTGCGGTACTGCCGCCCTCATCCTGCGACGGCTCTGCGGCAGTGCCGCCCTCATCGCTCGACAGCTTCGTTTCGGAGCTGTCGCCTGCTATTCTTACGCACGGCTCTGCGGCAATGCCGCCCTCGTGCTCGGACCCGCTGCTGCTGCCGCTCTCCTCACGCGGCGGCCCTGCTGAGGTCTCCATCCTCTCCCTCTCCTCTTCCGACGGCTGGGCAGCAACGCCACCCCCGTCCCGCGACGGCCCTGCAGCAGCAATGCTGCCACCCTCGTCGCGCGCAGCAATGGCGGCTGCCAACTTCTGCTCCCGCTTCTTCTTGTCACGGAGCGCTTGGGGACGGACTTGCCCCATAGCCGTGAGCTTCTTTTTCTTCTTCCTCTTCTCCTTCGCTTTTATCCCCTCCCCCCGGTGAGCCTCTTGATGGTGTGCCGGGCTCTCGGCTGTCAAAGCAGTTGTTGTCTCCCTCCCATACGTGTGGAGACTGACTGTGCTGGTGACTGTGCGCCTCTCGCGCTCAGAAACCAGCACAGTGAGGGACTCCCCGGCGTGGCCGGGACCCTCTGGAGTATATACGCCCGTTTGAACACCTGCCATGGTTTTGGTCATTTTTGAGTCTCGCCTTGACTACCACTCTAACGACTGGACGCTCGCGCGCTTCTTAACTCACCAGTCATACATCTCCTCGCCGAGTGGCCAAACTTATGATTGGGGTGATTTTTTATAGGGTTTTTCTTCCCCGCGGTCCGAAGACCCCCGGTCCTGACCCCCCCATTCAGGATTACGGTATGGGCCTTCCAGGTCTGGCCGCTCACGAGCGACCGACCCGTCACGCCCCGGGCCGTGACGCAACCGTCCCTGGCGACGGAGTGCCATGAGGCACATCCGCCCCATTGGCCCCGGGTCAGATCCGCCGTGTGCTCTGCCACCAGAGCCGCACGCGGAGACCCCCCCCTGGCGGAATCTTGGCCGTCCAAATGGCCGCATGACGTCCAAATGGACGTTACCAGGGAGCACCACGAGGAGGTGCTCCGGCCGCGCCCCCCATAAAAGAGTTATTGGCGAAATCTTGTAAACACCATTAAAAAAAGAAACTGAACAAAAAGTATCCTATGTCCGTTTCCTGATTCTAACCTCCCCGCCAATTTTCAGGTAAATCGGTACACCCGTTCTTGAGTTATAAATAGTGTAACTAACACGACTTTCTTTTGTAGGTATATATAGATATATGATTATTTGAAGTTTTAATAATAAGAATCCAATTACAACTTATCCGTATGGTGACGGAGTAAGAATACAATTCGTGGTGAATTTTTCTTGCCACGTCAGAGAGTCAGGGACGGGTACATAGTACTATAGATGCCTCATTTCGTGTGGTGAGGGAGTAAGAATACAATTCACCACCCCCGCTTTGCCCATGGGTGTAGTAAAAGACAACTAAGGGAATAAATATGCATATAACATCTATGCAGGAGAAAGGAACTTTGAAATAAAACCCTCTACCAAGGAGTCTGACCAGCGTAGCATGGAAGGTCAATTTCCCTCATATTGTGGAGGAGGCTCGAGCCCAACAGTGGGACGTTTATAAGCTGAAATGATGATGATAGATGCTCAATGTTTAAATTGTTTATTTACAACAAATATTTTTCTACAGGTTGGCTGGACTAAGTCTTATTGTGATTGTGCCCTGTTTTGTCGGATTTATATTAATCTTGGCTATCATCGGGGTTTTGAAATACATCTCCAACCAGAAAAGCAGCAAGAAATCAGTTGGCGGCTGTAAAAACGGTTAGTATTCAAAAGTAGTATTTATATAAAAAAAATTGGTAAGCATATACAAAGTTGGCGAGGTAAACATTTTCTCTTAAGGACGAGAAAATGATCGGACTACCGTAACAAAACGCCAATCTCCAATTGGAATAGTTTTCCAATAAATATGTTTTTCAAGTCCTGCCTAAGTTGTTCCCTTTTTATTCACAATTAACTAGATGTGCTAGCTTTAACCGTGTAGTGACGGAGTAAGAATACAATTCATTACTCATTATCTTGCCCGTGCATGTCGTAAAAGACGACTAAGGGATATAATATGCATATAACGTCTATGTTAGAGAAAGAAAATTTGAAAAAATTCCTATCTTCTTAGAATAATAACGTATAGAAGAATAGTGTCCCTACTTTGAACATTCGAAACATGAATCTAAAAATACTACATGCGCGCAGACAATTATACACGTACACACGCACACCACTATACAAATTATGAAATCAAATTTTGTATTTATTAACATAACTCGTCGGAATACTTTTAAAGGTAATGTTAAAAACATTTTTATGTTTTTCAAATGTGTGTGCCACCATTTGAATGCACAAACCGTCATAATTATCTACTTATTTTTTAAGAGTTGCGTACGTACGTGCAGTACAATGACCTTGTACATTACCGAACGGTTCCGGTGTAAGCTCCATTAGGCTCCAATTTAAATGCTTCACTTTTTTGCGCGAACTTACCTTCTATACGTTATTATTCTAAGTATCAATATTAATAAATAATATGATACATCAATCACCATTTTTGTTATCTTAGCAGTTGCTATGACAACGGGGATTGTGCACGATCCTTGATGCGTGATATTTTATCTAACCTTTATAGATACCATTCCGCTATATGTCGCAGCGTTATGTATTAAAATAGTCTGTATGAATAGTCTATTTTAAACAACAAGATTGTTTCTAGAATTCAAGTACTGATTCGTTTTCAAACAAAGTCTTAAGCTTTAAAACTGTAAAAACATTAATATTATTTCCTATTCACTTCTTAATAAAAAAAATAAGCCGTCGCTCAGGACGCCTGGCAGATGTGAAACTTCGAAATTATTTTCTACAAGTATGTATGATTTATTCATATATACTTGTAGAAAATAGATTACGACAGGACCGAATATGTAAAGTATTGAATAAAATAATACGATTTCTACTATTATTTAAAATATTACAAAGAAATGATATTAGTTCACCGCTCAGCCGCTTACGACCTAACATAGCGTCGCTACGTCTCCCTCACACACTTCTACTTAGTTCAAATCAAAAGGATCGGTTAAGAAAGTATGATCCAGCTAACAGAAATAACGACATCTATCAAGCTAAGACTAAATCTCAGCTACAAAATATATTTTATAAAGAAATCTCTAATCCTGTAATGATGATGATGATAATGAGACAAGCTATTTAAATTATTTTATCGTAAATTAAATTTAATTTATATTAACAAATTTTAAATGAAATCTGACTGTTGAAAGTGGGTCAAGATCCAATTCCTAGGAGTCTGTAACACAAACAAATAAATATACATCTGAAACTAATATAACACCTATAAAAAGCGATTGTCCAGTTTTCGTACATGAAAGTACTGTAAGTACGTATGGTATACTTATGTTGGAAAGTTAGAGAATTATACATTATTTTATAGAAGTATATATGCATAAAAGAACAGATTACGACAGGAACTAAAATAGCACATTAATAAAAATAATATTATGATTTCTTTTTCCAAGAAAATTATGATTTTTATTCAATAAACATTTATTTTCATTATAGGTAACAATTTACTTTAGGCGCACTAGATGGCGTTGTACAAATTTTAAATCGCACTATGGTTTCATTACAAAAATGTACACATGTATCCGAATTTTATTTGTAGTTAATCTACGGGTTGAGAGCCCTCAGCGCTCACCCACCAGTCCGGGTAAAGTTGTCACAGCCATCCGAGGCTAACAACTAAGTCACACAAAAAAAAAATGTAGTTAATTAAAATGGGTGTCCCAAGGCGTGGCGTTAACGCCACGCGACAATCGGGATCACCCTCGCCTATAGATGTTTCACATCAAAACAGATTTCGATAACTTATAATAATGAGAACTTACATTTTCTCTTAATTTTTCAGACGCGAAGCCCGGCAGTTTGGTGTACCAAATGTTTCCAGGCACATTATTACAGCCAATAGGCCAAAGATATGTCGACGGGCAGTACGAAGGCGATGGTACAGATGACGATGAATCGAACGAAGAAGCGAACGAGGAATCATCTTTAAATATTCCTTTAAGACGACAAGAACAACAACCAAACTGTGTCTAGATTGTTTAATTGTATTTGATTAATAATTACTAAAAGATTATCTCAACCATAATACATTTAACGAACGAGTACCTTTAGCGCTATTCAGGTTATATTATTACTTAAAATTTAATATTTTCTTGAAAGAAATATGTTGTAAGTAATTTAAAAAAGTGTATTTTAATTTATTTATAATTATAAGTAAAATTGAAAATTTTGAAAATGCCCCGACCCTACCTAAAATAATAAAAAAACCGGAATTATTAAATATTATGTTATCCCTTCAACAGGAATTATCAATTCATTGTCATTTACGATTATACTGACATTCGAGAAGCACTTAATCGAGTAATCATACGGCGTTACATCATTTTGGAGTTGATACTCTTATACTGCTGGACCGTTATTAATCAAACATAGCTAAGAACCACCGCCAGGAAACTGGCTTTCAAGTGAAAAAGCTCGCATCAAAATCGATCCATCCGTTTGAGAGCTACGACGCCACAGACAGACACACACACAGACAGACAGATGTCGACGTCAAACATATAACATCCTTCTTTTTGCGTCGGGGGTTAAAAAGGTTAAAAAGAGCAGGTCTTCTAAAATGAAACGCTGGTCTTTACTATTAAACTAGACTATTAACGTTGTATGCATTTGAAGTAATTAAACAATTATTATACTCTGAAGCTCATCCTTTCCTCAGTTTTATAAAATAACTATTTAAAAAAAATATATTCAATGGTATCGGAGATTACAATTCCATTTTATATTTCAAAAAACTGTGATATATCCTGCTATAAATTACTACGTTAGGTTAGTTACTACCGAGTTTATTTGGGTACACTACAGATCATCATCATCATCATCATCATCCTGCTCTTATCCCAATTACTTGGGGTTGACGCAATATGTCATCTATTTTGACATATTGCAAAAAGTTTCGGCAATGACTTTTATGACCGGCCGCCCGCCTGACGTGAACCCTCCTTGGGAATGTAATCGTTGACCCAAATGGTACCAGATGGAGTTGGTCTGGGTCAATCTAGAAATCTTAGTCGTCTTTTACGACACCCACGAGCAAAGCAAGGGTTGGTAGTATTCGAAGCCGCCACCACACAGCACTACACTAACAGATATTCATTGAAAATTATTACAATTGTAACAAATAGATAATGCATCTCTGATTCATCTCGATGATATCAAAATAGGAACATTACACAGTTGGATACTTGCTCTGTGTAGCACAAATAAGTTACTAACTTTGAGTTTTGACGGGACGTGAAAATTTTTTATGTTACGTTGTTACATTATTTTTGATAAATATGTATAATGCAGATAAAGTGTATTTATGATTTTTGTTTTACTTTGTAACATCTACTGATGGCGGCGTCTTTATTAATTGATAAGCAAGTTTAAAGTGGTTTAAGAGCCAAATGAACTTGATAGAAAAACTTATTTGACACCGATAACAGTTGTCAAATCCCATATAGTGACAGTGGAAAATTAAAATTTATCACTCCTTTTTTTGTCAGTGGGTATCGCAAAAGCCGACTAAGGTCTTATAATATGTATATAACATCTATGTAAGAGAAGAAAAACTCGAAATTAAACATTGTAAATAAACCTACTTTACGGGTTTTATAGCGTTTATATGTGATTTTTGATTGTCCGGCGTTTCGAACACACATCGTTCATGGTCACGGGCGGACTAAGATGTGTTACGTCCAAAAATTCACCGTTGTTAGAGAGATTTATAATTATCTACTCGCTACAGAGATTAGAAATTACGCGATAAAATCTGTAAATTAGTTTTATTTACAATGTGTAATACTCGCGTAAACATTTGAAATCATTATCGAAACAAAACCCTAAATCAATACATCTGACTAGCGAAATAGTAAGACAATTTCCTTTTGACTTTGGAGGAGGTTCGTGACCAGCTCTCGAATAAAACTGTTAAATAATATGCACAACGCGATATTTTAGATAAATTACCCTTATTGTGTAAAAATCCCTCTCCAATATTGGGCTGAACGAAAAATAATTTATTGCTAAGACTAAAAAGAACAAACTTTTTTATAACTAGTTTATTTAAATTTCTACTGAATTGGTGACCTGATTAGTCTTTATTTGCAGATAGCAAATGCAAGAAATATCACTGTTTATTTTTATATTTATCTTGCTCTAGATAAGATATTTTTAAAGTTTGGATTTTATTTAATGTTATTTCTATATATTGTAAATACAATTACTTTACGGATTTTAGTGCATCGCATCGTGATAAAAATATAAAATCCGTAAAGTAGTTGTATTTACAATGTGTAGTGCTCGCGTAAAAATCAGACAATTATTTCTATATATTTAAAAGGTTAAAGATATAATTTTAGACTTTATGTGAGAAATTAGATTGTGGTCTAAAAATCACAATATTATTTATGAGACGGAATGGCATATGTAAATAATTATATTATGTAAATAATTAATTAAATGACATAATATTTTTTTTTGAATAATTTATAAAACCAAAAAATTATTTACTATCAATATATTATAAGAATGTGTATGTGTGTTTGTGTGGCTGGGTGATTTAGATAATAAAATACTCTTTATGAATTTTTATTTATTTTGATACATTTTGTTCCTAAATCTATCGCGTGCCAGTCGCCATAAAGAGTATTAAATTCAAATTATTTGCTATACATAATGCGTGTAGTGACGAAGTAAGAATACAATTCATCCTTACCTTGGGTGTTGCAAAAGCCTACTATGGGATATGATGTACTATAACATCTATGCAAGAGAAGGCAAACTCGAAAGAAAACTCTATCCCAACACGTCTGATTAGCGTGTTACAGTAGGACAATTTTCCACCCATAGAGGAGGCCCAAGTCCAACAGTGGGACGTATATGGCCTGAGAAATAAAATCCTATACCAACACGTCTGACCAGGGTGATTATAGTAAGTCAATTTCTCGCCCATAATGGAGTGAGTGATGATGATAAATATCTCGGAATCGAAATTGACCAAAATCTTAATTGGAAAAATCAAATAATGACTGTAAGCTCTAGAGTTAGAAAAATGATATACCTCTTCAAAAAACTGCATCACATCTGTAACAGAAATTTATTATTATCGCTATATTATGCACTCTGTTAGTCTCTTATAGCCTATTGGATATCATCATGGGGTGGTGCATCTAAGTCTTCATTAATAATATTAGAAAGGGCTCAACGTATTATACTAAAAATCATGACATTTAAGAGATATAGGTATTCAACCGCTCAACTATACTCATGTTTACCAGTATTAACAGTAAGACAACTATTTATAGTGAATTGGGATTGGATATTGGGATTCTCGGCGTCGAAATATCGAACAAAGTCCAGTTTGGGAGTCATTTAGAGGACAAAGCCAAATTGGCCAGCAAAAAGTTGGACGTCCTGAACAGAGCCAGGTGGTACTTCACACCGAGACAGCGCCTTGTACTATACAAGGCGCAAGTTCGTCCTCATGTAGAGTACTGCTCACATCTCTGGGCAGGCGCGCCCAAATATCAGCTAGACCCACTTGACTCCCTCCAAAGGCGTGCTGTTCGAATCGTCGGGATCCCAATCTCACGGACGGATTGGAGTCGCTGGAGCGGCGGAGAGACTTTGGGTCACTCTGTGTACTCTACCGACTCTTTCACGGGGAGTGCTCCGAGGAACTGTTTGACTTAGTACCACCGTCACCGTTTTACCAACGTACCACTCGACACCGCAGCAAGGTTCATCCATTTCACCTGGAAACGTTATGGTCTTCAACTGTACGTTTCCAGCGATCATTTCTCCCACGTCTGTGCAGGCTCTGGAATGAACTACCTGCTGCTGTGTTTCCCGAGCGCTATGACATGTCCTTCTTTAAACGAGGTTTAAGAAGAGCATTTACTTCACGGTAGGCAACAGCCTGGCTGTGCCCCTGGTATTGCAAAGGTCCATGTGCGGCAGTATCACTTACCATCAGGTGTGCTGCCTGCTCGTTTATCACCATCGGCAATAAAAAAAAATATATAATTCTATGCCAACACAAATTAAATCCCAATTTTACAACTCGAACGAGTAATGATATAGTGTACTCTATTCCAAGCTTTGAGACAGCATATGCTAAAACCAGTGGTAGGACCATACTGAAGACAGTTATCTGTCTACAGCCGCGGGCCGGTCCGTCCAGGGTAGTACCACGCTCTCGCAGAACATCGACGTCTGAGTAGTAGCAATTTGTTACTGCGCTTCGTTCGGTGAGTGAGAGAGCCGGAAGCCCAACTTTCTGAGGGTGTTCGCGTGTGGAGGGTTTTGGTGGTGCCTTTGGTATCACCCAGCCTCAATGTACGCATTCACTCTCCCTTCACTTTCTTCGTAGTAGACAGCGGCCTTGTAAAGGTCCATGAGCGGTAGCAACACTTACCATCAGGTGTACTGTTTGCTCGTTTGCCACTGCTTGCAATAAAAAAAAATATGCTAATGGTTTTATTAATTATTTAGGACCTTACCTTTACAATAAAATATCGAAGGATATTACGCGATAAGACTTACTTCAATTGTAAAAAAATAGTCACTTCATATGTTAAACAATTACATAATGACCAAACAGAAAAACTATTGAAATATTTGAGTTAGCAAACACGCATAGAAGTGTTTGCGGCATATGAAGTCACACACGTATACCCTCTCACACACAGACGCATTTCTATATATGAATACATGAAACAAAAACTTTGTACCCCTTTTTACGAAAATCACGAAGATGGACAAATATGAAATTTGACGCAGTTGAAGAATATATTGAGGAGAAGAGCATAAAACTAAGATTTGATATTACCTTTGATTATATACACGTCTAGATGGCTCATTTGCCGTACAAAACGGCCCAAATGATGTCTACTGTATTAAGTAGACTCGCTTGTTCCTTACATCAGTGTCATTTGAACTATAACGCGGTAACGTGCTCGTGAAAAAAGTAATAATATGGCGGTGTGCGCTGTCAAACTGTGTCGCAATTATGTGGGAAAACCTTATAACAATATCAAAATCACTTTTCATCGGTAAGTTTTGTTATTTAAATACATTCTTCAAGATATCATGATTTTTTATTTCGATATTTTTAAATTAATGGAATTGAACAGTGTTGCCAGTTTATTCTCGGGAGATTTGTCGTAATAATGGGAGATAAAGGAAAATCAGTACTGACCATACCATGGCATATTTGCATACTGATTGTGTTTGATCTTATAATTTTGATATGCAAATCATGAATCTTGAGTTTTCCAAACAAAAAAAAATAATGATAAAGTTTTTGAAGTGACCAATGCTGGTTGGAGATGTACCAGCTTCTCCATCATTGTGTTCAGTTCTTCAGAGTACACATCTGCAGTAATGCACACCCCGTTCGGTAAGAAGCTGTGATGAATCACACCGGCGCTAGACCACCTTTTTTTTTTTGGTATCACCGAACTCCGTTATACACATTCACACTCCCTTCCTCCTCTTCTTAAATTAAAAATCATGGCCAAGAAAGTTAAAAAGAGACTATTTTCTACAGCGGTCCCCTTATCCACATTTGATGTGGATTTCTGCAATATCAGGGGTTTACATAGGAATCTCGACGCCGTCCACCATCACCTCGAGACGGCGCGGCCTGCCTTACTCTTTTTAACGGAGACGCAGATAGGTGCTCCAGATGACATTTCATACCTAAATTACCCCGGCTACGAGTTGGAGCATACCTTCCGTCGTAAAGCCGGGGCGTGCGTATTCATTCGAGGTGATATCTGCTGTCGCCGCCTTCGGGCCCTCGAACATGGTGACTTGTCAATCCTGTGGCTACGCGTAGACTATGGAGGGCTTACCCGCATCTACGCATGCCTCTACAGGTCCCATGGCAGTGATCCGGGGTCAATTCAATTATTTGAGAACGTCCAATGGGGGATTGACGAAATATTGGAGCAGTGTCCATCAGCGGAGGTGGTGGTTCTTGGAGACTTCAACGCTCATCATAAAGAGTGGCTGGGGTCCCGAACCACTGACCTCCAGGGTCGACATCTCTTCAATATGGTCTCGGCCTATGGTCTCTCACAACTGGTGACACAGCCCACCCGTATCCCAGATATTGAGAGCCATGAGTCTTCTTTACTGGATCTTCTGCTGACTACACACCAGCACGGATATCAGGTAGTGGTTGAAGCCCCTCTTGGGTCTTCTGACCACTGCTTGGTTCGTAGCAGTGCCCCTGTTGTAAGGCCTAGTCGTTCTAAGGCGACTGGGACTCGCAGAGTCTGGCAATATAAGTCAGCAGATTGGGATGGACTGCGCGAGTTTTACGCATCCTACCCATGGAAGCGGCTTTGCTTCGCCTCTGGGGACCCTGGCGTCTGTGCGGACTGCGTTACCGAAATGGTTATTATGGGGATGGAATTATTCATCCCCAACACCAAAATACCCGTCAGTGGCCGCAGCCGACCCTGGTTTAACAAAACCTGCAGGACGGCTGCATGCCAGAAACAGTCCGCATATCGGGCCTGGAATAGGGCCAAAAAATGCCAGGACCCGAACGCCAAAGAGGTGAAGCGAAAATTTAACGCCGCTTCTAGATCTAGTAAGAAGGCTATTGCCAGAGCCAAGGCGGAACATGTTGCCAGAATTGGCGAGCGATTGCAAAACTATCCCGCTGGGAGTCGTGCATTCTGGTCGCTCGCCAAGGCTGCCCAAGGCAACTTCTGCCAGCCCAATCTCCCACCACTGCAGAAACACGATGGTAGTCTGGCCCACAGCGCAAAGGAGAAGGCCGATCTTCTAGGTCAATTCTTTGCCTGTAACTCGACTTTGGATGAAGGAGCTGCCACACCACCTACCATCCCACGGTGTGAAAGCTCACTGCCCGAAATCCGCATCACGCAGCGAGCGGTTAGGCGGGAGCTGCGGCTTTTAGACGTCCATAAGTCGAGTGGACCGGATGGCATCCCTGCAGTGGTACTAAAGACGTGCGCCCCTGAATTGACTCCCATCCTCACGCGCCTATACCGACTTTCCTACGCTACTAATAGGGTTCCGTCTTCGTGGAAGGTAACCCATGTCCACCCGATCCCTAAAAAGGGAGACCTGTCTGACCCATCGAATTACAGGCCAATTGCGATAACATCCTTGCTTTCCAAGATAATGGAGAAGGTTATAAACCGCCACCTTCTGCAGTACCTTGAGGATCGCCAGCTTATCAGTGATCGCCAATACGGCTTTCGTCATGGTCGGTCGGCTGGTGATCTTCTTGTGTACCTCACACACCGTTGGTCAGAGGCCTTGGAGAGCAAGGGTGAGGCGCTGGCGTTCAGCCTAGATATCGCAAAGGCGTTCGATAGGGTCTGGCACAGGGCACTTCTATCGAAGCTACCATCTTACGGAATCCCCGAGGGACTCTGTAATTGGATTGCCAGCTTTTTGGATGGTCGGAGGATAAAAGTCGTCGTAGATGGCTCCTGCTCCGATACCATGACCATTAATGCTGGTGTACCACAAGGCTCGGTGCTCTCCCCGACGTTGTTTATCCTGCATATCAATGACATGCTCTCTATCGAGAGTATGCATTGCTATGCGGATGACAGTACGGGTGATGAGCGGTACACTAAGCAACGGAATATCCCTCGCAGTACTCAGGAAAGAAGGGTACAACTTGAAGTCGAGCGCTCTCTGGGGCGGGCCTCGGAATGGGGTGAACGGAACCTAGTCCAGTTCAACCCCACAAAGACACAAGTTTGCGCGTTCACTGCAAAGAAGGACCCGTTTGTCATGGCGCCTCAGTTCCAAGGTGTAACTTTCCCAATTTCTGAGAGTATTGGGATTCTCGGCGTCAAAATATCGAGCAAAGTCCAGTTTGGGAGTCATTTGGAGGACAAAGCCAAATTGGCAAGCAAAAAGTTGGGCGTCCTGAACAGAGCCAGGCGGTACTTCACACCGAGACAGCGTCTTGTGCTATACAAAGCACAAGTTCGTCCTCATGTGGAGTGCTGCTCACATCTCTGGGCAGGTGCGCCCAAATATCAGCTAGACCCACTTGACTCCCTGCAAAGACGGGCTGTTCGAATCGTCGGGGATCCCAATCTTACGGACAGATTGGAGTCGCTGGAGCAGCGGAGAGACTTTGGGTCACTCTGTGTACTCTACCGACTCTTTCACGGGGAATGCTCCGAGGAACTATTTGACTTGGTACCACCGTCACCATTCTACCAACGTACCACTCGACATCGCAGCAGGGTTCATCCATTTCACCTGGAAACGTTATGGTCTTCAACTGTACGTTTCCAGCGATCATTTCTCCCACGTACGTGCAAGCTCTGGAATGAACTACCTGCTGCTTTGTTTCCCGAGCGCTATGACATGTCCTTCTTTAAACGAGGTTTAAGAAGAGTATTTCCTTCTTGGTAGGCAGCGGCCTAGCAGTGCCCCTGGTATTGCAAAGGTCCATGTGCAGCAGTTTCACTTACCATCAGGTGTGCTGCTTGCTCGTTTGCCACCGTTGGCAATTAAAAAAAAAAAAAAAAAAAACCAAACAGTGACCATCACTTTTCTAGGGGTAAATTTTCGTTTAGGGCATTGTTTAGGTGCTGAACTAGGATCCAACCAACTTGCTGAGCGTTTGCGGTTATCAAACGGAATCCATTTTTCATCGCAAGTAACAATGCGTTTCAAAATTCCTTCATTTGTGTGTCTGTTGAGCAATGCAAGGCTTGTCTCGACGCGTACTTCGCGCTGGCGATCATTGAGTTCGTGGGGCACCCATTTGTCAAGCTTTCTTACCTTGCCAATTTGACGCAAATGGACCAATATTGTTTTGACGCTAACGCCGAAAGCTGCTGCTAATTCAGCCGTAGATTGTGTATCATCGGCTCCCATAATCGCCTTTAATTCGTCATTGTCGACCAAAGTCATCGGACGACCGCGAGGTTCATTTTTTAGGTCGAAATTTCCAGAACGGAAGCGAGCAAACCAATAACAGGCGGTGCGTTGGTTTGTAGTGTTAGCTCCGTAAACGTCGTTGATGTTGCGTGCCGCTTGTGCCGCGTTGCTACCACGACGATACTCATATTCCATAATTACTAGAATTTTTAACGTATCCATGATGACGAAAAAGATTGAAATGCGATGAAAACGTGACACTAATCAATAAACAAATGACTACTTTTGGAAAATGAATTCCATGTTTTAAAATAAAATGAATTTGAAATTAGAATTCTTAGCCAAACAAAAATTATTTTGAAATGGCCAGTACTGCAGAACGGCAATTACATAGGATCGATCGATAGAATCATTTTCTTCTTACACTGGCAATAAATTTGTACTAAAATGTGGGTAACAATTTAATAAATTTATAACTATTTTCTGTATCGGGTAGATAATTGTAAATGTCTGTAATAACGATTACTTGTTGGACGTGATACACCTTAGTCCGCCCGTGACCATGAATGCTGCAAAGTGTTCGAAACGTCGGGCAATCATAAATCAAATACAAACGCGATATAATCCGTAAAAGTAGTTTTATTTACAATGTGTAGTGCTCGCGTAAACATCAGATATCATTATGTAAACGAATGTCTTATCAAACCGAGTCGACTAATCGCCGCGGCTGCTCGCGTTACGAGTACCTACCTGCCTACGAGTACGACACGAGTTAACGAATTGATTCGGCTTCGGTCAACGGCGATTCGAATGAACGAGTCAATAGTCTTATTCGAGTTATTCGAATTAAATGATTCGAATTACGCAACGCTACAGACGACAGGTTGAAATCAATAGCTTTAAGTAAAATAGTCCACCAAATCTCACAACCCCATAACCAGGCTTTAGATATCATTATTGTACAATAGTTTTACACCTACCGTTGGCAGTCCACGAGTGTTATGTGTAAATGTGGAGTGTTATCGGTAGATGTCCCAATCCATTTTAACATTAAATTTCTCCAAAGGCCTTTGCCTGTTGGATCCATATCCCCATGTAAGCCTACCAAAGGACCCGGTATCTTCCTTTGGAAGATACTCGTGACACTGAGATACATGAAAATAATAATAACATTTATTTTCAGACAAGGTCCATAGGTGTTAGTAACATTTTCTTAAGAACTAGTGTTAGCGTATACATATGTATTTTCAAAATTTGGTATGGAGTCGTAACCAATGTTGAAGCATTGGAGTGTCTCATCGATCTGTAAAAACGCCTAGGATAGTAATGAATTCAATATTTTTTATTAATTTAGGATATAAAGTTTATAAGAGATGTTTCTGCAATAGAAACTCATCATGCCGTATCAAAATTTACAACCAATGCTCTAATCATCGATATATATGTACTACGTACTAGATTTCGCGATCCGAACATTTGTTATGTTCGACTGAACTGTACTGCAATCTGTACACCTTACTTTAGTGTGCCTGTAACGTGTGGTTACTATAGTAACAACACGTTACATAACTTTAAAGCGATCTAGCGCTGTGTGCCTCAATGTTTGGGTTAGACTACTATTTATTGTTTCAGCGCTGCAGCGAACTTTAGTGTAATTAATAACTGTTATCAAAATGGAACAAAATATTTATTCGGGATAGCTTCTCTATATATGTAACTCTATGGCTCTAATAAAAAGAATAATATAAGCGAATATTATGTTAGAACCTCGATAGAACTCACTGTTTCAGACGACTTAGATGATAGGAATCTATTAAAGGCTTCCAAATGTAGAAGTCGATTGGAATAAAGTTAAATTCAGGCAACTTCATAAATCAATAACAACATAATAACCCGCGACGCAAACTAAAATAATAAAAAAAAGTTTACGTTCTCTTCAACAGGAATTATCAATTATTTGTCATTTAACGATTAACGTCATACCGGCACGCGTGAAGCAATTATTCAAGTAATATTTATGATTACGCCATTATATCATTTTGTAAAAGATCTGATACTCTTACACTGCTCGACCGATATTAACCAAACATAGCTAAGAAATACATTGTTAAGGACACCTTCACACTGTACTGTACTATATTTTATACTGTACTATATTTTATGTATGGTGCGCGATATTGTTGTGCTATGAGCTATATACTATATGCTAATATTATAGATTAGTCTGAAACCCGCTTGACCCGTCGCCACACGCAGATTACAAAATACAATGGTTAACATAAAAATGGAGTTATGTAGGTATAAATAATGTAAAAAAATATAAATTCCAAATTGAAGGAGATATTTTGAAGTCTTCTAAAAACTCAATAATACTTTTACCCGGATCGGCTTTTGATTCCAGTAGCGTTTTATTTAATGAGATGGTGGTGATTTATTTTTCGGCTAGTAGTAATATTTAAATTTACATTCTGGTATTCTGAATAATTCAGGATCATTGGACTGCGTAGAACACTAAATAGTTTAATTGGCAGTTTTACTGAAGATGAGACTTCTTCCGCAAATACCCCTCAAGCCTTTGTCAGATCTATAAAATAAAGAAAATGGTTAACCAAGTTCGTCGATCAATTCCTTAGTCTATTGATATCGAGGTAGTGATATTACATCTTTTTAATTCTTTACTTTAGAGAACAATATTAAGTTGACCAGGCATATTGACTTGGTTCTTGTTTCATATTTTGGTTGCTTTGCAGTTGTGTTATTTACATGCATCTCTTACTAATTTATACGGCATTGAGGGAAAAAAAGCGGTGTTGATACGTTGTATTCATACTGCGTCAAACACTGTATGCAGTTTCCTGTGCATGACCAAATTTGGATTTTTCATATCTTAGCAGGCAAAAGATAAATAATAATTTATACCACTAAATAAAATTGGAGTGTCTGTTTGTAATGTCAAAATAATAGGCTATTTTCATGCTCACAGGGTTATTTGCACGACACCTATGCCTAAAATACAGATTAAAAAATTTTTGTCTGTCTGTCTGTTTGTTGCGGGTAGTCTTCAAAACGGCTGGACCGATTTCAAAAATTCTTTCACCAATGGAAAGCTATAATATCAGTGCGTAAACTAGGCTATATTTTATCCCGGTATTCCTACGGGAACGGGAACTACGCGGGTAAAACGACTAAAACCGAAGCGAAGCGAGAGCGGGTTGCTCGTAAGTAATATAAATTGCAAAATTCAATATTTTAGCGCGATTGTTACATTGATAAGCTTATAAAACGAACATAGCGGATATTGTGTTACCGCTGGAGGTTTTTAATTTATTTGTTATTCATAATAGATGAAATGAAGTATATGGTATAAACGTATAAATTGCTTCATTTTTTAAAGAGAAGATTTTGAAATCGGGTTATAACCTTGATATTTGCATTATATATATGCATCTGTCTATGAGATTAGAGCAGAAAATTTTTGTTATTTGAAATCACGAAATATTAATCTTTAATTAATTAAATTGAACTGTGTGCATAATTTGTGCGTCTATTGTCGATAACTAAAGTGAACCTTATAAGGAATTAATATAATGTGCAATTGCAATTCCATTTTCGGCAAATAAACCTTTTGTTTCCGGAATTAATGCGTGCAATATGGTGGCACTGAATCCTGTCTGTGTGTTGATTTTTGGGTTGATTGTTGCTCAAATTATCGATAACTGTGAACTTCTTGAGCATGGTGCTAAAGGTGTTACAGAAGGAATAGTGATGTAAGTCATCATTTTGTCTTAATAATCTCTGTATTTATTTATTTAGTAATTTTAGGGTCAAACGAGTACTTTGCCTGCGGCTTCACTTGCGTTATAATTCAGTTAAGTTTTATTGAATATTTTTACATCATATTTTCTTCATCATCATCGCAGCCCATATACGTCCCACTGTTGGGTTCGGGCCTCCTCCACAATAGGAGGGAATTGGACCTACTGTACCATGCTGGTCAGACATGTTGGTATAGGGTTTCATTTAGAGTTTTCCTTCTCTTGCACAGATGTTATGTGCATATTATCCCTTAGTCGTCTTTTACGACATCCACGGGCACGGCAGTGGTGGTTTTCTTATTATATTTTAAACACCGTCGACTTAAACGTTAGAGAACAAAGACGTTATAACTGATAGGTTATATTGGATGAATACCATTTGAATAGTAAATTAAAAAATTTCAGGTTTTTTACTTTTTGAAAAAACAACTTTATATCTTAGAACTCTTCTGCGAAGAAGAAAAAGTTTTTGAATGTATAATTATGCAAATTAAAATTTTAAAATGGAAGGAAGGGAGATTCACCACTTTCCCACGCTAATCAATATACCGCACACCACAATAAAAGGAATACAGGATAGGATTAAGGTGGACTAGGAAATAAGGAAAATGCGCTTTTGAAGCCGAACCGTCCTGAGGATGCATCATTTAGAGGCGAAACACGTGTTGAATGAATATTCGAAGTTCTGCGGCAAATTACAAGTTGAGGTTTTGGAAGGTGCTCATTACGTGAATTTCCTTATTTCCTAGTCCACCCTAATCCTATCCCGTATTCCTTTTATTGTGGTGTGCGGTATATTGATTACCGTGGGAAAGTGGCGCGTCTCTCTTGCTTCTTTCTATCTATACCAATAAATAAAATTGAAGTGTCTGTTTGTAATGTCAAAATAATAGGCTTTTTCATGCTCACACGGTATTTGCACGACACCTATGCCTAAAATACAGATTAAAATTTTTTTGTCTGTCTGTCTGTCTGTTTGTTCTGGGTAATCTTCAAAACGGCTGGACCGATTTCACAAATTCTTTCACCAATGCAAAGCTATAATATCAGGGAGTAACCTAGGTTATATTTTATCCCGGTATTCCCACGGGAACAGGAACTACGCGGGTAAAACGACTAAAATCGAAACGAAGCGAGGGCAACCCGCTCGCCAGTTTTAAAATAAAAATGGATTTCCGCTATGTATCGCCTACTTCAATCAATTAAATTATGCAAAAATGCTGATAGTACCTAATAAAATCGATTGATTGGAACATTTATAAATTTACAGTTTTCGTATTTATTCCTTTGTATAAAACAGAATTATTTACATTGACGTCAAATTTTAACATTGTGGATCTCTGTTTTTGAGTTATAAAGGGGTAAAAAATGTCTCGAAATGGTTCGTGTACACACACCCGGTACGGTTTACCAGTTCTCTTTGCTTGAACTTGGTTTGACACCCTACCGCGTGTCTATATGTTTGTAAATCTCCCTATGCTATAAAGATTTATCTTAAGTGAAAATTTTTCTAGTAAAAAAATGGATGATGGATGAATGAAATCTTCTTATGTCAAAAGGATACATCCAGTCTAAATAATCATATAAATTTATTATCATCATCGTCATTTAGCCTGTAGTTTTCAGCTGATGGACAAGGACTTTATCAATAAAAATAATCAGGGGGTTAGCTATCACAGTGATGTATTATACATTGCCTTTTTTTTTTTTTTGTGGGTGGGCCGCGGTCGGCGCGCCTCCGCACCACTCCGTCCGGGGCGACAGAGGAGCTTAAGCACGCAACTCCCGCGACCCACCCGAAAACCACGTCGCCTTCGTCGTTGGGGCGACCACTGAAGCAGCGTTAACTTGTCGTTAGTAGTCGGCCCGACGGAATACTTACTTTAATACTTACTTTTTTTTTTTTTTTTTTCACGCTGTGGAAATGCATTTGCGCACTATTCCCCCGCCGGTTACAGACAGGGGAGTGTGTGTGGGACTCGCCGGCCACTGAAGTGACCGAAATACCCACTAAAACCACAGCGGCCCCTTCCGCGCTTTTACGGGGTGCTGGAGAGATCGTCTGATAACATTCTATCCCCGACACCCCAACGCTTGGCCGTCTGGCCACGTCCTGTCATCATTCAGAGCGGTGGGTGGAGGAGCGCATAGCGGCGTCTCCTCCTCCCTGGTCGTCGCCGGCGGAGCGAGTCAGCGGACGCAAGCGCCTCGCGTGCCCGCTCCGCGGCCTCCTTCCTTGTCATGACAGCCTCACAGAAGGAGGCCATCGACGACCAACAGCTGTCGCTGCCGAGCATCTTGAAGATGATGGTCGGCAACGACAGGTCTGTTGTTCCCATGTCCGTTGACAGGACGTGGCGCTGAGGCCCCCAGGCGGGGTATACTTCCAGTGTGTGGCGCGCATCGTCAATTGCCGCGCCACACTCATGACATCCTGGGGCCTCTTCCCTTCCAATTTTGTGCAGGTACTTACCGAAGACCCCATGTCCGGTAAGCACCTGACCCGTTATCCTTACTAAGATAATCAGGATTAGCGATTTAAGCGTATTTTTTTAGTTTTTTTTGAACTATTATATTTATTAAGTTGGATTTTCTTGAAAAGCGTATTTTTGTAGTTTTTTGAACTATTATTTATTTCTTTATACGTCTTTCTAATAACAGAATGAGCAGAAAACGTCTAGTGCCGTCCATATTTCGAAATTAACTACGACAATTCACCCGTTATTGTATCGACGGCGTCGTGGCGTGCATCGTGGCACGTCACGATGTCGCGTCGTAGATTTCCACCTACGCGACGTCGCATTGTGGCATCGTAGTACGACGCGACGTCGTATCGTGTTTATATGTTCCCACATTAGCCCTTAGTCATCTTTTACGACATCCACAGGCAAGAGTGGTGAATTGTATTCTTACTCCGTCACCACACAGAAGTATACGTTTATTTTATAAATATTATATAGAATAATATATTGAATTTTACAGATCCTATTAGTCAAATTACAAAAATCCAAAACTATCAGGAAATTTATCAGGAAAACCAAGGTGAGATACTTATTTCATCGTATTTTGAACTTTTTATAATTATTCGGTGTCGGCGTAGTTTCCTTTTCTCTTCTTTTTAGTCTATATCTATATATCCCACCAAAAACATTCTGTAAAAAACTAGCCAAGTCTCGATGGAGCTCGTGGGAGGGGGAGTGTCGTGAACTCGTAGCGATTATCGGTGCCGACCTGACGCTGCCGACCATCGCCAGGGAGATACTCGACAGCGTCAGGAACTGGGACGCGGTCGCCGCCTTCTGTGAGGCCATAGTCTCACGGAAGGAGGCGGCGGATCGTGTGCGAGTAGAGCTCCTATTCCGTCACCCGCAGAGAGGCTGACCGCGCGACGGCGACCGACGTCCCAGGACGTCGAGAGGTGACGTTGCCCGAAAGGGTATTCCGTCGGGCCGGCCACTGACGACAAGTCACATCTGCTCCGGTGGTCGGCCCAACAACGAGGTGACGTGGGTACGGGTGGCTTATGGGCCCGCGCGCTGTCCTTTCATCGCCCCGGATGGACTGGACCGCGCGTGCGCTTACCATAGCCCACCCATAAAAAAGGGGGTAAACCGCAGTAACAAAGTTTGTATAAGGAGAAAAAAAAATCTAAATCGATTTTCTTCAAATTCTCTAAAAATAATCTTTAGTATAAATAAATAAATACGTGTTTCAGCATTTTTAATTTTCACCCTCTAAGGATGTAATCTACGTTAATACTTTAAAGGGGAAACGTTCCTTACGAATAAACTCAAAAACTCCTGGACGGATTTCGATAATCCTTTCATCATTAGAATGTTACAGTATCTCTGAGTAACATAGGCTATATTTTATCCCAGTATACCCACGGGAACGGGAACTGTGCGAGTAAGGCGACTGCAACCGAAGCGAAGCGAGGGCGGGTTGCTAGTTTATATATATATATATATATATGTCGGAAGGTTAGATATGATCTACTCTAAATTCAGAAGTTAACAAACTTTCCCGTGCTTACCAGAGATATCGTTATAGGTTTGTTGCTATAATACGATTATAGTATACTTCATTTCTTTTATGTTTAGTCAGTGTATACTGTGACAAGCTTTTCATGTGATTCATTAAGATTTATCGCTTTTCCATTTCAACCTTAAAACAGGCTAACAATCCTGTTATGATACAGCAGAAACGATATATCTTTCTTTCTTTCTATAGAGGATAGTATTATTATTCGTTGTGATCGCATCTTAATGCAGATGAAACATTTACATCAAATCAGAGGCCTGATTCAATATATTCAAATAAATGCCACATAAGTTGGTATAGGGTTTTATACTGCGTTATTTGTCTCTTACCCAGTTATCTGTGATATATATCCTTTATTCATTTTTCATGACACCCAGTATCTCTCCAGTGGATGATGAACTGTATTCTTACTTCGTCATCACACAGAGTTACCACAATATAAAAGATCTCTGCAAGAAAAGGGAAATTCTACATAAAATTTTATACGACGGTCTGGTCAATGTGGTTTCCTAGATTGACAAGCTTAAATACCTGGATGTCATTTATTCGCTCAATTTCAATCATTGTTAACCTTCGTATACTCGCGCGTCAAAACGTTACATATATACTAGCGCACGGTGCCTAGGACCGAAAGTTGAACTTGTCTGTATGTTTGTACTTTTATGATTATTAAGTAACATTATTTTTCCCCTAAGAAGAGGTTATAATTAAATAAAAAAACTAAAAGAAATGTTATCACTTTAACTTTATTTCGTAGAAATAGTCTTTTAAATCAACTTCTTAAAAATAACAAAATTTTTAGTAATTTCAGTTAAACATCATAATGAAACTTTTTTATTTTGTTAACTCCAGAAATACTATGCAAAATAATTAAAAGAGTAACAAAACTAATAAAATAGCCTAAAATAGTATCAAAATTCATTATTCCCTAATGGTAATTTTAAATTCAAAATTAACACAAGTTATATTTCGACGAGATCCACCTATTACGCTACAAGTCGCTTGACTAGTGCCTGAGACCGACTTATAAGTCCCTTCATGTTGTTGTTCTATATAAACTTTTGACATATACATCATTTTAGCATCACCTCACTGTCAGCGCTATCTTCATAATTTGAATTGGAATATTCACCCATCTAACAGCGCTCTTATTTTAATTCGTTCATTGTGGTGACAAAAATGCCTGAAAATAATTGAAAATGGTCCAAATTAATGCCAAACATTATATTGAATAGATATTATATACCACTACAATTAATTAATGTATCTAATTCAATAATATTCTAAAATAAGAAAAAATCTGACTTACCTAAAATGGTGACACGTATACTCGCGTCGGTCTCACGGATCGAAACCTGTAAAAAAAGTGCCGCTTCTATACGTCACCAGCGCTTGCGTCGCATTAAACAATGACGAAAAACAAATGAAGAAGCCACTGAAAACCACAAAGTCGCAGTGTTGATATTTTTTTAGAAAATAACGATTTAATAGTTTGTCGGTCTGAGAGACCAACGCGCGAGTATACAAAGGTTAAACATCTGAAGCAAAAAGATATGTTAATATGTGTTTTATGTGGGGGGCGCGGCCGGAGCACCTCCTCGTGGTGCTCCCTGGTAACGTCCACTTGGACGTCATGCGTCCATTTGGACGGCCAAGATTCCGGCAGGGGTGGGTCTCCGCGTGCGGCTCTGGTGGCAGAGCGCACGGCGGATCTGACCCGGGGCCAATGGGGCGGATGTGCCTCATGGCACTCCGTCGCCAGGGACGGTTGCGTCACGGCCCGGGGGCGTGACGGGTCGGTCGCTCGCGAGCGGCCAGGCCCGGAAGGCCCAAACCGTAATCCTGAGCAGGGGGGTCAGGACCGGGGGTCTTCGGACCGCGGGGAAGAAAACCCCTATAAAAAATTACCCCAATCTTAAGTTTGGCCACTCGGCGAGGAGATGTATGACTGGTGGGTTAAGAAGCGCGTGAGCGTCCAGTCGTTAGAGTGGTAGTCAAGGCAAGACTCAAAAACGTCCAACAAAATGGCAGAAGTCAAGATACGTTGTACTTCACCAGAGGGTCCCGGCCAGGCCGGGGAATCCCTTGCTGTGCCGGTGCTTGCGCGCGACGTCCATTTGGAGTCGCGCCCAAGTCCCGGCACAGTCAGTCCCCAATCGTATGGGTGGGGGACAACTACTGCCTCAGAAGCCGAGAGCCCGGCTTAACACCAAGTGGCTCAGGGGGGAAGGGGAACGAGGAGGAGGTGCGGAAGAAGACCCGGAGGACGAAGCCGAGGCGTTCCGCCGCTGCGCGAGCCCGCATTAGCGCCACCGCATCTAAGGCGAGGCGGGAGCGGAAAAAGGCTGAAGCCATTTCCGCACGTGACGAGGGCGGCAGCATTGCTGCTGCAGGGCCGTCGCGCGACGGGGGTAGCGTTGCTGCCCAGCCGTCGGATGAAGAAAGGATGGAGACCTCTACAGGGCCGCCGCGCGAGGAGAACGACAGCAGCGAGTCCCAGCACGAGGGCGGCATTGCCGCAGAGCCGTGCATAAGATTAGCAGGCGACAGCTCAGAAACGAGGCTGTCAAGCGATGAGGGCGGCACTGCCGCAGGGCCATCGAAAGGTCTGGAGACCGACACGGCCTCTGAGATGGTGCTAACGGACGTGGGCGGAAGCGCAACAGAGCCGTCCGCCGACGAGAGCAGCACCAGCCTCTGGATACAGGTCGATCGGAGAAAGGGCAAGGGCGGTGAATTCGCCGTGGATAGGGAGGTAATGGGCGGGCCGTAGGTTGGGAGTTCACGTAGGCCGTCGTCGTCGCCAAGGAAGGAGAAGGAGAGGGATGGGGAGGCGGCAAAGGCGCCAGCCCCATGTGCAAGGAAGAGGGAGGAGACCCTCCCCCCGAGACCCTGGAAGCGCCCCCTGCGAGAGGACGGCTGCTCCAACACTGACTCGGAGGGGAGTTCCGTCGTCATGCCTCCTCCCAAGGTCCCGACCACGCGCAGGGGGCGTAGAGGTCGCGGATCGGCGGTGGTAGCGAGATCGGGGGGACCCCCGGTCCGGCTGGCCACGGTGGCGAGGTGGCGGCCCTACAGGCCGCGAACGCCCGCCTTAGTGAGGAGGTCTCTGGCTTGCGGGAACGCAACCGCAAGCTGGAGACGGAGCTATCGGCGGTGCGACGGGAGAACCGCGGGTTGGCCAAGGAGATGGCCGACCTGCGGGCCCAGTTCGCGCGCCTGGCGCCGGCCACGCCGCCGGTGCCGGCCTCGCCACCGAAACGGGCTGCGCCGGGGAGGGCGGGCCCGTCGTCGGCGTCCGTGGTGCCGGCTGCGCCCGTCGCGGCTGCTGCGCCGGCTGCGCCCGTCGCGGCTGCTGCGCCGGCTGCGCCCGTCGCGGCTTCGGCGCTTCCTCCCCTCGTCGTGGTCCCTCCGCCGCCTCGTGGCCGCGGGCGACCGCGGAAGGGGGAGGAGCCGCCGCTCGACGAGGTGCACGGCGTGTCGGAGACGGCGGTACGCGTCATCTTAGCCCGAGTAGGGGTGATGGTGGATGCGCGTATCGCCGCCGTAGCGGCCAGGCTCCCGCCTGAGCCGCCCCTCCGACCGCCGCTCGCCGCGGACGGGGCGGGACGGCTGCAAGCGTCAGCTCCCACCCCGCTGCCCTGTCAGGGTGGCCGCGTGGTGAGCTACGCTGCGGCCGCGGCCGGGCCCAAGGGGGCCAAGAAGGCCGGCAAGGTGCCGGCTCCCGCCAAGGCCGGGCCGCGGCCGGCGCCAGCGGCAGCACCGCAGGCGCCGGCTAGCGCACCCGCGACCGCTCCTGCTGCGCTCAGCGCTGCTGCCAGGCTCGAACAGGGCTGGCAGGTGGCTGAGTGGAGCAGGAAGGCACGCGGCCAGAAGCGGAGAGCGGCGGCCAAGAGTGCCGCCGTGGCCGCCGCTCCCCAGGCGGGAGCCGGCAGAAAGGGGAAAAGGTCGTGCAGGGGCCTCAAGTCGCCGAAGACGGCCGCGGTGGTCATCACCGTGCTGCCTGAGGCGGCTGAGAGGGGCCTCAACTATGAGGCCGTCCTAAAACGCGCCCGACGGGAGCTGGACGTCTCCGACATCGGGGGCGTCGAGGCGAGGACCCGCAAGGCCCGAACAGGGGCTCGAATACTCGAGTTCCCTGGGGCCGAGGGCGCGAAGACGGCCGATAGTTTGGCCACGATGTTGAGGGGGCTGTTCGGGCCGGAGGATGGTGTCCGAATCGCCAGGCCTGTCAAGTGCGCAGAGATGCGCCTGACGGGCTTGGACGATTCCGTGACGGTGGAGGACGTCCGGGAGGCCATTATGGCGCGTACCGGATGTGCCTCGGACACCATCCGGATTGGCACCATCCGCACTGGTCCGGGCGGCGTCGGTGCTGCCTGGGTGCAGTGTCCGGTGGAGTCGGTCAAGCAATTGGCCGACTCAGGCAGGCTCCTCGTGGGCTGGAGCTCGGTGCGGGTAACCGTGCTAGAGCCCCGGCCCGCGAGGTGTTACAAATGCATGGCGGTCGGGCATACCCGACTGACATGCAAAAACTGCTTTGACTGCAGCGGGCTATGTTTCGCAACGGAAACATAGCCCGCTAGGCTAACTACTTTTACGGATTATATCGCGTTTGTATTTGATTTATGATTGCCCGTCAAATACATACGCGATATAATCCGTAAAAGTAGTTTTATTTACAATGTGTAGTGCTCGCGTAAACATCAGATATTATTTTATTAGGAGTTTACCTTCTCTTGTATAGATGTTATCTGTATATTACGATCCTGTCGCCTTCTCGTCGTCGTCTTCCACGACAGCCACGGGCATAAAAGGGGGTGGTGAATTTTGTTCTTTCTTTGTCACCACACGAAAATAATAATATTTATTCTTTGACAAATCAAATGAGACATCTGTTTGCTAATTTGTGTAGCAGGAAAATATTTTAAATGAATAATGGCCGAATTTCGACTACTCGGTGACCACTAGTATAATAAACATATAGCATTTAAAATTTGTTAGACTGTTTGCCACTGTGGATGATTCATGTTTTCTTATTCTTTCTATTTCAGTAAGAAAAAAATGTTTACTCCAGGAAGAACAAAGGTAAGCAACAGATATCAGAAAATAAACTAAATTGTGATTTAGTATTGCAGATTGGGGAATTGGGGAATTTCGATTTTGGGTGATCCTGAACAACTAGAACTAAATTTATATATATTTTTATGGTCGATAATGAAACACGAGCAAGCAGCACTCTTGATGGTAAGGGATACAGCCGCCCATGAACCTTTGCAATACCAGTCTCAGTCAGGCTGCTGCTTACCGTGAAGAGTATAACTCGGTAACTCGTGCACTTATTAGGGACCTAAGATTGAATAAGATGTTTTGATTGAAGAAGAAGAACAAAGGGAACAGTGATAGATAGAACTGACAAAAACAGTCGATGTATTTCAAGTCAGTATAGATTCTGCCTCGAGTCCTAGAAAATGGTGAGGTACTACTACTACTGACTATTGTATTCTCCGTGACCACTTGGAAATATGTATTAGCTAGAAACTTTGGTCACCCAAAACAAACTCGATATTAGTAATCAGTCCAAATAGTTATAGAGAGTTAAAATATGGCAGTGTATATTTTGATCGTCGCCCCCTACTGTCGCACCAGATATTTCGTCTAGGGTGTTACCGGACCATGGACTGTCACAAAAACAAACCAGATACTTTCCTTCCACCTGCCTACTGAAATCCACGATCGGATTTTGGCCTCACCATGAATAATGTCGTAAACGTCGTGCATGGCTGATCGTTAAGAGATAACAGTTGGTGTTATGAGTTTCCTAGACAACGCTGTTTTTCTGACGTTTGTTACTCCCACAAAAAGTAAGGGTTAGCGCTTCATATTATTCTTAAAGAGTTACCAATAACGTAGATCTTTGGAAAGAGATAATCGTCATATTTCGGCTTCGTAAATCATTGTCCTTGTTGCAAATGTTTATGAGCAGTGTGTTTTAACAGTAATAAATTATACACAGAAACGTGCTCCTAAAATGTAGTCCCTCATAACCAAGCTCAAAGTCACTCAGCGTAGTATGGCGCGTGTTATTCTCGCAATTTGTATGTGAGATAGAATCCGACATACAGAAATCCATAGAAGAACAGGTGTAACCGACATAGCACGAAAAATTAGGACATCCCTCCCACTAAGACACTAGGTGGAGCGACGATGACGACGACAGCGTGAACGTTGCTGGGTGTCGATTGATGCAGATGGCATTGAATCGCACTTTGTGGTGAAACATGAGAGAGGCCTACGTCCAGCAGTGGATGGCGAAAGACTAATTAATGATGATGAACATAATACAATGCATTGCACAATAACTAATACACGTCACACAGGTAATGTGCGACAGGGGTAACAGTACGAAACTAAAATTTACCGATTGTCACTTTCCAGGCTTTGTAGTACAATATGTATTGCCGTGTATAATATTTAATTATATACTTGTAAAATTTCAGATTATAAGAACTCGACAGACTTTGTGCTCAGAAGGATGGTACTTTGAAAAGGGTAACTGTTTAGCAATATGTGAATATAAATGTGTTAATGGAAATTGCGTTGGACCGAATCAATGTGACTGTAATTTTGGCTATAAAAAAGACCCAGAGAATCAATACTTGTGTATATCATCTGCTACTATTGAACCGTAAGTTTTCTTTATTGTTTTTCATAGTAGATGAATAAGCCGCCCAAATTATAAGAAGTAAGTGGTAACCGCTGTTCTTGGACCTCTGCAATACTAGGGGCATATGCAGATCACTGCTTACCTTAATGTTAGGCCACCTGTGTTTAGATGTTCCGCTCTATTGAATACTGAATGAAGCGCACTAGCAAATTATTTTGCCCAGACGTCTATTTTCTTCTAAAGTATGAACTAGCCCTGATAACCTGGCTAATTTATGGCTGCAGATATAATATTGCTATTAAGCTTTGTGGTGGCCGCTACGAATACTACCAACCTTTACATCCAATAGTGGCTAGTTTTCATGTTATGACAGATTAAAAGAACAATTTACTACCCCTATTCTTGATCATGTGTGTCGTAAAAGACGACTAAGCTCTTTACACTGATCTTGGCCAATTCCGTTTAATGCCATTTGGTCCATAATTAGAGGGTTGACTTCAGATAGGTGGCCGGTCATAAAACGATTGCTAATATTGCTAATATTTTGCAATATTTACGACGGAAGAGAAGTATATGTAGCGTCGATCCCAAGTAAGTGTTGGTAATATTCGTCGCCGCTACCACACAGTCCCCCGAAAGATGTGGCTCTTTAGTGCCGATGTTGTCTTAGAGAATTATAATAGCTGAAACAGTAAAATCTGGATGTACTTTATATAAAGAGATTTGACGACGCATGCGATGTTTATAGATACGTGTTTCTAATCCACTATATAATCCCATTAGTTTCCCGTTTCCGGGTCCTCGAAATAGAATGTTGTGAATATTAGGTAGCCTGGACGTGTTTTGTTCATGACGAGGCTAAGTTGAACGTTATTTTTCCCTATGTTATCATAAACCTTGTGATAAGCTTTTTGCCAGATATATTATATATTTGTTTAAAATTTACTAAGACATTTAAATAAAGGTAAAAAATAAAACACATATAGCAAATGGAAAAATAAGTAAATATGGATTGAAAATAGGTATATGCTTGTTTTAAAATTGCGCAGGCAATTCGGATCGGTAGAGAACTACAGTTATATTTTTAATACTAATTTTAAAAGTGTTTAGAAAATCGTTTATTACAATACTAATAATAATAATCTATTGCTTAATAATAATAATAATCTATTACTTAATAATAATAATAATTACCTTAATAATAATAATGGTTATCTCACCATGAGACTAACGCAAACCTCGGCGGAACATTATATGGCTCTCTAAGTTCTTTTTAGTAAGTTGGCGAGTCACCGTCTGCCAAAGTTCAAGACGATAAAGGTATTGAAGGCAGACGATAGTGTTATATCAATAGTTTGTCGTTAATCCAGTCCATCTAACCTCCAACCCCATAATCATGTAGGTACTAGATACCATCATCACACAATAGTTTTACTCCTACCGTTGGCAGTCCACGCGTATTATGTGCAGACGTGGAGTGTCATCGGTAGACGTCCCATCCCATTTTTAGATTAAATTTCTGCAAAGTTGCATGTTGGATACATATCCCCATGTAAGCCTTTCAAAGGACCTGGTATCTTCCCCTAGAAGATATCCGTGATACTCGGAGATACATTATAATAATAATAAAATCTTATAAAAGTAATTTATATGATTGGAATGAGCTTGGACTATCAAGAACAAGTCTTTAAAAGGATCTCATTTTACAATACTTGGTTTAAGTAGTGATTCCGCTAAAATGGGTGACGATGCTAAAAAATTTGTTATTGGTACATTCACATTTGTAATATGGTGCTCTTCTCTCTGTAATTCAGTCGCCACTTCTTTATTAACCGACTATGACCGGATGAGGGTTATGAATTTGACTGCCTATGTATGTATGTATGTCATCTGTTCCCTCATAGCTCTTCAACTACTGATTAGAACTGGACAAATAAGTAATAATAATATCGTTAGACGCGTCTTGATTGTCCGCTAGTTATAGGTTATATGACGTGTCACGGAAACAAATATGGCACCCTCTAGCGGTCATAAAGTACTCTTCACTTACTTCACGGTAGGCAGCGGCCTGAAGAAGGTCCTTGAGCGGCAGGTATCACTTACCATCAGGAGTGCTATTTTCTCGTTAGCCACCAACAGCAATAAAAAAATATAGTATACTACTGAGCAAATTGTATGGAATAGGTATTCGAGGAAAAGCACACGCGTGGTTTAAATCCTACTTGCATAATAGGGAGCACCAAGTAGAAATTGAATTTTTTAATCACAAGAGTATGGAAATACAAAATATCCGCTCTGATACACAAACTACCAATACATCGATTCCGCAGGGTAGTGTGATTGGGTATCTATTATTTTTGGCATATATAAACGATCTTCCCAAAACCATTCCAGGTCCCAGTGTATTGTTTGCTGATGATATATCTCTTCTAATTTCATGCCAAAACCCCACAGACCTCTACAGCAAATTAAATAATATATTAAGTGGTACAATAAACTGGATGACCCAAAATAATTTAGAAATTAATTTTTCTAAAACCAAATTAATAACCTTCTATCCTCTCCAGAAAGTACCACTAGATTTAAACTACACTTATAAAGACACCAAAGTAAACATAGTAAATGAATGTACCCTATTAGGATTAAATATAGATACACATCTAAATTGGAAAACACATATACACAAAATTAAAACAAAACTGTCGGGTTTTTCTTATGTTCTCTGGGAAATGAAAAAGACCACTGATCAGCAAACTGCATTTGTTACATACCATGTTTATGCCTTTGCATGGTTAAATTATGGCATCATCCTATGGGGAAACAGTACGGATGCACCCTCATTATTCACCATGCAAAAGAAATTAATAAGAATCTTAGTTAATATTGATAACACAGACAGTTGCAGACCTCACTTTCAGACCTTAAAAATCCTTACACTCTCCTGTATGTATATTTTTGAAATATATAAGTTTGTAAGGACACACATGGACTTTTATAAAAAAAGGGTTGATATACAATCACAATACACGCTTAGGTATAAAAATAGATTAAATTTACCCAAGTCTCGATTGAAAATGCATTCCATTATAGTCCCTATATAATGACTATAATAATATATAATAAATTGCCCATAACTTCAAAGAATGAAGAAACACATAATGACTTGTAAAAAAATTAAAGGTGTTTTACTAAGAAAATGTTACTACAGTGTCAATGATTATTTAAATGATATCATCTAACTAGGTGTAGGTATAAGAACGTTCACATGTAAATTAATAATTAATTTTAATAATAACAATAATTCTAAAATAATTCTAGTAAATTAATAATAAATTTTAATAATAACTATAATCAAATAATAATAATTCTATTAAATCGCATACCTATGTGTAAAAGTATCATAAAATTATGACAATTTATAAAAATGTTCCTCTTTTCTACTGTTGCCGTGCCCTACAGGGTCCATAATTGTTACATGATCTTGTTGTTAAGATCTTTTATACATTATGGAGTGCAATAAAGTTTGAAATTGAAATTGAAAGTAATCTAAAATTCACAAGGATATACAAGAAGATTGGCTTTAAAAGTGCATTTAGTTTACTATTTAAACTTTAACATATTTTTATATATTGTTCACAGATCAAACATTTATAATAATACAGCTAATATCTTTAACAACACTTCTGTAGAAAGGAAAAGTAATGCTAACTTAGTAACTAGTAACGTAACATCAATCCCGCTGGATAAAATTTCAGCAAATACTTACCATACCAATGACAAAATTAAAAAAGGTAATGTTGCAACTTCTGGGTTAACTTCCGTTGATAGAATGGCTAAAAGCACAGCAGCATTAATTTGTAATCAATGCACGCTCAATTTCAATACACCGAATATCTACGCTACAAGATCTCCAGAGACAGCTATAGACACAGTGAAAAGTGCCACCACACTAAGTCAATTCAGTCATGATACAACAGATACTCCACATCAGTTTACTAGAATTGGTAATACTGACAGAATAACTAAAAGCATTGACAATCAAAGAATCTCCTTTAAAACTACATCCAATATATTTGATTCCAGTATCGGTAATAAAATGGGCAATACAGATGCAGAAACTAGTTCTTCCAGCCCCAATGCCGCTAATATAATTGCAGCAAACAACTACCGAAAGCACCATGTACAAAACAGCAATAAGTACAGTGACACAAACTATGTTCACCAAAAAAATTAAAAAAAGCAATGTTACAACTTCTGGATTTGCTTCTGTCAAACGAATGACCAACACATCCAACCGATCAATGCAAATTAACAATGTATACTATATCTACGCTTCACGTTCTCCGGCGAAAACTGTAGAGGCAGTGACAAGTGCTGTCATACTAAACCAATTAAGTCATGGTTCAACAGATATTCCATATCAGTCTACTGGAACTGTGAACGTTGACAAAGTAACTGAAAGCACTGAAGATCAAAGAGGTTCCTTTGAAGCTACATCGAATAGCTTAGATGCCAGTACCGGTGATAGAATGAGAAATATAGACACAAAAACTAGTGCTTCAAACCCTAATTCGCCTAGTGAAATTTCTGCAAATAATGACCACAGAACTACTGGGATAACCACGGCTGAAGCAGTAGTGCGTACAGTCATACCAACTAAACTCAGTGACGAAATAAAAAAAAGTTATGTTACGACTCCTGGAAATGCCCCAGCCGATAGTATAGATAGCAGTACATCCTACGTCCATGCTTCAATTTCTCCGACGATAACTGTAGAGGCAGTGACAAGTGCCGTCACACTAAATCAATTAAGTCGTGGTTCAACAGACATTACATATGAGTCAACTGGGACTGTGAATGCGGACAATGTAACTGAGAGCACTGACGAACAAACAGTTTCCTTTGAAACTACATCGAAGAGCATAGATTCCATTACCGGTAACATAATAAGAAATAACGACACACCAACCAGTGCTTCAAACCCTAATTCGCCTAGTGGCATTTCTGCGAATAATCACCAAAGAACTACTGGGATAACCACGAATGAAGCAGTAGTGCGTACAGTCACACCAACTATATTCAGTGACGAAATAAAAAAAAGTTATGTTACGACTCCTGGCAATGCCCCTGCCGATAGTATAGATAGCTGCACATCCAATCCATCAACGCTCAATACCAATATATCCTACGTCTATGCTTCACTTTCTCCGGCGATAACTCTAAAGGCAGTGACAAGTGCTGCCACACTAAATCAATTAAGTCGTGGTTCAACAGACATTCCATATCAGTCTACTGGGACTGCGAATGCTGACAAAGTAACTGAAAGCACTGACGAACAAACTGTTTCCTTTGAAACTACATCGAATAGCATAGATTCCATTACCGGTACCATAATCAGAAATAACGACATACAAGCTAGTGCTTCAAACCCTAATTCGCCTAGTGAAATTTCTGCAAATAACCACCACAGAACTACTGGCATAATCACGGCTGAAGCAGTAGTGCGTACAGTCACACCAACTATGCTCAGTGACGAAATAAAAAAAAGTTATGTTACGACTTCTGGAAATGCCCCAGCCGATAGTATAGATAGCAGTACATCCAACCCATCAACGCTCAATACCAATACATCCTACGTCCATGCTTCAATTTCTCCGACAATAACTGTAGAGGCAGTGACAAGTGCCGTCACACTAAATCAATTAAGTCGTGGTTCAACAGACATTACATATCAGTCTACTGGGACTGTGAACGCTGACAAAATAACTGAAAGCACTGACGATCAAAGAGGTTCCTTTGAAGTTACATCGATTAGCTTAGATGCCAGTACCAGTGATATAATGAGAAATATATACACAAAAACTAGTGCTTCAAACCCTAGTTTGCCTAGTGAAATTTCTGCAAATAATCACCACAGAACTACTGGGATAACCACGGCTGAAGCAGTAGTGCGTACAGTCACACCAACTATGCTCAGTGACGAAATAAAAAAAAGTTATGTTACGACTCCTGGAAATGCCTCTGCCGATAGCATAGATAGCAGCACATCCAACCCATCAACGCTCAATACCAATACATCCTACGTCTATGCATCACGTTCTCCGGCGATAACTGCAGAGGCAGAGACAAGTGCTGCCACACTAAAACAATTAAGTCGTGGTTCAACAGACATTCCATATCAGTCTACTGGGACCGCGAATGCTGACAAAGAAACTAAAAGAACTTACGAACAAAGAGTTTCCTTTGAAACTACATCGAATAGCATAGATTCCATTACCGGTAAAATAATCAGAAATAACGACATACAAGCTAGTGCTTCAAACCCTAATTCGCCTAGTGAAATTTCTGCAAATAACCACCACAGAACTACTGGCATAATTACGGCTGAAGCAGTAGTGCGTACAGTCACACCAACTATGCTCAGTGACGAAATGATAAAAAGTTATGTTACGACTCCTGGAAATGCACCTGCCGATAGTATAGATAGCAGCACATCCAACCCATCAATGCTCAATACCAATACATCCTACGTCTATGCTTCACTTTCTCCAGCGATAACTGTAGAGGCACTGACAAGTGCTGTCACACTAAATCAATTAAGTCGTGGTTCAACAGACATTCTATATCAGTCTACTGGAACTGTGAACGCTGACAATATAAATGAAAGCACTAACGATCAAAGAGGTTCCCTTGAAGCTACATCGATTAAGTTAGATGCCAGTACCGGTGATATAATGAGACATATATACACAAAAACTAGTGCTGCAAACCCTAGTTTGCCTAGTGAAATTTCTGCAAATAATCACCACAGAACTACTGGGATAACCACGGCTGAAGCAGTAGTGCGTACAGTCACACCAACTATGCTCAGTGACGAAATAAAAAAAAGTTATGTTAAGACTCCTGGAAATGCCCCTGTCGATAGTATAGATAGCAGCACATCCAACCCATCAACGCTCAATACCAATACATCCTACGTCTATGCTTCACTTTCTCCGGCGATAGCTGTAGAGACAGTGACAAGTGCTGCCACACTAAATCAATCAAGTCGTGGTTCAACAGACATTCTATATCAGTCTACTGGAACTGTGAACGCTGACAAAATAACTGAAAGCCCTGACGATCAAAGAGGTTCATTTGAAGCTACATCGATTAGCTTAGATGCCAGTACCGGTGATATAATGAGACATATATACACAAAAACTAGTGCTTCAAACCCTAGTTTGCCTAGTGAAATTTCTGCAAATAATCACCACAGAACTACTGGGATAACCACGGCTGAAGCAGTAGTGCGTACAGTCACACCAACTATGCTCAGTGACGAAATAAAAAAAAGTTATGTTAAGACTCCTGGAAATGCCCCTGTCGATAGTATAGATAGCAGCACATCCAATCCATCAACGCTCAATACCAATTCATCCTACGTCTATGCTTCACTTTCTCCGGCGATAGCTGTAGAGGCAGTGACAAGTGCTGCCACACTAAATCAATTAAGTCGTGGTTCAACAGACATTCTTTATCAGTCTATTGGAACTGTGAACGCTGACAAAATAACTGAAAGCACTGACGATCAAAGAGGTTCCTTTGAAGCTACATCGATTAGCTTAGATGGCAGTACCGGTGATATATCGAGAAATATAGACACAAAAACTAGTGCTTCAAACCCTAGTTTGCCTAGTGAAATTTCTGCCAATAATCACCACAGAACTTCTGGGATAACCACGGCTGAAGCAGTAGTGCGTACAGTCACACCAACTATGCTCAGTGACGAAATAAAAAAAAGTTATGTTACGACTCCTGGAAATGCCTCTGCCGATAGTATAGATAGCAGCACATCAAACCCATCAACGCTCAATACCAATACATCCTACGTCTATGTTTCACTTTCTCCGGCGATAGCTGTAGAGGCAGTGACAAGTGCTGCCACACTAAATCAATTAAGTTGTAGTTCAACTGACATTCTATATCAGTCTACTGGAACTGTGAACGCTGACAAAATAACTGAAAGCACTGACGATCAAAGAGGTTCCTTTGAAGCTACATCGATTAGCTTAGATGCCAGTACCGGTGATATATCGAGAAATATAGACACAAAAACTAGTGCTTCAAACCTTAGTTTGCCTAGTGAAATTTCTGCAAATAATCACCACAGATCTACTGGGATAACCAGGGCTGAAGCAGTTGTGCGTACAGTCACACCAACTATGCTCAGTGACGAAATAAAAAAAAGTTATGTTACCACTCCTGGAAATGCCCCTGCCGATAGTATAGATAGCAGCACATCCAACCCATACACGCTCAATAGCAATACATCCTACGTCTATGCTTCACTTTCTCCGGCGATAGCTGTAGAGGCAGTGACAAGTGCTGCCACACTAAATCAATTAAGTCGTGGTTCAACAGACATTTTTTATCAGTCTATTGGAACTGTGAACGCTGACAAAATAACTGAAAGCACTGACGATCAAAGACGTTCTTTTGAAGCTACATCGATTAGCTTAGATGCCAGTACCGGTGATATATCGAGAAATATAGACACAAAAACTAGTGCTTCAAACCCTAGTTTGCCTAGTGAAATTTCTGCCAATAATCACCACAGAACTTCTGGGATAACCACGGCTGAAGCAGTAGTTCGTACAGTCACACCAACTATGCTCAGTGACGAAATAAAAAAAAGTTATGTTACGATTCCTGGAAATGCCCCTGCCGATAGTATAGATAGCAGTACATCCAACCCATCAACGCTCAATACCAATACATCCTACGTCTATGCTTCACTTTCTCCGGCGATAGCTGTAGAGGCAGTGACAAGTGCTGCCACACTGAATCAATTAAGTCCTGGTTCAACAGACATTCTATATCAGTCTACTGGAACTGTGATCGTTGACAAAGTAACTGAAAGCACTGATGATAAAAGAGGTTCCTTTGAAGCTACATGGAATAGCTTAGATGCCAGTACCGGTGATATAATGAGAAATATAGACACAAAAACTAGTGCTTCAAACCCTAATTTGCCTAGTGAAATTTCTGCTAATAACCACCACAGAACAATTGGGATAACTACGGCTGAAGCAGGAGTGCGTACAGTCACACCAACTATGCTCGGTGGAAAAATAAAAAAAAGTTATGTTACGACTCCTGGAAATGCCCCTGTCGATAGTATAGATAGCAGCACATCCAACCCATCAACGCTCAATACCAATACATCCTACGTCTATGCTTCACTTTCTCCGGCGATAGCTGTAGAGACAGTGACAAGTGCTGCCACACTAAATCAATCTAGTCGTGGTTCAACAGACATTCTATATCAGTCTACTGGAACTGTGAACGCTGACATAATAACTGAAAGCCTTGACGATCAAAGAGGTTCATTTGAAGCTACATCGATTAGCTCAGATGCCAGTACCGGTGATATATCGAGAAATATAGACACAAAAACTAGTGCTTCAAACCCTAGTTTGCCTAGTGAAATTTCTGCAAATAACCACCACAGAACTACTGGGATAACTACGGCTGAAGCAGTAGTGCGTACAGTCACACCAACTATGCTCAGTGACGAAATAAAAAAAAGTTATGTTACGATTCCTGGAAATGCCCCTGCCGAAAGTATAGATAGCAGCACATCCAACCCATCAACGCTCAATACCAATACATCTTACGTCTATGCTTCACTTTCTCCGGCGATTGCTGTAGAGGCAGTGACAAGTGCTGCCACACTAATTCAATTAATTCGTGGTTCAACAGACACTCTATATCAGTCTACTGGGACTGTGAACGCTGGCAAAATAACTGAAAGCACTGACGATCATAGAGGTTCCTTTGAAGCTACATCTAATAGCTTAGATGCCAGTACCGGTGATATAATGAGAAATATAGACATAAAAACTAGTGCTTCAAACCCTAATTTGCCTAGTGAAATTTCTGCACATAACCACCACAGAACTACTGGGATAACCACGGCTGAAGCAGTAGTGCGTACAGTCACACCAACTATGCTCAGTGACGAAATAAAAAAAAGTTATATTTCGACTCCTGGAAATGCCCCTGCCGATAGTATATATAGCAGCACATCCAACCCAACAACGCTCAATACCAATACATCCTACGTCTATGCTTCACTTTCTCCGGCAATAGCTGTAGAGGCAGTGACAAGTACTGCCACACTAAATCAATTAAGTCGTAGTTCAACAGACATTCTATATCAGTCTACTGGAACTGTGAACGCTGACAAAATAACTGAAAGCACTGTCGTTCAAAGAGGTCCCTTTGAAGCTACATCGAATAGCTTAGATTCCAGTACCGGTGATATAATGAGAAATATAGACATAAAAACTAGTGCTTCAAACCCTAATTTGCCTAGTGAAATTTCTGCAAATATCCACCACAGAACTACTGGGATAACCACGGCTGAAGCAGTAGTGCGTACAGTCACACCAACTATGCTCAGTGACGAAATAAAAAAAAGTTATGTTACGACTCCTGGAAATGCCCCTGCCGATAGTATAGATAGCAGCACATCCAACCCATCAACGCTCAATACCAATACATCCTACGTCTATGCTTCACTTTCTCCGGCGATATCTGTAGAGGCAGTGACAAGTGCTGCCACACTAAATCAATCAAGTCGTGGTTCAACAGACATTCTATATCAGTCTACTGCAACTGTGAAGGCTGACAAAATAACTGAAAGCCCTGACGATCAAAGAGGTTCATTTGAAGCTACATCGATTAGCTTAGATGCCAGTACCGGTGATATATCGAGAAATATAGACACAAAAACTAGAGCTTCAAACCCTAGTTTGCCTAGTGAAATTTCTGCAAATAATCACCACAGAACTACTGGGATAATTACGGCTGAAGCAGTAGTGCGTACAGTCACACCAACTAAGCTCAGTGACGAAATAAAAAAAAGTTATATTTCGACTCCTGGAAATGCCCCTGCCGATAGTATATTTAGCAGCACATCCAACCCAACAACGCTCAATACCAATACATCCTACGTCTATGCTTCACTTTCTCCGGCGATATCTGTAGAGGCAGTGACAAGTGCTGCCACACTAAATCAATCAAGTGGTGGTTCAACAGACATTCTATATCAGTCTACTGGAACTGTGAACGCTGACAAAATAACTGAAAGCCCTGACGATCAAAGAGGTTCATTTGAAGCTACATCGATTAGCTTAGATGCCAGTACCGGTGATATATCGAGAAATATAGACACAAGAACTAGAGCTTCAAACCCTAGTTTGCCTAGTGAAATTTCTGCAAATAATCACCACAGAACTACTGGGATATCTACGGCTGAAGCAGTAGTGCGTACAGTCACACCAACTATGCTCAGTGACGAAATTAAAAAAAGTTATATTTCGACTCCTGGAAATGCCCCTGCCGATAGTATATATAGCAGCACATCCAACCCAACAACGCTCAATACCAATACATCCTACGTCTATGCTTCACTTTCTCCGGCGATAGCTGTAGAGGCAGTGACAAGTACTGCCACACTAATTCAATTAATTCGTGGTTCAACAGACACTCTATATCAGTCTACTGGGACTATGAACGCTGGCAAAATAAATGAAAGCACTGACGATCAAAGAGGTTCCTTTGAAGCTACATCGATTAGCTTAGATGCCAGTACCGGTGATATAATGAGAAATATAGACACAAAAACTAGTGCTTCAAACCATAGTTTGCCTAGTGAAATTTCTGCAAATAATCACCACAGAACTACTGGGATAACCACGGGTGAAGCAGTAGTGCGTACAGTCACACCAACTATGCTCAGTGACGAAATAAAAAAAAGTTATGTTACGACTCCTGGAAATGCCCTTGCCGATAGTATAGATAGCAGCACATCCAACCCATCAAGGCTCAATACCAATACATCCTACGTCTATGCTTCACTTTCTCCGGCGATATCTGTAGAGGCAGTGACAAGTGCTGCCACACTAAATCAATCAAGTCGTGGTTCAACAGACATTCTATATCAGTCTACTGCAACTGTGAACGCTGACAAAATAACTGAAAGCCCTGACGATCAAAGAGGTTCATTTGAAGCTACATCGATTAGCTTAGATGCCAGTACCGGTGATATATCGAGAAATATAGACACAAAAACTAGAGCTTCAAACCCTAGTTTGCCTAGTGAAATTTCTGCAAATAATCACCACAGAACTACTGGGATAATTACGGCTGAAGCAGTAGTGCGTACAGTCACACCAACTATGCTCAGTGACGAAATAAAAAAAAGTTATGTTACGACTCCTGGAAATGCCCCTGTCGATAGTATAGATAGCAGCACATCCAACCCGTCAACGCTCAATACCAATACATCCTACGTCTATGCTTCACTTTCTCCGGCGATAGCTGTAGAGACAGTGACAAGTGCTGCCACACTAAATCAATCAAGTCGTGGTTCAACAGACATTCTATATCAGTCTACTGGAACTGTGAACGCTGACAAATTAACTGAAAGCCCTGACGATCAAAGAGGTTCATTTGAAGCTACATCGATTAGCTTAGATGCCAGTACCGGTGATATAATGAGACATATATACACAAAAACTAGTGCTTCAAACCCTAGTTTGCCTAGTGAAATTTCTGCAAATAATCACCACAGAACTACTGGGATAACCACGGCTGAAGCAGTAGTGCGTACAGTCACACCAACTATGCTCAGTGACGAAATAAAAAAAAGTTATGTTAAGACTCCTGGAAATGCCCCTGTCGATAGTATAGATAGCAGCACATCCAACCCATCAACGCTCAATACCAATACATCCTACGTCTATGCTTCACTTTCTCCGGCGATATCTGTAGAGGCAGTGACAAGTGCTGCCACACTAAATCAATCAAGTCGTGGTTCAACAGACATTCTATATCAGTCTACTGGAACTGTGAACGCTGACAAAATAACTGAAAGCCCTGACGATCAAAGAGGTTCATATGAAGCTACGACGATTAGCTTAGATGCCAGTACCGGTGATATAATGAGACATATATACACAAAAACTAGTGCTTCAAACCCTAGTTTGCCTAGTGAAATTTCTGCAAATAATCACCACAGAACTACTGGGATAACCACGGCTGAAGCAGTAGTGCGTACAGTCACACAAACTATGCTCAGTGACGAAATAAAAAAAAATTATGTTAAGACTCCTGGAAATGCCCCTGTCGATAGTATAGATAGCAGCACATCCAACCCATCAACGCTCAATACCAATACATCCTACGTCTATGCTTCACTTTCTCCGGCGATATCTGTAGAGGCAGTGACAAGTGCTGCCACACTAAATCAATCAAGTCGTGGTTCAACAGACATTCTATATCAGTCTACTGCAACTGTGAACGCTGACAAAATAACTGAAAGCCCTGACGATCAAAGAGGTTCATTTGAAGCTACATCGATTAGCTTAGATGCCAGTACCGGTGATATATCGAGAAATATAGACACAAAAACTAGAGCTTCAAACCCTAGTTTGCCTAGTGAAATTTCTGCAAATAATCACCACAGAACTACTGGGATAACTGCGGCTGAAGCAGTAGTGCGTACAATCACACCAACTATGCTCAGTGACGAAATAAAAAAAAGTTATATTTCGACTCCTGGAAATGCCCCTGCCGATAGTATATTTAGCAGCACATCCAACCCAACAACGCTCAATACCAATACATCCTACGTCTATGCTTCACTTTCTCCGGCGATATCTGTAGAGGCAGTGACAAGTGCTGCCACACTAAATCAATCAAGTGGTGGTTCAACAGACATTCTATATCAGTCTACTGCAACTGTGAACGCTGACAAAATAACTGAAAGCCCTGACGATCAAAGAGGTTCATTTGAAGCTACATCGATTTGCTTAGATGCCAGTACCGGTGATATATCGAGAAATATAGACACAAGAACTAGAGCTTCAAACCCTAGTTTGCCTAGTGAAATTTCTGCAAATAATCACCACAGAACTACTGGGATATCTACGGCTGAAGCAGTAGTGCGTACAGTCACACCAACTATGCTCAGTGACGAAATTAAAAAAAGTTATATTTCGACTCCTGGAAATGCCCCTGCCGATAGTATATATAGCAGCACATCCAACCCAACAACGCTCAATACCAATACATCCTACGTCTATGCTTCACTTTCTCCGGCAATAGCTGTAGAGGCAGTGACAAGTACTGCCACACTAATTCACTTAATTCGTGGTTCAACAGACACTCTATATCAGTCTACTGGGACTGTGAACGCTGGCAAAATAACTGAAAGCACTGACGATCATAGAGGTTCCTTTGAAGCTACATCGAATAGCTTAGATGCCAGTACCGGTGATATAATGAGACATATAGACACAAAAACTAGTGCTTCAAACCCTAGTTTGCCTAGTGAAATTTCTGCAAATAATCACCACAGAACTACTGCGATAACCACGGCTGAAGCAGTAGTGCGTACAGTCACACCAAATATGCTCAGTGACGAAATTAAAAAAAGTTATATTACGGCTCCTGGAAATGCCTCTGCCGATAGTATAGATAGCAGCACATCCAACCCAACAACGCTCAATACCAATACATCCTACGCCTATGCTTCACTTTCTCCGGCGATAGCTGTAGAGGCAGTGACCAGTGCTGCCACACTAAATCAATTAAGTCCTGGTTCAACAGTTACTCTATATCAGTCTACTGGGACTGTGAACGCTGACAAAATAACTAAAAGCACTGACGATCATAGAGGTTCCTTTGAAGCTACATCGAATAGCTTAGATGCCAGTACCGGTGATATAATGAGAAATATAGACATAAAAACTAGTGCTTCAAACCCTAGTTTGCCTAGTGAAATTTCTGCAAATAATTACCACAGAACAACTGCGATAACCACGGCTGAAGCAGTAGTGCGTACAGTCACACCAATTATGCTCAATGAAAAAATAAAAAAAAGTTATGTTACGACTCCTGGAAATGCCCCTGTCGATAGTATAGATAGCAGCACATCCAACCCATCAACGCTCAATACCAATACATCCTACGTCTATGCTTCACTTTCTCCGGCGATAGCTGTAGAGACAGTGACAAGTACTGCCACACTAAATCAATCTAGTCGTGGTTCAACAGACATTCTATATCAGTCTACTGGAACTGTGAACGCTGACAAAATAACTGAAAGCCCTGACGATCAAAGAGGTTCATTTGAAGCTACATCGATTAGCTCAGATGCCAGTACCGGTGATATATCGAGAAATATAGACACAAAAACTAGTGCTTCAAACCCTAGTTTGCCTAGTAAAATTTATGCAAATAACCACCACAGAACTACTGGGATAACCACGGCTGAAGCAGTAGTGCGTACAGTCACACCAACTATGCTCAGTGACGAAATAAAAAAAAGTTATATTACGACTCCTGGAAATGCCCTTGCCTATAGTATATATAGCAGCACATCCAACCCATCAACGCTCAATACCAATACATCCTACGCCTATGCTTCACTTTCTCCGGCGATAGCTGTAGAGGCAGTGACCAGTGCTGCCACACTAAATCAATCAAATCATGGTTCAACAGACATTCTATATCAGTCTACTGGAACTGTGAACGCTGACAAAATAACTAAAAGCACTGACGATCATAGAGGTTCCTTTGAAGCTACATCGAATAGCTTAGATGCCAGTACCGGTGATATAATGAGAAATATAGACACAAAAACTAGTGCTTCAAACCCTAGTTTTCCTTGTGAAATTTCTGCAAATAATTACTACAGAACTACTGCGATTACCACGGCTGAAGCAGTAGTGCGTACAGTCACACCAACTATGCTCAGTGACGAAATAAAAAAAAGTTATGTTAGGACTCCTGGAAATGCCCCTGCCGATAGTATAGATAGCAGCACATCCAACCCATCAACGCTCAATACCAATACATCCTACGTCTATGCTTCACTTTCTCCGGCGATATCTGAAGAGGCAGTGACAAGTGCTGCCACACTAAATCAATTAAGTCGTGGTTCAACAGACATTCTATATCAGTCTACAGGAACTGTAAACGCTGACAAAATAACTGAAAGCACTGACGATCAAAGAGGTTCCTTTGAAGCTACATCGATTAGCTTAGATGCCAGTACCGGTGATATAATGAGAAATATAGACACAAAAACTAGTGCTTCAAACCATAGTTTGCCTAGTGAAATTTCTGCAAATAATCACAACAGAACTACTGGGATAACCACGGCTGAAGCAGTAGTGCGTACAGTCACACAAACTATGCTCAGTGACGAAATAAAAAAAAGTTATGTTACGACTCCTGGAAATGCCTCTGCCGATAGTATAGATAGCAGCACATCCAACCCATCAACGCTCAATACCAATACATCCTACGCCTATGCTTCACTTTCTCCGGCGATAGCTGTAGAGGCAGTGACAAGTGCTGCCACACTAAATCAATTAAGTCGTGGTTCAACAGACATTCTATATCAGTCTACAGGAACTGTAAACGCTGACAAAATAACTGAAAGCACTGACGATCAAAGAGGTTCCTTTGAAGCTACATCGAATAGCTTAGATGCCAGTACCGGTGATATATCGAGAAATATAGACACAAAAACTAGAGCTTCAAACCCTAGTTTGCCTAGTGAAATTTCTGCAAATAATCACCACAGAACTACTGGGATAACTACGGCTGAAGCAGTAGTGCGTACAGTCACACCAACTATGCTCAGTGACGAAATAAAAAAAAGTTATGTTACGACTCCTGGAAATGCCCCTGTCGATAGTATAGATAGCAGCACATCCAACCCATCAACGCTCAATACCAATACATCCTACGTCTATGCTTCACTTTCTCCGGCGATAGCTGTAGAGACAGTGACAAGTGCTGCCACACTAAATCAATCAAGTCGTGGTTCAACAGACATTCTATATCAGTCTACTGGAACTGTGAACGCTGACAAAATAACTGAAAGCCCTGACGATCAAAGAGGTTCATTTGAAGCTACATCGATTAGCTTAGATGCCAGTACCGGTGATATAATGAGACATATATACACAAAAACTAGTGCTTCAAACCCTAGTTTGCCTAGTGAAATTTCTGCAAATAATCACCACAGAACTACTGGGATAACCACGGCTGAAGCAGTAGTGCGTACAGTCACACCAACTATGCTCAGTGACGAAATAAAAAAAAGTTATGTTAAGACTCCTGGAAATGCCCCTGTCGATAGTATAGATAGCAGCATATCCAACCCATCAACGCTCAATACCAATACATCCTACGTCTATGCTTCACTTTCTCCGGCGATATCTGTAGAGGCAGTGACAAGTGCTGCCACACTAAATCAATTAAGTCGTGGTTCAACAGACATTCTATATCAGTCTACTGGAACTGTGAACGCTGACAAAATAACTGAAAGCCCTGACGATCAAAGAGGTTCATTTGAAGCTACATCGATTAGCTTAGATGCCAGTACCGGTGATATATCGAGAAATATAGACACAAAAACTAGAGCTTCAAACCCTAGTTTGCCTAGTGAAATTTCTGCAAATAATCACCACAGAACTACTGGGATAACCATGGCTGAAGCAGTAGTGCGTACAGTCACACCAACTATGCTCAGTGACGAAATAAAAAAAAGTTATGTTAAGACTCCTGGAAATGCCCCTGTCGATAGTATAGATAGCAGCACATCCAACCCATCAACGCTCAATACCAATACATCCTACGCCTATGCTTCACTTTCTCCGGCGATAGCTGTAGAGGCAGTGACAAGTGCTGCCACACTAAATCAATCAAGTCGTGGTTCAACAGACATTCTATATCAGTCTACTGGAACTGTGAACGCTGACAAAATAACTGAAAGCCCTGACGATCAAAGAGGTTCATTTGAAGCTACATCGATTAGCTTAGATGCCAGTACCGGTGATATAATGAGACATATAGACACAAAAACTAGTGCTTCAAACCCTAGTTTGCCTAGTGAAATTTCTGCAAATAATCACCACAGATCTACTGCGATAACCACGGCTGAAGCAGTAGTGCGTACTGTCACACCAACTATGCTCAGTGACGAAATAAAAAAAAGTTATGTAACGACTCCTGGAAATGCCTCTGCCGATAGTATAGATAGCAGCACATCCAACCCATCAACGCTCAATACCAATACATCCTACGCCTATGCTTCACTTTCTCTGGCGACAGCTGTAGAGGCAGTGACCAGTGCTGCCACACTAAATCAATTAAGTCGTGGTTCAACAGATACTCTATATCAGTCTACTGGGACTGTGAACGCTGACAAAATAACTAAAAGCACTGACGATCATAGAGGTTCCTTTGAAGCTACATCGAATAGCTTAGATGCCAGTACCGGTGATATAATGAGAAATATAGACATAAAAACTAGTGCTTCAAACCCTAGTTTGCCTAGTGAAATTTCTGCAAATAATTACCACAGAACAACTGCGATAACCACGGCTGAAGCAGTAGTGCGTACAGTCACACCAACTATGCTCAGTGACGAAATAAAAATAAGTTATGTTACGACTCCTGGAAATGCCCCTGCCGATAGTATAGATAGCAGCACATCCAACCCATCAACGCTCAATACCAATACATCCTACGTTTATGCTTCACTTTCTCCGGCGATAGCTCTAGAGGCAGTGACAAGTGCTGCCACACTAAATCAATTAAGTCCTGGTTCAACAGACATTCTATATCAGTCTACTGGAACTGTGATCGTTGACAAAGTAACTGAAAACACTGACGATAAAAGAGGTTCCTTTGAAGCTACATCGAATAGCTTAGATGCCAGTACCGGTGATATAATGAGAAATATAGACACAAAAACTAGTGCTTCAAACCCTAATTTGCCTAGTGAAATTTCTGCTAATAACCACCACAGAACTATTGGGATAACTACGGCTGAAGCAGGAGTGCGTACAGTCACACCAACTATGCTCGGTGAAAAAATAAAAAAAAGTTATGTTACGACTCCTGGAAATGCCCCTGTCGATAGTATAGATAGCAGCACATCCAACCCATCAACGCTCAATACCAATACATCCTACGTCAATGCTTCACTTTCTCCGGCGATAGCTGTAGAGACAGTGACAAGTGCTGCCACACTAAATCAATCTAGTCGTGGTTCAACAGACATTCTATATCAGTCTACTGGAACTGTGAACGCTGACAAAATAACTGAAAGCCCTGACGATCAAAGAGGTTCATTTGAAGCTACATCGATTAGCTTAGATGCCAGTACCGGTGATATAATGAGAAATATAGACACAAAAACTAGTGCTTCAAACCATAGTTTGCCTAGTGAAATTTCTGCAAATAATTACTACAGAACTACTGGGATAACCACGGCTGAAGCAGTAGTGCGTACAGTCACACCAACTATGCTCAGTGACGAAATAAAAAAAAGTTATGTTACGACTCCTGGAAATGCCTCTGCCGATAGTATAGATAGCAGCACATCCAACCCATCAACGCTCAATACCAATACATCCTACGCCTATGCTTCACTTTCTCCGGCGATAGCTGTAGAGGCAGTGACCAGTGCTGCCACACTAAATCAATTAAGTCGTGGTTCAACAGATACTCTATATCAGTCTACTGGGACTGTGAACGCTGACAAAATAACTAAAAGCACTGACGATCATAGAGGTTCCTTTGAAGCTACATCGAATAGCTTAGATGCCAGTACCGGTGATATAATGAGAAATATAGACATAAAAACTAGTGCTTCAAACCCTAATTTGCCTAGTGAAATTTCTGCTAATAACCACCACAGAACTACTGGGATAACTACGGCTGAAGCAGGAGTGCGTACAGTCACACATACTATGCTTGGTGAAGAAATAAAAAAAAGTTATGTTACGACTCCTGGAAATGCCCCTGTCGATAGTATAGATAGCAGCACATCCAACCCATCAACGCTCAATACCAATACATCCTACGTCTATGCTTCACTTTCTCCGGCGATAGCTGTAGAGGCAGTGACAAGTGCTGCCACTCTAAATCAATCAAGTCGTGGTTCAACAGACATTCTATATCAGTCTACTGGAACTGTGAACGCTGACAAAATAACTGAAAGCCCTGACGATCAAAGAGGTTCATTTGAAGCTACATCGATTAGCTTAGATGCCAGTACCGGTGATATAATGAGACATATAGACACAAAAACTAGTGCTTCAAACCCTAGTTTGCCTAGTGAAATTTCTGCAAATAATCACCACAGATCTACTGCGATAACCACGGCTGAAGCAGTAGTGCGTACTGTCACACCAACTATGCTCAGTGACGAAATAAAAAAAAGTTATGTAACGACTCCTGGAAATGCCTCTGCCGATAGTATAGATAGCAGCACATCCAACCCATCAACGCTCAATACCAATACATCCTACGCCTATGCTTCACTTTCTCTGGCGACAGCTGTAGAGGCAGTGACCAGTGCTGCCACACTAAATCAATTAAGTCGTGGTTCAACAGATACTCTATATCAGTCTACTGGGACTGTGAACGCTGACAAAATAACTAAAAGCACTGACGATCATAGAGGTTCCTTTGAAGCTACATCGAATAGCTTAGATGCCAGTACCGGTGATATAATGAGAAATATAGACATAAAAACTAGTGCTTCAAACCCTAGTTTGCCTAGTGAAATTTCTGCAAATAATTACCACAGAACAACTGCGATAACCACGGCTGAAGCAGTAGTGCGTACAGTCACACCAACTATGCTCAGTGACGAAATAAAAATAAGTTATGTTACGACTCCTGGAAATGCCCCTGCCGATAGTATAGATAGCAGCACATCCAACCCATCAACGCTCAATACCAATACATCCTACGTTTATGCTTCACTTTCTCCGGCGATAGCTCTAGAGGCAGTGACAAGTGCTGCCACACTAAATCAATTAAGTCCTGGTTCAACAGACATTCTATATCAGTCTACTGGAACTGTGATCGTTGACAAAGTAACTGAAAACACTGACGATAAAAGAGGTTCCTTTGAAGCTACATCGAATAGCTTAGATGCCAGTACCGGTGATATAATGAGAAATATAGACACAAAAACTAGTGCTTCAAACCCTAATTTGCCTAGTGAAATTTCTGCTAATAACCACCACAGAACTATTGGGATAACTACGGCTGAAGCAGGAGTGCGTACAGTCACACCAACTATGCTCGGTGAAAAAATAAAAAAAAGTTATGTTACGACTCCTGGAAATGCCCCTGTCGATAGTATAGATAGCAGCACATCCAACCCATCAACGCTCAATACCAATACATCCTACGTCTATGCTTCACTTTCTCCGGCGATAGCTGTAGAGACAGTGACAAGTGCTGCCACACTAAATCAATCTAGTCGTGGTTCAACAGACATTCTATATCAGTCTACTGGAACTGTGAACGCTGACAAAATAACTGAAAGCCCTGACGATCAAAGAGGTTCATTTGAAGCTACATCGATTAGCTTAGATGCCAGTACCGGTGATATAATGAGAAATATAGACACAAAAACTAGTGCTTCAAACCATAGTTTGCCTAGTGAAATTTCTGCAAATAATTACTACAGAACTACTGGGATAACCACGGCTGAAGCAGTAGTGCGTACAGTCACACCAACTATGCTCAGTGACGAAATAAAAAAAAGTTATGTTACGACTCCTGGAAATGCCTCTGCCGATAGTATAGATAGCAGCACATCCAACCCATCAACGCTCAATACCAATACATCCTACGCCTATGCTTCACTTTCTCCGGCGATAGCTGTAGAGGCAGTGACCAGTGCTGCCACACTAAATCAATTAAGTCGTGGTTCAACAGACACTCTATATCAGTCTACTGGGACTGTGAACGCTGACAAAATAACTAAAAGCACTGACGATCATAGAGGTTCCTTTGAAGCTACATCGAATAGCTTAGATGCCAGTACCGGTGATATAATGAGAAATATAGACATAAAAACTAGTGCTTCAAACCCTAGTTTGCCTAGTGAAATTTCTGCAAATAATTACCACAGAACAACTGCGATAACTACGGCTGAAGCAGTAGTGCGTACAGTCACACCAACTATGCTCAGTGACGAAATAAAAATAAGTTATGTTACGACTCCTGGAAATGCCCCTGCCGATAGTATAGATAGCAGCACATCCAACCCATCAACGCTCAATACCAATACATCCTACGTCTATGCTTCACTTTCTCCGGCGATAGCTGTAGAGGCAGTGACAAGTGCTGCCACACTAAATCAATTAAGTCCTGGTTCAACATACATTCTATATCAGTCTACTCGAACTGTGATCGTTGACAAAGTAACTGAAAGCACTGACGATAAAAGAGGTTCCTTTGAAGCTACATCGAATAGCTTAGATGCCAGTACCGGTGATATAATGAGAAATATAGACACAAAAACTAGTGCTTCAAACCCTAATTTGCCCAGTGAAATTTCTGCTTATAACCACCACAGAACTATTGGGATAACTACGGCTGAAGCAGGAGTGCGTACAGTCACACCAATTATGCTCGGTGAAGAAATAAAAAAAAGTTATGTTACGACTCCTGGAAATGCCCCTGTCGATAGTATAGATAGCAGCACATCCAACCCATCAACGCTCAATACCAATACATCCTACGTCTATGCTTCACTTTCTCCGGCGATAGCTGTAGAGACAGTGACAAGTGCTGCCACACTAAATCAAACAAGTCGTGGTTCAACAGACATTCCGTATCAGTCTCCTGTTACTATGAATACTGGCATAGTAACTGAAAGCACTGACGATCATAGAGCCTCGTTTAAAACTACATCGATTATGTTTGACCCCACTATTGTTAATGCGATGAAAGAAAATAGTACAGAAAACGCAAATCGGTTTAGTAACATTTCCGCAATTGTTTATAGTGCAACTTCCGAAGTGATCACCGTTGAAAGTAATATAGTTTCTAAATCTTTACCAAACATTTCTGATACATTATTCAGTACATACAAAATAAATTATATACTAGATAATGCCACGGAAATAACAAAATCTACTGACATTTTAAAAGAAATGATC